>CM062567.1:62169715-65078465 GCA_031468815.1 Morus bassanus | reverse complement strand
TCCATGTGGATGACTGAAAAAGGTGTGTATTTTATTTTTTGCAGAAATTTTTGGGAGCACTTTCAGAAATACAGCTACCTTTGTCTAATGACAAAGGGGACTATTGGGACTATTGTTGAAAGCCTTACACTAGTCTTAAGAAGCATGAGCGAACTGTAATTGTTTCTTTTCTTTCTTTCTTTTTTTTTTGTTTTTGGTTTGGGGTTTTTTTTTTACATTTTTTTTCTTTGGATTACAATTTTATGTAGCAGGTACAGGTGTGTTTGTAGCCTCTTTTAATGTCATAGATGTTCCTATTACTGTAGCTGATAAAAAGGATTGTATAAGTACCGTATAAGATGCAAGTATTGAATCAGGATTGCTGGAATGTTTATTTCAGTGTCTTTACAAGTTGATTCTTTTTCCTCACCCATTTTTCCTAAACCTCCTTCCCGGGCTCCTGATTGTTGCAAGATAGGAAAATCCATACTTTTCTGCTCAGAAGCTTTTCTTCTCTGCTTGCTGAGAAGGGGTTGGGGGGGGAACACACAAATTTTCCACCTATCTACCTTTCCCTCACCGAGCATGATTTGGAGTTGGACTGATTTAATGGTGTAAGAAGAAATAATCTTTCCATATAATAATCATAGGGCTAATTTTGTTTCCTGCTCAGTTTTCCCAAGCAGCAATTACAGAACTAGTGGGGAGCAGATTTGACAGTTGCCTGCTGTCTCAAGTTTTGAGTAGCATTTAGTTTTACAGCTCCTAGGGAGTGTTTATTTTAATTCAAAGGCTTGGCAAAGCTAAGGGCAGTGAGAAGATATTGGCATGCCTGGAAAGTAAGGAAGGTGATGCAGATTTACTTGGAAATTTCGTGCAAAAAACATTATTGAACAAAGTGGGTGGGTTTTGTTTTGGGGGTTTTTTGTGGGTTTTTTTGGGGAATTTTTTGTTTGGTTTTGTGGTTTTGGGTTTTTTTTGGGTTTTTTTTTGTTTTGGCTTAGTTTGGTTTCCCCCCCCAGAAATTGAGATTTTAGTCTTTAATGTTTGTTAGTGGAAACTTTCATGTTTCTCATGCAAACTGGAGATTGGATTTTTCTAGTCTATAGTTAAAGTAAAAAATTTAATCAACAAATTTAACAAAAGGTCTCAATAAAAGTAGAGCTTCTAAAGGCAGAAGAAGAAATTTCTCATGGTTTTGTATGATTACTGTAAAAACAAAATAATCTTCTTATCCCTTGTATAAAAGTAACCAAAAATTTCTGACTTGCTAATTCTACAGAATTTATCTTTGTCTTCCTGGGCTGTTTTCCAACCTTGGGAATATTATACTTCTTGTGTGAATTTTTGATAATGTTATGCATATTTCATGGAGAATTTATGCATTTCACATAAACCGTATTTTAAATATTTTTTAAAATTCAAATAATATGACTATAGAAAAAAGCCTCAACAACATATAAGGAAAAGCAAATGAGAAGTTTCATTTTTTTAATGATAGAGGGGGAATTTGGAATGATCATCTAGTGCTGGTAATACAGGAAGACATGGTTTGATAGTGCAGAGTGATGGTACAACAATTGAGATTAAGTGTCACTGTACAGATATTACCAGGGAGTAGGAGTGGTAGACATCTGAAGTATAACTGAGAAAGACATGAGACTTTTACAGCCGTACCAAATCTTTAAAGATCACTAATGGTTCTAGCCCTATTAGATGCATAAACCAGATGCTAACTGTCCAAACAGTTCTGTTTTCCAGATAGCAATTATAGCATAGGTCATGCTTTTAGTCTTCTCTCTTCCTGTGGCTGACTGTGTATTTTGACATACTGGGACAAAGACATGATATAAAAATAGTCTAGACAATAAAATTTAATATGAAATATTTTATTCTGCAATTTTTATTTATAGATAATTAACATATCTTCCATGTTAAAAATATTGTAGAAGCTTCAAGAATGTAACTTTTTGTACCATGTTGTGTTTATATTTTTTATCATCAGATTTATGTATTTTTATGACCTAAAACCATGTAGTTAAATATAAGAATAGTTTCATACTATATTAATTTCACTTTGGCTGAGTAGCTATAGGAAAAAAAAGTTTTAGGAAGAGCCATTATCAAAATAATCTTTTGTGGGCTGACCATGGGAAGCTAGGCAGTAGTGATCTCTTTTTGCCTGATGTGCCCCATCATGGAAGGCTGAAGCCCCGACCCCTCAATTAGAGCTTTTCCAAACCAGAGGATGTGACTAGTTGGCAGAGGTGGACACAAAGTGTCAGTCTGTGACTGACACCCTGTAGTTTCTCACAGATGTGAAGTGAGCTCTGAAAACACTGATTTTGTTCACTCTGGCTTATTCCGGTTAGAATCTGTCAAATTTGGAAGAATTCTTAGGTCTTATTGATTTACTCTAGTTAGCATTGAATGTGCCTGTTTGCCAGAGTATCTGCCTTTGTACATGAAGTGCAGGACATGTGTGCGAATCTGGGGGTTTGGTTTTTTTTGGGGTTTTGGGTTTTTGGGTTGGTTTTTTTTTTGCTTTAGATTTTCTGATACATGGTGCAAACTCTTGCATTGGCTTTTGAGAGTCAGTTCCATCCAGATACTCCATTTTCTATCTTTCATATGAAGAGAAAAGTTTTTGTCTTTTTTTGAGCTTGTATATTCAGTTGTGTTGACAGAATCAGCTTGAAGGTGGAACCAGGGGTTTTCTTCCAGTATGACTAACCCTGATCTTTCTCCGCAAACATTCCTTTAATTAACTGAACTGATGCTAACTCATGATTCATACCTTCTTTCCAAAAGAAAGATTTTGGGTTTGGTTTTTTTGTGGCCTTACAGTAGTTTTTGCTGCTTTGTGATATATTTTTTCTTTATTACAGGAACGCTTACACAGAATGAGATGATATTTAAGCGCCTCCACCTAGGTACTGTGTCCTATGGAACAGACACAATGGATGAAATTCAGAGTCACATTATAAATTCTTATTCACAGGTATCTCATTTCATAAATTATTTACCTTTAATATTGAGATTTTTTTTAACAGCATTGAAGCATTATTGTTACTGATTATGTCTAGAATTTTGAGATGCTATGAAAGTTCTTTCATTTGTAGGTAAGTCTTAACAGATACGATGAAAGGGAAAAATGTGAGACAGTACGTAGTTCTCTCCTGATTCTGAAGTTCCTCGTAATACCCACTTAAAGGAGTTTACTTTTCTATTCCCCACTAACTATCTGTGTTAAATTGTCTGTGCAGTGCAGTCTTTCTCCTGTCAAATCATCTAAGAGTAAGCTATTCATTGCTGAGACTACAAATTACAAGTAAATGTCCAGAACAAGACAAACAGTAATTGTATCTTTGAAGATATTCATCAAGAATAGACATCGAAAAGCTACATTAATTGGTATAACAAAAAAGTAAAAAAATAGTCGTTAAAATAAAATTTATGAAGGCATATCTAAAAAGTATTTTTAAAAAAATTAAGATGATTGCAAACAGCATAAAACTGGGGGCAGGGGAGAAAATGGAAAACTCCATATTGAGAGTGAAGTGTTCCTCTGATATGTAAGAGTGCTTGGTCTGGAAAGCGTACAAGAGGATTGTGGCTCCCTGTCTGTCTGTGGGTCAGTTGTAGGATGAAGGAGGAAGATGGAATTCTGCAGGCATCACTTGCATCTCCCATGTATGTAAACTATTTGGGTGCTTTCTACAAGCATTTCTAAGCACCCAATTCCACTCTGAGATTAGGAAGGATTTTCTAATTATTTTTTATTTCTATTTTGAAACAAAAAAGAAGAAAATAGAAGAGGAAATAAATGATGGGTTAACTAATATATCCATGTTGCATACAGTATGATAATAAAAATTTATTTGAAAGTTCTTTTCCATGGTTAATTTGGATACACAAACATGACTGGCTGACCTAATTAAGTTTGTAGACTGACCTCCTTGTCTGTGTCCTCATTTTCTCTTTTAAAAGGATTGTAGGTTCAACAATTGATTTGAATCTTTAGCTGTGCTATGTTTTGAACTATGGCTCCCCTCTCATTTGCTTGAAATAAAAATTAAAAAGTAGCTGTTTGACACCACGCTGGACTCAGTTCATATTATGTAGCTTTGAGGAAGGGAGGCTGGAGAGAACGCAGTTAATAAGCAATGTATGTTCTAAGTTTTTAGACTGCAACTCCAATTTCTGTATTATTTCCCACCTAAACAGATCAACAAATCCACTTCTTGAACTCCTTTTTTTTTTGGATAAATCTATTTCAGCTTAATTCTGAGTAGGTATAGCCACGACTAGTAACTGAGATGCAATAATATGCCTTGGAAATGAGATATGGGGCACTTTTACCTAAAGATCAGCAGTCCAAATTTGGTTCAGAACGGCTTACTGAAAGTAATTGCTACCTGACTATGTTTATAAAAATCACACAAACATAGTTTTGTTATAATGGGTTGTTTGGGTATTCACAGTAACAACTGTAGAAATAAATAGCATTAGCTGACAGTCTTGAGCTGGCACACCTAGGCCTGACAGAGTTTGACAACTAAGCACCAGTCTTCTAGAGGAGGCATATTCATTAACACTGTTTTCATATTTTGCGGTTAAATATGCTATCTGGGAAGAATTGCTTGATTCCTAAAATTCTTACTTGCTTAAAGCTTTTACTAGTTTGCTGTAAAATTTAATGAGTGGTACCCATGGTTAATTAAGTTTTTAATAACTGTAACATACTTGGCACTGAAATTTTTAAAAGAAGTAAGAAATGTGAGGGAAGCTTTTTTTTCTCAATTGTGGGAAAAGATTTCCCAAATCTAGGTTTGCTGTTAGAAGATGATGAAAAGAATGTTCCTTCTTGGAACTTCCTTTTTTTTCAGCTTTATCTAACGCTACTTGATGTTTAAATAATGCTTTAATTATGCATGTGTTGGTAGCAACTCTTTAAAACAGAAAAATGAAGGAGTCTCCATAACAAAACAAGCAACTGTTAAACAATTGTTTCAATCTGAAAAAGTATGGTGAGGTTTTTATTTAATCTATGATAATAGAAGCTGTCAGTTAGCTAGGCAGTGGTTCTTGTGTGACATTGATTTTATCCCTTGTTTGTGTTCTGTTTTATTATTACAGTGGACCTACTAGACTATTGTCATCTTAATGTAACACACAAATCTATTATAACCTGATTATATTTCCCCACTGGAAGCATTTTGTGATAGAGGGCATAATCTTTAATGGAATTTGTGTGAAATTAAATTATACAAGCATCAATAAACATAACATAATTCAGAAGGAGTAAATCAGCTTAATTTATTTGCGGCTGTAATGGCATCAGCGTTAGCAGAATGCAAATGCAGAAGTTTAAAGCAGTAGCTGAAAAGCAGTGCCAGATGAGCAGAAAGTTAAACCCTTTATTAGACAACACTGTAATTTGATGGGCAGAATGTTCACGGTTCAGCAGATTGCAGTCAGGAGGAAAAAAGCGTGATTTCTGAAGAGGTTTTCTGAGTTACCCTGGAGTGAACAGAAGAACCTTTGGTAGTACTGCTGATATATTTAATGTGCTGACTTAAGAAAAAAAAAAAAAAAAAAAAAAAAAAACAACAAACCAAAAAACACACACATCCCCCCAACCCCAAGAAACAATAAAAGCCAAATCACCTATTTTCAACTAATTATAAACATACAGTACTTTCTCTTAAAAGATGAATTCAGTCTTGTGCTTGGGCGTTTCTGATGGATAACTTAAAATAGTGCTAGTTTAGTGGTTATGTGACAGTAATGTTATCTTCAAATATATGTCAAATTATTGTTTCGCATGATTATTTTATTAGATATTGCATTCTTGTAAGGATAAACAAATATCAGCCTGCAGCAAACACATACAAACTGCAGTAGTTCACAAATAACCTACACAATTTCTATATTATAAATTAAATCAGCAATATTTGTGTTTTAATTACTCCTAATATTTATACTTAAAAATAATACTTGCTTTTATTCTTTTGTTCCATACCAGTGTAGTGATCTTTAAAATATAGAGATTTAGGTGAGGATTTAAAACAAAAGTTTTTTTTCAATTTAATGGTATTGGAGTTTCCAATCTTTGAATGTATACAGGTGACAAAGAGACTAAAGAACAACAACAAAAAAACACCACCCTTGCAATTTAATTTTGTTTTGGTGTTTCAGAACTAATTCAGTTGGTTGCTGGCATAAATACTTTTTAAAAACCAATTCATAGAATGTAAAGGACATTAAAGGACTGTTGTGACAGATCACTGAAAAAGGTAAATTCTGAAGTGAGGAAGCAGGGTTTTCTGCAGAATCCAGTCAGCCTGTTCACCCCTTTTACTGCATAATTGTTTTGATTTCACATTTTTCAATTATCTGCGGGCTCTGTTACTGAAATCTGACTACAAATGCAAGGTGGTGGACCCACAGTTATGTATCAGTTCTACAGAAAAATAGATCAGGGGTTTTATGGATCACAAGCTGAATGAGTTAACAGTAGGTTATATAAAATAAATAGTTACTATCCTTATCGTGTATTGGCCTTTGTAAAGGGAACAATCTGATATATGTATTAGTATTCATGTTTTGTTTCCATTATTGAACTTTGTTTTACTATTCATTGTGTTGGGTCTCAAAGGTGCACTCTCAGAATAGTGGAAACAGTACAAGTTCAACACCATCTAGGAAACCTCAGTCATCTGCACCCAAAGTCCGCAAGAGTGTCAGCAGTCGGATACATGAAGCAGTGAAGGCCATTGCGCTGTGTCACAATGTGACCCCGGTATATGAATCCCGGGCTGGTGTGTCTGGAGAAACAGAGTATGCGGAGGTGGATCAGGACTTCAGCGATGAAAATCGAACTTACCAGGCTTCCAGCCCTGATGAGGTTAGTACACAAGGGTGAAAAAGTTAATATCTTATAAAGAATGGGATAAGCTAAGTTAAAAAGAGCAGAACTGTGAAAGAGGAGTGTTTTGGACTGGATTTTCTTTAAGATTAGCAGTAATCTGGTTTTATTTCCTCTAAAGCTGTAGGAAAGATCTGGTGTTTCTTTGTTACATGAAAGTGTTTTCAGTTATTTGACTAAAAGGTCTGTGAAGTCAGTGCTTTGGGATCAATACTGTGTGGAGTATTGCAACTGAAGTTATTAGGTGTATTCTCAAAACATTAATCTATGTATGAATCATAGCATATACATGCGAAAGGGAATATGAAACTGCTTTGGATGATGGACAACCAGGTACATTAGCTGGAGACACTACCACTTAGTGGAATGTATAGATTCTTAACAGGAAAAAAATCCCAAACCTCAAATACTCCTATAGAAAACCTTTTGAGCTTCAAACCCTAGGCAGCTTCATAATCTTCAGGGCTCAGTCAAAACTGCATCAAGTGTAGCACAAATTTAAAACCCCATTTCAATGAAAAAATGCATTTGACTTCCACTGAAATCCAAATTTTAAACAATTTGAGTTATTGTTCTGAATAATTCTGTTTGGTGGCCTAAATTGATTGCCTAAAATGCAGTCTAAGAAGATATTTGAAGAGAGAGGCAAAGCTCAAGTTTCAAGATACTGTGAAGTAAGCATAAAAAATAATTATAGCCCATTCAGTTTATAAAAACATTTATGTACTTGATACAGTAAAATAGAGAAATAGAGTATTTTGACGTTGGTTTACCTCTGAAAGTGAGCAGATTGAGGGGCATCTTTGTTTTAAGAAATTCTAGCAGTGTCTGAAGCTTGGATGTGCTGTTGATGGTGTAGCCACAGTAGCTTGGTCATGA
The DNA here is from genome assembly GCA_031468815.1 of Morus bassanus. NCBI lineage: Eukaryota > Metazoa > Chordata > Aves > Suliformes > Sulidae > Morus > Morus bassanus. Next base: position 65,070,676 of record CM062567.1, on the reverse strand, counting down.
TCAAAACAAGGTGGTTGTGAGATGTGAAGAGAGTGTGTATCTGAAAGCCTGTATACTTTTCTAGCTATACAAGTTGATCTAATACAAGATAATATTTCTTCCACAAACCTCATCTTGCCACAGCGTAGCCTATTATTCTTGGTATACATTTGGTTTACATGTCTAATATATCACCATATGTAATACTAACAAAACTTTAGCAATTCAAACTGCAAGCTGTAATTGCTAAAAGTAACAATTCTATAGGAAATATTTTTAGGCTTCCAAGAAATAAAATTAGGTCTGTCTTCATGTAGTACCAAAGTAGCAGGCATTACATGCATTTCAGATGCTATAAACACAGTTTGTGGTGTCAAAGGATTGTAGAATATAAAGAAGTGGCTGGTTCTCAGTGATTAAAAAGTGGCAGTCAGAACATTTTTTAAAAATAAACTCTAGGCAGGACTTCAGATGCTGCTCTTTGGCTAAAATCAATAATCCATACTAATATATGTGGTGTTATATAGTGTGGGTTGATCTGTATTATGAATTGAGAATGCTGGAAGTGTATTTGTTTATGCCAGAGATAAACTGTAAATATAGTTTGCTAGCGTAGCTGTATGATGTTTGACTTGTACTATGCACATGTGTACAAATGTTCATATGCATGTATATTCATATTTGCTAAATAGGTAAGTGTAATGAGTCTGTGAGGATTACTAAATATAATGAAAGACTTACATGACCAAGTATCTACCTATGAAGATATGATGACAGCTATGGATTAAGTAAACATTCTGCTTTAACAGCCAAAGATATTACTAAATCAGGTGAAGAGACGTGCAACTGAGAGACTATGTGAGTTTCTTCTCACACTTGCTCTTTTCTCCCTGGGGGCTTCTGTATATTCCTTCAGTTGTTTGGAACCTAAAAATATTACCATAAAGAGCAATTCTCCCATATTTGCTAAAGGAAACAGCTATAAGAATTAAGAATTATGCAAGTGGTGCCCTGGGAAGGCAGTAGGGAGTTTGACCTTGGAAAGAGGAAAGGGAAGTTGATAAACTGCTAATAGGACAGATCTGGGACTCAGCATGGAAAGGGAAGTGGAAGACAAAATCAGCAACAAAGAAACTGTTAGTGCTTCAAGGAAGAGAAAGCACAGGTATCCTTTTAATAATGATTTTTTTAATCATCTCATACATTCAAACTATTTGACAGTGAAATGAAAAACGTATTTTAGAACAGGCAGCATTAAATTTCGTTTCTCAAAGATGATGCTTGAAACTACATATTGAACAAATATGCTTTAATATAATGAGAAATTGATGCTAAATGGAGTCTTACAAAAAGATGAAGCTGCAAAAAACATTTAAACAGCATAAAAATTGCCGCATGACAGCAAAAAGCCTAAGAGTTGAAAGACTAGCAGGTCTTTATCATAATTTTTTAAAGAGTTCTATTGATGCAATGTTTGCAAATCACTGGAGCCTAAGGAAAATAATGTAAATGGTTCATTATTTAGCTTATTGAACTTTCCTGCAGTTAGGTTGACGGATGATGCCAATGTTTCCCAATCACCAAAGTACCATTTTAAAAGCATTTTTTATTGAATAAAGTGCTTTGAATATTGCACCCTGGAGCTTTATTTAGGGAAATGGTTCAACTGATGTTTTCTGTTTAACCTCAGCACTGACCTATCACAACATATTTGGTTAATAAGCAACATTATCATTTAATAGACTTAACCAGTTTTATGCATTGTACTTTCTCAACATTACCACTCTGTTCTCAGATTCTGTTTATGTATCTGGCTTGATGGCAGTCTTTTGAAAGAAGATGTTATTTGCACAGTTGTCTGTTGCATTATATAATATTGCATGATATCACCACAGCATATAACGAGCAGAGAACAATGTGTAAGTATAAACTATTCTTCCATGTAGGGAGGTATAAGCAGCAGTTTAGTAATACGTTGACACACTATACACTTAGAGAATTGACTTGAGGAATTCGTTTGAAATTCTTCACATCTGTGTGTGTATGTGTGCATCCATATACAGATAAAATATAACCATAACAAAGTATGCACATTTAGAAGTAGGTACATTCATCATAAAAGATGTATTTATCTATTGTTAGAGTAACCTGAGATAAGTAACTGATTTCGTATTCATAATGTGAACCCTACTTATGCCAGGCTCTTTGTTTCTTATGATAAGTGATCAATATTTCATTTTCTCTGAAAGAGTAGAAAGTTTCATTTGTCTGTCACTTGTCCTCTACAGCTGTAGCATAGCAAACAATAAACATTCACTGAGAACTCGCTGAAAAAAATGAAAACTGCTCCTACTTGGCCATCATAGGTGTGGGTTCAGCTCATCTGTAGACAGCCAGCTACCATAATGTAATGAACAATCATAAAAGGATATAAGCTAAGTAGGTAAAGCAATGGAGTTCAAAGGTCACAGACCCAAGCAATTCAGGGGCATGCTATGAACAGGAGCCTTTGAAGACCTTTGCTCCCCTTGGTCAGAAAAGATTGATCAGTCACGATTTTTAATGGCTGCTTACTCTCATAAACCAGCTATTTATTGGTTATGCTTTGTTCTGCACTGTTATATTCTCAAACATTTCTAATTTCAGGATTTTGAATATTTAAATACTACCTTAAAGTGTGGTCAGTTATTTAATTCCAACGTTTCTGTCCAGAGAAAACAGAGTTGCTAAAATAAATTACAAGGATACAAAGCTAATCATTTAAAAACAGACAGGGAAATGATATGCTCGTAGTGAAGCAGCTTTTGTGTTTACAAAAGTGAAGCTGTAATGTATGAGACATGTTGTATTGTTTAATTCATTTTATTGTGTGTGCTTATTGAAGCAAGACTAATTGTGTTGTTTTGTCAATGTATTGTGAAAAGCAAATCACTCAGCATAAAACCATCACTTTCATGACCTTCGAGACCCACAAAGAATAACTACTCCATAGCTTGTCTTGAATATTGATCGGCAGTTTTTTCACATAATCAAGCTGTATTTTTAACTTCATAATTTTATTTTAATTATGAAGCTTCTTGATGAAGTGATGGACTGCAAATGTTAGTTATCAAATCATTGTTTATAAATAAAAACAAACCAGTGCTGATTGGAAACATATGTGGGTGGTTGTTGAACAATCCAAACAGAAACTGTTGGGAACACTCAGGCAGTGGGAAAAAGTAATCTCACTGCTTCTTCCCTGTTTCCAAACCAATAGCCTTAACTTCAAAATACCACACATGTAACCTCTGTATACCTTACATGGCAACCTGATTTTGAAAGTAGATCCTATTGTCTGAAGTGAAGATACTCTTAAATACTCTATAATAAATGAAGGTTGAGTTAGATGAGAATTCTTCTGAGCAGCAAAACTAGCTTACAAAATTTCCATCCCTAGTCCTTCTTTCGCACCCTACAAATTGCTCCCTCATATATGCCAAAACCTTTGAAGCCTTTATTTATATGGGTCATTTTTCAGTTTAAGTGGTCAGGTTCATAGCATGGCTCCAGAATAGCTGTCAGCACAACTGAGGGGGAACACCCAAACTGCTGGATGGGGCAGAAGAGAACCTGCCACAAGGTGGTGGATCTTTTTCTTAAACTGATGTTAGCTCAAAAGGGAATATTTTATGTTGAAAGTGACAATTAGTTGGTCACAAACTGTTTTGAGCAACGCTTTGTGAATACTGAGCAGTCAGATATTTCTGCTAGGGAGCAGCAATGGCAGACTGGCCAGGAAGGGGAAGCCAGGAGCTGAGCATGAATGACAGCCAGCCTGCTAGAGGCAGTGGCCTCAGTGATGAGGTATACAGCCCCACAATATACAGGCAAGGTGAAAAGAGCATGTCCCATGATGGAAACCAAAGACAGTCAAGAGTATAGATTGTTGTACAGGTCTGTGGTGATGAGGCATGTCTGAATTCAAGCCATGAAGTCCAATCGTTAAGTCAGGATCAGGTCCCGAGGCAGTAACCAGCATTAGCCACAGTCTGGTGATTGCAAGGAAAGTTCATGGCAGTGAGGCAGATGCAAAGCCAGGAGCTCATGTCTGCCTATCAGGGCCAGGTCAGCAGGGTACCTGGCCAAGTGTGGGCATAGTGGCAACGTGACTGCAATGTAGCTCTCACAGGACTAAGGACGAGCCAGGTGAAAGGGGGAGGGCAGCCTCCATGGAGGCTTCTTTGAGCTGTTTCTTCATCACAGCTCTTAACGGTGAGCTGGCTTTGAACACAGCTGGTTAAACTCCTGGGAAGGAGGGTGTGCTCAGGGCCTTGACAGTTTTGGTCCAAATAGTGTTTTGAATATTTTTTCATAGAAATACATTGCTGTTCTTTCTTGGTTGGTAGGAGGTTATGTTTGAGTCAAGTAAGTATCTAGTCACTGTTTCAGTTTACCCAAGCTAAGAGTGGGCTGGGTTGCTGAGGGTTTTTTATTTCACTTCTGCTTTCTCTCTCAAAATATTTTATTATAAAAAACAAAATTAGTGGATTAGGTTCCTAAGATGAGCTAAGTTCCAAAAAGCCCAGAATTGAAAGGGAGCGGTAGTAGTATGATGGTTTGTATGTTCCAGTCCTGACTGATGTAGAGTCTAAAGCAAGCAAAAACAGCCTTAGGGTATTTTTTTGGTCTTTTGCCAAGCGGTAACAGTCTTTTAGGATTGATCCAGTAATTGAAGGTGGTCTTCAGGATTCAGCAAGATGCCTCAAGTACCTCACTTTGTGGATTTATAACCTTATGTGCCCAAAGGCAAGGCGAGTTTCATTTTTTCAAGTGACCATATCAGATTTTCTTTAACTGGGACTTCTTCATGCCATCATGCTCCCAAGATGACAAGTAACTAGAGGTAGTTACGTTTTCCACAGAGCAAAGGGACTCAGTGTTGCAATTCCCCAAACTGCAAATTAGTAAGACAGCTGGGTGGTAAGTGATATTTCCTGTTGGTCCAGAGGAAGCGAAGGAAGATGTTAATCTGAGAGGGGATGAGAGTGCCCTTCCTTGTGTAAGTTATTCACCCTCACAGGGAAAGGTCAGGGGAATTCAGAGATGGGCTTTGAGTTGGGCTATGTAAGGAGCAGTCCTGTACATGCTGATTGAATGGCCTAAAGCCCTCTAACACCACTCCAGAGAGAAGCAAACTCCTGTTATTTGATAGGGCAGGGAGGTACTTAACTCTTTCATCCTCAGAGTTGAAAGTAAACAAAGATATGGCTGTTCCTTTAAATGCTTTCTATGGACAATCTTTTTCATCTTACATGTTGGCCTTAACTTTGACTGTTGACTCATGTGCTTAGATATTTGTTCCATTTTCTGCCACACAATTATTTTCATTGGGGTTATTAAATGGGAGTCATAGGCTAATAGGACTTATTGTAGAAGACATTTTTTCCTTGGAAAAAAAAAAATGTTGGCACCATAGTTGAAAACAAAAAATCGTTTAGAATGTAATTGGTTTACAATAAAATTAAATATACCGAGGTTTTTGTGGCCTATCAGTTTACATGTTTTCTAAAATTTTTTTAAATTGTTGATTAGTATTTATTTTAGGTTAAAATCAATCTAATGTTCTAATTAAATATGCAGTTCTGAATCCATTACAGGAATAATGGTTTGGGTTTTTTTTTTCTGTGCTTGATATAGGGTTTATGAAGTCCTTAACTATTATTTTCCTGCCTTTAATAAGCTTAGATTTTGTGACTGATAAAATAGGTAACTGCATCATTGTCACTTAACAACCTTGTGTACTTTATGGAACTTTCTAGAAACTACCTAATATATTTATAAACTGCTTGTTTTGATTTAGTTCTGTAAATAAACATTTCTAAACAAATGGGGTGATTATGTCCCCAAAACATGGAATTAGTATGCAGGGCTGCCATGGTCTGTAACAACAGTGCTTCTGAAGTTTCCCCTCTTCATGCCCCTCTCGAGACACACACGTTCTTCAGGCAACTGAGCTAGACACACAGTCCTGCTCTAAGAAGCTACTTCCACCTCCTGAGCTGGTACTGCTGTAGGTTACATTGTGGGTCGCACAGTTACTGCTTGAGTTGAGAGAGTTTCCATATGAAGTCTCTGAATTTGACTTTGAATGGAAATCTGTGCTGTGGTAATTGAAGAGTTTGATATTTGGGGCTGTGAACTATGAGAGCTCTGAGGGTAGGGTGGCCTCTAGTGGAGAGACATTGCTGACCGAGGCAACCAGAGCTCAACAGTGGTCATATGGTAAATAGAAACAATGGAAGGATTTTGGGTAAGAAACACTAAACAAGGGGTGTTTCTCAGTAGCTTTTGTCGTATCTGTTGCATTTCTGTTCCATAATGCAAGTATTTCTTATGTTCATTCCTAATTTGGAAGTTGCTACTTTGACCTTGTCACGCAAGAGGTGGATAGCTGTCTTCACCCTTTGAATTGCTGCTGAGGAGGAAGACAACTAGCAAGTTAAAAACCACAGAAGCTGTCTTTGATTTCACCTATGTTACCTGTCCTGGGAACACTACACAGTTAGTGGGTTCAGGTGCACACCTGTGTCTCAGTAGTGGGAGGACCCTATGCCTACCAATGTACTTCTGTCTCCCAGGCAGACAGTTTCCATAGAAGTGAAGCTTGGTGATAAGCCAGACAAAATCCACAAAATATTCAGATAAGTCCCTAACCTGGATTCAGGAAACTTGACACATTTAATCTGTGCATGTTAGGAAATTAATGGTTATTGGCAAATAAATATTATAATGGATTTTTTTAAAGCAAAATGGTAGCATTACCAGCAAAGACCTTTGTGCTTGTCCAAACTTTGCTTGCTTCATCTGACTCCATCCGGTAAGTCAAGCTCTGTAGAAGCCATAGCTGCTGTGTTTACCTGCCATTCTAGGGGTTCTTGATGTGTGTGCGCTGGATTGCAAGATCATTTTAATGTGAGGTTTCAGAAACGTGTTGAAGAGAAGAGAATGTACTTGTAGAGGGGAAGCCTCAAGAAGAGAGACTTAAATAAGAATCCTTTTTCTGAACTCTGTATAGCCAGCCATTCAGCATATATTTATTTGTTAAGATTTATAATTTAGATTTTCATGCCATTCTGAAATACTTTTTTTTTTTTAAGTTTGTATATTCTACAAGCTTCAAATATGTAATGGTAAGGTCTGGCTATGTTTTTCTGGATGCTGTTAAGGTCTAGCTGCTCTGATTCATTCTGAATGACGAGAGTCAGACTTAATGTCTTGCTCTCAAGTTTGTTCAGTTGCCTTTTAGGCATCTATTTGGCTCTTGAGCCTTATTGACTATTTCTGCTATGGTATTTGCACTGATCAATTTAAAAGGAAAAAAAAATATATGCAGTTGTGTGTAGGCCAGGTGTAAGAATCCAAAATGACTGTGCTGCAGAATGCTAATTCAAATGGTAAGTGAAGCCAAGCATAAACGAAATAATAAACAGATGTGAGTCACCAAATATAGAACACTTAAGTCCTAGCTGCAAAGGGACACAAATGAGATGATAGGGTATTAGTAGAAAGATGCAATTTACAGGTCAGAATGTAATAGTAACCTTTCACTGTGAAAATTGAAAATTAACCTTGGGAGTATTGGATCATTTACAGCTTATATGGTACTTTTATTGAAGAAGAAAAATCTTTAAAAAGACTTCCTGTGATTTTTGATATTTTAAAATGGTGCTTTTCAAAGTGTGTTCCTTTCTCTTCTGTAGCTGCATCTCACTGTATTTTTATCTGGTGATGCCTACGCAGATTGCACTACTAGGGTTTCCTAGGGGTTCACACTATTTTTTTTTCCCAATTTTAAATTTTCATAGAAGCTATGGTGACTTATTTGCTTTGGTTGAAATTGTTAGTGAGCGTTAGTCATGTCTGTTGAACTTATCTCGGGATTTTACTACTTGCATGTCATTTATCAGACTGCTTGATTTTTATTTTTTTCATCTTACCTGAGATGAATAGCAGAGGCAGGTTCCATAAAAATCATGTGAACTTCATTATAATTACCTTTTCTATTAATTTAAAAACCTGGTTTCCAATAATGATTAGCATTTGGAAAAATAAAAATATAATTGAAGAGGAGAATTTTTTTTATCAGAAACTTCCCATTCAGATATGGCTTGTATATAAACTAACAGTAAAGCAGTTTTCCTAAAGCATTAATTTTTTGAAGGAATAAACCACACAATGGTGGTGATAGAAAAATATCTAGTGCATTATTCAAAGCATAACATAGAAGAAAGTAGAAGCTAGATGTCATGCACTTTAAAGCAGCAAAATAAAAAAAAAATCTCTAATGCATGCATTTAAGATGCCATGTAATGGTGTATCTAATAGTGATTATTGTATAATGCAGCATTTCTGGGTTTGTAAAAGGGACTTTCACAAGCATGATTGTGGGATGCAGTATTGTAAGCTTGGTTTCCATCTCATTTGATACAGTAAGAACTCAATTATATTATTGTTGAAACACAATAAAATGATGCACGTGAACAAAGTAAGCTAAAAATAAGATCCTTTGCTTATCTATTTACTATATATTACAGTGTCTCAACTTGCATGTAACTGTAGATCTAATAAAATGTTTTATATGGAAATACTCCTAAAATCTTTTACGTACATAGGTGGTTTTGGTACAGAAATTGTATTCTGGTTTTGCATAATTTCTATTGGAGGTCCTTTAGGTATCGTTGAATATATATCTGGGTTTTTCATTAGAACTGTTACTTCTGAACAATATATTCTAAATAACTCCTTTGCAGGAATAAGTTCAAGTAAGTTTTTATATTCTTCAGAAGAATTTTTGTAAGCTTTCTGAAGGAAAATACTGATTTGATGTATTAAGACTTTGTACTCAATCTACCGCTATTCACGTGGGTTTTTTTCCTAGATTCTTGGAAGAGTTTAGACTTTTACCCTAGCAACAGTTGTTTGGCTTTAGCCTAGTTTATATAACAATATAATAGACCTTTCACACTTAAACATGTCTCTTTTTTCCTTTTTTTCTTGCTTTTAGGTAGCTCTGGTGCAGTGGACAGAGAGTGTCGGTCTCACTCTGGTTAACAGGGATTTGACCTCAATGCAGCTGAAGACCCCTGGTGGATACATTCTGACGTACTACATTCTGCAGATCTTTCCCTTCACTTCTGAGAGCAAGCGCATGGGAATCATAGTTAGGGTAATTTTGGGGGTGTTCTGGGTGTTGGTTTTTATTTCTGAAAAAATGTTTTTACTGAATGTTTATATTTATAAAATTTGATAGAAACTTGATCCTTCAGGGAATGCATTGCACAAGATTTTCAAGTGGAAAGTATACCTTTGACACAGGGACACATGAAATGTTAGACAAGCAACTGTAGAAAAATCAGGCTAACCTGATATTGCAGAGAGCCTTGTAAAGGACAAACTCTTCTCTTACATGGGAGCATGTTCATTTCACTACTTCACACTTAGCCTCTGATGCTGCGAGTTGCCTTTAAGCCTTTGTTTTTAATTTTCCATCTGTTTCTTTCATACAAAATATGTTGCCCTTTCAAGGGATGAATTAATGGCTGAAATTTCTTACAATAGTAGTTAGCATCTTTCTGTACTAATAGTGCTGCTGCTTTTCCAGACCCATATTGATATCTGAACTGGCGTGCACACACAGCACAGCCCACAGGGTCTAAGATTTATGAAATATGTGCTTAGTTGTCTCCTAGATGTCCAGTTGGGAGCATAGTAATGGTCATTAAAACCTCATATGAAAGGAAGTCACACCACCATGCTAAAAGGAAGGTTTAAACCACTGCAAATGTTAAGCTATCCATGCTACATAATTCTACCTTATCCCTACATAAAATCAAACACTGTAGCAGAACAGCACCAGACAACATTGTTAGATGGTTAGATCAGTGCCAAGTCCAAGTTTTAAATAGGTGTCAAATCATCCCATTTTTTATTTGCCCGTGATGACAAGCCAGGCATGCCATCAGCCTTAGGCAAGGATACTTCAGGCAGAATATGTGCATGCTCGGGTCTGGAGAGACCTTGGCAAGTCTGTATTTCATTAGGCGAGGTTGGCACTAAGAGCCTGTTTAACAGTGACCTGTTCAGAGATTTAGCTTATATTTTCTTGCACGTGAATTCTTTAAATACGCAATGAATGTTTCATCATTAAAACATCTGTAACAAGCATTTCCACCAAGTTATTTGTAAATTTTTAATTACTTAGGTATTTCAAAGATATTTTCTGTTGTGGGTTAGATAGTATATGCCACCAAAGAAATAAAACAGTAGTTAGAGGCGGTGTAACAGTGATATTTTAAAATTTAGATGGGCAGTTTTGGGATGTTGAGAATCTGTTACTCACATTGACTTAGGTTATAACTGATCCTCTTATGTGAGAAAGTAGGGAATATACATCTCAACGGAATCAGAGATGTCATCAGAAGTAGTAACATCAAGTAAAAAAAAATTACCCACCTCTTGGCAAGGTACTTCATCTTTTATAAATGATAATCCATTGACTACTTCAAAAGACAATTAGGTTATTGGTAGGTAATTGTTTTGACTGTATAAACAGATTTCCCCCCCTATTTCTTTTGTAAAATTTTAGGATGAATCTTCAGGAGAAATTACATTTTACATGAAGGGTGCAGATGTTGCAATGTCCACTATTGTACAGTACAATGATTGGTTAGAAGAAGAGGTAAGAAACAAAATCAAAATTTAAAATAATTAAAATTCTGTTAAAAACTAAAAATTTATAATCAAAATATCAGGTATTATTGGAACAGGTTTAACAGAGAACCTGAGCCAATGCAGTAATGGGTTTTGAAGTTCAGTTACATATTTCCTGAATGGGTTTTAAGGGATTAGAATTATTTCCAATTCTTGAATAACCCACAGATGAAGCAAAGCTGGTAATCATAGCAGAACATGTTCCTACTTAAAACAAGGAAATTTGTTTTTCATTGACTGACCTTTCACATAAAACCTAATTACTTCTGAGAAGTATTCTGCTATAAACCTATTTATCCTGAAATGCCCTTCTTTTATCAAATTCTACAGTGAGGTATGATTATGAATTACAAAGTTTAAGGGTTGCAGCCAAATTGAAATGGAGGGGTTTGCCACATTTATTAAATTTAATATAAAATAACTAGTGACTGAATTTCAAAACTGATTAATATTTTTCACTGTGTAGCTCTAGTAGGTACCAACACTCATCTTATTTTGATCCTACGTACAGACAATATGTTAATACAATGATTACACCATGTATGTTCATAATGGTATTGGCAATATGAATCAATATCTGCTGCAGGGCAGTTTGATTTATTCAGGGACATGAATAAATTAAACTCCCTCAAGACCTAGCAAAATGTCATAAAAATTACTTTTGGCGATAATGATGCACAATTAATTGTAAAATACTTGTTTAATTTATTTAGCTTTATGAGGTCAAATCAATAAGTGTTTTGCACTGGGCAGCCTTGTTTTTCATTAAGATGTGCTATTCCATGGCTATTTTTAATGTGTAGATATTTTTCTGGTAAGAGGTATGTTCAGTGGAAAAAGAAAATTTAGCTCTGTTACGTGCCTCCAAAATAGTTTTAATTTATTTTAAAGCTCCAGTCTAAAAGAGATTTTCTTTAAGCTAGCAGAGGAAATCTCATTGGCTTGCCAATAGCACGCTGCTTCATTTGGGGGGCCCTGAAGTATAATTGCTTTTTATTTTGTTTGTGGCTTCTCCAAAATAATCTAAGAGTCTAAAGAAACACCAAAAGTTATGGTACAGGTATCTTATGTTAGCATATAGTATAAAACATGTACATACGGTTGAATAATTGCATAACTATTCTGTGGTTTGGTCCATTTAGTGTGGTAATATGGCACGAGAAGGACTGCGTACGCTGGTTGTTGCCAAAAAATCACTGACTGAAGAACAGTATCAAGATTTTGAGGTATGAAAGGACAGAGTGATCTTGTGCTTTACCATATTTAGTTACTTCAAGGAGAACATTCCTCTTTTTTATTTCATTAAGGTGGCAAAAAAGGTTATTCATATTTAAAATATCGATAGCTGAGGTATGACACACAATCTGTTAGAGATTTTGTCATTCTTTAGTGATTGTTCTGCAGTCTATCATAGCATACTGTTTTGCTTTATTATGTGACTGGACAGTGTTTTCCCAGAAGGTGGCTTAATGTTAATTCTGTAGCTTCAGCATGACCTAAAAAATCTACTTGTTCTCAAAGATAAGGGCAGTTCCTGCTTAGATGCTGTGATACCTAATTCTTAATAGTTCTTCAGAAGGCATTCTTTTGAGGTGATTTTTCAGAAAACACACATATAACATTGGGTGTAAAGTAAAATTCACTCTTTCAATTTCATTCTTCATTAAAGGTGTTTGAAGACAAATGTTTAGCCTAATGAATCCTTATGATAACTGATTGGTAGACTGAATGTATACTTTATGAGTCTAAGTGGTTCTGTGTTTGTGCAAACAGAGTCGATATAACCAAGCAAAGTTAAGCATACATGACAGAAACCTGAAGGTTGCTGCTGTTGTAGAGAGTTTGGAGCGAGAAATGGAATTGCTGTGTCTCACTGGAGTAGAAGATCAGCTGCAAGCAGATGTTAGACCAACTCTAGAGATGCTAAGAAATGCTGGAATAAAGGTACTAAACGTGTACTGCTGACATAAAGGTTATAATCTATTAACTTTTTTTTAATGAGACATGAACTGTATTTGTCTATATTCAGGTTTATTCAAAGTAAGAAATATGCCAAGTCCTAAGCACACTCTGGGCATGAGCTAGCAGAAACAAACAAGACATTGTGTGCAAAATTCCCTTGTCCACCACAGGTTTCATTGATCTTAAGCTTACTTCTATAGGAGAACTACGAATGGATAAATGTATGTGACTCCCAGTCATTTATTCCCTGACTGTCTACAGTAAGCTGTCCTAGCTGACGCTAAATGAGTTTGCCACAAGATTCATATGATAACAATATTTTCAGGTGTGGCACTCACGAGAAGTCTCAGCAAAGATAAAAAGGTGAATTGTTTGAACTAGAATTCAGAACCACCTTTGGAGCTTGTTCAAGTCATGTTAAAGGGACAGTGTCAAAAGCTTTGCATAAGAGTTTGTGCTGTGTTGTTCATAGGCAGGCTATGCTAGACACCCATCAATTGCACATTTAGAAGTAATACATTTATTTGAAAGAGGGTTTGAAGTAAAGATGTGAGCAATATCTGAGGTGAGTGGGCAAGATTATATATACGTTTTGCTTGAAGCAGCGTCAAACTCTGCACGGAAAAGGTGTGTTGACTTGGCATTGGTTAAACTGAACCAGATACAGGTTTTTTTAGCCTGAGAAGGAGGGCAAGTTATTTTGCTTTGCAGCAAGCATGGGAAATCTCCCTTTACGTGAGGGAGGAGCGGGAATGCATGGAGCTCTGCCTTGGGACATAGGGGGAGCCAGTTGAGAATTTATGGGTAGAATTAGCAGGCAGACCAATGTGGACAGCATTATGGTGAGTGTCTGCTACTGACTACCTGACCAAGAAGTAGTAGAAGAGGCCTTCTTCAGACAACTGGATGAAGCCTCACATTTGCACATGCTGGTCCTTGTGCTGAACTTTAACCACCCCGATATCTGCTGGAAGGGCAACACAGGAGGACACAAGCAAACCAGGAGAATTTTGGAGTGCAATGGCAATAATTTCCTGACACAGGTTATTGAGGAGTCAACAAGGAGAGATGCTCTACTAGTCCTCATACTGAAAAACAAGGAGGAATGGGTCAGGGATGTGAGAGCTGATTGAGAGGACAGCCTTGGCCACCCACAGTAGTTATGAGAGGGTGAAGTTCAGCAAGCTCAGGAGGATTTTATTAATGTCTATAAATACCCGAAGGGAGGGTGCAGAGAGGATGGAGCCAGGCTCTTTTCAGTGGTGCACAGTGAAAGGACAAGAGGCAATGGATGCAAACTGAAATAAAGGAAGTTTCACTTGAATATAAGAAAACTTTTTACTCTGAGTGTGTTCAAACACTGGAGCAGGTCTCCCAGAGAGTTTGTGGAGTCTCCATCCTTGGAGATGTTCAAAACTGTCTTGATGGGATCCTGAGCAGCCTGCTGTAGTTGACCCTGCTCTGAGCAGGGGAGCTGGACTAGATAATCTCCAGAGGCCCCTTCCCATGTCTGCTATTTTGTTGTTCTGTTTTTAATTTACCTCGTTCCCCAAAGGCTTCCAGGTGAATTAGCTGGTAATGCAATAGTGTGCACAATTAGAAAAATATATGTATGAATTAAAGCCTTATGATTACATCAAATTTCTTTTTAGTACAGTGTGACTAGTGCAAAGTACTTATATAAAAAAGTACTTCATATATAATATTTTCTTGTTTGCTCTTGATATTTCTTCTATATGTGGTCACTTCTGACTGTTAGGTATATCCTGCTACAAATAGGAATAGAACAGTGTGACAATTTTTAGGTTGGGTTTTTGGGTTTTTTTTTGGTTTGTTTTTGTTTGGGTTTTTTTTGTGGTTTTTTGTTTGTTTGTTTTAACAGTTCTAGGATTTCAAAGACTTAAAACTGTTCTGGTTTAATTACAACCAATATTATAATAGGCTGGAAACACAATAGTAGCTGTAAATGGGTCATAAAATTATAGATCTGTGTGGTAACTGATGAGAAAACATGAGTCTTTTGTCTATCCATTGGCCCCCATGGACACTAATAAAAAGGATCTTACCTGAGATGTAGAGGAAAGGAGGGAGACGGGCTTACAGTTGAATAAAATTGCAACTGTTAACTTAGTAACTATCCAGTAATAACTCCTGCAGCTTAAGTCATTCTTCCTCTGTGGTCTGTTCTGTTTGGTCTAGGGCTAATGGTATTTCATCCAGATGTCCTTCAACTTTCTTGGTGTTAAGGGGCTGAGGGAGAGAGAGCTCACTTTAAGAGCAGATGGATCCTCAACCTTATTCCTTAAACTTTAACGCCTTCATCCCAGTTCTGCATGGTCAGTCAGCAGGATCTCTTTGGAGCGTTGGGACTGTAGCTCTTCCTCCAGGATACACTGACTTATTGCTTGGCTGCTGCTTTCTGATAGATTCTCACTAGGGTCACAGACTGTTGTGTTGCATCATTTTGCTGGCAAATGTTCTCTTTCTTGTAGTTGTATGCATCTTCACTCTTTTGATCAAGGTAGTATCAGGGTCACAGGAAAAGGCTTTTATGCTTTCCCTACCGTTCAGCTGTGCCAATGGGTTTCCCTAGAGTTTCACCTTGTCTTCATGTAAATTGAGACATTGGCCCTTCTGGGAAGGAAAGGGGAATGGAGCTGCCTGAAGTAAAGACAGTTCTTTTCTGCTTTGTGTGTTACTGCAGTAAAAACTGCTCATTAATTTTAGTTAAAAATGGACATATCAGTATATTTTCTCTGGTAATCTAATCCCAAAAGGTACCAGAAAAAGGCTGGAGAGAGATGGCACTTAGATTTGGAGAACAGACACATTACTGTCCAATGGAGTGAACTTTTACATTACTTTGCAGATATGGATGTTAACAGGAGATAAACTGGAGACAGCGACTTGCATTGCGAAAAGTTCTCACTTAGTGTCTAGGACGCAAGATATTCACATTTTCAGACCTGTAAGTATAGTTCCATCTTTTTTGTTGGTTCATCAAAGAACAGCTAATAACAATGTTGCTTTAGTTGATTAGTAGTTGGCTGTTTGTTGAAAATGGATGGGTTATTGTACTGAGTGTCATAATAATGGTCAAGAGAGTAGTACTTAGGTTGTTATTCGAGGATGTAGAATTACAAAGCATTGCTTCTGTTTAAAGGTGCTTGTTTCTGGATTTGTTGATATGCTACAGAAATGGTTGTAGCCATGTTTGGGTGACCGAGGTTCAACACGCATTTTACACCCTTCACTTACACAATGGGCATAGTAAGGTACTCTGAATTATGATGTCTATGTGAGGTGCTGAGCCAGTAGAAAAGAGTGTCCAGGAATTTAGGCTATCTGAATGTGGTCTTGCTTGTTCTAGCACTTTCATTTATAGAACACTTTAGACTCAAGCAGAATTAATCCTGAATTAAACTGTGATGCCAATGTCCTCTGTATAGACGTAGTTCAAATCAGTATGAGAAAATCTGAATTTTTTTGTGTATCATGATACATATTTGCATTTTATTAACACACTGTTTAAGATAATTGTTAGAAAGGTAAACTGAATATCTTATTCTATACATTTTGGTTACATTTGCATAGCATCAACTCTACCGAAGCCAAACAAAAATAGATTTTCCAGATGTTGATTGATGCTGTGTGATCAGACATAATATGTCTGTGTTTGTTCTAAATGAACCACTTGCACCTACAGAAATAATTATATCAATATAATTTACATGTAAATGTAGCTTCTTCTGAAGCATCCGAATGGCAAATTAGGCCCTGCAGACTACTATTTGCAATTAAATTATTAATGCTTCTGATAAAACTTCAGATCAATTTTTGTTGACCTTTCTGTGTTGTAACACCACAAATTAAGTCTTCCTGAACAAAATCTATTTAGTTGAGTCAGATTTTTATTTTCATTACCTCGACTGGTAATAAGAGATCAGCATAAAACTGCGTTAACTTAGAGTATGCAAAGTTTTAAATTAGTTAGAAAATGGATTTATACAGAATTATTTCTGTGGCTGCATTTGTTGCAAAGACATAACTACTGGATTAATATAAGAAAATACCAAGCACTCTTTATAAATTAGTAAATAAAAAATTATTTACTATTTTGGCTTCCCAAAAAGATGCATTTTGTTTCTAATGCTCTTCCTTTTCTTAGAAGTCTCAGCTTCTTCATTTTGTAATGAAAGTAACTGATATATTGTTCTAAAGGTATTTACAAATTTAAAAAAAAATACCTCCATTAGATGAAAGGTAGAACAGAGAGGGCAGTTACTGCTCATCAGTGTGTGCCAAGCACTGACATCTCTTGATCTCTGTAATGCAGAAAGATTAAAATAGACCAATGCAATCTGGTTTCTTAACAGTTAGCAGACAAGGAGCTTTCTCTTTACATGTTTAATTGTGGGAAAGGAGGAAAAAAATTCTGAATTTGGGCATGTGTATGGGGTTTTCTCTTTGCAGGTGCTTTTTAATATAACTCAAATTTTATCTGTAGTAGAGCCCATCTGGAGGGAGAAAGGTCTTTGGACTGCATCTGATTCTGAGTAGTAGTGGGCCAAAGACAAAACTTCATGTTCAGTATAATTAAGACTCACATATTTTAACAGTTATTTAATCAAAGTGCTGACAGAGCCAAAATTAGAAGTGTAATCAGAGTTTGTGTTTTATTCTGTGCTTGGAACTTTGTCTTGCATGATAGCTCTAAAATATATTGATCTTTTATTGGGTGGGGGGAACCCCAAAACTGTCAGTTTCCTCAAAAACTGGTTATAATTAATTTTTTCATGTTCTGTGTTCTAGCTCAAAACCTTCCAAAATCCATTTGGTAACCTTTGACCATTTTTTGCATTTCACAACCAGGCCTTTCTAATACAATAATTTTGTTAATTAAAAAAAAATAAAAAAATCTATGATCTAGTTCCTTTGTATTATGCCACTTGATCCTCATGCAAGATCCAAAAGGATTAGCACTGGTGAGCATTTTTATGGGCCTTTTGAAATCCATGTCTACTTACCAAAACTGAAGGAACTATTACTGTGAACATTTTGGATTATTCTAAGAACATATTTTACTGGTAACAAATAAAAGTTTTGCGGTTTGCTTGGTGTTTTTGTCTATTTTTTCTCTAGCCCTGCCAAGATGGAAAGACTCAGATCAGCTTGAACTTAAGATATTTTAATGTCATTAATTCATTCATTTTTTTAGCCCTGGTCTACTTTGGTGAGGAACCAGTTAAGCTGACTCCATAGATTTTCCTTGTTCGAGGACTACTTTTTCACTCCGTAAGATTCAAGGCTAGTAGTCACATCCCATGGGTATTGGGCTTGCACTGGGGTAAAACACTTGTTGAAGTAGCAAGGCTTTCTGGGTATGAGTTCTCAAAACCTGATTTATTTAGGCAGGTTCCTTTTAAGAATATAACAAAACCTTTTAAGTGAGTGGTTTTTATTGAAGGTTACCACTCGAGGAGAGGCTCACTTAGAACTAAATGCCTTTAGGAGGAAGCATGACTGTGCCTTGGTGATATCTGGGGACTCACTTGAGGTAAGATCTTGGTTTCTGTCAAATTACATTTATCTATATGTTTACGTTCAAAAAGTAGAGTATCCGTGTCTTCATGCACTTAAACTTTTTTTCCAATATTTGCCCATACTTTAAGTTGTCCTTAGAGATACTTTTGTTTTTCATTGAATGCTAATTGGAGGATATATGTTTTAGATGGGCAAATGTTACTGGTTCTCTGGTCTCCTGTATGGTAAGAGAATGGAATTTGTATGCAGCGTGGTTTAGTATTGTCTCTTCTCCTAACCCCAAAGTGTGTTGGCTCTCTAAATGAAAGAGAATGTCAGTTTAAAATAATAAAGCCATGATCAGAGAAATGTGGCTTTTTACTCCCAGATGGATGTTGTGCAAGCAAAACTTCATAAAAGAATTCTTTATACTGTGTTTTTCTGTTATACTACATGTAGTAGTATTTAATCATAAGTAAATGCAAGTGTATTTTTTTCCTTAGGTTTGTCTGAAGTATTATGAGCATGAATTTGTAGAGCTGGCTTGTCAGTGTCCTGCTGTAGTGTGCTGCCGATGTTCTCCCACCCAAAAAGCTCATATTGTGAAACTGTTACAACACCACACTGGAAAACGCACATGTGCAATAGGTAACTGATGGCATGATCTTCATTTGCAGTAGCTAAAACATGTGATAAACTTAAGCAGTAGGTGGCACCATTGAGAAATAGTTGAAACAAAACCAAAGTGACTTCTTTATTGACAGCCAGGTATTATGCAGCAGAAAATGCCATTCCACGAGAAAGGTGTGGTTACCTTCTTTATTTCACAGGAAAAAGTCTTGATTGCTGAAGTAATTAATCATAATCCATAGATTAATTGTAAGAATTTAAAGGTATATAAGAGGTTTCTAAAATACTGTAAGGCCAGGAGAATAAAACCTCTAAAGAGCTGAATATTGCAGTGACATTTTTCTAGGTGATGGAGGAAACGATGTCAGCATGATCCAAGCAGCAGACTGTGGAATTGGAATTGAAGGCAAGGTAATGTTAACAGTTTCATTGTCAAATATGTGCCACATAGCAGTATAGTAACATGGGATTAGAAGCTTTATTCTTAAACAGTAGTGAATTGATCATTTCTAATTAAAGTATGCTGTAAGATGATAAAAATGCATAGTCTTTGAACTAATATTTTCTTTGCTTTTACGTCCTCTGCTTTATCATTTTAGATACCAAAAGGAAGAAAAGCAGAAAACACTATAGTTATTTCTGTGTAGCATTTACCTGAAAAAAACAGTATAAGCCATTAAACTTATTACAGCCACTGCATCTTAGAATATGCACAAAAAATTGCCCTTTGTGTCCCATTGCAGGGTTGATTTCTGAAGCAGGAGCAAACTTGACTTTTAAAATTAATTATCATTTAGAATTTTGAAATTTGAAACACATCTTTTACACTGGGTTTCATATTTGGAATATTTTTGTTTTGTTCTAGGAGGGAAAACAAGCTTCCCTGGCAGCTGACTTCTCTATCACACAGTTTAAACACATAGGTAGGCTGCTGATGGTACACGGTCGAAACAGTTACAAAAGGTCAGCAGCACTTGGTCAATTTGTCATGCACCGAGGCCTTATTATTTCAACTATGCAGGTATTTAAAACTTCGTTTTCTGAACAGTTAAAAACGCTGTGTCTGTCTTTGAAATGTCACAAAATCTTAATCAAGCAGTATTGGCATTTTTTTCTTTATTGTAATGTTTTGTATCTAGAATTATATTAAACATATATAATTCTCTGCTTTTTGTAGGCTGTATTTTCATCAGTCTTCTATTTTGCATCTGTTCCCTTGTACCAAGGATTCCTAATGGTAGGGTAAGTCAAAACCAACAGTTACGATATCTGGTAATAAATATAGTAAACTAACTTGTTAAATAACATCAGGTAGTTGGTGTCTGCCATGTTTTTCATATGTTTATCATTGGTACGCTACCAAACCCTAGAGTAAGTGTACAAAGAAAAGTCAAACTAGGTTGACTATAGTGGGGAAGCCCCATTATCACACCTCTGAAGAGAGGGATCTGCCTGCATAGCCTTAGAAGAAGATACCATATAACCTTTTTCACATGTGGGGTGAAAATAATGGAGGAAATCTTCCAGACCAGTTTCGACTGTTACACAGATTGTCATAACAGCCTCAGTGAGAATCACAGATTTTTCTGTTAAAAATGGAGCTGAAGATACATTTCCTCTGAGAGTGCACTACCCAAGTCTGCCACATAGATTTCTGTTCAGGTGAATGTACGCAGGATTAAGAGCACCCTGGTCTTGTTGCAAAAGCTGCTTTAGTAATATTGTTCTCCAAGTCATACAGCTGAGGGATATACATATATTCATGTTTGTCCTTGCTCTCTGCCCCTTCTGTCCTAAGAGCTTCTTTTTATACTCCTTGTAAACAATAACAACTTAAATTGTAGTCAAATCAAGGTCTGATTACATCAGTCTGCAGAGGCAAGCACTAGACCTCTCAAATGTTTGTAAATAGTTGTGCTAAGTTCTAGGGAAGTATATACATACTAAAATATACCTGGCATGTGCACACTAAAATCCAAAGCCACTTACAGAGCTGTTAAGACTTTTGTTCATCCACCTACCTATACCGTGATGTCTGGAATATAGTGCTTGTTTTTTCTTCAGTTTTCATGCCAACATCTGTGGCTGAATTTAAATGTCAGGTCTTTGAACTAGTTGTCCAAAGTGCAAGTACACAGGGAGTACAATAACAGGCAATAAGTTTGGGTGAGATATATATAGAAAGAAATGTATTTACTGATTTTTGAATATATAAAAGCTCTAACTTTTCATGACTGGCAGCTCTCAGAAGCACAAGAGCAGGTTGCACATGTAAAGTTGTATTGGTAAGCTGCTTCAGTACTGGGTAGAAGAACCAGTTTAATTCCACTTACATAAAAAGAATAATTGAACCCTGTAGATGAGTTTAAAATCATACCATACAAAAGTGTCAATTTATGTGCTTTCCTTTCACCTAGGTATGCAACCATATATACTATGTTTCCAGTCTTCTCTCTAGTATTGGATCAGGATGTGAAGCCAGAAATGGCATTGCTATATCCAGAGCTTTATAAGGATCTCACAAAGGTATGAATGTTCTCAGTGCTCAGATATGAACAAATGCTGAAATCTCCGGTGTGCAAAACTGGGAATTCTTACAATCATTTTCTTAAGGTATTCCGTGCAAGACAGATGCACAACTAATGTGATGCAGACATTTGTACTTTGAAAATAATTCATGGTACCAAATGTTCCACTCAGTTTTATTAATACATTTGTTAAGCCACCAATGGTTGGACTGAAATAATTCAAACATGAAGGTATGTTGATGTAAAAGTTGCCTTCAGTCTGGCCCCAGGATCTCTGATCTGGGGTTATTTATGCTTACTTTTTCACATCTCCTTTTTCCTTTATAGATTAATTTATAGATTTTTTTTTTCCCCTAACTGTCAGAAATTACTACTGACCTCTCCAAGAGCTGACTTTCTTTAAATAACAGGTATTGATAACTGCTATATGTTAACTGAATCATCAGTAGATACTGCTTTCTGTGTGTTTGCACATACCTGCAAACAACGAAAGTGTTTAATTTCTTTACCTGCAAAAGTGAAACAAATCTCAAGTTTCTGTTTTCATTAGTTTTTTGAAAATTACTTCTGCTCCATCTTAAGCTGTCAGCTAGAAAAGTTATGATCCAAGGCAGAAACAAATAGTCTCTTTAAGGATAGTAGATTTTTTGAAGATGTGTCTAAAAGTTCAAAAGCAGACTGTAGTCGAAGAGGGTCCAAACTTTTCAGAGCCTTTGTCTTTTTAATTGTACTAAATTAGCTGTTAGCTATGTTAGTCTGGAAGAATTTTTTTCTCATGCCTTGGGGATCTTGATTCTCTCTTTATCCCCTTCAGAATCTTTGAAGTTTCTTTGTGAAATTTCAGCCTATGATTAACCTCAAAAAAGCATGGCCTTACACCTGCTAAAGGCAGTTGTAAGCTTGCCTGTGGAAACCTATTGATGGAACTTGGAAGCATCTTATTTCCAAAGATCGAAGTTAACCTATACTCAGAACCTGCCCAGGATAGGTAGATGAATACAGGCTAAGTTCTTTGTTTAGGCTTAAATGACAGTTCTTGAAGATGCTGAATCACTGGCTTTCCCAGCTTATGTTGCACATTTATGAATATTAAATAAGTAGAACCCAAATAATTCTCTTCAGAAGAAAAAAAGAGAATGTGGCGAAACTGGAGAGTACAGTTCAGTCTGTCATGTGGGGCAGATGTTGGTCAGTGAATGATTATGGATGAGTAGTACAAAAAGTTATTTATGTGCTACATTTGACTTCACTATTACAAGGTAATCTTACTGTGTTTATTACAATTTATGATCACACTTCCTTAGTCATGACACTATGAAGCCTACGTATTTCTGCACATCATTTTTCAAATTATGGACTCTAAATGCAAATCTCCACCAATGCTATTCAGCTAGTATTATTCAAATGTGTTGACATGGACTATAATTGTATTCCTAGGAATTGGTTTCTTTTCTGGGATATGCTAGTGACGAAAATGCTTTTTAGATTTTTAAAAGAATAAAATATAGGGGCACAAGTCATTGACAGACTCTTGCTCCAGTGCAAGAAGAGAAAATGAGCAAGGTTCAGAGAGACAGGTGTGGCCACATACCCTGGAGGACGCACTGATGCAGTATTACTGTTACTGTGGCTCCTGCGGAACTATAGCTAGAAACAGTGATGAAAATTTGAAAGGAAGTTAGAGGGCTCCCTGCTTCCATCTGAAAACTATTCACAGCCTGTTGTGCAGCATTCCCTGGAGGCTCAGGAGTGACTTACCCCTTCTAGTTCCATAAAGGTAAACCAAAACACAAGTTCATTCTGTAAACTGTGAACTGGGAGCTGTGGTCAAAGGTGGAAGCAGTGTCCAGTATTCAAAGGAAAATGAGTAGGTACTTATAGGAGAAAAAAAAATCTACTCTTTCTTTGTGCTTGTATGAGAAACTTCTCCCATATGTTCAGTCTGTCACCAACATTCTACACTACATACGGAATTATGAAACTGTCTTTAGCACCTTGCCATGAACTCTGTCTATCCAAGAAAATGTTTTAGCCTATCCTGAAGTAATAGAAAGAATTAATTCATCACTTCCTACAGCAATGAAGCACACATTTCTTTGTAAAGTGCTGATTCTTCCCTGTTCAGAGTGACACTTCTTTTGTGCCAAAATGGCTGCTTTGTTTGCTGTTTTATCCTTTTAAATGCGTAACCTTTCAACTCTGCAATTCTAACATACCAGTACCCTCACAGAATGCAAGAGTCATATGCACATGTACAGCATTTATTCTTTGATTTATGCATATGTTTCAACCTATAACATTCACAATCACAAGAAGATTTAAAATGTAGTTGGTAATAGTTACTTGCTGAAAACTTATGGTAGTCATATGTTTATTCTATGAATGCAAACAGACAGTTTATCCAACATTTGGAAGTGACTAGTAACTACAGTTTTGCTTGAGGTTTAGGTTGGTAGGTACACAATGCTGTTTTTCTTGAAGACTACATTTTACAAAACAGACATAAAAACATTTTAAATAAAAATTAAATTAATTTTACTGTAATTATGCCTCTGAAAACCAGCCAGAGCATTGCAAGGTAAAGTACTTTTGCTGTTTAAGGCCTTAACTGTCCTACCCCCGAGTTTAGACTTTGTGCGATTTCTATACAAATTTGCAATGAAGAATCATAAAAACAAGTAGAAGCTTTTTAGCCTGTATCATCACTTCAAAGACTGCTTATTTTATTTGTAAAATCTCTGTAGTGATTAACTATTGAAAAATCTATGAACTGAGTAGATTTTTTTTTTAAGTTGTGTTTAACTGTCCTCTCGCTTGTTTCCCTTAGGGAAGATCTTTGTCATTTAAGACCTTCCTCATC
This sequence comes from Morus bassanus, assembly GCA_031468815.1. NCBI lineage: Eukaryota > Metazoa > Chordata > Aves > Suliformes > Sulidae > Morus > Morus bassanus. The sequence goes on along the minus strand of CM062567.1, from coordinate 65,046,442 downwards.
TGGGTTTTAATCAGTATTTACCAAGGTAGGAGAGAGTCCTAATTTTACTGAACTGAGAATTTTTTGTCTGCTATTAGCAATATTGTTTTTCAGCTGCAGGTTGAATTCCCAAAGCTTAACATTTCATCAGCAGTTATATATATTGCTTTCTGTTTATCTCGTAAATCGATATTCCTGTAGTGTGCCAGGCCTATTCAAAACACAGTGTGGATTGGTATTTTTATTGATGCATGTCACCTAAAAAAGGACACATTTTTAATTAAATGCTAATCCAGAAAAATTGTAATGAGCGCTTATATTGCGTGTATTTACACAGTAGTTTTCTTTCATGGAATGACAGAAGTACTGTTGAAGAAATCTGAATTATGTAATCCGTTAAAAGTAATTACACTTTCAACAATATCTCATTTATTTGTAGTGCTTGACATAATGAGGTTAATTAACAGTTCATCAGATATATTGCACTAAAAGGTGTTTAATTTTCTAATAGTTTTATTTCTTTACAGCTTTACTTTGGTTGTTTTATTTCACAAGCACAAAGCACAGTAAATATCACTTCTTTTAGAAAGATCAATGTTGTTACCTTATAAAAAAAATACTGGGCAAGTTTTCATAATAAGCAATCAAATGTTCAGTGTGCTGTTGTAAAAACTGGTACACTGAAATATCATTACTCAGTATGTTGTTAACTTTGTGTGCCTTTCCTAGGTGGTATTCTGATGTATGGAGCCCTGCTGCTTTTTGAATCTGAATTTGTACATGTCGTTGCCATTTCCTTCACTGCCCTAATCTTGACTGAGCTCTTGATGGTTGCACTGACCATACGAACATGGCACTGGTTAATGGTGGTGGCTGAATTCCTCAGTCTTGGCTGCTATGTGGCCTCTCTTGCATTTCTAAATGAATACTTTGGTGAGTAATAGTAAAAGTATTTTAGTAAAGAACTGTGCTTTATATTTTTAATATTTTTCTCTTTTTTTTTTAATTAAGAATAGGTGATGTTATGCTTTGTGAAATACAGCTTTCTCCATAAGAAATATGACTGAGTTGAAATTAGGCTTAATTAAAGTTGGGTTAAAATATTCTTTTATCCTTTTCTCCTAGAGTTTGACAATCTTTTCCCATTAGTATGATTTATCTCGACAATAAACGTTACTCAAACCACGCATGCTTTTCCCATCCTTGATCTGATCTTGACAGTCCAAACTGCATACCTTAAATTGGCTTTGAGATTTGCACTATTGAAATGGATATGATTTTTAAAAATCAGGATCTTTCACTGAGTTAATGAATTATTTTGTATGCCAGACAAAGTGGACCTCATTAGATCTGATCCACAAGCTTAAAAGAGCTGAAGTATTGCTAGAGTGTGAGGCAGAAAGGTATTAGGATAGATACTTTATATAAGAATCATTGTTTCATAATTATATTAAGCTTATATTAAGCTTGCTTTGCTTTAAATTACAGTATGCCATACTGTGTCCTAAAGTTCTGATTGTTCATAGTTCACAAGATGAAAGGACACATTTTAACTGCAAATCTTAGCAGTCAAGGAGCTAAGCATCAAAATAATACATACTACTTTTTATATCAAATTATCCTTCAGTAAAAACAACTATTTTAATCTTAGTGTAATTTTACAAATGTAACTTTTACAGAAATATATATAACAGTTTTGATTATATCTCACAAGGAGTAGAATCCAGCTCCTTCTTTCTGTTTTCTGGGAGCTGATGAGTAAGGAGTTGCCTTTCTTCAGTTGTCACTTCTCATAGCAGAATTAAATGTTACATGGTAGTTTCTAGGAGTCTCATAGTTCTGCTTTCACTTTCTCATGTTCCAGGTGTTCAACACTAGGGTAGTGTATTTACATTATATAATTATTTTCTTAATCAGTAAATGCTTCACTACCTGTCCCAGGTGTTCTTTTACTTCCCAGATTTCTCAGGAGTCAAAATTTTAATGAAGAAACAACCCTCACTGGGCTTAGTGCTTGTATTGTACGTTATTTCAGGTTTGCCAGGTTTTTTCTTTTCTCTGATACTGATGTACAGACTCTTTAATATTAGAGATTATTGGGTTGATTCCTGAATCTCCACAGCCAGATTACAAATGAAAGGAACAAGCAAGAGCAGATACAGGTACTAGCTCTTTAGTCCAAACTTCCAGGAACTTCATAAAGCAGAACTTGCTGCTTCACCTTTGTAAGTATTGGTGACAGCCAGTCCTTCCATCCTTTGTAGGTGTTGTTTAGTGAGAAACACCTTTAGGAGGTGTTCACAGATGTTTAAAAACTGCAGGGACTTTGTTTCTTGCAAACCCTTCTGTAAAGGGGTGTCGTGGTTTAGCCCCAGTCAGCAACTAAGCACCACACAGCCGCTCGCTCACTCCCCCCAGCCCAGTGGGAAGGGGGAGAATCAGAAGAGTAAAAGTGAGAAAACTCCTGGCTTGAGATAAAGACAGTTTAATAGGCAAAGCAAAAGCCATGTGCATAAGCAAAGCAAAAGAAGGAATTCATTCACTACTTCCCATGGGCAGGCAGGTGTTCAGCCATCCCCAGGAAAGCAGGGCTCCATCACACGTAATGGTTACTTGGGAAGACAAACGCCATCACTCCAAATGTCCCCCCGCTTCCTTCTTCTTCCCCCAGCTTTATATACTGAGCGTGATGTCATATGGTGTGGGATATCCCTTTGGTCAGTTTGGGTCAGCTGTTGCGGCTGTGTCCCCTCCCAGCTTCTTGTGCACCCAGCAGAGCATGGGAAGCTGAAAAAGTCCTTGGCTACTGTAAGCACTACTTAGCAACAACTAAAACATCTCCACATTATCAGCACTGTTTTCAGCGTAGATCCAAAGCATAGCCCCACACTAGCTACTATTAAAAAAAAAATTAACTCTATCCCAGCTGAAACCAGGACAAGGGGGAAGTGCTTACTATCCTCATGTATTTGCTGGACAAGTCCAAACAACTAAGTAAATGGTTGCAGCCTGGAGACTTAACTTCTGTATTTTACATCATGAAGGGTACTGAAAAGGCTGCAATTTCAGGGGCTTTTGTAAAGATGTATTTTACTGTGTGTTGTTAATCAGTTAATCTGAGAAAATGCATTTCAATTAGTCTCACTTCTACTTAATGCTTTACTCTTATTTAATCTGTCACATTATAACTGGGGAGGAGGGAGGTTTTTTGTACATGTAATGTAGTATAAACCTAAGTTACAGTTTACAGTTCAGCTTACATGTATCAGGGAAAACAGTCCAGTCCAATAATGCTTGACTTCATCAGCGAATAATCTGTTTCTTTCAATAATGTTACTTATAAGCATCATCTCCTCCCAAAGAAATTATATCATAAGTATTGAATTAGAAAGACAAAAATATTTGATACTGCCCTACAGCTCTGACTCATGGAAGTAAATCAGGTTTTAGGTTTCTGAATTAATTGCGCACAATGGCCTTATTAGGCATGTCTCTATGATATGTTACATAGGCTTTTAGTATGCCTAAGCAGGCTTAGGATAAAACTCTGTGACAAGTTTATACATTGAAATCTAATATACAAAGTATTTTTAATGAGTAAAGTTGGAGCAGTAAAGCATTTCTTTACTGCATTTTCTGAAGTGAATTTTCATTCACATTAAAACAGTTCTGATCCAGTTATTTATACGGTAAATTATACCTTGAAGACAAATGTAAGAAAACTGCTTACCTCCTTACAACCTTAAAACATGACCAAATATAAAAATCTCTATATTTTGAAAATGTTTTGGTTTAATTGCTGTTTAAAATATTCTGATTGTCATGTGAAAGGCAATAATATTCCAGTTAATGCTACTAACATCTTTTTCATTTCCCTTTTGTGTAGCTAACCTGTTGGGTTTTTTTTCCCCACATAATTTTCATATTTTCTGTAAATCTATCCTTTCATTTTCATTCTCCCTCTTTGTGAAACAGGTATAGGCAGAGTGTCTTTTGGAGCTTTCTTAGGTAGGTGAAGTTTAACTTTTCTTGAAGTTTTTTTTTAAGTCTTTAAAAAATCAGTGAAGAATAACTTATTTAATACACACATTTGTAAATAATGGGGAAAAAAAAAAAAAAAAAAAAAAAAAACAACAAACAATTCTTCAGGATACCTGGGTTCTGGGATCTTTCCATGATAATTACGTGCAACCTGACCATTGCAAATATGGTCAAAATATTTCAGTAGCAAGCATAAGGTGTCACCATTCTTGTTAATGTTTGTCACAAAAAATAGCTTTTCACTGTGGCTTGTGGCAATACCATTACAGTGTTTTCCCTTTAAATTTTTGGGCTCTGATTTAATCTCTGAGGTTTTAAGAATCATTCAGTCTAGTTGTTGTGACTGTTTCAGAGAAAAATAATCTGAATATGGATTAAAGGATCTGAAATGGTAGCAGAATTTCTGGTTGGGAACTTGTAGTGGGTAAAAATCGTTCTTACTAGTAGAAAAATAAGCTGGCTTAACGTTTTATTCTGAGAAAGTCTTGCTTTTAAACTGAGATTCTGTTTACCCTAAAGTTATTTTGTGCTGCAAAACAGTGTAAGTACCATAAAGGAACTCTGAAGTTCCTGTCTAAAGAAAATAGTTGGCAAAACCAAAATGTTGAGGTTAACTTTCTCTTTCTGTTGTTTCGTTGCCTTTTTAATTTTGCATGGTCTTGAACAATAGCATAAGCAAACAATTAAGAGAGTTTTATTGACCTTGCACTGTGGAAGTTCCAGTTTCCATGTTATCAGCTCCCATTACTTATTTTCCCTTTTTGTTTCTGCAGATGTTGCCTTTATCACAACTGTGACCTTCCTGTGGAAAGTGTCAGCAATCACTGTTGTAAGCTGTCTTCCACTTTACATTCTCAAGTACTTGAAGCGCAAATTTTCTCCTCCAAGTTACTCCAAGCTTACCTCGTAAAAGTAATTATATTCCTATGGTTTTTCACTCACACCAGTCTGCAAATTGCACATTCACTGTGCTTTAGTGTCTATGGATTTATGTTGGACTAAAGAAAATAAAGAAAAAAAAAATCAAAAGTGATAGAGTGAATAGAGCACAAAAAGAGGAGGAAACATCTGACAGGTACAATAACACAGAAATACACTAACAAGACTATCACATATAAACTAGATTTTCTTCATGTTGTTTTTTTTTTTTTTTTACTTTTAGTTGCTATGATTATAGAATAAAACTGAATTACCTTTGATTTGCCAATGCTTCTGAATGGTTTCATTGCTACTGTAAAGGATTTTTTGCTACTGTAAAAGATTTTTTCCTACTGTACTAATCTTCTGCAAGTTGAATTGAAAGTTTTGTTATTTATAACTTCACTTCTTTAATTATTACATAATTTCCGGATTCAAGTCCTTTCCTTTAATGTTTATATATGGAAAAGTTCATTTGTCCATGCTTATTATAACAAACCTAATACCTGTAAATGCCCGTGTCTGTATTAGCAGCTAACTATTATTCCTCATCAGACATTGAGTAATATGCACTATTTGAATTATGTACAGATGTCTGCATAGCACAGTATTATTTTAGGAGCTGTTGTCCTATTCTGTACTCTCCATTTCTGGCACCAGTAAATATTACAGACCTGTGATGTTGACAGCAGTTCTTTAAATGCACATTACAGCCAGGTTGCACAAAAGCTGTTTAAAAATTAAATTATAAATTCTGTACATAATTCCACTGCACCTATTGGTCTGTACAGATATCAGACATGGCTGCTAAGTAAATATGTTTTAAAATTCTTATTCATTTTGTATTTGTAAAACTGCAAATAGTGTCAAAGTACATTTCTATATATGAGAAGTCTAGTAAACCTTGTATTAGCTAATATGTTTAAATTGCCTTGTAATCTGTTTACTTAGGTTACTCAGGTAAAAGAAAGTAAGATGAACATATGAACATTATGGTAGAAGAATCTATCATCTTCTAAGTTGTAAATGTTACATTTTTATAACTTAGTTTGGGTGCAAACTTGTTTAAAAAAAAAAAAAAAAACCAAAAAACATTTTTCCTCATTGTGAACTGTCAGAGTTGAGTATCTTGGCCGAGTTATAACACTTCACAGTGGTTGAAGAGTGTATCTGTGAGTATGAACTCATACAGTCTGATACAGTCTGAAGGGTCCAAATCTTGCATACTGTACCGGAAAGCAGGATACATTATTTTAGTTTTCCATTGTGATACAACTTTGCTTTCTCAAGAAGTACGTATAATGAATTTGGCATAGTCTGTTAATCAGTGGAAACGAACAGCATAATTATCCGTGCTTTATTTATTAAATATTTATGTGTGTGTTTTTAAAAAACACTTAATATGGATGTCATTTTTATGTTTGACTGTATGCCTTTACAACACAATTCCTTGTTTAGTCTCTTACAACTTTGTCCTTATGCCATTATTATATTGGATGAGTAATACTGAAGTGATAAATATAACTACTTCCTGGGAGAGCAGAGGAAACTGCTGCAGAGCTATTTGGACTCCACTCCACTCCATTAATTTTTGTTTTGAAAGTTTTTCTTACTAGCTATTTATCTGCGCTTTTTTCATTTTCATTCCTCATTATAAAAGCAATAAAGCCTAATTTCTACCAAATATTATTAATGGTATATGTATTAAATGAAATACTGAAGTAGTGTTTCTTTTAATTACACAACATTGCAGACTAGTTTGCTCTCTCCCTCTGTAAACTCACTTCTGTAAAACCCCCACAAGATGTCACTGTTCTTGCATACTAGCAGAAGCCTTTCTTCATTTTATGTGGTTTTGGCAAGCTATTCTGGGTTTGTATCTTTAGTTTAGTTCTGTGATATTTTTGTTGCTGATTTGCTTTAATTTTCTGTTTTTCCCCAATAAGTGGTAGTTACTTTGAATCAGTTAAGAAAAGTCACCAGTGTGCAGTTCTGAAATGTTGATGTTTTCTTGAGACCTTTTGGTCTTACACATGGTGAGCTCACAACCATATGCATAAGATTCAGTAGATCAGCAAAAGCTTAGAGTTCGTCATCCTTCATCTATACATCACATCTGTGACATTAGGCAGAAAATGAGAAAATCAGAAATTAAACTAGCAGTATAAAAGTGATAGTGTTACCGTAATACAGCTGTATGAGATACAATCGTATCTATGTGTACAGAATTTATAGCATACATATATTAATCCTCAGCATTAAGACTGTGAGGTTAGTGTGATAGCAAATGTGATCCTACACACAGATAATAAGCCTTTCAAAAGTGGAGTCAATTCTCTAGAGTGCCTGCTTTCTTAGAGCGTTATCAGTATACATCAAAGGTCTAGTTTCAGCTAGCACTTTATTTTGAAGACTGCAAAAGTCTGATTCAGGTGACTTACCTTGCTTTTGAGGTTCAGTCACTGCAAAACTATGTATACCAGGAAAGTCTGCTTTCTGTTCACTCATGTCACTCAGCCACAGCCATGTAAAGGGGTAGCGCTACCAAATCACAGCGGTTTACGGGTAACAATATCAATAAAAATTTAAGTATTGTAATAGGTCATCTTTCAGTAGAAAGCTTGAACATGTTGTGTATTTCAGTACAAAGTAAGCTAAGTACCATCACAAACCTTGGCTCTTAAAACAGAATAGAATGATAATGTCTGGTGTGTAGGTGAATAAATTATTTTATAAGAATCTCATTCTGTTGTCATTTCACATCAGTGTATGTCAGGAGTAAGTCTGGAGCACCAGATCAGCTTACATGAACACAGATTTAGGCCTTGGCTCTGCAAGTTACACCCAGATGGAGCTTAGTTTTATTTGGTATTAAATAAATGTTTGCTCTTGTGAGCTGCTATGTCAGATATGTATTTCTGAAATGGTAATCATGTCTCTTTGAAAATATATTTGGAAAACAATTTCAGAATTGGGATAGGATGGAGGAGCAAGATGTGAACAGGAAATATGTCTTCACCAAGGTAACATATGTAATAATACTGACCTATTTGGACCATGTTTAATAAGCATATGAGCTAAACATCTGCTAGATTTCCTATGTAGTTTGACGGAAGAACGCAGGGAAAAGGAGAGATCCTGCAAAAAAGGAGTACTGGTAATGATTACACTGGCTTCTTCTGCTGCTATTCTAAACTTACGTGTTCAGGTAACTGCTGGGAAAACATTTTACTACACAAGGTATTAGTTTGCAAATGGAAGCCAAAATTAAATCCTTGCATACTTAACATTAAATCTGTAGCATTCTTCCATGAATGTGAGTATTTACAACAGGTTTTTTTGTGTTCAGACGGAGCTTGTTGACACATACCATCAGAACTGAGCTGTGTGGTATCTCCTGTTTTCTTCCTAAAAATTCTGAGTGGTTGTCCAAAAACATGCCCTTGCTTTTGTATGTACATAGGAAGTGTGTATTATCTTGATGAGCAGCATCCACTTGAGCCAACCTGTATTATAAATGTCTTCCTACCCTATGTCCACAAGAGAGTGCGAGCCTAAACATTTTTCAGTCTCCTTTTAAAACACGTCTGCCAGAGGGAACTCTGCAGTTGGAAACCTTTTCAGACTGGACACCAGTTCTACAGGTATTTAAGCAAGAATTTTAATATGCACTTGGATAGTTAAACAGCTGTTAGTCATGGCAGTCAACTTCTGTAGACAAAGAGGAGATGACTTCCCCACATACTGCTCTTACTTATGCCCATTTGTGCATGTTAGAGAATAGACCTAAGCAGTATAGTCTCCATACTCCTCTGCAACCTTACTGCTGTAGCAAGGCATTCAGATTACTTTGAGGAAGAACTGGCCTCAGATCTTCTGCTGGTGAGCTAGGTAGTGCGTTCCGGGGATCATCCTCCATCTGTACACTGATGTGCACGTCTGCCTTGCTCGTATAGGGTACACTGGAGGACTCCTTCATCACTGGAGGTTGGGGCTGTTCATGCTTGAACCACCTTTGTTTGCATATTTACCTCATGAATGATGGTGAGTCAGGCCTGGGGAAGGACTTACTGTTTAAATGACAGTATAGACTTCCTTAGAGGCTTTGGAGATATGCTGTTAACAAAGGTACTTTGACATGATCTCTTTTCCCACTTTTGCAGAGCTTTGTGTCTCTGGGTTTTATATTGGCGCGATCGCTTGAAAGAGGCTTGCATCCGTTTCACACTTACATCACTTCATGTGTCCCAATGTATTAATGTGGTTCCAACAGACCCTGCAGGGCAAAGGAATTTAGTGCAGGGTATGTGCAAAGGGACAGTAGTCTGAGCAGACAGTGCTCCTTAAAAAGTGATGGCCACAGGAGGAGAGGTGGCTGTTCTGCTCTCGCTACTGGTGCAGAAGCTATTCTTGTAGGTCCTGCTTACTCTGACATCCATTTGAATTTTAGTTTGCATGGAGTTCCTCCTTATTTTTGCTGGCTTAAAAGGAAAGAATTGGGCCAGCAGTCTCTTATAACACTTCATTTAATAACCTTTCTGTATCTAGGCTGTTATTATTATAACTCAATTGAAACTTGAAGGCAATCAAAAAAGTCCTTCGATATGTTAGACCCCTGTAGGGAGGAAAATCAGTACGAGTGAACAAAGGCAACATGGATTGAACATTATATGTAAACAAACAGGAGGCGCAATATCTTTAACACTGTGTTAAAAAGCGTAGGAATTCCTTTTGTAAACAAAACACACTTAAAGCAAGATACTTTCCAACAAGTATTAACTACCCAACAGATGCCCTCAGCAGGGTTCACAGCTGTTATTGTGAGTGGGAATTTGCTCAGCCAATTGCTGACAAAATCCTTCTCAAATAGGGAATTGCACTGAAAGACCTATTCGCTACTTCATCGACCAAAAACATACTTTTGATCAAAATGTTTTACAGCAGAGGTGGTGAAAACCGGATGCCTTGAACATAATAAGGAGAGAGCGCTCCACAGTTGAGTTGACAAATTCTACTTTGTTCTCCCATTCCTGACTAGGTTTTAACAAGACTGTAGCCAAGATTTCTCCTTGTCGTAGTCTCCTCCTGTCCTCCAGCATGCTTTCAACTTAAGATTGTAATCGGCAATGGTAAACCTCTAAATTGCTCAGAAAAAAGCAGGTTTGAGGAATACTTAGCCTTTTTGCATTACTGAGCTATAAGAAAGATCATCCTCTGCTCTAAGAGGAGGAGATATTCTTTTTTATAACTATGATGCATGGTAAGTATTTATGGCCCTGCCTTTATTCCTCTAGCAGTAAACGAGGTTTATTTCCTCTTCTCTTGACAGAAGTAGTAAGAATAAAAAGGGCTTTGGTTATAATGTTCATGTAGCTTTAAGCAAGCAGTACACAAAATAGACTATCATAATTCTTATTTGTAGAACTACTTTCCATTGTTTCTCTATAACGTACACATCTAGTTTTTTCCGTGGGCCCTCTGTGTTTTGCTGTGGTTTGCTCCGGGTTCTAAGCATGAATTTGATTTTGCAGAGTAAACACACGTTGTGTGGAAGCAAATTATAGATAACTACTTCAAAAGTCTGTTGAAAATGAATTCTGGCTATTTGGGCTGGAAGGCTGGGGGATGTTAATGGATGAGCAGACCTGTAAGGGATAAGTGCATGTACATATGTTTTGTATTTATTGCAATCATCTATTGCCTATTTGAAGGACAGATCTGGGAGTTCAGTCAAGATGCTCCCTTGGGGAAAACTTCTATGCCACATGTGCTCAGTAGAGGAAGATGAGCTGTTGTCTCCCCTGTGTGTAATCGCTGGTTGCTGCCTTCTCTTGCCATTGAATTCCAAACTTATCTGTAGGAACACAGCTATGTATGCACTTCCTTGCACAGCTTCTGGTTCCCAGAGTACCTTCCCCTTTTATTGGGATACTGACTCTTCCATGACAGTCCTTTGAATTCAAGTCTGTTCCTTATCTTGATCCCAGCTGAATGATTTTAGCTGTAGGAGGTAATTTTTCCATCTGAGTAAGATAGATAACACAGACATGGTCTAGTACATATTTATACCTATCCAAATGCAACTAAAGCAATTGTAGGCAATCTGCAATTTAATAAACAAACAGACAAACATACAATTCTATCAAATTCTAGGAAAGAGATGAAGGAAAACAAGATTTATTGGCTTTGAGACTTCTACCCTGTGGCTGTAGCGGTTTTGCCTTGCTGAGAGGTGCCTTTCAATTTTTGGCATAAACTTCTTCACTGTGAGAAAACAGTAAAATATTTCAAGTCATTAAAAAGTAATCTAATTTTCTAAAATATCCTAGCCGGAGGCCTTCACATTACCCTCCTACCTGTGCGTGGCTAGTTATAATTCTGCTAGGTCCTTTTACATTATTTTTGGTATTAGAATAGATGGAGGGTTGAGAGCTGAAAGTGACATATGAGGATATCTTATGCATTTGTTAGGAATCGGGTGTTACAGTGAAGGATGCCAAAATTTAAGAAATACATTCTGAAGTGTTTTAAACTTATGTATATTGTATGAGCTTAGAAATAAAGGAGGGGTGAAAAGTCTGCTGCTCACAGTAATTTAGGTTTGCGATGCCCTTAATGTGTGCAGACTTAAGAGAAAAAAAACCCCACATGGAAATCTTATTAAAAAAAAAATATCAATAACATTTTCAGAAAATAAGCCTTTTAAGATGACCCACACCTGAATGCCTGGAACTACTGAGGGAGACTGTTTTTAACAGCCCATCTCAGGAACACAAGCCTGAAAGAAACAACTTCAGACACTCAAAATGCCATGCATTTCTGCTTAGCTCTGCTATCAAGCCTGGCCCTGCTTGCATTAGAAGAGATTTTTCCTGACCAGGACGGGCTCTGCCAGTAATATCAAGCAGGATCCCTGCACATTTTCCTGTTGCCACATTGCAGATGTGTTGCGTTATCCTGAGAACAGTGATCATACAAAGGTGCCTCTGTGCTTTGGTCCAGCGGAGCCCACTTGCATGTTGAGATACAGGTATAAGTAGTCCCCAGCCAGAGAAGTCCTCCAGTTATTGAAGCGATCAGCTTCTGTGTAAACTGGTTTGTAGTGCTGGAAGAGAAGCAGGACAGAGAAAAATAAGCTATCTCTGTATAACCTGAAGCAGATTTCTTTTGGGGGGAGTGGGAAGAAAGCCAAGCTGCTAGTCACATAACCACACTACTAGCTTACCATCTGTCCAAAAGCAATTACCTGGAAATGGCAGGTGAGGCAGGAGAACGAGGTTATAGCTCAGCTGTAATGCAGAGCCAGCCTGCGTCACTGATCTAGTACTCCGCAGTGTGAGAGTGTCTCTTCTTGACATGCAGGTAACTCACTCTGCCAGTTCAGACATACCAGTGCAGTGAGTGATGGAGTTCACTGCTGGAGAATCAGGGAAAGGCTTCTTGGAGAAAAGCCTGCCCTAGAGGCAGCTACCTCAGGGCACGGGAGCAGAGATGTCTGAAACTGCAGAACTTTGCGTGTTCTGGTCAGCCCTGGGAAACTCCATCAGAGGCAGAAGGCTGGGGGCAGAAATGAAAGCATGTGGGGAAACTTAATTTTGCCTGAGATCCAACTAAAACATCTACTCTCTCCTTGCCCCCCCACCCCACCCCACCCCATATTGCATTGCCCAGTGTGGTGGAAAATCCAGGCTGTGCCATGCTGCTGCAGGGTCAGTGCAGCCCTCCGCAGCTTCCACCTCTGGTCCACCAGTGTCACAGAAAAGGGTTTACTGTTGGAAGGTGCTGGATTCCTACTCTTTTTGTTTTACCCTCTACCCAGCTCCTTTGCTGCCTGCCAGGGTTAGCAGACGGAGCTAGTGACTCCCAGTCCATCAGGGATAAAATCAGAAAGCTGCTTGCAGTTATCTTGAAGGAGCCCTAAGCCAAGTCTGTGGGGCTTGTCTGTATGGTCCTGTGCTACCCAACGCTCAGCATAGAGGTACATCCCTTAAGCACAACATGCTGCTTTGACGCAGGTTGAAGCCAGACCCTGCGCTCAGAGCAAGCTGCTTGGAGCCACCCTGGGGACATCAGGAGGTCTTCCTCATGAGCTGGTCTTCCTGCAAGCCATCATATAGATCACTTCATTGCCCTAGCCTTCCTTAGCACCTTCCTACCCTTCCTGCTTGTGTTTTCCTCCTCTGACTAACCTGGGTGTCTAGGGCCTCTTTGAAATCACAGCCTGCTGATCTCGTAGCTGTTGACTCAAGCATAGTCACATCTGCGTGTGGGTCAGGGTTGGTGACTATAGTCAAGTCTTCATTTATTTGTGTTGCATTTATTTTTAAAGATGGGACAGAAATTCCGTGAGAGACAGACTCATCTGGTGATCATGTGAAGCGGGTGACTGAGCAGCTGCTTGTGGATGAGCTTCTTTCAGGCAAGCTGAATTCAGCACATGTGCTGCAGTTCAGATGAGGGAGAAATTTTGGAGGGAAGACACCAGATAAAGAGTCCTCCAGCGACTTAAGGAAAACATGAAAAACAAAGGGCTCTCTATAGTCTTTCTTGTTACCTGCTAGTCCTGTTTCAGTCCCAGACATCTCCCAGCTCTTGTACTTTGCATCCCTTCTTTTCTGGTTTGATACTTTTCCAAGGCATAAAAAATGTGGGAACTTTATCTCTTCTTAAAAGAAAAAAAAATGGGAGCTGCTTGTGAGTCTGGAATACAGCAGAATTAATCAGATTCATACTATGCAAATTGCAATGAGAATATCAAAACTCAAGGCAGGAACTAAGAACTTAAGAGACGTGAGGCGGGTGAAGGGGGAAGACTCATAATTTCCATGTTTTTGCCTGTACAACAATATCTATTCCCAGTAGGAGGGGGTCTCCACCAGAAGTGACTGATGATTTTTAAATGCTACTATTTTTAAGATGTTTGCTTTGTGAGTAGGAGCCCGGTTTCCAAAAAATGCTAAATACTTACTGTACAAACCTTCAGTCTCCTGATAGATCTCAAGCTGAGCAACCAAAATGATTGGTCAGAAGGGAATAAAAAGAAGCGTATAGGAGCAACATAACAGGATAATTGTTAGTGGTATCACATTACGGACCCTGAGCAGGATGCTGGAGATGATGATACAGGTTATTCAGAGAGAGGGAAAGAGCTCCTTTACCCATTAATTAAGAGACTGACAAGGGAGAAGGTTTTGCCATCACTGAGAATGGATGGAAGTGAGGGAAGATGACAAGAATAGCGAGATGGGGCTAGAGCCAGTGTGTAAGGAGGAAGGTCCTAGGACCTCCCCTAAGTGACTTGGAAGGAAAGAAATGGTACCTTTTTCTTACAAGGAGGCAGAACTTCCATCAAGGTGGTAAACCTGTTAACTTAAAATCTTGGGTATATGGGGGCTTGATGGTGTCATTTACCCAAAGCGTGAAGGAAGGTCTTCACTTTTAATCTGAGACTTGATCATCCCACTTTTGTTTGAGTGGTACTTCACCTTAGGGGTTGCTTCACTTGTGTTTTAATTTTTTTCATGAAAATGCAGCATGATTTTTTGCTATATTCAGGAGTAGTCACTCTAGAATTTAGTTGGTTACCTTCAGTGTAATTCCATACCTGTCACTCAGTTTTCTCCTCATCCTCCTGATCATTGCAATCTTATGCAAATATGTGCACTTCTGAGTATAGAAAATACATCTACAGGGGCTTCTGTCCTGCTCAAAGCTCTGACTTGGTACTCTGGCTTGGTAGTGGTTTGAATGGCTCCCACCTCCTGCTCTGCCCCCTTCCACTGCCCCATGAGTTCCCCTGCCATAGCCTGGCTATCAGTTATTTCCAGTCTTCCAGTGTGTGAACTGCTCGAATGCTTGTTGTTAATCCTGTGGATGGAAAGCACGGTCATGCCGTCAGAGGTGATTAGCGTGGAACTTAATCGATAGAACTGAAGTTTCTTAGCACAGCATTATGACTGAAATAGCTCTAAACTAGTGCTAGGGAGTCAAAGGCGGAGAGAGAGAGAATGACTGCACAACTCTCCACACCAGCACAGTTTCACATGCCACCCGCCCTTTTAACCCAGCCAGAAGCAGCACCTGCATCTTTTCCCTTCTAATTCAGCATCTGCGCTTTCCAAAAATGATCTCGGGTTCTGTGTGAATGACTGATGCGTTTAAGAGTCAACATCAATAAATATGGGGGGTTTGCCTTGCTATTTTATTTCTAAGAGGATTGCCGGAAGTTTCTTGTGAAAGCTGGTATTTTTACAAAAGCCAGAAGGGGGCGGTGGAAGCTAACAAATAAGTAAAATCCTGCGTCCACTGTTAAAATAACCAACCAAAAAATCCCCTCTTTCAAAGTACACAGTAACCGTTTTCTAAAACTGTGTTTCACTAGTATGGGAAAGAAAAGTTCCCGTAGTGGTTTAGTCTTAAATCTTCCAGACGAGACAGAAATTACTGTCATGGAAAGGATTTATTTCCAGTGCAGTCATTGTCAGGCACCATCATCCCAATGTCTGCTGCTGGGGACGCAGTCTCCATCTGACAGGCTAATTTATCAGTGTGGGTGTTGAAAGGTGGAGGGGTTTCTGACAGCAGTCCATCTAGGCTGGCTTCAAACAAAAGTCTTGGCAATCAGAGCCTTCACTCTCGGAAGCGAGTTTGTGGTTTCTATTGAACTTTTAATTGGGTGAAGGGAGGAGAAAAAGCCCTTAAGACAAAACCACCCCACATAGTGTTTACTGTGATAACCTATGGACAGCATTTCAGTAGCCATGGAGATAGCTGGGTCAGGACAGACTTCATGTCAAGGCCCTCATTAACCACTTTTTGCAGATTTGCCAGCCAGTAGCACCGATCATCAGAAGCAATACGTTGCCATGCTCCTAGCAGGCCAGGATGTTTCGTCTCAGCAAGACGTTCCCCTCTTTGCCACTTCTGAATAATCGAAATCAATGGGACTGCTGTGCCAGACCCAGCATTGTGGCTGGGTCCACGAACTAACGTCTTGGCAGCCCTTTCCCTGTCTACTCCTGCCCCGCTCCAGATCTTTGCACCAATGTTCCTGAAAGACCTCATCACTAGTCTCTTCACTGAACTGGGAGCTCATGCTTTGTCCCCTCCGTACTTATCCCAAGCTGACCTCTTACTACCCTGCCTTTACCTTCCTCTGACCTACCACTGATACCAGCCTTAAACCCTAACTTGGCTGTTCATCCAAGCTAATCCCAGGATATAAGAGGTGTCATTTACTGAGCTTTGTACCCAGGCAGTAGTCATCCTGAACCACCTTCAGATCCATCCTCAAGACAAATTTTTACACTGAGGTCACCAAGTCTCATCAGCCATGAACTCCAAATGGAGGAGATAGTTATGTGTGTGTGTATGTGCCGATGCATGCACAATTTCTGGGGCCTCTTTCTGTCTGGTTCCTGTACCTCTTGGCATTCAGAGAGCAGTGACCAGAGACGGCAGCCTCCAGACAAGGTGCTCCAGAGCTCCATGCAGCACTGGACCTCTGCAGCCCAGCAACAAGTAGAGGAGCTTTCCAGGGGTGGGAGCAGAGGCTATGTGTGGGTGGGAATGGCCTTTCTTTGTCCTGCTAGAGGTTGCTGGCCACTTCTGTAAAATTGGTCTGTGTCCACTTATTGGAGTGCAGCCAGCAAAACTTGGAGCCAAATCCCAGACTTCCAGACTTGACAGCTTTGACTCATGTAACTTGAGAAACACCAAGAAAAGTATTTCATTGTGGCACAGCTCTTATGGACTGCTCGATGCATCAGTGCAGGGCAGCAAGCAGGCAGCAGCCCTTCAGCAGAAAATGCAAGTGGCTTTAATCTCAAAGACTCACCTCTAGCAATGCATTCTTCAGCAGAAGTCCCAAAGTGTCCAGTGAACCAATTTTCAGCCCCAGTCTTTGGTCTGTCTTTTCACGTCTGCCTTCCCCAGAATAAGCTGAGTGGATAGATCCAGCCTGCTTCGGTAGGTCAGGGAGGTTGTTCCACCATTGCTCTACCTCTTAGCTTAACAAAGGCGTTACTGTCTGCATGTATCTGTCTATGCAGCTTGTTTTCCCTTGCACCACACACATGTCTGTGGGGAGCCTCCTTCTCACACACCACAGCTGAGAGGCTTCTTTAATTTCATAATTTACTTAGTGTGCTTAAAAAGCAACCTGAAAATAAATTTAATTGGACTCTTGGGAGAAAGGGAGTAAGGAGAGGAAAGTCCTGGAAGCAAAGAAGAGGAAGACGTTAATTTGTATCATCTTTATGGTTTTCTTTAACTGTTCCAGGCTTGCATTTGATATATCTGCATTAACTTGAGGTGGAACAGTCTGTTGATGAGACCCAAGCCACAGAGCAGACCCAGTGCCTGGTGTCAGGTGGTTGTGTGGTTTCATAATGCTTGTAGTTTCACTGTTGCGCTGCAACATGGTTTAGAATTGTGAGGTGCTTTCTGGCATTTTTCTTAACGATGAGGAAAATGATTCTCTGGCTTTGCAGGGCTGAGAGACTCATGTTTGAACTGCTAGGGCTGAGGTGTTCATCCTGAAAAACTTTTGCATGGCCTTTGAAAAGTGCTGCTCTTCAATGGGTGCCAAGCAACTGCAATGACTTAACATATTTGGTTTTCAGAAGCTTGGCTGAGGGATCCTAGATAGACATTTGACCGTACTAATGTTTGCGAATGTGTCTTGTTCTAGTTGCTAGTGAATTTGCGCTCTCACATACAGCAACAGATGTAAGAGAAGAGATGGGGTTCTTCCTCAGACTTTCTGGTTCTGCATACTCATTTGGAAATCAGTTTAATGCATTTTAATTGCCTATTTTTCTCCTTGGTTTTCTCTTTATGGCTACACACCAGCTAAAAATAATAAGGTAGAGTCTAGCCAGGCAGGCTGCTAATGAGGAAGCTTGACTGAAGATTTTAATTTTCAGCATTTGTTCTTCAAGATACCTACTTCAGCGTGCAGGGATGTCACAAAACAGGAATGCTGCCATTAGCTAATGGGACAAAGGCATTGGGCTCGGATGTCATTTTGTTACCTGGAGAACCAAACTTGCATCCTTGACCAAACTACAGGAGTCTGGCAATCCATTTCTGGATGCACGTCCCCTCAGCCCAATCTCTTGCCAGCCTTTCATGATCCCCCTGGTAAATACAAGCTTCTGGCTCTGCCAAGATGACCAAAGGGCTTCTCAGAAACCCCTCATCCATGGGGCGTTTCTGTGAGAAACAGGATTTAGCCAAGGTCCGTGGCACCCCTGGACAGCCGGAGCAGGCAAGGTTACACAAAATTGGACTGGGAGTTAGGATCAAAGTCAGCCCTCCACCCCACAGCTGGTGCAGTTCAGCCATGACCTAGGTACCGCTGAATACAGTATCTGAAACTTGCCATTGCTATTGAAGTAGTACACTGCAGGCAGCTGGAGACATCTGCAGTCAGCATCTCCATCATAACCCTTCATTTCCAGTAGCACGCAGTTTCCCACCATTTCATCTTTTAGGCTGAAAAGCTCCAAGTTTCATCCCTGTCCAAGACCACTGTCTTTGGAAAGACTGAGCAGCTCAATGTTTGGTGAAAATTAGAGGAGAGGAGAGTATATTGCTTTACACCATTGGGCTGTCATTCGTCATTACCTACTTCACATGAAATGTAAAGGATGCTCCTCAATCGCGCATAGCCACAAGTGTGTGACTAAAACCTTGGCACCTCATTTCATCACCTGGAAAATATTTCCCTTCTCCCTCAATACTTCTCATCCCCTGGGTTGCCCTATCATGCTGAAAGTATTGGGAAAGGGGGAGCATGGACTGGTGTTTGCAAGCATCTGGCGCAAGGGGCCATAGTCAAAATTGCTGCTAGAGTAGTCCAAATCCTATTCATAAAGTTTGTGAAGGTGAGCCCAGAAAAGTTTAAAGCAATGATTTTGTGTTTAACAATGTTACTGACTCTGCATCAGAAAATGAGGTCAGTAAAAAGTATACAAGTATTGGACTACTGATATTAGAAGGATAAACTTGGGTTAGAGAAGGGAGAAGTGCAATAAATAGGACCGTGCACACGAAGAGAGCTAACAGGCCAGACCTCCTGGGGCTCAGTGCTGGCACTTGTTCCGTTTAAGAGTTTTGTTCAAATGAGCCCGAGGTTGGCGCGATATGCTGGGTGTCCAGATGCGGATGACATCATGATAGGAGGGGAGGCTGCTGATAAATTTCAGGAATGCACCAGACTACAGGAGGATTTGGAGACGCTGGGGAAACAGGCTAATACAAAGGAATTCAATATTACACAATGGAAGGTTATTTGTTTAGGGAGAACCAATAGCACATTTAAATGCAAGTTTAATGAACTAGAGCAGGAGGAAACTAATGAAGGAAAAGACTTGGGCTGGTGCTGAGGAGTGGTAGGGATAGCAGCAGCCTGACAAGTAAATACTAGTGCAGCTGAGATTTTGGAAAAGAGGGCTCATGCTGCAGCCAGGGAGTCCAGAACTTCACATCGGGTGGCTCATTTGATGTGGCAATCAGGGTGCTCTCGGCATCGAACTGGGAGTCCAAAACAGGCCAGTCCCTGATTACAGAGAGGGAGGCTACAAAGGGTACTTCACCACTGCCAGGCCTGTGGTCTCCATGCTGGACATGGAGCCTTGGATCCAAGAGGAGATGCTACTGCAGCATGCACCTTGGCAGAAACAGCTAAGGACATGTTTGGGCCCCCAGGGCACTTGGTTGTGACCACAGCTCAACAACACATGCTGCCTTTGGTGTAAATCAAATCAGTCTAGGTCTCCTCTGGCTGCGGGGGGGAGATGCGCTCACGGACCAACTACCAGCAGAGGGGAGAGGACAGGAGTTACAGGGGCCTGTCGCTAAAAGCAGTCTTTCCAGGGGAGGTAGAGCTTACGGGCTTGTCAAGAGGGAAAGGAGACCCTTTTGCAGTGGAAGAGCCATGCGCAGCCTTTCCTAACTCCTGACCATCACAGGCTCAGCCGCTGGCCCTCGGGCTGCCGGGTGAAGCAGCACTGCTGCACATGCAGCCTGCCCGGGCCTCGCCCCCATCTTCCTGGGTCACCACTTCCACAAAGCCTCCTGCAAGCAACCCCGCTCCTACAGATGAAACATAGACATCTGGAAAAAACTGCTTTGCACTGCCTGAAAATGAAGGTGTGATCCTGCACCATGGAGGATGGATGAGGTGAAAGCCGCCGTCCCCGCAGCGTGTAGGAACCGATACCTACCACGGGTCCCAGTCTCCCGCAGACATCGTAAATCTGACGTTTTCCTTCCCCTTTCCCCCGGAGGAGGGTCTGCCCTGCTGCCAACTTGAGTCCCTGTGTACCCAGCCAGCCTTTCCTTCATTAACTACTTTTGAGTGAGGCAGAAAACTTGTTACCACCCTCTGTACCAGCAACTGGGGAAGTCTGAAACACGTGAAATATTTCCAGAGCTAAAATACGTAGTCTGGTAGAAAACTTTGTCACTGCTCCTTTGTTAGTCTGTCTATACTGCACAAGTGTAAAAATTTGCCAATTCTTTAGTGCCATTTTACAAACAGACCGTTATGTGTGCTCTTATTTTTTAACCAGCCACTGTATTGCACATTTCATTGGTAGTGTCCAGGAAGAAATGCAGAGTATCAGTATTTTCACTTTTGATGGTTGTTTTGTTGTGGGAAGGAAGCACCTGAATCGGTGTGGTGGGACCCCAGGGTCACACAGCAGATCCAGGATTCAGCGCACTGCTGGCACCCGCCGCAGCCCGGACCAGCCGTGGAGAGGAGATGCTGCACGTTGACCCCAGCCAGCAGCGAGGCGTCCGCCCAGAGCACGGTGTGCGTACTTGCCCGTGATCCGGGTTTGTAGAAGGGGCAAACCCAGAAGGAAACAAAGCGGCACCGACGCAGCGTGTATCATTATGAAATTATTTCTCTGAACTAACGTCGCGGTTTAATTCAGTCGCAGCTTTCTGTATATGGGTCTGGTGTGGCTGTCTGATGTCTGTCTTGATTTTAAAAAGTCCGTGTCTGAACGGGTGACTGTAGTTCCAAAAAGGTTTAAGGTCCTTTGCCTGCAGTCCCTGGCTGCGTTCCTAAATAGTCGTTTAAAAGGAGTCCACTAAATCAAAAGCCAGGTAAATCAACAGAGCACTCAGCGTCGTAATGAGCCCGGTTATAAGGTAAATTACAACATTATTCAAGCACACAAAATTCCTCCTCTGGCATTTGTCCTGCTAAGTGCAATGCACCTTAAAAGTGGTGAAATGATTTCTGGCAGCCTGTGAAAGAGGCAGTGTCTGGGGGATGGGAGGCTGAGCCCAGCCCCTGCCTGTGCATCAGCTTCTAACTTCGGGGGGCTTTGGGCAGCAGCTGGCCACCACTCAGGTGTGCTCCGTGCCTTGTTTGAAAGGTTCATGGTTGTGTTTTCAAAATGGTGCTGTACCGGCCACAAACACCGGCCGTGTCCTCTCTCACTTTCCAGCAAATCTTATTACAATTTTCAAAGCAGGGGATTAGAAAGACTTTAATTAGGGACTTGGTTAGGGAGGCTTGAGACTTATAAACCTTTTGTTACAATGAATGAAATTCTGAACAGATGCTGATGCTTTTGAAGCTGCCAAGACCCAAAAGATGGGCGCGCAGACCCTAAGGAGATGGCCATTATTATATATGTTAGTTATAAAACGCTATAAGGATATAAAGGCAAGAAACCCAAAACAGAACACAATTTCTGTGCAGAGCATGGGTGGCTTTTTCTGATCCGTATCTTGGATTATGGGATTCTCTGCATTTATTTTGGGAAAATATTTGACATTGGTAAACATTGGAGAGAGAGGTCCCCCCCGCCCTGCTTTCAAAACACTTTTGTGCAGACAAAGCTGAAAGATTCTCATTTTACAGGACACCACGTGGAGAAACAATTTGTCCCAAGTCTTGCAAGCAGGTCAGGGTGCAAGTCGGGCACAGCAGCCCTGCCTGTCTGTTGTGCCGTGCTACTAACCTATATCCTCTGGTGAGGCGGTAACTAAGGCATTTTGGTTGAATTACAGGTTCCCTGAGAAATACTGTAGCTACTGTGTACAAAGCTCCATGCAAACCACCCCTCCCAGTCTGCTGAGGCCCAAAGAAAAGGAGAGAAAAGCAAAACGCAGGAGGGAATACACACACTCACACGACTTAATATAATGTGAAACCAACCCAGTGAGCATGAATCAGACTCTTTGGTGATTAAAACATCCTGTATAAATACTCTGCAGATTTTAGGGTGTTTTTTTTTAAAGGATAGCACTACGTTTACAGGCAAGAGCTGAGGACAGAGGGCAAATCTATAGCTTTGCTTGCAAAGATGAACAGAAGGAGTAAAAAGCGATCAAGAAGTGCCCATTCAAGCCATTGGCATTTGGCTCCTTCCTGCAGCAAAGGAGCGGTGTGTGTGGTTTGGAGGGAGCGCGTGTCGGATGGCCAAGCTGCGCAGGGAAAGCCAGCACGGGCTCCAGGGGCCACGGGCAGCTCCAGCATCGGCGGGGTGCAGCCCAGCAATTGCTGGCAACGCCAGGTGGTGGGAAGCACTGCGGTGCTGTGGCAGCGCTCCTCACCCACCCTGCAGCTGGGTGGGAAGAGGGAGGGAAGGCTCCTTTCCTGCTCCTGCCCTCCCTCCTTCTACAATATACAGATTTCTTTTCTTCTTGTGATTTCTCCAGTACAAATTGATTGCCGTCAGAGCAGTGGAAAATCGGTGGGAACCCAAAAAGGCTATGACCTAAGACAGAGGCTCTGTGGCCTGCTCTGTTCCCCGCTGCGCTACATCCCCTTCTTCCCAAACTCTTGCCCCAGACCGGCCGCTTCCCGCGAGGGAGAGCCGTGCCGCACCAGTGCCCATGAGCATCACCTCGGCACGCAGCCACACAGACAAGTGTCTCAGCCTGACGCGGGCCACGCAAGCCACCGCGCGCTCAGGCTCAGCCAAGGCGGAAAGGTAGAGCGGGGCAGCCCAACTCTCCCTGGCAATTAACCTAATTACTGGCTAAAAGCAGCAAGCGCTTTGTATTCAAGCACAGCTGCCTCTGCCGCAGCACGAGGGAAGGGGAGCACCAGCTCGCCCCCTCCTCCTTGCGGTGGGACGCGTGGATGGAGAGGGACTGCCCGGGCAGCCCGTACAACTCTCTGTGGCTGAGACGGACTGTGATAAAAGAAGGGCCAGCGGAAGCATTCGCGTGGAAAGCTGGAGGAGGCTGGCTGCACGGCGGTGAAGGGGGGTGAGACGCGGCCTGGCACAGCACCAGTGACAAGGGAAAGTTTCTTGCCAGGGTACACGTCTGCTCAGCGCTGTGTATCCAGCGGAGCAGAGCCTGCTGAGGTCCCACCGGCCCTGCTGTGCCTAAACCCACAAGGGATTAGGGCTGGTCGAGCGAGGGACCGGCCTCGAACACGGCGAGCCCCGTGTCTGCTCTTAGTGCCCAAGCCTCCGTGCAGCGATTCCCACATGGTTCCCACAGGGGGAGAAGAGGGGCGATGGGGAGCGAGGCAGCCGGAGCAGCCGCATCTCCCCGTCGCGCGCTGCCAACCTCTCCCTGCACGCCGGCTGTGGTGGGCAGCGTCGTCACCCTGCGGCCCAGGGGGCTGCTTGGGATGAAGCTAAACACAGGGACCTGCCTCTCTCATTTTGCACCTGGGAGGCAAAGGAGTCCTGCAGAGGAGCTGGCCCTGCCTCAAAAGGCAAGGGGGATCCCGTTTCAGGTCCCTGCCGACCCAGCGCTGGAGGTCACCGTCGATTGCTCCGAATACTCCAAGACCGTTGTTTTTTTTTTCTTTGGTTTTTTTTTTTTCCCCTCCTTGTTTCTTCTGTGGAAAGAGTTGTAGGTTTGTGTGTCGGAAAGCCCAAATTAATTAGGACCAATTGCAGCCATAGCAATTATGGGTAGGGTTTAGCCAGTAGATGTAGGAAAGCGAAGCAAACAATGCCGGGGCCGGCCAGGCGTGCGCGCCTCGGCGGCAGCGCAGAAGAAAGGACTTGGCATCTGGGAAGTGGCTTTTAAAAACGGCCAGGGTGCATTTGCTACAATAATCCACTGAAACAACAGCCGTCTAAAAATAAGGTTGTTTTCTGTACTAAGCTCCTTTTAACTCCGTTAGTCATCACCAGTTCCCAAAATAAGCTCCGTGTAACAGTCTCTCCTAGTAGCGGCTGTAAACAAACCCGGGGAGGCGGGAGGGAGGCGCAGGGGAAAGGGAAGAGGAGCGGCGGGCGGAGGCGGGGCGGCGGCGGCGGCCCCGGGGCGGCGGCGGGGGGCGGCGGGGCCGGGCCCGGGGCGGGGGCGGCGGGGCCGGGGGGCGGCCGCGGGACCCGCGCTGCGCCGCCGGCTGCTGCTGCTGCTGCTGCTGGTGCTGCGCCGGCTGGCGGGGCCCTTGGAGCGGAGCCACGGTGGTCCGGGCAACGGCATTAAACAGGAGGAAACAGACGGGGGATTCCGTCATTTCAGCGGGGAGTGGTGGTGGGGGGCGGGCAGGAAAGGAGAGTCCCGCCCGCCCCGCGCCTCACCCCCGCTCCGGCCTCCCGGGAAGGCGCCGGGATCCCCCCCCCCTCCCCGCCCCGTCGGGCAGCTCCGGCAGCCGCCCGGGCGCAGGCGGGACCGAGGGGAAACGGCCCCCCCCGCCCCCGCCCCCGCCCCCGCCCCCGCCCCCGCCCCCGGCCCCGGCCCCGGCCCCGGCCCCGGCCCCGGCCCCGGCGGTAGCGCCCAGCACCGCCGCGGGGGGGCGCTGCGGCACCGCCCCGCAGCGCCCGCCCCGCCCCGCCGCGCCCCCTGGCGGCGCCCCGGCGCGGCGGGGGCCCGGCCCCCCATCCCGCCCCGCACCTCTTGGGGGGGGGGGTGTGGGGGGTGTGGCGCCCGCGTTCCCCGCGCCCCGGCGACCCACCCCCCCCCGGGTGCCTGAGGGGAGGTGTCAGGGTTGGGGAGGGTGCCGCTGGGGGGTGGGGGGTGGGGGGTGAGGGGTTTTCCCCTCTTTTTTCCCCCCTTCTCAGTTTTCCTTGAAAGAAAAACGTCGCCCTTTTGGTTTTGGCTTATGGTTTTTCTCCACCCGAGGGGACGGCTGGGCCCGCGTGGGAGGGGGGACACACACAGTGCGCTCCTCGGTGGGGACCGTCTTCCACCATGATTTAGCGGAGGAGCTCGCCCCGAAGGATCAGCCGCGGCGGCGGCCTCCTCTTCCCCAGGAGCAGGCAGGATTTCGTTTATATTGGGTTTATTTTCAACCACATATGGGTGTCACGCACTAGATTTATGATTTTTTTTTTTTCTCTTCTTCTTCTTCTTCTTCTTCTTCTTCTTCTTCTTCTTCTTCATACACCACCAGATACGCTCAAACCCACTCCAACTCTCCGCACGCCGCCGTCCAATTCCAACAGGAAAGTCCGGTCCCCTCCCGCCAGCCGTGGGGGCAGAGGGAGGACGCGGGGGAGCGCGGGGCGAGGGGAACTGGGCCCGGAGCGGGGGGGGGGACGGGACGGGACGGGACGGCTCCCCTCGGCCCCCCCCGCCCGGGGGGGGTCCTGCCGGTGCCGGGGTGTCACGGACCCGCGTCGGGGGCCGGGCCGGGGCATCCCGGAGGTGGGAGGAGGAGTCGCGGTGGGGCTGGTAAACCTCTCCTTCCCCCCGCTACGAAGTGATGAGATACAACTGTGTTGCTGAGATATTTACAGAATAATAATAAATAAAATAATAATAATAAATCTGGAGCGACTGAAACCGAGTCCACCGGGTCTGTTAGTAATTGAGCAGAATGGGATTTTCCTTTCTCTCGCCTGCCAGTTGATGCTCTTTTCCAAATTTCCACAGCGGGGGAAGCCTGCGATTTTTTACATAATGATTTCAGCATGCGAGGCTGCCTCGCGCTTTTTTTTCCCCCTCCCTCCCTCCCTCCCTCCCCCCCCGCCTCCCCCCCCTCTTTCCCCCTCCCTCCCCTCCCTCACTTCGCGGCCCCGCCGCGCCGCCCGCTCCCCCGAGGAGGGCACTGGGCTCCCGCGGGCTGCGGGGACCCCGCAGGCGGCGGCGGCGGCGGCGGGGCCGGGGCTGGGCGGGCCGGGGGGCCGGGCGGCCGCCGTGCCCCGCGGAGGGGCGGCCGGGGCGGGCGGGGAGGGCGGCCGGGGCCCGTCGGTGCCCGCCGGTGCCCGCCTCCCGCTGGCCGCCCGCCGGCGGCGGGGCCGGGGCCCGGCTGACATCACGGGGCCGGGGCGGGGAGAGGGGCCGGGAGGGGAAGGGAGGTGGGGGGGTGTTTTCCAGCTTTAAAAAGGCGGCGCCGGGCGCGCAGCCCTGCGTCAGAGCGAGACTTCCCCGCTCCGCACACCCACTCGCCCCCCGTACCCCGCCTGCGGCACCCGGCGGGCGGGCAGCGCCCGCCGCCCCGTCCCGCCGCCGCGGCGCGGGCAGTGCCTCCGAAGTCCCCACGCACACCCGCCCTCCTCTCCATGCCCCGGCCCCGGGGGGGCGGCGGCGGCGGCGGCGGCAGCGGCGAGCTCCTCTGCCTCCGCGGGCGCGGCTACCACGCCGGGGGCGGCGCGGCCCCGGCCCCCGGGGCGTGAAGGCGGGCGGGGGGCGCGGGGCAGGGGGCGAGGGGCCGGCAGCGGCCCGGGGCGCGGTGCCGGGGCTCCGCCGCCCCGCCGGGTGGATGCCAAGCGCTGCCCCGCCGGCCGCCGCCGCGCCGCCGTCGCGGGACCCAGCCAGCGGGAGAGAGGGGCCGGCGGCGGCCCCGCAGCGCGGCGCCCGCCCGCTCGGCAGCACCATGAAGGCGGCGGAGGAAGGTAACGGGCGGCGCTGCGGGCGGGAGGGCGGGCGGGCGGGCGGGCGGCGGTGTCCCCCGGTGTTTCCCCGCGGCGGCCCGGAGGTTTGCCGGCGGCCGCTTGCCAATAGGTGTCTCCTTCGCCTCTCGCACGGCGCCGCCGCCGCTCCCGGCCGCCTCCCGCCGGGCCCGGGCCCGCTCCCGGTGCCGCTCCCGGTGCCGGCCCGGCCCGGCGGGGCAGCGCGGCGGCGCTCCATCGCTCCCCGCCGCCGCCAGCGCGGGGCTGCCGAGGGCGCCCGGGGTCCGGCCGGGGGGACACGCTGCGGAGCGGCTCGGGGATTCCTCCCCCCCGCCCCCACCCCGGCCCCGGGCTGGGTTTTGGGGGAGGTCGGGCGGCGCGCTGTGATTGCAGCCGCCCCCTCGCTCCTGGGAGAATGAGGGAGCCTCCTCAAAAAGCGGGTCCCGGGCAGTGCCGGGCGCCGCACCCGCCGCGGCACCGAAACGGGCGGGCAGGCCACGGCCGGCTGCGGGGCTCCGCCGCCCCGGGGCCCCCGCGCCCCCGCGGGTGGGGGCTCCCCGGCGGGGCTCCCCGCCGCCGGCCCGGTTGCGGGGGAGCGCTCGCCCCGCGACCCCGCTTCTCTGTCGCGACTGCTTTCGATGCCCCCTAGTAACCCTGCTGCGTAAAGTGCGCTGGAAACACGGCGGCAAAGTTTCCAAAGAGAACGACCGCGGGCGCGGGGCTCGGGAAGCGCTTTGCCGGTAGCTGCTCGTCCGGACTGAGCCTGGTCCTGCCAGGGGCAGCGTTTGGCCGGAGCCGGGACCGGCTGCGGCCGCTCCTGTGCCAGGCGGGACTTTTTTCTCCCCCGCCCCCCGGAGCATCGTTACCCAGCACGGCTTTGCTCTCTGGGCAAACTTTCGCACCTCGCTTTTCCTGCCGGCGCCTTTCGGCCCCACCGCGCCGCCCCGGCCCGTCCCGGGAGCGGGACCGACCCCGCCGGCGGCGGCCGGGCATCGCCTCCGCGCCGCGGCAGGTGCGGGGCAGCCTCCGCCTCCCCGGGGCAGCCCTCTGCCGAGACCCCCCCTCTCCTTGTCCCGTCCCGGCTGCTCCCGGGCTCCCAGGTTTCCTTCCGATGTGGTGGTGGTGGTGCTGCTGCTGGGGCTGCTGGAATGGCCTGGCGGGCTCGGGCAGGGCGCAGCGAACCCGCACGTCGTGGAAAGAGAAAGTTGCGAAGTGGAGGGGGGGTGGCGTCAACGTCCGCGGTGTTTATTCTGCAGCGTGGGACAGCGGGGCTCCCATCCCCGGCTCTGACCCCGGAAAGCCGGGCGGGTGCTCGGGACCCATCTTTTCTTTTTTTTTTTTTTTCTCTTTCTTTTTTTAACACAGATGTTTTCACTCCGGGGGTTCGTTTCAGTTGACAGGATCCTGCCAATGCAAAAGCTCCAAGCGCGGCTGTGAGTGCGGCTCCGCTTTTGAAGCGTGCGAGCGTCTTTTTGGATGAAAGTTAATTACGTTTTATTTAATAGTATTGGCTTGCGTGCCTTTCGCACGCTCGGACCTCCGAGGGCTGCACGCACGGCGTTTCCAGCGCTCTGGGCTTCAAGGGCTCTGAATGCACCAACTTGTAAAAATTACACCCAGAGGCAGCTGACACAAAAAGCGTACTGGAGTCTCTTGTTAAAAAAAAAGAAAAAAGAAAAAAAAAAGGAAAAAAAAAAAAAGAAAAAAGAAAGAAAAAAATCCTTCCTCTTTATTTCTGTGGCATTTTTGATGCCTGTGTTAAAATGTCACCAGCCCTCGTCGATAGTTTTCTCCCCTGTTGATGTATTTTGTAAGCGGCTAAGAAAATGAGGCCAGCCAGAAAGCGTGACCCAATCCAGGAAACACGCAGGGGAGCCTTGCGAGTCAGGATCCCTGCCTGCAAGTGAAGGTGTCCCTTGACTGCCAAGCTACGACAATCCAAGAAAACCCTCTATTTCTTGCTTAGCCTGGAAAGACACTCTGGCAAAGCGTCCCGGCGGGAGGACCCCGCTTTTTTTCCTTTGGGTCATAGTGAAGTGCGGAGTCCTTCTCCTCAGAGAACACCAGTGGGGTAACGCCACGCACCAGTTAGATTCTCCCTTGGGCCGCGGGGCTGCAGGCAGAGCCGCCCGGCTGCTGGGTCCCTGGGTCCTGGGACCAGGGGAGTCGGGAGGACTCGGGTTAGGGGCCGGGAGAGGCTGGGGCGGCGGCGGTCGGGCCGGAGGGGCGGTCGGTGGGTACGGCAAAGGGGCCGGGCGGCACGGGGATGGCCTCGCCGGGGCACATCGCCTCCCCCCCCCCCCCCCCCCTCGTTTCGCTCTCCCCAGTTTAATGGCGCTGTCTTAAACTGGATTATTAACTGGCACGACGCTGTTAATTCCGTCCCCACATGTGGCATCGCTTCGGTTTTACCTTTCCGTTGTACATCTTTCCTCTTTCTCCAAGGGAAGGGTGCCAATCGAAATATTTCATTGAGAGCCCCGATATTTATGGCACTGGCAAATGAAACCGTCCGGAAAGAGCTTGGGACAATTCGCCCACCTCGCAGGTACCAGACGTGGGAGAGGCAAAGGGGCGAGAGCAGCGCGTCCTTGGGAGCGGCTCCTTGGCGCCCCGGCGGGACATGGGGAGCAGGCAGCAGCCCGGCGCGGAGGGGCGGGGGGTGAGCCCAGTGAAACCGGGGGGCCGGGGGCCGGGGCGAGGCGGCTGTCCCGCCTGCGGGCCCTCAGCAGGGGCGGGAGGCGCGGCAGCCCCCGCCGTCGGGGCAGAGGCTGCGGGACGTGCGCCGGTAAGGCGGGACGCTCGTCCCGGCGGCGCGGCCCCTCTCCCGGGCTGGGGCGAACACGGCCCCGGCAGCCGCAGGCGGGGGGTGTGTGTGTGTGGGGGGGGGGTGTTCCGCTGCTCCCAAGGCCCTTTTGCACGCTGGGGTGACTCAGGCCCGGCGCTTCGGGGAAACGGCAGCGAGGAGGGGACCGAGGGCAGCCCCCCCGGCGGCCCCCCGCCTCACCTCTTCCCAAAGCGGGTCTCGTTCCTTCGGGGCAAAGCCCGGCCCCGCGGCGGGCCCGGCCTGCCCGGGGGCTGCCCCCGTTCGCCCCGGGGGCCGTCGGTGCCCGCCGGCCCGGCCCCGGCGGGAGAGGAGGCTGCAGCGCGGCTCGTCCCGGCGAGGAGGGGAAAAAAGCGTAACGGGCTCCGATGGAAAAAAATTTGTGTTTTCCTGGCACTTTGTAATGGAGATTTCAGCCGTAAGCCTGGAAAATGGTATTCCCTGAGTTTATAAGGGAATACCGTTTCCACAACCGCTTTAAAAAACTATTCCTTTTGAAATCCGGCCTGCAGCCCTGGGAGCTGGGAGCCCGGGCGAGCCGAGCTGCCGAGGCGGGGAGCTCCTTGGCCTGGCAGAGACTTTCAAACGGGCCGGTATAACCTGGCAGAAGTGCATTTCTAAACAGAAAAAAAAAAAAAAAAAAAAGATGGCCTAGTTGACTTTCCCAATTGTTTTTTAACCCGTGCGAGCGGGAGGGGCGCAGGCCGGGGGGCGCCGTGCCTGCCCTGCCGCCCCGCCGTCTCGCCCCCCCCCCCCCCCCCCCGGCGCCCTTTGCAAGCGCCCCCCGGTGCGCGGCCGAGGCCCGGGGACCTTTTCCCTCCCCGGCGCACGGAGGCAGCCGGTAACGTTACGAGTCCCGCTTTAATGCGCTTTTTATAGCAGTTGGCACTAGTGGGTGCTGCAACTAAGTGAAATAAATAATAAATAAATGACAGCGAAGCCTCCTGGCTCGCAGGCGCGGCGCGGTGGGGACCCTCGGAGGAGGAAGGCTTCGCAGCCCTCAGCGAAGAGGGGGGACACGCCGGTGTCCCGGGCGGGCAGAGCCCGCCCCCCCTTCCCCCCGGAGCCCCCCGGCGGGGTGGGGTGGGGGTGGGGGAGCACCGTTGCTGCCCCGCTCCGTTTGGCGGGAGCCCGGCACCTGCGTCGTTAGTCACCGCCGGGCGGTGACTTCACAGCAGGTGAAGCCCCTCTGCCCGGCCCCCACACCCCGCCCTCCGGGGGTCCGGGGTCCCCCCCCGGCGGCGGGCCCGCGGGCGGGGGACGCAGCCGCCCCCTCGGAGGGGCTCCCCGCGGCGCTGCAGGGGCAGAGCCCCGGGGCGGGGGGGGGGGGGGGGGGGGGAAGGGGGCGGGGGGGCCGGGCACGGCGGTTGTTTGCATCGACCCGGAAACATCACCAGCGGGAGGGAGGGCGGATCAGAGGCGGCGGCGGCGGCAGCGAGACAGGCCGCCCGTCGGGGCCGGGCTCACGTTACCGCCCGCAGCGGCCGCCGTCCTGCGCCTTGCCGGGGCTTGTGCGCAGCTCAGCGCCGCCGCCGCCGCGGGGCAGCGCGGCCCGGCCCGGCCCGGCCCGGCCCGCCGGCAGCAGGTGTCCGGGCGCGACGGGGCGGGCCCGACGGGGCGGGCCGGGGGCTGCGCCGCCGCCGCCTGCGTGCCGGAGCGTGGCGGGGGTCGCGGCGGGAGCAATGACGGGCGTGGAGGCCGAGCAGGAGTTTGACTTCGATTTCCTCTTCGAGTTCAAGCACAGCGATGAGGGCGGCGGCGGCGGAGGTGGGTCGCGGCGGGGCGGCCGGGGCACCTCCGGAGGGCGCTGGCGGAGGGATGCTGCCCCCGGGGAGCCCTCCCCTGCGCAGCCCGGTTCGGGAGGGGGGGGAAGGTTATCTCCCCCCCCCCCCCCGCCCCAAGGAGGCGGGGGGGCGGCCCGGTCCCGGTCCCGGTCCCGGGCGGCGCTTCTCGTCTCCGCCGCGCCGGGAAGCGGCGATCGGGGCCGCGGCGGCGGGGGGCGAAATGTCGCCCCGGCGCTTTCCCTCGCCGTGTCCTTGCAGCACCCGGAGGAGCCCGCAAGGGGAGGCGGCTCGGGAGGCAGCCGGTGCCTAATTTTTGAAACTTAGGGATTGTTTTGAGCTCTTCGAAACCCCAGCGTTGCCCGCTGGCGCGGCTGCCCCACTCTGCCAGCAGCCTGGCACCCCGGGCTGTCCTCGCAGGCTGCCCGGCGCTGGCGGGGGTCCCCCCCTCGCACGGCTCTCACCGCCCCCACAGTCCCCGGGGGGTGCGAGGGGGGATCTGGGTCTTCCCCCGTGCAGAGATGGGCCGGTTCAAAAGCTGCTTCTGCCCCCGCCCTTCCCCCATGAGCTGGAACTAGTTAGGCTCAGGGTTTAGCTTGAAGGTCATCCGTAAATAAAAATAACGGGCCTGAATTCATCACGGGTCACACCGTTCCCAACTCTAGTGTCTCGATCCGGCTGTCCTTTTTTCACGACTTAACAATACTGGAGGTGGAAATGAGGTGAGCGAGTCTGGAATTGACACAGAGAAAGTTGTCGTTTCCTGGTATGAGGTTGACTGCTGCGGCGTCGGAGATAGCCGGTCACCATAAAAAGCTCTCATACAAGTAGATGATTTAACACAGCTCTGTCTGTACTTCATCTTTTGCCTTTAAATTGAAGCGGGTTCCCACGTCCTTGCCTGCGTATCGCAGCCTGCCAGGGTGCCGGTGAAGGCGCAGCGCTCCCCTTCCTAATACTCCCCAACTGCCCAGCTCTCCAGCACGTTGTCAGTGTCCAAATAGTTGTTAGGAGCTTCTCACTTTTTAGAAAAATGCAGTTTTAAGAGTTTCACACCAAGCTTTTCAGATGATTGTCCGAGTAATTGGACACCTGGAAAGTGGAGGGGCCTAAGCAAATTAAGTGTCGAAGTCCTAGTGAGAGAAAAGTACCTGACTCCGTCAGGCAATTTTGTAAGCATGAATTTAAACACAGACCTAGACGTGGCTTCATCTTTAGAAATGTAAAATAACCCTCACCTTCTCTGAAGCCCCTCTGAGCTGCAGGTGTTCAGCATTCCTGGTTAAAGAATGTAAGTAAAACTGGTGGTGCCCAGTGCCTTGCAGGATCAGCCAATTAATGAGAGAAAGGAATATAACCTTTGGTCTGTGAAATTAACTAGAGAAAAATAAATCTGAATTTTTTTTATGTTGTCACAAAGTGAAATGTAATATGTAAAGCTGTGCTCACAACTCAAGGGGTCCAACTTCTTGTCCTAGTTACACTTAATGTCAGCGTGGATTTGTTGGAACAGAACCGTTGCAGACCTGCACTGGTCTATCTGATGTTGGGGTTTGGCTCAAGATATTAAAATACACTACTGAAAGTGTCTTGGTAGTAAGTGCAGTGGTGCTGGGGGCCTCTCTGGATCACGGTCGTGACAGCAACTCCACGTTAAAGCGTTACCTTCCTTTCGTCCCTATCAGCGCTGTCAGAATACCCTGCACAGCTGCACTATGTGATGCAGTTTCATGCCTTTGTAGCCACCTCTTTCTCCCGTCCCTCAAGCCTGGCATTTTGTTTCTACGTGTCTAATTCACCCTGGTGAGGAAAACGTCAGCATGTTACCAATGCTGACTATGTATGTGCATTTGATGAATTTTGTAAATATGGAAGTTGAGGAGAAGAATGTGCTTTTTCAGAAATTGTAGCTGGTGGTTTTTAGCTCACAAACCAAGGACTCAGTCCTGCTCCTGGTTCTGGCTTTGAGGCTTTTATATTTGGTGGGCATGCTTTCTACACGTTGCCTCAACATTTAAGATACCTAAATATATTTGGAAGGCTTTGGATCTCACTTCTTTCAGTTTTGAGTACTATTGTGTGAGAAGTTGCATGACACGTTATTTTTCTTGGCCCTTTAAAAGTTGACTTTTTAAAAACTATGCATAGTAGTTCTAAAAGAGGCTACTCCTTGCCATGTGCATTAGGGGAACTTGTTGCTCGGGAGCACTTGAGGCTGTCTTTTAATTTATTTTTTTTTAAAGTGGATGCCAAAGGCAGGTCTGAGCCTTTATATTGCCTGTTTGGCCTGGGCTGCAGATCTCCAGCAGACTTCAGTGTTTGAATTTCACCCTAGTCATGCGTTAGATTTTAAGAGAACTGCTGGGTTCACAGTACTTCTCACACAGGTAATAATTATCCCTGCTGTTTTGTTGGTTTACCTATTTATTTTTAATAAAAGATCTAAAGGCACTGATTCTGCAGTCAGCAGATGCTGCTGTTGCACCCCATCTGCAAAGCCCAGCTGGTGGGTGCGGAGCCGGGGCAGCCAGGCAGAACCCGCTGTCCCCTGCCCGGGGCCTCCAGCTGCGCGGTGGGGACCGGCTGGAGGCAGCGCCCGGCTGTGCCGTGTCGCCAGTGCCATCCACCTACACGCCGGGCTGGGAGGCCGTGGAAAGGCCTGTGATGCGTACGGGGAAGAAGAGCCTAGCCAGCGTCCCGGCAGCAGTGCGGTGCCAGGGACATCGCCTTCCTCTGGAGCTGGAGGAAGTAGCGATGGGGTTGAAGCTGCCTTGAAGGCGCCGCTTAGATTCCTTCTCCGAGATAATTTCTGAAACAGAGAAGATCTTACCACTGTTGTACCACTTCAGGGTTTTTTTTCCATGAAGGGTGAGAGGGAAGTGGTGGTGGTTGTAGTGACACTGAGTAGTACGGCCATGTGGCAGGGCAGCAACAAAAGGGGACTAATTTTGGAATGAGGGGACTCTGATCCCCCAGGCAGATCTGCGCCTCGCTGTTAGCGCTGCAGTCGGATTACCCTTGTCAAAGTAGCACCTCTTTCTCCGTAGTTCCTGCCTGCCTTGTTGTTTGAACAGAGTGCAAAGCTACAGCATGTTTTGAATAATCCAGTTTTATTTGTGGCACGCTCCGGTGTAATTTAATGACCCTTCCTCAGTAAATGGCTGGTCTCTGAAGGCAGACTAGAGAGGGAGTTCAAAAGGTGTTGTTGCTCATCGTTCCTGACTGTTACCTGACATGACATACATCAGCCGGAACATCGCAGAGTTGCTGTGAAACTGCGACAGCACATTAATTTTTCCTAAGTACCGTTTGCCTTGGAGTCGTTGCCAGCGAGAAAGGCGAGCGCGGGATCGCCGGAGGATGACACCAGAGAGGGCTGAGCTGATAAACAAAAGAAAGAGAATAGCCGGCTGCGCTGGTGCTGGCGTTAGCGTTACCAGCTCGGAGGCTCGTTTGCATCTGCAGCGCTCCTGGGGAGTGGGTCGTGTTGGGAATAACAGCTTGCAGTAATTAACACAGCTTTTCAGTATCTCCCGTGGGAAGGTGGGCGAGGGTGACCACCAAGGGAGCTTGCCTCCTGGGAGGGAGGGGGACAAGCTCCCCGTGTGGACTGGCTGTGGCCAGGGAGGACGCAGAGTTTCCCTCTGTCCTGCAGGAAAGTGCCGCTGCTGTAATAAACCTTGGGGAAGGCTGACATGCTGCAAGCGCAGCTTGGGGACGGAGCTGGAGCTGGGTGTGTTTCCAGCCTGCTGAGAGGAACCTGCAGAACAGCACTACCCAGACTCAAAAGTTCAGCGGCTGTGGTCCCTGCTAGAAAGGTTTTGCTGTCTTTTCCCAGTAAGGCAAGAGGTACTGGCATTAGGGGCCCTGGCCCATGTGTGCTGGTGACGCAGAGCCTCCCTGTATCAGAAAGCGCAGGGTGGATGACTCCTGATGCCACCACTGCTCCAAGCACTGTGGGCACGTTGCCCTTGGTTGAGGGCTGCCCGTCTCCCCGCGTGCAGCCCACCGGTATCTCTGGGTGGCAGAGAGAGACACATATGCAGCCCCAGGATGGGGGAGCAGAGCTGAAGGAGTGTCTTCAGCAGGCCGACAGTGAGGCCAGGCTGGGATGGTATCCTGCGGAGCAGCTTTGAGATGCTGGTCCCCGTAGCGCAGCAGGCATGGAGGCACATGAAGGGTGGGTTGTTCCCCTGTGCTGGGTCAGGGAGCCCATCGGCACAAGTCTGTGTTGTGATCTGTCACCTTCCAGGCTTTCCACACCGACTGTGCAACTCTGCTATTGCTTTTATACACCCAGAACTGATAAATAGACCGTTGGCCAAGAGCGCGCTGCTGGCAGCGCTCAACGTGGCGCACGCAATAACCAGCAATTTCAGTGGAATTTCAGCTGTCGCGGAGTAGTGAGACATCCATGTTTACCCTTCACCTGGCCTCTGCCAGTTGGGCTGGAGGATAAGTGGTCCCAGAAACCAGAGCAGGTCAATAGATCTGTCTTGTTCAAAAATCCTAGTTAACTGGAACCAGTTGGAAACTTGCTGTAATGGAAATTTCGGTTGTGTATAATTTTTTTAACAGAATGCAGTTGATCATGTTCTTCGCTTTAGTCTGCCTCCACTTTTGTTTTTTTTGTCCTGTGTTTTTTGTGTATTCCAACTTTTCAGGGAGGGAATTAGGCTCCCTTACGTAAAAGCAGCACTGCACTCTTGAGCAGTGCTGCGGGCTCTGCTGAAGCAACGTTGTTTGAAGATTCGATTTTTTTGCTCTGAAGGTTCACATAAGAAGAGTGTCCTTGAGACAAACTCAGTCCGTGTACATCCCCCTCCCAAGATAGCTTGTCGAGTGCTGTTCAGTTAGTGGCATTTTCAAGGATGCTAGTCTGCAGCTTCTCCCCTAGCGTGGCACACCTGCAGGCTGGGTTGTTAAGGAGAGCTGTGCTTTTGTGTGTTGTGCCATGTCCCTCCACTCCAGCTGGGTATGTTACTAAGTGGGTATATTTGTGCAGCACCTCATATCATTCTTTTTTGTTTGTTTGTTTTTTCCAGAACACTATAATTATACATCTTCAAATGTAAATGCTGGCTTGCCTCTAAGTGTGGCACATTCCTCATTGTCAACTCCATGTCATGGCCTTCAGACATCAAATCCCGTCATTTCAGTTGTCCCATCGACAAACCATCCTTCTGGATACGGAGGACACATAGACAGTGGGGCCTCCGAGTATTACCTGCCACCAAACATCAGACCTAATGGAGCTCCAGCACTGGAGAGCCCTAGAATCGAGATCACGTCTTACATGGGACTTCATCATAACAACAACCAGTTTTTCCACGATGAGGTTGAGGAGGCCATCCCAAACGCCAAGCGGTCACCTTCCACTGCCACTTTGAACTTACCGAACATTGAGGCGTACAGAGACCCGTCCTGCCTGAGTCCAGCGAGTAGCTTGTCTTCCAGAAGCTGCAACTCCGAAGCGTCTTCCTACGAGTCCAACTACTCGTATCCATACACTTCACCCCAGACCTCGCCGTGGCAGTCCCCGTGTGTCTCTCCGAAGACCACCGACACAGAGGAGGGCTACCAGCGCAGCATGGTGGCCTGCCCTTTGCTCAGTTCCCCGAGGCACTCTCCGTCGACGTCTCCCAGGACGAGCATCACGGAGGAGAACTGGCTGGGGGCTCGCAACTCCAGGCCTCCGTCTCCCTGCAACAAGAGAAAGTACAGCCTCAACGGCCGGCAGACCTCCTACTCCCCGCACCACTCCCCCACGCCTTCTCCGCAAAACTCGCCGCGGGTGAGCGTCACGGATGAGACATGGCTGGGGAACACCAACCAATACACCAGCTCCGCCATCGTTGCTGCCATCAACGCCCTCACCACCGACAGCACCATAGATATGAACGACGGGATTCCTATCAAGTCGAGGAAGACCGCCATTGACCACACCCCGTCCATGACTCTCAAAACTGAACCAGCTGGCGAGGATCACGGGACCATATCGCCAACTGCCGATTTGTCACCAGAAGACTTCTCAAGCTTTCAGCACATCAGGAAAGGAAACTTTTGCGAGCAGTACCTGTCTGTGCCACAGCATCCCTACCAGTGGGCCAAACCAAAGTCTCTGTCTCCGACATCCTACATGAGGTAAGGAACCCTGACTTAGAGGGCAATCCTGATAATATCTTTACTGGATGCTTTTTTTCCCTCCTTCCTGCCGAATCTGCCCATCCACTCATTCCACTTAGCCCTGTGATGCTGCCTCTGTTGTTGGTGTGATGTGACCATGAGTAAAGCCTTGAAGGGTTAAAGCGGCTGTTCTAGGAGCTGGCCATGCGTGGGTTGTAACTGGTTATCTGCTTCCCAGGGGACAAGCCCCAGCCCAGGGAGTCTGGAAATGAAGCTCGTTGGGCAGCAGGAAAATTTGGTGCCATCAAACCTGTGGCTTTGCTTAAATAGTTCATCATGTCTTAGTATGTTCTTATTGCAGGACAAGGAGATGGCCTCATTACTGTGGCTGTTACAGGACCTGTTTACACGCTATAGATAGTGAATACAAACAGAATAGGCATATGGTTCTTTTGTGCATTATTTCCGCTTTTACTTCACTTCACCTGAAAGCTGCTTATCAATCTTCTTCTCCTGTCTGTGTTGGACAGTGATTTTCTTTTTCCCCCTTCCCCACCGTTTTTATGTTTAAAGAAGAAAACCTGATTTGTCAGCTGATAATCCTCGATATGCTGGTCACATTTATTTATCACAAGAGGACTCTGGGTAGGAAACACCACAGAATAGCCAGAATTTGAGTTACATCCGTTGCTTTCTCTTTTGGTCTCAGTTTTGGTCTTTATTTTGAAGTCTTCTGAAGGCTGTATACGCAGAAGCACATGGTGCAGGAAGAGTTTGGCTTTCCAAAAGTTTGCAGGCTGTTCCCAGTCCCTGGTTGCGATGGCCACCCCCTCTCCTCTTCCTCCCCAAGCACGCCTGGCTTCTTGCTTTTGACAGCAAAGCTGTCTTTCTCAAAACGAAAGAAGTGGGCACGTAGGTGAAATGTTTTAATTAGTGATACATTCCCTGGTTCTCAACCTTGCCAGTCTCACTTTTCTCCAGCCGTGCTCTCTCTGCCATGAGTTGTCTTCCAAAACTGAGGTTGAGCGGTCCATGGCCATTTGCGTTACAGCATATAGTGCTGCGGTCCCCTTCCTTATCGTTCTCCTCCTCCTCCTCTCTGTGTTGCCCAAGCTCCTTGCAGGACCCTGGCTCAGTTCAGTGCTGGGAAGTGCAGCAACCCCTTTGGGTCTGGCCGAGCCATCCAGAGGTAGGCACTTGCTGCCTTTCGGAGCTGGGATAGAGATTTTTTAATGCTGGGCAAGTCATTTAGAGCCTTCCTCCGTACTTAAAAAAAGCCTTTTATGTTCTCCTGCTGAAGTGCCAAGTAGCCCGCGTTCATCAGAGAGGCCGGCCACGGGCTTTTGCGTCGGGGGGCTGCTTTTTGCCAAAGACTTCAAGGGCAATAATGGGACAGTTTGACCAAACAGGCTTTTATCTTTCCGTTGCAGCGAGCGGCCTGTAGGCGCTTTGCTGTAGTCTGTCAGGAGGCACCCGGCATGCCTGTGTGCTAACACAAACAAGAAAGGTGAAGCGTACAAAACGGAGCCCCGCTACGTTGTGTATTTAACATTTTTTTCCACTGTTTTGGTCTTGTATAAAATATGTTTCCTGGTTCGCAATATGTTTCCATGTGATCTCATTAACTCGTGCTCTAGGGCAGTTGGAAGTTACTGTCAAAATGTGATTTTAAGTTATTTTACCAATCAGAAACACTGACCGTGCTTCCTTCCACCAAAAATACCTCTCATTTTATGTATATGATAGCGCTGGGCAACTGAGCACGGACGTCAACAGGATCACAGCCTACGCAACAGAAACTATGTTATTTTAAATCTTTCCAAAAAAATTGGTTAAGAATTTGTCACAACAGAGCTGGATTTTTTTCCTGTTATGTTACACATCTGTTCTATTTCAAACATGAGGGCTGGAGGGGTGGGTTCCAACAAACAATTTGGGCTCCAAAATCTACCCGGTCGTAATGATTTCGAGATAACCAGATTTGATTACCTCCTCTGTCTCTTCCTGAATACGCGGTACGATTTTCATCAAAAGCCAGGGTGCCTTGGAAAATCACTGACGCCTTCCTCTCCCTCTCTTGCATTCCCATCTCTTTGAGGGCAGGAGGGAGCAGGCTCAGGCAGACCATCGGCCGGGTGCTGTCTCCTTTCCTGGGGTTTTATAGCAGGCATCAGTCTGAAAGGGAAACTGCTTTTTTGTATTGTTTCTAAAATTGATGATGTTTTTCATTTGTCCTAATTAAAGCTCAATCCACTTTAGGCTTTTCAAGTCCCGGAGCAAGGGAATAATAAGAGTATATAATAAGAGTATATAATAAGAGCATAATAACGCCTGTCTTAACAGAAACACAGTCTTTCTGTGCCTCATGCTTCTCTTGGTTGCTTATGAGGACTGTGAGCTCGGAGGCTCAGGCCAGTCCCGAGGCTATGGGCTCTTCAGAGCAGGTTTGGGCTCACACATCCTCCTCAAGGGCTATAAATGTGTGACTCTATTCCTGCATGGGACTCAGCACGCGGGTGCTGAGGATCGCAAGACGGGCTGGGAGGGCAGAGCAGGACCCCACAGCTGAGGCTGAAGCTGCACAGGGTAACCCAGGTCTCTTGGGGATTTGTCTGCAGTACTTCGGTTGCAGCCCAGGGCCTTGTGCCAAGTCTTTGGACGTAGAAAATATTTAGAGACCGAGCAGAGATTTTCAGCGGAAGCTTTGGAACAAACCCTGAGGTAGCAATGGGAATCGTACCTTTTCCAGACCAAAATGGGTTACCTAAATGTACCGATCTGCCTCAAAAACTACTGGAGGTAAATTATTACGCAGAGAGTCAAGAGATGGTCTTTGTGAAATTCTGCTTTAGCTTTTAGCTCCAAGGACTTTTTAAAATATTTCAGTATTTATGCATTGTACTGTCTCACTCCAGTGCAAGAAGTTTCTGTCTGTAGTCCCTCTTTTATAGTTAATGCAGCAAATAGTTTCAAAAGAAGCGCTCTACCAGGCAGTTGTTGCATGAGCAGGTGATGCTCTGGGTTTCTCAAGCCCTTGCTGTCTCAGTTGTGTTCTTTTCTGTGACATTTCTCCATCGCTCCTCAGTGCTGTGTAATGCAGAATCTCTCATGGGGAAAAATGTCAAAGCCAAAATGGAAGTACAGGACTGTACTTCTGCCCTCGGGTATGGAGGCAGTGTTAGTGACTATTTCCAAAACTAAAATCCCATTTTTGTTTTTCACCCACTCATTAGCATGTCCTAAATCATCCTATATTACAACAAGAAGTATAGGCACTCATGAAAGTGCCGGATTTCTGAGCGTCTTACACATTTTTTACGACTTCCGCTTTAGCTGCTATATTTGACTAAACACAACCTGAAATTTCCTAGAGACAGTTTCTTACTCCTTGAAAAGTAGTGCACTGTAGTTATTTCAAGTCTCATCAGTTTAATCCTAGAAGTGTGTTGGTACTTGAGTTTTCATTAAATGTAGTGTTTTTTGGGGGGAGGGGGAAGAGAAATGGTTGGGTTTGTTGGTTGGGCGTATGGCATGTATGAGGTCTACCACACCAAAAGGAGCTTCCAGGAATAGACACCCAGTTCCAGGTGGCTTATAAAAACTCCCTCTTGTACAGTTTATTTTTTTAACTGTCGAAAGCCACATTTTCTTTAGCTGCAGTCTCTTTTTCAGCCTCAAAAATATACATGTGTGTTCTTGACCTCACAGACACGGGGTCATGTAGTTTTACATATGGAGGCTGTAGTTTGCACCCAGAGAATGTATGGCTGCATACCTTATACCAGTTGCAAAAGCACATTTGGTAAAAGCCAAAAGCCTGTATCAATGGGTTTGCTTCTGTTTTGTAGATTTATTTTTTTTTTTATTATGCCACTTTTGTGACTGTGACAGCATTAAATTCAAGCATGCAAAAATCATTCACTCTGGCCCCAAACCATATGATTTCCTTAAAAATAATGATTTTAAAATGTTGCATATTTTCCCCTTCTTTCTTTTGATTTGTGGACCTTTCAGATGCTCTTGATACTTTTCTTTTTTAAATAGATGTTTTCGTCCAGATCATGAGGTAGAGGACAACCTCACTTGGGAGAAATTGAGTTTCTCAAGAAACTGGGGTTTTCTGAGGGTGGAGAAGGGCACCAGCTATCTTAAGATGAGAGAGTCACGGGTACAGCAGTACCGGATTTGCTGACCTGTGCGTTCGTGGCAAACTTGTGTGTTTTTGGTGAGCGAGAGGAAGTTCCTCAGGCAAAGCAAAGGCAGGGCTGTCTGAGTAAGGCCCAGTGAAATGGGGGCTTGTGGCTGTGTGTCGGTGACCATCTCCTGGGACTCGTTAGTGTTAGCTGGGGTGCAGGGGGAGTGGACGGGGAAGAACCCACAGTGCTCCAAACCATTTTCTCTCTCCTGCTGTCTGCGTGCTGGATGGGGATATTTAGATGCTTCAACAAGTTTGGTTTGCCACCACGTAGTGGCGGCTTTTGATGACATTAGGGTGCTGTACCGTAAGGCTTAAGACTGCTTGGAAGCCTCTCTCAGTAAACTGAATTTTTTTTGTTTGCTTGTTTGATTTAATCCTCCCCACGCTTTCTCCTGACTGTTTTTCAGTTCATTCAAACGCCCCTGTGACCATCTTATTAATGGCCTTCCTTCACCAGCTTGTTTTAGTACCGTGTTATTCTAAATTCAGAAGGAGCAGAGATGCGATGCCAGCCACTTGTTATCTCCAGTCCTGCAGCAATAGTTTCTTGTTCTTTCTCTAAGCCAACAAATGCAAAATTTCCCATGCAAATCGATCTCGGAATGTGAAATTTCAGGACGGTAGTGTTAAGTATTATCTGGGAGTATGACGATGACTCGTTTTCAGACTTCAGCGTGAGGAATTCCAGCGCGCCGCATGCACTCCACGGAGGAGCTACTTGCTCCACATGCCAGCAAAATCCAGCCAAGTCTGGGGTGGGATGTAGCATCTATTTTAACAGCTCGCAGCCAGATTGCTCAATTGTCAGACAGGAAATTAAAAAAAAAAAAGAGAAAAAAATCTACCCACATTAACTCATAGGTGGAGTATAAAGCAGGTATATTGTTCTGACCACAAGCAAGTTGGTAGACACGTAGGCATCATCGTTGTTTTCTTACTCTTCAAAAAAATGCACAAGGATCTTTAACAAGCATCTGCTTCGACGTGAGACACGGGTAATAAATAATAAATTGTAACCATATTTGCATTTGGTGCACAGTTGGAGCAGGGGCAAGCTAGCAGCCTGGTAAAAGTTTCAGCAGCCCTGTGGTTTCTCTAGTTTATGTTTTTGTTTCTAAAGAAACACTCCCTGTTAGAAAAAATGAGTTTAGTGCAGGGCACCCAGTCTTAGCCACTCTCCTTCTAAGTCACTTGCTTTACTTGAGGCGCCGAAACACACTTACCATCCTGCTCTTCCAGGCAGTGGCTTATGCTGCTGTCAGGCAGCTATCTGGGGTAGATGACTCCATGCTGTGGTACTTGGCCAACGAGCAGGGTTAGTCCCTGTGCGAGACCAGCAGTTATTCTGACACCTTTTGCACAGCAGCCTAGTTAAGGACAAAAGTGTTTGCAAATCTCTTTTTCAAGTGGCCTTGGGCATCTAGTAGCTTAGAAAGTGTAATGGTAATTTAATTCCCAAATGCATAGCAGTCATGTGAAAATGGGGTTTAAACACCTTTGCAAAGTTTAGTAGAAGTTTTTGGCTTTGTTTCCTCCCTCTCTAT
This sequence comes from Morus bassanus, assembly GCA_031468815.1. Classification (NCBI taxonomy): domain Eukaryota; kingdom Metazoa; phylum Chordata; class Aves; order Suliformes; family Sulidae; genus Morus; species Morus bassanus. The sequence goes on along the minus strand of CM062567.1, from coordinate 65,003,252 downwards.
GTTATTGCAGTGTGCTGCTTAGTATCCTTTTTTTTTTTATGTAACTTGATAAATCTTTCTGCTAAAGGCAGAAGTCAGCCAGACTGGATAATCTGTTTTTGATTTAATCATATTGCGTATCTGGTATAATGCAAAATAAATCACTATTCATCTGTTTTGTAATCTGATTTATGTAGGACGGAGTTACATTGAGCGAGTTTTCTGCAGCCTAACACCAGGTTTTGTGAACCCGCCTTGAAACAACCATCCCTCATACAGCAGGACACGTAGAAAGGAATGGGATAGGTTTTCAGCTGGTGGAAAATTCAATCTGAGGGAAAGGCACCAATGTATATTTGATAGGAAGACTGCGTGAAGACCTTTTATTTCTCTTTGTGACCCCTGTGGAGGGGCTCTTCTCCCCTCTGTGTGTTGCTGGCTAGGTGATGTAGTTTGGGCCTTTTCAAATTGATAAGGTTTATTTGCAGCGACCAGATTTGATTTTATGACTACACCATTTGCTTGGTGACTTTTTCCTTTAACCACGTTTAGCTGCAGGAAGTTAAGTGCATGATGAAGATAACCTAACATAGGAAATAGCTCTGACAGCCCCAGCCCATGACACTGTTAAATGCATCACTCTGCTTCCTTTATCAGGAAAACTGCCATTAATTGTGAATTTATAATTGGGCAGGTGGTATTTTGGAATTTCAGTGATAGATTGCAGGCTAACACCAAAATGTATTTTTATTTTCAGACTTTTTTTGAGAACACGAATTTTGCAGCTTAACTATACTGACATTTTCAGGTGCTGATTTGAAAGGTTTTTTTGTGGGTTTTTTTCTTTGTTTTTTAAAGAGATGTAATTAGTTACGGAACTATTACTTACTTTCATGTATCTTAAAAAAAGTCCCTCTTCACTTGAGGGCTACATGCTGCTGGTTGCAGAGTTGTCCTTTTCAATTAAGTGTTAAATATTTCTAATCTGATCGATGTTGTGTCCTCAGAAAAAAAAAGATCCATCAAGTGAGAATTTACTTAAAACCAGAAACATCTGTTTAAAAACGTGTGCTGATCATCACCAGGAGAGACACAGCTGGTTTGCTCTCTCTCTGTCATTTATCATTAGTCAAATATGGTTTATGCAGAATTTTTTTTTTTGGTACCTACCATGCTAGGCAAAGAATAGTGGCTATATACAGTGGCCAGTTGCCTGTAATTTTTTGCCATCTCTTCGCTCTTTGTATGAGTGTCTAGTAGCGGAAGAACTTCTCGCCCCCAAGGTGGGCCCTGGCTGTTTTGGGGGAAAGGCTTGCACAGGAGCTGAGAAGACATAGCATCCTGACTCTAGCCAAGACTGGGGCTCCCGTGCTTGGGGGCAGGGTCTTACCGCTGCAGAGAGTGCCCCGCTGGCTCCTGCTAGATCCAGATGTTCGTGGGAGCTGGGAGCCCTCACAGAGGCAACATCATTCTTCTGGATGAGCTCCCATTCGGGCTGAGCTGGGAGCTGTATGGCTACTTTCTTCTCTCCCCCTCTGTTATTTTTGAGGATGCTCCGTGTCCTGAGGGCTGGAGAGCAGAGTAGCTGGAAGTTTGGAGCCTGCGACTCACCAGCAAGCTGTGCTGGGGTAGCAGAGGGTGCCCAGCAAGTGAGGGTGGTCCTGGTCCTCACCCAGGGCTGGGACTTTGTGGCTCCAGCTGATCCCGGTAATGCACATAGCGCGTTTCTATAGGCATTCAAATCACATGGCTCAAATTGGCAACTTCATAAGCAGTGAAGAAAGATAATGTAGAGAAACTTAGCACCACCTGAAGTCCCATCAGTGTATATGCACATGTGCACTACGAGATAGGAGTTAAATATGTCAGTGATAAAGGGCCGGATAAGCACTTTTCAAAAAAAAAAAAAAAAAAGTAAAGGCAAAGCAAAAAAAAACCCGCAGTGTAAGTGGTTAAAGTCTCTGGTCCTCAGTGGGAGACAGCAGGGATGCTTTGGGGGATGTAAAAGCTGTAATGCCTGTGGAGCCGAAAGCGTGCTGGGGTAGCATGTGGATAGCAGGGACGGTAAAATGGAGTATTCAGTCTCCAGCTGAATATGTGCTTGTAATATACGCATCCAGTGCAGAAGCTCTTTTGCATCCTTTCCCTCCCAGCCAGCTCATTTGAGCTGTGATTCATGCTGCTCAGACAGTCCTTGCACCAGGGCTATAGCAGCGAGGCGGGGAACTGGTAAATCCCCAGCGGCCAGCCTCCTTGCAGGCTGGGGCGAGAGCTAATTAGCCCTTTAGCTTCCTTGTCTGCGCGCTGCGGCGGGACGAGTCCTCTCACCATGGCATGTAGCCCCGGTCCGTGGCAACAACAAAAGGGTCAAGGACCGTGATTTTCTGCATGCCAGTCATCTTCTCCAGGCTGATGGGAGAGATAATGAAGTTTGATGTAAGAGGACAGGGTAGTATGCTGCAGTTGTGCCGTTTAACTACTTGTAAAGGCTTCTGAAGAACATTTGGTGAGAGATGTCTGGAGAATTCACCAAAGGAGAGAATATACACTAGACATAAAATTAGTGTTTTGATCTTGAAGCTCTTTGCTTCGATTTTAAGATGAATAAATTTATCTCATGCCTAACACCATTTCAACAGTGCTTGTTTGATTCTTTTTCTTTTTTTTTTTTTTTTTTACCCCAGAGCGTCAACTTGGCATTTCTTACAGCCAAGCTCTCCTGACTATTTTGAAGTGTGGTTTTACACTGGAAGTGTGTTTCTAACAATGACTCTTCCCCACCATCGCATGCTGTTGGGTCTGCTTGCTTGTGTGATGGTAATGAGCCCTTAATATTTTAGTTAATTGCAGAGTCAATACAGGGCTGGAAGAGCGAGCTGGATTTTCTTCTGACTTGTGCGTCATCTTTAGTAGGGTTTGTAAGCAAGTTCTGCAGAGCTTGATCCCTTGCAGTGCATGAACCATAAAGAGACCGGCTTCACTTTGAGACTCTCTGACGTGTTTTGTGTTGGGAAGGAGGCTGGGAAATGGCTTTTTTTTCTTCTTTCTGCCCCCTGTAAACTGAGCAGATTTGTTGAAATCCATTAGATTCATTAAATGCAGAACTCCTCCGGAGCTGGTTTGGCATTCACCTCCACAGCAGAAATCCTCTTCCTTAAATTCCTCTGCGTCTTTCTGCCTGCCTTTCTCCTTTTGGTTCAAGAATCAATATATTAAGATACTTGTAAGCTGTGTCTTAACATTTTTCCATTTTGTTTACAAACGGGATAGCATCTGAGCCATCAGATATGCTCGACCCATAAATCTTCATAAAATAACCATTACCTTCTAAATTACTTATGTCGTGGCATTATCCGTATTGATGAAATTTTAAATGTAAGATGGTGAAGGATGAACTGCGAAACACGGTCTCTAAAGTAATAGTGCTTGATGCTTGTGGTTTGTGATAGTGTACTTGATGTTAATTTTTAATACGTTTTCCTTTCCATTATAGCCCATCCCTGCCTGCCCTTGATTGGCAGCTGCCATCTCACTCAGGACCTTATGAACTGCGTATTGAAGTGCAGCCGAAATCCCACCACCGAGCTCATTACGAGACGGAAGGCAGTCGAGGGGCTGTGAAGGCATCTGCGGGGGGCCACCCTATTGTGCAGGTACCAAAACATGTAACAAGGAGCACAGGTTGTTTATCTCGGCGCTCTGTGGTGAGCAGCCTTTCTTCTCCAAAACCAAAAAGTGACGGGAGATTTTTTCCTGTCCTCAAAGATTACTGCGCATGAGCGTGCCTTAGAGAGTATTTTAAACTGGATGGACCAAGCCTTTATTAAAAACAAGCCAAGAGCATCCACTTGCTCTTAGCAGTGTGAATAGGGCGCAAGCAGTTTGCTGCTCTGTCCGTGTACGACTTAGCAAGTGTTCAGCTGGCAAGTGGTGACCGTGGACCTATCTGTGCAGTCAGATTCCAGACATGCAGTTTATACTCAAGTCAGCTGGGGATGTGCCTCAGTACACTTAGTCCTTAACTTGTGGTTGGATTAATCAGAGCTGTGAACATATGTTGGAGGGCAGAGCCGTAGCAGTAATGTGGAAGTATGTTGCTGGTTTGGATGTTGCAGTGAATGCTGAGCAAAGCGAGGCTTTTTGAATTTCTTCTGTTTAGTTCCTTAAACTCTTCAAGCCACTCTGGAAAACATCTGAGGTCTGAATGTAGTTTCATGAATTCTACCAAACTCCTCAGTTACTGTATATAAAGCATTTAATTTAATAATACTGTAAACTGACCCTTAATTCATTTATATGACTAGTCTCATTCATTTTTAAAGGACTTTTCTCAGGAGTGGGAAGAACAAGATTTAGTTGTTTCAAACAAAAAAAAAAAAAAGTAGTGGGAGAGAGGCAACTCTGCTTCTTCTTTCTCACACAGAAGTTAAACTTTCAGTGCCTTCTGTTGGTGTTGTGACCCCCTCTGCAGCAGAGCCCAGGTTTTATCACTGCCCAGATGCCGTGGGACCCACGGGTGTCAGGGCACCGTCTGTGGGAGGGAGGCAGGCGCTGCCGCCATGCTCATGCTGCTTGGGTTTGTGCCACAACTCCTTCCTGAAGCAGTGGCTTGTCGAAAGACCGGATGGCTCAAGATGATGTATAGACCACACATGCAGGGCTCGTGCGCATTTGTTTATTTGCTGTAAAACTGTGTTAGCAAACACGTCGTTGGAAGGAACGATGTGAGTTTGAGATGACATCAGGCAGGGAGTGCCACTACAGAATTTGTGCGCTGCTGCGGGAGCTGAAAAAGGAAAGTGAGGGGAGTTGTCAGCAGCAAACACAGTTCGCTCTTTAGCTCTGCCAAAACCCATCACTGGCATGGGATTATGGAAGTGATCTGCTGAAAGACAAAAGGTTTTAGCAGAACATTTGTGAATGATATTAAAGAGGGGTTTGTGGCAGACACGCTTGATGACAATTAATACCTACTCTGTTTGTGGCTTGATGCAAGGAAATGTAAATGGGGAGGCATCAATTTGCAGCGGCCAGCTTGGTGTTTAAAGTTTCCTACGTGCTTTTTGGAAGGACTGAATGTGATGCCAACATTTAATTGGACTAAATGCATCCAGACATTTCCCCTCTCATCCCCTGTCCCGGTCTGTCGGGAGTGAGCGTGCTACTTCCAAACAAAAACAAGTGTCAGAAGAGAGGAGAGGAGAGGAAACTGCGGAAGGGCATGAAGGGAGAGGGGAGGAAGCAGCTAGTCCTAGCCCTGTCAATTGGCTCTACCGGTTTAATAAAGATTAATGTATTTTTCAGTCCTTTTATTACAACCTGAACATCCTTTTCTCCAAAAAGAACAGAAACATAGAGAGGGCCAGAAAAAGCTTCTCCATGCTGACATTGCCATCCCAGCCAGAGTATCTGTTTGAGGAAATAATTAAAAGCTTCTGACTTAGACCAGAGTTGGATGGATGGATGAAAAGTACTTCCAAAAAAGAAAGAAAATCCTTATAAATACTTTTTATAAGAGAAATAGTAAGTAATTATAAATAAAGAAGTACTTTAAAAACAAAAGTACTTATAAATAAATGAAAGGAGGAGGAGGAAATCTAGGGAGTAACTTCTGATAAATCGGTGACTGACAAAAGCTGTAAAATGCATCTCTGATTCAACATATTTCCAGATGTTGCAGGTGTTTCAGTCGGTTTTGATTCAGTCCGCTGTGTTATACAGAAAGGAGCCCAAACTTCAAATTTCATACCCCAGTGTAAGCTCAAACAGTATCTGAGGGTATTCAGGTGCGAGATTTTGGATCAAGCTTTTCCCTCTAACATTTCCCGGTGTTTTCAATTGTGTTGGCTGAGGGAAACCCCTCATAAAACTGCTCTGACCTCTTGCACTACCCTTCTGCATTATTTTTTTGCCCCATCTGGGCAGTCAGGTCTTTCTTATGTGGCTGCTTTGGGGGTGTTTGCTTAACTTCTGCTTTTGTTAAAGCTATTTGCCTTTACCTTCGACAAGAGGAGAATGTGGAAGAGGTCTCTTCCTCCCTCTTCCATTTCAACCCCCTTCTCACTAGCATCCTGCTTCCCAAACCAGGGGATTTTCTCACACTAATACCTCCACATATCTGTAGGGCATGCTAAGGCAGAGAAGAAGTAGATCCAAAAAGCATCCTCTGCTCATGGCACGGTTCCCCAGCAGAATTGCCAGGAGGTTGCTTTTGCTGCAGCCAGAGCATGTTTATCTTTTTCTTCCAGGCAACGTTAGCTTCCTCGCTGCTGCTCCATCTCTTTGTGTAGGAGGTGGAAGGGTCCGAGAATCAAAGGTTTCCAAGGCAAGCATGCTGGACGAGGAGGGTGGTGGTGTAGGAGGGCAGGAGTCTCTCATGGGTATGACATGAAGTCCAGGGCTGGAGACCATTTTTTTCCTTGGCTCTACTGGCTCCTCCAGGCTGTTGACTTTTCTCTGGAGCTGGAGAGGGCCGCACATAAAGCTGAAGAGCTTTGTACTGGGACCCAGGAGCATGCTGAACATCCACTGGTGTATGAGATTACTCTCCTCTCCCAAACTTGAGCCTGGGAAAGGGCAGGCAGTGCTGAGCATGGCAGGCTGCCGTGGGGGTTTATGCTGACCTGTGGAAGGGGCAAGCCTGGCAGGTGCTGGCAGCTGCCCGCAGCAGCAGTCTTGCCCCAACCTGGTGCTGGAAGGCACCACTCGCTCCTTATCATCTCTCCATCATCTGCATGAGGCTTGCTCACTGGAGACTCCTGCAGGCTGTCTCCCAGGAATATTTCATGCCAGCAGGATTTCCTATGGATTTTCTTCTGTGGGATGGCTGTACCCTCTGTTCTGCACTTAGGAACGGTGTGGTTTTTAGCACTTCAAGTTGCCTGTGAGGTCTAATGAGCCCGGTAATGCGATATTCCTCTCTCACACGTTTTACCTTTGCCTGTTTGGGTGTTTGGCTGCCATGGCAGCCCCAAGCTATCGCTGTTCCCGATTGCTAAACGTTTTGAGAGTGGGATGAGGCGGCCGGCGCACCTAGTGAGCTAAAAATGCTGCAGAAGATTGGCAAGTGATCAGTGCTGGGGAGTGGTGCTGATGAGCTCACGGCTGGCACCAGCTTTTACCCCTTGGCTCGGGGACGTATTTTGCGAGTTGTCGTTGCCTTCGGTGATTACAGACCCGAGTACTCTCCTCTCTGAGTCAGAACGGGGCCCGTGCCCCAGCTGGCGTCAGGTGTTACGAAGCTGCATGCCGTGCCAGGTGAGGGTGAGACCTGGGACCACTCTGGGGAGCGAAATCACGCCTGTTAGCATCCTGCTGGCACTTCCACATTTGCAGGAGTTCACGATTAGGGTGAGGATTTCTCTGAGTGGAGCAAGATGAAGTGAATGGGGACTTCAGGAAACACACAGAGTTAGAGAGCTACAGCCATATTTTAAGTAAGGTGAATTTAATTCAAGGGGTTTACACCCAGAACATCTTAAAAATGTCCTCCATTTGGACCTATCTCCTGTTCTTCATTTTAAAAGTGGTGGTGAGGAGTTGCACAAGATGGGGGTTACATTCCAGCCAGCGATGGCTGTGTTTCAGCTGCAGGTAAGTAACCTGGCAGATAAAAGTTTGGGATCCCCAGGGAGGGATGGCACCAGATTATAAATATATGATCTATAGATATTCTAATTAATAACTCATCTTTGGAATAAGTCAAGCGCTTTGGCTGCCTGAGATGGAATTTTTACAAGCAGGGTGCGGTGTATCTGTGAGATAAAATCCAAATACTCAAGAATGTTTAATTAAAAGGTATGATTTACTCCCATAGGAGCCTAGACTAAAGGGTGAAAGAAAATATTCAAATGCACAGAATAGTCTAGTAAGCACTTTCAAAAGTCATGGTTATTATTCAGTTTTTTGACGCAAAATATGCCAAGAATTTTCTTCAAGATCACTCTTGACGTAAGGTAGATAAATCAGTTAGAAAAAGGGAAGAAAAGGAGCTGTAGAGTTTTTCCTTTTTTATCTAGGCAACCTGTACTAGCCAGAATTTGTTTTCCTTTTAGAAAAATAAGTTAATATTGAAGATACAGTGAATGCTGCCTTGCCTTTCACTGTATCACTTTGCAGTAAGATGGTAGAGGTTGTGTATGTCTAGTGCACTCCAGTACAGAACTTGATCTGAGCCTGTGCACAGATGAATAGTCTGAACTCCCTCATTTTACAGGCAAAACACAATGATTTGTCTGCTGATTTACACAGTCAAAATGTTGTCTGTGCCAGGAGACTTGCTCACAAGAGTTGGCTTGTGTCATTTCTTGACAAAATCTCAAGTAGGCACTTTGGGTCCTATTTTCAAAGGCCTTGAGGCATTTGTTGGAATTTTTAAATCCCCTTATGACTAACAAGGGTCAAACTCTTCTCTAAAGCAATTGCTGTCTCAATATTTTTGTACATCTCCACATCACCATACTGAGGCACCAACATGCCTCTGAGCTATTTGTGCACCCCAGTAACATATGGAGTGTGTTATTGTTTGCTTCCCATGGATCAGTTGGTTGTGTTGCTTTTGGATAACAAGTTCAAGTAGTCCAGGTCCAGGTGCTGGCCATCATAGGTATCTATCAGAGTCCTTTCATCTTCTGGACCCAAGAGCTATCAATACATTTGCAAACCCCTCAGGGAATAGAAAACCTTGTTGATCAAACCATTGTAACTTCAGGGGGCAGCAGTCAGTCCAGCGAGCTGCAGATGCATTCAGGTTGGGGCTTTATGTTTTAACTTCACAGTGTCGTATAGCACTTCTCATGCACCCAGCTTCACAAATAGTTAACAGTGTGAGGTAACAGGGTTGTGCAGTTACACAGAAAGCAAGATGGGAGGAAGAGAGTAACGAAAAGCTAAAGGAAAAGGCTGGAAAGAGGTGTTCACCACTGATGACAGGAAGGAGATGAAGGGATAACGAAGCTGAGAGGATGGCTCTTCCAGACAGAACGGGGCAAGTCCTTCGCAGCAATGCTCTGATGTTGCACAGCAAGAGTGAGCCCGTGGTTAATTTTTAAGTAGGATGATAGAATAGTTATGGGACTTCTCATATACCTGCAGCACATGTGTAAGTGCTTTTCTTGGTAGGGTTCCCCAGCGCTGCAAGTTTGTTTGAAACGACAGGGCTGCCACCATTTCTGGGTGAGTCAAGGGAATTGGAAGGAAAACAGTCCCTGATGGGTCCACCTCATGGCCATCTGACTCCTGACCAAGAGGAGTGGATGTGGAAAAAATCATGTTAGCTGCTTTCCCCTTCCCTCTCTGGGTCTATCAGAGCAGAGAAGAGGGCATATTCTTGTTAGTAAGCAGTGATTCAACTTGTCATGCCACAGCGGACTTCCTCTCTGTGCTGCTCTTAACTTCTTTTTAGAAGACGGCGTCACCCTTTTATCCAGATGGAAATACAATCCTTTCTTATGGTGAGGATATAAAGACATTGGCAAGCACCTGTTAGCCAGGTTGCAATTAATAGCACAAAGCCATGCAACCATACAACAAACCAGACAGGGAGCCTACATTTTATAGCCTTGTTTTAGACAGCCGGTACTTCTTAAGAATAAATCTAAACTGAATGGCTTTCTCACTTCTTGCATCTGTATAGTTAAAGCTAACCTCAAACTAGCAGACAGATAATCAGAACAGAAAAGTAGAATGACTTGGCAGATGTTTTAAGGCTGCTGTTGCTTCTATAAATCCAACAAATGGAAGAAAGCCCACTGAAAGCTTTTTATCATGGTTTTTCGTCGTTAGAAGATCGTATTTTGGGAAGGGGGGGAGTTTCTCTTTTTTGGTATTTCACATGAAGTTGGTCCCACAGGGTAGCTCCACAAGCACAGCTGTATAGGTAGCTTATGGCTTCCCTGCGAAGGGACAAGTTCAGGAGGGAGCCATTCTGGAAGGTCTGCTGCTGTCAGCAGTTGAGGACTTCATGACCCTGAAAATGCAACTTCAGCTCTGATTTATGAGCAGTCCTGGGGACAGGCCTCTGCTGTTTGGCGCAACAGCCCATTTCCAAATGAAAAAGAAATTTCCACCAGCCAGCGTTTGAGGGATGCACCTGCTCTCCTTTAAAAATGATACCTTGCCCACACTCGGCCTGACGGACACGGCAGTACATATCCTGGCTGTTAGGACACTGGGATATTCAATCTGGCTTTCCAGCCTGAAGGATTTAGCCCAACATCCTAGGTTTGCCTTCAGTTTGGACTCCCTGGCCACCGGCAAAGCAGAAGTTAGTGGCAGCCTTGAGGGAGGAGTGGATGGAAGGTGTTCCCACTCCTGCACTGTTGCTGTCTCCATTCCCTCGGGAAAGGGGATGATGATATCAGCTCCCAGCCTTCATCTTCCTTGGCCTCTCCCGGTTTCCTTTCAGTCTCATCCTTTGCAACAAGGGAGTCAGTGGCATTGCTCTCACTGTGAGGTATCTTCTAGCAGTCCTCTGGTGGTGGTTGATAAGGCAAAGACCTTCTAGGTTAGATCTAGGAAGGAAGCAGAGGAGCCATTTTTATCGCCACCACTGCTCACAGAGCCATCCTTTCTGCTTCCCTTGTCAGGCTCATTTTGGTGACCAGCAGCACACACAACCTGAGTGTCTAGAAACAATGTGATGGAAGTCTCTGCAAGACCAAGAAAAACGGAACATAAATGTAGTAGTCTTTCTTCTCTTATTCATCATTTACTTTGTCCTCAGGTCTCATGCTGCATCCTTGCACTTGGTGAATTGTTTGCAGTGTGGACAGAGTTTCTTCTGCACATTGTCGGAAAGGGCGATTCATTATTATTTTGGAAGCATACCTCAAAAATGTGTATCACTGCTCTCCAGGGAGGAATCAGGGCTCATCCATAGTTTGAGTGCTATGCTTTTTTTGTCCTTTCCATCCCTTTTGCCCCCTACTTAATATTGCATCACTCCTGCTAAAAGTTGCAGACACCATATCCCTTGCTCTGTCTCCAAATTTTCTTTCTAGAAGTTGCCATTCCCCTTTCCCGCAAGCGATCAGGTCCCAAGCAGGATAACAAAAATCCCCTTTGCCTTGTTTTTTCTACATAACTAAGTAAAATGCAAGTGTATCTGTAGGCCTGGGCAGTATCTATCAGTGTGTGGTGTTCAATGAAGGTGGAAACAAAAAATTTAATATAATCAGCAGTTGAAATAGGCGATTTCTTTGCAGCGGTGTGCTAGGAAAATACTTTCACAAGCCACAGCAGCCCAGCAGAGGCGTTTGTAGTAGTGCTAGTGAGGCTGCTGCAAACGTGCTTACAGAGCTAAATGTTCCCAGTTCCTTCCTTTGTACTCTCTGTCAAGACCTGCTAGAGCTCAGGAGCCTGTAGTGTGATCTATTCTCTTTTATATTTCTTTTAAAAAAAAAGTATTAGAAAGAAACAGTTCAGCTTAAGTGATACAAGAAGAGAAAAACAACAGGCAGTGACGTTCCTGAGGGTTTTGGCACATTTGAAAGCTTAAAAAATGGTCATAATGTAAAACCAAAAATTGGCAATTGCTTAATTCATGCTCTAATAGATCTTTGTCTTTTGGGAGCATTATTCGAATGCCTGAGCTGTTCATGTTAAAAAATGGCCACTGCATCTACATAGTGATTGCTCTCTTACAAGGACAATTGGTGGGGGTGGTGAGTTTTTTTTCCCAGTAGATTTGTGGTAGAAGCACCCTTCCACTGAAAACACTGCATCAGGGGGAGCACCTAGAAGTGATGAGAGTCACAGAATCAGAAGGCTGCAGTCCTACAGATCTCTCTGAGCTTCAGCAGCTCTTATTCCCTCCCAGCGTCCAAGAAGGAGCTGCAGATGCTTCTGCTTAGCCAAAAGAGGCTACCAGTAGTGCTACAAATGGGTACCCAGTTTTCTAAGGAAAAATACAACACGGGTAGACCTTTTGCTTGCTTCACATTACCACATCTCAGTTACAAAAAAAAAAAAAAAGGCAAAACCCGAACCCAAACCACATTCAAAGCAGTATTGGGGCACTCCAGAACTCAGTCAGCTTAGCCTGCTTAATTCAAGCACATGCTTAGGAGTTTGCTGACTCTTAGTCAATTTAGCTGTTTTTAAGAAAATAAGACTGTGGATGGGTAAGATGTTGAGGACTGGGTTTGAAATGGCTTCACAGGGAGATTGAGATGATACGTGAGGCTGTGGTCTGGGCTTGAACCACAGTTGTTAACTTGACTTAGTTTTGGTTGCAGTTGAGAAGCCCTACACCAAAGTTACCAATCAGCAAATCTGCTCCAGACTTGTCAGATTATTGCACGTTGCCATGTGCCCAAAAGCTGAAATGAAACACAGTTAAAATGCAGCTTTACCAAAAGCCAGATGCTTCATTATGAGCTGAGCTAACCTACCTGCCAAATACCACTAACCTGCATGAGGCAGGTGATTAATTTTTTACAAGTCTGCTTTGGCAACTAGACACCTGTCCTCTATTCCTAAAAGTAATATCTCAGGGCAAACGATTTTTTTTTTCTTCTTGGTACTCCAAATTATATAAAACATGCATATAATGAAAACTATATTGTGTGAATTCTGTATGAAGATATAGTGGGGGCCAGTTTATATTTCAGATCACTTTCACACCAATGTAACTTCATCAGAATAATCTCTGGTTTTATACTTTCTAATTTTAATATGTAAGAAGAGTAAAAAAATCACATCAGTAACATACCTTGTAATCTGGAATGTCAGTATATATAGTTCTAATATAGATTTTCCATTTTAATCAGTCATTGTTCCAACTAACAGGCTGAATCAGTGGAAAATATGGTGTCAAATTACTTGGTTGCTCTCTTGAAGTACGTTGCAGCTTTCATTATGAGCAGGGGTTTATCATTTCTTTCCTTGTGAAGAATAGCTCGAGATCTTCTTTGATACGTGCCGTGAAAGGGAGATGATCCATTACAGCGTCTGCTATATACATACACATAAGTAAAATATGTTGCATGCTGTCAGTGCAGCGAAATCAAATAAACTTTCTCCTCCCTCCACATGTTTAAGAAATAATTTAGCGGGAGTTGCATATTTTCACTGAAACAGTTGAAGCACACTAGTGATCAATTTTCTTGCACATGGTAAAAATAATACAGGTTGCAGACAGATTTGTAATAAGGTTTTTAAACACCTGTTTTTAATGTTTCAGTACCCAATAAAGCAGAGGAACTCCTGGTTTTGGTTTGCATGCAGACATTATGTATGCTGGGATTTAAAAGTCTACTGCCTAGGTTTCAAATGCAGCCCTGTTCAAAGCAGTAAACAACACTTGCAGGCACAGCGTGGGTACATTTTGGGGAGTTCCTCAGCAACTCAGTTACAGACACTGAAGTCCCTCTCAATGAGTTTTGCTCTTTGGGGTGCTGATAACACCGTGTTACTGCCAAATGTGAATCCTGGTGAAAACCCATCGTCCTCCCCAGAAAGGGAGCTCCTCCCTTGCCACTTGCAATCCTACTCGTGTAAAAATATTGCTGGTCCAGTTCTATGTAATGTAATGGAAAAAATGTAGAAGAGATTGAACAAAGTGATCTTCCTGTTACAGTGCAACAGAGCACTTAAGTACATCCTTAAATTCTGATAAAGTGGGATTAAATGTTGAACATGTGCTTGAGTTTTCTACCAAGCAAGGAAAATTGATCAACTGGTGACTAATTTTGTCACTTACTGTCACTCAGGTTACTCAGCTGCAAAATCTGGATTAAGACACTTTCACTGCCTTGCACAGATGTTACAAGAGATTGGGTGTCACACGTGAGCACACGGGGCTGCCAGCTGCGCAAAAATAGCATGAGAAGGGGGAAGCAAGTTGCAGAATCTGCACTCTGTTCTTGCAGACCTCTTTGCTGCTTTTCAGGAGATCCATTACGTTTTCCCTCTTAAAAATCTGATGCACTTTGGGCATTGATTGCAGGTTCCCCATGTGTTGCTGCTTCCTTCTGATGGTTTTCAGGTGAATGCTCTTAACTGGATCCTCCTTTTCCTCTGCCTCTCTCTGCCTTCAGTCCCTTATGATGATTACATCTTCTTTTTGTTCTGCCACCATTATACCTGCCCACGTCTAATGGGCATGAAGTCCCCGTGTCTCTGAAGCTTTTACTGGAAGTCTTGATAGCAAGTCAGGCGTAACGATGCTAGAGCCAAGCTTTCTATCACCGTCCAAAATCTTCCCATTAATTTCCTCTGTCTTTGGGCAAACTGTACTTTTATGCATGGCATTTAGGTCTGTAATTTAGACCGGTCACTGAAGTCTGCTATATTTAGCTGATTCCGGTCCCTGTGCCTGCATCAAAATAGCCGTATCAGCATATCATGCGTGTACTGCACAGGACAGGGATGCCCATATTTGCTGTACTTAATAAGCCGCACGTTCCCATCCCTCGGCTCTCTGCCCGTGAAAGGACAGTGCCTAGTGTTCAGGAAGCCCGCAGTATATCGTGGCTGTGCAAGTAGATAAATAGCTAGAAGGGAGTGGGTCAAAAGAGAGATCATGTTTCATTTCTGGAGAGCTGCTCAGAGCTGAGCCGTGCGCGAAGCCTGGGCACAGCTCAGGCATGAAGGGCTAGTCCTGAGTTTTCATCCCCCTCTTAGCGTCTTCACCTGAGGCCGCTGCTTGGTTTAGCACTGCAAGGAGAGAGACCTGAGCCGGAGACCGTTGCGACATGTCAGGATTAAGAAGCTCAAGCAGGGCTTGCACAACGTTGCCTGTGCTTGCCTGGGGCCAGGACTACCAGCGCCGTGGCTCTCCTGCGTGTGCACGCGGGGACGTAACGCGTTGCTTATGAGCGTGGGGTGCAGAAGGGATGCAAGTGACTGTTTTGGACAAGACCAACAGTTGCCAAAACGAGCACCGGCGAGCAGGGTGGCATGCACTGGCAGGGCGCTGGACGCAACCGTGGGGCAAGGGGATGGGTGCTCCGTGGGTGCTGCGTGGGTGCTGCCGGCAGCACCGGGGCCGGTGGGGGGCCAAGCCCCTGCCGCCACCCCCCCTCCCTGCACATCTTGGCCTGGCATGTTGTTGTTATGATTGCTATGGAAATAATTTCAATATGTTTTGTAGTTCTGAGATGCTGTGTCTTGCATTGTTTGGCTGGAAAGCTGCTTGACTGGTTTTAGAGGGTGGCTGTACATGCACAAACACTAGCTGATTTTTTTCGTGGTGGAAAGTAGGAGATTCACAGCATGGTTTTAATTAGAATTGCTCATTTAGTCTTTCACTGCAGTGTGTTCTTTAGTTGAAAGATAATTTAATTTTTTTTGTTTTGGAAGATTTTTGTGCTTGTCTGTGTGAAATGTCTTTATTTACTGTGCCTCATTGTGCTTTGTGCATAGCTTTGATTGCGAGGAAAGTCAAAAACAAAAACTTCCCTGGGCGGTATTATTTTCCACCTGCTGTGGCTTTTAATACAGTCTCACTGCTATATATGTACCAAGTGCCTACATTTCTAGGAGAAAAACACCAGAGAAAATTGGCAAAGCATGCAGGGTTAGATATAGCTGTAAAACTCTCATTGACTTGAAGAGGAATAGCATGTCTGAAAGTTGTGAAGTGCTGAAGAAGTGTAACTGGTATGGGTTTGGTTTTTTGCCTTGGAGAAGTCCACAAAAGATAACACTTCTTGAAAAAAAGGCAAAAACTAAAAAAATCCTGCCGCTCTTTGCAGAACTCTGTATTAAGATCTTTTAACACCTCCTGTGCTACGGAGAATATTTGGTCTAGTTGAAACACAATACAGCATGGAGCAGTCATGTTTATATGTATAACAATATTTAGATAGTGCTTGTCATCTCAGGATAAAAAAAAAGCTCCATAAAATATGTAAATCTCTCTCCATATATACAGGAATTCATAAAATGGCTTGGAATGTGCAGCTTTTTAAAAAAAATTTACAGATGGTATTTATTCATCAATAACCCTTAATAATCCCGCAATAATTTTCCAAATGGCTTTCAAATTAATTTTCAACCGCTTGTCTTGCAGTGATATTGTTTTCATTATGTAGGCCTTATGTGTCGTAGCTCTTATTCTGCAATAATATGATATTCCTCAATATAGACTCAAATATTGTTACAGAATATAGGTTATAGAGTATTATTGGCTAGAAAGTGGCATACAGTAATAGAATTTTACACAAACTCCACCCATAGCTGCAGACACGAGCTGCCAGGGACAAACAAATTTAGACCACAACTTGCAGGCACATGTGCTAGGATCTAGGTACACAAGTAATCTCAAGCACATGTCCTGAACACATCAAAGCCTCATTTTCTAATCCCTCCCGGTTGTGAGGAAAACCTTAAAATATGTGAACTGACATAGCCCCATTGCTGGCTGCAAGAGCCCTACTTGAAATGGAGGCAGGTTGGAGAGGGTTTGCAAAGAGCAAGACGGTGCAGTGGCGATGCTGGCGCTGGGCTCTGGCTCTGCAGTTCTGCTGGAGTAACTGAAGCTCCTGAAACTCTCAGCCTGAATAGATTTTACATGGGTAGTTGCTCTAATCACAGGGCAGCATTAACCTAGAAGCCTAGCTGTAATAGCAGATGTTTTTAGGAAAACCGTCCAATGAGTAAGAGCATTCTTCTGTTCCTCTGGTCTTGAGTAAAATAATGTAAATAAAATAAAGAAAAATATGATCAAATTTGGCCTCCAACCTCTCACCTCTCCAGTTATTAGTGAATGCTCTTTTCCCTTCATCAATTAGAAAGGTATGTCATATAAGGAAGTTTGAATTTAGTATAAAAATGAACATTAGCGAGAGTACTGCCTTCTTATTATGATTTTAACATGCACTCCAGTTTTGAAACAACAGCAACAGCAAGGCCACCCAGAATGTACCTGTCGCTGCTCCAGAATTTCGCATGCGCTCCAGAGCTGCGATGGGGAGCACTGCTGGGACTGGGCGGTGGGGTGGGGTGGGTGTTGCTGCAGTCTTTGCATGCGAATGAGTTGATCATTGCAGCACCTCTGCTTTGAGAGAGGGAAGGGTTGTTAGTCCCATCTCAGGCATGGGGAGGGAGGCTGCGGGTGGAGCAGGTTAAGTGTCCATCTCCCAGCCATGACCACCTGCTGCCCACCCTGTGTTGTGGCTGGCTCCAGGTCCAGAGTACAGCAGGCCCCCAAAATCAGGGTGGAGAGGCCGAAGCACTGAGGTTAAGCTGTGGTGGAGCTGACTTTGACCTTTCCCTCTGGGAGAGAAAAGGGCTGCAAAGTACCACTGTTCAAGTTGATGGTCTTATACCCCTGCTGTGAAGAGGTGTGGGTGACTGCCCGAAATGCGTGATGGTGAAGTGCAAAGCGTTGTGTCTGTGGCGGGCTCTGCCGTGGTGGGGTTCTCCTCACAGAAGCTCTGCTCCGTGTCTCTTTGGGCTAAGTGCAGTGTGCCTTTCTTGCAGCACTGCCCTGGGTTTGTGGGACACTCACGCTTTGAACTGTGGCCTGGGCTGGTTGCAGGGGCAAGTCTGCGTTTCGGGTTTATTTGGCCAACCATAGATGTCTGCAACTGAGCTAATTGCCTTAGTTTCTCTCTGTAATCAGGGGAAGGCTTGTCGGTATAGAGTTTAAGGAGCTATTAATTTTATTCTGATGTGAACATCTGAAGCAGCTCAGGTAAGTCACACCTTCAGAGTGCATGTCTCATTTTGCTGGCTGTGAAGGTGACTAGACCCTGTTGTTGTCCAGCCTGTATGTGTTAAAGTTAGGTAGTGTGAATCACCTGGCTTTTCCCTGTCTCTTTTTGACTTAATGTGTTGTATATAATTATGTGTAGCTGGGCCCAGCAGGCTTTAAGATCTTACCAGTTTGCCTGGATGGAGGTTTACTTCTTAGGTTAGACACCCAAGTAAGGCTTGAGCATGATGGGGAGGAGCGATACCTTTCAAGACTTTAGCGTTCCTGTCTCTGGCTTGGGACTTGACCCACGCCAGAGCCTCATGTTTGAAGTCAGCAGGTTGATACAGATGCTGTCTTGGTTTGGGTGTAAAAACACAGGTCCTGGTCACCAGAACTCATCGTACCTTGCTTTGAAGGGGAAAGTTACCCCCAGCGTCATCCTCAAATCCCAGCCGTGCACTGACATCCTGCTACCCCAACTGCAGCAAGGTGTCATCCATTTGCAGCAGCAGATAAGCTACTTTGTAAAGCTTTTATTGGCAAGTTCTGCCATTAATATTTGCAACATTTCATTTGGCCGTCTTACTAGCTTTAAACGGGGTTGTGGTTATTAGCTCGTCACTATTTGGATGAAATTCCAGTGCAACAGCTGTTGCTAAATAATGTTACTCAACGTGACAATATTTAGAATGATCAATTGAAAATAGTCCCTATATGTTGAGAAAGTTTATCTAAAAGTCTTTCATGCTTATTTTATTTACTTGCTGTTGGAGATCACAGGCCTTTCAGTTCATTTTAGCCCTTGTGGCCTGTTGGGCAGAGCTACTCATGTTATGCTGCTTGGTCAGAGAGTCTGGTCTGTTGCATCCATATTTTTTTTTTTTGGTAAAACAAGTGACGTCAATCAGTGGCATCACTGTTGCTCTCAAACAACTCACCGTGTGGAATACAATCTGTCTGGATTTTTCACAGTTTAATCAGACTGTCTTGGAGGTCAAAACATTGAAGCCAAGCAATAAAATATATGTGACCTATTTTTATTGCTGCATTAAGATGCTTTCTGTGGAAGGCATGCTCTCAGATAAAACTGCAGCATAATCGGAGCTGTAGGAACAGGTGGGTCAAAGGTGGCTTGTGGAAGGAGAGTAGGACCAGAAGTATGTAGTCACCTGGCAAAACACACTGCCCTTTCTGCCCTGAGACAGGAATCACAAATGGCATGTTTATGAATCTTGTGTGTGTGATGACAATACTTTTTGGAGGTTGAAACAATGGAAGCAGAACCTATCTTGAGGAACATACACATATAGGCAGCACTTTTCTGACTGCAAAGAGCAAGGGGGTTGCATTAATCTGCTTTATTCCCCAAGGAATGCGGGTGTAAATTGGGTGAGGATTGGAACCAGAGAAAGCGCTGCATTTTCCATAGTGAAGAAAGGGTTACCCGGCCACATGGCATGGTTACTGGCTTTTATTTTATAGGCTGAAGCACAAATTGATTACACATAGAGCAGGCTGGAAATATGTAAAAACTTGTTATGAAATTTTCTGTGCTCTAATCGAGTCATGTATCTGTGATGAAGCAAAAACTATCTGGCAGAACTGGAGATGGGAACTCGATCACCCTGTGCCCAGCTCACTACTCCTTCAGCTGCAAAGCTATCCTCGCTCTGTGCTTTTATAAAAAGCCTTGAAATGTTTTCCTTCTTTTAATTCATTTCTACATTAAAAAAATGGACAGAGGTACTGCGAAATTTGGAAGCTGTTGGTATTCATGTGACTTGCAAAAGAAGAAAGAAGGTTTATTTCATACCTTCAAACAGCCTCCCTTCCCACTCCCTCCTTTCCCCAAACACAGAAAGTGGTCAGGGCTTGACTCATGGACTGTCTGATTATAATAAGTCCCATTTGGGACATACAGCTATACAGCATGCTGGTGCACTACGTGCTTTGTCTGCCTCTGTCATTGAGTTTTCAGTTCCTGCTCTGTGCTGTGGCCTTTGACTCCAATGGCTAATTAAATAGCAAGATGTATTACGTAAGAATTTTTTTGTCTTTTTAAAGGAGTTCTTGGCAAATTAGAGAAATTAAGAATTGGAAGTGTATTTATAGTAATTTTCATGGCAACAGAACAGTAAGTCCAGTATTCATATTATGAATATGGCTCAGTACTTCTAGCTCTCCAAATATTTACAGAGATAAAGCCTTTAAACATAGCCCCAGCTTTCTGTCTTCAGTAGCAGTTTAAATAAATGTCATTGGGATAGGAGTTGAAATTTAGGGGCAAAGCAACCATTTCTGGTCTAACACTGTCTCACTGGTGTCTATGAACCCCGGAGGTATTTTGCCTGGAACCGTGTTGCCGCTGTCCCATGTGAGCCAGTGTTCACCTTCACCTGCAGGAAAAGCGCCTCAAAAGCATTGACCCTTAAGCAGATAACCCCTGGGTGTAGCTGGGCACCCCGTTGCCCTCGAATTTGCAGAAGTGGGAATTCAAAGTCATGCAGTTACGCTAGTGAGCCACCGAGTGATAATGCGGCATTCATGGTGCGTGGAGCGTCTCCGGTTTGGAGAGTCGCCAGTGGATATTGGAAGTGACACTGTGTCGTGGCTGGGATGGGCATCGGTGAGGGCATCACGCCTGTCCTGCTTGTGCTGACGGCACCGGACACACGCCCGAGGATCCCGGGCCAGCCTGTGCTCACCCACAAATGGGAGCTTGCTGGATGCAAGCGATGCGTCAGCGGCATGACGAAAGGCAGGTTCACAAGTATAAGCTTGCCCAGGGTATCTGCCTAAGGATATGTAATAAATTCCTGTTGCAGTGATTTTTTTTTTTAACTCTTACATGACCATAGGTATGACTGTCCAAACTGAAAGCTGTTATGGGTTCTGAGGGCAAATGGTTGAGTGGAAGCTGAGTAAATTGAGGGCTTGGGTAGTTTCGGGGGGGGGGGGGGGGGGGGGACACTGCTGCACTGGATTTCCTGCCAGGCCCAGGTTTTTAATCTGCGGTTTCCAGAGCCCCTCTTTCTGTTGTCAGTGTACATTTACTCTAATGCAATTTGAAAGCCTCCCACACTTCAGCTTCATATTGCTATGGATCCTGTGCAAACGCAAACACATGCAGGCTGCTAGGATGGAGAGCCCCAAAGGGTCACACATGGTGGCCGTGCTGCAGGATGAGCTATCCAGGGGAAACGTGGTTCTCCCACACGAGGGCACCCCTTGGGGAAGCGTGGGACTGTTCACGAAGAGGAAAACGTCTTCATTTAAGTGGACTGCCTGGCGCGTGTGCCACCTCCGTCTCTCCATGGGGGAACAATTCTCCCCAGCTCTGTCCTGCGAGGAGGTTTTGGAAGCTCCCACGGCTGCACAGTTAGGTGATGCCCTCTTAGAGATGGGCCATAGTGCGGAGAGGGCTGGCTGCCTCTGGTCACCTGCAAGTGGGGCTGGGGATTGTGAAGGGGCAGCTAGGATTATGGGAAGGACATCTGTTCAGTCTTGTGGTAGAAAATGGCAAGAGAGCAGTAATGATTTCCTGGTGTCCCAGTGAGTAAAGTGCTCAGGACCTACAAATTCTGTTAGTAACTCCTTTTCTCATGAGCATCCCTCTTGTAAGTCTAACAGTTTTAGGAGGAGTGTGAGTTGGGTTAGTTTCTAGGTACGTCTATTTTTGAGGAGGAAAATCCTTCCTAGAAATAGGGAGTAGCATCTTGCAGCTGTTTAGACAAGGAGGTTTCATGGCTGTGCTGAGAGCCAGCAGCCACGAAGGCTGTTTTTCCCTGGATAGAGACCGAAATGACTTGTGAGCCAGTGACTGAGTGTACAGCATCTCTGTTACATTAAGATTAATAATTCCTCACAGCATATTTGCAGCTGGAAGTTTTATATAGGTCTTTATTCATCATGATGTGAACAGCTGCTCTTTCGCAGCACTGTTGAATTAAAGTCCAAGTGGCAGCACTAGAAAGTGCCACATAAAACACACTCCTGCTGTTTTCCATTCACTCCTTCTCCCGTCCAGCTCTTGCCCTCTGCCCAGGCTTAGCCCTTTGCAGGAGCAAGCCATTTTATTTTTATTTGTGGACCAGCTCTGACTACATTTGGATCTTAAAACAGAGTTTGAATGAATCCAAGGAAAATTCGTTTTAGAAGGGAAAAATAAATCTTGAAAGCAGCACAAAACACTGTAGAAATTCCTGTTACATTTTTATTTGAAGTAAGTGAAGGACTAAGGTGTAGTAGCATGTACGTTAAGTCACACAGGGAGTAAATTATACGCTTTTTTTTGTTAACTGTGTCAGATAAAATTCAGCAGAAGCTATCATAGCCAGAGGGTCACCTCAGCTCCTAAGGAGCTGCTTTATTTTCTGGGTTGTATTTTTTATTCTGAAGTCTGTCTGCTCTGCTGTTTTGAATAAGACGCTCCTCTTTTTTTGGCTTCTGCTCTCATCAGAAAAGAGTGTACAGGAGCATTCACGTGGCCCATGTTTAGCACCTCCATTTTGAATCCACACTGAGAAGTGTTCTGGAGCTGAACTTTGCACCTCATCCAAAAACCGGCACCCGCTGTTGCATGCCTGGTTGTTGGCAAAGGGAAGAGGCACCTGGTCAGGGTGATGTGCCTCTCTCAGTCCTAGGTATGCTGTGGGCTGCAGCAGCCTGTGTCCGTCTGGGCCAGAGACCTAAAAAGCATGAAGGGCACATGGGTGGCACAGCAGTGGCTGAAACACATACACCTGCAGAGTGTGATGCTGAAGGTGTGGAGGGAAACAGCTGGAAAGGGGCAGGGACGCTGCGAGAGCCTGCAGCGAGGCAGGTGCTGCGGTGGTTTGTTGGTGCCGTGCGGATGCTGCATGCCTGGCCGAATCGACACTGCCGGGGCCACTCCTCGCCCCGCGGGGTCCTGCATCTCTCAGCCGGGGGCTGCTGGCCCTCGCCGGGAGCCCGCTCTGTAGGGCAGAGTACAGGTGCCTGCTGGCTCCCCGCCGCTGCCCTGGGGCGCGCGGTGCCCCTCCGTGATCCACGGGAGGGCTGCCTGGCTTCACCTGGGCACTTGGTATTGAGCCCTGTGGTTTGGGAGGGGAGGCTGAGTGGAGAGCCTCTACCATCCCCTGGCTCTGGGCACCTGAAGTGTGCTTTTTCTGCAAGCCTCCCTTAGCAAAGGAATTCGGAGTCAAAACAGGCCAGAATAGGAGGGAACTTTGTGATGAGGGCAGTCTTTTTGTTTCTTTTTTTCCCAGAGCCATAGGTTGCTGGCTCCCTGAGCCTTCAGCAGCAGGTCCCTGGGCGTTTTCACCCCAGGGGCACGGAGGCAGGGCAGTTCAGTGGCTGCCCAGGCAAGGATCGGGCAGGATCTCTGCAGTGCACGTGAGAATAGATACCCAGGTCTCCTGACCTTGCCCTCGGTGCCTTCACTTCACTTGACAGTCATTGCCTGCAAGACAAACTTTTCCCTCTTCCTGTTTAAACCCGTGATGCAACAGCTTATGTCTCTTAGTGCTCCTGTGAGTAGCTAGAAGTAAATTCTTTTTCTTAAAAATTGGATTGATGACCCTATTTTTATGCATGCTTGGTGCTCACAGCTAAAATCAACACTCAAAATGCTTGTGCACTTTTTCTGTAGTTTAAACAGTTTGATCTTCAATTTGATTTTAAAAAATCGGGACACTGAGCACTCACTGGTGGGTTTTTTTGAGGCTGTATATTAGGTACATTTTTAAAACATGACAATTTGTTTCATTTTATCGTTCATCATGTGCGGTCACTGTAACAAAAAAAAAAAAGACCTACTGCTTGAGAAAGTTAGGAATAAAACTATTTGGTGTGTAGCTCCCGAAGCTCTGGCTTAAAAAGGCCAGCAGCAATTACTTTTAAATTTCACTATTTTATAGATTTTATCCTGTTTGACCTTTTTGAAAGCATTGGAATTACATTCCAAAACACTGATGGGAAAAAAGGGAAAGAAGCCCCTTTTCCCCAGACTGGGTGTTTAGTCTCACTAATGAATCTCTCCAGACTGACTCAAGGTATTCCTTGAACAGTTCTAGAAATGCAAGTGGGACAGACGGACATGTAAGGCATTGCTGAGAGTAAGCACTGCAGTACCTGCTGCAAGCAGCGTGGCCATCAGTTACATGGTAGGATAAGAAAATGTAGATATTTTTCTTACTCCTTTTAGAGGCATAAGTGTATGTATTTACTTGTCTTCATTACGTACCAAACGTACAAAGAACAGGTACACCCATTTGTAGATGCATTGCTGATATGGACATTTGATTGCTGATACAGATTGCTGATATGGATTTTTTTGGCACATTGTATCATTAAGGATGCAGCCCTGGGTAGCCTGGAGAGTCTCATGCAAAAGCTGCTCACTAGTGTAGAGGATCCCTGGTCATGCCCTGCTTTGTTATTAGTGGGAGCTCTGCCCTGAATGCATTGGGTCGGGCTAAGCCCTAAACCGGGCACTATGGTCATTTAACATATTTACAGAGTGAGAGTCTGGAGGAATGCACCACTGTAGGGTTTTTGCAGTCTTTTCCCAGAGCTCCCAATAAGTACACTTAAAAGCTATTATGTAGTGTAGCTCCCTTTTTTCCTGATGGCGTGAGTGGGTGCAGAGGGCGTGCCTGGCTAGTGTGTCCCGTCAGAACAGGACCATTCTTTCAGTGGCCTCCAGGAGCCTCTCCAGGAACAGAGGGCTCCTTGTTATGACAGGTAGCTTTCTGAGCATTTCAGCAGATGCTTCAGCATGCCAAAAGCATAAAGCACTTGGAAGGGAGCGTGCAGAATATTTCAGCTGTGTTTCTTAAAATAAATGTCGGGGCTTAAATAATAGAAGTTTTCCTCACAGACTCTAGAATAACCACTGATGCCGAAATAGCGTTTGAGTTATTGGACGTGACGTTTGCAAAAATTCCTCAAAATTTGGTAACTATAGCAAGGTTTGGGGAAGTTTGGGGTTTTTTTTAACGCCCGTGTCAAAAGCACCTCAGCTCCATCTGCTCATTGTTTTTCAAGTCTGTTTAATTCTGACTGCCAGAATTACACATAGATATGCACCAGGCGCACAGTTGGAATCCAGGCAGGCTGTGTATGCTCACGTCTGTGATAAACCTCAGGTTATCATCGTGAAGGGCTGAATCAGATAGTACCTTGCAGCTAGATGTTGGCTGCGAGGGGTGAAAGAGCGCTCTTTCCCTCGCGCTTTGCTGGCCGCCGGAGGAAGACGGCTGGCATTTAGTGCTGTGGCGCCTGGATGTGCAGAAACATTCAGCCCCAGTGCACGGTGCACAGTGCGTCTGCCTGGGGAAAGGCTGGGATTTGCTTTGGCACCCTGCACCAAGGTGAGCAGCAGTCTACTGCTGAGACTGGAGACGTGTTGGTGGGAGAGGGTGTTGTGAAAGCAATGACAGAGAGGTGTAGGAATCCCAGGGAAAGCTTGGTGTGGTGGAGCAGTTGCCCAGCTGGTGCAGCCTTTCCCTCGCTCTTGCGTAAGATGATGTAAGGTGACAAAGAGCTTAACTGTGATCGGTCCTGTTCTGGTGTTAATTGCCAGTGACTGCATCGTTTTTGATAGAATTAGAGGAGTGTAAAACAGGCCCACAATTAAGTCTGATTTTGATCTTAGCAGCTTCAGACAATATAAATGCAAATATCATTTGAGACCAGTTCAAATATTTTTAACAGTGTTGCTCAAAAAGGAAAAGAGCAGAGTAGTCAGTGGTCGGTGAGAACAAGAGAATATGACCTACTTTCATGTCAAAACCAAAAACACTGATCACAGAGGTCTTATCTGCAAGCTTAAGTTTTGCCTGCATTTTTGCTTTGTACTAAACCAGGCGACTGCTGTAGCCTCACCTTTATTTGGGAAGGAAGATTCATTCCAAAACATTGTGCACCTGATCCTTATTTGCAGCTAAGTCCTTTTACACTTTTCACAGCAGGGGAAAGTACAGCTCATTCCACTTGGATCTACGTATTGCCAAGCAAAGCATGCTTGGTAGGAAAGGCACATCCTTTACTATGAATGTGGTAGCTGAGAGCAGCCTTTGTCACTCGTATTCAGCCGCTGAGTTATTAAGAGAAGAGCTTCGGACTGTGTTACACAGAGAAAAAGATAAAAATAGGGTGTCTGACGCATGCATCCCATGTCGCACGCCAGGAAACAGAATCATTATACCACCAAGTACAGTATTCCAGAGCATGCGTGGAAAATATGCATGGATGCGAACGCGCGAGATCTTTCCTAACCAAGAAAAATATCAGTCCCCCTTTTCCTCCTTCCGATTTTACATCTGTCTTGTTCTCTCTTCCCTTTACCTGTTGACAAATCTAACAGCCCGGAGTACCGCAACTCTGCCTTTACTGCCACCGCTCCGCTTGTTGTCCTGCTGAACGATGTGACAGTAATAACGCTCTCCTGTATTTTGAGGGAGCCACAGAATATTCTCGCTGTGCCCAGCAGACAGTAAGCGAAATCTTGCCCTTTCTCCAGACATCTGCAGCATGCCGAAAACACCCAAAGCTCAACGCTGTCGGTCACAGAAAGTGTGCGCTGGGTGCATAATCTAAAATTAGTCATACACAGTATGTGCCCCTTTAAATGTTAATCCTTGCATCGTTTTCTTTTATTGCTTCTGTTGGCATACACGATTATGTGACATAATATAAAAGTAAATAATGTGATGCAATGGGTAAAACTCAAAGGGAAATACATATCAGAGATCAGAGAGATGCCTCCTACTGCAGAATAGGAAATAAAACTTAGAGTGAACTGAGAGTGAGGATTTTGCCTGTTTTGAGGGCAGCAAAATCAACCATATAGTGATTACATTAGTCTTTCTGGATGTTTTTGACACTTCCCAGCTCCTGAAAACTCATGTTGGTTCAGCACTTGCAGGCACTACTTGCCTTCAGGTGCAGAAGTAGCTGTCAGGGAGTAAGTAATTGTGTGTAATGAATGGATCCAAAGCAAAGCCCTGCAGGGCTGTACAACAGGGCCTTTAAAAAAAACAAACATAAATTTGGTTTAAAGATCACAAGCCTTAAAAAACAATGGAGAACATGCATCTGAGATCTTATTATTTGTTTTCCAGCATGTGAACCCTTCTCAGGGGAGGGCAGGTCCACAAAGTTGAGGACTTTGGGTGTTCAGTTGCCTCCTGGTGGGAAACCCGTGGGAAAAGCACAAGCTGAGACTCAGCAGTAGGTTACGAGATACAGCAGCAGCCGAGTTCAGATTTAAAGATAAAGCCTGAAATAGCAGAACCCAATGCAAGTCCAACATTTTTTGACCCTTTTGCCCGGATTCAGTAAAACATATGGGTACCTCTGTGTGCGATTTTGCTTTTGCTGAATTGAGGTTTGAGTTACTCGCTAGTCTATTTTTACTTTTTAAGCAGCCTTGTAATTCAATATGTGTTTGTTTTAATTTTACACTCTCCATAAAAAGCACCATCCATGACGAGTTGGAGCAGTGACCGCTGGTAATGCATAGAAATTTAATCGGCTGGTGTGTCACACTGTCTTACTTTTCCCTCCTGCAAATCTGTGTGCTGCTCGCGATGAAAAATACCCCACAATACCCTGTGTCTCCTCCATCACCTCGACTTTGCCGCTGAGGCTCTGGAGATGCCGAGGCGGGGTGAGATCAGCCCGGGCCGAATCCAGGTCACTCTTCCAGCCCCGCTCGCTCGCGCTGGGCTGGGAGGTGGGGGGGACGGGGCGGTGTTGAGTAGGATGGTGGCTTCCCCGTGGCCGCCGGCTGTGCCAGGAGCACGCCTGCGATCGCCAGCTGGCGGCTCGGGCTGCACCTCCACCTATGAGGGTTAAAGCCAGAAAGCCCTCTTTTTGCAGCGTAGCGCTAATGTTGGTGTCAGGGGTCGTAGGAGGTGGGTGTTCTGTGTGGCGCTGAACTGAGACGTGCAGCCCACAGCACCCTGCTGAAGGCAACACACAGACTTGGCTCTGCTTTTCTCTCTCCATCATTTTGCCGATACCGCAGATTTTCAAACTGCCACTAATCTGTTTTCAATTTGACAATGCTGATATGGAAACCTCCCATATCATATCACAACCCCCTG
The DNA here is from genome assembly GCA_031468815.1 of Morus bassanus. NCBI lineage: Eukaryota > Metazoa > Chordata > Aves > Suliformes > Sulidae > Morus > Morus bassanus. Next base: position 64,975,538 of record CM062567.1, on the reverse strand, counting down.
GCTCCGAGCTGCCTTTGTGTGGTGTCTCAGCAATGCAAAGCTGATAAAATACTGGAGTGCTGGAAATGAGCCTCCTCCTCCTGCCCCTGCACCCTCCCAGCATCCATGCACTTTAGGTAAGGATGTAAAAATTGCCACACCAAATCAAACGAATTCAAGCGCTTTTGTTTTCCTCTTGGCCTTTCTGACCAAAGCGTGGGGTGAGAAATCTGCAGTACACCCAGATAGTGATAGAAGATGTGTCTAGGCACAGTGTCCTTCTTTGCTCATGCATTGGTCACCGTGGTACCTGAAACATTGCCATTATGCATTCCTGTTGCCATCAGTGTGTTTGATAGCAGTGGGAAGGCTTCGTGCCTCTGTTTGTACTCACCAGAATTTTGCAGTGCTCAAGGAGCAAAAGTGACTCGAGATCGTTGTTCTTAATAGCATTCCCACTGTCAGATGGTAAAATATCCTGGAGAGAGAGATCTTACGTTATTATGGAGGCAGAAATTATTTTAAGAGTTAAGGAGAGTGAAAGGAAGCAAAACACAAATATAAATAATACTTGATATGGGTTTCACCACTTGCTTTCAGCTTTATTTAGCTTTGGACTTGCGTGCACCATAAATTAAAAATGTTGCTCCTCACCAATTTATGATCAGGGGTCTAATTTTGATCTATCAGATTTAGTGATGGTGCCGTGGTGGTGGATAACTCGTGCGCAAACCCACCTGAACCATTTGCAGAGGAAACTAAACCTACAACAGAGCAAGCAGGTTTGCTCTGCGATGGCACACCTCCTCGGACAGCCCACCTTGCCCTCGCTTCTCTCTCCTATAGTTGCCACATCCTCCCTTCCCTTGGGACGGGGCTTTGCAGCTAACTACTGCAAGATAACTATTTTTGTGAGACTCATTTCCCAGTGTCAGGCGGCAGCGTTAAGCGGAGGTTGGAGCTGTCCCCAGACAGCTCCACCCGTGGTCTCCTTCGCACCAGCGTGAACGCGGAGTAGCTTCTTCAGGAGATGGTGGGGATGAGGTCAGACTCTGCTCCTGCTCCGTCCCCAGCCTGTGGCAGAAATAACTCTTGTTGTCATCAGAGCGGTCACTGTAACATGGATGAGGTTCAAGTCAGGCCCAGTAGCTTCAATGAGATTTTTGTGCGATTATAACAAGAATTTGACACACATGGTGAGCTACTAGTCATGTATATGTGATCTGTCTCCACGCTGTCCTAAGAGGTATTTACCAGCATAAAAATCAGTTAATGAGGGGACGTGTCTGAGCAGCAGCCTGCTGCCGCACGAGGGATGACCAGGGAAGCTCAGGGATGGATGAGCTGTGTCCTTTCCACTTGCAAACTCTGTTAGTTTTGCCACCCTCAGTACTGGGAGGGAACATTGACTTCATTGTGTTTTTTTGCTGAACGCCACGGCAGAATTTATGCAAAGTTTTCTGTGGACGTAGCGGGAGTGCTCAAAAGCTCACTGCATCTAAAGTGCCTCAGGTCCTTTAGGATAATGAGACATTTTCTGAGTGCACCTTTTTATTGTACCAATATTACGTTACAGGAAAAATGGAAGGGGGGAACTTAACACATAGCACCTGTCACAAGTTCTCTCCTTGAATTAGGCTCTCCTGCTTATAAAAATTTAATTGATTCCTAGCAGTTTATGTGCATGGTGCTCAGTGGGCGTTTTCTGTTCTCTTGCCAGCTACATGGTTACTTAGAAAGCGAGCCGCTCACGCTACAGCTGTTCATTGGGACTGCAGACGACCGCCTGCTGCGACCCCATGCTTTCTACCAGGTTCATCGAATCACCGGGAAGACCGTTTCCACCACCAGCCACGAAACAATACTTTCCAATACCAAAGTCTTGGAAATTCCACTTCTTCCAGAGAACAACATGAGAGCAATGTAAGACCCAGGCACTGTATCTGACTCCTAGCAGTTTCCTCTTGGCCACCCCACTTGATTTCTTCTGTGTTGGTTTTTTTTCTTTTTGTACACGATTTTCCTTTTCCTATCTTTTTTTTTTTTTTTAAAGTTCTCTCTGTAATAGTAGGTTTTCACAACTTTGCTGGGACAAATTGCCCCTAATCAGCTTAACAACAAAATGAACTTCACAAATATTTATGACAGCTGATTGCTTTCATTCTAGAGTTTCAGCCAATGTGCTTATTTGCCATTTAAAATAACTATCTCAGTTACCAAGCTGTAAATATCTCCTACCTCAGCTCCTGCATTTAGTTTCTAAATATGACACCTCTTGCTCCTATACGCACTAGCACAAGGAACAGGGCCTATTAAAATTTATCTTTGGATGTCAAAGGAGACTCTTAGAGAGCATTTCCAAGTACCCTAGTGGGTTTTTGAGACTAATAAAACCACTCTTATTTCTGACATAATAAAAATCAGCATTTTTCATGGCATTTGTTTAGAAGCAAAGCTTCTAGAACTAAGAAGAGGAGTAAAGGTGACACAACTTACAGATTGGAGTTATTAAACTGGGGAAAATTTAGTCCTATGCAGAAAAGCAGGCATGGATGTCTTAGCATCACTGAATTAGTAGGACACTGAGTGATAATTAAGGGCCCCTCAGGTCCATTACGCACAGGTAAGTTTCATTATAGGATTGTATATAAAGGTTCAAATATCCCTCTGTGTATGTGACATACATGAGACCCTCCTCATTATTTAATCCCGTCCTCTCTGCCCGCCTCATTCAAGTGGTCCTAACGCTTATCTGGGGTGCCTGCCTTGAGAGGAATCTCTGTGTGCTTGCGTGCATGTACAGCTCTCAGTGTGTGTATAAGTGTGAATGTATTCATATTTATATATAGATGCATCCACCTGTGTGTGTATGTATAGGGAGATAGAGAGAAGTAGGCAGAAAGCAAGCAAGAAATCCTGGCCCCACCAAACCAAATACCATGGGAAAATCCCAGGGAGCTTACTAAAAATCACAGTTTCACTCCTTGTTATTCATACGGTTTTCCGTGCTTTAATGAAGTAGAAAATTGGTATCAGCCACCTGAAGTCTTTCTGCATGTAGTGGTTATTAGAAGCTGGTTTGCAGTGTCATGTACAACATGCCCTGGAGTGCCTCATGTAAATAGAAGAGCTAGAATGTGTTTAGCTGCATTGCCAGCTGGCCTTAGGGTGATCACTCAAGACCTGAGGACCTCTGTCAGTGCATTGTGTTAAAAAGTCATGACAAGCCTGCAACAGTATTGGCCTCGTTTGCTGTCATCGTGAGCTGGCACAACTCCATTGAGGTTACTGAAATTTCACCAATTTGTACCCATGCAGTATTTGTTTGGCCCTTTATTTATCCAGTTTGAATCACAATTTTGGCCATCTAGGAACATTTTTACTGTTTCAATCATCTTTCTCCCTAGAATAAAGGTAGTTACACAGTTTGGGAGCCAAGCTGAATATTTTCATGACGTGCATGCCAGGTCGTAGTAGAGCTCTCTCAAGAACCACAAACAATGCTTTGGCATATATAAGCCTTACGCGTCAGTAGTCTAAAACCTCATGTAGCACTAACAATGAAGTGAAATTTGGAGCCAAGGACTCTTCTCACACATACTTTGTGTATTCAGGCCTTGATTCAGCGAAACACCGAAGCTCATCTGCGCATTTAAACTTTTGCACATTTAGCTGCTCCTGTTGACTTCAGATTTTAATGTCCATGACTTTACAAGCCTGAATTTAAATGCTTTTTCTCCTCTGAACTTTATTGGTGATGAACTAATTGTCATTAAGTACTTTTTATTTATTTTACAAGTGTTGCTGTAGGAGAGACAATATTGAGAAGTGCACTGTTTCTTCCATATCATATGGATCTTCGGGTAGAATTTTGACATGAGTACAAATATTTCATAATTCTTATGGCTTCACCTGCTAATATGCATTGTTGAGAAGCTTTAATACTTTCATTAGTTTCTTTGATAGTATCAGCAAGGGCCTTTTTGTTATTCTGAAATCCATAGTTAAGAAAAAATGCAGATCAAAACTGTGCTGCCGTAGTTCTTGTTTGCAGTTTGCTTCAGAACAGAGCTTCAAAGGTCTGGAGGGGAATTAAACTCTTTGAATGCAAAATAAAATTAAACTATGCATATTCAGTGTAATAAAATGCATGCCAGAGACCAGTACTCAGAAGAAATTGCCATGTAGGCTTTGTAGTCATGGCCAAAACAGAGGTATTTTTGCAGTGGGTTTTTGAGTGCGTATGTTTATGTATCTTTTGTTCTGAGAACTTCCTCTATTGGAATTTGCTTTGACAAAAATCCTGACTTGTAAACTCATCCAGGAGAAAATCAAAGTTAAAAAAACAGGAGAGAGAGGTCAGAAATAGTAATAGTTCTATCTGACAGAAAGGACGTTTTTCCCTAATGTGGAGGGAGGACTCTGAGTTTAGGTTTTTTCATGCAGAGCTTCAGCTCAACGCCCAGCTTGGGAGTATTTCCAACTCATTCAAATACAAACACGTTGACAGTAGAACTGGCCTCAGGGAGATCTGTGCTCATTAATAAGCATTTTCAGGACTTTGCCCTAGAATAAAAATCATGTGAGATTTTTCTCCAAATTAGCTGTAAAAAGTGAAATTGTAAGTAACCCTGCATTCTAGGTTAGTAACACTTTGTGCACTACCATCTCATCCCGTTGACTTTTCTAGTCTTGCTATTTCTTTGGGCTTTGACTAATCTGTAAGCACCATCCTTACAGGATGTGTTGGGGAGGAAGGATCTTGTAGATTTTCTTCCTCTGGGAACTGAAGTAACATGCTAAATTTGTGTGCTCAACAGCAGCTACTACCCGTTACTACAGATAGCCCCAACTTAGCTACTTGTGGATGCGAGTACTAGGTTTTACAAAGTTTGCTGTGTTCAGCCTGGTCATTGGGTCGTGTCTGACTCAAATTTTTAAGAAGGATATACAGGAGAGAGGGAAGATACTGTGCACTCGTGTCTTCCTGAAGTCTGCTTGAAATGAATTGAATTGCTCTGTGTTTCCTTTTGGATAGCATCGACTGTGCTGGGATATTAAAGCTGCGAAACTCTGACATCGAGCTGCGCAAGGGAGAGACGGACATCGGTCGGAAGAACACACGTGTGCGGCTGGTCTTCAGGGTTCATATCCCACAGGCCAATGGCAGGACCCTCTCCTTGCAAGTAGCCTCCAACCCCATCGAGTGCTGTAAGTAGCAAGAAACATCCTTCTCTTGCTGGGTATTGTGCCACCCCACACACAGTCTTTGTCCAGCGACACGCTATACGTTGGTTTTGTTTTACCTCTCTAGTCGGTGAACCTTAATCTGCTTTCCAAAAGCATGTGGTTTAAACTGAAGACAAAATACCTGTATCTTAGAAAAAAATGGGTAGCTTTGTGCATTGATTTCTAGAAAAGAACACACTTAAAACAAAAGTAGAGTGCGCTTAAAATAATAGTAGACCTGGGAGTGACAAGGCTTTTTTTTTTTTTTTTTTTGTGCCTCCCTATCATACACGTAACTGCTGTAGGGGTTTTGGAAAACAGCTATCGTGTCCTAGTCACACTCTGTCTTCCCATCATAAAGCAAAAACCAGCAAACAAAACCCCAACCCCTTTGATGCGGAGCTAGCAGTATACTAGAGCTGACACACTGGCACAAGCTGCCTGCAGCTTCAGAAAACCTTCAGAAACCAGGTTTCCGCACTGGGGTCTCTTTGATTGAACAGACTGCTTTTTATCAGATACACTGGGGCACCCTCCAAAGACACCTATATAATTCTTGCTCCATAAGCCTTGTCAGCCTCCCACACACAAAACCTATTTGCTTCATGTAGCTTTGACACTCCAGCATAAGTGCCGTTTGGTCAGCTGGATGGACTGAAACAGTTTTTTAAGGCTTTGTTGGATTCTACAAAGTGGATCTTTCTGATGCTGACAGGGTAGGGAGTAACTTAACATCCGGCAGGTATGTTGGGGGTGAGCTCTGGGGGTGGGGAACAGAGGGGATGGGGAGGAAGGCTTGACCACCCCTAGCCCCGTGCATGCTGGACGGTCATGTCCGTGCTTGTCCCTGTATCACTGCCAGGCTGGAGTCCCACACAATGTGTCTGGCAGGTCCTGGAGTGTGTCAACATTTGATCTCTTGGAAGCATGGTGCTTTTTCAGGGATCATTAATAGAGAGGCTGCGGGAAAGAGCATCCCTGCATTCCTCTTGCAAAAGCAGTGGCATTGGTGACAGACTTTCAGACCAGCAACAGTGCTCCATCCTTTCGCCTAGAGTAGTACCATTGCCGCTCTGGTAGTCTGAGTCTGCAAGAGAGGCAGAAGTTGTAGGAATGGGTAGTGATGTTAGACCAACAGTGATAGCTTCTCTCCTTCACAGTCATTCATTTAAATGAACAAATGAATATTGGCAGTGGGAAGGGAACTACATTAAGATAAGGCTATGTTATTTATGAAGAATAGCAGATCCTCCTTACCTATAGCAGGTAGACTGTCATAAAGCCCTGTCTTCTGTCCAGGATAGGTATGAGATGAACAATTTCCCCTTTGTTTCTTATTCAAGGGCAAATTCTAGGCTAACAGGCAAAGTAAAAAATGTGAGGAGTCATGGATTCATCCTGCTCCTGTTGAAGTTGATGAGAGTTGTTCAATTGCTATATAGCAGGATAAGGCCCAATTTAAATACATCCTGAACTGGTCTGTGCAAAGGGGCCAAGCTCAGGAAGCCACTAAATATGAAGCCGATTGGATTTGTATCAGTGAACTGCAGTTTTGGGGGTTGTGTAACGAGCAAAAGCATGGTACGTGCCTCCTGAAAGGAGCGGAAAACAGGAGAAAAAAATAAGTGCTAGTGTTATTTCCAGTGCAGAATGTGGAATAAGCTGGTGCCAAAAACTTCATGCATCTCTTAGTGCATGTGACACCAGGAAGAACCATGTAATCTGGATAAAATGTCACGTCATCCCTTGAAGCGCAGCCACACTCACTCTGTGTCCCAGTTGGGGGGGGATAAAATATGTGCCACGAGAATACCGGATTCTGTTTGCATGAATCCATGCGTGCTTTGGCACTCAGGTGCTGGTGGAAATATGCTCTCTAAACTGTGAACTTCTGCTGGATCGCCAGTGCCATGGCTGCTGCTGCTACTGCTGCAAGACAATTTACAGAATTGACAGTACAGTGTTCAGTGACTGAAACACATTTTGGACATGGGTGGTCATCTTGTCACATGTGCCTTGTAAACACATGGCATATATGTTATAGGTAACATAAGAGAAAATTATTATAAATAAAAGAATTTAAATAAAAATATACTTTTTGATACAGTACAGATCAAGCTGAGTTTTAAAACAGCTTGTTCTTTGTGAGCCTTTTGAATCTGACCTGCTATGTTTGATAACCCTATTGTTTACAATTAAGGTGCCTGAAAACCAACCATGTTTCCTGCAAACCTTCTGACCTTTCTTTGTTTCTGTATCAAACTCAGCCTAGCTTATGAGGGTAAGCATTAAGTTGCTTACTAATGCAGAATTAACTTATTTTTTTTTGTGTGTGTGTTTGTGGTTTGGTTTTTTTTAATCTTCTTTATAACTCTCCAGCTCAGAGATCTGCCCAAGAACTGCCTCTGGTGGAGAAGCAAAGTACTGACAGCTTTCCTGTTATTGGAGGGAAAAAAATGATACTGACTGGCCATAACTTTCTGCAAGACTCCAAAGTCATCTTTGTGGAGAAAGCACCAGGTATGTCTTTTCAATCTAGACTCTGGTCTGCCTTTTTTCCCCTGTTTTAAAATCTCTGCCAAATGATGAAAGCATAAGTACGGTAATGACATTTTCTTCTGCATGTAATATGTTTTCCATGTCACTGGGCAAAGCTGTGAAAGCAATCTGAGCCATGCCTAATGCTGAGGTTTCACACTATGGCAGGTGTACTTACAGGTAGACAATAACGACATTGAAAGTCGAAGTTGGGCATTTGTTTTTGTAGCAAACCACGGCTGTACTGGGTAGGACCTGTGAAAGGTGTTTGAAACCTCAGGTGGCATGTCCCTGTAAAACCAGCATGGTGGTGCATCTTGTTAAACCTTTCTGTAATTTGTGGAAGAGGGAGTTGCTGGTGATGTGTATGTGCACGTGTCTCTTTCTGTGGCAGTCGTGACTGGTGACATTTACAGCCCACTGGCTGAGGAGGACTTGCAGCACACACACATTCATTCAAAGGAGATATTTCTGGTTTACCTTGAGGACTGGGGAAGGACTGCCACCGGCTCCCCCCTTGCACAGCACTGCTCCTGCAGTGCATTGGTGGTGGGTCTGGTCCTCCCAGGGAAAGGTTCCCGGCCAGGCTGGAGTAGGGCAAGCGGCATGGGGTGGGAGCTGGGGCTGGAGCAGGAGGTGTCTGGAGGAGCAGTGGGGCATCTGCAGGAGGGTCACAGGGTGACAATGCATAACACACGTGAATGCCCTCGCGGGAAAAGGCGGTGGGAGCAGAGCTGTGAGTCAAAGTCAGGCTCTGAAACGAGATCGTTAAGGGTAGTTTTGAGTCTTGTTTTGGAAAGGGTTTCCGTGGTGCTGGCACAAGCTACGGATTCCTCAGCTGCTGGCTGAAACCCCCCCTGAACTTTAAACCGTCTTGGGCGCTCCTCAGGCCGCCAGTGCTGGCTTTGACGCTGCGCCTGTTTAACCCTCCATGTCCACGAGGTTCCCGTGCCGTTCCCCTGCCTGCGGCTGCTGCTGGCAGCACAGGAAGCCGGGCCGCAGGAAGGGGTGGTGGGGTGAGCAGGGGAGGCTCTGGAGGCAAAGACATCTGAGTAGGTGTGAGCTCAGTGGGCTCAGCAGAAGACCAGACTTCCCTGAAGTTCCCTGGTGGAACCTTGGGTTGGTGAGGTTTAAATCACCAAAATGCACATGGGGCGGAGGTAACGCCCCAGCTCCTCGGTGAGAGCCAGTCAGAGCCGTTCCTGTGACCCCAAGTGCCACGCGTGGTCAGGCTGTGGCCGTGGAATGGGCAGAACACCCTTCTTGTTTCTTAAGAAAGGTTAAAAAAAAGAAAGGGAAAAAAGGTATTGCAATTAAAAAAACCACAACTCTGCTCTGTAGTGTGAGGGGAGTGAAGAACGTGACTGTCTACTTCGTATGTAAACTTCCTCCACTGCACCGAAGTGGGTTAGCATGACACGTCAGGAACAAAGTCCTCGATCTGTCTCATTACAGGAAGGAAACCACATTAGAAGATGCTTTCCTTCATACTTATTTTCTCTCCTCTTCCTTTACTGAGTTGGAAAAATTTTGAACTATTGCGTCCCAAAGGCTTATGATGGTGATGCTACTCGCCCACCAGCAGGTACCACAGTGTGGATTGGGACTCTGTCTCTCTTAGCATTAAGTGCACCAAAAGCAGGATGTTCGCTGTATAGCCTTAAATTACAGAAATGCAAAATGGGGCCAGCCTCGTACTTCTTAACCAGACAGATACCTCCCTCAAGCAAAAGGAATTTGAGGCTGCACAGACAGCGTATAGCTAGAAAATAATTTATATGAGCAACATTTTTTAAACATTGTGAGAGATGAAGGAGCGTACTGCTGCACGCTAGGTGTGCTGATGAGGAAGAAAATGATCAAAAGGCCTTGCTTGTCACCCTGAAAACTGCTGGGGTGGACTCCTGGGGTGCATGAGTTGGCAAGATGGACCAGTGCAGGAGTACCTTCTACATGAAAGCACCACTGGAGATCCCCCCGCACTCTTCGCCCTGGCGTTGACTGGGGGGTAATGCTGCAGGAGTCAGTCAGTGAGCTGCTATCGTTGAAGAGTGATCAAGATCATTAAGTCAGTATTGAAAGATCTAATCTGAAGCTCTCCTGCCTGCTTTTAGTAGTCTCATGGTAGATTTGTTGCAGTTGCAGGGCAGTACTGCCTCGCAGGGGTACACTGCAGGGCCTGAGCCTTTAAAGTTGAGAGTGTTCAGCATCTCCAGGAGCTGCAATCGTGTCACTAGGAATGGCACACAAAAAGCAAAGTTGCTGGCTGGTCTGGGCTGAGCAATTTCTAGGGCTTTTGTGATGAGTTGCGTGCTATGTTGCCTAACAGCTCAATGCACTGGAAACAAACGAGTGCAATGTATCTTTGTCTTAGTGGCAAACTGCTTCGGCTCAGTTTTTGATCAGAGTCTCTGTATTTAATGTCAAATGAACAAGCATTACTAGCCTTCACTTTTGAAAATCAGTACGTGGTGTTTCTTTCCCTTTCAGCTCTTGCACATCTATGAAAGCAGGTCAAGAGACAGAATACCAGCATAGTTTCTCTTTCTCCTAGAAAGCTGGTTATGAACTTTCTGATTAGCTGGAGACATTCATTAGGTTTACTGCTGTTACCTCTTTTGTTTTTGAATTCGAAATGTTAATCACGTTCCTAGTGGGTAGCAGCCAAACACAGCTATTACAAAGTAATAGATCACAGGAATCACTGCACTCATAAAGAGAACATATCTTTTGTATACAATTTAAATGTTATACTACATGGGCTCATGTCTTCAGTCCTCACTCGGGCAGAGTCCCCAAGCTGGGAGGCAGTCTCCAGGGGCTCGTCTAATTCATGCTGGTCTGCATACTTAATTGGTTAACGCAAAAAGTTTGAGAACACTTTTTGTTTGCCTTTCCCCGCCCCCACCTTCTGTCTGAATAATTTCTTTAAGTCTGCGTAATGCATTGTGGTCCACTGAATGTTTTTCCAAGCATGAGTCCCAAGCTCTTCGTCTTCAGGGCTAGCCCTCAGCTGTTGTAGTCTCTGGAGGAATGGCATTATCCTGGCCTCCTTGCGTGGGGAGTCTGTCTGAGCAGTGACTCATACAAGAGGGAATCCCTGAAGAATGATCAAATCAATCCTTCAGCCTTCAGCCGGGGGAGGCAGCGGCTTGGTGCTTTCAGCTTAACCCCTTACTGGCTGCTTTTCAGCCGAGAAGCGTATGAAACAGAGCAAAACATACTTTGCAGCCCTGCAACTCTGCGTCTCACAGAGGAGGAACAAGGCAGCTGAGGGATGAAGGCAAGGCGTGCTGAAAGGACCCGTGGGAGGAATGCTGTAAGGACCTCCTCTGAAAGGAGAACCCCTCATGGTATGGTCCAGCACTCAGGCAGAAGGCACCCCTTTGGATAAATGACGAGTCTGTTCGGAAGTGGACTAAAATTTGCTCAAGCCTTTTATAGTACCGTAAAAAAGTTCTCATGTGTTGAAATGAGTCCTTATTTTATGGGATTTTGGTCAATGTTTTATTGCTTGCACATCAGACCATATTTTCCGGTGATGAACAATGGTATAAAAGGACTGTCCAAGAAACCTAGCGGTAGTAAAAATGTGAATGCTGAATGTGCTTTGAGAGGTTCACTCTTTTAAATTCAGAATTTCATTAGACTGGGGAGTCCCATGATGACTTTGTCTCTTACAAATTACACTAATAATTGCTTTTCTTACCTTCTTTCACTTTCTGTCTCTCTTTGTAGTCATGGTTTTCTCTTCCTGAGTTTCAGAAGGGTCTTGTCATGGTTGTTGGGTGCTAGGTTTAAGACATCCAATACCAATCTGTTTTTCATCAGAAGAATTAGTACCTTCTAAAATATAAAAAAGTCTGCAATTTCTTACTGGCAAGGGCCCTTGATGTCTGTATGCTGGTATTCGCTGTGGAGGCAAGGTGTGTGTTTTAGTTACAAAAGTGGATGAAATGAAGTTGGTGTTTGTTAGCTATGGGAGGAGGTGTTTGGCTAGGAGGGACAAAATGTTTCCTGTCTAACACGCACAGCTGCAAGAGCATGGATCGTGATCTGGAATTATAATAAAAGGCACTGATTTATTTACTTATCTTTTTAAAACTTTTTATTTCATTTCTAGATTATAAATGTACCAGCCAACAAAAATCTTGAGGGAAGTTCAGAATATGCAGAGGTGTTTGGAGGGTATGTTTTAAGGACTATATATGTCAGCTACATTTTTTTGGTAACAACTTCTGCAAAAACTGTGTATTTGTTTTCAAAGCTAGTTTTTTGAAGGTAACATGAGTTACTGAACACAAAGCAACACAAAAGCCGAAGAGAAATGGCCAGACTGCCGGCTCCTGGTGTATCAGATTATGATTAGTGATCTATAAAACTGAGCATGGTGGAAAAACCCTAGTTTCTCTTCACTCAGTTCACAACATGTTTCCTGTAACTGACGAGTGAAGGCTCACTGATGAGACACAAAGCCAATATCCCAAGCAGTAAAGCACAGGAAAGTTATGGGTATGTCTTCCTGGCACGCTATAGGACGTTGTAGAGTTGCCCAAGATATTTTGGGATTTAGAAAGAGTCTCGCACTAAGATCTGGAAGAGTTAATCTACCCTGAAAATTGCTCCTTGCTCAAAAATTGCTCCTTGCTCCTGTAGCTAGAATGGTTTTGGCACTGGAACTAGCTCAAGTATTTCTGGACTTCACGGATTTGGCCAAGTCTAGACATACCTAAAAGATCAGGTTAAACTGACTGAAATCTTCATTATTAGCAAGTTGTGATCTATGGGAAGAAATGGATATTTGGGGTATTATTATTAATTATCATTCAGTTGAGTTTCCACTAGTTAAGTTAGAGCTCCAAACCCATTTCTTTGGTTTTGTGCTTAGTGACCAGAGCTCAAGGCAAGAGTGTTAAAAAGCAAAAAGGCAGAAATGTAACACCTAACTTCACTACAGGATTAGTTTCTCAAATAACACTGAAATTCTGATTCTGGGCTGTTAATGTTGAGGGCCATTTTGTCCTGGTGAAAGGCCCGCATTTGAGCTTCCTTGTGACAAATGCCCCTCCCTGAAGATGCATCACTCTCTTTGACGGACATTAATAGAGTTCACAGTTTGTAACGCTGTATCTCTGAGTAATTCCAGGCTTACAGACTTCAATGGTTTTGAACATGTTAATTACTCAGCCTTCAAATCAACAGTGATCCTAGCACCTACATGCTCTGTAACCTAATTGCATAATATACTCAGCTATTGTGCCCAAAGCCTTTGAAACTCAAGTTCCTGAAAGACAGAGAAATAAGCAGCACCTAAGCAAAAATCCCTCCAGGGATTTTTCTCTTTTTTAATATTTTCAAACAATTAAAGAGTTTTTCAGATTTAGTTATTGCTTCAAACTGTTCATTCTGCTGTTGTTTTTATTTTGTTAAATGGATTTTTCTGTCAAAACTGTTGCTCTTCCCTGCTGGAACAGGTTTTGCTCTTAGAACATGGAGGTGCTGATGTGGCATGGTAATAGTTATACTAGAGCAGATGAAAGATATCTGGGTGAAATCACCAAATTTTTTGGTGTATATGCCAAAGGAAATCACGCTTTTCTGTAAGTATTTCAGATGGGAAAACTTACAGTTTGCCTCCTGTTAAACGTGTGGTCAAGCTTGGTCAGCCGAATGTTTGCACAAAGTAAATGTGATATGGAAAAGAAGGAAGCTGGATGAATTTAAGTGTCCACTCAGGCATTTCACAGGTTTTTTTGTTCCTCTCAAATTTCACTGTCTCTGGCAAAGATTAGAATCCATCAGTTGCTGCTTTAAGGTACAAATGTCAGTCTGAGAAATTCAGTTCTGTTTCCCGTATGTGTGTGAGCAAAAGTTACTTTATTGTATGACAGGTAACTCAAGTGCAGTATTTTAGCTTCAGGAGAACTTATAAGAAGTTCTGGAAAATGATACATTGATGAAACATTTGAGTGGCGTGTGGATGGAATGGATGCATTGGGGAAGCATGTGGGCTTTTTGGTTTGACTCAGCTACACTTTGGAGCTCAGGGTTTGGAGTCTGTTTTGACGTGATGTGATGTGATGGGGAGACGGGTGACCTGAGTCTTGGCAGAGCTCCATTTGGTAAAAGATCTTACATTCTCAGAGATCTTTCCATTGCTCTTTCCATTGCCAGTAGCAGTCACAGTTTGGGGGGCAACCAGCCAAAAAGGGGTCATGTTTCACACTGGTAATCATACTGTAGCTCACATAATAAATAAGCAAGTGGCAAAACTCCCTTTCCCCCTCTAGTCAGATGGACAGATACTACATAATTTTGTCTTTATCTGTCTGTTTATCCAAGTTCAGGACACGCGTTCCAGTTGGCAGTGAGCGGTTGCACGCTGACTCATGTGCAGTGAGGTTAAAAATTCGGGAAACTAGATAAACTGGAAACTTCAAAGGCATACAAGTTGGGAGCACAGAGTTCACGTGAAGGTCATTTGAACCTATTTCCTAGAGATGTATTGATAGCTGAAGGGGTTTCTGGCCACTGCCCAGAAATAGATATCCTTGGGCAAATAGTGTCATCAAATGGTGGAGTCATTTGCTGGTGGAACCCTTTCACGCACATGCAGGAGCAGTGATGTAGCTTGTAGGAAATGTCAGCACATTTCAGTTTTTCCTGGCTGTTTAGTCTAGGGAATGGCGAAGATAGAGCGGGACCGCAGCCATATGCATGAGATGGTATCAGCGGCAACAAGCCTCATCCAGGGTGTTGCTCTCACAGTGAAGAATGAGATCAATCAATCACAGATACTTACTGTGGACAACAGAGAAATAAGGAATAACCATATGGTCTCTAGTTAAAAGTCACTTGTCTGAGTAATCCTGTAAATTTTTAATTATTATAGAAACTGTGACTGAATGCTTGAAGTTTATTCTTTCATGTCTTTGCCAGACTAAGTGGCTTCAAGCAGCTGCATCTGTGCAATCAAAGCTTTGTCTCTGAACTTTTATAACTAGCACAAGATTTCAGATGGTTTTTACTGTTACTGTTCCAGTAGGACCCTCTGTCCAAACACACAGGAATTCACAGCCCTTACCAGAAACCTGAGAGACTAATGAAGTAATCAGTGCCTAAAGACAGTAGAGGAAAGGAGTATAGTGGGTTGACCTTGGCTGTCTGCCAGGTACCCACCAAGCTGCTCTTTCACTCCCACTCCCCAACAGGATGGGGGGCAGAGAATAGGATGAAGCAGCTCATGGGTCAAGATAAAGACAGGGAGATTGCTTACCCATTACTGTCACAGGCAAAACAGACTCCACTTGGGGAAAATAATTTACCGCCAATTAAAAATAGAGTAGGATAGTAAGAAACAAAAGCAAAACCAAAAACCACCTTTACCCCCTCCTCCCTTCCCAAGCTCAACTTCAGTCCTTCATTCCTGACTTCTGCCTCCTCCTGCCGAGTGGTGCAGGGGGACGGGGAGTGGGGGCTGCCATCTGTCCATAATCTCTGCCGCTCCTTCCTGCCCACGCTGTTCCCCTGCTCCAGCGTGGGTCCCTCCCATGGGAGACAGTCCTTCATGAACTGCTCCAGTGTGAGTTCTCTCCACGAGGTTCAGTCCTTCAGGAACAGACTGCTCCAGTGTGGGTCCGCCACAGCCGCAATTTCTGCCAGAAAACCTACTTCTGTGTGGGCTCGTCTTCACAGGCTGCAGCTCCTGCCAGGAGCCTCCTCCAGGAGCGTGAGCTCTTCACGGGCTGCAGGGTGGATATCTGCTCCACGGGCTGCAGGGGGACAGCCTGCTTCACCATGGTCTTCACCGCAGGCAGCAGGGGAATCTCTGCTCTGGCGCCTGGAACACCTCCTCCCCCTCCTTTACTGACCTTGGTGTCTGCAGGGTTGTCTCTCACATATTCTCACTCCTCTCTCTCACAGCTGCTGCGCAGCGTTTCCCCTTCTTAAATACATTGTCAGAGAGGTGCCAGCAGCTTTGCTGATGGGCTCAGCTTTGGCCAGCAGCGGGTCCATCTTGGAGCTGGCTGGAGCTGGCTCTCTCCAACATGGGGGCAGCTTCTGGCATCTTCTCACAGAGGCCACCCCTGCAGCTCCACCGCTGCCAAAACCAACACAAGGGGATACCTACAAAGTACTTAGTTTTTAGAGGGATCGTCTACATCTTTTGGGAAAGGACAACTCCTTGTCTCCTGTTACTTCCGTGACGTCATTAAGAGTTGGTTCATGTCTCAGGTGGGCATCACAGGAAAAGTGGGGAGAGCTGAGGGAAGAGGAGCATGTGCTTTTTAGGTCCGTTGAGGGAGTAAGATTACACCTTCAAGAGCAATGTGGAAGAGAGAAATTTAAGAGAGGAATTTAAGAGAGGAATATTTAAGAGAGGAATAGAGAGATAAGACATTTCCAAGGTGTGCCTTGTTGCAGGGAAGCTGATGTCAAGGCAGATAATCAGAGGAGAGGAGGAGGGACCTCTAAGGCTGAGCCCGACCTTCTTGGACAAGAGAAACAAGAAAACGGACATGAGGGGGACAATGAGATGGAAAAATAAAAATGCCATTCAAAAGCTTACTGTTTAGACTCTGCTAAAAAGTCATAAGGGATTGCCATAATGGGATGACTCTGGAAGATGAGAATTTTTGGCCATATAGATAAAATGAAGAGTTTGTGTCTTAAAAAATAATCAAGAAGGAAGAATTGAAAGCATTTGGATCAAACTTACATCTTAAGATGAAAAAGAAGTAGGAGTAACTATAGTACAGGTGGTGGTGTTGGCATCAAGCACAGTAGTAGAGGAAAAGAATTGTTCATGGAAGGAAAATCTGGAAGTTGGTTTAAACTGGCTGTGAGGTTTGTTACTCCAATAGTCTCTGAGAAAATACAAGACGGATTAGACTGAAGAAGATGGACCAGGAATATTTTACTCAGTTTCAGCTGCAATGTCACAGGTTCAGCCTACTAGACGTTCCCAGAGGGAAGTGAAATTGTGAAGACAAGGAGATGACACAAATGTAACCAAAGACAGAGAGAAGTATTGTCACAACTGCTGGTGGGTGGCTGTGCTGGGTGTGCATGGTTCAACCTGCCTGCTCTAGAGAGATTTTGCAGGGATGTCAAGCACAGTTTTACTTGGAAGTTGAGTGTCTTAGACCTGGAATCACTGAGAGTTATTAAATAAAACCCCCAGACCAACAGTAATTTGAATAGGGGGAGGTGCCAGAGAGCACAAATTGCATAACCAGCTTCCATTCTGCTGAAAATAGGATCTGGCGAGTCATTCCAATGGTTTTGGCTCAAAATGAACCCCAATCAGTCAGTTGTCAGCATAGTGCCTCCTTTTAATTACCTGGACTAAAATTACAGTTCGTTTGCAAACACTTGAACTCAGAATAATTAAGTCTGTTAGACATACTGTGGTAAAAGCAGCTAAAAAGGTTCACCATTTAGGCAAATTGAGTCCCTCAGCTTTTAGCTTGCCCAGCTGAGCAATCAGAGAGGAAGCGCATGTCTGGCACAGATGCCAAAGTACTGTAAGATAGAGTTTGTACTGGATTTTTATCCCCTGCTTGCTGCATGACTTTTTCATTTTTAATTTAAGGTAAAAAAAGAGAGAAAAAGTAACTTGAGAGCATCATATGCATGACAGACACACCTAAGTCTACATAAGATTCAGCTCAATACTGCAAAAATGTATAGCTGAAGGAATGGACAAAATCCATATGCTGCAAAAATGCTTTTGAGAAGACACAAACAAATATAGCAGCTTTGATGTGGAAATACAAATAGGTCAGTTATGCGTGAACCCTGCTACGCATGGACTGATGCGTGCCAGAAGACATGCCAGGGACAGGAAACAAAGCTATGGGAGAAGGTCTCTGTAGCAGGACGGTAGACTGTGAGGAGGGCAGAGAAGAACAACTGGGGTCTTCCTGGCATAGAAGAGGGAAATAAAGTAGGCGAAAATCAGACCAATCGTGTGGTGTCATAACAAAAGTAGTGGAAGAGCAAAGGGGAGATCAGGGTGGCTGGAGAGGCAGATGGGGACGAGGTGCTGGGCAGCAGGCAGGCCATGGCACCAGCTGGCTCTGGGCACACGCACAACTGGGAGGCATCTCCCTCCTCACAGAGCCCTAAGAGACAACGGATCTCAGGTGGGTGAAGTGCTATTGAGGTGGTTGAAAGAAAGGTCCTGGCCGCTTACATTGCAGATACTTATTCTTCGCTCCATCTGCATTTCTGAATGTTTTCTTGCTCTCTTCCTGCCCCATCTTCCCATGGCAGGCTGCTTGGCTGGTGTTGGTTCATCCTTATAGCCTGTCCTTGTAAATGTCTTTAAAACATACACCAGTGTGTAAATGCGGGCATAGACTCCCACCCACAGATTATTGGGCTTGCTGGTGTCCAGCTGGGGAAATGTTGTTCACAGCAAGATGCCTGCAAGACCAGCCTAGAAAAGTGCCCCGGCTCCTTGTGGCATCCCCAGATCTGAAAGGCTGCTGCCTCTGGAGCGAAATCTGGCACTAGTACACCCATGCCAATGTTTATCCGCCAGCAGGTGAGACAGCGCCAGTGGATCATGCTCAGGACTGGTGTGGGGAGTGCTCTCCTCCAAGCAATGGAGCCGCCTCTTTGCTTCTCATTGCCAGCCCAGGCGCAGACCTGGGCCCATCTGCCCTGTGCCTGGAGGCTGATAGCATCTATGCACAAAACTGGATGACTCTTAAGTCTGAATGACAAGCCTTTGCCTAAGTCTTCATCCTCTTCTCTGGCTGGAAGCTCATCCTTTCCTTCCAGACTTGTTCACAGATCAGTCATCTCAGTGCCATGAGTGTACTTCCCAGGGAAAAGGGGTTGGGGTGCAAATTGAAAACTTGCAAATCCTTCACTCCTAAGGGATTTGAATATGCATTAACAGGGCCAAATAGGAAGGTAGACAACCTTTGCAGAGCACCTCCAAATTACACTGTATAATCATTCTGCATTGCATCTGTGCCCTGCCTGCTGTGGACATGTTAAAGTAATCTGGGAAGTAATATAGGCATTATTGTTTAGGGTAATCTCACAATACATTAATCAAGTAGCGGGTTCTTTTGGGAGGGCAGAGCTAGTTTCACCATCTTATTTACAATATATGAATGTAAATACAGATCCAGGTCCAGCCAGTGCAGTCAAACTCAGTTGAGCCACACGCTGGAAGAGTATAAAATGTACACTGTGTACAGGCAGTGAAATCCCAGATAATGTCTATTCTTCTCATATCTCAAGTGAACACAGGACTACTAAAGAATATAGACTGTTTTAACCTCCTGTAGTAAAGTGAAATCACTTAAATATATCTGAATGCTCCCATTATGCCCGTTTCATAGAGGAAAGGTTTAAGTGGTTGCCAGATGTTATACCCTCCTGAGTTTCCAGGCTTGGGGTTTTTTTGGTACTGTATATTCTTTCCTCTCTCTGCCATCCATCAGTTTGTAACAAAAGCTGCACTGGTGGTTTGACCGTTGTGAGCTTGCGAGCCCCTGGTACTATGCTTGCAGTTCCCTGGGGTATGAAGGTAAACCCAGCCGTGGAAGCCCTGTGGGATCTCTCCTGATGGGCAGCCAGGAGGGGAAGACAGTAAAAAAATCTCTTTTGGAAAGTCTTTACAGCTCTTTGCATTGCTCTTCCATGAAGAAAATTTGCATGTCGGGGTCTGCTAGGCTTTATGTGTGAATAACTGATGCTGCTAGATTTACACAACTACTTTTTAGTGCTGCTTCTGTGTTAAAACAGGCCTCTACAGTGCCTTTTTATGTGGAAATCTTGTAGCTGGGTGTGGTGGGGAAGCCGTTCAGTGACTCATACTGCAGGGAATTCCCTGATGAATTGGAGTATTTTTACTTCTGGGCTTGTGCGCAGTTTCCTTCAAGGCTGGAGCAAGTGGCTGATAAGAGCAAACTACAAAGGCCCATTCACCATTCAGCTGCCGCATGTTAAAACAGGGTGTTTATGCTTTGCAAAGCTGAAAATCCACCCCACGTAACGCAGTAGGTTCGCGGTATTTTTGTCATTAGCAATCCCAGGTGCTCTGAGTGTCACAGCACTGAAAAAAAAAAGCTGAAGTGGCTGGTGATGAAGTGCACCCGAAGCAGGGATGGCTATAAATAACAGCGATCGGTCTCTAAATGTCAGGTTTCCTGACAAAACCTGGTGTCTTCAGCTGGCGGCAGCTCTGAAGGCCACCTGTCAGTGCAGCGCTGAGCCCGAGCGCAGTCGGAGAGCCCGTGCGAAACGGGGCGTTTCTTGCTCCCCCGGCACTGCCGCACCCTCACGCTGCTTCTTTTTCGGAGGAGGAATTCGGGGGTCCTTCTTCCCACCCTTGGCACAGGTCCCCAGGTGAAGCCTTGGCTTTGTCAGGTCAACTGGTGCAGCTGCTGGCACCAGGGGAGCGGGGCACCCTGCCGGGGACTCTGCAGGGCTTTTGCCCTGCGGTTCTGTGCACGGAAGTGTTGTTTTTATTTCCCTTTTGTAAAAAAACCCGACAAAATAAAACAAATCCACTATAATACCT
This sequence comes from Morus bassanus, assembly GCA_031468815.1. Lineage (NCBI taxonomy): Eukaryota > Metazoa > Chordata > Aves > Suliformes > Sulidae > Morus > Morus bassanus. The sequence goes on along the minus strand of CM062567.1, from coordinate 64,955,245 downwards.
TGACACAACTTTTTAGCTATATAAAGAGATGCCTTTCTGTTCAAAATACTGCACTGTAAATCTTAAAAACACCAAAACAAAGCCAGGCATTTGGTTTGGAGAAGACACTTCTTATTACTTGGTAAAAGTAAATAGCGAAATGAAAGGGAATGAAATGAGTCCTTTGGAAAAGCCTTTTTCTCCCTTCTCCCTTTTCCTCCCTGCCTCCTCCTCTCCTTCCTCCGTCTCCCCCCCCTCCCCGTATAACAACTGCCCATTTGGGTACGGTAATTCCAGAGAGTAAACTTTAACGGGAATGCCTGAAATGTGTCTGCTTCAGCTTTGTGTTATGTCTGTAATTTGAATTATTTGCATTTTGGAAAGGTATAAATTGCTCTGGTGTACTTTGGTTGGCCGGCGGCCAGGAGGGAGTTGCCTCGGGCCGAACCAGGCGGGCTGCTGCAGATGTGGCAGGCGTACAATGGAAACTTTTGTGGTCGAGCAGCCCTCGCTCCTCCAGCACACACTGACGGGAGGCAGCATCCCGCCTGCTCGCCAGGGTCCCCGGCGTATCGGCACTGGGGGCAAAACTTTTCTCCAGTGCAGGCAGATCGTCTTGATGCTTCTTCAGGCTCCCACAAACCATTCCGGAGCCATTATTTCTTTCTCCCTTTTTATTTATTTTTTTTTATTTAAATTTCAGCTGAACTGTATAAACCTGCAAAACATGTTTACTGTAAGAGGTTGACGTAGTGGTCTAAGGTTTCCCTCCTGGAGCTGGTCCCAGTCCGTGGGCGTTGAGATTTCCCTCTTGGTTCACCAGACGTAATATGAGGAATTGTCTTTTTTTTTTCCTTTTTTTTTTTTTTTTTTTGTCTCTGCTTCATAACAACTTTTCCTGCATGTGTTTTTGTTAAATGAAATGTCACTAGCTGTTAATGAGTTGTCTATTCCCTACTTCTTCCCTCTCTTCCCATTCCCCTCAGTTGCTGAGCTGCGATGGTCTGAACAGTCTCAAGGGAATTTCTTGGAGCGAAACCCGTATTGTTCTTATTAGCTTCCAAAGACGAGCCATGGCTCTGGATTTTTATTTTCCTAATAGTTTAGATTACAGCATTTAAAATATTCCTGAACAAACCCTCTTTGTCATCATAAAAATTTCAAAAGCGCGTAAAGGCAGTGCTGCGTGAAGTAATTGAAAGATTAGCTAGAGATGGAGTCGTTTTGAATTTTACTGAAGTATCGGCAGGAAATAAAAAACAGAAACCTGAATCAGATCATTCATCTTGCAAAGCAGAAATTAAACATAGCAAAAAACCTGAACTTCTGGTAATTCATTTACAAAGGAAAATTGAACACGTTAACTACTAGTCTGGACGGACGACTGTAGATTTTTTAAAAAAAAACACCAACAAACCCCTTACAAAGCAGAAGTTCCTAGACTTCACAAAATGTGTGATAGTGTTGGTGTTGTGTTGCTTTTACAACTGATTGAATTAATTGGGGGCAGTTTGGGAATGCAGGGCTACGGGGGCTCTGTAGGGAGGGGACAGGAGATAAAGGAGGCTGCTCCCAGACAAGGGATGTGTCCTGGCTTGCCGAATTTTGGTCAGGTTTTTTCTACTGACAGCTCAGGGGAAGCATCTGTTGGATAAATTGTGAAGTGATCGCCAGTCCTCCTGAGAAGTCTGCTTCAATTCTGGCGCTCTCAAAAGGCATCGTTAAGGAGTCTTGAGCATGGTCTGGCTGCTCCTTCTCTCCCCGCAGCCGAACGTGGCAGTACCAATTAAAGGGATTCCTTTTCCAGCGTCACAATTTAAAATGTAGGAAGAAACTAAGGGTAGATCTGCTAATTGTTTCCTACAGACCTGCCAAATCCACTGTGCTATTTGTGCTGCAGCTTTAACATTGCACTTCTTTCCATACATTAAAAAGAAACGGTTTTTGGACGTTAAAACAATCGCCAGGGCTAATCCCTCAGCAGCATTCCTTTCACAGTAGGACAGCTGTACACAAAAATATTATTTACAGACATTTGTAATAAATCAGGCAGTTCTAAATGCGTCACCTCCATCCTGGCCATGAAAGCGAAGAGAGAAGAAAAAGTGCATTCACTCTTTTACCTTGCCGAGAGCTGTTTTTCTAAGGCAGGCCCACGTCTATGTGATGAAGTTCAAAATAGCTAATATTTGCATTTGCATGTCCCGATGCTGCAATAAATATACAAAAGAGATGACATAAAGTCTCATTTTCCCTTTCATTCCGGTGACATCTGACAACGGTGGGACTCATGAAGCTGCATGTGTCCCCACTGCCCAACTTGGACAGCAGTCTGCATGTGGCCTTTCATACATGCTTGTGTTTTTCTAGGCCTGCAGAATGGAAACCTTACGTTTTGTATTATTTTTCTAATTTCTTTGCTGTTGAGTTTTGAAGCCACAAGGAAGAAAAAAAAACCTGTTATTGACCAGTCACATCTGTATCAGTGAGTTGCAGGAAAAATGACCAGACAAGACCAATTTCTTCCGAGAAACAGATCCCCAGAAAGAGTGATAGCTGTGGCTTAAATCTGTGTTTGCTTGAAAACAGAAATACAGTAAATTAGGAGGATGCAACACACCACTAGAAACAGCTTCAGAAAACTGTAGGTGGGACCACTGTAGCTGAGCTAAACCAACTTTAAAATGGAGTTGAAAGCTATGTTTCCCAGCCTATGGCCTTGTCTTTTGATCCAAGCAGCAGAATTATGACAAGCCAGACTAGAAGTATATTAAAATGAAATACTGCATGGCTGAGAAGCTTCCTTAATACTACTTGTTTTGTTTTGTTTTATTTAATATTAATGTTGAATTTGACTTACTGCATAGGTGGTGATCAAAAGGCCTCATAGGTAGCAGTATTTTTGTCTGAAAGTTTGGGAAACTAAGGTGCAGGACAGTTGCATATTTTGTCCAAACTAGTGGCAGAATAAACTCCCGGTGGCTTTCCCCCATCGCAGTATCATGTGCTCTGGATTGTGGTTCCCCCCTTCAAAAAAGCTAAGTGGACTCCCGTTGCAGGTTACCCAGATGGCCTCCTGGTTGGGCAACGCTTGGCCAATGCATTTTGAGAGCTGGTTTTCATATATGCAGTGCCCCTTCAAAGAGATTTTTTTGCAAAAGTCATTCTTTTGTAGGCTTGGGAGAGGAAAAAAGGATGGAACTAGATATCTTTTTCTTTTGTCTTTTAGATGGTCACCATGTGTGGGAAATGGAAGCCAAAACCGACAAAGAAATGTGCAAGCCAGTAAGTCTGCCTTAAATATTTTAACATCAAGATGAAAAATATATATTGCCTTCTCCAGCACTGTTACTAAAGAGGGATTTCCAAGGCTTTGGCACTGTATCTCCCCACTGAAACAGAACAAGTACTTAGGCCTCCCCTCCTGGAAATCTTTCTTTAATGGGAGCGTGGGGTAAAAAGCCTTGGTTGGAAGCTATCCCGAAAGTAGGAGAGACCATTTGGAAAATATTTTTTCATTGTCCGGGATGGGCCAGCCCCGTCTGCTCATCTTCTGTCTTGCTGGGTCAGTTCTTCCCTCTGCTCCCAAAGCAATTCCTGATCATTTTCCTTGGCTTTCGTCTGCCGTGGCAGAAGAAATGTGAGTCCCCTCACAGGAGATCAGCCCCATGGTTGGAGAAGTGTGGCTCCCTCAGCCATGACTATAAGTGGGAAATATGGCCACTATTCCACCTCTGCAGCAGCATGCAACAGTTTGTTAGCTGCAAACCTGCTGGAGACATGCAGGCAAACAATTTAAAGACCTCAGCTGAATGCAGGCCAAATACTAAGACAAGCGTTCCCTTTTATTCTTTCAAAAAGTGCCAAGGGAGGTTTTGATGGTCATAGCAGATTTCAGTGTGCATTTGTGTAAGCTGATGCCCTAGCAGCTAAGTCATTCCTTAGCCCCATGCTGGCGGATTTGGTTTCTAACAGTGGAAGATCATCTACACACTCTTCCAGCCCTTCTTCCTGTAGCACTAGATGTTCTTGCAAGATCTCCATCCACAGAAACTAGCGCATGCTAGTTTTTCCTGAGTTGTTATATGAAAAAGCATTTCCCTGTGGAAAATGGAAATATTTGAATAATCATATGCCTGTCCTAATTCTCCTTTCAAAGGAAGTTGTGTTACGGTGAGATATACTGGGGATGGCCTACCAGCTGAGCGGTTGTGCTTTCTCCTGCTGAGTTAGAGACCACGATTTTGCTTGTGGTCCCAGATTCTTGTCAGAGGCAGAAGGGATAGAGCCTTGTCCATATGCGGCATCGTATTTGCTGTCCAAAGGGAGGAGGTGAAGGCTAGTGATCTTGTAAAGACCTGAGCCATGCTAAAATCTTATTTCCCTACTTCTGGAGTCCTTGGCACGGAGGACACTGGGGGTGGTGGGAGGCCACCCCTGCCCACAAAGCCCACCAGTTCCCCTGCAGAGAATGGGTTCCTCCATGTGAGCCTGGGCACCTCCTTCTCAGTGTTAACATGTGAATGCTGTTGTACAGCTCAACTGCCTTAGTCATGCCTTGACTTTCTGATTTGTTGCTTTTGCAGAATTCGTTGGTCGTTGAGATACCACCTTTCCGCAATCAGAGAATTACCAGCCCTGTTCAGGTCAACTTCTATGTCTGCAATGGAAAGAGAAAGAGAAGCCAGTACCAGCTTTTCACCTATCTTCCTGCTAATGGTAACAAAATATATTCCTTATCTCTACTAGTAAAAATGAGAGAGAATGATGATCGCTTAGAAAGATATATGGCTCTGATAATTCTTTAGTAACCTGAATAATTTGGAGGTATACCCGGTGCCATAAAATGAGAGTGAGAATCAAACAATGAGAGCTGCCTTTCTCTCTGCTGCCCACACAAGAGACCTTCTCTGCAGATAATTTTCTTTTGTATTGGTGTCAGAGACCTGTTGGAACAAAGACTTTTTCTGCTTTTGGGAGCTGAAGAGCTCCAGCACAAACTCACTTGTGTACCCACAAATTGTGAATGCGCTGAGGTCTCTGCTAAGTTGCTGTCAACCCTCCGTTTGACTTTGTGGCCCCAGAGGGTACATTGCATTTGAATAATACTTCTGAATTCACACCACAGCATTGAAGTGTGCTGGGCTCTGAGCTGGAGGTGGCGTGGGGATTCTCCTTCCAGTCATCCTGCACCTTGCTGTCTCGCGCGGGGTGAAAATAGTGCTCCAGGCTGATGCCACTCTTGGGTAGCAATGAAAAGCACAATGTGGATGGAGATCAGAGTGCTCCATACAAAATGCTTCATGTATAGGAATTGTTCAGAAACACGTGTGCCAGTTTATTTTGGAAGCTTATATTGGTGGCTGTGAAGCGACAGTAAACTACTCATGCTAGCTGAATTTCAAGCAGGCTTGTATGAAGATTTTAATAGCAAGTAAATTTAGATTTTTTTTTTTTAATTTGAAATGGCTCTTTCTCTGAGAACACTTTTTTGGGGGAAGTAGGAGAAAAGGGTGGTTGTTTTGTTGTTGTTATTTTGGAAGGAAGGGGAATTAGAAAAATGATTAGGTTCATGCTTTTTTGTACACTTTCCAGGTGAAAATAGTCCTTCTGAGGGAAATTCCCACAAAGCAATACTTGAGTCATGTCGCATGACTTGAAGAGACCTGCTAACTTTTTGCAGGTGAAATCCCATAAAATACACATTTGGAATTTCACCTAGTTAGCTTGCATGCACTCCGGACTTTTATCAGGACTTTAATTTAAAATAGAAGTACAGGAAACCTGACACGGGCAACTGACTGCTTATTGCATATGTGCTGTGTAGCTATGCTTCACTGAATCAGCCTACTTATGCAAACTTCATTCCCAGTGGGTATGTCTGTGTATATTTAAAGACTGTTCATCTCTTAAATTGGAAAGAAAAAGAGTTGTTATTCTCTTGCACAACACTTTTCAGCAACAAAAATCTGTTGTAGAGGGCAACAGGTACTGCCTTGCCACCCAAGTTACCCTCATAAGTATTTCAAATACATGCCTGTTGTTAACTGCTGTTTATTAAGCAGCATCTTTCCATTTTTTACCATTTTATTCTAAACCATGGGAATAGTATTCACTGCTGCAAAGTTGGTTTATGCTACCACCATTCTGAGTTTGAAACATTTGAAGTTTCATTTGATGTGAAGTGATGGGAATAGCTACCTAGTGACAGGCAACAGAGAACCAGCCTAGGCTTTATTCTGCAAAGACATCTTTAATTATGGTAATTGTTGAAAACATTGGGAATCTTGTTTAGTCTGCTGTACTGATTTAAATTCCTGTGAAATCTTTTCGTTTCAGTGTAGGGAAACCTGAAAGAAAAAATATAACACCAGAGGAGGGGAAAGGGAAGCAGGTATTGAATAGTGAATATGCCTTCCCCCCATTCCTGTTTGGTTCTCCACTCACGTTCTCTTAATATATATGTATATGTTCATATAGGTAATTGAAAAACATCTTACGTTCTTTGCAAACTCTCTCATAACAGTGGTAAGAGCGAATGTGCTTCTGCAATCATCAGAATTAATAGTGAAGTATATTTTTATTATGCCTGTGTTGTAGCTGTAAGGTTTTGCCCTTATGTTGCTGGTGGTTGTTTCCATTGTGCCTTTCAAAGACAGATGTGATCACCTTGACTACATATTCAGAAACGAGGCACAATGACTGAGTCAGTCATGGACGCTGATGTATTTCTAGGATTCATTTTAGGATGTTCTGCTGTATTTATTTCAGTCACAACATTCTTTTACTGTTTCAAGACATTGTACAAAACCAAAGTTTAGCTCATGAAGAAGAAAATAATTGAGTCAACAACCACTGTGTGATCAGTATAAAAAAATTAAAGGAGATAAGCACTATTTTGGTCCAGGTAACACTTTGTCTCTTGTTTAAACAAATCCCACGAACATAGAAGGTGTAGGTTTTTGACAAGCAAATGTCAGAGTGATCATCAAGTGTAAGATGTGGTTTTACACAAATCAGATGGTATCCTGTAAGCTGCTTCTTCTGTGCTTCAGACTAGTCAAAATGCTAACATCTCAATGCCTACCATAATTTTGCAGGTATTTCTGCATGAGGGATCCTTTAAAAGCTGCTTGACATACATTAGACATATATTTTACAGCTCAACTGGACTGTGCCAAAGCAAAATACTGTATATGGACTAAAGCCTAAATATTGTGTGAGCCTGCTGGCCGTGCTCCTGGGGTGGGTGTGGGCATGCGCAGACGGTGCAACCAGCCGGGAGAGCCATGGGCTCACTGTGCGGTTCCCACCCTGACCGCAGAGCAATAGGGTTTTTTTCCTGTAGCTCCTGTTTCTCCTCATTCCCTAGGGGAAAACAGCCAGTGGATCCAGGGACACGTGGCCTCACTCATCCCATCTCCCGTGGATGGTCCTATAGCATCTCCATGGAGTACAGCTCTGTGACATGCAGCCAGCACAAGCTGCCCTCTCCAGCAGAGTGTTACGGTTTCACCACCATAAGGCTTCTCCTGTGCTGCGGAGATATGGCAGGATTGTACTTTTCCTCTGTGTTAGCTCAAGTGTTTTGCAGAGCAGGGACTTACTTGATGAAGACAAGTTCCTGCCTCAGAAAGAAAAAAAAATGCTGTAAAAATGAAAATCTTAACTGCTCTGTAAATGAAAAGTTTAAATAACAAAACAAAACAGAAAGTAAAGGCTTCACAAATGACAGCCAAGGTCTGGAAAACAGTCTTGCTTAAGTCTTTGGCTTGGGACAGACCGTAAACCTAAGTACTCGTAATCCACTTTTAATTGAAATTTTGATTTACTGTTCTGCTGAATTTGAGCAATCCCCGAATCCTGTATTAGCCTATATTGTACAGAAATGACTGTAATGTCATTTTTTTAGTATTGCTTCAATATTATGCATCGCTGAGCAATTGCATATCGGTTTTGTCCTGGAGCCTGCAGGCTGTAGGCTCTCGAGACTCTTCCCCAGACATGCCTGGCACAGAAATATAAGTAGTTTCCATACCATTCTGGCACAGGTGAATTCCCGCAGCTCATGTGGTAAGTACTAATACATTTTGCATTTCCACATCCCACCAGACTGTGGGGAGGAAGGCGCAGGACCGAACGCTGCAGTAGGGAGTCTGAGCAAAGCACAATGAGCAGACACTTGGATATTCAGCTTTTAAAGACCCTCCACTGCAGCAGCTCTGTGCAGGCGTGCTTTGCAGCTCCGTTACGTGCAGCAGAACATTTCGGAAAACCATTGGTGAACCCTGCATTTGTGAACCCTACCCTCTAGAAAAATGCTTGGTTTTCATTTCTGTTTATGACTACATATCATTTTGCTTCTATGAATTTATTCTACCATTGGCCCATATATGCATTTCAAACAGGAGGAATAGTCTTCTGAAATCACTAGACATAAGCAGTAGTGTATGAGGTATAAACTAATCTGGAGAGGCTGAAGAAGCACACAAGCAATCAGACATGTATGCTGTGGTTCCAAATCCTGTGCTTTCATCTGCTAAGAAAGCTGAAGGAGTTCTCCGGCTCAGAAGACTTTAAACAACACACTGAATGATAAGGGTTAGATCTCTGTTTATTCAGATTTCTTTTAAGTAGGTACATCAAAATAGAGGAAATGTGTTCAAGAACTTACTTTTTGCAGATAGGAGTAAATGCTCTCTATGATATCTGTTATCTAATGAATATTGATATCAAGAACAGTGAACATAGAGAAGTTTTTCTTTGAATTTTATTTAGACAAGTAGCAATATTTGACTAAGCAAAGACAGGCTAGTTTGTCTAGGAAATATTTAATAAGATGGAAAAAGGAAAGCTGATGCGTTTCGTTTACTGGAATGAAAAGTATGCTTTTGCAAAGGGTTGATGATGAAGTATTTCCAGTTTCTGTTTCTGTCAGTCTTCTTAATTGTCAAAGCATTATTAAAAAATCGTTTCACTACTTCTAGTATTTATTAAAATGGTGTTGGTATGCTGGGCAGCTTTTATTTTGAGACATCTCTCGCCACCTGTAGGGCCATATTTCCAAGTGCACAGCCTTCACTTTTAGAGCCAGCTTTTCTGCAGTTTCTCTGCCTCCCTGCAGGCCCCTGCACAAGCCCCCAGGGTGCTGAGCTCCTCTAAAAACCTGGCCACGTAGACAAGTGGCTTGGTGGGGACAGAGGTCCTTTGAATCTCAGGGTACAGAGCTGTGCTAAGAGCCTGCCTATGGTGACTAGATGTGCCTTAGTATTGGGTACTGCCTGGTGGCGCAAAAGGTGGGCCTGTGCGAACCTCATGAAGTTCAACAAGGCCAAGTGCCAGGTCCTGCACATGGGTTGGGTCAGTCCCAAGCACAGATACAGGCTGGGCAGAGAATGGATTGAGAGCAGCCCTGAGGAGAAGGACTTGGGGATGTTGGTTGATGAGAAGCTCAACATGACCCAACAATGTGCGCTTGCAGCCCGGAAAGCCAACCGTATCCTGGACTGCATCAAAAGAAGTGTGACCAGCAGGTTGTGGGAGGTGATTCTTCCCTTCTACTCTGCTCTGGTGAGACCCCACCTGGTGTAATGCGTCCAGCGCTGGGGACCCCAACATAAGAAGGACATGGACCGTTGGAGCGAATCCAGAGGTGGGCCATGAAGATGATCACAGGGCTGGAGCACCTCTCCTATGAAGACAGGCTGAGAGAGTTGGGGTTGTTCAGCGTGGAGAAGAGAAGGCTCCAGGGAGACCTCATAGCAGCCTTCCAGTACCTGAAGGGGGCCTATAAGAAAGCTGGAGAGGGACTTTTTACAAGGGCATGTAGTGATAGGACAAGGAATAATGGTTTTAAACTGAAAGAGAGTAGATTTATATTAGATATTAGGAAGAAATTCTTCACTATGAGGGTGGTGAGGCACTGGAACAGGTTGCCCAGAGAAGTCGTGGATGCCCCATCCCTGGAAGCGTTCAAGGTTCAGACTGGATGGAGCTTTGAGCAACCTGGTCTAGTGGAAGATGTCCCTGCCCATGGCAGTGGGGTTGGAACTAGATGATCTCTAAGGTCCCTTCCAACCCAAACCATTCTGTGATTCTGTTTCTATGAAAGTGAAGCTCCTGGTGTGCTTCTGAAGAGGGTTAGCGGTGCCCACTGCGCATTTCTGTCAGCATCCTCCTAACTTCCTGCCTCTGCTCTAAAATTATCTCCTGCCTGCCCTACAGATGAGTACAATCAGCAGTTTTCTAGTGATTGCCTTGAGCAGCCATGCCTCTGTCTCACCTCAGCTCTTTCACCCACAGCTCACTTTCCAAGTAAAAAGACGACATCAGCCGCCTTAGCAGAAAACAGTAAAATGAGGATGCAAAGTGTTGCTGCTTTAATGTGACACAGAGCACGGCTTTTGCTGATCATCTCCTGACACCTCTCACCTCTTGAGTATTTGTTGAATTTTCATGCTCGAGGCTGGCAAAATTATTAGCCTAGCCATGTCTGCAAAATGGTGGGGGCAGTTGGGGAAGCAGGGCCAAATTCAGTGCCTGGCTTGTGAAAGGATCCTAACCTGCAGCACATGCAACATGACTGCAGCAGTGCCACGGCAGGCAGCGCCTCGGCAGTGCCTTGCAGCTGGCCTGGGGAGCTGGAGAAAGGGGCATGGAAGTCAATAGGAGTGTGTTACTCCCAGGACTGTCTTAGGTCAGTGCCGCGTTCCCGGGGCCGTGTGCAAGGGGACCTAGCATGGCTGAGCCAGGCCTGAGGCCTCGGACCCACTGGAAGTGTTTCCATCCAGCTCAGGGAGCCGCCAGGCTGCTGCAAAGCCTGCGCAGATCAGGGCAGGGCAACAGGAGGGATGGGGGGGAAGGTTGGCCCCAGGGTGTTTTTTATTGTAGGTGAAAATATGAATCACGGTTGCTCATTTTTACACCATGCGCTGTTACAGTTTATTTCATTTTGGCAGCTAGGTGGCTGATTGTTACTTTTGACATTTAACAGAGTACCAAAAAGCAGACGAGATTTTGTTGGAGTCCTGTTTCCATTTAAGAGGATCACAAAATTCATCATCACCGGGCACATCAGCCCTTCCGCTCCCTTTCAGCAGCTGTGCAAGGTCTGCGGCTGAGCAGAGGAGCCACACTTTGCACTCATCAGCATTATGCCCTCGGGTGCTTTTGCTCCCAGTTGCTGGGTCCCCGCTAGCTCTGCCCACACTTTCTCCAGGTGACATCCCATTTTGGCCATCGGCCAAAGCCTAGCCAGCCACATCCAACCTGCAGATGCAGTTGTCTTGATCTTTAGAGGCAAAACTCTGCCTCACTGTGCCGTGCTCCATCTTCATCTGGAAGGCCAGGAGGAGCATGACCTGTGTGATGTCCCTGCAACACACAGGGTGGATGAGCAGTATATAGAAGCTGCTGGCTGTGTCTGACCAGCAGGTTCCATCGCAGCAGCAATGATCACCCACAATAGTTAACTTCCAGTGCATAAAGTTGTCTTTTGGAGTACCTCCCTTTTCAGATATTCCCCTTCAGGTGACAAAACCCAGACAGTAGTTTTGGTCACCGAACCCCTCTGCATGAGCATTTCAAGGACTCTCTCCCTTACCTCCCAGTGATTTCACATGCATATGTTAGCAAGCGCAGGGCTTCAGGATCTTCCAATTAGCTTAAAAGCCAAAAGGTAAAACTTGTGTGAGGGAGAATGGGGTTTAGAATTACATGGGCTGGATTACAGCAGATGCTTGTTTTTGTTCTCCTGAAGTGGCTGATCACCATAATTAATCTAGCCCAGTGATTGATCCTAAAGGGGATGTGGTGGTGGTGGCTGCTGGAGGTGAAATGCACAGGTGAGGATGTGTTTTCCTGGTTGTGGGAGGGACTGCATCAATCTCTGAAGAAAAAGACCATGTCAGAGCCAAGATGGCCGAGGTCAGCCGGGTCCAAACCCCTCTCCAGAGAGGGCGGATCTGGGGGTAGGACTGGTGCAGTAAGGATGCCCTACTGCCAGCCCGTCCCTGCAGAGCTTCCTGTAGGACTGCCAGGGATGAGGAGCGTCAGGCTGCCCCCATGCTGCTGCCTTGCAGGACCCCTGCCCATAGCCCTTGCTTTCCTATTCTCCTCCCCTCGTCAGGAGAGCAGGAGTAACTTCAGCGCTGGTGGTGTAATGTTGTGCCACATAGTGAAAAAAGACCTTACCCTGGTGAATTTTAATGTGTCTGAGAAATGACATAGAAAGCCTTGGCCAGTGCAGCCTGGGTGTTGTGCACAGTTAAACCTCCAGCTCAAGGCAGCGGTGGAGCTGGGTGCTGCACCATGGGAGCAGCAGTAGAGCAGCCCAAACAGGCATACCACAGGGCTTGATTTATCCTTTTCAACATTGTAGAATCTAATAAGGTGTTATGATGGAAAATGACTCGTGCCTTTTAAGAATTTTCCCCTTTTCTTTTGAAAGCAGGCTAATGCATATCTTCTGTACTAACACAGCCCAAATGCCCTCCACTTACCTTCCACTCCTCCCCACCCGATTTAACAGTGTATGCACCAAGCTACCATTTATAATCTTCTGTCTCATAAATATGTGTTGAATAACCTAATAGTTTAACAGCTGTTGAAAAGCATTTAGTAAATGAGTTAGCTGGAAAGCACTTTCTAATCAGATAATGGCACTGTCCGAGATTACAGGCTGAGATGTATGCACAAGGCTTCCATCTACCTGGAGGCTATTTTTGTATAAAACTGTACATATGCATCTGATCCCATAAAAATATATACACATAAACCCAAAGAGGGCAGGCAGACATGTGTTAGAGGTAGCTCTCCCGACAAACAGTACCAGTAGCAGTGTACTAGCAAGAAAGAGTGCGTGAGTTTAGATACTTGTGTAGATAAAAGCTGCAATTGCACATGTGTGCTGCCTACAGCTTCTTGATAGCGTGAGGCTCCCTTTGTTTCTGAGTCACCGTGCTCTGGTTTTATTAACTAAAAAGCAAAGGCTTGATAGTAGCTTGACCTTTAAAAAATGTTTTGGTTGAATTGGTGCCTAGGGAAAAATATCCAGCTCATGGACAGCATCTGCAAAGTCCCCTGTAGGGACTGTCTGAGGAGATCCCTGGGGCTGAGTGCCCATCCGTTGTCACTGAGATTGCCACTGCTGCAGGTAGGTTGGCAGGGCTTCTCAGAAAGTTTTGCTCGGCCATTGCTGCTCTGGTGTTACAAGACGGGGGATTATAGTTTCGGATGGCAGCCAGCCCATTGCCTCTTCCCAACACCAGGCTGCTTCAGAGTCAGAACGAGGGGTGAGGTCCTCACTCCACTCAAGCGTGCTGGATCCAGCCGATGCTGCTACAGCAGCCAGGATTTTGTCTTTGCATGAATCCAGAGTGGCGAGGCTGTACATGGAGGTGTGTCCACGTCCCTAACCGGGTCTCCAGTTGGCCAGCAGCAGAGGAGTGGCAGCAGTTGGGATGACCTGCACAGCATATTCTGAAGGAATGTCTGGTTCGTGGTGAAAAGGGTGTGCTGGTTGGCTCAAAACTGACTGACAGAAGGATTTTGAAGGCACAAAAGGCATTTCAGAGCTCAACTCAGTAATGAAGATTTAGCCACCTAACTCATCAACCCTCTTTGAAAGTCTCATCCCAAATTCTTACCAGTTACGAGACATTTAAGTCCAGAAGTTGAAGAAATGAGTGTGTGCACATGATGAAAAAAGTAATGTTTCTATTTTCATATGCTAACCAAAATCTGCGTGGCAGTGCCAGGTAACTACATCATAGTCTGCACTGTGAAAGGTGGCTATTTTGTTTGATAGGTTCAATCAAACTTAAGGGTAAAATAAATATATTGTAGTGCCATAAATGTCTGCATTGATAATACTACATGGAAATGAAAATTTGTTAGTTTAATGTTAATCAGGATAAACATCTGTTTAATTTATATGATTATATTTTCTCAGTTCGCATATTTTAATAGCACCCCCCAAAAAAAGTTTAGAAATCCATATGGATTGCTAAAGTGTAAAAGCAAACAGACTTGTTAGAATTGTCAAAAAATACATATAATTTATATTTAAGCACTTTCTGACTCCCTTTACTGAATGTGCATGATTTATTATTTTTCTTCAAGGTTTGATATATTAACTTTTTACCTGCTAGAAAGGCCTTTCATTTAAATGTGGGCTTGCAGAACTGGCTGAAATATTTCTCCCAGATTCAGACCCATACAGAAGGACCATTGTCTTCCGCCCTGTGCCTCGGTATGATGTCATAACCCTGGTCTCTCTGAGTAAGAAGCTTTGATTTATAGCCAGGGCTGCTGCCAATGAGCAGTTCTCAGAACTTTGTATTAAATTAGGTGACATAATGACATGAGTCCAGAGTCTAAGAAGGCATCGTCAAACCATTGAAAACTAATTAACACAGATTAAGTTGCTTATCAGACTAATTTAGAACTGTGAGCTCTGTCATATTTTAATATTCAAAATTGAGGACTATTTAAAATCATCTGTTGGCTGACCTAATGCATTGTGAAGTAACAAGCGTTTAAAAATTCACCATATGAATCGAACTTGCATTCATTTTTTCCTTTTTATGGCAAGGGTCTGATCCTTCAGCAGAGTAGGGTCTCTTAAGTAACATTACTTTTGAGCCTGAGTGTATGTAAAAACTGCATCATCTTTTCTGTTTACAATTTGACAAATTCTGGCTTCATTGCTGCAATTTATTTTTGGCAAATCTCAGCGTATGGCAAATTCAGTCACAATTTTTCATTCTAGCCAGTTGAGAGTCTGCAAGACTGGGTGTTATCTCAGCACCACGGAGCAGCTTGGAGGCAGAATGCTGGTTGCCATTTGATATGGCTCTGCTGAATTTAAGAAATAGTCAGTTTTCTACTAAAAGTGCTTGCAGATTCTGAACAGCTGTAGGGCTTTCCAGTTAATTGCCAGTCCAGGTCTGCTGTGTGACTTGGAGTGTCTCTTTCAGCTGGCAGGTTTTTACCAAGTCATTTAGGATTTGAAATATTTGAGGTAGAAGTTAGTCAGGCTAATACTGTTCTCTGTTAAATATTAATCCTGAGAAAATTAACTGTACTCTCTGCATCACGTTGCATCTCTCTGTGTGAAATATTCACTTGTGCAAGTAAGTGACGGTAGAAATGGGTATGTGTTATGGCGGGTAGCTTACCATGCCTCCACAGGGATGTATTTGGGAATGAAACTGCTCTTTCTAGCTCAAGTCTGCAAAGATTTGCAGTTAATCAAGCATGAATCAATAGGTAAGCTGTAATGCTAGTCCATGGCTGGCTATTGATCAGCCCTGGCTGCTCTGGAGGAACCCACTGGGTTCTTGCCTAGGAGAAAATGGTGAAGGTGGGTGGGCATGTAAGATTTGTGTCCTCAGCTGCTCTAAGGCAGCTGCAGCTGCTCGCCCCAGCTGAGGGTCTCAGCCCCTCAAAAGTCAGTGAGACAGTGGGTAGGGTGTATAAGGAGCTGATAGCCTTATTACATGCAAGTATTTTACCTTTTTTGATTAACGCCATAGACATCATGATGGTAAGTGGGTAGCCACTGAGTACAGGTACAGACTGTTCCTGCATTGGTTTTGGGAGGTGTGCCTTGAAATACCCACAGCTCCTACCTTGGGCCCTCTGCAGTCCTTTGCAAAGCGGAAGTAAACAGTTGCCCTTTTAAAGAAAGAATATAAGGTGATGTACATCAACTTCTGACACATTCAGAGTATTTTCAGAATGACCAGGAGGTCAGACCCACGGCTCGTTTGAGTTGAGTTTGGAAATACAGACATTGGCAAAGATTTTTGGCCTTCGTTACTCCATTTGGTGAAGTTATATAGGCTGCGGAGAAGCAGATACAGGATAGAGTGTCATAAATAAACTGTTAACCGGTGCAGTGTAGCAACGTGTTATATCTGTCCTCCACAAGTCAAGTAGTATAGTTATTCATGTAGAATACAAAAGTTGAGGTCTAGCCAGAAGGGGAAGTGTTAAGGTCTTACGTTTCTGCTGACATGCTCAGCTTTGCAGGTCTGTTTCCAGATGATCTGGGTCATTAGTAATGGTCTGTTCGGGGGGGGGGGGGGGGGAATCCTACAGAGCTTCCTTCTCCAAACTGGTACCTTATGAAGACATTTACACTTTTTTAAAGGAGAGTGAGTGCATGCCATCCTAGCTTGGTAAGATCCATACATGCACTCTGCACTGTGTTAAATGGCTATACAAAAGGCAAAGCACTGAAAAGTCAGATATAAATTCCTTCACCATGTCAGCATTAATATTTTTTTTGTCTTTCAGTGTGATACCTACTCTAGGGATGAGATTAGCATACAAAGTATATGATACTTAGCAAGGGGAGAATTTTATACTGTGTTGAAAAAACACATTAAAAAAGATAATGGAGACAATTCAGTTGAACAAGTTCAGACACCTCTAAGCCTAAGTACAGGTAGTATCTGTCCATTTAAAGACAAATTTGTTTCCCATTACATGAAATAACTGATACTCAGGAGTATCAGTTCAGAGCAATAGAAGGGGACAATGTAAACAGATGTCAAATAAATGGAGGTCCCACTTAATCTCATATCCCTCCTCCTTGTTTCCCTCTATGACTACCAACCTGCTATCAGCAAACAAGCTACTGTGATTTACCCTGACTGTTCCTGTAATTAACACCAGTCTCTATTTTCCCTCTGAACTCTTTTATGGGCAGCCAGGAATGTCCTTGGTTGTTGTCACCATCTCCAAGAGAGTTTTTGGACTAACAGATCTGGAATAGAGCCCCTTCTGCATATCAGTCCTTTGCCCCATGCAGAGTAGGACTTACTGGTTATCCTGTGATGGTTGCGGCAGGTGTGTTTCAGTGTAGCAACATATGAAAACAGATTCCCAGTGTTCATGCCCACTAATCAGACCTCCCAATAGACCCCATGGAATTGCTTTTATAAAGAAAAAATTCAAAGTGAAGTGACAAAAAAGTGCCTGGTAAACCAAGTAGCAAAGATGTGCCGTAGAGCTACAAGGAAAAATCACCCTCAGATCAGGAACCTGCCTTCTTTAAAGCCTCCAGCCTGCTTGCCACGAGGGTTATAACCCTTTCCTAGGTAATAACAAGTCAGACAACTCCAGGGTTTATTGGAGTTGAATTGCCAGTGGTTGAGCTTGGAATTATTTAGCACAGGTGTTTCTATAACAGTGATATATTGGGAAAATTCAGTGTTCAACAACCATCATATTTCCAGCTGTGCTGTGGTTAGTGCTAGCACAGTGAACCTAATATAAAACATGCGAGAATATTTGCTAGCTCAGGAACTTGTTAAAGGTATTTTCTTACAATATCTGAGCTGCTATGTTTATCTAGGTGCGTTTCTTTGGTCTTGCATTTTTATAAAGGGTGTGATTTTGGTTTTATAAAGCTGTCACTGAACCTGGAATCTGCTTCTCTGCAACCAAGTGCATTAGTAGCCCTGCTAGCCAGTGCACAGCAACGAGCAGGTGAAAATAAGATTATGAGGAATCCAATGACAGTCCATTATCCTTAGCACATTCGTCTTGAGCAGCACCTGTGCATCTGTTACATATATAGACATGTTTTTACTAGGGGTACTAGAAATCTTGAAACAAGTGTTGCAAGCATCTGCATGTAAAAGAACATAAAAGGAGCAAAGTTAACAAGAGGCTAGGGGACTGTAAAACAAGGGTAGTGAAGTGCCTTCACCAGCAGCAAAATTTGTGAGTGTTAAAAGAGGTTTTATATGTACACATGCACACACGTGCATTTTTAGGGCTTCAAAAGACTCATACACAAACATAGTAAGTGGCTGGAGAATGTATAAGGGTGTTTGTAAAACACATGCAAATAAAAATACAGTCAGAGACGCTCACCCAACATGCACGTGCTCTGAGCTAAGTTGTGCAGAGATGTTTCATTAATAACTTCGTGCTACAATGGGTCGGTTATTCTAATATTCTGAAAGATATTCTCTGGCGTCACCACAAATTTCCAACAGCACCTTCAAGCAGTGGCTGTTCCTGTGAATTGCTTTGTGCGAAAGGAGATAAATTCCACTGTGCACCCACGCTCAATTGTTGTATTCATTAGAGTTGCATCTGGCTAGAAAAAATACATCTACAGATTAGCTTGGCCCTATTATTTATCATTTTCCTGATAGAGAAAGTGGGCATTTTCTACCTGTGCACTGCATATGTTGTAGGAGAAGCAACAAAGGCACCTCTCTGATTTGAGAGAGAAGGCCAATGTGAAAGAGGCACTTTGATTTGAGGAAGGATCTCTTCTCTTATTTGAGAAAGCAGCTCTACATTTGTCATGACTGAGTTGATGCTCATAGACAGTCATTCTGTCCATGTGCTGGTGGTATTTAGAGACATGCTTGACAGCTCAATTAGAGCCTCTTTTGGGACAATGGGTAGGGCAAGCAGAGGTCTAGAATAGGAGTCAGTTTTTCTTGGTAGCCAGAGACTGAGTTAACATTTGTTAGGAGCTGGCATTAGCAGTTTGGATCCAACTTAGAATCACTGAAAGTTGGATGCAACTTATTGAATATTTTACACCCATTGGCTGGTTAGTAAGTTTAAACACAATCATGTAAAAACTAAATAAATCAAATCCTACTCTTTCAAAAATACCCTCATAATTGAAAACTTCTTGTACACAGTAGTTTGTCATGTATCTTTGCTATTTTACTTTCACTGAACTCCGAAAGCGCCATCTCTACCTTATCATGCTCCAGTTTACCGAATGTGCAGACATTTATCAAATGGGCCATCAGTAGCCGTAGAAATGCGGTAGTATATCCAAGTTAAAATTCTTGCTTTGATTACTACAAATCCATGGAGCCCTTGGGTCCAAAGCTTCCACTGAAGCACAGCTATTTGCAAATAGATTTTTATAGCACATTAGTGCTGGAGGAGAGTCCAAAGAAAATAGTCCTTTTCAATATTAGAACCAGCTGTGACTTTCTTGTGCTGATGACTCATTCATTTTTTTTTATAGGGTGGGAGAACTAGGCAAAAGACACACAGAGTCTTATTCAAGACGTTGTTTGTTTTGCAAAGGGTATCCTAGCCACAAGCCAACTTGATCATACCAATACGCAACTCATGTTTATTTAAAACTTTTTTCTTTTAACAGTTCCAATTATAAAAACAGAACCCACAGATGACTATGAGCCTGCTCAAACCTGTGGACCAATGAACCAAGGCTTAAGCCCTCTCTCTAAACCATACTACAGCCAGCAGATCATGATGCCCCCTGATCCTGGTTCGTGCCTCGTGGCTGGCTTTGCCTCCTGTCAGCAGAGAAACGCTGTGATGTCACCCTCTCCCAACGCAAGCCCCAAGCTGCATGACCTTTCATCCTCTCCTTACAAGTGCATCCCCAACCCGAGCCACAGTCACCTCGGACTTCAGCAGCCCACTGGAGGTGTCCCCACCATACAGGAAGTGCCAAGGTCTATAGTTGTGCACCCAAGCTCCCCCGAGCAATCATCTCACATCATGCTGCAGCCGCAGGTGAGTCAACATCTGAGCAGTAGCTGTCCCCTTGGTTATCAACAAACACTCTATCCCAACAGTCCCTCTTCTCCAGTTCCATCTGTTACCCAAGAGCCAACCTATTTGCAGTCCTGCAGTCCAACTCACTCATCCATAATGGGTCAACAGCAGCAGCAACTGCCGAAGGTTCACAGAAATGAGTCTCCAACAACCCAACCACTGTCATTACCAGAGTTGCATGAGGAAAGTAATCATAATTTGGCCCCTATTCCTGTAACGATCAAGAGAGAACCTGAGGAATTGGACCAGATGTACCTGGATGATGGTAAGTCTTCTGCAGCACAGGTTTGCATTCAGCCATGTTGCTATATCAGTGAGTTCCCTTAACCCCCTCCTCCTTTTGAATCCTGGTGGAGAAAAGTTCAATTAACAGCCTGGTGGAATGGTGCGGACTTTTGCTTGGATTGTCTCTATATGGGAAAGGGCTCTTTAATTTCGTTTGCGATAATGGAACCATAATATCTAAGCATTAAATGCTGTTAGTTACTGTAGAGCTAGCTGCATGACCGATAGCTATGTTGCAATAATCTTAACCGTACGGTCTTGGCTTATGCCCATGCCAGTGACCTGTGGAACTGCAGTGAAAACATATTTAACATTGTCCCATCCATAATGCAGAGAAACATCTGATGTGTAAATCTCTTCACCGGAACTAAATGTGAAACTGCTCTCCTTCAGTTGAGAAGGTTCAAATTAAAAATGGAGGCACATCTTTCAGTGTAACTTTTCAGTCTGGTGGCATCTGACATTAAGACTACTTTTTCTTCCATTGTTATTGTGGACTTGGTGCTGCTTTTTTTTTTTTTTTTGGTTTTGTAAGATTCTACATGTATATATATTCTACACGCACCACTGAAAAGTTAAAATGCTGTGATGAACTTGTCAGACTGTAGTTTCCAAAGATTTATTAGTCGAATGTAATAAAAGGGATAATCTGGAATTTGATTATGTGACCTCACTGAACTGTGATTTAGCACTTGCTGCTAAGTATCCCAGTAGTATTCTGGACCCTCACATTAATGCAGTGCGTGAGTTCCCTTCCAATAGCCACATAACTTTATATAACATACCATGCTATTTGAAGAAGAAATGTCTTTGAAAAGGCTGCATTGAAACTAATTGGTGCCAAGGAACATCTGAATGTGATTGTCTTTCAGGGAGACTTTAAAGACAATTCATTGCACTGTTTTTAAAAAAAGGACATTTAGTCATTCTATTTTAAACAGCATGATACTCACTGAATTAGGATTACAAATGAATGTTTTGGAGCTTGAGTAGCAGCCTTTTGCTTTTCAACTCTAGCAAAATGATTTTTCTTAACAGAGGTTATTATTGGTTGCAGGATAGACAGGTCTAAGAAATTTTTCCTAATTAGGAGTTCAGTTCACTGAAGTTTTGCACAACACATCTTTTGTGACAAAGTTTTCTCCATATAGTGTGCATTTTTACAGCATAACTATGCTGTAAGGAGCAAGATTTCAAAAAAACAAACAAGAAATGTACACAAACCAAAACAAAAAGCCATGCCCAAATTCTGATTCTGAGAGAAACCAGAAGTTATCTATGGAAGGAAGAGAATACAGATAAAATCTAAACCTAGTCTATAGCTGTCTTTCTAGAAAAGGACAAGGCAGTCTTTCTGCCTTACCTCTCCAAAATCCAGCAACCACTTCTCTGACAGCACTGTGAAAGCTGCCTTTGGCCGGTCTCTGCTGGAGAGATGGGACTGCAGCTCAGGGATGAAGGGTGAAGCTCCTCAGTCATGTCTACTTCAGGTTTCTCCTGGAGGAAGAGGAACTTTGGTACCATGTGGTCTGAGAGAGAGATTTTAGTTTTTTCAGCAATGCTCATTCTCTCTGATAAAACATAAATGGTTTAGTCTTTACCCCCATCTCTCTTCCATCCTCTTTTCTGGACACACACACACACACACACCAGTCCTCTGATAGATAATCAGAAGTAATTGTAGAAGCCACCATGTACATCTGCACTGATACTTGAAGTTGATTTTGAAGATCTCTTCAGCTAGCCAAATCCAGATATACTGCCCTTTGGCATCCAGCAGGCTATCAAAATCGTTCCGTGGCTGACCACAAGAACTATAGACCAAGAAAGAATTCATAGACATAACAGTCACGGTAACAATATATAATAGAAAAAAAATTAACTTATGTAGTTCCAAAAAATTAAATATCACCAGTTCCCTCTAAGGGTGGTAATCAGAAATGGTAACCAGAGGAAGTCCCTTTTCTATGTCTCAACTGATACTTAGGTTTGTCTCAGGGGCCGCACTGACAGAGCATAAGCCATATGAGCTGCCCTTTCCTATCTATGCCTTGTCTCACTGCCTGAAGAAAAGGTCATCCACTCTATGTTTCGTGTTGACAAAATGAAGCCCTTACAGAACTCAGGAGTAGACTACTACTGCCCCCTTATTTGTCCCAGTATTTGGGCAGAGAGAGAAAGTAAGCAGCAGAGGGGCTAAAGGCAGGAAGCATGTCTTCTGGGAATTGTGCTGGCCAAGACCCTCTGTTCAAATGATGCAGAGCCCCAGCATGCGTCAGACACTCAGCACAGGAGCACGAAGCTGTGAGTCAGGCTGGAAGCCCTTTTAGGTCTATGCTATATGCATTTCATGGACGCAACGTTACCACCACCAGTGCAGACATTGGTTTCACATCCCATTTAATCTGATGTAACTGCAGGCTCCCGTGGAAAGGGTGGCCTCGATCCATCTTGCCCTTAGCCACATGTTCTTGCTGCTTCCTTTGAGTCATATCAATTGATTATGGAGCAGCAGAGCAGACTAATGGAAAATTAACCTGCCAAAAATAGCAAAACCCACGTAGTTTTCCACTGGGTCAGCTCATGGAACCACATCCCCGGGGTCCACTAGCTGGATCCAGCCCACGAGAGGGGCAGGAAGCCTGTTGCTGCAGGTCAGGGAGTGCAGCAGGACTGCTCTGGGTGGCAGCAGCCCACCCATAGGCCAGAGTAAGTGTGACCTGAAGCCACATCTGATGTCATCTAATCCTCCCTAGCAACTATCTAATCAACTCATCCTGTCTCGGTAAAAAATCCCCTTCTCATGCTCACCTATTAGTTATGGAAGGATGATGCCTGGGCTGCCTTGCACAGTCTCAAAGGGCAGTTTGGCCTCTATGGTGACTGCCTGGAAACCATCAGTTTCCAGTCCTGGTGTCCTGGTAGGTGTTGTTCACCGAGATCTGTGCTGAAAAGGCAAAGCACTCCACGTATGCAATGCCTTTGTACCTGATGCTGTTTCATTCAGACCTCTGGCCATAACTGTGGAATAAGGGAGAACAGGTTTTGCAGAGTGACTCATATGGAATAGGAGCAACTCATTTTTCATGTGCTTGATTTTTTTTTTAATAGGAGCTTTTAAGCCATTGCCATTGTGTCTTGTTGGTATCATATCCATCTTTAAGTGTTTTCCTTGTTGGAGGGGTGGGTGGGATATCTGTGCTTCATGACCATATTCTGAAAACCAGAATATCAAATCATACCCATGAGTAAGGACAGTTACTCTTTTTTTTTTTTTTAAAAAAGATTGCTGCTCTACCTCTTTATAATCTGTTGTCTCACTGATTTAGTTCAGATCCCTTCATACAGCATGATTTAAATTTTTTTTTCAGTATTTTTTCAATCTTTGCACTTGTGAACAATATGAATTGCAGAGAGAAGTCAGATGTACTTGACTGCTTTCCTTGCCTGCTACTCTAAGTATACCAACTCTTTCCCTCATCCCTAGAGTAGTGTAAAATTAATGTAATATTTTAATGACATTAAAACTTAAATTCTCAAAGCATCGCTCCATTAAAAAAGTGTATCTTCACGGTGTCTTATAGCTATTTAATACCTCCAGTTTTACCTGAAAGTACTTATGAAGTGTGAGGTGTAGACATCTAACATACTTATGGAACTACCAGACAAATAAAATATCTAACTACTTATGCCAGATTATACTTGGTAAAATTTTCGTTGCTTGTTTGTCACTTTGGGGAGGTTTGATTTATGTATCTAATACATGTATAGCCATCTTGGAACAGGTATAAATAGAAATTTTTTTGTTTCAGCTTATGGGATCAAAGCAATATTCATTCCTTTTGGTCTGGAGTATCTCCAAATATAGACCATCTATACTTCAGAGTATAGATGGAAAAAAACAGTCAGTGAGTTTATATAAATATATATCCGGTATATGACATTTTTCTGCTTTGGTAATGGTGGGCAGCTGAAGTGATATAAAGGGAGCACCCGAAGAGAATTCCATTTTAGCAAATAAGCTTTGGTCTTGGCAATCTTGTTTCAAATCAATATCTACGGTAGCCACCTGGGCTACTCATTAAATGTGCTGTCCATTTCAGTATATGAATATATGATTCAACATTTAGAACGTACTTAAAACTCACCCCGTAAAGTGATACCTGATATATTATGGCTATGCTCTTGATATTGAAAGGTATCTGGCTTGTATACCAGCACTCATTTCAAATAATTCTGAGTTCAACCTCCTAACAAAGATTATGGCTGACTCCCTTTGCTGCTTTCACAGCAAGATTTGATTAAAAGCGGTTGAAATGTGTCATTTATGCCTGGTTTTGGTCCTCTGTGGGAGCCTATGGTCCTTTGCAGTGGGAGAGGGGGTGTCTCCTTGTCCT
The DNA here is from genome assembly GCA_031468815.1 of Morus bassanus. Lineage (NCBI taxonomy): Eukaryota > Metazoa > Chordata > Aves > Suliformes > Sulidae > Morus > Morus bassanus. The sequence continues at coordinate 64,931,006 of CM062567.1, read as the reverse complement.
CCTCGCCAGAAGCTCTTGCAGCAACCTGCAGGGCGCTGGGGCACCCTGGCAGACTGTGCCAGGGCTAACACTGGCTCCATGTGCGTGTGCTACCCGTGCCCTAGACAGTGAAGGGTACGTGACATTCCCCTTTCAGATCTAACCTGCAAGTAGTGTGGGATGGTAGGGTGGTGGAGCTCATGGAGAATCCTTAGGCAGGTTTGAGGGACCTCTTCAGTACAAGTCCATGCAGTAACTGCTTTTAAGAGAAAACGTTTTACTTGGGGATCGATGAGTCTAATGTGCTGTACAGCCCTTTGAGGTGTGAAGTGGAATTAGCATTGCCCGAAGAGATGGCCAGTTTGGGGAAGCTACAAGCTGATGAGAACTCTTCCTGGTCCCTTGAACCAGTCATTCTCTCAGGGGAATGTGAAAATTTACGTAATTTATATCTCACTTTTGAACATGCTCCTCTCTGTGGCCCTCCAACTAGGACTTGGGTCAAAAGCTGTGCTTTCAACAAAACTACTTTCAACAGTTTCTGCTTTCTGCTCTTGAACTAATGCTGCTGCTTTTCTGTTGACCAGGGCAGCTCAGATGATTTTTCGAAATTTTAACTGCTTTTCTTAGTGGTAGAAGAAGCCCCAAGCCAGTGGTGGTGGAGTGTAAGTTCACACAGCTTTCACGATGTTCAGGCAGCTGGGAGCTGGCCAGGCTCACAACAGGAGATGCTAAAGATGACTTGAAATCACCTTTCTTATCCTGGTTTCCCTTTCCTGGACCTAGTGTAGCCTGGTGGAATAGAGACCTGAGCTCCAAATCTTTTATTTCACCAGGATGGAGAGAGTTCAATTAGGCATGCTAATGCCAAGAAACATTTTTCAGGTTGTAACTGGCACTCCCACAAGCTATTACATTTTTTACCTGCAGCAGAATGACACTCACTTGTGAAATTATTTCCTGCCGTTAGAAACATCAAAGAAAGTAGTTTTCAGTACAGATGAAAGTGAAGCTGTTTCGAAAAAGCAAGGGGGAAACACATTGGTACCAACAGGAAAAACGTATGACTTATGTTCTCAGCAGATTTCAAGGGGTATTGTACATGCTGTGATCCCATTTGTTATATTAGTGCACAGAACTTTACAAAAGCAGTTTTTAATTGAAAGCAAAGCAGCACCCTGGAGGATTCTTTAATCAAGATATGCTTGAGTACTGAAGTTGAAGAAGATCTCAGCTTCTTCGAGCTTTGCCTGGGTTCTAATCTCAACTGACATGCAGTCCCAGCCACGTTGAAATCGGCGGCACGCTCCCATTGCTGGCGGTGGGGCCAGGGTTCCACCCGCCATTGAAAAAACTGTTTTGCAGAACGCCCTGAGTCCTGTGTAGGAGCCAGAACTGGAATAACAATATCTGAAAGACAGATCTCTTGTCTGAAGTTTTGTATATTAATTCAGCCTCCTTCTCTCCACACGGATGCTTTCATAAAGGTCTCTATCCTGATCTTGACTTGATCGGATCTATAAATCTTTGTGTAGTAAGATGAAAATACATAGGCCATAAAGGAAAGCATCTGATGTTTAGATATGTGGCTAACAGAAAGTATCAGAACCACATCATCATCTTTTTTAAAACAAGGAGGCTTTTGTTCTTGTGATTGTCTTTGCACAGCTGTGAGTTTTATAGCACCATGCCAATGAATGCACTCATTGCGACTTTTATTTTACTCTGAAAAGGTAAATTGGGAGCATTAAGCCCCCAATAAGTATGTAAAAGTGGCAAAACCACAGGTAAAGTGTTACTGAAAGCTGCAGCCCTGCCAGCCATTTCATTTTAAACATGGCTCTTTTAAAAATAACTTTTGCAGTAAAAGCTGTAACTCCTGGATGTAATATGAGCTATTGCTAATGTCATTCCCATGAATTGCTTACAGTGTTGAACTGTTAGATGTCTGACAAGTCCATATATCTCCTATACAGTATATATGAAAGTTTTTTGCTTCTAAACCATATGTTCTTTTTTTCACTCCTCTATATTCTTCAAATGCACGTGGTTTGGTGATATAGTTTATTTGAACAGGAACCATAGCAGACAGAATTATTCTTTTGCTGAAATGTATCCTTTTTCATACACCTCAGCTTCATGATTAAAGCGATTGGCTCTCGAAGCATTAAGTTTAGTCTGCTGCTGCCACAATTATGCCTTTGAAAACTCCTGAGTGCACTCGGTGATTTCTAGTAGTCCAGATGTCATTAGAACAACACGCAGGTAGTCTGCAAAGTCCAGTAACACTGTCTACACTTTGGTCTGGCTTGGGCGAGCTTTTCCCTCCCTCCCTCTTGGCCAAGCCTTGCAGCTCTGGGAGAAAACAAATAGCTTTCCTCATGGAAAGTTTTACTTAATCTGGCGTGGTGCCTGAGCCTAGACCCTCCTCGCCTCTAATGATGATTGAAAGTGTACATGCTACTGTGATAAAACATGCTGAGTCGTTAACATTTGGAGCTTGGGTTGTACACGATGAGTAAGGGAGGACTGAAGTAATGTGTTCGAGTCAGACCTTTGGTGGACTTGCACGTCTGGGTTTGAGGGGTATCCTATTACATGAAACCGCACACCCGCGGGATCAGGTTTTGCTGTTTCTAGCAGGTTTGCTGAACTGGGTCTCCCTGGAGGCCCACCAGAAGAAAGCCCCCAGAAGAGCAGCTGGCCAGACTAGGTGTCACTCCTGGTTTTTTCCAGTCCCAGGTGTGCGGTTGCCCACAGAGCAGACCTGCCTATCTCTTAGCTGCAGTATGCTGAAATCTAGCAGCAAACTTTGCTTTCTCCTAACATCAGCACTTAGATTTCCAGGGAGGTCCTTGAGTCTTAGGCTTTCAAGGAAGTGACCAGTCCCTTCAGAGAAGTCCTGAGTGCCTCCACCCTCATTCAGTGATGGCAGACGGGAGGCTGGCCAAGCGATGGGAAAGCTGCAGAAATCAGCAGGCAGTGCTTTGCGATGTTTTGATACTCAAGAATATTTTTAGTGTTGAAAATCCAACATTTGCTTGATGTGCGTCTGTACGCACACCTTCATGTTAAACATTTTGAGTCATTAAGTGTTCAGCTGAAGCTGCGTTGCAGCCCCTCTTTTCAGCTAAGAGCCGCCTTCATGCTGCAGCCCTGCTAGTGGATGTGCAGTGGGCTGGGGAAGAAGTCGCTTCTCACTCCCATGCCTGATTCATTCTCCTATTTCCATAGTAATGGCTGTTGCTGTTTCAAATGCTAAAGGTTTTGTGGGTTATTTTCTGTAAGTTTTCCTTGGCCATTGGGGGAGAAGAAGTTGCTGTATCTGAGCTTTGGTAACATTTACATCTGCTTTTAAGCCTGGAAGAATGCCAAGGAAAATATGTGGCTTGCAGAAGCACAAGCTTCATGAGAAATCTTTGTTCTGATGCGATTCATTTTAGGAATATGTTGTTTGTTTGAAACATTTCTGCTGAGCTGTGCAGTGTTAGCTGGTCAGGTGTGGCAACGTGGCTCGTGTACAGCCTCCATGCTCTCGTGTCCTGAACCCATCCTGACAAAACACTTCTGGGGAAGTTGTTTTAGAAAACCCCTCTTCTCCAGGGAGCAGAGTATCACACAGACCCCTGCTGCATCTCGGCAGAGCTGGGCTAAAGCAAGCCACCGGCTCAGCCCAGCAAACACATACGTGTCAGAGGAAGCGCTCTCATGAGTAAACTCCCTGCCTTCACGTACGGCGCTCTTGGCTAAGTGCTAGCAAGCTGCAGTGTTGCTAGATCGCAGAGCAGCGAAGGGCCTGCCTCTGCTCCTACTTAAGTCAATAACACCGTTCCCTTTGGGTTTGTTGGGAACCAGACCAGGCGTATGGCTGGTAGTTAAAATGCATAATAGCTGCATTCACTGAAATCTGGTCACTGATAGACAGGCAGAGAGAGAGTCTTTTCTAGCAGATTTTCTAGCGTGGCACAATTGATTGTTTCAACTGCATCTGCTGAACAACTGGGGGGCTCGGTCATGGGCCTGATAGCGGCTTGACCATCACTGTCGAGAGCGGGCTGCTTGATAACCTGGCTCCTGGTCTTTCCTCCTCTCCGAGGAGCTTATGCTGATTGCAACCAAAAGGGGCACAAGCTTTCCACATGAGGGTTATCTCCAGGCTAGGAGGAAGCTTATGAAAAAAAGCAGACCCTCAAAATGTTCCCCTCCTCCTCTGTTACTGAGGAAGCCTGCAAAGTCTGGACATTGAAATACCTGGAATCAGTTGGTGAGTAAGAAATACAGTAGGAAAACCATGGTCCTGTCCCTTATTGGCCAACCTGGCTGAGTTTGTCTGCAAACCAGGGAGCTGGACCACCTCTTTGCCTGCTTTACAGGCTTCGCTGTGTTGGTAGGTCTTCTACATTTTGCACACTTTGAAGCCTACTGGGAGACAAATACTGGAAAGCAAAGTGAGGTGGTGCTGCAAGTGTGTCAAAATTCCCAAACTGTGTTGTCCCTGAGCACATGAACTGCAATATGAGCACTTGAACAGTCTTGAAAAGCAATGCTACAGGCTCTCAAAGTCCATAATTAGTGGATTAAATTCTTTGGTCCTTACATAGTTATAGCACATGTTATCCAAGCATCATGTCTGCACAAGAACATTCCTCACTTGCCTTGCCTTTGCACAACTAAAGCATGATTTTTCTACTTAATTTTGACCCTTCTGCAGTCTTATGGGAGTGCAGAAGACAAGAGTTGACTCTTCATGTCTGTGCTGTCCAGATTGCTCTTGATGTTAGATTTCTGTGAGAGCCAGGGCTAAAGATTTGTTCCATTTCATAACACTTGTGATATTTTCAGTGTTGCAGAACAGGTATTGCAGTAGATATTGCGAATCAATTTTGATACCCTGGGAGCAGCAGTCAGTTATTTTTTTAGTGCTTCAGGGAAAATATGTGTTTCATTGCCACCTCATAAGCAAAATCTTCTGCAAATTACTTAAGAAGTAGAAAAAACACTATTTTGGGTCACAAGAGAAGCCTCAAAAAATACAAAACTATTTATTTTAACTTTTATTTCTATCCAGTATATGCAAATCCATACACACGTAAAGTATGTGTGTGCATATCTATGTGTGCGCACATACACAGACATATATGTAATGAACTATAAGACTTAGTATACTAATTCTTTTGCTTCTTCGAAGTTGTGGTGGGTGAGAGTGATGTAAGTCTCTTCTACTCATGACTGACTTCTCTGAAAATCCTGCAGGTACCTGTTGAGTAAAACCTTTTAGAAACATGAGGTCAGGTGGAGAAGCCCATCCTGTGGACCTTCTTTTGTGCACAGTTAGTTTCTGAACTGAAACGCCCATTGCAGCTCTGAAATCTGGCTCCATGCTGCTGCATGCCTCTGAGCCGCAGTTGTCACTGCTGCTGAATGTTTCTCAGGCATCTGAGCTTTTGCTATCCAGCTATTCTTTTGGAAGACTGAAGCAACTGGTCAAGATGATCTCTTTGCTATTAGTTGGCTTTTCTTCCCCTGTGATAACTCCGTGTTCCACCATTCTCCAGGCTGTGCTTGGACTCAGCTATTCACTTGAGGGCTTTCACCTCAGAGCATCTGCATGAACCTTTAACAACTTCTCCAGGCATCTTCTCCTTATAGTAATATGACTCTGGGTCAGTAGTACTGGGAGGTTCAAATGTACTTCTCAATCTAAAATGACAATGTGTGAAATTGTCATATAGAAAGAGGTTAGCAGAGAAACTGGTCCTGATTTTTTTCAATTATGCACACTGCTGTTTGTTTTCTTTCTTCTGAGAAATTTCCCTGACTCATCAGCTGTTAACGGTTGCATGAGACAATACAGAGCTGTCCTTGGGTGCTAGCAGTCAAAGGCTAGAACTGCCTGAAGTTGCTAGAATTGATGCAATGCAAATTCAGGTTTTGCAGGAAGATATAAGGAGTGCAAGCTCTGGCTAGATGTACCTCACCAGGGCACTGCACGAGGTCTCTTTGAAAGGGGTCCCTGGAAGGGCCGCCAGCGATGGAGATGGCTGCTCTACTCCAGTCCCTGAGTTCCTAGGTAACTTTGGAAGAGTTCTCAGGGATTTTTGCTTATTTTTTCTTTCACATAGACAGTATGTTAGCATGAGGAAAGACCCCATTGCAAACTCCAGGGCAGAAAATGGCATCAACCGCAGGAAGACTATGGTTTTTGCATGAGTGGACAAACGTGGCAGCAACAGCTGCTTCAGAGGACTTTCCAGGAATTCTACCACTGTTTCCAGAAACCCAGGCCGGACCTTTACAGGCCAGACAAGCACCACTACAGTCTGTTTAAACTGTAGACTCACAATTGGACATACTGTGTCAGGTCACCACTTGGTAGGAACTTGCAAACCTCCATTTTTGCCAGACAAACAGCTGGTTTTGCCCTATTTGGCATATAGCCAGAATTGTAGAGGTAGAGGTGACCATCTCCTCTGCAGAGAGTTTAGGCTTACATTTTTGTAATCCAGTGTCCCACATATTTCACACTATTTCAATGGTAAACTAAAGTCCTAAAAAGGAACCAGCAGTGCTGAAGTCAAGGAAAGGTTTGCTGGAAGGAGGTGCTAATGTGAAAGCATCTTCTTGCACTAATTTAGTAGCTAGTTTAGAAGTCCAGAGATAGCTGCAGCCCTCAGCTGAGTTGGTGCATACTTGCTGGCAGAGTCAGATCTGTGTGACGGGACTCCAGGACCCCCAGTCGAAGCAGGGACTCTGCATGGGGCTGCACCCTGGCAAGGATTCAGCACAGCTGGGGGATCAGGGCCCTCTGTGACAAGTGCAAGCAAGTGCATGTGTGTATATACATTTATTCTATTTGGGGTATGTACTAAAAAAATAGCAGCTTTCTCATGATGCTGTAGCACAGTTAGCAAGCATTTTAAAGTTTCAGTCTTAGAGTATGGCTGTGAAACTACCTGGTGGTGTAATTAGAGTGAAAGAAGGCTTGAGGAAAAGAGAAATGAGAGAAAGGTTAAATATAACATCCCCATAAAAAAAAATATGAGCAAAGATGAATTTTGGAAGAAGAGGGGAAAGGGTGAGTGTGGGTGTGCGAGAGAGGAGTTTCTCTAAAACTGAAATGGTACAAATGAGTGGTAAAGGCCCAGGATTTGACTGCCATGGAAAAGTGTATCTAAAGAATACCTCACTTTGCCCCAAAATAATTTAAGTAAAATGAGAGGAGATGATGAAATGAGCAATGTGCTCATTAAACTTATATATATCAGAGGAGAGAGTGTATCTGAGCAGTAAGCTCAAGTCAGAAGGGCCCGTCTGTTTGTATTGATCTCAGTGAGATGGTTGTGCTGTGCAAAGGTAGGAGGTCCTGCTCTACTGGGGCAGGACCATCAAATAACCCTGGGAGTTATTTCCATGCTCTATTGCCGACTTTTCTAAGGTGTGAAGAAAGAGCTTCAGTGCTACCACTGGGTGGAGAGAGCTCCTGTAGGGAGCCAAAAAAACCCACAGAAAGATGGTAGAAGAGAAGGGAGTGGGAAGTGCATTTTGGGTAAATACAGTCACATCACCTGAACTTAGCGAGAAATTTTCTTATCAGTGTTAAGGCTTCTCTTGCAGTGTAACAGGGTGTTCAACAAAAATGGGAAAAATCAGAAAATATTATCCATTGGCTCTTCCTCAATTAGAAATTACCCAGAAAAAGTACTGCTAGAAGGAGCAGAAGTGATCAGCCTTTGACAAGGTAGAGGAGGATTTGTAAAAGCTCATTTTCAAGGCTGTATGATTGAAGAATAAAACAGGAAATCCCGTTACTTTGCAACTTTCAAAAGATGGCATTCAAATTACATTTAGGACATGATCCAAATGCCATGAAAAATTTTTCCATCAACTTCGATGGATGTTCTAAAACAGGATGTGTTAAATCAGGGGAAATAATAACAGAGTCGCAAGTCAATTAACAGAAGATTCACAACACATTATGAATCACTGTATTAAAGAATCAATTAGAGCCAGCTATTTAAATAAAGGCAGAGTAGTAGCAAAAAAAAATTTGAACTAGAAAAAATTAGAACATCTGCTGAAGTTTCCAAAGCTATATTTAATATTAACTTGGGAAAAGCACCTGGACTGAATGGTGTCTCATCAAAAATTTGTAAGTGTTTCCAGACCAAAATCACTCGGATACTTTAAAAAAAAAAAAATCATCTGCTCAACTAAAAGAGAAAACTGCTCGCTAAACCCTTCCCTACCACTGAATTTTGTTGCGGGGAATATCACCATCTTAAACCAGAGAAGCAACAAAATGCGAATGTTTCTGTTTTTTGTTGATTGTTAAGATCTAGTACCAGAGTGTCTGCCCTGCTGGCTGCTGCACACAAGCTGCACCTTCTGCCCCAATGAACTGGTTTCCTGGAACAGGGCCTGCCCTTGTATAACAGTACAATTAGCTAATAGTGGGGTAGACTTTATTATTATAAAGAATATTTCGGATTCAAGCACTCAGCACAGAGGATAGTATGAAAAGTGAGCAGACTTCTGGTAGAGATGCCAGATTTCCTTCCAAGAAATCCACAAACGGGTGGACCATTTCTTTGGTTGTTAGGTGAATATTTAGAAAAAAAAAAATCTTCTTTTGAAATTTGAAGCAACTTATTGTCTTTTTTTATTTTAGTCTGGAAGGTAGTAGGAGACAGTACTGCCTGTGTCTGATTGTAGGAGCTGTGACCCTAAAAACGTTTGGTCAGCCAGCTAGAGATTAACTCTAGCCAGCTAGAGTCAACCAGCTGTATACCTGATCTTTCAGTGGCTATATTTATGGTTTCTCTGACGATGAAGTCTAGATTTCTGCAACAACCAACGTAATTTCTGTGCTGTCTGTTAAGACCTTGTTTCAGGGAGGATCTGGCAGATGCTTGTGACGCCAAACGAGGCTGTATCATGCTTTCTGTTGTGCATGGTCCCCTGAGCAATGCAGGCCACCACCTCCCTGTGCTTATTTTCTGAAAAATGTCAGTGTTCAGAAAGTTGTCTCAAGACAGATTTAAATTTCATATGAAAAATTTTCATTGAGGGGAAGCACCACTGCAGGGGGAAAACCCCACACCTTGACACACTAAAATGATTGCAAGACTTCTTCTTTAGAATGTGCAAGTAGGAATATTTATCATAACATGGAAAAGACGTCTAGATTTTACATTGCTGCTGCAAAATGAAAATCCTGGAGTGGGAGAACTTACCTTTGGTTATTCTTGATAGAGACAGCTAGAGTAAGTCAGCAAAGATCCATCTAGATGTAGTGCAGCTGCACTGATTTCTACCTGTTCAGACCCTAAACTTGTTTATTTAAGAATAAGTGTACTAGCTGCAGGGATGATTCTTCTAGCTACATCCTTACTTGAGATTACCCCACTTTTAAGTACGAGCAGACATTTCTATGTATCTTTTTCTTTTCCTTTACAGACTTTTATTTATATTATGTATCTGTATCTCACATGCCAATGGAAATCAGGAGAGGAAATCAATTTGTATGAATGGACTTCATAAATTTCATGATTTACCAGTAATGAAATCCTGGTTTGCAGAATGAGAAATAATAGGGCTTTTCCAAAATATCTTAATCCTTGGCTATGATTAGTGGCATAAAATGAACCATTCTTTCCTATGTGTCTAAAGTCCAAGTTGTGCTCCATGTAGCTATGTGATATTCTTTCCAGTCTCATGTCAGTAAATAATTGCAGTGCTGCTCTTTAGTCTGTCTCTGACCTTCTCTGTGCTTGCCTTTCTTGAACAAAAGCTGAGAATCATGACAGATTGATCTCCGTCTGTGATCTGATCCAGTCTAGTGTGAAAGGAAAGTTCATTAATCCTACTCCCAAATTCCTTAACCTGTTTACCATAAATGTGCTACTCTATAAGTGTATGTAATACAGCACAGCCATAACAGTGCTTAAAACAGGATTAGGCAGTACCTTATATTTTCTAACTACTTCTACTTTTGCAGAAATACAAATTCACTTTCTTTATATTGTCAAGGGTGATTTTTTTGTAAAAAAAGTTATTTTAACTAGTTTAGGTTTTATGAGTTTAGGCTAGAGTATTGTCTAGTCTGTCTAAACTTGGCCACTTTGTGTAATTCTAGTTGTTATTACCTGAACATGAACCAAAGATGATTTGTGTTTTAAGGAGCCTCTTTTGGGGATGGGAAGAACCAAGTAGCTTACCATCATCTTGTTTTAACAATTAAAAATTGGCAGCTGAGCTGTGTACTCAAGCAAAGCAAGGATTTTTCAGCCTAGAGAAATGGTTTAGAATCTAGAAAAGAAAAACCACATGTTACTAAAACCCTGTGTATGGTTTTCCATTATCCCCTGGAAAGCAGATAGGGCTCTAGGATCAATCTGTACCTGTGTGCATACATGTTAAAGCCAACACACTGAAGTAAACACAGAAATGCGGTTGTCCTCTTTGAGTGGTAGGAATCAGAAGTAGGTCTGCTGACATCAGAGAAGTTGTGTATGCTTCAACATTCAGGCAAAAGAAGAGAACAGATCTACTTGCCTTTTTTGCATACCAATATTAAAACATTTCAAATAATCTTTAGGGAATAATGAGCAAAATAGGGTGTTTACAATGCAGTGACTGATTCTTTCCTGCCAAGCCATCAGAGCTGTACCTTGTGCATTTGTAGACCACCTTTACATACCTGCCTGTGTTTAATAAGGACTTGATGCAAAGCCCATGAAAATGAATAGGAATTTTTCTGTTGTCTTCTGTTGTCTTCTTCTGTTGTCTTTGGATCAGGCTCCAGCTTACAATCACAAGAACCTATCACTTAATGCTCTTAAAAAAAGTCCTATGTTAAAAAAAAAAAGCATGAAGAGCTCTAATTCTGGGAGAAAATTTAAGGGCCCAAAAGTTGATGCAGACACAAGTTAGAATTCCCAAAGTAATTGTAAAAGATTATATTACATTAATATGTAAAGGTTAACAGCACATACAATAATCTGAAATACTGTCTGTATTGTGCACGTAGTGTGATGGACTTGCAGGGTTTTAAGAACCCTCACTTTGGTTTTCTGGGTGTGCTGATATTTAAAGCAATGTTTGTGTTGGTTACAAGGCCTAGGCCAAAGGGATCTTAAGGAGCCCTATGTTCTTGAACATTAAGTGGTGGGTAAGTATATTTTGGTTGAATACATCATGCCTGTTTCTGTCCCCCTTTACGCCAGAAGGAAAGAGAAATTTCTCTCCTGGAGTAGTTGTTGTACAGGTAGGTAAGGTCCCTTTGTGACATTTTGGAGGTCTGTTGAGTTGCTGTACTCTTCCGTGAGGTCTGTAATGAGACAACGACAACACTACACCATGCGTTCTCCGTGGAAAATGGGATAATTTCAACAATTTTCCGTTTTCTGTAATGTTTTTCTCTGAAACGGGGGACCTTCTTTATGTGTGCAAAGCTTTCTGTTGCAGCTTTCCATAGATAGCCACAACCAAGAGAAAGCATGAAAGCTTCTAGGGCAGAACATTTATCCTCGCTTATCTGGCCCTCGGAGACATTAGCTAATCGAGGCACGATACTCCATACAATAGGACAAGTGCTGTAAAGCTACCTCTGTTATCCCAGCAAACATGGAGACTTATCATTCCCATGGCCATTTTACAGGATTTGTTTTCTTCTGACAACAACATCCACAGCCTACAGTGCTATCGACTCCAACAATGAATCTGATGCCGGCTCTGTGTGTTATCGGCTCCCTAATAACTGTCTTTTTTTTCTTTTTTTTTTCTTTCCCACCCCATTTGTGAGAATTTGTCCCCTGGAGCTCTTCTCTATCAGGCCCCTGCAGCTGCTGTTATTTTAGATATGGCAGGAAGTAGGTACCGGAAAACAGCGAGAGCTCGCAGCACTCAGAAAAATCTAGAAATTCCTCTGATTTACCCCAGGCTCTGGCTCCAATCAAAGCCAGTTGCAAAAAAAAAAAAGAAAAGGGTGGCGGGGGGGTGTCAGTGGGGGGAAAGGCCCAAGCTGACAACTGTGTCTGGGCTGTGTGTGTCAGGAAGAAGAGTTTCAGCCATCCCCTTCTGCGGGGTACCGGGGAGATGCTTGACAAGGCCGTGCAAGCCAGGGAGCGCTTGGCTGGGAGCGGCGTCCCACGCCGCTGGCGCAGCAGAGCTGGGGCTGGCAGGTGGGCAGCCCCACGCCGGCAGGCGCTGCTGCCAGCACCCTCCCTTGCCAGCCAAGAAAACCCCCTCTCGCCTCCCTGGGGACATGCGTTTCTAAAAGCTCATCACTTTTTTACGCTCTCCCCTCTTGTGTCCAATGTGCGCCTAAAGCAGATCAGCTTACCCGGTTGTCCAGCGGGCTCCCTTAAATGCTTTTAGCAGCACTTAGCAAAGGGTGCCAGCCAAAGGTACTGGTGGAAAGTCACTAGAGCAAGAAACTTACATCACTACTACTAGTATTATTATTACTACTGCTATTATTATTATTGTTATAATTTTACAGCTCAGATGGGATACTTCTTAATCTGCTAAACAAAGACGTTTTTAGCCACTTTGAATACCTTTTAAATCAGGCTAACTCTGGAGATGACTTCTAAAAAAAAAGAAAAAAAGAAGAAACGATAAAGAAAAACACCTCCAAACCTTTCAGTTCAGCAAGCGGTTTAGAAAAAAGACACCACCACCCCCATACACAAAGACATACATGGAAAAGGTACTACCTTTAGAACTGGTTTTAATAAAGAAATCTTCCTCTTTGACACAGCAGATAAGGAGGAAGATGTCCGCCCACAGACATCTCACACCATTAGCAATCTAGTTAACATCTGTAAATGTTTTAGGGAAAGAAATTACACTTTGAGACATTTCTTTTGTAATTACAGGCTCCAGATGAGATTTGTTAGAGCAGGGAAATGTATCCCATAGCGACTGATGTCAATAGCAAGCAGTCCCTAAAGCCAGCCAGGATTGGGAAAGCCATGCTGTTTGCTGCTCTTGGCACTGCTCCCTGCTTTCACAATGTCAAACTTAGAACCGCCTTTATATGCACTTTCCATTTTTTTTTCCACAGTAGCTGTTGCCAGCAAGCTGTAAACTACCGTATATCACTCAGATTTAAGAACCTAAACTTTAAAACAAATTAAACTCTTGTTGACATTGTAATAAAAATCAGAATCGAACTGAACAGCTCAGTAAAACTGCACTTCAATTATTTTATGGATTTAAGATTGTTTTCTAGGATTCCCAGACTCCCAATACAGCAAAGTTATTTCCTCTTGGCAGATGTCTGGAAAAAAAAATCATTGAATGGATAAAATTATGTGGCAGACACTAGGTTGAAGCCTAAAGGGAGGAAATGGTGTCTCCCCAGCACCTGTAAATATTTGCTCTCTGTCTTGACCAGAAGAGCCTTTCGTCCGTACTTTGAAAAAAAAATTCAAAGTATTTATTTTGTGAGTTTTTAAGAAAATAGAATTTTCATCTGTCAAAACCCAGTTCCTAACTAGGTGTTTTTGTGGTTTTGAACGAAAATGGCAAATACGGGTCTGACCCACCCTTCAGAACCGTGTCCAAATGCAGGTAAATGCATGCAGCTCACGAGTGCTTCCAGTCGCTGGCCTCTGCTTATCTTTCATCTCCCTACTTAGCAGTTAATGTTGGGTATTCTTTTTATAATTCTTTTTTTTTTTTTTTCCTGTTCTGTAAAATGGAAACAGAGGTTTCCATCCAATTAATTGCCAGGTTTCCATTCTTTATAATGTTTCCTCTCAAAACAGTTTGGAATGAAAGTATTTCAGAAATGTGTGTAGACGGAAGCTACTGGAGATAATAATTTGTTTCATGTAACCGTGTTTTACTAAAGGTGTGGTGCATGAGAAAAGCTGTTGCGTGGAGCAAACAACAATCAGCTTGTGCAGCCTTTCACCAAAGCCTTTGTTGCACTTCACTTTTTTTCTTTCATCACATCAGTGAAATGTCTTTTACTGTCACTAAGGCCTCAGCCTGAAAGGTGTTGTGTTCCCAGGGTCTTCAGTGAGAGCTGAGAATGCTTGCTGGGTCATGTTCATACCTCCTGTCACAAGGATGCTTCTGAAGATTGAACCAGATATTGCACATCTGCATGCCCACAGCTAGGTCCTGGGGTCTGCATGGTCTGGCTGAACTCCCCTGGGAGTGGGGAGCCACCTGTCCCTCCAAGCAATGTGTAGTTGTGTGGATTTTCCAAAGCTGCTTTGTTAGGCTCCGTGCATTCACTTCCTGATCTGAATTGGCTGACTTGACCCAAATGAATCTCACGTAAGCAGCCAGTTTTCTTCATTGTATCATTAATAAATTTTTCAAAGCTACTCTTGAATTACTGTTAAACCTCTTCCACTCATTTTGTTGCCTTGAGCACTTCTCAAAGTGCAGGCCAAATTCCTACTGGAGTTTGGATGTGCTGCCAGATCGCAGCCCAGGCCATGGAAGCACCCTGTCATTTCTCAGCTATTGAGAAGCGAGGGGTTTGGAGTCCAAGTACTCAAAAAGAGGCAGAAAAGAAGTCTGTTGCACACTGTGAGTGGTTGTTTGGAAAGCGTAATGCAAACATTTTGAATAAAATTTCAGGTCCTCAAGTGTGCTTGAGAGATGAGTGTTGTATGCCTGTGTTTCTCAAGTGCCTTTTTCCTAGTTCTCTAGTGCTGGCCACAGGTTTGCTGTGCTTCGTTCTTGGGGCAGAATAAATTTCCTCTCTAGTGGAGAGCACTGAGCTTCAGCATGGTTCTTGTGTCAAGCACTGAGGTGCAAGGAGTTTCTTCTTCCCTGGGAGCCCAGCTGTGATTCTTACTGAATTTTTGCAGCCGTATCTGGTGTTTTTTCTGTTGACATCGCTCTGTCAGTCCAGCCTAAGGAGCCATTCTGCAGCTTAACACAGCATGTGGGAGAGGAGAAAAGAGGAAAAGACATTTTGCCATGTTTGCAGCTCTGTCGCACTGGGACCATGTACAAATAAGAGTATTCTTCCAGCTGCTCTAATTTGAGATGCTTGCTCTAGGCGGTTTTAGCATCCGAGGATTGCTGGCATCCAGCAACTGTCTGGACATGGTGGTTTTCTGTGCTGGGGAGAGCACCTACTAACACCCAGCTGGTGGTTTCCCCACCATGGCCCAGCTTGCATTGATATGTCTCCAGTGTGCCTCCATTAAATCAGCCTTTAGATCAAACCTTCCCAGGCAAACTGGATGGGAGTTTTGTCATGAAAAGGTCTTTACCTAGTATAGTTAGTGAGGTGCAAAGCCAACGCAAGAGTATCGTTAACCAGTACCAGTGCTATTCTCCAAAGAGCCACAATGGAGAGGACGTGCATTCCTCCCTGAACTGCAGTGTTCTTCAGCAACAGATGCTGCCGTGGTTAAAATAAAATCCTGTGGCATTACGTTCAGCTCGCATTATGGTGGTGGCCAGGTCATCATGCCACAAGCAAATTTATCACATGACAATTTGCCTGCATCATTTTTTGGCAGGCTGTTTGCAGCCACCAGTGCAAATTCCCAGAGCTAGCCCTGCTTTTGTGCCCACTGCTGAAGATTAGCAGCCGTGTTCCATCACCGAAGGATTTCCCCCAGCTAGCACAACCTTTCCCAGCCTAGACCCCAGCCGCCTCATATGTGTATTTCTCTTCCCTTATCAAACACATTAAAAAATTTATTAGCCCCACCCAGCCTTTCTCTTCCATCGGGCAGCATGTGGCTGCTCACTGAGTCATCTCATGGCCATCATTTTATCTGCCTGAGCAAAAATCCTGTGAATTATGGGTTAGCAAACAAAGCTCAGCCCTCACCACAGCTGAGGTGGGAATGTGGCCCAACAGCGGTTGCCCCCCAAAGCAGCACGTAGCTGTGTATTGTATACACAGCAGCATCATAGTGTTGTCCCTGCCTCAGTGCCCTCTTTGCTAGATGTTGTGAATAATAGCATTGATATTCTCTGTTTAGCAAGCACTTTGAGGTTTGCTGAGGAAAAGGGCCATAAAGGACAGAGCCGTTGATGGTGGTGATGATAATAGGGCAAGTAGGATCCATATAACAAAAACCAAAAACCCCTCCTTGCTTAGAAAAAGATCAGATAGACCCTGTTTTAACCTATCTCCAGGACACTTTTAGTGTTGAAACCCAATGTTACTCTTACTGAAGTCCATCAGACTTTGAGGCTGGTTGAGTGGAAGAAGAGCCGAGTCTCTTGGCCGTTGTCTGCCATGGAAAGAAAAGGGCACTCAGCAAATACTCCTGTGTGACCCAACGTGCTTCTTTCTTTCTTCCATTCATTATTTCTTTGCTTTATTTGATATGCCCAGCTGCACATGAGCTGTTTTTTTACAAACAGCAGTGCAAGGTGGCTCATTTTGGAGGATTCCAGATGATCACTAGGGGCCACACTATTATTACATAAAGTCAAGTCAATTAAAGAGCATACGTGCACATCCCATTGATTTGATTTAGAACTAACAAAAGCTTCAGTAATGTGCAATTACAAGAAACTTAATGACCCCTTTATATTGAGTGCAACTTCTGTGGCACCTAATATGCTTTGATGAATTGCTCATTATGTGCAATGTTGGAAAAGCTTCTAAAAAGATTAATAATTGTATAATCAATAGGGAAATTCAGTCTTATTTGGCTTTTTTTAAACTCTGAAATCAGTAAGTCATAAAGATTATGGATCTTCTCTTGCTCCCTTTTTCCTCCTCTACTTCCAGAAATTTTATTCTAAAGCTAATCTGTCACTTTTCCAGCATGTAGAGAAACCCCTTCTTGCATTATGTGGAAAGGTCTGGCCTGATACAGGATTGCCACGTGAGGTCCAAAAGACTGGTGGCAGCTGCCGGTAGAAATTGTTACTGCTGGGCTAGATGTGTGCACATGGGAGGGTCCTTGGGCAAGGCAGGAGGTCCCCAAGTAGCAGCCTCCAGCATTAGGCTGAAGGCTTTGCAGCCTGGTCCAGACCCATTCCCCCCCTCCCATTCACTGCCTGTAAGCTTTGGGTGCTGCCAGCCCTTGGGGCCATCACATGGGCTTTAACCTTGCCCTTCTAGCCATGGGATGCTTTGAGACCCTCGCGTCTCAGGTGTTGCCCACGCCACGGTTGACTGCCAGTTCTGAGGTAGAGCAAACATTGTGGGATGGGATCACAAATACGAGAGTAAAAAGGCATAAAGGAAGTTTCATTTCTCTTGCATTCAGGGTTTAGTAAATACTGCCAGAGATGTCTGGAGGCTAAAAAACAGGCAAATGCAGAATTGCTTTAAATTTGTTGAGATTTTGAATCCTCTCTCCTCATGCTTCAGGGCATGATTCATGAGTTTTGAATGCTGGGGTCTGACAGCACTCTTTTACTGTTGGGCGCTAAACTCGATAGTAACAATGATCACCAGGATTAGTTTGTATTATTGTATTTCTTAGGGTGGGGGCAAATTTCTGTTGTCTCTAGCAAAGCAGTGCATGCTCTTCCTTATTCCTTCCTGACTGGTACCCACAAAGCTTCCAACAGTACCGTCCTTGGGTTTTGGCTGCCTTAGGTAGTAGCATTTGCGTAGTTCTTCTGTCATGTGGAAATTTTGTGTAAAACGTAAAATATGTCTGTTTTGTTTCCCTTACAGATGCTCTTAGGAACGTAAACACATAATTTTGGTTAAAATGTGGTTTATTTGTCCATTGCCCAGCCCTACCCTCACGCGCGTGTGTATGTGTGTGTCAAACATGGCTTGCATCATACTGGGGCAGATCCTGCAGCCTCTACGCAGCCCAAACCCCAGCCACTCCAGGCAGGGTTAGCCTCAGTGAGGGCTAGTGAAAATTCCTGTTGACTCTGAGATTCTTTGGTATAAAAGCTAAACCAGGTTGAGCGCAGCCACACTCAGCCTGAGAATAAAAATGAGCTAAAGTTTAGACCCCGGTGTGTTGGGAGTCACTGCAGCTTGGCTGATTCCTGTGCTAATTCCCAGCAGCTGGGGAATTCATCCCTAAGTGTTTGCAGAGCAAGAGACGCAGGGCGTTCCCAGGGTTGCATATGGGCGGGATGAAAAAAATCCAAACCCAGGAGTTTTGGTGTGATAGGATGGGACTCATTTAGTCTGGGCACCTAGTCAATAGCCCCAGTTAAATTACTGCCACACAGTGCTGTCATCGCACTACAGTGAGGAACCTTTCCCATTAGCCCTCCACAGCGCAGCCGCTGTGGGAGATTTTGCGTTATTTGGAGTTGTTCAGCTAAATAAGGCAGAAGGTAGAGCAGGTAGCAAAATGACTCCATGTTAATGGCTGTCGTGCAAAACAATACCATCCATCGTGCCAAGCTGACGGTTGTATGGGAGGATCATGCTTTATTAAAACCTGCTACTTGTTGTCACTCACTTGCTCCACTGTCCTATTCGCTGTCTCCAAAAATAGCATGCCCTGTGGTGGTGTCTTATTATGATTAAACAGATAAAAATAAGTTTAAGGTTTAAACACATCCAGGACACCTGAGGTAATACAAGATCTGACTTCTTTATGGAACGTGTGAAGTTATATTTTCCATTGCTTCACAAGACTTGTTTTGTTTGGTTTTTAATTCAGTAAGCTTTAATGTGATCTATAGTTTCACATTACAGGCTGGCACCTCAGGAATTTGTATCACTATTTTCTGATTTTTTTCTTATTCACAGGACAATACTTACTAGCTTTGAAAAAATAATTTCTCTAAGCCCTACTTTTTTCAGTGATTTAAGTAATAATTCTATGTTGGTTTTTGCAGCTTTCATATGTCAGAAAGGAGTGCTGCTTATTGGGAGTGAGGAAGTAGGTACCCTGATAAAAACTCTAGGATTTTACTCATGTGATGCAGTTTATACCAGGAGCTTCATTTTTTCACTCGCTGTGTATGTGTCTATATTTAGCCATTCTTCTCTTCATATAAAATCTGTATATGGAGATAAGGGAAAACGTTTTTTTCCTCCTGCATTTCTACTTCCTCTGCATTCATTTGCAACTTTGAATTCCTCTTCAGTGATGCTAATATGTGGCATTTCATCTGAAATGAAGGGCACAGGAGCCTGATGGAGTACCATGTGGCATTGCTGGTGGAAAAATCCGAGGGCAGTAATTATAGACAGCAAAGTGAACGTCATACTATGAAGCATTACTACAGGTAGCGTGGTGTCAGCGTCAAGCTCATAGACTCACTCCAGAGTTATGTTTCCCTGTTCCTGTTCATATGCTGAATAGTGACAGCGTGGTCACAGCTGTACCCAGTGGAGAGGAAAACACAGTCCCTGGTCCATGATGCTTGTGAGCAGTGAGCTGTTGCCAACAGTGGAAATTCAGAGCACTTAGGGGTATGTCTGTGCTGTATTGTGAGGTATGTGGAGAGATCCCTGACCTGGGAGTCGCTGTAGTTGTACCAACATAGTAAGGCTTGACCTGAGCTAGTGAATTCTGCTGGAAGGCAAAAATGATGAGCCAAACTGAGGCAGTTTTGCTTTCAGGACTGCTACTCTTTTTTGAAGATTGCTCAAATGTGACATCTGGCCGTGCAGTTTGACCCACGTCAAACATGGTCCAAATGTGGTGTCCAAATGTGGTATCCAAATGTGGTATCCAAACATGGCACCACATTGCTTGGGCAGTTACATCCATCTGAAAGATGAAGCATTATTGTCCAGACACAGCAGAATCCAGGCATAATTTCACACGGGCTTTTCACACATGTAGCTTGAAAGATGCAGCTGGTATTACTTGTATTTTCCATGACACGTGCACCAGTCAGAGCAGGTAGCTTTTGTTCCTTTTTGGCAAGAGAGCATTACAGCATCTGAACCTCCTGCTTCGGTTCTGCTACATGGTAGAGATGATGGTCCCCAGCGGTCACAGGTGGAGGTGAAGTAACAAGCAAAGGCTGGTTAGTCAGCTGTGGAAAAAAGCTTGATGTGGCCCTGAAGGCCTAGGTGTTTTGGGACATGCCATGTGGCTCTTCCTATTGATAAGGAAACCAAAAACCATCCTGAAAGAACTGAGCTGATGCCATTGCTATTTATGCAGTGACAGGGACACGTACACATCCAGTGAGTCACAAGGTGTCAGCTCTGCGCAAAACCTCTCAGTGCCCTTTTGCTTCAACTCCATCACACCCCTTAAAAAGGAGTGGAGCAGAGAGCCATGAAGCTGCTTGTGCAAGAGAAGCGTGCAGTCAGAAAGGGGCGCAACAGAATACAACCCACAGCTCTGCTACTCACTCTTCTTCTCTGGGTCACTGCTGAAGTGGATTGAAGTCAATGGAAAGACAGTTGTTGACTTCCACAGCCTTCAGTGTGCTATGTGTGAAGAGACAGCGGCTTAACCCGGCCAGAAACTGGAGCCTTAATGTTACCACTAACAAAGTGAACAGAGGTGGGATATATTTTCAAAGTGCCATTGTTCCCTCCCAAAACTGTAGACTCAGCTGTGACCATGGCTCTTAGCTCACCTTCCATTTTTTGCAGACTCTTGGGAACATTCGCCTTTAGGAGTGTGAAGTCTTCCAAGCTGTCATGTTTGTAGTCCCAAAGAGCTCCCCAGTTGTGGAAACCCCCTGCATGTGCCTTCTCCCCACTCCCTGCATCACTGACCTTGTAACTTCTTTGATCTGAGTGGGATCAATATCTGAGCTAGAAGGCAGAACTTTGTCTCAGAAGAACAGGTATTTTATTAAAACAAAAGGCCACAATGTTATCCATATTAATAGTCAGATGAAAGGAAAGCAGAAGTCTGCAGAAATTTAAAAGTTTTGCCAGTTGATGGAATCCATGTACAGCCACCAAATGTTAAAAATATTCCATTTCCTATGAAGTTCACATCTATATATGGAACCCACGTTTGTTCAGATATATCTGGTTGTCCTGTTCCGTGCAGGAACCCAAACTGTTGCATCAGTAAGACACTGATTTTGCTAATTAGTAAAGCAAAAATTTCCATTGCAAGGGCATTTTAAAGCAAAATTAAATACAAGAAGAAAAAACTCCTTATTAAACTAAAATGTGGTGTAACAGCTCACCACATCCTGCTACTGTGGCATCTGCTGTTTAGCAAAGGAAAGGTTCCTCTTTCAGACTCCTTGACAGGTAGAGAGGTCACGTGTTACCTGCATTTCTCAGCACTATTATTTTTTTTACTTTCTGTCAGTGGAAAAGCTGAACGTGACAATGGAAAATATCAGTTGAGGGAAGGCATTGTGGGGAACTGTAGGTGTTAGCTATAAAAGCGACAGTGGCCTCCCTCCCCAAAGCCAGCAGAAAAACAGTGAAAAAAATCTGATGACAAAGGTGCTGTAAATCATTGTACTCAGCTGTTTGATCTGATAGGGATCAATCTGTTGTTGTAAGGAAAGTGTTGTGCTAATCTAGGCATTGAAAATTAAACATCTTATTTGCTATTCCAGATCTGCTGCTAAGCTGTATGTAGGGCTTCCAGCAAGCCAGGTAGTTCTTTGGGTCTTATCTGTCCTGTCTGTATAATGGGTCTTTTTGAGTACTCAGGTTTTGTTGTTTTAAAAATGAGTGTAAAACCTTTGCAACCTTTCTTTGAAAAATGTTGCGCTCATTCAAAACACAGCTACTCCTGGAATGGTACGACAGACGTGAATGGATGCGTATCCAAGCAGCAGCAGAATCAGAGACCAGCATTTGCTTTAGGAATGAAACTCAAACCCAGGCCAAAATACTGCTTGTACTGAATACTGCTGTTCTGTGGAGGACACACAATCCTCTTGCAGTTAGAGGTTTGTAAGCCAAAACTTGAACATTCAAGACAGCAACCAGCTGACTCTCCTCAATTATATAATAAATATTTTGTTAGAAAGGTGGGAACTAAGAGAAAAATACCAATTATTTTCTTTGCATGAGCAGTATATCTTACCTCTCTGGGGAGTTCTGCAGTGGTCCTACAGGACCGAGTAGAGCCCTGAGGAAACCAAGGGGAGGAAGTGCGATGGATGGCAAAGGAGATGGTGATCAGGGAACGATCAACTCATTCACACGACACATGAATGAAATTATCAAGAAACAAAATTAAAATGAAAAAAAAGTACTTTTTCCACCAGCACATCCTTAAACTGTGGAACCCATTGCTGCAGGAAACTGTGAAGGCCAAAACAGGTTCAGAAGGTTATTACAAAACTTCATGGAAGAAAGTTCATCGAAGTTCACTAGAAACAAGGATGCAGACCTCCTCTTGCTCACACAGCCCTCCAGAAGAGTAAAGGTGTACTGAGAAAGCATCACTGGAGGTGCGCCTGGTTCCTATGCTCTTTCCCAGAGAATTGACTACTGGCCATTGTGGTAGATGCAACACTGGTACAGAGAGACATACAGGACACTTCAGCAGAGCCATACTTCAGTAACAGAATTTTTAAGTAGCTGTTGGGAAGGACAATCTTGGGTCAACCCACTACAAGAATATTTGATGTTTGCTTGCCAAAAGAAAAAAAAAATCAGTTTGGGGTCAAAAAACCCATTCCAAAACACTCGCCTAGATCCAAAGTAAAACTTTTCCTAACATCCAACAGAAATGTTAATATGGTTTGGAGTAATAAAAGAAGCAAATTTTCCAGAAATTTGAAATAAAAAATGTTGATGCTAAAGACATTCGAAACTATTTGAGAAATGTAATCCGTATTTTCATGTAATTTTGACTGATCCAAAACTGCATTTTCCCCCCAACAAGTTTTCCCTCAACTTCTGTTTCTCAGACCTGGAGGGAGAGAGGAGTGTCTTCATGGAAGTGCTAGACCATGCGGCTGGAGATGGCGGGGAACATCCTTCTAGCTGAACCCAGCGAGCGTCACCCAGCGCACTTCACGTGTGCTTGCCGCCTGGTTTCCCCCCGTTCCCACCCACCAGAGGGTTTTCCTTCCAGCCTCAGGTGCCTCGGCGGGCAGCACGGGAAAGCCCGCTCTCAGCACACTTCCCCTTTCAGCTCTCATGTTTAGTGCTCTCTGCTAGCAGTCTGCCTCTACAAGATCAGCTGCTTTGCCGGATCATGTATTGCTCCACCTGGGCCTTGTGCTTGCACCCTTGTCCCTGTTTTTAGGTTTTTTCCACTGCGTTACTGGGAATTTTTGCATTTTCAGCGCTGCGGTGGGTAAAGGGGAACAAGCAACAGTGAAATAGAGAGACCTGTGCCTGAGCCATGCTGTCTGTGCGCCACCATGGATGAGAAAGATGTTGCATGTCCTCTTGGTGGTTTTGGCCCCTTTGATTGTGAGATCTGGTGGCAATGGGTGCACTTTGGTTGAGGTTCAGTTAGTGAGTCCGTGCTGACATTGTGTAGTGACTGTTGTTGAACAGCTCTCAGATGTTGTTACATGAAAACACCAGACTTGACTGCTACTCACCAAGGTAGCCGAAGTCCACCTCTGTTAAGAAAGTAACATACAATGAAAATGAGCAATAAAGCCAAAGGTCTAATCTGTATCCTGTTGGAGTCGATAACAAAATTACGAGTGATTTCAGCTGGGAACAGATTGGTTTGGCTGCTGAGAGCTAGAGAGAGCATGACCAAAGGTCTGCAGTGGTCTTGTGGGCTGAGCCAAGGGCAGGTGGTCTCCCAGCTGAAAGGAGAAGTCATATCATCTCTAGGGTAGGCCATGTGTCCTGCAGCACGTGAGTGACAGAGGATTCAGCTGAGGGTGCCTAGCGTGGCTGGAAAGAGCAGCCTCTGAGTGCCTAAGCTGATATTGGAGTTGGACCTTTGGCTTTTAGACCCTCATGTCATCAAGTTGCTTCCAAAATACTTTTATTAAGTGCTTTAATAGGGGAAAGCATGGGCTGGTGGGCTGGGGGTTGTTACTTCTGCAAGTTTTACTGAATGAATCAAGCAAGAGTACCTCAGCATGTGCTACAGCATTGGTTTGAGATTCGAGATACCTGAGTGCTAATCCTGACTGAGATGGGGAGCTCCTCAGCTTTTCCACCTTGCTGTCCCCATCTGTGAAGTACCAGTGATACTTATATTCAGATTTTACAGAATCACTGTGAAGATTAGTTATTTAATGTTTCTAAGCACTACCTGTACAAAGACTGAGGAATGCCTTGAGTAGTATCTTAATTTTATTTGGTGTAACAAAAACTTTGAGGGAAAGTTAGCAAAACTGTGACATATGAGGATTTATTTTCATTGTCACACTCAACAACAAGATATCACTGTGTGTTTTTGCTCAATACCCAACGTTGCTTTGAGAAGTTTATCAAAGAAACTATCTTTACAAAAGCATCATGGAAAAATCATCCCACAGAAGAAGTGTACTGTTTGCATTCAAGGCAGAGACTCAGTCCCGAAAGCTGTACGGAGTCTTGCAGCATGTAAATGGGGTAGCACTTCTTGCTGCGTTCAGATGCATGCAGGGCAGTCTTTGTCGCAGAGCAGGGCTTGCTGCTTGAATTTGTTTCCGCTGTTTGGTAATATTAAAGATGAACTCCACGGCACTCTCAAGAGAAAGAACTGCTTTGTCTTCACATCTCATTTCCATACCGCTCTTAGTTTGCTGCCATAAATAGATAGTTACAAATACAACTGATATTTCCTTTCTGAAGTATGGTGTGCCTATCCATTGGTAGAAGTGGTTTCGGTGGCCAGGACCTGTGACACAAATCCTGACTGATTCATGTGCTGCAATCACTAAATGGGCAATAGGTCTGCAGAAAAAAAAAAACCAACACCAAAAACAAACAAAAACCCCAACAAAAACCCCCCAGCTAATTGCTTCAGGAAGTTGGTTTTAGACAGGCTTGGTCTTTTCCAGTAAACACGTGAAGTTATCTGGATGGCTGTGAACAGTAGCCCACAAGGAAAGGAAAACGCGGGCTTTTCCGTGGTTCTTCCATGACGTGGGCATGTGTTTCCCACTCCTAGCAATGGTAGGGAAACTCAGAAGCGGTGATAGCCCTACTGATGGCATATTGTCTATCTTCATGTAAATCAGGTGGTGGCAGTCACTGCAGGGAGGTGGGGTGGAAATAAAAGGGATGTTGTGTAGTCCACTGTAGATGGCCTTTGCCAGGTTCAGTCATTTCCTGTCCATCTGCCAAAAATCACAAGCTGATAAACGGACATAATCGGAGTGTGGGAAACTGTATTGCTTGATGATCGGGGGGGGTGGGGGGGGTGGGGGGGGGGAGAAGAATGAAAGAAGACTCGTGAATAAAGAAAACAACACTTTATCAGTGGAGATGCAGCCTGACTGGCTGATGCTGAGATAGCGGACCTTGTTTATTCTTTTCTCTGACTCTTACCAAGGGTTTTAACTTGCTCATCCCTCCCATCTTTCTGTGCAGATAGGAGCGAAGACTGTGTGTCCAGTGAAAGGTCACCACGAAAGGAGGGTATATTTAAATGTGTTACCAAACTCCAGGGAATGGGCAAGCCTGCAGCAGTTTCTTCTCTTCTTTTTTTTTTTTTTTCCCTGATAGCATCCCACAGTGGAAAAAAATCAGCACGTGAAGTTGTATTTTATCTAGGCATTGCAGCTGCACATACCCAGGTTCAGTGGCTGGCAGCTTTCTGCCATCAGCACCTGCCATGGCTAACACACTTTCCAAACAGCTCTTTTTACAAAAGGGGTAGATTATTCTAAGATTTCCTGTGGTTCTCTTTGCTTTACATTTCCAAGCCAGTTCTAGAGCAAATGAAATGTTTTATCTGTAACTGATTTGAAATGTTAAATATGTTTGATGCAATCAAGGATCCAGAATGCTGCTGTTCTTGTGATGTCTGGTTTTACACAGTATTTAGCATGTTAATAACCTTGGTTAATCCTGCTGTTTTGCACTGTGATTAGCCTGTACTAGCTCTCTCGTGATGTTACGCTTACTGTTCGAAGCTCTACTGAAGCCATCAAGGAACGGATGCAAGTTGGGGGGGGCTGTGTACTGAAGAGACCCGCCTGCAGCAATGGGATGCTAATCAATTCCTTTTCTCTTGTCTTCTTTCTTTGCAGTAAATGAAATTATAAGGAATGACCTTTCCAGTACCAATGTCCATTCATAGCTTTCAATACGAGCCTAGTATGAAATCCACACACACTTTTGACTTAGCTGGCGAGTCAGCTCAAGTAGAGAGATACCGAATAAACTGAAGATGTTGCCTGGTACCACTCTGATCTTCCACCTTACTGAATGTCAGGAACTGAAGATTTACCTCTTGCTTACAAAGAAGTAGCTCCTCAACTACAACCGATGAAACAGCTTCTTTAAAGAAAATCATCTCAAAAGAAAGAGGAGGGAGTACGCTCCAAGACAGCACACGTTTCATGGGACAAAACTAGGAAACTCAGCAAAATCTAGAGTGCTTCTTCCCAGTGCTGATGTTTTTGGCATGGCACCGCTGGAATACAGCCCTGGAAGTGCCTTATTTTACCAGGTTGTGGCATCAGGGCATTTTTAATAAGCTTTGAATTTGCTGCCATTAAAAGTGTTGGTAGGTGCAGAAACTATAGAGCTTGCGTTCTGGAGAGTGATATTGGGAAAAAAGCGTAGGACTCTGCAGCAAAGTAGGGAATGCAATCACTACTCCAGTAAGATGCGTTTATGGATTCCAGAATTTCTTCAGCTTTTCCTCTGCTGTAATGTACAGCCTATTGCCTTATTCTCAGTGCATTTCAAAGGCGTCCTGACTTGTCATCATCTCAGCTTTCTTTTGCATATTGTCTTTATTATGTGCTAATGAATCATAGGGTTAGTAGTAGCATGTTAAGATTTTGATTTTAATCTGGCTTCAGTCATAGCACAAGTGAGTTGAATAGCACAAAATAAAAAAGGTTGATGGACAAAAAATTGAAATCTATCTATTACATGATAGATGAATGTGTATGCATGTACATACATACTAGTATATATGCATATATTTATATATGACAAATAATATAGATGATTGCCTAGTGAGGGCACTGAATTTAGCAATAATTTCAATTTCTGAGAATGCATTTCAGATCCACAACAAATATTTCAGCTACTTCTTTTGAGGGTTTGTTGCACCTAAGGCAGGTATGCATTTTCTTTCCTCATGCAGTTAAGCAAGCACTTTAGATAGGCAAGAAGGATGCATACAAGATACATGTTATTTACCAAATGACAAAATATGAGTTATAGTAACTGTAAATACCATTATGGAAGAGTGTAAAATATTTGTTCAGTTATAATGTTATTATTCCGCAGAAGCCTTATAACTCTCTGCTACATGTATGAAAAAGAATATTACCAAAAAACCACAAAGGTTTAATATGCAGCGCTGTATAGTGTGTTTTCAGATTAGCTGATGTTCTGGAGCTACAGCTAGGCATGTAGTGTAGCCTTTAACATTGTATTTTTTACAATCAACCGCTTATTATATAACTAGCAACAACCTATTATTTCATATAACCAAAAAAATAAAAACAAAACTAAAATAAAATAGCATGACTTAAATTAAAAAAAGTTTAACATTAATATTGTGCCTTAGGAATCTGTGCCCCCTTCTGGAAATACACCTGAACTACACCTCCGTGCTGGGGTGGCTCCTTAACCCTAATGCAATGAAGACTGAACAGGTTTCACAAAAAGGTGAAATCCTCCTAAGCGTTTTAAAACATTATTCTGTATAATTATGTCTTACTTTCTTTAGAATAAAAATGAAAGCCATATTTGTCACATTTGCACATTACTGTGAAGACATGAGAATATAATATGGCTACATGTACATAATATGCTGTTATTGGTCATTATAATAGTCTGTTATTCCTCACCTGTTTAATCCCAGTTATTTACCCTGTATTTAGCATTGTAGACGTTGCATGAAACATTTCTTATAGACTGCCATATGAAAAGTTAAAAAGCTCGACAGATGTCAGCTTGACTTGTAGCTAGAAAAGAGATCCAATAAAGCAAAATGTTTTGCTGGAAGCTAGTCTTAGAGTGGTTCATTTTATGTTATGTTGACAAATCTTCCTTTCTCATATAAAATAAGCATTTTTACATTTTATATATATCAATAAATATATATCTCCATCTCTTCTATTTGAAGCTGTTTGCATCCTGCTGCATTCTGCTAGTATAACCATCTTAGTATGGAAGTCTCTTGTCACCAGACTCTTCTTCATTTCCCTGCATTTAAAGATGTTGCTGCCAAGGAGAGAAAATGATATATGATACAATTCTCAGACTTTATTCTCTCACTATTTCAGAAATGTCAACGAAGTGTGCGTGGAGGAATCTCTGGTTATGCCAAAGCAGTTTTTTGTTCATATACATAAATACCTTGAGTGAGGCTTTTACAATGCAGGACGATACACATGCATGCACAGACACACCCTCCACATGTTCACATTTCAGCAGTAATTTTAGCAAGTTTTTCAACTGTATTGTTTGGATATGTTGCACCTCCTTCATCCTTATCTTTATTTTCCTCTTTAAGCTATTTTGGAAAAAAAAAAAAAAAAACCCAAACCAAAACAACCTGTTACTTTTAAGCCTGGATAAGGGAAGATTATGCATCTCTTGTATATGTATTCATAAAATAAAAACGAAAGCAGAAATATTTCCTGTATGAGACTGCTATCTTGTTTTTGTATGTGTGTTATGGTTGTTGCTGTCAGTTTATGAAAATGGTTTTCATCAACCCTTTTTTGAAAACAAAGCAAAACCAAAAAGCCACAATGCTCTGAACTTAGACTATAGTCCTTATAGATATGTTCAAAAAGGCTTTTGCTAGGGGTGATTCTGACTATTAAAAAGAGCCCACTGGATGAATTTTAAGTGGTGAAACAAACTACCTTATTAATCATGCAACAAAATACTTGCATCTGTATATATTGCTTGGACAACATTTTCTTTTGCTGTCCCTGGAACTATTTCTGAAACGCGTGGGTTGCTAAGGGTAGGCTTTGGATCTGTGGTCTTCAGTGCGGTAGATACAAGAGACATTTTTGTTAGGCTGGAGGCTTTCCTAGCCCTGCGAGGGGAGGGCTGCCCACAGACTGGCAGAAGGGGATGGCTTGCCACAAACTGCGTATGTGGGATGGATCTGATCTGTGTGATGGGTCCTACTCCCTGAATCCCCCCGCTGCTCTGCCCTGAAGGAGAAGGGGCAACAGGAGGGTGTCAGTCAAAGCTGGGCTGAACACGGGTCTGGGTTTGTAGTCACCTCATCAGGTGGTGCATTTGTGTGTACCAACATATGAGACCTGATGGGCCAAATCATACAGAAACGCTGGAAAAACCTGAGCTGCTTTGATTTTTCTAGACCAAAGGCAAGTTATGAAGTATATAAGCACAACAGCATGCAACCCTGATTTAGGTAAGCATTTAAACACCTTTCAAAAGTTTGTCAAGAAGGAGACACAAATATGCCTTTAAGCCTTTGTTGAATTAAGACCTTTTTCTGCCTTCGGTTTGTCTTCCTGTGAGCAGAGGGTGACGCACCCTGCTCACTGTCACACCTGGCTTCCCCGGCTGCTACCGAATCCCTCGCAATTTAAGGAGAGGCAGATGCTCCAAGCCCATTAAAACCCAGATACAGCCCAGCTCTTTAGAGGTCAGTCAAAAAGCTCTTTCTCTGCTTCCCTGTCTGGAGGGTGGAAATAATGATATTTACTCCTCATGTGGATAGCGTGAGCCATATTGTTGGTGAGGTTCCTGGAAAAAGGAAAATACTGAAAACTCAGTCACAAATTCCCTATGTCTCCCGCAGACCGTGGCATCATTTTGTACCAAAGCAAAATGTCTGGTCACAAACTGAATTCATCCGAGCAACATACTTTGGTCATTGTGCTACCTAGCTTCCTCTGAGCTTCCTTTCCCTCTCATTTCCAGACATCTCCTCCTCAAATCACAGCAGACCCAAGCACAGCTACATTAACCACATCTTGACCAGACTCCTTTAGGCAAAAATAGCCTTTAGCAAACTCCTAGCTGACTCCTTTCATTCATAACCAAAGCAGAAGGTGAATCCCACGCATCCATCTGGTACTATTTGACTAAATAGCCTTGCTGGAGTCATGCCTTTGAAATTTTTCCTTTCCAGCTGAAAATGGCAAATTTCAAGGAGTTAAATTTCTTGGACAGAGCTGTACTGCCTTGAAGCTAAGCTTTCCTTCACCATGTGTGTAATTTTATTGCATTCATCCCTGTAAATCTATTGAATTTGTCTCAGTAAAAATAAAACAAAATCCCTCTCATCAAGTATATTACAGATGAGTGTTAAGGTCACTAGCATAAGATCTTAGTTTCTGTAGCTCTTTTTTAAACAAATGGTCTAATTTTATGTCATAAGCAGTGATTGCACTGTTCATCAAACTAAAGCGAGTCCCATCATCCACCTTTGCACACACTTGCCCAATATGGGGGCTAAGTGTTTGCCTCTTAATTTGCCCGTATTGTTTCCTCTTTCTCAGCAAGTTAATGTTTTTCTTCTTTGAGCCTCTTTCCAAAAAAATAAAAAGGTTTTGATTCTCTTCTTTTCAGGTAGCCAAATAATTTGTTCAGAGCAGATCAGTTACAGATTCTCATACTGTTGGCTTTAATTACAAGCCATTCTTGATTCCAAAACCAGCTTTTTTTTTGGCCAAAGAGACTGTATTTTTGGACTGTGCAAACTCGTGGAGCTTTAACAATTCAAATGGTTTCATTTTCAGGATGTAAGTTGACTGGTAGTATACCTGGCACTTGCCATCGCCCATGGGCACGTTAGCTTTTGTAATTAAAACTGAAAAGTTGCTGACTGTAGCGCTTCCTTGGCCACTTTCAGGGACAGGCAACCCACAAGCCACTCTTTGCAGATGTGGCAAATTCATTTTCAGTCATTTTAGGAAATCCCTTTTTTTTTCAGCTCGGGGAAGAGT
Source organism: Morus bassanus (assembly GCA_031468815.1). NCBI lineage: Eukaryota > Metazoa > Chordata > Aves > Suliformes > Sulidae > Morus > Morus bassanus. Next base: position 64,900,172 of record CM062567.1, on the reverse strand, counting down.
TTCCAAAAATGCTGTCAGCATCAGTTTCCAGCACCTCTTCTGAGTTAGTTTTGCACCCGCAACTCCTGTAGCCAGCCTGTTTCCAGTGCTGCTGATGGAGGGCTTCCGGGTCGAAAATGACATAGAGCGAACACTGACAGCGGGTATCAGTGACAGAGCTGTCCTAGCCCAGGGCTTACTCTCAGCCTGATGGCCAGTTCGCTGACTTGACTTCACGGGTCCATAGCTGGTCCAGTGGGAGCAGCTGCCCAATTGGGCAGTAGTGCACCGCATGCAGCTGTTTTAGGCATCTCCCTTTGCCATCACTTCCCCAGCCTGGCTGAGGAGTGTCCTATACATGCCACTGGGGCCACTGTGTGCCCGTGATGCTGAAGGTGTTTGTAAGCAAGCCCTTGGTGCCCAAAGAGCACAGGTTTGCCTCTGCTGGCATCACTCTCTTCTGCCAGCTCCAGGAACAACTCTCGCCCTCAGACTGGTCGAGATGGGGGCACAGGGACTCACCAGCTGAGAGGTTGTTTGTCTGCCACACTGGGAGGTCCCAGGAGAACAGACTGCATTTTCAGGTGCATTTTTAGGCCCCACACTGGTGACATTTACAAACCCAGTTCTGGGGTGCAAAATCTCCAAGAATGCTTTGAGGTGGGGAGTGTCACAAAAATCACAGAATGGTAGGAGTTGGAAGGGACCTCTAGAGATCATCTCATTCAAGCCCCCTGCTTGAGCAGGTACACATGGAGCAGGGTGCACAGGACTGCATCCAGGTGGGCTTTGAGTATCTCCAGAGAAGGAAACTCCACAACCTCTCTGGGCAGCCTGTTCCAGTGCTCTGTCACCCTCACAGTAAACAAGTTTTTCCTCATATTCAGGTGGAACTTCCTGTGTCCAGTTTGTGCCCATTGCCCCTTGTCCTGTCGTTGGGCACCACTGAGGAGAGTCCGGCCCCATCCTCTTGACACCCACCCTTCAGATATTTATAAGTATTGATAAGATCCCCCCTCAGTCTTCTCTTCTCCAGGCTGAACAAACCCAGGTCTCTCAGCCTTTCCTCATATGAGAGGTGTTCCAGACCCCTCATCATCTTCATAGGTCTCCACTGGACTCTCTCCAGTAGTTCCCTGTCTTTCTTGAACTGGGGAGCCCAGAACTGGACGCGGTACGCCAGATGTGGCCTCAGCAGGGCAGAGTAGAGGAGGAGGATAACCTCCCTCGACCTGCTGGCCACACTCCTTATAATGCACCCCAGGACACCCTTGGCCTTCTTTGCCACAAGGGCACAGTGCTGGCTCATGATCAACTTGCCATGAATGTCCACCAGCACTCCCAGGTCCTTCTCAGCAGAGCCGCTTTCCAGCAGGTCAACCCCCAACCTGTACTGGCCCATGGGGTTGTTCCTCCCCAGGTGTAGGACCTTACACTTGCTTTTGTTGGATTCCATGAGGTTTCCCTCAGCCCAGCTCTCCAGCCTGTCCAGGTCTCACTGAATGGCAGCACAGCCTTCTGGTGCATCAGCCACTCCTCCCAGTTTGGTATTGTCAGCAAATTTGCTGAGGGTACACTCTGTCCCTTCGTCCTGGTCATTGATGTGTATGTTGAACAGGACGGGACCCAGCACAGGCCCCTGGGGAACACCGCTGGTTACAGGCCTCCAAGCAGACTCTGCACTGTTGATCATGACCCTGTCCCAAAATTCAATGCAACGTTGTTCCCATCCAGCCAGGGGACATTCCAGTGACACCAGTTTCATGGTACTGGGGGAGAGCAGAGACCTCTGGGCCTCACCAGAAAATATTTCAGTGCTCGGCAGGAATTTTTTAAGTGTAAGGACTGGGGTTTTTCTGGTCTGTTTTGTTTTGGTTTTTAATAAGAAAAATGACATTTCCTCCAACATGAAATCTTTTGCATTACTTACTTTTTTGGTTTTTTAATTTTCTGCTTGGAAAATACAAACCACATATTATTTTGGGTCAGGTTGATCCAAGCTGCACCCTCTTTTCCCCTCGCCCCCCTCCAAGTCTCTGGGCTGGGCTGCTTTCCCAGACGATGGCTCCCCCTCCACCCAAGCAGAGCCGCACAGGCATCACATGCATACTGCCTCTGCCCAGTTTCTTGAATGGTTTCTTTGCAGGAAACTCCTCATGGATCTTTCCTGCCTCCTTGGCCCCCTTCCAGGGCTCCTGCCTGGGCCAAGCTGATCCAGCCCGCTGCTCTCATCCTCCTGGCAATCTCTTCTTTTTATTATTTTTTTACCATAAGCTTCTTGTATATTTTATCCTACAAAACAGATTGGCCCTAGTCGGATGATGACACTAAATTGAGCACTCACCTTTTGGCATATTGAATGAGTTACTCTAGTGCTTTCCACCCATCCTGTGCACAGGCAGCTACTCCTCTGGTTTTTTAACACTGTCTGCCCTGCTGGCACACTGGGATGGCTCCTGTCCAGCAGCAAGCTCCTTGTGAAGTACACCGCAGCAAGGGGCTGAGATGCTGGATGCATGCACAGAAGGGACAGAGTTCATCACTGGTGGTACAGGGGGGTTAGCTCAAGGGACCTCGTGAAGGACCTCGCCAGCCAAGCGCTCCCTGCTCCCAGTGCCAGACGGGCAGTGCCAGTGATGGGGCGCTGAGCCTTTTGCTCTGACCCACAGCAACCGCCTAGCCCTCGACAAGGCTCCATCCCCCACCACGCCTTGTGACAAATCCTTGGCAACCCCATAATTTAGTGGTGGTAATGGTGGTGCAAAAAAAAAGTGTGTTGGGGGGTGAAGAGCACGAGAGGCAGAGGGAGGAGGAGAAGCACTATGTAGCATTAACCTGGTTGCTGGCAAGGCAGCAGAAGCCATGGGCCTTTCCTTCCTGGCGACGTCACTGGCCAGGCAGAGAGGAGAGACCCACCACAGCACAGCACGTGGGGCCCTGGCCACACTGCCCCAGCCAGGGGTGAGTGTGGGCCTGGCTGGGCGTGGGCTGAGAACAGCCACACTTCAGTGCACCTGTGGAAACAAACCCTGTGCCAGTGTGCCCCTGGGATGTGCCCCAGGAAGACCACCTGTCACCCTCCTTCTGGCAGGTGCCGGTCAGAGCGATTAAAGCGGGTTTATGGTGGTTTCTCCATCCAGCAGCATGGGGGGTGACAGGGCTGAAGGGGCTCCAGGGCCAAGGCTGCACAGCAGCGGCGGTGCGTGGGAGGGAGCGAACTCTGCCTGACTCCCGGGATGAGTCTGTGCAGGTGGGTGTATGGAAACACATCTTCCTTTCTCTTTAACTTTCTAACTGAACAGTGTGGTCTGGGCAGAGGAGCAGTGGGGGGGAACCATTTCCCTGTCCCTCCTTGTCTTCGGGAGCAAAACAGCCCTTTCAGCAGGGAAATGCCACTGGGAGCAGGAAGCACTGGGTGTTTTCAGTGTGCTCTGGTGCAGCCGCTCACATGACTCCTGCTGACCATGCAAATGACAACCCGAGCATCTGTATGAAGACACAGGCCAGTGTAGGAGTTTCTAGTTCAGTTTTCCCTGCAGTGCACGTTACCATTGATGCTTTAGAAAGTCGATTTCAAGAGTGGTGAACAAGATCAGAAAACTCTCACTCTCAATTTAGAAAGTCGGTAGTTTCAGGGTTCAGCACCAGAGGGACAGGAGCCAGGTGCTGCTCTCCTCGCAGCGCTACATGCCCGCTGAACCACAGCGGTGAAGTACCTGGCCCATACCGAGGGCCACCTTCATTGCAGGTGATCACTTCAACATCCATGGGATCATTCAATAGCAACGATCGTCTTGCTTTGATGTAAGGTAGCAGGCACCGGAGACCTCTAGCAATGCTCACAGGCACAAGGTGCCGGGGCATCACTCACAGTCATTCCAGCTTGCAGGGAGGGATGATGCCTTTAGCAGATTAACCCCTTGGTATTGCTGCCAGCAACCACTGCGTTAGCAGGATGTGTCGGTGAAGCAGGTCGCCACATAGTAAAGAGCATAATAAAAGCTTAGATCCAGTAAAAAAATTTTGGTCTGCCCAACCCCTTCTAAAATATGTGGGTGTACCAAAAGATAAGTAGAGAAGTAAAACTTGTTGCTAAAAATAATAATGGAAAATGATTGCTACATTTGTGGTTCACATGTACGTGGTCTGTATGAGCTTTATAGGCCTAAAGAGGTAAACAGAGTGTTTGACTGACTAGTAATGTTAAATAACTTCTTATATAACACAATGTGTCCCTAAAACATTTTTGTGGCTGAAGTATGCATATTTCTGGTGACTCAAGTATCCTATCTGAGCTCTAAAGCAGCGGTCAAGCACAGTGACGGCACATCACTTATCACTGCTACCTACTGGTCCAGCGGTTGACCTAAAACCCCAACATTTCCTTTCCCCACAGCCAGGGTTGTGAAGTGTAGGATAACAAACACACCATACGCCGTCTGCTGACGCACTTCAGTCCCATTGCAGATTACAGCACGGTCTCACAGAGTATCGCTCCTGCCGGCTCTGCTGGGTGATGGAAAACACAGAAAGGCCTTTTCTTTCTAGGCAGATCTTTATCAGCCTAATGTGTCTGAACCACTCCAGTCGAGAAGAAAGACACTGAGGCAGCCTGGCCCTGGGGTTTGTGGTTTTACACACTAATGCTTTATCCGGATTCTTGTGGCTACCTCGGTCGGGCATCCCCAGTTTGAGGGCACTTCTCAGAAGAGCAGAAGGGTGCCCATTTTTGCCTCCCAGTGTAGGGGACACCTCCTGCCGCTGGCTCCCATGGACACACTGCCGAGTGTTGCTGAGCTGCCGCAGAACCGGCATGGTCCCAGCAGCTGGCACGGTACTTGGTCAAAATCCCTTGGGAATTTTTTTTATCCAAGAAATCAAGATTTTAGTCTCTTTGGGCCTTTCTTTAATGTGCTTGGAAGGGCTGACTGCACATAAAGCCCCCCATTTACTAAACCCAGAGAGTTGCGCAACACAGAACTGGACTGTACTATGTGAACGTTCTAAATACCTTTGTTCGTAGGATTTTTTTGTGCTTCACAGCCATGCTTCATAACCATGACGAGGAATGAGTTTAAGCCTCTCTGGTCACACATGCAGTTAATCTGGACCAATGCTCAGCTGGAAGATAAACCCAGTCAGTGCCTGGGGTTCCTCTTTCCTCCTGTCTTCTCCCACTGCAGCTGCCTGTAGCTTGGCACGTAGACATACTTTGGCAAGACACCATGTCAACAGCTTCCCTTGTTCACTGGCTGTGCTGTTAGCACGCCACGTGCTTTGCACGCATCCCGGCGAGTGCTGAGGGTCCAGCCACCCCCGGGCGACCACGAAGAGCAGAGGAGGGTTCATACTTCAGGGAGTCCTAGGTGCTGTGGGCATTGAAAGCGGACCTGCAGGGATGGCAGTCACAGCATGACGCTGATCCTTGGAGGGTGTTTTGAGCTCCCTGTTGCTTTGTAGCTTACTGAGCGTGGTAGCGTTAGAAGTCCAGGCCTGTGTACAGAAATCTTGCCTACTGGATGCCATTCCTCAGCACTGACCTTCCACATCAGGATGGGAAAAGAGCTGTGTTTTTCAGCTCTGTTTTCTGAGCATCCACTTGACGTTACTCAATGGAGTTCAGTCAGTGCTCTTCAATAAGTGAAACCACACATCCCAGCATTGCAATATACTGTCTTATAATACAAGTTGCCACTGGAGACAGTATCAGTACTATTTTCAGCTGATGGGAATTTTCCAATTTTTGTTTTCTTCTATAAAATTTTGCATCAGAATGCCAAATGTTTAGGTATCGTGGGATTTTTTTCCCCCACAAAACTATTTTTTCAATTAGTTACAGAGCTAGCCAAAAAAACATTGAACTTCGGAGAAGAAAAAAAAAAAAATGCAACCAAACTCCCTTTTCAGCTGGCTCTATTGTTCACATCTTCGATTATTTTCTTCTTTCTGCAGACCATAAATTTTGCCCAGTTAAAAGGAACTGGACTGATTTTCATCTTCTACAACTATAACTGTAGTTACTCCTGAATTATGCCAGAATAAGTGAGATCAGAATTGGGCTCAAAATCCTACTTCTCCAGAGCTTGATGATCAAAGTTATGTTGTGCAAGAGACACTGAGGGGGTAAAGGGAATAGAGGACAACTGGCTTATTGCAGTCAAAAAAAGGGTTAGTGCAATAGCCACTGCACTTTGGCTGCCTTGCAGAAGAAAAAAGCTCATGTGCCTCAGCCCCATCCTGGCTCTTTAGAGAAGTTGAAGTTGCATCACTCTCGTCCCAGCTGATTTCCAGGCTCCATCTGGCTGTGTAGTTGGGCCCGTAGATGCTGATTATCAGTGCTGCAAGGCCCATCGGCTTGACCTGGGATGTTTGGCTGAACTCATGGGTCTGAGGTCACGCCTGCTCCTGCTGGCCTCCCAATCTGTTCCTCTTCCTTCAGCAGGTCAGCGACTTATCTGCATGCCACAGGGAGCACCCTGGTGGCAATCCTGTAATTTCCTGCTTCTGGCCTCTGCTGGTTTGAATCCCAGAGAGACAAATCTGGAGGGGGAGACACCCTGTCTGCACACCAGCTCTTGGAAGGGTCTGGCTTCTGATGGTACAAAGCACTGGGAGATGTATGCAAGCGGGAAAACCAGAAGCACCCAGTGATAGGCTTTGACACAGGCTGAAAGGTAGGCAATAGATGAGTGACAGCTGGGTCACTCAGCAGACACTGAGTCAGGGAGACCTTACTGTACAGACCATCATCAGGCTGTTGAAGACTTTTTCCAGCCAGTGAAGCTCACTGAACTCGAGAAGACTTTCTGCTGCCCAAATAGGCCAAGCTGGTGAGGCCAAATCCCATCCTTCTATCGTTGCAATATCCCAGACTGCATCCTGAGGGGACTGAGCAGGGTGAAGCGGAAATCTCAGTGCATGGGCAGTGCTCACATTTGGAAAGATTTGAGCAAAAGTATTTAGTATAAATGCTGCTGTCTCTAGTCTTACAGTATTGCCAGGTCCTAAAACAGATACTACCCAAAGCAGGTGTCCCTGCCACTTGCTCCTGCACACAAATGGGTGCATGTCCTTGGCGGTGGTGCATCTCCTACCATGAGGAATCAGGCCATTACTGGCTGTTGCCTTCTCCAGCCATCAAGATTGCTGCGATGGAGAGCCAGGCTCAGCTGATCCCATGACCTCTCTGATCCCGTGGCCTTCACTAGCTTTATTCCTACTCTGCTAACGTGTGCAGCTTGTGTCGCGTGGAGCTGGGATTCTTCACAACCTAGCAACGATACATATTTACACAGCCTCAAAGAGTCCCTAAATAATCCTTGTTGAGACTTTATTCACAGATAGAATAATGATAGAAGATTGGAAAAAAATAGAAAGGAACATGCCCCAAAATACATCTTGTTTTATTTTGGTTTTTTGTTTTTTTTTTCTTGTCGTTGCTGTTTATACTTGAGGTTGGTTTTGCTCCTTATTTTAGGAAGATGTTCTTTGTTAAGTTTTATATGTATATTTTTTCAGTTAAACTGCATAAAAATAGAAGTCAGCACTGACTATCAATATTTATGCATGAAGCAATTATTTTAGAAGGCCCGTAGCTACAGCGCAATCCTTCTTCTGTATACTTTCTGTCATGATTTCAAATGGCAAAAGGAAGCTTCAGAAGGAGTTTTCTGTCCAGAGCTTTGGACAGGGAATGCACCCAGGTTCTCAGATTTAAAAGAAAAAGGGGACAATGTTTCAAGTGGCTATGTAGTGAGGAGAATGGAAAAAATAGTATTTCAGCCTTGGTTGCATACAACGTTTACTGCCAAATCGCTGAATGTGAGGGTTTGGTTTAACCCTCCTTTGCTCCTCTGTGGCTGAACTTCACAGACATTACTGAAGCTCTGAGCAGCGCCTACATTCCCGGTGGTCTCGACTCCTCCTTCCTCTGTCGATGCGATTAAGCACGGTGGATCCAAGCCTGCCCTGATGGAAATCCCTGCAGCTGTGAGGCCGTAACCCAAGCCAGAGTTTGCCCAGCTCAGTTTATGCTGCACTAGACACAAACAAAGGCCTCGCTGACTGCAGCTGACTGCGGAGCAACAGCCTCCAACCAAGATGCAATGCCACCACCACCAAAAAGAGATTACATTCACACTAGGAGTTTTGCTTCACTTTAAATCGCCACCAGAGATTCATTTGTTTTGATAGTTCTTTCGTGGCAAAATTTTCAGTATTCTGTTTTTGAACGTGAGTACCTACATTATCTGTCTGGTCCTGCAGTTTATGGGCTCTGTAATGATAAGTACTCACACTTCACCATTCACTCACTTAAAGATCTAACAGAAGACCTGAATATTCTGTTTGAAAATTTGGCTCAGCCTCTCTGAGGATAGATTTAATAATTTAAAAAAAAAAAAAAAAAAAAAGACAGAAGCAGGGGAGGTTTTGGAAGGGCTATGTTATGCTAACGGTCATAAAGCAGCCTCTGAAAGCAAGGCAGTGTCTGCCACTGCCAAACAACCGCATTTCATTACTTTGGAACCACGTTTTAGGGCTCAGGCAGCTTGTTTAAATACTTTTATAGTGCCCCACCGCCACGGGCAGGCCTGCTGCAGCCTCACCCCAGGTCTCTGTTGTTTCTGTCTGGTGCTGCTGGGCAGCTCCCTTCCAGCCCTTTGCGTGGGGCTGCTGCTCATCCCAAGGGATGTTGGAGACTGCACACACAAGGATGGCTTTGCCATCCCTGGAGCAGCGGGGTAGGGATGCAGCAGACATCCACCAGCCATTAATGCACAAATCTGTTGCTAAAGAAGGGAAGTGAGGAACAACTCCTGCAATTAGAAGCACAGAGTGATTTTAAGTAGGTAAACTGCCAGAGCTGGTGATGTGCCAGAATGGGATTTGGCCAGGGCACCACGACTAACACCTGCATGGATACAAGAAATGCCATGGGATCAATGACTTTGAGTGCTCAGAACCTCCCGTCTCCTGTGTCGCCTCAAAGCTCTCCCCTCTGGCGGCACGGCACGAGGTGCAACATCTGGTCTGCAGTTGACACCAGAAACATCATCATTATGAACTGGTCCAGTGAAGACTCAGCCTGAAAACCACAACCTAATGAACCTCCAGCCCCACACTGTGCAAAGGCTCTCAGCCCGGCGCAGGCTGAGCCGGGGATGGTGGAGACTAATGGAAAACCTCCCCTGCATACTGCCAGGCACAGCTATCAGGCCAGCTTGGTTACTGTAATGTGTGAGCTCCGACAAGAACATAGCAAAAAAAGAAAGAGCTGACCACAGGCAGATTTATTCCTAACTGTGTCACTGGTGAGCGCCGTAATTCCAAGCCGGAGGTGGGAAAATGGGTTTGTTTTCACAAGAAACCTGTCGATGGAGAAAAGAAAAATTTGAGGAGAATTTAGCAACTGGCTGAATTTGGCAAATAATTTCAGCTGGAGAAAATAGCTAAAATAGTTCAAACTTGAGGGGGGGAGTGGGAGAAGAGAAATTCTGAAAACCCATTATTTGCACAGCTCTCCTCCAAAGAGCTTATATTATACTGCCCGCTACCAGCTGGCCTGAGATTTAGGTTGCCTAATATTTTCCGTTATAAAAGGTTCTTTCAACATTTTTATTTTTTTAGAAGCTCTAACACCTCCATTGTTTGCAGCAGGCCCTTATAATTTGGCAGGGACAAAGCCCCTGGGCTAGAGAAGTGCCTTTTCTTTCATCCATGAAATTCCAGTCAGGTTTGGCTGGATGAAAAAAAACCAAAAACTGTTAAAAATCACCATTTCCCTTCTCTCTCTTATGTGCCTCAAGAAAATATGCTGGCAGGCCGCCAGCATAGCAAGTGAACATGAACGTTCTCACTAAATTGAGCCCAGGTTGTCACCAAAGCAGCCGTCCAGACTCTGCTGGGAACGTCTGGGGGCTTCCAGGGCAGCTGCAGCAACAGGAGAAGAGTTGCGGGAGACCAAGCACCACCCCGAGGAGTTTCCCCAACAGGAGAAGGAGACAAAGAGGAGAAGGAGCTCCTCCTGCTCCTCCTGCCACTGATTTAAAAGACCTGGCAAGCCAGTCTCTGTGCCTTGGGGCTCCTGCCCCTACTTCTTAGGCTTGGAAGAGTAGAGCCAAGTTCTCACTCAGCCAGCTGTGAAATAGCAACAGTAAGCCATGCTCCTCTTTCTCCAACACCTGGCTCTTCTCCTCAGGAACAGCAATCTTATCCTGTTCTCCCCTAATGTAATTAACCCTGCAGTCCTAATTTTATCAGTCTATTCTGTGATGCTGAACAGCAAATGGGTTTGGTGGTTGTCGGGGGGGTTTTTGCAGCACTGGAGAGGGGATAGTTGTCTTGGAAAAGTTTCTGGCTTACAGGTTGGAAGGGGACCAGCCCAGAAGACTGTGCAGGAAGAGACGAGAGCCCAGGAGCCAGACTTACTAGGGAGGCAGCTTCCAAACAGTGGTCAGGAAATAGAAATGGGACCATGTGTACAGAAATGAGCCCAGGGAGCTAACAGGAGTGGAATGGGAAATGGGAAAATTTGGACATCCTTTTGCAGGAGACCTGGTGAAGGCCTGGAAGATCTTAAGTAGCCAATATAATCCACTCCTGGCAGAGAAGGCTATATTATGAAAGTCAACATTGAGTGGAATATAGCAACATGAGCACTAAAGCAGAAAGGAACATAGAAATATATAATTTGGTGGTCCCCCAGTCTAGTTTTTGGCCTCCACAGGTGACATTGGAAAGGATGGCATAAAGAAGCTCTGCAGCCAACAAATTCCTGCCATTTGTGAAAATCCTAGTTCAATCCTAAACAGCAAGAAAGTGGTTTATGCTGCAGAGTATCAAGTTTTATGTGTCTTCCCAAATCTGTTAGTATTAACTGAAAATTGGATTGAAAGCCAAACATCAGAGTTCACCAAACAGAAAATGTTCAGCTTGTCTGTGCAGATCTCTTCATTCCCATAGATGTGTAGCTGTCAAGAGAATCGAGCTGACTTGGCAGGGGAGGTGCTTATCCATGGAAAAGCTGGTAGTGCCCATTTAAGTTTAGTTGTTGCCTGTAGACAACAGGGAGAAAAGAACAGACGGTCACCTTAGCTCTGTCATCCTGCCTCTGCTCTGTTGGCCACGTGTGCAAGGTTCAGGCCTGACCCTTTGCTCCATCCAGAGATGGCATTTTGATGTTCTTTTGGAAATAAAACTCCACTCTCACATCTGAATTCAAACAGAGTCAAATCTGTGCCCCTCAAGGGAAAGTGGCAGTTCAAAGATGGGTCTTGGTACTGCTTCCAATTTAAATAGAAAAGATTGTGTATTTTCCCCTTCAGCTGGATATTGTATTAATTAGCACGGTAACTTCTGGAGTGCTACTAATATACCCTACGTTCAACCACTTTGGCAGTAAAAACCAATGAAGCAAACATCAGCAATTCTTGAAGACTGAATATAACTATGAGTACCTGAAGACTCTTTCTTTGGATTGCAGGAGTGGGATAACTTGTCAGGAATGAGTAAATTGGAATCAAATACGTCTAGAATTCAGACTAGCTAAAGACAGAATAATCAAAACCATCAAAGCTTGGTGCATAATGGTTTGAGACAAGTGGTCCAGCAAATATTGTTCTAATATCATCTTAACCACAAGGGCTGCTCAGATGTGTTTCTTGAAGACGTTTAAGTTAGCAAAGAGTACTTATCATTAATCTTTTATAATGGCTTTTGGGAGCCACAGTTCATTTAAACATTTTACATTTTTATTACTTATGTATGCAGGGCAGCAATTAAAGCTGTCGTGGTCATATAATGAAGACTAATGAAAGCAGGACGAAGGCAGGTTTTCATTTTCTGTCAACCTGAATATCCATCTGCTTCTGCCATCTCCCTGCCCCCTCCCCCCCAAAATATTTTTTTTTTCTTTGCTTGAATGCCAGCTCCCCAGTCCCTAGGCATTTAACCAAACACCTTCACAGCTGTCCAGGATGAACTATGAAAACTAGGCATATCTCTTGGTAATCAGACAAGTACTGTAAAAGGCTCAGTCTTCCTCAATGCAAGTAAATGTGAGTGATGCAATAACAACATCTTTATGGTATGTTTTCTTGGCCACTGTGAAGTAATAGTTTTGGAGGGGAGACAGGGATTAGTCACCCCACAATTAGTCATTCTGCAGTGTAGTTTGATACTTGAGAGATCTGTATTTCAGAAATGCAGTTCTGCAACCTTAGGTCCTATTTTCAAGTACTTTCTGCTTTCTACCTCTTTTAATTGGGAAGAGTTTGTAGAAAGAAAAAACATGCACTCTGTGCTTCATGTGCTTCTGCACTCATGCGTGTCTATTCCATCTTCATACACACTTCACTTTCCCTTTCTCGGGAGCTGCAACTAAAACCCCAGTTCGGGAAGTGCCTGCTGTCCACAGCAGCTTTCCCTCACCAGGCTCGCTTCTGCTGCCAGCAGAGCCTCCGTCTTAGCTTGTCTACGGGAGAGCCCATCAGCCTGGCTGGGTATCCTAATGCTAGTACTGCAAAGGAGGGGACGAACATGTACGGCCAATGCTCACGTGTGTCTCCAGTAGCTTGGAAGCCCAAGAGGGGCCAGTGCTCATTAGCACTTGGCGAGGTGCGGAGGGGCTCATGGCCGCTGCAGCCTGCGTGCTTGAGAGAGCTGTATGGGGAGTGAGCCATGAGCTGGGGCACTGGGAGACACCTCCTTCCCAGAGCAATTTACTGCTTTGGGAATAGTAAAGGACAGAGATAGCTGAACTTGAAGTCTCCTCTTTTGTAAGAGTCAGAAACTTTGCTACAGGAAATAGGTTCATTTTAACTGGAATTCTTCTGAGTCAAAAAGGCAATGCAGATGTTTTAAAGTGTTAATCATAAATATCAGGGGAGAGGGAGCTTAATGGCAGAGCTCCCAGTGAGTAATGACTTAATGTTTGGCCTCAAATATTTCAGCTGGTAAGATGTTGCGTACTTCACTGATCTGTAACATGGCAGCTCTGCAGTTGTCTTAACCATTTCATTTTTGGAGTGAGCAGTTGCAGTCTAGCCCATGTGTCACAGGAAGTGTGCTGTGCAGCAGGGATTGCACTAAACACACGTTCATCACTGGTCCAGGCACCTAGACTGGGTCTAGTCCTCTCCTTATAAGATGGCTTGTTTCATCAAATCTCCCCACCACAGCAAGAACCTGGATCTTCTTCCCAACCAACCTTCCTCCCAGCTCCTTGGTATTTCTCCATTGCCAAACTCTCATCTTCTGAATGTATTCCACACACACCAAAGCCTGCTTGAAATTTGGCACCTATAGCCTTTCATAATTCTGCTTGTGTTGGTACAAATAGAGTTAATATCTTCTTGTTTCAGACACGTTGCTGTCATTATTACTTACCAGCCCAAACTCCAAACACAAAAATCAAATCTGGCAAAAGAAATACAGAGCAAGTCATGGGCCAAATTGATTTGACTTAAACCAGCATTGAAACAGATGAAATACTGTCTTTCATTTGGAAAAACAGCAGCTGTGTCTGTACATTAACTACTGTGCTTCTCCAAAGGGTTTTTCCCACATGCAGGGCCAAACTCAACCAAATGAAGCTTGGAGTTCGAAGGTAAACCTCCCATGAAATTCCTGGATCAAACTGTTTGAAGATGTAAACAGGCTTACTTGATTTGAGGTCAGCTGAAAGCAGTATGTGTTGCACCAACTATGAGAATTCAGCGTAACGTCTCTGCTGATGGCAGTCAAGAGCTGAGTAGAAAAACTCTAGCGCAGAGGACACCAGCTAAAGGGTAGAGAGCCTTGCTCTTCTACCCTTTCTTCTCTGGCTATAAGCAGATGCCAAGGTCAGTACCCCACAGAATAACAATCATCGTAATTTGCAATGATTTAATATCAAAATGTCAGCACCGAAGTGCAAGGAATTCTGTTTCTCCCCAGTCCCAGTGTGTGGTAGCTATACACAGCCGGCATTTTCCCACAGCCCCGGCATGGTATAGACCTCTCATACCAAATGAGTGCAAACACACTACAATTACAAACTAAACCGTTTTTTGGTATACTGGAGAGTCCTGATTGGTGCAAGCATGCTGCATAATCATCTTTTCACCAGTAATGTGGTTTAAAGGCTGAGCTAACCTGAAACAATACTGTCTGAGTGAGCCTAGCAGAATTGGTAGCTGTGTGTGTAACTCAGCAGGGAGTTTGGTGGTGTGGTGCTGTCCCTGGAAGCAAAGTACCCTAGAGAAAGCGCAATTCAGACTTGCTCTCAGTGACACCTATATGAATGCTACCAGGGTTGGAGAAAGCACTTCAATGCCATTGTAACGTAAGCAGCATCTGAAGTGATGGTTATCTTAAATGTGTTTTAAATTTTAAATCCTGATGGTTTCCCTGAGAATGGGATAGCTAAAATAGCTTGTAGATCCCAAAAGTGAAGTTTCTTTTTTTTTTTTCGCTTTGCTGGTGGGTTTTGTGCCTCAGAGGGAAGGGGAGAAGCCAGTTTTCTGATGACGCTCATAGACCTTGTTTCCCTTTACTCAACAGGGTGTGCATGGCACGCCTGCGTTCCTGAAGTTGAAGACTGCGCTCCAGCTGTCATAGAGTCAAAAAATGAGGCATATCCTTGAGGCAGCTCCGGTCCTTTTACACAGAAATGATGCGGGGGAGAAAATCAAGGCAGATGCAATTAGTGAAAATCAGAAACTGCAGTGAGGCTTCTCTCTCTGGCTGTGTTCATGCAGGGCTCAGCACGAACAAAGCAGCCTTGGACTCCTTACAGCCTAACAGAAGGAAGATCACTATAAGCACCAGGTATTTCTGTTAGTGGGAAGCATGGTAAATGCTCTTTCTGTGCCAGCAACACCTCCTGTTGGCAAGCTTACTTGGCAGGCTTCAGGCACTGAAGCAAACGTGCTCTCTGTTTTGTGAGATTCACCAAAGTGGGTTTATCCCTGTCATGCCTCTCAAGAGAGTCTGAGGAGCCAGTTGTGGCCCTTCAATGTGAGGGAATGAAGTGGCCAAAAAATTGGGACTGCCTGAAAAAGAGTTGCCCCTTAGTTATGCCAAGCAATATGGAAATCATTTCAGAGTGGGTTGTTTTCACTTTTTTTTTTTTTTTTTTTCATAATCTTGCTATATTTTAAGTCTAGGTTTTGCTTTTCATTTCATTTTTTTCACTATCTCAGTGTACATTAAAAGAACAGAGAGTTAGTACCATGTAAAGAGAGAGAGCGGAGAGCAGAAGTCAGGATGCAGAAAGCCTGGGAGAAGCAGCCAGTCCGAGCTGGCTGCTCAGTGGTACCCAGAGGGATCACAGGATCATTCAGGCTGAAAGGCACCTTGGAAGGTCTCTAGCCCAACCTCCTGCTCCCACCAGTGTCAGCCCTGAGATGGAGCTTACACTGCCTCCTGGGCTACCCTGAGTGCAGAGCAGAGAGAGGCAGTCTACATGCCACAAAGCTGCTTCATGGGGAATAACCCATGGCGTACAAGATCAACCAACTGGCACCCCATTGGGCATGGGGACCTACCCTTTTCTTCCTGGCTTTTCTAGGGACTGGCATGCTGGGTGTTAAGAGGATGTAATTTAGCCTACCAGTTTTCCAGTAGTGCAGGGGAAGGGGAGTTGTTCCCCCGCACTGAGACCAGCTGGTGGTGAGCTCTGTTCCCTCTCACCTCACTCATGGCCATGCCCTCTGGGGAGGACCTGGCCAAGGTGGTGGTGGAAGCTCCCATCAGCGCTCTTCCTTCAGGCAGAAGTAGGAGCACTGAGGGCTTGTGCAACCAGCAACATCCTTGGTGTGCCTGGCTTATGATAACCAGTTCTTCTTTATAGTAATCCCAGCTGGTGGTAAATGTTAGCACCATGCACATACCATTTTACCTTCTACTTGTTGCTGCCTCCTCTCACTTTTAATGCGTGAGTAAACAGAGGCACTTAAAACCCAGGTGCCTTGCTTGAGATGGTCTATCCCAGCGGAAGTGCAGGGCCCATACCTGCCAGCTGCTGGCTCTTCCTCCTGTCTTCACATCATTAGCCCATTCTGCTGTGAGCACATCCCTGCACAGAGCGTTGCAGAGACCGGGGCAGCCATGGAAGCTATTCTAGGGGCAGCGCACAGGCTGGGATGGGTGGTCCCACAGCACGGCATCGCTCTGCCGCCTGGCCCAGATCCAGCCTGGCTCTCCTCTGCCCAACCTGCCCCTTTGCCAGCGGCTGCCCAAAGCCAACGGACCAGAGGAATCACCCCGGTGCTGCTGTACCCAGAAATGGGTTATTGGTGCGATATGGTAAACTTTGCCTTAGAGTTTGTTTGGGAAGGATGGGAAATGGCCACACAGAAAAGAGACAGAAGCAAAAAAACCCTAGGAAAAATAAACTGCAGACAATATCTCATTGATACAGTGTCTGGGGCTGGCACTGTAATTCAGGCAACAGGCAGAGGAGGGAGGAAAGCCCTGGCCCTCGGAGTAGCCCATTATTTTCACTGGTACTGCCCGTGCTTTCCCACCTCCAGGCATCACTGGAGCCGGCGGGGGTGCCTTCAGAAGGGCCACGAGGGCATTTTTGCTTCTGCTGCTTTGCCCACTCTCTCATTACGGTGAGACCGCGCTGCCACCCCCGCGCCGCTGCCGGCTGCTGGGGTGCTGCTGAGGGAGGCTCAGGACCGTGCTGCAAGCACATCCCTGTGTCCAGACCTTACCCAAAGGGCTGGGCCGGCAGCCGCAGCCTCCCAAGTGGGGCCATACGCACAGCTGTCTCCTGCGCCTGTTGAGTCACCCCACTGGCTACTTCTTTCTTGTTGCTTTAGCTAAATCAGGCGATCTGCCCTGCCCTTACAGGGCTACTTGGCAGCTGCTGAGGACCCTGGTCCATGCCAGCCAGCGAGGGGCTTTGCTTGCTCTCAGGCTGGGGTTGCTGCAGTCAAGAGAACGAGCAAAGCGCACACGAGGAGAACTGCAGCCTTGTATATCTGTCACATAAAACTCAGAGCCCCCAGTCTGGCTCTTTATCAATTATTAGCCTGCTGCTAAAAGAAGAAAACAGATTTCATAAGCGTGTTTCTGTTCCACACACCAGACAGATAGTCTGGCTAAATGATTTATGGGTGTGAGTTAGTGCGTGTGTATGTGTATATGCGCATATGGTTCAAATCCTATAAAGCAGAGTCCTGCCTGTGTGTGCGTGTGTGTGTATTTAATGCTTTATATGGTACATCATTCCTTTTTCGTGTGTGCCTGTCTGGTTTTCTTGGGCAGCGCCAGTTACAATTTCTTTTTTTTTTTTTTTTTTCTTTTTTTTTTTTTTCATTTCACATGAATTGTGCAGTGGAAGCCAAGAGTGTCTGCCAACTCTGCTGTCCCAAAAATAAAAGTTGACACTCTTCTCCTAGAAACAGTTATCTCCCCAGTGTAGTCATGGTCAGACACACCCACACCCATCCCTTTCTTGAAACTGAGACTGAATTTAATAATGTGCTTGGCCGCTTTTATTTCTGACTTAAAATGTCAAAGATTGAAAGACCTTTTTTTAAGAATGCAGAGGATTTAAGTGATCCCAGGACATGGCACTTACTATTGTAAGTGTGCGTGAAGAAGCGGACTGCTCTCCTCCGTGCTGGCAGCTGGGAACAGTGTTGCAGAAGCCAGGGGCAAAGGTGGAAGGAAGCAGTGATAGGAGAGTCACCCCACCTTCTCTCCAAGTTAAAATTCCCCTCTTCTCTCATCTGGACATAGGTACATGTTCAATGGGCTGGTACAATGTTCAAATTTCCTTGAATTTTTCTTTTTGGTTTTTGAGGTTTGGGACTCCTCTTTCCACGCCCCTAGTTTACTTAGGGAAAGTAAACAAACACTGATTTCACCCCGATGATAAGTGCCACAAACAGAGTCTGAGGAGGGAAAGCTGCTCAGCTGTGAAGCCAGTTCACATCCCTGCCTAGCAGAATAGCAGCGAGGGGCTGGTAAGGGTCATGCAGGACATGTCGTCCATTCTGAACTTATACTTGCCCTATGCAACTTGTTTTCTAAGTCACTTGGCAGAAAAGTAGCTATTCAGTGTTGCTGCCATAGGTATTTCAGAAATGGTGCTTTTAGGAAGAGGTGGCAACAGCCCTTGGAAATGTCCGGTTCAGATAGGAAAACAACTTAGAAAATGAATGGACTGTTTTCCTGAATCACGCCCATTTCCACCTGTACAATACCTAGACAGCAAGTGAGGTTCTTTTAAAGCAACAGTAAGTCATGAATGCAAAGCAACTTTTAGCACTGCTGAAGAGCCATGACAAAATATATTCCTTCTTGGCTTGCAAAGACAAAATATATTCCTTCTTGGCTTGCGGAACCCCCAAATTTACTTCTCTCAGTTTAGGTGTAGTTGTTTCAAGCTCCCATAACATGAAGACTCTTAGGTTATGCTAAACAGCTGATTCTAATTTTTCTCTCTGTGTGTTCAAGCAGTTGTAGTGGGTTGGGTATTTTTAAGCTTCCAGGGTTGAATTGTTCTCACTTACAGGAGTTGCTCCATGTGGTCAGAGTTGCGAGTGGTTGGAAACCAGGGATCAGATGGAAAAGGGCTGATGTGACGACTGAAGAACATTTTCTATTTTTCACTGTCCAGGTGATTGCCAACTGGGTGAGACCATTGGATATAAAAGTCACTGAGAACAGAGATTTGTCAGTCTAAGTACCTGAGGAGGGTCTTGTGATCCTTCACGATGGGTATCTAGTAGGGTTGTTGCTTCATTGCCTTTGGAGAAAAGGAGGTGTGCATTTAAGCCTTTGGGGACAGTAATTTGTTCAGCATCAATTTCAGGATTTTTTTTCCCCAGTGAGCATGTGAGAACAAAGCTCTAGAACAAAGGGATGGTTTTTATTATCCTACAAAGCAATATTTTCAGCACTATAAGTGCCATCGGAAGATGTGCTTTAGCCCTTGCGCCTGTGCTCAGCCTTTGCAAAGGCAACATTAACTAAGTGTGTTGGATTGTTATTACTTACATGTTTTTGCAAACAGACAACAATTGTGTTATGAATTTGTAAAAGTCAAATACCAAGTCAGTCTTGGCACACTTAGAAACCTGGATAAATTAACTTTCTCAATCATGGAGACTTGCATATTTTGTACAAGAAGCAGCTTGGATTCAAGGCAGCTCTCTGCCTAACTGCCTGTTTTGAGTTGAACTGACCCACCTGAGTTGTAAATTATCAGATTCCATACATAGATTGTGAAAATCAGAAGAGATCCAAGTTGAGATGAATACTGCAGTTTGACTGTAGACCAAGTGTCCTTTTAGGCACACATCTATGCTCTGAGCTGCTGTCTGAAAATGTCTTTCTTTTTCCCTTTACAATAACCCTGGGCTTCTAACTGTGGTTCTGCATGGCACTCAAATTAGATGTCTGGAGGAAATGGTATGAGTAGTAGTCTGAATGTGTGACTCTACGTATGACTGTATAGCATAGCGTCTTGCCTGTAATGGGTAGTAGCTGCTTATATCCTATCCACATTTCATAGACAATAAATATGTAGCATTTTTTGAAGGGGGGTGTTTTCTTCCTCAGAACATGTTTGTTTTTAATGGAAGTGGTAAACATTATGCTGAATGGGTCTGTTCATCATGGCTGCAGTGTACAACAAATATGGTTAGGGAGAATATGAGTATTTAGAGCATAAGGATCGGTAAGCAGAGTATGAATCAAACTTTCAGTCTCTGAGAGGTTTTCTGTGGCATTTTCCTGTGAAAGGTGGCCAATAGTGCTTTCATTTGGAGGTATGACTGCCTTTATGTGTCAACCCATCCATGTATTGATGTGGTTAGGAGTACGGGCATTACATCTGAGTGCTAGCCCAACACCTATAGGAATTCAAGTTGTTCTCCTGCTCTGGGGAATCTCTGGCAGTTTGATTACTCTCTCTGCACTGTTTCTGTCCATCAGAGGGCAACTGCATAAAATATGTTAAAAGCCGTGATTCTGAAGGTCAGCCAGGTTGTTGTCTAACTTCCCAGCACAAAATGTTGAAGAAAGGGCAGTAAGCATCTGAATGTGGCATCCCCATCCTGAGGTGGTATAGCTAGGGCAGATAACTTGGTTGTGCCAGGAGGCCACAGTAAAATAGAAATCAGTGATGTTATAAGCTTGAGTGTTGTGGAAGGAAGATGCCTAGGCTAGTACTGGAGTTATAGAAACAGACTTGTACAGATAATAGTACCAATAATCTGTGATACATCTTAGGTAAAGGCAGGCCTCTTGGACTAGTCATACTCCAGAAACTGAACCTGGCTTTCACCATGGGCTAGTGGTGAAAGATGATGAGTTACGAGCTTTCCCTGAGCAGGGGAGTCCATGCTATCAGTATAGTGAATAAGCTTCCCTTTGAGAGCTACATCAGAGTCAATGAGGTGGGTTCCCATTTTGTGAGTTGCAATGTTACCCATTAACTTCAGGAAGCCTTTATCTAAGCAATCAGGGAAGGTCACAATAATCAAAATAGACATAATGCATAGGGAAACCCACAATATTTGGAACAAAACTTGAATAGCGTGATGCTGAGCTAACCCTTTATCTCTGTGCACTTAGGAGATTGCTGAGCTGCATGCAGGGACTAATGCAAGAAACTACACTGCTGCATGGGGTGGGCTGGTGGAGAATTGCCATGAGCTGGAGCTGAGGTCTGCCCTAGCGGTGCCATGAGCACCTGCCTGCTGGAACGTGGGAATTCAGGAGATATGGGCTACTATGACAGCCCAAGAGCAGACACAAAGGGTAGCCAGAGGAAAGCCAATTGAAGTTCACAGTAATGTGTTTTATTAATCCTGCAAAACCGAGGAGCTGTCTAGAACAGAGACCAATTGCTGGTGTCTCTCTCCTGGCACTTTATCTATTAATAACTATTTACTTACAAAGTACTCCTGTAAGGAAAAATGATCAGCATGGACCAAGGAGAGACTGCTGCTGAGTTGTGATAGCATCTCTTTTAAGGAGGAACTTTCTCTCCAGTTTGCAAATGCTAAAGATGCAAGTTTTCCAGTGTGAGCACACCATATGACAAGCTGTTTTATAGCTGGGACTTCCACTGAATTTATTTTTTCAGGTGGGCAGGTACTTACCAAATATGTAGCCTTATGTTGGCTTCTCATGATGTTTCATGAAGTGGTTAGTGAACCTGAAATTTTAGATTCACTAACTAATCATGCAGTATATGGCTCTGGTGATCTGAATGAAGAACAGCATACGTGTGAGAAACTGGAAAACGTGTCACTTCACCACTACAATCCAGTGACTGGGAGAAAAGCCACAGTAAATGTTGAAGCCATGCTGACACAGAGAAAGGAAAGGAAATAGAAAGCTCTCAAAAAATGGCAGTAGTTGCACACTTATTTCACAAGGTATATATATATGAACGTATGTACGTGTGTGTATGCGTGTATATAACTCGGCAACAAATCTTTTTGTGTATGGAAGGTCTGCCTTGGAAATTATCAAACATCAATCTATTCTGGGGAGTATACCTGGAAAAGGGAGAATTGAAACTTTTAAAAATTGACAGAAATTGTGTATGCATCTAAGTTTCTAAAGATTATTGTCCCCTACAGTTACTTATTTTAAGTCTGTATCAGGGTGCTGTGAATTGAGAATGATGTTCTCCTCCCCTTGCTATGACTATTTTGTCCTCAGATAAATACAATGCCAGTCTGCAGCTTTAATACAAAGCTGATACAAGACACAATACTAACAAAAAACAATCAGACTGATTTTTTTTTTTTTTTTTTTGAGTAAATATACACAGCACTTTGGGTTGCCATTTGTTATTGTTACTGCACAGTAAAATCCAGCAACGTCTGCAATCACAGTCAGAATTACTTTCTAACTGGGCTGAATGCTGTGGCCCCTGCAGTTGCACAGCACCAGGTCATCTGCGGTGCACGTTCCTTGTCTCTAACAGTGCGGGCTATATATGCAAGGATGCAAGATGGACCTCCCTATTAGTGATCTGTGTTCCAGCCATATTCGACATATTTTTTATTTCCAGTTTCAGTATTTTAATGAACTTTTGACTCACAGCAACAATCTTCCTTTTAAAAAAAAATTAAAAAGGCAAAAAAGTAGTAGATAAATCTAATCCTGGATTATCCCACCATTCCTGAGCTGTGCTCTCTGGAGCTCAGTGGGTACTTTCTGCTAATCAAACAAACCTGAGTCATAAGAGCTCCCACTCACTCTCTTGCTGCTTTTTCTTTCTTGCATCCCTAATGTAAATAACAAGGGAGCACCTGAGTAACAGCAGGGGGTAAGTGCTGGGAGAGAACATCACAGTGGAACAGGCATAGAAAAAGAAAATGCCTTTTTCTGAAGAATTCCAGTTTGGAATGTGATCCTTGCGCCTCTTAGATCAGCATGAATCAAAAGAAGAAGCTCTTAGCATCATAATGTTGTACACTATTGCACAGAACTTCACGGGGATAAAAATATCTCACATATTATCTATTTATTTGGGTCTGTAATGGACTCAAGGAGAGTGGTTGGGGGTGTCTAGGAATTGTTGCTTCCTTTCAATGGGTTGCTAGGAAGTAGCAGGAATAAAGCTTTCCAAAGTTTAAGTTAGCTTTGTCCCCTTGGGGACCCAGTATGAATTTTATAAAAGGAGGGAAGGTTAGTTTCTGTTTGTTTTCAAGAGAGAAAGGAAATTAGAGAATTTAAAGAAAACCTAGGTGAGACTTGAAGCTACCTGTTAAATGCAAGTGAAGTATCAAGGGCTACTGACCAGACTGAGCCTACTCCCACTATGTAACTGGCCTCCAAGGAGTTGCCACAGGTCAAGACGGCTGCTGTGGTGGAGGCCGCGATAGTCATGATTCACACAAAGAGAATGTGAAGTAAGTCGGTTATTCTTTGAGAGTTTCACAATGGCAAAGAATGGGAACCAATATACTGGCCAAGAAAACAGGCAACAATGGGTAAGAGTATAAACATGTAGAGCAGACGTATAGGGGGCAGGCAGCCAACAAAGAGGAAGGAAGAAGCTAAAATAAGCCGATGAATGAACAGACAGGAAATATTTAGCAGTGAAAGAGATAACGTGTGACTTAGAGGGAAATAAGAGGAAAGAGTTACAAGGTTAAACCTATAAAATAATACAGTGGTTATTTAGGGGAAATTTTTCTGATGTCTTGCTGCAAACAGAAAGGACAGAACAAAGAAGTACAGGGGAAGTGCTGTAAAAGTACCGGCAAATAGCCGGCAGTGGCACCTTGCCCCAGCAAATACTAGTCAACCCCTCTTGAACCCTGGCTTACCTTAGGTGATCACCCTGCTGCTTTATGCCTTCTCTCACCTGGCTTGAAAAATGCATGCAGTGTTTCTGGGGTCTTTTGAGCACTTCTTTGCTGCCTCAGGTCTAAATCCCCTCTTGCCTCTACTTTGTGTACTGTGCTCCATGCTCTGCTTTGGGGTTCTGGCAGGGAGGGCTGCTGGAGCTGGTAGATTTGTGTTCAGGTGATGTTCACATAGAGGGGGACAGAAATGTCTATCCCAGCCTTAGCGAAGTTGAAAGGAGGTGAAAAAGCAGATGGGACTGAGGAAAAATACTGACTGTTTCAAGCAGATCAGGCTATTTCAATTGCATTAGCAGAGTACATCCAAAACCAGTTTGATATCTCTTCTTGGGCTGGGAAGAAGTAATGGCAGCTCCTTGTCTCTAAGCCCCTGGCATGCCTCCAGTCCTGCGCTTTCCTCCCATATGGACGCTACGGGCTGGTGGAACCATCCTGTAGGCTGGATTCAGGCAGATCAGAGAGAAAGAATAACCTGAAAGGCCTGTTTTTACAGGTTAGTAAATAAGTTAATGAACGTTTATAGTGGAATAGAGCCACAATTCTAGGCAAAATTGCATGCTATAAAGCTGTATTTTTTTAGACAATGTAATAGAAGAAACAGCTGGGTCTACATACACAGAACTCTATTATTTTAGCATGAAGCAATTCATGCAAATATGGGAGGGGGGTGTCTCTGTATGATCTGCCTCCCCCCTCTTTCTGCATTCCTTCACATTGACTTGAGTTCCAGATTTGAATAAACTTGAACTCATAATATCTTTAAATCGTTAGGATCTACATGTTGAATTTGTAGCATCCTGAAATTAAGCAAGTTCCTCATTGTTCTGTTTTTTTTGGATGTGGCTTTTTTGGACAGCCACATTTTGGGGAGATACCAGAAAATCATCAGTCTGAGAAAACTACTCATCCATCAAAGAGGAACATACGTTATGACACTAAGAAATAGGGGATGAAGATGCTCCAGGACAGCTTCCTTATTCAAAATTAGAAATAAGGAAGTGGAAAAGGAAAAATTAATGACTTTGCTTTGCTCAGCACAATACCGTGATTTGAGTGCAGTGCCTGACTTTGCTCTCAGTTACCCTGAGAAATTCAGCGTGATCACAGTTTAAAAATGGTAGGATCAGAATAAGACCTGTAGAGTTCTCACACATCTTCACATCTCACAAAGCCTTTCACATGGGACTGGCAGTGTGCTCAGTATTACCCAAAATACAAAGGCAGGCACGGATTTTTGGAGCTTACCGTTTAAATGCAAGCAGCTGTTTCTAGATTCTCTCTCCTAGATTAAAATGAAAACCTGGAATAAGATGTATGTGGCTATGGGAGCTTCTTCTAGTCTTGTGCTTTCTGATTACCTAAGGACAGGAGAAATCCCTGGCCTGGCTGCACAGGGTGCAGAAGTCCTGACATCTGTCTGAGACTGAATCTAGTTAGCCTGGGCAGTAAGAGCAACGAATACTACCCTACAATCCAGCAATCAAAAAATCAAGGTCTGTGTCGCTTCGTAGTACTGAGGAAGGTACTGTGTCATAGGAAGGTGCTGATGCCTTTGCCAGCATGTCTTAACTGCTGCTGTTATGTACACCTCCCAGACTAAAGTTATCACAGATATGTCTATCCACACTGCAATCACACCTTCTTTTTGTCGTGTAGGCAAGCACTTGGATACCCTCTGTAAATGGTGGCAGTCTTCCAGCTAACAACAGTGTCTGGACTCTCTGCAGTACTACCTGGTGAGGTGTTTCCTGCAACATGCCACTTCTTTATTTACCCTTATTCCTGGCTCTTTCCCTTCAGACAGAGCTTGGCAAGCAGCCCCATGGCCATTTTCTGCACTGAACATGTGCCAGAGGAAACCCACTTGGATAAGGACTGGGAATTTTGACCGAAAGCAAGGTTGTGAGTCCCAGTGGATATTCTTTTTTATGTGTTTGTTAGCATCATTGCTTTTCCTATTTTTGCTGTATGAACTAGTTTTCTGTCCTTGACTAATACAGCGAGCTGTTATTTGTAAGTTTTTCTTACAAGTCCCTACTTTGGTATGGAGGACATCTAAATTCCCTTCATTAAACTTTCTTTGTTCCTTGGAAAACAATATAGCAAAAACTGTTTGGCCAAGACTTGAATGTGTTTGAAGTAATGCTTTCTCTCTTGCTTGGGTTTCTAAAAGTTAATTGTTAAAAAATGGGATTTGATAGTAAATGTGTTTTAATGATAAGGTGCTTTGAAAAAAAATTCACAACTGCCAGGCCAGCTTAGTCAAGCCTTGCTTACATCTGGACAGTACTTCATGTAGTGGGGTGCCAGCTTGAGACCTCCAGATGCTCCTCTGCAAGAAACAGTGCTAACAGTAGTTAGTTGCAGCATGAGAAAAAAAAAGATGCCAATCACCCTTTCTATGAGTTACGTATTGGTATCAAAGATCAAAATGACTAATTTGTTCATAAATGAATAGAAGAGTTGCTGTTTCCATTTTATTTTTTCAGATCAAAGCTGTTCTTAAAATCTCTGAGCCCACAGTGTGCCGGTTTTTAAACTTTCATTTTCTTGTTTTCACTTAAAATATTCAGCTAGCAGACCCTTGGCAACATCAGCCATGTTTATGGACAGCGATATTTGCTTAAGAAATGGTGTCATTGCTGTACCTTGCAAAGTGATGATAAACATCCTGAACTTGTACACAGAAAAAGGTCGAAGATCAAATAGATTTCCTCACCAGGGAATTGTCCTGTAAAACACAATGATCCTGTTGTTTGTATGGTAACACAGGAGTTACGAACCGCAGATGATGATGACGTGGACTGGATTGAGACATTTTGAAAGACACGTCTAAGATGTGGAATCTTTCAAAGACAAGAAGGTTCTTGCCTTGTGACTGTGGCCCCCGGGTTTAGTCCTTCTCACGATAATGGGGTGAAAGGTATGTGAAATGAATACTTGCTACTGGCCTATGTCAGAAAGCAGTGGGACAATTCAGATGGGGGACATATAATCTAAATGAGGCCCTCCTCCGCCTCGCAGGATTAGAGGTACTTTCAGACAAAAGAAACTTAACCTCTAACGGTGTCAAGAAGGTGGGAGTGCCTATAGCCATTAAATAAACTAACGGCAAGTGCTGGGCTGTGTCTGTGTGCATTCACTTCAGTGCTTGCTTCCCTTTTGCTGACTCAATTGCCTTCATCTAGCTGTTGCTCAGACAGGGGGAACACGTAAAATGAGACCAGCTGAGGGTGCAGACAGCATTGAGGCATTCCAGGGGAGCAGTTAATGTTAGTGTCTTCATAAGATTTCCAAGTTCCAGTCAGCCTGGAGTTTGCATTTATTTTTGGGACGGAGTCAGCTTTGGTTGGTTGGACCATTTCATTGTCGAATTAAATGTTAGTCCAAAGCAACATGAATATTACTTAGTGCTACCTCTCTGCTGACTGTTGTGTAGCCCACAAAATATGAGGTATGAGCTGCCTTTGCCTGTATTGGGAGAACTAATTTTTCAAACAAGACAAAAATGTTACTTGCCCTGTAAAAAAAAAACAACAAACTGAAG
Organism: Morus bassanus; assembly: GCA_031468815.1. NCBI lineage: Eukaryota > Metazoa > Chordata > Aves > Suliformes > Sulidae > Morus > Morus bassanus. The sequence goes on along the minus strand of CM062567.1, from coordinate 64,873,313 downwards.
CCAGGATATGTCTGTTTGGGTCTGCTTGGTGTTCGTGCTCTCTTTTGCTGTTCTCTAATACTTGTTCATCTGGCATTCTCATTATATCAAGGCACCATCCTATGAATATATACCAAGCGACAGCTATCTCCTCTGGAGCTGAAAATCAAAATTATTACATGATGCAACAAGTTGGTGTGATAAATGAGAAGAGGGAGTGGAAGAGAAATGATGAGGCTAGCAGTGACAGGAAACAGAGCTATATAGACCATGTGTAAAATTTGCAACTTTGCAGTACGTGTTAGGTTTGTTTCTCTACGATATAAAAAAAGGAAAAAGATTGATGGTGTCAGTAGTTCCTGCTGGCCACCTGTTTCACTGTTATGTTGAAGGTGCATTCCTTTTATACATCAGGGTACTTTTTATGCTTTCTGTAACAAAGCATACCATGATATTTTGCACAGTCGCATTTTCTATTTAGTTAAAAGAAAATGAATCTGAGAAAATGGAGTAGAAGTCATAGATCCTTGAGCACTATGAGCCTGCTAATTTGTAGTTAACAAATAGCTAGCATGTTCCTTTGCCTTTCCCTTATAAATATTTTCCAGAGGAGTGCTATCTCTTGACTGGACCGTCTTGTGACCATTAATAGGGAACAGAGAAAACAGTGATGTGCTTGGATGAAAGGCTGCCAGAACCAGTAGTACAGCAACACAAAACACCCCTGCTCAGACTTTAAAGCAAACATCAGACTAAATAATCCATTTTTCAATAAATAATAACCCATAATAAATACCCAATAAATAACCCATTTTTCAAGGGTGGGATAGTGGTGCAGCCGACAGTTACATGACAGAAAATGACAGAACATATACACAAGTACATGTAATATAATTTTGTGTGTGTGAGGGGGGTGGAGACGGAGAGAGAGATCAGGCTGCCATTTTCTCAGTGAAATCTAACCATACATCAGAATTTAATTTTAACCTACATTTGCAGGGAACAGGAGTCTCTTTCAAAGAAAATGTAGGTCCTGGTTCTAAGGAGAGCAGAGAGTGGGAAAGAGCGATGAGGCAGGACCTCCTGAGGAAGGCCAGCAGCACTGTGCCCCAGGCAGGCAGCTCTTTGTAGCCAGTAGCTAAAATTACTTCACTGAGTACATTGCAGGGACTGCCAGCTACACCAACAGCAGGGACTAACCCAGGTATATGTAGCTCTAAGGGCACAACTCTCTGTTCCCCCAAGCTACAGTGCCTCTGAAGCAGAGGATCACACCACGTGCTCATCTTTTTCATTCAAACAAAAAGGAGGAACCATAACACAATCTAGCCAGCAAAATGGCCTCAGGAAATTGCAATGAAAAAAGCTGAAAAGTATGATTTCTAATGTGAGAAGTTTGATCCAGTCTTACACTGGTTAGGGTTAGGATTAGGGTTTGGGATTAGAGTTTAGGGTTTAGGATTAGGGTTAGGGTTAGGGTAATTAGGGTTAGGGTTAGGGTAATTAGGGTTAGGGCTTAGTGTTAGGGTCAGGCTTAGGTTTAGGGTTAGGGTTAGTGTTAGCATTAGGATCATTAAGGTTAGGATTTAGGTTTAAGGCCAGGGTTTACAATTATTGTTAGGGTTAGGATTAGGTTTAGGCTTAGCTTTAGGGATAAGGTTAGGCCTATTAGGGTTAGACTTAGGGTTAGGGTCATTAGGGTTAGGGTTAGGAGTTAGGTTTAGGGGTTGTGCTTAGGCTTAGGGTTTTAGTCATTAAGGTTAGGGCTGTGGTTACGGTTAGGGTTCGGTTTATTAACGTTAGGGTTATGGTTAGGAATAGGTGTTAGTGTTCAGGTTAGGGTTATAGTTACTAAGATTAGGGTGTGGGTTAGGGTTAGGGTCATTTGGGTTAAGGTTAGGGTTTAGGGTTTGGATTCACGGTTAATGTTATAGTCATTAAGGTTAGGGTTAGGGTTATAGTCATTACCCTTCAGGTTCTAGTCGTTAGGGTTAGGGGTTAGGGTTAGGTGTTAGGGTGAGAGGTTAGGGTTAGGCTTATGGTTATAGTCATCAAGGTTAGGGTTATGTTTATACTTACTGTTGGGGTTAGCATTAGGATTATGATCACGAGTGTTAAGGTTAGGCCTAGGGTTAGGTTTAGAAGCTTCTGGATTTGCTTTCACATAGGACTGCTAATGTTTTTGCACTCCTTTTTTATTATCTTATGTATTTTTGCACTACTGAAATTCTTTAAATGCTAATTTATCTGTCCCTTCCAGACCTCTGTGACCTCCTTGTCACCCCCATTATCGTCCCCTCTATTTTTAATGTGGCCCACGCAGTCCAGGCTGCATGATTACTGTTATGTTCTTGTATATTTATATCCAAAGAAGTGCTGCCTGCTCTACATACGAAGCATGTGGTGCCTAATTCTTCCCATCAAGAGACAAATTTTTCAGGATCTGGGAAATTTGTCAGGTTTTAACTGCTGTGGTGGCTTAGTCATTTGTTTGTGGTAGCACCTAACAGCCTCTGCATTAAGGTCTCGCTGTGCGAGGCACAGCACAAACACAGAGTAAGAGGAGCTGCCTGTCCCAAAAAGCCAAGGAAATTGGGCAGAGAAAGGCCAGGTGCGGGAAGAAATGAGACAGAGCAGCAAAGCAATTGTCCCACAGGAACACCGCACCAGGGCAGAGCGAGGATTAAGAGCTGGATCTCCTGACGCCAGGGCTTTACCCGGCAGGCCGTGCTGCAGGGGCGATGGTAACGGCCCTTTGAAGAAGAAACTTCTGAACCTTCCAGATGAAAGGAGCAGCTGTTTACCAGCAATGCAGGATGTGGATTCATTGCAGTGCTTTTCCTCACGTGCCTCCTATTAATCTCCGATTAATCACAAGCTGTTAATTTCTTTTGCGCTTTGATGGATTGATGTCCATGCATGGCAGAAATCTTTTTCTTCACCTTTTATTTGGAATCTTTCTTAAGAATGAAACCTCTGTGGTAGAAACAATGTCTTGTGCTTAAAACAAAGCAAGTGGCTCAGAAGATGAAATGTTCGCCCCTGGGATCTTCCCCCACACACACCACAGCACACGTCCTCCTCGGAAGGGCTTCTCCTGGCACTCTACCTGAGGGGCTCTCCATTTCCTGACCAAACACCACATGGAAAATTAAACTTCACAGAAAATATATATAAAATCCAACACCTCTCTATAACAAGCTATATGGAGTGGCCAGATATTAAGTCGTTAATTCTTACCACTGTTTAATACACAGTGTATAATTACCACTATATAATACTGTACAGCACACGATTCTTTTAATGTGCTGATCAAATTGTAATTTATTTCACTTTTTTCCCCTTACCTATTCTGGGTCCTCCCTCCCATTTCCTTCTGACAATAGCTCTCTTTTCTCTCTCTCACTTGCTTTCTGTGCAGTAACATATGTGTTATGCAGCCCTGTCCCTGCGGTGTATACAAGATTTCTGTAAGCTTACCAGAACATGTACCTGGGACCAACTTAACTCAGAAGCACCAATACTGTTTTTCTGCCTCAGACCGCTGTCCAGGGCAGCCCTCCTACCTTCAGCCTAAGCACGGCCCCAAATCTCGCTCTGTGGGGGAGAGAAGAATGGGCAATGTGGAGCAAAGTATTAAAAAAAAAAGTTACTGCTTTAGTTTCTTTTTGCTGTAAAAACTATTCACGTCTATGAGCTTATGCATCACTACGTCTGTACAAATGCATGTATGCATACATGTGTGTATGCATATGTAGATACATAGACGTGTACACCTAGATGCACATAGCTTTTTAAAGGTCACTGAGTCAATGCCCCCTTCCTCCTTCCCTGTTTTTAAAGCCATTTTTCAGATTCATTAGGAATCTGACCACGCTGATAGATGACACATCACTGGAGGGAATTCAGTGGATTTTCCACCGCAATGGGAGGATCGGAGCTCGCTACATTTTCGTGCAGGGCAACTTCTGGAAAATAAAGGAAAACAAAGGTGCTCCTGCTGGGAGGAGGACGGGGAACCCGGAGCAGAAAGACCTCCGTGACTCGCCATGGCTAGCACATGCCAGTGCCGCCAGCTCCGGGTGGTCAGCACCCTGTGTGCTGGGGGAAGGAGGGACGCCAGCCCCCAGCCCCCAGAAGGAGGTGGCTGCTGCAGGCCCCAGTGCCACTGCCTTTCATTTTGCTTTTGCCCAAGACTCTCTCCAGCCTCCCTTTTTACAGCTTTACGTAAACTCTGGGGTCCTGCCTGATGAAAGTGCTCTCTGTTTCGCAGCGGAGCTGTGGCTTTTGGATTTTACAGCCCCAAAATTACTTCACGATGATCCAAAGCACACATCACAGCCCAGAAACCACACGGGAGCTGTGCTGGTAAAGGAAGCTGAGAGTTGCTGAAGTAGCCAGACTGAAATTTATAACCGTGACCTGGGCCTTGTCAGGCCTTTACGACACCGTGTAAAGTGAATTGCTGCTTAGTCACCAATTTGCTTGGCAAGATTGGCTGGATTAGGAAATACATAAAAGGTCAGACAGTAGGAGTTTGTCTAGACATCCTATTTTGGATTATATGCTCTCCATGTTTCTGTGGCAACCCCTGCAAAACATTCATATTTTAGCAATATTTTTGAAGGCTCCTTTTCTGTAATGAGCTACCAAAGCTTTTGTGAGCAAAATTAACTTGTTTCTCTACCGCCCGCAGCCCGGCAGCTGCCCAGCTACACCCTTTTAGGAAGCGAAGGGGAGCCACCTTGGCCGGGTGGCTGCCAGGCTGCCGGAGCGCCCGCACTGCCGGCTTCCTCAGGAAGGCAGAGGCCTGCGGATCTGCCGTCGGTGAAGGAGCTGAGAGGCGGGGACCGCACGCTTCCCCACGGCTGCCAGACCATGCTCCATCACCCCTCACCAGCCCAGGCTCCACACGGACCTTTCCAGCAGCAGAGGGGTGGGGGGGACACAGAAGAAACAGATACTACCTCAGGTTCTCTGCTTGCAAGCAGCACACTGAGGTCTGTGAATAAAAGAAGCAGTGCCACGGCTTGTCACCTGCAACTGAGTCCACCAGGATTTGAGCTGAGCTGCTCGGAAGTTTTAACAAAAACAAATGCAAAAAAAGCGAAGTATTGTAGCGAGAGAAGAAAAGCAGCCAGCCAGACAAAAAGGGGCTCCATAACCAGGTCTTTAACTTCTGTGACATTGTTATTTGCTCCCTTCCATCCCGCCCCTTGTGCAAGTGAAAAGCGGGAACAATTTCAATTTTAGATCTCTGGAATTCTTCCTCTCAGCTCTTAAACTGGGGGTGGGGGGGTGGTGGAAAGAAAAGAAAAAGTGAACTCCAGGAGTTTCAATGACACTAATTGGATTTGGCTGGGCTTTCCAGGTTGAATCAAATAGATGCCAATTTAAACTAAATAGAATGTAGCAAGAAAGATTTTATGAAAACCAAGGGCAGATTTACTTTGTCTACTCAAGTAAAAATTAATGAATAAATAAACACTCCAGACAGCGCTTTTGACCAGGTTCATTAAAGTAAGCACATGCTTTAACTTTATGATTCCTATCATTTGATACCTAGAAAACTGGCTTTCAAATTCATTCCTGAAAGGGCTGGTATTTATTAGGACTGGTCAGTTTTCTTTCTTTTTCCTCGTAATTATCTTCTGGATAAATAGCATGGTGAAAGGGGTTTTGCATTGCCGTCTGCTGACATAGCCAGCACCTGGAGCCACAGTGGTGCTAATTCAGTGGTGCAGCAGACGTTCCTCTGAGAACATTATGCACCTTCCTTGGGCAACACTCTTCCTCACCTGCCTCCAAGCCCTTCAGAAAAGCGGGTATCATTATCCCCACTCTGCAGATGAGGAACAGCTGGAGGAAAGCAGGGCTTAGAGAAATAAGCAGACCGTTTTGAGGAGGTGTGGAGTATTTGCAGCTTCTCTGACACTCTTGGGGTGAGAGTGCTATTTGTCACTGCTGGCTTTTCATTTGTGTGTTGAGAAGGTGTGTAATTAGTTTACTTTGTAAATTAAACTGCAAAATATTGTACTGAGTTATAGCTGGAGTAGACTGAGTTGCTGAACTGAGTAAGATTTCTGAAGTAAGAGTAAAGAATCATAGCTGTTGTGCTGATACACTTTGAATTTGAAACCTAATGCTCCGGCACTTCCCAGGCAAAGTGAGTCAACATGCATTCGTAGTTGTCTCTGGCACAGGCAGAGGGATTGCACATGAATTTGGGGAGTGTAGCAACAGCCCCAGGGCTGAGGGTGTGTGCACTGATGTACGTACTTACATGTTTCAGATTCTATGCTCGTTAAACTGCAGGCAGATGCATATTTCATGGCCTACCTGTTCACCAAGGCTCCCAGGTGACAGCCTATGAGTCAAATAATGTGAGACTGAAACACACAGTGGAAGGGAAGTTCCAGGTTTGACCAAGCAAACACCTCTCTGGTTCTAAATTGTTTTCAGCCGGCTTCCTTTGGTCGTACTTCCTTGGTGATTTGCCTACAAAATAAGCATTTATTTAATGTTTTGAAATACTGTGTTAATAAGAAGGCTATAGAACCACATCAGATATTTCTGAATTCCAGCACAAATCTGTTATCTATTATTATTATTACGCAAACAGCCCTGTTTAGGCAAAGGAGCATTGCAATACAATTTGCCAAATGAGTAACAGGTCTCTGCCCTAAGGAGCTTACAGTCTAAAGGCAATTTTGGCAAGGTTTTCAAAGGTGCTGCATACCCACAGTTTACAGTGACTTCAGTGAGAACCTGTGAGTACAATGACAACTTTGAAAATCATGCCAAATATAAATAATAACTTTTTTTTCCTTCTTTGATATCTGGAAGTCACTTGTAACTTTTTAATTACAAACATATTATCAAATTTTATTGTTTGACTTGCTTAGCCCCATCTCTCCCTTTCAGGATTGATGTTCATTTGGTTGATAGACATTTTTCTTTTCTTCCCCTACAATGTAAAAGGATCCTGATTGTCCTCCTAGGGATAGCTAGCCACCACTAGGGAATATCCTACTAAATACATAGCAGCTATTGTGGTGAACTACATTCCTATTTTTATAGGTGAATATAACTGGGATGTTGTCTATTACTTGTAAAGGATAAATTGAGGGGACAGATTTCACTAATGCTTACAAATATAAGGGTCAAGTAGGTGGGATATTTTAGATCTGTGATAGTATGTAGAAGTCTCAGGGTACAGGGAAAGGAGGTTTTGATAGGTGCTTGTGCATGGCTGGGAGGATATTTTACAGTAGTTTCTAAAAACAGGCTTCCTGGCAAGCTAATACCTTCAAAATGCTAGGGCAATATAATCTGTAGCAAAATATATCATTAAATTTAAAATTTAAGCAACTTACACACAGCTCATGATGTTTTCCACTATTCATAAAGATAGCTGGATGTGGAATACGCGCTGGGTATTGTGGATGACCTCTGATCTCTCCATACTCCCTAATGAACAGTGCAACGCAGTATATATTTCTAAAGTGGGGTAAAGGGAATTAGCAGATTATGCCTAGATTAAGAGGAAAGGGTTTTTTATTTTTCTGGGCACTTGGATGATGTTACTATCACTCTGCTAAGGGACTCTGTATTCTTCACTCTTTTACTTTAAAACTAGGCTATGAAATATCAGCATTTTTATGAAGTAGAAAAGCAAGTCAGAAGATAAGTCTGTCGATGTGATCTAGGTACAAAGCAGAACAGAAAAGCAATGTAGAACATGTGAAAGGCTTGAAAATGAAGAAGAAAATTAATTCTGTGTATACAGGGGGAAACAGTAATTTTAGTCACACACAGTTCTTATTTAGTGCTTTTCTCTTGTGAATCTCAGAGTATCTTAGCAAATCAGAGAAGTACCTGATTTAGGGATGGGGAAACTGAGGAACAGACAGGGATTTTCACATTCTGAAGGCTGCCCAGTACACCAGCTAGGAATAGCACCAATATCCTGCTGCTGCAATGCTGCATCCACTGGATCGTATTAACTACAAATGCTGATTCAGCTGAAATCCATGCAAAAGCATTGTTGAACTACCACCAATACTGGCGTGAAAACTACAGAAGAAAATGGGTTTCTCTGACCCAAAATATGTCATGAGAATGGTCTGTTCCCTCTGCCTGTGACATCCTCACTCAAACCTACTATGAGATGGAAAAAGGCAACAGGCTCTTTTGATGATCTGCTCAGCCCTTCTTCCTCCACAGGTGAGCAGAGCCTCTGCTCCAAACTTTCCATCCAGGTTGCCCTAGAGAGTTTCTGTTCTGTTCAGGAAAACTGCTGCATCGTTCTCCTGCAAGTTTCCTTGGTGCCTGGCATCCTGCCAGAGCTACGTTCTTTGATAATCTCCTCTTCACCTTCACATTGTCCACATACGTGCATTAATAACTGTAACTATAGTTAAGTATTATCTTATTTTGGCAGCAGTTTTCTAGAAGATAAAATAAGAAATCTACTGCTTTTGTTAATGTCCCTTATCTCCCTTGCCAAAGTCCTCCCCTCCTTCTCTTCTTCTTTCTTGGGTCTTTTCCAAAGTCTGTTTCCCCTCCACATAATTTTCCTTCTTGTTTAATATTATACTGTATTAATACTTTTTCTTCCTATTTCGCTCTGCCTTTTTCCCTCTCCCACACTTTATTTCTGTTCACGACCTCCATTCTGTGTCTCTTTCCCACATTCCTCCTTTTCTATCTGGTTTGTCCCAGTCTCCTCAGCCAGAAACAGATCAATCGTGTTAGGAGGTTTGGGGAGTTTCAGAGCAAGTGCATGAGCAGCAGTTGGTCAGGCCAAGCGAAGCATCTGCATTCAGCGGTTTCTCAGCCGTTTTTCATCTACCGTCTGCTTAGTCTGAGCATATGGAAGAAGGCACAGCTGCCACATCTGCTGAAGAGGTGCTTGTAGTCATAAGGGAGGAAGACGTGATGCAGCTATGCAGAACCTAGAGTGCCCATGCCTTCTCACCCTCTTTGCCACAGCTGGAGCTCACCTCCGCTTTCCTTAGAGGTTTAGAAAAAGGTTTTGGGCATAAGCTAGGGCAGGGGTAACCCATTAAACCTTTGCAACAGCCCTCAAATTGGGTCACTTTTGTGGCTAAACTAGAAGAACAGCAAGGTCAGTGATGTTATTTAATACAATGAAGCAGATAAACTGATACAGAATTGCCTGTGTTTAAACACTACCTTGGTGATGGTCTTATGTGTACTTAGAGATACTGCCCAGTCAGCATCACAAAAATATTATTTAATGAAAAATATTAATCACAGAGAAGACATTTGTGTTTTTAATTGCCCACTCTGATCCAAAGGTATTAAGAACAAAATCTGTACAATTGCCTGCCTTCATACCTAGTTGTCAGTCCATGCCTAAGGGTGAGTACAGCACAGTATCTTGTGACTGCTGCACAACAGAGTGATTACAGCAGCATTGGAAACAGCATTCAAGCAATACAAACAGCTCAAAATGTGCCTGTTTTGCAGGCAGAGCCAATGTGACCAGAGGATTCACCTGCTCCCCAGGACTGATGCCTCGAGCCCTGAGGCTTGTTTCTCCGCAGCCTGCGCCTCTGCCTGCAGAAGCAGCCGCCACAAGAAGGATGGAGAGACAGATGGTGCTTCCCAAGCCGCCAGCCTTTCGAGCATCATCCCATGCAGATGCGCTCTCGGCAGGGACAGATGCTTAAATTGCTTGGGGCCCTGACTACCCTGACTCCAATCATCACTACCGCCAGTGGAAAAGTTGTAGACCAAAAAAAGCTTCATGTAAATAGACCCTTGTTTAAAAGCTTAGTGCCTTCAGCTGTTTCTAACTGAAGCATGTCAAGGTGTAGGAGGGAAGCCCTAATGGCTTATGGGGAGCTGGGAAACACCAACTTCCGTGAAATGCCTGTGGCCAGCTTTAAATGTTCTTAGAGGTTTTATTTTTAACTGTTTCAGTAACTAAGGGATCTCGAGTGGTTGTTTGGAGCATAAGAAAACAAAGTGTTGGTAATTTAATATCAGCTATGTTCTTGGCCTCATAATTCTTCTCTTCTGTCTGTCAGTTCTTCATCAAGCCACAGAAACCAAACTTTAATCATTGTCTCTTCCTCCAAACAACATGATTGCTTTTGCAGTTCTCTCCTTGACAAGCTGCCAACAGTGCATTATCATATACGCAGGATCTCACAAGACTTTTAAAAGCTGCATATCATCACGAGCTGTCTTCTTGGTAAGAAATAGTGTAGTGTTTGCTCTACTGAAACAGTAGTTAGCTGTGAGGTATAAATTTCTAGATGATGACTGCAGAGTTTGGATGGTGATGTAAGGGCTGCAGAGAAGGCAGTAACTCTCTGAGAGTGCCTGCCCAGGACTCCTCATCACCGAGGAATGGCTAAATATACCATAAATTGCAGGCTGATTGGCTGGGGGAGACTTCAGCTCCTAATTATCTCCCGCTAACGCACACACTGGAATGAGGCATCTAACCAAGTTACTATGATGCACGGGCTATCCTCCAACACCCCCCCCCAACTTTTTTACTTTCTGTTCCTTAATAAAAATGCTTACTGTTTTTCTCTCCCTTCTTGACTTTGCCTTTTTCCATTCTCCTCTCTAACACTTTTGAATGGGTCTGCCTGCTGCCTATATCAAGTCACTAAACAGATCACTTTATAGAAGGTTTCCAAAGGGAAATTGCCCATTCCCTTCATCTGATTGGTGAGGTGAAACATTGGTCTTTGAAACTTTGCTCAAGCCAATAATACATCCGTCCCTTGACACATATAGAGATTTAGTATCTGCTTCCTATTAATGTCCTGCTAAGATGTAGGTCATCTGGACTGTGCTTCTGCTGATACACTTCCACAGATTTGAGCTATCTGTAGTGTGCTCAAAGGTTGCTTCTGCAGATAACCTCAGTGCAGTAGAAATATAGTTTTATACAGTTTTCCTTCCATAAAGTGGTTCCATCAGTGGAATTATAGAGAGCACTTCAGGTTTGCTGGATTTAGCTGTTACAAATCAAGGTAATTTGTCTCTTAGAATTTGTCAGGATATCCCCTTTTAGGGTTATGTTACTTTCAGTAATTAAAAAAAAAAAACAAAATACCTGACCCTGAGCAGTTAACTATTGCTTTCAGTAGAGCAGAAGTTTGCTTGCTTTTATAACTGAAATCTTGCCAATTAAGGTTTCTACTTAACAGTTAATCCTATTCATAATTAGGCTCAACAAAACCCTGGTATATCCTTCCTAGTCATCACACCACCAAAGCCATAGACTGGGATCAAGAAGATAAAAGTAAACAGACTATGTAATGGATAATCACAGATAACTACAGTGCAGAGAAAGGAACGAGTGCATGGACAAGTTGTCTTTGGAGTAGTGGATACCCAAGGAGCTGTAAGGATCTGGGCTGTCAGCCATGCACACTTTGTCAGTCAGACGATGGGGAGCTACCTGCTGCCATCAATTCCCTGCTGCTGGACTCCGGACTAGGCAGATCAAAGTCATCTGGGCATGGTGCTGACTCCAGGAACGGCCTTGCAGACCACAGAGGCTTGCAGACCACAGAGGACAGGGTTCCCCCAGCTCAGACACTGAGGTAGTCATTCCAGGCTCCCCAGTTGAGGAGCCCACTTTATGATACTGAAGTGAATCATATGGGGGAGTTTATCCTCTTTAAGAATGTCTCTCTAATTGGATAAGGGCACAGCCTAAATTGATTAATTAAAACATGGTGCCTAATATTTAGTCAGTTAAAATAAATTATCCGAGTTCTGCACAAGTTTCTAATATTTCTTGTTTAAGAGACTTAGGAGACTAAGCCATGTTGTTGTATTGGAAATGTTACATCCAGCCATATTTATTACCAAGCCAAGAGCTAAGAAGAGAGTGCTACTGTCTCTTCATCCTCTGAAATCTTTCCATGTACATATTTATTCTGTCATTGTTGGAATATGTTGACATATGTTAACTAGTGGACCTTAGAAAGAATCTATTATATCAATAATTTAATGTATAAATACTTTCCAGGATCATCAAAATCAAGTTAATAGATAATGAAATGTTGCGTCAATCATGACCGCTCAGGCCTGAAGCCATGTGCTGGATCGTTCACCTCACCCATATTTGGAGTTTGCATAACTGACACAAATTGATGAAGAAGCAGCATGAGATGGCTCTATTTTCTTCAAGTGCCAATTTAGTACCTGTTTCCAGTAATGGAAACGTATGGTCAGCTGGAATGGGTTTAGCCTTACAGTTAGCGCACAGTCTCCAAGACAGCTTTCTGTCTTCAATCATTTCCTGTAACTTTCCTGGTTTGCAGTGGGGTGGTGAGTCTGACAGCTCCAGGCCTCTGTTGCACCGCTTCTGGGGCACTTGGACTCCGAAAATAATTCTACAAAGGTCCTCAAGACATCAGGCAACATGTCTTGAGGACATTAATTCCACTATTGTTCTTAAAAATATTACTGAGTTGAACACTGCCAGCTGAGAAAAGCCCGTTTTCTTTTGATCATAGCTGATGGGCTCCATTAGCACTTATGCGTTAACAATTTTTGTTCTGCTGTTGTTTAAAAAGAATGTACAAGGCAAGGATCATTTTAGTGTGCAGCTGGAGCCATGGCTTCCAGGCGTAAGGTGCAGTGAGCAAGGGCTGTGCTGGCACACATTCTACCTCTAAGGAGCTTCATTTGTGTGAGCTGCTGCTGTTAATTTGCATTTGCAGGATCAAGCTCTTCATCAGTCTCCCAGTCATTTCGCTTGGGTTTTCACAAGTGAGCAGGGGCATTTTATTTTAGAAGAGGAAAATACTGGTAATGGAAAGTGCAAAAAACTACTTGGAGGGCAGGGTTCTACCACACAAAATGGCCTTGGCTCATTTCTTCTTCTTCTTTTTTCTCTTTTTTTTTTTTTTTTAACTTAATGAGAAAGTAGAAAAGGTTGTTCCTTTGAGTATACTTTATCTTGATGGTTGGCTTTCCACAGAAATTCTCTGCTTTGTTTCATGGTTTTATCGGTGGTTTTGAATGAGTGAAGGAGCAAGGGTTAAAAAAAGTGCTTAGGTTTGAGAAGGATATAAGGCCAAAGGTTGTTAGAAAGTTTTTGCTGGATGTCTGCAGTAACAGAGTTGGTATATTTTCTTGAAAAATAGGACATAGTTCTACTAGACTCTTTACACTAAAATATTTCAAACTCATTTCACCTAAGAATTCACTGGTTATATACACTTTTAACAAAACGGGCTAATAGAAAAGGCCACTGATTTATGATAGATTGGTTTTGAGTCCTAGCTGTGACACAGGTAAGTGGGAAATGCTTTGGGAAGAGCTAGTTTTCCAAGACGATCTGAAAGAATGAGTTCTGGTATTGCTGCCTCCCAGTTATTCACTTACAACCTGGTGAGCATGACTAGGATGGCACACATAGCGGGAGGAGAGGAGTCATTCTTGCCTCATTCCTCTTAAATCAAGAGGTGAGGTGGGAGGGATTTCAAGTTGTTATCACCAAGGCATAGTTTGCTGGAAAAACATTTTTATCCATGATCTAAACTCAGAGCCAAAATTAAAAACTTCTAAAGTAAAGAACAAAAAAATCCCTTGGGATCCTATCAAATGTTTTCTTGGAACCAAGACTGCGAATTAGGCTTCTATTTTGTTCCACTGAAGGTAATGAATAATATTTAATAACCTCCTTATGTTATTGTTGGCCTGCCTCTGGAGGGGTTACCCTGACTGGTCAGTGTGGATAATGGATGTCAGAAGAGGTGCTAGGCTATTTGTATATACCTTGGCGAAGATTTTACCATCCTCATTCAAGAGTGATATGGGTCTTTATGAAGTGTATGATTTTACAGCTTCTTTGGAAAAATAGTCATTGTTGCTGCATTTAGGACAGATAGAAGAAATAATTTGGAAGGCTGTCTATGAGGAGCACACAGGGGATAAGCCATTTTTTTAACTGGCAGAGTAGCCTAATCTGCATAGATTTCCCCTAATTAAGATGGGGTTTCACGTCAGAGGGATTGGCCACTGCCCCACCAGCAGGGCTGCAAAGCCTCAGCCTGCCCTTCAGCACTTCCTCTCATCTCCTGTCACCCTGCACCATATCCGCTGACTATCGGTCGTTGAGGAGCTGGAGGGTAGAGCCATGGTTGTACAGAAGAGCATTAGCTGATTGCTCAGCCCCAAATGGTTGAAAATCACACACTACACACTCAGCAGCTGGGCAACCAAAACCCTCAAAGCTCCCTCTCTCTAAATGAATAAATAAAGCCAATGTCAAGTACCCCACCTCTGCTATTGAAATGGTTGCCCATAACATAACCAAATGGAAATGTAAACCTCTAAGCAAGTTTCAACCTGATTTACCCCTCTTCTGAAATTTTATTCTTATTTACAGCAAACCAAATTAAAGCTGTTCAAGTTTAAACAAAATGTCATGGCGATTAGCTGACATATCCCATATTTTTCTTCTTTCTTCTGTTTTCTGCAAGTGAGCAAATGCATAGATTCTTTGGATAGCCCAAATGGTGTTTCTTGTCTCACTATGGAGTTTATGAGCAGCATATGTGAGGATACAGACCATTCCTGTTCCTTTGAACACTTTCATACTTTGATTTAAGGCTACTTTCTGATTTTTTTTTATCAAAAGGTGCTGAGTAGCAATAGCAAACTGTAACTGTTTTGCCCTCATTTAGAGGGGACTTCTTATTGCTGCACTGGGGCCTGCTGATCTGTTGTCATATCTCCACAAGGCTGAAACTTTTATTTTTCATCAAAGTCCTCTAGAAGATTCTCTGCATTTCATCATGTTGTGTTTTACTTACATTGACACAAAAAAAATCTGCTGTTTCAGCTCCCCGGCTTTTGTTGCTGATCCCCTCGCTACAAGGAGAAGGAAGCACCGTTTCAAGCCTCTCTCCTGCCAGTGTCTCTATGTATTCCCTTCCGAGAATCACCCAGCCTTGCAGCTAACAGAGGAACTTGTGTGGGGTCACATTTTTTGTCCTTTTTATTCTAAGTAGAATTTACACCAGATTTTGCTAGTTTTGTTGTTTAGCAGCCACAGCCCTCCAGAGTGGTCCTCACCACCCCACTGGCAGCAGGTCACTCAGATGCCACACGGTCTGAAGCCAAAGCGACCAAAGTTTCTGCTTTCTGCAGAAAGTTCAGTTGATTGTTTTGGTCAGGTAGGGTCAGTGAGAGCTCAGCACTTTACCAGCAAGTATTAAGGGTCCTGTAGTTGCAATATTTAAACCTTAGAGGTGCAGCTAGGCATGTATCTCACAAAGCACACATACAAGTTCGTTGTTGCTCCAAATATCACTGGTGACCGCACAGAAAAATCCAGCTGAGCCCAGGGCTTTACAGCCCATTTAGTAACTGGCATTTTTATGTGTATCTGATAAGAATATAGTACTGCAGGGTTTTTATCCAGGAGGTAAAAGCCTTTTCCATAGATTTTTGCTCAGCGCTCACTGACCACATTGTCGAAGCCACCTGTGTTTGGCAAGCAGCTCCCCTGACTCACCTACTCCCAGTGCCACTTTCACCACTGTGTTGCCTCCCGCTTCCCTCCACCGCCCTACCACAGCCCTCATGCTGCAGCCAGCAGGAAGCCGACAGGTCTTTCCTGAACCCGTCAACCCCTCTTTGATGTTCACCTCTCCCCATGAGGGGAGACTCCACAGCCCCGCTTGCCGTGGGGCTCCTTCCAGCCTGCTGCACACTGTTCTCTGCATCTGCCAGCCTCCCCCGCCTCCGTGGGCAAGGGAGAAAAGGAAAATAAGAGGGTGTGAATGAGTAGACAGATAATGGCATTAGAAATTCCCTTCTGGCGGTGCATTAAATCTTCCATAAAAGCTTTGAAGAGCTTCCTGAAAATATAAGCGCTAAAATATGTGGTGGGGATGTCAAACCTCAGGCCAGTGAGCTGACATAGATCACCCAGGCCTGATCACCGAGCCGACATCTTTCTTTCAGCCAATCTCTTTCCCCACAGCTGCTCAATATTAGAGTGGGAAGAGGCTTAACAAAGTGTTTTGGAAGTCATTCGTTGCCAGCTGCCACCTTTGCCAAGATACTGTAGCCCCTCTGCTGTGATGTGATTAATATACAGGTGTTCTTTCTGACCCATGCGTATTCAGTGCAGAAAAGGGCTCCAGGCTGTAGCCATAAGGGGCAACATCGCTTGCCACAAGAGGACGCATGGACGTCACTTGTGTATGGCTTGCCCTTGAGTATCAAAGGCTAGAGCTACCTTTTTCTGTGAAGAGGCAGCAATGGAACAAATGCCCCATAAGATAAGTCTTCTATTCTTGCAGCTGTAAAACTGCACTGCAGTTTACAGAACAGAGACTACTACAGTCTCTTGGTATTATGGTAGTGCTGGAGGGATGTGCTCACACACATGCTGAGTAAGAAAGACACAGCCACAAAGCTTAAACCATCAGCAACTGAGAAGGTAAAACAGGAGAACAGGAGACCAAAACAGACAAACAAATAGGCAAGGACTAAAGAATTGAGAAAAAAAAACCCCAGTTGATTAGAAAAACAAAACTGTAATTCACAAGCCAGCTCAGGATTTAATCTTTCTGCTTTCCTGATGGTTATAACTTAGAGGTGCACAAATGTGGAAATCAGTTCATGCATTGCAAGAGCTATGGGTCTGGTGGGGCAGCTGCAGTTCCTGCACACGCTGTGTCTGGGATGCCTGTGAGGATGACAAGGAGGCACCCTGGAAATTCCCTGTTGCTGCTGTGGCAGTAGTGGCCACAGAGCACTACCCTTTACCCTTTCGGTCCTGCAAACTCACTTTGCAAAGAACTTCCTTGCAAGACTGCTCCATGCTGACAGCACTCTGTCCAGGGAGCACCCTGCTGCTGTAACCATTGCTCTTGCAACTTTGTTTAAGCACTGACTCCTCCTTTGCTGACCTTCCTTTTCTGGTGTCTAGATAACTCTTATGGCTCAGTCTTAAGTTACACTGAGTCAGCCCCTGGCATCCCAGATGTGCACGGGGGCTGTGCAGCCGTTTGTTACACAGCTCAGTAGACTGCACAACCTGGGAGACTTAATTCATAGCTGGTTTTTGGCTACACCCTTATGTTCAAAACACATGAATTGGGTCTTGAAAAATCATGGGACTCACTTAATGATCATGAGATTTAATAAAAACAAACATGGGTTCCTTTTTGTTTGCTTTTTAAAATCATTTCACTGTTATACTTTTAGGTGGCTCTCAGATCAGTGTTCAAAGCTCTTCTCCATACCCATGAGTGCTGCAAGCAGATGTAAATCCAGGACCTGGAGTTTTAATTAAAAATTAAATACTGAGAGATTTGTAGTTAAATCAGGAGCACTGGCAGCCTTGAAATCACAACAATTTACATTGCTTCACACACCCCAGCTTCACAGCAGTGCTACCTAGTGCCATCTTCAGTATGAGCAGAGGACCTGGGAAAAGAAAGCTGGGCTGGAATTGGGACCTCTGTTTGGTGTCCCTCTTGAAGAGTTCAAGCCACATCACACTACTCCCAGACCCTCTGAACATGCAGTGCTCTTCAGAGATTTCCTTATGACAAGTCCGCTTTTCTGACCCCATACTTATTGTCTCTGCAATGGAAGAACCCAGCTAATAACTAAAATGCCATGAACATTTGTGTGATTCTGGGAGAGCTTGTTCCAAATGGGGTATAGAAAGAGTAAAATTAATTTGTTTTTGTAGCTTTGTGGGGTGGAGAAGGGCAAGGGTTGTAGTAAAATGGCAGTAAAAAAATAATATTTTAAAGTGAAGGTCTCCCTTCTCTTTGGATGGACATCTCTACCCAGAGAAACTGAGAGCACTGTAAGTCTCAGTGGTCGGGATCCATCATCGGAGTAAAACAGGCTGGCTTGTGAATCTTACTCCTGAGGTTTTGTGCAAGTGAAAATTCATCCAGGCCTTCAAATACAGCCTAATTGGGAGGTGGAATTTATGTAAAGCAACTGAATTTGGTCAGACAAGTTTCCTGGAAATTAGAAGTGAGTTCAAACTGCACCATTGCAAGCCAATTTTTAAACAGTTCAAATTCTAGCCTAGTTGATCATCTTCTCTTCTTCCCCCTTCCTGCCAATCCATTAAAGATTTGGCCTCTGCAAGTGGATTATTAAAGATAGGAGAAAACTGCAAAATGCACAATTGGAACCAGTTTTGGCTTTTGGAAACCCTGATGTACTGAAATACTTAAACTCTCCTTGCTAAATAATTTTCACAAATTTGAGGTTTCTGATGTCAGTCTGAGCCTGGAATTTGGTGACACAAAAATATGAGACCTTTGCTTCATTCAGTCTTTGCTATTAAAGTCTTGTGAACGTTGGGCAGACCCTGAACTCCTGCCCCTAAAATAGCAAATTTTGTATATTTTTAAGTTTGTGGAGTGATGCAGAAACTATAGGTGAGAAAATAGTTTTTAAGTCAGCCCTAATGTGGGTACAAAGACTGTGATTAATTCACAGGAGGAAAGCAAGCTAATTTGAAGTGTGGGGTTTGGGGTTTTTTTTCCTGTGGTCATTTCCATAATTGGTTAGAAAATCAACTCTGATCAAGGAATGTTTTTATTTGTTTTAAGTATGTCCTACTTAATGGAGATGTAATAATTCAAAACAATTACATTAAAGTAATTATATTTTAATAAACATAAGCTTGGTGCTTCAGACTGGAAATAGAACCTGTACCCTGAGCCAATTAGGAGCTGTGAAATGAATAGGAGACAGTTGATTGCAGTTTGTGGAGTGCATTTATTAAACCAGAAACAAATAATCTATTAATCTTTCTCTAAACATCAACAACATAAAAGAGTTCCTCACCTCAAAGTTAGTTGCATTAAATAATTTCACGCGAACAAAATGAGATGCCAGAAGTTTGCGTGTCAAGGTATGATTTATAGCATGAATTAGCTGCTTTTGTGTGATGAAGGGTATAATTAAACTCCAGTGACAGCGTGTGGCCGTAGCAAATGGCTTGGCAGAGAGCTGATCTCTGGAAGCCGGCTCACAGGGAAAAGGGTTTGTGTTGCTGGTGGCACCGGCAGGTCAGCAGGACAGCCTGCTCCCTGGGCAGGCTCCTTCCTACCTTTGTCGTACACAAAGGAAATGTGGAGGTTTACCAGGAGCAAGGCAAGCCAGAAGGTACTGTACATGCCCAGGAGAAAAACACAATAGCCTTTGTAAAAACAAACATTTCACAAAGCCTTCTGACCTAGACTGTAGAAATATTGCAGGTGAAAAATGTAAAGGGAAGCGGTCAACTCAAAAATGGCATTACTTTCTGAGTATGTTATACTTGTGATGCTGGTGTTACCAAACTGGATGATACAGGGAAAGGCTTGTGTATTTTCCTTTGCCTTGCTTTCCTTCTCAGCCCTTGTTCTGTAGCCAGGTCTCCCGGTTCTCGAGGTGGCTTTTATTGCTGCTGCAGCAAAGAAGAGGAAAAGCATTTAAAAAGCTGTAATAACATGAATCTGTAGACTACACAGAGAAACTGCAAAGGCCAGAGGCACTTGGCACAGGTGTCATTTCAGAAACTGCTTGTCATGTTCCCTTGCTGTTGGGCAGGATCTCTAAATAGCCAGGGATCATCTAGCGGGGCCCCATGCTGAAGCCCCCAGAATCTGCCAGAGCAAACAGAGTACACAGATAGCCAAGGCTTGTATGTAAAGCTATCAAAGATGCTTATTTACAATCTACCTGCTCAAGTAGGTGATACCTTTATTCATTTAACACCATGCAAGGACACACCGCTGCTATTGCCATTGGTATTTTCAAGATTTTATAGGGATTGCTTTTAGTTCAATAAGACAAATGATTTCTTTCATATGGCAGGCAAAACCAAATAGCCTAAGTTTGTTGGTGGTGAATCACAAGGTTCTGATTTATTTGAGAAAAAAAATGAAACAATCTAATATTTTATTGGTCTGATGTACCAACAGAAAAATTGCTGGCTCTCCATATGCAAGCCAATACATTTTCACTGGTAGCATCATTGCAAGTAACTTTCCTAGTTATACTGGTTCTCTGTCTTCACTTTTTCCTTCTCTAAATCCACATACTTTTGCCTGTTTGATTTTCTTTTAGTCTCTAATGCCACATGGTCTTTAATGCCTTATCTTAGCATTTTTTTAGGGTCTCTCTAGATCTATTGTCCAAAGGGATGTTTCGGCAGAGTCGAAGCTGATTTTAAATAATCAAGATTATGGACTGTAATAGTTCAGGTAATTTATCCTTTAACTGGACCTGGTATATCATAGAGGTTATCAGGGTGCTTCTTTTTTGGCTATGTGCCATTGAATGCAACAGGGGCTACTGGAAGAGCAGTCAGGGATCCAGCATGTCATCTCTACAGGCACAAACACTGTTTTATGCTTGAAAGGGTAGTAAGCAAACCTGGAGAGCTTCATAATTTTTTTTTACTCTAGGAAAAAATGCATGACATGTATTGCTTAGTTGAAAACCTAGATTTTGAAAGATTGCTGAATGCTTAGAAAACCTCTTTTATGAGATGGAGGTAGAGACAGCTGCTGAGGAGTTTGAGAGGGACCTGCTGACACATCTTGCTGAGAGATTTGGGGCCCTCTCCAGGGAATGATAAAGCTCCCTAGGGAATGATAAAGGCAGACATGCTCGTAGACTGTACTGATATGTTGTTACATATTGCTTTTCTCTCTTATGTTTTTGTTGTTGAGTAACTCTGGTTTAGAAAGTCAGTTTGGTTTCCTGACTGCTATTGTCATGGCACCTAACACCACAGACACTGAAGGTAAGTCAGGCTGCTGAGGCAGCCACACGTAATGAGAAAGGGGTACAAGCCATAGCCTTGCCTGACACCAGCTATGGGGAACAGCCATAGTTTGAGGTTTGAGCAGATGCAGCTGGAAGAAGAAGGCAGGAAGGATAAGAGGTGCAGTTAGCCCAGGAGCTGTGATCAAGGCTCTCTTAATCATAGCCTCAAATTATGAGCTGACTGGCTTCTGGTATGAGCTGCTGGTGCCTCGTGTGAGGAAATGTTTTTGTTAAAAATGGTGGGTTTGAATGGGTAGCCAAAAACTCTGTAACACAGTTTCCAAAAGAGGTGATCTGAGAGTAAGAGAGAGAAGGTTTCATTATCAAAATTGTTGTGTGTGGTTTCCATTTCTCTCTTTTAGGTATCTGTCATCATTTATTGGTTAAGACTTAATACCTAAAAGAGAATATAACTCAGCACTTGTTGCCAGAGCTCCAAAAGCAAACATGACTGCTATTTTTTTAACCACAGACAGCAGATCCTGCAGAACACTTTCCCCAGCACTCTCCTCTCCCCAGCATCCCTCCTGCAGCAGGGCAGCTGAAGTATCTCCTAGCCTAACGCTAAGCCAGGCTTCCTTGTCCCCAGCAGCAGCGAGCGTGGCACAGGGGATCGTGGCTGTGCTGCAACCTCCATGTGAGGCAAGCGCAGGCCAGCGAGCTTCAACAGCACCCCGGGGAAGGCAGGCTCACCCCGCAGCACTGTAATGAGGCCAGCGGGTCTCCATCAGTGCATTTTCTCCCTCCTCGTAGCACATGAGCTAATAGTGAACTTCCTAACCTCAAAGTTTATCAACCATTCAGCGAGCTTAAAGGTATTACCACAATACATCCTTCAAATCATAATGAGCAATCTAATCCAAGTTACCTGTCATGTATCAATCAACGAAACAACTTCATTGGCAATGAAGCACTTTATTTCTGTTTTACCAGTTGGAAGCAAGTCCCTCTTGATTGAGGGGCATGAGACAGTGAAGTCATATATATCAATCAATCTCCCAGCAAAACCCTCTGTGAAATGTGAATTCTGGTGCCCTGTTACATACAGTTTCCATCTTCTGAACCATCAAGACTACAGGTTGTCATGAGAAGCATCCCATAAGCCAGGCCAGGAGCAACAGAGCAACAATGCCTCAGCCCATGGAAACTTAAAACAGAGGGTAAGAGTGATTTTAGAAATACACCTTTAAAGAATAGGTTTTTTTTCTCCTTGCACAGATGTTCTAATGTATTTTAATCAGACAGCTACACAGACACTTTAGTCCAACAAAATTTTGAATGGCATGGTAAGGCTGTAGGCAATCAGAATTTTATTTCTAGGTCTGTGCAACCAGTGGTAAGGACCTTACTGCAGCTTGATTTTAAATGGTCCTCAGTCCCGTCTGACTGCAAAATGAGCTAAAACCAAGTCTGCTCATAGTTTCTGCTGTCATGCAAGTTCAAACCATGTGGTCAAGAGTTCTGGAGTCTCGTTTGGTTTTTAGTATCTCACATGGTCTTCTTCCAGCAACTTGAAGCATAATTCCTAGCACCAAAAAATTGCTAATATCTGTCCAATAAAGCTTCAAACTAACCCAGAGACAACCAGAATCAATGGCTGCTTTCTCAAATATAGCCCTTTATTTCTCAGCAGCTTAAGTTCATCTTAGTGATATGGAATAAAAATCTTGCTCTGCCTTCTGGGATGTTGAATTGCAAATCATTTAGGTGGTGAGTTGTGCAGACTCTGTAGTGACAAATGCAATAATTGACCATACCCATTTAGTGTTAGTATTGTGCTGCATCTCATTTCAGTTCCAGAAATTCTGACACTTTATCTTAATTTGGACTGGTCTTTTTTTGCCACTTTACTACTCTTATTATTTACATCAAGTGGATACTGTGCTCTCTCCCTGCAATACAGACAATTAGTACAGTGCTATACATTTTGCATTTAATTGAATTTCATATACCTCTAACAAGGCTGCTGATCTCATCGCAGTGCGGTAACCTCCTTGGTATGAAATATCATTGGAAGAATGTTTTCTGCCTGAGAGCCATTCATATATATGAGCTGCTGCAACCAATTAAAACATTAAGGAACCTACAGTTGAATAAATATCAGTGAAAATATAAGAAGAACGGAGTGGCAGTTTTCAGCCAGTTTTATGGAAAGTCAATAGGTATCCAGAGGTCCAATTACAGGAAATGGTTTTGCAGTATGAAATAGAATTATAAGAAATAGAGAAGTAAATGAGACTGTTAGAGGCACCTAGCACGCTTTTGGTCCTGGCATAAGGAATTAATTAAGAAGAATCAGTATTAAGTAGTAAAGATGAAATTCTGCTGTGAGTTGCACCTCTTTAAATCTGGCATAATTTCATAGACTTCACAGAAATCACACTGGATATAAAAGTGAGAAACATGGAAAACTCTCACCCTGAAAAGCCAAAATTTATCATCCTTTTTGGCCTAAGGTCCACCTCCCCCTGCCTATTTAGTGCAGTTCAGGGGCCGGTTCGGAAGCCAATGCTCCCAGTTCGCAGGGAGCAGCAAGATAAAAGGCAGCATTTTATTCCCACTCAGCTACTTTGGGGTGTCTGAGCAATGAGGCAGCTCCTTCCTTTAGCTGTGTGTTTCAAAAAGAGTGAGGAGGAAGTCTGCTGTTCCTCTCCTAGATTCATTTCAGGCCATATAGTCTCCGTGCCTTTATGCTTCTGCACTTCCCTCTGTTTTCTTGCAGACAACCTGCCAGCAAGCCCTGTCTGCAGCACACATGGGACAGCAGTGTCACCCTGACCCCATCTACCTGCTGTTTGCCTCATCAGCACCCGCAAGCACTGTTTGGTGTTTAGTCTTGAAGCTGCACACCTCTAGTGCTGCCAAGCATGCTTGGTAAAACCTATTGAGCCATTCATTTAAATACTTGTTAAACAGGAAACTGCTGCTGGGAAGTTGAGCACTATTTTATATTTAAACAAATAGTGGGAACAGGCATGAGTGTCATTTTGTGATGTAGTGGAAAATTTGAATAACTCGCATTATCCCTCAAGTACCCCCTTGACAAAAAACCTGAAAGACTGTAAAGGACCCTGCTCAAATCTGTAAGCTTTTGCATTGGTAATAGCAGTGAAAGGGTTAACCTGCACAGTTCTTTCACTGCAAATGTAGGCGTTAAGGAAAAGTGATGCACACAATGGTGTAACATTGGTGTTTCCCTTGTGATTGAAGGAAAGTAGTTATTAAGGTCAACCATGCTTATTTTTGGCTGATGTGGAGCCCCTTTCAGCCTGAACACTCCTAAGGAGTGTACTTAAGGTCAAGAAAGTTGCATATTTTGCGAGTGAAGTAAACAAGGGAAGCAAGAAATGTCGGTGTGTTGAGTACCTCCTTACATTAGCTGTGGAATATTAAGGTTTAAGATTTTGATTTAGCCTCTGTCTCCTGCAAAGTTGGGCATCAGTATTGTCAGGGGTGCCGGCGAGGTCAGCTGCAGCTGTCGTGACTCTACAAAGTTTGAGGCATCCGGGGGGACGCCAGGTTACAGAGGCGTGGGAAGCTCAGAGATGCAGCCAAAGTGCGCGTGGGTCGGGGTCATTTGGGCCTTCAGATGTTCTGGGAGGGCGTCGCTTCACACCTGTTTTTTTGCCAGCTCTTTCTGTTCTGCAGGAGGTTTTTGACTCCTCTGGTCTCTTTGCTTATATTTTGATAGGCTGTCCATCTGTAGAAAGTGCATGAACTCTTGGAAGAAAGCAGACCTTTTCCTCCTCTGTCATCCAGTGATGGTTTTTACCCACTGTACGCTTACTCCTCAACAGTGACGGTCGTGGTAGTTTGCACAGCTGACAGCGCCTGCCAAACTTCACAACATAGCTGGGAGAGCTTTCCTGAGAATGCATCTGGAGACGTGCATTAGGCTATCACGGACACACGCATTAAGGTGAAAGCAGGAGAGAGCCTTACATTTTTCTCAAGCAACCAAAATGGCTAGCAGCTCTAGTCAGCTTCCCAGATATATCACAATGTTTTTCTAGTCATCATCACACTTCGTTCTTCATGGTCTCCTATTTGCCTCTCTCATTTCATGTTGACAAGTGCCATGTAAACTCTCTTACTATTAATAGAAAAAATATATTTATATATTTGTAATGCATATATTGTATAATTTATAAAATTTGCATTTGAATTCTTATTTATAATTTATGCTCCACAAATGAAGATGGATATTGATGGTCCAATGCCAATAAAATACTTTCAATTCTAATAATTTTCTTGTGACTTTTTCTAATAATTTACTTTTTGAGCTTAGGCATGCACTGGCGTTACAATATTTTGGAAGGATGCCCTTTTTCTTCAGTCTTAAAAATCCTCTCTGTTTAACATTTAATATATTCTTGTCTGCTGGTGTATTAGGTTGAGCTCAGAAATGCACTGCAAACAACAGGCTGAGTTATTTCTCCCGTGAATGCTTTAAAGCACAAAAAATATTTTTCTGGTCTTGAAAATCTGGCCTGACAATCATGCAAAATGATCCTCCGTGCAGTGGGTAAGATGTTGCAAAATCTCATCCGTGGCCAGGTAGCGTCTGTGGCTGCTGGTGGCATGCTTCCTCCCGGCAGCCCAAGCAAGCGTTGATCCCTTTCACCTGCGGAGCCCACCCTGATCCCAAGATAGGCAGGTGAGGTAATGCAGCTGCATTTCATGACTGTGACCAAAGAGGGTGGTGGGTTTTTTTGGGGTTTGTTTTTTTTTTTGGTAAGATTTTGCCAAAACAGAAAGTCAGAATTAGCGCGTACAAAACACATCTAAACAATGGAACACATACAAATTAGAGTACCCACCCACAACGCCTAATACATAACCAGTGAGTCATGCCCGGAGCCCAGTGTGAGAAATCTGTGTAGGTGGGTTTTATTTAGTTTTCTTTTTGATTGCACTTGTGCTTCTCTCTGGCTAATAATTATTGCACTCTGAACTAATAAACATAAGGATCTGAGCTTCCCAACACGTCCAAGTGGTAAATATTTCATTTGCTAGACTTAAAATTTGATCCCTGTAGAAATGCAAATGAATTATGTCCTAGGACCCTAAACCTCTTAAACATTTGAGTTCAGGGATTAAAAGCGAGATGCTAAACTACTGGGATGAACCCAGTTCAAGGTAGTAGTGAAAACAGTCACCGTTAGCAAGTTATTCAATCACCTATGCAAAATGTGAAATGAAATGGACAGCGATAGTCTCCTGTGGATAAAAGGACACATCACAAATATCACCAACAGTACTAGCTTCTTTCTTATTGGGCTCAGCAAAGATGCCAAAGGTTTTAAAGGTGTGGAGCCTGAGCTGCCTTCTCACGCCCAGCAATGGTCCCTCCAGGTCAGGGCTGAGGCTCGCTGGCAGGGCAGCACCGGGAAGCGCGCGATGCCGCTCCCTCCTCTCTGATCAGCCTGTGATAAACAGGGAGAAGCCCAGTCCATGGAGACATAATCTTGGCACTTTTCCTGAGTGCTGCACTTAGGAAACGAGAATAATGAAAGAGTGCATAGAAGCCTAAGCTGTTTGTAAATGCAATTTGACTTTTAGTGATTTCATTTTAATTATTCTGAGAAACAGATTCTTCTAAGCTCCACAATAATGTATATTTTTACATTATTTAAAACAAGTGAGTTTTCTAACCAGCCTCTGAGGGCCTCAGAAAGTTCCTGTGTTGTAATTGCTGCTGGGTGTCTTAATGGGACAGACATCTGACGTTTTCCAGAACATCTAAGCGGACACTGGCTGTAATTTAGTAGCCATGAGTATTGCTTGACATCACTGTTGCAGCAGAAGTTGTAAGAAAGCAATGTAACTCTAAGGTGAGATTTTTTTTTAAGTGCTCATTGCTAGCCTGACTCTGCCACCTCTACTTACTTTTATTGCCAGCATCAATGGGAAAGTAATTACAGCTTTTTAGGACAGTGAGGCACTTTTGAAAACCATCTCCTTAATTTACTGCTTTTGCAGTGCTTCCACTTCATTTTTCCCCTT
The DNA here is from genome assembly GCA_031468815.1 of Morus bassanus. NCBI lineage: Eukaryota > Metazoa > Chordata > Aves > Suliformes > Sulidae > Morus > Morus bassanus. The sequence goes on along the minus strand of CM062567.1, from coordinate 64,846,511 downwards.
TCTTCTCTACTTCTAATGTTTTCACATCCATTCCCTCCATCTCTACTTCGTTATCATCAATACATTGATCTTAATGTCTCCTCTTTTTTCTTACTGCCTCTTCAGGGTATTCTCCCAGGGTTGTTCTCCTATTGCACTCATTATTGTCCATAAGGTGGCTCACTGTGGCCCATCCTCAGGTTGTGACAAGCCACAAACTCAATACTCCCCCGCCTGGATTGGAGCCTCCTGCTTTTCACATCCTCACTTAATCTTACATTTCTGATCTTATTAAATTGTTCATCTGACCATTAACAAAGTCATAAAAAGCAATGCATAACAAAGAAGAATTATTTCTAAAGTAATTCTAAAAGTACAGTTGCTTTCTAAACCATCACTTATTCCAGGAAACTTCAGTGAATGGATAGACTTGCTCATGTCTATAGTTGCAGCAATTCACTATTCAATGAGATCAGGCCAAGTTCAGTGTTTTCTGACCTATGGAAATGCTCATGCAAGATACACAGACAGTGTTTAGGACTCCTGCAGTTCATGTTTAAGGTCTTGGTCAGAACAGCCCAGCTTATCTGGTGGTATGGCAAATGCTGAATGGTATGAGTCACTTAGACCCCTGACACGCTGCAAAAATGCACATTAGAGGGAAACCTTTATTCAGCCTCTTGGATTCATGCAGCTTTCCTTTCTTCCATCCTGAATAGGAACACAGCCAGGACTGACTAGTGTTTCCATGCAGAGTCTCCTTAAGTTATGGTCTAGACTCAGCAGTTTTGGAATGGACTGTAAATTACCCTCTACTACCCAGCCCAAAGCAGACACCACAGCAAGGAACCTGGACACTGTGACTTTTAGTTCCCAATGAGATTTTGGTATTTCAGAAGGATTAAAATTCTTCCAAAGCGGCTGTCTTGCATAGCCATAGCTCTGTGCATCCTCAAACATTTTTTCAGAGCCTATGAGTTCAGTGGAAATCTGATAACTCATTACAAGATATGGAAGCTCCCTTTCATTTGGATACCTTTCACAGCCTCTCTAAACCACTTTCTTCAAATAGCAAATGCATTTTCTTCCCTCATTCCACTCTAAGTGTTGCATGTTTTTCAGTCATTTCTTGGAGAGAAGTGTCACTTGAGGGAACATAAACACTTGGCAGCTTTCTCTCAGGCCATGATAGACAGCGCTTCTGTGCCCCCATGCAGCTTGCTTACTCATGACCTGCTATGGTCCACACATTCAGAGCTCTGCCTGTTGTAAAAGCAGAAAAATAACATCTCTGTTGTACTGAAAACTTTTAATTATTTTTTTTTTTACTCTTATTTGCTTGGAGAGGAGAAAACCCTTGTGCTGCTTGGAAATCAGAAAGGCGTAGAACAAAACACCTCATCTGACTATATATGCCAGATGCAGTCCACAAGTAGCTCCATTATTATTAGTTGTCCTCTCAGTAACCTCTCCCTCTTGTGCATAGAGGAGTGCTTGCATGCACCTGCTTCTCTGAGAAAAGCAGGTAATATAGTCTCTGTGGTAGTTATAAGAAACTTCTCAGCCACTAAGTGGGGACTTATAGTCCCATGAGTCAATCTCATCTGGAGCAAAGTTCTCCTTAAAATAAGGTGGTAAGTTTAATGCATGGTGTATTAGACAGAAGAAAATTAAAAAGTACCTTTTTCCCCACATCCGATGTTTTCCAGATCACAGGAACAAATGCAGGGAATAGTGCTCAATGAGATTATGGAGTGCTACCGAACTGTTCCAGTGAAGTGTTTTCCAGATGTGCTGAACAAGACTTTCATTGCCACAAGCTGATTATACAGAGTTCAGCAGGTTGCTAAGGTTCAGATACTACAAATACAAAGTTAATGGCAGTTTTGCCCTTGATGTACAGGGAAACAGAGTAGGTCCCATATTTGCAAACAACGTTCTGCTTTCAGTCTTCCCAGCAACGTTACTGGGGTTTGGAAGTGGTATGTCACCTGAATAACACTCTGCCTGGGTCCAGCCTGCAGGGATGGAATACCTCCGATGTTGGTGTAAAGTCACACACACAAACACCAGCGAGGCACAGAGCCCCAACCCCAGTATTGTGGGTCTCACTGATGTGGCACAGCTCCTCAAAACTGCAGCCAGCTAAAAGGAAATAAGCAGCACCAAGTGCCTGTCTGACTGCAATGTTTGAAAATGAGGTGTGCAGAACAGGACTTGTGATTTTAGTAATGTCACTAAGGATATGTGATTGAATCCCTCTCTGTGGACAAATACAGCTGGACCATCCAGATACATTTTTAGTCTATCCTCTCCCAAACCATCCTCTGATCTCTTGCACGCTCCAAGCCTCTTGGCTTTTCTTGTAGGCTGCTCTTCATTCCTGTTCTCACCTGCTATTTTAACCTTCTCAAACCCTGCTTGGAACCAGTTGTTTCCACTGTGACGGCTGCTGGAAGGGACCAGCACAGCTTTCTTGCCCTCTCTTCACTGATGCTCCTTTTGCTCCCTCCCAGCTGGCAGGTTTGGATATCTGCATTGCTAAGGCTGTGGGACCACCAAATACTTCCCACACCAGTTCACTGGCAGCAGAATAGATGTCACTCAGGTGTTTCAGCCATTTTAACATCTTGCTAGAGAATATCCTGTACTCTGCCACTGTACCCTGTCACTTTCTGTGACAGCTTCATGTCACTTGTATTTAGTTAGTTTTTTAAATTGCATGAGCTCCCTCAACCAAAGTATTATGATTTAAGTGAAGTAGATTTCCAAAATCTACTTTGCAGTAGATTTCCAAAAACTACCTGCGGAGACATAAAGTCTGAAGCCAAGTAATGTTACTCTGTAGTCCATCACTGTTTAGTGTTTAGCGCTTATAGGTAGCATAGTAAGTACTACTCAGTCCAGCAGGGTTATTCAGTTTGTGTCTCTCTGGGACTGTTTTTAGAAGGAGCTGAGCCAAAGCTCCGATCACAGGATAAAGGCAGTGATCTATCATTTCTGATGTTCAAGGTCAGCATCTGAGCTGGATGACTGGCATCATCAGCTACAAAAAACCACCATATATTCCAGAAGACTTCTGTAAACCAAGATGATGTTGTTCCTGGTGATCCCTGCTAGGGAAGGGATGTTACCTCCTTGTTGTGCTTCTTCCCACCATCCCGCAGAAGTCTTTAATTCCACCAGTGCCAAGAGACAGTCTCAGCTCCAAAATGCTAGCAAAGGTTAGTAAATACAGGTTCACAGCAATGCTCAAGCACATTATTTCAGCGAGGTCACCCCTTTGGAGTGTCCAAACCTGTTGCCTCTCCTGAAGCGAAAACTATATAGAAATTCTGAGATTAACATCCTTGATTTTTCAAGCTGCTACCCCTACCTGAGAGCAATTGAAATCTCTAATTTAGCCTTGATGGAAGAAAACTGGAGTTAGGCCTTAGAGCTTAATAAGCAGGTCTACAAAAAACTTAGTGCCCCTTATAATGTTCCTCCACCTGTTAGCAATCAGGCTCAGACTTGCCTAGTCCTGCACAGAGGAACCCCCTACTTCTCAGGTCGTCTTCTTTCCTGGATCCAGCCAGGAGATGTTTATTATGAGATGTGGAAAGGGTTAGGACGAGGGAGAGTCTCTGTTTCACATCTGTAGGAAGACTACTCAGGGCCACTCAGACAGCTAGACCTTGTAGGAGGGAAGGATTGACATTTCCCATCTCTAGGTCAAGAATAGGACTAAATAAGGAAAAGGCACAAACTGAGGTGGGATCACTCAGTGAAAAGGTTTGGTGTCCATTGTCAGTCAAATGCAGACTAAGAGAAAAATCCCATCAGCTTTGTGGTCCCAAATCAACATTTCATATCAGGCTACCTCAGCCAGCTACATTTACCCCTATCACGCTTCCACTGCATGAGGTGGTCTACCTCGGTTTGTCCCTTTCTCTTAAAACATCTAAGAAATTTTAGAAAATACGGTATCTTCTAGGTTTTTTACTGATAAAAATATTTTTCTCCTGTTGCAAATTAACTAAACTTCCTGCTGTGTCTCCTACAACCCAAGTTAAAATATGAAACAAATCACAGACGCTTCCTGGAAATTTTAGCTCATCATTTGCTCTGAGCTGCACTTTGTTCTCCACTGGCTGCTTCAATGTCATTTCTTCTAGACCATGACTCTCAGGTGGTGGTGAAACATCTTGGATTAAACACCATGAAAGTTGCATTCTCATCTATTTTAATTTTTTTTGTTTGCTCATTTTCATGGCTGCTGCTTTCCAAAATGATTATTCTTCTAAAATGATGGGGAGAAATGACAATGTGGGTAACCACTGAGTACTGGAAGCTTCCTACTTGGACAGAGCTCCCGTTCTTCATATTCAGTGGAACTTTATTTAATCATGAAATATAGGCTCAGCTGTGCAAAGAAATGTAAATATGGGCTTGATTCTGCAATTAGGGTAAAACTCACATTGGCCCGAGATGAATTTTCACCTACAGAAAAGCTATAGGGTTTTATTCTGTGTATAAAACACATACAACAGCCCTTTATTCCTCCCATTTAATTAAAAATAACGCAATGGTCTGAGTTCCTTTTCTTTGCCCGTTCCTTCACTGGAATTCAGATTTTTATATATTTTTCAATGGAAATACTTCAGGCCACCCTAGGTAGGCCTCCAATATTTTACTGATCCTGTGAGAAGTATCTATCTCAGAAATGTTTTTGTCGTTAGAACTATAATCAGATAAAGCAGCACTGTATAGAAACAGTTGCTAAATAAAAAAGAATGGGTGGTGCCCTGTTTGGCATCCATGCAGCAAGTGATGTGTGATTTATTACTAGTGAGGCAAGTACAAGAGGGGACCGTCATCCCAAGGAGTCTCAGGCTATGGGCTCTGTCACATGTTTTACTTGCTGCTGCTCCCACGTTCCGGAGGGGTGTGCAACCTCAGGTCCTGGGAGGCATTTTGCTGGCACTGTGATGAGGTGACCAAAGTGCCCCAGGCATGTGGAGCACAGAATTTCTTCCTGCCACAGCTCTGCTCAGTGTTTTTCTCTCAAAAATTGGTAACCAGCACTTCATGTTAGTGCGACTGCATGCAAGGAGAAGCATGGAAGTGGGCTTTCTGTGTGATATTATTTCCTTCTGGGCACCATATAGAAGAATTCAGTCCATTCCCACATTAGATAAAGCGGGCTTATTAAAGTTCATGTTAACATTTATGGTAAACTTCCTACTGATTTTAATGGCATGTGGATCAAGCATGGGAAGCACAAGGATGCAGAACTAGCAGTAATGTGATCATACATTTTTAGTTTGTGTTTGTGTGCATGTGTGTAAATTGGAGCCAGCAGAGAGGATTGTTAATTGCAGCAGATTAGCTCAAGCTTTACTGACAGATGAAATGTAGAAGTAGAATCCTGTGGCGATGAGTGTTATTGAAAACTCTAAGACAGGCAGAATGAAAGAAAACACAAATGTAGAAAAACAAAGTCTTGGTCTGTGCGATTACTGAATATGTGTTAAGAACAACCACAGAGCTCTGGAGACCAGAGCTGACCCAAGGCTGAGGAGCAGAAAACACAGAGGCAGGGACAAACACCATAAATCACTCTGACAGACCTATCATTAGGTCTGTAGGAAAGACCACCTAGAAGGCCAGAGGGAGGGACCCACCAAGGCTGCGTCTTCTGCTGGAAAGCGTTATGGCTGGAGATATGCTGCTTGCTGTAGAACTGCAGCTATTTTGAACACTAATAATAGTGTTTCTTTCCAGTTAGTATAAAGCAGGAATTGTTTCCCATGTGATAGTAGAACTATTTAATGTACTAGACTGGCCTGTCATAACCCAAGAGCAAAGAGTTATGAGGTCATTTCGTTATCACTTCAGTATTAAACTATCTTGATGAGCCAGTAAAAAATTATTAGATGTGTTTTCTCACAACTTGAAAACAGCATGTCTATTTTCTTTTCAAGGAGTTGTTATGACCTCCAGTACAGATAAGAGTTTTCCCTAATGGGGATAAAACAACTTTGTTAAATCATGTATCTCAGCAGCATTTAAACAGGGCATTTTGGCAGAGAGAGAGAGAAAGAGAGAGATTCTGCCTTTTCTCTCAGTGGCAAAGAGTGTATCTGACAAAAATGTAATCCTCTTTTCCTTTCTGTGTTTCAAAAAGATGTCTACTGTCAGCTGTTTGTTTATTTATTTATTTCACTGGAAGGAGGAATCATTTATTAAAAAGTTCACTTGGGAAAATTGAAACTATTGTAACTTGTTTACAAATGGCCTATTGATAACCGGCCGTCCTTAAGTTTCACGAATCATCCTAATATGCCATAGAGGACATACTAGAGTGTGCGAGGAGACTATCGAACACGGGCTACTGTTGGTCTTCTTGAGGTGGTTGATAAACTTTGTGTTGATTTGTCATGATTCTTGAAGGTGGACTAAACATGCTTATGGACATCTTGCCTCTCTCTAAAGAAGAGAGCAAACTGCAAAATGCAGCCAAGGGAGCGTCAAACAACGTTAACCTGATGTTTGAAAAGTTTAATAAGATTCCTTGTGTGTGGGTCATTCTTGATGCCTGGCAATAAAGTACTCCAGGCTGGGCTCTATATGGTTAAGCTGAGTGACACTCAGCATGGGTGCCTAGCAAAGGATGAGGCAGAGCTGAATATTTCCAGCATCCTCATGTGTACATTACTCAGCAATGGCTTGTCGTAGAGTCTCATACTAATTATGACCTGAAAGAAAGCTTAAGGTGGTGTATGCTGGCTTTCTGAAGCACCAGCCTATCAGTTTCATGGCCAGTTTTTCACTGTACTAACTTCTCCATTTCCAGATTTAAAAAGGAAATGCATGTGACATATGCATCCAGCAGTTTTGTCTAGCAGTACTAGGTGTAATGAGATTTTAAGGACAGTGTTTTATAACATGGAGATACTACTTTTATATTTCTTTCACCACAAATATTGAGGGCTCCATTCAACACTGAGCATAAGTTCCCCAGCCGGTGCTGAGCCCTGTGCTGCTGCAGTTCAAGTGCTAATGCTGTCATACCTAGCTAATTTAAAGCTAGCTCAGGTGTTGCTGTGCTACACTAGGCATCCACAGAGAGGTTAAGTGACTGGCAGTTTTTCATGCAGCAATAGAATTGCATCGTGCAGTCTATAACAATCCATTTAACATCAGTGTTGCTTTTGCCACTGGTTTCTGCTAAAACTGGAACACTGGTTTAGATGAAAAATCTTGTCAATAGGCTAAGAAAGAAACAACAGACACTCTGAAGAGTTGACCAAAACAATTTCCAGTTTAAAAACACAAATCACTATGTGAAGTAACTTCTGGTTTTGTCCCTCAGTGCTTAGTAAAATTTTAGCATAATGCTGGAGAAAAATTGGCAAAATGCACTAACCAGGAGGCTGTACTAGCACAAAAGAGTGAACGGGACAGGGGTTTAGGCCTGGACATCAGTGGACTGGGATGGTTTTTCTTCATCTCTGCCACTAATCTGTTTTGTGACCCTAAACAAGTCACTTCTCTGAGCTATCTGCTTGAAAAAAGAATTGATAAAAGACTCATTTCAGACATACAGAAATGCGTTTAAAGGAGCTATACAGACAACAGTGATAATTTCTTTAAAGTATTTTAAAACTGCTATCAAGTTTGCTGCTGCGCAATCTTAGTTGTGTCTGTCTCAAGCACTGAAAAGCACCATTTCTATTTGATGAAGGGTGAAAATGATTTTTCGTTATGACAGTCCTTGAATTTAATCAGGAGTTATTTTTTTCCATGTCGTATTAGTATTCCTTGAAAGTAAACAGTAGGTTTTGTTTGTTCCATGGTTTGTATCCATCCCTCTTTATTAAAGCAACAATCCGACCTGGGGAAGGACTGCTCTGACTTGGGCAATCTAAAATGTTTTTCCACAGCACGTGATTCCTTGAATCAGATGAAACCCTCCTGTTGTTCCATGAAAGTTGTACCTAAAATCACAGTCTGCACATGACAAGTCCTCTGTCATATCGACGACGGTTCAGTTTTTCCTCTGAGTTTCACAGATGCTTGGAAAATAGGATTTACCTGTTTGGTGTGGTTGAGGGCAATAGGCTCTCCATGTCTGCCCCACACCATCTGCAGTGATCCTCGGGGTTGAACGCACCCGACCTGTGCAGCAATAGTGCCTCTCCATTGACATTGAGCCTCTAAATACCCAGAAAGGAGGTCCTTGGACACCAAGTCTAATCGCTTCTTGTTGTAGTAGCTACCTCTCTTAATCCCTTTAATAAATTCATCAGTCCAAAACAGTCTTTGGCAGTTGCAAAATGGTAGTGTGGTGCCTGGGCTGTAACTTTGGAGCAAAGGAGGGGAGAGTGGTATTAAGAACTGAGTGCCCATCAAGTTTAATAGCAGGGAAGCAGTTAAAACACCAGTGTTTTAAGACTTTTACTTCAGAGAGCAGTTGTTGTAGGGGTTTAGTAGCCCAGAGAATATCTGTTGCCAGACACCACTTCCTACATGTATAAAGTTAAGCTGAAATTGTCCACAGTTGTGAAACTGTGTGTTAGTGTTAGCAGGTGAAAAGAAAAAAAAAAAAAAGGAAAGGAAAACAGAGAACCGGCCCAGAGACTCCGCTTCTGGCTGCAGGGGCCATCTGAGCTGCCAGCCACAGAGCAGCTTGGGCAAACTGAATTCGGCATGTGCGCCTCACCACTTCACCTGAACTCAGCCCATCATGTTCCTCTTCTGCTGGACCACCTCTACCATCCCAGACCTCAAAACAGCACCAAACAGCAAGCTCTTCTTTCCCCCAGTCAGTCCAGTGCAAGAAGTGTCATTCTTTTAACCAGATTCAAAATTTTGTTTCTCAAAATAATAGCGACTTGAGATTTGGGCTGGGCAGTGTTGAAACTGGGAGGAGAATGACAAACCTAAGACCTGCCATCTAGAAATGAATACTAGACAGTGAAAAATATCTCTAGCAAGTACCTAGCAAAGCTCCTCTTTCCACATAAACATAAAGCATTTTATTCTATTTGTAGACTAGACTTCAATATCATAGAAAGAAAAAAGAACTTTTTCCTCTTTTGCTCTCAGAGGGTCAGTTTTATGGCATGTGTGCCACCTTTGCTTCTTGTGTGTTTGACACAACACATTAACCATACAGCTCGATCTTCAAATCTGGGAAGCCAAAGGGACACACAGTGGTGTGGCATTTGGGCGTAGTGGGCTCTCCTGCCTAAACTATTTGTGGCTCCAGGATTCTTGAACTGTGTGGGTTTTCCCAAGCTCCTTACGGAAGCCTTTACCCCATCCCTTCCTGGATCTGCTCTCACCACTTCTGTTCCCTTGCCGTACCCACACCCCTCTGTCATTTATATATGCTGTAGGGCTGGCAGCTGAAAGTGTTTATTGCTGATGTTTATCTTTGTGTACTGATTGTTGTTCTCTCCTCATGTAATTTTATTGTTTTTCTATCCTTAACGCCTGTTATTTGTTGGCAAAGGAGAGCTACTGAAAGAGCAACAAAAAGTACTCTAGCACAGAGAGGCGCTCAATGAAAAGAGGGATTGGACGGAGCCTCTTGTTTACACTCAGTGGACAATGGCTTGCAGTAATTTGAAGTGCGGCATTTTTCCTGTTGCTCTTTTTCAAAACCACATCTTGGCAAGGAGCCGGGCGCGGATGCAGTGGCCACTCCGGGCCATGGGGTGAGCAGGGCCCCTGGCGATGGTGGTGGCAGTGGTGCTCAGCAGGAGCTGGGCAGTCAGTGGTGGCAACAGCCCCCAGCACTCCTAGTGTACGCTATTTAGTTAAGCTTTAACATGTGGGTTTGCTCGCTACTTACTTGCATGCCTAAGAATGGCTCTGATTCAGAAATCAACTCCCAACAGTTTTTTGGTGAGGTCTGACCTCCAGAAAGTCATCAACGCCAAAAAGGAGAGAAGCTGAGGGCAAAGGACAGCACCTGACAGAATGGGAAAATGTATGGCCACACAGTTGAAACTGGTGTTTCTGATAAGGAACGAGAGACACAAAACCTCATTGTGGATTTTAATTTGGACAGCTTTTGAACAGCCATAGAGTGCAATGTTTGTACCCAAACCTGATCTTCCTTGAAGTTCAGAGGCAGTTGGTTTAAGACCATCTTTGATGTCTAAAGCCTCACTGATGTTTTGTTCAAAAATTTTGGTTTAATCTCATCACTGCTGATCACTCCAGCCATAACCAGTAAATCCTGTCAGCATATATATGCTTAACTGCAAACAGATATGCTGACCCATAGTTCACAGCAAGAGCATCAGAGTGCATTGCAGGTTTCACACAGTGGTGGATCAGAGAGTTCATTGGAGAAGTGGTGGAAGACAGAAAAAGAAAGTTAGAAAAGGGTACTGGAAATTATTATGCAGTGACAGACAGTGTTAAACTTTGTTTCCTGTTCACACCATGAGCTTTAGCCTGCTGCCGATGTTAACATTTGGGTACATCCTTAGGTGATGGACACAAAGGGATGGAAATCAGACAGTTTATACTAGTGAAGATGATACACTTCCAGTAAAATTCCTGATCTTGTTTTCTGTTCACTGGAAAGCAAATTTCAGAATGAGAGGTACCACCACAGCAGAGTGTACTGAACCTTAAAGTTGTCAATAGCAGCTCAGTTGTCTAGAAAAGTCTTGCCCTGGCTCATCCCACAATTTCCTGCTCTGGTTAGCCTTTTTATTTTCTAACATTTTTACTTATCAGCTTTATTCTGAATCCCTGATCCAGCCAGATGCTCTTGTAAATAATGAACCAGAAGCCCTGAAAAAGTCTGTTCCCCTTAACAATGCATTTAAGTACAAGGCTGATATTGAGTATATTAGTAATTTCATGGGTAACAGTACATCAGCTTAAGAAGTCTTGGCCATGATTCAGCAATATATCCCTATTCAGCAAAACATTTAAGCATGTACTTTAAATTCTATGGACTTCAGTAAGATTTAAGCCTGCACTTAGGAACCTAAACATTTAGATAGGTTTTCTCCTTCTTTTCACAGCAGGAATGACTTACATAGCCTTTTAGTAATTTAAGATGGAAAAGACTGTATAGTTCATCATAGTCCATCCCCATGCAGGCATGTGAGAGATTAAACAGGTAGGCGACACAGAGCTAGGATCTAAGTGAACTCACCTTTATTTCACTGTGCTCCAGGGGCGGGAGTCTGAAGCATCTCTTCCTGAGTCTTCAAGTCGTCTCTTCATCATCCAAACACCCCATTTATCAGAAGGCTTCATGTGTCTCCCAAGACCTTGATATAAGCAGAATTTTATTGTCAAAGCCATTTGAAGTTGAAGAGAAGCCATTTCTCACTTTTTTAATAAATAGAGATACTGTTTACATGAATAAAAGTGAAAAGTACTTTCCCTAGATACTTTTCAAGCTTCCAAAAATAGTCCTAACTCTCAGCCAAAGTTACTGTTGCTGAGCTTCCCCAGGAGAACATCAGTACACGGGACTGCTGTGTGAAATATTCTCACTGCCAGTTAAACTGGTGAGAAATCACGTTTTGGTGGTTTTGTAATAAAACAAAATATTTTGTGGCCTGGCCCCTAATTCTTGGCTTATTTCTAAAGAAACAAAAGGCTGTTTCCATAGCTACAAAAATAGGGAAACATCTCTGTAAAAAATTAGGCTGCAGTTTAAAACTGAGAAATTTCACAATTTTGCCCATAGTTAAGCAGTGATTCAATGTGCAAATAGAGAACCTTGTTCTGTTTGCAGTAAAACACTTGTACTGTTTGAGAGACATGTTTTCCTCTTGATCAGATATGAGATGCGTAGGTGGGCAGTTTTCACACGAGTTCCTGCAGAAGCATGCTTTATCACAGGACCCAATCCTGCAAGGTGCAGAGTGCTCTCAGCTCCCAGTGGTGTTAGGACGAGGAGAGGTCGCACAGAACCTAATTTTCTGCATTTTTTCACTTTTTTATTCTTTTGTTTTGTATCAGAAAGAGCTAGATTTTGGACTTGCTTCTGCATTCCTTACCTACCTGAATAATCCCCTAGGGCAACGAGAAAACAAAGTAAAAGCTGTGGTAATGGATCTTTTACTTTTGACATAGAGATAACTGTGAATAGGAGAGCCATTCAGACAAACACTAAGGACCAGGGGATGCAGTCAGTGATACTTGCTTATTATTTTCTGTAATGGAGAGACTATTTACAAGCTAAGCAGTCTTTAAGGCTGGTATGTGTAATGTGGAAAAATATTAAATAGATCAATATAGTAAAGTAGAAGGAGATCTGCCGGGCACCAGTATCACTGCCAACAATTTGTTTTGAATGACATAACTTCTCATAGTAGGTAGTTGTTGGTAAAACTACCCATGTGGGTCTTTGTTTTCAAAAAATATAGTTTTATGAATGCATGCTCACATGTGAATACATAACAATTTGTTAAGCAGGAATCTTAAAAATTATTAAAGCATTCTAGTGCTTTAAAGTGTGTCTTTAACATAGCAATGTACGCTTCTATGAATGTGCAAGAAGCACAAAAGTTATCACATTATAGCACCTTCACGAAGCCTCAGAGCACTGCAAAGAACAGTGGTGGTTTCCCTTTAGAGAGAATCCATGATTATTTTTTCACAGGCATGATGGTCGCTCGGGGCAGAACAAGGGCTGCATACTTCTTGAGCCTTCTCAACATACAGCCTGAGATGATGGGAACCATCTCCTCCAAACCGCCCAAAGATCTTATGAAATAACTTCACACTTCAATTCTGCTTCATTACAAATGGGATTTTGTTACAGCTGCATCATCATAACTAGGTTCCTGTGCATGCTTCAGCATGCAACTGTCACTGCACTTCACTTGTCACTGAAAAGAAGCCCCTTCTAGGGAGTAGAAATCTCCATTATTGCTATCAGTTCCTGCCTCGTACAATGGCCTGAGAATTGTTTTTAACTCTATTGCTACTTCATATTCAGGACTCTCCTTCAGTAATATGCATCAGTGCATTTTCTATTAGCACTGTGGATGGTAAAATCTAGTATTATATCTGGGGTCACTTACACAATTCATTTACTGCCAACATACAGATGCTTGAATGTTCAGCCATTTCTAGTACCCAAGAGAAAACACTGCGTTATAACTGGACTTTACGTTAACTAGCTTAGGTCCTGTTTTTCCACAAGCCAGGTTTGGAACAAGCATTCAGCGCTTGTCTCTTGTGTCCCGTTGACTTGATGCAGACATTTCTCATTGAAGCACAGTAATTAGATTTGCTCTTTAGTACTTTGTAAGGTAAAACAGAGGTTTCGCTTAGGTGGATATGTCAAGCCTGCAAGTACAGTAAGCTTGCATCTCAGGTGCTAACTGCAAGCATATTTTAATCTATTGCAGATATTGCGGGTTTATTTATAAAGTGTGGTGAAACCAGGTACACCTATACTAAGCTTTGGAATCAGCTCATAAAAGAGAAAAGCCAGTTCATCCCTCAGATCATCTTTCTCCAAATTCTTAAGAAAAACATACAAGCTCAAGCAGCACGTCTGGCAGTTTAGTGCAGTGAATTGCCGAGCCAAGGCAGCTTTGGCAAACCATGCCCCACTGGCAGCCTTTGCTATCAGCTGAGCTCCCACCCAAATGCCTCCGCTGATGGCCGTCTGGTAGCGTGCTCTGAGGAGAGAGCCTACATCCAGAGCTTTAAAGGTCAGCACCAATACCTTGAATCCTGCTGGCAGCCAATGCAGCTCAGAGAGTGCTAGTGTTACGTGCTGCCAACTTAAGCTCTGATTAATATGTGACTGCTGCATTCCTGACTTGCTTCAGACTCTGAATGATCTCAAGTGATAGCCTAAAGCAAAGCATATTACAGGAGGGTAATCTTGAGGTGACAAGACTGTGAAGAAGCATAGCAAGTTCCATTTAGAAGTATTTTTTTTTATTCCAGGTGGATCACAAATTGTGGGATGGAAATTAAAATGTGTACGCACCTTTTGAACTGCAGCACATGTGAGTGATGGCTGTTAAGTGCATTGAAGTGATTCGATGTTAGACATTCTGGGAATGAAAAGAGTAGCATTCCATTTTTCTACAGCTGCTATGACTTTGCTCTGACTGCCTGTACGTACCTACAGTTTCTTCCACTTCCTTTCTGACCCACTATCAAAGGGATTCTGATTCCCACACTGGACAGCTAATGAATGTTCTGTTTCATCTTTCCTGTCTGCAAGATGGATGCACAAAGATTTTGTTTGGCTCTCAATAGCAGATTGCTGCTATTGTTCCCACCAGTTAGAATAGACACTCAGAAAATAATATATTAAGTCCACTCTAATAGACTTGTATGTTAACCACAGCAGCAGCAGAGTTGTGTATAGAAATGTGCATCTTCTGTTACATGCAGCTTTTTTGGAATATAATGTCCCACTAATGTTGGCCTAACTCCCATATTCATCAAAGGCCCCTGACTTTTACAAGATAAATGGGGATTTGAATTCTAGGAAGCAATTTGCTGTGTTGCATGAAAATTAATGAAAATCTTGCTGCTTCAACAATGGTAGACAGAATGGTGGAAAAATATTTAGCTCTGGGACTAATTAATAAACCAAGGGATTTTAATGCATTGGGTAGAACTGAGCCAGAAATTAATTTGGCCCACATTGCACATACTTTGTGTAATGAAGGTTATTAAGCTCCCTTATAATACAGCATTGCAGGATTCCTACACATTCAATACAGAGCTGCACCAGTTTCCAAGACTGCACCAGTTTCCAGTTGCTCAAAATTGAGCCTATTGCAGAGATGGTGGCAGAGATATGGTGTGCCACTTTTGCTTTGTATTGAATTTTGTCTATGGTTTTGTTTTCATCCATAACATAACACTTTATTGTCAGAATCTTCTATCTTTTCTAATGACGAGCAGTATCTGGCCTTACTGCTTTCAACAGAGCATTACACACAGGTGTTGCTTCAAGACTGTATAGGTGACAGAATGCAGCCCTTAAGCAGGAACTCTGGTAAAACATAACTTAAATGTTTGTAGAAAAATCTGCAAAATGCCAAATTGTTGCCAAGGCTCTTTGCCTTGTTAGAAATGAGCCGGCAGAAAGAAACAGGCTTGTTTGCTCTGGAGACCTGCCCCCCAGTGGCAATACACCCTAGCTAGGCTGGAAGAGGAGAGGAACAGAGGCAGAAGAAGCAAAAGTCAGTTTTCACAAAAGCAAAAGATGATGCCAATATTGAGTACAGCAATATAGCTGTTGCATAGCATTAGATGTGATCCTTTGGTTCAGACCTTTGGGCCAAGGTGTACCGTGAAATTATCTGCGGCGCATTTTGACACGGGCCAAGTAACACTCTCCCAGACAATTCATAGGCATGTTTTTGGGTATAAACACAGACTAGGAATCATTCCCAGTAGGTAATGTGAAAGCAGCCACCCTGTTTTGACTCAAGTCTTTCACCATCTGTATGGACACAAAATACGCTGTGCCAGTCATTTCGGCATCATTTTATTATTGTTTTCTATTAATATAGAAGTATTGTATACGAGTTATTCTATGTCTATACTAATAGGATGATTAGTATAGACATAGCCTCAGAGACCAATCTGCCTCACTTCATTCATTCTGTAATACAGGGATGATAATGTTTATCTACCCACCTGCCTAACAAGGATGCTGTAAGATTTTATACTCTATTAATGGTAAAGCATTGAGGATTTGGGGACAGGAGGACAGGACACACATTAAATAGAACTTATTACTTTTTGTCTAACTTTGGCATTGCTTGTAAGTATGCTAACAGCAGCATTTCCTGCCTAACACCCAATAATTTTTGTTTTCTGATACTGGGTGAAGGGGAAGACCCCTGGTTAAACTTACTAAGCCCTCTAAATGAGAAATAATTAAATCAAAAATTAGCCTTTTTACTCTGCTGGACAACTGCTACAAAACCATCTCCAAAGCAAGGATGTGGTATAGTGAGTCTGCCTTTATGAAGGATCTAACACATAGGCCATGGGCAGAGAGACAGGCACAGACATATCCCAATATACAGTAAGGCCTGCTCACATAAAGGTCACATAACAAATATTAGCTATACAAAATAACAAGTTGGCAATCAACTGTCCCTAGGGTCGACATTCTCCAAGACCTTATGAAATCAAGTTGGCAGGGTATGAAAGGTACGTTGTTGCTCCCACATGTCTCATGCAAAACTTCAGGAAATTGCATTCATGTTTCTTACACCAACACTCACAGACGAGGACACTCAGAAAGACATATTAAAGAACTGCTATCCTCATCCACTCTGAGATTTCACAGTATTAAGTATTGTCTGGAACAGCGAAACCAAGAATATTGGAAAAACACCAGGAAGAAGAAGAAGAGGAGAGGGCAATTCATTTGCTGAAAATGAGAGAAATAGAAGAGGAGCGAGGCAGCAGGTCAGTCTGTGCAGACAGGCCCAGGAGAAAAGCCCTGGGGTTGCCCTGTGTCAGAGGAAGACAGGGCTTCTCCAGGAAAAAGAAGGCAGGAGGAGCTCTAACAGGAGCACAGTGTGTGCCCGTGCCTTGTGTGGAAGCTGGGGGAGAAAATACGGGATGTTAACACTCCAGAAAAGGCATCTCAATTTCCTAGTATTGTTGGAGTGCTTAAATGTGCTGTGGGCTTTGAATTATTCTTTTCCTTTACATCTTATATCTACCTCTACTAGGTCTTAAAGGAAGAGCAAGTTGAACATTTCCCCTTCCCCACCCCCACAGATATCACAGATAGTGAGAGGAAGAGTCCCTTGTGCAGAAGAGATTATGTAGAGTAGAAGAGACAGGCAGTCTGTTGTGCGTCCCTTCTTTCATCCATTCTGGGAATTAATGCTTTCATTAATTCAGGAATCATAATTTAACAAATTCCCCAATTACTGGTGCTGCCTTGCTTATGTTTTTGTTTTGTTCTTTTAATCTAACCTCTTCAGGTAACTTTGATGGTCCAGCTGATGAGTCGTGTATTTTTCATAACTGGAAAGCACTGTCTGGAAATTATTAATGGTATGAACTTGCTCAGCCTTGGTGGTTTTTTTCTTTTGCACTGAAGCAGACACAGAGTCCTCATATTGCCAGTGATGATACTCAGATAAGGAGCAGTAACCAACTAGTGAAGCAGGGAGGAGAGATTAACTTAAACTGCACCAGCTTAGCTGGTGATGCACATACACTTATACTGCATGAACAAAGGTGTCTTTGCCATGTGAAGCTAGATTAGCATATATCCAGTTGAAATAGTTGTCCCAGTCTACTTATACATGGGAGAAGTTTAGGTCTGGAACTGTGCTTTAATGTTGAGGTGGGGACAGCTGGCAGAGGTAGCTGTGGAGTGAGAGCTGTTCCTCTGCGGATGCTTGAAGGTCTCTATGCACTAGAGACGAAGTCCTAGCAGTCTAAACAAATACTCAAGTTCAACTTCAGTGATGGGGTCCAACACAGAGCGTAGGTGAAATCTGTGGCTTAGAGGCCACGTGAGATGATGATAAATGTTCCATTTACCCTTCAAAAATCTATTAACTGTAAAATTTTTCAGTCCCTGGAAATGCTTTAGGAGATTGATTTGTCATGAAGACTGTCTAATGCACATGAAGTAACACGCGCCTCCTGTAGCTGCTGTATGTTGATTGCTTATCTCAATCTATTGAATTGCCTGTGTTCTAACAGAGTGCTCTCCTCCACCACAGCATGCAAGCTGGGGCAGCCAGGCTCAGAAATTATGTGTTTTGTGGCGGTGGTTTTGTTGCTTTGGTTTTCTTAGGGATGCTAATTTAGAAAAAAAAATCTTACTGATTGAAACACTGGGTTTCCAGTCTCAGGCAGGCACCTGGGGAACAAGCTAAAGAAACTGGTTTATAACTGTCATTTGCTGAGGCAAAGCTATGAAACAAAGTGACAGTGCTGGGTGTTCAGCCAACTGCTAACTACAGCCACACTGAAAAGAGGCTGAACCACAAGAGCCAGACTTAATTTGCACACTGAAGGAGGCCACTGAGAATGGACTGAGGGAAACTCAAGAAAACAAAACGCTATGATCTCATTTCACAGCCTCATTGTAAAAGAAGCCTAAGAAGTCACTGCTGAAAGTCAGCTTTGCCTGGTGAATTTTTTCTTGTTGAACCAAGGGCGATGTAGCACAGGGCCTGAGTGACAGGAAGAAGAAGGTTTGAAAGGTGACTCACTACCTTGTTTGTGAACAGAGGCAAGCACTCAGTAATTATGGGGAATATGAAATTAATACTTAGACAGCCTCGTTGCTGCCTTTTAATAATAAATAAGAGTACTTCTTCTGGTGGCATAACACTGTATATTTGAATCAGCTGTCCTATGAGGAGTCTATGCTTTTCTCCTGGTGTTGGAAAGACGCTGCATAATCATGATGTAGCAATACACGTTCCGAGCTTCTGTGCTTCCTGCTAGTAACAGACACAAAAAGGAACAATCAGGGCTAATTATGACTGCTAGTAAAGAAGGGATTCATACCTTAAGGCCTGTGAGTACTTAGCTGAAATATAATTACAAACAAGAGTTTAAAGGAAAAAAGCAGCCTGGTCCAGTAAGCAGAACGATCATAAATATATCCTGTCTGTCTAGGTAAATGAAGCCTTGCCAGAGTATCTGAATATGCTTAAAACAAACAAACCCCTAATAACCCTACAACACACTTAAATACCCATGGTCTCTAGCTCCAAGCAGTTAATGGAGAGGCAGAAAGGAATCTGGGCTGCTTGCACATGTATGTGGAAAAAGCACAGTTAAAAATCATTGGAAGTCAACCACGTGGCTTCGGACTCCCATCTTCTCAGGGTGATACCGTGCCAGCGCTGGCTCATCTTTCAATTCAGCTGATCTTAATCGCCACAGTAAGAGGTAGGTCAGCAGGCAACACCACGGATTTGCTTGATATTATTTTCAGTTTTGCACGCTAAAATGGTTGTGAACTGTGTTTGCTGGCAACACTATTAGCGGCATCTACTTAGCGCAGCTTTCCAAGCAGTGCCGGCATTGCTGATTCATGGCCAGTGTGCTGCACGCTGTCATCCAGCCATGCTCTGCACCACCTGCAGTCTGCAGCTGCAGCTCCACGCACAGTGCGTTACAGCAGTCTACTTTACAATAATGCTAGACATGAACTCCTGTGATGAGATGTAAATCTGGAATAAATGCCATGTCTTCCAACATTTTCAAGTTGAAAGAAGTAGTTTCTCACCATACTGCAAACTTGTTCCCATATTCAATTGGTAGATAGGAGAAACAAGACAAAGACAACTGTTTTGAACCATGGAAACCTCCTTGCATCAAACCACTAGCAATAGGAGCAATGCCATCATACAAGTGACAGCCTTTACACATGTTCCTCCTTAAGCCATTCCTCAGATTCATCTGCTTGAATTCAACTGCTTGACCCCCACTGCTGGGTCTTGGGCAGGTGGCAGAATGCTACAGAGAGGAATTGATCCCATCCAGCCTGGCTAATTGATGCAGTCAGGTCATCAATATCTCATAGTTATCAAAAGCTACTGAATAGATATTTTATTACCTTTATTGAAAGTTAGGTCTCAAAGTTATCCCAGACATTACCTTTTCTGAGCCAGACTGTTGTCTGAAAACAAAGAAGCCCACAAGACACGCTGTCTTTTGTCCAGACACTTCTGGAATTATTTACCTTCTCCTTCCTGATCGCAAAAGTAATCCATAGTTACCTCCTGCGAGCCTGGTCATGATTTGTACAGTAAAAAGTGACAACTGGCATAGTTTAGATAATCTGACCTTCTGTCCTATTTGACGGAAACATGGTTTGACAGAATTCATCCACACACTGAAATATGTATTTAAATTTCCAAAATGCTCTCTGAACACTAGAGACTTTGTAAAGATGCACAATGTGATCTTTAATGTGTGTGTCCGCACTGTCAGGGCATTTGCCTACCATGACTAACATCTTGAGGTCCTTTCCAATATTATGTTTGGTGCAATACTGTGAATGGATTTTCTAGAAAAAAAAATCTCTTTTCTGGTTCTTCCAAAGTTCTTTTCAAGGGTCTGTCAGAAATTCTTGATAAAAGTAGATGGTGATATAAAGAGATTGTCAAATAGCATTATCTATGTTGTACCTACCTGTACTGGGCACAGACAAAAAGGCAGTCTTCAAAGCTGTCAGCTTTAGTCATTTGAACATTATTTAGAGAACACTAATGTACTAGGGGAAAATGTTTGGAAGAAAGGCCTATATTTCTTGCAGATAATCAATGCGTTTGCTGGCTATGTATGTATCTTCATTTCCTGTGATTATTGTGCACATTAAACAACGTAAAATTACACACCTAAATAATCAACTGCATGGCTAACCTCCTTGTCTGATGAATACGCTTTCAGATCTAATTCTTCTGCATGTAAAAATGTTTCCTTTAGAATGTACCTTCCCAAACCACTTTAGACACCTCCATAGACTAACCTGTGACATAGATGTCATTTTGGTTACTCTTCATAAAATTTAAACAGTAGTCATGATGATAAGGGGTTCCTATGACTGATGTGCTTATTAGATCTTTCTTTTTTTAATTAAAAAATCTCAATAAAAATGGTGTTTAAAAACCACCGGGGACTTTCCTTGTTGAGTATTGTAGCTTCTCTTACAAAGACATTTCAGCAACCACATAGAAAACTATTTAAAGAAAAAAAGGAAACAGCATGTTTAAAGCAAGATGAAAACAAGCATGATCGATCTGAACTTCTCTTTTTTAATTCAAAAGTTTGTTCTTCCCATATTATTCAGGAAAGTGTGCCTGTGTGCAAAAGTATATGATGCCTAATTGGTTCTGAAAGTAGAGTTCATCTGTAAATACTTCAGTGGGAAAAGACAATGACAAATCTCCCCCGTTACTCATCAGGATAGAGCTCTTCCTGATTGTCAGTGCACAGTTTCCTGAGCTATCACAATTCTGTTGGTTAAAGCCATATTTCCAGAGTACCAGGTATCTGTTTCTGTACTTAATTTAGTACGGAATATTTACAGCTAGTGCATAAGTTAAGTCTGAGAGTGCATTTTGTCCTGCTGGCATTTATGCTAGACCAGGAAAGGTGGGGGGAGGGAAGCAGAAAAAGGAAACCTTAACCTTTCGATATTTAAAAGCAATATTTTAAAAGCAAAATTAGGGAAACACAGTTAACAAAAATAACCAGGGCAATATAACATTTAAAATGATCTAAAGGAAGCGGATTTAGTAATATCTTTCAAAGACAGTGGAAAGTCAACAGAGTTGCAGTATGTATCTCAGTATTGCACTTTTGTGGTAATATTTTTAAATAGGTTTTCTTATGGCTCAGTCTCCCTCATTTTCCCCAAAATTCACCATATGGTGAGGAGTCAGGGTAGTATAAGGGCAGATAAAGATTGGACCCATAAAGTATTAAGTTCAACACAATCAAAAATTTTTGTGGGATCCAAACTCTTGTCTGTCTAAAGATAGTTCTTGCATCCAAACACTTTCTCCCAAATCTCTCTTTAGTGGCGTAACTTGGGGGTGATACAGGTACCAAGGGGTTGGTTTCTTTCCATCTTTACTGCTGGAAATGTTCCATTTCATATAAATTATTAACTACTACTGGTCTAGAAATTGAAGTAGAGGGAAGAGAGCAGGGAGAGAGAAGACACCCTGACTCTCTAGCCCGTTAGTTGGGAAATACTGCAGAGTTCAGAGTTCAAATACCTTCTCAAATAAGTACTTAATTATTGATATTAAGTGGAGCACCCCTCACAGGAGAGGATGAGAGAGATTTATCCCATATTAGCCAGTAGCCTGGTCAATCACCTATAATACAAGAGACCAAGTTCAACTCCCCATTTGAGACCAAAGATATGAAACCATGTGGGAGGGAGGTTTCACATTCAGGTACCTAAGCTAGGAGGCTAAGTTAGGCTCTAAGGGCTCTAAGTTTGGGCTAAATTAGGAATACCTAGGTTAGCAGGTACCCTTGAGAAGCTCAGCTCTTGGCCTATTTTAAAAGAGGTCTTGGTGTTTTCCTGAACTCTTAATAACTAAGAAAAGATTACTTAGACAAATACTTTGCGCAGTACTGGAAACCCACTTTTAAAAATACGTACCTCATGAAATATATGCAACATTAAAAATGTTTAAATTAAATAGCTACTATCTACTCTGCAAAAAATAAAGGTTCAATGGGTCAGACAATTTTCCTGCAATTGACATCTATTAATGCTCTTCTGGGTATTCCCCTGCCATGAGGAAGTAACCGTCATCTTGCTACTAAGGATGTATTCGTCATACTCATTGACCACAAGGAATGAGTGTAAGACACCACTTGGGTACCTACATGAGGAATCTTTGTCTAGAACAACAGCTGGATGTGCATGTACATGTGTATATATACATATAGACACACACACACACACACACACACGTAAGTATATTTTTTTCCGCAGTGATTACAGAATAAACATCCACTAATAATTAGAAACTTGCTGAAGTACTTCCAAGACATCGTACTTAACATATGCAATAGGTGTAGACAATAATTCAGCCTACTGCTTACAGATTTGAACCTGTGAATATTTATCAGGAAGGTCTGTTCACTGGCTAATTGTGTTCTGCCAAATGTTGTTAAAACATTTTTTTATAATGTATGTAAAATGTAGAAGTGGGGGATGTAATGAATTTCTGTTTAGATCCAGTACTGAAACAAATGACAGGTACAAAAACCTCTTACCTTTCTCCTCAATATGTTTGAAATTGAAGGTTAATGTAAAGAATCAGATTGTTATTGGAAGGAGACAAGAGATATACATGTTTTAGCTGATCTATGCTTGCACATAAGAAGAAAGATGAGCCAATGATAGGGAAGGGAATGAAGCTATTAGTGTATTGTCAAAGGAAAGGAAGTGCTAGAGAAAAGGTTTTGGAATTAGGAGACTGATAAACATAAGTTCTGGTCAGAAAATTTGGAGAAGGGATTTCCCACTGGAAAATTGATATCTTTCAGCAGAGGAGTGATAACTTCAAAACTGTGATCTATAAATGCAACTGCAGTATCTCATTACAGGCCAGAAGTCCCACTTGCCTGAGCAAGTCTCTCCATAAACATGCACCTCCCGTGGCATGAGCACGGCTCCCCCGGCACGATGAGAGCTGGACCCAGGATAAGAAACGTATTCATAGAAGAGACCAGGGAAACCAAGCCACTGAATTAAATTTTCTAAGAGATACCACTGTGCCACATTCGAATGAAATCATTTTGGCTTGAATATGCTGGTTGAAATGTTGAATTTTCTTATATTTTCAGGCATTCTCTTTTTCAGTTACAGTCAACATTTTCCATGGTAAGCAGATACTCTTCTCAGGTCTACACTGCATACACACAAAATAAAAACATCAATCTTCCACTGAAAACAGATTTGAAATTTGTCAAGCAACAATCAGATTTAAACACTGTACTTGATAGTAAATTATGAAGCACTTCTATTTTTCAAATAATTTCTGAAATTTTGGTTAAGCTGTTAGCAGGCTTCCTGAGGAGTTGAAACAATAATATTTCTTGCCTTTGTAAAAAGCAGCAGTCTCCACAATGGATCCTTAAGGTTCGTCAGTGACTTTCTCTCTGATTAGCTTTCTACCTGCCTGGCACTGACAGAGAGAAGACAACCCAGAATATGGCCTCTGAAGGTTCTCAGTAAATCGTGTGCTTAACCCTTAGGCATCACTCTAGTTGCTTTGGAACAATCTTGAAAAAACAATACAGAAAAGGCAAACCTACTTTTGTTCCATTGACTCAATCATTTGTACATATGTCACCTCGACATTGAATATTGCAAAGTTGTCATTGGATCTTTTCATCTGATACTTGTTTTTCATTGTTTGGAACTTTGAAAGACTCAGTGAGAAAAATCTTTGTCACAGAAGTAAGCCTTGCCATTGAATCAGTACATGCTGCATGGTATGTTTTGCAAAGATGTGGCTAATGTGGGGGTGGCAGGAAGGGGAAGCAAAGCTGATATTTGTTGCTTTAATTTCTTATGCGGTTCCATCAGAAAAGCCATCTTGCTCTAAAG
Source organism: Morus bassanus (assembly GCA_031468815.1). Lineage (NCBI taxonomy): Eukaryota > Metazoa > Chordata > Aves > Suliformes > Sulidae > Morus > Morus bassanus. The sequence goes on along the minus strand of CM062567.1, from coordinate 64,822,438 downwards.
TTTCCCCTGATGTTAATCTCCTAATAGCTTGGTTTCTCTCCACCCCATTGATTCATTGGTCCAATCTTTCTTCAGATTTGAACAAAGGGAAAAAAAAGTGTTTTCCCATCTGCAGCAGAAATTCCTATGCTGGTTCTCTGCCTTTTACTATCAGAGGCCTATGGGTTAATACTTGATAAAAGGGAAGAGGTGGGTATTTGTCTGTTGCCTGGAGAGAAATTCTTTGCCTCTTTGCCAGGGGAAACATCTGATCCTGTTGCAATGATTTTTCTTTTAATTGGAATGCAAAGATCTTATCTTTTTATTACACCTTTATTGTTGATAACCACTCCACTTGCTCACTCTCCACAAATGTCCAGCTTATATATACAACTGGGGAAGCAGTTCATTTTTCCTCCTTTTTAGCTTTAATCATTTGCCTAACAACTGAATTGTGCCAGAGTGGTTCATATATCCCTTCCCGCGCTGCAGTCTCTTTCTCAGATGCCTGGTCTGTGTCTGTCTCTCTCTAATTTCCAGGCACAGATCGGCCCAGTGACTGCCTCTTGCTCTAATAACTGCCTGAGGTGTGGGAGACCACTTTATGGGAATTCAGTCACACGGGCCTATGCAAAAATAACAGTAAATGAGAAATTTGCAGTGAAAGGGAAACATTGCATGCAAGTCATACGCCCACTACTCTCTTAATTTAGTTTCTTTGTGGCTTTGCGTAGCCATACATTCTGTAATGTCAGATCGGTGCGTGGGGAAGCGACGGCCTCGTGGATAGAGCTGAGGCACAGGAAATCTGAGTTTTATTCTCAGCTCTGCCCAGCTCCTGCAGATGCATGGCTCGACCTGCCTTCTCACCAGCAGCCATGGAGAGCCTCGCCACAGCCGCCCGCCCTGCCAATCCACATCATTGCTGCAGCTGAAGGATGCAATGGGAAGGTGGCTGTGGGCACCTCCAGAGCCTCAGGGTTCCCACAGCAGCTCAACTAGGTGCAGAGCAGGAGGCACTTGGGGTCTTCTTGTAACCAGGACAGCCCCAGATGGCTTAACCCTGCCTCTTCCTATGTGAGATAGCCTCCCTCCTCCTAATACCCATTTTCTGTCAATTCTGACACGTGTGTGAGCATGTGCTTGTGTACAGGCAATACCACTTGGTCTGTTGCTCTTTGATTGTTGTTGCTCTTCAAGACCCCTCTCCCACCACTGCAGGTCCTCAGCCAGTATCTTAAGTCTCTGTGCCCTCTGTGTTTCCTGCCCCCCTCCCTCTCTTTCTTCCTCCTTCCCATATTCCTTTTCCCTTTGCCCATTTTCGGTTCTGGTTTTGACCATGTCTCCCCTCCCCTCTTCAGCCCCAAACAGCTCCTGCCAAAGGGAAGTGTTCAGAGAGAGGCACTGTGAAGCGCATGTACGTGGATAAACATGCATGCAAAATGGTACCTTCCAAAGGGGGACAGCTGGGCTCCAGCTTGAGTAATTAAAGGCATTAGAGGCAACAGGTAGTGTTTGCGCATGGTTGTGGTCTGCCTCCATCACCGCTGCTCAGTGTCTGCACCCTTCTGACCTGGGGGGCCCGGTGCCATTGGCTCATCTGTACTCCTGATAACTACACTGCAGCCCTCCCCGCCCCCCCGCTACTGGTCATAGAATCATAGAATCATTAAGGTTGGAAAAGACCTCTAAGATCGTCAAGCCTGGTCCCTTTCATATTGCAAACTCTCCAGAAGAAGAATAACTACTTCTACATGGGCTTGTAGGACATTAAGCCCAGTGGGACCCCCATCCCAACGGTGATTTATAAGGAGGCTGTCCCACTCCCCTTCTGCCCCTACTCCTCCATGCAGCACCCCACACCAGCCCACAATGGTGGTTGTTCATGCTGTGGGTCACATACTGTAGAATGGCTCCCTGCTTTCCTGCTTGTACTGTGGCTGCAGCTGGCCCTGCCGCTGGCTGCTATGGAAATATATATCATCACCATTGGGAATCAAAATACTTCCCTATGCCATGGGGCTTTTGTGAAGCTTAATTCCTCACAGGCTGTGTGACATGCTCGGGGGCTGTGCAGTTGTGAACTTGCAGGGTCTCTGTTTTGGGATACTGCATCTTGAAACATATGAGAGTATTAGCTGTAGCACTAAAGGTTTGTTTTCGAAGGGTTACTGCAGTTGCACACACACATGTAGTCTTTATGAATACGTGTTACTGTTTTCTATGTATGAAAGAAGAAAACCCAAATTATATCATGTCTGCAAAAGAAGGGAAAAGCTTTTGTATAGTTTAGAGTGAACAGGCAAATGTTTTTTATCAGTTCTATTTAGACAATGTAGAATGTAGCCACATCTCATACTAAAGAGGCATTTCTGTCCACTTTTCAGTTATCACTACGCCATTAGAAGAGATGGAGAGGAAGGTATGTCCTGAAAAAAAAAGACAAATATCCTTCTTTTTAGACGAAAAGGAGATTTACCTGAAGTTACCCTGCAACGAAAAATACCAGATTTCAGAAATGTTATCAGTATGAGCTAAAGTCTAAGACTGACACTCAATGTAAGAGTAGCACTTCTCTCAGATATAGCTAAGACTGCTGGGTGCTACTAGCTATGGAAAATGCATTTTTTACTCCATTAAGTCTTCCAGCGTAGACTCCCGGTACATAAAGGCTGATTCTGTAACAGATCATATCAGTGATCCCAGAAACCTTCTGAAACATAAAACTGCCCTTTATTGGGAAGGGGAGAAAGCAAAAGTAAGTGCTGCTCTGCTGCGTTTATGTGGAGCCTTTATTACACCTTGAGCAGCGCTGCTGAACAGTATGTTTTGTTTATCTGTCAGTGGACTACTGGGACTAGTAAATATATGTACATAAGATTTAAAAAAGTAGAAACACTGACAGATAGCTGCCACTTGAAAAGCCCTTTAGTTTTGGTTTATCAAACTATCAAACTATCTGTTTCCAGCAGCAGACTGAGCAAACAGGTGAACAATGCCAATGCCCCAGTTGTGCCTCTCAGAGCTTTTGCTCAATGACAACAGAAGCAGCAGAGTTCAGAGCTGAGCATGCCCAGTATTCACTTCTCTGCATTCAAACTGAGACCCTAACACCCCTCCTTGCTTCAGCCACTGGGATGATGTGGAAGGGAAGAAATGACAAGGCTGCCAGTCCCAAGGATTAAAAATCATAAAGCAGGTCCCCAGCACTCAAAGCATTACCCTAAAGATGAAGGATTTACAAATTAAATGTGCCTTCAGGTTTTTGAGCCAGAGAGTTCATATTTTCAGCTCTTCTGTTGAACTGTGAAGTTTTTTAGTGACAAAGTTCTCATATAATCATAGTAGCTGTGAAATTATGACAGTTGTCAATACGGCATTCAGTCTCCTGGAGCTCACCTGCCTAGTCTTTTTGTAGAGATGTAGCTGTGCAGTCAGTGCAATTCACTAGCATGGACACATGTATCAGTAAGAAGTTGAGTGTATGGGTGTGTTTCAGCAGCAGTTCAAAGCAGGTCTCGTTGTTTAAATCCTGCATTGCCCTTGGCATTAATATAGCCCTGATGATACTTCACTGTATTGCATCCTGACAAAAATGTCGCAGAGCAAGCTACACCATCAGCATTTTACTGTGAACGCCAAACCAGAAAATAGCACCTGAGATGGCAAGCCAGTTGAATCAACAACCAGCAGAGCCCAGGCCTGAAAGCTTTCTTCAGCTCTGCCATCACATTAACCAGCTTGGGCATGAGGTACAGTTGGAAGGATGATCCCAGGCTCCCTGCTGCCTCCTCTTGCCGGTGCTGGCACCCAAGCTGCAAGCCAGATGGGGGAACTAATCAGATCAAAAACTAACTCTTTGGTTTTGTCCAGTACATTTTCAGACAGACCAAATTCCCTGATTTGCCTCACAAAAAGAAATCGGAACGTGAAGCTGGAGACAGATGAGGAAGGCTGAACTAACCTTCTGGCAATTGCTCGCAGCTCTGTCGGCAGAACATGCTTTGGGACCGCACCGGTAGGGAATGTGCCTTAGCACACAGGCCAAAGATGCAATTTTAGGACACTAGCTCCCTGAATTCAAAAGCCACTTAGAATACATCATCTAAATGATCTTTGCAATTTAAGTTGTATACTGGGGGGCGAGGGGGGAAGGTGTAAATTAATTACATGCATAGTCAGTATAGGAACAAGGCTGAGGTGTGTTTCTGAAATGTGGCATTTATGGCAACACCTCACATGCAGCAGCAGCAGCAGCATTGTTTTCTTATGGTTCTCTGTTTTCATAATCCAGCTCTATTTGAAAGAAAACTAGTATATCTTTGTTTTCAAAATGGAAAAAAGCACTACTGGTTTTAATTTTCTGTCTAACTACGCTGTCACACGCACAAGGCACGTACACATACAATAGAAACAGAGGCTGAAAATTAAGATCTTGCACTGCCATCCTGTGGTGAATGTTAGGAAAATATTAGGTTGTCTGGCTCATAGATACGGGGTTATCCTCTGAAATGTGGAGGCTTTACAGCAGAGTTAGCAACAGCTCGAGGACAAAGAGACGGGTGTTACCCCAGGAAGCAGAGAGTAGAACCTCAAATGCATTATTTCTCATTATTCCTCCTGCAATGCAGTATCTTCTAGAGACCTAGCAGAAGACATGCAGTCCATCCCCAAGAATATAGGTTCTTTTAAGAGAAAATATTCTAGGTGAGCAAATAGTGAATAGCATCTACGACACAGCAGGCCAGGTGAGGTAAGCGCAGACGGGCTGGAGGGAATCACTGGGAACTTGACACGGTTTCTAAAAGGCAGTCTGGTGGGTACTTTGGGGGTTGACTTTGGCCTGTGAAAAGTATAGTGAAGTTCATTTGTAAATAGGTCATAAATTCCTGTTCACTGGCTAAATGGATTTTTTTCCAGTGAATCACCACTAGGCTTAAAAAGAAAAAAAAAAAAAAGGACAAGCCAAAAGGGCATAAAGTCAGCCAACAAGGGAAAGAGAAAAGGAGATGTCATGCAAATAGTGTGCAAAATATGCAGTTGAAAAGTAAAATATTGACCAGAAAGTCTTGATCATAATTGAATTCAGCATGAGGATGGTTCTGACTTGTGCTATCACACCTGAAGCTTGTTTTTCTACTAGACTATGATTTTGCTACAGTAAAAAAAATGTGTATTTAGTATACTGAACATTGGCCCCCAGACACATACCCTATTCACTTGCATTTCTAAGACAGAAGAATTTTTGTCAAACTGAAATGCATACAATACATACATTTGTCCAAAACCCAGTGATCAAGTACCCCAGTATACTGTGGCTTACTATGTCTCCTTCAGTGGACTATTCTTGTAAATGACTCCATATGCCAGGACTGTGCTGAGAGCTGGCCTCTCCACCTGTGTGATGCACCAAAAGCTCTAAGAAGCTGGCACCTGGAGCAAAGAAGATGCTGACTGAGGCTCCTTCATGAATCATCATTAAGAGCTTCTCTCCTTTGCTTTTAAACTACTCATCAGCAGGATCAGGGTGCACCCAAATTTTGCCTTCATGAGAACAGAACAAAATAATGTCTCTCCCCCCAAATATTCCTGAAATAATGGAGAAGAAAAATCTCAGCACCATCCGTACAGCAAGTTCTCAGATAAAGTAAAAGGGAGAAGAGGATTTAGCTCTCAGTTTGTGCAGACACCCACATTGTTTCTGTGTGTCTCAATGTATGATTATGGGTTTCTTAGTAATGCATGTGGAACTCCACTTTCACCAGTTCAGACGCTCACGACTAACACTACTGCCATAATTTATGGTTTGTAAGATCAGCTTATGAAGCTATCACGCTTGTCTCTAATGCTAACACAGTATACGGTATGTCTTCTTTGATCATTTATGTGGTTGTACCATCTTCCCCCTTCCGCTTCAGATGTACTTGTTTTCATCCCCGCTTTGAAAGAAAAAATAGTGCTTGCCTCACCCTGTTCTCACCTGCCAATGACTTCTGTCTCCAGGCACATCTTTCCTCAGCAAGGCACCAGACCAAATGATTTTTTTTGTCACTTCTATCAGCAGCTCCGTTCTTGATCACTTTTGTTCTGCTTATCTTCTTCCCAGTGCTATGATTTTTCCCTTCAATTAAAAACCACTGCTGGCAGCTTCTTCCTTTCCCCCCTATATTTCTGCTTGTTTTTCTGAACTTTTTCTGATCCACCATAAGCAGGAAAGTATTACCTTAAATCCTCTTCTGAACTTTGAATCTTACCTGTTACATTTTACCTGTGCCTGTGTAGATGAAACAACAACAGTTCTCATTTCCAAGCTGAGTGGGGTTTTTCCCCATTGCTCTAAATAGATTTTTTTTTTACCCCCGTTTAAATAAGAGTTGTCACACTCAGTATTCGCGACATCATTTCTCCTTACAGACCACTGCAGTGCTCTACTTGAAGGAGACTATAGAGAAACGCAAGTCCTCCCAGGCTGGGGGAGCAGTCCGGATCTGCTGCCTGGCAGGGACAGCACGCAGCACCACCCACCCAGCCTGTCACCAAAGGGGGGTCCAACACCCCCATTTTTAACTTGGGCTGGAGACTCATGGCAGCGGGAAGGGGAAGGGTAAAAGGGAAGGGAAGGGCAGAAAGTTTTAGTCTGATAAAAACTTTTTTTAAAAAAAAGTTTTGGTCTTCCATAAAGGGAAGGGCAGGGTAAAATGTTTGGGTCTGAATAAACTTTTTGCACAAGTCTTATAAGAAAAGCATGTGTTTCATTATGGCAGGGCTTTTTGAGTGTTTGCTGGTTTTCATCTCTATACATTTTCCAATGGAGATGAGGGAAAGAAGTTTCGCATCTGTAGATTACTTACACAGCAAAGTGTCTTCCTTAATCACCATCTGTGGACTCACCAGCCCCAAGGGTCTGCAGAGCACAGGCTGAAAATCACCGCTCTAAAGTTTTGCAGTCACAAACAACTTCAGTTATAAAAATTGCCTGGCCTGTCTGGTTGATGGCCCAGTCTAGAGCTTGAATGAACTTCTGTTGTGACGGCACAGGAAACTCTGTCATCAACTTCTCTTCTGAAATGAAAATGTTTAGACGTGTTCTCCTTCTGCAGAGGAGGGAAGGGATGTTAAGCTGTACACATTCCTGCTAAGAAAGGGAGAAGTGTTGATTCATGCTTCCGAGTCATGCATTTCAAAACTATGTGGGCTTCAAGATGTGAAGCGTGACTGTGAAGGCACCGTGGGAGTAGCCCCAACAAAGTAAATAATGGTTTACTTTATGAGTAAGGACAACTACCTGTAGGGTTTTCAAGGGCAGGACCAGAAGGATGTGTCTATGCTGGGGTACGTATAGGTAGCCACGCTGGGTAGGTGTGTGTACAGACGAGCTGGCATGAGCCAGTTTGCATACTGTTATACAGAAAAATACCCATCCAAAAGTATTCGCATTGCTTAAAATACACCTGTGCAGATCCACCAGCGTAAAACTAACCCTACTCGGAGAGAAGGAGCAGCAGGGAAAATGTAACTAACTTTCACAAATGCTTTATTTTTTTATACCCTTTTCTTACAGATTGCCCAAGAAAAACAAAAATTGAGAAGCTAAATTAGTCTCTGTTATATTTCCACTGAAGAGCACAGAGTTTTGCCAGAGATATTTGCCAGAATAAAAAGATCCTATGTGAGCAGAGCATGAAAATTGCCTTTTCAAACACAAAGAGCCAGGTGATGTAAAAGCTGGTGACAGCGCAATTTAAACTGCCTGCTAATTGATTATTGTGATGCTAAGAATTTGCATCATCTCCTTGTGAAGGCAATTGATGACATTTGTGACAGCTCAGTGTGAGTGGGATCAAGCCCCAGATATGCATTTTATTGTATTCTGTGTGTTAAAGTCATTCCCTAGTTGCTTCTGTAAAAGCCAGCAGAAACTCTGGCAGAAGGTCCTTGGCTGAGAAGTCAAGAGTCTAGAAACAGGAAAGGATTGCCACAATGGAAACTAGCCAAACCTCTTTTACATGGGGCGCTCACGTACAGCAAAAGCTGCTCTAGTTTCTGTTGATAAGTCCTGCTGGCTTTTGAGGAGGGTAAAGCTTTCCTTCCTACTGGGAACGCTCGAAAACCAGGACGAGGTTATTTCGCTTCCCCAAGTGAAATCTGTCACTGGCTATCACAGTGGATCCAATGAGGTGTCTGGGCACGGAAGAGCGATGGGAGCTTTTGAATGTCTCCATATTTTGTTGTAATATTTAAACATGATACCGCCTTGCAGACTTCTTGCACTGAGGAATTATATATAAATAGCTATAAACTCCCTGCCATTAGGGACTGGCCAATCTGTGACTCTTGAACAACTTTTGCATCACTTCTGAGTAGTTCAGATACAGCTCTCGTAATAACATTACATCATGTAATTGGCAACGGGGCTGTCTAGCTCCAGGACGGCTGGTTCATTCAAATCCCCAGCCACAGGGGAAAGCCGAGAGTGACTTTGCCCAGCCACCCTGCACCGCAGCTGCACGCCCAGGCTTTGGGCTGGAGCGGGGTCCGAGGATCACTGGTGAGCTGCTCTCACATCCTGTCTGCAAACCAGCCCACAGCTCTCCTGGGAGCGGTGAGGTATATAGCGTGCACTTTGCGGCTCTGGCCCATTTGCAGATTTCTGAAAGCTGCTTGTAGATTTTGGGAGACTGGCCACCTTGTGCCCTACAGCCTCCCGAAAATTGCTATGGAACAGGTATTAGTGTAGATTAAGTACGCTGTGACAGGCTTACAGCATCAAAGTCATCAGTCTGAATAGGAAAATACTCAGCCAAGTAACCTTTAAGAGGCATTATATAATGCATTTTGAATTTTCATTAAAGCTAGAACACTGAAAGCAGGGTAACGTGTATTTTATTTTAAAAGAAGTTTTAGCTAAGCGTGTTTCAACCTTAAGTAAATAAACTGCAGATTATCTCCTTTATCTTCTTGGAAGTCAGCCGTACTGAATGCACGTATTTTTAAAAATCTATTACTTTCAAGAAATGCTTCCCCACAAGGCTATATCTACCACCCCAGTGCTTTCACTCAACAGTTATATGAAGCTGATATCTACAGCATATGCTTTTGTTCATGCTATGTATTCAAATACAAAGGCGTGGTTAAATTCTGATGTCCTTTTGGAGGGGAAGACTGGGGAAAACATCTGCCTCTTGATGGAAGCCATCTGGTATAACCAGACATGAAGTCAAGCATTTTAACAGAGTGTGTTCCTTAGAATTATACTTACTTAAAAGAATTACAGATTCCTCCCCTAACGTTCTCATCACATACCATCACAGGGATTTTCCCTTGCACCTACCTAGGATTGATCGGTGCAATTATTTTGTAAAGCTTTGTCTCGGTGCAATCAAAGTAACCAGAAAAAATAATAATTGTTATGTAGATTTCTGTTGTTGTTCTCCCAGCTGAGCTTTTCATCTGCACAATTACAGGTGCAGAGAAAAATCACAAAATAGTTTCAGTGGAAGGAGGGGCTGCAGAAGCTTCCTGAGAGCAGCAGTACTGTAGAAGCTGCAGCACATCCTTGGCTTGTTCCAGAGATAAGAGTTAACATATCAGGGTTGGTAAGGTGAGGTGAGCTCTTCTTACTTCATCCCTTACCTGTAACATCGCCAGTTCTAGCCCTGTGTGGCCACACAGTGTCAGACTTCAGTCACTCAGTTGTTACATGCATCAAACCTGCCGGTGAGGGATCAAATATTGTCTGTCTTTATCCATCCAAGGAGGTCTGGTAGGACAGATATGATGTTGAAATATGTAAAGGCTGTGTGGTAGGCCAGCTTTCAAGAAAATGGCAGGTGTTCAGACAGCTGTGTGTCCTTAAATGTACGTCTTTGGGTGAGGGAGATTAGCAGGCAAAAGGAAAACAGAGTAATCGTTGGTTTGAGATATTTGTAGGGCAAACAAAGCCACATCATTTTTATGACATGGTTCTGCTCTGCTGCCAAGACTATCATTTCCACATACATTAAGGGGACATTCAGTACCAACAAATGCAGTTTAACTGAGCTAATCTTCAAACACAGGGCAAGATTACACACAGGGAATGTGGAGAAAAATTGCAGTCTTTTCTGGTTTCCTTAAAGAGGTTATTCCCTACGGCAGAAATGGAAAAAAAAAAAAAAGCTAATGCATGAATATGAAGCTGGTCCCTGCTGCTTCATGTTACACTAGGAGTGTCCTGTCACTAGTTACCCACTCAGTAGTGGTTTGCCCAGAGGTCAATACCAGGGCCAATACTGTTTAACATCTTCATTAATGACCTTGATGATGGGGCAGAGAGCAAGTTCGCCAAGCCTGCAGGTGATACAAAGCTGGGAGGAGTGGGTGACAGGTTAAATGGTTGTGCTGCTATCCAGAGGGACTTCGACAGCCTGGAGAAATGGGCAGAGAGGAACGTCATGAAGTTCAAGAAAAGGACATGCCTATAGCCCTGGGGAGAAACAAGCCCAGGCACCAGGACAGGCTGGGTGCCAATTGTCTGGAAAGGAGCTCTGCAGTAAAGGCCCTGAGGACCCCGGTGGACACCAAGCTCACCACGAACCAGCAAATGTAATCCTTGCAGCAAAGAATGCAACAGCATCCCGTGCTGCACTAGGAAAAGCACTGCCAATGGGTCTGAGGGAGGTGCTCCTTCCCCTGTGCTCAGCGCTAGTGATACCACATAGGGTGTGCTGGCTCCAGTACAAGGAGGCACGGGCATACTGGAGCAAGTGCAGCAAAGGGCCACGAACATTATTAAAGGGCTTGGAGCATCTCTCATAGGAGAAGAGTCTGAGAGAGCCAGGACTGTTTAGCCTGGAGAAAAGAAGGCTCCAGAGGGACTTTGCCAATGTGTATAAACATCTGATGGGGTGGGGGAGGGTTGATAAAGAAGACAAAGCCAGACTCTTGTCAGTGGTGCCCTGTGAAAGGACAAGCAGCAATGGGCACAAACCAAAACACAGGAAATACCACTTAAACACAAGAAAAAGCTTTTTGCAGTGCAAGGTTGGTTGAACACCGGCACAGGTTGCTCAGAGAGGCTGCAGAGTCTCCATCCTTGGAGATACTCAAAACCCAACTAGACGTGGCCCTGAGCAAACTTTTGGTTGCCCTGCTTTGAGCTGGGGAGTTGGGACTAGACGATCTCCAGAGGTCTCTTCCCACCTCAGCTGTTGTTTCAGTTTTTCTTGATTATCATGACTACCACTCTTGATGGAACAGGGTTTTGCTAGACTTGGAAGTCCATAAAAGTTTTAACAACAGGGAACTTCCTGATGAATTCTCCTGCTTTTTGAGGCTACCTCTTTTCCTTTGCACTCTTGAGGCAGGCCTCAGCCTGCTGCCCCTGAGCAGAACATTATCAATCCACCCCCAAAAGAAAGAAGCCTGGGTGTGAGCTAAAAACACTGGTCAGATGAGAGTTGAGGAGAAATGCTGCAAGTCAGCACTTCCTGGTGGAGCTCCACGGTGGCCTCATCAGTGGTCACTAGTGGTGTAAACTTCAGTTTTCATGTGCGAAAGGGTGTGGACATGTTTATTCAGTGCTGATTATTTTTATTTCAGATTAAGAAACACCAAACAGAGCAACATATGTAGTAGGGAGATACTGCCAGTCTCCCCAGTGAGAACTGTGCAGCCTTGTAAAGGGAAGAATAGCATGCAAAAAAGAAACAACTCACCTTTTATGATGTAGCTTTACTTCACGCACACGACAACATTAAAAGAATATTATTAAGAACAATACACACTAGGGAACATAAGAATTAAGGCTGCTAGTCAAAATACAAAGAACAGCTGGGGCTTACATAGCTAACATTCAGTACTCAGTTTTAAATCCAACGTTCAGTGTGTGGCCTCATCCTCTACTTATTTCCCACTGTTCAAACCCTGTTAATTGCTATAATAACAAAATTTCTTGTAAGTAAATCCCTCCAATAAGGGCAAGGTGGTATTACCCCCTCCTCACACACTCCAGGACAGAGTACGTACACAAACACTCTCTTAAAACTGTGGCTGAAGTCACTTGTCTTGGACAAGAACTCTGTTGCAGAAAGAGAATGAGCAAATACCATTCTCCTAAGCAACGTTCAAATGAAGCACCATGAAACTGAACTATTCCTCTTGCAGTTCCTTAGTCTCATTCATAACACACCTTCCAACTTCTCTGGCAAATGAGCGGAGGACTATACAGTCAACAGCCTCCTTCATTATGTAACCTTGAGGCTTCCCAAAAAGCGGCTCCCTCCGGTTCGTTGTACGAGAAAGGGATCTAGAAAACATACGTGATCCCGCAATGCATCACTATGCCTGTGCACAAGGAGCTGATAGAAGACGCATGGCAATTTTCATTCAAGAATTCCCCTATCTCCGGTTGTTGGTGATGGTGGCTGCCTCACAACCCCATCTTGTCACACAGCTCACGGTGACGCCTTGCAGGCCAAATTCCCAACCAGCCCACACTGCTCGTCTTTTAAGGTATCTCTACTGACGTGTTTGGAGGAAAAACATCAGGAGAACCTGCTGTTTAGAGACTGCCCGCAGACTGCCCGCTGTTAGGCTTTCCTGTCCACATTGGCTTCTCTCTGCCAAAATCCCGGCTGCCAGCAAGTCAGCCAAACGCTCTCTGGAAGCGACCTCTTTGTGAAGCTCCTTGGGCCTGCTGCTGCGAGCTCCTCGGTCCAGACACCTCAACCCCGGGAGCGCCAACGAGCAACAAAGGCTTGGCACGCTTGCTACACAAGCGCTAGAGACGCTGAGGTAGTCGCGCACTCCCAGGGATGCTTACAGCACCTCGGCACGCCGCACGCGGCCACGCGAAAAGACAGCCGCGCTCCGTGACGCGGCTGCGGCGGGCGGGCAGCACGCCCACGGCCTCTTCTGATGGAAATGCACGCACGCCCCTAGGAGCGCCTCAGACCTCAGCTCTGGTCTGGCGTCGGCCCTGGAGAGCAGCGAGGGCCTCGGTGTCAGGCCTCGCCGGCGCAGGCGCAGGCAGCACGTGCTTGGACGCGTCTGCCTCTGAGCCCAGGGCTGCCGGCCGCCCCCTGCCCCTCCTTCTCCTTCTCCTTCTCCTTCTCCTTCTCCTTCTCCTTCTCCTTCTCCTTCTCCTTCTCCTTCTCCTTCTCCTTCTCCTTCTCCTTCTCCTTCTCCCCCTCCTCCCCCGCCCCCCCGTTTCCCGCCCCTCGGCCGGAAAGGGAGCACCGCAGCGCCCGGCATGCCCCGCGCGCGCCCCCCTTCAAGCGGCCCTTCCCCGCGCCCCGGGGCGGGCGGGCGCTCGCGGCGGGGGGGGGGGGGGGGGGGGCTGGTAGGCCCGCCCCGCGCGCGCCGCCTGCCGGGAGCCGTAGTTCCCGCGCGCTGGGGCGGGTGACGGGGGGGCGGGCGCGCGCGCGGAAACGGAAACGTGTTTGGAGTGGGGGAGGGGCGCGCCCGCTTTCCCTCCGCCGGGGCGGGGCGGGGGCGGTGGGGGCGGTGGGTACCTCCCCTTCTCGTCACGGCCCCTCCCCTCCCCTCTCCTCTCCTCCCCTCCCCTCCCCTCCCCTCCCCTCCCGCGCCGCCTCCGCGGGGCGAGCTGGGCGCGCCTGTGCCTTTAAGCCCGGCCGGACGCCGGGCTCCTGGCGCCTGCGCAGAGGGGCCGTGACCTCGCTGCCTGTCGGCGCCGCCGCCGGTGACTCGCGGGGTGTCCCCAACCCCCCCCCCCCTCCCACCAACCCCCTTCCCCCCCCCCCGCGGCAGCGCCAGGCTCCGGCCCCGCTGCCGGGACAGCGGCGGCGCGGGCGTTGCCGTAGCGACATCCCCCCCCACCCCCCGGCCGGGACGATGGAGGGGCCGGCGGAGAGGGGCGGCGGGCCCGGCGCGGAGGGCCCGGCGGGGGTGATCACGGAGATCCGGGCGCCGGGCCCGCGGCCGCTGCGGCTGCTGGAGTGGAAGGTGTCGGTGGGGGCGGCGGTGCAGATCGGGTCGGTGCTGGCGCTGTGCGCCCCGCTGCCGCCCGCCCCGCGCCCCCCCCCCGCCGCCGCCGCCACGCCGCCGCCGCCCGCCGCCAGCGGCGCCAGCAGCCGGCCGGCGCAGCAGCGGGCCGGCCCCGAGCGCAAGCTGAAGGCGGAGCGGCCCGGCGTGGTGCGGGAGCTGTGTGCGCGGCCCGGACAGGTCATCGCGCCCGGGTGAGTGCGGGGCCGGGCGGGGAGCCCTGGTAGCGGCTCCCGGGACGCGGGTTTCGCGCTTCTGCTGGGGGGCGGGCCGGGCTCTGCTCCCCTGCCCGCCCTGGCCCTGCGGGGCCTCTGGCAGGCGGGCGGCCTGCGCCCGGGTACCGGGTACCCGCCGGGGCCGTGCCGCCGCCGCTGCTCGCCGTCCCCTCCCGGGCGCTCCCCGCCTCAGCCCCCCGCCATGGCGGGCGCTAGCGAGGCGGTGTGTCACGGCAGCCGCGTCCCGTCCCGTCCCCCAGCTGCGCTCCTCCCCCGCGGCGGCTGGCCTGGGCCGCGGCGTCGCTGCGGGCCCGGGAGCCGTGTCCCGGCTGGCGGGGGGGGGGTGTCCTTCCCCGCAGGGCTGCCCCGGCCGAGGTGCGGGCACCAGCCGCCCCGGGGCGGGGGGCGGGAGGAGGAGGAGGGGGCCGGGAGGTGGAAGCCGTCGTGCTCTAGTCCCTTGTTCCAGAGCAGAGCCCTTCGCCGGGAGCTCGGCCTCGGGGCTGAGCATCCCTTTCGCCTGCTTCGGGGTTCTCTGAAAGCTGCTCTCACTGGCAAAACTGCTTGGAAATACTTTTTTTTTTTTTTTTTTTAGTTTGGCAGTTCGCTGTTAGGTCGGCGCAAAACTCGGGTAGCAAAGGGATCATTTCCTGCTTCTTAGGAGGAATTTTAATGGGAGTCAGGGCTGCGGCAAGACGTTTTTAAATTACTAGATACTGTACATATAATACTGGCAGCATAAGCGCTCTTAATGCTGTAGACCTTTTAATGTATAAGGCTTCACAAATATAAGCGAGGCGGTGTAATTTGAACTTTCAGAAAAGCAAGGGCTTAAATGAGACAGATTTGCCGTAGTTTAACAATGGCTTTGTCTTGATAAGACTGGATGTTTGTCGACTTTTAAATTCTTAAGTGGCTAATAGTTAGGGCTTCTCGGATTTCTAGGTTAAATTGGGCTAATGGCTTGCTACCCTGTACTTCAAGCAGATTTTTTTCTAGACAGGAAACCATTGAAACATGCTACTTCCTCTGTTTTATGACAGCAAGTTATTTTTTTTATTGCAGTTCCCTTGATTTTTTGGGTGCAGCCAGGCCTAAACTTTCTTGATTGAAAATCACTAGTATACGCAAAACATCTGTGTATGGGGTTACTCTCAAAGGTTCAGGAAAAAAACAATCTGATTGTTTTTATCAGTCAGTAATATAAGGTGCTGCAGAGGAGATACAAGCTGTGTTTTTCTTGCTACGGAGAGTATTATTCTTTCTGCGATAAGACTGTGGCTTTCCTTTTGTGCCACATCAGCATTGTGCTATTGCATCTGTTGCAATGTGGACAATCTTTTAATATCTGATTTAGAACAAAGGTACCATAAATGATAGGTCGGACTAAAAACATCGTAAAGATACAGACTAAAATTTTAAAACACCATATATGTGATGGAATTAATCTTGATAGTGCTGAGTAGAAGTGGAGATAAAGTTATGTTGCTGTGTTTTCATTATGTTAGCTAAGCACTTGGGAAGAAAACCAAAACAAAAAAGATTTTAAATGGTAAATGTAAACAATTTAAAATACGCTGGGTCTGATGTAGCAGCATTTTAGGTTTAGCTTTGCTCTTTTAGGACTTTCATGCACCAATTTTTATACAATGCTTGTATTGGATTTGTCTAGATTTGATTCACTTGATTATAATTAGCAAGTCCTTGCTTTGAGACAATTATAAAATAAATACTGTTCTTTATTACTGTTGTTCTTGGCTTCTGAAACACTTGTATCTTATACTGCTGAAAGTTAGTTCTTAATATTGACTATTGCTAGACGTTATGCTCCTGGAATTCTGACTTTTCAGTGTGCATTCTCTGTTGCATGCTGTAATGATATTTACTGGGTGGATGTAAAAGAAATGTTCGAGCAAAGAGGCAGAAGCAGCATGGCCTAAGGGTAGTAGAGCTGGTCAACAGTTGGAGACATAACTGCATTTCTCTGGTCACTTGAAAGTTTTTTTGATGAGCATTTAATCTCTTGCCTGTGGCTTCCTATTTTGTAGAAGGGAAATAATAACCTTTCACTACCTATCAGCAATATTTAAATATATGTTAGGGTTGTGCAGTATTAAAATACAGGTGTGATTAAGCTAGGTAATGTAGCTGAAATTTATTCAGCATCCCCAGAAGATAGTTTGGATTTAAAAAAAAAGTATCTGGGGTGGTAGGTGCCATTTGCTGCCTTCAGAAAAGTGGGTTTGGCTAGTTTAGCCCTGAATTCTCTATAAACCAAAGATATACACAAATATTTGTCAGGCACTTAAACACTGTAGAAATACTGTTTCTATTCCAAATACTTTTCATTAGAACATGAGAACATAACTTTATTTAACCTCAAATAAAAGGTTTAATCATGTGACTGGCAAAGTTTTTTCTATGTCAATTTAGTCATAGTTATTTCTGAAAACAATGACACCTTTTAGCACAAGTCTCTCTTTTAAGAAGATACATTTCTAACTTTTGGTTATTTTTCTTTTACATCAGGCATGAGATGAAATCCTCTGGCATATGAAAGTAATTTTCCACATACATAGCACTTAATTTTCTTGTAGTTCGATTACCTGCTTTTTGGCATTGACAATGGCGTGAACTGTCCGCAGGAGAGAGGATGCTATGGGGTGGGGGTGACAGCCCAAGGTGGGCAGGAGGTGGCTTTTGCTTCTACTAGCAGAGGTAGGCTTACATCAAATGTCAAACTAGGACTTGAGAGAGGAAGGTGTTTGACCTGTTAGGACTGTAAATAGCAGGGATGGCAGTAAGCAGTTAATGAAAGGCCTTTGATGTTAATGAAGCATAATTTCTATGGGTGGCAGGAGCAACAAATAGAATGTCAAAAACTGCTGCACTGCTCTGTGTATTATTAATGCCGGTTACCCATCAAGGTTAATCATTCTGAAGCTGTTACAGGTACGTCAGAATTCTGGGTTGGGTCAGTATTTTGTTCTATGTGAATATTTACATAAGTGTTTCTAATATGAAATGATTGTCCCCTTTCAGGCCCCACTGATGATAGACTACTGAAAGTCTTTTGGTTCACATTAGCAGAGTCTTCCAAAATATTTGTTACCTGTACATTTCAACTGGGTATCTTTGTGTCTTACTACATAGCTTTAATAGCTAAAACTTGCATTCTTCTACAGAATGTGAAGTATATGAGTATTGTAGTAAAAATCTTGTTTAAACCCATCTGGATTCCAGTGAAGCAAAACTTGTATTTTCTCTTTTAGGAGAAGATAGCAGGAAAGAGGTGGCAATTTGTTCTCAAAAACTGTAGATTTTTGTGTGGTTACTTGGCATTTTTGTATCAAAAACTTATATTTTTAGAATAGATAATCATCTTCCTTTGGTTATCTAATGTCACAGCCTCAGGGCCTAGTTTACCACCCAGGATGAGAACACTTAACCCTGGACCTCAATACCTTTCATGTTACAGTCTTCAAGGGGAATAAAATGCTGATGAATTACAGTTTATTTTGAAGCGAGGACACTTGTAATAAACTACAGGGAAACTTGCTGTTTCAGTTAGACACAAATGCTTTCATAATATCCTGTCAAATATTTAATGAGCTTATTAGAGTATACAAAAAAACCTCATTGCCAAAGACTGAGGATTGTTGAATAACACTTAACAATCCCAGCTTACTCCATCTCTCATCTAATTCCTTTCTACCCTTGGATTCATTCTATTGTTGGTTTTTTTATATAGCAAGTTTTGGTATGCATCTTTCTGACCCGTTTCCTGTGTATCTTCCCCCCCCTTTCCCATCATATATTGTGATACTAAGGAAGCCTGCTTTTTAATGCATCTGTCTTGTGTTTGCTTGATTTTGATATTGAAAAAGATCCAAGTTTTAAATGAGACTTTTCCATCCTTCGTCACCTTCTTTTTCTCCTCTTCTGAGTTCTCTGGCACCTAACAAGCTGGGAGCTTACACTATAGCTAATAGCACTGAATGGTAAAGTACAAAGTCTCTTTTCTTTACGTGACCATCTGTTTTTACAAAACTTATAGTAACTTACGTGTTTAAGAGAATCAACTGCTCAGTCAGGTTTGATTGGAAATGGGCATCAGGCTCGGAAGTTAACAGTGGTATGGCTGTAGCAGCTTTGTGTCTGCAGTTCTTCTTGGTGCAGCTTCCTTTGGCCATGGTTTCGTGACTGATTCAGACCAATACAAGAGCTGGCTGGAAAGGATGCTCACACTTCTGCGTGCCTCCAGCTTGCATTGAGTTGGGTGTTGGAAATTACGTAGCTAAAGATAGCGTGGTCTCTTTTTTCTTTCCTTTCCATCCTTCCCACCCAAGCTCCTGTGAAATGGTCCATACTGATCAATTCCCTCATTTTGCTCAGTTGCTGAAACAGGAGTGTAGTGTAGGGAAAGGGGGGGGTGATTTATCCTTTCAGCAGCAGCCTGTATTTAGGTCAGATCAAAGTGGTTGTGTAAATGCCATTAGAGTCATTAGGGGGACAAATGACATGTTGACACTGGGAAATAACATTATTGAGGTTGTATATGTCCCATATGGCATTTTGTACTGTAGTCTTTAGTAACACATTACTTTTATCCCAACAAGGTTTCTCCCAAACCAGGGGACTTTCTGCTCTCAGAGTTCTTACTCTAAGTTGCTCGTATTACTTGAGTTCAAGGACTTTGCCACTCTGAGCGTATACGGAATCCCACAGGCCAGCAGACAGAGTGAGGTAGCTCATGGGACTATTTTATGCATCCTGTTGTAGAACTACAAGCTGGTTATAGCTCTCTTTAAAAAACGTGTATGTTCGTAGATGTCTGTGCTGGAAATTGATTTTGCTTTTCCCCAAATCGTAATGGATTTTTATTTAATTGCTGTATAGTTTCTTTACTGTATTTCTGAGCTTTACTTCAATACTAGAGTTGTTTAGAAAACCACAGCCTTTTTCAAAGGCAAACATGCATGTTATTGCTTCTCTGAAACTGCTGCATGGTTTTCCTTAATTGTAAAACAAATGCTCTTCTGAAGAGAAAATGTATGAACAAAAATTCTGACTGGAGAACTGGAATGAGACCTTTAATTTTTGCGCTGCACAATACCTAGCCCTTTGAAGTGGAAGGGATTGGAAAAGTTTGAGGAAGGAAGAGAGAGACAAGACTTTTGCTTTGAATTGTCTTATAAGTCTCTATCTTGACTTAAGAGGCCTTCTTCCTTTTGAGAAATCTTAGTAGGACAACTTGCATGCCTGCCTGGACCTTTCTGATTTGATGACTGTGTGTTTGGTGTTAACCTAAGGGCTGACCCAAGTAGGGTTCTCAGCTGTTTGGATTTTCAAAGTCAGTCTTGCCCAGTGGAAGACTCCCCTTAGGTAATTTGATAACCCAATGTTTGAACTCACTAAATAAAAATTAATATGGGGTGATGGTATTGTAAATTCTTAAACATTACCAAAATTATATTAAAATATTTCCAGTTGGGACCTTCTAGTCTGAAGGTTCAGGAAAGGGCTACCAGCCTTTCATTTTGGGATCTCTATGAGAATGATAATAGACAATTGCAACATTGCAAGTTGTCACTTATAAGAATATTCTTATGAATATCTGTTTTGTGTAGTTTAAATTGTTAATTAAAGGTTAATCTAAGGTCTTCCAGCACATGTGGATAGTTGAATTTGCAGCAGTTGCCTCTTAACTATATAGGGGAGCATAAAATGACTTCCTGGAAAGCAGGTAGAATTGCATTACAGGTTACAGGTCAAGGATCTTGATTATACATTTTGTCTAGGTTTGGTTTTGCTGAACCTAGACCTATGGAATTGGAAACCTCACCTTTGGACTGTAGGGGAAGGATAGATACTGTCACTAACAGGAGAGACTTACTGGTCTTCAAAAGACTTTGGAGGATGGAAAGGTTCCCCCTTCTTTGGTGTGGGCAAGAAGGTGCTGCCATGTGTAATGTGTACTGTGAAACTTGGGTGAGAATTTATCACCATGTTTTGTAGGATGTTACGATAGTGCTCAACAACCACGTGTTTTCCTTCAGAATCTATATCCCTACTTCTGGTGAAGAAGTGCTGCTTGTCTGAAAGGATAAACCATTGTTTCCAGTCAGTAGAAACTACTTCTGTTGGCCTCAGACTAGCCTTCTGATGAAAAGGAATTAGCCAGAGTGAAATACACATGCCATTTGTGAGGGTACACTTTATCTTTTCTGATGTTTTCTGAAACACTGGCCCTATTGAAAAAAAGAAAGAAAGAAAAAGCCAATATAAAAACCTATTTTTGAAACAAAGAGGAAAGGTTTTGTGCTCTTTCCAGTGCAATGGGAAGGGAATTTTTCTTTAGTCATCTGATGGGACTGAAATGATTTAGATTTAGGGTAACCAGGCTGATGCTGGATAATTTGTACAAGATATTATTCATCAGAACTACCTAGATCCAGAAGGACTTTTTTACTTTATGCATTACTGTGTAAAAGGTGGCGGTGTACCATGTAGATTACTCCTTACAAACACATCAGTTTTTTATAGTATGTCCTTTTTTAAGGAAAGGATGGGATACTGCCAGGCTGCTGTTTCACTAATAATCTTTAAATAAATAAAAAAGATTGCCTTTCTACAAATGTTTTGAGAAGTTGTAGACTAAGGCAGTGATTTAGAGTAGAACTGAATAGTGCCCATTTGTTTGCATTGTAGTGCTTCCTAGTTTAAAAATTACATCTAAAACTTTGCAGCATTCGGCTGGTGTGTAAGGCAAAAGGTCTCTGTCCAAGCTTAGTGGAGTGAACTGTGTGAATCCTCATTTATAGGAGAGAGGGTGGGTGGGCAGTTCTAGCCAAAGCAGGCATTGCTAAACAAGAAGGGAACTTAATTAACTTTCCAGGTTACTTCACAGCTGTTTATCATATCTTCCCTTTATACGCTGAGCAGCTTTCTAAACTGTTGCGCTCTGCTTTTGGAGTGTGTGTCAGGATTCCAGGCTCACACAACGCTGTTGGGTGTCCCGAGAGCATGCGATGTCACATGGCTGTTGCCAAATGTGGAGGTGCCGCTCCTTGGCTTGAACACTTCTGTGTAACTTAGGATGGTCTTGTTCATAATTGCTTTTAAGGGCGTTAAGAGTAATTAAATTTTCCTGTATAAGTGTGTTCATTTGGCTTAACAGCAAGTCCCAGAGGAAAACACATGCAGAAGGTAGTGTCAAGATAAGTTGGCCACAGTATCCAAAAAGGGAAAGGAGGGGAGGAAGCTGTTAGACTTGAGGATTCTGTATCCTGTGGTAAGCCTCTTCCCATTCTATTCATTGTTTGGAAATAGCAACCACAGTCCCTTTGTCTGTTGAAGTATCTTGTTCTAAAGGAGCAGGTGGTGAAATGTTCGGAGAAGGTGTAGTTGTTCTCTGTTGATAGATGCAGCTTTCTAAGGCAGAGGGGGATTGATCACAGGATTCTCCCAGATTTCTTATGCACAGGAAGAAGCAAAAAGCACATATATAGCTTTGGTGCCAGCTGTGTGTGTGTCAAACTGTCTCTTTCTCAGTAACCTTTCTCTGCTTTGGTGTCCAGGCTGTTTTAGTGTTCATCTGTTGCTGTTTCTCTAGATGCGGGCCTGCAGGTGCAGAAGGCAAACCAAATCTGTTCAGGTAATCAGAGGTGATCTTGGCTGGGGGTAGGAGGAATGCAGTGGTAAGTTGGTCTGAGATAAGGGGAAATTATGTGCCTTTACCTGAAGGAGAGGTGGGGGATTTGAGAGGGTATACACTTGAAAAGGACAAAAAGGAGTCGGAGATAGGATTAGTCCAAGACCGTTGTCACCTGGCTTTGCCGCAGTTCAGCTGTGACTACTATTCTTTAGTAACTGATGTGAAAGTTGAAGTGTGGTTTGAGAAAACTGCAGTTTTAGGTTAATTATTGTTCTGTCAATTAGTAGGATGTACAGTTGCCACTCTGCCACTTCCGCTTTTTGGATAAATGCCAATTAGGTTGGCAGTGTTCATTATATATATGTATATGTATGCCATGTATAGATTTGGATGACTTAGATTTTTGATCCTGTGGTCAGATGTGTGTTACTGAACTAATGAACTTGTCTTGAAGTGCGTATGCTAAAAAGATACACTTAATGGTTTAGAAAATAGATCTTGGGATAATGTAAGCTTTGTAAAAATGTTTCCTTTGAAAGCTGCAAGACGACTTTCTTAGGAGCTGTACCATGCCTCATTCTTCCCTTGCCAGCTTTTTTTGTGAGTGAAATAGTTCCCTTTTTTTTAAACCCATACCACTTATTGCTTTTGCCCTGAGATTCTTAAACAAGCAGGTGCTGATGGCAGTGGATTCATGAAATGCTGAGAGGGGAAATCATAAAAAAATGAAACACCTTCTTTAGTTCAACAATGAAAATCCTGGGTATTCATATTGAAACCACAGGTATGGTTCACAGTTTTTTAAATTTGGACACATTCTTAAAGCTACTATGTTTTAACTATTTCGGAACATCTGTTATACCCTGCATAATTCTTACTTTTCTAAGATGCTTTAAGTGGTAGAAGGAAGCTGGCTATGATATGCATTATGTTTCCCTCTGTGACTGGCATTAATTAGACTAGTGCCATGATGTTTGTGTGTAGAATTTGCAAATACCTCTTAGAGATGCTGTGAGCACTTAAGTCCCATGGGGCTTTTCCAATAATGTTCTTATGGTTGGTGTAAAGTTCTGATGTTAAGTGTAGTCAAGGAGTCAAAGGACATGCATTCAATTTGATTTTACTGTTACTGCTTAAAGTGATAGTCATCTCTTCAGTTAAGAAAATGTAACCTGTGTGTGAACACAAAAGTAATTTTCCAATCTTTCTGGCCCTGCGCTGTTAGAGTTCAGCTGGAGTTGTGGTGCAAGTATTTGGGAAGTGCTGCGTGACTGCTAACACTGCGGTTGGGGAGAGATGGCAATAGAAATGCAAATGCATAAAACAGCCATGTCAATAGTTGAGAATAACATTGGGGGCCGGACTGCAGAACCGTTTGGTGCTTCAGTGACTGAGATGTGACAGCCTGTTTTCTTCTGTTATTGTTAGAAGTACCACTTAATACTAAAGAAACAAGTTAGAAAGACATGAGCTCTTAACTCTATACTTTTGAATTCATTCTGTGTGAACTTCACTGTTGAGGGGGTTTTATGTGAAAGTGTGGAGAATTATATTCTTACCTTTACCTTTTTTAAAAAAAAGTAGTTTTGAATTCTCCCAAATAATAAGATTTTAGTTAAAAATGTTCTAAATAAAATAGAAAAACATTCTAAATCATCTTTGAAATATTTACTAGATTTTATGTAAAGCGCGCTGCAAACTGTTTTGCTTTTTTGTACCTTTTTATTGTACATTGTTAAGTTTTAACAATGGCTTTTTGAAACACATAAGAAGCTGCCCATAGTTGTGTGCATGGAAGGTGGGAGACGGTTACCTCCTTCCTTGTAATGCCAAACTCTTCTCCAGAAATAAATGGAAGTGCTTCTTAAAGGCTTGGAAATCAGTGAAGTAGACTTAGTTCATGCTGGAGATGTCTTTTGGATTATAAATAAAATCCAGAAACTCTGGGCCCAAGTTTCTCTTGGCATTCATGAGCTATGTCTAACCCTGAACAGATATCTTGCCTGAAAACTAGAAGAAAAATGACTTTTCAGCTTTTCTGTTCTAAAATGTTTTGAAGTTCACACACATTTTTAACTCATAGTTGTGAATAGTTTGCGCTTAACGGGGAAAAAAATCTGAAGGTCCGTGATTTCCCCATTAGCTTTGGAGAGTTGAGCTGATGCATTGAAGTGTAAACTACACTTTCTATGAGCTACTGCTTCCAGCAGTTGTTATTATATAGTTGTGATTACAAGTGTGTCTTTACCCTGAAGTCTGCATCAGGGCGTGTTTTGGGGAGGTTTTTTGTTTCTTTTTTTTGGGTTTTATCAAAATGGCTGACTTGGTTGGGTGAGGCCTTTTGTGGCTCACAGATGTTGGAAATACAGCCTTCACTGCTTGCCTGTCCTTGAGGGTGAGTCAAGTGGCTTCAGTAGAGAACTGAGGAGACAAGTTTCTTGCAACATCTGGAAGAGGATGTAGTCTATGCCTTGCCTGTAGCAGCAAGGGCCATGTGTACTTGTTATCCTTGGTATTTTTAATCAATTATTCAAGGACTCTCTCAGCTTCTTCACAGATACTGATGAGGGTTAAACAAATAAATCCAATGGTTAAATATCTAAGGAATTACTTACTCTTACATGGTGTTTTCAAGGTGATTAAGGCTTT
This sequence comes from Morus bassanus, assembly GCA_031468815.1. Lineage (NCBI taxonomy): Eukaryota > Metazoa > Chordata > Aves > Suliformes > Sulidae > Morus > Morus bassanus. The sequence continues at coordinate 64,797,958 of CM062567.1, read as the reverse complement.
GAAAAATCCTTGCTACAAAACTGGAGTCATATGTAACAGAGGCTGTGGTTTGATGTAAATTGGGCTTGAGGGCTCTTTGTAGTGGTTCTAAACGCTGCAGCCACATACCACAAAATGTTGTTCTGGTATAAACTAACAAAAATGTCAGTGTTTCACAAATTTGAGTAAATTAAACTGTAGAAGCAAGCTTTAAGTTGAATCAGACTTCATCTGTCTTCCATTCTAGTCTTAGAACAGCTAAAAGATTGTGTGCTCATGTTTGTTCTAGATCAGTTGGTTGATTCAATAGTTGGTATTAATAATCAGGGATCTGAGACGTGTTCATTGGGTATTTTTATCCCTTGACAACTTGCCAATAACACTCCCTTAAGCATGCTGCAGAACCTGGGAGGGGCTTTTGTTCACCTGTACACCAGAATCTCATTTTGCTGCATTAGTATGCTTTTACATCTTCTAATGCTAATTGCAAGGGCATATGGCACCAGACTGAGGACAGTAGCTTTAGGAGATAAGAACAGTTTAATAATTGAAGTAAAATAAAATATAACAATAAAAGAATATACAAAGCAAGCGATGCACAATGTAATTGCTCACCACCTGCTGACCGATGCCCAGCCAGTCCCTGAGCAGCGGCCCCCTGGCTACCTTTTCCCTAGTTTATATACTGGGCATGATGTTATATGGTATGGAATACCCCTTTGGCCAGTTTGGGTCAGCTGTCCCAGCTGTGCCCCCTCCCAGCTTATTGTGCACCTCCAGCCTTCTCAGTCAATAGAGCATGAGAAGCTGAAAAGTTCTTGACTTAGTGTAAGCACTGCTCAGCAACAACTAAAACATCAGTGTGTTATCAATATTATTCTCATCCTAAATCCAAAACACAGCACTGTACCAGCAACTAGGAAGAAAATTAACTCTATCCCAGCCGAAACCAGGACAATCCCAAACTGATCTGAGGGAACCCAGCAGTCTCTTGGCTTTTGACAGATACCCGTGAGATACAAGTGAGTACAGGGCAGTAGCTTCCCCTCATAACTTTTTTCTATTTTCACATTCACACATTTGGAAAATTGCTCTATATTTTCTATGCCAGTGCATGGTTCCTTGAAACAGACTGTGTTAAGATAATAAATAAAACTTAATGTCACTGTGGCATGGAGATGTCCAAGCTAGTCTTGAACAGATAAGTAAGATAAATGTTAATGAAGTGGCCTGGTTACTGTGGGGAGAAAATGTGAGTTGCTGAAAATGCCTCTGTCCTCCCCTGGTCTTACCCCTGTTTGTAAAAACATTGGTACTGTTGACCTTTTCCTATCAGTCACCCTTGCTGGACTCCCCTATCAGCTGCTTCAACTCTCTAAACCCAGCAGCAAACCTGGATAGGGCTGGTCAGTTCTTCTACCTCCTGAGGTACTGAAATAGTCCTTTGTGGAAGTACCAAAGGAGGGGCTGAGCTTTCAGAGGAAACATGGGGGAACAAACCAGAAAGCCATTGCCTTTGGCAGCAAGCTATTGGAGCAGTTGACTCTGGAAGTGGAGCCAAGCTGTAATGGAGGGCCATGGCTAATGTACGCTGAAGTTAGACTAGTTCTGAATAACTGAGATAACATGCTAACAGGTTATGGTGGGTACCCGTAAGGTACAGCTCTTTAGAGTTTTCTCCAGTAAAGCTATCTCATCGTCGTCGTACTCGTGCTGCAGCTGACTGACCCCCCTGGCTGCGGGTAGGTGGTGTCCTCCATGATAAGCTAGCTCAGGAAGCTCTTGCTCCATTCCTCCTGTAACTCCTACACTTGCTGCCATCATTCTTTGCCGCAGGAAGTGTTAGATCATGCTGAAAAAACAGATTTTAAAAATAATAAAACCTTTAGGGGATTCCTTTTTGTCTGTAGTGGGTTCACTTCAGTGATTGAGTTAACTGGTTGGTACAACTGAGGAGTAGCAAATTGTAGCATAGATACAAGAACTGTATGTGCAGGCTTTCCCAGGGTAATTAACCTACCGGGAACCACAGCCATGGTCGTGCTTGATACAAAGTTCTTATATTTGGAGTCAGCGCTAATGACCAGGGCTTAGAATTGGCAAAGGCAGTGACTTCCACTGTTAATAAAAGCAAAATGCTCATATTGGATTTCATTAAAGCTTTCCTATTTTTTTCCTCCTCATGTTGCTGATTGAAAGCAGATATTGTTAAAAGACTTGTTTTAGAAACCGTCAAAATGTGTAAATGTGGAAGTGCTGGGAGAACAGTGATGGGCTTGTGGTTATCTGCGTCCTGAGGCCGTTAGTAAATGTCTATCCCTATCCATAATCGTTGCAACAAAACTAAAATTTTGATATAATGGCACACCTAGTATCTCTGTTTCTTATTTACAAGCACATCTGGAAAGAATGTGAATAAGATCCTAGAGTGGGTTTTCTTATTTACTTGTTCAAGTTTCACTTAAATCCCATTGTATTTTGTTACTTAAAAGGAACCATGTGGGCAGTTTGCTGTCCTGTTGCAGTCCTCTGACTATCAGGGTGGGTATTGGAATGACCTACCCCCTCCACAGCTACCCCCCCAAAAAACTTGTGCCTTTCACAGCCCAACAGCTGGAAAAAGATTTTGCATCTTTTGTGGCAGTTTTCCTTGGAACGTTATTGTTGAACTAGCTGATGAGCTCTGCTTATCACCAAGTGGTCCTAGAGAAGTTTGGGGAGAAGGAGGAAGGTGCTGATAATGCTGCCAGCAGTAGAATGTATTGTAATTCTTCAGATTTGGGGGGGGAGAATCTGTTTCTTCTCTCCAAAAGTGGAGTAGGGAGTGGCTCTCTTCAAGTGGGTTTTACTCATGACCCAGAGAAGAGAACAAGCAGAAACCTGAACCCCTATTTGGTATATGCAGCCATTTAAAAATAGACATGCACACTTTGCTTCAGCTCGCTCTTGTCTGATAATTGTCTTGGATCTTGGCCATTAGCTTTTGAAAATCCCTCACTTCAACAATAAAAGGAGTGTTTCCAGTTCTGAAATTCACAAAAGTCATTCTACTTGAGTTCCATACTTGTTTTTCCACAGTATATTCCTTTTTAGTAATTAAAACATATGTGCTAAAACTTCAGTGCATAAAATACTTAAGTATGCTTAAGCCTTCTTTCTACAGCATTAAGTAGTAGGTGGGTTGTTTGGGTTTTTCCCTTGGGAGAAGCCTGCTTAAGATCCTGACAGTTGTACTTGAAACTTGATGAGCTTGGTTGTACAGTGCTCAGAAGTTCACCGGTGCTCTGGAGTTCTTCCTCTGCCCTTTGGGTTTAAGATCATCACTGAGAATGGTATGACAGAGGGCTTGGTATCATGTACTTTTTATTTCCAGCAAGCATTATAAAATTAGGTGTTCTGGTCATATTTAAATGTGCAGGGGCAGAACTGATATTTAGCAGTGCTGTTTGGTGTGTGATAAGGTAGAGAGGTGCTGTTCAGGAACAATATAGATGAATAATTTAGAACTCTAATTTTCTTTAAAGAATCTCAGCTGAGTTAAAATCAAAAGGATAAGATGTGTACCTGTACGTGAACAGAAACTCTTGCATGTCTTAATTTGAATCATACCTCAGCCCAGGAGTATACCAGCTGCTCCTGTTGCGTTCCTGGAGTGTGATGTTACCTTGGATACAAAGTAGAGAATACCTGAAGATATTTTGGCTTCTAAGCTGGCATCAAAAGACTTTTTTCCTGAACTATTGAAAAACCAATAAATTGGGGTAAAAACTCAGTCATTGTAAACTCTTATGCATGTTTCTGTAGCTCGTGTCATGGGGTTCTTTTGGCCTTTTAGGTGTCTGTGTAATTTCAGGTTCATACACTGAACACAGGCTGGAGATGAACAATTCTGACATGGTCCTTAGTATGAGCTGGTAGCCTAAAAAGAGGGAACTTAGCAATGAATCAAGGTAAAAGACAGCAAGACAGACATTGTCAAAGGGAGGGGGGAGAAGAGTCAAATGAAGTAATGGAAATGTAGAGGGATGAGAGGAGAACTAAATAATCAAGCAATGAATTGCCAATAGTGAAGGGCCACAAAAATAGCTTGTCTCTTGTGCAGTTCTTGTACAAAACCAAAACTGACTATTATTTATTTTCTGTGAAATACATACTGTGTTTAAAAAAGGAAATCTAAAATGCTTATACAGGAAGAGGAGGTGTCATTTCCAAGCAGGTGATGACTGCCAGTAAGAATGGAATAGACCTGCACTTTTGTAAGTGGGAATACTGGTAGTATGATGGCTTGTGAAGACTTCTTTTTAAATAAACCTCACCTGAATCTAGTTTTTGCTCTCAAAGAGGAAAATCCTCAGCGTGGGCATCAACTGCAGTTTTGTAGAGTCGTCAGTCATTGAGAAATGAGTGACGCACTGGAAGTAAGGGGTTGCAGGCATCGTTTGGAAAGTGGATTTTCTTTTGGAATTCCCAAATGCTTACTAGTCAAATACATGAATGAGAGATTTGAGCATGCAAAACAGTGTTTCTCCTGATGCTGTCCACTTATTGCAAGGAAGATTTGAAGCCAAAGAGAAAACACTACAATCAGCTTATGAAAGAGCTTGGATTTTGGGTTTTTTAGCTGCTTGACTTTTTTATTTTTCTAAAATATTAGAGAGGTGCTGCAGCTCATGGTCACAGAGTTGGGGAAATCTTGTAGTAGCTGAACTATATCTACTTATTAGAGTTTAAAAAAAAAGCTTAATCTGAAAGATCAGCTCCTTCAACTACATTGAAGAAAATGGGAGAAGTCTTTTGTAATGGACTGTTCAAGATATTGAGAGAAAAATAAATGATGATATTTTCAAGACCCTGCATTTTGAGAACTGAATTTGAACAAAGTACTTTAGTTGGATCATTCAACTGAAAAGCAGACTTTGTCTTCTAAGCAGTTTGCAATAGGAAATGTCACACTTCTCTGCATTTCAAGCTCTAATTTCTGTTTTGTTTTAGCCATTGTTAGGAAGAAAGAATAAAATATCCTTTTGCATGTCTTTATTTTAAAATGTGGCAAATCAAGGCTTAAGGATCAAAAATGAGAGTATTTTTGTGAGAAGACTGAAGCAATACATGTTTCTGCCATGACACAAGAAAATAATAAACTAGGATGAAATCAGTACAGAACTCATCCCCCTGTATCCTCGAGTGCTGTGTTCATTTTTGGCCCATTCACTACAAGACAGTCATTGAGGTGCTGGAGCATGTCCAGAGAAGGGAAGTGAAGCTGGTGAAGGGTCTAGAGAACAAGTCTTATGAGGAGCGGCTGAGGGAGCTGGTATTGTTTAGTCTGGAGAAGAGGAGGCCGAGGGGAGACCTTATCGCTCTCTACCACTACCTGAAAGGAGGTTGTAGTGAGGTGGGTGTTGGTCTCTTCTCCCAAGTAACAAGCGATAGGGCAGGAGGAAATGGCCTCAAGTTGCACCAGGGGAGGTTTAGATTGGATATTAGTAAATATTTATTCACCAAAAGGGTTATCAAGCACTGAAACCAGCTGCCCAAGGAAGTGGTTGAGTCACCATCCTTGGAGGTATTTAAAAGACATGTAGATGTGCTTAGGGACATGGTTTAGTGGTGGACTTGGCAGTGTTAGGTTTGCAGTTGGACTTGATGATCTTAAAGGTCTTTTCCAACCTAAATGGTTCTATGATTCTAAAGTTTCCATATTTGATTTTCATTACTGTGTAGTTCTAGCATGTTAATGGGGAGTTGTATCTAACTGAATGTAAACTGTTTCTGGACAAACAATGCTTGTTCTATTAATGCACTGACCTTCTTTGCTAAACTAAGGTTAGAAACTGACATTAATATATGTTTTGATGGCTTTTAAAGGTGTGAAATTGAATAATTTGAATACTTAGTTGGTGTCTTTTTCCCCCATGTTGGGGCAAAAGCATATATTTTAGGGGGCTGACACTCAATAATCAGAAATTATTCTTTCAACTCTTTCAATCTGCGGTCGTTAATCTAAGTGTCTGAAATCAACCTGCAAAAAATGGAATGACTACATCTTTTTCAGGGGTGTCTTGGTGAGACTGGAAGGATGCAGCCATCCTGTTGTTATGAAAGGCTTGTGTGCAGAATGTGGCCAGGACTTGACTCAGTGAGTATTCTCAACATTTTTCCACCTCCTCCTTGCTTGTGTTTACGGATCCAATCTCCTCCTTCTCTCATTTACTTCTTTGCTTCTCTGTTTTGAGTCTTAGTAGAGTCATACCTGTAAGGGTAACTGAAATTGTAGATACTAGTAGGGAGGGAGAACAGTATTCATACTGCTTAACATAAGTAGACCTATTTAGAGTGCTCCTGTAAGGAAAGTTGAGAGGGAGTTTCCTCTAAAAGTTAAATTTCAGCATAAAGCACTCTTTCACATTTGCTTTAAAAAAAAGTATATATAAACGTATATAGAGAGATTGGCACATGAAATTGTTGCTTAGAGTGGACTGAATATATTAATTCTTGATCACATTATTCATAGTGTAATCATTTAATAAAGTATATTTCTTTACTGAAAAATTGCTGCTTGTAGGCAGGAATCGATGTTCCTTATGGATAAAACCAATGCGTGAAGAGGAAATAGGCAGGATCTGTGCCACTGTTGCAAAGTGTCTTCATCTACTTTTGCTGTTTACACAAGGCACTTGTTTAGTTACCTGAAATTTTCAAATAATGCCCTCTTTCTCCTTATGTGTCACTGTAGTCACAGATACATTGTTTAGAACTGTATTTCCTTTTAGCCATTACAGGGATTTGTAACTAGGAATAGGGGTGAATAAGGTGCCATGTGAGTTACAGTTCATGTTACAAATTTATGACTTAACTGTGCATGGTCTCTTTCTGTGGAGGTAAATGTAGGGCAACTTACTACCTTAGGTAGAAAATGTAAAGAGCATGCATACAGACATAAATTCTTATCACAGCGTATCCTACTTTGCTTTTTATGTACTCATAACTGAGGTTGAGAGTTGTAAGGTGTGTCAACAGTGACTTAATAAACCTGAGAGTTTTATCTGTACAGGTGTAAATAGCTGTGAGGTAATACGTCCCGTTCATGTGACCTTGCTTCATTTGTACTGTGTCTGAATGGGAGCTAGCTTGTCTCTAGTGCTTTCAATTTAAGACTTCAGAACTGTTTTCAGGGTTTTTTTTTTGTGAAATGTTCTGCCATGGAACTAAAGGAATTTAAGCCTTAGGCCAAAAAGAAAGCAAATTCAAAAAGATGATTGTATTTCTCTTTTGCTCTGTCTCATTGCTAATACAGTTGGTAAAGAGAATGCTTCTTATGCATATCAAATTACTAATTCAACAGCTGCTTTCCAAAATGGCCTGTATAGTAGCCTGGATTTTAGAAATGAATGTTGCATTCTCGTTTCATTTGGAAGGAAATACTTCGGTTTCATTTTAATTCATACTCATTATTAATTATTTTGTGAGCATTATCCCATGAACTAGCGCAAGTGGACTGAATACTGAAAATGTTATGCAATATGTAGCCCAGTTAATGGTTATATCTAACTTTTAACGAAAAGTTGACTGTTAATGATTTGTAAACAAGTATTATTTGGCAAAACAACAGACCTAACAGAGTTAAGATAATAACGAATATGGCTTTGCGTGCCCTGAATGAATACTTGATTTGTGGTTTGAATACAGTCATGTCTAAATACTACTATACTGCTGTTATTTCATTAAAAATCTAGATAAATTCAGGGCATGCAGTGAATTCAGTTTTCTCAATTAATACTCCTCTACTTCAGATAATCTCTTCATTTTATACAAAATGGAAGAACATGTTAGGTCTGCTGAGCCTACATCAGAAGGCAATTCAAAAGCATCAATGCTTTCCTTACTTGAAGAAAAGTAAATACAGCCAGTGTACTGCCAGCTTGTTAGGTGTTAGTCAGTGGTACATCCTTTCTGTTAAACAATTCTTATGCTCATTCAACAAATGGTCTGAAAACAGTTGATGTTTTTAAAGGCTCATTTAAAATACCTTTCAGTGTTACATATGAGGTGTTCTGATCTCTGAAGCAAAGGATGTAAGATGCTAAAATGTACATATAAATTTTAGACCAAATGAAATATCTGTCTTTTGTTTCTGGGTATCAGTGCTCCCAAACACTACAGTACAGTAAAAGCATACCTGTCTCTGATTGTGTCTGCCTCAACACAGCTCAGTAACATTTTTCTCCTCAAGAGCTTGCTTGTCATGAAGTGAAAACTGGGTGAAGTTTAACTCTGGTTGTAGATCTGATACCAAATTTTGTCCTTGGTAGGGCAGGTACTTGGGAGAATTAAGATTTGCATGTGTCACATAGGACAAAGGTAGCATTTTTAATGTTGGTGATCCATAAAATAATATCTTTAAAATTAGATATCAGAGTTCCCAACAAATTGATTGGTGTAATCTGGAAGCTAGTGATAACTGATCCTACGTGGGGTTGCTTGGTCAGTTTTCAAGGAATATTGTACTTGTGTGTACACACACATTTTCTCTCATTATATATATGAGGATATATGTATTCTGTATGTATTAATACTTATTTTTATATACATGCATCTATATATCATATGGATATGTATATGAGTAAGACTGTATGTGTGTATAATATACACATAAATAAAATATAGGCGCACACATGTAGTACCTCGTTATGTTTGTGCCGAAGGGAAAAGCATGCTATGCGTAAAGAGTAACTTTGCCTATCCTTTGCTTAAATTTCCTTCAAAGTCTGGCTCGGAGAAAAGTAAATAATTGCATGCTGAGTGATTGCCAAAAAAGGAAAGGAATAGTTTTAAATTTGAATGGTTTGGTAGTTATACTTAGTTTATAACTGTTTTCTAATGCCAGTCAGTAAATAGATGTCTGTTTCATCATAGTGTCATTTTTCATGAAATAATTATATGGAAGCATAACTAATTACAGTGACTTTACAGGGTTTTTATGGTGAGCTCATTTGATCTCTCTATCCGTTTTGTTCAGTAACTTGCTTTAACAAGAATGTGAAGGAGTGTATTAGTCAAAATAGCACTTTTTTAATCATAGTATTTTGGTGGTGACTAGTTTGATACTACAGATTTTAGTGTGTTCAACTTTTCCCTAAACTATTACTCCCCTTTTGATGCTTCTTTTCCCTGTGTGATTAGGATACGAAGCAAGAATGGAAAGCAGAATGTGCCATTGTCCACAGCAACTGTGTCTATGGTTCACAGTGTCCCAGAACTGAAAGTTAGCTCTGAGGTAAGTACTCTCATGCTTTCTTTATTTGTACCTTTCACTGTAGCTCCACAGTTGAGAAGCTTAATTATAGGAGTTTCTTCAATGTTGTATGTACATCATAAAGTTTGGCTTCCCTTTGAAGAGGAATTTGGTGTTGAACATCAGTAGCCCAGGGTTCTTGTTTGTTTACCCTAACGCAGATTGACTGTAATCAGGTTTCATAGTGGTGTTCTTAGAGCTGTGCACTGAAAAGACAGCACTTCTGTGACAGCAGCCTGAAAACTTACTACTTTAATGTTTTTGTTTAAGAATGAGCAGTTTATGGAAAGTTCAGTTTCCACTAGCTGAAATGTGTTCAAAGCTTACAATGTCTTTGAAACCTAGCTTCATCCTTCACCTTGAAATTGGTCCCACCAGATACAGTAAATCTAGTTTGTTTGCAACTTACCTGTATGTTAAATTTAATTCATTATGTTTCAGATATTCCATTCAGCTGAGTTACATTCTATTTATCTTCCTTACCAACTTGATCTTTTTTACCTTTTTATGTTGCTGCTTGGTTTTTTTGTGTGTGGTTTTTTTGTGTAACTCCTCAAAGAATACCAATGAGAAGAAATGTGAAGATACAAGCAGCTAGAAGTGTCTTCATCACAGAGGAGCGTTTCAGAGGGCAATTTGCACTTGACTCCTGCTTCTTCATAATGCTCCACTAAACTTTGCTTTTAAGTTAGCTGTCTTGTGGGTAACACTGCAGCTTGCTATCAGAAGTGGTTAAAGTGAACACAGTGCTTAATGTGGTACTTTGAAAGTTTGTAAATATGCACAAGAGAAGTAAACTTCAACTCAGATTTACTGGAGTATGAAGTCTTTGGTATCAGTGCCCACATAGAACTACATAATCTAAGTATTTATGTCTGAAGCCATATATTCTTTAAGCTCAAGTTGACAGTTGTAATTTCTGTCATTAGTAGCTTCAGCTTTATACTCAGCCTTGTGTTGTCAGCTGTATTGTACCTAATTGATACAAAATTGCTGAATGTAGCAGCCAAAGTTTTCAGACCTGCTGATGAACTTGCCCTTCATGTACCCCAAAGACACTGCTGTTTCCTCTCAAGGCTCTTGGCCTTAAATTAATTCGGTGGTTACTTATTTATTAAATTTGGAAGTTGTTGTGTTGAGTTTATTAATTCTAAGAGTTCCTAGTGTCACAAAGATCTGAGAGTAGACTTTGGGAATTTTTTTTTCCTGTAGAAAAATTGTTGACAAAGCTGCCATCACTACAGTTATGTTGAAGCATCATTTCTTGTGCAGTTACTTTGTAGCAGAACTTCTTAAGTTTACAACACACAAAAGGCAATAAATCTAATTTATTTCATCTAAGCTTAGTTGTGACTATTTTGTTACAGCAAGCTGAGCAGCTAGGAAGAGAAGATCAACAGCGACTACATCGAAATCGAAAGCTGGTGCTCATGGTAGATTTGGACCAGACATTGATCCATACTACAGAACAGCACTGCCAACAAATGTCTAATAAGGTAAGTCTTTGGTGTTAACTTTCAATCCAAAGTAACAGGAGTATTTCTAATAATATTTAAATGACTGTTCTTTAAGAAAACATTCTGTGGTTAGGTAAAGTTGTAGTTGAAGAATAACAAAAATGAGAAACAAGTATTCTGAAATATATTCCTTTTTCTCTACATTTAAATTGACATTTTTCTTTCTTCCATTTATGCTTTCCTGCACTTTTCCATTCCAGTCAATTTAAGCGAGAAGTTTCAGGTAGCTATTTTTAATCTCTGCTTTCCTTCCTCTACAATTCATAAGCTGAGTACTTAGTAATGAGACTTTTTTCCCTCCAAGAGTGAGGCAGATATAGGGAATTACTGTTCAAAGTCCTGTGTGTTAGTACACCTGTCATACCACAAATATGTCTAGTGATTTTTTTCTTCAGTTTTGTTTTTTTGGTGGGAGTTTGGGTGTTGCTGTTTAATTTCTTCATGAAACGCTTGTTGTTGAACTGATAGGGACTATTGGCTTATATTTCCAATTTCGAAACTTAAAAAACAAGAAGCACATTGGAATGTTTCTACAGTGTCTTGTACAGGAGGATGCAAATTCAAACTCCAGTTGCTTAGTTCCTCTTGCCATTCTCTTGTGTCCAGTAGGTTCAGCATGTGTTCACACCTGCTAGCAAAAAAACAAGCTGTGAATGTACTTTGCAATTGAGAGGAAGGGGAACACTGAATATTCAGCTTAAAGATGAAAAAACCTTGTGTATTTGAAAGGTTATGTCTTCATCTGTATAAAGGCATGGTTTGAAGAAACCTTTAAAATCTCTAAAAGATTTTTCAGATCTTTTAACTGTGATCTCTATCTGCAAACTTCCTTCCTGGTTTGCTATCTGATGGTATGTTTCCATAGACACAATATTTTTTCATCCAACAAAGTCTTTCTCTGAGCTCAGTATATACTGAAACTAATCTGAATGAAGTACGCTGAGTAGTACTGACTGGAATGAGATCCTAAACTTCCTGAGAAATTTTCCAAGTTGCTTTTTTCAGCCTGGTTTGCTATAAGTAAAGATTTGAATGAAAGTTACCTTGATCATAAACTCTTTCAACAGTGCAGCTTCCTGCATTTGCAAAACTTAGTGTTGGACTGCCTGGCACAGAGCAAAAATGTGCTTTGAGTTTTACTCATCCACATAATCATTGTGGTCGAAACTTGCTTTAGCCTAGTCAGACCAAATAAAAGTAGTGGAAGTGATGGAAGAGGGCATTTCTGGAATGTTGGCATTTTTGTTTGGTATTTTGATAATATGAAACATGTTTTTTCTTCTAGGGAATATTTCATTTCCAGTTAGGTCGAGGTGAGCCTATGTTGCATACTCGTTTGCGTCCTCATTGTAAGGAATTCCTGGAAAAAATTGCCAAGCTGTATGAATTACATGTTTTTACTTTTGGCAGCAGACTGTATGCACATACAATTGCAGGTGAGTACTATGTTGCATTTAACAATATGAGTATGAAGGCTGATTACGTAAATATAACTCGTTTTCTTTCTGTGGTTGTTTTCAAGTATTTGTTCTTTTTGTGCAAAAACGCTTCCTAAATAGTCCTGTAAGCAGAATTCTTGGTTCATTTACAAGGCAGTGCCTGTATGGCCTGTAACTCTAGAAATAATCCTTTTTTCCCCATCAGACGTGCTTTTTTTTTTCCTTCCCTGATGGTTAGAGAATCAGATTGTGGCATGACAACTAGTGCCTTCCTATTGAATTAAGTAAGAAATGATGCTGATGGGCTCTAAAAATGATCTGCAACATCACTTGTCTTAGAAATCTAAAGCAACAGTTCCATAAAAATCAACAACATGAAATTATCTCCTCCTGTGGGGTACCCTGCTGTTTCCTTTCACCAAAGGAAGTTTGGCAGCTATAAATCAATTTACAGCAGTTCTGTTTGTGTCCTGGAGCTGAGATGCGCTTATCTGAGGAAGAGCACAGATCTATCAGTATTTTCACATATTCTTCTCAAGAATTTAGAAATATTTTCTCCTAGTAACTGAAGACTTGCATTTAAATTATAGCAATAATAGTCTAAGGTGTGTGGGTCACTGGCTGACATGTTTTCTTTTTCCCAGCAAGCATAAAAGAAACCTACCCTGATGCAAGCATATGGGTCAAATTCATGTTAGGAGTGTGACCACGTGTTTAAAATGTAAAACTTGCTTTCACCCTATCTTGAGTCCTCCTTGACAGAATAGCATTTTCACCTCAGACTTCCCTTTATTAAGTCTGTCTTACCAAGACAATATAATTAACAATGTTTTAGGCTATGACTCTGAATGTCAGACTGTCCTTGCTGCTGTTCCATGTCTCCTAGCTTTTTTAGGTTGTCTTTCACATCTGCTTTTTTATGTCATGTTGCCATGAGTGCCTTGAGCAATGCTATCCCAATGATCCCACTTCTTGGCAAGAAAGGAAGATTCCAAAATAGAGAGCTAAGCTCTAGAACAGTTCAGAAAAGAATTGTGTAATTAGAGAATTCTTTATGCATGTTAAATAAGCTACAGAAGATGCTTGTAACAGCAAATGTAAGAGAATTCTGTAATCAGTAAGCAATACCTATTTGTGGTCTTCAACTAATTCTCCTTGAAAGAAAATTCAGGAGAGGCACGTCCTGTCTTGCCCATCCAAGTGAATGTTTCTACATTACTTAGTATTTATTTCCCGAGTTCGAAGAATCTTCCTAAAGCTTTGTCAGTCTCACTGTTGGCTTATACATTGTGTACTGCTAATGCATTAACACTTTTGTACCCTACTGTCCTCCTTAGAGTGTGGTTATTTCTTGTGTAGCAAGAGGGGAATGGTTTTCTTATACGCTAGGTCTAAACACCTGGTAGTAAGAAAGCGGTTGGGCAATATTCCTCGCTTGGATCTATGTGCCAAAATCTGCATGTGGCCTAAGGTCAGAATATGTGTAGCAAATATGCTTCAGAGCCAGGGAGAAGAATGAGTTGCAGTTAACTCATGACGTGTACGTGCTTCCCCATTGATTGATGTTCTCTCAATGTGTGATTTGGTCCTGTGTTTGCTCATTTTAATTTCTGAGCTAAAATTTGGATTACCCTGCAGTCCCCATGCTGGTGCAGACTGATATTTATAATGTGACAGGCCTTTTTGTGGGCATTACACTTAAGCTGCTCCATCTGTTCCACAGAGGAAATAGCCACCAAATGAGCAAATTAGGGTATTGCTGCTTCCTGACATCCCCAGACTTCTGGATTTTTGCCTGAAGCTGTCTAACCTTTTCAGAAGCATTCAAACTACAGGTGGATTACTTGTACAGTGATGATGATAGTTTCAGCTGAAATATGTTGGTATGGAGAAACAGTTGATATAGCCTTTGGTCCACAAGATGTAACCAAAATGCAGTAATAGAAATATGTAGCTAATACAGATAGAGAACACTTGATGGCAGTATTGGTTAAACGATTTCTCAAGGAGAGCTGTCAGTTTGATATTTTACCATTATCCCTATGTTACATAAAGGACAGACTTGTAATAAAATGCTAGGAATCTTTTTCATAAGCAAAAGGTTGTTTTCTTAGGTCCTCCATATACATCCTATATTTCTTTGAAATCTGAACTCTGAGCTGCTCCTTCCATGTCCTGGAAGGCTTTGTCCTCATTTTGCAAACAGATGACATCTTGTCAGTCATTTTCTGTCATCCCAGCTGACTCCTGTCACTGTTAAGTGGGATTAGCTGATATTTGTAAATACCTTTTATGTCTGCTGAAGTCATTTATCCTAAACCCTTTCTTAGTTTGATACATTTACAAAGTGGTATATTGTTTATGAAGATGAGTTTTGGATTTTATAATCTAGAGCTTCCTACAGTATTTCTCTTAATTGACCAGTTGTTACTTAATTTTTTTCCTGCTCTGCATAAGAGAAGTTCGGTGTATTTAATACTGAAGTCAGCTTGAGTGCTGGTTATAAAAGTTAATGCCACTGAATTTTGAGTTCAGAGGCCACCAGGCAACGATAATGCAATGTGAAATCACTCTTGAGATTTATAGTGGAATTTAGAAAGTAGGACTAAGATGGGGGCATTCATATGCATGGTTTGTTACAGCAAGTATATTACAGTATGTATTTCCATAAATAATTGACAGAATATGTGTGTGTATATAATCACCGCTGTCTGAAGGTCTCCAATGGTGTTGAAAGATTGGGTCAACAGGTCTTTCCAGGTTATAAAGTAGGTCCTGAAGTAGAAGTGGAAGTGACCTGATTCTTCAGCAATTTAATTTTAGATTTATTTTTAAAAGCACATATTCAAATTCATGTTGGATCCTACTGCTATGTCACTTCTACTAGGAATTGCTGTTTAACTCAATCTGTCTCTAAGATTTGGGACTTCCCCAATATTGAGTGAGTTACGTTTTGAACATTTGCATCTTATGATGTTTTTTAACTTAATTTTACAAGTCTTATTTAAAAGTTTGCTTTTCTGAGAGTCTATATAAGATTAGGTAACACAGCTTGATAAGACTGTATGTGCAAAGACCCAGTCTGAGATACTGGAAAATAAACAACTGGGGGAATAATCTCTTGTAGGTAAGTATACTGAATAGTCCCTTGTAATATGGCAGTCAGAGGATAATGATAGTGTCTTCAGTTTGTCCAAGACACTACTTAGAGGCATACTTAGCACATTGTCTAATGTATGAGAATAAATGGAAGCCCAGTTTTGATTTGAAACAGCAAGTGTTTATCTTCAATCATTTTGACCTACAAAAGGCTTTAATATTTTTAAACATGCTTACAAAACAAGAAATTCATCAACATTTATCCTTCTGCTGGTATGATTTGTGCAAACTGATATTTCTCCAACAAAAAAAAATCTGTTAAGAAAAAAATTCATTATCAACATTAAGGCAGCAAACTGTGACCATAATTTTTTAGTATATGGTGGTGGGAAATGGATAGGAATAAATAAATAAATGAAACAAAGTTAAGAGTACTTCTCAGGAACACTTCTGCTGTTTCTGTATACTCGATGAGTTTATATATAGACCTTCCCATTGCTCCAAAGTCACAGAAACTTGTAACAAAATGCCTACACATAAAAGTGACATAATGTAAACAGATGCTTTTTTTTGGTGGTCTGTATTAACTTTTCTTAAAGAAAAAGCCACCAATACTTTGGAACATATCATCCATTTGAAACCTGCAACTTCATTATTAAAAGTTAATATCCAAACAGTGTACTATCATAAAATTCTAAATCTTTCAATATGTAGGTTGTGAAAAATTTTTTATTTTGAAGGTGGTAGAGTTTTTCATAATGAGGGTTTCACAGTTCTTTTTGTTACTGAAAGCAGTATAATAATGATTTTATTTTTTAATAAAGTTAAGACTTAGCCTTTACTTTTATCTTGTAGGGTGTATCTGCATCTACTTATTTTTAATGTAAACTTTTTCTTCAGATTTATGTTCTGTTTGCAATCATAAACCAATTAAAAGTTAATATTTTGACTAACAGTATGTGATCTAGCCACTAGGTGTCTTGTTTGCTCTTGCATGGAGTAGAGTTGCTAAATAGGTTAGTGAAAAAGCGGTATAGCCTTTTCAAAGATTTAAAGACTGTATTCACATACTATTGAAGAAAACAAATTATGTATGATGAATGAAATGTTATTTGTCATTTCCCTGAAATGTGAAAACATCAGGATTATGTCTGTTATATTGATTCATTTGGCTAGGCAACATCCAAAAGAAACCAAACAGTTTAAGACATATAAAGAACTTTTTAAAAGACTAGTGCTGTCTTCTGTATTGCTATTTAAGTAGCTTAGCTTTGAAAGACGCAGCTTTCTTAAGATGGGCTTTTACCTTTGCAGGTGCATCTCTGGTGAGCTGTATCCTCAGTGTATTTTTAGTGAATTATCAAGGAGGAAAAAAAAACCTTATTAAAATTAATAGTCTTTACCAAAGCATTATTGAAAAGCTCCAGAACACTGCCTCATCTCTAATCCCTGGCAGCCAGGGTTTCTGTGTTTGGGGGTTCCTAGTTCAACTTCCCTTTTCTTACAGTTTTAGCTAGGCAACACTGCAACTGAATGCCTCATTGTGGTTTTGCCGTTTAATCAGTGCACTGCTGTCCAATTTAGTGTAGAGTCCCTGTGTATTCAGATAGTTAGTAGAAGAGAATTCGGTTGGGGAGGACAACAACTTGTATGACAGCTTATGTAGTTTGTCAAAATATCTGTGTTTACAGCAATAAATCTTTGTAGCTAATTCTCTCAATTCATTATGCCTAGGTACTGCAAGGGTCTCACTACAGGGGATGATTCTACGAGTTTGCAGCAATTCTTAAGCATAGTCGGGTGAGTTAAGGTTGAACCTCTGTCCTTAACTCGGAATTTTCTTGCTTTTATGGGTTTTAAGTTATTCCAATTACACATTAATATTAAATACATAAAGGATCAACTTTTCAGAAGTGATGACTGATTTTTTTTTTTAATTTATACCCTCTGTTTTTGAAGACCCAACTTAACGTACTCCTGGGAGCTGGACTTTTAAAAGGAGTTGAACCTGTGTTCTGTGCAAATCTCAAAGCTCCTTGAAAGAAAATTAAAGTTGGTCCTTAGAGTCTGTAGTTATTTTGAACTGGTTCTGGCTGTAAGATGGCTGCCATTTAAAATAAAATAAAGTAAAACTTTAAAAAAAATTGTTCCCAGATAACTATTGACTGCCTTGTATTACTCATAAGAAAAATGAGAAGTTGATGCTAACTTCAACATAAATTCAGTAAAATGAAAAATTCAAATTAGCATGTAAAATGCCAGTTTCTTTCTAAGCGATTATGTGGCTGTGATCTGCTCATGAAGATGAACTTTCATTATTGGAGGCTACGTTCAGAAGCATGTGCATGTGTGTTTGTACACCCAAGTTACCATTTTCCTAAATAATGGCATTTTATCTTGCTTTAAGATCAGCTAGCACAGCTTCTCCTGTTTTGGTTTGTCTTTTTTTTAAAGAGTGCAGTCAGAAAAGTTACTGCAACTGGGCCTAAATATTTCTAGGAATCCCAGGTTATATTAATTATATGTAAATGTATTAAAGTATTTGTTAGAGGTACAACTTAAAACCTACAAATGCAAGAGCTCTGGCTGAAACTGTCCCTTAACTTGCCCATTGTGCTTAAGTATTGCAGCACATTGCCGACTCTTGTGAGACTTCTGTGCGGTCCCTAGGCATAATGAGCTAAGGAGAGCATTTAGCTTTAAAGAACCATCTGTAGAGAGATAAATGTAAGTTACAAAAGTCATGTGTATTTATCACCTGGTGTATCTCTTTCAGCCTAATTTATTTGGCTGTCATAAATTTAGTTACTTTAATTTCAATTTTGTTGCTATGTTGAAAGAAAATGAGATGGGATTTTTAAAATTAATCCCACTGTATTAGTTACAAATACTTGATCCACTGTGCTTACGCTTTCTCCCATATAATATCTCTTGCCTTAAAATTGTCTGTTAGTTAAACTGTTGTTGCACAGATTAAAAGAGCTGCATTATATAGAACATAAACAAGGAACAAACATCTTGAACATTAACTTCTTAATTTCTTCTTTCAAAAGGATTTTTGGACCCTGAAAAGAAGCTTTTTTCCCATCGGATATTGTCAAGGGATGAATGTATCGATCCATTCTCTAAAACTGGGAATCTTAGGTATGTATATGGGTCTTATGCATTAAACAAAACAGGACAACAAAGAGACAGAATATAATAAAAATTACTCCCTCTGTATTTAACATGTTTGCAGTCCTGCCTTATCTGCCTGTATTTGCCTATATCTGCCAAATATCAACTCCGTCTCAGGAAAAACTGAGATGTTTTAGGTATTGTAGCATTTCATCTACTTAATGTGTTCTGTGGTACTGGAACAGTAAGAATGTGTAGCAATGGCATGTTTTCACTTATTCTTTTTATTCTTGTAATAACTTAGCCATATTTCCACTTTATGGCTTCTGATCTTGTATAATGACTTGTATGTTGTGGGTTTTTTAATTAAACTAAAATTCTCAGTTTCAGGTTAATTCATATTTGAATATCTAGTATTCTGGCTTCCAAATGTGCTATACATCTAGTAGCTTCTGTTCTGCAGTGTTTCTTGAGATTAGGTCATCTAGAGCCTTTAATTCATATTCTAGTCTAAATTCAGGTTCTGATCTTTTTCAGAATATAAAGCCAAGATTTTTTCTAAAAGACAGGCTTGTTCAGTATTTCGTATAGCTAGATTAAAAATGATTGCCCCATCTGACCATAGCAAATGAGAAGCCTTTTTCTTTTGCTCTGTCTCATGCATGTGTATATCTTAAGTACTCTACCTCCTCCACCTAGGTGATATAAGCATTAGTAATTTTTGCTTCCTTTGTCTTAGACTGAATGAGTCTACTCTTTAAAAACTGTTCTTGTGTCTTTTTCCTAGTTATATATAAATAGCGTATTGTCCATGTGATAGTTGGCTTTGGGGGCTGTTCGTCAACACAAACTGAAAACTAGACTGAAATGTTGTAATGTTTTGTTTTTGCAAACGCTTGTTGGTTCCTGCTTCTAGTCTTTGGGATAGAGATTTAAAAATAGCTGTTTCCTTTTTTTATTAACTTGACTTAGTCTGAATATTGTATTTTGAATTCTGTAATTTTAATATTGCTGATTTTTTGTAAGTTCATATATAAGCATGTCCTGCAGACATGCTCGCAATAAACCAGAACATCAACAAACTACTTTCATTGATAGTATTAATTTCTAAAACTAGATTAATTTTATCAACTGTTTTGTCTTTTAGAGATCTCTTCCCTTGTGGGGATTCCATGGTTTGCATCATTGATGATAGAGAGGATGTTTGGAAGTTTGCACCCAATTTGATAACTGTGAAGAAATATGTATACTTTCAGGGGATAGGAGATATAAATGCACCTCCTGGATCAAGGGAAATTCAAATGAAGAAGAAAGGTAATTACATAGTTTATAAACTGCTTTTACAACTTTTCAAATGTGATTGATATAAGTCATTGTGATGGTCTTACTAGTATTGCTGTTGCACTCGGATGAGCAATCCTAGTCTATTGTAGTTGACAGAGAGTGCTCCTGCAGCACAAATGCAAGTAGTTTAGTAGAACTCGACTGTTCTTCTTGATAGCTTTCCTTTTGGTGGGTGGCCACAGCAAAAGTGGAGTACTGGTAATAGCATTTTGGCTGTTATGGCTGGAGAGCTGATGTGGCAATACACAAAATTGTTCAAGAACATGTAGAGGAGGACAGTTTCTCTCCTCCTGCCTCCATGTAAAACAAGGCAGTCTTTTCTCCTCTGTAGGTGGTCAGATAACCAACTTCCTCTTCTTTCTCCTTTTTGGTCCCCTTCCCTACCCCACTTTGGAGCAATAGTTAATAAATTCTGGTCTTAACATACAGCTGAAAATGAATGTGTTGGTCTCTGCTTACCTCCCCACCTAAATCATGCTAATAAAATTAGTGTGGGACGTTTAGTGTCCACTGAATGTCGCGTTCTGGCATTTGACACGAGAACCTTACATTCAGCAGGCTCAGCAGCATGAGACAAACAGTGGATTTAGAAGGTATACATCACTGCGTTAGTATTAATTTGGGAGCAAAATGTATTTGAATGACAATGGCTAAGAAAGAATTGGAGGGGTTTTCCAGTTTAGCCAAGGTTTTTTTTAATTTGATATGTGACATCACTCTTTTTCCCTTCTTGAACTAGAGATGTCCAATATGGAAACATTAATAACGTACTCAAACTGAATCGGGCCCCTGTGATGTGGAACCTCTATGCTTGACTGGTATTGTTACTTGCAGGACAGGGACATGCACACAAAAGAGAGACGATGTAGGGTGACTTCAATCCAGTGTTTCGGATGAATGTCTGTGTGCAAATTTCTGGATGCCTACGGTTTCTTTAATTGTGTCTCTCTTCTTCTGCAGACATCTGAAGACACATCCTAGAACTATTTTTCTGCCTTTGAGTCTATTATCCTTTACTTGCATTCCAGTAGAGTCTCAAATGAACCTCGAACAGCATCTTTGTATTGCTAAAACATGTATATCTTTTCAACTATTAAAATATAGTTATTGTGGTTATGAAAAATAGGAAATATATGAAAGCCATGGAAGTTTATAAAGGAAGTTCTTGTAGTTGTAGTTCTGGATTGAGACCTTCTGAAGTGAATTCTGCCCTATTTCTTTTTCCTTCTCTGCAGTAGTTTCATTGTCCTGAGATGTAATTGTAAAACTCATGCCACAAGATAAATCCTTTAATTTTTGCATAGTTAACAAATAAGTAATTATGACCTGTGTTACTTCAAACCAACTGCATATGTAAACTGTGTATTTAAGGAAAAAGAGAATTAAATTTTGATTAAGATTTTTTAAAAAAGAAACTGAGAAAATATGTATATGCTTTATTTCTTTCTTTCCTGTGTCTTAGTAAACCACTCTGCAAAACCAGAAGCACTGGATTCAGCAGTGACATCAGCAAAAGATGCTGAAGAAATAAAGAATGTTACATGTGTAGAAGAACAAAGCAATGGTCTCAAGAAAGCTACAAAGGACACTTGCACTGCAAATGGAAGTACTTCTGTAAGCAGTGAAACATCTGACTGGGATATGAACTCTCGTGATAAAGTTAATGCCCAGGACTCCTTAAATGATAGCACTGATCACAAAATGGGCAGTGAGGTCACTAATGATTTGACAAATACAAAAGAATCTCAGATTTTTTCAGAACAAGTTGATAGAACAGTGATAGAGAAGCAGCAAACCCAAGACAAGACAACAAATGACTTGGACTTCGAACTGTCTAGTGACAGTGAAAGTGACAGTGGATTGGATAACAGAAAGTCATCCACTTCTGTATCAGATAGTGAGAACGAGGAAAAGAGAAGCTGGAAGGAATCCAAACAACCTTTGCAGGATGAAAATTTGCAGAAAGGAAGTTGCACTGATGTAAGTGAGAAAAAGGATGGTCTGGTGAACCATTCTGGGGACACGCAATCTCTACCTAGTGAAAATGTTCATGACAAAACTGATCTTGAAGCACAAGAAGAAAGTGAACAGGAAAGCCTTTGTGATTTAGGAAATGGGTGTGCAGACAAGAAAGAAGCTGAAACAGAGTCTCAGAATAGTGAACAGTCTGGAATTACAATGGGTGAGTCCTTAGACCAGAGTATGGAGGAAGAAGAGGAGGAGGATGATACAGATGATGATGACCATTTAATATACCTCGAAGAGATCCTTGTGCGGGTTCACACTGATTATTACACAAAGTATGATAAATACCTGAAAAAAGAGATTGAGGAAATTCCAGACATCAGAAAAATAGTACCAGAACTGAAAAGTAAAGTGTTGGCAGATGTAACCATAATATTTAGCGGACTCTACCCAACAAACTTCCCCATTGAGAAAACACGGGAACACTATCATGCCACAGCACTTGGAGCTAAAATTGTGAAGAATCTAGTACTGAGTGCTGATGATCCTGACAAAGCAACGCATCTCATTGCAGCAAGGACAGGTAAGTAAATGAGACTTGAGTTTTCAATCAGCTTTTTTCCTGTTTCAGTTCATTCATGCCTTGAGCTGTTTGGGGTTTTTTTTGTATAACTTGCAGGCTTTAATGTAACTGAGATTAGAATTGAAATTAAAGTCAAGATTCTTCCTAAAACAATTCAGAAGCCTTTTCTAAAGGCTTTTTTGCAGCTTTTTGATCAAGTGTGGCTTTTAGTAATTAAAAGGAGGACCTGCTAAGTAACCTCTGACTAATGTGTCATGTCTCACTTCTTGGTTAAGAGTTGGTGATACAGAGTCTTTGACTAGTCAAGATGTTGACTAGAAACTTCAACATTTGTGTCAGATAAGTTTATAATGGCCTTGCTACAAAGTTATAGCAATGCTTTCTTCCTCAGTTTCTCAGATTTCACCTCTCACGTTTGTTTCACTTTGTATGGAATTCAAACAAATCATCTTAAGAGACTGGAATCTGATGATACCCTGTCACTGCTCTGTGTGTATTGTCATGGGACATGTAAGAGAGCTTAGTCTAACTTCTGATATGAATTTCACAAAGCTACCTCTTTTTACATAGCTATAATGGACAGGAATGTACCATTGGGTAGCTGCCATAAAGGAGCTAACAGGCCACCATTGGCTTCTAGTACAAATTTTTTGTGTGCACCCTTCCCTCGTTGGCCTTTTGAAGTTGCATGGAATCTAAATATCTGATAATCAAAACCATGAAATCCAAAAGTAAAACTGCATGTTTTAGATCATCTAGAACTTCTAGATAGTTTTAGGACATTTTTAGACGTCATAAGCAAAGAAATACACATCTGCCACCTATTGATTATATTTTTTCTTGACTGCTGTTTACGTAAGCTTTCATTACCTTAGAAGCATCTTTGTTTCATCGCCTTGCATTATAAAAGAATAGAGCATATTTTCACTAGCTGTAGTATAGATGTGTATACTTTTCTTAAAGTGTGTGTGACTTAAGAAATGGAACAAGTTATTTCTTATACGGCTGACCAGGAATCTTTTCTTCCCGTTGAGGAGGCAGTGATAAAAAAACCTCCAGTGTTTAGTGACTAAAAGGAGAATGTTGCGGTTCCTTTATTTCTACCCCTTTAAATATGAGTAGAGTTAAAAATCTATGGATTAAAACCAGCCAATCTACCAGTATATTGTTATATATTAATCAGCTATTTTTTATGTATTAGCCTGAATAACAATAAGGCTGTATACTTGCTAGGCTAGTGTAAACTTGCCTCACTTTCCAGTTATCGCAGTGTACCGGTCTAGTGACAAAAAGCACAGATAGGTTTTATTAAAGTTGGTAAGGCCAACTGTGGCAAGAAGGAGCTGCAGTACTGACTTAGTCAAGTAACATCAAAATAAAAATTGTACCAATGGACCTGCAGTGAAGTAGCAAGTTTGTATTAATTGTCCTGATGTAGATACACATTTAAGTAGGAAAAACAACTTAAAAACCAGAAGAGGCTGAAATTAGTTTCATCAAGATTAGCTGGGATTCTGATTTGTGAAGGGGTAGTAGTTGAAATAGTGAATGGGGGAGGTGTTAAAATCTGTGGATGCAATGGTTTGGGACTCCATAGTTTTACTACAGTTGCTGAACAGTTCTTTTAAAACTGCAGGAATAGTAGTACTCATATCAGCAAAGAATTACAAAAGTTTGTCATACTTCATTGGAGACATAATAACTTCCATGTTTTTCCAATTTCAAAGCTTAAAATTCTTCATTTCAAAGTTGCTTTGTCTAACTGGCACTAGATAGCTTCTGAATGTAGTTGCATATTAGCTGCAACTGTTGTGTGATGTGGTAAACTTGACAGAATAAAGGTAAATGAGACACCCCCCCCCCAAACATATGCATTTCTCTAGAGGAAAAAATGCTGAATAACATTATGTTAAGGTACACAGCATGTGATAATGAGAAGCAGTTGAGGCTTTTTTCTGCTTGTTTTTGGAATGTACAGTTTGAGGGGGGTTGTATGCTTATATAAATACATACACATCCTTGTGTTCTACTTTTATATGTATATTAGTAAATTATTCACTACCTGCACGTTCATAGTGAAGAATCCACTAATGTAAATCTTATTATGAAAAACTATTTTAACTTTAGGTTTTGATTACATTAGTGTGCTTTTACAGTATTTGAATTGTTCATTAACACATTCAAAATACCTTTCAGTGCTCTTTTGAAAACTAAATAAATTTCAGGGTGGTTCATATTTTTCAGACTTCTTGTCAAGACCTAGACTATTCTTCAAAGTAGTCATGTAATGTTGATGTTGCGCTTTGTACTTAAAATATATTCAAATACTGCCTGCTAATTAAAACAAGAAATCACAAGAACACCACTATTCTTGAATTGCTGGGGTAAAAAAACCTTGATTGTCAGTTTGTAGAAGCTGACCCCTGATTTTAGGAAGAAGAGAATTGCACTAATTCTAAAAGGTATCTTGGCAGTCTTTTCTGTTTAATGAGCAACTATTGTCTTCTTTCATCATCACTTAGTAATTATTCTGTAACAATGGCAGTGAAATAGGGGGATTTAGAGTGGAAAAAGCTGTATTCTCCAATAACCCTTTTTTGTAAGATTCTTGTGGATTACTTGTGGCTTTGGTTTTGTGATGGGTTTTGGGTTTTGTTTTTTTAACTGAAGACTTTTCTCAACTCTGGTTCAATGAGAGTAGTTATGCTGCATCATCCTAATTTCATGAGGGAAACTCTGAAGTTTAATGAGAGATTTTAAGGATATAAATTGTGTCCTGTTCACAGCTGGATTTGTGATAATTCAGCTGTCAATGTGACTTTCATACTGATTCTCATGTGGTTAGAAAGCAAATTCTACAAGTCTCTATTACGGATGGTAAGCCATACAAATATTGCATCTCTGGCTCCTCTGGCAAGTGTCTGAAGCACTGTTTGATGTCTAATTGCTGGTGAAAGGGGGAAACAAAAGCATGTCCTTTCTTGAGTTTTATTCAGAAGTCAATTACCTGAGACCAGACAATGTCATTCTGCTGCTTTTTGCTTTTTTCTTTTTCTTTTTCAATACGGTTGTGAAAAGGTGATTTTAAAGCGTGTCAGTTCAGTATTTCTAGATGATGCCACTAACAATGGCAGACTTAGGACTCAGACAAGCAAGTTCACTTACATGTTTGCTTTGCATTAGCTGAGCTGTAGTGAACAGCATATACTTAATAAGCAGTGTTGGGGGTAAATACTGTTAGCTTTTGAGCTTTGAAGGCAGAGGAAGAATTTGTCAGAGGAAGTAAAAAGAGAAGAAGTCAGTGTGAAACAGAGTACCCCCTAGGTCTTGGAGGGATGGGTTTTCCCCCTGCAAAGTGAGCATATCATAGCTTCATGTATGGAATGAACAGCTAGTGAATACCATTTTAGATTGTATTTACAGCATTCTACTGCTGTAAATAATTTAAATTTCTCTTATTCTTTGTATATACTTGTGTCTTTCTCTGCAGATAGGCAGCTTGTTTCTCTGCAGACATAGATACTCTGAATTCTGAAAATAAATAAATCCTTGTTCTTGGAGAAAATAGGGATTTTTTTTCATTATATAGGGAGGAAAGTACTAGCTACCTCAATTACTATAAAACACAAGGATCTTTGTATCATCTAATCAGCTTTTATAAATCTGAGTGACTGAGAAAAGGCTGCCCTGGAGTCCTTTCCACTTACCTATGGGCTGCATAAATCTTACTTCAGTTTTTGAAACATCTGCTGTTTGCTTTAAGCAACAGTAAACTGCCCTGGATGATGAGTTGTTATAGCTGTGTACACACTTGGCTAAGCAGTTACCACACTATTTCATAAACCTTGTTATGTTCTTTCCTGAACAAATGAAAGATACTGTAGTTGATTTTTGTATTGAGTTTTTGCTGGTGGAGCAGATAAAGCTGTTCAGGTCACTTCAAAATTATTCTAGTGGAGTAGGAGTGGAAATATGTCAGTTTAGGCCCTGAATTTTTCTTTTCTTTTTCAAAATATGTTTAATTCTGTCTCTTGCTATACTTTGAAAGCTATATGGTAATAGCTTCCTTACTTTTGGTGACTTAGTCTATGTCAAGTTTTGCTTAATATCTTAAGTATCAGGCTGCTTAAAATACCAATTGTACTATGACCTATGGCTCCTTTTATTCATCCTCATCTACCTGCTTGAAAAACGCTGACTCCAGAGGCTGGCTCTGAGGTACTGAGAGAAAAGAGAAATCTGCCAGCAGATAAAGCCTAGTTAGCCTGTCCTATGACTTGGTGTGAGGTCTTTACCAGACATAGCTATGATGTGTCCACAGTTTGTTTTTTTCTGAAGAATATTTTCAAAGGCCATGCCTTCAAAAAAATCCAGTTAAGCACTGCTCTAAACTCAGGCACTGACCGGGCAAGCCTGTTGCTTTCTCTGGCAAAGCACAGTAGTGTTAAAGCTGAACTCTAGACTTAGCCTCCAAACAGCACATCTATCGCCATTTTGTGATCACTTAATACTTGTAGGACAAGACACTGAGGTCCGTACGACTTGTCTTTGGTTAACATTGTTGAAGAGCTTCAGGATTTGATAATCAATCAAGATTTATATAGAGAAATGGCCTGAAGAGAAATAAGCTTTTAGTGATCAGATTTTCCAAGCAGTGTCAGGCAACCTGGTTGCAAACTGCCATAAGGATATGTTGACTTTGTGTTGGAATCAGGAGAGTGTTTTGAGAGTGATGCTGGTGGTCACTTCCCACCATGTACTTTGGTTCATCGTGGCACAGCCTCGAGCCCGCACGCTGCGTTCCTCATGGGTGAGATTAAATTGGAGGGCGCAGTCAGCTGAGCTGTCATGGCCATGCAGTCTGCAGGACTGGGTAGACCTAATCCAAAGCAAAACTCCCTGAAATGCATATGGGGTGGGTGTTGCTCCTCCAGCACCCTTTTGCCCTGCAGATTTCCCTGCTGGGCTGCACTACTTGGTATTGTGAACGTAGCCAAATATGCAGTATAATGTTTCTTCTTAGTCTTTGTAAACATACAGCTTAGGTCTTGTTTATTTATGTTGCTTACCTGCCTAGTGTGCTTCATACTTTGGATAAGACAAAATAAACTGCTTTAGTGAAACTGTATATCTTGGAGAACAGCTGTAGAAGTTTATTGTTGCATTATTGATTTTCGTCACTTTTTAGTAACAAATTGTCAAGATTAATAGGAGGCTTTTTTTGTATTTTCAACCTTTGTTTGCAAGTTCAAAGGTAGAATTGACGAGTCCCTTCCCCAGGTTTGAAAATAACCTTTTCCCAGTATTATGTCCTTCAGGCTGTATCCATCAGAGGGTAGATGTGATGAATTTGGTCCCTAGCTGCTTCACACGGAAAGGCTTGCGTGCCTCTAACTTTTTGGAACAATTTCAGACTAGAATGTGAAGTAGGGAAAAGCAGTTAGAAGAGAATAATGCAAAAAATCCAGAAAAACAGTTTTTCTCTAAGTGATTTTTAGCCCAGCTGGATGATTCAGATGTTCCGAACTTCATCACAAGTACTGTTGCTTGGAGGGATTAAAATCTGTTCTGCTGTTTCTTCTTAATAAGCATACTTCCAAAAGGGGCAGTTACACTGGGGAAAGGGATAGAAAAATGCAAGGATATTACGTGTGAAATCTTGATTTGTGAAGATGTCAGTTAGAAATAGAAAGCAGTCCCTGAGATGACACAGTTGTATTACCTCATGTGATTTTCAGTATGCTGGAGCATGCAATAGGCAGCTGCGCTTTAGAAACGGGGAGGAAGCAGAAGCCTTGGTGTTGCGGAGGTGAGAAAGGTAAGGCTTTTGACCCTCGGAAGGTGGGTTTCATTACACATTGGTCTTCATGTCGCCAACTTTAATTTTATGTTAATGGCTTATACCTTTTGGAGCTATTGTTTCAGAACCTTGAGAGTTTCATACAAAACAGTGCAATTTTGGCTTTCACATTTTAAGGCTTCCGTTGCAATCCTGTTGACTAAAAGAAGAATTTACTTAGCTCCTTAGCGTATATCCGATACGAAACTATCAGATATGCGTGAATGCAGAATGTGTATGTGTGGAATAGGCAGCAAGATGAAGCACCTGAGAAATCATCAATGCAGAAACATCAGTTTTAAAAATAGTTGGAGGAAGCCATCTTCTCACATAACTTCACAGATCTGACATGAGATGAAGGTGCAGTTCTATGGTTTTGTTCAGGTTCCCCCAATGAAGTCCAAAAGGAGCAGCAATATCTTTAGTTGGGTGAATGGATGTACTACAGTTATCAGATAAGCTTTTCTTCAGGGTATCACAAGCACAGTCCGTCTATCCAGTAGCACCACCAATTCTGGTTAACTGTTCTGTATGCTTACTAGTGAAATAACATGCTATTTTATGTTGTATTCAGTCTGCTCCAGAGTTGTGATGTGCAGGACTGTATTGCTGGTCATGTCTGATATTTGATTGAGTATCTAATACCAGGCACAAGTACTTCCACTGGACTTCTTGCTCTTGTTGCTTGCTTCCCCTGAAACTCCCATGCTTATGAACCTGATTTCAGCATCCTCTTTATAACAGTTGTCTTCTTACCTCTTTGTTCTTATTATGTTGTTGTTGCTTTTCTGCTTTATTCTTAAAACAAAAGATTTTCCAAGCCAAGTCTTTCACTTTTTTTAATCCTTTTTTTCCCCCAGATATCTTAATTTGATTCTCCTTCAGAACCTCTGCTTTATTTCTTCTGAAAAATACCCAGTGTAAAGTAAATACAGCTTTATACTTTACTGTTTCTAACTGCAGGTATTTCTACAATTCCCAATGAGGTTATACAAATAATAATAAAAATAAAAAATACCTCCAGTGGAAGCTCCCTCTGGCACTGTAAACTGGCTCATTTCTATCAACTGTTGCATGAAAGTGCTCTGGGTCATTTATTACTTTTCTAACTGATGATTAATTGAAAAACAGATTTCTTGTATTGGGATGAATGATCTGGGTGCACTGATCTCCCTTCTTAAAGAGTTTTGCTTTTTAGCCAGTTAAAATGGCTGAACAGCAAAGGTGTGCTGGGATTAACATGGTTGGAGTACTGAATTTTTTTTCATTGAGTCTTTGTTGGACAGTGGTTTTATTTTTTATTTTATGGCAAAACTTAAAATATTGCATTTCTAAATCATTTGTGGTTTGGAAAGTGCTTTATCTTTAAATACTCATTTTTGTGTTTGTATTTATCTTGGATTCTTAAATTAATGCTTTTTTTATTGCAAAGATACTAGTGTGGAGAAAAGCTTTACATTTACTGTACAGCTCTTAAATCCTGAACTGTGGAGTTGCTTGCATTTGCTGTTGAAAATAGAAGGAATGTGTTTTGCACAGAACAATTTTTTCTTAATCTACATCCAAGAAAAAAAATGTATTTGTATCTAAAGATAGAGGGAAAGGTAGCCCTGGTCCTGTATTCTGTTGGGTTTGGGGGAAGAAAAGCAGGGAAACAGAAGCTTTCAGCGCTTTGGTAAGGGACAATGATCTCCTGCCCTTTCTGTTTGTTTAGTCTTGAATTTACAGAAGCCTAGAAACTGAACTGTCTAACTAGTTAGGTCAATCCTCAAGTGCATTTCAGTTGATCTGTCTGCCCCAGTAGATTCTAGCTCAGGTTGTACACAGGCCTTTAGGTGTTTGCTCTCATCTTCAAATGATGTGGAGAAGTGTGGGTACTTCAAGACTTTCATCTTAATTGAAATAACTGAAGTTGTGTTGTTAAATGACAGTCATGCAGATAAAACTCTAGGGAATTATGTTGAAACCATCAAATTAATTTACTTGCTTTATTTAATTTTCTTTCTACCTCATCAGAATTGTTCTGAAACCTGGTTGGTTTTTTTTCCTGGAGTTTTCATTCCTGAAGGCACATGTGTGAAAATAACAAGGGCTCATAAATTCTAACTTTAAATAAATTTAAAAAAAATTAAACTTAGTTGTTTTTTATTAATAAGGTAAACTAGACTGGAGTTTTGTGGTTTTATATAAGCATCTGCAGGAAGAAACCCAAGGGTCTTTGTGCAGAATTGGTGGGCTTCAAAAAGAGTGGGTAGTATTTGAAGTGATGTATGCTTCACCTTCAGTTCTGAGAGCTCTGATCTTAACCTAGAGGAGAGGGCTAAGTCATTAATTGAACTCCTGCCTCTAGTTCTTGACAGTCTCCTTTTTATTTTGCATTTCTAAACAAAAAATATAGTGCAATATTAAGTGTATTTAAATATCCTTGCACCAAGACAGAATGTGGACAAATGATTGGGTTTGATAAGCATTTTAAATAATGTGTAAATAAGAAGAAATGCTATAAATTATAGGGATATAACAACAGGGAAGAGTGATGGCTTTCAGCTATGAGACAGACTGTCAGATTGAGTTCCTTCATCATGTTCTAGCTATGCCAGTATTTGTGCAGTGTAAAAATACCCTGTGTGTTAAGCATAGATATATCAGGTCAGAATCCTTGGGGTTTTTCTCTGTTGCGTATATATTTCATTATTTACTGGCAGATTATACAATTTCTTGTTGTCTCCAAGTGTTCAGTCCCTCCATAGATCTCTTTGATTAAATGCTGAAACAAGTACTGTGATTGGTAAAATTAATTTTTCCAATCAAATAGAAGTATGTTCTTGAAACATTGGGACAGTCAGCTGTTTCTGGGAACAGACTACACTTCAAGGTTAATTTCAACCTTTATTTGCTTCTTTTTGCTTCCTGGTTTTGATGCTTCTTGGCAAAGATTTATAGCAACTTCACTGAGTTTCTTTCTTGTTCTGGCTTCTCCAGAGGATGGAATTTGAAATCACCTATTACTTGAAGCCATCAACAGTGCAGTGTGCATGTGGACTTTGTGCTAGCCTGCCATGTTTAACTTCATGTTTGTTGTTTCCCTTCGGCACAAAATAATCCATTTGTCTGCTTTGCCCCTGCTTCTGGCAAATGGAGGTTGAGTGGGTGGCTGGCTGTTAAAAGGTAGCATAATGTGCATACAGGGGACTGTGCATAAGCAAGTTAGTATAAGTTAGTGTTAGGCTTTGTGGAATAATTGCTGGAGGTGACCTAGAAATTAAACTTATATTCACATTTTAAAGAAAGGTACAGCATTGGAGTGCAGCTGATATGCAAGGAATCCATTCCACGGGAGTTCCCTAGGCCTGTAACCTTAGATGTTAGCTACACCAGGGGAACTTGGTGTGCTGACTCTAAGAGGAACTGCACGGAGGGTGGAGCAGAGTGGAGACACCGCGGCCAGGCTCTGTGATAATATGTGAACTTGAAGGTACCATGGAACCGATAAGCTGCATATTTGCTACCCTGGGCCAACGGTCTGTCATGTGTTTGACAAAATGCTGTCCTTTTGGTAAACTTTGCTCATTATAATATCGTCATAATACCAAAACACACCTCCATCCCACAAGTTACCCACCTCCAAGGTGCAACCACCCCTCACTGAGCTTGCGCTTTGAATTTTTCTAGTTTATACCTTTAAAAGCAAAGCGAGAAAGTTTTTACACCGATCATAACAAAAGTATGTATGACTAGAGTCACTCAAGCTCCACCCGAAAAGTAAAAAAATAATATAAATATAGCTTGAGAGAGGATGTTAGGGAAGATACCATTGTCGCATACCACTGTGACTTCTGGGATCAGTTGATGGGCTGAGCCTCTCTTCCCCCTCATTGTGATGCCTTTGGGTAAGATTCAAACGCTTGGTTATACCAAGTACCTCCTTGGGAAACACTTAGAAATCTCTATAGAGTCATTCTAGATTCTTTACACGTTTATAATCAAGTGCTGCTATTAATATTTGCTATATTTGCATATACTTTTGCAGACAATCACTATCATCGGCAATCCAAAGCACCTGTGTATCTGTTGCTCAAATAAATTGTGGTGTGCATTGATCCAGTTGTGATAGTTCTCATTGAGCATGACCAGTGTTTTGGCCATGATAGCTTGTCAAATGTGGCTAGACTCAAACCCTTAAAGCAAGAGGCTTTAACAGCATTGGAGTCACTGCTGCTTAGACTCTGACAAATAGAAATGAAGGAGTTAAAATACAAAAGTGTATTTGTATTGTTTGTTTAGTTAACACGGAAATGTAGGGGGTTTTCATATGGATTAATTTTAGTGGACTATGGTGCCAGTGCTTCAGGAAGTTACAAATACCTTCATCCAGTTTGAGACTGAGATTATTGCATCTTATTTAGAGCCTTGCTCTTATCAGTTGTGATTGTTTTGTTGGATTGGGGAGGGGTGTATTTTCTTACTGTAAGATTGATCATAAAGTGTTCTTCTTAAACCAGTGTGTACTTAAAACTATCTTTTGTGTTTCTGGGAACACTGTAATGTTATGTTTGACTTCGTAATAGGCACAGAAAAAGTACGGCAAGCTCAGGACTGCAAGGACCTCCATGTTGTAAACCCCGATTGGCTGTGGAGCTGCCTGGAGCGCTGGGACAAGGTTGAGGAACAGCTCTTTCCCTTGAAGGATGACTACATCAAAACACACAGGTAAGTGGGAACTTGGGGTAGTAGGGGCCATGACAATAGGTTATTCATACAATTACGCTAATTTGTTAATGCAGCTACAAAATCGGTTTCTGACAAATTCAGAATGGTGTGCAATGCTTACAGGTTTTATGAAAGACCAGATTGGGAGGCAGTCAGCAGCTAGAAGAATCAGGAGAAACCTGTGGTACCAGTAGCTTCTTTAGCAGTTGTCATTGTTAGCCATCTTCAGCTGGAGCAGTTGACCCTGTCAGTTCATCCACAAACTAACACCGGGAATGCCACCAAGACACAGGATCATTAATGTTGCCAAATGAATTAAAAAATGTACACACTCCCACAACATGAAAAATTGATAAAGTATGGCATTTTATTCTGAGACTTGGTAGTGAGGAGGAAGAGAGAAACAGAAATATATAGCAGAAAAATCTAAGAGGGGTTGGAAGGCATGAAACTAGCAGCAAAAACTGGAAGGGAAGTAGTGAGAGAACAGGAGGTTTTGTCATTATAAGAAAAAGTGTTGATGGAGAAATGATTAAAAATAATCAGTGCACTAATATTACAGCAAATAGAGGGGACAGCCAAAAATTTTATTAATAAACATAGAGGTAGTCAGAGGGCTATTAAGGACAGTCCCCTTTAGGAAAGTGCCTTGGCTAAAATAACTTATGTCAAGATACTGTAGAGCCAGCTTCTGCTTCTTGACTTGTTATCTGTTTGGATAGACTTAATATTAATAGCGTCTTGCAAGCCTAATGGAGGCCCTTCCCTTCTATGTTTAGACAGAGAGGGACATAGCATATTGGGTTTTCTGTATTAAACTGCTAGTGATGTGATTGACTGAGTAGGCTAGAGATTTGCTTTCTGCTTAGAAGATGCTAGCCCTTTGAAGGCTGTGTGTGTGTGAAGTCCTCCTATGCTCTGAAGACACCAAAAGTAGAAACATCTGGAAGTGAGATCACTTATAAAATGGGGGACTTAAGTAGAGACCCAGGATCTCTAAAACTTAGGAAAGAGATATAGCCTACTTATGGCTTGACTAGAATACTTTGTTTTTAAAAAGTGCTATCAGATTTTTTTAGTCAAACTTTGGAATATTTGTATGGGATGTTTAACTTGTCTCAGAGGCCTGGCACTGCCAAGTTCTCAGTAGAAATCTGGGCAGTGATTTGTAAGTATCATTTTTTGCTGTCTAGATGAATGTTGGTCTTTCTGCCTATCTTAATTTACTATTCCATTGTATTGAAATGCAATGATGATTTTTCCTACTGCTGTGTTTCAAATACAATATACTTTTGTTTCATATATGCAGATTATCATGCTACTCTAGTTCAGTTGTTACTGCCTGGAAGCAATTTCAGTAACATTGAGACACTTTAAAAAGTTAAAGTGTGCCTTAATAATGTAAATATGACATCACCTATGTCTTTGCATTTTTCTGTTTTAAATTCAGTGAGACTTTAATGGGGGTGGGGGAGAAGAAATGTTTCTTCAGAAATCTTCTGAACAATTTTCCCCTCCTTTCTCCTTTAGAAAAAGGGAATGCTCATATTTTCCCATTCTGGTTAGATAGCTCATTTAAATTTCTAAAGCAATATTTTTCCAAACTTCATCCAACAGAGAGAACAGCCCTGCCACGTTTCCTGATACACACAGCACATTTCAGACAGCTCTGTTTCACCCAACACCCATCCATCCAAAGTCTCAGCCTGGTCCTGAAGTTCGCCTTTATGATCCTAACACTGGAAAGCTAATCAGGAAGGGCGCTCAGACCTCTGGCCAGTCGATGTACATCCAATCTCCAGCTCCTCCTATCACCTTACCAGTCCACGGCGAGCACTCATCCTTCAGGTACCTAAAGCATAGCTAAGAGTCACTTCAACTATATTTTCAGATGCTGTAGTAAATTTAACTCTTGTTACCTTTACATTTGATCAAATTGTCATCATTGCTTTAGTTACTTTGTTTGCTTTCTAAAAAGCCAAGGAAGTGAGTGAAAGTGAGTAGTCAGCTGAAGTGAAACCAGGATGCTAGAATTCCAGATGCTTTTTGTGCCTTACCTAAGTGTGACTAGAAACCTCAGAACAAATAAATGCAGTGTGTAGTTTATGCGCTCTAAAGAATGTTAGAGTAACTCATCTCTGAAGTGAGGCAGCCTAATGTTTTTTAATGAGTCTTAGAATATTGGAATGGTTTTTTGTGTATAAAATATCTGGTAGCATTTGACTTTCGTTTATAAAATTTTCCTCTTCACCTAATTCCTTCAGATGGGACAACAGCTTTTGTGTTTTGTTTTTGCAGAATATCAGAAGTGGGTGGAAGAAGGGTGTAGCTAACTGAGTACTATTAAATAAGGCCATATGACTGAGTGCTAGTTAATCCATAGATCATTAAATCAAGACACTAAAGCAGCAGGAGGAGGAAGCAGCCTGCTTTTTGAAGTACAAAGGCTAGCATCTGGACTTAGTCGAAATTTGTGGATTTGGTTAAGCTACAAGTACAACACTTGTCTCTTAAGGATGCATAAAATACATAAAATTCATGTCCAAGTATCTATGTAAAAGGTCTAACTTTCTGGAACGCTAACAAGTTTAAGAAGGCTTATTGACTGCAGTGGTAAAGAAGTATCCAGTTGAAGGTGAAGCGTTTGTCTTTGTAAAATGTGATCAAAATTCCTTTGTACAGTGTGATCAGAGTATAGCAGTTGTTATAAGGCAATTGAGTTTTCCAAGCAACTACAAAAATTCAAAGCACAATTATAAATGCACAGTTTTCTACCTTTCTTCTCCCTCCCCTGCTACTTTTGCAGTTTATCACCTGTAAAGGTTTTGTTATATTAGTGTAGCTTGTTATGTTTCGACTCTATCTTCTTGTTGCTAAATTATTTCAACCTATGGTTTTTTCAGTTGTCAGCTTTTTTATAACCTTTTTCTTATTTCAGCTTCCTTGTTTCTGTCAACACAGGTTCTTTGATTCTCTTTCGTTTGTGAAGACATCTTGTTTTCAGTTCCTTTTTAACTGTGTCTTTAAAGTCTGTATTTTACTTTACTATGACATGTTAAACTAACAGGAAAAACTTTGAATAATCAAGACACAGCATGTATCTAGAGAGGAGCTGAAAAGCTTTTGGTTTTGTCAGTTATTGTGGAAAGGAATTTGTCTAGAAATAAAGCTGGGAAGGTTGTACGAGTATATAATTGTAAAGAGCCTTCTAAGATGCTTCAATATGATGGTTTATGCTGATATTAATGCATCATTCAATGTTTTAAAAAGAATAGGTTTTGATGTTTGTTCCACCTTTGTCAACAACTTAATGAAGAGTTATGTCCACACCTAAGCCTATTTTTCTTTAATGCAGAGGTGCTTCTTCACTTGAACATCTTATGGAAAAGGAGAGACATATACTTCATCTGTCCTCTTAGTTGAGTTTCTCAGAGCCCCAGACAGGTTTTGGGGGTGGAGTGAGACTGTATCTCCTTTTTACTCCCTTATTTTATTTCACTTAAGCATTTTTTTGACTATCAATGCTCAGGGTTGAGGTGCATTAATCTAAGAAAGTAAATCCGATTACTCAGTGCTGCAACTTCACCCAATAACTAAGCAGCTGTAAGAAAAGAGATTAACATAAGATATATGCTGGGAAATAGTCAGTATTTTCACCATCATTTCCTGTTGATTAGGTCCTAGTGGTAAAATTAGTGACCTGTAAACACTGATATCTTAATTGGGGCATGTCTATATTCCTCAGCAGTTCTGCAACCTTCAATTAAGAAGGTGAGAAGTGTCTTGGTAAAGTCTAGGAGGAAAGCAGTGCAGTGATCAAATACTGCTTTAAGCGCTTTTAATGGATAGGAAATACAGTGCAGGCAGAGCATGAAGGCTGTAAAGAAGTAACAAAAAGCCGAATAGGAACAGCTTTGTGTTTTGACTGACCAAGAGCTGAGGCAGAAGTACTGTGTCATCGCTTTGCTTTGTCTTAATGCATACATCGATGATAGCTTTTAAAAAAAGCTTCACATCCAATTTAAGAATTGATGTGATACTTGACTTTAGAGGAAAATTACCTTAGTGCAGCAATTTCTTGGGAAAGGGCAAAGTATTTTGTGTCCCGACAGACTTCATGTGCTCGTATGTTCACCTCCTAGAGAAAGATGAGAGTATATGTAACTAAACCACTGAATTTAAGCAGAGTTAGATAAAGCTGTTAACACAACTGCTCCTGTTGTGGGTGGACATAGTCAAAGCCTCCAATAATCTTCTCTGATAGTTTCTAAAAACTTCATCTGATTCTGAATTTCAGACAGTGGGCAACAAAATTGCACTGCTGTGAGAGGAAACCCTTGGGGAGATGGTAGCTGCTTGTGGCATACCAATGGTACTCAGTCTCTTACTGTAATAATAGACCTTAAAAGGTAATCTCTTGCAAGGCTGGTTACTGAGAAGGGCTTCAAGTTACCTGAGTACCATTTCATACGAACTGTTTCAGTTCTCACTTTTTTTATTTTGAGCTCAACATTTTTAGTTTCTTTCTGGGATTCAACTTGAAACATAATTTAAAATAGAATATGATTAGTTGAAATACCTACATGCAATTTGCAGTGAAACTGTCACCAGTGAATTACAGATGGTTCGGTCAATTTGGTCAATGTTTCATGCGACAGGCATAGATCTTGCCATTGTGCTTGGCTCTGTGAGAGCTGAACACCTGCTTTTTGTCATGGCTGTTGCAGCCTGAGTAAAAAGGTGGCAAAGAGTTTGCAGCTGTACTAGAAGGGAAGGAAAGGAATGCAGTGCTGCTCGGTGGCTGCTGGTGGCTGGCAGGAGCTCTTCTCAGAGAACAAGAAGGATTCCTCTTTAAAAATAACCTGTGTGTCAGAGCTGTATCTCAACAATTTACATTTTCATATGGCAATGGTATTCTACAACAAACATTACAGTAAACACTAAAGTTCTAACAGGTCATGAGATGTGTAATGTAGTATTGTTCAAAAAAATGCAAATGCTATTGGCATCTTGGACTAGAATAAAGAAAAAATATTACAGGTTAAATTCTAGTGAACACTAATACACTAACAGATGAAGCAAGGCTTAAAATATGGATATAATTTACATATGAGATGTGAAAAGTAGTACTCTGGTTTTAAATAATGCTGAGATGAATCAAATGTTTGGTTTGAAAAGGCGTGTCAAACAGATGTTGGTGCCTGAAGCAATTCTTTAAAATTCGTATAAATTAATTTCACTTAAAATTTTTGTCTTAATTTATGTGCTCATTGTTAGTTTTTCCTGTCTAATGTTTTGATATGACAGCAAAAATGTGAAGTACCAAATTAAAATCAATGGAACTTAAATATTTTTAACATTTTCATGATGATAATGCTATTTTAGCTTTTGCCCTGATGCTCTATCAATGGAAGTGTTAAGATGCTTGTTACTTCCACAGATGTTGAACCCACCCTGCTTGTGGTGAGTTCTAGCACACGTGCATGTCCTTGTGCGTGTAAGATTGGGAAGCGCCAACCAGCCTGTGCAGGGTTGAATATGGTGGTTTTTTTTAAAAAGTACTCACGAATCTCATCTGGTTAGAAATAAATGTAAATTCATGCATTTGTATGTCCTTAAAATTTAATTGACATAACAAGCAGCTGAAAATGTAAAGCCTGAAAAATGTCTTTGATAAAATAAAAATGTTTCTTACAAACCTTAAAGAAGTCTTTGTTTTATATTGCTTTTTGGAATGCTTTGGTGAGAAGTCCCAGTGTTTCTTATCTAGTAGCAGCTGGAAAATACTGGGGAAAAAAATCTGACAAAAGCCTTTAGAAGCTATTAATACAGTTATTTTACAGTTAATATTTGTGTATAATAATGTGGTCAAGGATGATCTCATGTTTTATTCTTGGGGAGGTTATTTTTTTAACAATGGTGGAGTCTTTAAGACTAACCTGAGACTTGTAATATTTCTGCATATTATTGCTTCAGAGTAAAGAATTTCATAGCTATGCTGGATGCAGTATCTCCAGAATTAAGCTGTCAATACAGTTTTAATTTAATAATGATGCAAAATATTTCCTGCCTTTGCCACCAGTTGAGGTGAGGGCGATGTTTTCTGAAGTGTTCAAATAAAGAATATAAAGAAGAATATAATGATACAAAAACTGCAAAAGGAGGAGTTCTCGCTGTCATCAGCATGAAAATGTGTTCTTAAAAAAATGTTCTAGTATAAGAAAATCTGCTTGGCTGCCTGCTATGTATAACTTGTGTATGACTCTTGGCATGGTCAAGTTTGTCATGTTCTTAATGCAGTTGTGTAAGATTCTTATACCTTTTGTTTTGTCCTTCTCTGTTTTAGTAAGAACATAAATAGCTCCACCACCTTTCTCTTGGCTAGGGTACCTATTAAAAAGGCATGGAAATCATATTTTAAAAGATCCTTTTGTAAAATATAGTGGAATGCTCTATTTTTCCTCTTTTACCTCTGAGAATGATTGTCTGAGAACAGTTTAATAGCAAAAGAAAGCCGTGTGGTCCTGTAAAAGAGAAAACATGTAATAGAGGAAAAAAACTCAAACTCTTAAGCTGTGATGAAAATCTCTAACGGAAAAACAGTTTGGTTTGTTCATTTCTACAACATCTAAATTGTTGTTTTGGCTTCATAGGAGATTCCAGTGTACAGAAATGACAAACTGCGAAGGGGAACATTTCTTCTGCATTGCTGAGTAGTGCTGAGCTGATGGGGGGTCTTCTGCAGCAGACAGTGCAGTTCTGGGTAGCACAGCAATGGCTTGGCTCTCTTTTCCCACCGCCCACCCCCAATTCAAAAAATGAATTCACATCTCCTGTACCTATCCATGGGATCTGAGAGGAGATGTGTATTTAGGAAATATGAGCCCTCAAAATGAGCTCAATTAATAGCTTTGTGTGGCTTTCAGATTTCCTACATTCTGGGATTAAAGTACTGATGTAGAAAAAAATCTTGATATTTAGATGACCTTCTTAAGAAGCTGTCATGGTCATGAGAGGAGAAACAATTTTGTAGAACCTTACCTGTGACTGGATTTACATAATTTAATAATGGCTTTTTTGGGTGGGGCTGCTGTTCTAAAGCTGTTTCTTGAAAATTTAGGCTTGATGAGAAGCAGCCATCCTGCACTGAAACTCTTGTCAGCAGAGACTACACTGTACCCTTTCTTAATCACCACCACCCTCGGAAACAGCTTGATGATGTCTCACCTGGTAGTTGCAACTTCAGCTTGTGATTTCAAATACAGTCACTTTTATACTTGCTTTTGGTAATCATTCCCCACACAGTCTTGTGGCTAACACAAATCATT
Organism: Morus bassanus; assembly: GCA_031468815.1. Taxonomy (NCBI): domain Eukaryota; kingdom Metazoa; phylum Chordata; class Aves; order Suliformes; family Sulidae; genus Morus; species Morus bassanus. The sequence goes on along the minus strand of CM062567.1, from coordinate 64,757,743 downwards.
GGTGATCTGTGAGCTTTATGACCTGAGATATTTGAATAGGATTCTGACTGGCACTGAGCTGCTGTAATGTGTTCCAGGAGGTTAGTGTGATAGCCCAATATTCATAGTTAAACTGTATCGTGTAGCAGTTTTTGCTTCTCCGAGTCTTTAATAGTTAAGTAATAGTCACAGAAAAAAGTTACCCAAGAAATGTAGAAGTCTCCTGCTGTTGTTCTAAATGTAGTCTATCTTTGTATTACTATTATGAAGCAATTCCCATGAAGTTATGATTATTTTATCCATTTTTTATGAACATTTTGACATTCCTTTTTGTATCTGCATGTTCTGGTTAAATACAGTAACTAACAAGGTAATAAAATACAAACTAAGAGAAAATGCTACCATATTTGAATACACTAGCCAAAATCAAATATGGTCTGTTTTGCATCTCATCCAGGCTTAGCATCTGGGAAGTGTCTGAAGATTGAGGCTGCAGAAATGAGCTTTCTACTTGCAAACCTTTTGTCTGTAAGGTTGAGAAATAGAAAGGTATACTTTGAGACTCAAGAATACAAGCATAACATAGATCAGGAAAAATATACTAGAACCGAAGAATTGTTTCCTGAATGGTAAATGTGTCAAGTGATGGACGAACTCCACTTGAGCACAAACCTTAACGTATTTTAAGGACAGCACATCTGCAGCTACTGAAACTCTTGGCTTCAAGGAAGGTTTGATGGTTTCTTACAAAACAATGGGAAGGCAGGAGAGTGACTACCTTGTCAAAGGCAGAATAAGAATTTAAGCTGTCAGACTGAAAATAAAAGCAATCATTGGGAAACCTGATCTTTCTTCTGTTGATGAACACAGAACCCTATTAAGCAAAGTCATAGATATTCAGCAGTCATAAATTGTTCATAGGATCTTATTTCTAGACAAGCTGTAAATCAAGTAAATAAAGTAAATCTTTCTTATGTGGGACCCCTGCAATTTTTCAGAGTTGTTCAACCACATCAGCAGATGTTTGAAGAGGAAGACCTACCAGCAAGTGAAAATGAAGAGCAGCCTGGTCCGTCTAAGCGGAAACGCCAGCCAAGTATGTCTGAGACAATGCCCCTGTACACCCTATGTAAAGAGGATTTAGAGAGTATGGATAAAGAGGTGAGCTTAACTAATTCTGACAGGTTTCTAACATAAGGATTGTTAGTTATGCATAACAGTTTAACTTCTGTTAAATTATGCACGTATGTGAACTGACCTTGTATTACCACTAGAGTAACTTGAAATGAAAGCCACAGCAGACTAAGAAGTACAGTTCAGTCTAAAATGCAGTTATGTTCTGCAAAGCAAACTTGAATTAAGGAATGGGAGTACTCTTGTGTGTGAGTAAGCCTTTAAAGCAGAACTTCAGTTAAGTATAGCTTTGTCACATGAAACACGTTATCACATTGCTGTGTGTTTAGTTTTGCCAGGTGTCACTTTAAACTGTTTTTATTTCTTAAAAATCTTCAAATGATCTGGACAAAACCAATGGTGGGATGGAAGGAAGAGAGGTCTGTGGATGTAAAAGGCATGGGCTGTAGAGAAGATCAGAGAACAACCAAAAGGGAGCACGGGGCCTCATTATCTGTAGGCATGTAATTGCAGTGCTGTTAAATCATAGCTGTCATGGTTCTGCAGGTGAATGGAGTTTTCTGTTACAGGGTGAACTGTACTTTTTTCATACAAAAACACATTATTTTAAACTCATTGTGAACCTCTAGCAGCTGCTTATTTTTCACTTATCCTTGTCTGTGCTTTTTTCAAATGAGCCACCATCTTACATAATATTAAATGGTACATAGAGGAAAAGTACCTATCATTGCGCACCATGTTTTCATGAATTCGTTACACTGTGTGTGACTTGACTATAAAACCTAGTGACCCTGGAGCTTAAATTCATCTTCGAGCTTGGATCATTCACTGGGGTGGGGGCAGGAGCCTATAACTTGCCAGCTTCTGGCAGTAAGTTAATTTTAAGTGTCTCGCCGTAATAGGCCTCAAAGAGCGTGAGAAGGAAACTGCATATTTCACCAAGGATGGAAAGAGTTTATGTATACAGCATAGTGTAATTTCGTGATGTGGTGTTGCTAGAGAGGTTCTGGAGGAACTTTGAGCTGGTATTCTAGGGAAGGGTCCAATAACTTTCAACCAATGTGATGACCTAGTCAGAATTTCAGATTAGTGCAAGCTTTTAACTTCACCCGGTAACTCTCAGAGTTGATGACTTTTTCTTTTTTGCTTTTTGTTCCCAAGTATTTTGCCCATTTGATTTCAGACTTTCCAAAGAAATAGTATTTCTTCTTGTCATGATGCCAGTCCCTGAATCCATCTGTCTCTTCCTTTTGAGTTTTCAGTGGTACTTAAAGTAAATTGTTGTTATGCACTGTTTTTATGTTTTGGTGTACTAACATTTTTCTAATGGGTTGGCTTTTGGAAAACATTAATGAATTGCTGTTGCAATGTGTGCACTGAGCCAGAAGAAAGTGTGCATGTTTCCCAGAATTACTGTATAAAGTATTTATTGTTCTGTTTTTAAAGATACTATTTAGGGACCTTGCTAAAAATCTGAATCTTCTGACACTGCTTGTTTTGTGATTGATTTCTCTCTATGCTGCTACAGTTAGACCGACAAAATTAAAGTTTTTCTACCTATCCTACAAATATAAACATCTTAAATTGTGATGATTTGGTTTTATATTATGCTTTTACTTAAGCTGCACATTATGTTTGGAAACTAGGCTACATGAACTTCAGAACAAATGAAGCCCCAATTCCAATGGATTTTTTTTTCATAGTTGACTTAACTTTGGTTCCAGAAGTATGATTTGAGGTTATAGTTGCTGCCAAAAGGTTTCCCTTCCACCAGTCTCTTCCCACCCCGACTTTACTAAATTTATGTTTCACTGATCTTTGGGCAGCTGAACCAGAAGAAACTCTTCACTTGTTTTTTTGGGGGGGGGGGTATGTTTTGAGCTTGGTGGGGAAGAAGGGTAGGAGTTTCTGATATTTTAGCTCCCCAGCGTGGTTTGATCAAGGATCAAACATTAGCACTGACATGGAAAAGGGGGCACAGAGGTTATATCTTAGGGAGGTTGAACTGGACATGGTAGTGCCAAGCAGGTTATGTCCTGGGAGGTGACTATAGAGTCAGCGAAGGGAGACTAACCTTTGTGGACCAGCCTTGGCATTGCTAGCATCACCTTGGTCACGTCCAAGAAATGTAATATAAGTATGAAACAGGATTTTATGGGGTTGTGTGGGAGTACACTTATGAAACAGGGGAGGACGTGGTAATGTAGTCCATAAAATATAAAAGTTTAGTGGAGCATACACAGGAGATTCTGCTGTCAGGAACATTATCAAATGAAGTGAAAATAAGCTTGATAAGCATTGCTGGTTAGTGCTCACTTCACTCTGACACTGTGACTCGTTTAACTTCCACAGAAAGGTGTTTGTCCCCATCTTATTCTTTATCAAAACACATTAAAGGGTAAGACCCTTTCTGTAATCATGTCATGAAGAGGTGTAAAATTTCTGCTCTCTGCCACAAAAATGCTTTTGTTTCATTTGTATCCATTCTAGTGGCTATGCCAGCCACAAGATCTACACCTGATCGCAGACTACCTTGCTGGAGTGAGGGAGTCTGTTTCAGTCACAATGGTGATGTCTTGCTCCACAACTACAAGTGCTAGTGCTGAGACTGTTTGGATTAGGAGTACGTGGTCCAAGAAGAGTGAAAGCAAGTTACAGTGTGACTTCGCTGCAGTGTAAGCCACCCCAAGTCTCAACTGCTGTGTTCCTGCCCCTGAGCCACTGTTGATAATCATGGGACCATATGGCAAGCCAGTTCAGGGAGCTGGTTTGGTCAGAAAAAGATCACTTTTCAGGTTAATCTTCATCACTACCAGCCTCCTGAAATAACTCACAATTGCCACTGCATGAGTACTAGTGCCAGGAGCAGGCAGAAGATAGGAAGAGCTGGGAATGAGCAGTGAAGGCAGAACTGCAGCCCTCTAGCTTTAAAACTGCATCCTCAGTATTTCTGCTGAATTCCCTGGCAAATTCAGAGAAGGATTTTTACTAAATCAAAAGGAGTCTTTTAGCTTTAGGCACTGGGATCTTTTTCAATGAAATGAAATAGGAAATGCAAGCATTTACATACACTGTTCCTGTGGACATAACAAGCAATAAGTAACTCCTTTGTGCTTAACATTGAAAGGAAATCTTGCTTTTTCTTTGCAAAAATCTCTGAAAAGGCCACACAGCCCCAAGCAATACAGAATTTGCAGGTAGTTTATACAGGGGAGAGTTTTGCTACAAGAATCAAGATGGAAGCCAATAAAGATATTTTAATTATGATTTGTTCCCAAATTAAATCCCTTTCCATCCTTAACCTATTTAAACATCTCTTTGTTGCTTTTCCTAGTAAAAAAGCAGTATCTGTTGCAATATTCCATGGGGAAGAACTGCCATGGATAGGCATCTCTACTAAAATTTGATTTTACATAGATTTTTATCTTCTCTTATTTTTGCTGTGGTTGTGCTGTGGATACCAAATAAGTCAAAGGAAATTAATAGCATCCCAACTATTAAGTTGCACTGTAAGGCCACTTAGCCTTTTGTGTCTTTTTCAGTGCTGAAGATCTGGGAGACCAGATCCTATGGTAGCTTCTTTTCCCTCTGACATGAGGGACTGTTTGGACTTCAGGAAAGTGCAGGAACAAGAGTTTTCAATGTAATGGGATTGCTGTTCAAAGGGCGATTGCCAAATCAGTGCATAAGGAATGGATCCCTACTTGGGAAATACACAGCCTGCTAATACTGCTGCCTCACAGCTGAGAGAACATTTTCCACCTTTCTTTTCTGTGCTAGCCAGACACAGATGCTTTGTAACTGGTTGCTGCTGTTTGTCTCAGCTATGGAATGGTAAAGGGAAGCAGAATTAAATGCTGCCAGTTAGATTAGCTTGTTTATAGTAATTTTCAAAGGCCTGGATAAATTTTTATTTCTAAAGAACTGGTTGTCTGATATGGAATAATCTTTTGCAGGATATATAAAAATGCTGTTTATATTGGATTGTATCTAGTATGCTGTAATCGTAATGGTATGTTGCTTGTTTCACCAAAGGGCAAGGATTGAAAACCATCTTTAAAGAGGAGGTCTCCAAACAATTAACTGCAGTCAATAACAACTAACTAGAAATATCTCTTGTCCGTAATACCTGTTCCAGGATGACTTTTGTTTTCTCAAAACAATAAAAATAATACTAAAAGTGAATAATAATCTCACTTATAAGGAAGGTATCTACTTTTCCTTTCATTGGCTGTGTTGGAAAGTAACTGTTGCAGAAGCCTGTCCTGTAGGGAGAGAGAGCTGGGCTGTCTGCAGCTCTTCCTGTACCCAATTACAGCAGGGATCCACTCGCCCAAATGCTTACCGTAGAAGTATGGGACCGCTCATTGCGTGCTTTTGGTGTGATTGCACGGAGTCACCGTCCTTCCCCTGGGCCAGGTGGAAGTTGCTGACCTACCAGTCACTACAATGTTGTGCATATCTGGTGTAGTTTACTGACAAAAACCAGAAAGTGGAATCCAGGCTTCAAATGACTCTATTCATTTCCAGAAATAAGATCTATTAGCTAAAGCAAGTTGCGCAGAGGAAGGTAATGGCATACAACTCATGTGAAGACATACACGTGTCTTTCTATTAGTAATTGATTATCTCAGTACAGGATGACATGCAGTTCTCCTTCCAGAGGTTACTGATGGATCATCTTGTGAGGATATTTCTTCAGAATTCATTGAGAACTGCTCCTGTGAACTTCTGGCATATTGATTCCTTTCTGCACTGATACAATTATGTGTTTAAAGAAGGCCAGCAAAAATGACCTATGATCAATATTTAATAAATTGTTAGTCTTGCTTATTTAGAAATTTAATTTTAATTAATTAATTAATTTTATTTACTATTTAGCAGCTTTATATAATGTTAAAGATTTTCCCGTTCATAATCAGTGTTCGTTTCACAATTAGGTTGTCATTCTTGAGTATGATAAATCACTTGTCCATGAGATAAGTAACCAAGGTCAAGACTTTTCATTCCTCCCTTCCTTTTGGCTACAAATTATTCTCTTGTCTGTTCCTTTAAGAGCTGTGGCTGGCAGTGTACAGTTCCTTTATTTTACTTTTCAGGTGCTTTCTAATTTACCAGTCCATGTAAATTGTACAAACGCGTAGAAAGATTCCAAGATGCTTCCTTATGAAATGCCAGTGACAAAGGAAAAAGAAATTACCTTCTTGTGTCTGTCCCTTCCGTCCGTCCCCACTGTGAATTATGAGCCTGTGCTGAGCTCAAGATCCAGTTCTCTTGCTCAAATATATATATATATAGGCTGCTGCTACATCTGTGGTAGACTGGACGTAACAGTAAAACACAAACAGCCATAGGTACTTATATCTGTCACTGTCAACACTTGCAGGACCAGTTTTATGCAGGTACCCAGTGCAGGCTTCACTGATGGGAAGTTCAAAAAGGAACTTCCAGTAAGGCAGAAAGACTTCTAATTACATTCTGCAGTGCCTTCTCATCCAAGATGGCCTGGGATTACTAATGTCCTGGAACAGCTGTGCACACATAGTCTACTAGCTGTATGATCCTTGTGCTTTTGTGTTTATTACCGTGTTTTTGTCAGGGTGTTTGAGAGCAGTGTCTGTATCTTGTCAAGTGTCATCACCTCTGCCATCTAAGGTAAAATATTTTGCTGGTTTAAATTCCTCTCAGTCTGGGACTTGGGAGGCAGGAAGAGAGGGAGTGAATCTGATAGACCTCTAGCTTTCCCATCTCTCCCTTCAGTCACTGGAGCTGCAATAATTCCTACCATCTGGCTGGATATGAACTTAGCAGCTGCAGACTGACCACACTGCAAAGGTATGTTCTGTGCCTCAGTGCATTTAAGTAGACAGATTTTTCTTGAGTGGGAATTGCCTAATGAACTAATTTTGCATCAAAATGGCTCCGTTGATTTGGTACCTATTCTGCACATTCTGGAATCTTTGTGCTATACGTAAAGACTGAAATTACAACATTCTGCCTCTATATAAGGCCATTTTGTCACTCTATTTGGCTTTCATCTAAGCAGATTTATCCTTTAATTTCTGGTTTGTATTTTAAGTTAGTGGCTATGTCATGCAGTGAATTAAGAGGCAGTGTTTTTTTCCTTCAGTTTAGTGAAAGCTGTTATCTCAGGTTTCCTCTTGGTTAGTTTAAAAATACTAATTTAATGCGGAGAATGTGGTCTCTAGTGCAAAGTAATAGCTGCCTGGGGGGCTTATTTGGACACTGAATTGCACATTAACAGTTCTTTGAATTTCCACAACTACATTTCTCATACAAAATTCTTTGTGTGACACCTCATCATGTAGCAAGTCATAAATTTTACAGGTGATAAATCTGGTTAGCAGTCTATTATAAATTGTAGCCTTTTTTGAAGTTAAAAGAATGAGCCTGTGTGTACACACGCTGTTGTCAGTGATTTGTCATCCAGGCACCGTGGCCCTTGGAAGTTATGAGGTCTGCTTTACAGTTATTAGACCGCTTCCACTCGAACTGAACTTTTAAAAAACTTTTTGAGGTAACTATTGATGAAAGTATACCTATGGAAAAGTATCAAAGGTAAATGTGCTACTCCTCATCAAAAACTATGAGGCAGTAAGAGCCTGTATGAAGACAATTTGCCAAAACTTCTTGTGGCATAAGCAGACCTGAGGACACTCAGACTGGCTGGCGTAGGTCTGTTCTGGGCCTTGGTGCTTTCTGGTGCTGCCTGTTTCCTCACCTACGGCCCTCCTGTCACCTTCCTTCACATTCCAGCTCCTGCGTCCCCTCTGGCCCCCATGCTCTGGACAGCTTCTCCTGCACAGAAGAGCAGGTAGCGTGGAAGCTGGAGAAACTCCAATTCTCCAGCCCCATCAGCTTTTTGTTTTCAGTGTGGAGTGTTTATTACTGAATGGCTTAACCCAGCAAGATTAAATGTGTTGCTTGCTTTCTTTCACTCTGAGATTAGTTTTCTGGAGAGAAACGGTGAGGCTGTGGTGCTAGGAATCGGGGTGCTGGTTTATCTTCATGGAGGACTTGCTGTGGTGTGGTAGCTGCCTGATGCACCGTGAAATGTTACTTTGTTTTGTAATGAACATAGCCTAAAGCTGTTGTAAATCAAGGAAAGTATTTCTACTGCTTTTGCCTGTTCAAGATTTTGACATTTACCTGTCTCTAATATGGTTAAATAACACAGAAATAATCGAACATTAAAATATCATTATGTTAAAGCAATTATTTCACCCATATCTCATCTGATTAGTAGAGAAAACTGTGTAAAGTTTTATCCAGTTCTATTTTTAACAGTTTGGCAATGAGAATCAGCAGTGTAGAATTAAGAGATCAGTAGAGAGGCATGGAGTGAGGAAAGACAAGCACTTAAAGGGAGCTGGATATCAGTCATTTGTTTCTGCCTTTATGTTTGGCTTTGAAGAATTCATTTTCCACTGAAAAATGGAAACAATTCTAGAAAGTAGCAATGCATTTATATTTACGTTTAATTACAGAAGATATAAACATTAAAAAAAAGTAAATCAGTATTGGTCATATTTAAGTTGTAGGTAAATCATCCTGACCAGAAACATTGACACTGACTGTTATTCAGCTAACTGAAAGAAGACTAAAAGAAATGCAGTATAGATAAGGCTAGTGAAATTGGAATGGATTATCAACATGTGAAACATATATTTTCCTTTTTTAAGTCTGATATTTATCTGCAGACCATTAGTTTACACACTAATTGCATAGAGCTGGTTATCTGCTAGTTTTTGCTTATTAAGAGGGCATCGTGGTCCAAGTTTGCCCTGGCAGCTTTTTTAAGTGTTTGTAAAGAGGGTTTTTTTATGTAATATCATGTTTTACAAGGAGACAACCAATTTCCAAAACAGGAAAAGGATTTTTATCTTATTTGGTATTATCTCAAGTAGGCAATCAATTTTGGATGGCTTCTGTTTTTCTACACAGGTTGTTTAGAAAACATTATTTAAGCACAGTTTCTGGATCTACTTAGACATCTTATTTTCACTTTAGAGTTATTTTTGTGGATTTATATGCCATGAGGGAATATGGGAAACATATTGGAACCTTTTGGCATTCAGATGGTACACTGTATAAATATCTGCATTTCAGAGATAAAAATGGAAACTACCTATATATGTAAGGATTAGTTTGGCACTCATGACAAGTTTTTAATTAAAAGGTGATATTACTATATAGAATCTTGTACGGAATGAACATGATCAGTCAAATTCTTGGCTGGTTGGGCTATGTTAGGAGAAGATAAAAGAAAACATATGATTGAGACTGATTCACTTTTATTATGCCCAGATATTTTAACAGGTAATTTAATCACGAGATAAGTACAAGTGGTTGTGCTACAATAGATATTATTAATGGGCTGCACCATATGGATATCAACTAAAGAAGCTATCATACTTATTTCAGAGCTGACCTCTTTGTGAGGAATCTGATAAAATTTATAGTAGTAAGATTGCCTGAATTTTGTCTGGATTTCCCTGTTTATTCTATTGACAGTCAAAGATTGATTTGATTTACTTGTCAACAAAGATGCTTCTGCCATCTTACATATTTTTTCATACCTTTCTGACACACGCAACTGTTGATTCAGATCCTCTGTCATTCTTCCAAAGGTGCTCTCAAAAATGTTTCACTGTAATCTTGGGTTTTTAGAGGATTTTCACATCTGTTATTGAGAAAAGTAGCTTCTTTTTACATGATGCTGTCGTTTGGCTAAGCACAGAGTAAAAATTATTATGCAAATGAGGTGGTAAAGTGAAGGTTGGTTATTCTGTAGGGAAGAAGGCCTTCCCATACGTTCTCTTTGGTTTTTCTATCAATGCTGATTAGTACATTATGTATCTGCAGCCTTCTCTGCTTGGCCTTAGTAAAGAGAAGCTGTAAGCCTTTTTCAGCTGTTTGCTTGCTCACTGACCTCTTTATATGGAGTTCAATAACCTCATTTTAACATATGTGTCTACCTCCATATTCTAAATCAAATGCAGCTAGGCTGTCAACACTAATTGGCCACAGTTAAGAATGAATCATCTGAGCCATGTTAAAAAATTTGCAAGCTGATCCCTAACATAATTCTGAGCAACTGCATATAGGGCCTGATTGAGCCTCACTACAAATCTAACATGTTTTTACATTTAAATTTGAGCTGTTGTTCTCTGAGTGATATTTAAGAGTGTCTGCTCAAGTCTTGGTCTGCCTGAACTGTTTCTTTGTAACTGTTTTATCAAGATGCTCTGATTCTTGTATTTCAACATAAGAATAAATACAGCTGTGCAATATAGCATAATATATATTAAGTGCTATGGAGAATCTTTACAAATACTTGCATAATGCTAGTCTGCTCTAATTATTTACAGATTTAATTTGTGTTTGGAAATCTGGGGTTATAAAAATGCAAGTCCATCTTGATGACATAAAAGCCAAGTTATTTATAAATGCAGCATTGAATGAGAGTTTGTACCATTACCTTTAATCAGCTGCTGTTGATCAGTTATCGTAAGGTGACTTATTTTTAAATTGAAATTATGCATAATTGCAATTGCTCAGTTCTAAGACATCTTTGAGATAAAATATCTTTCCTTTGCTTTGGTAGTCTTCATCCTTGTCAGGCACCAGCTTCAGAGAGCGCTGAATATAGCCACTCAGGTCTGCCTCTGTGTGATAGTCCTGCAGCTACAAGTGTTTTAGCTCCTGTGTCAGCATCACCAAGAATATTTCCATTCTGTGTACAGCTTTAACAGATATTATGAAGAGCTGCAGAACTAGAGCCCCCTACTGATGTAAAAAATTCCCCGCTGCAGTGCAGTCACAAAATGAATAATTACCTGAATGGCCATGCTGCTATGACTTTTTCATTTTGAGATAATGTCATTGTTACTCTACATTGTTATGGTTTTTGTATATGAGCTTGCACTTTCTCTTTGCTGGGGTCACAGCTGTAGGCAATGTTCTCTCTTGCTTCTCATAGCAAATATGATGATACCGCTTCCTCTGAGATGAATGCAGACAGCTGCCTATCTCAGATATTTTAGTGCTCCAACATCAAACTTGCTTCGTCACAGACGTATTAAGGACTGGATATAGTGGGCATACCATGACACAGAGACCAAATCAGAACCTGCATAGTATTCATCACCTTAATATTGAACTTGTTGTAGAAACTGACCACTCTTCAGCTGCTGGGCTTATCTTTCACTGTGTTTTGGATTGTTTTTATCTTCTCCCCATTCCCCCCCCAACTTATTCTCTGCCTAATTCTGGCTATTTAGTGGGCTAGGCATGCAGGACACTTGCACATACACAGTGCTCATATTTCTTCACTACTTCACTTAAAAGCTGCATGTTTGATTGTACAGAGTCTGTTTGCAGTCCCATTGCCCAGTTCAGCAGAAATCACTTCAAAACTGACCTGTCTTCACCATCATCTTTAAGTTTCTAGTAAAGCCGGTTCAGAAATAGTTTTCCCCAGTGCTCGTTATTTGAGGTGGCTTTGTTAGCTTGAGCACATTGATAAATGTCTCTTGGCTCTTGTGATAATGGGACCAAGCTAATCAGGCTTACTGAAGAGGGAAGTTCATTGACAATCAAGCAATCCTTCATGAAGCCAGCTGATGTCTGGCAGTGCTAATGCTAAACTTAGGTTAAAATTAGTAAGTCGCGGCAGATCCAAGCTTGCTCTGCCTATCGCTAGCTTGGGTCAGGGTGGGTTTACTAGCTTGTTTATAGTATGTGTGAATAAATCTATATGGAACACAGCATAACTGTGTTTATATAGCAGTGTTTTTGAGCTAGTAAGGCCTACTGTATCCCAATTGCTCTACACAGTGGTAGTTTAAGATTCTTTGCAGCTGTGATACTTGCAGAAAACCTGCACTTGATAAATGAAAGCAGGTTTTTGCCTGTCTTTTGTTCTCACCTTAGTATTTTCAATTTCACATAGTAAACTACGACTTCTGAACAGCTTTATATGATGCTGAACAACAAGTTCAGAAGTTCAACCTTTGAAATGGAAAAACATTTTTCTCTGAAATACATATGTAGCAATATTTATTCAGTCTCTAAGTGAAAGATATGCTTTCAGTTAACCTTGGAATGGTAAAACCTAGCACTGTGCTAGTAGAGTTTTTAAAACATCTGATAACTCAGATTCGTTGTGAGAAAGCTTTGAAACAGTTAAGATGCAAAAAATATGGGTTTTTTTGTCTGCACATTGTGTATACCTGAAACTCTTTGTTTATGCTTGTATATATCTTTTGTTCAGGGTGAGGATTATTTGGGTTCTCATATCTATTGGAGTAAAGTCCGTAGTTGTGACTTATTCTACAAAGACAATGTTTTCTGATCATGACACTGTTCAATAACAGACTGCATGTTTGGTTGCAGCATTTGAGAAGTTTGGTGTTTGAGCTGAAGCACGATAGAGCCTTAAATGTAATCTAAATCTGTAATTCAGGTTGAAGTGATTGGAAATTAGTTAAAATCAAGCTCCCTCCCACTCTTGGATTTCTTATTTTAAAGGAATAACCAAATGGGTTAAGCCCTAAATAGTTCTCAGAAGTTTTTAAGGGTAATGTGCTAAGTGTACTTTCAGGTCGGCTACAGCATTACCTAGTGCCTTTGGGGATGACTTGAAAGAGAATATGTAGATAAGCATCCTGGTACTTTTTTTCTGAAAAGCTGAGATTTTCTGTTTAGAATTGCAGACTGCAAAAACCTGTATCACTTTTCCTATGAGAAAAAAGAGGATTATTTTAAACCTCTTCCACCAGTTCAGCAGATAGTGCCACATAAAATAGTGAGTATATAGAGAGAACTGTCCCATTCTCTTTTTAAAACCAATCGGACAGACAACAAGCTGGACTGATGGAAGAAACCTGCCCACACCTGTTCAAAGCTGCCTCTGTGTGTCAAGAAACATGTTATCAACTGGGCCAGAGTGGGAGTGAGTTTTAGCAGTAGATTACATTTCATCCTAGTATTTGTTATCTAGGAATCCCATTGCTTTTTTTAGGTTTGGGCAATCAATATGTTATCCTCTACAAAATGCTTGTGAAGGTAAACACCGGGATAGGTTCAATGTCTATGGACTTTTTTCATTTTTGTTTTGTGTTTCTAAGTGGAACTTCACAAGAGCAGATGCTGTCAAGAGGGCACTTGAACATATTTTGATTATCAAAAAATTGTTGTAAAATGAAGCTTATGTCCAAAGAAAACTTGCTCTGGGGGAATGACTGGAAGCAATACAAGCAGACTAAATATTTTTTTATGCTAAATGATTTGTACCCAAATTTCTGTTCTTTTCTTTTTAACATAAATAATACAAAACCAGATTAGGAGCTCAGAAATTGTACAATCCCTTGATGCTAACATACCGATACCGTGCTGCCCTCAGCACTTCATTAGCATCTTGCTACAGATGTGTCTCCCCTTGGCAGTGAAATGTGTCAGAAAAGATCACTCAGAGCCTAGGCACTGTGCCCTCTCAAATGGCAATGTGTCACTTTTAATAGTATGTTAAGATTTCTAACTTAACGTGTCAGTGGTAGTTTTTAATAGTATTTAAACACCTTTTTGCAAGCATTCTTTCAATAGCAAATTAGATTAATTTGTGTTACTAAAAAAAAATCTTGATTACTAGACTATTTGTGCATGTCCCTTGCTAAATCTCTAGGAATAAGAAGAAAGTTATGACTTCCTCTGGCAAGACTGTGCCTCCGTTAGTAGCCAGACTGACGACTCTTAGGAGAGACTTGCAAAATTGTAAAACAAAGCTGCTTCTTGCTGAATATTGCCAAAATATACTTTCTTTAAAGTAGAAAGACTGGCTTTGAGAACAGAAAGTATCATGATACTGTCCTGTTCTAAAACAAGGGTGAGCAGTACTACCATCAACTGTTATGACTTTTTAACATATCGCTGTAAAGGTTTACAAGGTGTGGGAGCTATACTGATATATTTGCAGCAGGCTGAAATACCTGAAGTGTCCACCTGTGTTACCTTTTTTTGTTTAATAGGTATGGATACTTCTAGTCTTTACCAGACCTTTTTGTTGGCTAGGAAAAGACTACATTGATGTTAGGCTTTGTCCATTTTGCACACCTGAAAGTTAATTTCTGTTGATTAAAGATCATTGAGGGTCTATTTGTGTAAGAGTTTTCTCCTTGCTCTTTTCTCTTCACTCTGAGTTTGTGTACATTAGTATTCTATTTGTACAGCATCAACAGACTCCCTAGGTTTTCCAGTCTCTGGTTATTTAGATAGTGCTTATGTCTACAAAAAGGGTGTAACAGAATTTGAGTACAACAGACTAATATCTGTGGGTTCACTCGCTAGCTCATTCCTTTAAGATGAAGGTTTGCCTAAGGTGAAATCAGGACACTTAGTAAATGCAGCTTGGGTTTCTGTTCCATTGCAGGTTTTTTGGTTTTGTTCTTTTTAAGATTTGCAGGTACAGAAAAACTTGAAAGACTGCCCAGTGACACAAATTTTACTGTCCATAAGAGAATCCGCTGATAGTGCCAGTAAGCCACAATAGTAGTGGATGGTTCAGTTTATGAAATTCTATGTTGGTCACAAAAGGGCATATGATAATACTTTTAACATAACTTTTCCAAGTCATCAGTCTGCTTCCTACTGCAGATTTGTGCTATTCAAGTTGTGGCTACACATTTAATAGAGATGCTTACCCACAGTTTATTCCCAGTGGTTTGTCCTGCCATCATGTACTGTTATGGCATGGGTGTTTGTGTAGACTTAAAATGAAGTGGGACAGGGAACTGCTGTAGCTAAGCAATAAACCAGCTTAAAAAGGTAGTCAGTTAGTTAAGCTGCTGCTATCACTGAGATAGTTTTCTTGCATGTAGTCCAGTCTAGCAAGCAGGATGCTGAAAGTGGCAGTCCTCCTTCTTGCTTCTGCTCATCTTGCAAGACCTGGAAATCCTGTATTTAAATTTAAACCTACCACCTATTTGTTGAAGGTGTACTCACTTGTGTTTCTGCTTGATGCTTGGTAGTGTTATGCAGGGGAGGAAAAAAAATTTTGGATAAATCTGACTAAATTCCTCTTCCCTTTTGATGCTCAGTTTTTGTCCTGTAATTTCAATGCTCTTATCCTGGCTCTCTGAGAAAAAGCAAATTAGAAGTTTTGAATTTGTGAAAATAAAGCCAAATTCCAGCATGCTACTTTCCCGTATTTTTTTAAATTCATAGACTTGATATGTTTATTTCAATTGTCATTAAGGTAGTAGCTCTTCAGAAATCAGAAAATGAATGGTTTATTAAGTTTAATGGTTGATTATCTGTCCTAGTAGAAAAAAACGTGCAGTATTAAAACAAACTCCTGTTTAGAGCCCCCCAAGATCCAAAATAGTGTTTTTCCTTAAAAAATATGCACCATTACAAACACATGGCAACTCCATTTAACGATGGTGATGAGAGTTCCATAGCTGTCAGCAACTGCATAAGAGTTTAGAGAAGGCAGAGGCAGACCCTTCCCAAAGGTATGCAGTGATGGGGCAACAGGCGACAGACGCAAATTGCAGCATGGTTACTTTGACTGGACATAAGGAAAAATCTTTTCTTCCTGAGGATGATCAAACTTTGGGACACGTTTCCCAGAGTGGTCATGGATCTCCATATTTGGGGATACTCAAAACTCTCCTGGACAGAGCCCTGAGTAACCTGACACAACTGGACCGGCTTCAAGCAGGGAGCTGGTATTTACAGACTAACAAACTCTCAGATGTCCCATAAGGTGTTTTTTAAACAGGTGGGGTAAGTGAAATAGAAAAAGCAAGATTAATAGTCTGCTTAATGGAAATGCTGAACACTCAAATGGTTTGCATTTCCTTCAAGCTGGCAAGTATTGAGCATGTTTGCTAGTCAAATCCTGTGATTTTCAGTAGGGAAGCCAACACTGAAGAATATGCAGTTCATGACCAAGTATATAAATGTATAGCCTTTCTTCTGACCAGCTTTGGTTTCACCAACTGTTTCAGCAGAACACGTTTTAATTTAAATTTAGTGATCCAAGACACAGAAGTCAATCTCTAATTATATGTGAAATAAATCTCAAAGCTTTTTTCGAGGGTTTAGTAATATTCCTTAAACTGTTTACATCAATTTTTTTCTAGTCTATCAAAGTAGGTATAATAGCACTGCCAGATTTGATATTCTAACCTGCAGCATGCCTTTATCAAAAACAGGATAGTACAAAGACAGTTTTCAGTGTATGGAGATTTAAATAGAGGAAAAATACTTTTTTTTAAATGATGAACAAGACAAGGTTTTGTTACATTTCTGATTTTAGTGATTCACCACCTGCTCAGATGAGCCAGTGGTAATTGTGATAGGGTACAGTAAAGTCTGCATTTGAAGTGCTTGAGACAAAGGGGTGTTGAAGCACATGCATAAATACATTAAGTGACTTTAAAAATCAAGTCAGAAATTTGAAAGGAAAAAATGCTCTAATGCCAAAGAAAGAAAATAAGTGAAACAGAAAGTGAGAGGCAAGTTCTTCTGAGGTTACTCAGAAGAAATGGGACTGAGTTATATCACACATTCTCCCTTAAATTTCATGTACTGAGGGATGACTTAACCTGCTTCAGACAGTTTATACTTCCAGTTACATCTTTGTAGGAGAAAATAGTTTCTTTCAAAGTGACTTAAATTCAGTCCAAACCTCTTAATACAGACTTTATGTATTGTAGGAAAGTTTAATTGTTCACATGCATTGTGTCATAATATCACCTCTTAAAGAATGCTAAAAAAACTTGCTAGCTTCTTTGAAGACATGAGTGGTAATGTCTTGCTCCTCAGATAACTGTTCCTAAACATTCAGGTAGTAAGAATACACATAAAAAGCTATTCATTTCATTGAGACAAAAGGAAAATGAAAAGTTTTCATGTACAGAGGAAAAAATTAAGATCAAAGGTAAGTTAAAATTATTAAATTAGCTGCCATATTTGGAAAAAATTTTTCTGATGTTTTACTAAGTGGATTCTTTTCTGTCCAGTAAGAAATGGCCTCATGCTGCAGCCCATAGCTGCTTATAGCTATGGAAGTTAGAAGAAATTAATATTGTTAGCTCATTTCAGCCAAACTGAGTAATGGACTTAGAAATATTGGGAAGAGGCACCCAGAAGTACAGAAATCCAGGCCCAAAATGGTGTTTTTCTTCTGCTTAAGGTCTTGCAGCTGAGCAATACAAATGCTGCAGAGTACATCAAAGTAGTCTAGGCAGTGAGGTTTCAACTGACTGCTCCTAGCATGCTTTCTGTGATCACCCAATTAAGCTTGGAGAGGAGGAAAGGATCTTGCTCAACTCTGTCTTACCACATCTCCATTTGTTCAATGGTATTTAGTTGTTAATGACTGGATAAAGTAATACTAGGCAAACCATGAAAATGGTGTTGCAGAACTAAGCCGCACAATGTAGCGGAGTGGAACAACTTGACAACTGAAAGGCTGTTTGTTACTGAGGAGGCAGCATTCCCCTGGTGTGAGCAGAGGATTGCTTCCCTGCAAAGTAGCCCAGGACAGACCTCCTCCTCTTACTGGCTTTTTGTCTTAAAGCCAGAACTTTTTGTAAGTAACAGTCAGTAACAGACTGAAAACACATTCTTTCTTTGAAGGGTAGCAGTAGATCATCCTCTCACTGGCTTCTTTACTTATGTTGTTGGAGCCTAGAAAAGGAAATTCTGGCATGGATATTTTCAGCAGTCTAAATTGAAAAATCATTTGCATTTAGCAGCCAGGGACCTCTTATTTCTGTTAGAGTATCACTGTTTTAGAAATGCTGCAACCACAGAATACAGAGGACTCCACCCTTGCTGCCTCTGGTAGGCTCAGGCTATCCTTCCTCTCCATCCCAATCATAAGCTAAAGTGCAGTCAAGGCAGAGTTGAAATGCTGTTCTTATTTTTCAGTGATTCCCATCAAGTCTGTTCTGCTGGATAGGTGAACAGCTGTACGCTGGCCATAGGTATTGTGGTAATTTTGATTTTATTCTCAGACCTCACCATTTAAAAAAATTACAATGTAGATTTACAGGCCTATTACTATTTAACAAACTTTTGGCAGAGGATTTCTTTGAAAACAGAATAAAGGAAAGGAAGATTAGAGGTATGGATGGCTTTTTAATCGGATAAAGCCATAGCTTCCAGGCAGCAGCGATGTCACTGACTCAGGAAGGCTTTGGAGAAGTCATTATGTCATCTCCCTTGAGACAGTTTCTCTTTAGAGACTTTGAATTAAAAAATCATTGTGAATTTTACAATTAGTAACTTTTAGTCCATGCAAATTTATTTTATATTTCAGAAATTGGTAGTTAGGAAGGAGCTTTTTTCTCTTTCCAACATCATGAAGTGTTACTGATTTAATTGAAGAAAGCAATTTTCATTATACTGATAATAATGCTAATGTTTTAGTGGGACTGCCTAGAATCCTTAAGTCAGCACTCAAGGCACCCTAATTACCAAGGAAAGACTTGACCTCATGTTTCTTTTAGCAGTTTCAAATATTTGCCCTAAAGATCTCAAGAGTGTGAAGTTTCCACTCAAATCTAGGGATTGCTTTCCAGAAGGGAAATTCAAAGATATTAAAAACTTCTAAATTCTAAGTTCTTTGGAGGGTTAACAGCCTCACTTGGTCATAAGCAAGGATATAGGATTGTTATTGGTGTTGCATTTTAATAACAATAACAGTATGTAATCTCTAAGTGACATTTTATTTCATTTCTAGTCTACATATTAACTGCAGTAGTAAAACCCAAATGTAGTGAATTGTACAGTTGTAGTCACAGTAACTTTACCTTTTCATTTGCAAAAGTGAAGTGGTCAAATTAATACAGGCGACCTGTTTGGTTCATTTGGTTTTCTTCCCTGCAGTATCTGTCTTCTAGGAGCATGCTATATTGCCCAGGGCTGCAATTAAAATGTGTGCAGGCCTTATAGCCAGTGCTGTGCAGCAGTGTTGTGAGCTACAGCTATTGGGACTGCTGTTGCCACTGTTCATTCCCCAGCAGGGTCCCAGCGCAGCCTCCAGTGATTATCAGTGGGAGCTCCTGTAACTTCCACGTGGTATTTTTAAATTGCTGTTTTTCAAATTTGAGCATAGCAGCTGTGCTCAGCGTAGAGCCAAGGGTTAAAGCTTTTTTTCCTCACATAATTGCTTTTTATCCTAAAACTGGTAGGTCTTTACCACAGGCTGCTAATATTTCGATGTGCAATTCAGTAATAGTAGATGAGCAGAATTCCAGACCACGAGTGCCAGGAAGCACACGTTTCAGGTTAGGTTTTACTCTCGTTGCAAAGGCCTGACTTCTAATACAACTCTGAAATCTGTTCACTGCCTAAACTAAACAAAAAACTCTCCATGGATAATGCCCCTTCACAGAGGAAAAAGGCAATCACCTCCCACTCAAAAATATACCATAAGATATTTAGAAAAGCAAGGTGTATTTTAAATAATACATTTTGAGAATGAAGATCTCCTTATTCTGGGACTTCTGCTGCTGAGGAACAAAGCAGTAATGTCTTTGATTATTTCATTAATGCTGTTGTATTACAAAAACATAGCAATTAAGGAATCATTAAAACATTTTACTAACGAAGAAACTACTGATTTTTTTTAAACATTTTTTTTCTGGGGGTCTTTTTGCTGAAAGGTAGAGAGAAACAAAAAAGTGTGTTTGAATATAAGAACAAAGAACAAGAACAATTAAATACAGTGCATGGTAAAAATTATGAAGAAAAATAAGTTCCCTTATTTTGAAACTAATTGGATGTTCTGAAAGCTTGTCATAAAACCATTTTTAAACCATTAAAAACAGATTCTACTTTGAATCTTTTCAGTGTGAATAACTGTGGTTGTCTAATTAAAATAAATTCACTTCAGGTATTTTTTTCTCTTTCTATAAAAGATTTGTTTGCTTTTGGAACTTCAGTGGAACTCTGTCTATACAACTACATTTTCGTTACACTTTGGTGTTACTGCTTTTCTCTTTGACTTCACTAGAAATTAAAAAGATTTTATAGGTATATTGCTGAACTCAGCCCCTTTTATCAAGGATACAATGTAACACAAATCAGTTGCCTTTTAAAGTATATGTAAAAACTAGATTAGTGCTGTATTCGGTAGAAGACACCTCAACATTCAAATAGGCAGCCATCGTAGAAACCTTGCTCTGACATATAAAGCTGTGTAACACCTCATCTTGCTTGTTTTACATATGGGTAGAATCTGTGTTATGCTGTTTAGCATAGAACCAAGCAGGATTTGAAATTAAAGATGCCTGCCTGCAAAAGGTAAATGACCCTGTGCTTGGCTTTCTGCCTTGTGCTCATGAAGGTGCTTTATCAATCCTGTCATGGCCTCTCACTCTTCTTCTTTGCAGAAGTGCTTTTTTTTGTGTGTCAAGGGGTTAAACTTTCCAAGTCAGTTGCACAAATCTCACTTCTCCTGCCCTGCTCTTGAAAAACCTTTCCTTGCTTTGCCAAATGCCTAGTGTATGACTTGAGGAGCTTGAGGAAGGAGAGGACAAGCATTTGTGAATGCACTATAATAATAATTTGTCAGGCGATTGTATGCCATGTCAGTGTCACCAACTAGGCAGCCTTGCTTGAACCTTGTGAAGAACATAACTTCTCTTAAGAGAGTTCGCATTCTTATCTTCTTTGACTGTAATACTTTGCCAGTGAAATATTCTCAGTGGCCCACATTGCCATGGGACAGTGTATGGCTTGTTTGCGTGTTCAGAAGCATTGCTTCCAGATTGCACAGGCTCAGAAGTGCTTTTTAATTTGTAGTTTTTAACTTCACTTTCCCCATCTACTCTTTCCCTGGCTTCTCATTTTACTGCTGTGTTAAAGTTCCTGAAATAGTCTGCTGATTCCTCTAACATTTCATGTAAAATATATGTAAAAACTCCACTGATCTACTAAAAAGCAGTAGTTTGGGAGAAAGCAGAAGGGGATGTTGGAAGTGGAGGCAGGGGTAAAGATTATAGGATCAAATGGAGAATTATGGGAGCTCATAAAGCAAACTCTCTGTCCTCTAGGGAAACTTTTCATATTCCATGAACAGCATGTCTACCGGTTCTGCTGGAGAAACAGTGAATTACATGGAAGAGCACCTTTTGGCAGTATTGCTAATGCACTGCAAAGCAATTAGGGTGTTAGCAGCATTTGGAAGGTGTCCATGTTTCCGGGACAGCTTTCTAACGGAGATGTGGCTTAAGATACTTTAGACTCAATTGAGGGTAGAATTAAAAAGCAGCGTCTTTCGTGTTCTCTGCCTGTTTATGCACATTTACGTGATAATTTTTAAAATACATGCAATATATTTTCAGTCTTGAACAGTTTGTGTCCTGTAGTTTAGAAGTAACCTGTAAGACCAAAGCACTGGCTTTTTACTTTTCTTTTTTAATAATAAATAATAAATCTTCATATCAGTCATGCAAGCGTGTAGGAGATCAGCCCCAAAATACATTTTGGTAAAAAGAGAAAATGTCAAGCAAAACCAGCCCCAAACACTGAACTGTTTTGGTTCTTAGGAACAGGATTTCAGGAAGTCAGCAATGTATTTAAGTATATTCGAAAAAGGTGTGGTGTGCATTTCATTATTAATTTTTTCAAAACTACCAGCCTATTACATTTCAAGTAACTGTACACATACAGTTTGAGATATGTATTAAAAGAAATCAGTATTGATTGTGTTTACGATGTAGGTGTATCATCCTAACCAGAAACACTGAGAGTCAGACCTACTCAGCTAATTGAAAGAACATTAAAAGAAATGCAGTGCAGATAAAGCTGGTAAAATTTGAACTGACATGTGAAACATCTATTTGCCTTTTTTAGTCTTGCATTTGTTTGCAGAGCAAAAATTTACACACTAATTGGATAGAGTTGGTGGTCTGCTAGCTTTTACCTTTTTAATAACTACTAAGAGGGCATCATGGTCCCTGGCCCCAAACATGGCAGCATTTTAAAGTGTTTTTAAAGAGTATGTTGAGGTTATACCATGTTTTACATGGGGATACCTGTAATTGCTGGTGTAGTTGGACAACTTACTTTCATTTTAGTTATTTTTATGAATTTATATGCCATGGGGAGGAATATAAGGTACATATTAAAACCTTTTGGCCCATTTAGATGGCAGATTATATTAGTATCTGCAAGCTCTTCCAAAGATGCGATGTATTCAACACAATCTCAAATACGTGCTTAGGAGACACAGGCTTTATGCTGAAATGCAGTTGGTTTTTATCTGTGCTTACTGTCAATATCGGTTCAATTGTTTCATTGCTAACAATGAACAGTCATTTTTGTGGCAGTAGAAACAAACCTAAAGAACTCTCTGTAAATACCTGGGTTTTTTTTTCTGTTTTTCCCTTAACTTATGCAATCAGTGGAGCAAAAGTATAATTGGTCTATTGGGAAAGACTGGAGTGGGGAGGGGAGAATGTGTGTATCTTCCACGCATAACTGGAGCACAAAATGAATAGCTGTCTATCAAACCTATTCTTTTTTTAGAATTTTCTGTAATTCCAGTAAAGAATTGATTCAGAGCATTCTACCGCTTTTAGGAGAGATCATTTAGGTAGTTACATATGTTGTCCTGTTGCTGTCCAAGGTAGTTAGTTTCTCAGTTCTATTAAAACTTGTTTTTAAACTAGCAAGTATTTAAAAATTCAAGAATTAAAGCTTTTTCATGCTCCCTTTTTTTAATATGTAGTTTACATTACTGCATATGTAATTGCTTCTTCCAAAAAAAGTAAAGCATCATGGTAGATCTGTCACATCAGTAATGCTGTCTCAAAACATTGCCTGTAAATTACCTTTCTAACAAATTGAGGTTGCTCATGACAGTTTCTTTTTTGGTGTTTTCTCAGAGTCTTGATTCATTTTGAACATGTAAATTCAACTTCTGGAGTAAGAACATTTTCCAGCTGACCTGGTTTGTTAATGCTACAGAAGGTTTTGGCTTTCTTTTTAACAAAGCTTTAGGTACTGTACAGCTCATAATCAGAGAACATGAGACTGAATCTCATTGTTCTTTGGTCTCTATATTTTGTCCGCATGAGTGTATGCTGTGTTCCTTCTAAATGAGAAATAAAATAGCTCTGTCAGCTGAGGACTTCTGGCTTTTACAATCGGGTGTTTGAAAGAGTTGTCAGACTTTTCATTCTCTTGCTAAATGGAACAATTTGTCGTCTTCAAGGGATGAATCATTTTTCTTTTTCAATGTTAATCATTCTTGCTGTTTTATTAAAGTTAAGTATTTTAAAGATAGCTGCTATGGCAGTGTTTAAGCAATAGACATCCCCTCACTATATCTTATCAGTAAGATTTGGTATTAGCTGGCATCTTCTTCTGAGGTGTTATGTGTTCCATTTGTATCAATCATAAAATCTAATGTTACAAGCAGAAGTTGTAGTTGGTACATCAGTATCTGTCTTGGTCTGAACCAGATTGGAAGTCTCCTCTGTTCTTCAAGCTTTATTTATTTAAAGTTAGTGATGTGTCTAGATAGATAGTTGCTGCTTAAATAGTAATGTGCTTTTTTTAACCTATTAATTTGTTCAAGTGAAGGGCTTAAATCTCGCTACCTCAATGAAAACATAGTTTATTTTCCATTTCTTCTGAGAATTCTGGAAGATGAAGATGTTAATCTTTGTATTTTTCAGCACAACTTGTGATTTAGTCAATAGTTAGGCAGGGATCCATATTTTGGGAGCCTTTCTAATTAAATTGGTTTGTAAGGACCATCCCACATTAATTGTTTTCATATACAGTAATTTTCAAAATTTGCCATATTTCTGTGATTTTATACATGCATTTTAAATGTCATTCTACAGAAATGGGGCACGTATGTGCACAACTAACTTAGTAATTCTAATATTAAATGGCATTCCAGACTTCAAAAGAATATTGTTATCTTTGTGCAGAATGAAAGAAAAAAGACATGACAATAACTGGACTGCTGGTCTGTCAAAACTGTTCACATAGAGTAGATTTTAAAAGACTATACAAGTTTTAGTTTGTGGGAGACATCTGTAACACTGGATGTCTATCCGTCTAACTTTGTCCTTTGAAAACCTTAACATACTTTGTAGTGAGAACATAGTTTTAACATACGACTCTTTGGAAAAGCATTGCTTTTGGAATGAAGCAATGTAATTTTAAATGTAAGACTTGTTGGAAAGAGTTGTTAGAGCTGCAGATCTGTGCTGCCATTTGACTGCTAATTGCTGGCCATGTTGGCTACAGTGAGTATATTCTAAGAAAGCTATACAGGCATGGTGTTCCTGCCATCCCATTCCAAACTGTAATACTTAAACACATGAGACTTTCTGTGTAATCTGTACACACTGAAAAATCCCTACCCTGTGTACTTACCACAGTTTTACCAGGCTCACTGTTGGCTTATCTCTAGCTGCCT
This sequence comes from Morus bassanus, assembly GCA_031468815.1. Taxonomy (NCBI): domain Eukaryota; kingdom Metazoa; phylum Chordata; class Aves; order Suliformes; family Sulidae; genus Morus; species Morus bassanus. The sequence continues at coordinate 64,733,151 of CM062567.1, read as the reverse complement.
TTTCAGTCTGCCTGACCCTGGATTGCATTCCATGATTCTTATTTTCCATAAATGTGACAACTTCTGGTTATGGGAAAAGCATTTTTGGACTACTGTAATTTGACTTGACACAGCAATTCCTAAAGTTTCTACCTGAAACTGTCATCTGTGTTTAGATGCACTAAGCTGGTATGTGGTTCCTTTTTTATTACGGTTTCTTTACAGCTGTCACAATGAAAGAGCTGGGCATTAGACAGCAATGTTTTAGGTAGTAAGAATGTACCAAGACAAGGGCCAATAGAAAAACAGCTTAAATTGTAGATCTAAGAAGCTTGCAAGTTACATTTCATTTTATATAAAGTCATTGCATCCAAGGATAGTTTAGCCTGGATTTTTAAATCCAGTTTTAAAGCTTGAGTTGTAGAACTCTGAAACAATTGCATATTTAAAGAAATTGTTTTTCACAAGTATACTTTGTAACAAAATGTCCTTGCTTTCCCTTACACTGGCAAGTCTCCTCAAAAGATCCTAAAATAATAATTTTGAAGTACTTCTTACAGTTGGGTGTTTTGTTGTTTGGTTTTTTATTAGTAATATTCCTCCTACATCATTTCTCTTTTGTAACAATATAGATTGGCAGAATTCTTAGTAGAAGGTAGCACAGATAAGGAAGAAAAATTATTTGCTGCTACCCTCAAACAGGAATAGCTGAGTGAGGCTTGTAGAAAGATAATAAATGCCCCAAATCCATCTGTTTAGCAGAGGACTGAAGACAAATGCCACATACTCCATCTTTCTGAATTCAACAGGAGTGTGAGGGGAGTCACCTATGTGCTTGGTGGAATTGCCCTATGGAGCACCTTCTTCATCTTGGGTCATATGCCTTTTCTCTCTGTGTTACGACATCAGAAAAAGAAATGGAACAGGTCTTTGGGTACTACCAAACTTCTGTATTTTCTATTTCTTCTCCCTCCTTGCTTGCAAGCTTTCCCTTGAGGTCCCTTTCTCTGGAAAAGGTATTTCATTTACCTCTACCATATTTCCAGTAGAGTAATGGCACGGTGTAGATGATCTGCATTTAGCTTGATAAACAGAGGGCAGCTTTGACTTTCCTTCCATCCATATCAAGATAAACAAAGAAATTAGAGGTGCATTTATGAAGGACCAGATGCATGTTACTTTCTTACAGCTTTCTTCTAGCTTTTGGGATTATCAGTATAAAAGCAGTGGATAATCAGTGTACCATCTTTTGGTCTGTGTTCATATACAGAGTTTTTTTCTTGTTAAAGCAGTTGTGGCATTAGTGAGAGCAGAGAGTAGTTGTGAAGCATATTTTAACTTATGCTGAGATAAGCTGCTTTTAGGAAAACTTCTTAAATATCAGTAGAGAGATACTCAAACGTAGCTTCTTTCCATGTCTTCTGCCATTCACAAAAAATAGAGACACTGTGGGATCTTCACCTATGTTTTCATTTCTTTCTGAAGGTTGAATGCTGACTCAAAGAGAACGTAACCTTTTGAAACTTAGCAGGGTAGCTTATGAGTATGATTGGATTTTAATGATGGGTTCAGCAGTTCCAGACCTGTCAGAGCAAATTAGCATGTTCTGAGAGGAGTATCAAATCCCATGCTAACTTTTCAGAACCAAAGGCCAAACAATTATTTAATGAAATGTGTAAATGTTTTGATAGATTTGCCTTTAATTTGCATAAGCAGACAATCTGGTTAGAACGGGGTTCTGTATATTCTGTTCCATTCATACTGTATTATTTAGGAATACACTTCTTTAAAGTTAGATATCTATCAGGGAATACCAGTAAATATAATAATTAGTAGCTAGAGATTTTAATATGCCTTGCCCAAGTGATTCTATATGTTATAATAGGATAAAATATGTATAGTGTAAAGTATATGTTGTTCTAGTTTACAATAGTATAAAACATCTATCCCTTTAATTTCATAAGACAGCACTTTTTTCATTATACAGTTTCTTGTTTGTAGCTGTTCATGTTGTCATAATAAAGTGCAAACACCTTCAAATGTGACTGTATCATGTACGTGAATATATGTATACCCATCTTAAGTTAAACATAGACTAAATATGTTCTTTTTGAATAGAATGTTGCTAGAGCTGTTACAGAAACTGCATTGAAGACATGGGGGTTTAATTTGAATTTTCAAGGAGGTCAAGGAAAGTTGAAGCATGTTCATAATGATTATTTAAAAGTAACCCAATAATTATGAAAGATTGATATAGAATAGTCTGTTAGTGGATACACTGACTCTCCACTCTTTGGCAGGTGGATGACATCTTAGGAGAAGGCAGTGACGAAAGTGATAGTGAAAAAAAAAAGCCAGAAGAGGAAGGTGAAAAACCTCAGATTAGCACAACAGAGACTCTAGGAATGAAAACAGATCAGAGACCTGGATCATCATCATCATCATCATCGTCAAGTGAACGAAGCTTAACAGGCAGTGTACCCAGGTATGAGTTTTTCAAATGTAAAAAGAAGCGTTAGTGATGTTTCCTGGTGTTCGTGCACTATTCAGCATGCTTTTTGGCAATGCAGTCTTTATGTTGATAACCTCTGTATGTAGGTAACTTTTTTTGTAACTGTGGAATTGTCATGCTTACCTCTGCAGTATTTTGGGATTGATTTAAGGAAATGGTCATAGTAACTGTCTGTTGAGAACCAGAATATCGTCTGTTTTGAAAGAACTGAAGACTACTGAACTGCGCTTATTTTACAGTAGTCTTGATCCTGAATCAGATATAGGACAATATCCTCTGCAGTGTTACTTCAAGTAAAATAAAGCATGGTTTTGGAAAGCTATGGGTTTTTTCCTCCTGAATTTTGGAGATATTTTTATATGGGAATTGAGGCTGTTGAGATGGTTTTCTGCTTTATTCTCTCAGAAAGAAATTTAAGCTTGCTAGTCTTTTCTGCAAAAATTATTTTAGTGTCCCACCATTGACTGTTGAATCATGACTATAAACCAATTTGCTAGTAAACTAGAACTTGATAAAATAAGCGCATATTTTAAATATGTGAAGAAGTGGTTCTCAATCTGCAGCCCCTTAATAGTTTTTAAGCCTAACAATATAGAGAGAAAAATATAAAATGAAGATTATAGCAATCTTAATTTAGAATTGCTGGGATCATCCTTCTGTACTGCAAAGTGTTAAAAGTGCAAACATGACTCACATGTGCATTGTAGTTTCGTTCTGCTCTCATAACCAGACTCTGTTCTCACTCATAAGAATTTAAGATCTAATAGTTTTTCCTTAATGGAGGATAATGTAAGTAGTAGGACTTAAGCAACTTATTTACATTATTTTAACTTTTGTGAGTTTTGTTCTAGTGCACAAAGAATGTATGAGAGAAATTGCAAAAACCATCACAGAATGTGATCTTATTCATGAGGATATTTTAACTGGGGTAGCAAGGTTGCTGTATGTCAGGAGTTTATTGGAGAAAGCTACATGGGAAGCTTGCACAGGCCTTTTAGTTTATCCTGGGTATGTCTAATCATTGAGCATCTTCAGAAAAATGTCAGTCTAAAAGGTATAAGAATTTAATCTCTCACATCGCTAGAAGAAAAATTCCCTCGTAAATGAAGTTTGGAAGGAGAAAGGCAAGCCAGTGATGAATATTTTTAAAATACCATTTGAAGCAGTAACGCATGGTGGTGGCATGTCACTGTTAATTCATTCTAATACTGTGATGTTTTGTTGTGTAGAAAATGCACCAAATTCTGAAAAACAAAAGGCAAAAAGACCTGTATTAAGGAGTATTGCTTAGGATTATTGCTAAATACTCTTCCCCATGCATGGTTTACAAAGATAGAGCAAGTACATTTGTAATTAACTTTATATAGGAAGGTTCATAAGTAATCTTGGCAGTACTCCTGCACTTAGACACCATGTAGAGGTAGTAGTGTTGTTGCTAAAATAAAGTCTTTAAGAGGGCTTACTTAACTAACTTTTCTATTTCTGGCCTTTCTACCTCATAAGAGCTTCCCTGTCATTTTGTTAAATTGCATCCAGGATTGAACCTGGATGGAGTGCTGGAAAACATACTCACAAAGTGCTGGTGTTCAGGTGCTGACCCAGTGTCTGCTAGGCAGGAAATTCTGCTTGATAGAAGGGAGCCTCTGCCCATCATCCTAATTCCATTGTAAGTTTGAATTCACGTTTTTGTGGTCAGTCAGTATTGTATGTGCTAAAGAGATACCATACCAGATGGGTAATGTAAGAACAGTTGTTAAACAGCAGGATTAAAATCTCCAGGACCAACACAAATAGTACCTACGGTTTCTGAGGGCCACATTTCTAAAACCCAAGTGCTATACAAGCATATACATCCCAAAAAGATTTGAAGTTCCTGTTCTGAAAATTGGAATCTTTGGGGTGTTAAGAGCATTATGAGGCAGAAATTGTATTTAATAATTCTAAATTATTTCTGCTCTGTCATAGCCTAAAGTTGCAAGTTATTTGTTACCATGAACACCATCACCTCTTGCCACATTAAGAAAACAGAGGCTTTGTATTCTAAAGGCCAGTCCCAACTATTCATTATGTAAATCCACCCTGGACCAGCTGTTCAAATCATTATTTCACAACTTGTTATGATCACCTTGATGTCCATATTTTTAGTTATTAATGTTTCCAGAAAACAAAAGATGCACAAGAGAGGCAGTCCAAATATGATCCAGTACACTCATGTTCTGGCTCAGGTCACTCCTAGCAGAGGTGAGGCCTGCAGACTGCAGGTTCCTGGTAAGCAATGCTCCATTGCCCCATTACACCTTTCCAGTAGTTACTAACACTGGAACTGTAGCACTTAAAAGATAGAAATGTAGCGCTGCTGTTTAATGTTAGTCTTCAGTCTTGAAATCTATAGAATACCTTGATCATTTCTCTGATTGGTGCCATTTCTAAAATGGAGAAAAAAATAATTTTTGAGAAACCTAATAGCTACTTTTTGAGAGAGGGAGGGGAAATGCAGCATCTTTCCTGCATCCATTTACTTTTATGACTTTTGGTAGGTACTATGCAGTTAGGTTGCAGTTTGACAGCCTAGAGTTGTTGTAAAATCCTAGCTTCTTATGCAACTTAATAAAATGCTTGCCTTTATCTCACATGTCATGTTAAAAGGGTACTGCATAGACCAAACAATGAATGTGAGTTTCATACTGTGTAAAAAGATGAAATAGAAATTAGTAAATTTAAAAAAAAAGTTGTTTATACTAATCACATTTGATCAGCCTCTTGTGATTGTGACCTGCATAACAATAAAATAACACTTGCAGCTTTTATTTACAAAATCTAAAGGAGGTAAACAAGGTTTTATCCTTAAGTAGACTTGATCTTTGTGTACATAGTATTTTTCTGAGCTGCTGCTTATCTGTTTTTTTAAAATAATTGCTGTTTAGAGCTCTGATCCACCTTTTGTTGAAGCAGAGAGGAGCGTGCCTTCAGCAGGAGCTGGACTTGAGCCCCCTCAAAGTTCTACTAAAATTTTCTACTTAGCATGAAATCCCACTTGATGTAGTTGAAACATGTCACACATGAAACTTCTTGCTCTAAGCTATGAATAAGGAATTATAAATCAGGAAAGTGCACAGTTTTTTAATGTGTTAGTAATGATTAATGATACATAATATGAAACAGCTTTTGAGACTAGTACAAATAAAATTTGTTCGTAAGAGAAAACTGAATGTTTAGCTTCCATAGCACGGTATATACCTAGCAACAAGAGGTGTCTAATTAGGTGAGATATTTCAAGCTTTAAGTTGTTAGTGCACAGTTTGCTTTGTTTTCCAAGTGCATTTGATTTCACTCTGCTGTCTCCACTGAGACTTGAGTGATGGTGAACATATTTGCAGTTCTCTTATTTCCCCGTATCTTAAACTTGCATATTGTAAAGTGGCTGACATAATAATATATTCCATGTTAGTATGCTTTAATACTGGTCTTTGTAGGAAGAGGAAAAATCAGGTGAAAGGCTGTGGCAGTCTTAAAAGAAAATATTTGGTAGAAGGATGGACAGGCACATGAAACAAATAATGCCACTGAGAAAATTAGCCAAGCAATATGTCAAAGGTTGTGGTTTAGCCTCTTTCAGTTTGTAAATCCTGGAAATTTCTAGTGGAGATGTGAAGCCCTGTACAGCAAATATAAGTGTGCTATGTGTCTATTGACTTGCCTATTTTCTGATGGAGAGCAGACTTTGAAAATAGTTGATGGAAAAGCTTCAGTTTTATTACTGAAGCTAGGAAATTGGGTGCACTTCATTTAATAAATTGAGATGTTAAAGGAATTCGGGCACCAAAACAGGAATCTGAGATGTGCCATCTCTATCGCTGTCTTCCAGTGGCATGCCATATATCTGTGGCATGTGGTGTTTTATAATACACCTAAAATTTCTCTTAAGATATTGGAATTTAGTGGTGAGTGGGAGTTAGCGGCGGGGGGAGGGGGGAATCACACAAAACTAATTTAGTTTCCAAGTACTTATGTTAATGTGAGATGCTGAACTGGTAGTCCAGATGAACCTTTTCATTTCTGTGCTCATATTTTCTAGTGCAGGGTTTGCAGTCAGGTTCTAATTCTTGAGGGAAAGGACATGATGGGAACCTTCAGATTTTTGAAGGATAGCTCATGCTGCAAACACCCTGGTATGCAATATCTCTTTATGTGCCTCGCTTGTGCCTGAGTACTTTAAACAATGGGAAATGAGCCCAGCATGGCACTGATACAAAAAAAATGCAGTTCACTTTACCTATGCTGTAATATTAGTTTTCATAGAATCAATATGCTGTCACTTTTAATAACTTCTAAGTAGGAAACTGAACTGTTGTAGCACTGTTCTATTTGCTGTTAAGTCACTGTGATATGGAGAGTCTTCCTCAGAGGTCTCCAGTTTCTAATAAGCTTAAGGGCTTGTTATACTGCGGGAAGTTGCAGAGAAGTAAAGGAGTGGCGGCTCCTCCCTTGCAGGAAGGACTATTTGGGTGTTGGGACTGCTGAAAGCTTCCAGGTATCATGCATGAGGCCTCCCTGAAGCACAGGGGGTTGGAGGCAGCTTGCTGGTTTTGCATCCCTCTGCTGCCAAAGCACAGTTCGCAGCACCTCCATGGGCTTTTGCAGCTTGGTGTTTGGTAAAGGGCAGTTTTCTGGTGCGGAGAGGTGGGTCGGTTTTTTTATCTGGTTTTTGCACAGGTTGGCCAGCAACATGAGACCCCTTCCCCTGAAGGTGAGCAGGAATGAAGGAGGAAGGTTGCAAACATGAAACGGATTGATGCAGTGAAGTGTTTGAGTGGATTATTTTAGTCATGAAAGGTTACAGCTAAAAAGTATGGTGGTTATTTGAAGTATGCTCATAAACCATGCTTCTGTCTGTATCTATTGTTAGGCAGTTAACTTTTAGACATCACGTACATCAGACACGTTTGATCATGTATCCACTGAAGACCTGTATGGATTTTTCATTCAATTTTCATAGGTTTTGTTCAGGTTCCCAGTGCATACTTTAATAAACTTCTTTCTAAATGCTCTCAATTCACAGTGCCAAGGCCAGGTTTTTTACAGTGTTTAGTTCCAGTCTTGGTAATTTCAGCTTGTGTTGATCTGATGTAAGGGCTAATGATTGCTCTGTTGAGAATTTCTTTAGTTTGGAATAGAAATTTCAATACTTGTGTTAATATATGTGTTTTAGCTTAAGAAGGAAGTATTCTCCTCTGAATAACTAGCGAAGAAATCTAATAACTAGAAGTCATGTCTACTCTATTAGCAATAAAACTTTGCTTGCAGAATTTGACTCTACTTTACAAAACTATAGCTCAGTGATGTATAAAGGGATGTAAAAAGATGTATATGAAATGGTACTTTACGCTTGGACTTCAGCTTATTTTCAAAACATCTGAAATGCCTTCTGCCTCTGTACATTCACACTGTGAGTTTCTGATATCTATTTCTTACTAAATTCAAGAAAAGCATTTTAAGTTATTTTGCGACTAGAGTAATATTGATCTGAAGTCTTTCAGGGACCCTCCAGTCTTTGAAACTCTACACAGAATAAATCTTCGAACTCTGGTTGAACTAAAGCAAATTATTTTACTCATTTTTGGCTGTCTGGTCAGAAAGAGTCTGCATATTAAAGCTGCCCTTTGAGTTCTTCCAAAACAGGTTTTGTCAATCTGTCTATTCTTTGTTGTCCTAATGAATGAAAATAGTGGTTTAATTTAAAGTACAGCTGTGTTAGATGATTCATGATGTAAGGTAGAACTTCAGCTATCTATAGAAAGGGCTTGCTAGTTCATAATCAAGGAAAACTGGGCTCACAATCTCAAATCTTTCAATTGTCTTTTCTGTACCCATTTACTAGACTTCTAAAAGGAACAGTGATATATTATGTACTATCATAAGAATGTCTTCGATTCTTTTAAGTGTTTTCTTTCAAATAAACAACACTTCCTTTCAACAGCCACTCTACTAGAAGACAGAAGTTACAGTTTTGCTTGCTTTCTTGCTGCCAGAAAAGACTGCTGCAAACCCCTGTGGAAAATTTTGTTGGTGACACCTTTCATCCTCATTGAACCAGTATATTCACTGTCACTATAACTTTCTTCTAGTTCCCAGTCCTGAGGCACTCTGCTTTGAGAATCTTGGGACCTAAGTTTTTTACAGCTCGATGCTTCCCAGGCTGTCAGCCTTGCATTTGTAATTCATAGTCATCTGAAATTTTTTAAAAAATCATTTCAGTGACAATCTATTCAAAACATATTAAGGAACTAACTGGTATATGGTCAAAGTCTTGTTGAAAGTACCCTTAATAGCCAACAGCACATCTCAAATATGGCTGACAAAATAACTGCAGAAATTAAAGCATTTTGCCAAAGAATGGTGATCCACTATTTTCATACCCAACTGACTCATTGCATTGTTTCATGAGTGAGGTCTTAGTGTTATTACACTATATAGTCTTCCAGAATTGCTCTCTAAATGATGCAAGTATACTGTTCACTTGATCTTTACAATACAGAAAAGCTGAAGATCTCGATTTAGAAATACTGGTGATTTAAAGTCATCCTTTCCTGCCTCCTGGATCACTTGTTGCATCAGCCATAGCTCACTTAATTGTAAAGCAGTCTGTCTGGTGAAGAGCCTCTCTGTAAGGTCACCCTAGAGAGAACACATTATATGAAGTTAATTTTAAGAATTAAGTCTTTCATTAGCTCGTTTCCCTTGAAGTAGATTTTATTTAAAGGGATACTCAGTATAGCTAACTGCAAAATGAAGAGGCAATTGATATTTCTGTATTTGGGCAACACTTGGATCAAGTTCAAGAAAACATTATGCTTAATTCTGGAGAGAACAAATCGTAAAGTAAACAATTACTCGCCATTGTAGGTAGTAGGAAAATTTTATTTGAAGAAAAAATTTAACTTCATTGTGCTCTGATATATCTTTTCCCAAGTAATTGCTTCAGATGTTTCATCTGAATCTCTGATGTGTGGTTATACTGAACTACTTAAGTTCCTGGAGCAGTAGAGTTTAGTCATGCATAATACTAAGGTCCTTTTGTAAGTCTCCTGTTCAGATCTCTCTCTACAAGAACTGGAGTTAATTATTGGAATTGTCCCAAGCTGTAGTATAAGCCCATTTCTAAAACTGCACTGTGGTTTTGGCTGTGGGCCTGCCATGTCAGTGGCTGTGGGATTACAGTGAAAAACATCTCATCTTAAAGACTGTGCTCCCTCAAAACTTGTTACGGCTCTCTTTGTATTGCAGAAGCAGCATTTCAGTTAAGCGTTGGTGAATTAGGGTGAATCTTACAGCTTGTTTGGGTAGTTTAAGATCTCTGCATGGAATTAAGATTGCTGGAAAATTTCAGAAAGCAAGTGCAGCCCATTTATTGATATTGGCAATGAGCTAATGAATCCACAATCAAACAAAATTATGTTTGATAGGAGTGCAGCAGCTCATTATTATTGTTCCTTGATGTAGTTTGGTAAATAAATGCAGTTTTCCTCCTTAAATACTACATGTTAATGAGCATCTCGCTCCATTTTGGTGAGGTCCAGTAAATCTCATTGCTAAAGGAGGAAACCCACTCAGCCTTTGAAGACAATGAATAATCACGGAGTAGGGGAAAAAACAGACCTAAACTCTACAAAATTAAAGATCTCTGACAGGCAACCACCTCCTCTCCCAGCTGTGGGAAAAGCTGATTTGCTTTAAGAATTTGCAGTGATAGGTGGCATTTATCAGCTTGAAGGTACTTCCCTGGAAAGAAAGTGGAGCACGTAAAGGAAGCTGAGTATAGATGATGTGATGGCTCCAATTTTATAGATTGTTATACTTCTGAAGTTTCAAGTTGTTAGGAAAATTTTGAGTTTGTTTCACAGCAAACAGCCCAAATGTCTCTGATTGTTACTATGATTAGTCTAATTTCTTATAAATTCAGTCTAATTCAACATCCAAGAAGAAAAAAAAACATGTTTCAGGTAATAAGAGAATGTGGTTAATATTTGTTTTCTATAACAGAAAATTCTGATTAAAAATTTTGCAAGGTTACAAGTGCTTTTGTCTTGGGTTTAAAACTTAAGTGATATGGGTAATACAAGACCTGAACTAGCTAGCGTGTTTCAAGTCTGTACAGTACCCTTGTGAAAAGTTTAAGCCACTGTTCAAGAGGAGTATTTTGAGGCATTAAGAATTGAAACTTCCACCAACTTCCTTTTCCCAAAATTGTGGATTGAATTCAACTTCCAAATTGGAAATTTTTGTTTGTTTTTCTGGTGGTACAAATTTTTCCTGATATAATGATAGTTCTCATACTTAAAACAAGGTAAGAGTATGTTTAAATGAGTGAATTTCATTGCATTTCTAACAGTTTGGAGGTAAAAAGACTCCTTTGTATGTAGTACACACAAGCAATTAAAAAAATTACTGCAGCTTCAGTTAGTTTTTTTTTTCCAGAAGCAATGGTGAAACACTATAGACTGAAATCCAGGATCAGCCTCTAAAGACAAGCGCTCCTGTTGGCAGCACATCTTGCTGTTTTCACATGAGCCGACTGTTCTGCAGAATTTTAATGTCACTTCTGTTTAGAAGTGATTTTGATGAAGACTCTAAGAAGGAAGAGGGCTCTGGGCATGCAAAGCATAAATTTGCTTCTGTACTTAACTATCATTATTTAATTGAATGTCCACTGTAAACATTAAGGATAAGTTTTCATTTAGAAATGGTTTTACTTGAAAGCTCTCATAAGACAAAATTGATTCTAGGGCAATAACAGCTTTTTGACGCCATTTTAAATAAATCATTTTCCTCCAAAGGTGATTTTTTCCTTTTTTTTGTTTGTTTTTTAATGTTTCTAGTCCCAAATGCTCTACCCTCTGTACTGTGTTGAAGCAACAACTCATTTTCACTGATAGCCAGCTAGAAAATCATAGATCCTGGTTCCAGAGGGTTGAATAAATGGAAACAAACATAAAAAAAGCAGAAGGCATTGATAGATCTTTAAATTAAACAGCAAAATCAAAAACAGAGTTCTTGGCTGTTGACACTATGGTTTTTTTCTTAACAGAATTTTTTTTAGTTTTATACATTTTCTCTTAAAGAAAACATATTGAAGTACCTATACTGTATCTATCACCCTATTCACCTTACTTATTCACACTGTTTCTGACTAATATGTTAGAGTATATTCTTAGAATATATTCTAATAACCTTTATTTAGGGTTGTAATGAAATACTTATGGATATAAAACTAACTGTTGATCTAAACACAGTTGTCTTGTAGAAATATATTCTAGTGGTGTGAAGAGGTAGGCAGCAAAGAGTTCCTGCATAATTAATAAACTGCAGCCTGGTAAAGATTCTTTTCATGTGGGACAAATATCTAAAATACTTATCTAACCTGAACTTTTCGCTGTTGTACCAACCAGAAGTCATGCTGCTGTAGTGCCTACGAGCCTGTTACATTCCAAGTCCTTCAGGACTTACTTAGCTTAAAAGGGCTAAAAAGCAAACTGGGCAGAATGGAGACTTTGGCAGGTGATAAATTGTTGTGATGGAAGGCATTTGTCTTTGCAGAAACATTTTAATAGGTAGGATAAGTAACATTACGTTGCCTGACACTTCCTTCTTGTAGACTTCCATTTTACTGGCTTTAACTTTGCCAGACATAAACTGCTAGAGCTAAAATACTCTGACTTGCTCTGTGCTCTACACTTCATTGCTTTTGGAAAAATTAAGTAAATACGATTTAGCCATTTAAGCTTGGGGGAGAAAATTTAAAAAATTAAAAAAAAAAAAAAAGAAAAAAGGCAGAACACACTAGTTTTCCAGTATTGAAAAAACTGTTTGTGGCTTGGTGAGCCGTGATTTTGGAGTGGTGGATCTCAGGTGATAGATTGCATATGTATTGAGGATGTGCCTTTTTCAGTCCCTCTTGAAAATGTGGCGAAGTTCCAAGTATGTGTGTTTCTCCCAACAGTTTTTTAGGCATGTGTTAGCCCATCCTTATTCACATTTTATGTGATTAGTAAAGTATTTTGCACAAATTATTTCCTGCTGGAGAAACTAAAAGTACTGTAATCCAGAATACTTAGGACTCTAAAGGTAAAGATGTATCTTAAAAATCAAGAGTCCTTCAGCTGTAATCTTTGTCAGATTAGCTGAGGATCTGATTAGTTACCACCTTCAAAGGTTCATTAGGGTTGCTTTAGGCAACTGGAGTGCATTCCATCAACATTTAACCACATTCTTTAAGTAGCAAGAATATTCTTTTGATAGTTGATACTTTTGTTTCAAATATACTGTTAAGGTTGATTCTCAGCTTTTTATCTTTGCGTGTCTCATGTTCCTGGTAAAACTGACCTCTCCAAATTTATGTATATCTGAACCAATCAGTCTATACCCACCTCTTCTCGGAGAAAAATAGTTTGGGGAGATAGTTTATTTCACCCACTTTGAAAGTCTACACCTACTAATTTAAATCTCACCCTTTGGTGGTACTTGTGTCTGTTTTAAAGGCACAAAAATTTGTTTTTAAGAGCAAAGCATGCAAAGGATAGCTATACTTGAAAAACATAGTTATAGCCTGTACTTTGTTTCCTTCAAGTAGCTTTGCTTCATGAAAAGTAAATTTGATTGAAGTGAAAGACTGTCCAAACTCTTAAGCAATTCCTTCCTTAGACTTGTCTTTATGATAAAGCTTCAGTATATACTGGTGAGTTATTCTAAGTGTGTCTTTACTCACTGATCTCTACAGCTTTAACTGAAATTTGAAAACGAAGTGGGTTTTTAAGCAGAAAAGTTCAACAGTATTAGAATATAATTGCAAATGACTAGAAAGTCACTGACAAACTCAACTGCTGTAACACCATATTGGAAGCATTTTGTAATTATATCAGTGGAGATTTAAGAGATGCAGAAGAAGGAATTGAGAGCTGGTAATCCTACTCTTAAAATTGCATCTACTTGCCAGCATGCTTCTGTTTATCATGCCACTACTATCTTTAAACTAGATTTCTTTTCTCTTTTTAAAGATGCCAATCATATCATTTGACTGTAATCATACTTCTAAAAAACTTTCTTATGCTATGACCTCATAAATAATATATTATAACACGTTGTGTTTCATTTGCAAGTGTAAGTAACATTGCAGTTTGCTAAGCCAGTCTTTCTTTTCAAGGACTACTTGAAGACCTCTACAATAGGGAAAATAACTATTTGAATGTCTTAAGTCTGTAAGTTTGCATGCATGTTTTCACCAAAATATTGCCTCTAAAATTTCATTTTGATATGGAGGGTTATACTATACCTGTGTAAAACAGAGGAAAGCAATCATCTTAAACAACTGCCTGAAAGAATTTTACATTTAAATTTTGCCATATATTGCTCAGTAGACTTAAATCATTGTAGAAGCAAACCTGTAGGCTTCTTAACAAATCAGGAAGAATTTCCACTGTATTTATATAATTTAAAGCTTTTTCTTGGTTTTAGTTGTTATTTGTCTGTTAGGTAACTGCTAACAGTTTTTCAGTCTGTGTCTGACAGTGCAAGCACTGTAACAGCGTGACCAGAAAGACAGGGAGTTCTGTCTCCTCATTAATGAGGTTAAGCATCATTGGTTTTCCTTGTAAAATGCTGAGTTATTCTGTAATTAATTTAAAGCTCTTACAGAATATAGTTTTTAAGCTGTCTTATTAGAGAAACCACTTGGTTTTTTCCTTCTGATTATTAGAGCGAAATGGAAGATCCAGCATGACTTCTGTCCTGAGGAAGCTGTCAGCTGCAGGCAGTGCCTGTCTGCATATGTTCTCGCAGGGGAAGGGCAGGGTAGAGGGGTTTTTTTCCCCACCATCTGAGATCATTTTGTTAGAGCAAAACTACTTTTCGTGTCTGCAGCAACCAGAACAACTGTGAGGCTTGTTTGTTACTTCTGGCTTGGAAAACAAGTTACTACTCTGACTGTTTGCTGCTTGTCAGTGTCTCCTCATCTCAGAAAATTAACAGTTATCTTGTGTTCAAGAGAAGTATTGTTATGGGCAAGTCACTTAGTCAAGAGAGGGGAAAGGAGTGCTTCCTGTGGGGAGGGACTGCAGAAATCTGTCGTCTTTGTCAGCCTAATATTTTGATCTTTTTCCACTGGGAAGATACCTACCCTCTGAAAAATTACGAAACAGAGTTTATCTGGAACTTAACTTTTTGCTCTCCAGCAAGGTTTATCAGGCTCAGCGAAGAGGGTGATTTCAGGTGACTTAGGAGGTTAAATATGTCTTTCTACGCCTGGTTTATAAACACACACACCCCTCCATGAAAATGTTGAAGGATCTTATGGCTTTACATTCGTGTTATTCTTCTATTTGAAAAATATATACGCTGAGAAATTCAGAAGTTTTCAGAATTTGGCCAAAATAGATGCATAGAGAAATTAATTTGAAAACATTTTTTTGTTAAAGGTTTAAGGTGTTAATGCTACTTCAAAGCTACTTTACTGGTTGAGTTGTCTTTTCTTAAGGTTTAGAGAAACCTTTTTGACTTTAAGATGGAATCATGTTGCTCTTCTGTGCAAAATATTTGAAACAAGGGTATTTGCAAAATAGCAACAATATTCTACTCATTTGCCATGCCTGAATTATGTCATTTAGCTAACTTGTTCATTTGTCTTTTCTTTGTTGGATGCACAGGAGGAGTTGTAATGCTTCATAGATTGCTTTACAGAGGATTCAAAATTCTATTGCTGTGAAAGGATTATACCCAACTTGCTCTGCTTTGTTCTGTATAATCTGCCTAGAAAGTTTTTACTAACAGAAAGGTGTCTGTAGGTCTTTCTGTGCCAAAAATTTTATTTTCAAGTTTTTTTTCAATATTAAATTAAATTAGGTCTTCAGTCTGCTATAATGAGTGCCCTATAAAACTAGAGGTTTGGTTTTGGGTTTTTTTCTCCTCCTTCTCTAAAGCTATGAGGTGTAGCTATGTTACGTTATTCCTGGGGGACTAATTTTAAACCATATGGAAATGTTAGGTTGAAAAATGGGTATGTGTTAGTTTTACCAGGGTTTTGTGGCATTGGTGTGCCAGTAGCAGGTAAAGGTGCAAAGGAGTGGGTTTTCTACACCCTTGTAAACCCACAGGTGGACGGAAAGATGCTGAAAGTTACTGTTAGGTAGATGTGGTCTAAGGAGCATAAATGTGTGGTGCTATTTTCAATATGCTATTTTATTTGATAGTATTAAGAAAAAAAAAAAGCCAGGCATACCTGACTAAATATTCCTTAAACAATCAATTACATTTCTATTTAAAAAAGGAAGGGAAAAAAAAATACCAAAACCTGAAGTAATTAATTTCCACAAATGAAAGGGTATCTGGAAGATCTGCCACAAAAGACAACAGTGTTAGAAAGGGATGTTGGTGCTGAACATTTCTTTTTAGGAAGACTGAATGGAGTGCTCTAATACAAGTAAAACACCTCAAAATTATCATGTTAGTAAAAAATATTTTTCCCCTTCACTTGTTATTATATGCTATCTGATTGAGGGAACTGTTCCCCAGGGGAATTTTTGAGATATAAGCTATACCATTTTGCTTGGCTTTCAAAGAGAAGCTATCTTTCTATTAATATCGTAAATCTTCAGAGCTAGTCTGTGCATCCTTCACTTTTAGCTTTTGTGTTTAGTTTTCTTCTGCTGCTGTGGTAAAGAATTTTTTTTCCTAGTTTAAAGGAATTAAGCTTTATGATTTCATGTGGGGAAATTCCTGTGGACAAGTCTAAAAACTAATAAATCATAAAGCA
This sequence comes from Morus bassanus, assembly GCA_031468815.1. NCBI lineage: Eukaryota > Metazoa > Chordata > Aves > Suliformes > Sulidae > Morus > Morus bassanus. The sequence continues at coordinate 64,716,859 of CM062567.1, read as the reverse complement.
TAGTTTGAACTGCTCTAGCTGTTTAGCAAATAAAATTAGCAAAAGCATAAAATTGTCCATAAGTGGAGTATAATTTATTTCAGTTGTTTTTGAAGAATGTTCCGTTTTATTTCTATATATCATTCAGCCATAAAAAGAAAAATAATTCGTAGCACTGCTGCTTGATAGGCTATCACTTGAGCGACGCAGGATTTAGCTCTTTTTATATGGTATCAAATCACCTTTTCAGCTGATTTCATTACTTTAATGTAATAAATCATACTCCAAATGTACTAACATCATGACCAGCCAGCATTATAATAATGCATAATAGAAAAATATTGCTTTGTTCAGAAAATTCTAATACCCTCCAGTTTACAAGGGACTTCACAAAATGTGGGTTATTTTCTCTGTAGAGCTATTGGATGTTTTCCTTTTTACACTTGGCTAATCTCAGATCTAATGATTTCCCAGTGGTCACACTTCCAAAGTTGGCGTAAGCCAGATGAGCACTAATGATGGTTATGTGATCGGGTGAGGAGTAGAGATTCTTGGTGGATTAATCCAAGAGTACCAGAGTTGTGTGGATGTATGATTTCTCTTAAATTTCTCCAAAAATAAATCAGAGGAGAAAGAAGTTGTGAGAAATGAAGAAGCAGTCTCTCTGTATGTAGTAAGTACCCAGCTCTCAGCGGAGAAGCAAATGGTGGTAGTGAGCGTGCGCTCTGGTACTTAGAGGTTGTGTCTACATCAGTGTTTTAGCCCAGGTCAGGAGTGTGCCTTTGAAGCAATGCTTTGGTGTGCCTCTCCGAGCGGTCTTGGAGTTCACCCTTTCCTTTAAGTCAGTCTAAGCTGGGATTCAACTCTAAGAGCTTGCCTGCTGTGCTCCAGCCACTAATGCAGCTTCAGTCCACAGGATGAGCTTATAGCTCATCTAAAGTAAAACTCTATTTCTGTCTTTAATTAGCCCTATGGCCCACGTGTATAAACACCAAATGTATTTTCTCAGTACGTACAGTGTCAACAGGGCAATAGTATATGTCACCTGTAATATTATTCCATTTAAACTTTTGTATTCTTTCAGGGTTGGATTCCTTTTCTATCACTTTTGATAGTCTCTTATACCTAGGCAGTGACCACAATTTTGTATTATTTCTTCTTGATCATTTAAATGTTGGGACGTTGCAGTACACTGCTTTATTTTAAAATTTCAAGTGGTAAATTACTTAAATTACAAAAGTGGCACTGATGAATGGCAAAATCAGCTATATAATCAAATGAATGCATGCCTTAGTCTTATATAAAAGCACTCAATTAAGTAGATGAGACATTCATATCTTCAAGCTTGTTAATGAATTTAATGGCCTAAATTTTCAAGCTGTTACTAAAAATATACCTACTACAATTTCCGTTAAGTTGCAGATTAAGTTACAGTTGTGTTTCCAGCTGCTGATTAGTCTTGTTGGTACACAGTATGCATGTGGTTGTCAAGAAAATTGTAATATAAATACCTGAGAAAATTAATCTCAATATTCAGTAAGTTGGGTACTGTTGTGGTTTAGCCCCGGTCAGCAACTAAGCACCACCCAGCCGCTCGCTCACTCCCCCACCCTTGTGGGATGGGGGAGAGAATCGGAAGGGCCAAAGTAAGAAAACTCGTGGGTTGAGATAAGAACAGTTTAATAATTAAAATAAGAGCAATAATACTAATATAATGAAAAGGAAAATAATGAGCGAGAGAGAGATGAAACACTGGAAGAAGAGGGGAGGAAAAAAAAAAAAGGAAAAAAAAAAACCAACAAGTGCTGCAACTGGTCACCAGCCACCGACTGACGCTGCCAATCCCCGAGCCGCGATCGCTGCCTCCCCCGGCCAACTCCCCCCAGTTAATATACTGGGCATGACGTCACATGATATGGAATACCCTTTGGCCAATTCAAATCAGCTCTCCTGGTTGTATCCCCTCCCCTCCCGGCTTCTTGTGCACCTGGCAGAGCATGGGAAGCCAGAAAGTCCTTGACTAGTGTAGACACTACCCAGCAACAACTAAAACACCAGTGTGTTATCAACATTATTTGCATACCAAGTCTAAACACAGCACTATACTAGCTACAGTGAAGAAAATCAACTATCCCAGCTAAAACCGTGTCAGAATCCACCCCTTATTCTATACCATTTACGTCATGCTCAGGTCTCATACTATCCAATATGACCTCAATAACCACCACCTGCCTCCCCATCCTTTGATGACATACGCAGATATCATTTACCATTCCCGTAGTCTATGGACCATCCCTGTAGAACGTCTGTAGAGAGTCCACACATGTCCACTGAGTTCATTTAGTCCATAACTTTGGGCTCCATCTATCGTAACAGTCTTTCAAGGCCAGAGAGATGGTCTGTGTGGTGTTGGATTGTTGCATGCTGAAGCCAGTCTTTGTTCCACCACTGCTACACGTTGCTTGGTTCAATCAAAGTTCATTCTTCATTAATTTTGGAAGTTCTTACTATGATACCATTGATACGGCATATAGCAACCGTAGGAGTGATGACATACAATATCATATAGCAATTAACAGCCTGCCATTCAGTTCATTGGCTATTTTCACCCAAAATCAAATCCCCTTGAGGCACACGTCGAACTCCTCCATCCTCCCGCATCACCCACCAAGTGCACCCAGGTCCTCGAGCAAAAGCAATCCCACTAATGGGTTTGCCTTTGTGTGAGACAGGAATAAGCCAGATGGTTTTCCCCAGCATATTTTTTACGTGCACTACAGGGACTTTATCCCCTTCCACAGTACGTAAGGGTTCTGACTGGGCAGGGCCAGCACAATTGGCAGATCTCCTAGTGTTGACTAACCAGGTGGCTTTTGCTAAATGTGTATCCCAGTGTTTGAATGTCCCACCCCCCATTGCTCTCAGTGTAGTCTTTAACAGTCCATTGTATCGTTCAATTTTCCTGGAGGCTGGTGCATGATAGGGGATGTGATACACCCACTCAATGCCATGCTCTTTGGCCCAGGTGTCTATGAGGTTATTTCGGAAATGAGTCCCGTTGTCTGACTCAATTCTTTCTGGGGTGCCATGTCGCCATAAAACTTGTTTTTCAAGGCCCAGGATAGTGTTCCGGGCGGTGGCATGGGGCACGGGATATGTTTCCAGCCATCCGGTGGTTGCTTCCACCATTGTAAGCGCATGGCGTTTGCCTTGGCGGGTTTGTGGCAGTGTGATATAATCAATCTGCCAGGCCTCCCCATATTTATGCTTCAGCCATCATCCTCCATACCACAAAGGTTTTATCCGCTTGGCTTGCTTGATTGCAGCGCATGTTTCACATTCATGGATGACCTGTGCAATAGTGTCCATGGTCAAGTCCACCCCTTGGTCGCGAGCCCATCTGTATGTTGCATCTCTTCCTTGATGGCCTGAGGTGTCATGGGCCCACCGAGCTATAAATAGTTCACCTTTATGTTGCCAGTCTAGATCTACTTGAGCCACTTCAATCTTAGCAGCCTGATCCACCTGTTAGTTGTTCTGATGTTCTTCAGTGGCCCGACTCTTGGGAACATGAGCATCCACATGATGTACCTTCACAACCAGGTTCTCCACCCGGGCAGCAATATCTTGCCACAATGCAGCAGCCCAGATGGGTTTGCCTCTGCGCTGCCAGTTGTTCTGCTTCCACTGCTGTAACCACCCCCACAGGGCATTTGCCACCATCCATGAGTCAGTATGAAGACAGAGCACTGGCCATTTTTCTCGTTCAGCAATGTCTAAAGCCAGCTGGATGGCCTTTACTTCTGCAAACTGACTCGATTCACCTTCTCCTTCAGCAGTTTCTGCAACTTGTCATGTACGACTCCATACCACAGCCTTCCATCTCCGATGCTTTCCCACCAGACGACAAGACCCATCAGTGAACAGGGCATATTGCTTCTCATTTTCTGGCAGTTTGTTATACAGTGGGGCCTCTTCAGCACGTGTCACCTCCTCCTCTGGTGATATTCCAAAATCTTTGCCTTCTGGCGAGTCCATGATCACTTCCAGGATTCCTGGGCGACTGGGGTTTCCTATTTGAGCCCGTTGGGTGATCAGTGCGACCCACTTACTCCATGTAGCATCAGTTGCGTGATGTGTAGAGGGGACCCTCCCTTTGAACATCCAGCCCAGCACCAGCCGTCGAGGTGCCAGGAGGAGCTGTGTTTCAGTACCGATCACTTCTGAAGCAGCTCGAACCCCTTCATATGCTGCCAATATCTCTTTTTCAGTTGGAGTGTAGCGTGCTTCGGACCCTCTGTATCCCCGACTCCAAAACCCTAGGGGCCGACCTCGGGTCTCCCCTGGTGCTTTCTGCCAGAGACTCCAGGTAGGGCCATTCTCCCCGGCTGCAGTGTAGAGCACGTTTTTTACGTCTTGTCCTGCTCAGACTGGCCCAAGGGCTACTGCATGAACTATCTCCTGCTTTATCTGTTCAAAGGCCTGTCGTTGCTCAGGGCCCCATTTGAAATCATTCTTCTTCCGGGTCACTTGATAGAGAGGGCTTACAATCAGACTGTAATTTGGAATATGCATTCTCCAAAAACCCACAACGCCTAAAAAAAGCTTGTGTTTCCTTTTTGCTAGTTGGTGGAGACATGGCTGTTATTTTGTTGATCACATCCTTTGGGATCTGCCGACGTCCATCTTGCCATTTTATTCCCAAAAACTGAATCTCCTGTGCGGGTCCCTTCACTTTACTTTGTTTTATGACAAAACCAGCCTTCAGAAGGATTTGGACTATTTTCTTCCCTTTCTGAAAAACATCTTCTGCTGTGTTGCCCCACACGATGATGTCATCAATGTACTGAAGGTGTTCCGGAGCTCCACCCTGTTCCAGTGCAGTATGGATCAGTCCATGGCAAATGGTAGGGCTGTGTTTCCACCCCTGGGGCAGTCGATTCCAGGTGTACTGGACACCCCTCCAAGTGAAAGCAAACTCTGGCCTGCACTCTGCTGCCAAAGGGATTGAGAAGAATGCATTAGCGATATCAATTGTGGCATACCACTTGGCTGCCTTTGACTCCAGTTCGTATTGAAGTTCTAGCATGTCCGGCACAGCAGCACTCAGTGGCGGAGTGACTTCGTTCAGGCCACGATAGTCTACTGTTAGTCTCCACTCCCCATTAGACTTCCGCACTGGCCATATGGGACTGTTAAAGGGTGAACGGGTCTTACTGATCACTCCTTGGCTCTCCAGTCACCGAATGAGCTCATGGATGGGAATCAGGGAGTCTCAGTTGGTGCGGTATTGCCGCCGGTGCACTGTTGTGGTGGCAATTGGCACCTGTTGTTCTTTGACCTTCAGCAACCCCACAACAGAAGGGTCCTTTGAAAGACCGGGCAAAGTAGACAGCTGTTTAATTTCCTCTGTCTCCAAGGCAGCTATACCAAAAGCCCACCTGTACCCTTTTGGGTCCTTGAAATACCCTCTCCTGAGGTAGTCTATGCCAAGGATGCATGGAGCCTCTGGGTCAGTCACAATGGGGTGCTTTTGCCACTCATTCCCAGTTAGGCTCACTTCAGCCTCCAATACAGTTAGCTCTTGGGATCCCCCTGTCACTCCAGCAATACAAATGGGTTCTGCCCCTACATAGTTTGATGGCATTAGGGTGCACTGTGCACCGGTGTCCACTAGAGCCTTATACTCCTGTGGGTCAGATGTGCCAGGCCATCGGATCCACACAGTCCAGTAAACCCGGTTGTCCCTTTCCTCCACCTGGCTGGAGGCAGGGCCCCTCTAATTCCAGTTGCAGCTTTCCCACTCCAGATCTTGTGAATGGGAATCAGAAGTCTCCCTATTAAGATCACGGATAGAATCAGCGCTTCTACTCCTCTGTCTGGGGAACTGCCTACTGGAAACTGGAGCAGCAACTCTCCTGGAGGTCCCCCCTTGAGTGGTTGTTTTTCCTTGCAACTCACGTACCCGTGCCTCTAGGGTCGAGGTAGGTTTTCCATCCCACTTCCTCATGTCCTCTCCATGGTCACGCAGGTAAAACCATAGGGTGCCCCATGGTGTGTATCTTCTCTCTTGAGCAGAAGGACGCTTCCTCCTAATGGCCGAGATACTGGTCCGTACAGGTAGGGAGTAGGACATATCTTCTTTGAATTGCTGGAACTCCTGGGACAATTTCTCCACAGCTGAGACAAGGGAGGAAGAGACATGTGCTTCATAATCCCAGAGTTTATCAATCACATCCCGTACCGTTGGTGCCTCTTCGTCTTTCCAGGACATTACTGCCAGGGAGTTTACATGGGATGATGGTGCGCTCCGTACAAACTTCCGCCACATGGGTCGTGTGCACTGGGCTTCATCTGGATCTTTGGATGACTGTTCACTACCCAGCTCACCATAAATCACCTCAAGCACAGCTAATTCCCTCAGGTACTGGATACCTTTCTCCATGGTGGTCCATTTTCCAGGGCGATATAGAACATCTTCCTTGAAGGGATACCTTTCTTTCACAGCAGACAGGAGTCGCCTCCAGAAGCTGAGGCCTCGTGTCCCTTTTCCAATTGCTTTGTCAATGCCCCCGTCCCTAGAAAGGGATCCCAGTTGTTTGGCTTCCTTACCCTCTAATTCCAGGCTACTGGCCCTGTTATCCCAGCATCGGAGCAGCCAGGTGACAACATGCTCACCTACATGACGGCCGAAATCTTTTCGTATATCTCGCAGCTCACTTAAGGATAGGGATCGGGTAGTTTCCGTCTCTTGTACGAGTTCTTCCTCTTCCTTCTCCTCTCTTAGTAACGGCACTACTTCTCCATCATCCCTTTCTGAACGAGTTGACTTTCTCTTCAAAGATTTCTTCTTTTGTATAGGGGCAACTGATACTGGCACGGGTTGATTCTCTGATTCAGCTTCAGTGTCTGTCATGGGTGTTTGAGTGGTCACAGTGCCTGTCATCAGGCTTGGAGTAGCTGCAGTGCCTGTTGTGGGGGTTTGAGGGGCCACAGTGCCTGTCGTCAGGCTTGGAGTAGCCGCAGGGCCTGTTGTGGGGGTTTGAGTGATCACAGTGCTTGTTGTTGGGCTTGGAGCAGCCACAGCGCCTGTTGTGGGGGTTTGAGGGGCCACAGTGCTTGTCGTTAGGCTTGGAGTAGCTGCAGGGCCTGTCGTTTTCCCTTGGTGGTACTGAATACTGTTGAACAGGGCTCGGTAGGCATGGGCCAGGCCCCAACACATTGCAGTGATTTGTATCTCTCTGGAGTTGCTAGGATGACAACATACTTCCTCCAAATACTCTACTAATTTTTCAGGATTCTGCACTTGTTCAGGGGTGAAGTCCCAAAACACTGGAGGTGCCCACCGTCTCAGGCATTTGCCCGTACTATCCCACATACCCTGCAACCATAATTATCGAGCCTTGGGGCAGATCTCTGGATGATATTCTTGAATTGCTTATTAACCTTAGACAAAACTGAAACAATCTGCCACAGGAATATCAACAGATGTATCTTAACTACCCAAGGATGTTCAAGATACTGAAAAGTTGTTGTAATGAAGGAGGAGACATTACAGAAGATGGTAGCTAAGGTGCCATTCTGTATTTCCTCCATAAAGAACCTCTCAGAAGAGGAGGTATAATTGCTAATTGTCTCCATGAGGTGGTAGCCGAAGTACAGTAACGGCTTCCATGCAAGACCCAAATAACCGATAAAACTCAAGGCCAGTGTTTTAATAACAAATCTCCTAGGCAAAACATCTCTAACCACTGCAGAGCACAGCAAACTACAAAACCCAACACCAATCTTTAACATATACTTCAAAACCAGCATGGTGTAGGTCTGACTAACTAATATCGAGAACAGACGAATCAATGCTGTGACCAGCAACTGTTATTATCTCAAACCCTTCGTGCCCCACGTTGGGCGCCAAAAAAGACTGTTGTGGTTTAGCCCCGGTCAGCAACTAAGCACCACCCAGCCGCTCGCTCACTCCCCCACCCTTGTGGGATGGGGGAGAGAATCGGAAGGGCCAAAGTAAGAAAACTCGTGGGTTGAGATAAGAACAGTTTAATAATTAAAATAAGACAGCAATAATACTAATATAATGAAAAGGAAAATAATGAGCGAGAGAGAGATGAAACACTGGAAGAAGAGGGGAGGAAAAAAAAAAAAGGAAAAAAAAAACCAACAAGTGCTGCAACTGGTCACCAGCCACCGACTGACGCTGCCAATCCCCGAGCCACGATCGCTGCCTCCCCCGGCCAACTCCCCCCAGTTAATATACTGGGCATGACGTCACATGATATGGAATACCCTTTGGCCAATTCAAATCAGCTCTCCTGGTTGTATCCCCTCCCCTCCCGGCTTCTTGTGCACCTGGCAGAGCATGGGAAGCCAGAAAGTCCTTGACTAGTGTAGACACTACCCAGCAACAACTAAAACACCAGTGTGTTATCAACATTATTTGCATACCAAGTCTAAACACAGCACTATACTAGCTACAGTGAAGAAAATCAACTATCCCAGCTAAAACCGTGACAGGACAGAGGTGGTTGCAGTTCACCTCTGGTTTTTTTTTTTTCAGAGAAGTTTTCTCTGCAATTTTACAGTTGGCTTTCTTCCTGTATTATGTTGTCTACAAGAATCTACTGTCATCAGTTTACACTGAAAAATTATAATTTGTAATAAAGTCTTCTCTTGGCTATGTGTATGAATTGTATTTACAGCCTGCAGGAAGACTTAAAGGTGAAAAGCTGCAATAATTAAAAGTCGGTTCTCCATAAACTAAGTTCCTGTTTAGGATGCTTACCTAGGAAAGCAAGCAGCCCACCAGAATTTTGATTTACCCAGCAGAAACTAGAAATCAAATTCACGTTGTTTGTACATAGACGGGCTTCTAAGCAGATGACAGCATTGCTCCAGAAGAGGAATATCTGTCTGAAAAAGTAGCCATAGAAGTGATTTTTGTACTTTGAACTTGTAGAAGATCTTTGAATTTGGGTAAGGCATGAAACCACACCTAAGTCTTGAGAGGGCAAAGAAATTGAGAATCAGTACTTTGCTCATTCATTCAAATGTGTCTTGCACCCTTCCTGTTACCAGACATCTTCTGTATCAGTAACCAGCCAGGCTGTGTCTTGAGATGAGAAAAGAGTGCTATAACATGGCACATTTCTATAGTTACGCTTTTATTTTGAAGTTTGCTTTTGGACAAAGCTTAATTATCTGTAATGTGTACACACATTTTCTTATACTAGAATATTGTTTTATGAAGGCAAGTTAAATATTGGTGTCATTATTTCATACATACTAGGCTTGATTATAGTGTCATCTTACAAATCTGACAGTGGCAAAGCTGCATTTTATTTCTAGCCCTGGATCTGCTTAGATCTAGAATTTAGATCTTTCCGAAAAATGTTAGATTTGGTTTTCACAGGGCCAGTACTTCTTGCTGGAGACAAACTTGTAGTGACAACCTTTTCTTCTGACCTCTCTGTTGGCATCTTTCTCGCTGTAGCTTAGGATTTCATAGACAGCAGGAACACTGTGTGAGCAAACACTCAGGGAAGAACCTAACGGGCAGTTTGTACTATCTTTGGCTCTAAACATGTGAGCTGCTGCTGCACTGAGAAAATCAGAAAGCTGGATGTGTACATATTCATTTATTCACTCTGTTCTCTGTAGCATCTTAGTCATGAATTACCATAATTTCAATGTTTTCAACAGTATAGCACTGTGTGTTCTTCCTTGAAATCGTGTTTTATTGACATACTGAAATGTAGGCATAAAACTAGATATTTGCTAGAAAAGTCCAGATGAACAAAGGGAATGTTTCACTTGGAAAGCAAGCTGGTGGAAGTTTGCACTCCTTGGATTCTGTAGGATTTTGCTCCAGAAACCTTGAGTAGCACCTGAGAAAACTTTCTCCTTTCCAGAACTTTGCAAGGAACTCCCCTCCCAAATTTGGAATGAGGACAGATAAGACTGGAAACTTTTCCAGCCTCAGGAAGCCATTCCTGTTTTCTGTCTTTTCCATAGTGTTCTGGTGTCATGAGTTGTCAGGGGAGAATGAATTTAAATTTTCATTCTATTTGCAAAGATAGATCTGTTAATATCTTGTCTTTATAATGTATAGCCCAGGTTTGTTTAGCTGTGGTTTTTTCCTCTGTGAAAGCTGATGCATCAGTCTGTAAAACACTAGACTATGCAATGATTGATTATGATTGGCATATCCACATCCAGGAAGTATGTAATGGATGGTTTTGAGTGGTATTTGAGGCAATGGAGGATGAAATCTATGGGAAAAGTAGGTAATATAGGAAGTCATCTGGCTGTCTGCCCATCTCTGCTCCAGTGCTGTTGTGGAGGTAGGACTAGCATGCTGTTCTTTTTTTTCCAAAAGATTTGGAATGTGTTTGGGTGGAAGACAGGGAGAACAGGCAAGGGCAAGGAACCGCCAGAGGTGAATGCTATCTCCTCAAAGTCTGCTGGCCCTCAGATGGGTAAGGTGCCAGCACTGGGAGCATCTCCCATAACAAGGGAGATGAATGATTTCGTATCTCTGCAGGTCTAATCTAGTATTTGTTCATCATCAGGCTCTTCACATGATCATAAAGTTTCTGGTGGTTCATGACTGAGAAGCATGAAATACTTATGTGTAAGATAGTTCTTGTAAAGGGCTAGAGGGGCAAGGTGGTAGTGCTGCAGTTTTTAGTATCTTCAAGCCTCAACAACCTTTCTGGGCAACCTGTGCCAGTGCTTAGCCACTATCACAGTGAGAAGGTGTTTCCTGATGTTCAGATGGCAACTCTTGTGTTTCAGTTTGTGCCTGTTGCCTCTTGTCCAGTCACTGGGCACCACTGAAAAGAGCCTGGCTCTGTCCTCTTTGCACTACCCCTTCAGAAATTTGTACACATTGATGAGAACCACACCCCGACCCCTGCCCCAAGCCTTCTTTTCTCCAGTTGCCATTCTCTCAGTCTTTCTTCATCGGAGAGGTGCTCCAGTCCCTTAATCACCTTTGTGGCCCTTCATTGGACTCTCTCCATTATGTCCACATGTCTCTTGTACAGGGGAGCCCAGCACTGGACACAGGAGTCTAGTGTGTGGCGTCACCAATGCTGAGTATAGAGGGGAGGGAGCACCTCCCTTAACTGACCTGCTGGCAACACTCCTACTGCAGCCCAGGATGCCACTAGTCCTCTTTGCCACAAGGGCACTTTGCTGGTTCATGAACCAGGGGTTCAACTTGGTGTCCACTGGGAGCCCCAGGTCCTTTTCTACTTTTTAGCTAGTCAGCACCCACCTTGTACAGGTCATGGGGTTATTCCTCCCCAGGTGCAGTACTTTGCACTTCCCTTTGCTCTACTTCATGAGGTTCCTGTCAGCCTATTTTCTCCAGCCTGTTGAGGTCCCTCTGGATGGCCTGTCAGCCACTACTCCCAGTTTTGTATCATCTGCAACCTTGCTGAAGGTGTACTCTGCCCCATCATCCAGATCACTAACAAAGGTGTTAAACGGGACTGGACCCTGTATGGACCCCTGGGGTACACAGCCAGTTACCAGCTTCCAACTAGACATTGTACCACTCATCACCACCCTTGGGGCCTGGCCATTCAGGCAGTTTTCAGTTCACCTCACTGTCTGTTAATCCAGCCCATACTTCAACAGCTTCTCTATGAGGATCTTACAAGAGACAATGTCAAAGGCCTTAGTGAAGTATCCTCTGCTTTTCCCTCATCTACCAAGCCAGTCATTTCATTGTAGAAGGTTATCAGGTTGGTCAAGCACAATTTCCCCTTGGTGAAACCATGCTAACCACTCTTGATCACCTTGTCCTTCATGTGCCTGGAAATGGTTTCCAGGACTAGCTGCTCCATCACCTTCCCAGGGACTGAGGTGAGGCTGACTGGCCTGTAGTTCCCTTTATCCTCCTTCCTGCCCTTTTTAAAGGTAGGAGTGACTTTTGCATTCCTCCAATCATTGGGCACCTCCCTCAATCACCATGACCACTTAAAGATCAAGAGTGGCCTCACAGTGGCATCTACTAGCTCTCCAAGCACTCATGGGTGCATCTCATCAGGGCCCATGGACTTATATGTATGCCCAGTTTGCTTAAGTGTTCCCTGACCTAATCATCTTCCACCAAGGGTACATCTTCCTGGCTCCAGCCCGTCCCCCTGCTCTCTGGGACCTGGGACTCCTGAAGGCCAGTCATGCTAGTAAAGACTGAGGCAAAAGTGGCATTCAGTACCTTGGCCTTTTCCGTGTCCTGTGTCACTGGGTCCCCTGCCCCATTCAGCAGCAGGCCCACCTTTTCCCTAGTCTTCCATTTGACGCTTATGGTACAAGACCTTCTTGTCATCTTTGACATCAGCATCTCATGGTCACTGCAGCCAAGGCTGCCTTTGACCTTCACACCCTCAGCAAGCCCCTCCTCATTTGTGAATATGAGATTCAGCAGAGCACCTCTCCTCATTGGTGCCTCTGTTGCTTGGGTTCAGTGCTGTGCAGTACTGCTGTAGGTTTTAGAAGGAAAGCTGTGGCCATACTGTGCAATGAAGGAGTAGGGAGCATGGGGTAAACAATATTTGAGCAACGTAACTAAGAGCTAGATACATAATCATAGACACTGAAAGGCTGAAGCCAAGCTAGTACAGTACAAATTCAGGTACAACACCTCCAAGCTGCACAATTTCCAGCAGGGCAGCCTCTTTTGGATAGCTTATAAACCCCCCAGAACTGAGGTGGCTCCATGCAGTACAAGTTGGATGTTTCCAGGAGGATGCTTCCAGTGTGTTATCTCGGTGAAGTGTTTGTTTTGGTTTTTTTTTCTTTATTCCACTGATTTTTTTTTTTTCTATCTGAGAACGTTCTCTGGAGTTGCAGTACAGAAATCTGGGGTCTTGCAGTGCCGCAGTTTCTGTCAGTGATCTAAATTGCATTTGATGTTTCTTGCACTGTGCTCTAACTGCACCTGATAATACTTGTATCACCTGAGTTTTCTATTGTTAAGAATAACCCAGCATACAGAGTCTGGCTGCCCCTGTTTTGTACAGCTGTAAAACTGAGGAGCATTGCAGTCAAATATGTTCTTTGGAAGGATAGTTATCTTTAAAAATATTTGATTGATAGCAGCCAGTTATTAAAAGCTGTTTCCGATAAAAAGAGCTTTCTCTAGATGCTATTGACATATTGCTTCAAAGTATGGAAGAAAGGAGAAATCGCATGTTCTCCTCAGTAGAAAAGTTCAACTTCCAAAAGAGGTCGACAACAGTGACACAAACACTTGCAAGCCTTGGAAGTTTTCCTTCACTCTACCAATTAAAATTTCTTTGATATTTGCTGTCACCTTTGTAGAGTTTTAGCATTACTAAATTTTTAATACTAAAAACAACCCCTCAAACCCTTCCCATCTCCTCTGTTCATTAAGTTCTCCTTCCAGTTCCTCATATGGATTTAACCTTCCTCACTGTTCATAAAGGAAGACATACAAGCTTTAAGCTGATGTTTTATTTCCAGAAGCTGAGGGCACAAGTATCATTTATAAGGTGAATATTAGGGTGGAATGCCTGTGACATCCATATTGCTTATCAAGGAATGTCTTCTTTCCAGCAACTGAAAAACAAATGTGTGTTTCTGAGCTTGGGCTCCCTTCTCCACTTCATCACTTCTAAATTTTTTCATGGCTGGATGTCTTGGCAAAAAGGTGGGTTTCTCGTGTGAGGGTGCTGGAGAATATGAATTAGAGAAGAAGGTACAAGAAGAAGAAAGGAAGATAAAAGTTTTAGGGAAACTAACAGAGAAGATGTGAAGTGCCAGGGATGGTAGCTTAATGTAAGGAATCAGATAGTTCTGGAGGGGGCAGAGGGAAGAGAACAGAGCAAAATCAAACCCTGAAGACAACAGAGAGGAAAATATGCTCTTGTAAATCAAAATTGTGTACTTTGGGTGTAAAGCACCGCATATCTTGCATGGCAGAGTCATCACTGGAGTTTCTTCCTGCTGTGGTACCCCTTTTCTGTGAGCGGTACAATCCTTTCAGGGATTGCATTTTCTATTAGATATGTATTTCAGTGTCTCCCAAGCTGGAGGAAGAGAAGTTTCTGAATCATACTCTTAATGTCTTAAGAGTTCAAGTACGGTAGTGCCCATCTTAGATATTATCTGTCAGCTAGTCCCACTGGTAGTATTTTAATGCCCTGTAATTGATCAGACTTCAGACTATTATCTGAAGCCACTCTTCTAGATGAAAATTCCATAGCATCTTTCTAAAAATAAAAATATGAATGAATAATTCCCATGGGCTGACTGAGGCTTTTATACTCCCTGTATTCCTGATTGCTTATTTTTTCCCCTTTATCTGTCATCTTCCTTTATTTCCTTAGGATTCAGTGCTGTCAGCAGTTTCCATTACAAAAGAGGTAACTGTAAGATTTTTTTGAAAGGACAATTGATAAAACACTACTTTGATTTTTAAAAGGAGACTGTCAACTCTATTATGCCCTCAAAATGGCTTACTTTTAAAAATCACAGTCCTTACTGCATATGTGTATATTTTCCTTCCTGCCTGGGGATCATAACATATGGGAAAGGGAAGACTGAAACATGTGATTTCCTGGGTATCATGGATATAAATCTATGTTCCACGCAGGAAAAAAAAATTAAATAATCTCTAGAAGAAGAAATTTTAGGTGATTTCTGTCTTGTATATGTGGTGAAAATAAAGCATTTTGAAGGGAATAATTTTTATAGTGAAAATGAGATATTAATACAAAGAGATCAGCTTTTCTTATATACAGTCAGAGTTTCTTCTTACCTTAACTAATTATTAAAAAAAAAAGAGTCAAAGGAACTGGGGAACTCTCCCCAAAACCCAGGCATCGGTTCTGAGGGATAAACTTGGGTCTAACGGAAAGATCTGTGCTGCTCTTAACCTGGGCAGTTTTGCCCTGAAGACTCATCAGTGAATTTTGTAGGAAACTGACTATATTCTTATTAAAATATATTTCATATGCTTGTCTGGAATATGATCTTATATATTCTTGTGCTTAAGAAGAAATTGATCAATAGTATGAAAATCAGAGGATTTAAAAAAGGTATGTCGCATGAGTAAGCAAGCTTTGTGCTTGCAGCTTTATTTGGGAAGCATACATTAGTTTTCTTCTAGTATGATTCTTGATGGTGATGTTTTCCTTATGTGGTAAATTAAGAGATTAAACAACAATGTTGACAGCCATTAACCTTAGGTTTCTTTGTAAGTTGTATTATAAATTTATGGTAGGATTCTGTGAGGGAAGAAAAACTATAAGAAATTCTTCATGGATTCTTTACGGAATACTTGGGGGAGATTACCTTTTCCTACGGCATATTTACGCCTGCTGAAATATTACATCGTATTTCAGATAAAGGTACTTAGTATGTATTTGGCAAATGGGAGAAGTATGTAGATTTCACAAATCTTCCAAAGCAAATTAACAAAAAGAATACTGGTCACTAGAGAGGAACAAATATGAGGAAGCACACACCAATTCAAAATATACTTTTATTTTTTCCCCTTAAGGTTTCTCAGGTTTTTTCAACCAGTGTTCAAGGAAGAAATACAATGTTTTTAAATGAAAATAAGAGGACAACATTGCAGATGCAAAGCTACAACTCATGGAGAGCTAGATGCTACTTGTATTTGTACATTTCTTTTCTCCTTCACATAAAGCATACTCTTAAACCTGTGGAAAGCAGGAAACTCTTTAAGTGTAGATTTGTAATTACCCAGAAGGTACAGTACCAGTGGAGTAATAGAAATTATGTGTGTGCATGACTAGCCCTCTAATGTGTCACTGTCCATGCTGCAATGGGTAGGATGTAAACACAGAATAAATGGGTTTTCAGAGAGTGATACAACCCTTACAACCCTTAGAATGACATAGTAATTTTTTTCTCAAGTCCCCTTTTGTTTCCAAAAAAAAAAAAAAAAAAACAAAAAAAAAAACACCCACGACTTTTTGTCCTTGCTGTTACATAACATGCATAAGAGTAATTCCAGAATAAAGGCATGGAAAACATGCAGTATCTAAAGTACCTGCCTAGACTTGAAGGTACTTTAGTATGATGAACAGATGAAAAGCAGCTGCTTTTGCTATTCAGAGTTTGCAGTACCAAAGTCAGTTTTGCAAGAGACTAAGGATTCTGACAAACGAGTTGTCGTAGGTAGAAGTTTAGAAGAGTAGGATGAAGATGTTACTTCCCCTAATATAAGTTACTGCTCCATAATGAAAGTGATTGCATGAAATATGGATTACTCCAGAGCTGATCTTTGGCACCTGGTCCTCAAACTTTTGTTTTTGAAACTTCAGGTTCAACAGAGGGGTGTTTGAGTAGGAGTTCTGTATCAGAAAAACATGGAACATTCTTCAGTAAAGCTTTTCAAACATGATATAATTCTTTGAAATTCCAGTTTTCCAGTTACTGCACTAGGCTTATTATTCATGTTAAAATGGAGAAACAATATATATATATATTCTTGCTGTATTCTTCCATGAAATTCTACAGTTCTTTTTTTTTTTCATTCTATTTGTCAGAGATATATCCTGAATTTTTTCTTTCTCCTTGATAAAATAGTTCTCCTATGTCGAAATTACTGATGTGCAAAGAAAGAAGAATGGGATTTCACTGTGTGGGGGGATGTTGAGATACTCAAACAGGTTCCATCTACCATTTACAGCAAAATCAAACCTCTCAAAATTACTGAAAGATTACTGAGAAAAAACTAGGTCTGTTGTATGTTAAGAGATGCATAAATCAGTAGGAAAACAAAGGTATGCTTATTCAACTGCTGAAGAGGAAGGTCCTTGTTTTAAGAATCCAGGCACACATACATAATTGATATACATAGCACAAGAGATGGATGTAAAGTCTGCTTCAGGAGAAATCACAGGGCATCGTTCACTTCATAGCTGTTGCTTACAGATTCTGGAGTACTTTGAGCTGCTAACTGATGAGTTATTGCAAAGGCCTAATAAAATATCTGTTAATTAAAGAAGAACAGGCATTTTGGAAAGTCTCAGATCATTAGATAAGAAAAAGAAAGTCACGGGAGAGAACAGTGAGACTGTAAACTTTCACACATTTAGACTATTAACTAGAGCTAAAATTAACCAAGGTGCTGGTTCACATTTAGATCATGAGACTGAGATGGTCTTGTATTTCTCTGTTTCCTACAAGGAGCAACTGCACAGCTTGTGCATGTTTTCTGAAAGTGTCAAGCTGCTACGTTTCCACTGCAGCTTTTTTGTCTGCTCTAAAATGGAGATGCATATCCTCCTAGAGGCTTTTAGAAAGTAAACTGTGCAATCTAAAAGTTCTCTGGCCCAGCCAAGCAAAACTTGGTGCAGAATTAACATGAAAAGCAACTACCTTCATTATACTGTGGACTGCGCTAGAGCCTGGGTTAACACCAAGGCAGCTCTTTAAGGTGTAGCTGGGCCATTCCCACAGTCCTAGAATCACAAGTGTTGTAGTTACACATATTATACCCATGGCACCTGTCCTAAGAGAGCTGGCTCTGCTCTCTAGTGTGCAAGATCAGTGCTTACTTGCTTTCCGAGGGCTGCTTGTGGCTTGCTCAGAACTGCAGCAGCAGAATGGAGTGCATGTGAGTATGCTGCTGACTATTGTTGTATGGTCAGTGATACTGATCTTGTCCTTACAAACTTCAGTATTGTCACTAATACATGTCTTTTTCTATAAATCTTACATGGCAGGTGCCATAGCTGAAGTTCAAGGGTACTGACTGGTTTTTGCTGGTTTCTCCTGGGATGGTTCTTTCTGGAGAGAATATCTGAACTACTTCTCTTGTACAGTGTTCCTAAACGACTTATTCAAGTTGTTTCTCAGTAATATTCATATCCACAAAACATGAGGTTTTTTCAAATCAAACCTATCAGATATAAACAGCAGTTGAAATTTTTTAACCTTCTTTCCTTTTTCTAAGAGATTTTTTCCAAAGTCTCTCCATATGGATATGATGTTGCTTTTTTGCCAAGTTTCCTTAGCATTTGGTGGTATAGTGAGTTAATCTCCACTTTAACTATAACCTAAATCTAATACATTTTACATTAAGAATAATGTAAGTTGTTATAGTTCTATAAATATTTTTTTCATTGTTCACTAAATAGCTGAACAGTAGCACCTTGAACTTGCGTGAGATATTTTTTTAACATAATTCTGTGGTATCTTCACATTTCCCTCCACAATATGGAGGATTCAAATCATTGCAAATTGAGAAAAGGCATGTAAACTGCACAAGACTGCTTTTCTCACAAAGTGGTAGTTTATAATACCTGTGTTTATGTTAGACTGTGTCAGATTGGAAGTTTGAAAATGCTTTGAAATACAGTCTGATTAGAGTGACCATCTGCCTTCAGCTTCTTTTACTGTCTGCTGTGAAAATACCTAGAAGTTTAGATGCAATAATATAATGTTATCTAGTCCAGCTGTATCTGTGTGTACAGTTAATATAACTTGAATCACACATGATATTGAGGTTATACCTATTAATGGACATAGTGATTACACATTTGAGACCAGGAAGAGAAGTATCTTTGGAAAAGTGAAAAGTGTCATAAATTTCTCTTATACTAAGTGTTTGCCATAACGGGTTTGAAAGCTAGTGTGTCTTAGTATACTGAGAATTCATTAAAAATGAAGTCGTCAGTACCATTTTTTCTTAATGGGTTTTCCTACTTCAAAACTATGTGGCTTAACTGTGTAAGTCTACATGATGCTTAACTTCTAACATCTAAGATGCTACTTTTTTTCTAGTTTATACAGGGGCAAAATTTTGGAATCATAATGTTGGGTCATCAGGCATAAGAGTATTTACTTTGTTCTCCTTGCCTCCTTAAATGTGCTAATAAATGCTAAAGTATATACAGGAATTGCTGTTATTCTTACATTTCTCTTTTCTAATTCTAACCATCTGTAATTATTTAGTGACTCTGTGTATAACTTAGAGTTCTAGGTGAAGTAATGAAACTGATTTCTCACTAATGCATCGATGTATTTGAAGTAGAAGTCTTTCTGCAGCCATTGCCTTTTATCACTGCAGAGCCATTAACTAATAGCTTCCACCCTGGGACAATGGAATGACTAGAGCCTGAGGTAAAATAATTTTCTATAATAGATCTGCAAGAAGTACCAGACTACAACAGCTGGATTTTGTAGAAGCAGACTATAGAAATCAAGTATTTGTTACTATTGTTTTAGAAAGAGTGAGGGCTGAAGAGTGATGAGAGGCATTCACATAATCGGAGAGAAGAGAGACGTGCTTTCTAGCAGAGGATTCTTGTTTAACTGTGAGACCAGCCAAAGAAGAAAGTGCAAAGCATTGGAAAACAACACTTCAGTTTGGAGAAGAGTCTGTGTGCAGCAGGGAGGATCTTGGCACCCTTCAAGGACCCTGACCTTAAGCCTAAGGAGTGATCTAGACTAGTGAAAGGAAGAAATTAGGTGAACATGTTTGTCCTTTTATCTAGCTCTGTTTTTCTTGTGCTTCTCCAGTAAAGATGAGTTTGTCTCAGAATCAGGAACGAGTGTTTTGTTTGCTTTAATTAGCATATCACCATTAAGTGAACAGTAAAATCAGCATTGCTGAGGTCAGAGTTGGAGGAAAGAGTATGCATAAGCTACCTGGGAGTCAGAAGAGCCCTGGGCAAGTCCTAGGAACCTACAGCAGAGATGAACGAGGTGAAAGAAAAGGAGAGCCTGTGCTGACGAGATCCCAGCCTAAGCCCAACCCAAGGAAATGAGAGGTGGCTATTGACCCCATCTGAGGAGCTCGCCAGTAGGGAGAACTCTTGATATGTAATGCTACCCCCTGGGATTGTTGGCTGTGGGACTGTTCAAAACAATCGCAGACAGGAATGGAGAGGTTTCAGAACAACGCACAAAGGGCAGTTGTCTGATGCTGGCTCTGTAGCTCAGCTGGGAGAGGTGCTATTGTGTGAAACATTTTATTTAGGTATTACCTAGATCCAAAAAATGCCAAGAGTACAATTTAAGTTTGAAGAAATAAAGGCTGCAAGAAACTAGGATAATGGGAAACAAGTTGGGAGTTCTTGACTTGATCTGCTTAAGGTTCTGTTACCTGTTCTGCCACCTTGTAGAATCAGTAGCTCCAGCTTGGCTCCCGTGATTGCCAGAGCAAGAGAGGGAGAACTAGAAACCTTGAGTGGATTTGAAAAAAATGAGCTCTTAGTGTTCACTCACAAGTGGAGGAGTAGGAAAAACTTTTCACTCTGATTTCAGAGCACTTGTGCCACACACAGGGGACAGTTCCTTCCTATGATGGGATCTGAATTCAAATAAGAGACTCCAAGCATCAGATTATTTTGGAGCTATTTCTGTTTCTCCACAGGAGCAATTAACAATACCAAACTCCAGTATCCTGCTCCCACTCACATAAGAGACACAATTCCCCCAGCACTGGGTGAATATTTAAGCACTTGTTATTACCACCACTACTCCATTTTAGCAGTCCATAGAAATTAATGTTGGTTTGCATCTGTGGCTTTGAAGGAATAGAGAGGGATAAGGAAGATGTAAAGTAGAAGCTCAGGGTGAGGAAAACTAGTAATATACTGCTTCAGTTTACCTATCAGTAAGAAAGCTGGCATGAAGACTCTGAAGAATAGCCTAGTGTTAGCCCTAAGCTAATTTAGGCAGCATTTTTTCCTTTAGTCAGACTGAGTGCTTCAGTGCAATTTATAAGCTATTAAACAAGTTAGGGTTTTTCCTCAGTAAGATGTATGGATATCTAAATATCTCTTGAGAATAAGGAAACTAAGAAGTACATTAACAACTGTTAGCAAAGGTTTTTAATCCTTCATTCTATGCCACTATTGAGGCCTAGGACATTAGTAGGAATGCTGTAAGGCAACATTGTTCCAATCAGGAAAAACAACTGATGTATTACAACCCTCTAGTTTCCCTAATGAATTCTAAAAGTACTATTTCATATAATATCTAATGTGTATTAATCTGTAGGTCTGTAATGGCTGCTAAGCAGCAGTATATATCAACAATTAAAATGCCTGCTTGAAGCATGTGCTAAAAATGTTGGTAGAAGAGCAGCAGTGCTGCTTCTTAATGCAGGGGAGGAAAAAAACAGGAATTAAAGTGGGTAGATCTTCCCATTTGTGAGTAGTTTATTGATCATTTGAATTCCTAGTAGGTTCTTCCATTGGGAAAAACAAAGTCAGATTTTGTAGAAAACTTGAACTCATTTCAGAAGTCTGTTGTATCAAGCTGTTTGTGGAGAATTGTGTCTGCATTGTTATCAGCCAAGCACATGAAAAGCAGAATATGGATGTTTTAATTCCCCACCCCACAGTAGATGTCACAGCAGCAAAAGTGTCCTTTGCCATGTGGCTCAAGCATATTGCCACCGCGCTGCGCAGAAGAGGTCCCTGTTCGCTGAAGGGAACATCTCCTGTTCAGAGCCTCGTTTTGCTGTTTCTCAAACTACCCATGTGGCTTGAGTGTGCCTTTAGCTATCCCAGGAAATATTTACTGGAAAACTACATA
This sequence comes from Morus bassanus, assembly GCA_031468815.1. Classification (NCBI taxonomy): domain Eukaryota; kingdom Metazoa; phylum Chordata; class Aves; order Suliformes; family Sulidae; genus Morus; species Morus bassanus. Next base: position 64,695,313 of record CM062567.1, on the reverse strand, counting down.
GAATACATGACAATATTTGTTTTGCTAGTTACAGTGACATAACCCATCAGACAAACCAGATCATGTTAAATGCTCATACAAAATATATTCCTAATAGGCAGAGGACCTGTAGAGCTCACAGATGCAATGAACAGAAATATAAAAGACATGTCTCTCAGCTGATGTTGCTGTTCACTTCAAACCACTTTGTCTGGAATGGTGATACCTGAAAGTCTGACAAGAAGGTTTTTAGTGTGTTCCAAGTATTAACAAGGGTGGGTAAACCGCACCTGAGCTGGGAGGCTAGAGCTGCCTGCAAGATCTTTGTATGTGGCCTGTTTCCTCCTCTCTGCCACAGCTACACATATGCATTATCTCCCCTGCCACAAGGGTAACCTGGCTCTGCAGGCTGGAAAGGAGCAGGGGTTTATCTGAGTGAGTCCTTGCTCCAGACAGTTCAGCTGTGGAGCATGCTCAGTCAGTATGGAGAGGGCCTGCAAAGTGATTTTACTCCCCAGGTCACACAGAGGGAAGTGTCTGGTCTTTCTTCTAGTCAGGCTTCTGCCTGGCATGTCAGTCCTTGCTCCTGTCCCTGTACCAGTATGGCTATCTCATTCTCAGATAGCAACCAGAAGGAGAACAACTCGTTGCAGTCTTGGTTTTTGTTAAATGTTTGAAGTACTGTGACTTAGTGGTCATTTGGGGCCCAGAGAAACACCTTTTCACACATTTCTCTTGCTTGCATCCATATATCCACGTAACTTGCTAATTGTACTTTATATGAGCCTATGGCTGGTACCACTACATCAGTAAGACCAGGCTCAGTAGCAACCTGTTACTCTGGATTGGTAACAGATATGAAGCATCTTTTCCTTCAGATGTCATCTTCGTTAGAGGTACGGGAAAGACTGCAGCTGAACAATACAGTGAATCTGGTTTTTGGACAGCACCATCAAAAAAACTTGCAACTGCACAACAGAAAGTACAGATCAAGCATAAACTGCCTTTGCTAGTTCAAATTAGTTCCAGAAATATTGACAGAAAAAAATTGTAGTGCAGACTGTAGATGGGATCAAGTACTGTTAGTAGAGCTGTGATCTGCTGCACTGGGTAGTTTGTCATATTTTAGCTAGTGTGAAAACAACAGGTATGGTGAATTCTCTGTGGTGTGATTTGCTTTGGCAGATAGGCTGGCACATGCCAGTATGATCCAGATTGGATTTGTGATGCTTAGTGACCCAGTATTGTAGAGATCCAAATTTAATGAATGTACATGTGCTTTTTAGGGCGTTTGTTAGTATTGCACAGTTAAAGAAAGAGGGATAGCATTCTGTTTTGAATGTATTACATGTATTGGGATGCTGTATATATCATTTACGCAGACCTTATAAAACTGATGTAAAAGTCATGTAGTTCTGCCAGATACTCTTACAACCTTAATTAAAATTTTTCTTATTTGTAAATCAAGCCTTGACACCACTTTCCTCTGTTTCTCATGAAAACATAGCAATTTCTAGCCCAAATTTCTAACAAATTTCAGTTCAACATTTCTTCTACCACGATGTGATGTTCTGCCTTGATGTCATTTCATCTTGTAATTTACTGGCTTTTCTAAAACATCTTGAAGCATACTGGAATGTCTAAAGCAAAATGTTGTCTTAAAATACAACTTTTTAATGCTGATAAATTATTTTCTAGGTTCTTTGTAGCTTTGCATTTCACTGCTGTTGTATCTCCAAAATAAATTCTTCCCGAACCTGTTGTACTGAATGGAAAAAAGATTTATTGCATAAAATTTCTACCAATAAATAAAGAAACATCTAGGCTGGCAGGGCTGGGAATTTGGGGAAGGAGGGAGGGGGAGTGCCAAGATAGCATGTCTTGGCATTGGGAGTGCTGAAGTTTTCTGATAAAGAAACACTAGTAGTAGAGGAACGTAATATTCCAGGAAAACGTTGTATGATGCAGAGGAGCAAATGTCGCAGCTGCTTGCTATATGGAGCAATCTCACTCCCGTGTTCCTAGCAGTACCACAGTATCACCCGCACCCTTACAACAGCTCTAATGCCCCAACACCTGTGCTATAAAGTAATACTCGTTGCAAGCTAACTAGAAAGACAGTGGACAACTTGCTACGCTAGAGGATTTAACTGGCTTACCACACCATTAGGCAGGCAGCAGAGCCAATAAACTGAGGGAGTATCTAGTTAAATGATATGGGAATGTGAGGAGGATGAAGAACTTCCCTTTTTTGGGAGGAGTGAGCTACATTTCATGGAAGAATATAACTGCATGGAAAGAGTGTGAGTGTTTTACCCCCTTGGAGTGCAACATTTTAAAGGAATTTTAAGTCTTTTTTGTGCTCCAGTGGAGATGGCAGTGTTACTGGTATCCATACAGAGTCGGTGTTGTGTTTTGTGTTATTTTCTTATGATGAAACAGAGATGATCTAAGTTAATATTCTTGTAAGCAAAACCATTATTCAGTGAATGAACATCCTAGAAGGATGCTGGTTTTAGCTATTTGCAATTCAATCTCAATAATTTATTGAAAACAATGACAAAGTAATGAAAGAGTTAGTAAAAATTAGAGTTAAAAGCTTTGACAAAATGATCTTAGCTTTCAGTATAACAGTGTAGCAAATAACATACGTATTAACCTACATATTAAGATAATCTATGAATATCTAACTTTAGAAGCCACCACATAAGTAAGAGAATACCAAATCCTACTTCTAGCCTCCTTCGTTAGCACAGTCAGTGTGTTATGAGCTAAAGTATATCTTTAGTTGTTAAGAAGCCTCAGTGTTTGGGTGATGCTGCCAAATCCAACAGGATGGCAGGGCGGGTGGATTCCAAGTATTACGTTGCAGCACTGGGTCTTTAAACTGTAGTTGTACTCCGCTATATTGGCACAGGCGTAGCTCCACATGCACAGTGTGCTCCTGTAAGAAAAATGAAGGTAGTTTGACTTTTCTCAGAGAAATCAGATGCTGTTTCTTTTCCAACTCCTTATTTTGATGTACAGTTTTGAATTTTCTAAATTGCCCATAAATCTTACATCTTTTGCCTGCTTTTCATCTTAATTTTTTTCTTGCATGCTACTATTTTTTAAAACAATAGCTCATATTTAGATCTCTAGTGAGAGCATTATTCTTCATCGCTATCCGAGGCTATCTCCTGCAGTGCTTCCTGTAACAGAAATAAATTTGAGTGACACCATTTTCAAAGGACTTTTTCAAACCAAATCCAGGTAGAGTCGCTGTACTATACTCATTAGGCACTGGTGAAGGAATGCTTGAAGCTTCCTTTGCTCACTGCTGATCCTTGGTATCTCCTATTACGGCCTCCCAGAGCTACCCAGAATCTCTACAGAGCTATAAATCTGACATTTGTTGTCAGAATGGGTAATATTTGTAAACTAGAATAAGCTGGAGAGAGAACTTGATTCAAACAACAAAGGCCTGGTTTAACTTTAAAAATATTGATATGTTGATGGACATGTATTTTTTGTCTAAATTTTGGCTTGTTCCACTGTTGGGAGGTTACTCAAATGCAGTCATTTAGAAAGGGGCTGAGGTTGTTCAGGAAAGGTGAATAGATCGTTGTGTTTCTGTTTGTTTACAGTAGGATTAAGCGATGATATGCCAGAGTGCATCTCTGCATTTTCCATTATGGAATTGTCAGGTAACAGTCTGGCATTCCACATATTGAAAAGGATTTTTAATTTTCTGTTGTCTTCTACAAATCAATGACAAGACTATTTGTTATGTGATATAAAACTGCCACTATGATATTCACCTCTTAAAGAAATAGTCAATGTTGCGCATTGTAAATGTCTTCTCACAACAACTACATGGATTGTTTTTAAACAACTTGAAGTTAATAAAATAACAAGTAATATTTTAGAGGCATAGTTTGCTTATCTGTGATTTAGTTATATAAGCAAAATTGTGGATTCAACTTTTCAGTTTTGCATGATCCAGTTTAATTATTATCTGTATCTAATTAGTTCAGTGCAGAGAAAATTAGTTCAGTGCACAGTCTTTCATTTTAAATCTTTATTGCCACACTGTTTGTTTTTGGAATATCCCAACCAAATGTTTAATTGTTAAGAAATAACTGTTTTCAATTAGTTTGGGGTGGGGTTTTTTTGTTACTAAACTTTCCCGTTGGTCTAAATATCAGGAAAATATAGCCTTACTGAATGGACAATTTTAGCAAAATTTATAAAATATCCTTGTTGACACGTTGTAGTAATTTCTGAATTTGTTTTGAATTTTCTATGACTTGCTGACTTTAAAAACTTTTTTTCAATTTAGATATACATTGAGTGTTTACTTCAGAGAACTATAAAGCTGATAAAATATCTTTAAAAGTTTTTAGAATAGTTTTTCACTGTTAGAATAGTGTGTAGGTATGCTAAATTTTTAAGCAGAAAGGCACTGAAACTGTACAGAATTTAATTAGATCTCACTTTACTGTTGTGTTAGTTAAAATACATTTTGGATCTGTCAGTTGGAATTGGTGGATTTCTGTGAAGAGGTTTTTGTGAAGAGCGTTAAAAGCATGCTGTTCCTCCAACTGCAGGATCTCTTTCTGCACGCTGGGGCTGTGCAATAAACATTCTCTGTGCATTTTTCTGCATATTAGATTTCTGGTTCATCCTGTAATCCCACAGACAATGTTGGATGAGTTCATGAGGAAATATGTGAGGTGTCTGGCATTTGTTCCTGCGACACTAAATATCGTCCTGTTTGTCATAGCATGAGCGGAAAGTAAAAACACACACTCTCGCTTGCCAACATGGGGCTAGTGCTATTTGTTGCTCTTAAGGCTGTGTGCCTAGCAGTGTGCTGTGCCAGGGCCAGGGACGAGCACCAGGGCAGAAAATTCAATGTTCCTGAACAGATGTATGAGACAAATTGCCAGAGGGTAGACACCTGAGTTTTACAGGCCTGCTATGGACAATTGCTCACTATTGTACCACGCATACGTAAAAGATGTTGCCATGTATCCCATGTTAAGAAAATGTAACTGCAAAACTTGGAGCATCTCCCTGAAAATTTAATCACCTTGTCTGTCCAATGTAATGTATTAATGCCCATAACACTGATTTTTGATCTATATGTTCTCACATCTCACATCCTTTAGTCTTGTTAGTCAAGTATTGGGCTGGCATCTTCAAAACTGGTTGAAGAACAGTTTTCTGGTTTACCAGCTCTAATTCAGAAATAAAGGACATTGCCACAGAACTAGTTTATCTAAGTAAATTGTTCTGATAGTCAAATTCCTGTGGAAGGGAGTCAGATTCCTGTTGCATTACCAAACTCAGCATCATCCTTCTCTCCATTATGGAAGGAGCTTGCAGAAAGCTGTGGGCTGGGTGTGTATGTAGGTCTGTGGCACAGACCTTCCACATCAGACTTCAGAGGTGTGCCTGGGGCAGCGTAGGTAGTCTTGCAGGGTTGTAATGCTGTTGGAAGGCAGCAAGCTGTTTCAAAATGCCCTTTTCAAACCATTGCCTTCCAAACTGCTTACGGCTGCTATGTGAGTATTCTCATTAGAGGGTAACTTGACTGTATTTGGTACTCAATTTAAGTCCTGATTTATGGTGTCAGTCCTATAAGCTGATTACTTGTAAAAGACTAAGCACGTTTAGTCTGCAGTCTCTACTTTGTTACTGTACCAATTTTAGGAGCTACTGAAAAAAATGAGGTCAGTTTGCAATAATTTAGAAGTTTACTTATGAGAGTAGGGATGGGGGTTGTGGGTATTTGGAGTTTAACGTATACGTGAACATTTATTTAAGTACTTGCTATTATAGTTTTCTTTCACAAGTTTAAAACAAGGTTTGGAAAAGGTTTAGGTTTGTTTTGGTTAAAACAAGGGTTATGTTGCCCTCTGAGTTCCTTTGCTTATTAGATGTTTCTATTTTAAGGTAGCACTGTATTTCTTAAAAGAGTGCCATTGGGATGCAAAACAGACTGGTGACAATATGCTTTTCAATTAACAGAAAAAAATGGGGTTTCCAACATTATTTATTTTCAGCTAACTATAAATTAAGGCCTTAAGATAATAGAAGCAACAAATACTGGACTTTTTTTCACTGCTTTGTTCCCTGTGGATCTTTCAGTGAACTGAATTTAAATTGAAATTATAAGAATGAAGTTTTCATTTGACCTATAGTTGTACTTTGCAATCGTATTTTAGTGGTCATTTTAACAGATCAAGAGCTGAATAAATTTTCAGTTTTAATAATTTTTCCTGTGCTATTTTTCACATGCATATACCATGCTCTATTGCAACTTAAAAAGATTTCTCAGTCACATGAACTGGTGGGTCTCCTAGTACTGGGTATTATAAAGGAAAAAATGTAATTCAAAGAGAAAGGACATATGAATTGTACAAGGTTTTTCACAGAGTTATCAGATATTTAAAGTTCTAAATAAAGTCTTTTGGAAAGTTTAGTTGTTCATTTAGGAGGTTAAAGATACTTAGTTATTATCCATATATTTGTTTCTTACTAGTAGTCAAGCAGAATTCCTTTTAAAAATGCAAATTAGGCTAAGGGAAGCCTGCAACATACTGCTGAATCATTTTCTCTAAATATTAAGAAGGAATCCTGTATGTGCTTAACTTTTCCTCTCAAAAGTGTTACGCACAATGGCTCTGAAACTGGAAATGACAAGGAGTGGGTACAAAATAATGAGGAAAATATACATTTTAAGTTGTTTGTTATGTTAATAGATATGCTGCCATGGGGATATGCTGCTTTTCTCTAAAGATAGAAATGATTAAGGGGATGTTATCTCTCTTTTCTGAATTTGAAAATAAAAAAATGTGGCGCTGTGTTACTGGTGTTCTTCCTCCATACTTCTGTCAGAGTTAGCTTTGCATTTGATTTCATAATACTCATTTAAATGTTTTTGGAATAGCTATGAAGCTGCAGTTTACAGTACAGAAATAGTGAAAGGTGTTTATATCTTAATAAGAACAATACTCACATTCTCAAGAGATGTTTTGTTTCTTCGAGCAGCGGACTAATACTTAGTTGTGTTTTCTTTTTTGTTTTTGATGGTTTTTTCCTCCTCATGAGTGAGGAAGTTTTCACATCTAGACTGAATAGAGCTCTTGTACCAGCCTTCCCGAAAGAACAAGAACTGACAAAATAGATCACATTCAATCTTTTGCATTTCCAAAGGTACTGTTTAATGCAACTGAATGAGGGATGAAAATATGTCAGGACTGTCCCTTAAAGTTTTCTGGGAAATCTTTTTGTAGACTAGAACTCCATTCTTTAATTAATGAGTTACACTGAGTATTTCAGGTCCCCATATTTTGTTGATTGTCCTCACTGAAATCTAGTTGCTGTGGAGTAGATGTAAATAAAAAGGTAGTAATTTTGCTAGTCTTTGCCTTAATTACTTAGTAAATTAACTATTCCTCACTTTTAAGAAATAATCAACTGTCAGTGAGATATTTTCTCTTCCTAGACCTTTTTTCTACAGGATCTTTGCTGTGGATTTAGGTCCCAGCAAACTCACAGTATCTGGGCTGGCTCTAAAAACCTACTTGTCCTGCACGTTCTTTAATACATTGTCTGCGGTTGTGTGTACATGTTTCATATGTGTAAATGATAGCCGTTTATTATTTACTGTTAATTTTATTTTTCAGTTGGTAGATACCATCAGTTTCCATAGATGCAGTGTTATAAACAGATGAATACGAATGTTTTCAGCTACAAACATAGTGCTATAGATTCCCTCCATGTCTTTATTTATCTTTATTTCTCAGTTGGCACTACATGTATACTTCTTATCCACTACTTGTTAAATACGCACAACTTTTTTCTTCTTTTGTTAGGACTCTTTCAGCTTGCTTTAATTCCCAATTAGCTTTTCTCTAGCTAATAGTATCATTAATGCCAAGAATAGTGCTGTATCTCTGAAGGCTGAAATCAACATGAAGTGAGCAAGTGAAACTCAAGCTCCATACATTTGTGTAGCTTTTAATGGAAATGTGCTAAGATTTCTTCCAACTGGGCATTTTTAGTCTGAGTGCTTCCTCGTCTGAACTGCATGCTAATGTAGGCTGCATGGAAACCAGTGCTATGCCTGAGAAACTGCTTTTTATTTTGTATTAGTGCATTTAGCACCCTGGAACTCCCTCAGCAGGCCACATTTGAGTTTCAATAGCAAAATACTCAGGAAATGCTTTCACCTCATCCCATTTTTCCTTGCTAGGGATTTAGACCCCAGACTGAATCCCAGGGCTTCAGCCTTACCTCCCTGCAGTATTACTCCTACCACCCTATACCGAACAGAAAAACCTACCTATCAGCAGTGTATCTGTTCGTCCAACTGGTGCAGCAGAAAGGAAGAAAACAGAGTAACATAGTACTGCTCACTTCCCGTTTTGATTTGGACTCTCCTCCTGACTTCACATCCCGTCTTGTCCATCTCCCCGAAAAGCTGAGAAAGGGGAGGTCAGGTGTCACTCAACCAGCCCACGAATCAAACAGGCTGGGCTCCTGAGAATTAAAAGTTGTTTCGGGGAAAATGGCAATAAGGATGTCTGTATAAATAAAAATTGCTTTGTATTTCAGTGTTGCTTACAAGTTCACAAGTTTGACTGTTAATCTTTCTATTTATTTCTTTTGGATATACATAGTTCAAGTCAGTATTTATCAAAGGTCTTTCTTGCTATATGTTACTTCTCTATACTCTCAGAAGTAAAGGGACAATTGTTAAATTACTACTTTTTGCTAAAAGATAAAAGATCATTTTATTAATTTTTCATGATTGCAAGTGGATGCATTCTCTTTTTAATGAAACCCCACCTAGCAATTAAAAGGACAGTTATTTAAGAGATACCCCCTTTGCATATATTTCTCTGCTTGAAATTTGATCAAATGATCAAGGAAGGATTTTGAAGGTGTTTCTACAGCTCGTTATGAATTCTATGCAACGCAAAGTCTCAACTTATTTTTGTCTCAGAAGTACATGTCTGATATAAAATTCCCTTTTGGCAGGAAAAGAGATTTTAGGATTCCACGAATCCAAATTCTTTTGCTTATGGCTATGTCCCAGTTGAAGTGTTAGATTTTCCTTGGAGATCTTTCACAACCAGGAGCATGATTCTTTCAGCAGGATATGGTGCACATCAGCTTCCTGTTTAAACTGGTTAATTCTCTGGAGATGCTAAGAAATGTGTTGTTCAGCCTGGCAGTACTAATCCAAAGAGACATAAATGGGAGGAACGAGACCCCTGCGTTTGGAAGCATCAAAGTGTAGAAGCTGGTGCAGTGAGATTTGGTTAATCAGTTAAGGATTTATTTTTATAATAAAAAAGCAGAAACTTGAGTATTTCAAAATCATATAACAACATATAATGTATTTTGGTAATCTCTCGTTCACACGATGAATTTCTTCTTTCTTTTGGGATGTGAGAGGAAAGTAAATCAAATCATTATTTTCAAAGTCTTATACTTTTTCATTCCTTGTTCAGAAGAATGGGAGAAATAAAATTAACAGTACTTTGTTCTTTGCACCTACAGCTGACAGTAAATAACAGCAATGAAAAAATCAATTGTGTAAACTAACTACAGTTCGTTCATTTAAAAGCAAGCGCTGTACTTTTTGTCTAGACTGGAAAAAACGTTGAGTCCATTAGCCCCATGTTCTTCTCCTGTTTAATAGTGGCCTGTGTTAATAAGCAATGAGATACCTCGATTCATGGACATTATCTCTGTCTGCCGTTCCAGGGGTCACAAACGCAAACTGGTTGAAGACGATGCTGCCAGTGAATCCAGTAAAGAATCTAGCAACGAAGATGAGGAAGGAAGCAGTTCTGAAGCGGATGAAATGGCAGCAGCGCTTGAAGCTGAATTGAATGACTTCATGTGACATTCATGCAGAAGACGGAATTTGTAATTATATTTTACTTCTCATAAACAGATCGGACTTCAGATGAGTCCCTTATGTCAGTACTCAATGTTTTTCCAAAATGTGTGTGTATATTTTGCAAAGCAACACAAGAGGTGACACATTATTTTACAAAATCGGAAATAGATGTTTTTAAGGTGTTTTACTAAAGGAAAATATACTTTTTTAAACAAAAAAAGTATTAAATGGGACTTGGTGTGCTATGCCAAAGACACGTTAGGAGCTCTGCAGAACCTTCATATACAGGACAGTGGTACAAAGATTTGTGATTAAACATACAGCAACTTTTTAAAAATATTGCAGTTTATGGATAATGGTCTTCAAAAAAAGGAGATAAAGGCAATGGAATTGTCTGGGTAGTACAGCAGGAACCTAATGAATTGGTCATCCTTTTCCACAAATAAATGCTATCAAATATAAAAGGATTTTTAAAATAAAAAAGAACAATTTATATTTGTATAGAAACAGAGAATGTGATATGCAAGCTTTGTGAACTCTGCACTTGACCCACCTGTCATTTGCTTCTAAGAGGATACATAATGATCAAAACTCATGTTTTTAAGTTACTTTGTGGAATAGTTGGGTTCTTTAGGGACATCGTTTAGATTTTTAACGTTTCTTCTCTGTAACCGGAAATTTAGCACAGCACACTGTGTGATCCTGTACTGCCATAAGAAGCATATTCACCCATTCGTGTTGTCTTGGAAAGAACGAGTGCTACTTCAGTCTAGATAGGTTTAATTTCTTTGACAAGAGATCTGATGTAAAGTTTTTGTATATTCTATTTCATATTTGACCCACAAAACAGATTTTCTTTCATTTAATAAAAATTCATTTTGTACACTTTGTTTCCCTTTCCTGTTCGTTTGCTTCCATAAAAAGCAGGGCACCTTTCTGTATTATTTTTCCTTTACTCTGCATGAAAATAATGAAAAACATTGAAAGCAACTGCAAATTTTTAGATTCTGGCAGGTAACTGAGGCAGAGAAGAGAAACACTGGCTCAGAAGATTCCCTTTTCTTTGGTATGTGAACTCTTACATTCTGACATTTTTCAGGTCTCTTTGACTGGCCTCTGAAGATACCGTAAGAGTTACTGCTCTGGTATTGAATTTCTAAGGCTAGAACCATGGGTTATTCTCAATTGTTAGAAACTGGAGAGACAAATCCTTTTAAAACATGTTCACAAAAAAGGCTCATTAATTCAGATGTCATGGTTAAAAAAAAAGTACTTTCTGGTGTAGAAATACTTAATTTTGCCACTTAGCAGTGAAACAGAATATTTCAATGGGATCGCAGCTGGCTTACAAAGAACAGCGTAGTTTTCGAAGCTTCATAATAGTAATAAAAGGAAGACTGAGAAAATAGAAGAATCTTTCCAGATTAATACTGCTTTTCCACTTCAGAATGCAAGGTCAGCATCCATAAGACAAAAATAGTGTTTTCTGTGGGAAAATGTTACACTTCCTGGACATTTACACAGGTACCACATAGCTGAAGTCTACAGTGATGTGCCTGCTGTAGCTCTTCATGAAAACAAGCAGGGTGTCTCCAAGGGAGTTGCATTGTATAACAGGAGAAAAAGACTAGTGCTTTAAAATGCGAAGTCAAAATACTTTTTTTCAGCAACTTAAATGCAGCCTCCCCAGCTATCAGAGGATGACTCCTTGCAATTAAATATTAAAATGTCAGGGGTTGTTTGGTGTGCTTTGTGTTTTCTTAAATTAAACCCAGTTGAAATAGTTTGAAATAATACCAACTTTTCGGGTCACTGTGATGCTGCAAATGACTTGACAGCACAAATTTCAGCAGAGGCTCGCTCTGGCTGGTGATCTCTGCCAGTCACGTAGCTCCATGGCAGCATTCAAGTTCTGAATGTAAACACAGCCAGCGAGCAAAACTGGATAGGTTGCTGTTAGCTCAGCAATGTTCTGCCTTGGTTCAAGCTGCCTGTTGGATGCCGCGTTCCCGGTGCAGCAGCTGTCTCGTAGTGCTTGTGGAGCGATTCCATACATGTTAAGTTCGAGAAGCTTTTTGGTGCGAAAGGCTGTAACCTCTTCCCAGTTTTGCTTTATGGCTGCCGCTTTCGGTTCAACTGGTTGTGTCCTCCTGTCCTGTCTGGGCAGGAGTCCTAAAAGCAATCAGCACTCCACTAGACCCAATATCATCTGGACCCTTGTGTAAACACGGAGTGAGGGCTCTCCCCCAGACTGAGAGCTGCATCTTCTCTAGAGGTCTGGTGCCAATGAAGACTCCTCCGCCTCTATGGGAGCTGCGAAAGCCTGCAGTTAGTGCTGCACAGAGGCCCAGGGAGCAGGCAGCGTGCTGCCAGAATTAAAGCCAAGCATAGAATCATAAAATGCTTTGGGTTGGAGGGGACCTTTAGAGGTCATCTAGTCCAACCCCCCTGCAGTGAGCAGGGACATCTTTAACTAGATCAGGATCTAGTTAACTAGATGAGCAGTTCTCTAACGACTGTCACTGCACAGACAATTCTTATTTTTACATTAATTATTCTGGTACATTGCATAACCCCTGTTCTCCAATCTTCAGGGCAGGAGGAACCAAGTACGGAGGGGTTTGAGAGGCACCAACCCATTGCTCACTGCCAGAGCAACCCAGAAGGCATTGAGCCTGCTTTCTTTCTAGAAGTAGTCTCCTGCTCATTCAGGTAGCTATAGCTAGTAAACTGGACACCAGCCTCTCTCTCTCTCTCTGCATGGGCAGGAGAGAGAAATGGAAACTGAAACTTTAATAGATGGTAAGTTAAATGCCCTGGCTAACTTGCCAGCAAGAAGTCTTTTTATGTATGAAATTGTCACTCCCACTAACTTAAGCTGTTTTCAAGATGCAGGAGCATCCTAGGAAAGGCAACAAACATGTTTTGTGAAATGGCTTTTAACTCTTTATTAAGTGACCCACATCTCTTGACTAGTTGTTTTATCCTATCTTCTTGACCTACTTCTGTACGTGAGGTAGCTAACAAGGACCTGCTGCCAGGAAGGGCTCTTTCAGAGCAGAAGCAAAGACTGGACTCCCACTTGAGGCTGTTGAACATACTGGGCAGTGCTGGTTTCTGAAGGGATACCAGGTGTGGAAGTGAGCACAGAAGGGGCACACAGCGCACCTTGCTTCATTAAGCTCTCTGAGCATGTACTATCACTGCTATCCAGGAAGCACGGCTCCTAAGGTCCTGTGATGAAAGTAAAAAGCATTGGGTAGTGGCCAAGCTTTTCTCTTTGTACATGTATGCTGGGAACTGTGTCGCTTAGCACTGAGATGTGAAAAACCCCAAGCATGTAAATACTTTCAGTGTCGGGTTTTGTGCATATGTGGAGTGGGCCCTCGAGTCTTCTCAGTGTTAGATAGTAACATCCTCTGCGGAGGGTAGAAAGTCTCAAGCTTCCTTCTTGGCGCTACTGCTTGCAGAATAGGTGACTGTCTTACAAGCGTGAAAATCTGCACACGCAAACCTGGAGCTGTACCTAAAGATTTCTCAGCTCTGCCTATTTTTACTACAGTGAACATTGCAGTAGATGACAAGTCGAAAAATGAATATATAGTGGTCCCGTTAAGGAAGTGGATCTCTTCATGTAGCTGAAAATTCAGCGTGAGAATTGTCCCATAAATTATTAAATCAGGCTTAGCCAAAAGGAAAACATTCGTGAATAATTTTTAATTAAAAAATGAAAGCGCACATAGAAGTTCGTAAAAACAGATTTTTTTTTTAAGTAGCAATGTTCCCTGGTAGCTAAGCCTTCAAGTCAAATTGATACCGCAAAGAAAATAGGTGTGTTTACGTGGTACAAAAGTTAAAATAGGGGGAAGGCTGCAGGTTATTTCTTTTGCTTCTCTCCTCAGCAGAGCCTCCAAATCCTCTTTCTTTTCCTTGTCTAATTCAAGTTTATGTGCACCATGTGGGCCACTCCACGCCTTGCCTTGGCTTGTCTCCTTTACTTCACCAAACCCTAGCCATCATGTGCCAAATTCTGTCACTGAAGTAACGTTTTCCCATCACTGTCTGTATCCAGTAGGTCCCACTTCTCACTACCTGCATGCAAGCTTTTTATACATTTGTTTTTCCTGTCCAATACCACCTTCTGTTGTCATTTCACAAGTGTTTGGAACCCAGCGCCCAGCACAGCGTCCTTTCCCCTCCCTCTCTGAGGAATGGGAGGCAGCAGTGTCTGAACCCCCAAGCAGCATCACCTACAGCAGGCTGGTTTGCTGCAGCTGCATACCTTAGGCTCTTCCTGTCGATCTGGCTGGGGTTTTTCTGCACTTTCTTTCTAATGAGATCTTCCTTCCTACTCACACATCATTAATAGTTGTTATTTTATCACATTGTTCTGATCATACCAGCCTTTCCCCTCCCCATCTCTAAAGCACACTAAAAGAACACACAGCTTGTACAGCACCTCTTCTTGCAATCACATCACCTAAATGATCTCCCTGTAAAAATTCCAAAAGAAGCACTAGATGTAAGGTTTCCTCCCCCAGCACAGCTCCATCAACAGGGTCCTCCTCATCTTGGCATGCTGCTGCTCTCCCAGCTGCCAGCCCAGCAAAAGCCTTTTATTACCCAACTGTGAACCCAGCAGATACAGAGGCTCTCGGGCACGGACACGCAGGTAAGGTATAGAATCATAGAATAATTTGGGTTGGAAGGAACATCTAGACATCCTAAAGGTCATCTAGTCCAGGTTGGACCTGCAATGAGCAGGGACATCTTCAGCTAGATCAAGTTGCTCAGGGCCCCATCCAAGCTGATCTGGAGTGTTTCCAGGGATGGGGCATCTACAACCTCTCTGGGCAACCTGTGCCAGCGTTTTACCACCCTCATTGTAAAAAATGTCTTCCTTATATCTAGTCTAAATCTACCCTCTTTTAGTTTAAAACCATTACCCCTTGTCCTATTGCTGTAGGGTCTTTTAAAAAGTCCATCCCCATCTTTCTTATGAGCCCCCTTTAAGTATTGAAAGGTAGTCCTGCTCAGGAGCAGCAGGAGGATGAAGGACCCGGTGCTCCACCTGTTGTACACAGTCATTACCTGAGGTGCTGGAGACTTCACAAAGCCCATCTAGGTAAGTCACAGGTGGGAAAGTAGCTACAACAGTTGTTTTAATTAAGAGTCTTCAACATATATATATTCTATTTATATGAACTATAGTAACATAGCAGTAACAAATAGCACCGATAAGTTAAATTACTGCCTTTCTGTAGTCTGGGTGTGAGTGCTCCCATGTGGAGGGAGGAACATCTTTTATCTAGGGAAACTTTATTCCTCAGTGTCGTACTGCTCATAACCATAAATGGAAAAACTCACCTTTGCTTCTGGTCTGTGCTCCCATGTAAATCTATCAGCTGGCTCATTCCCAGCAGCTGTAAGGTCACTTCCTCTGAGGAAAGGATTGAGACTCCACAGCCTGTGCTCAGTCACCCTAACAGTAAAAAGATTTTTTTTTTTTTGAGGGGATGTGCAAGGGAAAAAAGAATGAGTACAAGAAGCATGATTGCTGCTCCTTAACTATTCCATGCTGGCTAAGACAGAGGAGGCATAAGGCAGGTCTGGTCCTCACTCTTGAGTTTCTCCAAGAGCTGAAACTTGGATGAATGACAACCAGAAGCCTGTTGTTTTCCAAGTCCAGTACTAGCCACTGTACTAGAGAATTCCTTACGGTGTGTTAAGGGGAGTGTGGATTTTAATATATATGTGATGGGTTTTTTTGAGCCACTTGAGATTTTTCATACAGGAAGGAGGTTTGAGAAGGATGCCAAGCACTTGGAATGCAGGAGAAACAGAGATGAGCTAAAAGCCAAGGCCCTGTTTTGCACAACCTCTGTTTCCGGTACAGCCGATTATCCCTTTCACACTTCTTGTTCTTTGTCGCTTTCTCATTTTGCTAGAGGAGCAGAGATGACCTTTGGTCTGATCCCAGGGCATGATGGGGTTGTTCATATACCCCAACCCCAGAGCACTAAGATAATTTACTTGGCAAGGTGGGGGCTGATTTTGACACAGATTCTGTACCGTGTATGCTAAGCAGAGGACGCGTCTAATATGTTCGCATTACTCTACATTGCTGACATGCACTGGCACTTTTTAAACTTCCTGGAGTTCTCTCACCTCTGCAGGTCTCATGCCCACAGAGCCTGTGCTGCCACATTAATGAAGCCAAGCTGCCTGCATGAGACAGAGGTCCCTTCACAGTGAACATTTCCCCTGTGATGAATTCTCTGTTCTTTCCACCCTCTGACCTAATTCTGTTTCCTGACAAGACAGGGGGCCTCATCTGGTAGATATAAGCATGTATGGCACTTCTAAATAGCTTTGTCCCAAGAAGAAGCTAGACTGATTTAGCCATTGAGTAGGTTTAGAGGCGCTTTAAAGGTCAAGCAGATGCTAACCTGTAACACCAGGGGTACGAAAAGTGCATTTTGCTGCCATACCTGTGGGATGGACAGCTGCATCCACAGCTTGCTATGTGCTGCCCTCTTCCGCTGAGCTCTGAACTCTGAACTCTGTGAGTCAGTGTGTCTCGTCAGGAGACTGGGAAGGGGAAAGGAGCCCGGCGTCCCTCCTGAGTCACCCTTCTCCAGCCTGCCCACTGCTCTCTTCCTGAGCCAAACTCTCGCCGGAGTTGCCAGACAGTAACCGTATTGCAAAGCCATATAGGTACAACAGGCGATGACAAAACGCCCATCCTTCTCTAAGTTTGCTCTGGGACATGAGTGATACAGATGTTTCTCCTCTGCCCCTTCCACATCTGCCACAGAAGTCTTGAAAAAGCCAATCACAGTGACAGGTCTGTGCTCACAGGAACCATTAGGGAGAAACCCCGGCCAAGACTCTCAGAAGGGCTGCGTCCTCCTCTCCTTCCCTTCTCTACAGGACACCACCATCTCTAAGTCCCCAAGAATGTTTGCCTGCCTTGTCTGTCAGATTTTACATGTTGTCGCTTGTTCACAACAGTCAAGCTATTCTCGCTAAAGGACAACCTACCATTGCTATTGATCAACTGTCAGCGGCAAAGCCCGTAGGCAACAGCCTCCTCCTCATCATGCTGCCTTCAGACCAAGTGCCAGTGCTTTTTGGCAGGGAGTACAGCAAGAAGTTGGAAAAGCTTTTTATCTTTTCAGATCTACCTCTATGGATATGTATGACCCTTTCAGGACACAAGTATTAAATGTGTCACTTAGTGCCAATATAAATGGTCCTTGGGAAGTTCTCTATTTTAATTAAGTGGATGCATTTTGTCCTCAGAGAGCTCAGCATGTACTTGGGTGAATAAATGTTTTAATAATTCGACTTTGTCTCTCCTAATCTTATAGTTGCAACCCACAGAAAAGCTTTCTTTTCTTTGACACTGAATACCAAATGAAGAATGCTCCATTTTATTTCTCTGTTTTTTTTCCCTTCTGTCCTTGGATCCAAGTTCTCCACCATCATCTGAGAACACAGGGGAGCCCCACCACAGGGCCCATGTGGGCAGCAGCCCTCTGCCAACTCCACAGGGTGCAGCCATCAGCCAGCATCCTCCTCAGCTTTCCCTCCAGGGGCTGCCCAAGGAAGCAGTGCCACCTCTGAGCAGATCTCAGAGCAATGGCTGTGTGTCTTCCAGCACCCACCTGCTTCACTGACCATTGCCTTTCCCTCAGTGATGGAAATGCCCTTTCAGCTTGCTTGTGTGAAACACTCACAGCTTCCCCTGCAGCTGGCTCCTCCTTCCAGGAGTTCAAGCCACTTTCCAGCACTTTGGTTTTGCATTGTGCTTAAAAATCTCTGTTTCTTCTTAAAATTCAGAAGGCAGCTAAGGAGGTGAAAGCAAGCCCCAACAGTCTAAAAGTTGTGCATTGCCAGAAGAACTCATCTCGTGTGATGGAGACTATGCTTGCTGTGCATTTAACCTGAATGTACCCATCAGGCAAAGAAAGGTATCAGTCAGTCATTTTTCCAGCTCAAGCTACAATCTACAACTATTCCTGATGGCCCTGAGATGTGCATTGGATTCAGCACCACAATTTTGTGATGCTGGTGTTATTCTCTAAGGTTGTACAGTTGTGATCTAAAATAGCCTGTCCACAACAGATGTGTTTTCTGGGGAAATATGGAACACACACCCCACTCCTCCATGCCGTGTTCACCCACATTTATAAAAAAACCCACAACATGGATGTCTGTGTGTCACAAACCTGGGATGCTTTTAAGGACAGGAGGAGGAGAGGAAATCTGGCACTGTGAACAAAGGCTGGGCACTGTTTCCCTATGTGAGAGGGTCATTGATCTACAGGGAGAAGGAGGATGGCAGAACAGCAGTTCATCAGACTAGAAATTGTCCTCTACAGCATGTGCCCAGGGCTGTTTGCAGCTCAGTGGGACTGTATCAGCCCAGACCCGATTACTGTCCTCGTAAATTGAACCAAAGCCTGTGCACAGACCATTGAGCAGAAACCCCTGATTTGCTTCATTACAGGAGGGTGGCTCTGCTAATCTCTGTGCCCTCCGCCTGCCAAGAGTTGCAAACTGCTGTATGGCAGGGGTTAATTTCAGCTGCAATCTTACATAAATTTTACTTTAATTGCCTGCATTTGACATCTGTGAGGTTAAGGCACTAAAAGCCGCAGTGGAAGTGCTGAGGAATAAGTCCGTGAGTAATTCCTGTTTTCTCCCCAGCTTATATCGTTTACCTCATTATGGTACTGCCTGCAGCCTTCAGCTGCTCTTTGCTTACTCAGTTAATAGATTTCACATGCCTCTGTGCCACGTCCTTCTCTTAGCCAAACTAACTCTCCATGTAGGCACACCGAATAACTTCCCCTTGTGTCTACTGCTGGTGGGTTACTGTGAAGACCATGCAAGTGCTCTGTAACTGGGATGCAGCAGCTGTGTGCTGAAAATTTAAGGTGCTCAAAGAGCAACCCTTGGCCATGGTTCTTTGCCACAATGCAGCACACACCATGACATGAGTGGTAATGCTGAAACAACCGCTGCTTTCAGAGAGCAAACACTGAAAATGCTGCCTATGCAGGAGAGGACCAGCTTGCAACTGAGCTGCACCTCAGTTACCTCAGGCTGCACCTAACCTGGAGCAAACCCAGAGCAGGGACATGCAAACAGCCCTGGCACTCTGGTCTCTGTCAGGGTTTGGGTGAAGCAGGCCCTCGCTGTCAGCATGAGATGCACGCTTCGTCACCCTGTGCCCTCATCTGGAATCCAGGTCTTGGGATTAGGGGCACAAAATGTGTTGCTTTTTTAGACCACACACACACACACACACACACCCCACACACACACCCCATTGCTTGTTGTCTTCGTGCACACTTCTAGTGCTGCAAAGGGCTGCAGGACACCATGGGGCTCCCAAAGGGGCAGCTCCTGCCCAGTGGGAACTGCTATGGCTCTCTTGAAGTGAACACTGAAGCCCTCCAAGGGGTTCACGCTGGCTGAGGAGATACTCTCTGGCATCTCTGGAAGCTGTTATAGACCACTTTCTGGATGAGAAGTAAGAATTCAGAACTAATTCAAGATCCTCTTCTGGGTCATTGTGGAAGCATGCAGTATTTGGAAACCAGGAGAGCACAAAGGAGAAAATACCTTCATTGCTCAGAGTTACCTGATGTAACATTAAAGGCTCAGTTCTTGTAGCTCTCATGTTATGATGTTCACTTGGCTTTCTTGGAAGACATTTAGCTAATCAGTATAATTTAATAGATTTGTATCCGTAAATATAGCTGCACAACTCCTGCGATGTACTTTTGCTACAAAGCCTGCTGTTACCAACCCTCTTTCCATTTAAAAACTGTGGTTTCTGGAGTCTGCCAACTACAAGAATTTCAATTTGCACTTTAAGAAAATATACTTTTCTTCTGTACTCCTTCAGGTTGTGAAGCAAAGTTTGAAAGTATGTTTTCGCTGCACTGTGAAAAAGCACAGCACCAACAAGTAAGTATACCTGATGATTTTTAAGCTAAGCTCACAGCTTTGTGAGGGTTTATGTGCAATTTTGAATGTGTGGGGCTATGAATAATAATTATGGTCTTGAGGCAATGAGGTGTAAAGGTGTAAACAATGTAAGATTTCCCCAATGGGTTGAAATGAGACTCCTTCAAGTCTTTTGTGAAATTTCGACACAGGTCAAAGAAACTGTTTCTGAGCAGCAGGTGGGCTGCAATATTGGGAACAGGTTCTTCCAGTGTTAACGAGCGAGCATCCTGCCTCAGAAATTACATCCAAGCATTTTCAGAGCAGCGGATCTTATAAATATATCCTTTATGTTCTGATATGTGAGATCGGGCACTGGAGGATGCATCTGTTTTCCAGCAGAGAGGATCTGAATGATGAAGTTCGAAGAGAAGAGTTAGAGCTCAAAAATTAAGTCTCACTATCAAGTACCCTGCAAAACAAGAAAACTAGACCAAGATTCAGAGATATTTGGGATGAGAGGCATGCAAACCACCCCAGATACTGATGACTTCAATATAATGGCATGAATATGGGTCCCTCACAAAACTCGTGAGCATCCTTCATGTTTCAGACAGTTTTTGCCCCCATAAAGTCTACCTGAGATGCAAGCTCTGAATGAAATTCCTCTAGGGCAATTAGCCAAATTTCCTCTTGCTATTTGTTGTCCATTACTCAGGCATTTTTGTCCAAATATTTTAATATATATTTAATGTCCCATCTTGAAATTGTCAATATGCAATTCTTCATCAATTCTCCTGATGTTTTTCCATACCAAACTGCATATGTGCAATTGGAGGTGGAGTTCATGACCTTTAGCACATAAAGTCCAGGATCATTGTAGAAATGTTCATAAAAACAGAGTTGCTACAAGGTACGTAACAGTTTTTAGCTACTCCTTCTCCTGCCTGGTATTCTCCTGTAATGAATTTCTTAATGGTTTGTTGAATTACTGGAAAGAATCCAAAATAATGACATTACCAATTTCCTTGGAGTAATACTTTGCTGGAGTGGCCTCCAGCAAACTGACGTCTGGGAAGCTTTTCCTCCCAATACCTGAACGATAGTTTTTAGGGGTCAGCTTTGCCAGCTTTTGCTAACCTTGCTGCTTGCACTTCTCAAATGCCAAGAATGTCACAGCCACAAACACTTTAGTCTTTTGTGGCTCTTCAGCTCTCAGGCTTTAGTAGGAGATGCCCCTGCAATCACCTTTAATTGCTTGCCTTTTGGGTTTTGCTCCCAGCTTTCCAGCTTCTCCCTGGTAGCATGAAGCCAAGAAGAGAAAGGGGGACTCCAGAAGTGACACTGCTGGGCTCATGCAGTGCCCCTACCATAACTCCTCTTCCAAGTAGTTCATGTGGCTCAGCCACACTCATGCCACCCATTTACCAAGGCAGAACTGGAAAGCGGTTGATATAAACCACTAAGTGAGATGATGCTTCTCTTTCCCTTGCTGAATAAGTTGAGGTTTCAAGCATCCAGCCCAACCTTGGCTGTTACTTTTTAGCATCTCACTACACAGCAGACCTGCTCCAGCAGCAGCCCCCCAGGTGGTTCTGCTGACTTCCATGTCCTGCATTAAGTCAGGCTATGTCTCACCTGGAGGTTTCCTCCTGTGGCATTGCCTCAGCTGGGCACAGGCACCTAACAGTAGGTCAGGTGGCTTGTGCCTATCACAGTGCCTTTCCCAGTGCCTGAAAAACTTTATCCCTCTCCCATGTATTCCTCTTCATTCTCCTCTGTCTCAGTTAGTCATGCTCCCCTTTTTCACATGCACGTTCTTTCCATGCAGATATTACAATTACGCAGGCTGTAATGCACTGAAAGATTTCTTTTCCCTCCTCCACAAATATCTAAATTTATCCCTAAGTACCTAGTTAATCTGTCTGTCAGATCCAAATGTCCCCAACATTTGGGGGTGTTTGGGTTTGGCATTCTGATTCAGGCTTATCTAGAGAAAACATTGAAAGGTCACTGCATTTTACTTCATCCAGCAAATGAAGCTGAAAGCCGTTCAGCACTATTGTATGAATGTACTGCCTGAAACCAATATCTACTTGCAAACACAGTGTGACTAATTTGGGTCTGAAAGAGTTTTATGTAAGTATTGTTTTACTTTTAATGTTCTCTTTACTTTTCATCGTTTCTTTAAATCCCACCAAAGGCAATCTTTCTCACAAGATTATGTCTTGGCATTTTCACTCAATGATATTGACTTCCTAATGGCAGCGGGAGAATAAACTAGTAGATTAAACTGTCCAATCAATTGCCCTCCTGCCTGTATTATGTGCGTTATTTCCCACTGTACATATTCAACATTACACTCTATGATCATTAACACAGCAGGTGCTGTTAGACAATGAAAGCCAGCAGCATGCCAATAAAAGGTTTAATGAATAACATGATACCCTTACCAAAAGCCACAGAAAAGTTATTTTAGGGAAAGAGGAACTGTGTGTTGGGGCACATTGTACATGAAATAGGGTTGTCTGCACTAATAAGCAAATACTCTTTTATTGCAGGGCTGGTGCTGAAATGCTGGCCCAGAGAGGAAACTGAGTTTGAGGAAAATATCCCCTTGGATCAGAGAGGTGGACAGAGCAGACATTACCTCCCAGCAATTCGCTTTCTATGCTATACAGCTTAACTGTTCAGCAGGACATTAATGCCAAGAAATTTAACAAGCGTTTTTCCAGTTTCAGCACTGCCAAGTTGCTGAGCCATAGCGTCACTCTGCTCCCTAAATTTGCCATTCAAATCTTACCTGCTGCTCTCCTCTGCTTTGTGAAACAGGACACAAAGCTGCACTTCTTCCCAAAGAGAGGGTCAGACTTGCAGCTGCCCAGTTAGGGCTTCTCGTTCTCAACTGACACCCTTTCCCACTGATGCTCTTGTACTTGCCAGGCTGAGAAACCCCGTTAGCATCTGCTGGACAGCCTGACTTTGGCACAGCTGGATTTGCAAAACAAACAGTGCTGTTATTCCAGCACAGACACATTGCGTGACCAAGAAACACTTGAACCAAGGAAGGTGAAGACTGACTTCTGGTGGGATGGAGGTTAATTCATGCCTGAAAGACTCTTAGAGAGTGAGAAGCAATTAACCAGCCATGGGCAGGGCAGGAACATAGGGGTAGCACCGACCAGGGTCTCTGCATCCAACCGACTTGGTGCTGCCTTGTGACATCCCTCTGGTAAGAACTGAGGGGCCAAGGGAGAGCAGGGGAACATCAGTCTCGTCTGGCTGGGCAGCCAAATCTGCCCGCTCCTGGCTGTCTTCTCTTGCACATGTTTTCTCAGGTTTTGAACGGGCCAAGTGAAGTTTCTTTCATTATGTCTCCTGCAAGATCACTGTGCAAACTAACAGGATGTGCTGTTAGGAAAGGGACTGTTGGCATCCAGTCTGAACTCCTTTCTTAGTTTCACCTCTTTGTTTATGTTTGCTTTGAATTTGCTAGTTAAGTCCCTTTATCTACATTATTTATAGGTTTTATGTATTTCAAGACTCTTCCTTTGTTCCCAGGCTGTACTTGTCTATTAACCTAACTAAGCTAATACATTTTGAAGTCTTTTCATTCTTCCTTGTACATCAGGCTTTGGACCTTGATGAATCTGTTCGCTGCACTGATCTGAATTCTCTCCCATTTATCAGATCTTCTTCATCTTATACAGAAATGAACAGGCTATTCCAGGTGTGACTGTGAAAAGATTATATCTATATCTTCCAGCCTCATTATAAGATGCTCTGGCTATTTTACCTCGCTATCCTGCATTGCAAATACAGTCCCCTAAGAGTCTTTCCATGCCATTTCTTTGCAGGTTTATCTGATTGTGCATGTCTTAGATTGTTCTTTCCCCGTGTGAATTAGAATAGCTTTTCATTTTGATTGGGTTTTATTCCATAAATGGTATCTCATTTTCTCACTTTCTCCCTGTATTTTTTATCTGGACGAGTTCTTTCCTATTTTTTTCATGTCTTTTTTATATTAGTAATTTCCATCAATTATCTGGGACTTTCGTTAGTATGTTCTTTATCCTCTACTTTAGATAATTAGTATAAGCATAAAAGAACAATTGCACATTATTTAATAAATGTCTCTGCTAGTGTCCCTGCTGACCTATAAGTCGTTACTTCAACCATTTGTTTGTAATGTTTAATTTTATTTTTAAAAGACATGTGATCATCTCTTAACCCTGGTAAATGATGCTGAGATGAAGATTCAATGGACACTCTCATAAAATATTCTACAAATAACTCCAAATATAACAGTAAGAGGAGGTCATACAAGATGCCCATTGCAGTCTCTCTTGTCTGCAGAGTCTGTATTACATATGTTGTTTTCCCAGAGCTGTTTGTTTTGTAATTTTGCTGTTATCTATTAACCTTGACAAAGAAGGGTGCTCAGAAAGACATGACATTTCTGTGCTTTGCATTGTTGACTCTTTTTTTGTTTTAAATTAAATTCTGTGGCTCTGAAAGGACATTACCTTTCAAAGGAAAAAATAGATTGTCTTCCTTTTGTGACAAAACTACACCAGACTACTGGAAACTACAAATTACTTTTTCTGGCTTCAGAAGCTCAGCAAAGCTTTTTCATTATTTGTATTTCCAGTGAAATTAGTAAAAAATCTGGCCCAATGCTGACTACATATGGAAATCACCCTCACAAAAGGTAAAATCCTTGGTTTTACAGCATAAATCAGGGTCCTGTTTTTTGAAGCACAATTCAGTTCTTCCAATAACTTCTTGGGGAATGATTGGTTCCCTCTATAATAAAAAAAATTTTGCAATGCACTGTGAGCATACTGTCCCAGAACTGCAAAAAAAGGTCATAAAATCCAAGAGCTTCAAGAGGAACAAATTATCCATGTTTCCCCATTTACCTTCGGATTTTCCTAACTGGTGGATAAGCAGTTACTCTTACATCACTCTAATTTCTCTCCTTGTGTTTTTGTGGCTCTCCCTGCTTATGACATCCCAGCCTTCATGCTGTCAGAAATGCTCTTTCAAGACCTTTCAAGGCTTTCAAGACCTGCATGCTTGCATGGAGAGTGGCTGTTCCTCTCTTGGTGTTCATACCATAACCTGGCCAGGGCAAGAAATCAGACTTCTTCTGAAAATCCTGTACAGCTTTTACTGATCTTTAGCCTTCTAGAAAGCCTTGGACTATGCCAAATTTGTAATATTTACATCAGTGACATAGAGATTTTATTGGCCAATACTACCAGAGCCCCGCTGGTTTACATTGTCTCACTGTTTAGTGGGAGAAGAAGGATACTCTCAGACTCCCAAGACACTCCCCCCTATACTGAAGGACTTCTGCAAAATCTCTAGGTCTTTGCAAATCAATTCCTTACCAATATTTCTTTTAATAATGTTTTTCTCCCTGCTCACTTAGAAACAGCCTAAAAAAGCCCACACAACTCACATTATCATAGTTTGCTTATATAGACATCACACCTGCATTTTGCGTAAGCACTGTACATATACCACACCTTTCCTTTGTCTGCTTTTCTTTGTGATGGAAGATTTTTCTATGCAGCTATTCAGCATCTCGGCCGTTCTCCATTCATCATTAATTTCAGATCCTTCATAATTTGTAAATGGCATTGCAGAATTACTCACACAAACGCTATAAAAAAGATGGTTTAAAGTATGTGAATGTCTCAACTGAGTAATCCCTGCCTGTACAGATAGTTGTACCAACGGTAGCTTTGTAGGCCCTAAAACAGCATCAAGTATTATCAAAGCAGACCTGATTTGTTGCTGCAAAATCAAACTCACAGCAAAAACGCAGTGTCAGAAGTGCCTTGAATTAATCTAACATAAACAATGACACTGAAAAAATGTTATAGTGGCACATGACTGGCAGTATACGACTGAAGTGGTCCACCGGCAGTGAGTGGCTTTCAGTGTACATATATTTGTTTGAGCCTGTAATTACATAGACTAAGTGGATTGGTCTGAGAAAAAAAGACCTGTTCTCACTCAATTCAGTGAATATTTCCTGCTGAAGAGAGATTACCAAGTGATAGTGCATAATTTTGCTAGTGAAACTTGAACATTATGTGCGTTTCTCCCTGGTAATAAGCAAAGCCAATCAATCCCAAAAGTTGAGCTGATGAGTAATGGTTTCTTTTAGGAACCAATCATGTCATATGCCCGTACACATGCCAGCGCCTTCTTAATCTCTGTTAATCGTACGGAGACCAATGACAGTTGACTGAGTTTTGTTGTTCAGTAAGCTCCACATCCAGTAATTTCAGATGGTTTAAAGCAGACCTTACACAAGATAGTAAGTCTAAACAACAAAAACTCAAGACTACTCCATCAATTAAATCTAATGATTTTACAGCACTAGTGCAAAAATATAAAAGAAACCTTCATCTTAGCCTTGGAAAACGTTTTTAAATTATGTAAATTGTATTTTATAACACAGAACCCTTAAAATTATTTCCACATTGTAACTGGAAAAAAATACGTACTATAAAATCACAAGCACCTATAACTCCAACACATTTTCCTTAGAAGAGTTTCAGAGGTTTATTGACACTTTCTTCTATTTCCCTTACCATAAAACAGACGCAAAATTTTAATTGCACTAAAGAAGGAATATCAGAGAAGAGTGTTGTTCCCACTACACTGAAAAAACAACTCCCTGTATGTCACTTTGACCAAAGCATATCAGCATGAAGTACAGATGGGATTGCAAATAGTTTGGTCTGTGCTCTGCTTCTGCGTTAGCAGCCTTGAAGGTTTGAGTCCATCCCAAGGGCTATGGGTGATGCCCCTGAGGAGGCTGACACACCCTTCAGGGTACCCAAAGCTGACCACAATCTTGCCATGCCTCTGCTCTGGCTGGACCGACCCTTGTTTAAGGGCTCCCTGAGCTTCTGGCTGCAAACCTAGTCTTGTCCTAATGCATCAGTGCTTTCCTCAACATGTTTCTACTCCAGTGCTAGAGCTGCTCTGACTCCTGGCCAAGCCCTTGCCTGCTCTGGCTGACTGATGAGCCTTGCTCTCAGCTCCCAGCTCCCACTTGCCTTCTTGCAAGCCCGCTGTGGTTCCCCACATCCTCACCCCAGTCCCATCTCCACTCTCTGCTCTGGTGGCAGGAGCCTCTTCAAAGCACCTAAGCAGCAGGCACAGGGCAGTCCTGCACACCAAGGTCTCTGCCTGTGCTGGGTCCTGCCTATGGCTCAATGAACAGTCCATGCCTGCTCAGCCCAGCACACCATACCCCTAGATTGCTAAAACATTGCTTGGGAAACAAAATGACAATGTAAGTAGAAGCACTAGCTGGAAAACCAGCCACGTTGCACACAAACCTGCCTAAACCTGTGCTGAGCTTCAATCCCAGCTCTGCACAGCTTAATGATGGATTTGATTGGAAATCTGTATCCATCTGCCTCTGAGGTGCCATCTCACCCATCTAGAGGCTGCCTTGAGAATGCAAGTGCTCTCCTTCACACGCAATTTTTTTTATTGCTCACATGCTCTCCTTTTTGAAAATAATAAAATATTTAAGCTAGAAGAAAGAAAAGAAATGGAAACGCATTCACTAAAACTCCAGGGGCTGGCATGCTTCATCGTGTACGTTGGCGGATGACATTTCTCTGCTTACCTCTGCTGCGGTAGCTCTCTGGTAGCACGCAGCAGCCTCATCTTTTCTCTTTCAAATGTGAAATCCTCTTCTGGATGCAGGGTGCAACTACTGGCAAATATTCACTTGCATGGCATTTTCTGACAGAGTTGGCTGCCAGGGTCTGCAAACGCCAAGTCAGACACACACGTAGGACCTCGGCATGTGCTTTAAAATACAGTGCTTGTGCAAGTGCTCTGCTGACCTGGAGACAGGGAAAGGAGAGTAACGATCACAGAAAGAGAGACTTTTTAAATGCAGTCGGTAACTTTGCATTGCACTGCGTCCCTCTGCACACAGAAATTGCTGGTAGGACGGTCGTTCCCCCAGACGATGTTGTGAGCTCCTCAGAGGCATGCTGGCAGCAGCTGCTGCCTCTCAGAGATCCTCCGTTAACTCTTTAAGACCAGCAGTGAGTAGCTTTGGAAGTTAACAGTCAATTTGCTGTACCAGTTGCCCTGGCAGTCTGACAATTATGATGGTGAAAACTGAACCAGGGAATCCAGGAGGGTTTCTGAAACAGGCAGGCAAATTGGCTTTCGGAAAGGTTCTGACTCCTATTGTAGAACACCTTCATCATTCACAAAAGAGCTCTGCAACCCAGCAGTGACCTAATTATTAAACACTGCTCTCGAAGGCCCTGTCTCCTGTTTGCTGTTTAATGTCTTTTAGGTGAATTCTGCTTTAATGGCATTTTTCCTTCCATTTTCTTGAATGGCTTCCTGGCTTTGTGCTCATGCCAATAGCCTGTGGGTTCTGTCTGTACTGAGTCTGGAAATCTTTCTTTCCCTTCTCCCCAAGCCAACCATGTTCAAACACAGTGCTTGTGGAGAGGTGCTAATGTGTTTCCCTGGCC
The DNA here is from genome assembly GCA_031468815.1 of Morus bassanus. Taxonomy (NCBI): domain Eukaryota; kingdom Metazoa; phylum Chordata; class Aves; order Suliformes; family Sulidae; genus Morus; species Morus bassanus. The sequence continues at coordinate 64,666,930 of CM062567.1, read as the reverse complement.
TCCTCAGACAGGATTTAAGAGCTGGTAGTTAAAAGCATAATGTAGAAAAATGCATTTGCAAAAGGATACTTTTTTCCCCCATTTTTTTTTAAGCAGAACAATCTAATTTTCTCTGAGAAACTGAGCCAGAATTCATTTTACTTTGTGCATACTTGGTTATAGCTGAGTTACAATTTAATTGCAGATGTAGTTTTCTTTTTTCAGTTCACCACTCTTTAAAGGTCTGTCATAGCTCTTCTTCAGACTTTACCTGGGTCACCTAATTTCCTCTCCCCCATGGACCAGTAATATGAGTAATGGTTGGTGCATAATAAAATCACAAGTGGTTTAGGTTCCATTTGGAAGATGGTGCCTTCCATTTTAGAAATAAAATATTTTCCTGATTTTTCACTGGCAGTGCAAGATTTTCTGTAATATCCAGCTCGTCGGGCATTTTGATCTTTCTTTTGATTAACTCTTTCAGACCATACATTTTTCTGCCTGTAACTATAGTTTCCTGTTTAACTAATATCGTGGTATTCAGTTTTCTGCAGAATAATGCTATTTTATGGTCAAGTTTGCAATTTTCAGAGATGAAGTAATCCATTCTCTCTTGCTCCACTGAAATCTTGGCACTTAACTCCTTTCTTACATTCTGCACCTTTGAATGTGCCAACATGTTTTTTCCTCCTGATGAAGCTCCTCTTCTCTTACACTCTCCCAGCCCTACCTCTCTCCAGCTTCCTGATATATTGTGCTGAGGGGGTCAAGCCAAATGGCTACTTAATGGCATTTGTTTTGGTGATTTTTATTATTTTCATGCCTGCCTTTAGCCTCTGGACATAGACCACTGATTCCTTTCATGTCCAGCCATTTGAGTCAATGTGTTGGTGACTTGCTACTGTCTTATTATGGCTAATCCAATGGAATGAATATGGTTTAGGTTATGCTGGAGCTTGACTCAGTGCTTATTAGAGCACAAGCATCTTGTGTCACCACAAGCAAGTCACTTATGATAAAGAAAATAAGACACCTATATGTTTAGGTGTCTAAATCCCGGCATGAAATCCATCAGCTTTAATCCTTAACTCAACCCTCACTGAAACTCTTCCTGCAAGGAGCAGGTCTGAAGATAACTTCCAGGGTCTGTGGTGAAAAGTTAAGCTGCAAATGTTGTTCTAACACTTTCTCTGAGACTAGTTTGATCCAGGTTCTTGAATATGTTCAGCCTGGAATAGAATAGGTTGAACTTGCATATTAAACACTTTCTAATGTAAAGTGGAACAGTTTGGAGTTAAGTGCCATCTGTACAGCCTAGCCTGAGAAATGAAGAAGTATCTTCTTGGCATCCCTGTTTTTGTAAACTTGTTAATCAGACTTGCCTGATGCTATGTGAATTTCCCAGGGTGACCTCATCAGACACATGCTTCAAGTGACCCTTTTAAGGTGGCTAGATGCCGCGTATGTGAGCAGGTATTTCTTATTTGGTAGCTAATGACCCATAAATCATATGCAAGTAAGAGCTACTACAAAGTATTTGCAGATAAAAATAACTTCCTTGTATGCTGTAATAAACTGCATGGGTTTGTATCACGGATATTGCAGTGCCGGGGAGGGCGCCTTAAGTATAAGCTTTTCACACAGGTATCTTTTGTTTGATAATGGTTGAGGGGATGTTATTCTGGGGAAAAAACATTTGGTTTGTTTGGTTTTGTCAGTAATTTACTGAGTTAATTTGCTTCCTGCATACGAACATGTTCATGCTTCTGGGCAATTGCTATATTATTATAAATTGAATTAAGTACTAGGATGAAAAAAGCATTTGGATGGATGTGGCTTATATGTGCGGAACGTATAACTATCTTGAGCTTTATCATGCTGCATTTTTTAAATTGATATCCAAGCTGAATGGTTTCTTTTTCCCACTGTTGCTAGATGCTAGATGCTGTAGCAGTGCAAGAGTTAAGCCTGTCTGGTGATGGGGCTCTGGTACATGATGTTCCTTCGATTCACCAAGGTGGTTTCTCTCTAGAGTTTCTGGTCAGGGAGCAGATTAACAGCTGGCAGGCTGATGGTGGCACAGATTCCCAGTCAGACAACTGGGACCCTCGGCCCCAGCTGTGGGAGGTCTTCTTTTCCCCCACAATAGTATCCCAAGCAGAATGACCTGTAAATGAACTAGAGGGAGGGAGTAAGAGCTGGTCATGTGGAACTGACTCATTTGCTGTTTGAAAGTTATGCAGAGTGCAGAGAAATAGGCACGTTTTAGCAGCAAAGGGAGCAGCACAATGAGGAAGCACACAGAATTGGTATAATTCCTTGGTATAAGCTCAGAAAAACCTGTTGACTTCAATGGGATTATAGCAGATTGTGGCATTTTTCTCAAAAATAGATCATTAAATGAGGAATAGCATCTTCGGAAATATCATAAATGAAAAAAAAGTAAACATATTTCTCTTAAATAGAAATTATAATTAACTGTGTCTCTTCTTGGAATAAGGCTAAGGAAGAGAGGTAGAAGGAAAAATTTGAGCCCTGGAATGCAACTGTGTTGAGGTTGTCACCTGAGGGACAACTGAAGGCCAGCTACTGTAAGTACTTCCAGCCCTTTTAAGCAACGAGGTCTGAACCTCAGGTCTTTGTAGTAACTTCCTGAGCACTTCCACCTCCCCTGCGGCACAAGGACTCTGTGGGCCATGTGCTGAGCAAAGAGTGTCCTTTTTTCTGTGCTGCATCAGGGTAGCTTTCTCTTATAGTAAAACTTAAATGCCTTGTTTTCTCAGTATTTCAGCCTCAAAGTTAGTGGATACCAAGAGGTTAAAATGCAATTGTTTGCTATTAAAAAAAAAAAAAAAAAAAAAGCCTGCCAAAAAGGAAATGGGGAGGAAAAAAGATGATGAATCTAATAGATCTACAACCTGCTTTGCTTCCAGCTTAGAAGCCCCATGGAGAATAAGGTAAGGTGTCTGACTAGTACTGCCTTGAGAAAATAACAGAATTATTGTTCAGGTTTTTTGAAATGTTACTGTTATCCAGAAAGTGTTAGATTAATACTTTTTAGAAAAATGCTAATGAAGAATGCACCCAGGGAGTGGTCACAGAAAGTAGAAATATTTGGAAGATGGATGAAAGAAGAAAAACACTGTCCTTGTCCTGCTGTACTGACTTCCCTAGCAACATAGAAAAAGTTTTCAGTGCTTTAGATGGCTTTCTGTTCTGCACTGGGACAAGACTAATACTCTCTCAAGATCACCAGGGCCAGGACTGCTGCCACAATGGAGCCTGCAGCCCACCAGCTAGGCACTGATTCCCTCTAGGGCTTTGATGTGAGATCTAGCCATCCAATTTCAGGTGGAATGTGGGAGTGAAGCATGCTGAGACTTCCTAGTCAGCATCCTTGTAAACAAGGACATCCTCCTCTGGACTCTCCTAGGGGTAGAGAACCTGTCATTAGAAGAAAATTTTTTTAGAATAAAGTTTCTAGCTTCTGAAGCTACTCATGCTCAATTTTTATGTAGCTTTTGGCAATATACTGGGTGTTTAATCAATTTTAATTTCTGTTTGGACTTTTTAAGGGTGGTTTGCAATGTGTGCTGTAAGGAAGCAATAGCACCATTGAACTAAAATAGTGAAATAGGATTTAATAGCAAATTACTCATAATAAAGATGAGTCTTATGCATCTGCTGATTCACTCAAAGAGCTATTAATTAAAAAGAAAAGTGCAAAGATTGTTGATGACATTTAATCTGTCACCTTGGTTTCACTGAAGACAGATAGCTAGGAGAAGGAGAGATGTCCTACTATAGGATGACCTTTTCCAGCCAAGCAAAATCCCTGTTTTCACACTGTTCCCAGAGCTGTCTCAGCTTAAACTCATTTGAATGTTTCAGGCATACTCTTGGGCTCTAAATGAGCTGCCACTTTCCCATTTAAAAAAATAAAAAATAAAAAAATCCTGGCAAAATCTTTGTGAACAGTTCAGCAAAGATGCCTCCTCAATGTGCACCATCAAACAAAAAGGCTTATGGGATATGCACTTCTGAAAAAAGGGCTCAAAAACCAATATGAAAAGGATTGTTGGGTTCTGTTTAAATTAATATAACCGCATCTCCAAAGTATCTGAAAGAGAGTGATAGAAAATGAGTGAAATCTTTTGCCTGCAGTGACTCAGTGCAAGAATGCCCCAGCACGAAGCACAGTTTGATCGGGCTGATGCGAATGCTGTCGGTCCGGTTATAACTTGTATAAGTGAGTCAATTTTGCACTCCTCAGCGGTTTCATCCCCGTCATGACCATTATATGACAATAAGCATTTCACAAAGAAGTAGCCTCATCTTCTAGCTCAGGTTAATTACCTGTCGAGGAGGGGCAGCCTGCCAGCTCCCAAGCAGCCTAGCACCCACTTTCTCCAGCGCTACCTTCCGCTGAAACTGGCTGCACTTCAGCAAATGAGCCAAAGGCAGCCAAGATGGCTTCTGCTCCTTGACAAATTGCCTCCTTCCCTCTCCTTGTTTCTCCATCCTTCTGCTCTGTGACAGTTCCCCCACTGTGGAAGTGGAGAAGGTTTCTTCATCACAACGAGGGAGAAGGAGCCGAAGGCAAACGGCTCTTCTGTGACACCTCCCACTGCACAGCCCCCACCGGTGCTTCTGAGCGATCACCTCAGTCCTGCAAATTCTGAAAATCCTTAATTTTTTTTGCCAGAAATAGCACTGGCAACTCTGGGCATTCATTACATAGTAATGCAATCCCTTGACTTTCCTGACAATTTTTTGTTTGTCTGTTTTCAGCAGCTCCATTGCTATTAAGCAGTAAATGTGATAAGCAGTGTAGATAGGACATCAGTCTTATTCTCATCAAGACTAAACACTGTGAGAAAAGCCCCAGTTATCTCACAAATCTGCTTAAATAATTCTGCAGGTACCATTGCTGAAATTACTCATGTTCTTCGCTGCAGTGGCTTTGTTCTGCTTCGTGCTATAGCTCAGCCACTGGCATTTGCAAAAAAAATAATTTAAACATCATTCAACTTAACAACTGATGTAACAAACATCAGACCTTCCTTTACAAGTCTTAGCAGCATCCTATTTTGTTTTTAAAGTCACACTGCTACTGTGAGCCATGCTGGAGTTAATGGGGTAACCACATTCCCTCCCTCTTCTCCAAACCACCCTCCTCCGGGTGTCAGCATCCACACTGTTGTCCACAAATTCTAACTCCCTTTTTTTTAAAAATCCGTAACTGACAAGGTTCACAGATGACACAGTCATGTGCATCTTGCTGCCCCAGCCTTCCCTTTCGGCAGCCATGCCCAACTCTCTCTCATGTGCTATTGTTATGTGTAGGAATAGGCTAGTACCCATGTGAATAATTTACAAACAGCCCACTGGTTGTTCAAAAGCCGCCTGAATCCCAAAAGGTGCCTGTGCCTTAGGTGGATAGTTGAGGTTTGCGTGCAGCTACTTGGGGCCCACCTGTGGCCATCTGTTTTCCTCTCAATCTTAATTGCTATGTAAAGAGCAAAAGCACACTTGCCAAATCTCTCTGTTTTCTGTAATTTATGGTTGCAAGCTGCTGGAACGGTACGTCTGTTGTTTTCTTATGAAAAAGATGCCACACATACTAGCAACATGACATTCATCGCATCATGAGCACATCATTTACCTGATACTTTTCTGTTCAGTGTGGCGTAAGTGGATTCAAGGCCAGATGATACTCACAGCAATGTACCTAGCTAACAAATGCAACACTGAGGTCAAGAATAGCACATCCCTTCCCGAACCCTGAAATTTGTTTCAAAAGCTCTGCAGTGACTTCAGCTTGCACAGAGACGCCGAAAATGTTATTAATAATATAAAATCTTTAAAAAGACCTAGACAAATTCATTAAGCCCACTGACCTCTTGCTTAGTGAATTCTGTGGGCTGCATGCTCATTACATATAGGAGTCCAGCTTTTCCAATGCTATTTAATTTATTGTTTCTCATGGCAAACGGGCTGGGGGAAGAAAAGCTTCAGGGCCAGTTCTCAATGCAGTCTTTATAATGTGTTTTTTATAACAGAGTGCTGTGCATGTTCTGAACAAAGTCTCTCTTACTTCTGCATCAAGTGCTGTGACAGTCTGAATGGTGCCATAGGCATCAAGTCGAAGAGTGCTTTTCTGCATCCTTTTTCCCATAAAATGGAAAATACCAACCTCTCTGCTAACTCAGGAGCCCCCCGGCCACCCTCTAGCAGGTCTCCAGGACACTGGTCATCCCAGACTCGCAGTGCACCCAGGCTGGCATCAGACTAGCCCTTCTGTGGATGCCATGCTCTGCTTGGGTATGTCTACGCTAGCATTGCAGTTCACATTAGGACCATGCTTTTGAAAATGATTTCTTGATTCTCCCCATTTACTGTGCTTGGGTTCACACTGCCCAACCCAGGGTCCTTCTGCAGGAGCTAAACTGAACAATGTGCTTCAGCTACTAATGGGCGATGACTCCCTGGGAGCACACTACAACTACTCTGAAGGAAAAACTCCTGAAACACACAGAGTGCAGATGTTGGGCCCTCAGCACCATTTTGCTCCTAATGTAGATGTAGCCATCATTCACTCTTTGCGCTCTGATCCATTTTGTATCCAAAGTGCTGCAATGTGTGCAAAGCAAGCTGAATAATACATAAATTCCACCAATATGGATGCATGTCTATAGAGGAAGTTACTGTGAAGTTAGTGAGTGGGACTGTAAACTTACCGTACACTAGCTCTTTCTGTAGACCACTCCTAGTGGTAGTTTACTCTTCCCTGAAAATGGTATATTCTACTTTGATGAGAATTTAAAAGCTACTTTACAGCACATTAAGTTTCCTATGCTCATAAGCCTTCAGACAACAGGAATGCTGGATGATTAAATATTAATCTGAATCAACTTTCAGAGTGGTTTTGTTAAACTGTTTCAAATTTCTGTGTATTGACATTCAGAATTAAAGGGCATGTACTTCATTTTTTTTCCAAAATGAACTACAATTTACTGAGAAAACCTTGGTTCTGAATAAGAGAGTCAACACAGGAGCTTAGCTTGGTTTAATGATCCATTTTAAAAATCTGAAACTAGTCAATTTGGATTAATTTTTTTCTGAGAACCACAGTGTAGATAAACCCCACAGAGATCACACTGATATTATTCTTCTCTCATTGTCCTTGATTTTCAGCCAAATGGCTTAGGAGAACCCTTTAGACCGTGAAGCCTGTAATGAAGCAAATATAATACTTTTAGGTGCAATGTTGAATTTATACAATGAATTTATTTAAGAAGCATTAACCCTTGAGGTTGAAATTTTGCCCAAAGCAGGACAGGATCAAGCTTAACACTGTTGGATTCTTTTTCCATTTTTTTGGCTGCCTGACCGTGTCTTTATTCAGTAAGTATGGTTTCATCTCAGAGCCTTGGGTGCTTATGTTTGGTTTGAGAGACGAAACCTAATTTCCAAATTGCTTGCAGTTTATGCTCTGTATTTCTTCCCATTTATAGAATGTTTTCTGCCTTGGTATTTTGAGTGGGCAAATCCCAACACTAGCAGAATATCTTTTCAGCCTGAGCATGGCTGCTGGGATTTGCTATACCAACACGGAGGCAGACATATGTTGTTTTTTACATCCAAACACTTCATAGACAAGCAATTTCTGAACACGTGGTGTGGTCTACAATCAGGTCAGTATTGCTGCCTGGGTGGGATGTACACTGCCAGCCACCTGGGCTTGGCACCTTGGTCAGATCTCTACACGGGGACAGTTTACAGTGTAAGTTTGCATCTGCTCTGGAAAAGGTAGTTGAAACCTAACTATACATGTTGTTCTCATAAGGTTCCTGTTTTGAAAAATGCTGTTAATATGTATAGCTGGGTCTCATTTTCAAGTTGAAGAGCCAAGTAGCTAAGTTTCTTGCTTGGCAGAGTTACCCTCCCCTCCGCCACCCCCGTGACTCTCAAAATAAACACAACAATAAGGAAATAAACACCTTTGTACATAACAAGCTCAATGAGGTTTCTGTTTCAGGGTAGATTTGCATATACTACCTTAAAATTGAGTTCAGCTTTAATTGGACAGTGTCTTGTATGCTGTTTGTTACGACTGTGTTCTTGCAACTGGATACAAGAGATTATAGAGACCCGAATTCACTGCTGTGACTCTCAGCAAAGCTGCAGTAACATAACCTGATGTCTAATAAAAAAGGAAATACTAGAGCTGTAGCTCACAGCAATATTATTTCTACACAAAAAGGATATGGAGTGTTTATAAGCCATCAACACAGTAGGTCTACCATGTCTTCTGTGACTTTCTTAATTTCCTTTGTTTGTTTAACTCTTGTGGTTTTCCAACCTGGGTAATTTTCCCTGAAACAGTTTGAAAAATTGGCTTTAATATAAAAAGTACATCCTGCTTGCAGCAGGTTATATAATTTCTACATATAGTTTGCAGAAAACTCTAAACTCTCTTTCTTCTTATACAAAAGAATATAAATACACAGAAAATGTTATATTTATGTAATATATACACGTGGCCACTGTTGTAATGGATCATTAATATTTTGCACATGCACATGACCGCTTTACTCACAAATAACTTGCGGGGAAAACTACTGTATTTTCTCCACTGCTGTCATTGATACAATTATATTATCCTTCCCCACTGCATTGCTATCTGCAGTATAATTTCTGAGCTCTGAGAACTTTGTTTGCATCAGCTACCCTGAATGGAATTGGTTGCAGTCACATAAATAGAAGTTCAGCTTAATTATTTTCCTGTTTGAAAAATCACTCTTACCTGAAGCAAGTGATGCTTCGTTTCCCTTTCTTGTTTTTCCCCCATCCTTTTCCCTCCCTACAGCTACAAAAATAATTATCTCCATGACAGGTACCAAAATTCTGCTACCTGCCTCTCTCTCCCTTCAAAAGCACACTCAGCAATACTTCGTGACAATCGATCAAAAATATTACAATAATAGTTTTCAACACAGTCTTCACAGACACATTCACTTACCCATCCCTGGGGTTTCTGTCTGCTATGAGAGCTGAGGAGTGGGAGTCAGACTTCCAGGGGCTTCCTTTTATCCCTGCCACTGATTCCAAGGAGTGAGTTCCTATACACATCTCCACAGTCTACACAAACCCCGGGTGCCCAAAATTCATGGTCACCATCACCTTCCCTCCCTTTTTGTCATTCCTCTTTTTACATGGGAATAACACATAAACCTCAGCTTCCGCCTGATGCCACTGTTTCTAGGCACTTCCTCTGCAAAGGCTTCCAATCCACCGCTTGGTCCCTTCCAGACAGATGGAGACAACTTTTTATAACCCACTTCACAGCTAAACAACCAATACTACCTATCCCAAAAGAGTCCCGAGAAGCTGAGTATATTTAAAGAGTGCTTTTTGACACTCAGCTGAAATATCTTATTGACCTGTAAAATCCCTTTTGGATTAGATAATACAAATTCTAAAGCAAATTCATCATGGCAGTAGTAACAACAGAGATGATAAAATAATCCAAAGAAATCAACAAGAAAGCAATGCTAAGAGTCATCCTATTGTAAGTCTAGAGGAAAAGGTAGCTCTGGGATAAGAGTCCAGCTTTTCTCAGCTTTCAGATAAAAAACCTTTAAGTATTGCACTTAAAGCTGCTTTTTTTGCTTTACGAAAGTACCTCTCAGTGAGCACTGCAAGCATATAAAGTGTAAGTGCTTTTAAGTTTATTACTTTAAAAAAAAATTAATCATATTTAATAAATTTTAAGCTATTGAAAAAGTTAAACTGAGATGCGCCCTGATTTCTGTGGTTGCCCTGTCACTGCCATTGTAGCTGCCATCTGTGGAATAGAAGCAATGGCAACACCAGTGGGATGGATCAGGAAGAAACAGTTAAACGCACCTGTAAAGCATTTAATTGTACTCTGACATAACTGGGACTTCAGGTGGTGATTTCATTTGGAGTAGGACCAGGTTCAACTAGAAAACGGCATTTTTAAACTAGAAGACTGATAAGGCTGCACCCACACTCCTGTGTAAAGAGAGCTCTTTGCAGAAAATGATAGAAATGTCTTTAATTGCAGTAGGAAGGCTTGACTGTAAACCAAACTCAACTGCATTTACTCCAGGCAAGCCCAAGAACCAGAATAAGAAGGAAGGGTAGCTATCCCACTCTTCTACAGGCATGGGCATTAAACAAAGCTGACATTTTACCTTTTGTGGCCCCGTTTTGCTGCCATGGTCTTCAGAAGGATTGGAAAGGAGCCTATAGCCTCACTGCTGTGGCTGCGGGTACCACATGAGGTGGGGAATGGCACACACTTGGTGGACTACAAGGAACATGAGCACAAAGCGGCACAAAAGCAACATCACTGTGTGAAGAAGGCTGGAGCCAGAGACCCAGCTTTCAACATCAGTTCTGCCAAGAACGTACAAATACGATCCTGTCCAAACCAGTTAACTGCTCCATGCAACCTTTTCTCTACCTGTTCAAAAAAGTGGAATTGTATTATTTTTGGGGATGAGTGGCATGGACCCCATAAATGGCATTCTGCTACTGATCTTCACTATTACTCTTCACTATCAGAATTATTGCATCTAGCAAAGAATTTGCAGCTCAGTGGAATTTGGGGGTGGGGGGGAAATATTGTTCAATACTTTGGACATATTAAAAAGTAGAATTACAGCTGTGCAGTCATGCTCACTATTCACTTCACTAACCACACACAGTGGGGCTTGAGCTAGTGCAAGCCAAAAGGTAACCTCTGAAGATAATAATACCACATCAGTTTGTGAACAGAATTGGGCTCCTAATGTCCATAGCCTTGTCAAATTACTGGTTAGGAATTAGAGGGTAAAAAAAGGAATAATAGAGGTATACCTTGGTGCATTTTAACATAGAACATTTTGAGGAAATGCAAGATGTACACAGGTGAAGCTAAATGGATAAAGAAACAGAAGAGGCACAGAAAAGTAAATGCATGAAAATCTCGTGCCAGCTGAAACACATCCCAGGTTATGTGTGCTGTCAAGCAGTTAACAAATTAAAATAAAAAGATCTTGCCCTATGAGAAAGGAAAGTGGTTTCAAATAGTTCTTTAGTGTTGGTAAAAAACAAGGTCAGATATTGCGATGCCTGCCTCACTTCCATAGACTTTAGTGGGAGAGCTGAGGGGAGTGATTCATGGAAAGCATGCAAGAAGCAGTGCCAAGACACAGCTGAGAAGGACATAAGTGAGGTTGAATAGGTGGTCCTGTTTGTCTTTTCATAATGCAAGAACAACAGAATATGAAATTAAATTAGAGGGCAATATATTTAAATTGACAATTACTTCTTCAATGTTACCTTGAAAATCAAATAGTTCAAGAGCAATGAAGTGTTCCCTTGAAACTTGATAGATTTTGTAGTGAATGTAAGCAATAGTCAGGAAAAGCATGAAACGTGTGTGTACGTACAAAGAGAACCTCCCAAGTATCTACAGACAGTATCAACAAAACTACATTCTGCTTTCTCTGAGACATGCAGAGTTGGCTCCTTGCAGAGACAAGGGGCTGCCTGGGATTGACAGTTTTTATCAAGTTTGACCTGACATATATTCTTGCAGCTGATCCACTAACTGAGAAAAGACACTAATTAATACACACATAATCTTTGCTTCAGTCTTAAAAGGCAAAAATCATGACGGATGCCAGAGCTAGCCAGAAGTTTCCCCAAGGAGGGGGAAAGGAAATATTAAAAAAAAAAAAAAAAATTGAATGAATGCCGGAATACACAATAAATAAATTAAAAAATGTAAAGACTCACAAAAATCTGGAGCCAGATACTGGCCACAGAGACGTTTTGAAGAAACTGGCAAGAGGCACCTCAGAAAATGTATTTCAGTCCCTGCAAATACGTTGCAACTTGATGTAGTACCGGGGCGGGGGGAGGAGGGGGAGGGGAAAAAAAAAAAAAATCCAGCAAGACATCCTCGTTATTAAAACCATGAAAGTTACAAGTGTGATGTTTTCTGTTTGCGTGGTGGAGCGGCATCCTGCGGCGGTGTGCGTGCGGGCAGACCCTGAACGCAGGCACACACACACACACACACACACGCACACACATACACACAGACAGACAGACAGACCGACCCACACACACGGCACACGCAAACCCCACCACCGCTTGGAACAGGGTCCGTGCAAAATCCCCGCGCGGCTGGGGCTGTTGCTGGGCGCTCCTTCCAAAGCCCGAGCCCCAGCCGGGCTCCCGGGCAGCCGCTGCACCGGAGTTAGGCAGAAACTCGGCAAAGCAGCTCTCCCCAGCCGTGGGAAGCGTTCCACACGCACCGCGGGCTCGCTGACAGCGCTTGGCTGCCGGAGCCAGCCTGTGTCTGCCGCGCTGAGCCGACGAGAGGATTTTGGAGGGGTAAACTTACCTAAGACCGACAGCGCGACTTAGGACAAGTCCATCGACGGGGAGAGCGCATTCACTTTTCGAAAGTGCGTTAAGTTAAGGCTCGGGCTTAAGTTTTCGGGCACCTCACGCCGGCTGCTTGCGGGCGGGAGCTACTAGCCCCGGTGTGCGCGTCGCCCCGGGGGGGGTGGGGGGTGTCAATATACTAATAACGGTATTAACGATGCCCCGCTGCGTGTGCCCCCCACCCGGGACACCCGCCCCGCGGGGCGGGCTGGGGTCAGCGCTGCCCCCCTCCGCTCTCCCTGCCCCGGGGGGGGCGGGGGGGGGGCTGCCACCGGCAGCGGCGGGGCCGCCCCAGCCGCGGCCCCCGGAGGCAGGCGGCGCTCGGCGGCCGGCACCGGCCGGGCTGTGGCGGCGGCCGCGGCGGGTTCCCGGTCCGGAGGGAGGCGGGTCGCCGTGGGGAGCCGGGAGCGGATCGCAGCGCCGCGATGGAGCGGGTGGCAGCCGGCGCCTTCCCCGAGGCCGGCGGGGAGGAGGCGGTGCCGGGGGTGCGAGGGGGCTGCGGGGCCGGCGGGCATCGCCCGCCAGCTCGCCGGGTCCCCGCCCCGCCCGCTCCCTCCCGCCGCCGGGACCCCGCTGCCCGCCTCCCCCCGGCCCCGGCGGCGCTGCCCGCGGGCGGGGGTCGGCCCTGGGCTGGGCGGTGGCGGCCCCGCCGAGCCGCCCCTCCCCTCCCCTCCCGGCCCCGGCGGCCCGTCCTCCCCGCGGGCGGCGAGCGGCAGCCCGAGGTAAGGGGTCTGGCGCTGGCGGGGGGGCTCGGCGGCGCTCCTCGGGGCGGGGCGGGGCGGGGGCGCGGCCCCTGCCCCTGCAGGCTCGCTTGCTTGCTTGGGGTTTTGGGGTGGCGTTTCGTTTTAGTTGCAGAAAGAGGGGCTATTGAGCTGTCGCCGAAGTGGCGGGGGTGCGTGTGCCCCGGCGCGTAACTGCACAGGAGCCCCAAATCCTGTAGTTTTTGCTTAGGCAGAGCTCCGGCTGGGTTCCCGGGTCTTTCTCGAGGTTTACATGAGATGAAGCCTTTAGTCAGGTTGCAATACCTGCTGAAAAATATCTATAGCTAACGTGATTATGAATTTCGCTTTGGATCCTGCGCGAAATTTGCCCTGAGTATGCATAGTTAATGTTTGCTAAATGCGTTACTAAAAACGTGAGTGCATGCTCTCAGTAAGATCAGACCGTAACTGTGAAGGAGTATCAAGGGTCTGTCCCGGTTCCGAACCGCACCGTACGGTTTTCCTCCGCTGGCTTCAGCACTGGCCCTGACAACAGGGGTTAAGACTTGTCCTGAGGAAGACGGTTCTTGTCCGTAAGACACTTGGCGACCCTGATCACTTCTAGTGGAGCCTTTCTGGAGAGGCGAGCTCTCCTTTCTGTGCAGTGCTTGTGCTGGAGTTACTTCTGCGAGAAGAAATTCTTACCACATCTCTCTCCCCCGGGGAGGCTTGGCAGGGTCCGTAAGAAGTGGCAAACCTCCACCTGAGGGCACGTTTTTAGTTCAGCCTGCAGCACCAAAGTTATTTCAGAAGGAAAGGTGTCTTTTGAGTCTGCTCATACCCCCCACCCCGGCTATTCCCGTGGTCTTGAAATGGCTTGAGGATGACCTTCAGAGAAAGAAGTCGGTTTTGCTCAGAGGATTTCAAACCTCTTTTATTTGCGCTTCTTAAGGCTTCCCTAAAACAAACAAGCAGAGCATTTGGAAGGAAACCTATGACTGAATATTCAGCACTTCCTTTCCCTTGGGTAAAAGCTGATAGACTTCCCACTTGTTTCGGAAGGGTTTCTAGCCAAGCACGAAAGATGAGATTTGACACTGTTGAAGTAAAACATGAGGTAAGGCAAAGAAAGCTAGTCCTTTTTTATACGTTACTCCTTATGTGGGGAAAAGGGGTTAAAAACTAGGCAAATTGTCTCAGGTTTCTTTCCATGACAATTCCGTTTTGGTGGGTTAATCAGTGTATCAGTTTCTGTGAAAACTTAGGACTTCTGCCTTGTAGAAAATATTAGCCATATCACCAGATATTTTCAGGCAGTACATATCTGAGACACTACTGCACTCACCAGGAGATTAACAGCACTTGGCCTTGCGCCTCTGGTCTTGTGCCTAATAATACATCGTGGGAGCACTGCATTAACTATCAATAAATGTCTGTCATCTCTTTGGGCTTAATTATGGAATGGTTTTAAAACAGCGCACAAAGGAAAGTTTCGGCTCAGCTTTTGAATGTGATACAGCCTGTGTATGAATAACTCTAGTGGAGTCCCCATTAATAAAGCCCTGCTTTGTTTACATGCCTTTGGTTTTGAAGCCCTAAAATGTATGAGGTTTTGGGTTTTTTTCCCCACCTTTAGCAGCTCCGTAATGATAAAACAGACCAGAGAAGAGTTGCATTTCTTTGCTGAACAGACCGCTTAGGCGGGATTGTGATGGTCTTCAGATGCTTCTCGTCTTTCCGTTTTCTTTGTCGTTGTTGTGTTTGATTCTGGGAGAAATCCTTTTAAATGCCTGACTACAATTTCAGGACAGTCTAAGAAATTGCTCCCAGGTAATCGGATTGTGCCTTGCACTGAACCCAATACTGTCTGCAATCAGACAGGGTCAGTAATCAAGCCAGTGTTGGATGGATTTTTATACACTGTGAAAACCCTCGTACTTCTGTAGCACCAAACCTGTCTAACTGGAGAAGCTAGAGCCGGAGAAGCTGGAGCCAGAAAAGCTGGTGGGAACTGACAACGCTGTAGCTAACCTGTGCTAACATCGTGCACGGGTACCGTTGGTGTAGGGTAAGAGTACCCAGATTATTGTCTTCTGAGTATTCCGGAGTATTGTCTTCTGAATGCTCAGCATAGCTTTTAGCTCATGAACTTGCATGTAGGCAGCTATTTGATTGCTTGTTTCGAGCAATCGGGGAAAAGACCAAACTGGATGTGATCACTGTGTCCTCAGATTGTTTGCAAGGCAGAAAGAGAGGCAGCATTTTAAGCCAAACAGATGATAAAAATCAATGTTCAGTTTGAATGGTATTAAGGGAAGAAACAGAAAACTGGAGGTAGTGAAAACTCTTAAACATTTTCTAAAAGTCTAAGTGATTGAAGAGCTTTTCTCCTGTTTTAAAAATGACATAGTCAGTCAAGGACCCAAGTGTTAAATTTGTGATACAGATGGGTCTCAGTAGGGGGTTCAGAAACTTTGTCAGATGTGTATAAGTGATAAGGATTGAGATTGTTTCTTTTTAAATTTTTTGTAGCTCTACTAAAAAAATGAAGAAGCCATATCAGCTCTGGCCAGGTACCTCTTTAAATATTCAGTGTGCCTTGCATCGCGTTGAGTAGCTTATTTGCTTAATTAAGACCTGAGTTTTGAGTTATGTGACTTGCATGTTTCCCTACTCAGATTAATGTCTTCATCAGATTGGTTATGACACCTTTTATAATCAATGGACCTGAATGCTTTGTTTTTGTCAGTCAGGCATTTTTAAGTACCTATTAATTAAACCCGACAACTTCAAGTTACTTTGTACTGCTTTCCTGGTGTATCACAGCTGAACCTACGTCCCATTCAGGAGGCAGTTTATCCATATGGGAAGTCAGACTCTGTTGCTTCTGTTCCTCTTGTGTAGTGTCTTGCCTGTAGAAGACCTTTTCCTTGCTCCTCGTTTTTTTCTTTCTCAATGGGACTAAGATACCAAGACAAATTAAGGTCCTGTGCATTGTGGTTATTGGCGAGCAGAATAAAAAAAATAACATTTTTGAAGACTCTGGCGCTGGTCATATTGGCTCATGCAAGATGAGTGGCTTTCCCCTGACTTCCCAGCAGAGTGGACCATGTTACTCAAGATGAGAGAGGGGCCAGAGTCCCTCTGCTGTATTAATATTGTCCTTCTGCCCTTGCCAACTCAAAAGTCATCTCTGATGTCTTACTAAAAGCTGATGTGCTTTAGGATGGATGCTTTACATTTTAAAACTTTCAGTGTTTCCACTAACCTTAGGTGCATGTATTCCACTGAAAAGCAATTTCTGGAGCATTGTTCTTCTTATTAAATATTTAAAATCTCTCTATGTTTTTTCACCCTGGAAAAAAGATGAGAAGTATACATCCTCCCAGCTTCTTAATGTGAAGTGACATCTCTGATAATCATTCAGGTTATACCAACAAACTTGCCATTTCACAACCATTTGGTGATAAAAACTAAAACTTTAAAGCAAATCAGAGGTTTGTGGTATTTTTTCCAAATGACAGAAAACCAAAGGAAGAGTTTACATTACTGTAATTGAATCAAGTCACTTTAATGTGTTCCTACTCCTGAGTAGAAAAGGTCCCAAATGATCTCTTTCATGTTGTCTTTCAGAATTCTAAATAACTACATTAAAAATAAGGATAATTAAGACAGTTAACTGTGATGCCAGCTATTGGTAAAAATAAACGTAAAGCCACTATGTTTACAGGATATCTACAAAAATAATGGTTCTCCATGCTCTGTGCTGCTTGGTTAACTAGTGCCTTTCATTTTCTGAGCTCTCGTGGTAGCATTCGTGAAGTTTGTTGAAAACAAGGGATCCAACTAGAGAGTGTTAAATTAGAGTTCTGCACAACTGGCAGGAGGTGAATCAATATTAGACAAATGGGAAAGAACATGAGCATTTAAAAGGAAAAATGCTGTACTCAGGATTCTAGGAATATTAAAGTAACCGAGACAAAACAAGAATAAAGCATTAAAAATGTATCCTTTCAGTGTTGTTTCAAAAGGTGAAAAATTACACATGCTGGTGATTATGGAGATTATTCTCATCTTCTTTTTCAGAGCTTTGTGGTTCTTGAAGCAACAAATAGTGTTTAGACTGACATGGTACCCACAAGAAGCACTTTGTAAATACTAATGGTGTAAGGGGTTTTGACAATTGCGTTAGAACCATTTGTCTCAGCCTTCTATAAATGGCTCCATTAGCAGAATAAATAGGCTGATATCAACTGGGCAGGGAATAATGGGTGAGATCCAGCATTGTCTGTGTGCAGGGTTGTCTTGTGCCAGGATGCCCACTGCTCACCCTTCAGTGAATGGAAGCTCTGTGGGCCTGCTGGTGGTACCCTTCTCCGTCTGAACTCCATCACTCCCCAGGTGCAAAGGGGTGCTGACACATAACAGAGTCATAGAATCATTTAGGTTGGAAAAGACCCTTAAGATCATTGAGTCCAACTGTTAACCTAACACTACCAAGTCCACCACTATGTTGGCTTTGCTTGGTACACCTGGGATTTAAGCATAGTCTCCCAGGAACTTTGGAGAGGAATGACAAAGGTGTTTACTTTCTGAGAAGAGCCATTCTGAATGTGTGTATCTCTTGCCATCCTGTGATTTTTTTTTTTTTTTTAATGCTTCTAGTCAGACACATTATTGGAATGAGCTGAAAATGAGGTTTCTCGGATATACTGTAAAGCAGGCATCGTGTGTTGGCTGTGAAGCAAATTCCTCACATGTGTCATCTTTTTATGCATATTTACCCCACTGTCAGAATTACAAGACATCTGTAATTTTAAAATGTTTAAGGAGAGACTGGACAGATGAAGGAAAAAGGAGGAGAAGTAAACCAGTCATATTTAGGATAAACCATACTGCATGGATTTGGCACAGGTGTGAGAATGATTTTTTCTGCCAAGACTTGTACCCCTGAAAAATATACCTAACTTCTTCAAGTCTAGCTCATTTCTGAGACTTTGGGATTTTATCTGAAAAGGGTGTTGAACAGAACGGGGTCCTGAATGGGAAGCTCATTTCCACCCACTTTTTAATTTCTCCAGTTAGAACTGGACCTAAGCTATTGCTGTTAAATCTTTGTCACATCAAACCAGCTTTGAATCAAGGAAAATACTGCTTGTTACTCGTTTGACTGAAAACAGCTATCTCTCAGGGCAGATCTGCTTACTATGGTGACTTTGAAGATGTGAAAATTTGCATCATCTCACAGTCTCTCCCTTTTGCCTCCTCCTCCCCCTCAGTCCCTCCCTTGCCATGGGGCTCAGCAGCACATGGAATGTGAGCCCTGGTTTCTGTGCCTTATACTGCTGCTGATTCAGGTGGGTTTGGGATTACTGGGCTATTACTGGCCTGAGCTGAAATGATTTCATTCACAGCTAAACTCAAAATTTGGTTCCAGCTGACGGGACACTGAACTGGGTAAGCAACAATATAAGAACACCATATTCAGCATCAACAACAACAGGAATGTGCTGGTTTAACCACACAGGTGGTGTAGATTAGTGAAGGAAACTATATGTGATTTGCATTAATGAGTTGAGGTCATGTGGCTTGCATGGGTGGTGTGAAGCAATGTCAGCCAGAACCTTGGCCCACTGTCTGAAGCTGGTTATCACACTGATGGATGGATCTTTCAGTGTGTAGAAAAATATTCTGGGGCTTTTTTATATTTTTAAAAAGAGGAACATTCTGCTTTGGAAATGAGATGGAAACAATTGCTAGAGAAATTGCACTGTCAATACTGTAAATCATTGAACAGCCAAAATAATATGATAAAGGATAGACTGAGCTTGAGGCAAGATGAGGGGTTTTTGAACTTCTCAGAGTCAAGTGCAAGAATCCTAGGTACTCCGTTCTGAACAGATTGTGATGGACAGCAGGAGAAACCACTGTTTTCCTTCAGATTATCAGTGCAGTTTTTTCAACTGGTAAAACCAGGAAGCCGGAGCCTCCATGGGGACTGCAATCACAACATAAATTCATTCCAAAAAACCCTGAGTGAAACCCAAGTCTCTTTAGTTTAGGGCTTTTCAAATATTATTCCAAGGCTAAAGTCTGTATGGGTTAGGATTCTACTTTATTCTGACCTTCCAGGGTGAAATTTTTGCGTAGCTCTCAAGAATGAATTCTCTTTCCTCACAAATTGCCTTTGATAAGGTTATTGAGTTAAGGAGGAAATACTTTGAAAAGCAGATATTTACCAGGACGTGGAGCATATCCTCAGAAATTTTAGTTTCTAATTCTGGCATCAGAAATGGTTGCTTTTGGAGATCACTGTAACATGCTTCTAGTTAATGAAGATTATGATATACCATCAAGACTGATACCATCTTTCCTTATTTCATGCTTCCTTTCCTCTTTTATTTTTTTCTTGTAGTAAATTTGCAGGTATATTTTGATGGCAGACACTTGCTATGTGTCTCCATGGACAAGCTAGTACCACTTTGTTACTGTTACTGGACCTTTTGCCATCTTTTCAGGCTGCAAGACATTGTTGTTCAGCTGAGCTGTTAAATTTGTTTACAATAACACATGTTGACCTAGTTCTGAGCTTACCCCCATGATCAGAATAATGACCACTCTTACCTGCCAGACCTAAGCAATCAGTGAAGCCGCAAGAGGCTTGTTTGTGGTTTCTATTGATATGTATGGGTATGCTTGCTTTGAGTGATATCGTTTATATGATGTCTTTCAATATCCAGAAGCACACAGTAAAATCTTTACCCTGTTATGTTTAATCACGGAGACAGTTCCTGTTGCAGTACTCACGTTAATATATTCAGTCTTCATTCCCAGCTAAGTTTTATGTATCTCTTCTAGCTTGTCATTCAGCTGAACTTATGTTCCTTGATTAAGGGAAAGTCATGGTACCACATCAGTGCCTTAGGGATGTCTCCACTCTTCAGCCTACAATAAGGCAGGAACAACTCCAGTCATACCAGTTCTAGTTCAGATGCAGTTGATTTGCTATCAGTTCTGTACCTAGAATAATTTTGTTGCTGTGTTCTTGTCTCTCATGTTTTTCAAGGTCATTTATTCAGGTTTGCCTTTGAGCTGTAGTTTGTAATGGTATTAGATGTCTGTAAAGTCATCAAAGGTGTTTCAGAGGACTTTTCTGACTGACACTAACTCTGTGAAAACCTTTGAAAATATACATGGATAAGGGAAGTTGATCAGGATTATGTATGAAAGAGAGAAATAAGAGAAACTTTAAAAGTCTTTTCATGAAAAGTTGAAATAGTCTTGAAGCAAGCATAACGCTCCATTTTATGCCTACCAATTTAGAAGCAAAGGGTTGGGTCCTTTGGGGCTTGGAAATGCACAGTATGCACAACCTTTTCTTTATCCACCAAGAGCAGAAGCAGCATATCCTCCATGCTTTTGAGAGTCCCAGCATTTGATAATTGTAGATTGCAAATCTCCCCTTTTGTGTGTATATTCTTCAATGGAAATGTCACTAAAATATTTCTTAGTTTAGTATTAAATTTATTGTTTCCCTAAAACCCTTCTTCTGAGTTCAGCCTCTCCTGGTGGTTTTATGAGACTTCATGATGTGAAGGCTTTCCTTGGCTGTGGAAGGACTTGAATTTGTTCTGCAGACTGCCGTTAGGGGCTCTTCAATGGGAGCAATTCCTGGCTAGGTAGCAGGGAAATGTTCTTCTTGGCTATGCTGAAGTAAATCAAAGGAGCCTGTCCAGTTCTACCTTGGTAGAAATGAGAGCACATCTCAGTACTAAATGTTTGTTCTTGTATTTCTTTGTACTTGCACTGTGGTCTGGAGTTTAAACCCTCAGAATTATGGATTAATAATATATTACCCTTGGGCTAAGCGAGAGAAAAACTTCTGATCTTATTTCTTTTCTAACTTTAAAATAAATTTTGTGAAAAGACCTTACATTGAGTGCCTAATCCTGCCAGACTTTACCCTTTATGAGTAATTCTTATTCACACAAACAATCCTGCTGAATATATCGGTGTCCTGAGGCTGATGGACTCATGTAAGTAAAGGGTTTCAAGAGTGGGTCCTTACAGAACATTTAAAAACCTTTTATTTATCAAATCTCATACATTCTAATTACTAGTTCATAGTTCGTATGCTTTGTCATGTTAATAAGTGTGGTGAATCATTTTTAATAGCTGTTGTGTTTCTCTGTAAGCTCTGATAGCGTCTGTGGTAGACTGTGACAAATAACACCTGTTCAAATGCTGTACATGTGTATGTGCATGCTTCTCAAAAATATGCTTTTTTTATTTCATATCAGACATGGCCCCTTATGCAACAACCTACTACAATTCTAAATGCTGGATATTTTTCCTTTTTTTTTTTTTTTTTTTTAAGATTGTCTGGAATTAACTTACTCCCCAAATGAAGGGATCCACCTTTAGTTTAAGTGAGAGAGGGCCAGTGTATGATCCAAGACTCATACTCCAATATGTTTTAATGATCTGAATTAATTGAGCTGCTTATAAAAAAAGTGTTATAAGGGGGGCATATTGCTATATGCATGTATCAGTGTGAAAAACCAAAGTCAGATGATGATTTGTCATGTATAATGGCAGCAGCCTGATTCCTTTCTGAAGCCTCTGGAGTCAGTGTTTTCCTGGACTTTTCTTGCCTCCGTCTTGTTTGAAAAGATTTTTCAAGCATGATCTAAAGATCAAAGAGAGTTGGTGACATGATTTTCTTCCCCCTGCTTTTTGCTTCCTTGGCATCCTTTGTTCTGATTATTCATGCCTGAATATCCTTGCAAAAAGGACGGTGCCTATTTGTTCTTCTTTTACAACTTGGGAGTATGGGTAAATTAACCAATTATAACTATAAGCTGAGGGTACTGTTTATTATAGAAGGCTAACAAGCACAAGGAGTGAGATAAACAGTAAGCTCAATGGTGGTGTCTGCAGTTGGCAAGCCATGTAGATTAATACCTGTTTAAACTCTGATTGCGTCTGCCTGGAAGAAAGAAAGAAGCCAATTCCCACCGTCCTGGCCTTCATGGTGTTAGCAGTAGCTTAGACAGGATAGATTTCATCTTTTTTTTCCAGTACTCTTCGCCTCCATCACTTCAGAGATCTCTGCAGGGTCCTGGCATCGTATGCTGCAGTCCTTGCCTTGAACTTTGCCACAAGAGCTATATGAGGCCCATAATGACCTACTTAACAGGATTTTGATAGTGCTTTCCTTCTCAATAACCTAGTTATTGCCTGTGTACCTTCCTTAGCTCAACCAACCTCAATTGCAGGCAGAACTGTTGAGAAGACAGAGTACAGATCTCAGAGGAATTCACAGAAATAATTTGCAATCCTGACAGAGAACAATATTTTCTTAATTATCTTTTTCCATGAATCTCGAGAATCCACTGAAGTATGTCAGTTTATACCACCCTTGGCATTCTCAAAAGTGGACCATTATTAAAAAGAAAAAAGAAGTAATTGTACCACAGAAAGACCCTACTCTACAATTTTTAACTTATTCTATGCATCACTGGAGATTTCAGTGCAAAATAATGAAGCAAGAGACATGGCTGCAGTTATATTAAACAGCACAGAAAGGCATAAAAGAAATCAGACCCTTTATTTTCAGAATGTAAATGAAAATGCAGTGTTTGGGTTTAGGAGCAAACTGCTCCTAAGAGCAGGGTATGTCATGATTGTGCTTTATGAGGTTCCCTTCCAGTGAATTGTGTTGTATTAGCCACTGATTTTCCCATCCTATTTCCATTTATGAAAGCTAGTAGAGGTGGTCTGACTTTGAGCCACTCATTGCTCTAATTTCAGCTGGCCATTAAATGTATTCAAGTAGTCATAACAGAAGTGTAATGACCTACTTGCACTTAAAATAAGTTAATGTAAAACTGCACAGACTGGTATTTTCACTTAAAATGGTACCAGGTCAAAATAGAACAACAGTGTTCAGGCTGTTCATCCATACATCCGGCATTATTTTCTGTCCTCTATTGTCATGAGTATGAGTTTTGTCTCCATTCATTTTGTGCATTCACTTACCCATTCACATGGATATAAGGTGTCTCAAAGAACGACCTGAAGTGGCTTCGCAGTCATCGGCTGTCTCTGAAAAAAGGTGTAGGTCCTTACAAGCTAGGCTGAGCAATGCCTGACTTCAGGTTTCTGAATGAACTCCTAAGCCCCAGGTTTGGTTTCTGTGCTGCCTGCACCATGCGCGCGCACTACAGGTGAGTCCCTGAACAGATGTGTTCTGTAACACCCTCCCATCCTGCTCCCCAGTTACTCAACTTAAGAGTTGTGTAGCGTGACCCAAAGCTTTTCTGCAGCCTGCACAGCTGAGTTTCCTTTCTCTGGAAACCAGAGTACTAGAAAGTGTGGGAACAGGCAGGAAAATAGACATCTAGATATCTTTAGTGTAGATCCAGGATACGATTTGTACCTGTTTGCAGAAGACAGAAAATGCTCTGGACTAGACATCATCGTTATAATTTGGGTTTTTTTAATCTGCAGTAATGTTTCTGAACCCCTGCCACAGAGCCAAGGCTGAGTCAAAGCTGTGAGCAGGTACCTCCCTGAGTCCCATTAAAATGGGGTGGTCTTCAGGGGTAGTTGCCTTCAATCCTTTCAAAGGACAGAGCTGAGCCCACTGTTTCCTTTGGACAACAGTGCCCTTGAGCTGGAGCCATGAGACTGGGAACTAAGTTGCCCTCTGGAGTGAAAAACTCTGATTCTGAACATCTGGGGCAGTGCTCTGACTTCTTGGCTGGGCATTCCCTTCAACTCCCATGCTGAAGCTGTGCCACCCATGCCAGAAACTCTTGGGGCTGGACTGAGAATGTGATGATGAAACGGGTATCCCTCCGCCACTTCCGTAATTTTATCCAAGCCAACTGGTAAATGTTGGACTGCCAGGAAACAACATGTGGGTTTCCAGGGATCCGAGGATGGATTTAAAAACATTTTTATGTTGCTTACTCACCCGTGTTACATTTCTGCTACACCAGTGGGTTCTCAACAGCACAGCAATAAGTACGATATTAGTACAGTTATGGTTAGGTTTTTGTAATTATGTAAAAGCAGTTTCATTTATCAGTTTTTATTTCCCACTCGCATTTTTTACTGTGTGTTCTGAGATGCCTTAAAGTGTCTCTGAAACAAACAACATGGTAGCAGCAGAGATTGTTAAATCCACAGCCCTAAAAGAAACTAAACATTTTTAACAGAAAATGAGACAAAGCTCATTAATGAAATGTGTGTTTGTGTGTCAGACTGGGTACTTTCTTCCTTGCAGTTGCACTTACTGATATGGTTCTGGCTGCTGCCAGTGCCTGCGGGTCCCTGGAGGGACAGCCTCGCTGCTTCTTGGGGGAAGAGGGGAAAGAAGTATGAGACCTGACCCCTAACTTTCATCCTTTTATTTATTTTCTTGAGTGGAGTGGCAGGCATGGGTGTGAGAGAGAGAAGCAAGTCCCTTGGAGCTTTGTGGAGGCAAGATGTGCGTGAAGTGATGCCAAAGTCCCTCTGGAGGGGAGGACAAGGCAGACAGCCAGGGAGGTGGTGTTAGGAGTGCCTTCTGTGACCTGGCATGCAGGATGTGGCAGGAGGCAAGGCTTAGGTGAGGTTGCAAGAGAGAGGTCTTGGATGGAGCTCCCATTTCAAAGCTTTTTGAGAGCAATAAGTTTATTGCACCCAGGAAGGGCTGGGAAGCTAGTAGTTGGGTGCATGCCTGGCTGGAGAGAATAGGGACCAAGCTATTAGAGGTTTGAGTATTATTGCACTAGATAGTCCTGACTCTTTATGGGCATTGGTGTTGTACAGCACTTTGAAGAGTCTCTCTTTACACAGAAGGTACTGCTCAGCCTTAATGACACATAGAAAGCTGTTGTTTTGTTATAACAAGTGTTACAGGGATAGATTAAGGCTGGGCCTAGCAGAGCTTTAGCTCTTCTTCTACTGCCTCCCTCCCCTGCTCCCTTGATGCAGTGCAAGGGAATCAGAACACCACTGTGGCTTTCGTCCACCTCCTCAACCCCATGCACTACTCACAAGGAATCAGAGACAAAAAGACAGTGTCACATACAGAGCAAGAGACTGTCACCTCCCTGTCAACTGCTTCATGTCTGTGACTCAGCCTGCCATGGACCCTCGGAGGAGCCTGTGTCCCAGTGTGTGTGGAAAAGATACATCTGCTCCTTTCAAGGGTGCCTAAGGCGCTGAAAACATATTTCAGCACCTTGGGGTGGGGTGAGAAGACATCAGCCTGCAACTAGATACCAGTTGTAAGGCACACACAGTTTTGGGGAAGACTGAGATAGTGGACTGAAGTACACAGAGCTGATTTCCTCCAGAGAGGATGTGAGTGAAGGAAGGGTAGACAGCAGCATATGGCAGTTCTGCTCTGAAAAGGCACTGTGCAAAATGGCACCTCCTTATTTAGCGGCTCAGCTTCCTCTGTGGGTGCCCTAACTTGATTTTGTAGAAGACCTAATTCTTTCCTTGATAACTGAATGGATTTGGTCTGGAAATAGAGAATCTCATGGTTCCTCTGACTGAAGTTTTTTCCGAAGTGGAAAGACACTATCAACTTCAAGGCAAATAACATATGTTGAAGGAGAATTTTAGGAGGCAGCATACCAAGATTTTAGGCCAAACCCTGAGAAAACACTTGGAAAGCATTTCAGAAGTAACTAAATGCAGAAGAAAGAATAATTAAAATAAAAAAGTCCATTTACTTTCATCCGCTCCTGAGTTGGACAAAATCAAAGGAAAATTTTTGCATAACTGTGGACACATCATGGAAACATCTGCAGGCTGATGCTTTAGATAACCTTCTTCCTCCTGCTCTGAAAGGTCTGCAGGCTGGGAGGGGAAGCACACGTAGGAGGAGCCTGCGGCTTAGTAGAAAGAGAAGTTGTGTTTGGTCTGGCAAGTTGCACATTTCATTGTCATTTGAAGCTACCTTAAGCTCGATTTCGTGCTTTATGAATCACCTTGAAGAAGCCATGGAGCACTGCTATGAGTTGGTGAGCAAATGGTAGTTAAGTCACTGCCATAACTAGAGTGATGTGGTTGGAGTAGAGCCAGAAGGCCAGATATGATGAAAATAGCTCAGTGTAACTGACAGATTTTGTTTACCTATATACATGGCCCTTTTATGGCCACACGTGATTATTTCTCATGTTTCAAATCAATGTAAGAAATACTAATTTGCAGAACAAAAATTAGAGTAGGAGGCGTAGAGAGTATTTGTTTGAATTTTGACTTTCCAGCATGTTGGTAGTCTGGTATAAAATTTGCTGCCCTCATCCTCTTGAAGAAAAAAAGAAAATAAAGAGATTTTAAAATAATCTGCACCCATCTACCTTAGGGAAAGCAGTCAGATGGTGTGATTTCACTCAAAGTAGTTGTAAAAGTGATGAGGAGAAGGAAAACTTAGAAATATTTGTTTATTCATTGACTAGGAAAGGGAAGGAAATATATTATTTTCTAGGAAAAGAATGCACTTTTGGCTTTATGATTTGTAGAGTATGCTCCAGTTATACTTCTAGGCATTGAATGGCAGATGAAGTAAGACTAGTCAAGGCTAACAGAGATGAGTGCTCAAAATTTTTCATTTTCTTTTGTCAAGGTTAGAGACTACCCTTACGTCATCTTGCACTGGTATTGAATTTCAGGAGACTGAATTTTGAAAGTTTTTAGAACCGCCAAGGGTAATCAATTGAGATAAATCTGTGGAGGGAAAAGAAGTTGATGGAACATGAAAAGCACTGACAGTTAGTTAATTTAGTAAACTGTAAGCCTAAGGGTTATGTGAGGCACCTAGCATTAAGAAAGAAGCCTAATAAAAAGAAAGGAAATTTGATACCAGTCTTTGTCCTAGAAGGTAAACAATTATATGAGAAAGAGTGGCATATGGAAGGTTAAATGTAACTGCTGCAGATACTTGCTAGAAGTTTCAAGCAATAAAATTTGCAGAATTAAACAAAAAGAAATGGGAGGATTTAAAGTAACATTTATTAGAGCACAAGATAACTCATAGGAAAAGGTTTTAAGAAGCATAGGAATATAAGTCAGTAGAACAGAATGACTCTGAAATATATTGTGAATGCATCAATTATACAGGTTTGCTTTTTCTGTTTGTGGGAGCTTTTGCACATTCTGAATTTTATAATAGTCTCTGACCAGATTTATTTTCAATGAATCAGGTGTGATTCTTTTCACGCAGAAACTGCAGATATATAAATGTATACCATAACAATAATTTATAATATTAAAACTTAGAATGTGTTACTTAATATGCAATATCCTCTAGATTAAATAGCCAAATCTTCATCAGGCTTCTGGTTTGTGTGTTTACAGTCATTTAGATATGAAAAATCTACATTCGAGCATATACAGCTGCACTTGAAAAGGCATTTGAATAGCTGCATAGCTAATACAATTATGTGGGCATATTTTGTACATACAAATAAGGAGGCAGTGCAAATGTAACCTTAAATATATTTTTTTTTGTCACTGTTTTGATAATTAAAAAAGCTATTAGTCATTCCTTGTTGAAAGTGTCAGGCAAATTTCATTTGTTGCCCACATATTCCCTGTGTGGTAATAGTAACTCACCAGCCTGGTTGTGTTAGAGCATACAGCAGTAAGTGAGGATGGAGATGACATCAGTGCACAGAGCAGTACGTGAAAAGGCAGGGTGAATCTCAACTTCTGAACCAAGTACCAAAGAAAAGCTTGCCAGATGAAAAGGTGATTTAAGCATTGTTTCAAAATCAATTTCAAGGCCTGTGGGGATGAGATCACAATAGCTTTGAAAGTAGGACTTAGGTAAACAAATGACAAATTACTGTTTCCAAAACCCAACTTCAGTAATCCATATTCAGTCAACTTTTGACTTTGCGGCTTAGATTTGGTGGCTAGAAATAATTGGGATGAAGTTCTGTGGTGCATAACAATTGCAGGTCAATTTTTTAGAACACATGACCACATGATAGGTGATTTATATATGCTATACCGCATAAATATAATTATGCATGTCTCTGTGGAAGAGAAAATGGACCTGGTAATGAGGAGCTGGAACTGATGCATGGTGAATTGATACTGTGAGGCATTTATTTGGGGTGAAAGGGTCCATAAAAAGAGGAAAAGTATGTTGCTATATTGGAGAATAACTTGGAGAGAGAGTAATGAAACTACTGAAACGGAGAAGAGATTTGCCAGATTATGAGAAGTAAGAAAAGATACCACAAGCAACTCCTTTGCCTTTTCATTATTAGGAAAACAGCAGAAAGGAGGCTAATAGATGAAGGTGTTTTATTCATGCTTGACTAAAAGTGGAGCTCAAGATTTGCTTGAGGGGAGCGAGCATTAAACACTGGCAGGAGTGTAAGAGTAGGTGTCCATAAGGGAGGTGCTCAGCAGTGACTACAATACAACCAGGAGAATTTGGAATGAAAATGTCTGTAACATCTATAAAAGTCCTCCCCCCGTCTGTCTGGGATGACTTGACTGGGGGTAGTGGAGCTTTCACTGCTCCTGTCTTTCTCGGGTGGAAATAAAGGCATTTAGGAGTGTGAGATGGGGTGGAAATGAGGATATATGTTGTCTGTTCTCTCACCTTGTCCCCATCTTGTCCCTCCAATTTTGGATTCGGTGTTCAGGCAGGCTCCTTTGTAGTGGTTTCTAATACTTTGCTTTCTCTTCTTCCTCTCATTCAGTGGAACCACACAGGATCCAGTAGGTCTGCTGGAGCTTAGGAAGCGCTGGTTCTCTGTGTGCAAAATAACCATTAGTCTGAAAATCTTAACAGGTTTACATGCAAAAAGAGCGAGGATGTTCTATGCCATTCTGTATCCAGAATTAAAACAAGCCTTCTCAATTTAGATGGAAGTAGGCTGTCCATATTGCAAGACTACATCTACAGTTTGGACATCTTTATTAGCTGTGTATTTATAACATTTTATGACAGTGTGACAAACACACAATACCCAAGCATTCTGAAATAGCTACGAATTAATGCTCATATGATGCCTGTACATACATTATGATAAGTAGCTTGCTTTACTGTCATGGTCTCGTGAATTCAATGACCCTGATTTTCCTTTCACTGTAACAAATTCCCAGTTTTCTTAAATCAGTGGGAATGCAGAGTATACATAAAACAGAGGCAAGAGGCCAAAAGCATGAGGTTCTAGCATATGTATTACAGAAAGGGGTGTCTAGGTGATTAGCTTTATTTTTTTTTTATTGCTGGGCTTTGGTTTTGTATAAATATAATGAATAATAGGATTTCTAGAGTTTGGAAGAAACTGGCATTCTGTGTCATGATTCCTGGAGAATGCAGCTTTGTTTAAAATCCTTCGGTCTCATTTTACCAGTCCAGGATCAGGAAATCTATTTGCTATTTTTAGACAGCAACATTTATCCAGCAGCAAAAGAGGCAACACTGACTGACATTGTTTGACCTTTTCACTGGCTTCTCTTTTGCCATTTGGCTCTCGTGTGTGTTTATGTGCCTTAGAAAGAACGCGTGAGTACTCTGAAAGGAAAACCACAGCCCTTTTGTTATGTGAGGGCCATCAGGTTTTCCATAACGCCATTGTGTGACCAAGGTATCTCCCCTCCAAAAATTAGGAAAAATGTGCTCTGTTTTCAACTCAGATACACATTCATAGTTATAAATACGCACATACGTCTTTCCAGCTTGTTCCCATCACAAGTACCTTTGTATGAGCAGACACCTGATCAAGCTATGGACATCAGAAATTTGCATGCACAGGCTGGGTACATGCAAAACCAGCATCTGCATTTAACTTGAGAATTAAGGACTTATGCTCCGTAATACAAATTGTTGAACATGTTCAGCTTAGATAAAACAGGAAGCATTTAGTTATAAATATAGCAGCCTAATGTGAATCTTATGGAAAGCTTCTTCCAGAATAGTGCTTAACTTTAATTAGAGAACGTTTCAGGTTTACATGCACCACAACACGGTAGGAATCCATTGATTTCTTTAACAGCGCTTCTGCTGTTTCAGTGAGTATCTTATCTCCATGGAGAGATCAGTTGATACGCAGTGCTGACTTTTGATGTAAGAGTGCCATACTTTAAAAAGGTATGAATATGGAGGATCTTTTGTTGCTGCCAAGAAATTAAAAATAAATCCCCAAAGGCTCTGTGTGCAGAGATTTTCAAAGGACCTGAAGAACCCAGCTTACCTAGGACAGTTTTCGTTGCCCAAAGATGGGCATCCAGTGCTTTTTTAGATGTACTAGCACATCTTGCTTGGCATCCAGCTGTTGCTATTGTGTCACATCTGCCATCCTCAGATACCCCAGGGCATCTCAGATTGCACTAGGTGCCTCTGTGCAGGAACCAGATTCGAGCTCCTTGTTTCTACTGGAAACTGCTTTGACCCTTGGTGCTGCTTCCTGGCCCTGCCCTCCTGAGGGCTGTGCTTGGAGACCCACAAGCATTTCATGTCTCAGATCTCATGTCTGTCATTTCCCTGCCTGTTCAGGAGACTATATATATACATACATATACATATATATCTCTCCCATATATATATGGATTTATATAGGGGGAAAATACAAAATTTTATAGGGGAGCATTTATATATATTTATGTATATTTAAGCATGAGCTTAGTACCAGTTATGCATTTACTTGGTAATGGTTTTCTTAGGTGATATTGCAGACTAGGATCCCGATTCTGAGAGTGGTAGGGAGCTTCTTACAAGCTGCTTGGCACTTGCTAACTTAAATGAAAAGTGAAGGGATTCAGCATATGCTTGGATTAGGCTCTAAAATAATGAAGCATCTGTTTTATATTGTATTTGCCTCTATTCAAAACCTTTTATCCTTCACTCCTCCTCCTCCTTCACAGTGTTTCAAAAAGTTACATATTTCTTTTTGACTTATTAGTTGTTGTAAGCATAAAACTAAGCGGTCTTAGTTCATTATCATATTTTATCTGAAAACAGTACAATTTACATTTCTTTGTTGACCACAAGAGGTTTAGCTAAGTGTTTTCTCTCTCCCACTCTCCTTCTATAAACCCATCTGTGTTTGCTCATGTCTCATATTTATTTCACACTTTGTTTCCCTTCTAGATCATGACGCTATCCTTTACAGCCACAAAACATGCCTATAATGACTGCAGAGACACAGAGATTTGTATTATGAACTGGACTCACTGTATAGCATTGGTAGGATCTTTCCTGCTGACCAGATCTGCCCAGCAAGCCTTCCCAGGGGTCCCATCTGCTCCAGCCCCTCAAAAGCCTGAGGCTTGATCTCTCTAGGAGGCAGTTTCCATAGCCACTTCAATTCCTGTTGACTCAGTTGAAGCTAGGGTTTGTGGAGTATGATGATATGCTTCAGAACAGCGTCTCTGAGACCAAATAGGGCTGCAGGTTCCTGTCAGGGTATAGGAGTATTCAGCAGCCAAATACTTATTTCATGTAGTTGTATGGGATTGAGTCTGGAGAGCAAACGTTCTTGTTGGGAAGGGGAGTGAATGAACTGGAGAGCAGTTGCTTGATCAGAGCTTAAGCTAAATGGTTCTGTGTCAGAGTGAGCTACTGAGACTGCTGAAAGCATTAAATAAAATGAGGTCATTTAAAGTGTAAAATAAATAATACAAAAAGAATTATGCAGTACAAATCAGATTACATGCTTTCCTTTCAAGCATCCTCATTTAGTAGCTGTTAGCTTCTTATTTACTGATCTTTACTGAGATTTTTAGATGCTGATATTCATGTTTACTTTTACTTGATGAGAAAGCAAATGGGATATGAATTCATATTTTATGAGATGTTATTTATTGAAAATTTTCAGGAGGAGAGAGAATGAAAGTTATTTTTGTGCGTGTTTCTTCAATGGCTCTTCTGTGCTAACAGCAGAGGTTGGTTGTAAGAAAATGACGATAAAATAATGAAGTTTTGTTTGGAAGTAATGCCCTAGGATAAGTAAAATTGAGGTAGCTAAATCTGACATGTTCTGTTGTATTGCATGATACAATTATCATAGAGCTGTTGAGCACATAAGCCTTGTGCCTTAGAAATGACTTCTACTTAGTCCTGTAATTATGGAGGAAGAGGAAAGGGTCTGTGTAGAGACCAGGCTCTAGATTCTTTAGTGGACAAGACATTACAGACTTGAAACTGAGCTGAAGCCTAGCTTTTTGTTATTACCTATGAAACTCCACTACCTTTCTCATTTAGCCAAACATCAAGCTTTTCTTCCCCGACAATGCCAGTAATGCAGTGCTCCAGCAACCGTGACGTGATGAGTTAGACCAGCTTATTCAACTGCAGAGCACCTTCTAGGAAGCCTCCTCTGGCAGTCAGGAAGTGTAGTCTGAAAGAAAAAGATGTGCAAAATCATTCCTATACTTGTCAGTCTCCAGCTTCTTTGAGAGCCTGTTGGAGCTTCTGGCAACACAAGAAAATTAGAGCAGCTTTCCATTGTTGAAAGTGAAATAGTCATACATATTCTCTTAGCTGCATAATGCACTGGCTAGCTACTATGATGGCCCATCAGGTAAAGGTGGAATAAAGAAGGAGGAAGCATCCTGGAGTTGCAGAGTGGGAAAAGGGGACTTACAGAAGCAACTTCCTCAACTCTACTGGCCCAGATCACCATCTTGGTCACCTTCCTCTTTCCACTGGTAACGGAGTTGCCACAGGCCTGTTACCCTTTGTAGATCTAGTTGTGAGCAAAGTCATCAGGGCAGGCACTCAGACAGTCCATTCTGCACAGATACCCAATGTAACCCGGATGAAGGGTAAATTGGTTTGTGTGGTTATACTGCTTCTGCTGATGTAAAGCCTGCTTGTGTGTCTACACAGCACCACATAATAAGCCTACCTCTACAGAGCTATGCGATATGAACTTTGCAGTGGGAAGTTAGAAACAAGTGAAAAAGCCACTCCACTGGCAACCCTGAATGAGCCCTGGTGCTGTAGTGAAGTCTTACACACCTCCTGAACAAAGCCCTTGAGTTAATTACCTCCTAATTTTCCATTTTTAACTTGTGAACACCACAAACAGTGCAGCTGATGGAGCCATATTCATGGAAGAGGAAGGCTGGGTGGCAATGAACTGAAGTAGCTTGAAATTCCTGGTCATCTTTCTGATGGTAAGAAGATTTAAAGCATGACAACATAGGGGAAGAAACCAGCAGGCTCGGAGTGTGCCAGAAATACTGCGATCTGGCAGAGTGATTTATTGTTTGTAGCACTTGCAGAATAATGTATGCTTTATGAGTAACAACATATCCTTTTGCAGCATGAAAATAACTGCTCAGAAACAAAACCGTGTCAGTAGCAGTCATGCTGTGAAATGAACCCCATAGCTGTATTTTATCCCGAAGTTTCTGTGTATCTTCTGGCATTGCAAATAGAACAATGGTCACAATCTGGCAGAAGCCGAAGGAGCTCTAAGCAGAGGAGAGCTTTTTTATGGTGAGCATTAACTGTTCATTTGCTAGCCCAATTGCAAAAACAATTAGTAGATAAACAACCACCCTGAGCGTCACCCAAAGGCCTGGACTGTTTTCTTAATGTTGATACTATTTTCCTACCCACTTTCATTGCCCCAAGAGACCACATCATTCACTGGTTTATATAAACCTATTGGGTCAAACACTTCTGTACAGGAGGGACTGCTGAACTCAGCTTCTTGCATTTCTGTCACTGAAGCAGTTCTCTGGAAACATTATATCAGAGTGTGTGTTCATGACCTCTGGTCTACCAATGTTCCCCAGCAAGATGTCAGTAACATGTTTTCATCTATTGCACACATGATTAGTTAGCCTGTCAGCCTACCTCTTGTATCTGTTCTGGTGTTTTAGAAAGGGAAGGTGATTTCTGAAGGATTCAGCATGATTGTTGAAGATATTGCATGTAACTGGGTCAGTCATATTTTAGTTGATTTTAAAGCCATCATCTTCACAGTGGAACCCATTCATTGCCACTGCATTGCATAGATAAGTCCACTGAAAGTATGAATTTATAGAGAACAAACTCTTAAAAATGCTAACACCCTTGCTCTGGGAGCTCTGCAAGCTGACTGAAATAATTGCATTAGAGAAAGTACAAAGTTTTCTAATCCTTTTGATTCATTATTAAACATTAAAACTGAATTCTGATAACATTATCAGATGATCCTTTAAGTGACCAAGCATGTTTAGTGAACTTAAGGGTTTCTCTACTAAATACAGCAATGGCAATTCAGTGTAGGGGGAAGTGGGTTGCTGGTGAGAGAAATTACAGAGATGCCTTAGACTGTTTTAGGTCATTTTCATCCCCTTCAATAGCAGGGCAAGAATGGAGGAATGCATCTGTAACCCCAAACTGTGAAAAGCCTCTGCTGTCACCTGTTTGAGAGAAAAAATCCAAACCATCTTCTGCCTTTCCAGGAGCCACATGCATCAATGCTCCCACCCAGAAGCTCTGGCTTTGTCCTGTCAGCTTTTATTGGGAAGGCTGATGTTGCCACCACCGGCATCTGTCTGGGAGGAATTCAGAGCAGAAGATGTCAAGAAATTGAATGACGTTTCAAGACAGAATTTTGTGTTAAAATTAATATAAATGCATGAGGGGTACTTTGCTAGTTATATTATTAATTTTCATATTTAATTCAGCAAAAATTTTAATTTTTTAATTTACTTAAAGCTGCTGCAGTATTTCCAGTTCACCACACCTGAAAGCTGCAAAATGTACATGTTCCTGGGTAAAGACTGTGCAGAATAGAAGTGAAGGGCTCTGGGAGCTTCCTGCTCCAGGCAGGAAACCTTGTTCACTGTCGAAATGCAGCTTGTGTACAGGGCAAGATCTGGAGAACCTCCTCATTTAAAGACATGTCTGGAGGAGAGGATTCCTGAATTCTGCCCACGGAGGGTAGGACAGGCAATGCTCGCCACATCAAGCAGCAGTTATTAGCCTTTTGTCATTATTCCCAGTGCTCAGCGTGTGGCATCATGCCACGGAGTTAAGAACCCCTGCTCTGTTTAAAGGTCACCTCATCCAAGAGCTCTGAAACTGCAGCCTTCTTTATCTTGTGCTAAAATATGCCTGTCCCTGTGAGTATGGGTAGGGTTATTGGGACAAAAAAGGCATAACTGAGCAGCAAGCTCTGGACACAGAGGAGTCTAATCCCAGGATTTTTTGATGTTGACAAGCTAGTGCGGATGTGTAGCATATGAGCATGCAGGTCTCAAGGTTGAAATAATGATTTGGTAGTGTATCAATGGTTTCAACTGCTTGAAATTTCACTCGCTTAGTACCTGGGGTCCGTTACCTCAAAGGGCAGTGCTAACATTTAAAAACAAGTTTGGTCCTGTTACAGGTATGTGCCTAGCATAGGTTAACTGGTGTATGTACAGACTGCCAAGCTGCAAGGGCTTCCACATAGCTTTTTTCTTCTAAGCTGGCTTCCTTGAAGTGATGTTTAGTAGAACTTGTACCTGCTGTGCATTCCATGAACGTTGGTTTTCACTTTGTCAGACGTTGAGTGGTTGGATGGCATCTAATTACAGTCTTCATTTGTTGCTTTTTCTTGGAGGGGCAGGAGGTATAATCTGCTCACAGCAAAAAATATTCTCACAGGTTACTTGAGAATGATTGCTGGGAAAGAAGTGTGAGAGGGAGAGAAAGGAGAAAGGGACTGGTACAATGAAGAGGATAAACAGAGATGGGATGAAGGGGAAGACCAAGTAGAAAAACTGCGAAAGCTTCATTCAGGTCAAGGACATAAGGCAGGGTCAACAGGTGGATGAGTTAAGGCAAGTGGAGGAGCACATTTGTCAGCTCCAGCTTCTCCTTTTTCTTGTGGACTGGGATCTGGCAGGTCCTGTCCACCAGAAGCTGTTTGAATTCCCTTCCAGCTCCTCAAACAGCAGAGGATTTCAAGCACACATACTTTCTGGAGAGTTCATCTGCTCCTTTCTTCCTTCTTTCCTTTTTTAAAAATGTGTTCTAAGGTTCCCTGCTCTTTCAGCCAGGATTTGGAGGAGGGAAGGATACCATTTCATGGCATCTCATCCTTCTACCTAAGCACATTTGGGTCTGGGAACCTTCTTCCAGTCCTGACTTCTTCCCAGCCCTGATGTGAGTCAGTGCAAACCTAGTGCTTCTGGATACGGAATCGAGACCCAGCATTTCGGAAGCATGCATCCAAACATGCAATGCAGAGACTGGAGCAAGTGCTGAGACCAAGCATGTATGATAT
This sequence comes from Morus bassanus, assembly GCA_031468815.1. Lineage (NCBI taxonomy): Eukaryota > Metazoa > Chordata > Aves > Suliformes > Sulidae > Morus > Morus bassanus. The sequence goes on along the minus strand of CM062567.1, from coordinate 64,630,539 downwards.
CTATATCAGAGGCACTGGAGTGCTGGCACAGAAGAGTGGATTGAAAGTCCCTGGGGACTGTGTTTGTCAGACAGATGTGATCATTTCCATAGCAAGTTGTCATTCAGCAAAATAGAGCACTGAGGTGGATGGGCTGCTTCGGTAGGACCCTAGTGGCAGATATGTCAAATGTCAGGTGTCTTATAAAGACTTCAGTTTATTGTTTTTTTCTCCCCTGTTTCTGCTTTCTCTTCCCCTCTGACAGAGCCTACCTCTTCTCTTGAACCTACCAACTATAGCTGGAAGAATGGAAACTATTCTGGTGGTAGCTTTTGGTCCCCTAATGCTGAATGATTTCTGCTGCAGGACTAGATCTCTTGATTTACCACAATCCTTTTTGTGGTGTCCATAATATAAGTTGTCTGTACCCAGGCTTGAACGAAAATCTGAGGCTAATTGGACAAGTTCTCAGTGTGATCCTTATGCTGTATAGCTGTAGGCATTTAATTTAGGAGTCAGAATTAAGAATGCAGGCCAAGCCATAGAGGCAATGGTCAGACAGTGACTTCCCCAAAATCAAGTTTCTGAACATGTAAGCTGAGGGTTTGCTTCTCGCTGACTACATACAAGCTGGTCACTCTTATATTAGACTGCTGAAATACATGTCTGAAATCAGAAGGTGTGTATACCTCCACATAACAAAGGAAGCCATTTGTATATTGTAATGTTTTGACGTCAAAATGAAGACTTACCATAATCACCTTTGGTTTTGTTTTACTTTATGTGTTTCTTTTCCATCTCACCTATGCTTGAATTGGATGTGGTATTTCTCTTCCATCCCACTCTTTTCATTGTCTTTTCTCTAGCCTGTGTTCTGCTTCGTCCGTGCTCCTTTGCACTCGTAGCAGTCAGAGAAATGAGAGCAGGAGGATTACAGTCCTTTTGCCTCATGAATCTCTACTTCTCTCCCCTCTTCTCTTCATTGAGAGGGGGCTTGATACAGTAGAAAGAGTAGACCATGAGATGGATTATCATGGGGTGGCTTCAGTTTGAAGCAGCTGCGTGTCATTCCTGTCTTGCCCACTATGTCTCTGTGCTGATTTGGCACCCTGCTCAAATGGCTGAATTTGAGGAGTTCACAGTGTCTTAAAATTTGGAGTGCTTTTACACTCATTATTTCAGTGAATGGAACTGACTGTATCCTAAGCAATAAAAAATTAGCAGAGCCTACAAAGATTAGGCAGAAAAGTTTTCCCCACAGAATTATTATTACTTACAATAAAAAACAGAGCATCATGTTAAAACCATGCTTTATTTTTTTTAGCTGTATTAACCCTCATGTGTTTGTAAAATGTGCTTTCATCATCAGTTCATATTTCCTGAATATCTGAACAGAGACACCAGGTATGCACAAAGCGAGTGATGGGCTAGAGCGAACGGACTTCAGACCAAGAGCTATACTTTAACCAGAGTCTGAGGAGATCAGACTGCACACGAGTTCTGTTTGATCCAGTTCCTGTTAACTGTGACCATGGGCTAAGTATACAGTCTTAAGAGTCTAAAATTAAAAGGTATTCTATGCAATGATGTTAATAATTAACTAACAGCATGTTGAATTTAAAGGTAGGCTTGTGTTTAAACAGAGATGAGAATATTTTTGAGGTCAATGGACAACTGACTTATGAAACGCACACAAGAGCAAGAACGTCATCTGCAAAAAAGCAATGAAGATGCATAAAATCCAGTGGTGACTAATTAAAGCTAACAAAAGGAGCAAGATGCATCTGTATACAAATACAATTTGTCTCCTCTGCAAAGGATTTAATGTAAAAGTTAAATAGCCTCAATCTACATCTAAAACCTACAAGCACTTTATAAAAGCATTTATTCATAGAACCATAGAATCATTTAGGTTGGAAAAGACCTTTAAGATCATCGAGTCCAACTGTAAACCTAACACTGCCAAGTCCACTGCTAAACCATGTCCCTAAGTGCCACATCTACACACCTTTTAAATACCTCCAGGGATGGTGACTCAACCACTTCCCTGGGCAGCCTGTTCCAGTGCTTGATAGCCCTTTTGGTGAAGAATTTGTTCCTAATATCCAGTCTAAACCTCCCCTGGCGCAACTTGAGGCTGTTTCCTCTTGTTCTATCATATTTGAGCATGTATATCTAACAATCATTCATACAAACCTGTGAATGGTCCCAAAAGAGACATAAGGACAGGTACACCCATCCATTTATTAGGAAAAGTGCCCCAGCAAATCATCATAAACATCTGAATGTGAAACTGCACCAAGAGTGGCATCACACAGTCAAACCTTTTTATTTCCAGCCAGAAATCTAGTTGCTACATTTTGTACTAAATCAAGCATATTAAACATCTAGGTGGGAAGCTGCTAAGTATAGAATTGCAAAATCAGTAGGGTAGACCAGAAATAAAGTATACCGGTATCAGTGTTAGAGAGGGAGCAGGGCTTATGCTGAAATCTGCTTTTCCCCCCTGCAGTGATCTGCAGATCCACTGGAACACCTGAATGATAATTCTGTGATTTGCAAAGACACCATAACTCATTTGGTTTTTCACGTTTCCAGAATTTTGGCAACAGAAACAAGACAATTTGTTTGATTTCCTGGGTGAGAGGAATAAACAATGCTGTTTTAACATACTACACAGTCTGTCACTTTTGCATTTGATAGTGCCATTCACATTGTACCTTAGGCCAGCTGTGGGCGCATAATCATGACTGGAGCAGATATTTTAAAAACTGTATTTTGATGATTGGTTATTCTAGAATACAGCAGTCTAAGGACAGGGAAAGAAATACTTCAGATTAGCAACTAACACCATCATGAGTAGCAAAGTTTAGTACCATATCTGAGTCTCTTAGACTGGTTGATTAAACAGGATACTAAAAGGAATAATTGTTAAGACTCCTAAAATAAACTTGTGTATGATTCATGGAAGGGTAGAAACTTCACCGTCTAGTGGCTGCTGGTATTCAAAGTCAAAGGTACCCTGTTAGCAGGGTTCAGTCACTGACCAAGCAAGTGCAGACAGAACACATTTTAATTTTAGGCTCCTGAGACTGTATACTTAATCCATGGTTGCAGTTAACAGGAACTGGATCAAATAAAACTCGCGTGCAATCTGATCTCCTCAGACTCTGGTTAAAGTATAGCTCCTGGTCTGAAGTCTGTTCACTTTAGCCCATCACTTGCTTTGTGCATACCTGGTGTCTCTGTTCAGATATTCAGGAAATATGAACTGATGATGAAAGCACATTTTACAAACATGTGTTTTTCTTGTAACTAAATGAGGATTAATACACCTAAACAATGAAAGCATGGTTTTAACATGATGCTCTGTTTTTTATTGTAAGTAATAATAATTCTGTGGGGAAAACATTTTTTGCCTAATCCTTGTAGGATCTGCCTAAACCTTACAGGCTTTGCTAGGTTTTTTTTTTTTTTGCTCAGGATACAGCTAGTTCCATTAGTGAAATAAACTGTGAAAGCACTCTGTATTTTAGGACTTTAGTGAAATCCTGAAGCTCGCTAGCCTGAACAGAATTCTGTAATTTTTGGGACAATGCAAAAGCAAGCAGTGCTTCTTCTGTCCGTCCTTTATCTAGCACAGCTGCCTTTGTCTGCATGCAGTTAAAGTGTGCAAACAGCTTCGTAGAAACAATAGTTAAATTCTGTTTAGCACACAAAGATAAATGGGCACTGAAACCTTGTGGAAGTGCAGAAAAGGCTTGTTTTGTGCTATGAAGATACAGGTAAGGATCCCATACCTTCAGGTAGTTATTTGGACCAATCTCTGATTTCTTGAAGATGTCACAGTGTTAATACTTTCACTATACAGCTCTGGCAAGTGCAGTAACACTAGATAACTCATAATCTGTCTAATGGAGACAAATAGCTATGGATGCATGTCAGAATAATTAGTGTTGAGTCAAATTAATTTGATTTGTTCATTTAACAAATTAAATTGTTTCAGCTAATTACATAGCGTGGCATAAATGTGATGAGGGATGTTCAGAGAAGAAAACTATTCCTCTTTCCTCCACTAAATTAATTAGACTATTAAGGAAAATGTACACTCAGAGTATGCAAACAATGTCCAGCTTCACATACTGAATTTTGCAACCTCCATTACAGTGTGACTCTTCCTCCTGGGCTTCTTGTTGGACTGACTGATGCAGCATCCTCCTTGTAGCCCCAAAATACTCTTCTGGAGAAGCCTATCTTAGCTATTCTACTTCACTACTACACAAGGAGCCTGCCTTTCTCTGTTAGATGGGGACATCTCACCTAGGTGTGTAAGATTGTGTCCCTACCTCCTGTAATTCTGATGAAGAAATGGACAAAATGAGGCACTGTTCAAAATTCTAGTACCTTTTCAACTTCTTGGACTATTGCCTTTCGTAAGTGGGAATGATGGTGGCTTAAGGGGTTAGGGATTTTAAAGTTTACTGATAATAAATACAGAAATATGTAAAATTCAACTGTTGGGGGTTACATGGAAAGTACGCTGTGTGAAATGAACCTGACTCCCCTTTGTCCTTTGCAGTGTATCTTTTTATAGATTATAGCAGTTTTACTCTGTTCTAATTCTCATTTGTTTTTTGTTTGTTTTTTTTTCCTTGAACATTTTGAGAGTGAAGCTGGCAACATATATAGCAAACAGATTGTATTTACATGTCTTCATGATTTTTAAAATCTAGACTCTTCAAAATTGCTTTCCGCACTGATTACTTCAGAAAGCTTGCAGAAGAATGCTTTGATGCTTCTGGTTTAACCAATGTTACTTAGTCTCACTTCCATTTCTTATGAAACAACACTTTCATGACAAAAGTAGCAAAGCAACAGGCAGAGTTCAGCCCCCTGTTGTGCTTGGTGGAGTACACACATGCTTAGAAAACTTGAAACAAAAATTTGAAGCAAAGTGTGAGGTAAATACTGTCCATATCTTCGTATAATGATGCTTTAACATAGATTGGAGCACTGAGGTTGGAAGTCTTGCATCTGTATAGCTGTGGTTGAACTCTTCCCAGTTTTGTCTCCAAGTTCTAGTCCCTTGTCAACATCACTGCATACATCTTGGTGTGTACTTTGGTTCTACTTGGACACATGTTGAATGGTTCCCTTAGCAAGAGAATCTGAATATAGACATGGCACAGTTGCCAGAGGTAGCATAATGCAGCCTTTAAAGTTATGAGTGCTCTGTCTGCATGGGAAAGCATCAGGCCATGCAAAGATGCCCATGTCAGGTCTAAATATGTTAACTTGAAGGCAAGAAGCAATAGAGCTGGATACTGGGATACCCTAACTAGACTATCACAACCTGCTTTTTTGTGTGGCCAGCAGGAGTAGGGAAGTGATTGTCCCCTGTACTTGGCACTGGTGAGGTTGCACCTCGAATACTGTGTTCAGTTTTGGGCCCCTCACTACAAGAAAGACATTGATGTGCTGGAGCGTGTCCAAAGAAGGGCAACAAAGCTCATGAAGGGTCTGGAGAGCAAGTCTTAAGAGGACCGACTGAGGGAACTGGTGGTGGTTAGTCTGGAGAAGAGGAGGCTGAGTTCTACCTGAAAGGAGGTTGTAGCGAGGTGGGTGTCAGTCTTTTGTCAAGGAATCAGCCTCAGGTTGCACCAGGGGAGGTTTAGACTGGATATTAGGAAAAATTTCTTCACCAAAAGGGTTATCAAGCACTGGAACAGGCTGCCTAGGGAAGTGGTTGAGTCACCATCCCTGGAGGTATTTAAAAGGTGTGTAGATGTGGCACTTAGGGACATGGTTTAGTGATGGACTTGGTAGTGTTAGGTTTACAGTTGGACTTGATGATCTTAAAGGTCTTTTCCAACATAAATGATTCTATGATTCTATGATAATGAGTATGTAGGGAGCCATATTCATGTTCAGTGTGGACATGAAACTCAGAAGCTCATTCCCCCGAATCAAGTGAAGAGTCTGCCTTCTTGCTAAGCTGTGCCTGTTTCATTTTTTCCATACCCTCCCAGTCTCATTTTCCTTTTTTGTTTTTTTTTAAATCTGTCTATTGGTTGCAGCCCATCTCTTCTGTATTTTGTAAGCCTCATGGACAGGTGCTCTCCTCTCTTCATGTTTCCACAGTGCCTGGCAGGGACTCATAACTAGGAGTCCAGGTTCTACTGAAAAGTAGTAAGTACAAGAATAACCTGGATCTTCTGAACCTCTTAATCCAAAGCGTTAGCTGTAATACCACCAATGTATGGTCAATTACATGTGTAAGCTTTACTATTAAAATAATTGTGTGCATTGTAAAGTGTAAATCACGTCACAGTAAGAACTGGGAATTGCTTTGGTCCTAGGCAGCAATGTCAGGTTCCAGCATGTCTCTGACTGGAAATGGCTGAGCACTGTGGAATAACTGAACTCTCACTGAACTTGAGAGAAAACATCTCGTGATCATCCTAATCTATGTTTCATGTCTGTGGCTTTAAGTTATGACACAATAACCTGTTCTCTGTCAAAGTATGTTTAATTTCACAATGAAAATCTTAAAACATTAATTACTAAAAAGCCTCATGGCTTCCTCTTGCTACTGTAGTACAAGTGTAAACCTTCAGTACTTTGTAACTTAAAGCAGCAGTTAAAAAGAGACTGTTCACAAAATCGCAGAGTAGTTGAGGTGGGAAGGGACCTCCGACATCCATCTAGTTTAACCCCCAATGCTCAAAGCAGCATCAGCTAGAGCAAGTTACTCAGGACAGTGTCCGGATGGGTTTTGAATATCCCCAAGGATGGAGACTCCACGACCTCTCTTGGCATCCTGTTCCAGTGTTTGACCACCCTCATAGTACCAGTTTCTTACATGCAACTGCACACAGACCTCTGAATTCTTCCTGTCTGCTCCCCTGGCTGCATGCATTAGTGTACAGGCACTTCAGAGGCACCTAGTCATGATGATTTCCGAGAAAAGGTTATGAGCACTCTGCCCATGACACTTTCCCATGGGCATACCCTCATTTATGTGCTTGATGTGGTCACCCTTCAGCCCTCTACTGATCACAAGGTCTCTCCTGGCCATGCCACCCTGTACCCTTTGCTCCACTGCTTCCTCCCCATCATCACTGGTTTAAAGCTTTCCTCACCAGGCTGACCAGCCTGTTTGCAGGAAAGCTTTCACCCCATTTTTTATTCTTATTCAAGGCAACTTGAGACCAATGAAGCCATATACAAAACCATGTATGACTTGGATGCAACAATATCGATAAAATGGGATGATGTTCATGTGAAGAACGGTGATGGGAGCAGGCAAGGTAAAAAAGCAGTAAGTAGGGAAATAGCTCCCTCTCCACTGACAAAATAATTCAACAAAATGGAGAATATGAAGCACTTTTATGCTTCTGACATTTACTCAATCTTTAAAATCTTTGGTGAGAAATACCTGTAAAGATCTCAACTGTCTGCTGTTGACAGAATTTGGCTGAACTTGTGTGTGTGCGTAGACACACACATATGCATACATAGATGGCCAAAGAAAGTACTTGTTAGTGAATAAAAATTGTTTGACTCAACTTAAAAAAGAAAAGAATCCACAATATGTATGACCCACCCTGTGTATGATCATCAAACTGAAACATTTATACAGCATTTCTCCCACAGCATTTAAAAATGATGAACAACAAATATAGAGTCAAATTCTGTCCTGTGTCCCTGCAATAGGCAGCTTATTACAGACTGTGTTTTAATAGTCTTTCTTGCACCCATGTGTCAGTTTAAATGGTAGAAATGCCAACTGGATGATAATGTAGTATCATTTCTGGAAGTATTGGCTTTTAAAGTTAATCTTCAATGGGATGCTTTACTGTAGGCATGTGCATACATTAGATAACCTTGGCATGCAGTGAGTATTTTAAGACCCACATAATTTTGAAACACCCTTTAATATTCAGTGAAGGTCATGATACATTCCATGCGCATAAGATCAGAAACAGACCTTCCAGGCTTATTTTACTTCTCAGCATAGATGCCAAATCGGGAGCCCATAGTGATGTAGTCTGTTTTTCTGTAGGACAGTTAAAGTGGCACAACAAGCTTTACTATGCTGTTCCACTGACATCTGAGTCCTGGTCTAGGGCAAACACCTCACAGAGGTGCCAAGGAGAATGATACATACAACTCTCTTCACGTGCTTCTCTTTTTAACTGAGCTTTCCAAAAGAAATGCTGCAAACTAATAATGTATACTGTTATGGATTCTGGGATCTTGAAGTATGAGGTCAGAAAATTCATTTTAGTAACTAAACTCCAGCATCTGATGCTCCCAGTAGTGTCCAGAATCAACCTGTTAAATCACAGGCAATACTATCTGTAACTACTTCTGTTATCACTTTCTGTTTATCCAATGATGATGCAAAAAAAAAAAAAAAAAAAGAATAGCTGCTTCCTTAAGCTTTACATTTAATCATCATCATTTTAATTCCACAAAATAAAAGACTAACTCTCTGTAATTCAGGGATTTTGTAATAACGTGCTTACAGATTTTCACATTGAGTTAGCTGCTTCTTGGAAGAAGGAAGAAGCATATGTAAGATTAGATTCAAAATAGTTCTGTGAAATGTATCTGGCCTCTTTATGCAACAACCTGCTACATGGGGGAGAGGAGAAAAGCAAATCCTGGCCTTGATGTCAAAACAATATAAACTACTTTTTGTATGTTGACTTGTGTAACAAGTGAGGCATGAAAACAAAAGTGCAGTGCCCTGAGTAGTGGCAGTGAATATTTTATCTTTCTAACAAAAAGCATCAAGAGACTAAATCCTTAAAGCATATGCCGTGCTGACAGTGCGCTCTCGTTGTGACAGTAATGGTATTTGCAATCCCAGCTGCAGTCAAGCCTGTGCTGTAAAAGCACCCATTTCTCAGAATGCATGTTGCTGCCTCTTACCCTTTACTGGCCCTTAGCCAGACGAAGGAGCTTTTCTCTGTTGTTCATGTTGCCCTGTATAAACAGATGTTTAAACAATTTTTTTGCCCAAATTGAAATTGGAGAGATTTGGGCATCATATCTTTAGGTGACTTTAGGTTTTTTGTATGTAGACCGGCCTTTCTCTGACTTTTTACGAATATCCAACATAAGTACCTTTCTAAAATTCAGTGGCTGGATCCTCACAGAAATGCAGATGCAGGAGTACCACTGCTATTGCTGTGATTCGGTTGTGTGAGTGTGGTTGGTAAGAACGTTTAGGGGGTGACTCAGGGCTGTGAGTAGCAAGTATTCGCCACTTTCTGTTGGAGATTGTTTTGACTAAGTTTAATGAGTTAAGAGTTAGTGAGTTGGTTATGGATAAAGGAAGATGGTGCTCTGGGAATGTGTTTGAATGTGTGTGCTCTCCAGTTTTAAATAGCACTTACTTGTTCGGTGTTCTCCCCAGGCTGAAGCATGAGATTGAAAGGGAACTGGAGAATGTTGCTTATAAATTATGAAGTTACTGCCTTGTGATTATCATCCTGTCATCAGTAACGTTTGACTATCCTTCACAACTCAGCTTTTTCTCCTGTCTTTTGTCAACTTATAAGGTTTCTACATCCCCTGCTTAAGATTGTTCCCCATCACTGCATTCATTCTCAGTCCAGGTCTTTTGTGTGGAGTCCCAACAGTCCTATGCTGATTTCTTGTTTCCTACTTCATATTTGAGCAATTCAGGGAGTTTTGGATGATTCACTAATGTGATTACATAGTACCATTTCAAGACATCCTAGTACTGCTTTGGGGAGACAGCTTTGGAGAACCTGGGGGGAGGGCTCTAAAGAAAGTGAGGAAACCATGTGGCAGATGAAAAAATGTGTTCAGGAGACCTGTAAGAGGACAAGCAGATTGCTTCCAGCTCTGCTTCATTCTTAGGTTTGGTCTCCCATTTCAGAGCTGCTGCCATGCTGCTGGGCACCCTGTCCACCTCCTGCAGTCAAAACTGCAGCAGAGCCTCCAGCAGCTCCAGGATCCCGGGTGAGCTCTGGTCTCTACTCAGACCCAGGATGCGCACTTCCCTCCAGGAGATGTCACTAGCCTGGATGGCAGGCACCCCAGCACATGAACAAAAGCTTTTCTGCCTTTTAGAAGTGGGGCTGTTCAGGTAGATATGCCCAATATAGCTTTAATCCAGTTAGTTGAGGTACTCGTGGCAAGTGAATCTCAGTAGCACACACTGTGCTCAAGCACCCAAACCTGCTTGGGTGCTGGCTGCAGGCTGGATTCTCAGCTCCCACGTATTCATTGCTGTTGGTACCTAAGCTTGGTGAATTTAAGTTGGGAATTACCCACATTGCTGCGATCATGTTTCTGACTGTACTGTAAGTATTCATTTTATCCTCACACTATAGGCATTTTGTAATAGAAACATTATGTAGATGGACCAAAATAATCAAAAAACCATTTGCAACTAAGTTTATTAAGTTGCTAAAATGTAAATTGCCATTTATCCAAAGGACCCATTTTCCCTTCCAGTATCCATTGATGTCTAGGATATAGCTCGAACTCTAGAGAAGAAATTTCTGAAAATGATAATACACTGGTTTTGTTTCTATTCATTCACTGACTAAACCCTCTAGAAGTATCAACATGGTTTCTGACCTTATTGCAGTTTAAGTTCGTTCCCCAAGCAACTGTCAAGCAAAGATAGTCCTAAAATAATAAGGGAAAAAATAATGCCATGGAGAAAAGTTTCTTGGGATTGAGAGGACAGGACTATTTTTCATTTAGCAACACCCTAGTTTTATTGTAATTTTAAAATTCTGTTTTACAGATTGACTCTCCGGTCAAGCTCCAGATGCGTTTGTTTGAGTAGCCTTGACCTCTCTATGGACTCAACAAATGTATCACAAAATGGCATTGCTCACTGGGAATGGAGATCCTGAGTTCAGCTCCTACTCCTTCAATAACTTGGAAAACCTATGTGAAGTGCAAACCAAGAAAGGATTCTTCTACAAAAAGGCCAAACTTCTGCACCCTGGGGAAGACTTGTGCTGCTTAGCCCGCCTGGATGACCGGACCAGGTTTGTGATCATCAACGTAGGTGGTATTAAATACAAAGTTCCATGGACCACCTTGGAGAACTGCCCCTTGACCAGGCTTGGGAAGCTAAAATCTTGCAACAATTATGATGAGATCATGAACATCTGCGATGATTATGATGTTAGCTGCAATGAATTTTTTTTTGACCGTAATCCTAGTGCCTTCAGGACAATCATGACTTTCCTGACAGCTGGGAAGTTGAGGCTTCTCAGGGAAATGTGCGCTCTTTCTTTTCAGGAGGAGCTTGTGTACTGGGGGATAGAAGAGGACCACCTGGAGTGGTGCTGTAAAAAGAGATTGCGACAGAAAGAGGAGGAGGCAGCTGAGGCCAGGCTGTATGAAGGGGAGATGGTTTTTAGTGAAACTACGCAATGTGCCTTCCAGGACAATAGCCGATTGAGTTTGTGCATGCGAAAGCTCAGGGATATGGTGGAGAACCCCCACTCAGGGATCCCAGGAAAGATCTTTGCTTGTATTTCAGTCTCTTTTGTTGCCATCACTGCAGTCAGCCTCTGCATCAGCACCATGCCAGATGTCAGAGAAGAAGAAGATCGGGTGAGTGCAGCTTTTCTCAGAGTAAAGCGCGTTTTGAATTGTCTCCTCAAGGTGAAGGTGACGGGCAAAGTCACTCCAGCAATCACGCAGGTATCGCATTCAGTATTTACGATGTGGAGGGCTGGCCAGGGTAGAGCACAGAAAACATTATGTCACTTAATATTGAGGGAAGATTGGGCCAAACTCTGCCTTGCCAGCACAGCTTTGCCAGTTCACACCAGCTTTACCCAACAGATTTGTTTACTGACATCTCTAACCAGATGACAAACTAGCTATTGTGGGTATAAAAATCAGCCTTGCTTGAGGCTTAATGTTTTGAAGTGAGGTCAAGAGCTAACAGAGCAGTTTTCCTTAAAGGTACTTTAACTTACCACTTTGAATGCACTCTCAGTGCCCCACTGTAAAAGCCACATCTAAAATGTTTTGATGCTATAGGTGAGGTAAAGGGCAGGGAAGCTGAGGCAGCAATTTAACAGCAGAAACAAAGCAAATGTCCCAATTTTCAGACATGCTTAGTATTCTCAAGTGTAAGCTGTGGATGATTCATGCCCTTGAAAAATCAAGTGTTATGGATATTTTGTTTATTCTTTAGTTCAACAAATTTCCTAAGGGTTTAGTCCCTTATTTGTGCAAGCAGTTCAGTTTCCTAGGATTAGCTGTATGTAGGCCAATGAGAGCTCATCTGAAGGTCGATAGAGGAGGACATTCACATTTTCATTAAATATGTGCTGAGATGGAATCTAAGGGGTTTGGGGGGTGGGAACTATTTGAAGAGTTCATGGCCTCTTTAGTTTTACTCAAATCCAAGCTTGACACTAAATATTTGGGCTTATTTTCCAGCCCCACAGTCATTAAATGTGATTGTGAACTTCAGTTACTAAGACAGTACTTCACCCCGTCAAGTTCTGCCTCTCAGATGAAGGCTACGCTCTTCTGAAAGCAGAACCCTTGTGTGCCGTCACCCAGGTGCTGAATGGCTCCTCGCTCACTGCCACTAGCAGAAAAGAGAGTGGTCATTACATGACAGGAGGCATTTACTGTTTTGTAGCGTTGAAAGTAAAAAGCATGCTGATGGAAAATGGGTCCAGCAACTCCAGAGAGACCCCCTGCGTTTGACTGAGTACCTCATGTGCAGTTAAACACACCCTTTGCTTGCGAGGTATGCTCAGGTTAGATATCAACTGAATTGTTTGATCTGGAATCAAACTCATTCAGTAGCAGCCAGGAAAAAGGATGAAACATTTGGTATGTTGCTTGATATTTGATTTATTATAAGATCTTTGTTTTGAATGCTTTTTATGATCTAAAATTTGAGGATAGTAGTACTGGGTAGTAGTTAAAACTATATTGTCCTAATAACTTAAAAAAAAGATAATTTCCAAAACACATGCCTTTTACTGTAATTAACCAACAGTGCTCCAGTATGCTGGAATTTTAAGCACAAGGGATATTTTACTGTTAAAAACTGAGAGGTATTTAGTGTTTAGATGTTACTGGGTTTAAGTGAGAGCTGAACAATTGCTTTCAGAATTACCAGAGTTTAGGCACCTTATATTTTTACTAATAATGTGAACATAAATAGGGACTCATAGTAATAGGATAATAATATTGGTTGGGTGGAGCAGGGTAATAATGAGGATAGAGCAAGCATGTGAGAGAACCCTGGATTTCTTGGCAGGCTGGGCCCTTAGAAGGAGCACATTTTCATAGTCAAATGCAAAGTTGTACAATAAAGATGAATGCAGACTTGCTCTTGCAAAAGCAGAGAGTCTGATTCCCAAAACAAGACTCTAAATAGGATTTAGGGTACAAGTAACTGCATGTAAGTTCCTATTGTAGCACAGGTGCAGAAGAGTTAATGTGATCCTTGAATATCTAAGCTAGGGAGTAGTGATTAGAAGCTGGAAGACGATTTTGTGTCTGTATGCGGCATTGATGAGACTGACACTAGAATACTGCAGTCAGTTCTCACATTCATATTTTTAAATAGTGTTTTGAAAAATTGGAGAGGGTGAAAAAACCTATAAATATTAGACACCTGGAGAAAATGCCATACAGTAAGAAACTTGAACATCTCAGTTTATTTAGGTTATTGAAAGGAAGGTGAGTGGATTAAGCAAATAAGTGTTTTTTATGGAGGGAGGAGAACTGTATCATCTAAAAGATCTTTAAATTAAGCAGGGAGAGGATCCATGGTTAAAAACTGAATCCTGATAAGTTCATATGGGAAACTAGGTGCCAATATTTAATACCACAGTGATTAATTACTGGGACAGACTAGGAAGAGAATTGGTGGATTTTGTATTTTTTGATGTTTTGAGTTCAAAGCTCAATGCCCTTATGGAAGGTAGCCTTCAGCTAAACACACTCTACTTCAATCAAAAGTAAATCGCTGATTTCGCTTCAAGTTACAAAGGTGAAATGCTTGCAATACAGAGGACATCAGAATAAATGATCTGATGTGTTTCTGTGCCTTAAATTCTAAAAGCACAGAGCTCCTGCAAATAAGCTTTGTTCTGCCCTTTGCACAGGGAAGGTCTGTGGACAGAGTCGAAATGGGTACTTTGTTTGAGACGGAGGTGGTTTTCTAGCACAGGAGACAGATGAAGGATCACTTCTTACATAGCTTAGTTCATCCCCAATGTTCCTCGCCTGCTACTGAATCAACACAGGTCAACACCCCATTTGAGTTGTAATTAGTCATGCCAGGAGTCATAGACAGTGACTGATTTTGGTCCTGCACAAATGGATGAAAATACCCATGCATATCTCTCCAGCCTCAGTAGGGCTGGGCAAGGAGTCAGGCATTTGCCCACATGGAATTGCTTGTAGGATCAGAGACCTAGGTTGCAAACTCCTTGCATGTCATCTGTACATGGCTTAGCAAGCCAATGCAGCTCATCAAATAACAGGTGTGGAGAGAAGTGAGCTTATGTGAATTCAAAGTCATGTTAATCATCCTGAGCTGTATCCCTAGAACCTAATTTAAAATTCGTGCCCAGGGATAGCTCTTTGGTCTGGTTTCACAGTCACCTAACAAGCAGAAATGTATATGCATCCCTCCTGGCTAAGGAACAAATAAACAGTAAATATTATTTCAAGGACAAACCGTACTTGGTGTGTACATTTTCCAGGCTATCTGGCTGGTATTACTGTTGTTAGGGTTCCGTGTGAGAGCTGTCGTAGATTCTCTGGCTAACAGGCAGGGGGCTTTTCCCTGAGCTGGCATTTTCCAGGAAACAAAAACTTTTATGTGCCACCTATCTGTCCTGTTACTGCTTCAGGGAAAGAGAGAGAAAAACAATCATGGAAAAACCAAACATGCTGGAGAGAATTTTTCCTTTAATGTCATCTCAGCGGACCAGCTGTTACACCCAGTTGTGTTCTGCAGAGGTGTAAGTGACCTCACACAGATGTAACCGTGGGACCTTAAAATTTAGGAGTAATTACCAAATGGGTGAGGAAATTATTTTAGATGCCTGCCTATCTCTTTTAAAATACAGAAGAAGAATCAGTCTTACATTTTGTTAGCTTTATTAACTGCTCCAGAAGTTCTAGATGACAGTGGCAATCCCTAGTGGTTTGGCAAGAGTGGGAAGGATGGTGATCCTGTGTACCATAGCTGTCTTGTTTTTGCTAATGGTCACCCTGATTCATCTCGAGCGTTACTCTTTTTTGGAAGTAGTATCATTTATTTCAGATGTTGCACAATTATGAATAAAGCTAACAGAATCAGATCCTAAACTACTTTTAACTTACCAAACTAGGACATATATTTTATCTTGTCAATTTTTTTCTTATTTAGCTTTTATCTACTGATTAAATTAAATAAAAACCACCAATCCAGTAATGCGCATAATAGCTGCTTCTGGAAATTTCAGGAAAGGGTCCCTTCAAATTTATAAAGAAAATGAACCAGTGAAGAGTCAGATTCTTCCATGTAAAGTAACAAAGCAATAATTAATTTTTAATTTCAAAATTTTCAGAATGGGAGATTTCTATGCAAGGTCTAGATTTAATAGTGAAAAGTCCCCTCTTAAGGCAAAATACTGCTGAGACAAAATCAAAGCAGGAGCCCTCAGGCACTGAATTCTTTCAAGACCACCACAAAAATGATCTCCAAGAGATAAAAATAGCCGGAGGCATACAGTATCCTTAAGGCATTTTAGGCATATGATACCTTTAAGTGAGCTTCTCAACTCTCTAAACAAATGGCAGGTATCGAGTGACTCAAGGAAAGCGGCTAATACATCACGGGAGTCTTAAACTAGTTGGGGATACATTACAGCAAAAGGTTTAACAACACAGTAAGAACTGAACAACCAAAAGACATTGAGAGATTCAGCTGAAAGCCAGATGGTCATCATACTAGACTCTTCATTTTTTCCTTGGTGAAAACAGAAATGTCGACCATTTCTATCTGAAGAAGAAAGCTTCTTTCTTTTCTTAGACAGTCTACCTCATCACAGAAAAAAGGTGGTGAACTCAGAGATTAATATCAAGCATTTTGTCCTGATTTACAAAAGCATTTAGAGGCCTGAGTCCCACTGAGCTCAGTCATTTCTGGTACCACAGTGTAAAGCAGGAGAAGAAGATCAGAGAGTACTTCCTTCTTCACCGTGCTTTCTAACGTATTGGGAAAAGCTAGTCTAATTAAAGATGCTGTGATAGGAAGTTACAGTTCAATAACCTTCAGCTGAAGAACATTATAACAAAGAGAGAGACTCATAAATAATGAAGTTAATAATAGCACATAAAGAAGCCTGAAACTATTTAACCTTCTAAGCTTAATTTATACACTGTGCTTCAACTTTCATATTGCTGAGGATGGGGAATAGATAAATTGTGAATGTGTGTTTTAAACAATCTTGTGACTAAAGATTTCATTTCACAAAAGTACACACAAAAGTAATTTCAGACAAGATTAAGAGAGTCTTGTATAATGATTCTGAACAGCTTTTCATAGACAAGTTGGTGTGGGGGCTGGATGAGCAGTGAGGTCAGTTGAAAACTGGCTGAATGGCCAGGCCCAGAGGGTGGCGCTCAGTGACACAGAGTCTAGTTGGCAGCCTGTAAGTAGTGGTGTACCCCAGGGGTCCATACTGCATCCAGTCCTGTTCAACATCTTCATTAGTGATCTGGAGGATGGAGCAGAGTATACCCTCAGCAAGTCTGCTGATGACACAGACTTTGGACGAGTGACTGATAGGCCAGAGGGTTGTGCTGCCATCCCCAACAACCTCAACAGGCTGGAGAAATGGGCTGACAGGAATCTCAGGAAGTTCAGCAAGGAGAAATGCCGAGTCCTGCACCTGGTGAGGAACAACTCCATGCACCAGTATATGCTGGGGGCCATCCAGCTGTAAAGCAGCTTGGCAGAAAAGGACCTGGGGGTCCTGGTAGATACCAAGTTTACCATGAGGCAGCAACATGCCCTTGTGACAAAGAAGGCTACCATTATCCTGGGCTGTGTTAGGCAATGTATTGCCAGCAGGTTGATGGAGGTGATCGTCCCCCTCTGCTCAGCACTGGTGAGGCCACACCTGGAGTGATGTGTCCAGTTCTGCGCTCCCCAGTACAAGAGTGATATGGGCATACTGGAGAGAGTCCAATGAAGGGCCACAAAGTTGATGAAGGGACTGGAGCATCTCACATATGAGGAAAGGCTGAGAAAGCTCGGACTGTTTAGCCTGGAGAAAAGAAGGTTCTGGAGGGATATCATCAGTGTGTATAAATACCTGAAGGGAGGGTGCAAAGAGGACAGAGCCAGGCTCTTTTCAGGGATGCCCAGTGACAGGACCAGAGGCAATGGGCACAAACACGGGAGGTGCCATCTCAACATCAGGAAACACATTCTCACTGTGATGGTGACTGAGCACTGGCACAGGTTGCCCAGGGTGGTCATGGCATCTCCATCCTTGGAGGTATTCAGAAGCTGTCTGGACACGGTCCTGGGCAACTTGGTGGCCCTGTTTGAGTGGGTGGAGGGGGCTGGACCAGATGACCTCCAGAGGTCCCATCCATCCTCAACCATTCTGTCATTCTGTGGTTATAACTATTGATTTGTTTAGGTTTGTAATCTAAATAGGTAGCTAAGTAGGAAGAAATGTAAGTATTCAGGGCCTCAGAGTGTCAGAAATGCCAAACATTTTGTTGAATGAATGTTATCA
Source organism: Morus bassanus (assembly GCA_031468815.1). Lineage (NCBI taxonomy): Eukaryota > Metazoa > Chordata > Aves > Suliformes > Sulidae > Morus > Morus bassanus. Next base: position 64,612,771 of record CM062567.1, on the reverse strand, counting down.
TCTTGTCTTAAAACTCTTGCAGTTTGAGGTACTTCTGGGTGGGGAAAACTCTCATTTTTGCATTAAACCATTTACTCATTTCAGTGAAAAGTAATGTAAAGGACTAAACCAATTGTTAGTGTTGGTGCTTTCTATCCTAAGACGGCACTCTGCTTGAGACTCTGGAATGAAGCTTTTCATTACTGGAGAGCTCATTTTTAGCACTTTCTCTCCTTTGTGACTGTTCAGCTGTTTTTCTGCATGTGATCCTGACACCTTCTTGATTTTAACTTAGAGCCACATGTTTATGTGATGAATAGATGGTTTGTTTTCATGAATGAAAGTCTTAATAAAATTGCAGCTTGTGTTTTTCCTTTCTTTGTGGAATAAACTGTTCTAGAAATTACAACACAGTCAACATAAAACATGTATTTAAAAAAATCTCCCTGCTGGTATTACAGATAACTATTTATAGTATATAGGCACCGAGGGTGATTTTTTATAAAAAGAATCTTGGGGAATTGCACTAAATAATTTCCCTGGGGATCATCTGAGAATTCGTTATACCATTCTCTCAGCTCTGCTTTTTAAATGCAAAAACCATGAGCTGTAACAACATTACCAGTTATGGCATCTGAACTGATCTACTGATGTACTTGTCCCCTGTGTTGCTAGTTTGCATTCTGTGTTTGCTTTGGCCAGTTGAGGCCACAGCTGGCTGGAGTCCAGGGAAAGACCAAATGACTCAGTAACAATTGTCACCTGCCTTTTCTACAACATTGTTCACAAGGAAGTTCCTGTAGACACGAGATTCATGTTCACTTTCACATTCACATGCCCTTGCTTAAGGGATGTAGGACTCACAACACTGCAGAGCTGTATTTTAACTAAAATTAAGGTGTTTCTTATTTTTTTCTTTCATAAGCTTAAAGTAGGCTTTCTGCTCAGAGGGTACTTAAATCAAAATGGTAACACACAGTCCAAAATACAAGCTTTGAGAGCATCCTTTACCCACAGCTTTAGTCATCAGCAATAAGCAAAAGTTTGCTTTGTTCTTTATGTGCTCAATCAGCCTCATATAGTTTCATCACCTGTTCTATGTAGTCCTGCACTTAGATTGTGAATGCTTTGGGACAGAATGTCTTAAATACAACATCTAAGACCATCATCATAACAGAAATAAAAATTACATCCACGGTGCTGTTCAGGTACATGGGCGCATTCCTCATGCCTCAGGCTGCGAGCTAGGTTTCTAAGCAAGGAAATTTTTTTCTTAAGGAGACCAACTTAGCTCATGCAAGATGCAATTACTGTATGATAGCCTTAGAATCCAAAACTGAGAAGTAACTGCAAAGATCTGCAGTGCAAGTCTGCGACATCACAGTGTAGTCTCCCAGCTTCTATCTGATGGTCAGAGAAATTTGCTGTGCATGTTGCCCTTCAGACAGCTCAGGTTTGTCTGAGAGCAGTTGACAGTGATGAGGTTTGAAACATAAAAGTGATGTTGCTTCTGTGGGTCACACACAGCTGTAAAACCAAGGAGTCGAGAACCTCTGCACTGCTCAATCTAAACCTTAAATATTGAGTTAAGTGGGTTTTTTGAGTGGTGCGCATCTTTTATCTGACTCCCATGGAATTTGCAAATATAAGACTGATGGCAAAACGTTCTTTGCAAATACCAAGAAGTGGTAATCATGTCCTTTGATCATTTTACTGGGAACTGTGCTTGTCAGTGAACCATCTGAGTGATAGAGTCCTTAATGTAAAAGAAATACATGTATTAATCTTTCCTTTGTGGATCTGAGTCTAAATCTTTCCTTTACTGGTTCTCCAAATGCAGCTGTTAGCTTTAGAGCATATCTCAGTACCAGTTTATTTTACCAAGTTCAGGATTGTTGTATTCACATACTGGGGAAACACATTTGGTGCTGTGAGTCCTTGGCATCGCTGTTGCACAACACGCTGCCCACTGCACCTGCTCTGCCCGCCACTGCCCAGGACTCCAGCTGCCTGGAAACCCCCTGGTCAAATAGCACACCATGCGCCAGCTTTGCCAACTTTCTTCAGAGATAGCCCTTCCCCTTTGCAAGGCTACCTGAAGCTGCTGATGAATAGAAAATATTTGAAGGAATGATTGGTTATTCTTTGTATTGGTTGTGTGGACAGAGTGCTGGATAACAGCTAGTTGTATTTAGTCATGACTACTTTTGGAGAGCTCTCACTATTTCTTCTCCTTGGCTTGCTTTCTCCTCTTGGAAAAAAAAAAAAAAAATTACCTTCTTCAGTCCTCCCTCCCCTGGAAAAAAAAAATCCAGCCTTCCTGCTTGATTGAACCTATTTAAACTTCAGCAGACCTATCTAGTTGTTTTGTCATGGCAGCTCCTTCAAGAGAAGATAAAGGAAACATGGTCCCAGTAAGAAAAATTTTCTCTATTGTATCAGGAAGGTTAGGAGGAATATTGTACTTTCTTTCACTAAGAGTTGTCTTTAGATTGAAGGGTGGGGATGTGGGACTGTGGAACAGGTTTGCACAGAGTCCCACAGCAAGCCTGCAGACCTTCTGCTCAAAATTCCCCACCTCAGCAAAGTTACTGCCTGAGCTGTTCATGCCATGGCTTTTAACAACTTTCAGTCTCACTGCAGCATCTTTTCCTGAGTTGCTTTTCCCAAAGAAGATTTTGAGGATAGTAGGTTACAATATAGGCTTTGGGAACCACCTGAGAATCTGTGCAGTGTTTTAGGCTTAGAAGTCAAAAAACTGACTGCACTGTTAGCTTGGGGATGAGGCAAGAGTTGGATAAGATGAAAGTCCTGTTGACTTGTTAATAACTTTGTGCTGTGCTAATGAACACTTTCAGTCTACTGGATATCTCCTCATGAATAAATAGCAAGCTCAGGTCTTCTTTTAAATATTGTATAAATATGCTGCAATATAACATAAGTGATAAATAATTAAACAGCTAAGACTCTTCCGTAAAAACATTGGTAACTTTGTCATGTTGTTAACTGGTTTATGTTTGGTGCAATGTGGCTCACCCAGCAAAATATGCTCCATATTTAATTTCTTTTAATATTTCTCTGGTTCTGCCCCCGTAACTATCAATACCTACCAGTGGGTTTATTCTCCTAACTTCCAGGTAAATCATCCAGGGAGTCTCTGAAGTAATCTCATGAGAGTAGTTGCTTGGCCTCCAGTCATATTTGTAAAATTACTACAGCTACTCAGTATAGCCTGCTGTGTAATATCCTGAGGGTACAGCGTAGCTTCTTTACTCCATAGATTCCTCCACTGTCTTTTGCGAGAGACCTTGTGCTGTATGGGCTTATTGAGTACTGTCCTAGTGTTCTGAAAAAGAGAAATCTTTCATTTATTTGTCATAAAAAGATCATCTGGAAATTTCATCTCAGAGCTCCAGAATATGTTGCTATCAATTCTGGAAGTTTGGAATGAAAGAAAGCAAACAGATTTACATTTGGCTAGACCTCATATAGCTAGGCTGAGGTAATGAGCTGATTCATGTGTACAGCACTTAGACAAATTGCAATAAAACATTTAACACTCTAAATGCTTACATTTTCATTGCTTAAAATGTCGTGATTGAGATGAAATATAGAAGGTGTTGAAATTGGGGACTTCTTGCAATGTCCATGGAGACATTTAAATTCAAGACAAATTAAGATAGAAGAGTGGTATACAAATGGAAAAAAAAGAAGGTTAAAAAAATAGGTATTTAACAGTGGCTTAAGAAAGGACCAGGAGAAAACTATAAAGTTGTTGGATTTTCTAAAGGTAAGCATATTAGTTCCAAGTAAAACCGTGAAAAGCATGGTACTGAGTGCAATCGGCAACATTTTGAGGACAACAGCGTAATTAATTCCAGTCTATGTAGAACACCACTCAGTAGTCAAACTTAGTATAATTTTTTATGAGATTATAAAGTTTTCTGAAAAAAAAAACTTCTGATGTAGGTTCTTATAATTCTGTAAGAGATTTGAATTAGTGCCACACAACATCCTTCGTTAATAAACATAACATTTTTCAAAAACTTACCTCCCTTATTAAATGTTTAAAACATTTCTCTTAGATCTCAAAGTAGCAGAAAACTAACATGAGAAATCATCATCCAGTGACAGTGTATGCAGAAAGGCATGCAAGCATCTCCAGTGTTGGCCCAGAGCTGCTTAGGTGTTTTACTGGTGATTTGGGAGAAAATATAAAATGATTGCAAATGAAATTTATGGGTAGCACAGAAATGACACACTAGTCAGGGACTGGAAGTATCTGGCACAGTAAGCTGAACTAATTTGAACATGGGCAGGTAACCGCGTGTTCATCAGCAGAGAGTGCAAACCTGTAAGCATAGAGAGCATAGAGAACCCAGGACAAAAGACTCTTTCGGAAAGTGGGGACTCAGAAAGGATTTAGAGACTCTGGTGAACTACTGTCTGTACACGATTTCCCAGCTGACATGCTAGTTAAGAGGCAAAGCCTGAGACTTGAGATACTGCGTCCAGATTGATATCCATTAAGCAGGTAAGCTGAAAAAAAAGTTAAAAGAATTATTTAAAAATCTGAAAATTCTGCTTTATAGTGAGACACTAAAAGAGTTTTTAAATGCAGTTAACAGCAGAATAAGAGAATGCCTGTGGACAACAACTGGAACCTGCAGCTAGACAAACTCATGGTCTAAATAAGATGTATTACAGTGTGGGTAATTAACACTGGAAACCGTTTGTCTAGAGACGCTTGAGTACATCTCATATAGTTTTTAAATACATTCTGTTGGTCCTTCTAAGCATTACGTTGCAGCTCAGATGAAACCATGCATGTGGTTCATGAGCCACTTGGTGAGATCCTCTGCTCTGCAGGGGATTAGCTCAAGAGCCCCTTCTGGCCTTACAGATCAGTCAGCAATTGCCATCCCGTCCCCAACTCACTCATGCAGGAGCTCTGTCCCCCTGTGCCAGAGGTGCCAGCAAGGATGCTGTACGTCTGGGGCTTCCTTGGCCCTCATGTATATTCAGGCCTGAAGTCATCAGTAAGATGAAATGAGTGGTGGCAGTTCATAATTGTGATTAAAGGCGAGGGCAGCCAGAAAAGCTCAGAAGCCTGGAAGCTTTCTGAAAAGGAGTGACATGGCATGAGTCTGGCCCCATGAAGGCAGGATCATGACCAAGGTATCTTGTCCAGCGCTGACTGTGTTTGAGGGGGTGCTACAGAGGCTGGGACATGTTACCGGCAGGGCTTAGTCCCAGTGTTAGCTGCTGTTCAGACTTGAGCTTGCGGGTCGCTCACAAGCAGGATGCCTCAGCCGGAACGGGCTGTTCACCAGGGTATGTGCCAGCCCAGCCCTCTGGCTGTTCACTGGCAGGGAGGGCCCTTGTACCCTCACCTTCCCATGCAGGCACACACACACACACTCCCTTTCCCTCTGCTCCAGCTCATCTTCTGAGCCTGGATACAAATAGGAAATACAGAGAATACTGTGAAGGTCCCAGCCATCCAATACATCCTGAGCCGTGTTGGAAACTTGGCACACGCTGCACTGGGTAGAGATGATGACAGAACAGAAATTGCAGCACCCTACTGAAAGGTCCACGCACTGAGTATCTGTGGGCAGAAGCTGTGGGTATTTTCTCCCAGTCCACAGCTAGTTGCCTTCGTATACAGTAGAAATACTGGCTAATTTAAGGTAAGTCATGCAGTTCTTATATTCTGCACTGCTGTCACAGAAAACACTGTTACCGTTGCCTTGAGCGGAAAGAATATGAGAGATTGCAGGGTTTTGCAGTGGTCAGATCCACCTTGCAAAAATTCATCCCCTTTGCAAGTGCAGGAGTACAGCTTACAGCATTTCAGTGCAAGGGCAATGCGGTAGCAGACTGCCAGCTGCGACTGAGCCACTACCAGCAGGAGAGCAAATGTACCCACAGGCAACATAGGCAAATCCTTCACTTGCTTTCAGATAATAGGATAAAGGGAAAGAGAGGGGGAAAATAACAGGTTTGGAAAAAAATGTAAGAGGAAAAGAGTAAGCTTGACTCTGTCCTCCTTTCCTCTGAGAGAAAAAACAGACACCCCCCAACTTCTATAGCAGGTTACAGGGTTGCAGGAACCAGTAAAACTAATGTGGGTCAGTAAAATAAAACCAGCAATGAGTGGGAGGCAGGAGGAGAAGAAGAGCCTCTAAAACAGGGACTGAAAGAAGGGGAAAACTGGGGGAAATAAAAGGGAAAATATGCTTTAAAAAGCTGTTAAGAATCTGTTGTTCTTTTTAATACAATTAGAGAGAGAGAACAAGACTGAGATTCTTTTTTAGTGTGAGACAAGCTTGAGGAGAAGAAGAAGAAGAAAAGAGGATGCTGGGTTTAGAAAGACCACAGTTCTAGACACTGTATATCTGCATGTATCTGTGAACACAGCCAGATGCCACCACAGCATCATCTTTTCCCAGGTGCTGGATTGGTGTGAAAGCGTTGGGATTGCCACTGCTTTGTAATACAGCCCAGGCTCCCTTGGGCTGGTCCTTTCAGAGGAAAGTGTTGGGTCAAGGTGTTGTCATTCCCTGGGGAAACTGTTCAAACTGCACATAAGTGCCCTTGGCAAGGACTCAGCCCTGCTCTGGTTCTGCAGTGTTTTGATTTATGCTGCCACTTAGGGGAGATAACCCCCATTTTTATTTTTGCAGTCCTGCCACATTTATGAGACGCAGGTGTGCTATAAATGCCAAGTGCTATTGCTCAAATTTTTTCAAGCAAGAACTGAGTCTGTCTTGTTTTCAGAGCACTAGGATAGAAAACACAAGCTAGGATTATTCTCCAGAAATCAGGAGATTTGCTAATTTGCAAGGTAACTGGGCTTCTTCATGTAAAATCTTAGGATCAAGCATTTGCTTAGGTTTACAGAGAATCGATTTTTAAATAAAGCATTGTAGTTTCCAAGCCTCGAGGGATATGATGCCTCTATCAAAGCTAGAAGAGCAAGTGGACTGAGGAGGAAGATTTCTAGTTCATGTGAAATCAGGAGGAGAGGGGGACACTTGTCAGCAAGGAGGCTTCTGGTGTTTAATTATTCTCTTGGGCTTTTTTACTTTCAATTTCACTGAAAAAGTGGGCAAAAATCAAGAAAAACATTCTGGAAATAGAAAATTCCAAGGTAATTTTTACTCAGAAACACTAAGAACATCAGTGTTTCTGAAGTGAAGCTGTTCTTTGGAGTACACCATTGCTTGGTGAAATCATAATTCTTTTTTCTGCGTTACTGCCTCTGTTCGTGGCAGTGACTCTGACAAACAAATCATCTGTGCTGAGTAGCCCCTTGAGGTCAGGCTGTGCAGGTCGTGCCTGGTCCAAGCACGGCAGGCTGTGTGGGAGCTGTGGACATGCCTGGACCACTGTGTTACCTGTGGGTGTTTCCCACAGGCCTGCTGCAGGGCAAAGCTGCTAGAAAGCAAGCCATATGGGCAGTGGTCTGTGAAATCCTGCCTCAAATGTTGTGGGAGTTCATAGGTTTCAAATATAATATCTTGTTCTCGTGGACCTATGACTTCTTGTGTAGCTGTTTGTCTTCAGACAATTTCCAAATGGCACTGAGATATTGTAAAATTTCCAAAGCCAACTCCAGATACAACTAACCAGTGTTTTGACTCAGAATATTTGTTCAAGCAAATAGCAGTAAACCTACTCTTGCACATATAGACTGTAATTCTCTATTATTTAGAGCCTACTTATGTCTTACACACATGCACAGACAAAAGCTGTGGACAAGCCAGGCAGGGATCTCAGACCCCGCGAGGCCCAGCTCCAGCAGCATCAAGCACATAATTTCTTTTGCTAGTTGAACGTTACAGGAAGGTAGGACTTGGAGGGGTCCTCTGAGGTGAGTGCAGTCCCCTGTTGTCATGGGTACCACATCACACCACCACGTCCAGAAACTGAGAAGCTTCATCTTAAAAGGTCTCTGGCCTTTCCTGTTCTTGCAGGGGGCTCTTTTGGAACCTCATGTGTCTTCTAGAGTCCAGATTCTGAAAGCTGGTGTAGCTATTTCTTCTCCTGCCAATGCCGTCCTTTCAATTAGTCATGGGTTCTCTTTGCAAATAGCTAGTGCAAACTGAGCATGTTAGGTCCCTCTCCTTCCCACTTCTACCTCACCTGCTGAGTGCCATTACTTAGCTGGTGGTGTTGCCCTCCCAGCCACTCCTGAAGAGAGAGTCAGCTGTTCTAGCATAACCAACCAGTGACTTATCCTGTTCGACTTTGCCCTGAAGAGGATTAAGGAATGATCATATGTCCCATTCAGCGGGATGAGCTGGGAATTGTAAACAGCCAGGTAGTAGATGGAGATAGCAGGACTTTCAGCACGTCCAGACAGACCTGAATGAGAACATTTGACCATGCCATTAAACAGTGCTTCTCTTTATCCCCTTGGTTTGTTTATAGACAGCAAACAGTCTCCCCTGCTTTCATTTAATGATTGTAAACAGGTCAAATGCATCTAATTGTCTGTTTTTAAGACAGGTTTTCCATTCCACTAGCCATCCAGGTAACCTTCAGTTACTCTCCCAACTCATTCCTGTTTGAATCATCCTTGTTGAACACGGGTGGTTCTTGAACAAATCAAATCCTTCACTGATATATTGGGACCTATCAGCCAGCTCCAAATACAAGTGTTGGTTGTTTTGCATGTGTGTATTTGGTAAGCAAGAAGGAATTGATGTCAAGGCTTGTTTCAAGGGCGAAAACCACAGGTTGAGGGAAGCTCTGTATACTTATTGTAGTGAAGCAGATTACAAACATGAGAAAATCGAAGAAATACAAAGTGAAGGGAATACTAGCCCATGAGGAGGTCACTAGGCAGTGAGAATGCAGCAGAACCTTGAGAAGTACCTCAAAGAAAATGTTACCCATGGTACATTGCTCCTGCTTAAGTTATAGTATAGCCCTCTCTTGGTGTGTGGTACGATCAGACTGGGAGATAGTAGCAGATGGCTGTTGGAGGGCATACTGTTCCCAAAAGTTGCTCCCAGCCGCAGTCACAAAGTCTGAGGAGTTTTAAGATGTTAGATGACTTTACACCCCTCAGGCCTCTCTGGGTGAGGTACTGTGCTGTTCCTGATAGGCATCTGAAAATCAGGCAAGTTGGTGGTGTTCTGTTCATAGGTATTTATGGTCTTGTTTATGTGTTTCTTGCTTCTTGCAGATTTTAGTTTTTGGTTGCTTTCCATAAAGTAGAGACAGATACCATTTGTTTCCCTCTAACAAATACTGTTGCCTTTGGAGAAATGTGTGCTAAAAGCAGATGCAGGTGTCAGAAAAGCTGGTTGAGAAGACGATATTAATAAGAGGGCATTTTGTGCATCTGTAGTACTACTTACCTGCTTCCCATTCTTCCCAGCAACTCTACTGGGGCAAAAAAAAGAAGCAGAACAGTGGACTGAAGAATATATCTGCATGTGGCAGGGACAGAAAGTGAAGGAGGCAGGGAAATGGAGGACAACATTAGGATCGCAACAACAGTCTTGCCTGGTAGGTAGGTGATCGAATCCCCTGCGTCTGTGTCTTTCTCCACAATTGAGATACATATGCCAAATCCATGCAGTCAGAGTACAGCTGTTAAGGCATCTACAGCATTTGCAGGGAAAAAGGTGACAGTTAAACCGGTCTCAAGGCTCAATATTTGTGGCTTAGAAACCCAAGTCCTACCTACAGTATCTAATTTTGGTCGTGCAGTTTGGGGCTGAGACAGCCCAAAGCACCAGACTGCTTGTGGATTGGGCAGAGTAATGCAAGGAAACACAGCTGGTTCCCCGTGCAGTCTCCTGGATCATGAGCGCCATCTGTATCTCCGGCCTATTTAGTCTGCAAGGGTGGTTATAGGCTACCACAGCGCATGGGTAAACTCCTCACGCACATGGACTTCTCGTCCCTCCCATTGACTCCCAGACCCTTTTCTGAGCTTTCCATGAACATAACCATTTGACTTCATAGTTGCATGTCAGAAGAGGACTTTGGGACAGAAACGCAAGGCACATGCAGGTAGCTGTATCTCAGTAACCCTTTGACTACATGATGGCAACTGAATAGCACGGCATGTAATTTTACAAGCTGATTAGACTCTGGCTATGGATTTTAGCACACCCTGAAGTTACCTTCCGGCAGTTGCCATAGTTTTTTGGCATCTCCCTTGTTCCTGTTGGTGTTCCATGTTTCTTTGCAGCTTCACCAACAGAATAAAAATGACAGGCTGAGATGTTTTGAAAAGTGGTGATTTGAGTCTGTGCTGTCTCGGGATCAAAGGAAATCCAGAGAGATAAGTCTAAAGTAGGTATAGCTCCTGCCAACCTCCTTGCCCTTTCTCTTCAACAACGACAAGTTGTACGGGAACAATTGTACAAGAGCTATCTTGTGTCCATAATATGACTGCAAACCATTAGTGACAACCCTCCCCACTGAAGGCAAGGTTCTGGTCACCTTTTCTAGCAGCTGGGCTGAAGATAAAGCACTAACTAAGCTCTAGTTGCAGATCAAAATGTGTACAGCAAGAAGCAGAGGGCCCTTTCATGGCCCCTTGGCAACTTTAAAAACAGAAACCATTACTTTGAATTCACAGCCAGCCAGCTTTGAGGACAGACTGTGCAGTAGCTGAATCATCTTTGCTCAGGAGCACAAGAAATACTCAGAGCAGGCTGGCTGCAAGTTCAGCCTGACCCTAGCTTTAATGGCAGATGTACTGAATTACAATCACCACGTCTGTAGGTGGTCGGTCAGTGGTGAGGGGAGCGTGCCTGCACCCAAGGGCAGGGTGTGACGCTGCCCTTCCAACAGTGGGTCACGTCGCAAGAGTCATGCATTTGTCCTTACTGTGAAAATCGGCTGGATGTTTTAATCAGAAAATTGCTTTTCATCAGAGAGTGCCAGTGTGAGCAAAATCTTTGGGTTTTGTTGGGGAGGCACATTTCTGGGAATGTTGCTGTTTTGCTGGAATTTTTGTCAGACAAGAGAGGGCAGTGACACAGCACCTGGTGCTCCAGGTGCTCCCGCAGGCTGGGACAGAGCCAGGTGAAGCTTTCCACCCTGCCTGCTTTGGAGCAGGAGCTGGATCTCTCCCGAGCCAGGCAAGTGCTCCAAGTGCTGGGCTGCTGAATAACTGGAAGTGGGGGATCTGTCCTCTGAACCTCTCTGCAGACGTTCACTGAAACAGGTGGTTCAGCCTCAAGCCCAAATCCGAGGGGAACACCCTAAGCCACTGGGCTGGGGACTGTCTCGCTCTCTGCAGCACTGTGACCAGGCTGTGGGCACACCGTGTAGCGGCCTCAGGGGCTTTGTCTACAGGTCCCTTAATGCTCATCTCTGGTGCTGAGACCGTGGTTATGTCAGAATTTCAAGTTCCACATTTTTGTTAAACAGTTTGATCTGATGTGCACAGAGAAACATTTGAAATACATGACCCAAAAGGCTCAAGTAACAAGGGGCAAGTGGAAGAGAACAAAAATATCATTTTCGAAATGTCATGATTTTAAAGCTTATGTAAGTATTTTTGTATGCAATGCCTCTCATGTTTGGGTTTTTTTTTTTTTCTTAACATATACGTTTGACAGGGAGGGAAATCTTCACTACAGGGGGGAAGTGGGCAGCACTGAAACTTCTTTGAAAGTACTGCAGAGCTGCTGACCATACAAAAATGTGAGCACAAAGCAATACAAGAACTAGGGCAGATAGAGGTGATCTGGCTTTTGACATCTTCTAATGCCAGAGGGGAGAGATGGCATCAAAGCCTGCAAGAATCTAGAGGAGAGTCAGAATTTCTTCTCAGGAGACCAGACAACAAAGGCAAGGTCAAGAAGTCACACAACACACAGCAGAGAATTTTTCTGAGGCGCGGTACAGGGAAGTACCAGTGAAAGGGACCCTGCAAGCCAAACCAAAACATTTCTGAAAGATGCCTGCAATTTTTAGGCAGACCATACAGAGCAATGAGTACAGCTGGATTTGAACTCCAGTGACAGCGGCAGTTCTTTTTGTAATTTTCCTTTTGCCAAAGAAGCCTTTGGCAAAGAAAATGTTTCTCCAGAAGAAGGATACTGCAGTTGGCTTTTTGACAGCAAATTTCTATAAATCCTAGTGAAGGAGACTCACTTTAATTTGACTGCATAGAATTAATCACTGAGATCTTCCTTTGTTTCTTTTCTTGTGCCCTGAGTTGACAATATATGGCCCCAAAATCCTGTGCAACTGCGGATATTTCTCCATACTCAAATAATTTCTGCACAGGAAAAAAAAAAACCTACTTGCTGTTTGAAAGAAGCACATATACACACTTAAATAACCATATACATCGTGTAAAGAAGAACTGTTTCCATATATTTTTATTATATCACTGCTTTTTGTAATCAAAAGCCTAAGATATTGTTTGTATAATGGCATGGTTATATGCACACTGAAAAAAAAAAAATAATGTTAGTCTTTTAATATTAGAGAAGTGCAGCTGGGGTGTCCTTTGTGATTGCCATTCATGCTATTTTTTGTTTAGACCTCTAAAAGTCAAATAGAAATCAAATTGTTATGAAAACTAAAAAAAAGTTTTCCTGTGGCCCAGTTTCATAAAGCTAGATATGAAAATGCGATCATAAAAATCTGTCTGTTAAATTACAAGAAGAAGAAATCTGGTTAGTTAGTATGAGAGCTAGCTATTTTGCTTACAAAAAGTAAAAGCAGTATGTAGTTGTTAATGTACATGTTTATGGCCATGAGCTGGTATAGCTTGAACTTTTTTGAGAACATACGGATTTGATACAGACCTATTTTGGGCAGGATGCTGTCCTATTCTGTTAGGACTTGTTTTTCTCTTATTCCAATGGCTGATTAATTCTTGATTGCTTTTTTCCATCTGTGTGTATGTCTTTCTGTGCATTTTTGTTCTGTTTTCTTGAATGGAAAAAAACCTCAAAACCCTAAGCAGAATTACAGCATCCGGTTGGACTCGAATACATACTTCAAAATTTTAGAAAGAGAAAAATGGCTTTTTTTTTCTTTTTACAATGCTGTAATCAAGGGGTAAAAAACTGCAAGGAAAATCAACTGCAGCTGAAAGAAGCAAAGTGCAAAGAGCATGAAACACGTTTTTGCTGTTACTGTTTTTGATTTTATGTGAGGATAATAATAGGTCATACCGGGATGATATTGAAACATGGTCCAGGGGACAGGAAGACATTTAATTAGTGAAAAAAAAGGCCTCTGGCAGGTTAATTGACACACAGGTCTGTTTTCTAAAAGCCTGTTCAGACCCTCTAATTCTCAGGACAGCCTTCGGACAGAGCCTGGCTTGTTCAGATTGCAATAGGTTAATAAAAATACTGAGAAAGACTAGCACTTTGATGAAAATAATTATGCATTAGCTAAAGAGAGGATTGTTTCATCCCATTAAATGAACTCTGTGTAGCAGAGCATTATTGCTCCACTCTACTGAAAGTAAACATTTCAGCATTCACAATGTTAGCTGTCAGCTGTGGATAGTGGGAAGAGCGGAGAAAAGCCAGAGCCCACCACCAGCTCTGGATGGAGTACATTTCAGCTCTTCATTACAGTGATGGGTGAAAATGCCAGCTTGGTTCTTCTGTGTTGGATGACCCGAGCTTCAGATACTGCCAAGCCTTTCGTGTTCAGCTGAGCGAAGGTTGCCAGGCTGCTCCTGCGCTTGCGTTTTTGATGTAGTTCTGCAGGAAGATTGGAGACATAAATAGCAAAGCTGTAGGTTTGTGAACCTACACAGGATAAACATGTCAGAGTGTGGGAGGGCAGATAGAGTCTTCCGAAAGTCATCTCCACTGGTAGTCCGTTAATGAGGAACAATTTTCACTCCCGTTCGCTCCCACACCAAAACTCAAACACAGAAGGACTTTGAAGAGTTTCCTTTCCTTATGCACCAAATAGAGAGCTCTGGGGGAATTAGGTGCCAAATTAGCTATTAAATGCCTTCTTGTCTTTGTAGGTCTATTCCAAGGTTAAATTCTCCATAGGCTTCACTGACTTTCCTTAAACTTTTAGTGGCACAAAAATTTTATACATACACATCAGAATCCAGAACGCTTCCTACCAGATAGGTCTCTTAAGACAACTACATCTTTGTCTCCATACATGGTGGTCCAAGTAGTGATGTACCTTTCAGAGAAAGCAAATTTGCCTGTTGGGGTTTTCTCCTTCTTGCCATTGCTGCTGCTTTGCTCAAGCCACAGCTATTCTTCTATGGGTTGTCTTCCTAACGTCTCAGCCTGATTCTTTTGTGCACATGCAAGGATAGTATCAGGAGCTGTAAATCACCTGCACCCATTGCCCTTAGGTGTGAAATCAAGCCTATCCTGATGAGATATTCCCAGGCAGCAGGACTCTGGGACAATATCGGTCTGATGGCTGGTTTCTTGGTAATAAGGTGGGAAGTTACAGGGGCACAGGCAGAGTCCTTCCACTGACTTTGTGAGCTTTGGCTCTGGCTCACAGAGCTAGATTTGTGCAGTGGTATGAAAGCATCTCAGTCCTGTATCTGATGGGAGAGCCTGACAGCTTAATTATGCTGTGGTAGGAGCGAAGCCCCTAAAAACAAAATGTTTTGTCCTATGTGTTATGATTGTGACAAAAATACTTATTTATGACCAAATTAGTTTGGCAAGGCAGATATAAATTAAGTTCCTTCTAGTCTTCACACCTATCAAAATTAGGAAGTTAAAGATAGGCTATCTGAGCTACTACACTAGTAAAACAAGATTATCCTTCCTCCCTGCAATATGCTCAAAATCTTGACAGCAGTTTCAATGGGACAAGTAATTTTTCTCTCCATATCAGCATGACACCCTGGGAAACAGTGGAAGGTACATCATATGCCAACTGAATGTGGAATACAAAAAAAAATATATATAAATGCAAGGCACTACAACCTTTCATCATGTTTAATACAAGGACTATAAACACTGTCCCTGAGGATTCCTTTTCACATTTTTTTTTTCCTATTGATATCTCTTTAGTCATTGTCTCAATCTCTTCTTAAATGTGAAATGGGGAGGGTGCCTCAGCATTTTGGTTATCATATTGAGGTAACACAAGGCTTTATACTGAATGCGATGCTACTGCTCTTGCTGCTGGCAGCGCAGCAGCCCATGAAATGTGTATCCAGTCACTCCCCAACATTTTGGGGAATGCTGTAGTTAGCAAAGAGAGCAAAAGTCTCATCACTCCTTTGCTGTTTTCTTTCACAACAGGGAAAAACTATGCATAAACACTTAGAGAAGGATGAAGTTAGGATGTGGGGCTGTGCAGTAAAAATGTTCTTGGCTCTGCCTAGCAAAAGACACCTGTGGTGAGCATGTGGGCAGAACTGTTTATAGATGTGCCAGGCTCTCAGCTTCTCCAGTGATGAAATGCGGACCAGCTTGACACAGCCTCGCCACTCTTGAGTGATATTTTACTGCTTTAATTTAGCATAGGTGAGCAAAACAAGGTTTTACATTGGTACATAATACCTGTTGCATCCAGCGGGAGTCACACACCCCACTAGCATGGATGGACTCCTACATGCTTAGAAGAGTTTTCATGAACTGTTCAGAGTCAAACTGGCTCTCCAAATAAATATACATTTCCCTTAAATAAATACACACTTGCCTTCCGCTCAAAGCCCCCAGAGCGTTAACACTTTTATATGAGCATTTACAGAGGAAACAGCACTAGCCCTATAATTGTCCACATCAAAATCTGTTTATTTAGAGAAGCTGATTATTATTCAGCTGGAGTTACTAACAGTGATGTAGCAGAGAATTGCCATGGTATTTGTGCTGTTGAATTAACAATCAAAGAGCAGCCATCACCAGCATTATTGTTTATTGCTGGTCCAATGTGCCAAGGCTGGCTTGTTTGCAGGCATCGTAACTGAAGAACCAGAGTTCTCTTTATTTTCCACTGAGTGAGCCTGCAGGGAAGAGCGCCTCTTCCAGTGCCTCAGAAAGCTTGGGGAGGGCATGATGGTCATTAGTTGTTACAGGTGAAGTAATTAAAAATGGTTATCTCTCCGGACCCTCCCTCTAGTCTTGTGGTACTTTTTCTTTTAGAAATACCTACATTTAGCAGTACTTCATATAAGCTTTTGACTATAGAGCTAGCGTGTTAATAAATGTTCACTGGAATACAAAAAATATTCTATATTCTGTGAATATTAGATTATATATGACACCAAACATGTAACAAAAAATGCTGTAGGTGTTTATGAGCCATTTATAAGCAATTTATTATTGATCAGGAAGGGAGGGAGGTATCACCCATTTATTAAAATCCATGAATCCTGTACTAATCCTTTCTAAAGGGTGTTAAAGGCTTGGTTAGAAATGAGGTGTGAGCCACTGGCCTTTCAGCAGTAGGCTGTCTGGCTGACAGCTGATACCATCGCACCAAGTTCTTGGCAGCCTCAGGATATTCCTGAATGTTGTTGACCTGTCCTGCAGCCAAACATGTAGCTAGTAGCTCTGGTTTTAGTTATCCATTCCAGCTGCTCTTAGCAGTGATGATTTTACTTTGGTACCTCACAATTCATATCAATTTCACGTGGTGCTTTCCTTTAAGAACTGCTGCTCTCTGTTTCTTTGGTTCACTCCCTGGCTAAATCTTTTTCTTCCCCCTTTTCTGTGTTTCCCGCTTCTCTTCTCCTCAGGGTGAGTGCTCACAGAAGTGCTATGACATCTTTGTGCTGGAGACGGTGTGTGTGGCGTGGTTTTCATTTGAGTTCCTGCTGCGATCCATCCAGGCAGAGAACAAGTGTGCTTTCCTGAAAACCCCGCTCAACATCATCGACATCATGGCCATCTTGCCTTTCTATATCTCTCTCATTGTGGATATGGTCTCCACGAAAAACAGCAGCAAGCCCAGTGGGGGAGCTGGGAACAAGTACCTGGAACGAGTGGGCCTGGTGCTGCGCTTCCTGCGGGCTCTGCGCATCCTGTACGTGATGAGGTTGGCACGGCACTCACTGGGGCTGCAGACGCTGGGGCTCACCGTGCGCCGGTGCACCAGGGAGTTTGGGCTCCTCCTGCTCTTCCTTTGCGTCGCCATGGCCCTCTTCTCGCCACTGGTGTACTTGGCTGAGAGCGAACTGGGAGCCAAGCAAGAATTCACAAGCGTCCCCACCAGTTACTGGTGGGCTGTGATCTCCATGACAACTGTTGGCTATGGGGACATGGTGCCTCGTAGCATCCCCGGACAGGTCGTAGCCCTGAGCAGTATCTTGAGTGGGATTTTGCTGATGGCTTTTCCGGTCACGTCCATCTTTCATACCTTTTCCCGTTCCTACAGTGAGCTGAAGGAGCAGCAGCAACGAGCAGCAAGCAGGCAGATGCGCCAGCTAGAAGAGAGCACCAAACTCCCAGGTGGTGACAGTACACAGGGGCTCAGTGTCACATTCCCACCAGATGCTGCTGGGCAGGAGGGTCAGCCTGCGGTGCACCAGGAAGCCAAGAGAAGTTGTTGACTCTGAACAGCTGAAGACATGTTCGCAGCACAAGAAGCAGTGGACAAGGGGGGTCAGTTCTGCAAGAACCTTCTGAACTGCATAAATGAGGGGCAAACACACACAAGGTTGTCTCTAAAGACCAACTTTTGATCTTAAGGGCCCTCGGAAAAGTGCTCCTAGAAACTCTACAAAGTACAGCTCTGCACCATCGCTTCTCGTAGGGCTTTTCTTTTCTATTGAGCAAATATTTTTGGCAACCCCCAAGGAGCAGCCGTTGAACATAGCCAGCCAGGAGAACATAACAAGAAGCACAGCCTGTGCCATGGTGCCATTTGGCGGAGCAGCCAGCCTGCCATCTCCTCCCTGCTCGGTGACACTCCATGTGCGAGGGGCTGAATGAGGGGGCTCCCCGTGCTGCGATGCTGCACGCGCAGTGGGTTTGTTTCAGCAGCTCTGCCAAGGAACACAAACCTCAGAAAAGCCAAGGTGTGAGGGCAAGAGAAGGGCAGAAACATCCCTTCAGCTTTCCCAGGGGCTTGGTTTTGTCTGCTTTACAGATCAGGCAGCGCAGCCTGGGCTTTAAGCTCCATCTTGTGCGCTAGCACAGTATGCATTATTTAGTAAATACGTGTATTTACCACCCTAAGCTTTGTATCTTAGCCCCATGACAGAAATATACATAGACAATCTTCCTGACTATGGTACTGAATGTTAACTTGTTTTTTTTCCTTTGCTAACTGTTGAATATAACAAATATCTTCACAAATCACGCCATTTCTCTGCTTTCCGTTAACTATTTCCATCCCTTGTGTATCAAAAAATGTGTTTAACAGATGACTAAACCTGAACTACATGCAACTGAAGAAGGGGAGGGTGATGTTAAACCAGCAGTGACTCCCAGCTCTGCACGCTCTTCCTCAGCAGTGGTGGCTGCACTGACTGCAGTCATGTGCAAACAGGAGTTGTCTGAACCCGGTGAAGTCAATGAGATGCTGTCAATAGGCTCTGGCCTGAGCTGCAGCAGAGCAGCTGTGCTCTACATTAGGAGTAGTCTTTTTTTTTTTTCCTGCTAAGAAAAAGACAATCCTGTAATCTAAAAATTAGAATTATTCTTCTGACTTTTCTTCCTAATTCTCAAAAGGTTTAAGTCAATTTAAAGGGAAAATGAATCATACGTTGGCATCTGCATGTTTGTTCACTGATGCCAGCCCCGTGAGCTCCCCAACCCCCTCCTTGGACCAGCTGTGTAGCTGGTCCAAGTCAGTGCACTGTGTGGGCCTTACAGTGCTCCTACAGGTGGCATACGATCAGGGGATGGAGAGAAATGGAGCACAACTATGCCCCCACCTTGTATTAAAGCCATGCAGTGTTGCCCTCTGTATTCTCCCGCCAGGAAGGGAACAAAAGCTGATGTATTGAATATAGGATTTGTCTGGTTTGGCATTTTTTTTTTTTTTTTGCCTTAGCGTATGTTGTAACACCAATCCTACATTAGCAAAATCCCATATTAAGCCATTCCTTATAGGAATGGAGCAAGGGAAAAGAAAAGGTTACACTTTTTTTTAATAAAAATTAGAAGCTTTGTTGCTGAATGCTCACCTCTGATGATTTGGGGGGCGGGGTGGGGTGGCAGTGTTTCGCTGTGCTGATGAGAAGCCCTGCGTGCCAGTGCTCCAGCCAGGGTCCCATGCCACTGGCCCTCTCTGGCCCATAGCAGCCGTGGTACCGCTCCTCCCTGGTAGCCGTAGCCAGGCCAGACAGACCCAAGCAGCGCAGTGGGGTCACTGGGCCAGGCAACACAGCTCGGAGCAGCAGGTGTGTTACACACACAGCTCACTGGTGAGTGCTGCAAGAGATGGAGGCAGCAAAACTGAGCCCCCCCCTACCCTGCAGACTGCATCTGGGTCTCCAAAACCCCAGCTGTATTGAACTACAAGCAAACAGAATGTAGCCACACGCGCCAGTGCTCTGCCCATCATTCACAGCCCACCACTACCGGGAGCGCATCCGCTCCTTGTGCCAGGTGAGGAGGGCCAAGGGCTGGTGGATGGTGCCTGGGCTGACTCAGACTCCTGGCAAAGCAGTACCAGCACTGGGTTGCTGTGACTCATGAGAGATTTTAATTTTATTGGTTTTTTAACCCTGGTGCAGCCATTTCTTGCATGAAGGTTTATTAAGGTTTGGCATCAGGGATACAGCTTTGCAGCCAGCTAAATGCAAACCAGCAGCATGAGGTGTGGGGACAAAGTGTGGCACGGAGCTGAGGGGCAGCAGTTCATTTTATGGTGGCATTTGGGTGCTCAGTCTTCAGGTGAGACCTGACAGATTCACCAGGTGAACCCACAAGTTCACCTTTCACAGTACTTTGGTTCATGCACACCACGTGCTGTTTAGCACTATGTCTCTGGTGTGAACGCAGTGATCACGGCTAGTGTGCACAGAGGGTGCAGAATACACCTTCTCAAGGTGGTGAGGCCCACAAATGATCAGCAGCATTAGCTTACTCTAGAAGAGCCATGTTGGAGTAGACATCCTTGCAGAATGAAGAGTTTTGTGCTTGCAGTGCTAGCAAATAACCATGAATGAATGCTGCTTTTGGCCCCACAGCATGAAAAAAACAGCACTGGGACAGCTAACTGCAGCTCAGCAGCTGTGTAGAAAAACAGATTGATGACACACACCATATTATTGCTGTGCTCCATCAAGTTGCTATTGTCCTACAATAGTGGGTTCTTTATATTTTTCAAAAGGCACATAATTAATTCCAGCACGCATAGAGTTTTAATGAAGTGACAAAACCCACTCATTACGTCTGTTAGTCAAGGCCTGGCTTTTAATAAAGTTTCATTTTATCTATTGAGATGACAGATGAGGAAACACATATAAACCAGGAACCTTTTAAACAAATTATTTTTGGAAGCTCTATAAAGTTGTGATGCACACGTTGCCAGACTTGAAAGATACGCAGAGGAGAGTGAGTTTCACCCAGCGTAGCTGTTGTTATGGGTGATGCTTATTACTTTTCATCGGCCGCTAGAGAAGTATTGGTTTTGTTGTATATGGTTGTTGTTGGTTTTTTCTTTGACACAGCACGCACATGATTTAAAGTCATTTATCTCTAATTACAAGAAATGCTACACTGCTGTCTGCATGCATACCAGTGCCAGCAGGTAGTTATACCCGTTTCTTTGAAACACAGTCTAGTGGTTTATGCTTGTAGCACATTGGTTTTGTCCCAAGGAAAAAAAAAATTCCTCTCTCCCATGGCACAGAGGCTCACAACACATGTGAGCAAAGCCGCCTCTTCTACACGGCCATCTCGGTGGCAGCACTTGTGGGCCTGGACATGCAAATTCCGTCAGTAGGCAACAGTAATCAGCTGAAAACTGTAACTATGTTTGAGACCTAAGGATTCAGTAACCAGTAAAGGGACTGAGAGAGAATGGCACAAACGCAACTCGTTCTGCTCATACAGCACATGTGCACAGCCATCTCCTACCTCATAGCAACCTCAATTAAGAAAAAGCACTAATCGTAAGAAAAACATGACACTGGTATCATGTCCTCAGCAGTAAGCCGGACAGAGGATGCTGTCTCACACTTATGAGGCCAGAAGAGGCACGGTCTATGGCAGCCTCACAGCAGATGCTTCACGGCGGGCAAAGTATCCTTGACTCTCACAAGGCTTGGTGCATACAAGCTATAGCCTTAGAAGAGTATGAAGCCCTGGGGCGGAAGAGGAAAGAGGGGGATGGAGGGGCTGATGGGTAGAGAAATCCAGCATGGTTCTGCTGGCCCATCTGAGGCTCAGCAAAGCCCTTTGGTCTCCCAGCACGGCTAAGTCAGCACCTACAAGAGCCAAATCCACGTAAACTGGGACACATTTGGGGCAGGATGGGGGTCTGAATTCCTAAGTCTGTGTCGGGGCATTTCCAGATGCTGACGTCTGCTTGGGACCCGGCTGCTTTACGGGGCTGATTACAGGGAGATCTCCCCCTGCTCCAGGGTGTGCCTCCCATTTTGTTCTAGTCCACGTCTCTTATTTGCTGCTGTTGGCACAGGTATCCAGGCAGCGCGTTTATTTATTGGCATATTGTTGACTTACACATTAATGCCTTCTTTCTGTTGCAGAAAGTGACCAACAAAGCTACAGCTGTCAGTCAGGTCCTTGAAGGCTTCTTGACTCTCAAGCCTAAGCTAAGGATCACAACCAAATTTAACAAACAGCATCTGTGGGCCAACCTTTGCCGAATTTGAGCTTTGCCTTTTTTCTTAAAATGTTTTTAATTGCATCTGATGACATATATAGATACATGCACCCAAACATCCAACCATGTAACCTCCGTCTCTATGGAGCTGCGACGCAGAGCACCACCTGCCCTCCATGGCCGAGGGAGAGCTTTGCCCGGAGGCCAGGGCCAGCGTGGCACCAGCCAGCAGGACCAGGGCGCTGTTGCTGCCCTGGCTGCTGCAGTGTCCAGATGTGGCTGCAAGAGCTCCCGTTTACTGAAGGGGCTCCATGTTGTTTCTTTTAGGGCCAGTGCCGCTATTAGCTTCCCCTCAGTGAGTGCCAGAGCAGCAGCCAGTAACACCAGTGCTATTTGGGATAAATGGTGCAACCTCTATGAATAATGAGCAGGCTTGGCTGTTGTGGGAACTGCTTGGACCATTTCCCTCTGTGGTCTCCACTGCCTGCAGACTGTACCAGAGCAGGCAGGTTTGACTCCCCACTCTCATTTCCCTCCTCCTTTACCCCCCACTTCACCTACCTTTGCCTTTCCAGGTCTTGGTTTTCCTTCATTCCCTCCCCTCCAGGCACCTCTCCCTTCAGCCCCTTATTTGAGCAAGCTCAGTCTCTCCCACCTCTCCTCCCACCCTTCCTGACCCTCTCTCCTGTGCCCCCAGCCCTCTCTCCTCACCGACTCCCCTTCTCCAGCTTCCACAGCCACTGCATGCAGCAACAGCAAACCGCCTCCCCACGCCGGAGCAGCCGAACAGCCTGCAACGGCAGCCCAGCAGAGCCCAGGAGCCACACATTGGCCGCAAGGCTGGTCCTGACTGGCCTGGCTCGTTTTCACATCCTGAATCAACAGGGAGGTGGGTCAAGACGACTTTTGGCACAGCGGTTGGCCATGAGATGACACACTCAGTTTCCTCATCTTCCGTCCAGAGGCTGCGCAGAGCATGTCCCTCAGCTGTGTCCCGTCTTTGACCTCATTATGCAGTTTGCATGATACAGGGGCTTTTTTAAAGCTACATAATAATCTGCTAGTAATTTGTTTTTACTGTGGGCATCACAAGCATAAAAGAGTTACGTGGTCATGAGGCTAAGTTTACCCCAGGATGTATGGAAGAGCAGGGGACAGAAATCCAGAATCCCTGTCATGCATCATGACCTGAGGACAATTTATGCCTTGTGCTTATCCACCCATCAGGAGGAAAGAGCGCACTAATTGTTCCTACAGACAGTGCTCTAGACAAGATGAGTTATAGTAAGAGTGAAGAAGTATGCATCTTATATCTGAACGAAACAAAGCAACACTGCAATTTATATATAATAGGTAATTTTTATTTAAAAAAACCATTGCAACTGACAGAGAAAATAAACTCCATGAAATATGCAATACATTCAAAGAGATGTATTTAAAGTAATTGATTTCTTATTCTCTGAGGTGATCATTGACACAGATACTTCCTGACAATTAAAGAACAAAAACAAAGTTCTGTAACATTTTGTCCCTAAAGTATCTTGCAAGATGAAGTTCAAGAGTTCCTGGCCAAGAGTCCTGCCTTGCTAAATGCCACATACAGAAGATGACTTGAGACATGGTTTCACTGGCTTCTCTTCCAGCATTTGCAGTTCTGGTGTGAATGAGACTGGTCTGCAGAGCTCACTGGTTTGGGTCCTGATGACAGACTCAAGAATCTGCCCCAGGAAGAGTCCCAAAAGGAAAAAACAACAATTGTTTTATCCTCAGTAATGCCTGTATTTCAAAGCCAAAGAGGTGGCCAAAACTGTACACTCCCAGGTGAAGCTATAACATACAGAAGCGTATTTCTTAAGAGCCATTTATTTCTTATATCCCCGTTTCATAGAATATTAGAAAAAGACCACCATGTACAAAAATCTTATCATTACAAGTTATTAAAAAAAAAAACAAACAGACCATTAAAACACACAAGAAAGTGTTTGTTTGCATACAGTAGAAATACAATCCTCATTAAAGCAGCATACCGGAGAAGCCAGTTGTTAAGTAAGTTTTCAATTAAAAAAGACAAAAGCCCAGATGTTCCTGTAACACAACCAGAACTTTGGAGAAAAGAGAGGAACAAAACATTCATAGCCTGCCATGCCGAGTACATTGTCTTTGTAAGGTCACTTCAGGCCTAAAAGAGTACGGATTCGAACAAAGAGCGTGGAGAGAGTGCCCGGGTGGAACATTCTGTGCCCAGCCCTTGGGAACAGCAACTCTCCTCAGCTCTGCTTTACTCACACAGATCCTTGGGGTAGGAGGGACTTCCCAAGGATGCCCTTCCTTGCGCTGCCAGCAGTGCCCCCACCAAAGGGCGGGATGGCTTGGCCCCAGGGCAGGACTTCTACCCGCAGGTTTGGGCCTCAGCCCTCTGCCACCAACATGTCAGCTCCAAAACCAACCGGCATGTGCAGCGGGAGCCCCGATGTCAGCCTGGGGCTACCTGGAGAGTGAGAGGGGCACAAGTCTGTGAAGCAGCACAGGGACAGCCCACTCTTCCCTGTCTTATGACAGGCATTCCGAACCCAGCATCACGTAACCACTGCTGCAGTCTGCTGATGCTTCCGCTCCAGAGGACAGTTTGCCACCGATGAAGACAGTCCAGACTCAGATGATGAGGTTCCCAAATAAAACAGGGTAGGGGAAGTATCTGGTTTACACACTGAAGTTATTAAACCTCAAACTTGCTGCCATCATCTTATGCCATACATAAGCTCTTGGGCTAATCTTGGAGAAAAAATGATTCTCAAAAATCTGTCCCAGCTCTAACATCTTGCCTGTGGTCAGACGGGATTCACCCGGCAGCAGGGAGGGAGCCTCACGAAGAAGAAAGCAGCACAGGCATAGCTGTTCCTGGGACTAAGCGTCTTGCTACGGCTGCCTCATACCAACCAGGGTGGTTTTATGACGGCAACTGGCAGAAGCCCAGGGGCTTGGTCACATCCCCGCTGCGGGTCCACACCACCTGCAGCTGCTAGACACATGCAGTTCTCAGAAGGGGCACGGTGACCTACGCTGGCAGCCAGCCATTATAGACAACATTTATATTTATAAATAAACTCTCCGCTCTTTTAGCTTTCTCAGTTCCTCTGACTAAGTACAGGCTGCTCACTATTCTAAGAGCCTAGAAGATCCTAAGCAACAGAAACAGGAAAATGTGGACTCCTTCCTTGTTGGGTTGTTGCAAAAAACACCCCAAAACACAAACTGGTTCTTGTTTGGCATTAAACAACATGAATCTCAGACTCAACAAATCAAGCTGTCAGATGCTAGTCCTACTCCATAGGATACGGCTTTTTCTCTGTCTCAAACCTTTTCACTTCCCCTTCTGAGGCAATGGAAGCCGAGTTGCTTCCACCTTTGTGGCTCAATTGCCATCTAGAAATACTTGCCTGGCAATACTGGCAACACACACCTGCTGGCCCCTTGCTTTGTGAAAGATGTCCTACAGCCCGGCTCTGGCCTGCACACAGCTGCAGGAGCAGCGCTGCCTGCTGAGCACAGGGCGGGCTGTTCCAAAACCCCATCGTTTCAAAGCACGACTACCTCAGTTACCTGTGGTCTCCTGTTAGCTCCTCCTCTTGGCTGAGCGCTTGACTGGCTGTGCCTACTCTAAAGATGGCTCCAGCACTGTCCATAATCAGACCCCCTTTATCATCTCCTTGATGTGTCCACCTGCCACACTGATCCTGCAGTGGGGGTGAACACCTGCCATTCACTCTTTAGCACATTGATGCTTTACGCTGTGTATGACTGGTTCGTTTCTGGCTGCTCGCCTCTTTGCAGGTCCTCCTGCCCTCACCTGCCCTGCTCACCAGACACCCTTCTTAAAGAAAAGAAAAAGCCCCTGCATTTGCTCTTTCATACTTCTTCCTACATCCTGGAGATACCGAATGCTAGCATATACCACAAACTTCCTGCCAACATACAGACTTTATATTATATAAATAGGTAAAAGTTTCAGACAAAATATCCTATAATTTCTGTGGTGTAACATTTTTAAATAGCATTAAAAACACAAACCATCCAGCCCTTGTGATTAAATATACAAACATTTGTGAATTGATAAGGCTCATAGGTACATATGCAAAAATAAAGTGCCCCTCCCCCCACCAAGAAACAGTTCTGTACAGCTAAGTCTGAAAACAGAGAGAGCAAGTTATTTAAAATAAAACCTCCCGAGCTGGAAGTGCAGGCAGATTTTCAGTCCTCATTCTCCTTTCTGCTTTCAACTCAGCAACACAGGAGTATTTACAAGCGGAAGAGGAGCTGCCATGGCTGATTCCGCAGCGCCATTGACCTGCAACTTGTCCAGCTAAAGTGCCTCACAGGGCCTTGGTGCTGGCTGGGTGTGCAGTGTGGGACACAGGCTTCTGAGGGTAGTAACTGTACAAGTAAACCTGCAACAGGATAGCGATGTCCACAAAAACCTGCAGGAGTCCACAGATGGAGAACTGGAAAGGGGCCTGATTCAAGATGAAGTAAACAGTCTTGAACGTGTCCCCACTGGTCCACATCAGCACCATCTTGACGCTAAAAGACAGAAAAGAAGGGAATAGTATTTATTGAGAAGAACTTGGCTTGTGATTAGACCTGCCGTGCCACGGGATCCCACCTACTTCAGTGAGGGTTTATACTCAACAGCGGGTTGGGACTCCCGTCGACCAGGGCAGACAGCGTGCCTAGCCAAGGCGTGCAGCACTGTACTTGGAAGGGAGGACCAAATTCTCTTCCCCATAAACCGCAGCGCTCTTATCTCAGCAATTACAGCTCCAAATGCCTGTGGCTATGAAGGTATCCAACATTTTAAAATATCCAGCTAGGATATTTGACTCAGCGGTGCTCTGTAAACATGACTGCCACATGCTGACAGCACTGACCATAAACCAAAGTAATACAGTGCACAGAAAACAAAGGCAATTCATCCCAGCAGTTACTTCTTCTGCATGCAATTTTGTGCTCACGCAAGGTGAAATAACACATAGACTGCTCTCTCACGCATGCACACTTTTTTAGCATCTACTGAAACAAACACTTCTGATAGATAGAAGAAACCATTTCTTATTGCAGAAAATGCCAAACCAAAGAAAGACAGATTGTCCAGCAATACAGAAAGAGGGAAAATGACATGCCTGCAGCTGCTACTGGAAGGATGAACATCACCAGGGATTTTTATGAAGGACACAGATCAAGAGCAATGCTCAGACTTCCTTTTAATAGCCATCCTTGCTTTCATCTTGCTGTACTGCTGAGCCATTCCCTGTCCTGCAGTCTAGCTCCTGCTCCCCCACATCAGGAGAAACTCTGGGGAATAAAAGCAAGTTTTTCAAACAAACCAAATTTTTTTCACTGCCTTCGACAAAATGTGAACAACCAGATCCTGAAGGCTGTTTCTGAGCTTCATACACTTTAACAGGACTGCTTTTTAAGAAGCTGGGTAAGCAGTAGTGGACAAAAGCTTTGTAGCTCACAGTACAAGCATTGCGCCTGCTTTGTCATAATTATGGGCAATTACGTTTTGCCAGCACTAACTCCAATTCATCAAATGCAGTCAGGTCCATGCAGCAGGGTAGGACTTAGTGTTCATTTCTCAAACATCCAGGCAGGGAGCTAGCATAATTTGTATTTTGGACACAAGTACACAATGCTATTGCAAGTCAAATGCTGCAGCCCACTCTCTCCCCATATGGGAAGGGTGGCCAAGAGCATCAGTTTATACTGCCCCATCGTACGACGGAAACACTTAGAGTGTAAAACAGGTCTACAATCCTACGGACCTTCCAAAGAGAGCCTCTGTATGGAAGTGCAAGCACAGAGATGGGGTTGAGTGAGCAGTCATTCTCCACCCAAGATAATTCTAAAAATGTAAATAAATAATCGGAGAAGGAAAACTGCTGAACCCATAGTGTCATTTGTGCTTGGCACAAATAGCCTGCACCACCTGCCTTGTCCGTGTTCCCAGACGCACTGAGTCACCTTAAATCACACTTACGGGAGGTTTACAGACACAGGCGGTGGTGGGGATTGTTTGGGATTTTAATTAGGAAGGGCAATAAACTCTGAGGGTAATAAAACTGGCACCTTGCTTGCAGGCAGCCAACAGTCCTCCTCCTCTGACTTTAAGCTTATCAATGTTTGCTGGGCAACTGATCACAATTTAATTGTGAATCTGTCCTGGCATGGCTGGGGACCCTCACTAAAAGCACTGGCTAAACCTGGCAGGTCAGACTAACTGCTCGCTGTTGACAGAAAGGCAATTCAGGGATGCCACAAAATATCTGAAGAGGAATTTAATGTGCAAAGGTATTTATCACATATTCCCCAGGGAGAAAGCTAGCTGGGTTTTAAAAGCGACCCCGTGGTGCAGTGCAGATGTGGAGGAGAAAATAACACACTGTCAGAAGATGTACAGCCTACAAAACAGTTTAGTCCCCCAGAGAAAGAATAATCACTGGGGGAAACCTTACGGACACATGCAGTTCAGCAATGCCATAGGAGCCAAGCACTAGGAGCACACCTCTAACTGTGTCACATGCTGTGCTGAGTTTGCCAAAGCAATTCTGGGTTTTGCTAGGAAGCCACCTGTGAACTCAACAGCCTGCAATACCAACTGAGTAACTTGGCGCATGCTCCAACAGCCTTTGTATGTTCTAGAGCCCTGCTCTTCAGCTCGTACATCAGACACTCACGGAAATCAGCATCATGCCTGGGGTTCTCACTAGGACATGACAATGCTCTATACACAGGAAAATCTCAAGTTGTTCTTGGCAAAAATGATTAAAAAAATGTAACGGATAGTTTAAAGAGCTAACACCACCTGTCTGTCACTAAATCAAAAAATATACATTTTCCTCTGTCCAGTAGCTTGGACAAAACAGCAGAGAAAACCTGCAAATCACCAACAAGGTACTATAAAAATGAAAAATAAAAACATACAAAACACTTGATGTTCCACAAAACCTTAGTACTGCAGCTGCACCGAGGTTCTCGGAGCCCGGGGTTAATGCAAAGCAGTGACTGTGGGAGTGCCGGCTGCTCTCCAGAGGAGAGGCTGGGACTGAACAAACGGAGCATGTCCAGCACAGACCTAAAGGTGTGTGGGGTAACTGAAAACAGCTTGGCAAGGAAACAGGGACAGTGCCACGCAAGAAATGAGAAGAGGCAATGAAGAGCCCCAGAGGAAAGCTGAGGAGACATCAGAGGAGCAGGTTTTGGTAGCGGGGAGGGGGGCTACAGGGGTTTCCTCTGTGAGAAGCTGCTGGAAGCTTCCCCTATGTCCAATAGAGCCCATGCCAGCCGGCTCCAACAAGGACCCGCTGCTGGCCAAGGCCAAGTCCATCAGCGACAGTGACAGCACCTCTGGGATAACATATTTAAGAAGGCAAAAAAACTGCTGCACAGCAGCAGCAGCTGGAGAGAGGAGTGAGAATATGTGAGAGGAACAACTCTGCAGACACCAAGGTCAGTGAAGAATGAGCGGGAGGAGGTGCTCCAGGCGCCAGAGCAGAGATTCCCCTGCAGCCTGTGGTGAAGACCATGGTGAGGCAGGCTGTCCCCCTGAAGCCCATGGAGGTTAATGGTGCAGCAGATATCCACCCGCAGCCCGTGGAGGACCCCACATCAGAGCAGGTGGATGCCCGAAGGAGGCTGTGACCCCATGGGAAGCCCGCACTGGAGCAGCCTCCTGGCAGGACTCGTGAAGAGAGGAGCCCAGGCTGGAGTGGGTTTGTTGGCAGGACTTGTGACCCTGTGGGCGACCCGCGCTGGAGCAGTCTGTTCCCAAAGGACTGCACCCTGTGGAAAGGATCCACACTGGAGCAGTTCATGAAGAACTGCAGCCCGTGGGAAGGACCCACGCTGGAGAAGTTAATGGAGGACTGTCTCCTGTGGGTGGGACTCCATGCTGGAGCAGGGGAAGAGCATGAGGAGGAAGAAGCGGCAGAGACAACGTGTGATGAACTAACCAAAATCTCCATTCCCCACCCCCCTGTGCTGCTCAGGGGGAGGAGGTAGAGAAACTGGGAGTGAAGTTGAGCCTGGGAAGAAGGGAGGGGTGCAGGTAAGGTGTTTTAAGATTTGGGTTTATTTCTCATTATCCTACTCTGATTTTGATTGGCAAGAAATTCAGTTAATTTCCCTGAGTCGAGTCTGTTTTGCCCGTGAAGGTAATTAGTGAGTGACCTCCCTGTCCTTATCTCGACCTGTGAGCCCTTTGTTATATTTTTCTCTCCTCTGTCCAGCTGAGGAGGGGGAGTGATAGAGCAGCTTGGTGGGCACCTGGCACCTAGCCAAGGTCAACCCACCACAAGGGTTAAGCTAGGGAATGAGCAAAGAGGTGTGCACTGGCCCAGGACCCCCACCTCATCATTGTAATGTTTGCAAGCATCCCTGAATGCCGCCCAGCGTCCTCTCCAATTAAGTATGTGTCTCACTCCTCCAGTGCATTACCTAGGGAGGGGAAGGGCTACAAATGCTGTCGGCTCTCTTCCATCTCAACCAGCACCCATTTGCACACACAGCCTGAAAGTTTCAGCTTGGTGAGAAATCCATCGAGTGTCTGCGTGGCATCTGAGGGGGAATAGAGCTGCCCCTGCCCCCACTACCACATCACAGGCCCATGCTTCAGGAGGCTGGGAGAGGGGCTGAATGAAGTTTATATCATCAACATGGCTTCTGCCACATCCTAATTTCCACACACTCAGGTACAATAGTAATAGTCCTCCCCCCTTATTTGGGCTGTGCAATTGCCTTGTCCTTGCTGCATACGCAGATGCCATTTGCAATAATGCAATGGTGCGTGCATGACTATGCGTGACTGATCGCATGGATACACCATCACTGCTCTCATACTTGTAACTATCGTGTCAATTCAGGATGCCACACAGGATAGAAAAGCCAGTTTTTGTCCGCAGCTTCTCAACTTCAACCACTCACTTGGGGAAGGGAGGTAATTCTTGTATTTATTCTTACTTTTGGGGTAGAAAAGAAAGAAACTAACCTATCTTGGGCAGACAGCTGCCTCTTGCCTGCCCCGGAGGAGAAAAGAGCAGTGTCTGTGCAGAAAGGGAGGGCTTTATTGTCCAAAAGAAATGGGAGTTTTCAGTTGGTTGTGCGGAATGAAGAGGAAAAAGGGGAGAGCACACTCAAGCCCTTCTTCCACTGCTCTGCTGTAACCTCCATTTGTTGAATGAAGCTCTAGTCCCTTCCTGTAAGACACGCGAGGCTCATTTTTAACAAGCTACCAATACACCAAAGGGGGCGACCCTCTAGTCTCACCTTTCTTCCCCTGCAGGACTCTATACGCCATGTGACGGAAAACCTGTGGGATCACAGCAACAGCGTGAGTCTCCCAGAGAGCCACATGACGCAGCAGCGGCTCCAATGCAGGCAGCCAGCGGTGGTGAACAAGCCCTCTGCGTGGCTCTGCTCCTTTGCAATGCCATGTGCCAGGTGCCGCCGGCTGGCAGCCTGCAGCCTGCTGGCATCCGTCTAGCCCTTGGCTTCACGGTGCAAGAGAAAATGCTGTGCTGTTAACACAAATGAGGCTTTGCTGCAAGAGGCAGTCAGGGCCCACCATCAACACTGCCTGAGACCAGACAGCACAGCACAAGGAGGCTATATGCAGCAAAAATTTCCCAACCTATCTCACAAAGACCAACTTCACGCTATGTCTTCCTGACACTTGCAAAGCCACATGAGCAAAGCTGTTCTGCGCAGCACTGGCTACACAGCAAAGCAGAATTTAGGAGTAAATAAACTGCTGTCTTTCCTGAAATAGCTCAAAGCTAAGCTGGGGAGACATGGAAGGCAGGAAATGCTCACCTTGTTGATATGGAGGATACAGTCTAGTAGGACAGCACAACTGCCCTTAGCACAAATGAGTGAGCAGGTTAGGGGTGAGCAGTGCCACAGAGCCATTTGGGGAGGCAGAAATAAACAAATGGCAGCATTTAGTTGTGCGACAACAGAGATGCCAACTGGAGGGGCAGGCGGCAGGAACTGCGCTGAAATAGCTGGTATTGCCAGAGGCTGAAGCAGACTTGTGGTAAAAATAGCACTTCCCAGTAATGTAAATCAGTACTGCAGTATCCAATGACAACAAACCTCCTAAGAGCAAGTGCCTTCCTTACAGCTGAGCTTGTTACAAGGAGTTGCTAATGTAGTAACAGTCAGTGTCAAGTCTGTAAATTGCAATTGACGACAAAGAGGAAAAGCTGGTATTTTTCAACTGCTCTTAAAATCACAAAGAGCATTCACTTATTCTGCTGTTGGAATTAGTTCTCAGAAGGACACCATGACTTCTGATCAGACACCAGCCTAGGAGTGGGCTGCTAAATGCCATTTTTAATATGGTAATATAAAAATGCCCTACAGTGCTGCTGTTCTCTACCACTGATAGTAGATTTCATAAAGACACTGTGCCAATCTTCATTTGCTAAATAAATAAATGGCATGCTGGTAAACAGCATTCACTTTTCTCAAGGAACAACTTGCTTCATTCAGGTTCCTTGTATACTGTATGCTAATTCTGAAGTGACAGCAACTATAGGTAAAAAACACCTCTAAAAGTACACCGTATCTACAGTCAGCCAATGAACCATAATTTTCACAGAATACTCCTGAAATTATTCAGATGTAGAAAGAGGTTGTAAAGTGCATTCAAAAGAAGAAGAAAAAACTTTCTGTTGCTTCTCTTTGAGGAACTGTACTAGAGGCCATGTAATTTACAGAACAATGAGATTAGCCAGGCATTTAGGCTCAACCTCCCTTATTCAGGACTAATGCTACTCGAATCAAAGCTTTTCAGTATCTTCATTCCTTCTGCTCAAAACCTGGCTGTGCCAGTCTCAAGTCTCTGATTTTCCATTGGAATCTTTGCACACTCTGCTCAACTTCAGTCACTTTTTGGTCATTACACCTTTCTTCTTCCTTCATCTGAAAGAGCAAAAACTACCAAAAAAAGGATCTTGTAAAAAAATATGAGATATGAAGCCTCCTCTTCCTCCTCCCTGGTAAACCAGTCTAAGACTAGTTGCAACCATCCGTCAAAATAACTTGCACACAGTAGCACATTAGCAGAGCTGCAGAGCAGCAGTCTGCAGAACACAGGCTGGTACTTAGCACAAAACCTACACAGGAAGAAAGACACAGCATTACTCGCTTCCTGTTTGCACTGTAGATTTTCTCACATCAATGTTATGACTCTGCATGTTTGTAGCTTAACACACAAACCCAAAAATACCCTGCAAGCTGGAAGACACAAAGAGAATCAGACATTAGACAGTGACTTCTGTTGAGAAATTCTGTAGTGGTTTGACCAGACATTTCAGCACAAATAGCAACAGGAGGTACGTGTTGCCCTGATGTAATTACATCCTGCTACAGTCACAAACTTAGTACTAATTGTGCTCAGACAGTCAATGAACTCAAAAATCCTAAGTTATTTTCAATAACAGAAAAATTAGTATAATTTATTGACCTTCATCTACTTTGAAAGTTGCCTTTTTTTTTTTTCTTTCTATCCCAGGCAACTGGAACTAAAAAGAGGACTCTTTTTGTTCAAGAATCAGTGGAACTTGACCACAACTTCGCCACGTCATGGCCAAGTGCTAGACCAAGACACAGGTGATGCTGGATTCAAAAATCTGACTTTTTAGATTGCCACAGTTTCATACATTTCTTCATATATTAGTACTTGACTTTCATATATGTTAAAAAATGGTGACAGTTCCTTAAATGACTGGGGATATAAAAGCAGAATAAAATCATTTAAGAGCTGACAAGCTAGTATTTCTTTGAGGAATAAGGTTCACATCGAAACAGCCTGTCAATGAGTATTTTGAACACTGCATTTGGTTTTGGGAAGCGAGGAAGAGGGTACAGAAGGTATCTCTCCTGCAACCTTTTAAGCTGTTAACTCCCACAAGCCATTTGCATGGGAATGTCTGTAAAAGAAAGCAGATTCAGTTATAACATCCTGACTTTGGAAAACTTTCAGCTCCCATTTGCAGCTCCAAAATAGTCTACTTAGAGAAGACAGCAAGCATCCGTAACAGTGCACTTCAATCAGAGGCTGGCCTGCCTTCAACAGTGAAACACAGACCAGAAAACATGAAACCCAAATGCCATGGTATTTTTAACACTGCACAAAACAAACAAAAATTAATAAATAGAGCATTTGTTCCTAACAAAAAGCCATATGGCTCAACAAAAAAGGAGTTCTCCTGATGCTAACCAAATTGTTTAGCCTGCCAAAAATTATTAAAAGGAAAAAAAAAAAAAAAAGAGAAGAAAACATTGGGATCAGCTATCCAAAGTGTCTGAAGTTTGAAAATCTGGAAACTAAATGTGCATACCGTAAGACAGGTCCTTCTGTGTGAGCAAGCATAGATCTTGTTTTTAAATACTGCACAGCCAGCTGGGAATCCAAGCATGAAACTGTTCACTAGTCCTACATGTTCTGCCTCGGCGAGAGCGCCTTACCTCACTTCTCAACAATTCCTCTGAGGCTGGAGCAGCACTGACCATCTCCAAAGGGAGCCACTTGTCCAGCCCCACAGTGCTAGCAGGAGTTAAGAGGAGCATGCAGCAAGAGAGATCCAGCATTTATTTCTGATCTCTAGAACCGAGCTAAAGCAGTTGAGTCAAAGTTGCATCCATGAGGAATGGATACCACGGAGGGCTGCAATACAAGAACAAACCATCTGAAAGCTCCTGTGATTTTCAAGGACTGTACACATCACTGAGGAAACATGAAATGGAGGATTTCACTCTGGAATGCTGTCAGGCAAACATACCCAGAAAGATGCAGTCTAAAGTGATTGCTTGTTGGTAGCTTCTTTTTCAATATATGCATTTTATGCAGACTCACAAATAAACAACAAAGTTTTATGGAAAAATAGGGTAAACAGGTATATGTCAATTATTTTTCCTCATGAACATCTGATTTCTAACTCCCAAGAGTGGCAGGATGTCAGGCAACTTGACCCCCCTTAGCACACCCACCCAAAAGCCATTATTTGTTAGAACATGTCTGTCAAAGGAGAGTCAAGGGGAAACTACAAGACATGCAAGATGGGGCTGGGGCTGGTGGATAGTCCAGGATCACTGGTATGGCCTCTGGCTATTTCAAGCAGCTATGCCTAAAGTTTAGTCTGTACCAGTCCAGAAACTGGTAACCCTTAACAGCTACAGAGTATTTCTAGTACTCTATAACTTGTGCTGCAGAAAGAAGGGCAGCAGGTTTTAACAGCTTCAAACACCCTAAGTCTGAGCAGCAGGTGTGAAATAAATCTCTTCTGTGGATCAGAGGAAAGACTTGAACCACAATTCACACCAGTGCCCTTCCTGCCAGGAGACACAAATGGATGCTGGCCAGCCTGCAAAGCTCAGGTCTGCTCACACATGCGGTATGAACATGTATGAGACAGGCTCTGCTTCTGCTGCTGGCAGATTTGGAAGCTTCAAGACCTGTTACCATAACAGGGAGCGGCTTTCCTCAGGTGCCGGAGCAGCAAATCACACCCTGCACTGCTCGCAGTAATACAGTCAGCTGCCAACACACACGCTAGTATCAGGTTAATGTAAATGGTGCAGAGCACACCTAAATTACACCACCCTTCAGCATCTCACTCATGTAGTTGTTCTTGAGTATCTGTCCCCTTTTCCCTGTCTCTCACCTCCTGCTCAAGGCATTAGAATCAATGGAGCTGTAGGCACAGCTGCTGGCTAATGCTGCTCTAGATGCAGTCATGCTGCCCATCTACTCTCTAGCCGCTTGGCACAGCTAGCTGAACCAGTCATCTTGCCACCCCCAGGGCCCCACAGCACCCACTGAAAGGCAGGTGGAGAAAGGGCCGTCCCCACACCCCCGCTGCCATGCAGCCAGCGGGCCGGCAGCAAATCCCAGGAAGCAGCACTCCTTCCCATGGCTTGCCTCCCTGCAGGGCGAATTGGCCCCCCATACTCCAGCTGCTGCAGCCTGCCCACTGCCAGGAGGGACACCACTGCTACGCCTCGCAGGGCCAGTGCTAAGAGATGGCAAAATAATGACCCTGTGTAACACCATTCAGTGTATTTCCTTCTCTAGTTCTAAATAACTTGGGACACATTCAATTTGAAAGGTAATAAAAAGATGGGAGGGAATAGAGCTTTGTTTCAGCACAGCTGTGTATCCCAAGGCTCAAATCATAACACTTGTTTAAATCTTCCTTTCTTCCTGCCCTAGACAACAAAGAAATCATCAGACTCTTCATCCAATTTACCTTGAGGTACTCTGAGCATATTCTTCCCTTCATCTTCATATGGTAACCAGTACATAGTCTGAGCACACTCAATAACTGCAATTATCACTTTGGTCAACATACACAAGATAACAGTCCTAGCTCTAGCGCTTACCTTGTTCTAGATGACTAGCATTTGGTGGTTGTCTCCAAAGTCAACGCCCCCGAGGACAAAATATAACGCTATTACAGTCATTACTTTTCATGAATTAATCACATCCTTCAGCTAGTAAAATGCTTCTCACATTCTAAGAGAACACTGGAGAAATGAAAACCCCAAACACACTAGTGTGTAAAATAAGAGTGATCACTCAGGGACAAAGTCCTACCTTCCAGCCAGCTTACTGCCTGGAAATGAGGTACGATTTTTGCAAGAAACAAAGCTCACATTCTTCTCAAAAATGCTTTTCCGTTATAAGGAACTAGCCCTTGCAAGCTCTACATGAAGGTATGTCAGCACCTAAGTCCTCATATAAAATGCCAGGTTTTCCCCTTTCCTTCCACATGCACGTGCACACACAGAGGTACAGAAGTGAAGTTCATGGTGACAGTGATGCACCGTACACACCTGTGTGCTGCTTCTCAAAGCAAAGCCCAGCAGGAAGGCTGTGCTTTGTCAGAAGGTACCACCACAAACCAACGCCTTCTGAGCCACTTCCCATGTGCAGCATTACCCCTGACCCACAGTGGCTGCAGAGAGGTGCTTTAAAGCCCTGCTGTGAACAGAACTGAACACTGTAGGGAAGAAATAAAAGCATCACAATCACATCCCACACACAGTAGCATGACACAAACCTTAAAATTTCAGCCTGAGTAGGGTCTTTGCAGTTCAAAAAGGACAGACATCCCCTAGTCTATCTTCATTCCCAAACTCTTGTCATCTGCCCCTTTGCACATTATGAATCTTGTTTTAGGAAATTCTCTAATACAACATTTAGTATCTGAAGGGACAGGGCTTCCACTACTACCCTGAAAGCCTACCTGATGATGCCAGGACATCTTGCTTGGCATATAATTCCATTCCCTTATGTGAATATATATCATTCCCAACCACCCTCCCTGGAACAAAGTAAAACCCTACCTTTGAGCCTTGTTGAAACAGCTTTTTCTGACACCAGGTTTGTTTCTTTCTACATCCCACTCAAGAACACTACAAGCACTTCCTCCCCTGTCTCAGTTTTCAGGCAGAGCATCCAACATGCCAGTCACTGCACTTCCCACTCTTCTTCTGTTTGCTTGTCCTTCTGTGTCTGAGGAGCAGGGGACCAAATGCACCATTGCAGGTCAACTTGTAACAGAAAATCTCTTGTTTTTCTGACCACTCTGCAAAGTCACTTCCCAGCCTAAGTTCCACCAACCTCTTTTTCCTGCTGTTCTAGCTCATCTATTAACCATCATCTATTAACCACTTAAATTACTCACGACTCTGCTCACATTACAGATCTTTGTCACAGTTGCTATTACCATTATGGTTATTTGTATCCTTGCATCTCAATCTACATTTCTCCAAACCTAAATCTCATTTTACTTCCATTCTATATTTCTAATCCCGCTCAGTCCTACTGCACTGAGGGAGACAATTCTGCAGCCACATAAGTAGATACCTTATACCACTTACACAACTGGATGTGGTGAACTCTGGCAAAACAATACAGGTGCTGGAATTTCAAGAATCGGGCACTTTTGTTCTCAAATTTGTTAGGTAACAGAGGAAAAAGACATTTTTAGAAAACTTTCATCTCTCAGATGCTTTCATGATAAGCTCAGTTCCAACTTTTTGTGACTTGGCAAGACCTGACCTTAACTATGCAAAATACTTTGCATGACACTTCCTTGCCAGCAGAAAACAGAGTGCCCAAACTTAATGGAATGTTTTTGTAACAGAAGTACAATAAATCTTCTCTTGCATTTCAAATTTTCAGGGCACAGAGAAAAGCACCAACTGAAGGGAGCACTGATTAGACATGCCAGCAGTGCTTTATTCCCGTTACTGTAAAGAAGCCTTGAACTATTTGTAAAAGACGAATGTTTTCGGTTTGAAGCCATTTGCTTTGAATTTACTTTTTGAACTGATGGGATGAGGTGCCAGGGGAAGAGAAATGAGAAAGAGGTTCAATATGTGCAAGAGCTTTATCAGTCCACACTGTGCTACAATCTGGACAATGCTTAAGGGAGGTGGATATTGCTGCTCACACTGTCAGAAGTGCTGGGAGGGTGAGGGAAGGAAGGTCTCCCATGCCCTCCTGGGTTTTTCCACCTGCGTCTTTCTTCAGTTCCTGAAATTCTCAGATGTGTTGAGTGCACACAGAACAAAGAACTGTCTTTGGCGCCTCATATTGTGCTGCTGCAGGCCTCGAGAGAACAGCTCTGGGGAGACACGGCAGGCAAGCAGGGAGGTGAATGCAGAGTTGACCCCAGCACAGCAACCCACAGGCCACACGTCCGCAGAGAGTCAAGCAGAAAGTCCAGGTCCTTGAACCTGGAGCACCGAACAGGGAAGGGAAAGAACATGGGATTAAAGGCAGAGAGGTCACAAGTCTGCTGTAACTGAAACGAGGGTGTGGAGAAGAAGAGAGAATCTGTTTGCTTCCTGGGATCAGAACAAAATGGTTTCAATTATCTGTTCACATGCTGACAGGACTCGGCCCTCATTCTGAATACACTAAAAAGAGACCAAGCCTCTCTACTTTCTTGATGTAGTATCACTTCAAAAGGAGAAGAAACTAGAAATCTTCTGAGGACTAGAGACCACTTTCTTCAACCTCTTAACTTTAAAACAGCCAGATTCAGGAAGGGAATCTGATGTTCCTGGTATCCACTAGAACCACAAATGAAAAGGGGAAGAGCTGTAAAATGGTAAGCCTTACAGGTGTACCAAAACCTGGTCCATGCAGGCACAAAAATTGTTTACTGACTACTCCCCAAACTCCTGCAAACCTGTTTATGTATGGAAAGTCCAAAAATGAGAAACCCCAGACAATTTTACATAAAGGCCACCATAAAGGACAACAGTAACCAACGGATCAGTGCCACAGTAACGAAAGAAGAAATGTCGCCAAAGCAAAACAATGAAACAAGTTAAACTTCCCCAGAAAATTGTAAGAATGCTGTCTGGAGCCTCAGAAGCAATGACAATGATTTTTGCAGACCCACAAAGAAAACTAAAAATCTGAGTAGAAAGAAAGAGAATTTAGGAAGACAAATGAATACAATCACAGAACTACAGTAAACGATAAGAATAGTTTAAAACAGGCAATTTGTAAGCATGCTGACGGACAGTTTTGATTAACTTAGTGCAATAGGAAAGGCAGTGAAACTAAGGAATGGCCTATACAACATTAAGTACAAACCACTTTTAAGTAGTGCTAATAATTTTGCATTTA
This sequence comes from Morus bassanus, assembly GCA_031468815.1. Lineage (NCBI taxonomy): Eukaryota > Metazoa > Chordata > Aves > Suliformes > Sulidae > Morus > Morus bassanus. The sequence goes on along the minus strand of CM062567.1, from coordinate 64,573,392 downwards.
CCCAATGTATTTCTGGCTCACCCTTAAGACCTTGATTTCTCCATTTGCCAGGATCCCAGATTTAACTTTTAGTTCCTAATTATTCTCTTGAAAACCACTTTCTCTTTTACAACTTAGTTCCTTATGATTGTCTGTACAATGTTTTCTGTAATGAAAAACTGCTTCTCAGTTGGGTCAGATGATTTGAACCCACAAAGCCATTCTGCTTTTTTTTTTAACTAAATGGCCCCCACTTCCTCTATCCCTCTTCCACCTTCTCTGTTTTGACTGTTTAATATATAAGCCAACTACTATTTTAAGAATAAGAGTAGACATTGTTATACCAACATCTGGAAGCTACAATTCCAAAGCCTGAGAGAAACAGTTCTCTCTCTTCAGCAGCTTCCTTGGTGTTAGTCCCAGACTGGACACAATGCACTACTAACTCAGGTCACCATTGTACTGGCCAATGTCTGCTTTATGTATACGGCATACTCAGAAAAGGAAATCTGTATGTAGGCATACATTATCCCTACTCCTATTTCTTTGATTTTGCTCTCATCCATGCAATTTCTGTCAGTGAGAAACAGGAGCTGGAAAAAAAACCCCAAAAAATCAATACTACCATTGCCTGCATCATCCTCTTCTTAACTTTCCTTCTTTTTAGCACTTTTAGAGTACTTTCCCAGTTAATTTGTCCTTCTCCTTTACTGAACTTCCAAGAAGCACAGATATGTAACAAAGGTGTTCTAACAGATGTCGATTGCACCTAACATCTCTTTTCAATGGAACTAAATTTATTCTTTAGTTAGGAAGCTAATGCATAGTTAGTGCTTCAGCAGAAACATCCACAACTCTGGCTACTTCTAACTTAGGGGTTTGTTTTCTTTTAAACTGCAGAACTCCAAAGGAAGTAACTCACTGGAGCTGTTTTACCTATTCACTATTCAAAAATTCCCTCAGGCTAAAAAATACCAAGAAACCACAGCAGCGGCGTTTTTAGAGCACTTGCCCAATCTCCTTAAATCTAAAATCTCACTAGAGGAGGTGGCCAGACATTGGTTAGCCCATCCTGAATAAAAGCCTTCTACCACAGCACCTGCCTAATCCAATACAGGCAGAAAAATCTACCAGCTCACATTAATCTTCATAGAGTTTGAATAAAGCCAGGATTTGTCTCTGGAACAAATGTTGTCCTCAGAAGTCAAAAGCTTATCTTAAAAAATGATATAAAGAGCTGCATGTGTCATAAAGGAAAAAGCTATAGAGCAGTACGAAATAAAAGCACCCCACAACAAAATTTTATGTCCCTAAGAAATACTGTCTTCTAGTATTTTTAATGTTATCTATAGGGGAAAAGAGGAAATAATATCTCAGGATATACTCAGGATATACATTTAATATAATTTCCTTCTTTCATACCTCTTTACACTGCACTTATTTCACTGGATACATTTCAGATAAACGCCTGCTCGTAACTAGCTCACAGCTGCAGTGCGCCTCATAAAACACTTCTGAATGGAAAAGCATTCTTAAAATTTGCAACTTTTGGCTCCAGCAGCTTCTGAGACAATAAACGCTAACTGTTTCTCCTTCAATGACTTGTGGTTTTTAAAACAGGATAATCACAGTGATCAACCTGGTACTGCCAAAGGAGGGACTAAATTACTATTTTCTTTATTTCATTGCACAATAATCTGATTGAATGCATACTGAGATTTTTCTTCATTCAGCCTTTTCAGGACAGATTTCTCAAGACAGGCTCATATCAACACATAAGCAGGGTAACTGACTGTGCCAGCTGTCTCTGGGTCACAAAGTTTTGAGCCTTTGACCCAATGTCAGCCAAACACAAAAGACAGAGGATGTGCAGAAAGGAGGTTCATATCAAGCAGACTGAAAACCGGCCATGGGCTAGAAGAGAGACCTGGGAAACAGCTCATAGAGGGATGACACAGCCCTTCCCTGGTTCTGTCCCTCCAACCCTGCAGCTGCGCACGCAGCCCTGAGCCAGGCACAGCACGTGCTGCCTCGCGCCCAGCGTGCAGCTTGGGAAGAGACAACAGTGCACACCAGGAGCCCAACAACCACTGCAAAAGGACTTTGCCTTTTGGACCCACACGCTTCCAGGCTAACCATTGATGGGCACATTTGAATACCATCTGGAGTGTGGCTTCTGAGACTTCAAGATATGCAGCTCAGCTCAGTCCTAATGCCAGACCTCTTTCTTGGACCTGGGGAGATTCTGCCATCCAGAGGCTCTGAACTCCAAGCACTGACTGAAAAGAAACTGTTGCTCCGTGAGTTTAGAACAGTAGCTGACAGTCAAAGGGTCACTGCCAGGTGATTTTGATGAGCTTTTGTGAAAAACTTTCAACAAAGGGCAGTTATTTTTACTGGAGCAGAGCAGGGCAGGGCAGTGGACAGGAATGCAATGCAACAGACTGCCCTGAAACAAATCCACCCTTGTGCAGTCCAGCATTAACACATCCCTGTGTAGGACAACTTTGTCACAGACTTACAGAGGAACACCCCCACAACCCTCTTCCTTTGGTGGAGGGAGGTCTGATGGGATTATGAAGGGTGCATAACAACACCAGTGCCTGCATGAGCCCATGCCGCCCACAGATATGAGGTTCTCCCCACCTCTGCGCAAAAGCACACACTTTCCCCCTGCCGGAGCTCCACAAAAGCTGTTGTCCCCACAAGGATGCGATTCTCCCAAGGAACTGACCAGCAAGTCCCTACCTCTGCGTGCAGCAGTGCTGCTGCCAGATCCAGAGCCAACCTTCCCTCCATCTCCACTGCCTCTTGTTGAACACAACCTTTTCTCATTACCACAGTTTATTAGAAGGGGAAAGCGAATGGGAGGCAAGTATCTTAGGAGTGGGGACACAAAGATAAATGACAGAAAAAGTTCTTGTCTGTATGGGTTTTGTCACAAAGCAAAAGCAGTTAGTAATATGAGAAGCATCAGATCTCAACTGTAGCAGACTCAGCATCTCTACTGCCTGGAAGATGGGGGGGAGGGTTGATTCTGATATCAAGATCTTGAAATATTTTACCATATAATATAAAAAAAATTTATAAGTGATGAGCAATCTTTTAACCTCATAATGCTTTTTCCCATATAACAGGATGCCTCCTATATTGCAAAGCTCTTAAATTTTGAGGTTGCTTTCCTCATTTTTATAACCAATGCAAACATAATCATACTTATGATTCTAATCCATCCCAATAACAATTAATGTCATTAAATTACTCTTTTACTAGGTGACAGAACTAGTTTAGTTCTTGAACTGAATGGAGATTTAATTAAGTTATTATTTCCTTGATAGGCGTTAACTTGTATCACAGTTCAATAGAAAAGCACTTCTGTCAAGGTTAGTACCATAATTAGTAGAACTATGACTGTACTATTTAGGTTTGCAACTATTCAAAAGTACTTAAACGCTTGAGCTCTAAGTTTCTATAAAGTACTAATTCCAAAAGCAATCAGATGAATTGTCAGAGAGAACATCATGAAAATTTCTTTTCCTTTGACTGGCTTAGTTCTGTTTCCTTAATCACAGGAAAATTTCCACGCTTCAATCATCAGCCCACCAGGACATACTACACTATCTTCCCTCTACAAAAGCTGTTACTCAGCATGTTTCTCCTTTCTGCTTTTATTGTTTCCATCTCTCTCCAACTTCTCTCAGACAGCAGAGGAGGAAGGATCTAGTAGTGGTATTGCTACAAGAAGAAGGAAAATAAGAGAAATAGGGAGAAATTAAGACATAAATAAAAATAAGATGTGAGGAGCTCTGTCCAGCAGAGTAGAGATATCAAAGAACTGGAAGATCCATTCTCAGGAGTACTTCCATGCACGTAACAGTGATTCTTTCACTCCAGCCACGCCCTGTTACAATAAACATAACTGACTCAGCTGCAGATGTCCTCTGGATGTTTGCCTCAGACACTGAGCACGTTTTTAGTAGGGGACTTTTCAGGCAGTAGCAGATTGAAATACAGAGGCGAGATGATGGGACCCTTTTCATAACAGACTCCCAAAGGGTATCCTGCCTGCCACCACAGCCACCTGTCCCAATTACCTCTCTCATGGCCTCTAGTCTCCAAGTTTGTTTTTCAGGAAATGACTGCTACCTCAAGCACAAGATAGCCTCAACTTCTCGTCTAAACAGAAAGGGGTGATGGGGGGTGGGGCGCTGTAGGGTTATTTGCCACATCTTTTCAGAAACAAGACAATGTTTGAGGAGTTTGGCAGGATACTCTCATCAGAAGTGGCCACATACCATAACCTTATTCTCAATTTCTATTTTGTCAGTTTACATTTAGGAAAGGACTTATTTGCTAAAGTAGAAACAGACTTAACATATCAGCTGCTGTGTCCCATTCTGCCCCAATTCAGAGACATGTTGCTGCTTTTCTCAGCAAAGCCACGAGGGCCTCCAAACAACCCCTTCTCTGGCAGTTGTAAAGGCTGTGATGTTTATCAGGGACACAGGCTTCACTCATGCACCACAGGTGACAGAACTACTGTAGTTTAAGAAGTTACCGCCTCCAACCAGGATGTGATAATTGTCCAAAAGGTCACTAAATAGAACAGCTTAATTCTCACTGCTCTCTCCATTAAGCTTAAAGCCACAAAGACACTTGAAACTCATCTATTGTACTTTGCCACTGAGGCTTCCTAAGAGCACGTCTGGCAGCCAGCTGTTATGGCCCAGCCGACGGGCAGAGGATCACCAGTTCAATTGCTTCTGACAGTGTAACCATCCACATGCATGTTATTTCTGCACTGAGCAGTAAGTAACTGCACAGAGCAGTGGACATCAACCAGCCCCCATCTGGTAAATACCCATGCAAGTTCACAAACTTAGTACTATGAGTACTCAGCGTGGCTGGACTGTTACATGCGCTCTTCAGTGCATCCAGGTCTCTTCTCTGACATGCTTTTAGACAGAGAAGCAGGCACAGGAAGGGAAGTTCAGAGGAAATACTTCCAACAGCTCCTTCAACAGAAGATAATACACTAGCAGCAGTCACTCTCAAAGGAACAGCCCGGTAATGCTTAGAGACCACCAAGTCAGCTCAGGATTGCATGGTGCTAGAAAGTATACGTGGTACCTGCAGCATACATAAAACTGCAATATAACCTGAAAAAAGAAAGAGTACTAACACGTGCATTTGCACAAACGTACTCCAACTGCAGTAAAGCAGCATAAGCTGTATATTGTCTCGGCAGTCCCCAGACCCACTGATGTCCAACACCACGCAAAGTACTCCTTCAGGAGTAGAACCAGAGAGGAAAATGCATTCTGGAACACCTGTGGGCACAGCTGATAAGGAGGGAGGCTATTGCTGGACTTGGTTCTGTTTGATGGCAAAGGAATGAGAGCTTTTAGGCTATTTTCTCTTGACTAAACCCAGTGCTCTCTTGCCAAGCAGTTTTAGATGACAATTCTGCAATTCTGTGCTTAATGCTTTACAAAGAAAGTGTTGTTGTGTAACACAAAGGGGTTTCTTCTTTTGCTAAATAGCATATACAGGATATTGGAAAACTGAAACTCAGGTCTCCAGAGAGGAGCTAGGGAAAAGCAAAACACTATCTGGCAGCAGCTACCATAATGTGGTATTATGGCATTATGATTCACAGATAAAAAACATAAAAGGAAAAGTCAAACCAGAGCATAAAGGAGGTCTAGTAGGTAAACTGCCTTCTGGATATCACAGGTACAGAATTTTCCAAGGCAGTATGTGCATGAAAAATACCCCAATATTTTGGAAGTAAATCCTGACTCACTCTGTACCAAAGGGGCTCCCAATCAAAAAATGCCTTAAGCATCAAAGCAAATTTCTGAACATTTCCTCAAGAACATTTCAAGATGGAGAACTTGAAGTAGCTAGTAGAAGTCTCTCCAAGCGAAACAAGTAAAGGGAACAATATCAACAAAGGAAAGAATTGCTTTGGTTTGGGGGTGGTGGGGAGATTTTTTTGTTTTGACCGCAGTAAAAATTGTCCCAGAAAGTTTAAAAGCAGTGAAAAAGAAGTAATTTCAAAACAATGAAAGAGAAGACAGTTAGCAACAAATGATCACTGCACTCCGTGAACTGAATTTGCTGCTGTACTGTTTCTACAGACCAAGGCACTGATGAACCACAGTGAACATTTTCTCTCTTAAAAAGCTTTACAAGTTGCCTTTGCAATTTGGAAATTTGAGTGTTATGATTGAGATATCCAGTAAACAGTATGAAAAGACAATCTAGTTTAACACCCCAGCAGTGGGCACAAGATTAAAGTTTTCTGTCCCACACTTGTTCACAGATGGTTTCCCAGTCATGGCTGTAAATGTCTCATTTGAGCTTTTTTAAATGTCAGTTACAAGCTTTTACACATAAATACTGATGTCATTTCCTGCATACATAATAATGTATTACAAAAAAGGGATAAGTAGATATGTGAGAAAAAGTGATAAGCTAATATGGGAGTTAGACTGACAGTTATTCACTGCAGCCTCAAAATATTTTCTTCTCTCTTTATTACCTTTGATATGCAAGATCTCCTTAGTCCATTTCTAATTACCAGTGTAGCACAGCTTGAGTTGAACTACAATATGTTGCTAATGGCAACAGCAGTAGTTTTACACATTTATTTTACTAAAACTTGTTTCACCTTGGAACTGTCCAGCTGGACTTGGACAATGCATCAGACCTCAGAGGTGTAATGGAGCTTCCACTGCCTTCAGCAGTACTGCACCAGCTCCTACCGACAGAGAGTCTACTCCAACAGCTGTTGTATTTTCAAGTAAAATTTAGAATGATGACATTGCCCTGCCTAGAAAAGTATTTCCACACTACACAAAGATTTAACTACACGCGCACGTGCGCACTTACTTGTTTTACGTAAGACAAACACTGTACCTCATTCCTTCTGTAGACCTATTCTGGTAGTTACGGTAGAGCTGGGGAACGCCTAACATAGCCTCGGTGAACACTGCAAGGAAGCCCAGCGTTTCCACAAAGAGAGATGAGTCAAGCCAGAGGTAAGTGATGTAACCGGTCACACCAGTGAAGGTCAGGACACACTGCACGTAGTCTGTAAACTTGCTCCAATGCCAAAAATAGTTCAAGTCAAAATCTGCAACAGAATAGGAATGGAAGAAGAATAAAACATGTTTTCCCAACTGGACTCAAGGTTAATCAGGATGGAACTGAGAACTGGGAAGTGTGAGGGAGCCACTGTCAGTCTTCGGGGGTAGGGGAAGGTAAGAAAAGAAGAGAAGGGATTAAAAAACAAAACAAAACAAAACAAAGCAAAACAAAAAAAAAACCACCAAACTCAAAACAAACATGAAAAATACAAAATAGGAGTCTTGATTTGGAAAACACTTTTTGGTGGGGGTATTCAATAAAGAAACAATAAAACATAGACTTGCAAAATACAAAAATATTTACAAAGATGACTTTTAAAGAGAAAGCATTCAGATATCAAACATGAAGAACTCTGGATATGACTCTAGCACAGTTGGCATAGGAAGTGCTTCACAGAAAACTTCACAATACTAAGCACAGGCCCCAATCACATCAATGCAAGTGCTCTCTCTCTTAGGTCATTATCTCTACCTTCAAACTACCTCAATCCAAGCTGCTCAGGTCACCTAAAGTCCACAGCTCTGTTCCCTAGCGTAGTGCAGCTGCCTGTGGTGAAGGGCAAGCTGCCATGTGCAGCTGGTTCAGCTTTACTGAGATAGGTGCAAGACTGTGACAAGAATTCCCTCTCGAACACCACCTCCTATAGACGTCACCACTTTTCACTCTAAGGGCAAAATGCGCTTCGCTCTTGCCTTTGCCAGCACCAATGACTGCAGGGTGCACACCCATTTCTACATCCATCAGAACAAAATGCTATACCACAAAACACAATATCCTCTCAACAGAGAATGAGAGAAAGAACAAACCCACCACGCTATTTGCTTGGCACTTTAACAGCGTACCGCTGGAAGATATGTAGCTATCCTGTTGATGAATAATAAAATATACAATCCCATTACCACTGACTGTATAGCAAAATAACAACGTAACTTTGAATAATAAGAACTCTGACATAACTGTTCATTAGCAGGTGCTGTTCATGTCTTCCTTTCCCAAAAGCACTTGAAGTTAAAAATACCTACCTCAGACCAATTGGATTATGTTAATTATCAAGACAATGAACCATCATTCTAACAGCTCAAATATGCGCAACACACCAGCACATCACTAGAAGATTTCTGTCACTGCCTTCTCAGCAGAAGTACAGAATGCTACAAAGAAGTCCTACTGTTAACTCAGGCAAGGAGGACATTGGCCTCTGCTGACTTACACTAACAACAAATCCAGTGAAATGGGAATAAATCTGTACAGGCACTTAGCTGCCTAAGGATACATATACACGCCAAATAATAGTTTAATTTTCTGCATCTTTTCACACTTCCGTATCATGATCAGTCTGGCCCTCACTCTTTAATAACTAGTCTCCCCTTTTTAACACTTGGCAAACCCATGCCTCAAGACAACTACTGCCTGCATCCAGCTGAATCATTTTACTTTGCCACACAAAGAGGAAGGCAAAACTGGCCAGGAGCCATACCCAACCTGTAACATTGTCAGCCATCACCCAGAACTCAATTAAATAATGTGTGGCAAAGCCACTGTCAATGTAATGTTGACCTTCAGTACTTTATGGCAGTGGCTCCTCAGCCTCAGAATTCAGGGACACAAGACTAAATAAAAGGTAGACCTAGTGCTGGCACAGCCCACACAGTATGTGAGCATCCCTTTGTGAAGGCTTTCCTTTGTGGAGATGAAGGAAAAACAAAACAGAGTGAAGCAGAAAAAAGAAGGCACAAGACAACCACAAAGGCAGGAAAAACATGACCCATTTTAATTTATCTCTACTGCATTTTCTGGAGAGGAGCAGAGTCAAGGCAAACCTCTGGCAAGGTAGAAGGAATAAGAGACACCCAAAACTCCCATTCCTTTCACTTTGCCTGACCTACATCTGCATAACATAAAACAGCAAGAGGCATAACAGAGTAAATTCACACTAATTTTGCCAGCTTCATGAGCAATACCCAGCAAACAACCTGACCCAACACAACAAATCTGACACTACACAAATGTTATATTAGCAAGAGATGCTCTCTGGGACAGAGGTATTTGGGCTTACAATGGGGACAGAAAAATGAACAGCAGAAGAAAAGAAGATGAGGAGAAAGATAAAGTTGGTGAGGTTACAGGCCATTTAAAAAAGCAACCTCCATTCTGTAAAAGGAGAGCTACTGATGTTTTTTGAGTAAGACATAACTGCTACTTTTACCAGATTGTTTCTTTAAACCTTGATTCTGAGATGTTCCCACACAGCCTTTAGTTTCTTCAGAAACCTAAAGCACTGGCTTTCAACCCTTAAAAAGGCAAGTGTTTCATTTTAATTCAGAGCTCTCGCATTCAAAGATGCTGCGTGGAAAACTTGCATTTACTTTCCAGCAAGGGTCATTAAACTTTGATACAGTGTTCAACAGATACTGTCTCAGACCAATACCTGAAAACTAGCAACTGCTGGCAGCCAAAAGCAAGAACACATGAAGAACACTCTTGCAGACATTTTCGGCCCTAGAAGAGACCCTCTTGGCTCTCAAGATAGCTATATAGTCATTACACCTCTAATCCTGGACTCGACAGTGTTAGTCTGGATCTGGTTGCCGTGCTGCCTTGGGCATGCAGGACCCTTGGCCCCTCACTCATTAAACCCTCCCAGCAGCTGTCAGGGCTGCCCTGCATACACTGTGTTTCTCCTCCTGCGTTCTCCACATGCTCAAGGATCCTTTTTAAAATACCCATCCCTGTACACCAAATCCTTATTTCCCCAAGTTCATTTTCATAATAGAAATAAAAGAACTAAATCTACGTGGGGGTGTGGAAGTTTCAGAAGTTCATGGAACAAAAAAAGTCAACGTTCACACAGCTACCATGCGGCCAGCTACAAAATCCATGGACCCATGCAAACACTTAAACATGCAATTAATTACCTCCTGTTACGCCAGCTATTCATGTGCATATTCAGTACTGCTGCACTGAAGTCCATTTCCATTCACATAAGTACTAATGTCCCTGAACCTAGTATTAGGCAGCCAAGAAGTCTGGTAATGATGATAATTTATTCATCATTTTTTGTCTGAAAACCTTAAGCATTATTTCTATTATAATAACATGCACAGATGAGAAAACTATTGTGTGAAACAGGACTTCAGCTGAAGCAGGAGAGATAATGACTAGGACAGGAAAGAGACTGAGATTTTCTTTTGCTTAAAACAATCATGATGCTATATAGTCTCCATTTCACTATAGTAGGTTATGAGTAAGTTCTAGTTTCTGCTCCAAATTTTGCTTGGTAATGTTTTTCTGAAAGAATTAATGACAAAATGAGATAAGAACAATTATAACCTTGGTAATAGCCTGGTGGCTATTAGGTGGTTTAACCCCAGCCAGCATCTGAGCATTACACAGCCAGCTGCTCACTCCCCGCCAGGTAGGATGGGGGAGAGAATCGAAAGAGTAAAAGTGAAAAAAAACCTCAGGGGTTGAGATAAGAACAGTTCAATAACTAAAATAAAATAAAATAAAATAAAATAGTAATAATGATGATGGTAATAATGATAATGATGATTATGATGATGATTGTTATTACTATAATCATAATTATTAATAATAATAATAATAGAATATACAAAGGAAGTGATGCACAATGCAATTGCTCACCACATGCCAACTGATGCCCAGCCAGTCCCTGAGCAGCGGCCCCCCAGTGAGCTTTCCCCCAGCTTTATATGCTGAGCATGACATCGTATGATATGGAATACCCCTTAGGCCAGTTTGGGTCAGCTGTCCCAGCTGTGCCCCCTCCCAGCTTATTGTGCACCTCCAGCCTTCTCAGTCAGTAGAGCATGGGAAGCTGAAAAGTCCTTGACTAGCGTAAGCACTGCTCAGCAACAACTAAAACATCAGCGTGTTATCAATATTATTCTCATCCTAAATCCAAAACACAGCACTGTGCCAGCAACTAGGAAGAAAATTAACTCTATCCCAGGACACAGCCTTACAGAAAAACATCTGAATTATTTTAAAAACAACCCAGTACATGACCACTAATTGCCGTACTTAATAGATGTGTTTCTGAAATGCAGAAGTCTATTTTAGGACACTACACATCACCAAACTCTACATTACCAGCTACTTCCAGGAAGAAGTAAAAGAATGACTGAACTGAAGAAAAAAAAAAGATAGAGAACAGCATACCTGACCTTTCATATGGGACGTAGTTTCTCTGGCCCTTACTTGAACTGCTAAACTGTTTTGCCACATGATTGCTTCTTTTTAACCAAGGCTGAAGCTTATCTTCTCTGACAAATGGTTTCAAAAATTGAGGGGAAAAAAAATCACATACCCATCACTTCAAGGTTTGGAAATAAACTATGACTCATTTTTCCAAGTGGTTGCCTTCTCAAGGGGGTCCAAACACATTAGTTCTGTAATAGGAGCTATACACATTCAAAGAAAAAATGTTTGTGCTGAGTACTGTGACAGGTATATGCAAAAAAGGCTTTTACATGCTTAAAAACAAAAGGGAACTGTCCCTTCAAAAAAAAAAAAAAAGTAGTTTTAAAACCAGAACAAAATCCACATGTGTGTGCAGACCAGTCCCGTCCCCCTCCATACAGAGCAATCTGCAGCAGAGGGGAGAGGCAGATGTAGCCACAACTTTCCCAAGAAGATAGCCAGAGGACACCAATCAGTGCCCTGGGCCACGTCATCTGAGGTGCAGAACTGAACAAAGTTATAAATATTATTGCAAACATTATTCACATTTGAAGAAAATTATGACTAATAAAGACTAGATTGGGATTTTTGCCCCCCCTCCCCCAGCAATCATCACCCCTTTTCTTTAAAAGGACAAAACAAGAAATCCCACTGCACCACAAATTATTTCTATCAAACGTCTTAAAATCTGTCCAAGTTAAATCTGGATGCATATCTTTCTATTCCCTGAAATGGAAAGGTTCTGCTTGCACAGCTCACTCCACTCACTAGCTCCCTATCCTGCCCAGAGAGAAATTCATGACACGAGTTTGTAACCATACTCAGTTGATGCATCTCAAATGGTAACCCCCAGTCACTAACATCCTGGATTGATCTGAACTGGCATTACTGCATTGAAAGGTACTATATCTTATTACCCATGCCTGAGCTCTTTAATCCACTCAGTGAGTTGCATTTTAAACATGTTAATCCATTGATAGATGAGAGATTTACGTTGGAAAATACTATTGATGCCGGGGGAAGGAGAAGCTCAGTAGGTTCTTTGAGCACTGACTGGAGAAAAGTCTACACAGCTTGAGGGTGAAGAAAGATGAGATTAAAAGACCTCCTCTGGGAGGCACATTGCATGCCAGATACGAAAAATGTAAAGCAGGCAGAGACAGCATTGCAAATAACCATGGTTAGCACTAGTCAGGCCAAAATGCAAGTAGAAAATTCAAGATTCTGGTGTGGAATAGATACCAAGTGACACAAAGAAGAGTCTACAGTATCAGCTTTCACTTAAGGATGACACAGAGGTCCAAGCAGTTACATTATTTTTAGTCAAGAAGCATTTTATACCAAGTCAGCTACCATGCTAGTTCCTTTTGGGAAAGTGAAGCAAAGACATTGACATCCTAAAAATTATTTACTGTAGCTCTCAATTTCTCTTACTAGTTGCATCCCATTTTGTGCCTTGACCTTTCTAATTCTGTACCTACATCCTTGTGCTACATTCACTTATACTTGTCTTTTGTCATTTGACTCAGTTCCCACTTTTTGTTTGGTTCCTTCTTGCATTTGAGGTCAATGAAGTGCTTGCAATTTACATTCCCTGTCATTGCGAGGTGGGGGAGTTTGCATTTGATCCCTTTGTATAGCTTCAACCAAGGAAATTAAACCTTTCCTTCTTATGAAGGCTACTGGTTTTATTTTACTGTGCTCCCTACTACTGTGCTCCTTATAAACACCATGAATTCATAGCTATTCACCCAAACTGCCTCCCATAATCAAACCTCCTGTATGAAAAACACTGCTCACTAACTCATTCTAAGAGGATACTGGAGAGTCTCTACTCCTGAGTGCCTTTCTAAACAGATACCTGGGTAGTTAATCCTTCTGCCCCCGGCTACAGCTAAATCTTGTGCTTCGGGAGACTGCTGTTCAAAGAACCTCCAATTTCTATCATCTAACTCTGGACCACAGTGCCTGCCCACCTGACCTGACTGTTCCTGTCACAGCGTACTTCTGCACATGATCAAAGGAGTCCAGCCTGAGCAATCTGATGTCCAATGCCTCCCTTAACAACACTGGAATCCAAAACCTGAGGGCTTAGATGCTGTGACAGAGCCTGATAATGGTAATTCAGCCAACCTGGAACAGTTAAAAAATGCAGACATGGCTGGGAATTATTTCATGTTATTATCCATGGTCTGTTTACTGTAAAATGTACACGAAGTTCAAGGATGCAGGATCTGGAACCTACATCTCTCTGCCCTGCTGGTGGGTCTTAACCACTGGGCTACAGTATGGCAGGCTCCCCCTCGCTTGTTCTTTTACTCGTCTCAAGAAGCTTGTGATCTCTGCTGTAAAAGGGTTTCAGCTCTGAGCAGCAGGCAAATACGATTCCCCTCCGCATGACAGCCTGGCAACAAGGGCAACTCTTTGATCAGTTGGAAGATGCAGACTTGTATCCCCAGACTGACAAGAGAAATTAACTCAGACCTATCACACCTTGAGTGAGTGCTCTAAGGTACACACAGGCACTGCACTCAGCAGCAGCATCTTAAAATAAATAACTTTTGTCACAGCCTCTGAAGAGGACCTGGGAGGCATCTGCCACAGGAGGTGGGGCCCAGGCAGTGGATTTTGAAAAGGAGACTTTTACACTTGCAGTCCTCCAGCTGCAGCAAATCCTCAGGCATTTGCCTCAGGCGTTATCTGTCTCCCTGGTAATCCTGCTTTCAGATGCCTCATCTCAAGAGAGCAGCAGGATTACAGAGAAGCACGCTGGCTAGCACTCCCCACCTTGCTCATTCTGGGCAGCTCCCAGCCAGCAGGTGGGTTTCTCTCATCCTCTGTTCTGAAATTCCTGCATACCCCACAGGGCACCCAGGAAATAACTGGGGCGACAAGGGCAGGAACGCCCTGCATGACTGTTACCGGGCCATCCGTAACTTCTTCTCTCACTCTCATCAACTACATGTCCAGCTAGGCACTCTCTTCTTTCCTTCCAGAATGAAGGAAGGAAGCAGCATTAGAGACAGATAGTGAGAACTGTTACATTTAGATTTTCTTTCTGCCTTTTTTAAGAAGTGACAGAAACCTGCAAAATGCTGTCTGAAGCCAGCATTTCTTTTACACTTACTGGGACTGAAAAGGGACTTGTTATGTTTCACTCATGGTACAAAAGAGAAGAAATGAGATCTCAGCACCAAAAACTTCCGGCTCTGATCCAAACCGCTCTCCTTTTGAAAAAAAATTAAGGAATCAACCATCTTGCATGGTCTCTATAAAGATACTAATATCACCATTCTCCATCTCCATTCCTTCAGGCCTGTGACCTGGGAATTTCTGCACCTCTGTGTACTTTTAAGTATCTGCACAGCCCTGTCACCACAATACCTGAGCATCTCTCCAGGCACCTTTACCTTAAAACATTCCCATCTACAGGCTATTGTCATCTGGCCTTCACCTGGGTAGTACCCAAACACTGTCACTTCTTCCTCCCTAGCATGTCTAAGATGGGAGCAAAATATCGCAGAGGGTCTTGAACCTTCCGAAAATATCACCCCAGCCTATACTAAACAAATTACTGTCATTTAATTAAATCCATTTTTGACATCCTTTGGCCCATACAGTGCCTCTCCTTGGCCACATCTAGACTGATGTCAGAGTTTCAACAGAGCCAATCCTCTTAGTATTTGACTCTCCTTAAAGTCACAGCACAGAGTCCTTCAGTTAATGAAAAATAACCAGGTGATTTTCATGTGAGAGGCAAAAAATGTCAAATCTTAATTGCAGAGAAAAAGGCTGAAAGCCTGACCCAAATAAACCTTGAAGATTCATACAAAGAACCTTTGTTTTTAAAAGCTCACTGGAGGTTTTGGTACTTGGAGGACTGTTGAACACCTGAGATTAGAAGCTCAAGTCTGATGAAATCTCCTCTACATCAACATTATCCCTGTCTCCCTGAGTCACCTCCTCCAGTTTGAAGGCAAGTACTTGCCTTGGTTTTCTTTGCCTCATTTTATGTGGTGTCACCAGCTTCTAAAACCTCTTATGGTGGGTCTCTGTTTTGTCACATCAAGTTCATGTTTTTTCCCACCATCAGGGTTATTACCCACTCTTCTTCCTCCTTCTCAAAAAAATTATACATAAGTGGGCTGAAATTTTTCCAGCACTGTCCCCCCTCAGGGCTTCTCACTCATTTTCCATACTGTCCCCAAGCACAACATACATTCAAGCATCAGCAGCTGCTCTGCCCTCCCACTTCAGGTCCTATGAGGTCCATTCTACCTCCTCACCAAAGGGAATTAGTAATTGCAAGGTTAAGAGATACGTTAGGTACAACTACTTAAAAAAAATCACACATAAATGCACTGGTATACATAAAAAACCCAAACAATCTACACTGTATTTCACCTTGTCTTTCCCATTAATTTGCTACTTTCCTGATTTTACAGCCTTTGGTTTAAGGGAAACCTTTAAATACCACTTAGCACAGTAATCTTGACCAGAGACAATTAGCAATAACAGCTATATTGACCATTTTGTGAACCTTAAAGAACAGCAATTAAAAAGCTACACTTAGTCTGAAAGTTTTACCCCTGCTGCTAACAACACACAGGACAAATAAGACTGAAAACCTAAAGCAAAATATTCATACTCTGGACACCACCTGTACAGCTGACAGCCTTTGCTGTACTATCTGCAGTGTAATTTGCTTTGTACACAGCTTCAGTTTATGGGAGTCTCACAGTAAAGAAAAAAAAATTTTTTTAGAGAAAAATGCAGTTATATAAACCCACAAAATTAGGTTGACCTTTAACTCATCTTTGACATTTTCCATTGTCTTACAGAAGGATGCAGAATTGTTTACATCACTTGTGCTGCAGTTACCAGACCCTGTCAAAATGTTGTGTGTGTGTTTATATATACACCTAAATATGCTTGCATACACATACATACCTCTTCCTCACAGTACAACTGCTAATGTTATAAGCACTAAAAGAAAGCAAAATTATAAAAGCAAAGAGGGGAAAACAAAGTTTTTTCATTTTAATACAGAGGAAATTTTAGCAAGTACGGTATCTGTGAACAAGGCTCCAACTGTTGGGCTCAGAGACTGCTGGCGAATGCCAACTGCGCTGGGAAATCCACATGGAGCAGTACAGCTCAGCCCAGCCATCTCTGCACATTACTGCACAATGAGTATAACCAATTTTGGGTGAGCCAGAAGCAAAATCCTTACACGCTCTTCCCCAAAAAAGCCTGCAAAAGTGTACTCTGGACTAGTCTCTTCCAACACAAGGACATTTCTTGGAGTTCTCCAGACAGCAGATGCTTTCAAGGCAATCTTGCAGTGTGTACACTTGCAACCCCCTACCAATTTACCTTGTGCAACATATGCCATCCAAACTCTGTTTTCTTCCCAAGTCCAGCTGAGAGAAAACACCAGGTCTGTATTCCTAGAGCAGGCCAGTAAGATCAGGAGAAGAAAAAAGACAGACAACCACCACCACAGATACAAACCAATATTGCTACTAGGGCAAGGCACTTAACTTAAGCCTAGATATATTTAAATCAATGTAGTTATAGGACTGTATTTCCTCTGCAAAGATTGGCCTCCTCAGTAACACCACTACGGAAATTACCTACTGTGTTACTGCTACTTCTGTCTGTTCAGTACAGAAGTCTCTCCTCTTTCTATTCCAATGTACTGACCGTTCTTCTTAGTCACTGTCTCCATGAGATTGTCTCCACAGCTGGCAAAAGCAGCTATTAGCTGACTACAAGATGAGTGATGAAGGAGACCAGCCTAATAACTAGACAGATCATGGGGTTAGGAAAGCCACCGGCATGAGGTAGCTGTGGCCCAAAGGAATTAGTGCTACAAAAAATAAGCTACGTATTTGAAAGGTGGAGTGAAAGCAGCATGAAGAGCTTTAGAAACCACGAGAGACAGAGCACAGACTTCAGGACGAAGTCCTCCTCTCAAGGGAGTGAAATGGGAAGCCCAGGGAGCACCACAGCAGAGTTTTCATGACTCTGGGCGGCCAATGCTTTCACTACAAACACTACTGATTCTGCTCACCTCCTATGCCAGGAGCGTCAAAAATCCCAAAGCAAGTCAAACTAAAGAAATAAATCTCCCAACCCTTCACCTACAAACACAGCTCTGAAGCAAGGCCTTTGCTCCCAACTGCACTAATGACAGAGGCGGCAGATTAGAGCTAAGCTCACCCTTAGCTAGATACGCCTTCCTATGCTAACTATAGAAAGAGACTTCTTTTTCTGACAGCAAGCTAAGCAGGGATGATGAGAATGTCAAAGCAAGAAGAACGTGTAGTACCAAGTTACTATTTTTACAATCATTTTAACAATATTTTACACTATCCTCAGCACGGTTTATTTAAGCTATCACCCACAGCCCTACTAGGTAGTACACAAAGGCTTCCAGACAAAAGACTAAAATGGAGCAAATTAAGCACTGCAGAGCAGGCAGCCTTGGCTCCAAATTCTTGTATTTGGAGTTATAAACTCTCTATGAAAACAGTTTAATTTATTTTGAATAGTACTGAAACTTATTCTTTGAAGTTTAAGTCTCAGAAGATATCAAGACTACTATAATATTAGAAACAATATGCACTTACCATACCTATTCTCATCCAAAGACTGCAATTAAAGTTCTTCTAAGTATTACAAAACCAAGCTGTACATTAGCCCAGACGCAGGCTGCCTCAGTCACCACTGTGCCAGGGATTATAATCCCAGGTTGCATGTATAACACAGCAAGTTACTCCCAGAAACTCTGGAAGTAATTGTCAAGTAATACTTCACCCCTCCTTTTGAACTGAAGATCTCTGGGGAAAATGCTGAATAGCCAGTAACTTGCCTAAAGATAAATGTTCTCTCTTTTTCAGCCTTCTCTGAGCTTGACGTACCTGAAACCCCATCTCCTCTATTGTTAAAACACTACAAAAAGAAAGCATTTATGTGATTTTTTTTTCAGATACTCTCGTCAGGCACGCAAACGTGCATGTGTAAGCATGTACACAACACAAAGCTAAACACTCTTCCTAAAAATATAAACTCCTCTCCTCATTTAGGAATTTTTGGGAGAAAGTTTAATCCTTGTTTCCTAGGTAACCCACCACCAGCCAAGACAAATTCTAGCCCCCAAACTGGCCCTACTAATTTAGCATCCAAACAGAATAATGCCTTGTGCAGTTGCCTCCTTTGCCAAAATAATGTGGCCTGCTAAACATCTCTTGGCAATTGCCTCAGTTAACCTCAGAATGATCGATTTTGGTATCGATAGTTTAACACTTCAAAATCATCACAAGCACATAGGAAATTGTAGGAAGCTTTTTTTCACTTGCCTCTCTCCTCTGCCCAGTCCCTGCCACAAACATGAAAATGTCAGACGTTTTCTTTAATTATCTGAACTGCATTACAGAGATGCTAATATCTCAAAATGACTGCACAATCTACTCTATTTCATAGGGCTTTCTTCAAGTATCTATTGTAGTTAAGAATAATAGGGTGGGCTGGTGAACAAGAATCCCGTTTTAAAAAAAAGAAATTGGTATTTCTGGATTTTTTGCTATGCTGGAACAAAAGCAAGTCTTTGGAAAATCTGGGGGAGGATGAAGAGAGAGGCAAACATACAGATAGGATTTGGGAAATAGATTCCAATTTTTAACATCTCTGATTTGAATTAAAAACCTTCCGCCTAGGTTTTTCCATGTCCTAAGGGGGCACCCAATCATGAGGCTATTGCCCAGTCAGGTCAGGAAGCATCCCCTCTCAGCATAAATTCTGCCCTTTCCAAATGAACAATTTTGATCAAACAAATTCATTGAAATAATTTATGTGTGTGTTTGTGAAAATGTGACCATTCACCAACGACAACCCTTATCCCCAACAATCAATTCACAGATTTCTGGCCAGTAGTAGCAGAAAAATCTCAACTTAAAATTTCTCATTTGCGACCATAAACATCATTTAAGCATTCTGACATTTGTAAAGTTGACTATGGAAATTCATCCATTTAAAAAAAAAAAGAAAGAAAAGTAGAGAGATGAAGCTGGGAATAATTTCAATCTCCAAATGTCTTTCTAGGGAAAGGAGAAAAAAGGACTTCTGGTAGCAGAATGTTTTCCAGAACCTACATGCCTGCAGTGCTCTCTCACAACCTTTAAACCAAAGCTCACTCTATTTACAACAACAAGTCTGCACAGATCTAAATTACTGTATACGGTGACCAAACAGGAGGAATTTCCACACAAATGACTTCATTGCATTAGCAGGAAGAATTTATAGGGAGGGAGACCAGGACAGAGTTTCACTTGAGTGCTTGCAGACTGCCTTACTGATTACAGCACTTGTAACTGGAGGAGCCAAGTGAGACAGAGCTACCCTGAAACAGAATTTCCTCTTCAACTTCCCAGCTGTTTAGTTTGACGACAGATAAATCCCTGCTTTGACATGAGCAGTGGTTTTTATGCAAGATGCACTTCTGAATACCACAGTTTCTGAACACCTTGTGTCTGCAGCTTAATGCTCCCACAGTCAATGTATCTTCAAGATCTGGAAAGAAAGGTAATGGTAGTAGATTTAAATAAGTTGCTCTGTCATGAATAGTTTGGTGGTGACACAGGTGTGCATTCACGAATTGTTCACATTTCCCAGCAGAAGTTTAAGCCCCTCTTATCCCCCTCAAGCTACAGCAAGACAACTGTTTAGCTCCCTGAAGCGTTTCTCACTGAAGCCACAAATCATGGGGTTTTCTTTTTCTTTTTTTAAGGTTTTACACCAAAAAAAGAACAAGCCTGCATTTTAAGCCAGATCTCTTCCCTTATTTGGTTCAAAACATAATCCCACAAACCATTCTCTCAGTACAACTCAGGGGGAAAGAATGAGTGGGGGGTAAAAAGAGGATCAGGAATATCTTAGGCTGGCATTGTTGCCAAACATCATGGCACCCAGATGCTGCTGGAGGCAAAAGTCTTTGGCTGTTTTGCCCCTTTATAAACAGAATTAGTTTTAAAAAGGACAACAAAAAAACTCCACACCAAACCAGGCAGAAGACAGTGCACTGGCAGTGTTCACCGATGAGATGACTTTGCCACCATAGGGTACAGTCCTTTTTTCCTGGCTAAGTGATGCACGGTTTTTCCCTCCATGGCTGTGTCCCTCACACATCCCGTACTCAGGAGTGCAGGGGGTGGGGAAAATGATGACAGGTGAACCATAAACAATGAGGCACCGGACAATAGTCCTATCCACAAATTCCTCATTAAATTTGTGTTCTTCTGCGAAGAAAGTAAATTTATTCAAAGACTGAGAAGTTCTTTGACATCTGCTGTACACAGAAATTTAATGAGGAACTTGTGGATAAGATTATTTTAAGCCATTTTGATACTAAGTTTCCTCTATTCCCCAAGTGCACAGTTACTTGTTCTTCTACTACGTGAAGAAAGGCACGAGGGAGTAAATCGCGTCTCTGAAGACACAGTAAAAAATTTAAGGCAAAAGAAATTTTCTGAAATAACTGCTTCTGATTGTACATGGCAAGGAGTGCAAAAACAAGAAAGGGCAGCAGTGTCAAACCTTAAGGAGTCATTCCAAGTTTTTGGTGGTTTGTATAAAAGGACAAAAAAACAGGGGCAAGAGAAAGCAGAGAATTTCAAGACCAGCAATCATTTCTTTTCAAAGGCTGTACAAACTGGAGATAAGGAGGGGAAAAAAAATTTACCTAGCAACAACTGCACAGTTTGTGACATTTACAAAGCAACCTACTAAAAAGTCACTTTAAGAAAGGAGGGGATGGCAAAATTTTTATTTTCACAAATATAAAGATAGACTCAAATTTTAAATATTACCTGTGCACACATGCACACACAAAAAATGCAGTGAGCTTGCAAAGGCTACTGAAGTGTATATAAAAACCAAAGCAGTCTATGTACTTCAGAAACAGCAGGATTGGTCCTGATTTTGATGGGGAAAAAAGTCCTGAAACTCATATACCTTAAGCAAAGAATCAGCGATGTTCTGAATATTTAAAATGTTGCATCTCCCAAATTCTCATCAGGCTTTTGAATTGCAATGAGTAATAGTAAAAAAAGACAGCTTTAAGCAGCTATTAAAAATAAAAAATGTTTCCCTGAAATACTCAGGAGCTGTCTTCCTTTCACAAGTTTCTATGTCTCCGTGGAATCGTCCAGGATGAACAAGACCCATTTTTTTAAATGTACAATGCAAGTAAAAATAAATCTGCCAGAACTAAATTCTGAGGTTTGGATTTTTTTCCTCTACCCATGGGAGGGAACATAAGATCCTGATGCAGTAGATGTAACGCATACTGATCACAGAACAGAGCAAAGAAAAAGTAGGGCACATAATAAATGCATATGAAAGGAGATGTTCATAACTTCAGGAATAGTGGTGGTATAGTTCCCTCCACGAGGAGGTAAACATGCTGATTACTAGCAATCTGAGTGTCTGGAGGGAGACTGTGTACACCCTGACCCTCACCATAAATTCATGATTCACCAAAAAATTACACCTTTTCTGCTGTTGATTCAAGAGGATACAGGAAGCACCTTCTCATGAACAGCTAAGTTACATCCTTTCTTCCCCCACCTCGCTCAGTATTACGTCATCTCCTTATGTAAATAGAGACCACATATATTTTAGTAACAAGATAAAATAGAATTTTGAAATTAAAAACATTTACTCTGAACAATAAAACAAATTAAAATTTTAAAATGTAACTATGCACACTTCTAATAGGCCTATGTTTGCCAATCTATTAATATCATTTAAATCACTGAGCGTCTACTGCGTAGCTTTAATGAGTCAAATACCAAATCTAAAGAATTACTGGCTGATGCACTGGAACCAGAGTTCAGAAAGCTTTGTCTGCTTCTGCAAGAACAATTTTTTACTTTTTCAGTTTAGCTTAATAAAAATATCTCATCTATTCAAACAATAAGAAACTGATTGGGAGCTGATTAGCACCTGCTTTGTTCCATGTCTTTGAATAATGACTGAGAGTATAAAAGGATGAGATGACCAGAAAAAAAATGAGTAAATGAATGTTACTAAAAATCTATCTAGAAATAATACCTGCTTTATTTTTTTTTTAAAGCATATTTTCACAAGATGGACGTTCAGTACAAACACAGCAGTTTATTTACATTTTTAAAATTTAAATGTTAGTTGACATTTCTATTTGAAATCGATTTTCAACCAAAACGGCTTGATGCAAGTTACAAGTAAAAGTAATCTAATACATGACCATTTAATGTATTTTTAACATGATAAAAAATGTAATTTGAATGGATCACATATTATGCTGTACCATTAAAAAATGTATAGGTATTACATTTCCATCATCAGCAACAAAACCTACTTCAGCATAATGACTGTATTGCTACACACATCACTATGTGAACCAAGCTTTCTCTAGTAAAGTAAATGAAAGGTACAAAATCATTTATTTTATTCCCATATTTCTTGCTTGATAATTTAAATGATGATTTGCAAAGGCAGCTCCAAACCCAACCACCCTCACGAAGACAGAGGAAAAATTCTTTTACAATGTAAGCTTCCTCATCACAGCTTCAGTGAAGTAGAGGCTTTGGAAGTCAAAGGGAGACGGCTTGGGCCTCAAAGCAGGAACAACTCTTTGTGGGACAAGACTCTGAAGTGAATTCAGGAACTGATATGGCTTGCAAAAAAATCCTTCCACCTTAATCCTGTCTCTCCCTTGATGCAATGTACTGTACAACCTTCCAGCAGTCCAGGCTGCGATCTGGAATGTGGCTGTAAGCCAGCGCTGCTGAACACTCTGCACTGTCACACCACTAAATCTCTAAATAATTTGTCCCAATATCTAACGTAATCACGTCTTCTGAAATAATCTATTTAGGGTGCATGCAATAGTAAAAAGTATCAAGCTGGGAGAGGGGAGCAGGGGAGGAGAAGGGGAGAAGATGATGTACTGCCTATCTTTGAAAGTTGACTATCATCTCTCAGTGAAGATGGGATAGAGTATGGGCACAGGAAAAAGACAGTTAAAACACAAAGTTCAGAAAAAACAAATTTCTTATATTGTCAAAAGTACAACACAGCAGGAGTTTTTAGTTATTAGCTTCTATACATGGGCCAAGTCTGTGCTGCTGCAGCATTCCCATCCAACAGCCTCAGCACTAAAAGCCAAGGTCTATGCCATTTTCCATAACAATGCCCATTTCCCCAACACACAGGAACAGAACCGATTAATAATTCATGAACAAATTTCTCCTCTTCAGCATTTGTAAGTCGTTCTTTGGGCACCTGTTAACTGCCAAACATGAGAAGGGACAATTTGGCATTCACACCAGAGGTGTGTTTGGTTTGGCTTTTGTTCTTCAGCGTGCCTTGGGCCTGCAGGTTCATAAGAAGTGACTCAAAAAAAGAAACATAAATAAAAGCAACTGTGAACTTAGTGCCACAAAAGAAAATTAGTAAATAAAACTTAGTAAAGCAGACTGATTGACTATCAGTTATCTGTGCAAGCAGGAACCTCCACCTCAGTCTCTCATATCCATGCAAGTGCCATGATACTGGCTTATAGCCTGCATAACTGGACTCTCTCAGCTCCAGTCTTCACAAGGCTAAAAGCATTCAGGGGCAGAGGCAGACACAAACTAAATGGGGGGTGAGGGCAAAACAGAGCCGACTGCATGCATCCTTTTTGTGACAGCAACAGGGGATCAAGAACATACAGAAAAGCAGGAGCACCTAAGCCCTCTGCCCTGATTCATCCTTGCTTAGCACTCCCATGGGATACAGATACGGAGCACCTAGGTTCCACCACCTAGTTTTCCTGCTTCAGAGCTGGGACATAAAATGGAATTTCCTGTGTCATCTCCCAAAAGCGAACAGCCTGGGGTGACTGGCTAACTGGAGTGTAGCAAAGATCTTTCTTCTTTCTCACTTGAAACATCCACCTAGGGCTAGAAAACCCTTTTCCAATAAATGTATCTTTGGTGCATCACTGCTTACAAAGCAGGAGTGTGGAGTCAGGGGAAGGTGGGAATCTTTCAGTAAAATAAAGCTATCCCTAATTGTTTTCAGTCAAGGATGGCCAGGGTAGTGCATTACAGGTTAAAAGCATGACCTTTGCGTCTCAATACAAAAGGTTTTATTTTGTTTTCCCTTGATACAGCAGTGAAAATGGCAAAGCACTGATGCTTCAGTGAAAGTGCCTTTCAATATCCAGCATAAAGAAATGTCTTGTTAACATGTCATTATCCATAAAGAGCTTCAGAAATGTAGGCTTATTAAATATATTCCTAGTTCTAGCTTAGTAGAAACTAGCAACTTCATATTTCCAGTGCACTTTAAATAAAAGGAGGCTAATAAAACATATGGGACCTAAAATGCAGTGAAAAAAATAAATCAGGCTCAGTGCAACAATCAGGTTGTACCTTGAGCATCACCTCCACATACAGTTCACAGAGCATATTACGTCAGCTCAGATATCCTACTGTCACACCGGCCCCTTGCAACACCATTTTAATTGGGACCAAGTGAAAGCTGCCACCCAGCTCAGCACTTCTAAGCATTAGACTTTGGGTCACCTCATGGTCCATTCCTCCCACTCCATATACTGCAGTGAGTATGGTTATCTCAGTGGGCTCATTTCTAACTGACTAAGACAAACTGTAAACAGAAGCAAAAGTCCTGAGCAAATGATGCCTGTAGGGCCTCAAAATATGGAACAAGCATCTTTCCAGAGTGACAGCATGTCTGTCTTTCATATGGAGTCCATTTTACAAGAGTCAGCAGCAGAAACTGAGTGCAAGCTATGCCCGCATCTCCCATACAGAGCGTACCTCTTGATATGTTGACTCTGATGATGCGTTCCTGTGTTGAACTGTTGATTCTACATCACTTACATAAATGCAAAGATAATATTATTTAGAAATACAGGAAATTTACAAAATGTGGATGTGCCAAGATCTATAACAAGATCCTAAAAATGTGCTGCAGCCAGAATTTTTTTCCCTAGCAAGCTGTCTAGACAATCCATTATGTCTGAGCAGGCAGCGCTGGGCAAGAGTGCTTCTTTAAGCACACACCATGTCATCCAGTGTTACAAACCACTTAGAAGAAAATAAGTGAGCTATCAACGCATCCGTACTAACAACTGAAACCACCTCAGCTTGAAAGTTTGTTCTGAAGTCTGTGGGGAGTTGAGTTACCCTTTAAATGTTTCATTACTTATACCTTTTGCACTGAATTGACAACTTGGCCATCACCTAGAAAATTGTTTCTCTTCTCAGCTGTTTTGCTTACAGAAACTGAAAGACATCAGACAAGCAGCAAAGCAGAATATCACAATGAAAGCTAGACAACTAATTCTCACCATGGCTTTAAACTTACCTATTACCTTCTTGCATTAATAACGCTCTAATGTGCTTTCACTGGTAAGGTCTGCCCCCTACAGTTCCTGAGCCCTACTAGCAAAGTTGAGGGAGTGAAGCAATACCCACAGAACAGGAAGGTATGCATGTGTTTGGGAGCACCTAAATTGATGAATTTATGCAAGTCATGGGATGCAGTTGGGAAGCATCTGAGGGTGTTGAGGGTGCAGGCTGATGTCTTTGCAAGGCTGCTCTGTCATCTCTGTAAGGTCATGGTGTTTGGGAGAGGTTCTCTATGACTGGGGGCGAGGGAAGAAAATTTAAAAAAAAAATCACACCTATCTTCAAGGAGGAGGATCCAGGGAACTACAGGCCAGTTAGCCTAACCTCATCTCTGGGATGGTTATGGAAGAAGTCCTCCTAGACATCATTTCAAAGCACATGAAGGACAAGAAGGTGACCAGGAACAGCTGGCATGGATTTACCAAGGGCAAACTGCACCTGACCAAGCTGATTGCCTTCTATTATGAGCTGACTGGCTTTACGGCCAAGAGGAGAGCAGTGGATATTGTTTACAGTGCCTTTAGGCTGTTGACAGTCTCCTACAGTATCTTCACTAGCAAAATATCAACTGGTAAGTGGACAACAAAAAGGGTAGAAAAACCATCAGGGTCAAAGAATTTTTCCTCTCAAAGGGAAAACATCCAATTTATGACCAGTTACAAGGCAGCCCACAGTGGCTAGTACTAGGGCCAACACTCTATAACATCTTCTGTTAACAACCTGGATAATGGCAACTTCATGAATTATACCAAACTAGGGTGAGTACGTGATAAACTGAGGGACAGCACTGCTATTCAAAGGGATCTTAGTCTGAAGATATGGGCTGATAGGAATACCATGAAGTTCAGGGTTATCACACAGCTGGGAAGGTGCAATCACACACCACACTACAGGTGCAGGGGGCTGACTCCCTAGAGGGCAGCTTCATGGACTAGTGGAGGGTAGCCTGGCAGACAATTTGAGCACAAGCCTGTTGTGTGTCCTCATGGCAAAGGCAGCCAATCACTTACTGGGCTGTACAGTTGAGCAAGTGCATGGCCAGCAGATGGAGGAAAGTGTTTATTCCTCTCTATTCAATACCCACAAGATTGTACCTGGAGTAATGTGTTCAGTTTTGGGCTCCCAAGCACATGAAAGACATTGACCTACTGGAAATAGCCCAGTGGTGGGCCACGAAGATGATTAAAAGGGCTGAGGTACATGGTGTACATGAAGAGGCTAAAAGAATGAAGCTTGTTCAGCTTTAAGAAGCAAAGGCTTCTTGCTGCCTACAGCTATCTAAAGGGACAGTGTAGAGAAGATGGAGGCAGGGTCTTCTTGAATGCACATGGTGGCAGGACAGGAGGAAGCAGACATGAGTTACAAGAACAAAAATTCCAATTAGATGGAAGAAAAACTTTATCACCATGAGGATGGCAGACAGAGGCACATCCGCCAGAGAGACTGCAGAATCTCCTCAACGCACCCGGACATGGCCCTGAGCAACCTCATCTAATTGGACCTGCTTCAAGCAGGGAAATGGACCAAATAACCTCAGAGGTCCCTTCCAAGCCAAATTATTCTCTGACCTTGTTTAAAGGACAAATTTCACCTTTTGGATCTAGACATGACCAAGTATACAACAGCATGTGGCATGCTCAAGAAGTAGGCAACTGCAAAAGCTTCTCACATCTACCAAACTGAAGCAGCAGCTTTGCTGCATATGTGTTCCCTGATCTGCAGGACAGGCAGACAAATTGATTGTATTTGACCATTTAGATGTTTCATCGCTGATATTATTCAAGCAACTAATTATTCTGGTTCCCACCACGAAGGAAACGATTTTTTTCGAAGTCTCTTGTTTATTCACTATTTCTACAATTACCACCACAGCCCTGAAAGCAAGATCAGACTTCTCTCCCAGGTTCCAGATGAGTGGCTCAGCAGGGAAGATTTGGAAACCCAAGAGCACCCTCATGTGGCTAGATGTTGCTATGAGCTCTCCTTCCTCCAGTTAAAATACATGCCGCACAAGCAAAATTCACATTTTATTCACAGGTTTATTTCCCCACCACACCACCGACTAGAAGAGGTACTTGTGCCAGAAGTAATATTTCTGCCGCTGCACAGTTCTTCCAACAGAACCTGTTTAAGTCGTCTTCTCTCCACAAGACTACAGCTGGGTGACAGGCCTCGCAGGGACTGCCCAAGGGCTGGGCACGGGCAGCAGCAGTCGGAGCCAGTGAGAACCCCAAGCAGCACACTCCAGAAACAGCGCTGAGCCTTGCCTCCTGTGATGCCTCTTGGTATTACTGCTCACACCAAGCTGGAGAGCCACCTTTACTGCCTCTCCCTTTTCTCCCAGTGTTAAAGGACAGTTTTCCCTCAATTTAAGATAAAGCTAAGAATCTCCCGGTAGTAGATAAGGAATTTTTCTTTTCCCTGCCCACCTTTTTTTTTTTTTTTTTTTTTTAAATAAAGAGGGGCTGGGAGAACAACAGCTGCACTCCTCCTTCCCAGCTCCCCCAACCGCTGCAGTGTGCACTTCATGCTACATGGCCAAGGAAAGGCCTCCCCACTCTACAAGCCTCGCTCACTCCACCCAACTGGCACCCACGCCCTGCCTGTCCATCCCCATCCAACCACCTTTCCCCCAGCTCTTTCTCCTGTAGCAGGTAGGCTTTCAGAATAGGCATGGGCCCTTCAATTGCTACACTCATCCTGGCAGATCATTTTAAACAACAAAACACAAGCACTGCAAACTGCATTAGAAGTAAACAGAAAGAATGGCTTGCTTCCATTTTAATGTTGAAGCCATTCAAAAGCAGCAGCAAGGCCGGTGCAAAAGGAGGGGCTAGACAGCCCATAACTCAGGTCTGAACATACTGCTCTACCACCAAATAACATCCTACTGAAATCATTCTGACTCGATAGAGATTTTACAAGTCTCTGGCTGGCTGTTTTCCCTACTGGCTGTAAGCTGAAAACTTAAAGGGTGCTAAATAAGAATTTTAAAATGTGGTAGCCCCCAAAAATGTACCACCGTCCTCCAAGTTCCCTGCCCTGATCACTAGTAAAACACATGTACCACTTTCTCAACTCCCTGTTGAGTTTCTCAACTCCCTGATGACAGGAGCCAGATGAATTAATATGTGTGATGCAAAACATTACAAAGCTACTACAACTGACAAAATTAAGAACACACTGTATTTCTGATTATTGTAGAAGTATTCTTCATTAGCTAACACAATATTATCCTACTCTGAAATGGAGAAGTGATTAAAACTAACAAAAGGACTGTATTTTCAAATTGCATGTGGTGGTCTTACAGTAAACCATCAGCAGAATATTTTATTTACAATCCCACAGTAGCTTGGTTTGGAAGAGCCCTCTGCAGGGCATCTCCTGTTCAAAGCTAACCTGTTAAAATTTAGAAACGGAGTGCATTTCACTCAAGTGTGACATTTCATTCAAGTGGTACTTTAGACCTTTCAGATCAACAGTGGGTAGATTTTTAAACTATGATGACGAACCAGTTTGACTACAAGTTACTGTGAGCACTACAGCAATTATAAGCAGAATGTTATTGCCCACATTATGCATGAGATAAGAATAATCCCTTCAGCCCTTAAGGCTTTGGAGGTTTCAGTTTAAGAACCAAAAGAAGTTGTGGGTGGCAGCTTCAGTTTCTCAAGCCTTTAAAAAAAAACAAACCAAAAAAACCACACACAAAAAAACTCCCTCAACTTTTATAATGACTCTTCCAATACAGTCCTCAAAGTCCAGGGACGCTACTTACCACTTATCACTGAATGTAAAATATTTCATTCAGTGTATCAAATGGCCTGGTGGAAAATGCATGGCTAATATGAAAAAACCACTATACACCAACTCCCATATACCAACTCAAAGGAGAAACTTTACCAGCCAGGTAAGGTTTTCATTGTCAAAGATGCCATCTCTGATCTCTCAGTGGAAGCCTCAAGGAAGAAATTTTTTCTGTCAAGTTGCCAAATCACAGGCCTAGAAACTAAAATTCATCAATGGTTATCAAAAATTACTGCACTCGAACTGTTGCCTTTGTTGCATGCTAAAAACATTTCCTGAAATGCAAGTCACCCATCCACATTCCATGGTGGGCATTTATCCCATTCTCCATCCCACAAGGGACAATGACCTGACAGGTGGCAACTATTCTTCTCACTTAACTAGCCTAACTGATAAAATAAACAAGTTAAACTTGAAAAAAAACTAGCTTCCAAACTGAATGGAGCTTGAAGCTAACTGCTTCTGTTTCAGACCTGCACAAGAGCTTGCACAGCTGAAAACATTTTTTTCCCAAGTAGTCAGTTAAAGGACATTACCTCTCTGCCTACCAATCTTAGTCTCATCTTAAAAGAAGATAAAATAGGTAAGTTCGAATCCAAAGCCTGAATTCAGGAGGCATCTGTTCAACCATCAATGTGTTAACCAAAATTCTGGAAATAGGATTAAGCGCTACCACCCAAACAAGACCCTTCTCCTCCCTGAATTATGCTATCTACACAAAGAGAACAGAAGATCAGCAGTCAAAAGAGCTGTTTACCTGGCAGATACATGTCATTCCACTTCCAGATGACAGTCAGACCCAGTAAGAAGTCAGCATGAACTGTGCTGACTAACAGCGTAAGACTGCAACTTGAAAAGAAGGATCCATGTGCTAGCATGAAGTAACAGGCTCTCCATAGATCACACATACTAATAAACCAGAAAGCAGGATTAAGACATGAGTCCTCAGCATTTCTTCGTCTCTGGAAAGAACCAGCCTTTTTTGGACATGAACCACATTCCATCACCTTACCTTTCTCCAAGACGAAACTCAAGAGAAACCATTTGCAGCAAGAATTCCTGGATATCTAAAGACTGACTACTCAGTGTAATATTGGTATTTAATCAGTCTAGACAAATATAGCCTTTACGCAGATGTTCATCAAGTGATCACAAAAAGTGTAAGCAGCATGCTTAAGAGGAGGAAGGGGGGCGGTGTTTGGAGTTATGGCATTTGTCTTCCCAAGTAACTGTTACCCGTGATGAAGCCCTGCTTTCCTGGGAAAGGCCTGCCAATAGAAGCGGTGAATTAATTCCTCGTTTTGCTTTGACTGTATGCACAGCTTTTGCTTTACCTATTAAACTGTCTTTATCTCAACCCACGAGTCTTCTCACTTTTACCCTTCTGATCCTCCCCTCCATCCCACTGTGGGGGAGTGCGCGAGCAGCTACATGGGGCTTAGCTGCCTACCAGGGTAAGCCCACAACACAGGGACAGGTCTGTTATTCCCTGTGGCTTTACTACAACTACTGATGTTATGATTGTACTTCATGAATGGAGCAATAAGTCTGAAATCAGCTTAAGACTTGGAAGCTATTGCCTCATACTTTACATATCACTTATGCAGGAAATGTCAGTCTCCCCCTTCTATTGCAGGTTCATCCATGCCTCCCACGAAAAGAAACAGCTGTTAATCACCTTTACTCTCATGCATGTCACTGCTTGCCTCTTGCATATAAACCTGCTACATGCCATGCATTCCCAGAGAGACCTGCCCACCTGTATCCCTCACCACAGCATCTCTAAGCCTGTGGACAGATTTATCGCCAGTGTCGCTCTCCCCTCCTTGCTCCCCCACACAGCCACATGGCTCAGCTGCCTCTGGCATGGGGAAATCAGGGAATAAAAGAAAGGGCAATATTGCGCTGTGGCCAGGAATGTGCTTTCACATAGAGCTCTGTGTTCCACCCTGTAACAAGCACACAGGCATGCAGCAAATGTACTGGCCTCATCCCACCACCTCACTGTGGGGGGTACATGTGTGTGTTTCTGGGTCTCTCATGTTAAGGAAACAGCGAACTACCAGAGCAGGGATCATAGCTGCACTGATGCCTCAACAATCATAAACTATTATTTGGGTTCCTCCCTTCCCACCTGCCTTTTCTAAAAGGAAGATGACTCTTTGGAATATAGAATTTAAGTAGGTAAAGTTATTCTTTCCTTTTATAACTTCTGAATAATACTAGATATGCCTGCAAAAAGGTATGCCCTCCTACTGAATAACTTCCAACAGGACAGAAAAGGCCACAGTATGACTTTTCATTCAAGGCTCATTAGCCTGAGGAGCTGAAGAAAGATTTATACTAAATGGAAGCTTGGAAGAACTTCTACTGAGAAACATAACATTGGCCCTAGAAAACAGACTGACCCAAATTCATTTTTCTCAAGTTTTCTGGAAAAAAAAGTATTTTAGTACTGATTTTGCAATGGTTCAGGAAACAAATTCCCCATGAAAATAAAAGAACAACCTTTTAAATGAAACTATTCCCATTCTCTGTCTGCATCTGTAGTTAAAAAAGTGATCTGTTCAGTATGCAAAAGATTTGTAAGTTCCTTAAAAAAAAATTAATAGTGTTCTATTCGGACTGAATTACTCTGAAATGCCTGAACAGTAACTTAGACCTCCAGCACAGACCCATACCTGGATAGAGAAATTATTTTCCAGACTTCTGTTTGTTTCATCTGCAACATCAACTAAGAAGAAACCAAAATTATGTATTAAAAAAAACCCAAAGATTCTATAGTTTTCAACTTAAGTATTTACTTACAACAAATTGAAAATTACCACTTCATCCTTAGAATCTCCATTTCTTATTTTGTCTCCTGAAAAGGTTTAAATATTGATGCGGAGAAAGAGGAGGGGAAATAACTGTTCCCACCATACTAAAACCAAAGTGCCAAGGGTGCCATTTCCTCAGGCAAAGTAGACCTGAATTCCTCAACAATTAGAACTCCATTAATGAACAATAACAACAAAAAAATCCTTTTGGCATCCTAGTTTCACACAGAGACACCATTATAACCGCCTCTCCCAGGCTGCCCCCCCCAGAGGATCAAGAAAAGCACTTCGAAATTAGTCTAACAAGGATACATATCCCGGGGAGAAGGGATCTAAACCCCTTCATGTCCGTGTGGAGTTATGCACAGACAGAGGTGGTGGCAGCTGCATCCCAGCAACAGCTGTGCTTTTGTTATTTATTGAACTGCACAGCAGCTGTGCCGGGAATTCAACTACTAGAGAGCATGGTGTAAAAATCACATACTTTCAATGAAACCAAAGTGCTGCCCACAGCCGGCCAACAGAAACTGTCCCTGCTCTGTCTTCGGCTCTGCTCAGGATGCCGAGGCCTGGACAGAGAAGCACATTGTGCGTGTTTACAGAGCACCCATGGAAAATCGCAGCGCACTCCCGCACGTTTGCAAGCCGGACGCCCCTGCTGAACCCAAACAGACCAAACACTCTGAACAGAGGGAGCCAGACAGCCAATCAAATAAAGTTTACATCCTTCGTTGCACATGTAAAGTATTAGTGCTGTTCTAGAGTATGCCCACACTTAATTTATCACAAGCCAGCTGATGCCCTGAGTTAAGTAAAGAGTGCAGACAAAAGAGGTGAAAGTGTGCATTATTTAGCAGGCTGTCACACTGCCAGTGGAAGCCATGCAGCAGATGACTGCACCTGCTTAATTCACATTACTATTTTCTCTTCATTATTATGCAGATACTAACTTTGTGACATTAACTACACAGACATTTTACACTTTTTCCCCCTAAAAAAAAAAATTTTTTTTTTAAATTTTTGCAAAAGGTATTTGGTGAATCTAAGTTTTTGTCATTTTATTATTACTGTTCTAAAACAATGTTACTTGGATAACTTTTTGTTCGGGCTAAAACCAAGGTTCAGGGTTCAATTATATGGCCAGTTTTAAAACCAACTTCAAAGAAGGAAGGAAAACCCTTGTGATCTACCAGAAGCGTCCTTCAAAATGTTTCAACATCTACTTGGAAAAAATCGGACAACTCACATTCACTTTGAGACTTGCCTGCCACATCAATGAGACCACTCTAAACAACTTCAAAAGATACAGCCTCTTCGGAGCAATGCCTGATTTAGTGTTTTGTTACTTCTGCCCCAACAATCCCCAACACTCACAGGGCTCAAAACATATATATAGGAAACTTGTATTTTAATGTAACAGTTAAAACATTTATCCACATTCATTCTAAAACATCTCATCAAGAAAAAACAAACATCACTCAACTGCAGCTTTGCTCAGTCTCAGCAGTAGCCATCAAATGCTAGCAGGCACTAGGTAGAACGAGATACTTGCATTAGAAAACAAAGGGAATAAAGCATTATTTCTTCAGAACTGGAGCTACTTAATCCATTTTAATCCTTCCTTTACCTAGAAAAAGAGGGGAATAATTTTATTTCTGTAGGAAATCAGGAAACGCTACACTCTGGGGCCCATCATATTGTAAGTTATATTTATTTTACTTAGCTGGGTGAACTGGAGCAACCTTCCCCAATGCCCTCAACTCCCCTCAGCACTGACTGCTAGAAAGTCAGTTTTCAGAGTCATGTGCCAGATAAAGGCTTTTTTAGATAACGTGTGGAAAAACAGTGGCATTAAGTGGTTTGTTGGATTACTGACAATAAAACATACCTAAAAGCAATCCCAGTGTCATGGTTTTAGCTGGGATAGTTGATTTTTCTTCACTGTAGCTAGCATAGTGCTGTGTTTTAGACCTGGTATGTACATAATGTTGATAACACCCTGGTGTTTTAGTTGTTGCTGGGTAGTGTTTACACTAGTCAAGGACTTTACAGCTTCCCATGCTCTGCCAGGTGCACAAGAAGCCGGGAGGGGAGGGGATACAACCAGGAGAGCTGATTCGAATTGGCCAAAGGGTATTCCATATCATGTGACGTCATGCCCAGTATATTAACTGGGGGAAATTGGCTGGGGGAGGCAGCGATCGCGGCTCGGGGACCGGCAGCGTCGGTCGGCGGATGGTGAGCGGTTGCAGCACTTGTTGTTTAGTTTTGGTTTTGTTTTTTTTTTTCTCTCTTCTTCCAGTGTTTCATCTCTCTCTCGCTCATTATTTTCCTTTTCATTATATTAGTATTATTGCTGTTTTATTCTAATTATTAAACTGTTCTTGTCTCAACCCACGAGTTTTCTTACTTTGGCCCTTCCGATTCTCTCCCCCATCCCACAAGGGTGGGGGAGTGAGCGAGCGGCTGTGTGGTGCTTAGTTGCTGACCGGGGCTAAACCACAACACCCAGGGAGCACAGCAGGAGCTCAGCTCCTATTCAGAGACAGGCATCAAACAAATGCCTCCGTATTTATCTAACAAGTTCACCTGAAATTCATTGGTAGACCAGTACATTTTCAGATGAACGGTTCAACAACAAAATAGTGTTCATGGACAGTCAATCTTCAATTACAAATGCAGTATACAGTGTGTTTACTACGTAACCGGAAAAACAAAGTAATATACTGGTTTCTAAAGCCTAAACACATATTGAAGAACTTTTTTTACACCACTGAAATAAACAGGGGAAATGAAAAAGCCAATTTGTTCTTCTCGAAGAAAAGTTTAATCAAAACTCATTAAAAGACACTGTGAGAATGCACTGCCACATGAAAGTATGGCAAATACTCCCCTTACCTAACCTCTCAGTGAGCTTCCCCAGAGCTGTAGCAAAACATAGCACTGCAGGACATAGCTCTGTCAAGCCCTTTGTAAACTCAAGTATGACTTACACTGTGACGTAGAGCACCATGCATCCCACTCTTTAAACCACCACGACATACCTCCACATGTACACTATACACAAACACCGCAAAACATTTCTAATTTGTTTACACCAGTAAGAATAATCACATTTCAACAGACTTGCCCACCCCAGTCTTTAAACTTCTGAGCAGTATCATAAGACTGCCGTGTTCCTCAGTGATAATTCAATTCATCCCATTTTGCTAATCAGTGGAATTAAGAGATACGGTGCTTTTTTCTACAAAGCTCAACTTTTTAAACTATCAAACTCACAAGCAAATGACTTTTTAACAAAAAAAAGACAAGAAAAAAAATCTGAAATTAGTAAAAGGTCATATTAAGTTACTTATTTCTGTTTCATTTTAACCACTTGAAGCATTTTTAAATAATCCACTCAATCATAACTAGGAGCATGGACAGCTGTTTCTAGCTCTGACTGTAAGTTACTGTAAGTAATGCACTGCTGAATACTAGTAAAAGACAACAGGAATATAGGCATAAGGAAGACAGGGCTGCTTAAAGTTTACGTTCCATTGGTTAGTGTCACAAGCCCGCGAGAATGACTACAAACTAGAGTTAAAGACAAACAGAAAAACAAAATAGTTTGATACCAAGTCCAGAAAAAAATGTTTTGAAAACACAAAAGGAAAAGGTGCTTTGCAAAATTCTGGTATCAGACCAAAAAAGGTAAATTTCACAAAGTGTGCATTTTGCCCCTAAATCTGAAAGGGGAGATCCAGAAGATGAATCATTAAAAGAGAATCTATTTAACCTTAGCAAGAATGGTCTTACGGCTTTGCAAAAGCACTCAGGTTAATATTACTCTTGGCAGTGCTTCTCAGAGCTAACTCCAGTTTAATTAATTGTGTGTGTTGATAAATATAGAAGTAGAGACTTGCACCAGTAATAATATTCTTTACCCTGTGTTTTTTCACTTGGCCCATTACTAACTCGAGAATTGCAACAGAACACAATGAGTATCAATGCGAGATTCTGAATCAGTTCAATTAAAATCAGTCCAGAAGTTGACTTTAGGGAACTTCTGTGTCTCTAGTGATTATAACTTCCTCAGCGCGATACCCCAACGAATTTAAAACAAAATTACCATGACTTGACTAAAACTGTCTTTCCAAACTACTAAGATTTGAAAATACTGCAAAGCTGGTTTGCACCTAATATTTCCTCTTCCTCAGGCAAATTAAAGAACATAGATTCCAACTCTGAAACTGAAGATTGGAAGCTCTCACCTTAAGTGTAACTAATTCCCAAATAACAATTTTGAGGCTGTTTTAATGAAAGAGAGGAACAAGACAGAAAATTTCACAAGGATGCAGGCGTTTTGCTTGAGCATCAAGTGTTGTAAGAAATTTCTTATCTAGCATTCTGAATAATGCTTAAATATACTCCTGTATTTTTCATAGTTTCCTCCAGAGTCAGAACTGGAAGAGGAAGAATATGAGTCTGAAGAGATGGATCCCTGTATCATGTAATATTTTCCTTGTCTAGCTTGGGGAAGGAAAAAGGAAGACATCATTGAGACACACAATGCGGTGAATTCAAAAAAACTGGTTTCTGAAATAGAGCTGAAAGCATCTTTTCCTCTACAGAAGTTAAAAGTGGGGAGGAGAAAATTTAAAAAAGAAATCATGCACTAGGTTTTAGTACATTAAGAAAAGGTAATGCAAACATTCTTTACAGAAATGATCATGCAATCATTTCTAAAGTAGGTTACAAAAAGTAGCCAAGCATGAAATACGTAGTTGAGAGAACAACTTCATGCAGAATGGGTTTGTACAGTACATACCCAGATAGGATCTCTTGGGAGGTGCTTTGATTTCTTCATCCTTACTATCTGCAGCTACATAAAAAACAGTTGAGGGAAAAAAAAAAGGAAGGAAAGACAAACAGACTTGTATGATTAAATGCAACAGTGGGTCTTTTAGTTACAGTTTAGTCAGTTAGTACATTTTGCTTATAAAAAAAAATATTAACCAAAACATGCCAGAAATTTTAGTCTCCATGCTTTCTATAAGGCTCCAACCCCATGACGTTAAGATAGGGTCAGGCAGAAGAAAGTCCCAGAACAGTCTCAATGCACAACCCAACACAATGTACCTAAAGGGAGACAATGAAGACTTAAAAACAGTGAAACAGACAGCCTAACTCTTACTTTATATACTTTTCATGATCAGAGAAAACAAGTTGTTACCTCAGCAACACTGAGTGTTCCAATACGTATGCATAATGAGCTAAGACAATAGAGTTGTCTTGCCTCCTGTGGAAAATGCTGTTCTAAAATAGTTTTAAAAAGCCTAAGCTTAAGCCAATCATATCAAGAATGGCAGAGTAGACCCCATCTGCAACCATTCTGCATGCTAAGTTGAAAACCATGTATTATGCAAGAGTGCTTTCCAGTGCCAAAAACACAGCTCTTCAAGGGATCAGAGTGCTATAATAAGATACAAGTTATAAAGCAGGTTAAGATAACCAGCAGTTGGAGAGAAGACAAAACTGGATGAATGACCAGAGGAAATCATCTTCATGTACAAAACACTAAAGCCCATGTTCTACTTAAGGAGTCTGGGCTGCACAATAATAAGGAGAGACGTCTAAGAGCCCATTTTTAACCAACGCTGTCCACTGATTTTCAGTATCGTTTATACATTCAGGGTTCTCAAAATCTGTCACAATGTCTTAGGCATACCTGAAATTGAATCTTTGTTGGAAAGAGGTGGAAAGCTTATTTGGGGAAAGAAAAAGAGGGTTCTTTGTAGAGTCTCTCTTTCCAAGAATATGAAGAGACTGCTCTGGCCTGCCAACATTTTCAAGAGTGACCAGATGTTTTTAGCTGTGAGCACCTTGCTTCAGCTTCCTCTTGATTCTCCAGTCAAGACATGGCACATGCACTTTTTGCTTTTCAATATTTAGCTCTCTAACATGGTAGCACCATCATACCCCAGTTATACTACAGTGCTTTGAACAAAAAGACCTATAACAAAAGAAACTACCACTGAACTTTGAGCCTTTCTGTACTGAGCCAACAACACAGCATACACAGGGCCGCACAGACACCAATTTAAAAGTGGGCAATGAATAAGGAGAGCCATTGTTACCACAACAATGGTACCAGGAGATCTGCATTAAAGAAGTCAAGATGCAATTAAAGTGGCATTAAATAAAGGATAAAAGATGAGGAGGTACTGTTCATGCCTGCTGATTTCATCTGAAGACTCCTTCACATAGCTTTCAAAGTATTCATATGCAGGAGAGAGAACTGTCCTAGCATTCATGGTTTTAAAATAAAGTCGGGTTTTTTTGTTTGCTTGTTTTGGGTTTGTTTTGTTTTGTTTTGTTTTTTTCCCCAATTCAGAAGGGTTAAAAACAGGCTATACAGCCCAAGTTTAAAAAAATAATAAAACAGTTGGATATATAAGGACGACTTACTCTGTCTTCAATTAGTACTTGTAATTGAAGGATAAAGTTTATGTATCCAGAACAAAAAGTCAGAGAAGGCAGCAGCAGCACAAGATGGGGTCTGCCACTTTCAACTTACTTGGCAAGACTAAAAGGGAGGGGGGGGAAAATCCCATAACTGGGAAGTAACTGAGAGAAAAATAAAAGGTTATGAGAGTTTTCCTAATAAGTTCTCTATATAGAATCTAGAACAAATAATCAAACATTACTGGAAAGAATCCAGGGAGACTGTATTTTTCATGCTATGATAGTTACCCTGTAAATGAAAGTACAAGCATTTCGACTGAATGGCTTTATGTCTACGTTCTGAATTGCTATTGATATGTATTTTAAACCAGTAACACCACAAAACACGCTAGAGAATACAGAACAAGCTTGTCAGCATTAGGAGAGACTGCTCCTTAATGCTTCAAGAAATTTTAAGTAGATACCTTCTGAACTAGTTATTATTTAAGAGACCTTATCTGCGAGAATAATAAAAACTAAAGAAAAAAGGCAACTCCCACATAATTCAAAACACACTGGTAAACATATACTGATGTGACTGGGGGGGAAATACCACATTTACCAGTAGTACAAGAACAAAGCAAACTCCCTTCCACTGAAATATTCTATTCACTTTCTGAATATTTTGGATTATTTTGCAGAAGCATTCAGAGGAAGGATAGAAATTAAATCAGAAAAATCTCAAATTTAAGACCAGCCATGTGAGAAATAATAAATTATATTATCATATAGAAATTGTGCACCTTCCCCTCAGGATTCTGCAAGGTTAATCAAAAAAACTGACTTCAAACCTAGCTTCTCACTGCCCCAGCAAGCTATGAGGAAAGAAAGTAAGTATCCAGATTTATCAGCTTGCCTAGATCACCATAAAACTTAAGAGATAAGATTAGGAGTAGGATTAGAAACACGGATCTCACTCCTACTCACATTGTGCTTGAAATGCAAACCTATCTTTCTGCCTCGCTTGAAAGGAGCTTTGTATGCTACATTTATTCTGATACATCACATTATAGTTGGCCTTACTAAAAATCAATCAAAGGTAAGAAAAAGATTTTAGCTGTTCTCAAAGTTTGTGGGAGGATGCAAGCCTTTCGATGAAAACAAATAATTAAGGTCCACAAGTTGGTAAAATCAGTCTCTCTAGCTACTTAAATATATGACAAGCTGAGTTTCAGGAAAAAGGATCAAATGACACAATGCAACCTTGAGGAGTTTCCATTACCTGCTATGGGAAAGACTCATTATCCCTTAGGGGACTGTATGTCTTTCAGGGAGAGTTGTTTGAAGAGGGCTATGTACTAAACTGAATAGCCTCCCCTTCTGTCCAAAGGTTACTTAAGGAGCCTGCAAGAGCACGTGTGTAAATGTGCATGCGGATAACTTCCCCACAGAAAGGGCAAATGGAGAAACCTTTCTGCCACTTCACAAAAAGCTAGCACAGACAGCAAAGGAGGAAGAAAGCATACATGCCCCTTCCAAATGCTTCCTGGACTTTAACTGCTGCTAAATCTGGCTTAAAGTTTTTAAGTCATTCATCCTGCCAGAGTAACAACCCTTGGGAACACAGCAGCTTGTGTCTGGGAGCTGGAGAGCAGCTCGCTCCTCTTCCACATTACTTCACTTACCTGAATAGTTTCACACTACACTCCACAATGAGTAGGAATGGAAGTAGCTTCCTTAGCTATTTGATAAATAACCCTACTGCACAGCCGGTAGCTGCTGCCTTCTAATGATGGCTGTGGATATCTGGAACTGGATCAGACCCTCAATTACCAAGGAGTGAGGGAAGAGAACAGATGGAGAGAATAAATTATACATCCATATTGGCAAAACAAAAGCAGCATTAATTCTATTCTTGTTGGTAATAAGCTGTAACATAAAATGTTTTAAGTCAAAGTCAACAGAGGGAAACATAAAAACTACCCCTCTCGCATTTCTTACCTGGGAAAAAAAGCAGGGACTTTACACAAAGCTTGAATATTGAATTAAATAAAGAATAATACTCTGGCCCTGACTGAAATTATCAATACCTAAAAACTGACAAATAACAAAAAAAAAAGTGAAATTTCCCATAAATCCCAACTAATCCCATACTAAAGCCCAAGGAAACAGTATACAAAAAGACATAGTTTTGCAACTATGATACGACAGCACCTCCTGTTTTGACAGCCAATAACTCAGTAAGTAGAAAATAAATTATGTACAAAAGCAAGTGTTTGCAATTGCAAAATAAAATTTCAGAGCATAGTGTACAATCATACCTAAAAACTTGGTAGAAAGTACAGTTGAAGAAATAACTTCTTATTCTGGCCAAGAAAGATCTTAAAAAAAAATCCAGGCTAGCACAATGGCATAACAGTCAGCTCTATATTCAGGGCATGGTGTGAAATATTAAGAACAACTCTGATTTCTAGGCTGAACCAAGACCCATCTGAAATAAAATTACAGCTTTTCATATTTACCTGGAAAAAAGTTGTTTCAAAAAAAGTAGTTCAGGAAGTGCTACAGTGAATTATCAAGAGGGGAGACTGGACTGCAATTCAGACAGAACTTTTGTCCAAAATACAGTGCACCATGCTTTCAGAAAGATTTATCCTGCCAAAGCCAGTTCCTGTCACTAACCTGCAAAAGAGCGGCGTTTTATGTTTAGCTCGTTGGACACACGTACTTCAGTGCACAGTTTCAGCATCAGTAACATGGTAATGATCATGATAATGCTTTGCCACAAAAGAGGGGACTCAAAACGCCTTCCAAACCTAAAAAAAAAAAAAAGAAAAGAAGATATATAAAACATCTCAAAGACGACAAGTGTTGTACTCCGTTACTTTCATTCTTTGATCCTTTCTAAGCACCTGAAAAAGGAAATTCTAACAGTAACAGGTATGAAAGGCTGAGGAAGAGAAAGTCACCAGCCAAATCTAGATGCACATACAGTACCTCAGAGTCACAATCCCCTCGCAGGAGTACCTGAGAACCTTATTACAACATCCCTGTGAAACGATCCTAGAAATTCTGAAACCAGAAGCTTAAGTCTTTGTTTCCAAAGCCAGCAGCAAACCTATTATTTTGAAAGGAGAAGCAGATTCATTGAGCAGTCAAGGCAGTACAGAAAGACCAAAGAGTTATGCCACATTAATACCAGTTACGTGTCATCCCCACATACACACTCCACTGATCTCACAAGAACTTCTGCGCAAAGCTTACCCCTCTCAATTTTTCATTTTTAAGGTGAAGTCATAAATACAATAGCACTTGCCCTATAAAGAAATAAATACCCACAGCTATTAGCTTGCTAGGTTTAATCTAACTTCTTCCTATGGGGAGGGAGAAGTATTAAGCTTTGTCTGCCTCTAAACATCTGAGTAGAAAGACCAGATCTGGAGAACACACCAATCAGTTCATCAACTTGTGTCTTATTTGGACCAAGGTTGGGGAAAGTAAGGAAGTCCAAAAGATGTGGGAACCAAACATATATAATTTGTCCCCTCCTGCCCTCCCCACTTCCCCCAATTAAATTTCTGCTTCCTCACAGATGATACTTGGTAGGGACTACTGAGTCCTTCCTGCACGTAACACAGAGACGTGAACCTGGATTGTGACCAATCTTGACCAAAGAGCTTACTCTTATGTGATTGTGCAACATTCTGCCACAGGAAAATCACAGAATCACGGAATGGTAGGGGTTGGAAGGGACCTCTGGAGGTCATCTCGTCCAACCCCCCTGCTTGAGCAGGCACACCTAGAGCAGGGTGCACAGGACCAGGTCCAGATGGGTTTTGGATATATCCAGAGAAGGAGACTCCACAACCTCTCTGGGCAGCCTGTTCCAGTGCTCTGTCACCCTCACGTTGAAGAAGTTTTTCCTCGTTTTCATGTGGAACTTCCTGTGTTCCAGTTTGTGCCCATTGCCCCTTGTCCTGTCATTGGGCACCACTGAAAAGTCTGGCCCCATCCTCTTGACACCCACCCTTCAGATATTTATAAGCATTGATAAGATCCCCCCTCAGTCTTCTCTCCTCCAGGCTAAACAAAGCCAGGTCTCTCAGCCTTTCCTTATATGAGAGATGCTCCAGTCCCCTAATCACTTTCATAGGTCTCCACTGGACTCTCTCCAGTAGTTCCCTGTCTTTCTTGAACTGGGGAGCCCAGAACTGGACGCGGTACTCCAGATGTGGCCTCAGCAGGGCAGAGTAGAGGGGGAGGATAACCTCCCTCGACCTGCTGGCCACACTCCTTATAATGCACCCCAGGACACCCTTGGCCTTCTTTGCCACAAGGGCACAGTGCTGGCTCATGGTCAACTTGCCATGAATGTCCACCAGCACTCCCAGGTCCTTCTCAGCAGAGCCGCTTTCCAGCAGGTCAACCCCCAACCTGTACTGGTGCATGGGGTTGTTCCTCCCCAGGTGCAGGACCTTACACTTGCTTTTGTTGGATTCCATGAGGTTCCCCTCGGCCCAGCTCTCCAGCCTGTCCGGGTCTCACTGAATGGCAGCACAGCCTTTTGGTGTATCAGCCACTCCTCCCAGTTGTATCATCAGCAAATTTGCTGAGGGTACACTCTGTCCCTTCGTCCTGGTCATTGATGAATATGTTGAACAGGACTGGAACCAGCACAGACCCCTGGGGAACACCGCTGGTTACAGACTCTGTGCCATTGATCACGACCCTAAATGAGACCCTTCAGTGAAGGTCGGTGATGTC
The DNA here is from genome assembly GCA_031468815.1 of Morus bassanus. Lineage (NCBI taxonomy): Eukaryota > Metazoa > Chordata > Aves > Suliformes > Sulidae > Morus > Morus bassanus. The sequence goes on along the minus strand of CM062567.1, from coordinate 64,529,774 downwards.
CCAAGCTCCTCTTTTCCTGTGTTACTTAATAAAAACTCAGCAATCCCCACCAGACACTCTCTATAAGCACATCTGGGGTGAAGGGTGGAAGTTTTTCATATGCAGCCCTCAAAGTATAAGAGGTTTACAATAGAAAGGCTGCAAGCACATCATGGTGAGCTGCTTCTCTGTGCTCAGTTCTGCCAGGTTTTACGCCTTGAAGACAGAGATGCTGAGGAAAGGATTTGGTGAAAACGCATTACCATGCTCCCCAACTCCTTCAGCCTGCACCGTGAGGCACACCGGCTTTCTAAATTCCGTCACAGCACAGTTACTAAGGCCACCCTCTGAGCACATCATGCTGCTGGAGACCTCAGCCTCACAGGCATGGCAACCACTGCTCTCTTCTTGACAGTTCCTGTTTTATAGCACCCTGGCAAAATATAATTTCTTATGCTTGGGCTACTTTCATAGCAGAGCTCCATGTTAGTAAAAACCAGTTAGGTTCACCATCACGCTCTCTCACACAATACCACATTTCCACTACAGCCATTTCAACCAGAGGGAGACTTTTTGTTGTGAGACAACTAATAAGGAACAGGAGAGAGACTGGAAAGTCCTTGACTAGCTTTCTTGGAAATCTTCCTGTGCAGAACAGCCAAGCAGCCCACACCAATGAAAATGGCCAAGTATTTCCTGCCTAATGGCATACAGCTAAGGGAAAGTACGACATTGCCTTGAGCCTCCACACCACTGCCAAAGACACCACCAGCAGCTACTGGAAGAATAGCAGTTGCATGTACCTTAGTCCCCCGCTTCTTTCTACCATCGACAGGTTTGTGATGGGCCACATGAGAGCCATTATCACAACAAATTTGGAGGATGCTATGAGGAAGGAAATAAAGAACACAACTGATGCATGTAATCACAGGCAGAGTGCTCTCTGGATAAAGCTTTCACTGCACTAGGAAAAAATGCAGGACAGAAGAACAGAAGTTCGGCCCAGCCTATGCCCCATGCCTATGATCCCAAAGCTCATTCAGCCTATGTTGCTGACTGTCACCAAGTTCCCCTGAACTACTGGAATTCACTACCGTTATATTTGTCTTATTCAGGGAATGAGAAAAAAAAAATGGGAAAGACAGACTTAGAATTACAGAGCAGTTAAAACTATTTACATCAGGCTTAGAAAAAACGTCTCCAGCTACAAATGAATTTGCATGTAAAAAATATAGTAATGCATTTAAGAGGGGCTGAGCTAGCAGCACAAAAAGCTAGAAGCTATTATGATGGTAAATCCAGGGCAGGTCGCTGCAAGGTTAGTTTCTCCCTGCTGATGAGATTATTGGCCGTTCAGTAATGGGTGCCTCACAAAAGCATTGCTTGCAATATAAACATCCACCCACTACAAACACACATAAGCATGGCCACCTGCTGTCTGATCATAACTATTTGCCATCATTACAGCCTTACTGGAAATGAGACTGGAAGTATTGCTGCAGATCCTCTACCCCCTAAAAATTGAAGGGAAAAAAAAAAGTAAAACAAAACTCACAACACACAAGAGAGGTAAACTGGAAATTTACAAGTTCTTATAGGGACTTCAAACAATGCACAACACCTTTAGACTTTTTTTTTTTTTTTTTTTTACAACCCTCCAAAGGCAAAGGTTACACAACAAAACATACTCACGTGAATTACATCTCCCCCAAACACCAATCCCCAAATTGAGTCTCACAGGCAACACAACCTTCTAAGCTAGGTCACATCTACAGGAATTCAAACAGCTGCCATGGAGACCAACAGGCAGAGCAAACAGGACATAGCCTAGACCACATTACCATGACAAGACTGAAGGGAATACCAGTATCAAGGACTGTTGGGTTCCTGAAGCTTTAAAAGTAAAGCCAGAACACTCATTCTGCTTGGGATCATGGAAACAAACACCACTCCAAGCTGCTTAGTCTACTTCAGGTTGATATTAGGGCCTGCCAAAGCAACACTAATCCAGTTTAAGACTCCTCACGCCAGCTTGAGCTAGGAGCACTGCAAGATGCAAGCCCTGCAGGGAGAGCATGCTGTTCCATCTTCTGTTTACTTTCTGCCTCGCAGAGGTGATTGCTGTCTTTGCCAAAGCAGGAGCCGGGAGGGAAGGAACATTAAAGTCAATTATGAGAGAAAGATGAAGAGCCTTAGGATACGAGAATGGGCTCATGGAAAAAAACAACTTTGAAGTCCTGGGGATGAGGGGGTCACCATCATTATTCTGCATTTTCACCCCACAACTACAGTGCTATGTGACAAAGTGAACAACCATGACACTTGCAGTATTCAGGGAACTCAGACTACAAAGAGACAAAGAGTTTTTCACTGTTTACTTAACACTGTAAAAATAAAAGAATGCTTTTTTCCTGTACTAGACAAATGTGAAAATAATGGGGGCGAGGGGCTTACATAGTATTAGTATCTCAACAGCCTTACAATGATAATGCATGTTCAGGGTGATGAAGACAAGAGAAGTGAACATTCAGGCCAGAGCTGAGACTACCTAGTCATGGAGAAGACTAGGTAGTTCCATTGGTACAACTTAATCCTGTTGCAATATTTCTGCTATTCCAGTCCTGGGCCTACTCAAAACAGCAAACGCCGATGTGCAAAAGAAACTATACCAAACGCAAAAAGGTTTGCTTATCTCCTTTCCTAAGACGTCTCTGAAAAGAAACTGACTGCTGATGGTGCAACGAGATGACTGTCACCCCGACCGCACTGTTTCCTCCGGCACTCCTGGACGCTGTCTCAGCTTCCACCCGCTGGCAGCTGACCCAGGCAGCGGGCCTCTCGCCTGTCCCCTGCTGCGTGTCCCTGTACACGGGCAGGCCTAACACGGCACCACCGCAGCTCATGGAGGCAGTTCCACTCACCGCACAAGTGGAACCCACCAAAGTCACTGCAGGCCTCACCGCTCTGGGCTGGCTTTTCCAGCTCTTTGGGAAGTTACAGATTCTAGGCAAGAGGGAAAGCATGCAGGATACTGCACACACCATCAGGGCCGTGACAGATAGCCAGTATAGCAGCATGGGAGCTGCCTTGAAAGACAGCCCATCCAATTACAGAATTTAATGAGCAGGAAGAACAAGAAACAAACTAGTTTCACAACAGGATCTCTTGATATGAGAGTTTCTCCTTAACACGTAAACTTCCAGGACTTTATGGAGCACCCAAAACAAGCTTCTCACCTGGACATACAAAATCCTACTTTACCTTTACTTTTTGTAAAAAAGAGCAGTGGATTTTATCCTTGCTCCCCAGTATTTCTGAAAAGGAGGCGGAATTGCATAACACTTTTGCTCTCAATATCTGAGCAAGATTCCACCAGCAGGCCGTATGTAACGCAATCTTTCAAAGTTGCAGTCACTCTGTCAGCTTGGTTTACAGCATCATCCCACCTTCCCCACATGGTACAAGCTGGCAAGATTCATTTTAGTAACATTAGTCTTAAGAGCAAAAGTTTCTCCTTCCCACGAAAGTCCTACAGCCAGACACCACTGGCCCACTATCTGAAGCCGAAGCAACACCTGACAGCAGGGTCCCGATCCGCAAGTAGCACTGTAGGTGTTACAGCAAAATAAATAAATACGTAGGAATCTACCCCAGACAACAGCCAGTCCAACATTTTCCTATAAATTACCTCCAGCTGCATACTTTTCTTGGTAAACATCTATTCATAACAGGGAGCTTATTCCACTGACTCCAGCACAGAACCCACTTTGTTTCAGGTGAACTGACGTGGAATGCGTAGAGGGTTAACTTTGCTCAAAAATAACACACTCCATAGTTTTCATCTTTTCCCTGACTGTCAGAATTTGTTTCCACAGGTTTTCTTAATGCAACTGTTTTGTAAGAACAACTCCAAAACTGGACAGTTTTATTTTCTGTTGTTTGGATTTCTATGCTGTTGCTGTATGAGGTTTAGGCCAGTGGCCCACAGAACTGCATCTCAAAACTTTCGGAAAGAATATCGTCTTCCTGGAAAATATACAAACCATATTATACTACTATATAAAACATTTTATGGACTGCAAAACTGAAAAAAAGTCAAAAAATCTCTGGGAATAGCAGGGAGCATAAGTACTTTTGGCTGAACTTACTCAAGATACAAATAAAAATGCCTACTGCTGACTTCTAAGAAATCTGCAGTTTCCTTTCCTCTAGCTATTTATTCTGATTTTAATATTAAAAGAAACCATAATTTATGTCATCATAAGCTCCATTTTAAAAAAAGAAAGGGGGAAGAGAGAGAGAGGGAGGAGAGGGAGAACTCACAACTAAGTTTTCCTGCATCCTCCACCCCCAAGTGATTACACAACTCTCGCCTGCCTTCTTGTTCCTGTTCTTGATCATGACAATGCAAAGCTAGTCAGCGGGCAGACTGCAGGCCCCGTGAACCAAGAAAATATGTCTGTCTTGGTCACAACCGAGTTCAAGTGCCATGGCATGCTCTGAAGCCGACCCACAACTTCAAAACCTTCAAGACCTTCTCCAGGCTGACCAGTGCAGAAGTTGAACAGATTGGAGAGCGAGATACAATGACCCATGGGGTCAGGAGAAGAACTACAGGAGGAGCAGCACTGACAATGGCAGAAGACTAGAACAAAGGAGCAGCTGACACCAATCATAAATCATGACTGGTGGCTACACTGGCACCCCAAAATAAGCACTGCTTTGAAGCGTTATATAAAATTATAACAATAGATTATTACTAAAAATAAAGCTAACTTGATACCAACTCTAGTCACAGTACAAAATCTACTTTTCACACTGGTAAACGGAGACCCCATTGTGTGATGCTGTGAGCACAGACTGTCTGCTTCTCAAAAAAATTTTTTTTTTCAGAATCCTCTTTCAAAGGGCCAAAGATTTTACATACAGTCAACACGCTGAACCACAAGTTTGGATGGTCAAACTTCTACTTTCTTTTTCCTAAACAAAAGCCTTGTGTGCATAATCAAAGCAAAGTGGACTCATGCCCACTGCTATCCATATGCAGCTTTCATTCCCGCAGACCAGTCCTCTCCCACTGCTTTTCCACAAAGTTCTGGCATATAACTCATTGCTGGAACACAGCAAGGCCAAACACACGTAAGTGAAAGCAGAAATGTCTCTTAAAGATGACATTTTGAGACACTGTGAAACAGAGAAGCATGAAAAATGACTTAATGGATAATGTGTTACTGCGATCACCTAGCAAACAGAAGTTCTTTGAGCAAACCCTGACACTAAGGGATTCAGTGGGAGGAAGACAAGGAGGAGAGGCACTGCACTGAGTCCTCTTAACTTTAAAAGATGGCTTACCACTGGAGACAGTCTAATTGGAGGAAGACAGACTGTGAAAACAGGTAACTGGAAACAGGATTGTTATCCTTGATCTCAGCAGTACTTTGTTCATTGGCTACTGTCACAATGCAATACACCAGCTGCAACTCTGTTGACACACAAAACATGCCAAGAAGATTAGGAAGTAAATACTCTATGTGGAGGGGAGACGAAATGTCAAACTTCACCCACTGTAAAACCAGATGTTACAAAAAAAAAAAAAACCAAAAACAAAAAAAACACTAGAAAACTAAACCCCACAACCAACAATAACAAAAAAAAACCCACCACTAAGATAATGAAGTGCAGTTCTAGGAACACGTGGAACCTGCCAATTCACAAATAGGAAATGAGGGAATGGCCCCCACAGCTGAGGTGAACAAAGTATAGTAGAGCCATAGGAAGAAGGTGGGACTGGGTCTGTTATGAGTGACAGAGATACAGAAAGACCAGCACTACTCAAGAGTGAAAATACAGAGGAAATACAGCATAAAAGGCAGGAACTGTCTGTTCCCGTTGCCTATGCATCTGAAACATGTAACATTCCACTCTGTGAGCCTCAAATTCAAGAATATATGAAATTCAGGGAAAATCTGGAAGTAACAACAGAAAAAAAATTACAGAAATGTCTCTGAAGTTAAAAAAAAATAAAAAAACCAAACAAACATGAGTCATCCTAAGAAATAATTAAGGCATGAAAAGCAACACTATTAGAACTTGAAAGTTTTTAAGGTCTACCACTTTAAGTACTTATTTTTGGATCAGGGTGGAGGGGAAGTTAGGAGGGATGAATCTGGCATAAATCATATACTTAATAAGCAGGGGTAATGACGAGACACTAAAAACAACTGAAAACAGCAGTTATAGGTCAGTAGAAGAGAGACTTGGATTAAGGTCTGGACTGGTCTGCTAAAGGGAAGGAGGAGTAATCTTATCAAATGGTACTCTGAAAGTCAGATTGGGGAAAAATTATACACAAAAGAAAATTGCTTTTAGGAACAGTTCTGTTCTGGAACAAGAATGGATCAAATTATTCAATAAATTTAAAACAAAATAAACAAAAACCTTCTAATTCCTCCAATGAATATTACATACACAATTAAAATAATCCTGCTGTTTACGTCAAATTATCTGGAGTGCTGTGTCCCAGATAATACATCAGCCATAGGTGACATTAAACAACTAACACAAAAATTGAATTGCCAAGCTGCTCTCTGGGTACATTTTGAACATGTTCACAGAAGCCAGAAGCTCCTGCTCTGCCATCTTCCTTTAATCATTCATATGCCCAAGGATAATATCCACTCTTGATGCTGCTTTCATGACTTACTGGTGTTTATAACGAACTACCAGGGATGCCTAATCTTTGTAAGTAGAGAAGCAAAATATTCTCTCTCAGGGAATACTGAATTATCATTATGCAAGTCTTCTTTTCTGTCTTTTAGTTCAGTAGAACTAGGAAGAGACGATTCATTGTAAGCACAGACAGAAAGGTTTCTGCAGGCTCACGCCTGCAACGTTTCCCCGCAGAAGAGGCTGTACCTCAAGCCAGCAGCATGCCTTACACTCCCCCTGTACCTAGACACACCTATGCACGTGCTGTGCGAAGCCATTTCGTGCCATCACTGAGCTCCAAGATGACCAGAGCCCACACAGAGCTCATATGTGTCAGGGAGTGATTCTATTATGTGGCTCAAATACTCACAGTAAAAAAATGACATAATCATAGAATGGTTTGGGTTGGAAGGGACCTTCATCTTTTCAATCTTTTCAATATAACTGCATTCTCTCTCTTTTGAAGTGTTGACAAATCTTTTAACATTGACATAAATTATAACTTTTCATTAAATCTCTTAACTAGATATACATAAAATCAATTCAAATTAAAGATCTTTCAGTTCTTCCACAGTCCAAGTCTCATTCAACAGATGCACTCGCCTGGGTTACCTAGAAACTGCCAGCATCTCCATTCAGGTGCAAATCACTTGTATATTTCAACTACCTCCAGTGAAACAAAAAAATTAGATAATTTCTATTTCTCAAACTGTCATCTCGGGCTTTTCACTTCTCCTCCCCCTGCCAGTTCCTCTGCTTCTCTTCTGCTCTCTGCTTTCTCCATCAGCTGCTCCATACACTTCTCCCCAGGAAAACATAGGTCCAATGCAACAAGTAGCTCTGATCTAGTGATGACTCCTCAGTTCGACTGCCAGTTCTGGTCCCAAGAGAGGGCCCCCTGTTTTCTGCACTCCAGCACAGCACTTACATGTTGCATTTTGCTACAGAAGAACCCAGGAATCTCTTCATATGTAAAGAGTCAGAGGAACTTTAAAAAGAAACTGGAAACCAACAAAAGGATGCAGGCTGTGACCTATCAGTTCTTTGTGGACTACAAAGCAGTATTTTGTAGTCAAAATATTCTTAGAATAACTGTTCTTAGTTGCAGTAATTTCCCCGACTATTTCATCTTTGGTCTCTCAAGAACATTCCTAGTGCTGTAGCACCTATATTATAAGAAGTAATGAGGAATGTAAGTTAATAAAATTCATTCACGGAAATCACGCCCTAATAACATCTTCTTTGTCCAGCAGCACAAGACCTAAACATGGAAACAAACTTGCTTTTAAATATAGACAGTGGTGTTGAAAACAAGAAGAATTTGCTTTGACGGACAGCCCACTTTTTGCCTGCTTATCAAAGAATGAATATTTTCATCTGTAGTTGTGCATGGAGTTCTAGAAGTGAACCCCCTTTGAAGCCAGCTGGCATCCCGGGAAAATGCAAGAACATATGGCAAGTGCCCCAATGACGTTAATACCAACTAGACGCTAGAAGAAGCGTGCAGGACTGGGGCCTCCACTCTGAGAACAGAGCTAGAGGGGCAAGGGAAACGTAACATATGGTCAGTGAGAAAAAAGATCCGACTTACAATAAACCTCTTTACCAACAAGGTAAAAAGTGGTATCTTGGAAGATGAGAGCACTGAAAATCTCAGATCTGGCGAGGGTGGCAGACAGCACTCCTGAGCCCAGTTCATTTTACTCAACGCAGATTCACCCGCTGACGGTAAGGCAGTATTTTGATGTTGGAGAGAGGGGGAAAGTATGTAAAACACGTTATTTCCTCAAGCATTCCAAATCAAAGCTTTGCAACTAGGAAGCGAGTGAGAACCCTCAGAGCGGGGCAGGCACACACACAGGCACAAAACCAACTCACCAGAAAAGTATCCGCAAAATGTTTGCCACCAGCAACACCAGGCAGACGTAGGTGGAAAAGCCCTCCGCGTTCTGCGTGCGGCGGATGTCCCGGTACTGCGGGATGTAGGGCACCACGCCGCCGAACACCATGGCCCCCGCGGCCCCCCACGACACCAGCTGCTGCGCCGGGACCAGCACCCACTCCAACCCGCCCGCCTCCATGGCGGGGCGAGCGGGGCGGCTGCCCCGGGGGCGGCGGCGCCGAGCGATCGCCTTCCGCTGCGGCCCGCCGGCGCCGCTCGGCTTCAGCCGCGCAGGGGCTGCGGGGCGGGCCGCGGCGCCGCGGCTGCGCCCTCTCCCGCCGGGCCGGGACCTGCGGAGGGTGGAGGGAGAAGGACGGGACGTGAGCCTGGCTCTGCCGCCGGGCACCGGCCAGCCCGGACCGCCGCCCCCGCCCCGCCGCCGAGGAGACGGCCCGGCCCGGGGGGCGCCGGGCGGAGCAGCGGGGGGCCGGGGGGCCCGGGCACACCCGCCCCGGTCGTTTCTCTGAGGGGGCGTCCCTCACCCGCCCGCTCCCCGGCCTGCCCGCTCATCCGGAGCCACGCGAGCGCGCCTGCCTGCCTGCCTGCCTGTCTGTCTGTCTGTCCGCCCGCCCCCGCCTCCCCACCTGCTCCCCGCGCCCCGGCCGCCGCCATCCCCCCTCAGGCCCGCCGCCGCCACTCCGCAACTGGGGGCCGGGGCCGGCGGCAGCGGCTGGCACCGAGCCGGCCCCGGTGACGCCACGATGACCGGCAGCGCCTCCGCCAATGAGCGACGGGGCCGCCCCGCCGATTCCGCGCGCGCGGCGGCGGCGCCGGGTCCCAGCGCGCTACGTGCGGCCCCGCGGCAGCGTCCGGGGGGGGGGGGGGGGGGGGCGCGGACCGGGACCGGGCGCTGCCGGTGCCGTGACACCGGAGAGGCCGCCCGCCGGCGGTACCGGGGCACTACCGCCTGGCCGCCGCGCCGGTGCGGCTCTCCCGCCCGCCCCCCTCGGCCCCGGCGGGCGGAGGGTGCTGAGCTCCGCCGGAAAAGCGGGGGCGCCGGGCGTCCCTGCGGAGCCTTCCCTCCGCTGGCTGTTCCTGGGCGCTGTCCCAGATCTTGTTCCCCCGTCCCTGACTTCTTCCCTTTCCTTAAGAGTTACGAGAAACTCCGTCACGCTTCATGAAAATTACATTTCAGTGGCTCTCAAAATTGCAGTCTTAACTATACGCAACACAACTGCAGTCGGCACGTCTTCCCTACGGGAGAGAGGGGTTTTTTTCCCCACAGTGGTATTGATAAAAGGTGGCAGGACGTGCACCTTCGACCCAAAGCGATCAAGTCTTCACTTGCTGTTTGCACTGGGCCGGCAGAGAAGTGCTGCACACAGATGCTACAAGGAGATCGGTAGCCTGGACACTGCATCCTCAATGGCTGCTTGAGGTGGGGGCAAACTTTAGCGACACTAAAATCATAGAAGCATAGACTCATAGGATGCCCTGAGTTGGAAGGGACCCACAAGGATCATCAGCCCAACTCCTGTCCCTGCACAGGACAACCCCAAATTCACACCATATCTCTGAGGGCATTGTCCAAGTGCTTCCTGAATATCATCAGGCTTGGCGCCGTGACTGCCTCCCTGGGGAGCCTGTTCCAGTGCTCCACCACCCTCTGGGTGAAGAACCTTCTCCTAACACCCAACCTAAACCTCCCCTGGCACATCTTCCTGCCATTTGGCTGACGGGTCGGGCTCAAAGGATCATCGTAAATGGGGTTACATCAGGCTGGCGGCCAGTCACTAGCTGGCCCACAGGGAAGTAGTAGCTCTGCTACTCGAACGAAGCTCTATTTCATTCCACAAACCTGAAAGTTTGATTGTCAAAGTTAAAAAAAACACAGTGGAAGTCTTTAATTCTGATTTTTGGATGAGGAGCCTGAGGTTCTTGATTTCAGAGCATCTGACTCATTCAGCAAGAGTATAACAACCCAAATATGTATAAACTGCATAATTTAAAACATACTTTATTATTTAATGGCTCATATTCCATATATCACTTGTGCATTGTTATAATTATGCGGCTATGCCAACTTCTTCCCAAACTTTTCTTGGGACCTCTTGCCGCATTATTCTTCCTTAAGCACAAAGGTCTAAACAAGCCTCAGGCTGAAAATAAGAGTAGCCCGGATTATGAAGCCAACTTTTGTTCATGTAAATACAAGTGTTTTGAGAAAACATTGAGAAATTATCTTCAGAAAATAGATATTTTGAAGTAACGGTTACCTACACAGAAGAAACTGCGCAGGCTAACACCCGTTTTCCAGGGTAGCTTCCAGAATAATTCCAGGACAGTTTTAAGTCTATGTGATAACGAATTTCATACAATATTAAGATTCTAAAGTACTCAACTGGGAACAGACAACTGCCTTAACTTAGCTTGTTTACCCTTACTTGAAATTGTAAGGGTTAAAATGCTGAATTGCAGCATGTTGCTGTGTGAACATAGCTCAGTTTTGGTCACTGAAGAACGTCCTAGTTGTTGAGGAGTTAATCCACTGATGTAAGCTAAACCGACTAGCGATGCCAGGCACTGGGCAGGGGGGGAGGAATGACAGGTTAGCTTGAACTCCTCAGGCTGAGCAGCTGCGCAAAAGCTTGTGCCAGCACCAGGGAGGGACTGCTCAGGTCTCAGAATATTCTAAGCAGCCAGGGGCAACTTTCTCTGGCAGTGGTACCATCCTAAGGTGCTCGCTGACTCAAGCATAACATACAGCCCAGCACACAGAATATCCAACCACAATAGACCCAACAAGACTCCGGTAGGAGAGTCCCCTGGAGAAAATTTATCTAAAGCTTGGGAGATAACAGGTGATGGAAGAGAGTCTTGCCTCATCAAGGAAAAGTTCCGCAACCTGCAGGCGTGAGCGCAGCCTGACGAGAATGCTCAGCCTTGTGAGGCTTTACATCAAACAAGTTTTCTTTGTCTGGTATTTAGTAACTGAGTGGGAGCTCAAAGGACCGCTTCCTTGGTCTAAAAGCAGAGCCTACTATAGAAACAGTACTGCTTCACTACCAGACAGAAATCCTCTGGTTTTGAGTGAGAAGAAGAACAGGTGCGTTTATTTTTCCATACAGACTGGCAAAATTCCCCCTTTTCAAAAAAAATCTCCATTTGCTAGAACTGCCTTACCCATTCAAGAAACAGAAGCAGGCAGTATGTTTCACACCAGGTCTTTGAAGACTAATATTGCTCTTTTTATGACAACCACTGTAAGAGAACTGAAATTGAGTATGTGAGCCGCTCAAGCCACCTCGTTACAAACTAGCTCCTAGCAGTTGACATTTTGGTGACAGCATACTCCCTAAACCTCCAAGCGTAACAAGAACTTTAATTTATTCCAGATTAAGAAATCTGGTAGAGATAATACCTGTTAAGAAATGTTCCTATAGTATCCTTGGATACAACTTAAGCAAGCTGAAAGTGGTGAACAGACGTGGGATGTTTCCAAAGGGATTTAACATTGGTAGGGGTGGTAAAAATTATTCTGTAAGGTTTTGTTTTGCAAATAGGTCCACTGAATTAGTAGAATAAGCAGAGGCTTGTTTCTACACTTGGCTCCAGGTGGCCATATGGCTAGCAGAAGGACACTTGGGCCAACAGGACACAGGAATCAAGCACCTGAGTTGGACCAGTTTCAAGACTGAAGCCTTAGCTGCTGCTTTGCAGTTTTTTACAGGAGGAAGGGGCTGTTGGTGCTTCATTTGTAGTTACTGCAGTAGCAAAAATAGAAGATCGCTGCAAGACTTCTAACCATTCTGTTGCTCTGTCAATTGATTTTGAAAGATGAGTATTAAAATTATGCTATATTCTACATTAGAGAAATGCTGTTGCACTGAAGCAAGCATAGGAAGTCCCTGCAAGATGCAGGCTAAAGACACAGATAAGCAGATAAGCTCTAAGTCACTCCTTGAACACATTGCACAATAAATGTCGTCATAAAGATTATGTGAATTCCTACGGTAGCCAAATTCCCTTCAATTATCACATTATATCTCATTCTACAACTATAGTCACGGTGAGATTAAACAGAAATATTCACTGTACTACTCATAAAACAAATAAATGGGTCTTAAGTACCTTGAAATTGGCCATTCCTACCAAGATGTATTATCACTAAATCAGCTGTCCTCTCCACTTCTGATTTTCTAAAGCAACCCCACTGCAACTGGTGGCAGAAGCTACCTCCTGGCCCCTTCAAACACTGATGAGCCCCTGCTTTTGCAACTGATGGACAGAATCAAGCTAGCGTTAACAGAAGTCACTGTTTTATTGCACATCTTCACCACCTTTTTCTGTCTCCTTCTGCACTGGTCCTTGTAAACACAGACGAGTGAGTGTAAGCATGGGTGGAGCACCAACCAGCATGCAAAGGAACTCCCTCTCCACTTCCGAGGAGGACCTCTGACAAAGGTGCCCAGCCTACAAGCCCACCTCTGGGCAGTGGCGGCATGCTCTGCACCGGGAAGCAGGAACAAGGACCGCGCAGGCGGAGCTGATTAGGCTCCTCTCTGTACTTGGACTGCTCCATCTCCACAGACAAATGAAGAAGAAGCCCCAAACCAAACATGCCAGAGAAATGGGAGTCAACCTGACAGCTGGCAGAGATACACAAACCCTTCTTCAAACCATTACAGCTTTGAAACAACGGGCAAAGTTCACGGGAGTTGAGAACTAAACAAACAACATACCACACAGGCAAGAAGTTGAACCGGGACTGCTTAACCCAAAGCCTGTTCTTCTGTCAAACAGGTCCAGCTGACTACAACCGTTTCTTCCCCATATGCTCTTCATACGCCGATGTGCGTGTCCCATGGCCGCAGGGGCACCTCAGCCAGCTGGTTGCAGCAGAGGAACCTGCAGGCAGCTCCTGCTCGGCATCACCCACTGAGCCACCTGCGCATCCTTGCCTGTATCTAACAGTGCAGCCAGAAGTTCTCATGTCACCAACCTTTAGGAGTAGAGTTGTTTTCTCATAAGAAAGTATATAATAGCTCCAAGGACCAGAAATGAGGAATGTCTCCACAGACGGGATCTGCACAGCATGCTGTGGGAAAATCCATGCAGGCTCCATCCAGTGCTGAACCAATGCATGGTGCCCAGCATCGGACGGGACATAAGGTTTACTCACTCCCTATATTCATCTTTTTATTCTGTCTTATTCAAATGGCTATTTTATTAAGCCATTTTTTGTTGGACCTTTCTTGCTGAGATGCAGAAAGAGCCCTGCACCATCTCCCTCTCTCTCGCACCTCACCCCTCCCCAGGCAGAACACTTATTAATTACGGGATCATTGCATTCAGCAAGAAGCTGCTGGTACTGGGGAGTGAGATGGGAAAGAGGGAGTATGGTGGGTTGACCCCAGGCAGCAGCAAAGCCCCCTGCAGTTGCTCGCTCGCTCCCCCCAACAGCAGGATGAGGGAGAGAATCAGAAGGTTGAAACCGACAAAAAAAACCTCCTGGGTTGAGATAAAGTCAGTTTAATAAGTGAAGAAAAAGAACAAAAATAAGTGATGCAAAAGCCTTCATTCACCACCTCCCACCAGCAGACCAATGCCCAGCCAGTCTCCGAGCAACAACTACTTTGGAAGAAACGACAAACTACACCCCCCATCCCACTCCCCCAGCCCGTTTCTATTGCGGAGCGTGATGCTACACGGTCTGGCATGTCCCTTTGGTCAGCTGGGGTCAGCTGTCCTGGCTACTTCCCCTCTTACCCTTTTGCCCACCCCCAGCTTATTTGCTGGGAGGGCAGAGTGAGAAACAGGGAAGGCCTTGGTGCTGCTATGCAAGCACTGTTCAGCGATAGCTAAAACACTGGTGTGCTATCAACACTGTTTTGGTCACAAATCAAACACAGCACCATATGGGCTGCTGTGGAGAAAGTTAACTGCGTCCCAGCCAGACCCAGCACAGGGAGTGCAATACAATTTGGGAAATCCTTAAACTGGCTTTATCTCTGAAGAACGAGTGAGGGTGCAAGTGCAGTGTCTTAAGTCTCACCAGAACTATCCCTAGCCTCCTCTGACTCATTTTCTCTCCCTCTTGATGAAGCTGTGGAGTGGCTTGGAAACAGAGAGAGAAAAGAAAAATGACAGAGAAACTATAGCTTCAGCATGATTCAAAATACCACCAGGTGATCTGGAGTCAGTAGCTTTACAGCACCCAAACTATTTTTTCTTTCTCTGTTTCAGGACAAGGACAAAGTGCTTCTGGTGGCATTTACACACTGTAGCACACTCCTGGTTTGCTTCTGTTGAGATAAGCTCAGCATCTGTGGTACACATAAGAACATCTTCTACACATGAGAAAAAAAACAAAACAAAACAAATTTATGCTGTCTTTATCAGGAACAAAGACTGCAGCAGGGGGGGAAAAAAACTCAAAACCCAACTTTATTGCGTGAGTAACAAATGAGTCCAAGACAATAATCTAGATGAGACAGACACAAACATGGCAGTCTGATTTTTCTGAAACCCTAAGGAAGTGCAGTGATAGGTCCTTTTCAAACAATACATTTATCCCAGAGAGCTGACCATCCTTATGTGTCCTCTGAGCCCCTCCAGCCAGCACCAAAGGCAGAATCAGCTTTGCCCCCCACGCTCCCACCCCGAGCCCAGTGTGACTTGAACCTTCTGATCTGGAGTCAGACGTGCTGCTCTTGCACCATAAGGCCATGCCACTATACCCCTTCCCCTGGCAAGGGTGGGCCAAGTCTCCAGCGCTCTTCTGCCCAGGTAGCACTTGTGCCAGCCTATGCTGGCAGCATCCCTTGGCACCCTCCGGTCCCTCTACATCCCTGACATTTCAGACGCTTTTTGCCAGGCACGCTTGGAATATGCACCCACAAGACTCCTGCTGGCAAATGCCACATGAAGCACTAAACAGTGGGGGCAGGAGGGCCTCCTACAGCAGCCAAGCTGCATAAAATACCTGTCATACTCTTAGCACCCCCTCTCCACCGCAGATGTCTCACAGAAGGAAGCAAGTCAAGCAAGCAGGCCACTGTCAGTAAAGGTTTCAGTCTTAAAGGCACATTTGCAAAGGATTTTTGTTTCAGGCAAGGAAGTGCAAGCTTTTTCTCCCAACAAAAATAGCCAAAGAATCAGATTTCCACAACCTTGTGTTTTTATATTACTGTCATTGCTCCCTGATTCAAACCTTGCTGTTAGAGCATATATCGTTTGGCCTACACCTGATGTTCCCCAGTGTTATTCCCCATATTTGCCCAAATCCACCCATGTTTTCTGCAACCGTAGTTAAGTTCTTTCCACTAATTCAAGGTGAACTTAAACTGCCTGTACCAGGGAAACACTCCAGTTGTCTTCTCTGGGATAAATTACCTCTGAAGCTGCAAGGAAGCATGAACATAGCTGCAGTTTGCTCACAGGAAACTTCAGCCACAGTTCATTACAGCTTCTGGAAAAGCGAAACGTGTCTTCAAATGAACCATTCCTTCATTCGCCCAGCTTCCAGCCTCTTCAGCACAGGCTCTTTTATAAAATTTAGTAGAAAAATACTCTTCCTATCACACACCCCCACATATGCCACATTTAATCTCTGTCTACAAAATACACATTCTGCTCTGGACCATGAGGTACCTGGAAGAGAGCCACACGAGGCTGTGGGATCTGAACACATGGGGTCGGATCTCACCATCCTTGTGCTGCAGAGGCTGCCCCATCTCGCCCCCACAGAGGAGACTGGCAGAGCCCTGCCTGTTGCACACTGCGTTTTCTTCAAGAAACCTCCACTGTGCACATATGATGCCCAGCTTAAGGAGCAAGACTGTTGGGTGATTTGAACACAGCCTCCAGATCCAGTGTCAGGTGTGCCACCAGTGGGCCACGAGGCTGGAGAAACAGATTCTGCTCCCTTTTCAACCCAGGACAAACACCTCCAGCTCCCTCCTGCAGCCTTTCAGGAGGGGAACTGCACAATGAATGCTCCTCCACCCTCACTGTCCAAAGACAGTAGGAACAATGTTGGAGCAGAAATCAGCATGAGAAGTAGCATCTCTTACCAGCCATGCCTGGGAAACATAGATAGGGATTTCTGCATCGCCACACAATAATTCAGCCAACAGCAGCCAGACAGGTGATTTCACACAGCCACAAATTACACACAACTCTTCACAGAGCCAAAGGATGCCACCATGCCAGCCTCTGTAGTCGAAGCATCTGCAGATGCAATGCAGAACACTCATAGGGAAAACTATACCGTTTTCGGTTACAGTTACGTAGTGATATGTGATGCCCATAGTACACACAAGGAACTTCGGATAAAGAATATCCTTAACCCTGACAGTTTTCATTGTGGAGAAACTTGCAGGAAGGGGCTGACTGAACAAGTTTCACAATAAGGGGATTTTGAGCAGCAGTCCCAAAAAACAACACTTCCACTGAAGGCAGAGCACCTCCATCAGGGATCAGGTTTCCCGACTGCTAGAATGACCTTTTTCTCTTCAAAGATACAGAGCCTGAAATTTGAACCATGCACAAACACCCAAGCTTTTAATATTCACCTCAAATGACTTGTCCTTCAAAGAAGCACTACAGTTGTCAGACACCACTGACCCAAATGCCTCTTCCCCATGCCTGAAGCATTTGCATTTCACTCACCCCATCTTTCCATGCTTTTAAATAACAGTCACTTGTTACTTCTACTGATGTTACCAGATGAAAGAAAAGTGATGTCTTCACCAGTAAGTATTCCAGTGGAACAAGCTTTCAGTGAACTACACTATGCTGAGTCAAGAGAAACAGGTAAATGTTAATAGTTTGCTTGCAAGAAACATCAGTGCTATTTAGGATTTCAGCATATAAAAGCTGATGACCTAGCAAAGCCAGAGCGTTTTTTGCATGTTATGTCCCTCTAAACAACGACTGCGAAGTGACACAGGAGAAGCTTCCTAAGAAAGAGGGAAGGACCAAGCACAGCATGACTCAAAGACCCAACCCTACAATTTGGTAGCAGAAATACCATGACTGTGGTGCAAGAACTAGCTTGTATTAGCCCTTTTCTCTTCAGAGAAAATTTTTACAACTGATCATGCCTCTGCCAGGAAGAAAAAAGGTGCAAAACCCAAAAATTCACAGTGTGATTTGCAACCTATCTTCCGATCTACAGCCAGAAAAGCTGCCATGGTGGCCCAGGAATACTTGCCTTCTTGACTCCTTCCAGGACTAAATTTCCTCTTTTCTTTCTTACCACGCATATAATATTAGGCTTTTTTTCGAGACGCCCTCTCTCTGTCCTCACCTCCATTCCAAAGCAGCCTTGAGCCAGCCATGCTTGGAGTACATGACCCCTGGTATATAAAATCTCATTTGTCAGCAAAGAGGAGAGGGATGAGACTTTATCCCTTGGTAACATCCAAACAGCAAGAGTAATGCATTTCTACAAAACAATTCCTTTATCACTCCACACTGCAGGCTTTTACAGCATGGCATTGTACAGTAGTGGCATTGAACTTGGAGCTTACGACTACAAATCTTTAAACGTACGTTTATTTCCTATCCTGCTGCCCTGACTTCTCCTTCCAGCATTGGAGGCACTGGAATCCCTAGGAAAGAGCAAGAGAAACACACATTTCAGCAAATGAACTGTGAAAGGTTGTGAAAGGAAAAACATGAAGAGTTCACAGCACAGGCCCGCAATTCTGAAATAGGAAGGAAGCAGATGGCTCCCCAGCCCCTAGGTCAACCTATTTTTTATTTTTATTTCATATGCTTCATACCAAGAGGACATATTTAAATTGAAAGTGACTAAAGTCTAAGCTTTTTACTGAAAGAAAGTAGCACAGAGCATGTTTTGGCATGGAAAATGAATTAATATTGTCAAATCTTCTCTTTTGATCCTCTCTCTAACCCCTTCAAGACCTGTTTTTGTAATCATTGCCAACATGAACTTCTTAGTACCCTTTTAGTAAATGAAGTATTCTTTACTTATTGCAGTAAATACTCTTATGAGCACCAGTAGCACTGCTTGTTTACTGGTTCTTGGCTAAACTTCTGCTTTTGAAAGCAACAACAAACAAACAAGCTTTTTGCTCAGCTTCCCTTAGCCCATGGATGCACACCTAACATGGATTATTGCTTTTAAAATATGGCTCCTCTTACGTTCCCAGATTTCAGACCCTGGAAATGTATGTAACAGCTCAACTCTGAAAAACTGAGCCCTCTGAGGAGGGAGAGAATAGAGAACAGCAGGGCAAAGCCGAGAGTGCCAGTTCTATTTTAAATAAATTCATTGTTAAGCAAAGTCTTTTTGATCTTGCTGTTTGTCTATTGTATTCTTAGGTTTTCTGAACTTTGAAACTTTTCTACGACCATTTTCGGCTTTACAGACACTTCAATTTTTGCTCCATAAACCCAGCTGTGGGCTATTGGCCTAATTCAGCTTAAGATTTGACCTAGGAGGGCCATTCAATTTAGCTGTGGAGGCCACAAAGTAGAAGAACCAGACCTTTGGAGGGGTAAATGCATGATGAAATATTTCCTTCAGTCTCCTTCGTGCTTTAATTGCCCTTCCTCCATTGACTGTGCTGGCTGGATACCATGGTTTTTTATTCTGACCCCACTAACCTGCCTTGCAAACAAGAGGAGCTATTTACAAAAAGCCTTGATGAAGTCATGCTTGTTTTCAGTTGAACTCTAACCTAGCCATTGCTAAAATGCAGCACTACAAAGATTTAGGTCAATTCTTGCAAACTCGCTGGCTGTATAACGCTTGCTCCTCCACATTTCCAGCTGTTTCTTTACCCTCGCAAGCTCTTCACTGCAAATAGGACTCTATGACTTTATTCAAGCTATCCGGGCACAAGCAGACAGAGCCACTTCAACAGCCTCCAGGGGAAAATACTGCTGCCTAAGAAGGAAGCTGATGTAGCTGTTCTAGCAGGAGGCAACACCAGGAAGACTATGGCTGTTGTCAGGAGTAAAAATGCAAAAATAGTACAGCTCTACTATCTAGCCCTAAGGGAAAGGAGATTCATTAGCAACGAATAAATAGGTAAGAGGCAACAATTGTTTCTTATTATTTATGCAGCAGAATGAAAAAGCTATGTGCTACATACAAATGCAAAGCATAACTATATGCATATTATTGTTCAAATTGTTTTATCTAGAAGCTTTCTAGAGCACTCAAGCTCTGCAAAACTTGATTTTTCTTTCCACAACAAGAAAGGCAAAGAGGAGAATCTGCAAAAGTGGGAAGATTATCACAGAATCATAGGATGCCCTGAGTTGGCAGGGACCTGCAAGGATCATCGAGTCCAACTCCTGTCCCTGCACAGGACAACCCCAACATTCACACCATGTGTCTGAGGGTGCTGTCCAAATGCTTCTGGAATATCGTCAGGCTTGGCGCCATGACTGCCTCCCTTGTTCCAGTGCTCCACCACCCTCTGGGTGAAGAACCTTCTCCTAATACCCAACCTAAACCTCCCCTGGCACATCTTCCTGCCATTCCCTCGGGTCCTATCGTTGGTCACCAGAGAGAAGAGATCCGCGCCTGCTCCTCCTCCTCCCCTTGTGAGGAAGATGTAAGGACATACAGAGGAGAATAAGGACGTACAGAGGAGAAGCCATGATTACAGGAAGAAGGCAGCAATGCGGAGGTTTGCTTTGATGTCGGAATCTCACCACAGGGATTAACACACCTTCCTAAATGAGGTGGGGAATGTCAAGAAGGAAAACAAATAAGTTTATTAAGAAAGGTTCTAAGTGGTAGGCTTACAAGAGATAATCTTTCCAGCATTTGAGGTCATTACTAATTCAGGAGAGAAACTTGTTATGGATGAAGGCACTGTTAGTGCTTGGCATATCTATAAAGTAATAGACTAAGGAAAGCTATTGCCCAGCAGTGATATTCCCTTAACCATATAGGCACCGTAAATTGAAAACCTCTTCATTTACATCAGGCAACAGTTACAGCACCCAGGACATCACCGTACACAACAAGACGCCTCTGGAATAGATGCACCAGGAGCTCTTTATGCTACACAGCTGAAAGCCGCAGGGATGACCTACATGTAGGACAACGGCGAGAGGCGCCACCCAGTTCTTGCTGATGCCTTCGGTCTCGTCTGTTTGGACATTCTGGTGCAAGGAACTTTAACAAGCGCGGTATTTTTACCGCCCTGTATGACAAAGCTAATTATGTGGGGAAAAGGAAGCAAACCTTAAAAAAAAGAAGTAGCCCAAGACTTGGGCCTTGTTGACAGGCAAGCGTTTTTCATCGTTTGATTTGTCACTTCTGTCCTACGGAATCGTAAGACCTCTGAAGACCAAACCTCGACACCCCTATTTAGTTACCGCCCTGCAGATTGCGCTTTCTGTGGGAGCTGAAGGACCCCCGCTGCCAGACGGCGGGTAACGAGTCACCCGCCGGCTGGCAGCGCCCCCCCCCCCCCCCCCGCCGCCGCCGGCGGCTCCGGGCGGGCGGGGCCCTCCCCTGCCCCGCCCCCCCCGCCGGCGGGGCCCTCCCCTGCCCGCCCCGCCGCGGCGGCGGGAGGCGGGCGGCCCTCGGCGGCTCGGCGCCGGAGGCGGAGGCGATGGCGGCCGCCGACCCGCCGGGCGCCGGGGACCTCTCGCAGCTGGTGAGCGCGGGGCTGGCTCCGACCGGCGGCGGGGGGAAGCGGGGGCGGGTTTGGGGGCTCCCCTGCCGCGGGGCTGCGCCTGGGCGGGCGCCCCCCCGGCACCGGCTCCCTGCGCCCCGGCCTGGCCCGGCCGCCGCCGCCCGGGGCTCCGGCTTTCTGCTTTCTCTCTGGGCTTTCTCTCTCCCCTCCTCCCCGCAGGCGGAAAATCTGCTGCATCGGCTGCAGGAGAATTTTCAAGCTCTGACTGAAAAGATAACGCTGAGAAATATCCTCTTCGGAAGGCGGGTGGGTTACCGGCGCCGCGGGGGAGGTTTGCTGCTCGGTGCCCCCCCGCCCCCCGGTGCGGAGGGGGGCTTGCCGGTACCGAGAAGGAAAGCCTAGGAACGGCTTTACTAACGGCAGTACCAGCTCCCAGCGAGCCGGCCTCTGCGCGGCAATTCTCGCTTTCAAGTAAAATAAGCGACAAATTATGTGTAAAGATTCTGAAGGTATATTAAAAAAACGCAACCATCTTCAAAAATGCCTCTTAAATCGGTGTATCACCTAAAACCAACCGATAGCCTTCTGGGCGTGGGAAGGTGAGCCCTCAAAAAGAGAAATCAAGACCTGGAGGGGCTCTGAGCTTTCTCATTAGATGTATTTACAGTAACTACCTTTGCTTTCTGAAACTGAATTTATTACATTTTCCTTTTTTTTTTTTTTTTCCTGAAGCAGCCACTTTAGTGTAAGAGAAGGGTAATGCTTTAGCAGCACTCGTAACATGTTTGTGTAGGTTGATTGTATGGTATCACCTAAAACACTTCCCTGGAAAGAAAACAATCTCTTACACCGAAAATACTGCAGTTCACTCATGGGCATGCAGGGGTGTACTTGAAAATATTTAGAACTTAAATGCTTCTCGGTTGCAAGAGAAAGTAGGATTGTCTTGTAACAGTACAACTTTGTGCCTGCTTCATCCTGCGTTAAACATGAGTAAGAGGCTGAGACATCTGGAGGAAAGCTTCTTGTTATTCTTGTAGAAGAAAAAAAAAAACAATTACAGAATTACTTTTATTTATAAATAAGTTATCTTTAACTTCTTACTGGAAGAAATGGGCGAGCGCATTGATGACCTTGAGAAGCATGTTGCTGACCTGATGACAGAGGCTGGGATAGAAAACACCGATGAAGAGTTGAGAGTAAAGAAACTTAATTTTTACTGTATTTTATGTATTTCCACTTACTGTGGGCAGCACCTAGCATGAAAATATTGTTTATATATTTATCATTTCCTTGGATTTTAAAGTATACTGAGATTATTTCTTTTTTTTTAAATATTTAAAATTACCTTGGATTTCTTTTTGCCAAAGAATGCTACTCCTTTTTCAAAAGAAAAACTGTAGCTTGATGCATCTGTTCCAGCTGAGTGCCACGTACAAGGGGTACTGCAAACTAATCCCAAATACGCAAACCGAGGCTGCACATTGGTAATAAAACGTGTGTGGCTTAAAGCACTCCTGCCCACCATTCCTGTCCCTCAAGTATGCTAACCTAGCTGACTGGGGATTCTCACTTGTATAAATTTATGTACATCTACTTTTAAACCTGCTTCAGCTTCCCAACGTGGCTCAGAGCACACCTCTTAAATGCCTTCGTTCGCCCCGAACACAGCAGTTGTTTGTCCTTGCAGCAGTAAGATGGGGGATGGAAAGAGCAAGGATAACTTCAGTATTATTGTCGAACACCCTGTAACGTGAAATCATGCTTCAGGATTGCATGTGAGATCTTATAATCGCTCTCTGTTGCGAATGCCACCACCCCACCCCGATGGATGCCTTAGTCAGTGATCTTAGTATTTACGAGACAGCATTGCTTCCGTGTTCTGTGGGCACCAGTGATGTCTTCTTCCTGTTGTTACACGCTTTCCTGATTCAAACTGAGACACGTCAACTAGTTTTGTCGTTTAGAGACTGCTTACCCAGTGAAAGACAGGAACGTCTGTAAATATATAGCAGTAATTTAGGCATCTATTCATTCTGATAGATGAACAGATCTTTTTGTGATAAGTTATGTAATAACTTTCAGAAATATAGAAAGACAATCCATTAAGCTGTATTTAACTGTACAGAGATCTTCCAATTTTCATGCTGAATCACATTCATGAATAATTAAACCACTAACCTACTTATTCACTGTTTCTTTGCAGCACTGAAATGAGGATGTGATCAAGGGAGAACAGCACCCCACTGAATCTGGGAGTTCACAATCAGTGTCGCTAGTCACAAAAAGCATCAGTGAACACAAACACACTTGCATCATGTCAGAATAGAACCGCAATTTTTTTTTTTTTTTTTTTAACTATAACCCCACGAAGAAAAGTAGAAAGCTGGGTTTATTCATCTAAATGGGACACTATTTCCTGTAATTAGGAAAGAACTATTAGTTTCAGGGAAGGCAAACCCACTATTTTGGATAGAAAACTATAACCTATATAGTGAACTTACCCAGTCACAAACTTTCTCAATGTATGAAAATATATTTCATTTATTTTAATATTAAAATTTTCATTATATTTCTTTGTTGCCTTTTTAACTTCCATGTTCTCAGAATAACAAGATCCTTCTATGATGAAACTTTTCCATTTGCGTGTACCATTTTGATGCTCCTTTAAATGTTTTACATTACAAAATGCACCTTATTTGATGTAAGTACAGAGGTGCTTTTGCAAAACTTCAATGAACATGAACTGTTCCGCACTAAAAGAAATGGCAGTATTTGCAGAGATTACAGCTCTTAAGTTGTTACTCTTTCCACAAGCCCACCCAAAGCTGTGCACACCTGTGCAGATAACATCATCCAGGTAAGCATGCTGTGCCAATTTCGGTTCTTCAACAGCCATATTGATGAAAAAGCCTAAAGACTTTGAGATGGATAGGAAGTCTAGTTACCAAACATGTCCTGAACAAGACATGGTAGAGTCAAAACAGGACATCTGCACTAACTTTAATGTTCTTGTACACCAAAACATTGGCACTTTTGGCAGGGAAGATTTTGTTTGAAACTTAACAGGAACCTCTTACAACAAATGCAGAAGTTTAAGCATTTTCAGGTAAAGAGAAGGTATCCTCAGCTAATGAAGGATAAATATGCTTTTTAAAACTTTGGCAGGTGTTAATACTTGCCATCTCTTACAGGGTCTCCATTAATATCAAGAAATCATTCTGATCAATGCTTTAGTCAGTGTAGATTTACAAGCAGTGTCAAACTGGGGGGAGAAATTGCTATGCTAGAGGACAGGCCAGAGAAATGGGCCAACAGGAACCTCATGAAGTTCAAAGTCAAGCGCTAAGCCTCGCTCCTTTGCCAGGGTAAGCTTATATGGCAGTGCAGTTGTGAGGGGCTGGCTGGCAAGCAGCTCTGCAGGGAGGGAGGGGGGGTCTGGTGGACAAGTTGAAAGTGGGTCAGCAGGGTGCCCTGGCAATGAAGGTTGCAGCCACATATTGGTCGGTATTAGCCCAAGTAGAGCCAGGTCATTCCTCTCTCCAACTCCTGTGAATACACACCCAGAACACGGTGTCAACTGGGGGGCTCCCCAGTTCAAGAAATATATTATTAGGCAGTTACACAGAGAGCCACCAAGATACGGTGGAGTAAAAAGCATATAAGGGTTTGAGAGATTTCTGTAAGTTCAGCCTTAAGAAAAGGCTATGGCTTGCCTTCTGGCTACAGCTACCCCATGGTTGAGCATGGGGAACAGCTAGACTCCTGTTGGAGATGTTTTACACAAGAGCGTTAATAGACACAAGCTGGAACACAGGAAATTCCAGCTAGATGCAAGAAACACTTTTTTCAACTATGAGGGTGCTCAAGCAGCGGAACAGGCTTTCCAGAAACGCCGAGGAATCTCCATCCTTAGAGATACTCAACACTGGACAGTCCTGGGCAACCTGATCAAGTGGGACCTACTTTGGGAGGTTGGACTAGACCTCCAGTAGTCCCTTCCAACATAAATGATTCCATAATTAATAACCACTGTAAACCAGATAAGTTTAATTTTACTTTCCTGACTCCTTCTAAATCCTCTAACACACACAGACGGTAAAAAAAGCATATTCTACTTTGTCATGTGACAAACTGAACCACAAGTACAGGTACCTCCTTTCTGCATAGTCTGGCTTGTTTTTTCTTAATCCTGTAAATATGGATGTATCAGTTTAAAACAAACAAACAAACAAACAAAAAACAACAACAAACCAACCCAAAAAACCAACACAACACTGGCTCCATTACTGCAGAACAAAAGTTGTCAGAAATGCAAGTGGAAAGTTTGTATGTGGCATGTGCATGCCACAGTGGAATCCAATCCAAGCCTCATGAGTATATATGCATTTTAGTATACCATTCAATAAATTAGAGGTCAAATGAGAGAAAGCACAGCTCATCCTTTCTTCAACTGTGCAGCCAGCTCCAGCACTGCAATTACCCTTTGGCACTACAGAATCTATTAAGTACTTCAAACTGACTACTGTATGCATAATCACTGTGAAAAAGAAGTCCATCACTGCAAGTCAATCAAGCTAGGGGGGAGGGAAGTCATGGAAGATATTTTCTATGAGTTCTGCTAAATATTAATAAATGCACCCTAGTGTTTTCTTGCTATTTTTAGTGGATACAGAAGACCAAGATACTGTGCAATGAAATCCTGACAGAAGTGCTAAGCCTTCATCTTCAACATTATGCATCCAATCACATTTGTTTTCATTCTCAAGCTTAATTAGCTAAAGAAAATAAAGGTAAATAAGTGAAACTCATTTTACTCTTAAAAAAGTTATAGTGTAGTTTTCCCACATATTTGCGTAACAAAAGCAAACAAAAACAGTTGAAATGTTTTTCTGCAAACAGGCTGTGTACAAAAATACATCACACCCAAAGGACACCACAGAGTAAAGGCTTTAAAAAAGTAAAGATAAAACAAGCCAAAATTCAGCTACAGTATCACTGCAGTCAGACAGTTCCAGGCTTCATGTCTTTTACTTTTCCAAACGAAATTCAAATCTTTTAAATAATTCAAAGTATGCTCAAAGTTAAGGGATTTGCAGGGGTTGTTTTTTTTTTTTATTTAATATATTATGTACACACATACACAAGAATAAATTTAAGTGGACATAGGGTTAAAAAAAAGACAGCCCCAAAGAAATGTCAGTATCTGTATTTAGTGGAATAATCTTTTGGCGATACCACCAAACCTCGACCTTTGCGAGCCCCTCTATAAACAGTTTCTATGATGTCAATCATCTCTTGCTTATCTTCCATTGCCCAGTTGATCTTGTTGTTATTACCTGTACCTAAATCAATCATGATGTGTTTATTCCTTGAAAGGGAGAGGTAAAAAAAGACAAGTTAATATAGTATTATAGTTCAGAAAAACTTTATATCCCCCCCAATAATGCTTTGTAGGATTCAAAAGAAGCCCTTATAACATCAACAGGCTTGCAAAATAAGGCTCAAAGAAAGAGCATCCTCTGTCACTCATGTTGACATTTTACCTGCTATTTCTAAAGCTAGAACAAACGCTGCAAAGATGCCCCCCAGTTTGCTACTCAGTGCAATTATCCTTCAGCATATTCCTCATTGTTTATACCATGCTTGTCAGTAGCACATTTTATCTCATCACTGTAGGTGCCTTAGCTCCAAAAATCCTTAATACTTTGGGTATATCTTTAAAGCAAGTTTGACAAGCTTGACTGCTGTAATACTGCAATATTCTATACACACAGTTTCAGATTTAAAACTAAAAACAATGGATAATAAAACCAGTTTTCACTATCACCAATTTTTACTCTATTATCAAAACACTGTTACTAGGCTAATTGGAAAACAAGCCATTTTTCTATTTAATCGGTTTACTCTTTTGTAGAGCAAAAAAAAATATAAGCACCAGTATGCTGATATGCATTTAGAAGCGATCTACTGAGACGCTGTACTCAACACACAAAAAATTTAACTGAATTACATTCTAGAACCATCATGTACCTGAAGAAAAACATGACGGTACAGGGATCGTACAACTCATACATCTTGTTGAAGTCTGGTACTTCAGTGATATCCACAAGATAAATGACAGCAAAGTTTTTCACCTAAACAGAAGAAAACAGGAAATATAAAAGCAATATATATTACCAAGCCTTTGATTATTTTTATTACCGATTAAAAGGCATAACCTTTTATTATTGCAACATTTATTTTCCGAAACACTAAGTCATAAAAATCACAGTAAATAGTCTTGACATTTTTAACCACAACCAATTAACATAGAAAATATTTTTAAATATAGCCAAGATGCTCATTTCACATCCAGTATCAACTAGAAAGATATTATGCTAAATCAACATCCAGAGAAACAAATGCCCTTTATATACAACTGAGACCTCACAGCAACATGCGCAGCCCTAAACAAGTAGAGTAACTGCTTTGTGCAAGCCTAGCTGACACATTTTGCCTCTGTTGTCAGCTGCTTATAGACTTCAGAAAATTAATGATCTAAAGTGCCCTGGAGCCTGCCTCCAAGCATTTTTTTTTCCTCTCTAAACCATCTAATTTGTTTAACAAGGTTCATTAAATGAAAATAAAAAATCATAATTTAATAATAAAAACTGATAGCTTTTTTGAGAGGTGTAAAGCTAAAACAGGACCTTAAAAATTTAATTGATAATGAAAGAAAGACCCTGATGTGGAGCTATTCTCTGGGCAATTCCGGTAAAATAGGCTTTAATTTTGCAGAGTTACTGAATTAAATGCACAAGAATCCCTCCCCTTTAATGTCATAGTTAATGTCTTCATTCCTGAAAGAAAACCACACCACATTCTTGGTTCCTAGATGTAGCATATTTAAGTAGAATTAGGGGAAGTTTTCATTTCTAAACTTACATGTACAGTAGAAATTAACACACACACATATCAAAATATAAGTCAGTAGGCATCTAAATTACATAAACCTTTAACTGTAAGGTATATTATCAAATACTCATGCATTATGCCATGAACACACAACCTTGCCCCTCCTTCCTCACATACAAATACAATTTCGTTCCTTCCCATTTGAATACACAAAATTACCAGTCTGAGGTAACACACATGGTCTAAGATTTATGACAAACTTAGTGTTTGTCACAGTACTTCCCACTCGTTAATTTTGCTATCAGATGTCTAGAAATGCTACGATGAGTATAATTTCTGCTAGATGTAAAGATGTTTTACTTTAGTCCAAAAAACAGGATTAGACTGTACCAGAAAAATATTATATACGGTGTACCCTGTACTTAAATATCCTAGCAGACACTTTAATTGAGAAAGCATGGAGA
Source organism: Morus bassanus (assembly GCA_031468815.1). Taxonomy (NCBI): domain Eukaryota; kingdom Metazoa; phylum Chordata; class Aves; order Suliformes; family Sulidae; genus Morus; species Morus bassanus. The sequence goes on along the minus strand of CM062567.1, from coordinate 64,501,212 downwards.
TGTTTGTTTACAAAAAGACAGAACACGCAGTAAATAAATTCCGATGGACTGGGGCTTCAAGACAATTTCCAAATTATAAAAATTAATCACACTTCAAAGATGTAAATAAGTATTAGTAGCGAGGAAAGTAAAATCTCTTCTGGAGTGAAACTGCATTTAAGTAGTTTTTACTGTTCTTTTATGGAACCAGCTGTAGTCCTAGACTCCATCAATAAGCTAATGAAAACATCCCATTTAAGCCATGTTCCAAAACAGGTAAGATGTAAAGCCTTGAAAACCCAAGTTAGTCATAATATCAAACTCTAACACCTGCTGAAGTGATCACTCATGCCCATTTCAATTTTATATGAAAGACTTCTAAGAAACTTAGTGGGATGTTCAGAGTCAACAATTTAGCTGAGAAGTGACTGAAGTTACTCCCTGGTTAGCCTTAAGAGGCAAAAGACAGTAGTTGTTCGGGGGTTTGTTTGTATCTTAAAACCTGAAGAGCCGTTTTCATTTCCTCCTATCATTTCTTCTTCCATCGTGCTGACATTTTTAGCATCAGCAGCACAGCTTCATGATGTGGGGAAATTTCTAGCACACGTTCAGCAACTTCAACAAACTAAACATAATCTTTGAACAAGTATTTAATTTCGAGATTAGAAAACTATTTTAAGTTAAATCAAGCATTAATACAACATTCTTCGGACCTGCTTTGTTCACTGAAAGATTAGTCCAAGGAGATTATATGTTGCACCAGAAGACTACTACAAAAGCACTGCTAAACCAAAGTTTTACTTCCAAGAACTGTGTACTCCACATAGCACTGGAAAAACAAAACTTTTAAAGTTAGTTTTACGTTATATACATTTAATTTAGTTGAGCTGTTGAAGATCCGGAAACGTTTGTCACTAGCAATGAACATCAATAGCCTAAGATTTTAGAAAAGAGAACCAGAGTTAATGAATGCATTAGCTTATCTTCTGAAACTCAGATACTATTCAAGTCTTAAATAAGTTTTTACATATATCTTACTCAAAAGGACTGGAGCATTCAAATCACCTTTGCACAGCACGTATGCACGTTATCACCGCAGTCCAAGTATCTCACACATTAACTGAATCTTCCTTCTCTCCTACACGGGAATAAAAGCACAGCTACCTGCTTTTATAGAAGTGAAACTGATGACAGACACCTGCTCAAAAGCTTATATGAAGTCTAAAGCAGACCTCAAAGCTAGATACGGACTCTCAGATTTTAATTCAGAACTTTAAAAGTGGCTCTATTCTTTCACCCTTGCTTTTGTAATTTCAAATCTGACAAGATTACTACCCCAAAACCACTCAGCTTGCAAGTGCATTGAACAAGGATGTGTTTTGTCGAGTTTGGACACTGGCTGCCAAGGCTGACCTTGACGTGGGCCCTTGCCATGCAACACTGCAATGTATGTGGCAGCAGGAGATTGGGATTCAAGCCCAAGATTGAACTAGATAACAACATGGGTAAGAGGCTAAATATGGAAAGGGCGATGCAGAAACACTACACTGGCCATAATATCTACTGTTTAGTGGCCATGCCAGCCCAGGCAGGCTCGTCACCGCGAGACATTTTATTTCAACACAAGACAAGCCCTGCAGAACCACTCAAATGTCTCTCTCTGCACAGTATTGACCAGTTTTACAGCCTGAAGAAGCACTTACTGTCTCAGACACAACATTGGAGCCGAGATACAGCAGTACAGAGCCAGCTTCACAGCAGTACAGAGCAGCATCTGAGCCAGCTTCACACACAGACAGCTCTAATTCACAAGGCTTTAGCTTAGGCTTCATTTTAAGCAAAAGCAGTTGAAGTATTTCTGGATTCAGGCTGGTATTCAGGCAGGAGTAGATCTATACGTGAGCTAGTGAGTCTGTGGAAATAAACCAAAGCTTAACCTATCCCTGTCCATCGGGACATGAATCCATCGCCCAGACAGAGCCGTCAGTTCAAAAAAACTACACTCCTATATAGAACAAGCTTCACTATCATTTCAAGGCAGTGGTTGCTAAGAAGTTTTCTTTCTGACTTTTGAGTTATAACTGGGGATACAGTATGGAGACTTCAGAACAAGAATTAAATACAACTCTGTGCAAGCTAACCATACTAAGTAAAAGCAGTTGCAGTTTTAACAATTGACACTACACTGAGGTTGTTAATGTAAAGCAACATTTTACTGTCCAGACCACAGGCAAAAAACCTTGTGGTATTTTAGAAGTTGACACATAATAACACAAGTTTATTCTTAAAGTACTTAAGCCCATAACATACACTAAAATAGAGTAAATTTGTTGACAGTTAAGAGCTGCTTTCCGAAAAAAAACCCCACCCTCTAGTGACAGACCTCCTTTTGGACCACTCCACACTTGTTCAACACCTGAAGATAAAAACATTTCCAGCAGAAAAACAAGACAGATGTTAACTTTTGATTGTATTTATTTCTGACACTCTGACTTCCTTCATCCATCTTTCGAGTCAAAACTTCCTCTGTTTTCCAAGGCCATTGTAGACTTACTTTCATGAGTTGGGCTTCAAATTTGATGGGGGTGGGGTTGTTTTTTTTTTTTTAATTACTGTAGCTTCACAGATTAGTCTACGTTACTCAGTGCGCATATACAAAACCCAAAAGTATATTATTGCCTAGCCACAGTTACAGGCTATTTTAATACTTCACAGAACTGTATCTGCTTGGGTGGACTAGTATTAAATCTTTAAACAGAATGGCTCAAGACTATAAAGCAGAGGAATCTATGGGACCCTTAGCATCAGATACATATTCCGTATCCTATCTTGATCAAGAGCACACACTTAACTGGTAAATAGGAAACACAGATATAGGAAAAATCATGCCAGATGAAATAAATCTCATTTGTCCTCCAAAATTCTCCCTCCTGACTTTCTTCATTAACAATGTAATTCCAAAAAAAATTAATGCATTCCTACAACATGAGATCGCCAAAGCAAAATGATCAATGACTAGGAAGAATGGCAATAATCATGAAGTTTCTTTAAATTTCTGTTAGGGGTAATAATATATTTTTTTTTCCCTGTTAAGATTTCAGCTCCCTTTAAGAAGCAAATCTCAACAGTCACATATTACCTTATGGCCCAAAGTACATACAGCAAATACCTAAGGAAATCGGAGACAAGATCTAAGATTCCACCTTCTCATCTTCCTAACCAGTTTCTAGACAATGTTTTTTATGTTTAGATGTCTTTATGGACAAGAAAAACACAGGGGAAAAAATACAGAAAGTGAGACTAGCTTTTGCAACAAGTCATTCAAGTTGAAGGCAGCAAGCAGACTTGCCATTATTGAACTGAAAGAGGCTGCAAACACAGTAAGTACAAACTTCAGCGTCTGTACTGTCAATATTTTTTTGAATTTTTTTTCTTGCTAATTATGCTGTAAGTTTAAGTGGTAAATTTATGGGCGAAAAGAGAAAGACATTATACTGCTGAGGGCAATACGTACAGCTAACAATTCTGATAACTATAGACATGAGTAAATGGATTAGCTTTGCTCAACCTTGATTACAAACACTAGTAACTATAATACCAGCATAGTTTTTCCATAGTTCCCTCTTCCCCCCCTTTTCTTTTCCTCTCTCACTTTTCATGTAACCTTAACAGGAAGGCAGAGGCACAACTAATGTTTGAGCAAAAGCCACAGCTCTTCACATTCTGATTATGGTTAAACAAATGCAAAACATGTGAACAAACCTCCCTAAACCCACACTGACCCGATATAACCTCTTGTGAAACCAGGTCACTTTAACCAACAGGGTATCTGATTTATAGTATTCATTCCTAGATAAATCACAGTTTTAAAAGATTTCTTTAAAAAGTGTTACTAAAGTAATTTAGCAGCCAAAGCCCTTTATTTCAGAGGATGGGTTTTTATAATTGTAAGCCTCCTTTTTTAAAAAAAAAAAAGTGTATTTTTAAAAAAGGTGTTCCAGAGGGATTTTATGAAGCTCCATTCTTTGATGTTTGGTTGAAACCCTGACAAAGCAGAAGTCTAATATCTTACAATCATCATTTGTTTTGAAACTCAGTGAAGCCTTGCTTCTTTTTCATGTAACACTGGGGGGGAAAAAGGGTCAACTGTAAGTGGAGTACATTTCACTGAAAGCAATCTGCTTTGTATTTTTGCCCCAAATTGAAAAAATCCTGTTTTGCTATTACAAAGCCCAGATAAGTATTACCACTACCCAAAAATATGCTGCAGACTAAAATAATATTGCACCATGGTATCAAATGGAAAATATGGCTACATTTTCTTCAAATGTAGCATGCGATTACAGCATGTTAACATTCTGTATTATTCTCTAGTATAAACACCTGTACAATTGGAACTTTTACTCACTCTTTAAAACAGCAGAGATCCAAACATGGCTTGTAAGCAAGAGGATGAGGAAGGATCTCCCCCTTTAATCTGCCATTTCTGCAGAGGGAGATTTTTAAATAAGAAGTTACATTGTTCTTTCTTTCCCCAGCCACCCCTAACTGCCAACACGCCCGCCAAACAGCCAAGCATCCTGCAAGAAGTGGATACTAACAGTATCTGAGCATAAGACACTCCCACCATGTTAAACACAAAATGACTAAATTAAACCATATCACAATTCCTTACTGTATCCTATTATGCCTTAACATTTGGCTATAGGTATAGATCTTTCACTGTAGGGATTTTAGAGACAGAAGTTCATTTATTTAAAGATAACATTAAAAGAAAAAGGAGTACACCAAGAAAAGAACTCTGTGTCAAGTTACGCAGTACGCACACAATTTTACATGAAGATAACAGACTCCTTCTCCTACCCAAGTTACTATTTCTGGTTCAGATTTTTTTGCTTCATTTTCTATGTGGTTCACTTAAAGAAGAGCTGTCAATTTTATACATCTATCACTGTGCAAAACCTTTACCAAATACATGAAAGGATAAATTGTAGCTGACTGCGTATGTTAACTGCCTAATTTTTCTTCAATATCTATTTTTCTTAAGTGAGAGACCAGCTGTCAGCAGGCATTCAGTTTCCATCTGAAACAGCTTCAGAGTCTGGCTCCTAAAATTTAATTCAGGCCATGTAACTCAAAGGAATGCCATCTGTCTCCACAAAGAATATTGCTGACATATTAATGTATTGTCCCGTATATTTTAGGATCTCACCATTCTTAAGAGTCAAAATGAAAGTAACTTTTGAAGTTATTCAAATGGAAATCTGAAGCTACTATACATCCTGACTGTAAAGTGACAGTGCTGCATTACAAAGAGCCACAGCAGTCCTACTACCAAGCACTTGTTTCTGCCTGAAAGCTGACGTTCATTAAATGATGGATTATTAACAGGCAGCGATTTTGATTTCACTCTTTTCACCCCATTACACACTACAAACATCGGTACAGTCGATGACTTTAGGAGACACTCATGAAAGCAAACCAAACAGCTTTCTCACTGCCTCCTAAAGCAGGAGTACCTCTCCAGAAACCGAGTTATAACCTGCCTTAGGTCAAGCTTCGTATAAATCATTAGAGACACTGAGCACAGAGAGCGACCGCCTGACGCTACAGCTCCAGTTTACCTTCTCAGCAATGCTGTACAACACTTCATCCATTTTCATGCAGGTCGGGTCCCAGTCGTGCCCGAAGCGGATGACCACGACTCGGTCTTCCTCCGAGAGGATGGCCTGGTCCACCTGCCAGCCGTTGTGCAAGTGCGGCAGCATGTACGACATCCTGACGGGCGGGCGGCGGCCCTGCGGGACGACACCAGCCACCCGGCAGCTGACAGCCCCGCCGCCCTTCGCACGGCCCCGCCAGCCACCCGCGGCGGCAACACACCCCCCTCCCCGCCCCGCGGCGGGCCCAGGCCAGCGTTCGGCGGCCGCGTCACGATGCCGGCACGGTGCCGTCACCTCGCCGGGTCCGTGCGGGGCGCCGGCGGCCGCCCTGCCCGAGCCCCCTGCCCCAGCCCCGCTGCCCGAGCCCAGCCCGCCCCCGCCGCACCCCGTGGGCGTCCTTCTCTCGGCGAAATGGGGCGACGGAGCCGCGGCCTGAGAGGAAGCGGAAGTGAGACAATACGTCCGCACGGCCGCGGGAAAATGCGCGCTTCCGCCCCGCGGAGAGGGCGGGGGTTCCCTCAGTGGGCGGGGCAGGGCGCGCCGAAGGGGCGGGGTGGGGCCGCTCGGACCATACCAAGTGTGAAGGCGGGAGGGGCGGAAGAACGGCTTGGACCGTACCAAGCGGGGGAGGGGGGCCGGGCCGGGCCGGGGCGTCCCCGCGCATCGCCGCAGGAGCGGCATGGCGGGGCCCGCGAGAGCCCCTGCCTCCGGGCGGGGCCGGGCGGCCGTGCCCCGGGCGGAGCGGGCGCAGGCGGTGCCCCCATCCCACCCACCGCGGGGCCGGCCCCGAGCGAGGCGGCCCGGGCGGGGGCCCGGCTCCTGGGCGGGGGCAAGAGGGCGACCAAAGGGCGGCGACGCTGGTGAAGGGTCTGAGGAGCAAGTGTTATGAGGAGCAGCTGAGGGAGCTGGTGGTGTTTAGCCTGGAGAAGAGGAGGCCGAGGGGAGACCTTATCGCTCTCTACAACTACCTGACAGGAGGTTGTAGTGAGGTGGGTGTTGGTCTCCTCTCCCAGGTAACCAGCGATAGGACGAGAGGAAATGGCCTCAAGCTGCACCAGGGGAGGTTTAGATTGGATATTAGGAAAAATTTCTGTACTGAAAGAGTGGTCAGGCACTGGAAGATGCTGCCCAGAGAGGTGGTGGAGTCACCATCCCTGGAGGTGTTCAAAAAAACATGTAGGAATGGCACTTTGGGACATGGTTTAGGAAGCATGGGGGTGTTGGGTTGGCGGCTGGACTTGATGATCCTAGAGGTCTTTTCCAACCTTAATGATTCTGTGATTGATTCTATGATTCTGGGGTTCTATTTGGACACACCGGGTAAATGTCATTGAAGAAACTTAGCTAAGATTGTATTAGGCCAAGATGTTCTTTGTATACGTTAAAACTAAAGAACACTAAACTATCTTTAATTAGCAGAACAGACATTCAGGGTTCTTGGAGAAGGACTGAGCAGACTGATGAAAGGGAACCCCCCCGCCTCAGACGAAGGCGGTGTGCTCTAACCAAGAACATCCTGGAGCAATTAGACCTTAGGGAGAACAGCGAATCAGGATGTTTTATGTATTTAATCCAACTTGGTAAGAACTAAGTGTCCTTTGGGTGAAGTATCCTCATTATAATACTAAAAATCACGCCCATAGGCCGGAAAGCCCCCTACTCAAATAAGCCCCTCACTCTCTGAGCATGCGTGGTAAATTTAAAGGGAGCTGCACCTTTAAGGTGAAGTAAGAAAGAAACTAACCAACGACTCCCTGGCGGTCGTGAACATGACGTGCTACTGACACATTTAACTGTATAAATAGCTAGTGCGGTGTTGACCCGGGGCGCTTGATTTGCGGGAAACCCCCGAGCAGCCCGGCTTTGCACAGCCCTGAAATGAACCAGCCGCGTCTCCGCTGAGCGTGTGACTGTCGGCTCGTCGCGCACCGGCGGCGGGCCCGCTTTCCGCACAACACTGTGTCTCCGTTGAAGGCACCAGCAGCGACGCCAGGGCGTTTTTCAGCACTAGGTTTCAGAATTGGGAACCGGGGCGGGGACTGGGGGGGTGTGGGAGCGGGCGGGGAGCCGGGGCTGCCAGCTCTCGGCTCCGCCAGCTGCCGTCAGAGCCGCCCGCTGACGGAAGAGGTGGCGTCAGAAAGCAGCCGGCCCTGGTTAATGGGGTGGTTCTTGCTCAGGTAATTCGTTTTCTGCTACGGAGCAGTTAGCGGGAGGAATTTGGTTTGGGTAACGCATGCTATTAACTTTAATTTAAAACAGAGCTAGGAAAAATTATGTAAGTTTATTTTGGCTGTGATTTGGCTAAGTCCAAAGTGATACAGCAGTGCCAGTCAACAAGCTAGTAGTGAGTCAAGCTCCACAGAAGCTTAACTTGAGTGTTTCTGTTTTTCTAAGGAGGCCTTATTTCTTAATACTTAAGCGTGGTTCTTTTTATTTGCCCACTTGTCTCAATCTGATTCATACCTTCAAAGTTTTCTTTGCAATGCCAGGACTGGAACTTATTATCAGCACACATACATTATTATCAGTGTTATATTTGATTATAGATGCATGCATATGTGGAATCATCTTATATAAATAGAAAATGTGAGGAGAGACAGCTTTAAAATAAAAAGAGAGTTAGTGATAACTACAGATCATACTAGCCCGAAACCAAAATTGTCATATCCTTAACAGGTGTTACATTTAGCAGGCTGGACAAGACATCTGATATCTGAATAATTATGTTCAGGAGCAAAGCATTCGATCTCTTAAAACCTATTCCCTTGGTGTCTGGCCAGCCCAATTTGGCTTATAAATGTATTCATCCAGCTATTACGCCTCACGGACATCGCTGTCGCAGGAGAAGTGTGGATTACAGACAGAGGTACAAGACGTGCCCAGGTAGTGCTGGAGGACGAACAATAAGTGCTCCTCAGACCAAGGTTGGTATCTGGAGAGCCCCCTTCCCTCTGCAAGGTTCCTTTAAGTGTTTTTAGTTTACTGCTGTCAATATAATTTTTCAAGGTTGTACCTGGTACTAGCAGAACCCCAGTTCTTGAACCAAAGCTGCAGTCTATGAATGGTTCACACGTGTATCAAACATGGCTGAGATTGTGGTGGGCTCAGCACATCCACACTAATGAAAAGATTAATTACATGTGACTAGCCTGTTTCTAGTGCATCAGCTGGCTTGTTTAAAGCTAAACCAGCTCATGCTGCACTGCACTGTGGCTTCCTTATGGGCCACTTTTCTGCCTGTGAAGTTTAAGAAGTGCTTCTAAAATGAACGTGGGTCTGACTCTGACCTTTGTGAGTGGTGTTTTGTAATGGAGGAGGAAATGGTGATGAAAGCAAATGGTGTAATACAGTGCTGCCTTACTGGCATCTGCCAGTCAGTTGATCATATCCAGCGCCCAGTTTTCCATCACTTAACAGCATAAGCTTTAGTTGCTGTCCTATCTAAGTTGCTGCAGGAGCATCAGGTTCTGATCATCAAGAAGCTGGACAACACTGTCACAGTATGACATCAAATCTTGTCTTTTATTCTATGTGTCATTCATTCTGGAGGATTAATGTAGTTTATCCTTCTAAGGTCATGTTTTTTGATACTCTTAAGAAATATACAGACTACAGCTGGAGAAATTGCAGTTCTCACATACAGGCCTGGCAGGGTTCCAAACACTTCAGTTGGCAAGAAATAGATTAGATATATTTAAGAACATGGTATTCCTTTGCACCATTCATCTCATTGCTTTGTTTGCTGCTGTTCAGAACTGGCTAGTGTTATCAGAGATGCTGTTTGTGGTGAACTGCAGACCTGTCCTAACATGGAGGCCCCCTCTAGCCCGTGTACAGCAGCAGACTGGAACTGAGGCAGAAATGCAGGTCGAGGCCAGGATAAAGCAGTATAACTGGTGTGGAGATTGTAAGCGTTTAATAGATGCCGTTGGGATAAGCCTGAATTTGCTCAGGAGAAGGGTAGATACAGTTTGACAGAAAATTCCAATCGGCATTGATGCATTTTTGTCACACATTTGAATTCTGGTTACTCGCTGAAGGCTTGCGCGAGAGGACTGAAGCAGCAGGAAATCTCTACCCAGCACTGTGTGCCCAGAATAAATCAGCATACTGCTGTGGAAAATTGTTCTGATTCAATTAGCACCACGTCAGGTTTCCTGGACCCAAATCTAAGACACGGTATGGGACAGAAACCTAAAGCGAGTGGAGCACAGCAAACAGAATTGTAGGAAATTAGACACAAATGTTAAGACATGCAGCAAATCTTCAGCTACCATTTTCATCAATAAGGGCTGCCTCTAATTAGGTGTGTGTCTGTCTGCGGACCTCTGTCTTACTGCAGGATACAATACATTTGCATGGGTGTTGCAGAGAGGACTGGGCTCAAAACTGTCTGGGAAGGGGAAGAGTTCTAGTATGAAGAACTGTGTTGTCAGTGGGACTTAAGAGTATCACCTCTAGCGTTCTTCCCCACTGGTTCAGATTATAGGCATGGATACGCTAGATTTTGCGGCAGGTAAGTTCAGGTACAGATCTGGATGTTTAAAACACTGAAGGCAATCAGTGTAGCAGCTGTCCAAGGACGGCCCGTCATTGTGCAAATCTGTTAGACCTAAACCATTCCTGACAGATGTTTGTCCGAACCACCTGAGCCTCAGTACCTCCCTACACTACCTGCGGCTTCACCAACCATAATCAATAGGCAAGAAACTTGGAGTATCTTTCTAGCAGCCTCTGTTTCACACCACTGCTTATAGAAATGAATTTGTGAATAAGGTTGAGAAGCTATCAGATTTGTCTGAAATCACTATTGATTCAGGACTAAAGTGAAACTATTTGAGAAGAACACCTTGTAGACTGGATTTAGACCTAAGGGAGTGGATATTCCTTGGTGTTATAGTCTAAATCAGCACTTAGTGAAAATACTGGGAAGTAGCCTAATGTACCACGAGTACCAACTGACTGAGGGTTCATTCTGTGTCATTAAAAGCAGTACTGAGTTCCATCAGTTTCCTGTTTTACAGATGTGAATTTAAATGATCACTACAGCGTCACTCCTTTAAGGGTGTTCTCCTAAACAAGGGAGTATTTCTTCTATTCTCCTATTGCAGGTCATGGCAGAAGAAGAGTTGCCGGGTGTTTTGATTCTGGATATAGGAGGAACTCATGGTGTGCTAGAAAACCTTGCAGCACTTTTGAAGAAACACTTTCGCCTTATCACCATGAAGGAATTTCTTGAAAACAAAAAAGAAATGAGCAAAAAAATCCAATCTGTTTTCGTGTTTGAGTGCAGGCCAACTATTGACCAGGAACTTCTAGAAAGCCTGCCTAATTTAAAGGTGATTGGAAACTCTGGAGTTGGAGTCGATCACTTAGACTTGAAAATGATTTCTAACTTTGGCGTAAAAGTGACCAACACCCCACATGCCGTGGCAGACCCAACAGCAGACATAGGAATGGCCTTGATGCTGGCCTCTGCCAGAAGACTAGTAGAAGGTAATGTTTTAAATTTGCCTGGATCTTAGCTACTTCTTTGGCATATCTCACTTTTACTGTGATACAGATGATCTGTCAAAATCAATATTTGGGATGCTTTTACAGGGAAAAATATTTCTGAGGGCTCCATTTTCAGAGGCCTCTGCTTTTCCTGTGTCCCACTTCTTTTTAAGGCAATGGTGACAAGAGTAAGGCCTTTGTCTAAATTACATACTTCAAAGTCACTTGTGGTATCCTGTTTGGAGCAATGTCTGGGGCTTAATTCTCTGGCTGTTCACTGGGTGGGTTGTTTATAGCCATAAAAACTGAATACAAAATGCATCCAAATCAAATGTCACCGCTTCTCCATTTCCCCTTGGAACAAGTGTTAGGAGCTACAGGAAAGTACAAAGCATTAATGGCCATGTCCCCATCTCTAGAGCAGTAATTAGTATAACTCTTCATTTTTTCCTGCTTCTGCAAATAGTTTGACTAAATCAATGGGTTGTATTTCCAGAAGAGCATCAGCGTTATTATCGAAATAGCTGATAATCCTTTTGACAAAGTTATTCCAAAGTATACTACCATCATCAGTTTGTGTCCTTAAAGGCAGGTTCTTTCCCCACATGCCCTTACTACACCATGCCTTTCAGGGGAAGAAAGGTGTCAGTAGAGACTATCACAAGAAGTTGCCTCTGTGTTCAGGGACTCACAGTGTTTCTGTCACCGCTGCTCCACCTCTGAGCATGAAATATCACCTCTTCCCCCGTGATGTTTTCTCACTGTTGCATCTTGCTGGACCTGAAGTTCTTTGTATAAAATCTCATAGAGATCCCCGGCTGAGCTGGAATTTGCAACCTTCACCCCCACTCAAGCAATGGGGCTGCTTTGGGTTGTAATCCAGGAGAGAAATGGTGAGATTTACCCCAGCTAAAAAAAAGTTAAGTCAATGCTTGCAGGGGTGGTAAGTGTCAAAGAAGCTATTTTTGAACTTCCAAGAAAATACTCCAGCCACAGAAGGGTTACTTCCCTGAGAAGCCATTCCTCCCAGCACAGTACCCACCCGGGAGCCTCCCCACCCTGCCCTGTGTTACTGGCTCCAGCCCTGGCTGTCGCAGAGAATGGCACCATCCAGGCCCTTCTATAAACCGGTCAAAATTAGCAAGGATGTTTTGTAAGGGGTGCTCCAGAGCCCCACTGCTGTGATGATGAGAAACTTTTTCTTTCCCCCAAACCTACGTTTATGGTCAGTTGTACCCATCAGGCTGCCAGATTGCAGTTTCTCCAGAGACGAAGTATTTTGCTGTTGACTGGCTGGGAGTGGAAGTGACCAGAGCGACGCTTGGGATCATCGGGATGGGCAGCATTGGGTACAAAGTGGCTCAGAGAGCCAGAGCCTTCAACATGAGGATCCTGTACCATAACAGGAACCGGAGGTAAAAGCGTCTGGTTTCTGCATGTAGTTGGTCAGGGGGCAGTGATGGAAACCACAGCTCTCCTGGGTCCCCAGTCTCCCTAGTGTTACGGAAATTACTCATGCCAGCTGCCATAACAGGGTTCGACTCTAGGTTTCTGCTGAATCAATAAGAGATTCTTCCATAAAGTCCTTTTTATTAATAGTGCTACAGGTCGAGCTGGGTGCTTCTGAAGAGGGACCTCGAAGGAAGAAATCCCTGGGCAATTACACCCTTACAATCTAAATTCCCCACCCGTCGTGACACTTTGGACCAGTAGTAATATTAGGGTCTGGGATCTTCCTGTTCTTCATTGGGTCCTTTCATTGTCTGCAGGCTGGCTGTTTCTTGTCTTATCTCTAAGGTTGCAGCTTCTGTTAATGAATGTAGCTTCCTTATCTTCTGGCTTGAAGCGGCTCCGGGGCCTTCTTTTACTTGACTAGGTAAAAGTTCAACACACCTGGGTGAGAGTTCACAGCTTGTGGCCTAAGGCTTCAGCAAATTTAGCTGCTAATGCTAAGCAAATTATGCAAAACAAGTTCTATATAAGTAGTATACCAGATCACACAACACTAGGCACTTGTGACAGTTATGAGCAGCATGAGGAGCACCAGCATGCTGCCATTTCCTTACTTTGACACCCTACTGCTCCCCTTGGGAAGCACCTCCCCCTCACCTCCTATGCTCACTCTGCCCTGGTTAGCTACTAGCAGTTTGGAACAAGGGCCGTGTAACCTTTTGAAGATGTTGTCCAAGCAAACCAGGCCTTGTGCTCTCGTTGTGTCCCATGTCCTGCCAAACTCTTCCTCAGGCTTCTAACATCATCCCTGGCCCACCCAGCCAGTCACCCCTCTCCTTAGCCCAGCCACGTCACTCATCACACTGGCACCAATGACGGGTCTTAATTTCTCTTAGTTTTATAGTTCCCTTTCTTTCAGATTTCACTTCCCCTTCATTCCTTTTCCACCCTAAGTCCTAACTCACATGTCAGGCAAGGAGAAGCTCTACAGGGAGTGGCATAGATGCAGGAGGGAAGAGTGGGGTCTGACTGCATCCCCAACCTCCTATACCTAATATCGCCTGCATGCTTCGCTTTCACACATACATCACTCCTTCAGTGTCCTGCCACTCCTCTAGCCTCTTGCTCCCTCTAGCCCACATCCTTCCCTCCTCCCTTCCACCATCTGTACCTATCAATGTCTTTTCCTTTACTTTAGCCTCAAACCTCTCAATCTCTGTGCTGTTCCAGATCCCTCCTAGGGTTGGCTGATTGTTAAAGCCAGTTAGAAGTAGTTGTGTCAATTTGGATATGTGCATTTTTCCTTCAGACGAAAGGAGGAGGAAGAGGCAGTTGGTGCCCACTACTGTGAGAAGATGGAAGACTTGCTGCAGCAATCTGACTTTGTTATGTTGGTCGTGAACCTGACTCCCGAGACTCGCAAACTGATTGGGAAAAAGGAGCTGGGGCTGATGAAACCCACAGCTACTCTTATAAACATCAGCCGAGGTAGGATGGTCTAAAAGCACTGTTTGTGGCTCCCCAGTTAAGGCTGTGTTTTGTCTGGTTATGTTGACATTCCTCCCGCCAACCTCAGTCAGTGATAACCCTGTATTGTTTGAGTCATGAAGTAGCTGGCAGTCTACAAATGAATGACTTATAGTGATGCTATGTGTTCAAAGGTCCTATGGAATTTAGGGATGCTCAGCAGATATTCTGTTCTCTTTAGCCTTATCCTAAAGACAGCTTTTTTTAGTGGAAATAACTGAAAGGTTTATCATCACCAATGGTGAATGGGGTACAAGGAAAAACATAAGTTTCATTTGGAACAGCTACATAGAAGAGAAACCTCACATGGGATTACAGATCTGTTGACACTGAACAAGCATATAAGAGGGAGGTTATAGTTTCAGTAAACAAAGTGGAGATAAAAGAGTGGAAAACTTAAAGAGATTAAATGATTTGTCTATAATAATACAGGAAGTCAGGGTCAAAATGAGGAAAAAACTGAAACTGGTCACATCCCAGGAAAAGCCTTATGCAGTGGACCATAATCATCCTCTAATTAAAGATTAATAAATAAAATCTCTGTTTTGTTTGGTTAATGGTTATTAGAAAGACATTCTACTTTCTAACAAGATGAAGATCCTGTAATTTTTCTCACTAGACCCTTGAGACCTTTCCCCACTCCGAGGTAAAAATGTGTTCATGAACTTGTCACGATAGCAAGATTTCATTTCAATGCAGGTGCAGTTATTGATCAAGATGCATTGGTCGAAGCTCTCCAGAATAAGGTTATTAGGGCTGCCGCTCTGGATGTGACACACCCGGAGCCTCTACCAAGGTAGAGAAACCTGTTTTCCATTCTATTAATCTGAAATGTTTTAAACTATGTACAAAAGTGTGCTCATAATCTTGATCTCCATGGGGAGTCTCTCTCACTGTTTAAGGGCAAAACCTCAGCCTGTCTCACACATTCATAAATAAACGACAAACTATTTGCCTTTCCCACATCTGTCACCTCTTTGCCAGCCTAACTGACAGGCAAGGCAATGAGACCAATAGAGAGGAAGAAGAAATGGGTAAGCAGGCTTCCCACAGCTTTCTGCTGGTTCTGTGCTTGTGGCCCTTTTATCTCAACATGGCATTGCTGTTTCCTGAGGTTGGTTCTTAACAATTAGCATGGGATAGCTGCAGAGTAAATTCCCTGTGTAATACATTCTGTTATTTCTGTTTCTTACAGAGATCATCCTTTATTAAAATTAAATAACATCATCATAACCCCTCACATTGGAACTGCAACAGTCCAAGCTATCCATATGATGGCAGAAGAAGCAATATCAAATATGTTGGCTGTTCTCAATGGCCAGCCCATTCCAAGTGAAGTGCTTCCCAAATGATGTGTGCCAGACGATATCACTAAATCTCATATGTATGGGAAGGCACTGTTTCTTACAGTACCTCTTTAAAAAACAAAGCAACCTGTTCCTGCACTGCTCTTGTTGTCTTGATACTGCAAAGCTGTCACCTCACTAGAATTGATCTGTACTGTTTTTTACAATTCTGAAAAATAAAGTGGAACTTAAAAAAGGGATTTGTCTGAGGATTTTAAATTGAGCAGTTATGCACTTTGGTATCTTCAGACCATTTCTGTTTCCAGTACTTACTGCTGCATAGTCGTAAGCAAGTACACCAAGCAGTTTGTGTAACGCTCTCAAATACATTATAGGTGAATTAAGCATTAATTCCCTGCAGAAATTTGACTGTATCCTGAAACACTTTTCAGCCAATATTGCAATATTATATTTTTATATCAAAACACTGAAGAAAGCAGAATCCTTTGAAATGATCATAGGCCCAAGGTTTTCTAATGTAAGAAGAGCTCTGCTTCATCTACATGTTAAAGCAAAGCAAAGCAAATAGTTGAAAAAGTGTCTTTGATTTTCCTGAAGGGATCCTTTGAAAACCAAAGTAAATCCCAAGAGATTTAGTTCCTTCATGCAGACAAAAATGATGCATTTATCTTGACTGGCCATGAAACAATGGTAGATCTACCACTGAAATCACATGGGTAAGGGTACAGCCTAAAGCAAAATTAGTGATCAGTCCTAACTTCCAGCCCAGGGCCAAGCTTTTTCTTACATTCTCTTTCCTATGAGCAAGCAACAAAGTCAGAAAATCTATTAAAATGTTTGTCACTAACATAAAATCTGGAAGCTTTTCCATTATTTTGCAATATGGTCAGGCTTCTTGAAGGGATGGTAAAATTAAGTTTTAGCACAGGAAATGTAGACAGGCCAAGAGTTAGACATTCAGATGCAAACAGTGAAATACTACTAACAAGACAACAGCAAGTATTGCTATAGGGGATTCCAAGATCTTCAGCCCTTGAACAGCTCACCCCCCGCAGCTCTTCCCAAAATTCCTATGGAAAATCAATGGTAGCTGTAAATAGTCTATTTAAAAAAAGAAAAAAGCTGTCAATTCGCAGAGCCTCTGCGAACCGCAAAACAGAAGGCCAGTGGTTCCTGCAAAGAAAACCCCACCCTTTAATTTGAGTGCTTAAGTCCTTCTTGGAAAATACTTGCCTAAGCATCTATTATTTTAACTTATGATAGCCTCAGGAGAAAGCACTGCAGTTAAAAAGTCACTGGTGTCTCTTCAAGACAGAAGGCTGCAAAAATCTCTGCAATGAAGCATTTAAAAATTAACCTGGTAACTCAAAGTTCATGATGAAGCCGTGCAATTTATTTTCGCAAACTAGATTTGGTCCAATATTTTTCTGAACTACTTAGACAGAGTAATTTGTGATTTCAGGGTAGGGAAGGAGATTTGTTGCACCAGACTGTTGATGGTCTGAAACTAAGTAATTAATGAGAAATAATTGTGTTTTATGAGCCTGGTGGCAGTGATATGAAACCTTACAGAGCATGAGGGACAGAACTTGTTCAGACTTGATTATGGGAATACACGTGTGTGTGTGTGTGTATGTATGTATAGGTGGTAGTATACTTAAAAGAGCTGCCTTCTTGTCTTGGTTTGTTTACCTCCCTATCTAAATATGTGATTTATAAGATCTCGTCATAGGTGTCATGAAACAGGACATGAAAGTGATTATTCTTTAAAATATCTGGAAATAATTATATGTCTGTCTTCTGACACTTTGTGTCTTTCTTTTTTGTGCAGATCATGTGAGGAGGAGAGCTACCTGGGCCTTTGGTAAATGAAATTGGTGGCATACATGGGATACTGCATGGCCACATGGTGTTCCTGAAGAAACATTTCTACCTCATCACCATGAAGGAATTTCTTGAAAACACAAAGCATATGAGTGAAAAGGCCCAAGCGATCTGTTTGTGATGTCACAAATGAGTCATTGACCAAGAGCTGCTTCACAGTCTGCCAAACTTGAAAGTGATTTCAAATGGAGGAGTAGGGAGGGATCACTTGGATCTGAAACTTATAGCTAGCTTTGGTGTGAAGATGGCTAATGCTCCACATGCTGTATCTAGCAGCACAGCAGATACTGGGATGGCTTTGCTGCTGGCATCTGCTAGAAGGCTAGTGGAAGGTAACATCTCAATTCTTTTGTCTAAAAAATTACACAAGATTTACCTAACATTAACTTGACTTTTCCTAGAGTTATCGATAGTGCACATAGTTTCACATAAAATGTGAAAATCTAAATTTGTTGCGTTGGCAAATCGAATAATCTCTATTTTCATGTATTTTATATATTGTAAATATATCTAAACTATTACATTATATACAAACATATATAACATATTTCAACCAGGTATAAATAAAATCATATGAGTTAGTTTTTCACACATCACCAGCCTGGGTTGAAAATACTTGAGCAGAATCTAATCACATTCGATTCAAATACAACTTTTTGCTTTACATACAGGGCTTGCTCTTAGAAGCTTAGAGTTTAGTTTTTAGAATAAATATGGCTGTAGACTTAATTTAACAGTTTCAGATGAACAACACACTGAGGTGTGCTTCCTACATATGAAAACTTTAAATTTCATTACCTTCTTCAGCAGCACATTTTCAGTGACCATGACATTTGGCTGACATAACACGTGCTTCTTGATGTGATAGTGCTACAGTGCTATGCACCAAAAATGGGGGGTGCCAGAGATCAGACGATCGCTGCAATCACAGGCTGGCACAAGAAATTAGAGCGTGGGAACTAACAATGGAGCAGAGCATGGGTATATGCTGAAAGCTGGGCTTGACAGAGGCATGGGCATATTCTCAGGGACTGAAATCGATTGGTGCAGAATTGGGGAATTTAAGGAGCATTAGAGAGCAACAAGGTAGCCTGCTCCAGTTTCTGCTCTTGGCATCCTTTTTAGTGTCTTCCACAATTTTTTCTTGCCATTTCCCCAAATAGACCTACCCTTGGCTTGGTTAGAATGCCTCCTGCTTCAGGAAAGGATTCTCCAGATTTATCCTCTTAAATTTACCTGCCTTTGATTTGCCAGCTGTACCACAGAATTCATAGAAACTCAAAGGAGACTTGTCTCCCCCTAAATCTGTTTCTACCTCACATGGAGGAGAGAGATTAATTTCTTGTTCCCATCTACATACACTCTCCCTGGTGGCATTTCTAATAGTTCTGCCCTGGCATGACTGAGTTTTATCCCAAGGCATTTTTGAATACTTTCACAATTTCCTGCTTATGTTTTAGAAGAGCTGGCAGTATCAGAAGACTGAAATATCAGAAGACTGCCACCTTGCTAGCAGACTATAAGTGTTGTCTCTGCATATATGTTTATTTTCTGTGTTGTAGAACTATCCAAAATTTTGCAGGTTTAACAGATAATTATGGAAATTACCGAGTAGTGATTTTTAAAGAAGTCACATATTTCTTTCCAAGGAGAGTGGCAGAGGTGAACAGGAAACCTGTTCGTATTCTAAATAGCAAAACCAACATCTGGTGTTACTCTCTATGTGACATTTCCAAACTCTGCAGTGTTACTGTCAATAATTAATTGTTGATGCAGAACAGGGCAACATTTTTATGATTCTAAAGCAGTAAAAGGATTTTTAGGGGAGATTACATCAAAAGGCTAAAAGGCTTTTTGTAGTATGGTGAGAATAAACGGGAATGTCACATACATGTGGCAGGGAAATATGATATATTAGGGACTCACCTAGGACATTACAAAAACAATTGCTATTTAAAATTGTGTGTTTGTAACTGTTAAAAGTGTGCTATAGTAGCACAACAAGCCCAGACTCTTGCCTTGTTCCTCTGTGTTGGACCCCATTCATTTCTCATATTGGAGTGTTTTTCTTGCAGGCTATCACATTGCAATTTCTTCAGGTATGGAGTACTGCGAAGCTGATCTTCTGAAAGTTGAAGTTACTGGAGCTATTCTGGGGATCATTGGCATGGGCAGCACTGGGTATTAGATTGCTCTGAGAGGCAAAGTGTTTGAAATGAACATTTTGTACCACAACAGGACACAGAGGTAAAAATACGTCTTGACCATAATTACAGCAGAAACTCACTTTTAGATAGTCAGTATTTCCTTTTCAAGGAATTATGTCAGTAATATAGCAAGAAATGAGGGAACAGTGCCAAGATTAAAAGAAAAAAAAAAAAAACAGTTGCCTCAAATCAATCTTGTAAGGAATTACTTTGTGATTAAACACTTGGAAAGTTAATTTAGGTTTTCTATTAGAAATTCCAAGGTTTCCTGGAGATGTGAACAGAAAAAGAAAAACCAAGCTTATACCTTTTTTATTCTTATCAGATCTTTCTATAGTGACACATAACTCTACCTTTTGTTTATATTTTTCCCCATATTTTGAAGCTCAGGATTGATGTTGTTGAAACTCTGAATAACTGGAGAACTAGGAAACGTATACTTGGCACAATATGAAAACTGATTAACTTGAGAGCTGCTCTTGCAAAAACCTTGCTTCTCTTCAAACCAGTAGGAATTTTGCCAAATATTTAACTGGATTTTGCCCTTTATTTCTAGCCCCTCTGAACCTGTGTATCTGGGAATCTGATCCTTGTTAGAGATTCAGCACAGGGGCTCTTCAGTGTAAAAGTGAGCAAGATCCCCATGTACAACTCGAGGCCGTTGCAATCAGGTAAGGTGCAGCCAACAAGCGGAACAAATGTTTTCTGCTATAAACCATGATCTACTCTGAGACAACTTTACTCCTCACTGACTGAAGGGAGAAGCTGCAGTGCTAGTACATGCGGCTTTCAGTGATTTTCTCCATATGCAGACTGCAGCAGGAGGGTTACTGCTCTAGCTAGCTCTAACCAAATCACAAGGGTGGGTGAGGCCAGAAATCCCTAGCCTTGCTTGGCATTCCTGTTACTTCAGAAATTATAAAAACAGCTGAGCAAGCTCACATTAAAAAAAGTACTAGTGAACACCCTCCTTAATATCTTTCAGAATTTCTTCATAAATCACAAAAAAAAAAAAATAATGCACAAATCCTTTTTTTTCCTGCAGATCGTCACTAACTCCATATGTTTAATATTTTTTAGTCTTTAAAGTAATATTTATGTGAGTGCTGTGATGCATAATCAATGCACAGTGCAACAGAAATGAAAAACCTGCCTATTTTAAAGTACATTTACGCTTCAAGCTTATGTGCTGAAGCGAGATGTAGTCTGCATGCCGCAGAACTGGCTGTAGTTCCACTCTGTTCTTTACCCACATAATCTCTGGTTGTTGACCTGGACACTGAAAGAAAATAATGAAATGCATGCATTAGGAGACATGGTCCAAAGTTACACTGAAGTTATTTTCTTAGTGTGACTTTTTTCTTTATTTAGATTAGGGAGGAGGTAATTCAAAGCCATTCTCTTGCAGTTGGGAGCAGAAGATTGTACATGCAATCTCTTATCATTGCTTCTTTAGTTCCCAAAGTTCAGGCAGCTAAATTTACAAAGGACAGGAGAAATGGCAAGTATTCTTTTTTATTGTGTAAAGTTCTAACTAAAAATCTCACTCTACTTTGGTACCTTCTTATGTTGAACACTTTGTTTTGTGGAAGTCCTGGGGCAGCCAGGAGCCTGCCAAAGAGCTACCTTGCTGATTCTACTCATCAGGATGCCAACAGGATGAGGACCACCGGCATGCTCAGAGCTCTCATGGATGAGTTCTGGTGAATGCCACCGCTCTGGTTTGACCGATTACTGCATCCTGTGAGCTGCACTGTCCCCACAGGGGATCCACCATGTGCTGCCATCTGTTCCAGTGCTTAGCCTTAGCCCACTTGCAATCTTTAAAAGAAGCCCCTGGACCCTGCACTGCAGTGGCTGAGAGGCAGGCATGCAATCCAGCCCCTGCTGTAGGGCTTGAAGCCTTCCAGAAGGTCCTAAGCAACCAGCGGAGACTAAATTCACCTTCGTTTGCTACCTGTTTGCTACATGAATGTGATAATCAGATCCTTTAATTTGTATACCGGTGACATCATTGAAGAAAATATTTTCGTGACTGATGCCCTGAAATACAGCGTGATCCTTTTTTCCCCCACCAGGGAAGAGCAAGAGGAGCAAGCTGTTGGCACCACTTACTGCGAAAAGATGGACAACTTGCTCCAGCAGGCAGATTTTGTGATGGTGGTGGTGAGCCTGACACCTCAGACCCACAAGCTGATTGGGAAAAGAGAGATAGAGCTGATGAAACCCACAGACACTCCCATTAACATTAGCCGAGGTACCATGCAGAACCGTTGACTGGCCCGACAAGGAAGTATGAGCCAGCTCCTGTTGTGTTGTTACATGCAGCACATGCTGCATCCACTGCACAGCTGGTGCATATGCTGAGGACAAATCAGGCATGGCAAAAATTGCACTCTGTCCCCTTCTGTTCTCTTCTCACTCTCAGATCAGTACCTGCAGATGGCACTTGGAGACACTCTTATTCCAAACCAGGTGCAGTGGTTGACCAAGAGGCCTGGTGACAGCTCTGCAGATAGGTGTTATCGAGGCTGCAGCTTTGGATGTCACCTACCCAGAACCACTGCCCAGGTTGCCATCTCTGCCGATTTCTCAGAAACTATGTGTGAGCCCTGCCGGAGGCCAGAGGCATCCTTGCAGCGGGCAGGGATCTGGCAGAGGCAGCCCCACCTGCCCCTGGGGTGGAGGTGTGTGTAAAAGTGCCGTGAATACGAATGGGATGCAGCCCAGGTGTTAGGTCTGATAACCGGCCAAAGGGAAGACTGGTTGCCAGGGAACAGCAGGAGGGGGCTTGCGTGCCCTGGGGAGCATTAAACCCTCTCCATAGGATCACCATATGAAGCTGCAGCAGTGCTTCACTTACAAATTGCTTTATCTGAATGTGCAACTTGCCGGTGAATGGGTGGAAGCTGCTTGAGTCTTCCCTTCTCAGACCTGCTGCATTCTCCCGAGGTTTCCCTCCCTGCAGGCTTTTTTTCCCCAAAACAAGGCTGAAGTACTGCAGATCTCTGGGGCCCAGAAGCTACTTAGCTTCTGTAAAAAAACACCTCTACCAGAATGGTGCCTCATGGAGTTAACTGTGCTGGCTGCATTTTGGGTTGGGGGAGTTTGGTCTTGTTATGTCTGTGTGCCAGGACATCACTGTCCATTATATGAGTCACATAACTACAGCTCAGACCATTTTGTAGGGTTAATGGGTCAGGAGGGCTTAGTCCTCTCTTCTGACATAGTTCAAATTGCTGCCTAATGGCAAAAGTCTGTTTCTGGACAAAAGAACAGGGTATAAACTCTTAACATGTCCTTTAATGTCCAAAATTACTTGAACACAGGTGATCAAGTTCTGTGGATGTAAGTGGGACTTGTGAAGTTATATTAAATTAACTTTATATTTAAATACAGTGGAAATCCAAAGTAGGACTCCACTTTATTTGGACAATCAACAGTAGGTAACTTAACTATCTCTTTTTTCCTTTCTTCCAGAGATCATATGTTGTTAAAATTAAAGAACATCATTATAACGCCTCACTTCGGCATTAAAACAGACAAGGCCACCTACATGGTAACAGAGGAGGCAATTGAAAACATACTAGCAGCTCTTACTTGTCTCCCCATAACCAGTGAAGTGCTCCCTAGCTGATGTGCAAAAGGATATCACAGCTCTCTCTTCATTCTTCTCTTTCCGCCCATCAGCTCTAAAGGTTTTTCTTTGTATGTTTTCCCTGTTAAGAGAAACCTATTCCAGGTGGGCACTGAAAGCTCTGGCTGGGTCTCACGTGTCATTAAAAAACAGCTTTTACATTTTAATTTCCTTGCAAAGTGGAGGACTACATTACTTTTCACTTCCAACCATAGATAGATGCATGCAGGCTTTAAGTGGCTCTAAGAAAAACAACTTCTCATTGCCAGTGCACTTACAGTTCTTGCTAGGCTCCCTAGTCCTAAAGAAAATGACATTTTAGATTATACAATTCACTTTATTCCCATTCTATTAGCTATCAAAAACAACAAAGTAAGCTACCTGGCTAGAAATATTATTAATTTTCCATATGGAAGTCTCCATTTAAACTAGCTCCTGAGACACAAAATGCTGAGGCAAAAGTCAGTTTTCAGAAATGTACTCGGAATCCCTGATTCAAAGCAGACTGGGTTTTAGAAGACAATTTAAAGTACTAGCACTAAGGAAAATCAGTCTTCAAGATGAACATGCTACTATATTTGTAATACCAAATTTATGTGCAGTCTACTTCCAGATTTTCAACTTTATGCAAATATTTGGAAGAATACTTGGAGCCCTCTAAGCCTCCAGCACCGTTCTGTAAACTAGTGGGAACACAGAAGTCTATAAAAACACACACAATTAAAATCCAAATCTATACATTTTCCTTTGTATCACTGCTTCTGGACATTTACAAGAATAACTATATTTGAAACAAGATATAACAGGGAGCTTCACTACTGTAAAGAGAAAAAAATACTTTGACAAATTGTTTTTGTTACTGTAATGATTATAGAAAAATCTCATGGCTTTCCTCCACTAGAAATAGCACCTATATTACAATTAATCATTCAAATTGCACAGGAAAAGGATCTCTTTAAATAAAATAATGCTCCTCCACCTCACTAATGCTTTGTAGGAAACAGTTTGCTGTCCTCTCAGTTGTCTTTATGTACTCTCTGTTGTCTTAATACAAGTCCAAAAGACAAATAAACCAATACACAACTCAAAGTGGCAGTGCTATGCATCTTATTATGTAGTATGACTTTATGAACAGTATGATTATTTAATCTATTGGTAAAATTTATAGGTAAGATGCCATTTAGTGCAGCGGGGATTTTCCCTGTAGTCTCATGCATCTTTACAGAGCCATTTCCACTTCCTTTTTCTTGCAGAAGGTTGTCACTGGTGCTTGCCAAAAGACACTTCCTTCCACCAGTTTAACATATGATAATGCTACCAACTCTTGCAGTTCAGGCAAACAAGACACTGCAGCTTTTCAGGAGCAGCAAGTTGGCTAGCAAGAATTTCAAAACTGTCCCAGGTACCTCCCTGTTCTCTGAGGTACAGGTACAGTATGCCTTTCATTGTCACCTGTATAACCTTGACAAAAATAAGTTTATTCTTTCAAAATAAAAGGCTAAGCAATAACTTACAGAGCAGAAAACAAAGCTACAAGAAGATAAAATAGCAGAGAGAAAAAAATAGCTTTTATTAGATCAATATCCTGAAACTGGAAGAAACACACAAGGTTTTGCTCATGCAAACTTTTCTCCAGACGTGAGGTAGCAAACATAAAATCAGATACAGTACTTAGTTTCTACATAAAACAATAGGACATGCTTGGCATTTGCTTGGAGTTTTCCTTCTATTTTTGCAGCTATTTCAAGAATCTGGGCTGATTAGTTACAGAAGTGCTCCCTGCCAGCGGGGTGCTTTAGGCAGGAAGCCTAGACAACAGGATACCTGTCAGTCATTGGTGTGATGGGTTGACTCACACCCAAGGCCTAACGACTTGGCATTCCACAGACTGGAAATCATCACTTGAAGGACAGCTTCCCAAAATGTCTTCAGGAAGCACCTATCTCTCTTTTCAAATTACAGTGCAAAAAATGGCTCTTTGTTTCCTGCCTTTTCTTAATCTCTAAATATTTATTGAATAGTATCGAATTAACTGACATACAGTTAAGGAAACCTTCCTGTGCTTACTAGATGCTGTTTCCCATCTCTGCTGTTCTACTTAGATTGTGCTTGGAAAACACAACACATCCAATCTTACAATTACTAAAAATGGATCAAAAAATGCAGTGGCCACATGAGCAAAGAGATGATCCATTACAGTTCACTCTGTTGATTGAGATTTGTTTGAAACCTTTTGACAGGCAAACAGTACGCGATCTGGCATAAAGTTCTGCTAACTGGGAAAGCCAGCCTTACCTATGGCAAGTAGAGTTAGTGATAGCACTTTACGATGGTTTAGAGTCAGTGACAACAGACACATCGCTTGAGTTGGCCTTGCCTGAAACAACGGACTCGTGAATATAGATTTCCTGCCTCTGATTTTTTTGTCCTATGAATCCTGGTCACATATAATATTGCTTTATAACACATAATGTAGACATGGGAAATGTATCTCCTTATCCAGTTTCATGCTTCAGCTAGTCTATACATCCCAGCTGGGAAATGTATTACATTACATTATCAAAAGTCTTTTAGGCTAATGCAATACTTAAGAAGTCTAATCCTAAGAAACAATTATTATGCAAGCACCTTATTAACACTGCAGGCATCAGCTTGCCCTGCAGTATTACAGGGACACCAATGGCAATATATAATAAGGAGATGAAGTTCACAGGCTGTGCAATACTTCTCTCCCCATACTCATAGACATTATTAATTTCGGAGAACTTTGTCACAATGCCGGTATAATAGATCCCTTCCTATAATAGAAGACTAAGAGCATGTTGCAACACTATGTAATTCAGCTTAACACATTACATGGAGGTCTTTAAGGTACTCTACAAATTAAACCTATTTAGAACATGACAGTGGGCTGGTGCAACGCTCTCATCTTGTACCTTAATCAGACTCAGCTTGCGGTAATTGTTGTTTGGTGGCTGCCCACACTCTACTTTCTGTGACATTCTGTGTCCTAGTAATTCAAACAGCTCTTCAATCACTCAATATATAAATGGCTTCCTGACCTCTTCTGTCACGTATGTTGCTATACAGATATATCTCCTATAGAGAGATATCAGCTCCTGAACCGTAACTTGAAAATTAGATGTTCAAGTTACACAAAAAAACTTTGAAGCCATCTGATTCTCTCCACATCTCACCAGGTAACGCACCCATTTTCTTGACATTTGGTATGTATGTCCTGGCTTTTTGCTTAAAAAGAGTAACATTCCTTCGACTATTTTTTTTTTTGCTCCTCTGACTCATTGCTTCTTCATTTTGTTCATTCAAATTTGTTGATTTGATATACAAAGGGAAAAACTACCGTGTTATCCTTCCAAAGTTTTTTTTACTTTCACTACTCAAAAGTGGCAGACCTCCTTCCTCGACTCATAGCCAGAATGACTTGTGTCTTTGCAAGGGGCTTTACAATGGTCCTTTGGTCTCAGGTATTGTAACACGAGCACTAAGTTAAAAGATTACGCATTATGTTTTATCAGCAAACTTGGAAGCAGTTGATGTGAAACAGGGAATGTGTAAGCATTTTAGGGTTTGTTGCTCTTTTTTTGAAGAACAACATTCAAGTAGACTTAACTGAGAATCCAGTTAAAATGCTGTAGCTCCATCTTGCTAGTTAATGGATTTTTGCTTTAAAGTTTAACTGTCTGAACTTGACATCCATGTAAGCAAATGATACTCAAAAATCATTGCCAGGATAACAAGAACAATTTATGGGTTTGTATAATTACTACAACACTTTATTATACTTTATCTTTTCATTAGTCATTTTATAGAGGATTTGATGTTAAACTGGACTGCCTCAATGCTCAGCATATCAATACATGTTTGGCAGAATTCAAGAAGACATGATTTTGTAATCCATTCTCTGCAAAGCACTAGGGTAGTCAGGAGAGACCCGGCAGTGCCCAATTGCTGGTTATTTCGTAGCATGGAAGAAGAGAGATGCCCGGTGCTGCAGCAGTGGTGTTTCCCGGCTCCTGAGCTGTTCTCATCTCCGCAGCCAGGCCTGCACGGCGAGCGGGATCACCCCAGCACAGGTTTAGTGAGCAGAGTACTGAAGCTGTACTTGGCAGCTTCCATCACCGGGGATTTACAGTCCAACTAACCTCGTCAGGAAATTTTTCAGGTGTTTTCTCAGCTGGGATAGGCACGGGGCTGCCTGTACGGGGATAGCAGCTGCAGTGACTGAGCACTCTGGCCTGCCCCAGCTGCTTAGCTCTCGAAGAGAGGTTTTTGGGGGTATTCTTAGAATCGTTTAGGTTGGAAAACCCTTCATGGGTGCAGTGACATCTGTCACTGGTGTCTGCCGGTCAGAGACAACTCTTCGTGCCGCGTCAACTCACATGCAAATAGTGTAATGACCAACAGAGAGACCGGGCCTTAGCTGCTATTGAAAGGCAGCACGGAAACACCAGGGTGCTTGACGTTAACGCGAGGTCCCGATTATTCTGAAATCACAAACGGCGCAGAAACACGGCACATTTTAAAAACCGCACAATTATTTGTGCCCGCCCGTCGCTCTCTGTCGGCTCCCCCGAGGGGTTTGGGATGCACCTCCCGCCGCCCTGCACCCCCTCTGCCCCCCACCCACCCCAACCGCCGGCCCGCGGAACCGCCGTCGGGCAGTCCCGGCTTGGGCAGTCCCGGCTTGGGCGGCCCCGGCTTGGGCGGTCCCGCTCCGCCCTCCTCGCCCTCCCAGGGCCCGGCGGCGGCGGAGAGCGGGGCCGGTGCGGGTGAGTGCGGGCTGCCTGCCCCCCGCCCCGGCCCGGGGCAGCGGGGGCGCCTCTGCCGGCCCCCCCGGGGGCTCCTCCGCGCCTCGGCCCCCGCCGCAGCCCCGGCTCAGCGGGAGGCCGGCGGTAGCGTCGGTGGGAGCGGGCTGGGGTCCCCCGGGGGTCTCCGCGCCCCGCACCGACGGCCTGCCCTGGCCTGGAGCGGGACCGGGAGGGGGTCTCGCCCGTCCCCTGCCGCCCTTCAGGGCCGGCCCGGCTCCTTCCTGTCCCTCGTCCGACCTGCGGCATCGCCGGGACAACGGCAAACGCCTTCAGAAGGGGCTGAGCCCGCCCTAAGCCGGGCAAACCAACCGTGACATGGCGCTGCGGCGGCTGGGGGTCTGGGGGGGGCGAGGGGGGCGCTGGCGCGGTGGGGCAGGAGGTGCGAGGTTCTCCCGGCAGCCCTGGAGCCGGGCATCCATCCCGGCTGAGCACAGCCGGCCGGGGTCCGGCCACACGCACGTTTTGCCTTTTCTGTGGCGCCTCTGGCGCCACGGGTGTGTGTCCCGAGTGGCGGAGAGGCAGCGTGCGCGTCCCGTGGCTTTAAGCTGAGATAACAGACTTGATTCTTTCCAGAGTTGGCGGAGGGAAGAGTGGTCAGGACGCTGAAGAAGACCGAGGGAAAAAAGGGTAAACTTATGTTCAGGAAGTAAATTGATAACTCCAAAGTTCATAGCTGGCAAATTATAGCTCTGTTATGTTAAACAAGACTTGTCCTGAGATAATCTTAGTCGTGCTAATTACTTAATATGGTTGCGTAGGTGGCAATCAAAGGCAGAGCTTGGGGGCTAAAAGATACCCTTCCATTCACATGGCCGCATTCTTAAATTATCAAGACTTTGGCCTTATATTGAATATTGAACAGGAGGAACATCTGGTAGCTCTTTTGCTTTAAGTGTTAGCGTAGCTGGCATGCCAGAAACAATGTTTTCTTGTCTTACTAACAAGATTATGCAAAAATTGAACCTCCTTCTGAAGAACACAGGAAGAACACAAGAAGAGTTCTGCATGTGGGAGTGAGTATCTTTAGCCAACTCTGTCATCAAGTGGGAAAACAGCATGTCATGGAGCCAGTCAATTCCTGTTTTTTAAAAAAAGTATAACGGGTCACTTCAGGACATGTCCTTTTGGTTTCTCATTGCTTTTGCAGGGCATGGAGGATCAGGAACTGCCTTACGTGCTAATTGACTGTATAGGAGGGAAGCACGGAGTATATGAAGACCATGTTGAATTTCTGGAGAAACATTTTCGTCTCATCACCATGAAAGAGTATCTTGAAAACAAGAAATTTCTCAGCAAAAAGATCAGCGCTATTTATATGTGGTATCAGAAACCAGTTATTAATGAAGAGCTGCTCCAGAGCCTGCCTAACTTGAAGATAGTTGCGAGCTCTGGAGTGGGAATAGATCACTTGGACCTGAACCTCCTCTCCAGCTACGGTGTGAAAGTGTCCAACACTCCATTTGTTGTTTCCACTGACACTGCAGACTTGGGGATGGCCTTGATGCTGGCATCTTCCAGGAGACTCGTAGAAGGTAATAACTGAAATGGTTTTAGTCTTTTTATAGGAAAGGTGACTCTTCAAAACGTGTGGTTAGAAAGTGTGTGCTGATGCAAAGGTAAGCTTAAACCTAGAAATACAGGAAGATACAGGGATGAGGAAAAAGTTAAGACAAATCCATCGTGTTGACAATAACTTGCGCACAGTGCATACCATTTCCATATGATACCAGGCATATCAGCAAGGTAGATGTGTTCCGTCTTCAGACAGCCCTAAATTCAGGCCTCTCCTCCCTCAGCCCATAGCCCCTTATTCGTTCTACTTGTTCACTGCAGTCTTGCTTTTCAAGTTTGAATAAAAGGGGATTAAAAGGAGGTACTTGCAAGGAGGCTTGAAACCTCTCTTTGCCAAGCTGACATGTATGTGAGTCATTATGAACAAGCTGTCCGGAAATCTGCCCACCGTGCTGTGTTTCTTCTCCCTGCCAACTTTTGTGTATCTGTAAGATAGCTCGGAATCACATTTTGGCCTTACTGAAAGACTTGATGATACTACAACTGATTCATCAGTTGCACCATTTGGTATTTACAAGATAGGTGACATCTGTGGCGCTGCCAGTTTCATAAGCCCTGCTGATGAACCACTGTGAGTAAGAAGCTATGTTGCCGAGGTGCATTTCAATGGCGCAATAATCTGTACTGCAGGGAGAGAGAGATGATGGGCAGGTGGGTGATGTACATCGAAGGGAGGTTGCTGCTTTGGCGTTACCTTCCTTGTCTGCCAAAGTGGGGCTGGATATGTGTCTATCCTAAGCAAGAAGTCAATGTCAGATATCATGTTGACAGCGCAGCATTATTCACTTCTTGTCCAGAAACGCAATAACGTTATGTTACTGCTCCTCTGCTTCTGCCTTGTCTTACGATAAAAAGTAAGTGGGAAAAAAGTAACCAGATGCCAGGACATCCTTTACATGATGTTTTTCCTTCTTTGCCCTCCTCCAAGGCTATCAGATGGCAGTCTCCCCTGACACGGACTATTTCCCCGCTGACTGGCTGGGGGCAGAGGTTTCTGGGGCGACCCTGGGGATCGTGGGAATGGGCACCATTGGCTACAAAGTGGCTGAGAGAGCCAAAGCCTTTGAAATGAAGATTTTGTACCACAACAGGAATCAGAGGTAAAGCTGGTTGCAGCTCCGTGGAAAGTCTATTTTGTCACTGCTTTAAGCATTATTTGTACCTTTCACTCTCAAACTGACCTCCTGTTCTCTCTGTGTTAGGATAGGACGATGTGCTCGCTGCACTGTTGTTATTAAATATTGTGCCAGGAAGCAGCGAGGGACACAGATCGTGGCCAACTTTACCCAAAAAGTCCAAATTGTCAGGCGAGCTCATGGTCTGAAGGCAGGGCAGAGGCCAGAGCGGGGCTGAGGGGAGCTGGAGACCAGCTCTGCTGCGGCATTGCTGGGGCAGGGACCGACGGCCCCGGGGGTAGCTGCTATGGGGTCCTGGGATGTGGGGAAGCCCCGGGGGGCCAGGCAGGGACAGTCAGGGCTGGTAGTGCCTCAGGACCATGACAATAAGTCGCTGCCTTATTATTGGGTCTTTTATTTTAAGTGGCAAAGTACGTACACTTGCTTCAAGACAGTCATTAATTTCCCAATTTCTGCAGAAACAAAGTCAGGAAAGAATGGGAGAGATACGTCTCACTGGTCTCTCCCATGAGTCAGGGCTCCCTGGGCCCTCCTGTCATGTTGGTGACATTGCAATAGACTGAGGAAAGAAGTAGCCTGGGAGGACGTAACTCCTGGGACTTAGGTGAGGCAGGGACACAGGCAGAGACATCTTGCCCTTTCAGAGCCAGCTGACAATGAAGAGCCGGACTTGCCAGCCTGTTTGCTGTCTTCTAGATGAGGTATATGTGCCCTTCACATATGCCATGGCTCCCATCAGGCCCATCCCATCCTTTCGTGGGAATCTGATGGGAGCTGGACAGTCCAGAAGCTGCTCCAGCCTTGTCCTGATACGGATCAAATGCACCAGCAGGTCCTGCAGCATGGGGTTTCAGTGAACCAGTGCTGACGCACGGAGCAAGCAGACTGCTGCTGACACAAATCTCTGAAGATTTCAACCCTGCCTTGTCTTGAGGGTTTCCTCAGTAATTTTCAGACAAGTTACTTTTCACAGGGAAGGGAATTCATGTCAAACGTCAGTCTTGCTTTTGGGTTGGGAAAGATTCCCTATTACAATCAGAAGCGGTGACTTAAATGCATTAATTTTATTATTTATTCAGTGCGTTTACATGATACTCATTTCTTACTTTCCTTCCCCACAGGTATAGTACTGCACATTTGTGTATAGTGCACTTGGTATTGTCGGAAACAGCTTAACATTTTCCTTACTGAATTTCAGTCAGATAACCGGCTAACTGCTTTGCACTACGGAAAAACAATTAAGAAACCTCTTCTCTAACGGTGATTTGATCTTTTTCTTGTCGCTTACTACTGGAGTTTAATTTTGTTTTTTATCCCTCAGAAACAGGGAAGAAGAAAGTGCCGTTGGAGCTATTTACTGTAAGAAGATAGATGACTTGCTCCAGCAGTCAGATTTTGTGTTGCTGTCTGTGAACCTGACGCCACAGACACACAAACTGATTGGGAAGAGGGAGCTGGAGCTGATGAAACCCACAGCAACTCTCATTAACATCAGCAGAGGTAGGGTGCAGAATAAATGAAATGGCATTATGCTTTGCTGGCATAAAAAGTCCTGGGAAAACCCAACCCTAATATAGAGTCTGTCACTCTGAAATTTTCAGTGAATTCTCTGATTACTAGATTATTTAGATGTCCGTGGTCATATGTCAGCGAAACATTTAAGCAATTCCATAATTATGAGCAAGTAGGTCTCTAAAATGTTAGTGAGCTTGGAGTGTTGGAAGCCTGTGTATATTTGCATAATCTCCTACTTAAGCTTTTATTTATTTAGTGCAGTGTTGCTAATATACATCAGGGTGGCACAGCCCACTCTGAAGTCTGGCATTGTGCTTTGTTTTATGATGCTACATACTGCCTCTTAAAATTCCTGACTGTCCGACTCTGATGCACGTGCCCAAGCGTCCTCCCCCTGCTCCACCACCCTCTCTCCGCTGCCGCTTCTGCTTTGTGAACATCGCTAGCCCTGCCATTTGCCTGACCGCCGTGCCCAAAAGGATGGTGAGAGACCAGTACAAAATACGAAAATAAGAGTATACTTCTTACTGTAACCCAGGTCTGGTCGTGGATCAGGATGCTTTGGTGGAAGCCCTTCAAAACAAAGTTATTAAGGCAGCTGCTCTGGATGTGACATATCCTGAACCTTTGCCACGGTAGGACATGTATTCAAGTTAAATATAAGTGAGCGTATGTGTGTGGTTAAACTAAGTATGAGTTTGTGAGCACATGAGAAGTTTCATATTTTTGTTGGTAGGAGTACACGATGTGCGTGCACCAGTCCTACTGAAATGATGTCCCCAGTCCTTCCGTCCTAGCCAAACGAAATTCACACTGACTCATTTGGAGGATTTGTTGCATAAAAAACCCGCAAGCTAGGCAGCAGTTTGAACTCCTCTGAGTATGCTTGGGTCATGCAGTTAGTTTTTATTTTTAATTATTATTTTAAATATTTCCCTGGCTCCCTTCAGGTGTTGAAATAGGTGAATGCTCTGTGAGTGACTAGCTCAGTATTTCTTTTCCTTTCCCAGGGATCACCCTTTGTTAAAGCTGAAGAATGTTATAATAACTCCTCACATTGGAAGTGCCACCAAAAAGACACGCCGCCTTATGATGGAAAACATGACGGAAAGCATACAAGCAGGTCTTACAGGTCTTCCTATCCCTAATGAAGTATCTGGTAAAGCGGCCTGAATTTAACGTTAATGGCATTAGTGTTTATCCTGGTGTGAGAGAACAGGAATTTGATCGTTCTTCATATGATTATGCCCTGTGTGTTATACAGGTAAAACGTGTAATGCATGGGTTTAAGTTTATTTAAAATAACCAAATAAAAAAATAAACCAAATTAAAAAAAAAAAAAAGACCCAAAAGCGATTCTGCCTGGAAAACCGCAGTGTTTTGTCACAAACGTCAATCAAAAACTCAGAGGTCCCCTAGTCCTGCATCAGTGTGATTTATTTTGCTCGCGTCCTCTAAAAATCTCCCATCGGGGTAACACCTGAAGTACCAGTAACACCTGAACTGAAGGGCATTTCCACCGTGTTCTAGTGCCACCGACCAACTCCTTGGCGCAGCAGACGTCCCTACGCGGGCGCTGGCGCTGCAGGAGCAGGGCTCGTCTGAGGGGACAGCCCGCAGGGCCGCCCTTCAACGGAAACGCGCCGGACGGCTTTATTGTCACTCCCAAGCGAACGCCCCCACCCAAACAACGGAGCCGCTGGCCTGAGGCCCGCCCGCGCCTCCCCTCACGGGGCACGGGGCCGCCGCCCCGCCAGGGGGAGCCGCCGCCGCCGCCGCCGCCGCCGGGAGCGCCGGGCCGGGCCGTGGGGGAGCGGCGCCATGTGGGGCGGCCGGGCGGCGGCGGCGGTGCCGCGGTGGTGCCGGGCGCTGCGCAGCTCCGCCGCCCTGGGCGGCTCCAGGCACCTGCTGAAGAAAATGCTCCGCAAAAAGAAGTAGGTGCGGGGCCGCGCCGGGCCGGGCGGCGGGGCTGGCGGGCAGCGGGCCTTCCCGCCGCGCCGGGGCTCGCTGCGGGGGGCGAAGCGGTGTGAGCGGGGCTGTTCCCGGTGCGCAGAGGGGATGAGCCGCCCGCCTCACAGCGCCTCGGTGCCCGCCGGGCTCCGGTAACGGCGCTTCGGCGCCGCCCCGGGTCGCACCCGCGGCCCAAGAAAGCCCGGGGTCGCGCTTCCCCCCCCGCCCCCCCAGCAGGCCCCGCCGCGGCGGGAAGCGTTGCGTCCCGGCCCGCCGCCACGCGGGGGAAACCGCCTCCAGCAACCGCCTCCAGCCGTGGAAACCTGGGTGTTGTGGCGTCCGCCTGCGGGCGGGTGGCGTCTTAATTACGCAGGGAACCTGTTTCTCTGAGCTGCTGAAAGATAACGCTGATTTCCTTCCCTTTTTTTTTTCCCCAAAAGAAAGAAGTTTTGGTATGACAGCCCTACCCTGGGATCTAAAATGGTAAGTGCAAGCTTTCAAGGTGCCGTCTTGATCTGTGCCGGGAGGAACGAGCTTCTGCCCTTGCCGTTTAACTTTGGGAAAAGCATTTTCTGGTGGAGAAGTAGCAGAATTTTGTGAATTTTAGTCACAAATGACCGCTGGGGCTCCGGTTTCACTATGACACGCCGGGATTGCTGTCGAGAGAAGCCGTGCGGCTCCCCATGGCCGTTTCCTCTTCTGTGCTCATCTTTCATCTGCGTGAGGACCAGCATGCTCTCGAGCCCATAGCAAAGAACTGACCCAGATTAAAACTGCTGTATACCAGCTTTCAGTTTTACGGAAAACAAGTTTTCATGTTGTGGGTTTTTTTGTTTTGTTTTTTTTTTTTTTTCAAACAAGCTATGCTTTTCAGTTAATACAT
The DNA here is from genome assembly GCA_031468815.1 of Morus bassanus. Taxonomy (NCBI): domain Eukaryota; kingdom Metazoa; phylum Chordata; class Aves; order Suliformes; family Sulidae; genus Morus; species Morus bassanus. The sequence continues at coordinate 64,466,175 of CM062567.1, read as the reverse complement.
GCTGTACTTCAGAAAACTGATTCATTGCGCTGTATAACTTGCTGCAAAATGATAAATAAACTAAGAAACCTTGACCATAATACAGGAAGGTCAAAGATTTTGTGAACAGAAATATTCTTTATTGAAACACCTGATATATAAGACCTATATAAAGCCATCACAGCTCTGGTAATGGCATCCTAAGAGTATACTAAGAGCATTCTAATAGTGCACAAAACTGTATATAACTGCCTAATACAAGTTTGTAACTACTGATTAATGTGTTGGTTGTTTTTTTTTGTTTGGTTTTGTTTTTTTTTTTTAAAGATGTATAAACCAACCAGTTTGGCGTCTGTACTGAAAGATGACCAGGCAAAAACTAGGAGAGAAGATAACATACGCTGCAGAGTCTTGAATAGTCTTATCCATAAAGCTGTGGCAGACATGATGACTACCTGTGAAGTTAATCAAGAACTTTATGATCTCAAGCTGGAAATCTGCAAGGCAAGTGCCAAAGTCACAACTTGTGTTGAGCCGCCCTGACTATGCCTTGAGGTCGGCATGGTGCGCCAAAGGAGCTTCCTGGGGTGTTGTGATGTGTGCAGGAGGAGTTTTACTGTGTTGCTTCTGATGTGGCGCAGCACAACAAGATGAGGCTCTGGATTCACTTTGCACACTAGGAGAACTTTGCCACTGTTGTCCCTGGCTTAGTAGACCTTTGCCACTATAATGCAAATGCAACTTAGGCCAGCTAAAGATGGTGATTCTCCTGGTATGACTTTTTTTTTTCTGTTGCTCAGACATGTACTATTTGCTTTGCCGTTTCAGAAGGAGGAGCCTGGCTTTACCAATGTAAGTGTATCTTTCCAAGACTCTTTTCTTTGTGCAGCTGTGTGAGAGTTGATACCTCCTTGTGTCCCTCACCAGCATCATTACACAGGCAGAAGACCCAAGTGGGGCATGAGCTTTGTTCAAAAAAAAAAAAGCAAGCCTAAGGAAATGGCACTGGCAAGCAAGGTTCCAGAAAGAATTGCAATTTGTACCTAATGGTAGCTAGTGTTGTCATAATTTGTGGGTTTGAAAGGGATGTTAAAGCTCTGATTCAGGAGCTAAGCCAGTCTCCACATACTTGTTTGTTGTCTGTAGTTTTTTCTTCTACATTTGCTGTTAAGATTAAATGATACCAGTGTTTGGCTTAAAAGCTTAATGGACTTTGCTTTGTTAGTTAGAGGCGTGGAAAAAAGTTGTGCCTCATAACTGCATCTATGACAAGGGGTTTGTCATTTATGGTTGAAACAGATGTTTTTGCCAGCTGAATTAATTCTGTCTTCAGGCAAATGATTAAAATTACATGGGCAAGATGAATCTGTTGGCTCTATATGTGCAGTATCCTTCATATAGTATTTCTTTCTCTCTAGGGCTTTGGGGATTGCTTGTCTAACTCGGGTGGTCTGCCTGCACATAAAAATACTGGCTGGTGTAGGCAAGCTACAGCACTTTCAGGAGGCATTGCTGTAAATGAAACAACTTACAACATGAGGGAAGGAAAGAAACAGCCTTCTTCCAAATTTAGCACAGATTTTATTATAACTGTGTAGTGCTTAGCATTCATACTGCACTGGGACATGGCTGAGACTCAGTCCTGATTTACTCGAGCTGATTCTGGACCGATATCATTACTTCTGTTATCAGAAAAAATCTTCTAATAGGTTTTCTACAATCCATCAGAATTTGGTTTGTGGTTTTTTTTTTTTTTTTGTGTGTAAAAGTTAAAATTACATAATAGTAATACAGATAAGAATCTAGTAATACAGATAAGAATCATGCTTCAGGCTTGATAAATCAAACTTTCATCCACTTGATAACATTACTCGTGATGATGAAGAAGTGGCTTGTGTTAGATAGGGTTTTTTATGTGCTTACGTTCGACTCAGCGAGGGAGATGGGAAAGGCTGATCCTGCAGTAGAAACAGCCAGTTAACGATCACTGTAGTTTTTTCTTAATGAGTGATGGGTTTCCTGGGGCGGGAGTTATTTGGTGTTGGAAGAAATCAGTATCTACTTTGTTTTTTTGGGACAGTCCATTCTGCCCTAGGAAAGTAGCACTGTCAACAGCAGGCTGTGATGTAGTTTTCACTCCTGGGAACACTATGATGGAGTTGTCTTTTCCTGCTGATGTCTGTAGACACCTGTTTGTTTGAAGAGTTGGTTTCTGGGCTAGGTGACCTCTGAACTGTGCCTTCTAATGGGTAGTTTATACCTGCTCCCTCTTCCTTAGCTCCTTCCTTCAGTTGAGCCAGAGAGGTTATTAAACATTTGCTGAGTGTACTCTCATAGTGAGAACCTGTTCTGTAAGACGCTGCTAGATGCGATGAGTGACAGTTATAGAAATCTTCAGAATCCAAGTTGTGTTTTGGAAGTTTGTTCTTCAGGAAGATTGTCAGCCTGTCTCGCGTCTGCTTTGGTCCCTGCACACCATGTGTTTCCAATTGTATGTATGACAGCTATGAATATTATCTGCTAGTGAGCTGGAGCACTGGGGATTCCCAGCAGGCTTTAGAGCTGGAGAGACTCTTGCATGACAGTGGCAAGGAGGGCATCCTCTTTTCTGTCAATATCAAAACCAAACTCTGGGTGACAACACACCAGGCAGTGTCACAGGTCCTTCTTTAGCAGAAACTTACACTTTCAACTGTATTCCCAAACAGCATGCCATAAATTGTGATTCTGGACTATTTGTGATTGTAGCACCGTCGCACTGACTAAATGTAGCACTGTCAGTAACATATAGGTGTTGACAGACTTCTCCATTTAATTTCAGTTGAAGGGGAGATTAGGCAGTGACTTGCCTCAATAAAAATAGCCCTTTCAGGTACTGAATGTAAATCTTACTTGGTGTTAAACTCTACCTCTGTAAAGGCACCATGTAATTTTGGTTCTTAAGAGCAGAGATGGAAGAAGAGATTCTCCTAAGAATTTACATATCCCGTTTGGGTCACTGTGTACTTATTCATGAATTAGAGGCTTTGTTGTATGTGAAAAGTGTGTATATATATAATTTTAAAGAAACGTTTGTCTTTTTGCAGGTGTCCCTGGCATCAAACTTTTCAGCGTGTCGTGTGTACTGGAATCCTGCTGCTACTATGGAGAAAGAAAGCTATGTTGAAAGTGTGCTGCGGAAGAGTGCTCCACGTATACGGTACTGCTACGGGATAAACAGATCACTTCATAAATTCATAGCCATGTACTAGTACCATTTCTTAAGTATTTCTAACAATCTGTATCTGACCTGTTAGGATGCTTTAGGTTTTTAGATATTCTCCTGCTGGAGCAGAGCTGGCTTATTTGGCTTCTCTGCTTTCCTAGGATTGGACTGGGCTGAGCAGAAAGAAAGAGGAGTTTGGATGAAGTTTCACTTCATTGTACTAGTGATGGTGGGCTGGACATGCTGTGCACATCAGTAGGCCAGAATATGATGCTGCTGCACAAGAGGACTGGCAATTGCAACAAGTATCTCCTTACAGATTTACTGGACAATTCTGATCGCTAGGGACAATTTGGACCTCCAGAAGGGATGACTGATATTACAGAAATTCTTCCCAATACTGATACCAAAAAATAAATGTTGGGATGCTACCGTGTATTGTGATGCTTTTACTCATTTTTGGCAGAGGGTCCATTGAGTTTTTGGGATATCACAGAGATTTTTGTCTCTCCCTCTTTCCTGGGCTTACCCTCTGCTATCCAGCCAGTCTGTTGGAGGGTCAGGACTTCACCCCATGGGGGAGGTGGCACTGAAGCATACCTGTAGAGCCGTTTCCTTTCACCCTGTTTCCCTAGGCTGTGTAATTCCTGCCTCAGCACAATGCTCTCTTCTACTCCCAACAGCTTCCACTCTTTGAGAAGGAATGTTGCTGGCTGGGAAGAAGACGAGGGGAGCCATGTCAGTCCTTGCTGCAGCTAGTGTGTAGGATTAATTGTCTCGCCCTGCTGTGAGGGCTCTATTCCCCACTGCTCTCGCCCCTACAGTGGGGTCAAGGAAGCCAAATGAAGTGGGGAAAGACCTGTGCCAGCCTGTGGTTATAGGAGACAAATCTAGTGTCATCGATACTCAGTGGGATCTGCAAATAGTAGTTTTGGTATGTTATACATTCAGAGTTGGGATTCTGCAGTGATGTATTGCTTAGCACTAACCTGAATGGATACCCATCAGACTGCAAGTTTTGCAAACCATATCCTTAAATTTGCGGTACTGCTGGAATTAATTTAACATATTTTATCTGTCCTGGAGTTGCTGTACTTTTACTCATGCTGGTGAATGCTGTATTTTTGCCAGGTATCTTCTAAGGAGTCAGCAGATTCTAGGAAACGTACCCCCAATAGTATTTTTAAAAGACAAAGAAGCTGCAGCTGTAAAAGAGGTAACTGTAATCTCTGACTCAATGAACAAATATAATGATGTGCAAACATGGTGACTTAGCATACCATAATGCTTAGGAATACGGAGAGAGCTGATCATTCAGTTGCTCTACCAATCTACATTAAAAATCAGTCTTTGTCTATACCCTTTCCTCTTTGTGTTCCAAAGCAATTTAGGAAAGAAACTTGAATAAGACTGATGCTCATATACAATGTAATAGAATCCTTGTAGCTATCACCTCAAGAAGGTTTTCGATGCTACTATTAAAATCTCTGAAGAGAAGTTTTCAGAGAAGCTCGTAGGCCAGATCATTAGGTCAATAAAGAAATCCTAAAAAATGAAATGACAATTTTAAGGAATAATATAGGGTAGGCAGTTGTCTGTTGTCTGGTATACCTGATTATAGAAATGAGGTCTGAGGAGCTGTCTTTCATGTTTTAAATGTTATGTATTTTTAAAATGCCATTGAATCTAATCAGTGATTTAAAATTTTTTTTTACCCCAAGCTTTTTCCATCTGTGAATTGTTAAAATGTTTCTAGGAAAGTGCAGATCTCTGCATAGAGGCTGTAAACTTACTCATACTACTATTTTTTCTGCTTTTAAAATTACCTTTACTATTTCACATTTTCTGTCAAGGTTTTGATAGTTTTAACTAGTTGAAATATTGCTAGAATAATGATGTTTTCTAGGAATTTCCTGTCATTAGGACCGTGAAGTGAGCTCTCTTAAATAGTGAGATCTCCAGAAGAGAAAGATGACACCAAGGAGTGGAATTTCATGAAAAAATGTCTCCTCAAGCTGTTGATGTGAATGCAACGAACATGTAGTTGAAAAGAGCATGTTCACATTTCTGTGCCCTGAAGTGCCTTATTCTTAGATGAGTTACTATTACAACCCATTACTGTTAGTGACTTGCAGGCTGATGGGGTGTGTATTAGCAGATCTGGAAGGGATAACAAGAACTTCAGACTCTCTAGAAATGCAGTGAATTGCTTGAACTTTCTGTGGTCTGAAAAATTCTGAGTTTCATCCTAATCCACTGACCCACAGTGCAAATGTTTTTCACCTGTGTCAGCATCAACAAAAAGCGCAATAATAGAAATGAACTAAACACTTCTGAAAGCTGTTTATATTCATTATTATGCTTCCCCGAATCAACACAAGAAATGCTATGCAACAAGTTACAAGTGATTATGGAAGCACTTTGTCCTTACTATTACTCTTTTATTAACACACCTAGATATCTAGGAGCTACAAATGCCTACCTCTGCAGGTCAAGCCATTCAGGTCTGTTATTGTGGAACCTGTTCCATTAATCACTGTTTCTCAAACTTTGTTAAATGACCACTTACTCTTTTTGAAGAAGAAAACCCCTGGACTACCTTACTTTCAGGTTCAGTGCATAGGCACCAAGAAAGTTAATGACAAAAGACAAGTAAAAACCCTCCTTATATAGCTCCTGTCAGTGAATGGCACTGGGAAGCACTTAAATGGATCATCTTTTCACATGTTGCAGGTCATCAGATTTATGTAACCCACAGATTTGAATAACAGGGCTTGCAATAACGTAGATGAACCTGATTTTTAAGTATTGGAAGACAGGGAAGGACCATCCAATTCAACTCCTAGAAAAATATGTTGAATTAAAAGGGAAGTAATGTAAAGAAAAGTATGAATAAAAATTTCAAAAGAGATAAAATTTTCACAATTAGATACAGTCTATAAGCACTGGTTATACTAGATTTGTGGCAGGTGCTGGTTAGGTGCCATGTTAAAAGGGAGTTGGGAACTCAATATTTACATGCAATAGAAATACAGACTTGCAGAAAGGGGGAAGAAGTGAAAGAAATCGCAGTGTAAGGATGTTATGAAAAAGGATTTGCAAGACTGAAGTAAGACCAAATAAAACAGAAATGCTATATCTAGCCAAATGTTCAGAACATACATAAGGCAAAAAACTTTGTCGGAATCCCTGAATTGGTGTGCTACTTGACAGAAACTTCCCAGGCAAGAAGTGTAAGTTGTTCCATGTAAATTGAGGAAAAGGCTATTTTGAAATGGTTTTGCTATGTATTCCAAACATGTAGAAAATAAAATATTAGCTGTTTGATACTTGTCTGTTTCTTTTGTAGGTGTGAAATTTAATACAGGGCCTTTAATATGTCTTGCCTTCATGTGTTTACAGATTGAGGAATTATTGTCAATTGCTGATTTTGGACCTCCAGAAGAAGTAGAAGCGTTATCTCAAAATGATTCTAGGTGGGTTTTCTGAATCAGAATTGTACAAGTGTCCATTTTCATTTTGTTGGCCAACTTAAATTGGGTATTATTTGTCATGACAGAAAGTATATTTTAATTAGACGTGTACATTGTTGTTATCTTGGAGTTCAGCAAATGGTGTTATGAGGAAATAGAAAGTAGAAGAGAAAAGCTTTTTGGAAGACCTTACTGAAAAGGCATCTCACTTTTAAAGAGATCAGCTGGGCCCTTTTATTAACAGAAGAGGCTACAGAATAGCCTAGGACAAAACTAGTATGTAATCATCCCAGAAATCAGATGTAGAGGATAGCATTTTGTGGCTTACGCTTCCTTTAGCAACGCTGCAGCCATTTATTAAAATTGAGGGAAAATATGTCTTATTATATATGCTCTGGTTTACGTTGATATTTTGGTGCAGACCACAGGTTTGCAAATACGGAAAGGGAAAGTCTTATTTTTTTGTATGTAAAGTGGACCTCTGTTAAGCTGTGGAGAATGACTGAATTGTCACTTGTAACAGCATAGTGTTATACACATAGTGTATAGTGTATATGCTTTCAGAGGCAACTAAACCAAAAGGTGATATCAGAACACAGTCTTAGAAATCAGCTGTTTGATGTCTATACTCGGAGTGACACAGTCATCAGACTTCTTACTTGCAGACCCAATACTTGTTCTGGTATTAGCATCTTTCTTTTATGAGGGAAATACTTAGAATGTCTAAGAATTCAAGACTCAATGTGTTTGTGATAATTAAATTTAAAAAAATGCTTTGCAGCAGTAATATTTGTTTCTTGCTGGTAATTTTCTCATGGGGATAAAAGCTCTACATTTACCGGTACTCCTCTACTTGGCCACTTTTTCTCTGGTCTAAGTTTGGATTGTTATAAGTGAGTACAAGTTTACTGAGAAGTCTCCCTAAGTTAATAAAAAGTAAGTTAATTAAGCATTCTTCTGTGAGGGATTTTTGGCTATTGAGGGATAGGGCTGAAGAGTGTATTGGAATAATGATTCTGTGGACTGGATGCTCTCAAAGCCAACAGCCTTGCACTTGTGTGGTGCAGTCTGTTGGTGGAAATGCCTTTTGTGCCTTAATGTCTCACAGGACAGTTCATCAGGTGCAAATCAGAAATAGCTTCTTGGAGGAAATCACTGTTGTGACAGACTTTCCCGCAGGGCACCTAATATCTTCCTCCGTTTGTCTTGTGGAAATACTTAAGTCCAGCTTAAGGTGCCATATGCTGTCATTCATATGCCTGTCGCGTTCTGGGCACAGGCTGCTGCTTTGCACTTCTTGGAAGAGCTGGGAGAAGCCTAACTTCCTTGGGGCTCCTAGGTTCAGGGCTTACTCTGTTACCTATGCTCACCTTTTCCCAGAAGCAAGCAGTTTTATCTGGAATGTAGCTGCTTCATTGGCTTCCTGCCATTAAATTTGTTGACATGCTGACAGGCTTATAGCCAGCCTGTCCTTGGACACATAGTACAGTGGTATCTCTTCCTTCTTAACACAGGGAGCACAAGGCTGAACACAGTGCATTATAAAGTCAAACTGAGAACTCCCATTTATTTCTGTGTTACTCAAGTTGTCACAATTAGCATTGCCCCTTAAAATATACACGTGGAAAAAAACCCACAACATTTGTTTTCCTTTCCACAGTAAACCATTCTCTTCAGCAACTGAATCTTCAGATTCACCCATGCGGTCTAATCTTTTTGGTATTGATCATGAACTGCTGAATAAGCAGATAATGGACTACAAAAGACTGAAAGTGTCAAGAGATACAGAAAGCATTGCCTGGACAGAAGAGCAGGAGCAGCAGCTTTCTAAGATTCAAAAGAAAATGAAAAAGAAAAAAACAAGGAATCCTCCTGATGACGACATTACACCACAGAAATACTTACAGGACAGATACGAAGCTGATTACTGGGATGAGAACACTGAATCAGTCTTGGACTGTGAGCTGGAGGATGAATTACAGGAAGAGGTAAACGAATTGGAGGCAGATGATGGCAGAACTCTAAGTCAGCCTACTGATAAACTGAAATGAAGTGAAAAAGCCACTCCCTTTAAAATGGAGGCTGCCAAGAGTAAAAAAAAAAAAAAAAAAAAGACTGTTATAGGTACGAAAGATTAGTTTTGTACAGCCTGATTACTACTTCCTCTTTCAAACTACTAAGTTTGCCACACGTGGGGAGGTTTGCTAGCACAAGGTATGTAAGAAAACCAAAAATGCTATTTGTGTCATTCTGTTAAGCAGCTTTCAAGCTGCTGTAGTTGCAGTTTTGTAATAACAAAATATACATACTGCAGCACCAAGTCAAAACTTCTCGCAGTTCTGTTGATCATTTACAGTAAAATAATGTTTTCTGTGTTGAAATAAAATGTCATCTCCTTTTTTGAGTGATCTGGATAAAAATCACAAAGTGATGGTATCTCTTATTCTAAGGTCAGGACGGAAGAGGGAAGCGAAATAATGACAGTGGTGTTCAAAGACAAGCCTTCAGTGCACAAAGACCAGGACAGGGTATTCTCTAGAGGACTTAGTCTAATGGGGGAACTCTTTCCGCAAGAAGGTGAAACTTATTGAAATTATGGCCAATAAAGTTACAACCCTGAAAGAAAATAAATTTATTTATTTTAATACTCAGAAATTTACAGTTGTGCAAGGGGAACTGCAACCAGAAAAGAATGGAGAACTGCTCCTCGGTTGGGTAAAATTGGGCAAAGCATTGACCGTGACTGAAAAAAAAATGTATTAAAAACTCAAAGGCAGAGAAAAAGTAGCAGGGAAGAATGCCCCAGTAACTGTTTGAGATTTGGAAGTGGATGGGGAATCATATAAAAAGGGAGAATAAAGCTTTCTGGCTCAAAGCAAGTAAAAAATAATAGCATAAGTGTATAAAGTCAGAAGGGCTAAAGCTTCAAAGTAAGTTATAACTAACAAGGTAGTAAAAAGGGTTTCTAATAAGGAACATTACTTCCCCATTAACTAATGGAATTAAAAGACAGTGCAGGGGAGGTTGTACTACAGCATGTTGCTCTAGTTTTTTGAAAAGATTTAAAAGACAGTGAGTACAAGCTCTACAATATAGAAAATAGTCTAAAGGATTTTTAGGTTGAAGGGAGGAGTTCCGGTCAGCAAAGAACACTGAAATTCACTGTAGGTTATTTAATAATCCCCTTGAAGCATGTTCTGAAGATTGGTTGCCTGTAAGAATATGGAGAGGATATGGGCTATGAATGTCCATAGGATATTCCTATAAGCTGTTTAGAGCTTGTATTGAATAAGGGTCAGGATCTTATAAATGTGTGCATTGCTTTTATTGGGATACATGTTGAAGCTGTAACTCACGTCAGTGCTTGCCTTACTTGAAGTAGGTGAATAATCCTACAAATTTCAGCATGCCTTGTTCAGGCTTTCCAGGAGTTCTTAACTAAATTCTGTGGTATGGACATTGAAGTAGATGCTTTAGTTTGTTTCCCAGTGAGTGAAGGTATTTATCATATCAGAAACCGTTCATGTGCAGTATCACTGTCAGTCAAAGCTAGCCGTGAATTTGTTGCAACTTGGCAACAAAGCTCTTAGCTTTTTGAATGAATGACAGGAATCTGTTAATTGATACTTGCTAAATGAATCCACAGAATACTAATGTCTCCATCTTTACTTTCTTCTGTATAAAATATGAGACTGTCCTGACTCTACCTAAAGGTTAAAAAAAGGGAAAAAAACAACCTACATATTAGGCTTTTGAAAGAACGAAGAGAACAAAGCTGATTACCTCTGCTTGTTTAGTTTGGACTTCTATAAACTAGGTTTACAGTTCATAGATTAGATTTCATCTAAAACCAACAAAACCATTCTCACTGTCAGCCCTTATACCATTACTCCCTTGTTAAGCAAGTGAGGGCAGTTGACCTCTTCTGCTTGCCACAGCTAATGTCACAGAAACCAGGCTTTGTTCGAGAAGAGATGGCCTAGCACTTACGCAGGGAGTCCAGGGATGGGACAGCCATTCTGAACCTGGTGATGAGGAAAACAAAAGCAACCAGGATTAGAAGAGATGGAAATCTTAGAAACGACCAGGCAGGATGGACTGGAAGGAGGAAGTGGCCCAGGGGATATGTGGAGAATGGCAGAAGAGCAGGTGGGTGGGAGCAGCTGCAGCCCCGTCTCTGGCCTCTCCCTCATTAGTGCTCTGCCTCAGTGTCCGCTGGCTTCCCAGGGAAGCAGGCTGGGAAGTTTTCTCTGCTAATGCTACCAGTGTAATTGTAACCTCAGGACATTTATAGCTGTAAAAGACAATAAATGAATGTTACACTCTGAGCAATATGAACTATAATCACTTGCAGAAGCCCTTGATTTAGTTTTTATGTATTATATAACCACAGATGGGGAAGGAACTTCTGGGGCCTTCAGACCTGGTCCCCTATCTTTAATGGCAGCCACTTCCTGCAGTCCTGTATTCAGCTGTTAATCCTGGTTAGGAATATGCAGCTGGGAGGAATTGTTATTTAACATCGGCAGAATCAGATGTGCAGCTGAATTGAAGCGATTGGTGCCCCTGTGAGCATGTGCTACACCACTCGTGTTCAAATCAATGTGATTAGTCAATGACAGCTTTAAAAAACACAAGAGCTTTCATTGCTTCCTATGACTGTCAATCCAAACCTTCCCAAACACTCAGGGATCCTACAAGTGTATTGTCAGATCTAAGTTTCAGACTGAAAGCAAAGAAATACCTCAGTTATCCCTCCAATCTGGTTATTTTCCTGAAGACCTGGTCTTATAGGGTGCTGATTTTGAAGGGGAAATGAGGGCACATAGTTCCTCTGCTTCATTTTAGCCAATCAGTTTGATTTCTCTGACCCCTCTAAGACCTTGCCATGGAAGTATTTATGCATTTTGTGTCTTTCCAAAACAGAAGCATCTCTCCAGCAGAATTGCTGGGTAACACTGCCATGCTGCAGACAAGCTGACAGCAAGAAGCTTACTAACCCTCTCTAAAACATGCAACTCGAGGAGAGTGACAGTCTATTTACCTATGTGGGTCAGAAAAGCCACTGGCAAAAATGGCATTGTGCCAGGGAAATTAGAAAACCAAGATGCACATCTCACTGAAATCTTCTGTCCAAGGAATTACTTACTTGTCATGAAAACAAACCTACCCGTAAGCCTTGCTTACTTATGTAAAGCCAAGAAATGTAGAATAAAAGCTCAGCAAAGAGAAAGAAATTAGTATATTGCCCAATGCTTTGCCATTTTGTCCTATATCTAACTCTGCAAGAGGCTAAGTGAAGACAAAAAGGTTTAGCTTTAAAGATTTCAAAGCTCTATAGAGTGTGCCCTATCAAACCAGAAGAAAATCATCATTAACTAGGAATAATGAGTTGCATGCATGGTTTTTTTTGCATTCACTCACTGCTGATAGCACGTTGCTGCCCTGCACTCATTTGTACTTTAAAATCTATGGTGAAGGACCAGTCATTCTCATAAACACCTAACCAACAAAGCATCACACTTCAAACTGTAAGAATAAAGATGCAGAAGTGTTTGTCTATTGTGGTCATTACTTCTGACTTTTTTTCTTAGTATGTTCTTAAGGTAGTCCATCTTACCTGGTGGGCTTTGCTCAAACTTGCTGGAAAACAAATTCTAATGGAGAACACTTGTAGTTAATTTCAGTTCATTACTCTCTCTCTGGCTCCAAGGAATAGGTAAAGAAGGCAAGAGAGAGAAAACAAAGCCATGGGAATGGGCATAGTAAAATGGCAGTGCTACAGCAGATGTGTTGATCTATGATGTCTTGTAAAGGAGACAAGTTCTGTGGCTGGGGTCCGTGGGATGTCACAGTTTTCAGCAAGTTACCTGGGACAACCTGGCATCATTTCAAGTGATGATTATTTTATCCTGCAGGTTCAAGCAATATTTGTAGCCTTTTGTTGAACCATCTGCAGTTGCAAGATTTATAAACTTCTTGTTATTGGTGGTGTTAGTGGCTTTCCAAATAAAGCAATGCATACATGTCTGTTCCTGTTTCTCACACTAAAGGCAGAAGTCAGTATTTACTCTCTTTGACATGAGGCTTTCGAGGGTGCTAGGTGCTTGCTTCGGTGCTAGACTGAGTTGTCTGTGAGTGTCTCCACTGGTGTGTGTCTTGGGAGAAGGTTACTCTACTTCTACTGTTTACTTCTTCAGTGGAAACTTTGGTTCAGGATTTTGCAGCAGGCCACAGCTTTGATTTACAGATCTTACTAGCTTTATTGACACTGCTAACTTATCACCTGTTTCTGAGGAGGTGCTTCAAAAAAATCACTGAGGAAGGAGGAGCTGCTACTGCTGGACTCTAGGCAGCTTAATACGTCTTTGGCTGCAATCAGACCAAAAAGAGTCTCCTAGAAACACAGGGTGGCTCCTGACAAAAGAAAACCCGGTACAACAGAGCTTGGGTTCTTCTCCTGTTGGTCTGATGACAAGCCTCAATGGCAACCACAAAACTGGAACAGTTGAGGTGGGAAGGGACCTTTGTGGACTGCCTAGTCCAACCCTCCTGCTCAAAGCAAGGTCAGCTACAACAGGTTGCCCAGGGCCGTGTCCAGTCAGGCTTCAAGTATCTCCAAAGATGAAGACTCCAAAACCTCTCTCAACAACTTGCTCCAGCGTTCAACCACCTCCACAGCAGAAAAGTATTTTCTTTTGTTCAGACAAAATTTCCCGTGTTTTTCAGTTTCTGCCTGTTGCTTCTTCTGTCACTTGGCAGCACTGAAAAGAGCCAGGCTCTGTCTTCTCTGCACATCCTATCAGGTATTTATAAACATTGCTAAGGTCCCCCTGAGCCCTCTCTTCTTGAGGCAGAACAATCCCAGCTCTCTCAGTCTCCCTTTGTATGAGAGATGCTCCGTGCCCTATACTGTGAACAGTCTATAACACTGAAATAAATGATCATCTTAATATTGAGCCTATGTTTAAGTACTTGCTAAATGAGGAGCCAAGACTTGCTAAACACATGCAGCTTTTCTGGAGTGTGGTGTTCCCAAAGAGGAAGCAGACAATTCAAAACAAAAATGCTACAATGCAGAAGCTCCTAACCCAGTCCTTGACCAACTCCTGAACTCCAGGGAACACCTGGACAGATAACAAAAATCCCCATCCACGACAAACTTAATGGCTAGAAGATATCTGGAACTAAAGCAATAAAATACCTATCCAGCATAAATCCCATGGTGTGGAAAGAAAATCATGTCTCTCATTTGACAGGCCAGTGGAAAGAAAGAATCAGCTGTGCTAGAGAAATCTTGTACCTTCTTAAATGCCGAACTGAGGACCGAAGGGAGTGCCTGACATTTTTGTCCTAGCCTGAGGTCTTTAAACAGGCAAAAATCAATGAGAAATGTATGTTGAAGATGAGGCAGCTTCATTCAGAGAGCACGTGCTGCTAAGAAGTGAATCTGCCTTGCCTGAGTGCTTGGCTGGAGACCACGTCATTTTTTCCTGAGCATTTATCAAGCCAGGCTTTAATGATTACCCCCAAAACATGAAGATGGACGTTGTCAGTTAATGGACTCCAAATAGCTGCATCAATGGCCACTTTTTCTGGGGATGAAGATGAACTCTCTCAAAATAAACACTAGGTTTCTCCATCTAACTTTTCACACTTCATATATAATGAAAGAGCCACCAAAATGCTTGCTTCACATATTTTCTTTCCCTAGAGCTGACATGCAGACTGGTATGCCTGTTTCTAGCAGTGCTAGTTTTGCTTGGTAGACCCCACATGGTTATTACAGCCTACGGAGTGTGTACCTCCTTAAAGAAATATTGAAGAACTTAAATAAATATTCAAAAGCAAAACAGTAAGCAGTGATATGCTCAGATACCATCTCCTCATTAAGAGGCATAAGAGTCAAATCGTTCACCACTGCTGCTGAGTCATGTCGCATGGTCCCTGCCACTGGGCAGAACCTCAAACACGGTGAAAGAAACTTGGTGAGAACCCAGGGTGTGAAAGTGGATGGTGGAGCTCAGAGCACACACACAGTTATGCCAGGCTGCAAGGTGCTGCAGCAAGCACCTGCGTGCCACCATGCGCATGGGCAAGCACTGAACAGGAGATCCACGTGGGCTTTCTTACCACTGCAGCCGTGCTCCCCTCCTGAGCAGGACTCAACAGCTTCCCAACAAGTAAGTAGTGGGCCCAAAACATCTGAAACTGAGAGCAACACCACTGTGTGCCCCTGTAGTATGTTATGGAGGCTTACAGCACAAATAGGAGCCCTTTTCATCTACCATCAAAAAAGTAATGTGGTTTGCTACAGAAGAGAGGAAACACTGACCAGGGGACAGTTTCATTACAGAAGATTTTGGGGTAGAAGCAAGAAAGTACCGTGTCCTGCAGAAAATGCGCAAGAGTGTTCTCCAGTCTGGATGCAATTACTCACCTTATCCGTACTCAGATTTCACCCCTGCCCGAGCGAGAACTACGACTACGCTGAAGCTCCCCTTTTGCAGGTGGGAAGGGGGTCTGGCTCCCAGGTTGTGGGAGACCCCCACCTCTGCTGGGAGAAGGGAGGTGAGGTGGGGTGGGCTGCAGGGCTGCTACAGAGCTACTGCATCCTGCTAACATAGGCCTTGCTGCAAAACTGAAATCTAAATTTGGCAGTTTAGTTAGTTCAAAGAGTCTTCAAATGTGATTCCAACACCTGATAAGCTGCAAAATTGTGCATATTTGGGCAATGGAAAGTCAGTTCAAGTATTTTTATTCTTGTCACCGCTGAAAAGTATTGCAAGAAAAGGGGAAATGCCTTTAAGTCTTTCCTCTCCCAAACTCTCTGTTTGCAAAGTTGCTGCTGGAAATTAGATTAAAAAAAAAAATTGTCTTTTTGGCAGTTTGTAACAAAGAATGGCAGAAAATCCTGTGAGGCAGCAGGCTGGGACAAGCTCTATGCACTCAGCAGCGTCTGAAGACTTATAGAAGACAGCCAGGTGCTCTCTGTGTGTCACTCTGATTTGGATGCCTGAACTTTAACTTCCTCATTGGTACCTCTGGCTACTTTGTTTAAGAGCTTGACATTTTATGCATTTCTATTTCTGTCACAGCAGCAGCAGTTAGTGGGAGTCAACACTTCTGTTAGAGCAGAAATGAATGCCTATCACTTGGTCAGTCCCAGACACTTAGGCTGCCATTTGCCCTTCGGTGTATGACTCCTGGTAATTGTTACCCTCTTGTGTTAAGATCTGTGGGATGGAAGTCTTTAAAAATCATTATTCAGAGTACATCCTTTATCGAATGCTTACTTTTTATTTATGTTGACTGGCTGTTTTCTGGCAGACTCATAAGAGACTTGTCATGGTAAATAAACATCACAATTTACAAGCACGAAGTGGTCACACTTGTTTCTACTTTTCCCCATAGGTTTTGCCTTTCAGTTTTATGAACTATACCATCACTTTGGGTTTTTGATCTTTCTGGGCAAATTTCCAGTATTTTTAAGAGTGGGATGAGATGCTGCAATCCCAGTGAAGTGAGATGAGATGAGCAGAGGCAGAACAGACCTGGTCTGTAAAACAACGCTGTGTCTGGTGCTGTTGTGTTCATTTCTGATCTCCAGGTCCTAGCATTTTTGATATCTGAATATGTTCCATCTCCTGGATGATTCTTAGCTGTAATGAAGTTTTGTTTGATAGTGCCCAAATAGTATTTTTTCCTACTTACTTCACATAACTCTGTTTTTTCTCCCCTTTTCCTTTTTGAGGCTACATTCCCACCTTACCTTACCATTACAGATGACTGGCTTTGACAGTATTTATTTTTTCTTTTCTCTCCTCAGACAGGTCAGCAATTTCAAGGGAAGCCAGACATTATGGAAGAGTTGATGATATATGGCTGTATACTAGAAGAGAAAAAGGAGACTGCACTTCAAACCACTGCTTTCATTCACTTGCCATGCAGCCTGTTTAAAAAACTGAAAAAGTTCTCTGAGCAACTGCAGCTCAAAAGACTTCATGTCGGGCTAGTATGGGTTATCTTGTCCATGCTTATTGCTGGGGTATTAGATAACAAGTTCAAGATGTATTTAATCTACAGAGGCTCTGTTTCAGATCCCTGGCAGAGGAAGAGGCTTCCCTATTCCCTGAGGTTGTGCTCAGGCCCCTGTAGCATCTGTGGGACCTGCTGCTGCTGCAAGAAATGGGTCAATGAAGCAGTGTGGGATTTGCTTGACTTAGCTGTGACTGCTTTGCAGACTGCAGTTAGATATAGTAAACATCCCATGCAATTTTACAAGTATGATTCTGAAAACTATGAAAGGACTGGGGAGGGAGTGAGAAAAGAGGTACCATTTCTTCATTAGATCGTTGTTTAATTTTTATAGGGGCATACACCTGTCAACTAACACATTGGATCAAACTGGTAGAACTTTTAAAAGTTTTTCTAATATCTCTGCCTCTATTATACCAGTAGACTGTTTATATTTAGAGTGTAGTCACGTGGCACAAGACAAAATTTTTTAGGAGTGTCTTCTTTAAGCTCTCAGTCAGGACCTTTACAACATTACTTGTCAGGTATGAATACAGCTTTTATTACATAGCACCATAGAATGGTTTGCGTTGGAAGGGACTTTTAAAGATCATCTAGTCCAACCCCCCTCCTATGGGCAGGGACACCTTCCACTAGATCAGGTTGCTCAAAGCTCCATCCAACCTGACGCTTCCAATGATGGGGCATCTGCAACTTCTATGGGCAACCTGTTATGGTGTCTTACCACCCTCATTGTGAAGAATTTCTTCCTTATATCTAATCTAAATCTACCCTCTTTCTATTTAAAACCATTATGCCTTGTCCCATCGCTACATTTAAAGAACAATGCAATCATCAGGCACAGTCAACATGTGTTCACAAAGAGAAAGTCCTTTTTAATTAATTCCATACCCTTCTATGATAAGGTCACCCACCTAGTGGATGAAGGGGAGGCAGTGGATGTAGTTCTTCTGGATTTTAGTAGGGCTTTTGATACTTTCCCTCACAGCATCCTTCTGGGCAAGTTGTCCAACTGTGTGATGAGCAGGTAGATGGTGCGCTGGCTGAATAACTGATGGAATGGCGGGGCTCAAAGAGTTGCAGTGAATGGGGCTACATTTGGCTGGTGACCGGTCACCAGCAGTGTTCCTCAGGGTTCAATCCAAGGGCCAGTTCTTGTTCAATATTTTTATCAGTTATCTGGATGCAGGAGTTGAATGCACCATTAGCAAATTTGCTGATGATACTAAACTGGTAGGTGTTGTTGACTCACTCAAGGGACAAGTGGCCTTGCAGAGGGATCTAGATTGAGCAATCATCAATGGCATGAAATTGAACAAGAACAAATGCTGGATTCTGCACCTGGGATAGAGTACTGCTGGACACAAGTCTAAACTGGGAGAGGAGTGGCTCGAGAGCAGCCCTGCAGAAAAGGATCTAGGCGTCCTGGATCAGTAGGAGTTAGCAGTGCGCTCTAGCAACCAAGAGGGCAAACTGCATCCTGGGGTGCATTAAACACAGTATAACCAACCAGTCAAGAGAGGTGATTATCCCACTGTATTCAGCATTGGTGCAGCCTCACCTTGAGCACTGTGTGCAGTTCTGGGCCCACAGTTTAGAAAGGATGTTAAGGTACCTGAATGCATCCAGATGAGGGCAACAAAGCTGGTGAAGGGGCTGAAAGGCATGTCCTGTGAGGAGTGGCTGATGACACTGGATTTGTGTAGTTTGGAGAGAAGGAGACCTCATTGCTCTCTCTGCAGCTTCCTGAGGAAGGGAGGTGCTGATCTCTTCTCCCTGGGATCCAGTGCCCAGGACACGTGGGAATAGCACAAAGCTGTGTCCCTCAGGGGAGGCTTGGACTTGACATGAGGAAACATTTCCTTACCAAGAGGATGCTCAAACCCTGGAACAGGCTTCCTAGAGAGGTGGTCAGTCAATGCCCCATGCTGGTCAGTGTTGAAGAGGCATTTGGACAACATCCCTGTTAACATACTTTAACTTTTGGTCAGCTGTGAAGTGGTCAGGCAGTTGGACTCAATCATTGTTGTAGGTCCCTTCCAACTAAACTAAGCTATTCTATTCGATTCAATTTGATTTGATTCATTCTTCTTCCTCCTTCCTTCTTTCCCTAGCAGTACAGGCTGAGGAAATCTTTGATGATGTCTCTTACCAGGCCTGCACTAGCAGAAGGGACTGAATGGGTAATCATGTCCCATCCTAAGCATTGGCTCTGTCATGTTGTGGGAAGGAGGCATGTACCTTCTGATGGGGGTGAGAGCTGTGAATCAGCTTGAGATCATTTGACCACCTGAACAAATCTGCAAAAAGCATGTGGGCATTGCAGTTTTATATGTCTAAGTCTTCTATGTTCATCAAGTTTAGCTGGGTTTCCACAAGATGGCAAAGCCCTACATCTCTGACACCAGTGAGGCTCAAAGACCAAGCCCTCAGTCTGAAGCAGGAAGTGCTCCAGAACTAAATGGTTGCAAACCTTTTTGATGTGAGCAATACCCGTTCATTTCTCTGTGGATTTCTTTTTTTTTTTTTCCCCTGGAGTAATTTTTAGAAATGCCTATGCTGTTTCCCTTGGAAAAACATGCTAAAACAAAAGAACAAGAGAAGAACAGTACTCCGTCAGAGTGAAGGTCCATCTGGGCCAAGACACTGTCTTCAAAGTGGCCAACCATAAATCCCTAAAGGAGAGCATATGAGCAGCACGGATCTACTTCTGCCAGGGTCCTGGGGGTGCTCATAGGCCTCAGTGGCTGGGACCGGCCTCCCCTTGGACACCCACCCACACCATCTCCTGCCAAGGGCCCAGGGGACGTGGTGTCTCGGCTCCACCTGGGGCCTTCAGTCCCCACCTGAGCAATGTTGCAGGTGTGCAACACCTCGACTGTTGGTCTGGGTGACCAACCACTGTCTCTGCCCCTCTCTCCTGGATGGGCCTGGGACCTGCCCTGCAGGGAGCTGCTCTCCTGGATGGACCCCTCAGGCCTGGGTCATAGCTTGTCATGCAGAACTATATGCATAACATCGCACAACTGTTCTATTCTATTCTATTCTATTCTATTCTATTCTATTCTATTCTATTCTATTCCCTGTGCTCACCATGAGTCACATAGCAATGAGACTGTTACTTGCCTGAAATCCCAGGGGTTTTTCAGCCCCAAAAACACTTTCAAGGACACAAATCAGAAATGGAAAGTAGAAATGAGATTTTTATTTTTAGATTTTATTTTATTTTATTTTATTTTATTTTATTTTATTTTATTTCATTTCATTTCATTTTATGTCCTTTTATGTCATTTTATGTTATTTTTCTGAATCTGTTTCAGAGCCAATGCTCACAAGCATTAACAGGATGTGCATGTGGAGCCAGGAGCAGGCTGGTGCATTCTTCAGTTTAGCTTGAAAAAACATCCCTTGCAGTCTGGCGAAGGAAAGTCACAGAGCTACAGAAAGTAGCAGCAGGAATACAGGCCAAGCAGTCCCTGTTTCCTGAAGAGTAAGAACTTGAAGAATGAAGATAAGGATCACACACAAAAGAAGAAGAGGTGTGTGCTACTGTGAGGTATTTTCCAAAGTAGAACACATATCAATGACAAGCATCCTTTTTGCCTTCAAAACTTGCTCCGTTGTGCTTTTTGGCCAGCGATGCATGAAAAGCACTCTTGTGCCTGTCCCACGCTTGTATTCCATGCAGGGAGAGATGAAAAGTGGCAGCTCCTGATGGTGCAGCAAGCCTGGAGCCCTTCCAAGCACAGGCTGTTTTGCACAAGCAAGAACCCCTGGGGAAATGGAGCCAAGGGAACAGCAGAGCTTGTTCCTGCTACAAGCTTGCAATGGGAAAGAGAGCCTGAGAGAGCCAGGGCACAAGTAGCACCTTGGAGGTGCAGGAGCAGCAGGCAAGAACCTCTCCAAAATGGCCCAGAGGAGTCCTGACAAGGGGCTGTGCTCAATGCTACAGAGGAAAAGAAGCAACCCCCGGGGGCCACCCTGGGGGCCTGCCCTGGGTTACGAGAAAGCTTCCTCCCCCCGGATGCGGGGCACGAGGGCCACCTTCGTGGAGCAGGAGCAGCAGGCACCTGGCCAAAATGGCCCAAAGAAGCCCTGGCAAGGGGCTGTGCTCAGTGCTGCAGAGGAAGGCAAAAAACCCCCAGGGATGCTTGCTAACCCACCTTGGGGGAAAAAAAGCCTTCCTCCCCTCAGCTGCAGGGCACGAGAGGCCATCTTCATGGTGCATGAGCAGCAGGCAGTAACCTAGCCAAAATGGACCAGAGGAGCCCTGCCCTGACAAGTGGTCATGCTCAATGCTGCAGAGGAAGGCAAAAAACCCCCGGGGACCAGTGCCAATCTGCCTCGGGGGAAAATTCCTTCCTGACCCCAGTGCTGGCGATCGGCTATTCCCTGAGCATGTGAGCAAGACCTGTCTCCTCGTCCCACAGGCTGGTCACGCCTCCCAGGAGATGCCCCGTCCCTATTCTCCCTCAACCTGGAGCCATCTCTGGCGCTTCCCAGAGTGGCCAAATGTCCCCAGCCTGATCGACCTTAGGGGGGCAAGAATCCTTCCCACGCCTGGCAGGACACCAGTGGGTGCTCCTAAACACAGGGACCCCGGCAACATCTCTGCATCCTGTTTCTTACAGCTGCTGCCACTGGCTCTGCAGGGGATGAGGACAGCGAGCTCTGCAGTGCTCCTCAAGAAGGCATTCCCTTGCTCTTGCCACTGCTCTCCAGATGAAAAGGCCAGATAGCCTCAGGCACCTCCAGCTCTTGCTGGTTCTTCTCCTCTCCAGCAGCCTCGTCCAGCCCCCATTCTTCCTCCCTCAGCCTCCTCCAAATAGGTTTGCTGGCTCCTCAAGGTCTTCCTCTTGGATGTCTTCGAGCTGCCCCCAGGCCAGCTCTGTCCCGATGGGAGGATGCTCCCTTTTATCCTGTCCCGGGGCATTGTGACTGCTGCGTTGCCGGGTGGTGGCCCTGTGACATGGGTGTGACTGGGGCCCCCATGCGCAGCCCCGCCTACCGCCCCTCCGCCCAGCATCCTTTGGAGGAAGGCCTTTGGGGTGCTGGCCCCGAGGCAGCCCCTGTGCCCAGGGGGCTGTCCCTGCCCTTGGTGGCCATGCACCGGGCATAGCTGCTGGGCGTCCCTGACGTGTCCTCTGCCACTCGGCTCCCAAGGACAAACCTCGTGTTGTTACTCTTCTCTCAGGCCATGGCAGAAACCAACCCTGCAGCCCAGGGACCACCCCTATTAGCCGTCCCCTCTCTGCACCAGAGCCATGAGGTCATGCAGCAAGGAGGACCAGGGACTTGTTCTGGCTGGACACAAACCCTTTCCAGGGGTGCAAGGGGGGTGATTTCAGCAACCATGGCCTGGAGGAAAGCCAAAGTGTAGCCAGAGCCATAGGTTGGGATGGATGGTGAGAAGAGACCACCATGGAAATAACACAGCCTTTGAAAAACAAGGGAGCTCAGGTTACACTGGCGTGGTGGAAAGGCTGGTCATTTTCAGACCTAGATTATTTGGATCTGTGCCCAAAGCACAGCCAGGCAAATAACAACTCTTCCGAACTGTAAAAATAGCCCATTGCTGCTATCACCCTCACATCCCCTTTTCCCACTGAACCCGAGCTGTGCAGTTGGCTGTGTTTATATGGGATACAAAGTGCGCTTCAGCAATGGGGTAAAACTTTTAGAGCTCATTGGTGACTTTAATGTTTCTGAGAGTTATTTGCCTACCTCCATTGTGGAAAGATGTTCAGATCTTATCTAAAAGCCTGGCAAACCTCTTTTTCCTTTAGGATTTAGTATTTTGAGTCCTGCAAGCGGAAAGAAGGTACTATTCTTGTCATTTTGTACATTGGTACCAAAACTGGTATGTACATTGAGACTATGTAAATAAAGGCATTTCTACCATGTACACTCTTTTGGTTGTGGAGATGCCAGAGGTAAAAGACAGGGTTTTGGTTTCCTCTGCATGAACTTTGCAGAGATGTACAGACCACGCATGATTTTCTCACCGTTCCTTAGCAATGTACTGAGGGACATTTGCTTCTACACTGTCGATGGTGAGGTCTTCCTCTTGAAAAGAAGTACTGAACTAGTTTGTGTCCTTGACCATCTTTTTCCTTGCACTTCAGTAGCTCTTTTCTTTCTTTGGCCTTCATCCTTGCTACCTTTCTGGAGAGTGATGGCAGCCCTCTCAGTCTTTGTCTTGCTCCTTCTAGTCATCGTCTTCTTCTGCAGGCCCTCCATGTCCCTAATCAACTGCTTAGTCTTTGTCTGCCTTCACTCCTGATGGAATTTCTCTTTCTTGAACCTGAGGAATGAGAAATGTCCATAGTGGTACAGGTGAGCTCTCACCAGGGTTTGCACAATGCTTGCCTTTCCTATGGAAATATCTTGCCTGACACACAAGAAGACATTTGCCTGTATTGCACTGGTGGCTTATAGTCACCCTGTGACCTACTCATGCCTACAGGAACATTTGCCTGTTCCCATGTTTCCAGACTGGAGCAGAAGCTCATGGCGGTCCACCTGACGTTGGGTTACCTATTTCTACAGTGCAGTTCTTCATGAATGGTTTCTTGATGTAGGGGCTATCTCCTTTATCAGAGCTTCAGCTGGTATAGAGCATGGGGGCTGTAGAAATAGACCACAAGATACAGCTTTTTCTGGTTCACAGGATGCCATGAAATCCAGAATATGATGTAGACAAGGAAACCTACATTTCTTGAATGATATTTTTCTGCAATCTAAATCTAAACCTGACCATGAACTTCACCTTTCATAAATATGATGACATCAGAGCCTGAAGGGTGGAGACTGAGAGATGTGTTATGGAGGCTTTCACCCATCTGTAGCCTGCTGGAGTCCAGCTCCATGCAGTCACAACCAGCAGATCCAGCCCTCCACCAGCCAGGTAAGCAACAGACGCATTGTGTGGCTCTCAACAGGAAGCTGGTGGTGTCAGTCTAGTTCCTTTAGAAATGGATGTCTGCCTCCTAGGAAAGGAAATAACCACAGCTGGCATTAACTGAGCTTCCATTTTGGAAGCTTCCTTGGAGAAAGTGCCAGACACTGAAAAAGCTCCAAGAGACGAAACACTGGTAGCTCAATGTGATGTAGTTAGTGGCACGGCTGTCTGTGGTGATAGGCTTTACTTTCCAGGAGTGTGAAGACAGGTAGCTGAGTTTTTAAATTAATTCTGCAGGTATTTAGGGAAGAGGAAGGTTGTTGCTGATCATGCTGGTGTGGGTAAGGAGTTGGCTGGCCAGGTGGCCATCTGACACCAAAAGGCAACTGCCTCTCTTTAAGAGTCCCTGTGCACCTATAAGCTGCTAAAAAGGACTGAGGATTTTGCTTTTTATATGCCCACCTGAAACCACCTGAGAATGTTGGTGTGATGAAATTACTGGTGACATTACTCAGATACAAAGGAACTTCATTGTTTTTTTAAAATGATAAAAGAAACTATGAAAACACTCTTCTAGCACACACTTGGTAATTAGTTTGCAAAATTGGTGCAATTAGTGCAGAAAGCTGCCAGCGTATTTCTATTCAGTTAAAGAATCTCAACATTTTGATGCCAGCTCAGTGTGAAAAGGTAACAGGCCCTTGCATGTGCCCAAACATGGTGGATCAGCAGGCAGAGAGTGAGGCTGGAGATGAATTCCCTTGCCAGGAGTGCCCCCTGTCCAGAGGACTTTTAGGAAGAGGACGGTCTTCAAGGAGCAAGACTTTCAAATGACACGGAGTTTGTAAACCAAAACCTAAGTTTTGAGTTAAGCTTCGAGTTATGAACTGGTAGCCAGTGCATTTTCAGACCTCTTTGCAAAGAGCCCAACAAGGCAAACACATGCTGAAGTAGCACACATTTGCCTTTGTCCAAGGCATGAATAACCCAGACTCTTTTCCCCAGCATATTTTTTATGTGCACTACAGGGACTTTATCCCCTTCTACAGTAGGTAAAAGTTTTGATTGGCCAGGGCCAGCTCGATTGGCAGATCCCCCAGTGTTGACTAACCAGGTGGCTTTTGCTAAACATGTATCCCAATGTTTGAATGTCCCACCCCCCATTGTTCTCAGTGTAGTCTTTAACAGTCCATTGTATTGTTCAATTTTCCTGGAGGCTGGTGCATGATAGGGGATGTGATACACCCACTCAATGCCATGCTCTTTGGCCCAGGTATCTATGAGGTTGTTTCAGAAATTAGTCCCCTTGTCTGACTCAATTCTTTCTGGGGTGCCAAGTCGCCATAAGCCTCGCTTTTGAAGGCCCAGGATAGTGTTCTGGGCGGTAGCATGGGGCATGGGATATGTTTCCAGCCAGCTGGTATTTGCTTCCACCATGGTGAGTACATGGCATTTGCCTTGGTGGGTTTGTGGCAGTGTGATATAATCAATCTGCCAGGCCTCCCTATATTTATAGTTCAGCCATCGTCTTCCATACCAAGCTTGTCTTGCTTGATTGCAGTGCACATTTCACATTCATGGATAACCTGTGCAATAGTGTCCATGGTCATGTCCACCCTTTGATCATGAGCCCATCTGTATGTTGCATCTCTTCCTTGATGGCCTGAGGTGTCATGGGCCCACCGAGCCATAAATAATTCACCCTTATGTTGCCAGTCCAGATGCACCTGAGCCACTTTAATCTTAGCAGCCTGATCCACCTCCTGGTTGTTTTGATGTTCTTCATTGGCTCAGCTCTTGGGTACATTAGCATCTATGTGATGTACTTTTACAGCCAGGTTCTCTACCCAGGCAGCAATATCTTGCCACAATGCAGCAGCCCAGATCGGTTTGCCTCTGCGCTGCCAGTTGCTCTGTTTCCATTGCTGTAACCACCCCCACAGGGCATTTGCCACCATTCATGAGTCAGTATAAAGATAGGGTGATGGCCATTTTTCTCGTTCAGTAATGTCTAAAGCCAGCTGGATGGCTTTTGCCTCTGCAAACTGACTCGATTCACCTTCTCCTTCAGCAGTTTCTGCAACTTGTCATGTACGACTCCATACCACAGCCTTCCATCTCCAATGCTTTCCCACAAGACAACAGGACTCATCAGTAAACAGGGCATATTGCTTCTCATTTTCTGGCAATTTATTATACAGTGGGGCCTCTTCAGCAGGTGTCACCTCCTCCTCTGGTGATATTCCAAAATCTTTGCCTTCTGGCCAGTCCATGATCACTTCCAAGATTCCTGGGTGACTGGGGTTTCCTATTTGGACCCAGTGTGTGATTATTGTGACCCACTTACTCCACGTAGCATCAGTTGCATGATGTGTAGAGGGGACCCTCCCTTTGAACACCCAGCTCAGCACTGGCAGTCGGGGTGCCAAGAGGAGCTGTGCTTCAGTACCAACCACTTCTGAAGCAGCTCAAACCCCTTCATATGCTGCCAATATCTCTTTTTCAGTTGGAGTCTGAACAAGCCTCGGACCCTCTGTATCCCTGACCCTAGGGGTTGACCTCAAATCTCCCCTGGTGCTTTCTGCCAGAGGCTCCAGGTAGGGCCATTCCCCCAGCTGCAGTATAGAGCATATTTTTTACACCTTGTCCTGCCCAGACTGGCCCAAGGGCTACTGTGCAAACTATCTCCTGTTTAATTTGTTCAAACGCTTGTAGGTGCTCAGGGCCCCATTTGAAATTGTTCTTCTTCCAGGTCACTTGATAGAGCTTACTGTTGTATACAAAAGATTGTATTTTGGAATATGCATTCTCCAAAAACTCACAATGCCTAAAAAAGCTTGTGTTTCCTTTTTACTAGTTGGTGGAGACATGGCTGTTATTTTGTTGATCACATCCATTGGGATCTGATGACATCCATCTTGCCATTTTATTCCTAAAAACTGCATCTCCTGTGCGGGTCCCTTGAACTTACTTTGTTTTGTGTCGAAACTGGCCTTCAGAAGGATTTGGACTATTTTCCTCCCTTTCTCAAAAAACTCTGCTGCTGTGTTGCCCCACACAATGATGTCATCAACATATTGCAGGTGTTCCGGGGCCTCACCCTGTTCTAGTGCAGTATGGATCAGTCCATGGCAAACAGTGGGGCTGTGTTTCCACCCCTGGGGCAGTCGATTCCAGGTGTACTGGAGGCCCTGCCAAGTGAAAGCATCTGTGGCCTGCACTTTGCCGCCAAAGGGACTGAGAAAAACACATTAGCAATATCAATTGTGGCATACCACTTGGCTGCCTTTGACTCCAGTTCATACTGAACTTCCAGCATGTCCAGCACAGCAGCACTCAGCGGCAGAATAACTTCGTTCAGGCCACGAAAGTCTACTGATACTCTTCACTCTCCATTAGACTTTCACACTCAGCATATGGGACTGTTAAAGGGTGAGCGAGTCTTGCTGATCAATCCTTGGATCTCCAGTTGATGAATCAGCTTATGGGTGGGAATCAGGGAGTCTCGGTTGGTGCCATATTGACGTCGGTGCACCGTTGTGGTAGTGATCAGCACCTGTTCTTCTACAACCCTCAGCAACCCCACAACAGAGGGGTCCTCCAAGAGACCAGGCAAGGTAGACAACTGTTTAATTTCCTCTGTCTCCAAGGCAGCTATACCAAAAGCCCACCGGTGCCCTTTTGGGTCTTTGAAATACCCTCTCCTGAGGTCGTCTATGCCAAGGATGCACGGAGCCTCTGGGCCAGTCACAGTGGAGTGCTTTTCCCACTCAGTCCTGGTTAGGCTCACTTTGGCCTCCAATGCAGTTAGCTCTTGGGATCCCCCTGTCACTCCAGCAATACAGATGGGTTCTGCCCCTGTACAGGTGGATGGCATTAGGGTGCACTGTGCACCGGTGTCCACTAAACCCTTATTCTCCTGTGGATCTGATGTGCCAGGCCATCAGATCCACACAGTCCAGTAAACCCGGCTGTCCCTTTCCCCCACCTGGCTGGAGGCAGGGGCCCTCTAGTCCTGGTCAGAGTATCTGTTACTCACTTCTTGTAAATATGAATCAGAAGTTCCTTTATTAAGATCAGGAGTAAGACCAGCCCTTCTACTCGGTCTGGGGAACCACCCACTGGAAATTGGAGCAGCAGTTTTCCCGGAAGAACCCCCTTTTGCGATTGTCTTGCCTTGCAACTCACCTACCTGTGCCTCTAGGGTCGAGGCAGATTTTCCAACCCACTCCCTCATGTCCTCCCCATGGTCACTACAGGTAAAACAACAGGGTGGCCTGTGGTGTGCACCCACTATATCCTCTCTCTTGAGCAGAGGAAGGCTTACTGCTAATAGCTGAGATACTGGTCCATACAGGTGCGAGAGTAGGACATATTCTCTTTGAGTTGCTGAACCTCCTGGGACAGTTGTTCCACAGCTGAGATGCAGGCCCGTAGGGAGGAAGAGAAACTTTCTTCGTATTGCTGGAGTTGGCCAGCCAATTCATCCACCGTTTTTCCCTCTCTGTCTTTCCACGTCATTACTGCCAATGAGTTGGGATACGATGCTGGTGTGCTCCGTACAAACCTCCGTCGCATGGGTCACGTGCACTTGACTTCATCTGGATCTTTGGATAACTGCTTGTTGCCCAGGTCATCATAAATCACCTCCAGCACAGCTAATTCCCACAGGTACTGGATACCTCTTTCCATGATGGCCCACTTGCCTGGGTGACATACAACACCTTCCTTGAAGGGATACCTTTCCTTCACACCTGACAGGAGTCGTCTCCAGGGGTTGAGGGCTTGTGTCCCTTTTCCAATCGCTTTGTCAATGCCCCCTTCCCTAGAAAGGGACCGCAGCTGCTTGGCTTCCTTACCCTCTCATCCTGGGCTACTGGCCCCATTATGCCAGCATCGGAGCACCCAGGTGACAACGTGCTCACCTGGACGACGACTGGAATCTTTTTGCATGTCTCACACCTCACTCAGGGACAGGGATCGCGTGGTTACCGCTTCGGTTATGAGTTCTGCCTCTTCCTCCTCCTATTCTTGTGATGGCCCTGCTTCGGAGCAGCCTGCCTCATCCACTTCTTCCCTTAGCAGGGGAAGGGTTTCTTCCCTTACTAAACAAGCTGACTTTCACTTCCAGCTTTTCTTCTCGTGGACAGGGGTGACTGATGCCGGCACAGCTTGGTTCTCTGGTTCAGCTGCAGTGCCCTTTGTGAGGGCTGGAGTAGCTGCAGTGCCTGCTGCTGGGGTTGAAGCACCCACAGTACCTGTCGTTTTGTTGTCAGTCTGGAGACCTTCTCTTCCCCCTCAGGGTACTGAATAGTGTTGAACAGGCCTCGGTAGGCATGGGCCAGGCCCCAGCACATTGCAGTGATTTGTGTCTCTCTGGAATTGCCAGGGTGACAGCAGACTTTTCCAAATATTTTACCAGTTCTTCAGGAATCTGCACTTGTTGAGGGGCAAAACTCCAAAACATTGGAGGTGCCCACTGTCCTAGGTACTTGCCCACACAGCCTGCCACTCATAACTATCCAGCCCTAGGGTAGACCTCTGGGTGGTATTCTTAAATAGTTGTTTAACCTTAAACAAGACCTGCAACACATTCAGGAGACACAGCAATAGGAACATGCTGGTTTGAACATGCCAAGGACATTCAAAGTTCTCAAGAGCTATTGTACCTAGCCTGGAGGAGAACGGGAAGGGGAAGGAGCAGCAAGAAGTGTCCCCCCTTGTCTCCCCCATAAATTGGCTCTCTGAGGAGAAAAGGTAAAGAGTGTCATTATTAATAGTTTCCGAGAGATGGTTCCCGAAGTATGGAGGTGACGGCAATGCTGAGCACAAATACCAGATTAGTCTCATGACCAGTAATGTTATCATGTCATAAGCCAGTGTCACACAGTACAGCAAAAGGATAACCTTAAGCCAGCCCCCAGGGGTGATAAACAGCACAACAGGGAACATACACAGCAAGTCGCGTGTTAGGCAACACAACTCTGAGAACAAGCATCACAACCAAGAGCAAATAAATCAACATTGCAACCAGCGACTATTAACCTAACAATGACTGCTTATAACAAATTTATTTTAACACACTCCGGCCAGACCTACCACTATCTCAACCCTTCGAGGCCAAAAAAAGGACTGTCATGGTTTAAGCCGTCAGGCAGCTAAACACCCCACAGCTGTTCGCTCACTCCCCCTTCAGTGGGATGGGGGAGAGAATCAAAAAAAAAAGGTAAAACTCATGGGATGAGATAAAGACAATTTACTAGGACAGACAAGAAAAGGAAAATAATAATAATGATAAAAGAACATGCAAAACAAGTGATGCACAATGCAATAGCTCACCACCCACTGACTGATACCCAGCCAGTTCCCGAGCAGTGGGCGCCCTGGCCAGCTTTTCCCCTAGTTTATATGCTGAGCATGATGTCATATGGTGTGGGAAATCCCTTTGGTCAGTTGGAGTCAGCTGTCCCGGCTGTGTCCTCACCCAGCATCTTGTGCACTCCCAGCCTACTCGCTGGTGGGGTGGGGCGAGAAGCAGGAAAAGTCCTTGACTCTGTGTAAGCTCTGCTCAGCAGTAACTGAAACAGCAGTGTGTTATCAACATTATTCTCATGCTAAATCCAAAACACAGCCCTGCACCAGCTACTAGGAAGAAAATTAACTCTATCCCAGCCAAAACCTGGACACTCGTACTGTGGGGGAACACAGCATGGGAATGGAATCCTGTAAATGGGCCTCACAATTTGAAAAGGTTGTTAAGGTCCTTGAATGTGTCCAGATGAGGGCAACAAAGCTGGTGAAGGGGCTGAAAGGCATGTCCTGTGAGGAGTGGCTGATGACACTGGATTTGTGTAGTTTGGAGAGAAGGAGGCTGAGGGGTGACCTCATTGCTCTCTGCAGCTTCCTGAGGAGGGGAAGTAGAGAGGGAGGTGCTGATCTCTTCTCCCTGGCACCCAGTGCCAGGATGCATGGGAATGGCTCAAAGCTGCATCCCTCAGGGGAGGTTCGGACTTGACATGAGGAAACATTTCCTTACCAAGAGGGTGCTCAAATCCTGGAACAGGCTTCCTAGAGAGGTGGTCAGTCAATGCCCCATGCTGGTCAGTGTTGAAGAGGCATTTGGACAACGTCCTTGTTAACATGCTTTAACTTTTGGTCAGCTGTGAAGTGGTCAGGCAGTTGGACTCCATCATTGTTGTATGTCCCTTCCAACTCAACTATTCTATTCTATTCTATTCTATTCTATTCTATTCTATTCTATTCTATTCTATTCTATTCTGTTATTTGATTTGATTTGATTTGATTTGATTCGATTCGATTTGATTTGATTCTACTCCATTGCATTCTACAGGCCCTGGTAAAAAGTCTCTTTTTGTTCTTATAAGCCCTCTTTATATATATTGAAAGGCTGCAATAACATTTCCCAGAGCCTTCTCTTCTCCAAGCTGAACAGTCCCAACCCTTTCAGCCCTTCTTTACAGGAGAGGTCCTCCAGCCCTCGGATCAGTTTTGTGGCGTTCCTCTGGACCTGCTCTAACAGGTCCATGTCCTTCTTATGTTGGGGGCCCCAGAGCTGGATGCAGTGCTCCAGGTGGGGTCTCACTAGAGTGGAGTAGAGGGGGAGAATCACCTCCCTTGACCTGCTGACCATGCTTCTTTCTATGCAACCCAGGATATGGTTGGCTTTCTGGGCTGCAAGCACACTGTGCCAGCTCATGTCCACTAGTATCCCTAAGTCCTTCTCCACAGGGCTGCTCTGAATCAATTCATCCCCTAGTCTGTAGTGATACTGGTGATTGCCTGGACCCAGAAGCAGAACCTTGCACTTGGCCTTGTTGAACTTCATGAGGTTCACACAGGCTTACTTCTTCAGCCTGTCAAGGACCCTCTGGATGGCATCGCTTCCCTCTAGCATATCAAGTGCACCACTCAGCTCAGTGTCATCTGCAAACTTGCTGAGGGTGCACTGAATCCCACTGTCAATGTTATTAATAAAGATATTGAATAGTATCAGTCCCCATATGGACCCCTGAGGGACACTACTTGTTACTGACCTCTGTTTGGACATTGAGCTATTGACTGCAAGTTTTTGGATGCCACCATCCAGCCACTTTCTTATCCACTGAATAGTTCATCCATCGAATCCATACCTCTCCAATTTAGAGACAAAGATGTTGTGTAGGACCATGTCAAAGGCCTTACAGGAGTCAAGGTAGATCACATCAGTTGCTCTTCCCTTGTACACTAATGCAGTCACTCCATTGCAGAAGGCTACCAGATTAGTCAGGCAGCTGTGATGTAGTTATACACCTACTAAAATGCAGTCTGTATACTGTACTACAGCTAACTGTCCTAATTGTGGAAATGTTAGAATAAATATGCAGAATATGCAGAAGTTCAAGGCCTAACATTCAGGTGGTCAATGTCTGTGTTACGGTCTTTGACACTTCACCCTGAGTTACAAGACAGCAAAGTTTCTTTAGGTGGAGAACCCAGAGTACATTAATGGAAATAAAGGCTTTAATGCATGGATTTACCATATAGAGAAGTATATTGATACAACAATTTTGTCTTCAAAACAGTCTTCCATTTAAAAAAAAAATTCAATACAGTGTAACTTCCTAAGACTATTAGCCTGCTCCTGATAGTTATATTCCGAGTATGGTGGCTGGTCACCTGAAAGTGAGAATTGCAGTAATCTGCAGGATTAGCATGTTCAGTGTCTTACTCTTAAAATTAATTACTTTTATTGCTATATCTGTCTAATGTTATCTATTTTTACTGGAAGTGTCAGTTCTGTCTGATGAGCTACAGATAACAATGGTAATGCTCTCCATGGGCCTCAGTTCAGTAGTTTTAAAGCAGAGCAATAAATGTGTAACTGAGGCATGCTGAACTAGCATGCTTGGGTGACTTGGAGGACTGTGAATACAAGTAACCTAAGTTCAGGAGAACTCATGGACTTGCCCTCTCCACTCCTAACTGATTTTGGCTATTTTTTTTTTTTTTTAGGTAGGTGATGATCCAGTAAAGAGATTCCACCAGTTGTTTCTTCTCAGGAATGCTAATGACAGCTAGGTTTGTACCAGTCATGTGTTTAGAAAGGCTCTACACAACTTTGCTTGAATTATTTCTGTTCTCAAATGACCATCCCTGCAGCCCTTCTCAAATCTCTCGTACACAGATAAAAACACAAATAATTTTAAATGCCACAGAGCCTTCCCCTGTTTTGTGATTAACTCACTTATGCTGTTTTTCCAGATATGCAAGATATGGGTTGGAGAGAGCGATAGCTCTTCATAGAAAATGAATACATTAATTACATGAATTTTCCCGCCTTACCCTTACCATATCCCTAAGGTCTGCCATTGCTTGGATTGAGACTCTGTAGGTCAGTGGCTGACAACACAAAAACCTTTGAAAAGTGCTTTGCAGCTTTTTAGTACCCCTGTGAGTGCTTGCTGACTATCAGAAAACGCTGCAGTGTTGCACTCTGTAGATGTACCTAGAAAGCTCCATTTGCAGAAGAGCAGACTGGAATTTCATAGCAACAGGATTAGAAAACTGATCCATCCCTTGCTTTTCTTTCTCCTATTCTACTGCTGCTTGCAACCTACCCATTTCAGACTAACTGTACCTGAAATGGTTGAACTAGGAACTGATCACAAAATTAACATCAAAAGAAACATGACTTCTTGCTGTTTGAAAGGGAATAAAATAAAAGGAGTGAAATCACAGGTGATTATAGGACAGAAGGTGAGCAACAGGAGTTCTGTAATGAAAGGAATGGACAATCTTGTTTATGTGAGGCAGAATGAGACCCAAGATAATACTGTTTTTACTTAATGGGGAATGGGCAGAGGGGGAAACCTGCAACTGCAATCCTGGCACTGTCCTTCTATAGGGTTAGTTTGGCCCATATTAAATAGACAGTTTAAAATATTAAACCTAATGGGTCTTAAGATGAGTGTGTATATGACTAAAATAATGAATGTCACCATGAGCCATGTTGTTATTTTTATGTTGCTCTGCACATACCAGTCTATGTATATGTATCCTTAAAAAAAGGAAGTCAATTGTACAATTGCATTTTACAAGCTAAGTTGCAAAATACTTATTATGAATGCCATTTTAACCATGTGAATTTCTGTAAAATAAACAAAGTAACACTTGCTGTAAGGGTGAGCTGGCTCACAGCATGGACAGGAGCTCTTCCACTCGAGTCAGTGGTGCACAGGCTGTGGGAAGCAGTGACAGGTAGCATGTCTTCCTGTGAAGCATTGCACTGGATGCAGACTACAGCAACACAAGGGGGCCACAAGAGCCTCACTGTCTGCTCTGTAGCTCATTGTGGTGTATTGGGTACTTCTAAGTCCCAGAGAGGTTACAGAGGTGAGGGCTGGGCTCTTGTTGTCTTCTGTGTCCTCCAGTGGTTTATAAACCACCAGAGAAAGGGAAAAACCAAGGAAGGTAATTAACACTTTCTTTTTACCAATGGAGACAAAGTTTTGACTTATTTGGGAAACTAAATTGTCAGTTAAACTCATGTTTTCCATTTGTTGTTAGTGGTAACATCCAAACTTCCTACAGGTGCAGGAAGGTTAACCTTAGGTACACAGCAAGCTTTCTTTTCCCACTTTCTATTTGGAAAAGTTCATCTCTGTTCAGTAACATTCACATCATGGTAATTGTGTTATACTATTCCCAGGTAGTTTCTGCTGTCTTTTTTCTTTTACAATAAGAGGAATTACCAAGTGGGCAATTGTTTTCCACCCTCCCAAGGCTGATAGAGATGAATTAAAATCATGTTCTCCTAACAGAAAAACATTCCCCTGCCCCAAAAATCTGATAGCAATGGAGATTGTGATATGTGGAGTCATGAACCTAGCAAAATGCATGGCGAAGTCGTTTGAAGTCCAGGCCTTGTATATAAATAATCACTGCTATACAGTATCAACAATTTGATTGGACTGCAAATAAGCATAACCACCATGTGGTTACAAAACACCAAATCTTGCAAAAAGCATTAGAGATTGAAAGAGAAGTTCTTGAAAGTGCCTATCTTTGACAACACTTTTTCCCCAACGGCAACATTTCAGTTGTTAATCCTGTCCTTCTCAGGTGAAACTCTTGATCTGTTCAAAGCAAGCACAAAGTTCATCCCTCCAAGGGACCTGTTGTTCTGTATCATGTGCTTATTTTTAATGGCAATCAGAGTATAAACATGGACTGCTGACAATAGCCCAGCCATGACTCTGCATGTTCAAGCCTTGGAAACCTCTAAGGATGGGGGTGCCACAACATCCCTGGGCCAGTTCCAAGGGTTGGGACACCTTCATATTAAGAAAATGTTTGTTAATGGTCAATCTGAACACCCTGACCTGCAACTTGTGGCCATTGTCCTTCATTCTAATGTCTGCCACGATTGAGAAGTGTTTGGTCCTGTCATCTTTGTAATTAACCCTGAAGTAGTTCTAGATTGCTATTAGATTGTCCCTCAGGCTCCTCTTCACCAGACTGAGCCAACCTAGCCTTCTTGCATCTTGGGCGTACCCTATCTGGCACCACAGATTTGACGTATAGCTTCTCTAAGTAGTTGCTGTTTTGCTGTCCCTCACCTTCCCTAACTGTGCTGTTATGCACAGAGGTCTGAGAGAAGACTTTGCTTGGGAAGAGTGAGGTTAAAAGACATTGAGCACATCAGCCTTTTCCATGTCGTCTACCAATAAGTTGTATGCACCATTCATCAATGGACCCATATTTTCTCTTGACCTCCCTGCTGCTAATATACTTCCTTACAAGAAATCTGTCTTGTTGTCCTTTTTATCCATAGAAAGTTTTAGTTCCAGCTTGGCTTTGGCCTTCCTGATTTCATCCAGAATACCCTTGCTCTTACACTTTTCCTTTTCTGCCTGCCGTTGTTTCCTTTCTTGTATGCTCTCTTTTTGCCTTTCAGTTCAATAGCAAAGCAGGGAGCCCTATCTACCCTGCTTGTTTCCTACCCTGAATAAGCCAATGTCCACTTCCCCAGAGCCCAAGACCCAACTCTGCTGCTTACCTTCCTAGCCTTTCTCCAGATCTTCAATTTGATCATCTGGTAGTCACATCAACACAAATTGCTGTCTACAGCCACATTTGCCATCACTTCCTCCCTGTTTGTGAGAAGCAGGTCAAGTAGAGCATGTCCTGGTCAGCTTATCTAGTGTTTACATTCAGAAATTGTCATGAGTAGAGCCTAGGAAACTCAGGGACTGGTTGCACAGTCCTGTTTTACTGTCCTAGAAGATATCTGGATGATTGAAATTCCACATGAGGGAAAGGGCTTGCAATCGAGGGGCTTCTGATAGTTACCTATAGCTCATCCACTTCATCCTCTTAGTCAGACAAGCTGTGACAAACTCCACCACGATGTTACTTTTCATTCTAATTTTGAGGCAGTAACTCTCAGCCAGCAGGTCTCGTGTCACACTCTACCTCTGCACAAAGTGCCCTGCTATTCACAGACATTATACATATAGATAAGTATATATTTACGTATGTGGTGAGTGTATTTACTTTGGAACTGATTATCAGTAGTACTCTAAAAATCTAATTCAAGACAGTATCAAAAATGTTGATCCATTTATTTACACTAAGTTACAAAATATCTGACTAGCAGGGCAAATGTAAAAGCTGCTCTTGGCTCAGCAGATGATTAGCAATTCTTCTAAGTCAGTATCAACAGATACATGTGTTACCTAGAAAACAACTTATTTTGCTGCACCCTTTCCTATGTAGCTACATGACTGCTGTGCCTATACTACTCCACAAGACAGTGAACAGTTATTCCAGCATGGAAAAGTGTGGGCAATCATTATCTGTCAGGATCCATTGGGATCTTTGTTTAGGAAAAGATGTTGGAAAGGGAGACAGGCAAGTTGCAAGAGTGCTTACAAAGCTGAAAAGAAAAGCCATTTTCTATTTCTCTTTAAAAGAGAGGGCCTTTTTAAGTACAACTTCTAAGTAATTAAAAGATTTAAAAATTAGTTTCTCAATCTTGATACACAGTACTTGTTTTTTATTTTTTTTGTGCTTTTATTTTTTATGGGCAAGAGCAGACCTCAGTGAAGTCAAGATAAACACTTAGCTGAAGTCTAAAGTTAAATATTGATGAAAAAACAGTCTAACTGCCTAGCTGGTTAGAATAGCATTGCTGCATTATTGCTGAAAGGTGCTAGCAGAGATGCTTATTTCTGTTCAGGCTTAAAGCTGATGAGACCATCCAAATATGTGCCTGACTGGACATATGTTTGCACTGGACTCATCTCTGAACTGGCTCATGCTAGCAGGGACAAATATGAAAAAACAACACACTTTATAGCTCTAGACAGCCCAGCTGACAATGTAAGAAATATTTTAGATCCATAATGGCATCGTGTATATTGAACTAATTGTGGCAGAAGCCCAAGTAACTTGAAAGCATTGCTTTCTATTCATAGATTTGGCATCCTTTATTTTGAAGAACTTCTGATACTTAGTCCAATGATGCAACTCCATCAGAAATAACAAGCAGGCCCTCAAAATTTATTTATTTTCCCCAGCGGTCAGCTGCAGCCAGGAAACACCTGGTACCCCTAGTGGATAGCTCCTCCCCAGATCACTCTTCCCTTCCAGTTCCCCATGCAGCTGAGTAGAAGAGCACCCTTTCACTGGCTGAATGCCTGGGGGAAGCACATCAGTGGTCATGTATCACAGTTACAAGTACTGGCATCATGGAAGAACTGAGTACTGTAACTGCCACCCATTCCCTGTGTCATGGTTTTAGCTGGGATAGTTGATTTTCTTCACTGTAGCTAGCATAGTGCTGTGTTTTAGACTTGGTATGTAAATAATGTTGATAACACCCTGGTGTTTTAGTTGTTGCTGGGTAGTGTTTACACTAGTCAAGGACTTTACAGCTTCCCATGCTCTGCCAGGTGCACAAGAAGCCGGGAGGGGAGGGGATACAACCAGGAGAGCTGATTCGAATTGGCCAGAGGGTATTCCATATCATGTGACGTCATGCCCAGTATATTAACTGGGGGGAATTGGCTGGGGGAGGCAGCGATCGCGGCTCAGGGACCGGCAGCGTCGGTCGGTGGGTGGTGAGCGGTTGCAGCACTTGTTGTTCAGTTTTGGTTTTGTTTTTTTTCTTTCCCTCTCCTTCTAGTGTTTCATCTCTCTCTCGCTCATTATTTTCCTTTTCATTATATTAGTATTATTGCTGTTTTATTCTAATTATTAAACTGTTCTTGTCTCAACCCACGAGTTTTCTTACTTTGGCCCTTCCGATTCTCTCCCCCATCCCACAAGGGTGGGGGAGTGAGCGAGCGGCTGTGTGGTGCTTAGTTGCTGACCGGGGCTAAACCACAACACCCTGAAATCTCCTTTTTGTTTTAAAGGTAAGGTATACGTGAAGAAAGCAATTTCCTTACAAAACGTACGTACAAACACAGGAGGTGCAGAACGTACAGGAACAATTGAAAAAAAAATTAAAAGAGAGCTTTGCCATTCCTGTTTCTTCCTTCAGCATCTAAGCTTCCTCCCATTTTGAAGGTGATGGGCTGCCTGCTGTTCACAACCTCCTCACTGATAAGTCAGTCAGCAAATCTGTACCTTCAGGTTACCCTTCAGGGGAGATGCTCTGGAATTAGGGATTGCCACTTCTTTTTGTCCTCTAGAAATGGTTATGGTTATTTAGATTCATATCTTCTGCAGCCCTCTGGAAAATTTTCTAATCCTTCCATTAGATAAAAAGGATTTTTAAGCTTTGTTCTTAATAATGAGGGACTGTCTGGTCCCACTGTGGAAGCACTTAACATACCACAAACCTGAGTTTGCTAATAACTGACCAGATAATGTCTGGCTCTCTCCTAAGCAGTCTGTTAGCCCACCCTGGGACAGAATTTCTTGAGCATCATTCAACTCCTGGTCAAAGCTGTTTTATATGAACCCTGTGTTATATGCAAGCATGTCTTTTACAACCATGTCTAGAATTAATGCACTCAGTACATTTCTGGCTTGTGTTGAAGACCAGACACAAAGGTGGTGATGGGAGTGTGGGTGGCTGAGAAATACTGTGACATTTCAAAGTGTGTAAGAGAGACCACGCTAAGTGCAGTGGATCTGTCTACCAACAGAACAGCCCTCTGTAAATCAAAACAAGGTTTATTGGATAGCTGTACAGAGTCCCCTGCTCATGGACACTGATCACATCTGGATCCCCTTCTGAGGAGTCCAGTTCTTTCTCTGTTTTGTGCAGGACCCTAGTCAGTCCAAAGTTTGAAATTCCACCCTGGAGAGAAGTGCCTCATTTTCAGGAGGACATGGACAGATTGCTGATTGAAACACCATGTGGTGAGTGAATGCAAAAGGCAGGATGAGAAATTAGCCTTCGCAGGCCCTCTGGACCCTTCTTACCCAACACGCAGGCGGGTCAGCACTTGAAGTGAGGAACAGGACAGAGCCCACAGTAGGAAGTGTCTGCTGCTACAGTCAAGTACAGGGGAATGGGATGCAGGGGAGACTGTCAGGTCAGAAGATGTTAAAAGTGTGAGTGCTTGTGTGCATAAAACAGAGTAGCAGCAATGGTCCAACACAAGACATAGGAAGCAGGAAAACTGAGGTGAGTGGGAAAGACTTGGAGGCACTGGTCCTGACCATACTCCTTTTACCTCTATTGCCTTGCCACAGTCTCACTCAGGGAAAAGGGCTACAGGGCTGCCCTCCCTTGCTTGTGGCTATGTAGAGTATATTTATCAAATTATATGTTTTATGTTTTATGTTATGTATGTGGTTCTGGGGATAAAGTGAACTTCATTAGGTCCCATGCAGAGCAAAAGCACGTTATCTTCTCAATGGGTTAGTGATTTGCTTGTAGCTTAACTAAGCACTAGGGAAACTGCTGACTGGCTACATATACTGTCCAGATAGCTATTAACCACTTTTAACCATGCCAAAGGGACGTGAGCATTTCCAGAGAGGTGAAGGCTGTCAGTTATGTAAAGGGAAAAGTATTAAAAGCATTAAAATTACTTCCCAAGCATTATTATATCTCAGTAATCTCTGGGAGGAAGAAAAGAACGTGACTGGACCCTGTGGGACTAAAAATAATCTGTTCTGCCAATGGAGGAGGGGAAATGGAAGAGGACTCAGTCACAGACCATGTGGATTAGGTAAGAGGCTGGTCCCTGGTGTTGTCAGCTGGCTAGAAAAAGAGAGACCTTTCAGATTTCTACTGAGTGGAGGCAGATAAAGTATGTTTTTCTTTAGTTACGGCACTTATAAGACTTGTGTCTGTGTTGCCTTTCTTAGATCTTGCAAATAAATCCTCTGTTTGTTTTAACTGGCTGGAGTTAAGGGTGATTTGAACTTGGTACCTTGAGAGCCCTCTCTCCCCAGGAGAATCTGGACCATGATGCAGAGCACTATACCTGAATGACGGATGTGTGGGTCTCTATGTGAGCTGGATGGGCCAGTCTGGCAGCAGGTAATGCAGACACCTGAGTGATGAAATCTAAAAGTGACCAAGATGAGTTAGGAAAGCTATCTGTCCTGTTGAGGAATAGAGGAGCACTCCTAAACACCAGACTCTCCAGGGGTTTTATGATAGGCCCAACAGGTATCTGCAGAATGTATCTGTTTTCTTCTATTGTTGGAGACACTAGAAATTAGAGAAGGTGCCTAACCTCTGGTAAACATCGGTCCTTGTTCAGAAGCTCTGCTACAAGGATGGCAGCAGTGGAAAACAAGACTCCTGCTTTCAGGTCCTACATTTTTTGTCTTGAGTTTGGTTCACATATTTCCCCCATCACAGACCCTGACAAAGACAAGCCTGTCACAATCAAGCTCTCTGAGCTGAAGGTCAGAGAACAGCCAGAGCAGGACAGCTCCACAGAGCAGAGAGGAGTCAGGAGCCGAGGGGGACAGCGAGGCAGGCAGGCAGGGCTCCCCAACAGGACATGGTCTCACAGCACTTGAGCAAGACAACCAAAGCAGGGCTTATGATGGTAACCACGGGCAGCCATGCTCCAGTGGTCACCAGACAGGTCCATAGGGACGAGGCAGGTCTGAGGTCAAGCCAGAAGAGCAAGTCAGCAAGGTATGATTCCTGCCAGAGTTATACCTACAGCCTAGCAGAGGTGAGGACCAGAGCTTGAAGGCTTCTGCCAGCTCTCCCAGCAGTCAAACCCCAGGTACACACCTGGGCTGCGTGAGAGCTGGCCTTGGGTACAGGCAGCCAAACCCTCAGGGGAAGGTGGGGGAAGAGGTTCAGGGTCTGTTGGGGCATTCAGGGCCCTGACACAAAGATAAATATTTTGTTTTCCGATCCCTTTTAGCTGTAAGCAACATCATGGTTTTTATTTAACAGTAAATCTTTAGGAAGCCCATCAGAGGCAAGAGGGCTAGTAGGACTCCCACTACAGAAAACACTGCCTTACTAGGCACTAGAAAATCCAAATAAGAGCAAGGTGTTCTGCAAACCCCAGCTGTGCAGAAAGCTGTGAGGAATGCTTTTACCTTATTAGACACTGCACTCAATGATAAAATATTGTCCATAAGAAAGCATACTTCATTAGTCCATCTATTCCCCAAACTGTTTGATCCTCTTTACTTGCATTATTCTTTCCAATCCTTTCTTCACAGTTATATAGGTGTCAAGGGATGTCCAGCTCGGCTGCAATGATCTCAAACTCTTCTCTTTTGTGTCTGACCTTGTGTTACCTTAAGCCTGAAGTAACATCCATATCAAGTCAAGCTCAAAGTGTGTCTGTTCACCACAATGATGCCAATGTCATCATCATGGATTTCACTCCAGATATGCAAGTGCCTCGCATATGATACTGAGTTTGCTTCAATAACCATATTTCCATGTAAGGTCATAGAAAGCAGAACAGTTACAGCCTTCACCAAGGCCCCTGGAACTGCAGGTCTGAACTCAGCAACCATCCAGTCCACTATGTGATTCTCTCTTCAAACCTTTTGGAGCCTATTTGGTGAAAAACTGCTACCTATCTCCATGTTTTACACAGAAGAAATTAAGCACTGTCTCGGATGATGAAGTGAGGCAAGCACCTTTGGGCCAGTTGTCATAACTCATGGTGGAACTCAAACCCTCCTCTTTTAAATAAGTCTCATGCTCATCTAGGCTTTTTCTCATCTAGGATTTTTCTCATCTAGGATATTGTTAGCCCTTCTTCTGATGGGGAATCAGGAAGAACAGTCCTTTAGCCCAGACATCCTCAACATTAAGTTCCCTGACACTATCTCACTGATGGTTGTTCAAGCAACTGTACCAGCCACCTTGGGACCAGCAGCTTTGGTACCTGCTTGCAGACAGTTTCATAGTTGGATTAAGCTTAGAAATAGATCCGGAGTCTGTTAGCTAGATGTGAAACATGGCTCCTTCCAGAAGAAGTTCCTAAGCAGCCAGGTAGGATGAGAACTCCAGAGATCTGTGAGGAAGCTGAACAAATTATATGTCTGGAGGGCTTTCATATCAGCAGCTTCAAACACATTCCTGGTATTAAAAACATGATCAGAACTAGGCTCCTCACAATCACCCCTAGGTGTTGTGCTTCGAAGAAATACACGCTTCCTAATCGTCACCATGCTGCTTCTCCTTTGCTGGCATTGAATCCAATTGAATCTGTTCAGCTGTATAAAGTCCAGCTTCAGAATAATCTCACATTTTTTCCACCTTTCTTGAACCGTTTTTTGTTGGCCATGAATCTGCTACTGTCTGCCTCCTTTACAATTTTCCCAAGATTCCAGCAGCCTTCATTTGGACCTCTCTAGCCAAACCACGGTATGTGGCAAACTATCAGGATAAGATAACATGAAGACCCTAATCTTGATAAGGCAGTCTTAGAATATCATCTAAATTGTCCTCTTTGTCTGTCTTCTTTTCAAGCAATACTTAGAATTTGAAGACAAGAAATTGTATGTACCTAAATTATTCAGAATTTGCTTTGAAACATTGAGAGAATGAATCCGTTCTTTTTCCAACCCATATATTTCTAGTCAAGACCAGCCACCAAAAAGTTATCTCCTGTGTACCTCTCACATTCAACGTAAACTTAATCTCTCACAAAATATAAGGTAAACCTTTCTGTCTGCTTTAGGAATAAGTCAAGACAAGGTGTCTGAAAGGTTGTATAATGAAATAATCTCTTAAACATTTTATATATTGTGACTTGGATTTATATGTCAACTTTGGGAGAGGGAGCAGCACCACAACCATGTTTTCAGTTACCCAGCTGAAACATCTCATTTTCAGGAGCAGGTCTGCCAGT
The DNA here is from genome assembly GCA_031468815.1 of Morus bassanus. Taxonomy (NCBI): domain Eukaryota; kingdom Metazoa; phylum Chordata; class Aves; order Suliformes; family Sulidae; genus Morus; species Morus bassanus. The sequence continues at coordinate 64,423,266 of CM062567.1, read as the reverse complement.
CATCAGTGCTGGGCACTGGCTAAGAAGTCTAAAGGGACTACTATGATTCTGCAGTAAGTGACCTTTATCTCTGCTTGTTTTTTTTTTTTCCCCAGCAATATTTCATTAAACCTCTGAATCCCTCTAAGAGGAGGGATTGTTCAGGGTTCTATGTAGCTAAAGCACTATAACTGTAAATTTAAATGTCTGTTCTCTTGTGCAGAGGGCAAAGGAGTTTAACCCTAGAAATATTCAAATGGGATTATTATGTTTTTAAAAAGTAACTTAGAACTTTTTGAGATTGACCATGAACACTCATAGCACCATATTTAATGAAACTGTTAATTGTTTTGGACTTAAAGCTATTAGCTTTCAAATGAATGGGAAAATTCCTCTATATGTGAATAGCATAAGATCAAATATTTAAATATTAACTTAATTATTTCAAGTATATATGCAGCATGCTAACTGGAAAAATGAGGCTGTAATTTATTTCAAAGAACTCCACAAACATTGGGCTGGGGCTGGCCAAAGTCAGCCCAGCTTTGTGGAACTACTTGAAATATGTTGATTTTACACCTGGCCAAGGACTAGGCATATTATCTGTTTGGTGACAACAAGCCAGTAATTATTCTCTTTTAGATCAGTCTGCAGCTCTGTTAAAGATCAATTATTTTATGTTTTGTTTTATCTTATCTCCCATCAAATATCCAGCACACCACGCTGAGCAGAGACCAGGTACACCTGCAATGTTGCCTCTCCTTAAAGACTACACCCCAACTACTGTGGCTATATAAATAAATACAGACATGAATTACAATTACATTTATTCTAAGAATTTGCTAAACATTATTTCCGAACAAAGAAAAATATTTAATATGTACATAATTTATAAAGAAGCTATTTGATGCTGGCTTATATCTTTCTCAGAATACTTGCTTCATGGAAACACTGTCTTTAGTGGAATATAGCAGAAAGGCTTGAGTAGGTTAATAAGAATCTGCTTGTATAAATACTTATTTATCACACAAGTTACATGTGACATCAAGCACTATAGGAAACTTATTTGCTAATAAAACTTAAACAAGGAGAATATACAGGTGAGAAAAATACAGCTCATTCTTTGAATACATTCTCCAGTTTAATAAAGTTCAAAATAATGTAGAACTGTTGGAGTTCTAGTAGATTTCATTAGCCTTATTAACCCAACGGTTTGAACCGAATATGTACTCCTACAGATTTATTCAGATCCCTTTGATGTTGGCAGACATACACCCATGTACTTCCAGAACAACCTAGGGAAAATTGGACCAAACTTGAAGGGGTGTTTGGCATTAAATAGGCAATGATAGGCAACACCGAATACATTGTTATAACTGGGTTTTAATTCCCCTTGTAAAGAAAGGGAAAATCTGAAAAGTAAAGTATCAGAATTGTATGTGTAAAGTGTTGGCAAAAGCAGTGGTGATTGGTTTGTTCTAACTTTTTCTTGTTTGCATTTCCAGACTTCAGAAATTATGAAAAGTAGGCTGAATTGCGTTTCCCAATGGAATTCTCAAAGAAGAAATATTTACACCTACTGAGGAACTAATCTCCTGCATTACTGTGCATATTTTATGATTAAAATTTTTTTTACCAGATACATTTGATCTTTCTAGACATACTTTTTTCAAATTTGGCTAAAGTGCTTATAATGTAAATGAAACTGAAAATATGCTGATGATATTTGAAATTCAGAAATATCAGATTATTTCTAAAATTAATTTGATTAATTTTGAGTGTGAAGTAGTGCCTGAGATAGTAATTAGTGGATGGACTTGGAAAAATTCCTTCTTCTTTTCTGGTTACCTTTACTTCTTAGTTTGTCTGAATTATTAATTCTTTTCTAGAACATGACCTGGATTTTTAAGGTCCATCTTTCTTTTAGCCAAATAAATCACATAATTTAACAGTAATTTTAAATCTGTTTTTGTAGGTAAAAACATTTTGATAAACATTGTTTTGTTTAGTAAAGAAAGTAATCTTGCTTCAGCTACAATTAACAAGTAATTGTGATAAATTTTTCCTCTGGAAATCTTTACATTACGCTTATATAAAAAATATTCATATAGAATATGAGGAGACATAATTTCATTAAGTATCCAAACCCAATAGAACTGATTTAGGGATAAATATCAAGGACAAGTTAATTTGGCCTAGATATTGTATTCTGGCATATGACATGATCTATCGGTTTTGTTAACATTTCTTAGTGAAGACTGAGGCTACGAATTGGCACACATTTATATTACCATTATTAATGTATCTAATTTCAGCAGAGAAATTAAGACCCACTGTGTACATTCCAAACAAGAGCTTCGGTTTTAAAGAGTTGTCAAGAAAGTCTCGTGCCACCTAGCTATGACAGGGTCTCACAGCAGAAAGTGAAAACATCAACCTGTGATTTTAAAAGTTTTATTATGGTAAATGAGAGAATAGCCTCCCTGGAAAGAGTTTCTCTATCCACTTCTTATTTTACAATCGTACTCAGTTTTTTAACTCTGTTATCCTTTATATTTCTCCAGCACTGACTCGGCAATCTGCTTCAAGCTATTAAAAACAACCAGACTTTTTGAATATGGTTACTTTTTGCATAACTTCTGCTTGCCTGGCATTGTGCTTTGCCTTTTCTTTGTGCTTTGTTTCTTGGCTTCCTTTTCTTCTTCTAGAAGAGAAGCTCCTTCATTCTTGATAAAAACTTGCTTGAAAATCTCTCACATTCAGTAAGAGGCTTTCCAGACTTCAGTGGAATTTGGGGCTGATCCAAGCTGGCTGTGCCAGCTTGCATCACAAAACCCTGAGCAGTAGATATCCTGCTATTTTAATTGGACTTAAGTGAGAAGTACTTTAGCTCTTAATACATAATTTTGTTTGAACTAAAGAATTCAGGAGTCATAACTGTAGGGTATTGTTACTTAGGAAGGATGGACTAGAGAAGGTCTCCTGCAGGGAGCAGAAGAATGGGGTGGTTCCTTTGGAAACTCTTCCCAGGTCTTCTGTTTCTCCAGAATCATGGCAACACTAAAACAATCAGTGAAACACCTTTTTCTGACAAATTAAACATATGGACTATGCAAAGGGAGAACTTGTAACTTCTGTGTGTTGGGAATAGCTTTTGTAAAGTAATTATATTTATCTTTAAACTTCTAGAATAGGCCAAAGAAAATATTCAACAGGCAGTTTTGAAAATGATCACTGAGACTGGTATGTGCTGCAGCATCTGCTTCAAAGGCAAGGATAACTTTGCTATTACATTAATTACATTACATTAATATAAGCTGATGTAGAAAATGTACTGAAATGTTGAAGAGAAAATGTATTGGCTGAAAATTCCGGTAAAAAGACCGAGTGCACCTCTCTCCTCTTGCACTTCCCCAGAAGAGTGGTCTAGGTCAGTACTGGTTTGGGATCTTACTCCAGGACCTGGAAGGCAGCTATAGAAGTTAATTCTCCCGACTTTTCTATAGAGTCTGAGGAGTCCCTTCTGCCAATGCAACTGCCGGCTGAACACCTGCAGGTAGGTGCTCTTTGCTCCTGCTGTTCTACATGGAGAGAGCTAATAGGAAAGACCTGAAGCTGTGAATCTCACCCACAGGAAGGAGAAGACAGGACTAAGGTGCTCACAAGTGACTGTGAGCTGCCAAAGCACTCCCTTCCTGTTGCTGTCACTTCCTCCAGACCTGAACTGTCCAACAGTATAAGCAAAACTATTACTCAATATGTTACTGTTAAATGTTACTTAAAAGAGCGTAACTAACTAAAAAAATATTTAACTCCCGTATGACAGCAAAGCTACATGTAATTAAAACACAATCCCCAAATTTCTTGATGTCTCCTAGTTGGAGAAGTACCTGTCTAGAAATACATTTCCACTGCAAATGACTAATCCCATTGGATTTAGTTGATCAAAGCTATTACTTTTATCTAAGAAAATCTAACTCATCTTTTTACATTTTACTCTTCTTTACATTGTGTGTTTCTGACTTTTCTTCTCTTCACTCTGTTGTCCTCAAACCCACTTATTTTTATATTTTGAAATTGTTGTTGACTTATGGGAAAAATGAATACATACATTGCTCCTCCCTTTTAACCTTAACCATTTTTATTCTTCAAAGTCCTCCTCTTAAATTAATTTTGCATGTTGCTATCCTATTTGTTTTTCACAAGGGGAGTAATTTGAAGTCTAGTCACAGGTTTCACTTTGGAAAGTCTTAAGTGTGTGCTGGAGGCTAATGGACTTACTTCCAATGTATACAGTTTAATGCTGGTCCGCAATGTGAAAATGTATCCTCCTTTCCCAAGTGAATGAGCACTAACTCCACCTCATTTAAACAGGACCTGAGTTTGCTGAGCACACTGCATGATTTGACAGCTGGAGATAAACAGATAACAGATTTAGAACTAAAGTTATTACGTAGGTACATTTAATTTACACAATTTATAAAGTAGCTCCCATTTTTACTACCATGATAGAAAAAAATGGCTGACTTCAAAGGCGTCTGGACATGATCCTGGGCAACTGGCTCTAGGTGGCCCTGCTTGAGCAGGTGGGGTTGGACCAGATGGGCTCCAGAGGTCCCTTCCCACCTCAACCATTCTGTGGTTCTGTGAAAATCAGGAGATATTCCACAGTTTTGCTGTAATGTTCAGACATGAAAGACCCTTTCACAACTGTTTTCTCTTAATCTTTCACTTAATCTTTTAAACATATCCATTGTTTGAAACACTCTGCAATTATTTGATGATGCTTTGTTGCAACAGAAGTTTAATGTTGTTGATTCTGTGGGAGCCATTGGGTGTTTCCATTTTGGCAGAGACATATTTCATTATTTTACTAATATTATTATAACATTAATATGTTATAAATAAAATAACAATTAACTAAATAAAACAACATTATTTTACTTAGCTCAATGACTGTGATGATAAGGTTGAGTGCTTATGGGTAAGGATGAGGGGAAAGGCCAACAAGGCAGATATCCTGCTGGGACTCTGTTATAGACCACCCAGCCAGGATGAAGAGGTAGGTGAAACATTCTACAAGCGACTGGCAGAAGTCTCACAATCGCTAGTTATTGTTCTCATGGGGGACTTCAACTTACTGGATGTCTGCTGGAAATACAACACAGCAGAGAGGAAACAGTCTAGGAGGTTCCTGGAGCATGTGGAAGAGAACTTCCTGACACAGCTGGTAAGTGAGCCTGCCAGGGGAGGTGCCTTGCTTGACCTCCTGTTTACAAACAGAGAAAGACCGGTGGGAGATGTGGTGGTGGGAGGCCGTCTTGGGCTTAGTGACCATGATATGACAGAGTTCTTGATTCTTGGCGAAGTAAGAAGTGGGGTCAGCAAAACCGCTACCATGGACTTCCGGAGGGCAGACTTTGGCCTGTTCAGGACACTGGTTGAGAGAGTCCATTGGGAGGCAGTCCTGAAGGGCAAAGGAGACCAGGAAGGCTGAAAATTCTTCAAGAAGGAAGTCTTAAAGGTGCAGGAGCAGGCTGTCCCCATGTGCCGCAAGATGAACCGGCAGGGAAGATGACTGGCCTGGCTGAACAGGGAGCTTTTGCTGCGACTCAGGAAAAAAAGGAGAGTCTACCACTTCTGGAAGAAGGAGCCGGCAACTCAAGAAGAGTACAGGGATCTTGTTAGGTCATGCAGAGAGAAAATCAGAAAGGGAAAAGCCCAGCTAGAACTCAGTCTGGCCACTGTTGTAAGAGATAACAAAGAATGTTTTTACAAATACATTAACAATTAAAAGAGAGCCAAGGAGAATCTCCATCCTCTACTGGATGTGGGGGCGGGGAACATTGCCACCAAGGATGAGGAGAAGGCTGAGGTACTTAATGCTGCCTTTGCCTCAGTCTTTAACCATCAGACCAGTTATCCCCAGGGTATTGAGCCCCCTGAGCTGGAAGGCAGGGATGGGGAGCAGAATAAACCCCCCATAATCCAGGTGGAGGCAGTTTACGACCTGCTGAGCCACCTGGACACTCACAAGTCTATGGGGCTGGATGGAATCCACCCAAGAGTACTGAGGGAGCTGGCAGAGGAGCTTCCCAAGCCACTCTCCATCATTTATCAGCAGTCCTGGTTAATCGGGGAGGTTCCAGACGACTGGAGGCTTGCCAAAGTGATGCCCATCTACAAGAAGGGCCGTAAGGAGGTTCCAGGGAACTATAGGCCAGTCAGCCTCGGTACTGGGGAAGAGTATGGAGCGATACATCTCGAGTGCACTCATCAGGCAAGTGCAGGACAAGCAGGGGATCAGGCCCAGCCAGCATGGCTTCATGAAAGGCAGGTCCTGCCTGACCAACCTGATCTCCTTCTATGACCAGGTGACCCGCCTAGTGGATGAGGGAAAGGCTGTGGATGTTATCTACCTGGACTTTAGGAAAGCCTTTGATACTGTCTCCCACAGCATCCTCCTGGAGAAGCTGGCAGCTCATGGCTTAGAGAGGTGTACTCTTCGCTGGGTAAAAAACTGGCTGGATGGCCGAACCCAGAGAGTTGTGGTGAATGGAGCTAAATCCAGTTGGCGGCTGGTCACAACTGGTGTTCCCCAGGGCTCAGTTTTGGGGCCAGTCTTGTTTAATATCTTTATCAGTGATCTGGATGAGGGGATTGAGTGTGCCCTCAGCAAGTTTGCAGATGACACCAAATTGGGCAGGAGTGTCGATCTGCTCGAGGGTAGGAAGGCTCTGCAGAGGGATCTGGACAGGCTGGATTGATGGGCCGAGGCCAATTGTATGAGATTTAACAAGGCCAAGTGCTGGGTCCTGCACTTGGGTCACAACAACCCCACGCAACACTACAGGCTTGGGGAAGAGTGGCTGGAAAGCTGCCCAGCAAAGAAGGACCTGGATGTGCTGGTTGACAGCCGGCTGAACAGGAGCCAGCAGTGTGCCCAGGTGGCCAAGAAGGCCAACAGCATCCTGGTTTTTATCAGAAATAGCATGGCCAGCAGGACTAGGGAAGTGATCGTCCCCCTGTACTCAGCGCTGGTGAGGCCACACCTTGAATATTGTGTTCAGTTTTGGGCCTCTCAGTACAAGAAGGACATTGAGGTGCTGGAGCATGTCCAGAGAAGGGAAATGAAGCTGGTGAAGGGTCTGGAGAACAAGTCTTATGAGGAGTGGCTGAGGGAACTGGGGTTGTTTAGCCTGGAGAAGAGGAGGCTGAGAGGAGACCTTATCGCTCTCTACAACTACCTGAACAGAGGTTGTAGTGAGGTGGGTGTTGGTCTCTTCTCCCAAGTTAGTAGCAATAGGATGCGAGGAAAGGCCCTCAAGCTGAACCAGGGGAGGTTTAAATTGGATATTAGGAAAAATTTCTTTACTGAAAGAGTGGTCAGGCCTTGGAAGAGGCTGCCCAGGGAGGTCGTGGAGTCACCATCCCTGGAGGTGTTCAAAAAACGTGTAGATGTGGCACTTTGGGACATGGTTTAGGAGGCATGGGGGTGTTGGGTTGACGGTTGGACTTGATCTCAGAGGTCTTTTCCAACCTTAGTGATTCAACAATTAATTCTATGATTCTACTTTATGAATTATTAGACAGCAGCTAATAACTTTATTTTAAATGCTACATTTTAACTAACTGGGGCATATCCCTCCTTGCACTGCCTAAAACCATTTTTTTATATTGTGGTCATATAGCTACTAAAAATAATTTATCTTTCATAGATGGCTGCCCTTTTTTCCATTAATGTTTTTGAGTCTTGACTTACCTACACCCATACTACATATACAATGGTACAAAAAGTACATGGCTAATGAATTTATATCATATCAATTTTTAATAACAGAAAGTTATCACTCAAAAAAACTTAGAACTAATTGTGTTTCAATGCATTTATTAGAGTGTTGACTAGAAAGGTGAATAATTTTCGTGGCCACTACTGTAAAAAAACAGAATAATTTTCTGCCAATGTGAGTATTTCATTAGTATTCCTTTCTGACAAGATACCAGTCAGTCTACTGCTGTGGCCTTCATAGGCTTTGATGGGAGCTGGCCAACACCTTGACCTGTATATGAGCTATATTGAGCTCTATATATATCGGTGACGAGTGGTGTCCCTCAGGGGTCCATACTGGGACCAGTGCTGTTTAACATTTTCATCAACAACTTAGACAACGGGATCATGTCTTCCCTCAACAGGTTTGCAGATGACACCAAGCTGAGCGGTGCAGTTGACACACCAGAAGGACGGGATATCATCCAAAGAGACCTGAACACACTGGAGAGGTGGGCCTGTGAGAACCTCATGAGGTTCAACAAGGCCAAGTGCAAGGTCCTGCACCTGGGTCGGGGCAACCCCTGATATCAATAAAGGCTGGGGGATGAAGGGATTGAGAGCAGCCCTGCGGAGAAGTTCTTGGGGATACTGGTCGGTGAAAAGCTGGACATGAGCCAACAATGTGCGCTTGCAGCCCAGAAGGCTAACCATATCCTGGGCTACAACAAAAGGTGCATGGCCAGCAGGTCAAGGGAGGTGATTCTGCCCCTCTACTCTGCTCTGGTGAGACCTCACCTGGAGTGCTGCATCCAGCTCTGGAGCCCTCAGCACAAGAAGGACATGGAACTGTCAGAGCAGGTCCAGAGGAGGGCCACAAAAATGATCCAAGGGCTGGAGCACCTCTCCTATGAAGAAAGGCTGAGAGAGTTGGGGTTGTTCAGCCTGGAGAAGAGAAGGCTGCGGGGAGACCTTATTGCGGCCTTTCAATACTTAAAGGGGGACTATAGGAAGGACGGGGACAATCTCTTTAGCAAGGCCTGTTGTGACAGCACAAGGGGTAATGGTTTTAAACTAAAGGAGGGTAGATTTAGACTGGATATAAGGAAAAAATTTTTTACAATGAGTGTGGTGAAACACTGGAACAGGTTGCCCAGAGAGGTAGTGGAGGCCCCATCCCCAGATACATTCAAGGTCAGGTTGGAAGGGGCGCTGAGCAACCTGATCTAGTTGAAGATGTCCCTGCTGACTGCAGGGGGGTTGGACTAGATGACCTCTAAAGGTCACTTCCAACCCAAATCATTCTATGATTCTGTGATTCTATATGTAGGCAAACAGTGAAATCGTATGGCTGCCAAGGCCAATGGCAAAATTCACCTTGGCTTCCATGCGATGAGCATTTCATTCCATGGTGAACACTTAAGGAAACTCTACTTGAAGTAATTAGTTTGTGAACCCTTTGGAGATGGCCTGAGCAAAGTCAGGACAACCTTGTGGGGAAGGGGAAGACTAAAAGCTGTCCCAGGAAGATGGCAGGGACGGCAGGGAGCAGGTCCTGGTGTGCCGAGTATGGAATCCAGCATGGCCTCACGCACCTCCACTGCAGCGCACCTCCTGCCATGACCTGCTTCCTGCCTGCTCTGGCCACAGAGTCACACCAGGCGTCTCAGTGGTGGAGAGCCACCCATGCTGCTGATGTGGCTGGTTATCTTGGTCCTTGTGGTTTGGCTGTTACCTGCCAGCACAAGGGATCAATTCTGTTTCCATCTTGTGTTCATTAGAAACCAACTGCCATCATGGTAGGTGTAAGAACTGTGTTTGCTGCTCGACGTGGAGATGTCCAGTAGACCACAGCTCAAGGGATTGACCTTTCATCACAGCACAGTGCATTCCAGCGTCGTGGTGGGATACCGCCAGGCTCCCAGGCAACGTCATGGGAGAGGTGTCTGGTGGGGCTCCTGTGCCCAGGACCCACACCACAGCTCCCACAGCTCCTAAACAGCGCGCCCCGGCCCCACCATGGCCGCCATGGAGCACCAGGCTGGGGAGGTGTGAGCCATGTGCTGAGGTGCCAGGTGGGGCCTCCTCCAATGGGAAGCCTGGCTGCCAGGCCCCACCTCGCCCTATTGGCTGGTGGAGGTGGGCGGGGCCTCCAGCCCACAGCAGACGCAAATGAGGCTTCACCCAACATTCCATGCAAATGAAGAGAGTGCTGCTGGGTGGTCACGTGGTGACCTCACATCATGGACACGATGTCCTCAGGTTCCTCCCACTCTGTGATGACGTCACAGCCCCCGCTCTCGCGAGAGCCCCCAGCGGCGCTCCTGGGAGGGGCAGGTGACAAGGGCGCAGGTGAGCCCTGGGGCCGGAGGGGCCACCCCCACCTGAGGCCCCGCCCCCAGCCGCGCCCAGCTCCTCCGGAGAGCCAATGGGAGCGTTGGCCCACTTCTCTTCCCATTGGCTGGCTGGCTGGCATGCAAATGAGCCCCGACGTCACTTCCTGGGATAAATCGAGCGCCATTTTCTCTTTCTGGCTCTGGATGAGGAGCGGGCGGAGGCCGGAGGGCGGGCGCGGGGCGGCGGGCGCGGCGCCGGGGCGGGGGCTCAGCCGGGGTCGGTCCCGGGCTGCAGCGGTGCCGCCGCCGCCCTCGCGGCGCGCCCAGTGAGCGCGGCACCACCACCAGCAGCAGCAGGCGGCGGAGGAGGAGGAGGAGCCGCGGGGCGGGGCGGCGGGCACGGCGCGGCGCGGGAGGGGCGCGGCGGCGGCGGCGGCGGCGGCGGTGGGGCCGGCGCTGTGAGGAGCGGGAGGCGGAGGCTGCGGCGCGGGCCCGCGATCCGGCAGGCGGCGGCGGCGGCGGCGGCGAAGGGAGGAGCGGCGGCGGCGAGGCGGCAGTGCGGCGGCGGGCTCCCCCTGCAGCCCGGCTGGGTAGGTGCAGCGGGGCGAGCCGGCGGGCGGCCCGCCCCGGGGGGCGCGGCGGGGCGGAGCGGAGCGGAGCGGGGGTCCCCGAGGCGGCGGGGCGGCCTCCCCGAGCGGGGGCGCTGCGGCCGCCGGTGCGAGGCGCCGGCTTATGGTGGACGCTGGCTGGGGGCGCCGGGAGCCCGGGCCCCACTCGTCGAGGGCTGGCGGGCCTCGCCGGGGGGCGGGCGGGAAGGGTCCCTGCGCCGAGCCCTGCTGCGCCGCCGGGGCCTTGCGGGCGCTCCCGCCGGGGCCGGCCTCGCCACAGCGCGGCGATGCTCGGCCCGTCGCTGCGGAGGCGGGAGGCGCCCCCGCGGGGCCTGCCCGGGAGTGACCGCCCGGCCCTGCCCGCGGCGCGCCCGAGCCGAGAGGGACTTCCGGGTTCGCCCGCGGTCGGAAGTGGAAATTAGCCTAATGAGGCATTTTAACACGGGGAAGACTCGCTACTCTACCACTGCTGTTTATTAAAGAGCTGCCCAGGACCACCTCCCCTCCCAATTTCTGTCAATACTTAAGTAATAGAGTATCTAAGGAACCAACCTAACAGGTTGTCTCAAAGTCTGTGGGTGAAAAGTCTTAGTTACTTCTAGAAAATACAGGTATTTGAAACAGTTTATGGAAAACTGTGATGTGCACGGGAATAGTATGCATGCAAAAATAGAACGAAAAGGTTAATGGAATGCAAAATTGCATTAAATATTCTTGTGGTACTTCACCAATGCATAAATTCTTGAAAAAAATAACCTTATGAATAATGTAAGCAAACATAATCCATACAATGCAAATTATTAAAAACATTTGAATGTGCTTGCCTTGTGCTTGAGAGCAAGTAGCGGGAAGGTCTTCTTGCCCTGATTTGTAAATGGAATAAAAGATACATATTTGAGTTTTGCTGCAACAGTTCATGGTTCCATGCTGTCAACATTATGAACAACTCCCTTTCAACGGATAAATACTTAAGTTCTGATAGGTAAACTATTGGGGGGGAATTGGTTGTTTTCCTTAAGTTTCCTGTCATCAAAAAAACATGTTCAAACCCTAAAAGTTTTAAAGACTTACAATGAAAGACTTATGAAGTCTCACTCTTGGGATCGCCAGTCCAATCTATGTTCTAGAAATCTTAGTGCTCTTTTAATAAACTTTCAGTTTTGAACAAGAAAAGGGGATTTGTTTAGAGCAATATTTAAACAACCTGTGTAATAAATATGCTCTATTATAAGCTGTACTAAGACCTGCAATTCTAATAAGTTCATTTCATGAAAGTTTTGTAAAAAACCAACAACAAACCCCCCAAAATTGTAGCAAATCTTCAGACCCAATGAGGAGCACACAAACACCGTTTTAAAATGTCTTATGTTTTACCACTGGGAACTCCTCAATTTGAGTTAAGTCTTGTTGAACGCTGGTAGGCTGGCTTATGTTTAATCACTTCAATCCTTCCACTGAAACCTGTAGCACAGCCTTATTTTTTTTTTCAGTTCTGTCCCCTTGCTGAATTATTCAGGCTGGGGGTTATCTGTGCCATGGACTGGTCTGCTCACCTGTGTGAGATGTCTTTTGAGTCATACCAGGCTGACTAGTGCAGTATAAATGCAGTTGTACTTCTTCCTAGAGTAGCTGGGCTCGGTGTGCAACTCTTCTGCTTGCATGTGCGTGGGGCTGAGGAGCCCTGCAGGATTTGATAAGGCTCCATATAGATGCTCAAGTCATCTAGAATAAGCTTGGGTCCTGCTGGGTGCAATATCTGGCTAATGCTGATCCCCAAGGGAATCAAGCTCTGCGTGGGTCACAGTGCTCTAGGAAGGCTCCATGAGTTTGAATGGTGTAGTCCCTTCTCTTCTAACTAGTCTTGGCTAACAGAGACTTGATTTTGTGTTAATGAAGCATCACGTAGTTATTTAAACCACAGTAGCTGAAGTCAGTAATCTAAGTTTGTTTTGATTTGACTTTTTAGGAAAGATGCAGGTTGATGCGCTGTATCTTTGTCTATGTAATCACATACCTTAATGCTTTTTACTGTGTTAGCGACTCTTGAATGGTGGCTGTTTTTGTGTTGGATTAGATGACTGTTTTAACAGGTAGGTGATTTATAGCCAAGAAAAGAGCAAAATTATTGTGACTGTGAGAGATGAATGATTTGAGACCCCTAAAGGTTTCCAATTTAGTTGCACAAAAAAATGTTTTTTTTTTACGTGAGATTTCTATCAATTTGCACTCGGATAGAAATTGGAATTTAAGGAAACAAAGCAGCATTATTTTTTTGACCAGAACTACTCTACTCATAGTAAGTTTTATTAATCTATATTTTTTGGTAACCAGTTAAATTTTAATTTATAACAGATGAAATCCTAAACAAGAATAGTATCCATTCTAATCAATTGACTGTTTTTCTTTCCAGGATTCAAATCTTTCAAAGCTGTTAAAACACCTAGAGATGTTGATAGGAAGCTATATTCTTCCCTCTCCCTCCAAAGGCTGGATAAGCTTTGATGGTGCCAACGTACTCTTAAATCCGGTTAGGTCTCTCTCAGAAGGCACAGACAAGATAAGTCCAGGGAATGGAACCGTCCATGTAATACGTGGTTGAGCATATATCCAGGTATGAATTCTTGGAGGGCTTGTAAGCTTATCAGCAAAAAACCAAAATTGAAGAGAGTAAAATTTGGCACGGCTAAGCTGAACTCACATTCTTCTAGGCAGTTTCTCAGTGTGCCTGTCCTCTTAGCTGCCGTCTTTGCCATCCAGTGTTCTTTAGAATCTGAGAAGTAATTCGTAGATCACATGCTCTCGTGTCATTGTCAGGAATGAAGCGGTTATTACTGTTTTCTCAACTAATATTGAATGATCAACTTCCATTGAGTTTACTAAAAAGAAAATAATTCTTTATTGGTGCTTGTCAGCTCTGATAACTGCTGAAATGTAAGTTGGTAAAAAAAACCTTTAAAAATACTTCCCACCCAAGCATCCCAAAACCTGAAAAATCTTATAAAAACCTCTTCCACCATTACTAATGACAGTTTACTAAATAAAAAGGTATAAAAAACCCTAAGAATGATTGAATTTCCAAAGCAAATAATATGAAAGGACAAAATTCCATAACCCTTAAATAATTTCTCTCCTGTAAGCGGTTCAGTAAGCAAGAGACTGGTGAAGGCCAGCTTCCTAGGAACACGTCTGGAGATCTGGATTCTGTGTAGATTATCTGGTGTCTTAAAAGGGTTACATTGCAGCCGCCTTCTCTGTGGATCTTCTAATAGGGTTTCTCTCTAGCTGCTTGTTTTCATGAAATCTCTAGAAATGCCTGATGATCTAGTTTACTCTCAGATTTTGCTGGATGTATTTGCATGCACGCAGAAGGCACATTTGTGCATCTTCCTTGCTCCAGCTCTACCAGCTTCATATTTAATTTGATTGCAATTTGGCTAGTTTCCTTAGGAACACAAACTAAAATGGTGCTGATTTGATGTAAGGAAAACTCTCACTGTGAGCACAGTCCATCACTAGAAGAGGTTGCCCAGAGAGGCTGTCAAACCTCTGTCTATGGAGATTTTAAAGACCTGACTGAACAAGACAGTGCCCTGGTAGCAACTGATTGTTGAGCCTGCCTTAAATAAGAGGCTTGGCCTGGGTGTCCTCTTGAGGTACCTTCCAAGGTGAATGAGTATTGTTCTAAGTAGTAGACTAAAAGGAAGGCAAATAGGAACTTACTGTTTTGTGGTGACTTTTCATTTTGAAGAGGTGAAATGTTAGTGTTTTTAGTTTTTTGATGCAGAGAATGATAGTCAAGCGTAGTTACTTGGCAAACTAGTAGTATTTGTCTTTGACTAGTAAGATACTGTCCAGACTGTTACCTTGTTGTTTAGACTATGTATTGAAATACTACAGTACTACTGGAAGGGAAGAGTTGCATTTGTGATCTTTGTTGAAAAGCTGAATATAGTTGGATGTTGTGTATGACCACAAATGTTGTAGAAAGGAAGGGTTGAACCTTTAGTATTGCATAAAACTCCAGTTTGCTGTATCGTTATGGAGGTGTTATCTAAATGATCAGTAAATGCAGGAATAGATTGATGGATGAAATGCCTGAGCAAGGGTTGAATGACCTTTTTAGAACTGAGTTTGGGACATCAGCTGCTACAACAATTCTTCTGTTTTGCTTTTAACTTGCCTTGGTTCTGTTCATGAAAAGGTACTGTCTATGAAAAGTCAATGTATTATCAGTTTTTTGGAAACTAGAATTAAAAGTAGTTTAAGATACATTTGTTTTTTACATAGCCAACGTAGTAAAAGGATCAAGGCTCTTGTGCTAGAGTAACTCAGGTTTAATATTACTGTAGTGCTTTCCTGTTGCATTTACTGGTTAAGAATGAGATGCATGCCAACAAAGGATTGACTGTAGTTATACATGGAAACAAAGTGGAAACTAAGGCTTGAAGAATGTCCAAAATACAAGGGAATTAAATTAGTAGTAAAGAGTATGGGTAATAAACTGTATAGTAATCAGGGAATTAAACTGAGTGCTTGAGGGAATAAGCTTAGAAGGTTGAAAGTTTGTGACCTTTACGATGGGGCACTGCTGGTCTCATGGATACAGGGAATGTTAGATGAGTAACTTAGTCTTACTCCCAAGCAGTTTGTTTAAAGACCAGCTGAATAACCTTGCACGTGGTCCGTTTGGATTGGAAACCAACTACCTGAAAACTGGAAAAAAAGTAATTTGTATTCAAGTTTCTTTTTTGTTTTGCAGGTTTTTTTTGTTTGTTTGTTTTTCTTTCCTGGGTTAATGACTTCCATTTCAGAAAGATTACTGGATAAGAGGGCTCTTTGAGATACATGGATGTTACATACTATACCACCTTCATAGACTAATGTTTCTTTTTTGTGAGATAGACATGCCTCAAGAAATGTCAGCTTTATCCTCTTCAGTAGCAGCAATATATCAGTTAAAGGACTAAGATGAAGGAACTGTTTCCAGTGGAGCCTAACATATTGAACCACGTCATCGGGCTGATCTGAGCATGGTGACATCCTGTCAGCTCTATTGTTACCTGCAGTGGACCATGGGGTTGGTGCACATAACCTGCTATCATAGAGGGACTGATCATAAAGCTTTAACCAGAGACTGTACAAATTCCTGGTTGACTTCACTTTAAAAAGAGGATTTTTGTCTTAAATTTTACACCTTGGATTTTCACAGAATGCCAGACTAGTTACTCTGATTTATTCCATTCTGTATAGGTTCCTGTTCCACACCCACCCCAATGGTATCAGAATGTCTTCCAGACTTCTTACTGATAAAAAATACTAGAAAACAAGACTAGCATCTGTCAAATGGGGCTCCCTCTCCATTTCTCTCTACACATCTTTCCTTTGGGGGGAGAAGAAGAGGAGAATAGCATGTGAGTTGTTTGAATTTTAATTTAAAAACCCTCAATTGTATGTTTTGTACATAAATTAAGGTTTGAGTTTTTTCTTGAGTGATGACATAGAGTAGAAAAAGGGGGTTTTTTGTTGTGGTTTTTTTTGCTTAGCTTGTAGCTTCTGTCTTATGTGGGAGGGGTTTTTGCAACTGTTTACAGGAAAGTCTTGCCTTTCAAGGCAAAGATTTCATGCTGACAATGATGTTGCTTTTTTTTTGAGAAGTACAGCTTTTCAAGACATTCAGGACCATCAAGGCTGAAGTATGGTTTGTTTGGGTTTTTTTTGGTGTTTTTTTTTTCTTGTTAGAACTTGTCCTGGATGGATGAATTGTTTAGCAGTAAGGGCTGAGATCTTTTAAACTCTATTGGGTCCTCTGCCAGCTATTTAAGAACAAAGAAATACCTGTGAAGCTCCCAGTGACCTTTTTCAGTGCACTGTAGCTCTGTTGCATTCTGTGCCCATTTAAGTTTCTTAAATCTCAGTCTAAATTGCATTTTGCTGTAATCTAGGGAGGAGGTGATAAAGGCACATACTTCAAAAGCTAAGCCCATGGGGATACCTTATGATGTACTGGGAGCTGAAGATAAGCAACTGATGTGTCCATAGCCCAGCTGCATGGGGAGTGATAAAAGCCTAGCGGTTGGGGAAGCGCTAGACCCTTCCTGGTGGTATGTTCTAGGCAGATGGGCAACCGTGCTGCGCAGCAACCTTTCAAAGAGATGACCCGCAGCAGATAATGTGCCTTTCTATAATCTTGCTTTAGCCATCATCCTCCTCTGTATGTTGGACTCCAGCTATTGTAGCTTGCTGGAGGGAGCAGGGTAGGGTATAAATCCAATTTCTGGAGCAGGGCAAGGTGATAGAGCTATATATCCTTCTTCAGAAGAGGACACCTAAAAGCATATGGGTATTAAAAATTTGTCTCACTTCAGCATATTTAGCTATCAGTGGCATACATGAATTACATTTTATTTCTACTGCATTAATATTGTAGTAGCTTGTTGTATGCCAAGGTCCATATTGGCTTACAGAAGCAGAAACTTCTGCAGGAAACTTGGATTTCACTAGCAATCATATTTTAAGCATGTACATACATGACAACAAACCAGATTATCATAGAACCATTGCAGTTGGAAAAGACCTCTAGGATCATCAAGTCCAACCACCAACCCAACACCCCCAGGCCTCCTAAACCATGTCCCAAAGTGCCACGTCCACACGTTTTTTGATAACACCTCCAGGGATGGTGACTCCACCACCTCTCTGGGCAGCCTTTTCCAGTGCCTGACCACTCTTTCAGTACAGAAATTTTCCCTAATATCGAATTTGAACCTCCCCTGGTGCAGCTTGAGGCCATTTCCTCTCGTCCTATTGCTAGTTACCTGGGAGAGGAGACCAACACCCACCTCACTACAACCTCCTGTCAGGTAGTTGTAGAGAGCGATAAGGTCTCCCCTCAGCCTCCTCTTCTCTAGACTAAACAACCCCAGTTCCCTCAGCTGCTCCTCATAAGACCTGTTCTCCAAGAACAAGGTGGAGAGGCTTCTCATCCTAACATTAACATTCAAGGTGAAAGGTGTTGAATTTTTCCTTCCTAAATGAAATGATAGTAATTTTCTGAATAGAACTTACTAAAATTCTGGTGTTCATGTTCTCTTACAAAAAAAAACCCCACAAAACACAGTATAGCTGCTGTATAGATGCAAAGAGATCTGGATGAAAATCTTGGAATTGAGTTCAGATAAAAGAAATGTAAAGGATTTTTTTCTGCCCCCCAAATCAGATTCTGCTTCCTTTAGGAGGAAGCAAGTGATCTACTGGGAAATATTAATAAGACCAGTTCTTTGGCTTAAGGCTTTTGGGTTTTCATGTTTAAGAATACATTTTTTAGACTTTAGTTTTTGTTTTAATACTGTTGAATGCAAGTGCCTGTGTTCAAGTATTCCATCACTTTTTTGTATTTCTTTTTCAGGAAAAGTGCAAAATGTTTCAAATTCCTGTTCAAAATCTTGATAATATCAGGAAGGCTCGAAAAAAGGTGAAGGGCATTCTTGTGGATCTTGGGCTTGACAGCTGCAGGGAATTGTTGAAGGTAAAGCACTGGAAATAATGTGAACCAATCTGCAACATAAACCGTTGAAAAATATTTCACTTTTTAGTGTATATATGATACTCCTCTGCCATAAATCTTTATGGTGGGGTCTTGAAGGATTACTCATGACTGACTACTCATATGCCTGGGGTGGAATTTAGTGTTTTAGTTCATAACATTGAAAGAAACTTTATTTTTCAACAAGATGTGTTGTAGATGGTGCTGCATATTCTCTGCTAGTAATATTTCAACAAAAGGGAACAGTGCAGCTTTAGGAGAAACACCACAGACTAATGAAATGTTATTTGCATACTAGACAGCAACTTTTTTGCGATTCTTTTAAAATCACAAGCAATTGAAGACTTCAGGCTACTCAGCATCCTGTCACATATCAAGGGCAAGCCTCTGAAAGATATAAAATTGTTAGTATTTCTGAAAATGGACGAGCAATTAGACCCAGTAATCTTGTTGCAGGCCTTTAAACTTTGTGTCCAGGGAAAAACACCAAACTCATCTTAATGAGTTGTAGTTCAGTTCTGCATCTTAAATACATGCAAGTTTATTGGGGCAATCAGGATGACGCTAGTGATTGTTGCAACTTTCAGGAGAAAGTATTGTGCAACAAGCAGGAGGAATTCACACCATGAGATTGGCAAGTCTAATACCAGAAGTAATGCAAACACAGCGTCCTGGTTTCAGCAGGGATAGAGTTAATTTTCTTCCTAGTAGCTGGTGCAGGGCTGTGTTTTGGATTTAGCATGAGAATAATGTTGATAACACACTGCTGTTTCAGTTACTGCTGAGTGGAGCTTACACAGAGTCAAGGACTTTTCCTGCTTCTCGCCCCACCCCACCAGCAAGTAGGCTGGGAGTGCACAAGACGCTGGGTGAGGACACAGCCGGGACAGCTGACTCCAACTGACCAAAGGGATTTCCCACACCATATAATGTCATGCTCAGCATATAAACTAGGGGAAAAGCTGGCCAGGGCGCCCACTGCTCAGGAACTGACTGGGTATCAGTCAGTGGGTGGTGAGCTATTGCATTGTGCATCACTTGTTTTGCATGTTCTTTTATCATTATTATTATTTTCCTTTTCTTGTCTGTCCTATTAAATTGTCTTTATCTCATCCCATGAGTTTTACCTTTTTTTTTTGATTCTCTCCCCCATCCCACTGAAGGGGGAGTGAGCGAACAGCTGTGGGGTGTTTAGCTGCCTGACGGCTTAAACCATGACAGTCCTTTTTTTGGCCTTGAAGGGTTGAGATAGTGGCAGGTCTGGCCGGAGTGTGTTAAAATAAATTTGTTATAAGCAGTCATTGTTAGGTTAATAGTCGCTGGTTGCAATGTTGATTTATTTGCTCTTGGTTGTGATGCTTGTTCTCAGAGTTGTGTTGCCTAACACGCGACTTGCTGTGTATGTTCCCTGTTGTGCTGTTTATCACCCCTGGGGGCTGGCTTAAGGTTATCCTTTTGCTGTACTGTGTGACACTGGCTTATGACATGATAACATTACTGGTCATGAGACTAATCTGGTATTTGTGCTCAGCATTGCCGTCACCTCCATACTTTGGGAACCATCTCTCAGAAACTATTAATAATGACACTCTTTACCTTTTCTCCTCAGAGAGCCAATTTATGGGGGAGACAAGGGGGGACACTTCTTGCTGCTCCTTCCCCTTCCCGTTCTCCTCCAGGCTAGGTACAATAGCTCTTGAGAACTTTGAATGTCCTTGGCATGTTCAAACCAGCATGTTCCTATTGCTGTGTCTCCTGAATGTGTTGCAGGTCTTGTTTAAGGTTAAACAACTATTTAAGAATACCACCCAGAGGTCTACCCCGGGGCTGGATAGTTATGAGTGGCAGGCTGTGTGGGCAAGTACCTAGGACAGTGGGCACCTCCAATGTTTTGGAGTTTTGCCCCTCAACAAGTGCAGATTCCTGAAGAACTGGTAAAATATTTGGAAAAGTCTGCTGTCACCCTGGCAATTCCAGAGAGACACAAATCACTGCAATGTGCTGGGGCCTGGCCCATGCCTACCGAGGCCTGTTCAACACTATTCAGTACCCTGAGGGGGAAGAGAAGGTCTCCAGACTGACAACAAAACGACAGGTACTGTGGGTGCTTCAACCCCAGCAGCAGGCACTGCAGTTACTGCAGCCCTCACAAAGGGCACTGCAGCTGAACCAGAGAACCAAGCTGTGCCGGCATCAGTCACCCCTGTCCACGAGAAGAAAAGCTGGAAGTGAAAGTCAGCTTGTTTAGTAAGGGAAGAAACCCTTCCCCTGCTAAGGGAAGAAGTGGATGAGGCAGGCTGCTCCGAAGCAGGGCCATCACAAGAATAGGAGGAGGAAGAGGCAGAACTCATAACCGAAGCGGTAACCACGCGATCCCTGTCCCTGAGTGAGGTGTGAGACATGCAAAAAGATTCCAGTCGTTGTCCAGGTGAGCACGTTGTCACCTGGGTGCTCCGATGCTGGCATAATGGGGCCAGTAGCCCAGGATGAGAGGGTAAGGAAGCCAAGCAGCTGCGGTCCCTTTCTAGGGAAGGGGGCATTGACAAAGCGATTGGAAAAGGGACACAAGCCCTCAACCCCTGGAGACGACTCCTGTCAGGTGTGAAGGAAAGGTATCCCTTCAAGGAAGGTGTTGTATGTCACCCAGGCAAGTGGGCCATCATGGAAAGAGGTATCCAGTACCTTTGGGAATTAGCTGTGCTGGAGGTGATTTATGATGACCTGGGCAACAAGCAGTTATCCAAAGATCCAGATGAAGTCAAGTGCACGTGACCCATGCGACGGAGGTTTGTACGGAGCACACCAGCGTCGTATCCCAACTCATTGGCAGTAACGACGTGGAAAGACAGAGAGGGAAAAACGGTGGATGAATTGGCTGGCCAACTCCAGCAATACGAAGAAAGTTTCTCTTCCTCCCTACGGGCCTGCATCTCAGCTGTGGAACAACTGTCCCAGGAGGTTCAGCAACTCAAAGAGAATATGTCCTACTCTCGCACCTGTATGGACCAGTATCTCAGCTATTAGCAGTAAGCCTTCCTCTGCTCAAGAGAGAGGATATAGTGGGTGCACACCACAGGCCACCCTGTTGTTTTACCTGTAGTGACCATGGGGAGGACATGAGGGAGTGGGTTGGAAAATCTGCCTCGACCCTAGAGGCACAGGTAGGTGAGTTGCAAGGCAAGACAATCGCAAAAGGGGGTTCTTCCGGGAAAACTGCTGCTCCAATTTCCAGTGGGTGGTTCCCCAGACCGAGTAGAAGGGCTGGTCTTACTCCTGATCTTAATAAAGGAACTTCTGATTCATATTTACAAGAAGTGAGTAACAGATACTCTGACCAGGACTAGAGGGCCCCTGCCTCCAGCCAGGTGGGGGAAAGGGACAGCCGGGTTTACTGGACTGTGTGGATCTGATGGCCTGGCACATCAGACCCACAGGAGAATAAGGGTTTAGTGGACACCGGTGCACAGTGCACCCTAATGCCATCCACCTATACAGGGGCAGAACCCATCTGTATTGCTGGAGTGACAGGGGGATCCCAAGAGCTAACTGCATTGGAGGCCAAAGTGAGCCTAACCAGGACTGAGTGGGAAAAGCACTCCACTGCAACTGGCCCAGAGGCTCCGTGCATCCTTGGCATAGACGACCTCAGGAGAGGGTATTTCAAAGACCCAAAAGGGCACCGGTGGGCTTTTGGTATAGCTGCCTTGGAGACGGAGGGAATTAAACAGTTGTCTACCTTGCCTGGTCTCTTGGAGGACCCCTCTGTTGTGGGGGTTTCTTTATCTCAACTCGTGTTTCCCCACCCCCCGCCATTTTCTCCCCCATCCCACTGAGCTGGGAGTGAGTGAGCAGCTGTGTGGTGTTTTGCTGCCTGCTGGGTTAAACCACGACACAGTGTTGCAACTTGGTGACTGAACAGTAGTGTGTTTCAGCAAGCTGGTACCCAGGCTTTTTTGGGTGTTCAGTATGTTCGTGACTTCACACTGACTGTAGTCAAGAGTTTAGCTTAATTCTGTGTGATGGTACTGAAGTTAGTTAATTCTCTGGAGGGGTGCTGTTGTGTCTTTTGTGGTGTTTTTTCTTAATCTTTTTTCCAATTGTTTAGTTATACAGTTTAAGATCTACATGCATATCTAATTCTGGAACATCCTTGGTTATTGCAGTTGAACAATGTTTTATATATCTAAAATTTTATAAGAGTTCAGGGAAAAAGTGTTTCTCTAATATTTTCTATTTTCTTGCTGTTTTTATTGTGTTGTATATTGTTTTGTATTTAAACCTCGAAGAAATTGTTCTGTCTTGACCCTTTGAAGTGGAAGTGTTTTGATGATGCTGTGTTTTTTTTGCTAATGAAATTGACTGCAGTCTAACTTTTTGATTGCAGTATGGGGTTTAATTGTGAATGAGGAATAAGTTGTTTTGTGTTTGGTTGGTTTTTTTTCTGGTGGTGGTGTTGTGTGTTTGCATGGTTTTGTTTCATTTTTAATAAATGGTGGTGGTGGTGAACCCAGGAAACCTTTCTATTCTGGAAAAAGCTCTGTGAGATGTGGGCCAAAAAAATAGCATTTTCGTTTTTTGCAAATAATTGTCCCTCAACCAAGTTCATAACTTCAGATTGTTTTTACAAGATAGTCTGGGGCTAGCTTTGGTATAGCTTTAGCAGCAAGAAGAATGGTTTATAGAATTTGATTGGTACTTGGCTCATATGATAATAGTATTTCTTCTTGGTAGAATAGGGTGTGTGATGGTTGGAAGTATAGGTGAGAAGTAGCTTAAGTTTGTGTGTTTTGGTTTTTTCCCCCCTCAAGTTTCATTTCTGGACATTGTCCTTGTGAGGAGACTGGACAATTTAGGAAGTAGTAGGAAACGATATGATACAAATGTGACCTGCCATCTGGTCTTAAAATTGGTCTTAAACTGTTCTAATAGGCATGATAATGGACAGTAGTTTGTGAGGAAGGTGAATGAATTTCATATACAACTCGTATCTCTTTGTAGCTTGGAGACCAAATGGATTAGTTTTTGGGCTAAAAGTTCTTAATTCTTCTCTGCTAGGAAGAAAACATGAGCCTTTTGTGCTAGATTACTAGTTGGATTCTCAAAGTAATACTTCTAAGTACATTGTAATGTCAGAGGCTTTCCTTTACTAAACTATTTTAGCTTCTTCAACATATTGTGATCTTCAAGTCTTCATTTAAACTCTGAGCATTTTATCTTTTTGTTCTGGAAAATAGTGATGGTTTTAATACAGAAGGGAGAACAGTTCTTAGTTTTAAAATGTTTTCTCTTAAACTTAGAAATACCCACTATGCATCAGAATTAATCAGGCTTCTCGGAGGGTTTTTATTCCCTTCTTGTTACCTTTCTCCTCTCCTGT
This sequence comes from Morus bassanus, assembly GCA_031468815.1. Classification (NCBI taxonomy): domain Eukaryota; kingdom Metazoa; phylum Chordata; class Aves; order Suliformes; family Sulidae; genus Morus; species Morus bassanus. Next base: position 64,399,655 of record CM062567.1, on the reverse strand, counting down.
TTTCCTCCCCTCCTCAAAGTGAGAAATGTGGGAAGGGCATAACAAGTTATCCAATCAAAGCTTGCTTCTGGGACATCAGTGTGGATGTCTGCTTACAGCAAGAGTTCAGAACAGGCATTCACAGCACTGACTAACTGTAGTGATAAGAATGGTTATCTTTATCAGTGAATATTTTTCTGTAGGAAACAGCTGTTTCAGCAAAATGATCTAGACTTACTATCACACATATTTGGTTTGTGGGAATCCGGTGTTCAAGTCTAGGAGCCCCTTCTTGGTGGAAAGTACTCAAACCAAAAATGAAACATGTTTGGGGTAGGCCATAAACTTAAAGAAAATTCAGTGTGTTCATCTGAAGAATTGTTAGTAAATCTTATGTCTCTTAGTTTTTTTTTTTATCAAACATATATAAGAAAAGCATCGTGTTCTCTAAGGCTGTGGGATTTCTCATTCTACGCAAGTGATCTTTCTAAGGTGTTTCTTCTGAGAAGGTTTGGCTGAAGGGCAAATAGAGGACTTGCTCAGTGCCTAGATGTTGATTAGAATGGAAGGTGTTTGTTTATTGTTGCCCTGAGCTCTTCAGGATTCTCCCTGGGGCAACCTGAAGGTTGAAAAACCTAGAAAACTTATTGCAAACTTAGCTACATTTTTCTCAATTCTTGAATAATTTAATTTTAATCAAATTATCACTGGCATGACCTTCTGGCTCACTATAATCTGTTACACGTACAGGGATGGTCAAATTTTGCTTTGTGGACAGGAGCCTAGTGCAGACAGAGCCTGCATTAAGTAGGATTGTGTATTTGTTTGACTGCTAGAGGCTTTGTTTCTTTTTATTGTTCAGTATATCCTGTGTTGCTTGTAAATTTCACATAAATATTTCATTGTGTTTTTGACCACAAACTGTTAGACTTATGAATTCCACTTGTCTTGAAGATGATCTAATCTTAAATAGTCTTTATTACCTGCTTCTGCTGTTCCAATGGCATTTGGTGCAGAGGTGAAGACATCTCGCCCTCTCAAAGCATCTTGCAGAATTTTGCATTAAGGGGGGTTTCTGAAAGGGAAGGAGAATATGAGGGGAGAAGTGATGCTAATTTTCTGTTGGTTAAGCCTGGATTAATAGGCTGTGTTTCATCTAAGATACTCTAGTGTGCTGTTGAAGGTAGCCTAGGGTCTTCAGAAAAGCCTAGCAAGTGGGAATCTAGTTATTTTTTTCATTAAGTTTGTGTTTGGATATGTGTGGGCCTCAGAAAATTGGAAAGAAACTTAAGATTTTTAGAGTAGTAGCTGGCTTTGGCTTGAGGAACATGAACTGCTCTGATGGGATTTATTAGAAGAATGCTATAAGGAAGGTTGTTTACCCTGATACGGTTGTTCCAGATGCAATTATACTGTTGCTTTTACAGCTTGAGGAAAAACACTGCTGCTCTTTGAAATAAGCTTCTGGGGATGTCTTTGTTTTTCCAAGTTAAAAGCATAGCAGTAGTGTGAAGATTTAAAACTAAAACCTGTTGCAAAGTAAACCATAGTGGTAAGTTAATAGATGGGAGTAAATAGTGAGGTATTACAGATTTAGGAGGAGGAAGGTAGAGGGAGAAAATATCTTTCAGTGTTCACTGTGAACTTGGCTATAAGCAATGGAATTGAAGTGTAAATATTTTCACTCCTATATTTTCAGTAACTATGAAGTGTTCAGAATTTCTACTGTATTACAGGGCAGTCATATGAACAAGTATTTGAGGTAAAATAAATCAGAGGGGTCAAAGAAGTAATTTTGAACTGAGTTTTGAGACCTGTATTGACTACTGTATGGACTTTCCCTTCATCCTCTGTTCGTGTGGTTTTTCCCTTTTTCTTTTTCCTTGCTCTGTATTGAGACTATCTTTGTATTCAGAACAGACTGCAAAAGCAGATTATTTCTTGTTTTCTTTTTTCTTTTAGAATCTTAAAAGTTTTGACCCAGGGGAAAAACACTTTTGTAACACTTCATGGAGTGATGTCTCTCCTTGGGAGTCTGTGGGCAAAAGGAAGGTATGTATATTTGTGTTACAAATTCTGGGTAGATGTGCATGTGCAGTTGCTGAATTTTATCACTTTCAGAAGTTCTGGAAAAGTTAAAATATACCTTTTTTATGGTTATAAAAAGCTTTAACATCTGTTTTCTAAGTACTATTAGAGAATAATCTTTCATTTCCTCTTTGTTGTTCTCTGTGATGCAGCCGATTATACAGACTATATATGCTTAATGGATACAACCTTGAACATCAGTATTTAAGATGTCACACTAATGTTCTGCCTTTTTAGCCTAATCTGATGTGTAGTCTTACCATGCTCTTGTATACAACATGCTTCTTGTTTCATTGGAAGGGTGAAAATGTGATTGCATAGATGCGAGTGGATTAAGCTGAAATTATCACTAGCGGCTTGGGGATAGGGTTGCAGTGGAAAATATAGTACAGTTAGATTTGTGTATGTGAAACAGTTTTTAGTTCTATATAGCTGGAATTTTGTGTGAAGCTAGAATCTACAAGAAGGGCAGGGTTGAAATGAACAAACCGAAGGATTTCCCTAATTTTATATTCTAGCAAGTTTCTAAGGTACTATGTAGAGCATAGGAGTATATCCAGAAGAAAAGGTTGTATTTTCTCAGCCTTGCTGAAGAGTCTTAGGGCTCCTGATTGCTTCCATGAGGATGGCCTGTCAACAGCATGTGAACAGTGGTGGGTCTGCTCTCTTCATCCTGAATCAAAAAGTAATGGTTTAGAATAATGTGGTGGTGGTGTGCCAGGATGTTTATCTGCCTGTATGATCTTTAAAACAAGTGCAATTGTGGCATTTTTTAACAAAGCCTTCAACATACAGGCTGACTAAACAAAGCCACTCAGTCTTTGCCAAACTCATTGTAGAAAGTTGCCTCTCCTGCCCTTCAGGATCTTTGTCTGCTTTGTCTCCTAGTTGTCCTTTCCTGAACTAGGGTTCACACCTTTAAGACTAGAGGTTCATCTGTTCACTTGAATTTGTGGATGAAAGAGTCAAATGTGACTTGTTGTTTGACTAGGACCATAGAGACAGATTGCATCTAGGTTCTTAGTGCTGCTTCAGATATGGCCTACAGTTACGTTCAGTCAAGTCTGCCTTTAGTTTAGGTGAATGGAATAAATCCCATTAATGGTTATGATGGTCTCTCTTCCCTTTTTTTGTTTTCCTTTTTTATTTCTTCTTTATGCACATGGAAAACTCCTTTTATCAGGTCTCCTGGCTCCAGTCAGCATATTATCTGAGCTCTAGCCTTGCTGATTTGGTGGTTTTTTTGCCTCTTCTTCCACCTTCTGACTAAAGAAAGAAATTCAGTGTTGGGAGATCTTCTGTGTTAGATGAGCAGGGGAGGTTCCCCCTCCTCCACAGATACGAGACAGGGAAAAGGAGGATGAAGACAGAGCAAATGCAGCTTCCTGTCTAAAACTTAAGATGGAGGGTTTTTTTTCTGTCTTCCTTCCACAGTCCTTTAGGAAAAATGATTTCAGTGAAAATGGAAAAGAACTAAAAATCATGCGCTAGAGAGGGAATCTTCTTTCATCCCTATTTATTGTCTGGAGAGAGACCAGGCAGAGAGACCTGATCCCTTACCAGAAGGGAGAAATATGGATCCTGACTCAGCTAGTCAGCATGACCAGTAATATCTATATCTGTCAAAAAAAACAAGTTTGGAATCTGCTCTGATGAACTTCACTGTAGAGTTTGTAATGTGTTGCTGTGGAACAGATTTGCCAGTCTATGTCTTTTGGATACTAAACTTGTTCCTATCAATTTTCTTTAAACAGCCATGGTTCCTTGATAGATACCATTCATGTATCTTGGCATCATGCTGCCTAGATTTGGAGAAAAGAAGTTGGTTCTTCAGGATGTTGTATTCCAGAGTTGTTGCCATAAGGGGAAAATAAGTTGTTTGAGCTACACTGGAAACTCAGTAGGGTGGAGAAGTTGTCTATTTAGATGAGTTGGTGGTTTCTGTTATTAGAACTATTTTTAGGGAGATGTTAATAATTCCAGAAGAACTTAGGTTTTTGGAGGCTATCGTGACTTTCTGCTTGTCACTAGGTTGTGGCAAATGTGAGACTACAAACGGAAGGTGTTACTGTGTTCTGGGGTACATTCTTTGGAGTGGGATTAACAGAGTTTTCCTGAACGTTTCTAGTAGCCCTTTTTGGATTCTGTTTGTACAGTTTAGGGTTGTGTTGGTCAATCTCCAAGAAGTTTCATTTTTCCTAAGTGGCTTAGAATTATTATTTTGTCAAATTTTCTCTAAAACTGAGATGCCATTAGTAGGCTGTAGTAGCACTTGCGAACATAAAAAGCAGCTTAAATGCATATGCCAGGAGAACATGCTGACAAAATGATTTTCGAAGGTGTCTTGTGTGGAAGAGCTCTATTTCATAAAGAAAACATCAAAGTAGCAGACTTCCACATACTTCTGTTCTCCTGAAACAGAATTTTGTGGGATTTTTTGTTGGTTTTCTTTTTTGAGCTAAGTAGTGGGACTTCAGGATTCATCCTAATTTTACAGAACTTGAGGTACAGAACTTTTTTCTTTCACTGAAATCTCATATAATTTTTACCTCCATCAGAAAATAAATTATCTAAGAAAGCGTGGAACATTATTTCCCCTGGACTTACCAGTATGCAGGTACTGGGGTGATTTCTTAGTGGTATACTGCAATGCTTGTTTGTATAAGAAGTAAAGACATTGTTACTATGGAATAGTAAATCAATTCAGCACTTGGACCACTTACTTGTAGAGTGTTCTCACTGCACCTAACAACAATTGTTCAGAGTTGGCAGCAAGGAAGTATTGACAGTGTATTACACTATGGTATAAGTTTATGGGGACAGAAGGACCCAAACCAGAAACGGGGTGTGTGTGGGGGGAAGTAAAGAGTGTATGGGCTCTGTACTTAAAAGCATATAAGCTTTTCTAAGCCTCAAGACAACAAATTAAAATAAGCAGTCACCTCTCTTTGTCACTTGGCTTCTTCAGAAGTAAGGGTAGTGAGGTGCAGCTTTTAATAACGGTCTGTATGCTTCATTAGTTCAGTAGTATCAGTGGACTTTCTCTACTGAGTATGCTTTAAAAGTAAGATTGAAGTGTCTTCTTATTTGCTGTGGTGCTGTTTACTAGCAGCTGAGACTAGATGCCAGAAGAGTCTAAGTAGAGGATAATTCACTGATAACTTCACAGTGTACTCTTCAGCAGCCTTAGCCAGCCAGTGGCTTCATTTGACCCAATCTTTTGAATTTAGAGGTTGGATTTTGGTTATGATCAGGAGACTCTTCTAGCACTGCTAATAGGTGACACCTTCATGACTATATGAAATGACAAAAAAAACTAAAACAACCAAACCTGCAAAACTTTTGCTATAGTTCTTCATAACGTGTCTGTGTAATATATGTGGGTGTCTGGCTAGGCTGGATGCTATAGCAGTGGAACAGCTTGTTTCCCTTTGGATGGTGTTTCATAAGGGGCAGAAGTCAGTAAGGGGAAAAACACATCTGTGGGAACAGATAAGCTCTACTAGATGTTTGAGAGTGCAGATCTGTCACCTGGATGTTGCTGTGGCTGATTCTGTAGCTTTTGGCAGGAGCCAGGGTTAACTCCCTAGGAAGTTGATAAAAAAATGGTTGACAGGGCTACCAGCTTTTCGGAAAAAGCAAATAATGTTCATATGGATATGAAAAATAATGCTGTCAAGTGACATGTAATTGAGGGAGCAAACCACTGTTTAGTGGAAGATAGTAAGGTTTATTTTTATACAGTGAAAATACTTTTCTGAGAAGAATCTATATGCTCTGTAATGAGTGCTAGAGGAAATTTCTTAAATTACTGTGATGGGACGTCGAGTATGTTGAGATAATACAAAGAGGTCATTGCTGCTTTATCATAAAAGGGGGTTTTATTTCTTTCTCTCTATATTATTAATCTGGCTCCAAAAGAATGTTCTTAAAAAATTAGCCTTTTATGGCTTTGCTGGGAGAGGTACTTTTGGAGAGCTTTCAGTGAAGGGTAGGATATTGAAATACACAGAAAACCTCCACACCTTCTCTCTTCTCTCTTTTTCTCCAGTAGATAGGAGGTGGCCCTGAACTAATTAAAGCTTCAAAAGTGTCATGTTAAAAGGGCTGCTGTTCCTAATTGCTAAGGCTTCACCTCCTATGTACAGTGGCATAGAAATTCTTTTTAGCTTGTTCTGTGGTTCTTATCTTTAAAAAAGGGGCTTCAGAATTTACTTTTTGTGAACTGAAATAGAAATGAACTCACTTAAGGCTTTTTAATAAATTATAAAGAAGCAAAAAGGGCGCAAATGTTTCTACCTTTAAGTATGTCATCTTTAAGTCTGCTTTTCAAAAACAGATCTCCATGAAACTGAGAAGATACATGCTATACATCCCATGAAGGCATTTTTGACAGGTGATAATGCAGACTTACTTTCAAACAGATAACAGGGATTTAGGAACTGGCAGTTTCTAAGTGGATGTTTTTGTTTCGTTTGCAGAGATACAGAACAAAGCCGTACTGCTGTAGCTTATGCAAGTTCTCGTCAAAATTGCTTACTTCATTCAAGAATCACTTGCACCGTTACCATGAGGATGAAATGGACCAAGAGCTGGTGGTTCCTTGCCCAAAATGTGCATTTGCTTCTGATCCCAAAATAATGGGAAAACATATCCGGATGTTTCATTCATCTAATAAAAGAATACAGAACTATACAGTCAGCATTTTGGATGGCATGAAACAATTCAGGAGTGACATCATAAACTTCACATGTCTAAAATGTCAGTTTACAGACACATTGTATTACAATATGAAGAAACATGTGCTGATGAACCATTTTCAAAACTTAATAAGTACATATTTTGGCCAGAAACCTGATGATCGTAAAGAGAATTCTATTGAGCATTACTGTAAAAAATGTAATGCTTCTGCAAACAGCCAAGATTCTTTAATGTATCATGTCTTGACAGCTGAAACACACCGAGACCTGGAGAACAAACTTCGGTCTGTGATTTCAGAACATATTAAGAAACCAGGACTCGTGAAACAAATGCATATTGCTCCAAAGCCTTCCCAAGGCTTGGCAGTGACTGCTCCATCTGCAGGGCCTACCGCTGCCCCAGCAGGTTCCATCACAGCTCCGGCTTGCATCCAGCTTGCATTTCCACAGAATAATCAAAACCAGAGCGTGGTGCAGCCAAAAGCAGTTCAAAACCCAGTCAGATCACTGACTGTTCCAAGTGCCTCTGGTAGCCTTGAACAAACAACTTCTCCTCCGGTTGTTACCCCGCCCCACGTTACTCTTGTGTCTAGTAATCTTACTGTAGGTCAGAATAATGTTAATATTCAGCCATCACCTTCCCAGCCTATCATTGTTTCACATAGGCTCCCCCTTAATCAGCCTGTGAGGGCTGGAGCTATTCCTCTTAATCATTCTGTTGGGACTGTAAATAGAACTGTGGCCCCTGCAGTTCTTCCTCTTAATCAACCTGTCAGGCCTGGGCTCTTTCCTATTAATCAACCCCTTGGTACTATAAATGGTCCGGTTGCAGCTGGAACGCTACCTGTTACTCAGCCTGTGAGCCCTGTGAATCGACCAGTTGCACCAGGAGTTCTCTCTGTCAACCAATCGCTTGGGAATGTGAATAGACCCCTTGGTCCCAGGGTCCTTCCTGTGGCGCAGCCAGTTGCGCCAGGGGTTCTCCAGCTTAACCAGCCTGTTGCCTCTGGGGTTGTTCCTGTGAGACAGCCTGTCAGACCTGGGTTTCTTCAGCTTAATCAACCTGTTGCCCCAGCGGTTTTCCTAGTAAATCAGCAAGTTCAACCTGCAGTTTCTCAAAACACAACTTTTTTGACAGCAGGTTCTATACTTAGGCAGTTGATTCCAACTGGTAAGCAGGTTAATGGGATACCTACGTACACGCTTGCCCCGGTTTCAGTTACTTTGCCTGTACCTCCTGGTGGTGGAGTAGCAACTGTTACGCCACCACAAGTGCCCAACCAACTAATGCAGTCTGGGACAGTAACTCAGTTGTCCCAGTCACCAGCTGGTGCACCCTCTCCTCCAGTGGTTTTAACGTCTCCGAGTATATCGTTACAAGCCTCCCCACCTGGTCCTGAAACAAGTCAGGCTGTCAGACAGGCTAAGCAGTGGAAGACTTGCCCTGTTTGCAATGAGCTTTTCCCATCCAATGTCTACCAGGTGCACATGGAGGTGGCCCACAAACATGGTGAAGTAAAAATGGAGGAAACCCCGGAACCTGACAAACTTGCAGCTTGCGCACCCTTTCTAAGGTGGATGACAGAAAAGACAGTCCGGTGTTTCTCTTGTAAATGTTTTCTCTGTGAGGAAGAGCTCATGAAACATCTCTTGATGCATGGCTTAGCTTGCTTGTTTTGCACAGTTACTTTCCATGACTTAAAAAGCCTTGTGGAGCACAATAAAGCTACACACAATGGGAAAAAGCAGTTACATGCAGATTATAGCAACAGAGGATTTCAGCTAGGTAATGATGCTCAGGGTGACCTTGTATTTCCACACTTTGATTTCAGTACAGTGTTACCAAAAGAAGACATTGGTGAAAAAGAAGTACATTTGGCAGTGCTTGCTGGACTGAATTCAAGGACGCTTGTCCCTGTTTACATCAAAGTAAAACCTCAGACAGCAGAAATGAACAATAGATGCAACAAAAAAGTGTTAACCTGTCCCTTTTGCTTTGGTACGTTTGTTAGTAAAGAAACCTATGAAATGCATTTGAAAGAGCGTCATCATATAATGCCAACTGTACATACGATTTTGAAGTCTCCTGCTTTCAAGTGCATCCACTGTTGTGGTGTGTACACTGGAAATATGACTCTAACAGCTATTGCTGTACATTTGCTCCGTTGTAGAAGTGCTCCCAAAGACAGCAACTCAAGTGTGAAGATGCAGCTTGAGCGTACTGAGAAGAAAGAGCTACTGTTTGTGAACGGTGATAAACATGATTCTGTGATCCTGAAGAGAAAGCAATCGGATTCCTGCTTTGTTGCAGAAGACCAAAGGAATAAGGAACAGCAGCCTCTGGGCTTAAGTACTGGCATAGCTCTATCTCCAGAAAAAGAAGTGAATTCAGGGGTAGTGCCTTTCAAGCGACAAAAGATTAATACTAGGACTGAGATGAAGAAGCTTCCTTCTAGTGAGGATCTTCGCATTCTAGCAGTAGATCCTAAATACTATGATCACAATTCGTATGAGGCTCAAAAACAATTTTTGACAGACTACTTTCATGAGAGGCCATATCCTTCTAAAAAAGAGATGGAATTGCTTTCCTCGCTGTTATACGCGTGGAAAATTGATGTTGCATCATTCTTTGGAAAAAGGAGGAATATATGCTTAAAGGCGATAAATAATCACAAATCATCTGTGCTGCTGGGTTTCAGTATGTCTGAACTAAAAAATATTAAGCACAGTTTGAATATAAAAGATGAACCATTAGATATGTAAACAAGCTTTTTATAACAGCTAAAGCAATCCATAATTGCATACTTATCGATTTAGCAGTTTATTGTGTTACTTGTTTTAACTTGCAGACTGGCCTGTTGAAGGGTGCAGTGGTACAAAAAGTCTCGTTCAGTTGTGACTGTTATTGTGAAAGGCACACGTAGTTGTGTATTTGAAAAAGCTAAAACCTTCAGACTTACATATCTGGAATTTGTTTTAGCTTTTTACTTTTTCTGGAGTAGTGGTTTTTGGGGTGGTTTGGTTTTTTTTTTTTTTTTTTTGTTCTGTTTCCCTTTCTCCCCCTCCAGGCTCCCATTACACTTTTACACTTTTTATACCACCATGTAAAACATTTGTCCTGTTAAAAACAAATTTTATTTTATTTTTCTGCAATGTCGTCATCTTTTCTAAACAATAAAATGTATAATGTTGGTTAAAATTCTGAGGTAAACTACGTGAAAAACATCCATTTGATTATTTGTGTTTTTAAGTCCTCCTAATTTTTTTAACCTCTTTTTGTTTTATTGACTGAAGAAGTGATTATAGCCTTTACATCTGTTGCCCCTTCAAATTCCCAGTGCACTGGTAGCAATAAAATACATGGCAATCTTTTTTTTTTTTCTTTTTGCCCCCCTCAGTCAGAATACCTGTGCCAGTTAAGTCTGGTGGCTTGCAGTATCTAACTAGTATTAACGTGGTGGGGATTGAGGGGCTTGGGGGTGCCTATTGAAGTGTTACAATTAACTGACTTGAAATGGTTGTGTTATTATCTGTTAAATAGATCTTGCTAACCAGAAGTGTTTACTCTTTTTGTTGGTATTGAAGCCTGGTTGTTTAAATAGCTGTTGTTCAAAGCCTGGTAGCAGCATTTGGTTTTGTTTCTTTTTCAAAAAGCAAAACTGCTTTGCAGAGTGTCAGATTGCTTCGATACGTGGAGTATATGACTTCTGTGCGCATCACTTACCTGTAGAAGACCTATCCAAATATCACCAAAGTTTGGTGAAAAATCTGATTTTTATTTTAAATTGCTGTTGCATGAGGTAGTAACTGAGCAGTGCCTCCTCCCCAGCCAATGTGATACATGGCTTGAAGTCCTTTGAGTCAGAAATTGTACAAACTGAAACTGGCTGAATTGGTAGCCTCAAGACTTTAAACTGTCGAGTGCCTGAACCAATGATAACTCACGTAGTGATTGTTTTTTATTGTCCTATAGAGGGCATAAGAATAGTATAAAACCCAAACAGACTATCTTGTTCAATATGAACTGGCATCCCTATTACAGATTACAGAAAAGCTGTTGGGAAGGTTCCTTTGAGTTGATGAACAAACTGTAGTACTGGTGGCCACACTGCGGCCTTGTTTAGTACTGTCCTTTCTTTCTGGATATGCTTGGTTTCATCTGGCTTGTCAAACAGTGCCTGCAATATTCATTAATAGCCAGTTTTGTAATGAATTACGTATAATATGCATTATTTTTTCTTCCTCCTCTTCATCCCGCTCTCCCCACCCTTCTTTTTCACATGAAAAAATAATAGCAGGCTTCTCTGTCGGTTCACTTGTGCTAGCGTTACAAGGAAAAGGTGATATGCCTGACATAATTTCTATTTATTTTAAGTAGTAAGCATACTTTTGCTCTGTGCAGTAGTTTCTAAAGCAGGTACAGAATTGTTCTTTGTGCCATTTCTAAAACGGCATGACATTTTTAGCAGAATTTGGTGACTGTCCACCTGAGGTTCTATAAGCTGTTTGAAATTCTATTTTGGATACAATCTTGATATTTTCATATTGATAACTTCAAAGCATTTTAATGTATATATAACATACAGTTAACTTAAACTGAGGGAATCTGCTATTTGGAAAAACCTAGTCATTTAATAGCAGCGTTGAACGAACATAAGCACCATTTATGGGATCGTCCGCTTGCCCTACCCCAAAGAGTGACAGTGAGTAAGAAGCAGCATGTTCTTGTAGCCTAATAATAGCTCATTAAAAAAATAATTATATTTGGGCATAGCACAGTTCATGAACCAGTTTGAAGGGCTCTTTCTTAGTGAGGAAGAGGGATGCTCTGTAGAAGTTCTGAAATCTAGGTACTCATTTTCACTCTTAAAACCTTGATACTGTGAGCCCTGTCATCTTTGGGTAGTTCTACTGGTACCAGTGCAACTCCCACAGGGAGGAGTTTGGCAGCGTGCATCTGGGGAAGGCTTGCCGTGAATGGTTAAAGATTGTTCTTGAGATAACAGCGCGGCTTGGAGTGGGGAGCTGGGAAGTCATTTCGGGGTTCGTCCATGCTTGGGGCACCAAGGGAGCAGCCCAGTCTTACCAGAGTTTTCCTCCATAGTGTCCAGTGGTGATGTTAAGCATTTTATTTATTGGTCTTTGATTTCACAGTTTCAAATAAACCAGCTTTCTAACTTTCTCTTAGGTGTGTGTGCAAATGATTACCTATCCCCTCTTCCCCTATAATTGATATATTCAGGGAACGTGATGTGAAAGTTTCTTTTGGTGCAAAACGGCTGTTAAAAGACACAAAAGGAAAGTAAGACCTAGAACTTAGATCCAGATGCTTTAGGTAGACCTCAGTGCATTTTAGTCATACCTTTTATTATCTCAAATACTGACAGCTGCATATTTTCCTAGAGACTGATGTTCTTAACTCTTGGTCCTAATTTGCTATCACTAAATGCTCCTGCTGTCTGGGGATGTCCAACAAGGACTGTAGAAACAAGCAAAAAACAGATGAATTTTGAAATGTGAAAGTAGTGACTGAGACGCGGAGAGGTCATGGATTTCAGGAAAGCCAAGGAGCCTGAAAACAGCCAAGGTGAATCAGTGGCTTTAATGAAATATGGCTTTTGCTGTAGGCTTCTCACGTGTGAAGTCGCTCGGTTAGAACGTGTTAGTCTGGAAAGATACTGCTGCCCCTCTCTAGGGCTGTGTGTGAGCAGTGCGGTAAGTGCCTCTCTGGCACTTTTCTACGCACAGAGCCCGACACTCGTATATGCTGTATGCGAAAATGAATCTACCAACGGAGCTGCCCTCTGCAGCAGACTTTCCAAATGCAAGTCCTTAAAGCACGTGGATGAAGCTCTGGTCCACTGTAAAAGAGGTCCAGTAGGGAAGAATACTGGTTGGTCTGCAGGGTGATTGTAGCAAGTACTTGTTCCTTATGGGAATTAAAAAAATACCTGTATGTATTCTGCTTCTGAAATGTATCGGTCTGGAGAAGTCTCTGTGTTCAAGAAATGTTTTGTTGTGGTGTCTTGAGTTTTTGAGCAGAAACATTGTGCTTGTGAAACAGTGTGATAACGTATTTGAATCTGTAGTAGGAAGGCTTATTATTATGTTGTGACGACTTCTGTATACGTTCATGTGCTGGGAGTTAAGTTAATGTTGTTTGGTAAACTGACATTTTGGAAAGGGACAGAAACCAAAACACTCTTGTGATTGGCTTTCAGTACTGTATTCTTGTGTAGAATACTACAGTTCACCATCGCATCAAACTTCTTTTTCCTTTCACTGTTCTAAGTTGTTCAGGAAAGCTTAGGGGCTTAAGTAGCTGTTAAATATAATTTTGGGTGTGCAATTCCCAACAAGTGTCTCTACAAAACTAATTCTACTGAAGCTGGCTGTGCCATTTTCAAACATACATTTGTCAAACTTAACTGAGGGCACATTTTTCTAGGCAAGATACTTGATGCTAAGTAGCAAAGTAACAGATACATGGAGAAGAAACCTACAGTCTAATAGCCAGGGGAAAAAAAAAGACCAAAAAAACCTTCAGAAAATGTGCCTGGCTTGTTTTAAAGGTCAGAAGAATTTTCACTCCTTCCTCTGCAAAATGTGTGTGAAAAGGACAAATTGAGGGTATTCATGAATGAAGCAGAACTTTGTGGTGCTGCATTTAAAGTCTGACCTAACACCTTGCTTTAGTGCCTACGTATCTCATTTCTCATTTCAGCTGTTCTGACTTGATAGGCAAGCCGCAGTTGTGACCGTTTCTCTTTTTACTTTGGTACCAGATCCCAGAACATCTATGGTGAAGTTCATTTTGCTTTCAATTTGTCCCAGTTTAACAGACTGGGTTAGAGGGGACATATGCGGTGTGTGCTTACGGTACTGCCCTGCTCATTTGAGAGAGTGTAGGTCTGCAGATACCAGAAACGGGAACGTGGGCTGGGTGCCCATCCTCTAATTCCACATAAACTACTATTTATTAACGCAGTGTTTTACCTAGTAGTATGTTGAAGAGCACCTTATAATCAGGGGAGGGTAAAGGCCTTGAGTATCTTTGCAAGCAAGTATTCTTATTTTATTTTGGCTGCTTGTCCGCTAAATAAGAGTAATAGCAATTCTTGTCATCCTGGCCTAAAATGTGGCTGAGTATCTTGAAGACTATGAGACCGGTAGGTATTTTACACATCGAGCTGCACCAAGTAAGCTAGGTAGGGAACAGCTGGCAGTGTGTATGCATGATTGAAAGCCATCAGGCATGGGCATTTCTGGAGAAAGATCTGATTAATGGTATTATCAGAGCCAGTGTCATTTTGGCTTACAGTCCGTTTGGAAGTGAAAAAGATACTATATTTTGAATGAAGCGAGAAGTCTATAAAGCAGTATTGCTATCCATTTGCTGCATGGGTGTGAGACAGGCACCCATGTAGGTAGCTCAGCTGTACTCAGCATGGCGCAGTGCATCGATTGCAGCGAATGGAAGGGCTACGGTGAGATTTGGGGGGTGGCAGTCTTCCTGGTGTGATTGCGGTAGTCTTTGCTGCTCAGTGGTTCTTGACTGGCCTACATCTAACTGGCGTTAGAGCAGCTGTTGTATGAATAACTGAAGAAGAATGCACAGTTATGGATGGATGGAAAAATGCCAAGACACCAACTCAAGCACAGTCAAGTAGTATTGATAAATGAGTAGCAGAAGAGAGATTACAGAGAAGCATTGTAGATTTTTAGTTGATCTTCACGGAAAAACAGTGAAAGGGCTGCGAAGTTCCCCTGGCAGCTTCCAGTCTCCACTGAGAGATGTGGAAGACTGTCTCTTGTGGTCTGGGGTTGTTAGCTGTACTCTCACGCTCGTGGTATGCCAGCAGCATCACCTTTTAGAAAAGGTGATGCAGAAAGGATGCTATTGGAGCCTCTGTGAGATACTATCTTTGGCACATAGCGATCTAGTTCTGGAACACGCATTGTGAAATAATTTCTAGGTCATGAAGGACAAGTGCCATTAAGAACTTCATTTATTAAGTCATCTTGCATAGCAAATACACGCAACGTCATCCATCTGCCACAGGACTGGCATCACACACTACATTAGAGGCTGGGGACTGAAGGACAACCTTTTCAGAGCTCTCAGAACAGTCTCCTCTCTTGATCTGGGCAGAGAACTAGGGTTGCAAGGGCATTACTTATCCCAAAACAGGTAGTTACCTTTGAAAGCACCAGCCGTCTGCTGTATGTGTGACCATGCATGTGATCAAGTTCTGTCTGATCAATGCTACAGTAGTCGCATGTGATCCTCAACGGAGCTAAAAGTGTAAGGTGGCTTGGTCGAGAACGGTCCGATGCAGCACCATGCATTAGCAGAGATGGAAGGCAGAGCGTGAGCAGTACAGCTGAATCTACTCCGTCTTGGCTTATTTTGGAGCAAGAGCTCAGTTTAAGGTAGCTGTTGGGACTGACCTTACTAATGTTATTAGTGATGTGAGAAGTGCAAGTCTATTAACCAAACTTGTTAATGGAAGAAAAGGTGTCGGGCAGCACTGGCGTAGAGAAGAGCCAGTATTATATCTGAAGAACTTGAGGGCTGGGACTTAATACACCACCACCATGATTTTTAAGCACACATGCATAAAGGTTGGGCAGTATAGATTCACCTACCTGGGGGAGTGGGAGCTCCCTGTTAAAAACTGCGTGAGGGATGGCTACTGCGGGCCGATTTCCAAAATGTCTGTCTGTGAGCGCAGGGGGCTGTGCCTTGCACTCGCTTTCTGTTTCTGGGATGTGTTTGGAAGGGCCTGGATTTTGCTGAACGTGGCCTTGACCAGTGGCAGGTTCGAACAAGGTCCCTGCAGAAGCGAGGAGTGGGAAGAGGAGCTGGGGTCCCTGGACGCCGGGGGGCTGGGGGAGCGGGCAGGGCCATGGGGGAGCCTCTCCAGGGCCCCTCTGAGGCACGAGGCCAGCTGGTGCCGCTGCACCGAAGGGGCCCGGGGCTGCCGGGGACCGCGTCTCCTCGGGCAGAGCAGAGGTCCTTCTTGCAAACAAGGACTCTGCCACCGGATTCTTCTGATACCATTTCTGTTTTTTATTGGGTATATTAGCTTGGACCAGAGGCTTTCTAATAAAAATTATTCTAAAATATTATTATTCTAAGAAAGAAACTGTGAAATACTTATATAAAAAATTAAAATATTCTAATAAAAATTATTCAAAAAAATTGCACATACAATTCTGGATGCTTTAGTTTGGGAGAAGAGGGGATGACCCAGAACAACACCAGCAGCAATAAAAACCTTGTAATAGTTCAGGGCTTCTGGGGGAACAGAACTTAGCAAAAAGTTGTATTTTGGAAAAAAAGAAAGACACAGAGCGGATGCTTCTGTGTGCTTCCTGCTGTTTCTGTTGCCCTAAGCCACACGTACCTCTGGGGCGATGAGGTCAACTTTTCATAGAAATACCTGAAAGTATTGGTGTGGGTTTCACACCTTCTATCCACTTTCTGTCTGGTTTTGAAGTAGGTGGAAGAGAAACGGTAAATGTCCGCGAGATCTGTTATTTGCATAACTTTTGCTTTGTACTGCTTTGTGACCAGATGTTGTTAAATCTACTTGTTTTTGCTGGCCAGATTTTTGTGCTGTAGGTGGAGTATCTGCATCATGCTGAGCAATACAGATTTCTCTTTGGGAAATCTGCAGCCATAAAACTTTTGATTACAGTGACGTTACTATTAGAAGATGTTTAGCTGGTGGGGCCAGCCCTGTTCCCTCTCTGCCAGTGGAAGGAGGTGGATTTTTAAAGCTATTAGAAGGGCAAAGATTTACACAGGCAGTTCTAGGCAGAGGAATTCACAAACCCTAGAAGCAGACCCCGCTGAGATAGGAGGGATAAGCTGTGCTGGAAATACTACGTTGGTGACAAGCCCTGAGCAGGGTGATAAACACTGCAAGGATGATTTTTTTTTTTTTTTTAATTTTTTTTTTTCTTCCCACCGTACTGCTAAAAAAAATATACTATTTGTGCTTGTATGACAAGTCAGCTTCCGCTCACCTCTCCCATGTCCATGAGCGGTCTGAGCTGCAGACCCTAATGCTGGGGGTGTGCAGTCTGAGGCTTCCAGAAGCTGGGTCAGAGGACCCTGAGAGGAGAGACCTTCTCTGGAGAACGTGCGTGAAGCACAAGTGGGAGCAATACTGGGCACTGTTTTAATCCGAGATTCGGTGTGCACGTAGCTGGGGGCTTTCAGAGCCAGCACAACAGAGAATGGTTCACTCACGCTGCGACCAGTGCAGGGAGCCCCAGAAAGCACACAGAGGGCTGCCAAGGAGCAGCAGAGGGTCAGGTCAGGCACGAGTGGAGGCTCAGCCCAAGGACGTCCCTGCCTCAGCTTACATCCTTTTTCTTTTCAACAGCAGGTTATGTACATTGTACCCAGGTGGTTGCACATCAAACAATTCAGCGTTGCCGTAACTGGAGCGAGGGGCACTGTGCCCTGATGGTCATCAGCAGGGGTGGGATGTTCGCTTCCTGAACTGGGGCTGGATGACGTGCACCTTGGCTCCTCGCCGGTCTTCCCAGTCCTCCCCTTGCGGAGGCCCCTGATATCAGAGGAAGAATGGTGCTGACATCTACTGGTTATTATTCATATCTTAATGTACTAGTAATACATAACGTCCTTTCTGAATGCTAGACAAATGGTCCAGCAGCTCGTGACATCGCCAAACACGCTGTGGAAGGTTTAGCTTCTTTTGGCCTTTCTGGTCTTCTCTGGTGGCATCTCCAGCTATAACTTGATTTCCTCATTTGCTAGTTTTCCCTCTGCCGAATTTACTGTAATTCATGATATTTTCATGTCTGTGCACATGAGTTCCTTGAACAACCAGGGTTTTCCAAGAATCTTAAAAATATTCACTTCTTTGCTCACAAGAGTCGAAACCTTGAGAGTGTGTGTGTGTGTGTGTGCAGGTCGATGTCTGATTAGCCTCTTGAAATACCTGGTTAAATGAACTTTGTAGATTGCCTGTGACAAAAATTATTGTTATGGATTTGGCTCATTTCCATGCCAACAATTTAATACATTCATAAGTGTCCTTGATGTCATGTGTGCTTCTCAAAAACCATTCAAAAGCGACATGCCAGTTTATGTGCTGGAGAATTACATTCTTGGGGCCGTCCTGAATATTTCCTGATGGGCATCTGCAGGAGAAAGTAAATTTATGTAAAGCGCAAGAGACTTATCAGGCCTGTGCAGATTTGAATGAAGTGCCACAGAAGATAGAGATGAAGCTGTAGAAGAGCACTAGCTTTTAAAAAAAATGGAAAAAAAAAAATCCCAAACTGGTTGCATTCCTTCTAAATTAAAAGCAGCTGAAATGTAATTAAACTTACGCTGTGATGCCACCTACGGGATTTCTGTGGGGAGCACAACCCTGGCCACAGTGTTTATATTTTTAATCTTAGGGTTGAAATTTTGTTTTAAAACCACAAGAGCATGATATCCCCCTGAGTCTGTCAAAATAAATGTTTCCCATACCGTACCTAGCTATTTCTGAATTTAATTCAAGGAAAGTTATATCCCTTCTCAGAAACCTTGGTATACTGCCTTCAGCAAACGCAAATCTGAGCCAAACACCTCATACAACTTATGGACCGCTTTCAGTTCCTGTTACAATCCACAGAAACATTTCTAAAAAAAACACCCCTTAGCACGTATTAGATCTGTCTTGTAAAAAAAGCATCAAAGTAATACAATCTACAAAAAAAATCTTTTGAGTTACTGAAGACATAACAGCAGTGATTTTGAATCTGTGAAGTTGATAAATGTTTTGGAGAGTAGAGGATTTCTGTATTAAAAGATTAGCAGTTTGAAGCCATAAGTAAAAACAAACCTTAAAAAAAAATAAATCCAAAGCTTTAACACAAGTAGTCCAAAGTGAACATCCTAAATCCTAGCCAAGTGATCTGGATGTTAAACGTTCAAAGCAGAGGGACCTGGATTACGGCTGTGAGTCTTTCACTAACCTGTGAATCTGGGGCAAGACCCTTCATTTCACAATACAGGAAAGGCCATAATAAATGAGGAAAAATATGTACCTTTGAGAAATATGTAATAAGGTATATAATACATTTTCAACTCACTTGACTCTCTTCAATGACAGAACTATTCTTACTAAACTGTGGCTTGAATTCCCCAAGTAATACACAGAGCTTTTGTTCAAGTCAAGAGGGCTGCTGCATGTTTAGCCACTTTTATTCTGACAGGTTGGGAACTGGACAAATTCAACCTTCTTGCCGAGTCAGTGCCATTTTTTTTTCTAAGGTGTCAAACACCTGCCTGGTGGATGAAGCACAGTGCTGTGGAACGGCTACAGGTGGGTTGGATGCACAGAGTAAAACATTTCAAAGATATTTGATACGTGATACGTGTTGCTGCAATAGAATTGTTTATCTGGAATTAACTTGCAAAGCAAAAATATGGCATGGATTAGAGCTTCAAATACTGGAAATAGCCACATTTTAAAAAAATGCAGAATAAGGGAGGAGACCAGCAAAATGGTTAGTGTGTATAGTATTACTTTTCAGCTACTCAGAGCTTTATTACAGAATCACGGAATGGTTGAGGTGGGAAGAGACCTCTTCAGATCATCTAATCCACCCCCTCCCCCAGCCTTCCCTTCTCCAGGCTGACCAGTGCCGCTCTCTCAGCCTTTCCTCATATGTGAGATGCTCCAGCCCTTTGATCACACTGACATCTGCCAGCTCCCTCCATGCTCATGCATGCAACCCCTCCAGGCCCATGGTCTTATGTATGGCCACTGTGTTTAAATGTGGAGTAAGTACGGGAGGAGTACCTAACCGGGAGCTCCTCCACCAAGGAGGAGTACGTCTTCCCTGCTACAGACCTCCCCTCTGGTCTCAGGCACTTGGGATTTCTGAAGCCTGGTCTTACCAGTAAAGTCTGAGGTGAAGAAGGCCTCGAGTACCTCAGCCTAGTCTGTGGCCTGTGTCATCAGCACGCCCCGCTGCATTTAGCGGAGGGGGCCACATTTTCCCTAGTCTTCCTTTTGCTGTTTATGTACTTGTAGAAACCCGTTTGGCTGCCCTTCACATCCCTTGCCAGATTATGAGTGTGTCCTTGGAAAACTGGCATCTATCAAAAATAATGTGATTAAAAGGCTATAGCAGTATGCAGTAAAACTTTATGAAAGATCAGCAGCAGCTACACATGCATTTACTAAGAATAAATGTTCCTGCTATGATCTGGTATGAAACATCTACTTTGCTGTTAAAAATCAGAGTATCATGGGATGACACAGTTGCTACACGTGTGCTGCCAATGCCTTTAGCTTCATCTGGATCTGTTCATGTCTGACACACAACAGTGCTGTACAAAGGAAACTCAGGTGAAAAATTCAGTTTTTGGAAATTTATTATGGCATTGAGAACAAGTACTGAATAATTAATTCATTAACATAATGTGTTCCAGTGATGTTAACTCAGTCTGCTTATTAATGTGGGTATTTTTCGATTTTATTTACTTGTTGAGTGCAAATGTCAGTGTGCTGCTTCTAACAGAGTCACAGAAAATGAATATGAGGCATAATGGATCATGAGTTATACCATCAGAGCAAGAAGGGTCACAGAAATGGTAACGGTTTGTGCTTCAAGCAGTGCTTCTGTACTACACATATCCTTGATGTGAGAAGTTCAAAGCAAATTTCTGAGTTTCTGGCCCTTGCCCACACCCATGTTTTTTACCTCTGAAGTTTTTTAAACACTTGCCAAGAGAAACTTCTCCCCATGAACATGACGGATGCATATTACCAGATGGCAATCGGGGCCTTGCATATTTTTGAGGATGCTTAAACCTGGCTAAAAATCATTCTAAGAATAATGAAATGTATCCTGGTTATGTGTACTGCTGTTGAGAAGCTACCCCATGTGCTGTTCCTTAGGTCAGGGAGAGCAGCTCTCCTTTGACCAGACAGGCGTCCCTAGAGTGCAGTCTTTGTTACCCTACAACACGTATTTAAAAATACATCACATGACTTATCCAGAAAATGCTTATTTCTCTTCATGGGCAATATAGGAACCAGAGGTGGCTAGTTCAGCCTCTGACCTCTATGGTTTGAATATCTAAACGGTAGGCAGGTTAACCCAACTTCAGATTCAGCTGTGCTACTAGAAAGCATTTGGTGCTTAAAAAAAGTTCACCTCAGACTTGTAAAATGGCAACCATTATGAAAGAAAAATAATGACAAAACAATGGAGTAACATAATTAGGTATTGTTACAATCAAGACTGCGTTAGCTGTTTTGGCATCACGACTTACTAACCTGGGAGCCGTGTAACAGCTGCCCACCATGTGCCGCAACTTGTCTGCCCTGTTACTACAGCTACAAACTTTTGTTGTCATTGTCAGCACTGCCTCGCTCTTCCGCGTCCCAGAGCACGGCTGAGAAGTCCGTGCTTGAGCTTGCTGGTGAGGGC
This sequence comes from Morus bassanus, assembly GCA_031468815.1. Classification (NCBI taxonomy): domain Eukaryota; kingdom Metazoa; phylum Chordata; class Aves; order Suliformes; family Sulidae; genus Morus; species Morus bassanus. Next base: position 64,378,413 of record CM062567.1, on the reverse strand, counting down.
ACATCCCCGTTACATCCCATATGGATGGAAATCGTTTCCATCTCTCTTTTCTGTTAGCCTTTGTAATAAGCATTCTGTTACGTGGTTTCATTCCTCTGACTCTTCCTGCCTGTACAGTTTCTCCTCTTGCAACCTTCTAAACCTAGAAAGGCAATATTTCATAATTAATACATTTTGTGACATGATTAGAGACCATAATTTCACTGGCTTTGACTGAATAGCTAATCATGGGTGAGGTTGTGACTGGGGTGTTTAGACAGAGTCACAACTCCGTGTACCCTGTTAATACCGTGGTGGCCATCAGTTGTAAAATAATGAGAGCAAACCTTGTACTACACGGAAGTAGGTATCTGTTACTGTGATAGCAGGTTTTAAATACGTTATGAATTGCTAGCTGGGTTGAGATAAGCACTGGAAGAGACTTTGGATAGCTAACTGAATTCCTTTTTTTTTACAGTGTATCATAAGCAGGGGCTTATGATTGTGACTTGCAATGTGGGATTCAACAGCGGAATATGCCGTGCCACGCAACCACAGATGCACTAGCAATGCCAACACCCAAGCTTACATTGCAGTTTGGAGGTAATGTAGGTATTTTACTTTTAGTTAAATATTCTACAATTTTCAAATTAATTTAACGGGACACAGGGAAAGAGCTGCTGTGGTGATAGAACATTTCTGTACACACTAGTGTGCACCCAGTTAAAAAGGTAGCGCTCATATATGCCCAATACATAGGAGATATCTATTATTTATACTGTAGCATTAGGTTAGTTAACTCACGTAGGACAAAGTAATGGAGCACACACAGTTGTATTGTCATCAGAGGAGCACACTCTGCTGAAGAGGAGATCAAAAACTTATTTCTGTTTTTAGAGACCAGGTTTTTCTAAATTGCTGTAATAAACCACATAGCCAAAGTTGTTTGTAATTTTTTAAGTGCTGTGTGAGAAAAGTTCATTTGTACTGGCAAGTAAATGTTCAAGTTACAGCTACTGCAACTACTGGAAAAAAGAAAAAGAAGCTGGAAATTATGGTGGGGAGCTACGTGATGATAGAAATTGTGGAAAGATTCCACGAACATGGTAAAAGACATATCCATCTATTTTCATATTCTTAAAATGACTGGAACGAAACCTATGAGCAACTCTCTAAACTTTTCCAGCTGTGCCCATAGTCTTCGCTATGCTGCAACAAAGCATACAGCAACAAGGAGGAGCGATTAAAGGACATAGCATATAATTTACTTTTACGTAAGAAAGAAATAATTAGCAATTCCACATAACATTTCTTTTGGGGAGTAAAAAAAAACCGAAAACCCTAGAAAATTCAGTTATAAAAGTTTCGTAAATGCCAACTTACAGTTTCATGGTGGTATCGCATGCCTTTAGGAAAATCAAGTTTCAATCAAATGAGATTTATGAAAACAGGGAATCTGAACCTACTGGTTTTCCATTGCACAGAGAAGGCCACATCTGATAACTTTTTAAATACATTATTCCAGCCAACACTATAGTTATTTGACCAGACACTGACAATTTCCATGCTGAGAACTGCAGAGGGTGCTACTATTGATAAAAACCTGTGTAGCGCAGCACTGGAATTAAGGATCCGTGTTGTCTTGGACTGTACTAGAAGCATTCAGAGAGCAAAGACACGTATCATCTCCATATCGCTTGCGAAAGTTAAAACCTAAGTTACTTTCTCGTCATGACTGTTCTTACCTGACTTAGCTAAACTGAGTTAAAAATACCATAGCTTTATTTTTTTCTAGTTTTGAAATGTGTATGTGCATTTCTCCCATCATCTTCTTTGACTCATATGGGCCTTGCGTGAGCTCTTAAAGCTGTGGTTCAGGGACACAGTGAGTCCAGCGTTATGGGTCTGAGCAGCACTTAGGAAAACAGTACAGCCATGAGCTGCTGATCCAGACTTTTCATTGCCACCTCAGATCTGTTAAAAAAGCAAAATGCACAGCCTGACAGAATTAACACGTGCACAGAGAATGTGTTCGTGACAGCATTTGTTTTCCAGCATAAAAACCAGACAGGCTGCTCACTGGATCTTGTGTTCTGGCCGAGCCAGGAGCATGCAGTCACGTGCCTACTTCTGATCTGGATGAAATTAGCACTCAGATGAGCTGGTAGTGCACGCAGCCATTGCTAATGACAATACAACCACAGCCTTGCTGGCAACAGCTCAGTTTCTGCAAGGAATTAATGGCTGCAAATATTTAAACTTACTTTCTTATGCCAGAGGAATTGAACTTCTGCCGGTGGTTGGCGGTTGATAGCTGCTCCTGACTAATGTCAGCACTTGCACTGGTGCTCGGAAGCTGCTCTTACTGCCCTGACCAGGGGGGACCAGAGCGTTGCTAACTCAGAGGAAAATGAACTGCTGTCGATGGGTGCATTTTAGAATGCAACAATCCAGGGACATCTTTTTAATCTTTTTGCACACTTTTAGCTAGACAACGCTGTGTATAAATTACGTAACAAATCAAGCAGTTTGATCCCGCATCTTTGGTTGCCATTTGTACTTGAAATCCAAACTTAAAAGTATTAACTCCCAAAATTTGGATTCTTTGCTAAAATGAATTGCTAAATTCTCTACAATGGCCAAATGTGCTCTTCCTGAAGAGGCTGATACAGAGCCTCATACAGGGCACTGTGAGATATATATATACACATACACATGTACATATCTGTGTGTATATATGTGTATGTATGGATATATGTACATGTGAATATCTATATATATAGTTATTGATGTTACTCCTGCAGCAGCAGTTCAAAAATTGATTAAAAAGTAAATTCATACACCAAGCAGTAGTACTAACCCATCCACTCATCCTGCTGCCAGCAAACAGCGCAGAATTGTGGATCACCGAGTTGAAGAGCAGGCTTTAATTTGAAACCTGCCATGCTAGCACTGGTGAGAAGGCTTTGCAAAAATCCTCCTGTTCTGCTGTATAGCCTAACCTGCTAATTAAATCATATAACCTTCTAGGATTATTCAGAAGTGCTTTAGAAGAATGCTAGCTTAGAAGGAGAATCAGAACTGAAAAAGCAGATTGAAAAACCTTTACATATATTGCAGCTGATGCTGAGATCCAAGCACAAAAGTAAACTGAGAAACCTTGCCAAATACAACAGAAAGCATTTGCCAAGACACAAGGGTGGCTCTTTACAGCAAGAATATATAGGATTGTTAAGTATTGTCAGAATTACAGACCCATCAACACCCTTTGGCTCAGGTTACTCTCCTTACTGGACCTGGCCAAACGAAGCAGAAACCAGCTTTGAGGAAAGCAAATAGGTTCATAGATGTGTTATATATACCTACATATAATAATCAGAACTGTGCTCATATATGTGTTGAAAAGCACAGCTCTGATCATCTAATGGAAAATTTAAGGTTAACAACCTGTCTTTATAGAACTGATTATAAGGTTACTGCATTATTTCATGAGTTCTTGCATCCTCAGGAAAGGCTATCCTTTATTTGTTTTTTTATTCTCCTTTATGTCCTAGGAACTGCAAGGAAAAAACCCACCCTTTTACAAGAGTTTTTACTTTTTAAACATTTTACTGTTGCCCTTTGGGTAAGTCTTCAAAACGTCTAGAACGAATATATTTTTGACCATAACTTTGTTCATGTTGAAGAATGCGGAAAGGGGTGTGTGTCAGTGCATAGGATTTTGTAGCAGTGATGTGCTAAAACTAGATGTACTTAAAATACATGGATCTATTTATAAATAACAATTGCCAGTAGTTTGAGAATAATGGACTAATGTAAAGGTTTGGTTTTTCTACCCGCCCCCCGGAGAGTCCAAGTAGAAGGTAAAGAACTTATTGATCATAAAAGCTGTTGCTATGTTTTGCTTGCAGAAGTCTATTTTATCATTCATAATTTACATAAAACTTATTCCAGTGTAAAGTATTTAAATACATTCTAAAGGCTTTAATGCATATATTGTGAAAAAGGATGCCTAAAGTGGGAAGTATTAGTTATTTTATATGTCATTTTGAAAACAATGATAAATGAATCCTAAGTGTTCATAAGGTAAGATCTGAAAATGATTTAATAAGCCCAAAATTTCCATGTATTGCAACTGAAGGTGTTTCTTTAATCATAGACCCACAGAACAGCCCAGGTTGGAAGGGACCTCAGAAGATCGTCTGGTCCTACCTTTCGGTGCTTTATCTAGCACCGTGTCCAGTCGCATCTTGAAAACCTCCAGTTGTGGGGACTCCACCACGTCCCTGGGGAGGTTGTTCCAGTGATCGATTGTTCTCACTGTAAAAAAAATTTCCTTCTTATATTGAGATGAAATGCACATACTTTTTTCTATTTAGCAGTTATATGTACAAAAGCCATTAAAATCAAGAAAGGTGTTGGACGGTTGATGTTTCCTCAGTTTTCAAAGGAATCACCTTTGCTTTAAATACCATATTGGTCACACACACAGCCTCAAATAATGCAAATGTTGATAGCATTGAATTTGTATGGAATTGATCAGCTTCAAAGACAACAACTGAAACCTTCAGCTTCATGGTATTAATTAGCAAAAGTTGATGTACTACTTAATGCTAAATGTGTATCCTTTTTACTGTAGGGTGGTAACTTGAGACAAACAAACCTGCTAGGGCGTGGAAACATTTTTCTCAAAGAGAGCTTTTGTTTAAGTTCAGAGTCTCTCTGGCTTATGCAGTGGGCTCCGCAAAAGCTCGTAGCCCAGAGACGAGTGGGAGAAAGAGCACAAAACCAGCAGTCCACAACCATTTACATGGAAGGCAGAATGCCTTAGAAGTGGTAGATGCAGCCACTGCTAGGAGGTAAAGTTGTTACCTACATTTGTACTCCACATGGAACAGCTGGAGCTACTGGTCTCGTTGCACAGAAGCACCAGTTCAGAGCATATGCAGGAAGTTGCAGTCAAGTCTAGCACAACCGTGGCAGATAAATAATTTTTTCCCCAATGGTACTTTTTTTGTTTTGGGATTCGACTAGAGGGTCATCTTACAGTCCAGACTTCAAATACGAAACATCTAGGCCACAATCTTATAAAGCCACTTATGTGCTTATATTTGCTCATGTAAATGCTCCCAGGGCTTCTGAGAAATAGTGGTGGTGTTGAAAAGGTTTGAAATATACTTTGTTATGTGTAAAAGGAAGACCTGGCAAGGTGTCATAAAACTCAGAAAGGATGTAAAATAACCCTTTACCTTTCAATCAAGATACATACATGCAAATCTCCAAGTTATGACACTGGGTAAAGTAGCATAAAACTAGAGCACGAAAGAAGAGTGCGGCTATGAAGCAACACTGCGGTTCTAAGCACTGATTTCATGCCCTGTCACAGAACTGACTGTTACCTTCTCTGAAATTCAGAGATCCCAGCTCCTGCTGGACTAAAAACTCAGCAGAAAGTGTAAGCCAGAAATCCCTTGCCCTTATTTGCGCTGATATTTGCCCCTGTGGTTGATCCACTCCTAGGGGTGTACAAACAGGCACTGCTGGCATCTCTGCTTCGCTGCCACCCTGTTGAGAAGAGCCAAACTAAACAAACTGAAACAGAACTGAAGCACCTCTCTGGAGCCAATTATTGACACTAACTCTGGTTTTCAGCAGACAAGAAAATAATGTTTTGTAAATGTTTCATCTGAGTACTGTTAGAAAAGCAACAAACAGGCTCTTGCTCCTTTGAAGTGCCCTTGTGCTGTCTCCATTCCTTCTTAAGCAAACCCAGATTTCCACACAGATGGTGACAGAACATCATTAGCACTTGTATGGAAAACTCATTTGAAACCTGTATCAAATTTGTCCCCATTAGGTTCAAATCTCATAACTTGCAAGTAAAACTGGGCTTGGTTTCTTCCATCTTTTCTCTTAGTTCATTTGAATTCACAACCATAAGTAAATAGTTTCTTCATTCCTTTGAGGTAGCCTGAGGTCTTGAGAAAACCTAGAAAATACGTAAGTACTTTTGTTCATCCAGCAGAAAGAACCTAAGCCCTGTACACTCTGGATGCTGGATCTATGCTCAAGAATTTAGGATTACATGAAATCTCATTGGTTCTGTACATATTTAACATAACCACTCAAAATCTTCACTCTTTTCTAGCAAGGACTGGACACTCACATGTGAATTCAAAAATCTCTGGGCTTAAATTCTGCTTTTTCCAAATTCATCATACAAATCAAGGCAACTTTTTTGGTATTCTCTTTCACCGAAGAAAATCTTCACAGCTGTAAAAAAAAAAAATCACAAAAGGCATGTTTTTAAGCTCTTAACTGATTTTTCCAGTGTAGTCCATATATATATGTGTGTGTGTGTGTGTATTTTCTTAAGACATTTATAATTCTTTTCATTTTAGTAGGCATCAGATAGCTACAGCTAAATGCTAAGCAAGCTAACAGGCTACATGTTGAAGAAATACTTGCTAATGATTTGGAAAAAATAAGGAATTCAGTAAAGCATCTGAATTGCTTCCAGTTTCTGGCGAGATTATCTAAGCCATTTCAGTTCAAAAAGCTTTTCAAATGCATTCATTATGCTCTTGTGTTCAAGTTTCTAAAGACTCCACAGAAGACATTTCAGAAACAGATGGATTATCAACATATTCAATAAGTTTCTTTGCATCCAGACTTTGATGATTATGTGTGTGTCTTCCTGGAGTTATTTGGCAAGAACACTTCCAAAGATTATCTGCATTTGTACTCATTTCCCAAAAGTACTCAGAAGCTGTATAGAGAGTACAACTGCACTTAAAATACAAAAGTGCTCTTCACTCATTAAGAGACAACAATCAACAGAGATACGCTTAGAAAAGCAACTGATGGAGGTTTCAAAGAAACTCACCATCAGCTTGCAAGCATACACATCTAGTCACTCAGTTTGCTTTGGAGGAGGTTGAGCCTTAAAGCTCAGGTACAAATAAGGTAGTAATTCTGTCCTTAACGTTCGTGCAGATTTCCAGCCGTAGGTGAGAGAAGTCTCTTCCAAATCAAAGCTGAGGACGATGGTAACCTTACCCAAGAGGATCCCATAAAGACATATGCATTCTTCTACAGTTAATAGAGCCTGACACTCATAGCGTAAACTTACATGCGTGTGACACACGTTTGGTAAAAAAACCCACACCCCCCGAGCCTCCTTGATTTGGAAACATTAAACTGTGAGTCACAAATGTATGTAATTGCGGTTAGTTTTACATGTTGATTTGAGAGAGAAAGAAAAATATACGCTCTGTTGCAGAATTCTATAAAATTGCAAGTATTCATATACAAGGACACATGACAAAGTTTTATTAAAATAAAAAGCTTTAATACTTTCGCATTTAAAAGATTTAGCAGAAAATAATTGCTACAAACATGCTACAACAACATACATGTTCAAAAAGTTTTCAGTGCTTTCTTTCAAGGTTCAGCATTTTGGCAAAAATAAGTTTTTTGTATATACTTCAAAAGTTGGCTATCATAATACTGATATAAAATACTTCATGTAGACTAAGGTCAGGTGCATAAAATACAATAAGTAATAAAACATACTGTTTGTATAAACATTTAAAGTATAAATTTCATTAGATAACATGCAAATACTGCAATATTTTAAATGGCACTTAAATATAGATACTGAGATTCTTTATAATTTTGCATCCAATATGAGATTCTGAAATGTACAAAACTATAAAAAGAACATATTTCTTCATTGAAGTCAGGTACTAGTATAGAGCTTGATTGTCACTTTACAAGCATTGAGCCCCATGTCCTGCAAATCTTCACTAGTCCAAGTAAAGACATCTACTGAAATAGGCCCAGGGCTAGTTAGTTTTCTTCATAATAAAATATGAAAGCATATTTACATGAGAATAAACTCTGAAATTTTTGGTAAAGTAATTAAGTAGCAGCAATTTGTTTCTTCCAAAAATGATGTTTAAAATAGGTGCATGCTTTTCGTTGTCACTGATATGCATCTGAGCAATATAAAATTAACATTCTTCAATAAACTCAAAACACTCTTTTGTTCATTGCTGAAAAATCCCTGTAAGATCCCTTCTCGCAAAAATCATAAATCCATAATGTCAGAACCTTCCAGAGTATTTTTGTTTCCGAGATCAATGGAAAACAATCTAATTGTGCCGAAACAGTCCTGTGACTAGTAACGAAAGAAAGAATCATCTTTTCACATTATTCCAAAAACTTGTTGTTCTTCATTGAAAAATGTCAGTTCGTCAAATCTTCTACAATTTTTGTTTTCTGCTTCAGTGATCAACAATTCTGAATGTCCTTCACAATATAACACACCGCAATACTCATGCATATTTTCTAAGCGGTTATATATAATATATTAATCCCGACAAGGTGAATAAAAGGCTTATAAACAGGAAGTGCAGAACAGGCACCACTTTAACAGAAGGGGAAGAAATGCTAAACGAAACTTGTACTTGAGATGCAATTAGAGCTGACAGCGGTACGTGTGATGCTAATGTTGGACTGTCTGAATTTATCAGTGACTCTATCTTTTCAGCTTCTTTATTGCAGGCTTCAATCTAAGAAAAAAAAAAGTTATTATTTCTCTTCTTGCCACGTAAAATGCCAATGCAAGAATGTTGCTAGATAGCAAAATTCAGGAAAGAAAATCTGAGTTATTCCCATCAGAACATAAGATTTATACAATTTTTGGGAGTATTCCTTAGAAAACATATTGGACCTCTTCTTGTAGACTTTGGCACTATGAAAACTACTGTGGAAGCCCTGAGTAGTAGCAAAAGGGAGGGAAGCAAGCTACATACCAGTTAATGCGATGTGTGTTTTGAATGTTGATGCCAGAAAGCTCACAGTAAATTATAACTAAAGGAAGTACCTCTAAAACTTGAGGTCTTCCTTCCTGATTGACCAAGATACTGCCTTAAGTCTGCAACAGCAGAAAAATCAGGATTTTCTACTTATTGGGCTTTTTCTTCCAAATCAGGGAAAACTGCTTTCTTTCATGGGAAAGGGATTGAAGAATGGAAGTAATACGAAAACCTGAGAAAACCCAGGTTTCCATTCACTTACTGACACGATGATAATTATGAATTTATGTTAGAAAATCCATTTTTTCCACCTTACCTTCTACTGCAACCCAGGAATCAATTTAGTACTAAGTCTCTAATGGCTTTGGAAGCTGCCTCTGGTGAAGTTTTAATTTGACAACATTAATATCTGGACTCCCAAAGCTTTGAAAGTTGAGGAACTTCTAGCTCAGCAACAGGTGTCACCGGTGAGGTGAGCAGCTCCTCCCTGGTTTCAGGTGGCCTCTCTGATTTCAGAGAGTCCTCCTGTCCCCAGGAGTCTGACAGCACCTGCTGCAGACGGAGTGAGAGCTGACCAGATTGGCAAGGCTCAAGACCTTAGTTCCGAAGTCCTGGTAACATTTTGGGCTATTTCTGCTAAAGAAGGAGGCATAAGCTGGAGCTGAGTTGGACACAACAGGGTTGCTCTAGTAGCACGGGCAAGCAAAACACACAATATATCTGCCTGAGAAACAACTACCCTATTAGACACTGCAGCTTGCAAAGCTTATGGCAGTGATTCTATCCCCTCGCACTATACCCTAACTTTAGCCCATCCCAGAAGCAATACTGAGCATGCAAAATGAGACTGTAGAAATAAAATGGAAATGGGAAGCAGCCATCAAGATAAATTAAACAAGGAAGTTAACCTGCCTGAATTCTGTTTGTATTGTAAAAGATGAGTGAGAGATTGTGGGCAGGTTTTCTCTCCTTTTCCTTTTCAAAGCTAAATCCTTCATTTTACACTAGTACGCATCAACGTGTTGGGTAACAGAACGAACCAGTCAGAGTACCTAGTCTCCAAAGTGTCTTCATTGTAAAGTGCTGTCAGCAGGGCCAGGCAAGACTACTAGAAACAGCAAGGAATGAATGAAATGGCAAGGAATTATATTCCTCTTAATAGGAAGAAGATATCCTCACTGGTCTTGCACAGCTTAACAAGCAGAAAGTAAAAATGAAGCAACAGCTCCAAGACAATAATAATAAAATACATAGCCAAAGCCTTGCTTTTATTGCTCTGAACTGCTCCTAAGAAAATACTGTAAGAACTTTAAGCTGCATTTGTTGGTTTACCTTCAGAGTTTAGTAATGTGAGCATTAGGTTCTTGTTTGCTAGCATGGACTAGCTATGACACAGCAAGCTGGGCAGCTTATTATAATGTTATTTCCTTTTTAAGGTCGTAATAGCATTTTGGGATCTCCCAGTGCTTTTTAGAAAGAAATATCAAAACCAGGATGGTCTCAGAATAGTATCAACAGATCTTTGGTATGAACTACTGCTTAACATCAAGACACGCACAATCTATTAATATGATATCAATATGTATGATGTGCTTCAGCCTAACATCACATATACTTCAATCTACTCTCAACCATTACACCAGAGACAAAGGAGTAGCATTTCATATGCAGGAATGCATTTAATATACAATTAATATTAATTTAAGAGGTCATTCAGCAATTCATTTATTTTCATCAGTTTATATTTTCTGTTATTTTAGCCATAGAAAGTTGAGGGTTCTGCATTTATTAATTTTAAAACAAAAATCATACTACTCTTTGTCCTTCCTTCACCTCCCCCCTGTAATTACCCACACTGAAAAGCCTCTTATCAGAAAAGCAGGATTCTCAAGACACATTTTACCATCCACAATACTAGTTATGCAGATTTGAGTCACTAGAGAAATCCCCATGTACTCAGTACACAGGAAAATGCACAATTTTAAAACTGCTATACTGAAAATAGTAAAGTGTACACATATAAAAAATGAAGTAAATCCATGCTGGGTAAACAAAATAACAACTTAGTCTACCTGCAATGGTTTGGGGTTCTGATCCACAGGTATGATGAGAATCACAATTTCAGATTCTATGCTTAAGTATCCAAACACATCACACTGTGGCACTGAGACATGCAGGCGGATTTTTTCAAGTATGTCAAGTACTGTTATAGGCTTTTTATTTGTTACCTGGAAGAAAACAAAGAACCTTGTGGATGGTGTGATATTATGCAAAATTATGTTTCTCCTCTTCAGTTTTAATAACTTTATGTCATGCCAGAAAATTTGTTTCAGCCATTAAACTACTCGGTTCTAATCTCTAGCAAAAATACCCCAAAACCACCCCCCCCAAAAAAAACCATAAAAAAGTGAAAGGAAGAAGGGGAAAAAATGTTTTACTTCTTAAATAAACCATGGTTTTGATATGTGTTGTTCTCCATCTTCATGGTTAGTGTGTATCTGTGTCACATACCTCAAAATAATGTAAATGGTTATCTGTTACAGCAGCTTGTACTCCCAAGCTGGGAAACAAGAGGCAGAGCAGCCCTACCAGCTGGCACTCCTCTGCCATCACAGAACCTGTTCCAAGAGCCACCAGAAATGAAGAGCTTATGGCTTTGTGAAGACAGATATATGTCTATATATACGGGAACATGTGACATTTCAAATTCACTACATAACTACCAGGTAAATATATTTATCTCTTAAAATTCTTATCTCTGTTCTGCTGTCTGTATCTGACAAACAATAATTTGATTATAGATGCTCAGTTTATTTAAGGACTGCCACACCTTAAAGGTTTTTCACCTTTTTCCCAGGTCACTTCTGGATGTGTTGAACAGTATAGACACCAACACAAATACCTCACTTGTGACTGCTGGTCGTTTTGTTGTGTTCTGTTTTCTAGCTTTAGCTGCAAGAGATCCATCCTTCTTACCCTACTGTAGCTTCATTTCTTTTAAGACCACTGGTACAGGATGGTAACAAATTAAAATCTGGGAAATCCAAATCGACTACATGAATCAAATTTGCAAGGTGTCACACAACACTTCTTTTATCAGATCTTTGAGGGATTTCCTTGTCACAGCCCCATTAAAATGTAGTCCAACGCGCTGACTGATCAGCAAACCCTGTTCAAAGTCTTAAAACAGAAGCACATGGACAGTGTCAAACTTGGATTTTAACGTCTTAGATTAGAAATCTAGTAGATTAGATTAGAATCTTAGCAGATCTCTAATGTTTCTTTGCTCTGCGTAGATGCTGACTTTTCTTTCCTGCTATCTTCACAAAAAAGGCCAGAGGGGTGGGGGGAGAAAAAAAAAGTCACATTTATAGACCTCTTTAGTAATCAAAGCAGTTTTTTCTCATATGAACCACCTGTCTGAACTAAAATAGGCATACGTTACTACTCCTTGCCCTCTTGGGTTGGTTAAAGTGTATGCTAGCATTTCTAGCAATGATTCCATCTATCTGAGACTTACCCATCTCCAGTACAGTGGATTGTATACACTATATGTATATGTACACTGTCAAAAGCAAGAGCTGCACACCAATCCTATAGTTTTATTGATGGAATCAGAGGAGATCAATGTTATTAACATTAATTTCATGTAGATGACAAAAGTATCAAATGTACTCAAATACACAGTTGGGCATCTTCTATTGTATTATTAGGAAATATTAGCTGGCCTCTGACTCACACTGGAGTAACAAAGGCACAGAGCTTCTAAATCGCTATGCTCAGGGTAGCGTCACACCATGCACAGTCTCCAAGTGGCTGTGACCAGTTAGAGATCATCTCTGGGGGCTTATTGGATGACCCCTGATTGAAGTTTCCGAAGGAGAGAGCTTCAGTCAAACATCTGTAATTTCTAGTATGTGCTAAGAGAACGCTGCCTTGAATGACTGAGAGATCACATATTTTAAATGTAAAGATACATATTTTTGCATATATGAGTTCTGAAAGCTTGAAGACTGTGTATTGTGGCGTTAGGTGAGCAAGAGAAGAGAAAGTCAGAAAGACTCTGGTGACAAAGGGAAGAAAAGAGAGGGGAAAAAAAGAAGGAAAAAAGCAGCTACTAAGTACCCTAATCCACGTATTAGGGTACTTAGTAGGTGACAGGAGAGTAGTTATCACCAACTACTTGAATAATACTTGAGTAAGTCCAATAAACTTCTTTAACTAGAAAGCCTTCTGCTAACTAAAACTAAAAATTCTTCTTCACAGCTACATGTTATAATGTATGAACTGAGAAGCTGCAGTGGTCACCGTGTCCCTGGTACTATTAGAGATGACAACTGCAAGACATTCCAGGCTGCAGTCATGACCTAACAGACACTGTTACTCAGCAAAATTGGTCAACGTGCACACACACAAATACACGCACACGGCACACACAAACATAAAATGTCTGAGAGGAAATCAGTAGAACATCAATGAGCAGCACACCCTTGAGATGAAGGCCAACCACACACTGGGCTGCAACAGCAAGAACACAGCCAGCAGTAGTCATCGTCCCCCTTTATTTACACCCTCCCTCCCCAGGCCACACTGACAAACTGGAGAGAGTCCAGCGGCATTCAGCTTGTGGAATCTCCACTCCTGGAGGTTTTAAAAACTCAGCTGGCCAAGCTGATCTAACCGGAGTTAACCTTGCTTTGAGCAGGAGGTTGGACTAGACCCCTCCAGGGGTCCTGTTCAACCTAAATTTTTCTGTATTTTTCCAATAATAGCTAATTCTCTCTACTTCTAAACATATAAATAGGTTAATGTAATTTTATAGTGTTTTGAGGATATTCTCTTTCTTCTTGATATTAAAAGAAATTAAAATCATGTGCAGATGCAAACATGAATTGTTTTGCTTCACTAGGCACTAGGCATGATCATCATATTACTCTATTTTGTTGTGATGTCGTGCCAAAAATCAAGTGTTCTGCTTTGTTCCATGTACTGAAGCATAAAAGCAGGGGTCAATAAAGTGCAGTCCTTCTCTGCACCACACGGAGAGTCTGGGCCTAGTATGTTGTGTTCAGTGATAGGCAATCAACATCAGAAGATCCATCTTACACTGGAGGTTTTCAAAGAGCAGCAATGAAGGATGCTGGTGTCTAACTTACAGATGTTAAATTAAAACCCAACATTTTACCTGATGATCAACAAAATCAGTGACAACTATCTAGATAACCCAAAGAGTGTAAAACAATGCAATTTAAACATAAGACAATGTCAGAACCAAGTTACCTACATTAGGAAATAGTGAACTAGCAGAATAATCTTAACAAAAAGGCCATAAATAACAAATATGCACTGTATTACTACCATGAGATAGATGCAGTTCCCGTATCATGTCTTTACTACTACAAGTCATTGAAACTGCAAACCTGAATGTGTGTGTTTGTGCCTACTCTAATTCTGTTTAGCTTTGCATGGTAATTAAATTTCTATACCCAATATTAAGAAATAAAGGAAAGTAGAAAGAAAAAAATCAAATCACATACTATCTACTGAAAAATAATTGGTTTTATAATGTGTTAACTTTTCAGGAGAGAGTATACAGTAACTTGACTTTTCCATGTACCATTTAACATAAGGCATGATTAAACTGTTTACCCTAGCAAAAGTATCCAGCTTGTCTTTGTCATATAAGATTCTCAGCATTCCAGCACATAGTGGACAGCAGGCTCCTATGTGAATAAAAAAATCTCAGAAATAAAAGCAAATAGTCTTTTCACTTTTAAGTAAGCAGAGGTCAAAAGTTGAATGAGATCAATTCAAAGTGAGAATGAAAATAGCAAAACTACCAAAGCAAAGTAAATCTTTTAACTGGATAGCAGAATTGCACAATTTCTAATATTTTTTAATGTTGAAAACATTTATAATGCAAAAGCAGTCACTTTCAACACACACTACCATCAACATGAAGCAACAAGGTGAATTTTAATTTGTTTCAAGATGATACATTATTGTAAGCTAAAAACCACAGGCACTTTTTGTACAGGCCATGGTTTTGTATGGATGCATGCATACGCAACTACAGAAATGATGAATTTCAAGAGCTGAAATAGCTAGGACATGACAGAAGCAATTATGCACACTACAGACATTAATTTATGCAGTTATACCATGTTGGAGCTTAGAATCTTTTTATAACAAGGGGGGAAAAAGGACTTGTCTGACAGATTCGTGTTTAACACAGAAATATGTCATGTTTCTCCTACTGTTTTTCCTCACTATCTCAGAAACCAAAGGGCTAATATTAAAACTTTCTACCCATGATTGTATATTTAATTCACCCCCAACTTATATATAATTCACATTCACAGAGTGACTTTTACAATATTAAATGTAATACCAAAGCACAAAGACCCTTTTTCAAACTAGTGAATGAGAAAAATGCATAAAACTTTCTTTTTAAAAACTGAGCTTTCCTTGCTCTGTGTAATACCTGTGATAACTTACTGACTGTTTCATAAAGGAAGTATTTGTGAAAAAAATAAAAAAACAGTTCAAAGCAGCACAACTGCAAAAGTATTCCTACTGTCTTCCTCTTTCATAGTACTATAAATACATATGGTATCTTACTCTATCTTCTAATTAAATATAATCTTTGTTCTTCTGGGAACGCTTCTTTGACAGTAGTTTGGCATTCCAGTGTGGTATCTGTGCTGCCACTTCCGAAAAATTACTCGTCTGATTCCCAGTGAAATTCTACCCTAGACACCACAGACCTCACTTGTTTTTCCCAAACCAGTCCTATGGGGACAGCTGCAAGTTTCTAAAGACTGAAGGAGCGTGACTCCTAAAGCCAAGGCCTTTCTACTTCAGAATGACTTGGCTGAGTCCTGACACTGGTTTGTTCTAGCCCTTAGTAAAGATCTCTACTTCATCCTCTCTCTCGGATGTCTCAAAGACATTATGGAAGAGAATATTTTAAAGCATAACTTTTGTTTCAAATATACACCTATTTATACACATAGCATAGAGACTCTCCTATCTGCAGTAAACTTCAACAACAAATCAACATACCTGGTGCAATAACCGGTTTGCAGCCAGTAGCAGAAAGCCGGGGACATTTAACAAAGGCACACTCTGTATGAAAACCGTAGTCTGAGAGAACACCTACAGCCTGACACGGTCCATAATAGTCAACAGCCACACGGTCGGAATAGGCAGCACAGACACTGCTGTAGGTTTCCCCGTTATGTCCACATACAGGTTCCACTGATTTGCAAAATGGCTGAAACACATAGAAATGTTTCAAAGATTAATTTTATTCAAGCTACAGACAAAACTTCAGAGTAGTTTTAATGTTAGGAAAAACAAAGTTTATGGGAATTTGCTCCTAATATTGTCAAACATTCAAAAAAGTAGGAAGTCTAGGGTAAACAGCCTGCCATTTTATGAATGGGTAATAAATGCAAAGAATAAGTACTTAAAGCAGGTGACAGAAAAATGTAAATTGGAATCTGAGAAATGTACAATAAGACATGTTTTGGGAAACAACAATTTTTGTTCTGTGCTTAAATAAAATGACCACGTCATTTAAATTAACTTAATTTAATTTGAGATTATTACAATCTTATTATGTAATAAAGTTTATCAACAAAATTATTAGTACAATATTTGCTATTGTAGTATCTATGGATTAATATTTTAATGACTATTTATTTATTCATTCATCTCATTGTGTTTTTGTGTTCTTAAAATTTAGTGTGTGCACGCATGTTGAGTCACCATCCCTGGAGGTATTTAAAAGACATGTAGGTGTGGCACGTAGGGACATGGTTTAGTGGCAGAGGTGGCAGTGTTAGGTTTACAGTTGGACTCGATCTTAAAGGTCTTTTCCAACCTAAATGATTCTACGATTCTATGTATTTCTACCATATTATTTGAGAAGCTAAATGTATACATGTATTTCAGAATAAAATCTATTACTAGACACCTCTGCCAAAAATATATTTATTGTTGAGACCTTTACATCTATAAAAATACATTTATTGTGTCCATTTTATCTCAGAAAAACATATCTAGCATGTCACTTGATTCAAACACATTTAAAAAACAAAGTAAATTGTGATATAGTTTCTTCCTATCCCACCTATGCACGTGTATTAGTCCAACACACTCAAGAGGTCAAATGCCAATAAACTTAGGCTTCTGGACACGGACAAAAGCAAATGGAATTGCTGACTCTTTACAGGCAAGGGATGACTAATACTTTTGTCCAAAGTCTTGTGCAATGACACAACTCATTCCATAATCTCTTGCTAAGGTCTAAATATTTTGTTAAACTAATATTTCAAGTAAGTCACCATAGCTATATGATCACTGTATATACTCTAAAATAGCAAGACAATTACAGTTTCTATGTTACACACCTAAGCTAGCAACAAAACAGATGGAGGACAAGTAAATGTGAGCACCCCAAATAGTTTCATATCTTGCAGTCATCTTCCCTATAAAAGGAAGAGTGAAAACTTAGAGCTACCAGTGTCAAAGACTTCGTGAACATGGATACAACTAGACATATAACTGCTGGAGAAAAAAAAAATCCATGCAATATTCCTTTGATTCTTACTGTTCAAGGGCTGAACATTCTCTGAGTATCTCATGAGATATCTGATGTGCAATGAGAAGAATTATCTGTACTTAACAAGGTTGCTGAAAAAGGGCAAGAAAAAGAAGGTATAAAGACAGAAAGGCAGAAACTAAAAGTGGGTTAAAAGAGCAATAGCATTTACAATACGGAAAAACCCTGAAAAAATGTTCTGTAGTTCTAAGAATATCCGTCAGTTGAGACCAAGAGAAGGTCTGAAATTAATCTTCATCATTTGAGAAAAACCTGGATATCAACAGTAAAGCCAGCAACTTTGAGAAGAGTAGCTCCTGACTTTTCTTGTAAAGCAACAGCAATAGCCTGTCTACCAACACTGTAGGGAGTGGTGGGATGGAAGAACTAAACCTAATCCTAAACCTTCTCCAGGATTAATATGAAGACTAATCCAATCCAGACTAACTAAAGAAAATATTACAGACTGCCTAGTCTCCAACAAGACTTAGGTATAAACAGATCCTGAACAACGAACTTGGTAAACCTGGGGCACAGTCACACAAACCGCTAAAGACTTTCTATGACCAGGCATTAATTTTTATTTAAAACAAGTTCAAATTGGTGAAAACTAGCATTTAACTAACCAAGGAACTGCACTAATTAGTGCAAACATACTTCAGTGCAAGCTTTAATAGTGAAAAATATAGGAAGACTTAATATAAACATTGGAATATTATCCCCAGGAAAGCATAAGTAAAGCTTTTGATTGGTTTTGATACAACTGTTCGCTAAAGCAGAGAAACACTTGACAAAATTCTAAATATAATTTTGTGAGAGTATTTTTATACTAGTGAAAACTACATTTTAAAAGGATTACTTTCAATGAAAACATTTTGTAAGCTATAAAAACCAGAATATTGCAAAGTTGAACATTAAAGAACAAAGAAGATTTGATATTTATTGCTAGAACCACTTCCTACCTGGCATGGTCCTCGGTATGCTAAGCTTTTTCCTTTTTGGTACAAAGTACACAAGTTACTGTATTCCACATTGTCTGTGTCACAAACAGGATCGCGTGTCTGGTCACAATTTAACTGCCTTGGCACACATTCATGCTGGCTACATTCAAACTTTCCAAAACTAGTCAAGCAAACTTGTTTCTTTGGTATGCACCTGCATAAAGTAATAATAATTTCATATCATGTCATAGGATTTTTTTTTAAGTCTCAAAATATTCAGGGAAAATATTTTCAGTGAAATCTTTTCCAGTGCTTTAGAGCTGACTATGATTCAGCAGAGCTGCAGGAAATACACATGATAAAACATTCTGAATAGCCAATTTCGGGTGTCATCACAAACCTGAAACTGGTTCACACCACTTCTAGTCAATGTATGTGAACACAACTACAGTCTCCACTAAAATTAATCTTTTACCAAGTATTTTTCCATGGATTATTTGAAAAAGGCTTGAATAAACTTCTTACCTACTCCCAAGCTTCATTTTGGAAATGCATATTTAAGGAAAATTAGACAAAATGTGAAAACAGTGAACTGCAAGAGAAAAAGATTATATTGCAAGAGGTCTAACCTCACCCATCCTTGAGAAGGTAGTGAAAACAAGACTTACAAGATTATATGGTTTCAATTACAAATATCTAATTGGATTCTAGCTTTGTGGGTTCAGTATATTATATCATATCCAATCTTGGGGATGACTGCAAACAAATGGAAAAATCTAGTACTAACACAATTTCCTTTTTTGACATGTCATCCTTCTCAAGCCTTCACAGGTAAGAAGTAAAGAGCAATGAACAGCAGAAATTCTCTCCCCTTTATATTAAATATGTACCTTCCATGGTCTTATCCGCAAGACATCTGCCATATGGCCTGCACGACATCCCTCTGCTAGAGAAATGCCATCCAATAGAGTTTGATGAATAGACTGATGAAAGGTCAAATGGCTTTTTTAACAATCTCCTTCTATAAATGACAACAGTGCCACCACTGGATTACGTACAATACATCCTTATTCTCTCTGAGTGCTGCTGTCCTATGCATTACACATTTTCCTTTTATACTAGGGAAGATTCAGAAATTCTGAGATTTAAACACTTTACAAGTGGGATGTAAGATCTTAAATAGATTCTAAGCACTTCAGAGATGTTTTAAAATGAGCATGTTCAGTTTACGCTACATTATCAAACTGACCCAGAAAAATGTATTGTGTACAGTCCTTTACTGAAACTACAACTTGAGGTTCCAAGCATAATCGTTATTCTGTAAAATTGAAAAACCTCCCTATACTTTCAAAATTAAAAATATAAAAGGTAAAAAGTGTATATCCACAATGCAGCTTTGAAATTCCAGTTTTCAATGCCATAATGGCACTACAGTGTTTTCTCTGCAGTCTTCTGCATCAAGGCTTTTAAACTGCAGAAAAAGGAAAAAAAATAAAATAGCTATAATCAGTTTTCTTGAAAGCACAGCATTACACAACTTCTTATGGTGGCTTGCTTTCAAAACAGAAAAATGTACAAATTCAAAGGAGACTGCAGTATTGCACAACATTGAGAAAACTGAAGACAGAGACCAATATTATGAGCCACAGACTTTAATTTCTGTAAGAAAGGTCAGATTTTCTTTTCTCCTGACACTAGTACAGAGCATATTTTTGTTTTAATACATTTTTCTACAGAGATTTTGTTTTTTCTGACATTGAAAAAACAGGGATTGTACAGACATGGTTTTCACAAGATATCAATCTAATTAAGAGAAACTCAAATCTTCCAGAGTGATTGACATTTTCCTATTTTAGAGATAAAAAGCACAGATTATTGACTGAATAAGCACGACAAAATCCAAGTCTTTAATTCAGGTGTGGTTTTTTTTTTTTAAACTACTAGAATAAGGTGTGAAACAAAGCAGTAAAATGACACTTATTGCCATTTCAACAAAATTTGACTCTTCCATTTTTGGAAGTATACATCAGTTCTCTTTTATTGCTAAAACTGAGATCTGCATAATGAATTTAAGTGATATAACACTACATAAACAGAACAAAGAATTGGCAGTTATTGCAGTCCATTACTATGATAAATAAAAAGCAGCTACTTCAAACAGTTATTTTTATTGGAGTACCCCAAAAGTAGAATGTTACTACAACATGTTCAAAGAAAAAGTAAATCTGCTTCACAAGTGGATGACGCCAAAGAAAAGCTTAAAAACATATTCTGCTTTTACCTCTGGTTTTTATTACAAGGGTTGGGGTTGCAAGGATCCTTGGAAATGCATGATCCAAATTCAAATTGATTGTCCTGGAGCCCAACACAACGAGCTATACATGCACTCGGATACGTGCGTCCATTTTGACCACATACTGGTACAAACTGATCTACACAGTTACATGGTAAACCTGTAAAAGCAACACACAAAACAGGAATCTGGTGTACACTTATTTTCTATGACAGAAGATACACAGGGCTAAGATATCTTTGCCTTCCAGCAAATGCAAAGATGTGCCATATCTTCAGCCACTTCCTCCCTCCTGTAATTTAGCAATGCTGTAGCACATACACACTTATAAGTAGTAGGAAGGGAAGTTTGTGCCCTGTCTTCTTCCTAGTTCTACTCAGCTTTCTCCATTTGTTCCCCAAACTCCTTATCTCTCGTCCCCAGTGGCATTACCCTGCCTCTACCTATTTTTACATATTACCTGAGGTTTTAGTTTTCAGTATGGATTTTTTTTGTTTTTAAAGGTATGTGTTTTTTCTGAAGTGCAGGTTGGACTTAAGAAAAATAAATAGTTAGAAGAACATAGTAATAACAAATTATCAGGTATTCTCCATTAGTACTGTAAAAAGAATTTAGAAGCTAATCCTTGCTCTAAGAATATTAAGCTTACAGTTTCCATAGTTTGGAAAGTTACCTGTAAACTTCCGACGTTCATCTTCTGAACTGTGCTCAGTTAGACACTGACGCGTAGAACATATCAAGTTTCCAGCAAAACATGAACAGACATTACAATCTATATTAAAGGACGTTCCATGGGCTTAAAATAAAAGAAATTAAGTAAATGCATACAATTAATGTAAATATACCAGAAGACTATATACTCATGTAGTACATAAATATTACATTTTTAATTGTTCCTGTAATTTCCCTCATTCAGTTTCTTTTCCCATTGAAATTTCTATCTTTTGTTAGACTTCAAGTTTTGCTTTATTCATTCAAAGAAAAAGTCTGTTCACATGCTTTTTTGATTAATTAGTTAAACAAGGAAGCAAGCACTTTATCCTTTCCAAGCCTGTATAAGTCAGGTTTTCTTTTTTTTTTTTTCAAGAACAATTTAAAGCTGCAAAAAGAAATACATTCAGAACAGAAGAAGTGATAGCATAGTACATAGTACTTCTATAAATTCTGGCTAGCAAGCTCCGTATTTTTAAAGGTAATGCTTTTGTAAAGATACATTCTTCTCCTAAATTAATTTTATGTAAGATTGCTAAACTTTCAGCCATAGTCTCATGCACAATGCAAAACTCCTCTGTAATGCTCATTTCTTTCCTTTGTGTGTACTTTTTGTCAAGAGGTAAAAAGTGCCAATGCTCCATTCCAGTCTTTATGGTTTTGCAACATCCATGACAGTCGTAACTTCAGCCTCAACAAGCAGTACAAGTTAAAATGCAGCTTTGTCCAAAGCAGAGAACAAGAAAGATGGTAGCAAAACTGAACAGAATCCCAAATCTAGATTCAGCACATGAGACACACAAATACAGAGGTCTATGTTCACCCACTGGCTTTCAGAAAGGAGCCTTTAATAATGCAACCAACACCATCACAGCTGCTTTTTGAGGATGGAGCAATCTGCCTAAATTTTGTATTTTATAAGTCAGTAACTTTTTCACACCTGAATCTAAGAATCAAACTGCAAAATTCTGGATTTTTTCTTCAATTTAGCAATTCCAGTTTGGTTTTGTGAACTGTCCATATGACTTCCCTTCACTGTGCTGTATTTTTTCTTTAAAATCAATTCATGTTGGTGACAGCTGATCTATCCATAACCAGGTCGGTTATTAAAGACTACTAATAAATACACAGCTCTTCAGGAAAACATAAGAGTAACTATGCCTTATAAAATAAGGCAATTCTCTCTAATCTCTTTTCAAAGGGTTGAGATTAAGGATTAGAATTTTTGAAAAATATTACAGGGGGACAAGGAAAATCCTCAGCATTTTTGCAATTCGGAAGAGGTATTCCTAGACAAATGATGGCAGAACAAGAGGGGATGGAAGAGAAAGCCTCTCTAACACAAAAAGCTCTGTTAAAACCACAGTACTACCCAACGAAGAAGGAATTTGTCAGCAGGTAATATGAAAAGTTTCTAAGATTCAAATGTAATGCCAAACACAGGATCTCTTAGGTGATTCTTCAGAGTAAAGAGTAAGTGACTTAGGATCCCCTTCAAAACTTTGCAAGACTATTGGCTTTCACTATCAAAGAGTGCACAGAGGAAATTGTCCTCTTCATCAGTAGTAATTTCATAATTGGAGTCAATTCACAACACAAAAAACCGCCAGCATCAGATAAAGCATTTGGGGCTGTTTGGTTTATAAAGAATGGTTTCAAAAACCACAGTTCAGATTTTATGACTAAAGCCTAGCTTTTTGCAACTGACATATAAACCAATTAAATACAGTAACTACAAAAAGTTCATAGGGTGACCATAAATTTTTTATTATTGGTTTCCAATACATCAGCTAACAAATTTGGAATTTAGTAATTTTATATCTTTTATTATATAATACATAGAGTCTTAATCACCACACACACACTTAATGAGTAATTATGGCAAAAGAGAGGAAGCTGTCTGGTTTTGTTTGGTTTGTGGTTTGTTTTTTTTTTTTTTTTTTTTTTAAATGGACAGCACTAACTGAATACCAAATATCTACGAGCTACACATATTGTTGTTACAGTTACAAGTGACAGCTGTAGACTGTGCAAACATAAAACACATACAAATTCAGATATTTTCACCAATAATCTGAAAAAATGCAAGTTTTTTTGGACAAAAAGGTCCATAAAAGGTTTCAGTCACCATTTAAATAATATATTTGCAAATGACTGTATTTTAAAAGCATCTACTTTCACCAGATACTTTCTAAAACTGCCCGTCAAATATATCACTAAGGTTAAGATGTTTTCAGTGTTCTGCTTCCATGAACAAATAGTACCAATTTGGCAATAAAAAATAAGTTTTAAGTGTGTTTGGCTGACTTTTATCCTCTTTGGATGAACAAACAAAACAAACAAACAAACAAAAAAAAAACAAACAAAAAAACCCAACAAAAAACCATTATGAGCTGTAAATGCATGGAACATTACAGGCAGACTTTCCTGAATGATGAAAATAATTGTACAATTGATTATTTAGATCTGCTTGGTATCTTTTAAGAGGTAGAACTATCCCAATTACCTACCCTTTCATGATTTCAGGATTTAGTGCACAATCAGAAAATTATGTTTGCGACAAGTGTAACTACAACAAGTGCCTCGCTTCTTAAGATTTACTTAATGTGAAAATAACTTTTTCTTATTACATAATAAAAAAAGTAACTTGGTTATTTTGAACTTATTAGGTATCTTTGACTTAATTATGCTTGGTCTTAAGTCTGGTAGTATTTTAAAAGGGCTGATTTACAGACACTAAACAATGCCCAGTGCTGAAAGATGTAACTGTTCACTAGCAGAAAAGCTCTTGCTTGCTGACTAAATCAAAGACATCAGCTTCAGAGAGGTTACAGCTCAGCACAGACTCCATTTTATATTCAAGACATTTTTTTAAGATTTTCCCTACCATAGTAGTAGCTTTTTATTTTGTTTTCTTTTTCAAAGAGCACAGTGATGGTCTGCATGACAAAAATACAATTTTAAAGCTCTCAAGCAATGAATAAATCTGAAAATAAATCAATACTGTCTTTTAAGAAGCATCATTTGTCAAGTCTCTTTCCACTACTTTGACTGTCAGATAAGGTAGAACCCAGTTAACGCTTGTTACCCATGCCAATTTAATCGCTGAACAGTAACAGTAATTTTATAAAATTAGCAATTTAAACCTAAGTCAAGAAAGAGATAGTTAGCATTCCTTTATTGCTGAAATAAAAAGCTGTTCATCTTACAGTTACCTGGCAGAAGGAAAATCAGCATGAGGTCTAGACCCATCATGCTGAGGCAGCCTTTAAAAGAACCACAGTGTACCAGAATGTATCTGCTTACATGTTCATTTTTAAGCATATGTTAGCCCCATTGATTAATATGTTAAATTATAAGTCTTATTTAATATTCATTTCATTAAAGAATTTAATAAGTTTTTTTTCTGAAATGCATAGGCCACCTTGTGATACTTAATCGCAGGTTATGAAGGTTTCAAAGAAATCCAAGTGCAGAGGACAGTCTGTGACAGGTATGTATTTCTAACGTGTTCGTACACATTAGCAGAACAGTCTTTTAAACACTTTTTTTAAACCATTGTCCTTGGTGTGAAACCTACCAACGTCACTCAGTAAAGGAAACTCCCTCTCCAGAATGCCATAAGAACTAGTCAGTATCATTGCCTAAAGGGATATCAGTTTTATTATGTGATGCCAAGGGAAGAGAATTTTAGGATTGTGCAAAACTTACTAAGAGATGGTTAGTGGAAGGACCAAAGATGAGGAAAAGGAGGAATTAAGATGGATTAAGCAGGAAGATACGTGGAAAAGCAGAGGGAAAAGCGGAAAAAAGGAATGGTTGAGTGTAGACAGGTGGCTCCCTGCACTTGATCACCACAATCTATTCAATCCTGTTTTTACCCTCTTTGTGTGTGTGCTTCCTATTCTGAATACGTGCATGAATGCTAAACAAAATTTAATCTGGATGAATCAATAAGTAGGATAAGAGGTCTGTGTGCCAGCTACTGGAGTGGAAACACAAACCTTGGGAGCTCATGGGTCCAGATGCCACCAGCTCTGGGAGACTGGCATCTGGGGGGCAGGTAGCAGAGAAACTGGTGATCTTGGGCCTGCTACCAGACAGAACTCTATTCTGTGTGCGTATATTTCATTAGCGGGCTTCATTTCTCATCATCAGCAGAACAGGAACAGGTTTGGGCCACATGTCCTGCTCATGTTTGTGTTAATGCTATGTGTGTTTATGTGGGTGCCAATAGCAGCACTAATTTCTCTCTGTGTTGATCAGTGTGGCTGGCCATGTTAGCAGCACGTGTGTGCACGCCTCTGTGCATATGTCTATTGCGAATATATCCAGCAATTACTGGTTTTGTTCACTGCAAATTCAGACATCAACAACTATTATGATAAAACTAGTTTTATGCAACTTTTACACCTACAGCTAGGTATGTGATAGGACGGACGACCATACAGTGAATACCTGATCAATATACAAAAGAACCACTCAGAAGGTAAGTCAACAACAACAAAAAGTAAAAGAGTTTCTTGGATTCCTGTTCCCTGCAGAGGAATTTAAACGTCTAAGCTGAGTACCTTCTTCACAGGCAATATGTTAAAGAACCTGCCTCAGAAGCAGCTCTTGGACAGACAAATGCTAATGACACTGCAAGACCAGAAACATTCACCAAAAAACTCCAAACGAACTCAGGTGTGAAACACATGCTAACACAAATGAACTGATTTATAACTTCTTACTTTAAACTTTCCCAGGGTTTGGATACCAACGCAAGTGGCTAAAATATATAAATTTTTTAAAAAGGGTTCTGTGGATAATAAAGATAGGTAAACTTAATTTTGCGCAACCCAAATGTGGTAGAAGTATAAAAGTTTGCATCAGTGGACACATACCTAAATATGATACACTGGGGGAAGGAATCAAAGTTTTGTGCAATTCACAAATCTTTCAGGTTTATCTGAAAGAGTCAGTAAGCATGTGGACAACAGAAAGTCAGGTTGATAGCCTGCAATACTCAACAGACGTTTAATATTTAACATAGGCATTCAAGAAAAAAGTAGAGATAGGAAAAAAAAGTGCTCATATGGATAAATAACTGTGAAACAGAATAAATGGGCAACGAAGGGAGGTCACTGGAGGAATCTCCATGATCTATGCAGTGGCTGTTCTGTTCAACATATTTATATGTGACTCAAAAAACAAACACAAGTATTTACATGACAAAGTCTATCAATAACATTAAGGTACAAAGGACCAAGTAATGAAGAACTACAAGAAAATCTCACCACATTGAGCAACTATGAAAGGATATAGCAGAGGAAATTCATTGTACTGAACATAAAGTGATTCTCTACATTTCACACAATGAGCTGTGAGCTGACCGTTTCCACTTAAGAACTGGACCATGGTGTTACAATAGACAACTCTGTGACAGCATGACCTCAATAGAATTAGTAGCCAAAAAGAGATAATGTTCATAATAATTCTGAAAGGAACATCATTTTGCTATTACATACACTTGATTGGACACTTCATTGTGAATGCTGCATGAAATTCCAGTTCCCATTTCAAAAGAAAATGTAAGAACTAGAAAAAGGTACACAGTAGGGTAATAAATACCATCAAAAAGTACACAACTGTTTTCATATCAGGAATGATTAAATAGAATAGGAACTGGCTTGGAGAAAAACCCAGAAAGCTGAGGGGAATTATAAGAGAGGTCTGAAAGAAGAGGCAAATAGGCAACAATTATTCATCAGCTTTTTCAATACAAGAACTAGGAAGAATCCCATGAACCAAGAGGAACCAGATGAAACAAACTATCAAGGCTCAAATTAAAAGAAATCCTTTACAAACCCCAGAGAAAAAAAAAAAAAGAGGGTTTTTAGGCACACATATCTTAACACATGGACCTTCTTACCAGAGCTAATAGCTCATGATAAAAGTTTCTGACTTGTTTTTAACCCATAATTAAAATCATGGAAGAAAAAAAAAAAAACAACAACAACAAAACCCCCAAAAAAACCAAAACAAAAACCCTCAAACCATCTGGGGCTAGTAAAGAAACCATTCAAACCTGCTCAAAAAGTCTGTGGTTTGAAGCACAGAACAGATTCTGGTAGAATATTCATGGAAAGTATGATTAAATCCTCTGCCTTTTCTCACACTATTCCCCAGATACCTCTATTGGTCACTGGCTATCCAATGCTGTTAAAAGTAGACTGAGGGTACCCGCAAAGTTGGAATTCAGGAAATGGCAGCCATTTATCGTCAGTTATACTGTGCTTAAACCTCGGAACTACAGCATGCTTAAAGCAGATCAGTTTGTTTTGCTGTTGTTGCTCCATCCCTGCTGCCTACTGGCTCCTCTCAGAACCTTCTCCCTCCTCAATCCTCAGAGTTCCCACCAGCGAGTTCTTCTACCAGAAAGGAAGCTACCTATTATCAAGTACCATAAAATACAGGGCATGTGAGGCAAGTCAGTGACCTTTTGGTTGGAAAAATGGTGTATTAAGAACACACTTCACACAGGACTTTCATTGGTTGAGACAGACACAGTTCAGTATTGATTTAAATAATGGAACCCTCCAGCATATATAAGAGTTAAACAGGTATTATATATAGGGATGCAGACATTAACTTTTATATTTTCTGACAAACTCTGCATTCAGATCCTCTGGGTCTTCATATGTACCTCAAAATTCATTCCTTAAGGAACAGGTGCTGTATAAGGATATAATTACTTACTTTTTCTTTGTCCTCCAACAATGCATGATTTTTGGAGGTCAACACAACGCATTTCCATGCAGTTTTCCAGCAATCCACTGTGTCCGCAGGTACAGATCTTGTAACAACCAACATCACCAGCCGAGGATGGAACCTGAATAAGTGTACCTTGACGGACAATAAAATCTGAGGCTTCTCCCAGTTTGCAGCCTATATACAAGGAGAAATTTTAGCTCATATTTAGTAAATACTTTGTCAAGTGCCACTACTAAAAATAACTACTTCTACTCTTTGACTTGTCAAAAAGCTAAGGTGTTCCTAAAGCAGCCTTGCTCTTGCCCTTTAGACAAATTCACATTTTTCATATAGGCAGCAAGTAGCAGAAATAGAAGATATTTGCTTGAGGCAATGTTCTGAAGTACCTGTAGAAACGTCACTTCAGAGAAAAAGTCTGGTAATTCCAACAATTCTCAAGTAATCTAATTTTCCACTGTTCTGTAGTAGTATGAAACGTATGTGATATAGCAAATACCATATATGCTTCACTCTTTCCAATACACAAACTAAATTAAAGGGTCTCACAAGCAAAGCTCAGTCATTTTCCCTCTCTCATGTATTTTATTTTGTCTTCCTTCCCTACTTGTATCTCTTATGTGAACACTGAAGGACTCTTATAGGTCGACATGAAAAGAGAGGAGAAAGGGAGAAAATGTAGGAAAACTGGATTAAAAAAATGGAAAAAGAAAAATGGTTTTAAAAATTGCAAGGAAACAATAATAAAAGAAATAGTAGATTAAAATTACCCTAGAGGTGATGAACTGCAACAAATGCCCCGAAACTTTCAACCAATAAAAAGACTGAACTCGAACATAAAAATCACCTTTCAACCTTTAGAGGAAGTAAATGTCTCTTCAAAAGCTCTGGGTGAGCTTGTTTTCAGATCACTTTGAATGACTTTTGCAGCAAGTGAAGACAATACACCCTCTATCGTAATAATGCTCAGCTTTTCAGAAAAACAAAAATATTTTGTAAGTGTCATAGAAACATCTCCAAACATAACCTCACAAAAGGCTCACAAAAAGAATGAGCTGAAGTCTATCTTCACTTTTAGAAGAGCACAAGTGTAGCAGATATACGAGTGAAGCAAAACCCAGTTTTCTTCTTTATAATTAAAAATCACTGGAGAAACTGCTGATCAGCCACAGAACTGCTGGAACAAAAGAGGCTAAGGGAACTGATGCAAGATGGTTATGGCAATGTTCTCTATCACTTCCTCCAGAAAGGAGGCTGCTTCATCCAATTCAGTTTAAAAATCAGTGTCACTGTCACTCGCTTAGTCTCTCTCAACACATGTGTTCAAGCAGTCACCAAATGCAAGCTTTCCTCTTTGCTTCAAGAGCCATAGATGATCCCTCATGTTACTGAACGATACACTTTGCTTTAACGGGAGAGGAAAGATTGTGGCAAACACTATTGGTGTCTAAGGTAGAACAATGAAGGGGCTGTAGAAGTTGGACATCATAGAGTCTCCCACCTCATTTTATAGATTTGACCCTTGTTATCAGCACCACCCAAGCCTGCCATTTCAAAGTTAGATAGCTGAAACTCATTCTACATGAGGCTCTCTCCCCAGTCAGCTCACATTTACTCATGGTGCAGAATCAGAATCATAAAGGTTGGAAAAGACCTCTAGGATCATCAAGTCCAACCACCAGCCCAACACCCCCAGGCCTCCTAAACCATGTCCCAAAGTGCCACGTCCACACGTTTTTTGATAACACCTCCAGGGATGGTGACTCCACCACCTCTCTGGGCAGCCTCTTCCAAGGCCTGACCGCTCTTTCAGTACAGAAATTTTTCCTCATATCCAATCTAAACCTCCCCTGACACAGTCTGAGGCCATTTCCTCGCATCCTATCGCTAGTTACCTGGGAGAGAAGACCAACACCCACCTCACTACAACCTCTGTTCAGGTAGTTGTAGAGAGCGATAAGGTCCCCCCTCAGCCTCTTCTCCACAACAAACAACCCCAGTTCCCTCAGCTGCTCCTCATAAGACTTGTTCTCCAAACCCTTCACCAGCTTCATTGCCCTTCTCTGGACATGCTCCAGCACCTCAATGTCCTTCTTGTACTGAGGGGCCCAAAACTGAACACAATATTCAAGGTGTGGCCTCACCAGCGCTGAGTACAGGGGGACAATCACTTCCCTCGTCCTGCTGGCCATGCTATTTCTGATACGAGCCAGGATGCTGTTGGCCTTCTTGGCCACCTGGGCACACTGCTGGCTCATGTTCAGCCGGCTGTCAACCAGCACATCCAGGTCCTTCTTTGCTGGGCAGCTTTCCAGCCACTCTTCCCCAAGCCTGCAGCGTTGCATGGGGTTGTTGTGACCCAAGT
Organism: Morus bassanus; assembly: GCA_031468815.1. Taxonomy (NCBI): domain Eukaryota; kingdom Metazoa; phylum Chordata; class Aves; order Suliformes; family Sulidae; genus Morus; species Morus bassanus. Next base: position 64,347,941 of record CM062567.1, on the reverse strand, counting down.
GCAGGACCCGGCACTTGGCCTTATTAAACCTCAAACAATTGACCTTGGCCTGTTGGTCCAGCCTGTCCAGATCCCCCTGCAGAGCCTTCCTACCCTCAAGCAGATCGACACTCACAAAAGTTAGACAACAGAAGTTAGACAACACCTATGTTCTAAAAAAGTAGTTCCCAAATGACCACGAATGCCTTTCTAGTGAGGTGCACCTACATTAAAAGTATCACTCAATGGAGCAGTAGCAGAAATGCAGTAAACTGTGTACTGCTGCATCTCTAGACATCATCTGTAACGAGAAGCAGTACCGTGGGTCTCGTGGAAGGACAAGGCAGCACAAGATCCATTATTCACATTTTTGTTGTTTCCCAAAGTCAGTGTCTTTTCCCTCCAAACTACAAGCCTACATACAGATTTGGGAATGACAACGAGCTCATCTACTTTGCAGTTTTGCCTTTTTCTCCAGTCAATGAACTCATAGTGCTGTCAGTCATTAAATATCAAGTGCAGAGATGCTGCATCAGTGCTGCAAGCTCAAGCAGTAGAGAGAAGAAAGGAGAGGCAAATAAATTATGTGCCATGTCACTTCCTTCCCAAGCCCTGAACCTGGGCACCCTGAATCCAGTGAAGCAGCAACAGTGAAGTTCTTAAGAAAAAGTTTGGGTATTAATTTACTCAGACCAGAACTAGTTACCCATGAGCTGCTGGAGAGATTTTGAGAAGTTGACCTGGCCTATGAAGAAGTATTTGGGGCAATTCCATGTAAGATACAATCTTGAACTGTAATATAACACCTGAACTGCTGACAGTGGAAATGTACATCCCACTGCATTTGATCAGATGCTCAGAGCTCTCAAAATGTCCTCCCAAGACTGACAGCCTGATTTTCATTAATTTCGAGGCAAGACAAAATGTACATTTATTTCACCACTACGGAAAATAATGCAGATATGGCTAATAATGTATGGAAATACAGGGCAATACATGTCGTGGTGTCTGCAGAAGCAGTGGGTAGCACTGTATTTGCAGTATTGCATGCTTGTAATTTTAAATAGCAGGCAGGCTGCTTAGAGACCATGTATGGACATTTATTTCTTCTGAGGCAAAATAAATGATGTATCTTCTAATAAGATATGTTTCAGTGGACAATAAAAATAGAAACACACTGAGAAATGGAACAAGCTAGAAGGTAGGCTACAGCTTTTGAAAACACAAGGTAATTGTGATAATACTTCTTTTGGGATATCAGCAATTCAGTTTAAAACTTTCAACGAAATTTCAGTAACATGTTTATCAGCAAAATTCAGGTAAACAGAAGTCCAAGAACCCTTACCTGGCACACACAAATACGGAAGACACAGTTCGCCAGCCTGACATCCTTTTCTATTTACTTCACATAACTGATTAGCTGCACATGGATTCGGATTACATGGATGTGTAACATCTTCTACAATGTTACCTAAAGAACTTGGGCCTGAAAACAGAATATGCAGCATCTGTATGGATTTAAATGAGGCTTATTTTTCTTCAGTAAAGCATGGCATTTCTTACATTCAGTAAAATCATATTTTTGACAATTCTGTGAAATATTTTTTATTTTTTAACTATACTTGTAGAAGCTTGACATGATAAGGTAGTCAACTTATTTTAAAAATTTAGTCCTCAATCCTGGAAATAATGACCCAGATGGTTCTTCACAAGAAAAATATATTTCCTCTATCTTGTTTCCCCAACAATTTTCTCTATATGACAAAAATACAAACTGACAATGACCGGCAGTTTAATCAAGAGAAGTTCCATAGTCAATGATTAACAAATTGGAAGTTTAAAATACACTTGATGTTCAACCAAGTTTGCTATCATTGATAAACTTCTGTTTGTTTTCCCTTTAACTCACTAGTAATGTTCTCCTGTTACAAGATTATGGAAAGGGAAAACAACATGGAAAAGCAGCAGCTAAATGGAAAGAACCACCGAAAGCTTCAACAGATTGTCTCTCTGGGAACAACTTATTTGTTGAGGCATGCTCTCAGTTGCAGCTCTCACTAATCAAAATTTTACTATTTTCAAAGTTCCTGGGATTCTGAGTAAGAAATATCAAAATTTAATTTGGAAGAAGGTATAAAAAGGATAAACCCTATAAAGCTAAAAAGGTCTTAATCCTACAGAGATAAATATGCAGTAGGAAGTAGTAGTAGGGTAGAGCAGATTTGGAAAATAATGTAAAAAGATGCATTTAAATGAAATCTAGAACCAAGATGAAATTTTACTAATACAATTGTGTTCCACACTGAGGGATAAGACATGCTAGAAGAAAACAGAATCACAAAAACTTCATTCTTCCATATACCTACTAAACTCATGTTCTAACGCCCCAAAAGTTAATTTGGTTTTTGGTTATCCTAATTGCATAGTTAAAGAACAGAGTTTATGCAACGGGCAAAAGTGTAATTTTGTACATCAAGAAGTTGTGCTCTAAATCATGCTATTGTTTAAGTGACATTTATTTGAGATCAGTCCTCCCAAGCATGATCCAGCTTTTGTCCTGTAAATAGTGCTAGTGGTTTTATTGTACTTTTTTGGCATGTGAGATGACTTCTTGAAGAACAGAGTTTTCTTAAAGTAAGATTAGCCAGTCTATTTTCAAGTAGGTAAAAATCATTGAAATTCAATAAGCCAGATTATTAGATGATACAGATTAGTGTACTTGCACTGAATATATGAAGTCGCCAAATGAGAAGTGTGGTGGGTTAGCCTTGGCTAACAGCCAAACTCCAACCCAGTCCCATCCCCCGCCCCGCCCCCAAATGGGATGGGGGTAGGAAATAGATAGAACAGGAACAGAAAAGCTCATAGATTGAGATAAAGACAAGCAGATTGCTTAAGAATTATCATCACATGCAAAACTGATTTGACTTGGGAAAATTAACTAAATTTATTGCCAATTAAAATAAATATCTAATTACAGATTCAGGTAATGGGACCAAAAAGACAGACATTAAAGCAACTTCTTTCTTCCTCCCTTTCCCAGGCTCACCTTCACTCCTTCACTCCAGATTTCTCTGCCCCTGCCCCAAGCGATGCAGTGGGGATTGGGAAGGGGGGGATGATGGTGACTATGGTCAGTACATAGCAGTTTCTCTCTGCTCATTCCTTGTCACACCTTTCCTCTGCTCTAGCATGGGCTCTCCACAGTCTGCAGCTTTCTTCAGGGTATACCCACCTGCTGCGGCATGGGGTCCTCCACAGTCTGCCTTGTGGATACCTTCTCGGCCATGGAGCACCTCCTCTTCTCCTGCTCCTCTGACCTTGGTGCTACCTCTGTTGTTTTTCACTCTTTCTGTTTCCTTCTCCTCCACCTGTCTGGCATGTTTTGCCCTTTCTTAAACATGTTTTCACAGAGGCACCACAAACTTTGCTAAGTGGCTCAGCTTTGGCCTATAGCAGGACCATTGCTGAGCTGGCTATGTCTGGCACAGTGCAGTCCCTGACATCTTGCCATACAGCCCCTGCAGTCTCCACCGCTACCAAAACAACCTTGCCATATACACCCAATACAAGAAGGAATAAACATAATGAGCTATGGCAATTTGAAAAATCCAATTTCTCTAAACAAAATGTCTCAAATTCAATACAATTTTCTTTGAAATAAATAATGAAAGTTATTAAAAGCAATGATAAGCATTCAAAGTATCTTGGTTTCTAATTTTGTTGCACAGGTATGTTGATACTTACTCAGGTATGTATCCAAAGGGATACAGTTCTCCAAGTCATCTGTTGGAGATAAGAGCTCACAAATACTTTCAGCTGAGTGGCCTTCAGGGAATTTGTTATGATCTCCACATTTCTTCAGTATTTCCACACAATCTGATCTTCAGATAAATAAAGAAACAGAACTTCATGAACACTACTTGAAGAAAAAACGTCTTGTATGAAAAAGATTTCTTTCCACATTCTTTCCTTCCCCGAATCCACAACTTTATATATATTAAAAATATGTAAAATATATATATATGTATATACTACATTTTACATACAGGGAGAGGAACAAATTTGTGACACGAAGACAGGAACTATTGCTTTACACTACTCTTCCTCTAATTTGGGCTTGGTGATCTTTATTTTCTATGGCATCATATGCATGTATCTTTCAAGACCAAACATTTCCTTGATTTACCAATGTCTAATATGGGTTGAACTCTAACCTGTACTATCAACTGGTCTCTTTTCTACCCAATCACCTACTTTCAAAATTTATTTTTTTGAAAAATAAACTTCAGTTTTTTCAGACATTTCTGTCAGCTGAAAATCACCAGTAGGTCCAGTCCCAAAACCAAAAAAGAGGAAAGGTTTTATAGACACCACAGAGAGCCAAAAAAACTCCAACAACAAATCAACTTTACGATGGAAGAATATACATGCATCTCATTAACAGGTGAGCATCTTCTATTTGCAGTGATGGAGATTCAACCAATGGCAACTACGCAAGCTCATATTCCTTCCGTGTTTGCGTTCCCAGGTCTTCCTAACGTAAGTCAAACACAGTCCTACAGCAGCTTTTTAGTTCTAATTTTTCTCCACAACAGTACTTACTTGCAGATAATACTTCCTCTAGATTTGCTGTGGCAAGGTTTAATCTGTAGCGAGCAGGCAATTGCCTTCCACATTTCTGGTTGACATTTTTTAATATCAAGCACAGGAATATTTATAAATGGCATCTTAATACTCCCTTTTTCCCATAGCTTCATGTCATTCATGGCTCCCTGGTCTGACTGAGTATTGCAGCTCCGAAAAAGTTCTGTTGGTCTTAAAAGAAGAAGTTAAGATATGGCATGTATACAAGAAAAAGAAAACACATTTTACCTTTCACCATATGAGTTCTACAACCTTGATATGGTCTGCTTTTTGTGGTATAAAAGAAATGAACCCCTTCCACAGTTAAGCAAGATCAAAATCAATTTGAATTCTGCCTTTAAGGAAAATAAGCTCTTTAAGACTCAGGGTTGAAACTTCCTTCTCACCTCTATCAGATCAAATACAACTTAAATTTTTCTTACCTGAAGAATTTAGATATCCTGAATATCTGTGCGAATGTTTCCTGGTGAATCACTAATGCAAGTTGATTTATTGTTTATATTTGCCCAGGCTGTATCTATCACATATATGATTCTACTACTCATATAACACCCATGCCACTGTATACTATTTCAAAGAAAAGCCAGAGATCTCCAATAGCTAACAAATTTTAAATGTTTTTTTTTTTGAAACTCAAACTATTTGATTTGTAACCTTGCAATTACTAATTCAGACACCACCTTTAAATCATGCATTTTGCCCTACAGAGTATAAAGCCACAGAAATATCTCTGAAAAGGAATTTTGAAAAAGAATAACATGTAAAGTTAACAAGAATTTTTACCTTGTTTATAATACACAACATTCCAGTAATGATGCCTTACTTGTCTATACAGTAAGACAGAGGAATATGCTGCTAATACACGATGACATCTTACAAGTTCATGGGTTAGCTTTTATTCTTGTAAGTTTTGTTATGTCTGTTGTTAAATACATTTCCAAAAGTTTATTCTAAAGAAAAACTATTTATTTTTAAATTATCTAAAAAAAAATATTTGCAGAAAGACAGCTACATACAATCTCAAAATAAGCCTGAAAAACATTTTATTTTATTTTTTAAATCAAAGCACAGGAATTCCTTTATAAAATATTCAGTGTCTCTCTCCTACCTGTTATTAAAATTAGTGCAGTAAGTAAGATTTCTACAGCCCAGCTGACAAGGTTCTCGTACATCTGCTAAACAGGTCAACATGGAAACTTCAACTGCATTATACTCACAAAAGCGATCAAATTCTTGCCAGCTCTGTGAATTGCCCCAGCTCGTGCTATAAAGTTTAGTGCAGAGCTCTCTGAAAAAAAAATTTAGACAAAGAAAATAAAATTAAAAGAACAGCAGTTGTTTATAGATATAGCAGAGCCTATTGTTTCTTTGCTGATCACAACAGCCTACACTTCCTGTAGAAGATTGTGTTAGTGCTAATTTTACTTGTAATAAATCTAAGTTGACATGATAATGAACAACTTCTAATCCCATCCTTCAACTTCAGATCACACCTTCTCATACTACAGAAATGATTGGCAAGCGAAACACATTTCTTCTTTTGTCCTGATGTTTGAAGCAGGTCTGCTGTTTGTTGCTTGTGTTTGAGATGTTTCCTGGTGTCAGCAATACCCAAGCCACTTTGTTCACAGCAATATCCTACAAACTACAATCTCCCATCCCAACTGAAGGTATAGAACTTCACCATACTATTAAAATCTACTGCATATTGAAAAGGTGAGGGAAGGATACATTTTTAGAACTCGGTGTCAAAGCAAGCAACTAAAAGGTATTATATCAACCACCCTATGCTACAATTTCTAAGAAATAATGTAACTCCAGGGCTCTACTACCAAAGTCGTTATAAGATCCTGTGCATTCAGGATCTGTTGTTTTGTTACTGGAAACTTTGACAAGCTCAAAAATCAATGTTTGCAACTTATTTTGAAATATTGATGCATTTAAAATGGAATAATGATCTATTTTTAAAGTGGACAGATAACCACTCTAAACTAAAAATGCTCCAATTAGTTATTTACAAGCATGCTGAAAACCCTTTTTTCCCCCAAAAAGTCAGAATAGTTAGTTCCATAATTTAAATAAAATAAAATTTAAAAAATTTATTTAAATTAAATAACCTAAGTTATTTTTCATTGACAAAAATCTGAATAGCATCTAGTAAGGAATACGGCTAATGTCTGAACATGCAGCAACCAGGTACTTGAGAGTTTGTGCAGTTCATTGCCCCCTTGGCTCTCTTTAGCATCTGGTTAAGGTCTCTTCATCTTGTTGCAATATTGGCTATTATGACCACAAGAGTAAGGTAGAAGTTTCATTAATTTAATGTGTCTGCTATAATAAGCCAGTGCTAAAAGTGAGAATAGTGTGATTTCTCTTATGGAACAGTATTTTTTGTGATACAAGGATTGGACAGAACGTGACACCCATCTCATTACCTAAACCTGTATTTTTTCTAAGAATTCACAGAACTCTATTTGATTTACATAGTAGGATTCATGCAAAGGCCTGATATGAGACAACTTCTGAAGCATTTTCACAATTGGAAATGATAGTAGAGAGATACTGACCTACATGTGGAAGAATTTGCTTTAGAACAGCAATGGAGCTTAGCTCCATCAAGGCCTGTTGAAGGTGGAGGGTGCACAGTGACTCCTGGGTGAACAGATCTTGAACTCTCAAGAAAACATTGCCAAAGTGGATCCTGAGGGAGAGGCATTGTTTTACAGCCTTCTATAAGTCCATCAACAATTTCAAGCTCTGTTTTCATTGACATTAGAATTCTTTTACAAGCAGTCTGACACGCATAGTCTTCTGCTCTATCGCAGCAATACAAACCTGTTAAAAAAATTAAAAAATAGTCAATGATCAAGCATACAACAACCAGCAAGAGGCATGACATAATAATCCTCAGAGAAAAAATGCTATAAGGAGCCTTCCCCCCCTGCCAAATAACCTCAAATAACAGTGCTTCTTTTAAATACAGACAGAATCAGCTCTGGGAAAAAACCACCAATATGTAGAATTAAATAAATAAAAAAAAATCAATAATGCACCTACAAAAGTTATCACTATATAAATTAATATAATTACAATATAGAAATACATTAATACAATTTATACAACAGACTTACAACAACATATTTTATATAAAAAGTGTGTACAATCCTCAAACATTTTCAATATTTTTTATACTTTTCAGTAAAGAAGGATTTTTTTATACTTACTATCTGTAGGATTTCTCATTGGATATGACTGTGTATAGTTGTTCACACAGTGTATAAGCTGAGGGCTAATAGATGCACAGTAATTTTCAACTGCTTTAATTTGTGAAGGACCAGGAGAAGAGTCTGTCCGAAAAATTGCTTGACAATATTCCCGACAGTTTGTATGATGACCTGCATAACTGCAACAGACTGACCCCACTGGGGAAACAAACAACAGAAAAATCTATGTGTTTCTACACAGAGAAATGAAGAAATGAGCATGTCTGTACCACACACAATGATGCTCAAGGTATTACTGTGAAAAAAACCCGAATAAATTATTCTATACTCTATTAAAATAATCTCTGTCTACAGAATGACTGGGAATATCTGTAACTAGCCAAATTACATTTGTTTGTTTGGCTGGACAAAAAAGTCCCAAAAGCCATCTTGAACTCAAGTTCAAGACACCCGCATGCCAGCTGAATTTTAGCTTCATCTGTTTTGTTCTTATTTAAGGTAACCAGACTTGTCCTATAATATTTGTCTAATACTTCAATTAATAGTAAACAAAGAAATATGAAAGTAGTATCCTAAAACTCATTCAAAAAACCAGACAGATGGTATCATGATTCAGCCATTTTTGATATGTTATTAAATATACAGTTCTTGAGAAATACTTTTACTAGAATTAATTCTGAGACACTGATTAAATTTTATATAGAAAGACATCAGGCAACAAAACACTTGCATGGTGCAAGATTTCATCTAGGCATTTAATTTTGTTACTTAACACTCATCAAATGAACAAAGCAGAAGGAAAAAAAGAGCTTCTAAGCAATCAAAGTAGGACAGAAAAAACCAAATACAGATACACAAAATAAAAACCGATCTAAATTATATGAACAGCCCAATCCCCTTATCACTTGAGCAGGAAAATTTATGCTTGTAGTTTGTCCTTCTATGGAACTGAATCCATATGTACATATATGAATTTCTTATATTTTAGAGAAAAAAGAACAATATAAAAGAAAAACAAAAACCCCAAACTATTCATTACATACTTACTTTCATTTCTGTTAATACAACTAAAGAGAGCATTCTGAAATCAAAACAAAGATAGTGTTACAAACCAGAAAACTTTAAATAAATATTTAAGTGTCCAGTCATTTCTTATGATGAGCCAATAAATCTAACTTTGTTATTATTTGTTCCAATTAGATTGGATTAAAACAAAAACATTTTACAAAAACACTGTAAGTAGGAAATTAAAAGATCAGAAGTCAACTGAGTTGTATGTGCATTCATAATAAAATAAATATTCAAGTAAATAGGAAGACTTTCCTGGATGAACTTAGAAACAGCATGCTATAATAGGATGTCCCAAAACATTTTTTTTATGACAATAATTTTAAAGATTCTATGTGAAAAAAAGAACCCTGCACAGAAGCACACATGCAAATAGAAAAATCTTAACAAACTAACTCAACAACAATATACCTTAAAAGTTACAGCATGCTATCAGCTCCCTCAAACTGCAGCCAAAAGGTACAGTTGGGGGACGTACAACATGTTAAATGACAGAAAAAGGGAAACACATACACTCTGCTGCTTTGTTTCAGAAGATTCTCATCAACAGATCAATCACAGAATCATAGAATAGTTTGGGTTGGAAGGGACCTTTAAAGGTCATCTAGTCCAACCCCCCTGCAATAAGCAGGAATATCTTCAACTGGATCAGGTTGCTCAGAGTCCCATCCAACCTGACCTTGAATGTGTCCAGGGATGGGACATCTACCACCTCTCTGGGCAACCCGTTCCAGCGCTTCACCACCCTCATTGTAAAAAATGTCTTCCTTATATCTAGTCCGAAACTACCCTCTTTTAATTTAAATCCATCACCCCTATCACAACAGGCCCTACTAGAAAGTCTGTCCCCATCTTTCTTATAAGGTCCCTTTAAGTATTGAAAGGCCACAATAATGTCTCCCCACAGCCTTCTCTTTTCCAGGCTGAACAACCCCAACTCTCTCAGCCTGTCCTCGTAGGAGAGGTGCTCCAGCCCTCGGATCATTTTTGTGGCCTTCCTCTGGACCCGCTCCAACAGTTCCATGTCCTTCTTGTTCTGAGGACCCCAGAGCTGGATGCAGAACTCCAGGTGGGGTCTCACCAGAGCAGAGTAGAGGGGCAGAATCACCTCCCTCAAGACTACTGAAGTCTTGCCCAAAACCACCACAGTCACCACACTGAAAAAGCACACTCTGATACTGCAATTAAGCCTTCCGGAACCCCGTGAAAAGATGAAGTCATAAGGCTGAAATTACAAAATGTAGTTGCCAATTATCAAAGACTTTAAACTAATATGATTGTGAAAAAGAATAAAAAGTTGAACCCCATCCACACCTGTCAGAACACCAGATTATAAAAAGTGATCAAATACATTAACATAGTGACAAAACACAATCCTGATCTTCATAAAGTTCCTGATCTCCTTCAGTTCCCCAATACCCATCATTAAACAAATTTGTATTTTACATAGCATCTAGAGAATAAAACAGGAATGCCATCATATTGACCCACAAACATACTGTGGGACTAAAATCTTGCTTCAGTACAGCAAAATATCAGATGTGCTACTACCTCTACATAAGAAAAGGAAGAGACCTCAAAATGGAGACCTAACTTAAGCTCAGTAGTTCACTAGATTCTTCATCTATGTAGTTACTAGTATTTACTACAATTCTCTGCATTGCAGAGAATAATACCCCAATAATCTTTGGGGTATTTTTGTGAAAATTTGTACTGCTGCAAACAGATGGAAGTGTTACATTTTTAAAGTGAGGAAAATACAAATGTGTTAGGAATCATCTTGATGTTTTTATTTTTCTTTTTGTCTTAGAGATTGTTTAGAGTGCAGGAGTTTGTTTTTCAATTCATAGTCTCTACTTGCTTTCTTCTCCGAGATCATTTGAGTCAATTAATCTGTTTTGGCAGCATCCTTATTTTCCCTGCTATAGTCTAGGTAGGATTACAGAGAAAAGCAAAATAAATATCAAAGTGATCAAATCTCCCAGTGGCTAACTCATAAACATACCACTTGCAACAACATCTGAATGCTGAGGATTTCCTCTCAAGCAGCTTGCTCATGTTCAGTTATGAACATATATCTCTGTTCACAGGAGCGGCACAAACAGGCAGTCTCATCTCTCTACAAGACAGCTTCAGTATATAACCCCCACTTTCTGCACCCTTTCCCTTACCTACTCACCTTCAGAGACATCTTAAATCCTGACACCAGAACCAGTAAATAAATATTAGAGTCCCAACTTCTTATTTCATTGAAGTGCTACTCATTAAGCACATGTATTCCACTAGAGAACCAGAGAATTCTACAATCCTGCTTTCCCTTTTATAAAATTTTTTTCCTCATGAAAGTTTTTTAAGTACCCAAGTAAAAACATGATTCTTTTAAAAATGTTGTTCTTCATTTTCATAGCTATCTTCATCCTCTTTTCTGTTGTTCACTTAAGAGTAAGCACTTCAGAAGACAGACTGGCGCTCTATGCATGAATTAGCATCCAAATGAATTAGCAGTCCTGCACAGACAGTTCTGATGAAAATCTGAAGAGCCAAAAGAATTACTTACTGTGCCAAAAGATGGAAGACTCACATTTAAATTAGATTTGAAAAGCCTCAAGCCTTGATGTTTCAGTTTGTATCATGCCATTAATGATTTTATTTTATGCTGTAATTTAAATCACAAGTTCCAACTTGCCAATTACTCTTTATGCTATGTAAATCATAGTAGCATTATCCTGTTTTCTACAGTCTCACAATTATACTATCTTTTGGATAATACATTTTTGGATAGTGAAATATGTTAACAGTCAAACACAGGATTTTAAAGAGGACAGTCCCAATATTGTAGTGAGCAGCATCACTTTCCTCTCTTCACAGTCAGAAACTGATTTAAACCATGGGTAAACCATGGCAGATGTGGCACTGAGATAATGACCCTAAGAGAATAAACACAAATCTCACCTGAAAGTGTAAGTTAGTTTTCCATGAACACCAGCTACTTACAATTTTAGTGATCATGAATAAAAGCACAGGTCTATTGAGGACACTTCACACAAAAGTTCAAAAGTCTGCCTTACATAAAACAATGCCCAAAACCTCACAAAGCAAGAATTCACACATTTTATTTTCATTCTTCTAATATCCTCTACCAAATTTTAGCTCTTTTCTCCCAAAAGCACAGATACTGCATAGTTCCTCTGAGACTGAGAATGAATTTGCAGCAGCATTCCTCATCCCAGCAGCAGCGAGTTTTCATCTGATTCACTTCAGATTTTCCCTCTTTACTACCCACAAAGCAAATCCTGTCACTCATTCATCTGTGTAACATGGATGAGGGACAAGAGAACTCATGGAAACAGAACACATAGACAGAGTCACCATCCTACCTCTGTAAAGAACAGATTTATACTGTTGCCTAAAGGCTCATGTCATTTTTATAGCGCCATACATCCTATGGATGCCAGACAACGCTTATCAGAGAGTAACTGTTTCAATGTGGCCACCTGGTTTCTTTGGGACCTTCCGTGTATGAAAAAAGAAACAAATGTCAGATAGGAATTGCCATACACAACATCACTCTGACCCAAAATTGACTGTCTTCAAAAGCTGCTGAAATTAGACTTCTCCTCACCTGCCCTGTATCAAGCACTGGAAGGTGGCATACTAACCAACCAGGCAGAAAGCAACATTGTGACTTTATTATTTAATGCACTGGGACAGTAGAGGCTCCTGAAAAGGCTGAAGTCTGTCTGTCATGGTTATACCCAAGTACTTGACCATACTGTTAGCACAAACAATACTTAGAATCATGATGTAATGCTTTTATAAACTCAGCTATAAAATTGTCGTATTATTTAAAAGTTGAATGTTACAAAAAAGTTATTAAAAAGCAGTTGAGGGATAATAGTGTCACTGGCCTTGTTAGCTCAGATTGCAGTTTATAACCACACACAACACAGACAAAAATGTTGAGAAGATTATGGTGTCTACCAACATTCCTCCTGTAAAGAAGGGTTCAAGTTGAGACAAAATTATCTTATAGCAAATCTACACACCAATTTTATACAGGCAGGATACCCTAAACAGATAATAAATCTTCTTCTTTCTGTACTTTGAAACTATAGTTCCAAGACTGCTGAATCACTGTAATAATGCTCATATTTCTGTTAAGAGGAGGAGGTCTTACTTCTCTTTTCCACCTTGTTTTAAACTCTTCTCTCCCTGTTCCCAGTTGTATAGTCTTGTGTATGCCTTTACATCAGCTCTGGCACTAACCATCTTCTCATGGCCTGATTTTTCTTTCAACCTGCTGGTTGTGGTTTAGCCCCAGTCAGCAACTAAGCCCCACACAGCCGCTCGCTCACTCCCCCACCCTTGTGGGATGGGGGAGAGAATCGGAAGGGCCAAAGTAAGAAAACTCGTGGGTTGAGATAAGAACAGTTTAATAATTAAAACAGCAATAATAATAATATAATGAAGAGAAAAATAATGAGCGAGAGATGAAACCTTGGAAGAAGAGAAAAAAAATCAAAACTAAAAACAAGTGCTGCAACCGCTCACCACCCGCCGACCGACGCTGCCGGTCCCTGAGCCGCGATCGCTGCTTCCCCCGGCCAACTCCCCCCAGTTAATATACTGGGCATGACGTCACATGATATGGAATACCCTTTGGCCAATTCAGATCAGCTCTCCTGGATGTACCCCCTCCCCTTCCGGCTTCTTGTGCACCTGGCAGAGCATGGGAAGCTGGAAAAGTCCTTGACTAATGTAAGCACGACCCAGCAACAACTAAAACATTAGTGTGTTATCAACATTATTTTCATACTAAGTCTAAAACACAGCACTATACTAGCTACAGTGAAGAAAATTAACTATCCCAGCTAAAACCATGACAGTAACCCTGCTAAAAACTCCTTTTTCTCATCTCCTATGAATTTAAATCAGTGATTTCAACACATATAATACTATAGAATAGAAATCTTTTAGATATTGTCTTTCTTTTAGATATTGTCTTTTGCCAGAGGCAGAGTAAGGTAAGGAGAAGTGTATTTGTATGGCTAGCAGTGGGAGGGAATGTGTGTGGAAAACAGGCAGTTGCAGGAAGGAACAGGAAGAACTTCAGCTGCACTGAGTTGTTAAAGCAACTCACCATATTTCATGAAACTGTAGTGCCTGTAGCCACCACAGGATACAGTGCTAGTTAGGGTGCTGACTTTGCTTTGTGTAGGTCTGGATAATTGTTCAGTTTCCCAGAAAGTACAGGTACACATGTGGGGAGTGCAGCTATACAGACATGAGAGAATCTTAAAAAAAAAAACAACAGTGTATAGTCACCTGCTCGTAAACAAAGCTGATAACAGCATTAGACAGTCAGTCTGATTTGAATTACTAACCATAACTTCATTACGGAACACAGGGTTAATTCCCATCTCTAGTAAAGTAGCACTCATACTTAAAAAATCAGCAGCTTTTCTGCCCACTCAAGCTTCCTTCTGAATCTGCTAGTGAACTGTCAGAAGAGAAAGACAGAGAAAACAAAGCAAAAGATAAAACAGAGATACAGGTAAGGAAAAACAAAATAAAACAAACCCCACAAAAACCAAAAGAGCAGAAAAGGATGTTCTCTTTAAAGGAAGAACTAAGTCATCAAGATCTGGGAAAATGAGGATAAAAAGGCAGTCCTATGTACAGACACATAGTCTGATACTCCATTTTCAACTTGTGAATAATATATTGAGGGAACAAAGATGGCAATATTGAAATTTGTAAAACACAAACATAATTATTTGTTTTACTTGTGCATTAATCTCATCTTTCAGACTTCTCTTTTTTATAAACCAAATGCTGCTGAAAATGGTGACTAAAGCCAGTGATACTATCAGCAGAAGGAATGGAAAGTAGCAGGCAACACAACTGTGTATGCCTTAAAGAAAACAGTCTCAAAGATCTTTTGGTGTCATGGAAATTGAAAAAGGCAGTTGAAGTTTATCCAGCAGAGAACATTGTCCAGTCTTCCTCACCAGAAGCTCCCTGAAGAAAGATTTTAGCCAGTACTGCAGGACCTAACTGGTTTCGCTCTTTTTGGAGCTCATCAGCTGCAGGTAACGGCTCAAAAAAACAAAATGCATGCATACAAACACAAACAGAGCAGAGCATTTTGCTAAAGGGAGAAGCTTTCTGCATTATAAGGCATGCTTTTATATTATAAGCACATTTTTTCTAAATGGCTACCTCTTGTGTCTTGAATGAAAATTGACAGCAAAGGTATTCTTTCACGCCAGAAATTAAGAGTATTTTTCTAAAAATCAAAGATTGTTTTCCTCGCTAAAAATTATCATGGTATCTGTATTCTACTAATTCTGGCAGAAAAGTAAGTTTAGTACTATTGTCTTGGGCAACCTAACCATGTTAAATATTTTAATATAGATCCTATCCGATTAAGTCCATCTTAATTCAGAAGTATTACCTACAATTAGCAAATACACTAGGAAACAAAATGCTTCACTCTATGAGAACAGCAATGAAAGTCCTGTTAATCTCTTCTTGACTTATTAGCAGAAAATAAAGTCAGAAGGTAACATACTAAGGTTTAGTGGAGTCAGCTGAAGCTTCAAATGATGGTGCACATCTGTTAAGAGCTTTAAAAACTTGCAGTAATTAACAAGTAAGGCCAAGGTTTTCCTCAATTATGTAAACCAGTACAGAAGTGAGAACACTTGTACAGTAAGGTAGAACAAAATCATTGGAACTTAAATTTTGGCAAGATCATTGAGTGTTCTATCAACCTTCTTTGAACAGTAGAGAATAGAGACAAAAGCACCAAAAGATAAGATGATAGTAATATTAGCTACAATGTGTACTATAGGGTCAGAGTTCACACACAGCCTCAGGAGTTCATTAAAATTGTTTTGGAACCTTTCCCTAGACAATGTCCTAAACAGCTCCTTGAGTTATAATCTATTGTCTCTGAGTAATCCACACAAACAATTAGGTAAGAGCTAAAAACTGCTGACTGCATTTTTCAGAAGGGGTAACTAGTAGCCAGCATTCACTAAAACCTCAGCGTAATGCAGGATCATATGACCCTAGAAGATAAAACAAGCCAATACTGTAGCACAGCGAATACTTTTCTGAACCCCTACTACAGCACTTGAAGCTGCAGGCACTGCATTTATAGTTTCTATATTTAAAAACTGTAAGAAAACAGAGTCAGATTAAGCTAAACAGTGCTCAAATCTGTGAGAGCAAAAATACCTTTAAACAGTCCAAGGACACCAAGAAGTGTTTACTGCAACGTGTCAAATATAGTTTTAAGAGCAGAAGCTAAATAACTGGCAACATTTCCAATTAATTTCAACTGCATAGCAGATGTTAATAGTGCTCGGCTGCAGCAAAGCTCTCATAATGCAAATTAACTAGAGAAGTTTGAATGTCTTGTTTAGTACACATGAAATAAGAACTGGAGTTCTTAATGTGCCAGAGAGGTGCACTCACAGTATGCAGTGCAGAGACTCAAGAGCTGCAATCTAATGGGAATTTTAGTACTACCCTTTCCATGCACAAAAGAAAGAAAAGTGATCTTAAATTCAATAATAAAGCCTTTACAGCTGATTTCAAGCTTTATAAACTATTTTCTGTTACTCTTCCAAGCATGTATTCCACGCAGTCTTTTAAAAAAATGAACCTTAACTTTACACAAAACTTTTGAAAATAGGAAAATCAGAACATCCTACATACAATCCATACAGTCTCCACTTCTTTTTTTCTTCTTCTTTTGACTATTACCTACCTTCTTTTAAGAGGAAGATGAACAGGATAGCAGAAAGCTGGAAGAAGTAGTGAAAGATAAAAGACTTGAGATGCACAGAACTAGAGAAAAAAATGAAGATGACAAAATGAGTATCTGAGAAGCAGAAGATGGGAAAAAGGACTTCCACAATAAAATCTTTCAAAAGAAGGCAAATAAAGTACATTTCAGTAACACCCCAAAATACTCAGCAATCTGTGTTAAATTTTTAGATTTCTGTATGCACTGCTGCTTGAAAATAAAAAATGTTTAATAGGACATGCGATCTTCAAAGCACTGATCAAAAATGAATAGCTTATTACAACATGATTCATTTCTAAAATGTGTGGTATCTCCAAATTAGAAGAATCACAAGCTTCATAAATATTTACAGTAAAATTAATCCAGAAACATATGATCAGCAGAAAAAACATCTTCAATTAATCTTGTGAAGAGCTGGCACAACAACGCTAAAGTGATTCTGCTACTATACAATCTGAGACTCCGCTTAGCAACTTCAAACTCTGTGACACCTCCTGCTTGGAGTTTGGGGTTTTTTCACTGCTCTGAACCCTATGCCCTGCCCTTGAAGACTTACCTCATTCTTTGTGCTCACTAACTTAGTGGGAAGCTAAAGGGTATCTCCTGAAGTTGCTTCCCTAATCTCAAAAGATTATGGGGAAGTACTACGCGCAGTTCAGTCAACTATTCTAAGAAGCTTGTGCAAATCCTTGGGAAATCCTTATGTGAGTATAGAAGTAAGCTATGGAAGTTGGTAAGCTATGAGAGTGTTTACAAAAAGGGAATTATATTTTTATATTCTTAATTCAGCTAGTTTTGACTTACATGTCATGTACTTCTATATTCAATACCTCAATAACAGACTTGAGAGCTGATGAACAGCACTATGATCTATATTGTAAACTAATTCTGAAATTGGATCCTCATTTTTAGCGAATGAAGCATGAATTCTTATACACAAAGGCAAACACAGTATGTATGACATTGCATTTATGTGATTCACAGGCTGTTTCTGATCTTATGTCACCTCTTTCAGTTTTAACTAGCCACTCCCTTCCCAGTTCGGTTTCTTCCCCAGCCAACCCAACTGAGTACAAAGTATGGTACCGGTCACAGACACAGAAGCTATGTACAAACTACAGAAAGAGCAGGGCACATTCACCAAGGCACCAAGAAAAAATTTTTTAAGAAAAGGAGAAAGAATGACTAGGGTGTGAAAAAGGGCAGGTTCCCTCCAGAAGTATTTTCTGGAATCTCCTATCGTAGGCAAAACTTCCTTGAATTTTATATAACCAACGGGTCTCTTGAGACCATTGTAGGTACTATTTTTCATGAGTACCTGTAAGCCTAGCTATACAGGAAAACCCATTGTCATACAAAATTCCGTAATAACTGAAGATCTACCACATCAGATACTTCATTTCTGCCTCTAACATAAGATCTGTATCTACTACTTCCAAGTGCTCATTAAAAAAGTCTCTTTGCTTCTTCACCAAGCAGAAGACTGATTCCTTCTTCCATCATTTTTCTCCCTCTCCTTCTCTTTTAGTGTTGCACAGATAGAAAGGGTTAAGGTTTTCTGTACAATGACAGCAAGATCACCCTTGAATAAGAGTGAGGGACCCACTTTCCAAAATTCCAGATAAAAACTGGAAAAAGAAGAACTAGGAAAAGTAAATAAGATGACTATCACCATTTTGTAGTCATTCTTTAGTCTCTTACCTTTCCTCTCCCGTTCTCCTTCAACCCATATTGGCCAACCTCCTACAGCAATGCAGAAATCCAGAAAAAAAGAAGGAAACAGACCAGCATAATAGAGGAGAAGCTTAACAGATGTTGACAGTATAGCATATCATAGCATGAGAGGAGACAGAACTACTTAAAATGAAAATTCATTTTCAAGAGAACAAGCTATGGTAACTTCAACAGTGAAGAGTCTAGGAAAATACTCTGTAAATTGCTTAGGTAAATGGACCAAAGCGGGGAAAAAATTAATTTAGTGTTACCTGGAAAAAAAGGAAACCTGCTACACTTCTGCCCAAATCAAGAAAACAGAGAACTGTCTGATATCCTCAGCTGTTGATTATGAGCAGAATTTATGCAGGACTGCCTAATTCAGGGCAGGAGGAAATGAGATGAAAGGGGGGAGGAGGAATCTGGCTTTTAATTAAGGAACAGATTGAAAGAAAAGAAGTCCTAGCGGAACAGCATTTCTAACAAACTGTATTAAAAAGTATATAGGTAAAGGCAGATTTCTGAAAATATCCTGATGATTAATTTTAAGAGCAGAACAGTAAAAATAATTGCAAGCATTCATAGTTTCACTGGTGTTACAAAAAATTATTCATTTGAAATGATTTGCATTCGGATAGGATACTTAAAAGGTTATTCTTCCCTGAGTTTATTTCTTTAGGTCACTTTTAAGCTGACTCTCCCACTACAGAAGACGAAATGTTTCTGATGGAATGAATGCTCACAGTGAATGCCGACTTTCAACAGAACTCCTATGAAACAAACTTTTCTGGAGTCCATGTCTCCATTTTGAAAACTGCATCTTTTTCATTCAAATTAAGATATATGCAAGTCTAGAAGAAGACAAGCCCTTTTTACAGAAAACGATCGTACTTTCACAAATACTGTAGAGACAGGTAATTTACATTTGGTTGAAAATGAGTATATCCAGAAATATGACTATAAGAAGACTGGACTTTCCCTCGTCTACAGGATACTTCTTACAGAATTTAAGACAGTTGATTTTTAATACAATATATCCAGACAGATATACACATACCTCATATTCCTTCCTGCAGACCTTTAAAACATCATTCTTCGCAGAAGCCTGAAAGACATAAATTTCTCCATTTGTAGTAGAAAATAATAAAATCACGTTGCAAAATTATTCTTCCTGTATATTAACTGTGATAACCATGGATTCATGATCTATTTCAATGTTCCTTTTTAAGAACCTAAAGAATCCATTTAAAACTAAGGGGAAAAAAAAAAGCAGAAACCATGACTGTTAATACTACATTTAATGAAAAACCAAAACCTCATATTTCTGCACCAAGTTAGCTGATACTGGAAGCACACAAAGCAACTTTGTTTTTGTGAAACGTTTACCAGATAGAGCAGAATACAGGGAATGTTTAGGGAACGAAAGAACTTGAGCATAAAAATCTCCCCATTTTGCATGCTCAGTACCACTTATGTGCCTCTTTCCCTTTTCCTCCCTCTTGTATGTACAGTCCTACAGTTCCTATTGCCAAACTGAGTTGCAGCAATTCTCCCTTCAAATGGCAGATAATTTTTTTTCTGTAGAGTACCACTTGCTCCTTCTTCATATGACAGACACTCAAAATTATTATTACTGCTAACATTAGCTATTTCCCCCTCCAGTAATTTAAAATACCAGCGTAAAGTCTGACCTTGGACCTATCATATCACCCTCTCCAAAATGCCTCCAAAATCCCCTCAAGTTTCAAGAATCAAAATTAAAATCCAAATATTTCCCATTATACCTAATGTTTGGCAAGTATCTGTATTTTAGTTTGAATGAAAATCATATGTAATGTATCAACCAGAGTCAGCCAAAGTACAAAATATAGCCAAGATTCTGAGACAGCAGAATCTGCAATCAAACAATACAGCATCTGATTCTAAGAAAAATGAGAAATGATGTAACAATAATAAGATTAAATTAACAGAATTTCATAGGACACTGCAATAAACAGAATTGTTTTTATCAGGTCTGGAAAACACTTAAACATTAGGATAAATTTGAAAACTTTGCTAAGAAATGCATTTGGGAACAGATATATGTATCTTCTTTTCAGAAGATCAAATGTACCCAGTTTGTTTACTCATTCCTCATCTCTTTTCCACACAGTGAGTACACAAACTCTCTGTTTGAGATGAGCAGTACAACTGCTCATCTCTTGTCAAATAGTTGAAACTATATGCTTTTGGGTGAAGGAGCATCTTTTTTTTTTTTGCATGACAACAATTTGCAGTAGGCTACTGGTCCAAGATTAAGATTACACAGATAACATGCAAGATACTACAGTGAGTATTAAGTGCGTCTGTGCTCCAAAACTGAGTTACAAGGATGATGATAAATAATTATATGCTCTTTGACTTTGAAGATGTTTTTAAGGTCACAAGCATACATTTGGAAAAAAAAAAAAATCACAAAATGCTTCACTTATTTTTAATAAAAAGGTCATTGCTAAATTTACATATTATGCTTAAAATTGTAACTTGACAAAAATAGTGATTCAGTAACACCAAAATCAACTTTCTTCCATCTGATGAACAAAAACCTCTTTGAAGAGGCACAAAAATCTATTTGGGGCTGTAACCACACATTGCCTTCCACTCAGAACTATTTTAAAATAACAATTTTCAGGTAGAGATTGTGACAAAAAAAATTCAAGAAATTAAGTTCAGCATAACCAGAGCGAGCTTCAGAATCTTTACGGATTCAGTCAATAAATTACTGCGAAGTAACAAACTAGAGCACATCAGCAATAATCACGCGCCTACTGGCTGCAAAGCAAAACTAAGTGGATTAGCTCCATTTGCCAAGTGCAGTGGTGCTAGGACACATCCACAGCCAGCTCGCCGGCTCTCACACAAACTTCTGCGGTGTCAATGTTATAAACACAGTAACATTTCATCTTACCTGTATTATCATTACTGAGCAATTAAATGTGGCATCGGAATGTACAAAAAAGGCACAGCTAACCCTAAGGTCCTAAAATTTCTTCTTCAGGCTCATCAAGTCATAGCAAGAAGCCTAGTCCTACAGCACAGCTGAAAGTACGTATCCAAAAAAATCTCCCCCAAAAACCCACCACTTTAACTAGGTTTTAGACTCGGTAGACTTGAACTTTTACTTTTTTACTGAAAATTCACTTTAAAAACGTAAATGCTTTGTTTTGGTTTTTGGAGTTTGGTTGCTGGCATTTATCACCAGATACTTCCTGGGAAGTATCTAGTTATATTTTGAAATTTTAAAAAGAGTTTATGCGATAATTTAATTTTGATGTAAAAAAATGCTTTAAGCCTGAAGTTCATAAACAGTAATACATAAATGAATTCAACATGGTGTCATTTGTCATTAACCACAGAAAAACAATTAGAAAGCCTTACCTGTTTACATGCTTGCCGACATTCCACAGCAATAGCTAGCTCACAGCAACCTAAACCAACCCACCCATCAGACTTCTTCAAAACTCCTTTGAAAAGAAGATAACAATACATATTACAGTAGGAAGAGAAACCATTCCATCATTTTCCCTTCCCCCGCCATGAGTCAGTTACTTTTCAAATTTCATAATCCTGTTCTCATTCAAGAAGCCTATTTACAGATCACATTTTTATTGGAATTTATGAAGTCATTCCAAGCCAACTTTAAGCAAGGGAAGAGCAAGTCTGTGCCTCAGTAAATGCTGAACTTGGTAATTATGAAGTACCTTCTATACACCGAGTTTAAAGATGCTTTATGCAAACTATTTTATATGTTCACTGGAAGTATCGAAGTTTGATAATTTGATTTATCTAATCTGAAATGTAAGCCAACAGAAACCAACAAGAAAAAAAACCTCATTAAAATTAACAACATTATCTCCTACAGACATATCCTCTTGTTGGTTTCAATAGCATATTTTTCTACCAGCTTTGTCAACACAGAATATATTTCTTATTTTTTCTTCAATCTTCCTGTACTGGTTTCGGTTGGGATGGAGCTAAATTTCTTCATAGTAGCTGGTATGGGGCTATGTTTTGGATTTGTGATGACAACAGTGTTGACAACACAGGGATGTTTTCATTATTGCTGAGCAGTGCTTACACAGTGTCAAGGCCTCTTCTGCTTTTCATACTGACCTGCCAGTGAGTAGGCTGGGGGTGCACAAGGAGTTGGGAGGGGACACAGCCGGGACAGCCAACCCCAACTGACCAAAGGGATATCCCACACTGTATGACATCACGCTCAGCAATAAATCTGGGGGATGGAGGTTGGCAGGGGCTGCTATTGCTTGGGCACTGGCTGGGCATCAGTTGGTTGGTGGTGAGCAATTGTTTTCTTTTGCATTATTTCCTTTCTTTTTGTTGTATTTTTTCTTCCTTTTTTTAATTATTAAACTATCTTTATCTCAACCCACGAGTTTTCTCACTTCTACCCTTCTGATTCTCCTCCCATCCCATTGACAGGGGAGTGAGCAAGTGGCTGTGTGGTGCTACTTAGCTGCCTACTTGGGTTAAACCATGACACTTCCTCTGTAGTTTATTTCCCCCCCCACAACATTGTCTCATATCCAGAATTATCTTCAATAAAAGTTTCCCATCTCCCTGTCTCTCTCTTTCCATTTATTTCGTGATTCCCATTATCCTTTCTTACCATAGAGTTACATAGAAAAGCAAATTGCTGCCATAAGTTGTTTCATCCTCTTAATCTATTCACAAATACAGATTTTCTGATGTTCTCGAGACATCAGAAACCAAATAAAAGAAGAATGCATTCCTGTATGTATTTCTCACATAACTTTAAAGACAGAAATAATTAAAGGGGAGGTTTAATCTATGCAGCTGCCCAGCAGCTGTGGCAAATTTGTTACACTCTTTTTCCTTAGGGTGGGGGGGTGGAATTATTTAGCTCAAATGAACCACTCATTTTTGTTATGAATATTTTTAAAAGTAAGCAGTATTTTAGGACACTTACAAATTATATTCTTCATGTAGAAATAAAAAATACTAAGTAAAAGAATCAACCACTTAATTTAAAAAAATGCTCTTAAAGCCTAGTAGAAATGCCTATTCAGAAAAGTCACATGGAATGTCCAGCTTTAAAAAGGGAAGTGAAAGAGCTAGGAGTGAGACCAGTGAGCTTAAATTCAAATGCTGAGACAATACTGGGGAAAAAAGTCATTAAAAATAATTGCAATCAATGGAAAACAATCACCAGTAGGTATCTATCATGAACAAAATTGCCTTTAAAATACACTTTGTCGGCTTTACAAACACAGGTGGCATAGAAAGTCTTACCATTAACAGTCTTTCATGACATTCTGACGGGCAAATTAAGAAAACACACTAATAGTAAATTTGTAAAGGAGAAGCAAAATCTGTAGCTAAATTAACATATTTCCTAGCAAATTAAAATATTTATTAAAATGCAAATTAAAACCTTAGTGCTCAACACAAGCAAGGTAGCAGGATTGCATAGCGGGTGGAGGAAGCAGAGAGGCAAAGGTGAAGAACAGCTTTTGGTTGCAGCCTGCATTCTGTCAGTCTGAAGTGGCTGTGTCCCATCCGTATGGTCGAGACCTTCTGGAAGCACTGTAGGCCACTGATTTACTGGTCTTTTTGGAGACTGTCCAAATCCTCTTTACATCTGTTTGGAGTACTGGCTCACCTTTCCAATTCAAACTAGTTCAAAGCAGCTGTGAAGGCCATGAACAACTGCATATTCAGCTCATTTTCCGCTTCCATAATTGGGGTACAGAATTAGTTTTTCAGAGATTGAGCATCTTTTTGAAAGTGTTAAAGAGTAGGTTGTAAAAAATATTCAAAAATTTGGAATTTGATGCATTATTTTAAACTAATTCCAAAAGATAATGCATATCTACATGGAAGTCATGCACATGTTTAACTACATATGTACAGTTAATTGCCAAATTAACTACCCACCAGATTCTATTTTAGGCCTAAAATAATGTAGCAGTTGTTTCTGCATAACTTTCATATGCGGAGCTATACAGAGACTCCTTTCAGTCAAAACAGTAATGTTTGGTAGAATATTTATTAGTAAGATTGATATTGTAAGGTACAAGCAATCTAAAAAACATAAAAGAAATACCATGTGCAATACAAAAACAAGATTTCCAGAAATCTCTGCTGCAATAACCAGCTATACCCAGGAGAAACATGATAAATATAGCTATATGGCTTCAGGGGCAATGTCACCACTGAATAATCAAGCATCCATATTTTGCGTAATACAGAGCCTGTGGTTTTCAGACATACTTTTACTGGAACTAAACCATGCTAAAAGAATGAAGCCAGCTACAAACACACGCCAAATTACGAATGCTGATAAGTTTCAGCCATAGTTAGTATATTCTTGGCAAGTAGCAGACAAGCTTGTGGAGAAAAAATTGATGTTGCATCTTCAAAGAACATTGAACTGCAATTTTAATACTGTAACTTAAAAATTAATTTTGTAGTCAAGTTAATTAAAATGCATGCATTTCTAGATGAAACTATACTTTCAGTGCACAATTAATTGACTGGAGTCCATAGTTCTGATTATTCACCAAATTAACTGATAGAAGTGCAATACAGATCCCTAAACTATAAAAGATCATGTTGCATAACACAGGCTCTTGTCCCACAGTTCCTTCAAAAAGTTTCCAAAAGCCACATCACATTAGTGAGATGACTTACAACACACACATTTTTCTTCCTTTTTATGAACATTTTACTGCAGTCTCCACAAGGATACTGAAATCAGAAACAGAGGTAAAGAGCTGTATAAACATGAAAAGTTAGACTGTCATCTCTGATACATTTACTATGTGATAAGAGAAACATTCTACATTCTGAAAATATCTGAGAAATGCTGGATCACTGTGATCCTGAGGAAACTGGGGAGGAAAACAAAAAGGAAGCTGGAAAAAGAAAAAAGTGAAGAACAACTAGGCTTCCCACGTTCAAGAGCTGCATGTGTCAAGAAGGGTGCAAGAAAGCCCAAGCCAGAATTTTGTTGTTTCTTTGAAGTCTTCCACAGTCTGCTTATAGAAAATGATAAAGCTTAAAATCAGAACATAGTTATTTTCTAGAATTACAGGTTGCTGGGTTTGCTCTCCCCCTCTCCCTCCCTCCAGCTGGGGGTCCCTCAATCATCTTTTGTGAGCAGTTTCTTGAACAGTATCTTGTGTGCATGGTCATAAAGAAACTTTAATTTCCCAGACAAGTCCCAAAAAATAATACATGTTCTGTAGGCCTACTTGATTTAATAAACAAACATTGACAAGCTAATGATATTTGCCTTCAAAAAACATGTAGAAATAATTTTCTTTCAGAGAATACTTATATTCCTGAACATCTAGTCTTAAGTATTTAAGGCTTACAACACTGTCTTGGCAAGGACAATAAAACACAACTTACGGTGTTTTTTTGTGAGGATGAGCCATAAAAGAAAGTTAATAGAAGACCATCATGATGGGTTTAAGGAAGTGGAAACAAATGTGAAAAAGAATGATAGCTCAAGTGGTAGCTGTGAGAATATTAACATTTTAAGGTAACTATTGCAAAGAAGTTACTGGTAAATCAAACAATTTTCAAATTTTAACACAGATCAGTAATATCAAGTTGCTGCGGGGTAGTAATGAAAGAGGAGAAAACATAAACTAAAATGAAAATACACAAAGGATATACCAAGCAGCAAATTATAAGGGAGTGTCCCAAATTATTTAGCATACATATTGTGTTATGACAGGATGCCACTGAAACCCATATACAAAACAGGTTTCCAAACTGCCAGGCATGTCATATGGCTGTTAAGAAAGAAAATAACTATCAAAGTCATCTGTTTATCCAGTCAATATTCTGCAACTGTCCATGATAATGCTGATGTTGGGAGGGCTGATTACAGTTTCATCAGTGTATGTGTGCATGTGCACACGTGCGTGAAAACACTTTGTGGATGCTGTACTATGAAAAATCAGAGATGCTGATCCAGTCAAAACTCAGTTTGTGGCCCCATTCTAAACTCTGTTATGAAATACTTTCTGTACTGAGGGTAATCAAAGTGGACAAAAATCAGAAAGAAAATGACAGAATCACTGAGGTTGGAAGGAACGTCTGGAGATTGTTTAGTCCAACCCCCCTGCTCAAAGCAAGGTCAGCTAGAGCAGGCTGCCCAGGACCATGCCCGATAAGGTTTTGAATACCTCCACAGATGGAGACTCCAAAACCTCTCTGAGCAACCTCCTCCACTGATCAATCATCCTTACAGTAAAAAAGTTTTTTATGTTTAAATGGAAGTTACCATTGTTCAATCTGTGCTCACTGCCTCTTGTCCTGCCACTGGATACCACTGAGAAGAGCATGGCTCCATCTTCTTTACACACTTCCATCAGATAATTATACATATTGATAAGATCCACTCCCTCAGCTTTCTCTTCTTGACAATGATAACCAATCCCAGCTCTCTCAGCCTGTCCTCATATATGTTATAATCCCTTAATCATCTTAAAATTGCTCTTTGCTGGACTTGCTCCAGTGTATTCATATCTTTCTTGGACCAAGACACCCAGAACTGGACACAGTATCCCTGATGTGTTCTCATCAATGCTGAGCAGAGTGGAAGGATCACGTCCCTTGATCTGCTGGCAACACTCTCCCTAATGCAGCCTGGGTGCTGTTGGCCTGCTTTGCCACAAGGGCACGTTGCTGGATCACATTCCACTTGCTGTCCACCAGGATCCCCAGGCATGTTTCTACAAAGCTGCTTTCCAGCTGGTCAGCCTCCTGTGTGCTGTGGACTGTGGGGCCTCCGCCAGGTGCAGGACTTTGCATTTCCATTTTTGCACTTCATGAGGTTCCTGTCTGCCTATTTCTCCAGCTTGTCAACATCCCTCCGAGTGGCAGCAAAACTGTCTGGTCTAGCAACCTCTCCTGCCAGTTTTTTGTTATCTGCAAATACACTGAGGGTGCACTCTGTCCCATCATTAATGAAGATGCTAAATAGGACTAGACCCAGCATCAACCTGTGGGATACCGGTCTCCAGCTGGACTTTGTGCCACTGATCAGAAACCTTTGAGCCAAGCAGTTCAGCCAATTTTGAGTCCACCTCCACTGCCCATTTACCTGGCCCATGCTTCATCAGTTTGTCTACAAGGATGTTATAAAAACCAGTGCTGAAAGCCTTACTAAAGTTGAGATAGACAACATCCACTGCTCCCCCCTCATCTAACAAGCCAGTCATCTCATCATATCAGGCTGGTTAAGCACAGTTTCCCCTTCATAAATACATGCTGACTATAACCAATCACCTTGTCCTTGTTGTGCTTGGAAATGGTTCACAGTAAGATCTGCTCCATTACCTTCCCAGGCTTTTGAGTTGAGACTGACCAGCCTGTAGTTCCCCAGGTCCTCCCTGCCCTTTCTACAGGCAGGAGTGACATTTGCTTTCTTCCAGTCCTCAGCATCCTCTCTCAATAGCCATGACCTCTCAAAGATTACTGAGAGTGACCTTGCAATGACATTAGTCAACTCCCTTAGCACTCGTAAGGGTATCCACCAGGTCCCATAGACTTGTGTTTAGTTTACTTAAATATTACCTACCTGATCCTCCTCCATCAAGTGCAAGTCTTCCTTGTTCTGGAACTTACCACTGATCTCAGGGATCTGGCATTCCTGAAGGCTCATCTTACCAGTAAAGACTGAGGCAAAGGTGGCTATGGACTTTTTAATGTCATTTGTCACCAGGTTTCCTGCCCCATTCAGCAGCAGGCCCTCATTTTCCCTAGTCTTCCTTTTGCTGCTGATGTAGTTGAAGAAACATAGCAGCTTTCTCGCTGCCCTTCTCATACCTCACCAGCATCAACTCCAGGTAGGGTCTGGCTTTTGTAACCCCATTATGCATAACTGGAGCTTGGATAAGGTGATCCTTATCAGCTCTCTGGGACCCCTCTTCTCTCTAGGGCTGTATCCCATGGGATTATTCCACCCAGACTGCCTGTGCCCTCCTGTGTTGTCTCTTCAAAAGGTACCAGAGTGATTATAGTTGCCCATGAGCGTCAGGGCCTGTGAACGTGAGACTTCTTCCAGTTGTATGAAGAAGGCCTCATCTACTACTTCTTCCTGATCAGGCAGTCTGCAGCTGACACCCATAACATCACCCATGCTGGGCTGCTCACTAATATGTTGATATGCCCATACTATGCCACTCATATGCCCCTGTGGTGTTCTCAGCTGGCTCACTATCCATCCCCAGGCAGAGCTCCAGGCACGCCAGTTACACTCTCACACAAAGGGCAAGTCCCCCTCCTCACCTTCCTGGCCTGTACCTGTCCATCACAGCACTCCCACTGTGGGAGCCTTGCTGCTATGTCTCTGTGACCCCAATAAAATTGTAGCCCTGTAACTGCACATAGACTTTTACTCCTCCTGTTTGCTCCCAATGCTGCGTACGCTAGCATACAGGCACCTCATAGAGGGACTCAGTTGTACTGATGTCCCAGAAAGGGAACAAGAACTTCCCCTATAATGCTGTCCTATATATGCCACACCATTAATTTACAAAATCTTACAGTGCATGGAATCACTGGAGAATACTTAATTCACTGAAGAGGAAGAAAACAGTAATGTAACTTCACATGCAAGAAGAATGAAAAGTGACTGGATTTGTGCAGGTACAAAGTTCAGGATACAAGCTCAAGATATACAGGAAGATTTCACTTTTATCACAGGACTAAACTATGATTTACAGCACCACTGAAGAAATGACTTTTTTCCCATAAATCAGAGGATAATAGAATCCTACCATAAGGGCACTGAAGAGGCCTCACACCAGTTTAGAAAGTACAGGAAGACAATTTGGAAGTGGTTCATTAACAAAGATATCCCATGCTTTTTCACTTGCTTAGACAAACCTAACATTCAAAGTAAAATATGTGTTTCTCACTTGCAGTGAAAGCATTGCCACTCATTTCTATATAGCTACTGAGGTTCAGTGAAGATCAGGTATTGTCTCCAACTAAATATTTATCAGGTTTTAGATGAGACAGAAGCACTGCAACTCCAAAAGATATTACTGGTTAAGTAAAAGTAGCAAAATATAAGACAGCAAATCTCTTTGCATGCACTGGAACCAACTGTCTCTGAAGTGGGGCGGGGGGGGAGGTCTGAGCAGATGCCATAAAACTGTTACAGCCTCCTCCTCTTTCCTCACAACCACTTTTTCAACCATAGCATGATAATATCACTCAAAGTCTTTTAGAAATGCCATATGATACAAGAGTACTGAAGTCCAGTTTCAACTATTTTTGACCTCTCCTTTTAACATAACAGTCCTGTCTTGTGATTATGCTTTAACTTTCTAAATCCACCTGTACCAAAGCAGTTTGGTTTTTGATCTGAGCCTCTGCACTTGAATTGTTTGACTAGTTCTTACTATTTCCCCCTCTTACTCAGTTTTTTTCCAAATTAAACTGCATCTAGAGCAAAGTTGCAATAATCCATGATTTTATAGACCAGGCTAAGGTATACTCAAACTAAAAATAATAGAAAAACTTTAAAGGAAAGAAACTTTGATATTTCTTGGATGTGTCACAGAAGCACACGTTTAATCATACAAACATATTAAACGTTTTCTAACTAGGAGAAGAAGTGTTAATAAAAAGCACAGGTAACCCAGTTTAGACTAAAGGAAACCAGACATCAAATACAGTTTATAAGCAAAGCATAAAGAAAGTTAAATTATCACAAAATCTATACGTGCAGGTGGTAGACACAACATCAAAACATGCATATGGTGAAAAAGCAATGTGATTCAATAGCAAACTAGTATTTCTTACCTGGCAAAGAAGAATTTATACAACCCCACACTTCTCCCTGAAAAGTAAAATGCAATTAGGCAAAAGTAATTCTACAGAATAAGAGAGTTTCTAGCAGACACAAACCAGCATTTTTGGCATTTTTGCCCTGGGTTTTAAATATGCTATTGGAAGAACTCTTATATCTAAAACATCTTTTGAAGAAACGCTATGTAATATAAGTTGAGTACCACTCATTTGACAAGAAGGCTGTGATCTACAGAGTACAGAATCAATAGCAGAGGTTTTGTAGGTGCAGAACACACTGTGATTACCTGGAATATGCTAGCTAGTCAGCTTTCTCCACCAGTGTTTAGAGAACTAAGTAGCAACTGTTTAG
The DNA here is from genome assembly GCA_031468815.1 of Morus bassanus. Lineage (NCBI taxonomy): Eukaryota > Metazoa > Chordata > Aves > Suliformes > Sulidae > Morus > Morus bassanus. The sequence goes on along the minus strand of CM062567.1, from coordinate 64,317,283 downwards.
ACCAAGAAAAAGATTTATCTAGGACCAAGACCTGTGGAGAAGCTTACTGCCCTAGCACTCCTTTCCACCAGCTTAAAAAAAACTCAAACACCACATATAACCACACACAAAACAAAAGAAAAAGGTTTTAAGGTATGCCAGAGACCAGAGAAACGTAGCTTCAGGGAAAGACAGGTATATGAAAGAAAGAGTTGTATAAGTGAAGTTCACTAACATGAAAAGTAACAATAGGGATCTGTTGGGTTCATCCCAACTGCAAAGCAGGTCCTAAGCACAAGGTTCTGCTAAATGACCTAGGTGGCTGATAGTATTAGGCAGAAGAATTCTGTAAATGTGTTTTTTTTTTTTTTTGTTTGTTTGTTTTTGTTTTTTGGCAGAAGAGGAAAAAAAAGGTGAAGAGCTTACCAAAGAGTTGTTTGTCTCTCTCTCTCATTACTGTTATTACTGGGACTCCTAGCCAAGCTGACTACAGGGGATTCTTTACACTGGGGCTCGTATAAAAGAAACCTCAGGTCAGACACCGATCTGCCACAGGTACTTATGTTACCCACCCAATAAAAGTTCCAAATGTCCTGGAAGAAAGAGGTTTAGGCAGCAGAGGAAGAATTTCATCTAAGGTAAGAATTTTAGTTCAACTGTCAGAAACAAGTACATCTCACAGTTACAGTGGGTGCGCTGTATTAGAAACCTGAAGAATTAAAAGCTACGGGAGTTGCTATACACTGTATGCTAGATGTTTAACATCCTACAACTGGAGTCTTACAACATTTAGACAACATGATCACACACCAAATGACAAGAGTACAGAAAAGCCTTGAAGGACTACATTTTAATATTTTAGTACACTGTTACTGAATTCACTATTTTTTAAGTAAGCACTAGGAAAACCTTAATTAGATGAAATCGGACAAAAATTCTGCAGAGTAAGAAGGCAAGTGACAAGTCTTAAGGGGTATATTGGGTTTACATGGCAAGGTTTTTGTAGCGGCAGGGCTGCAGGGATGGCTTCTGTGAGAAGATGCCAGAAGCTGTCTGACAGTGCCAGTTCCAGCCAGTTCCAAGATGGACCCACGGCCAGCCAAGGCTGAGCCCATCAGCAATGTTAGTAGCACCTCTGTGATAACATAATTAAGAAAGGGAGAAAACTGCTGCACAACAGCAGCAGCTGGGAGACAGGAGTGAGAATACGTGAGAGAGAGAACCCTGCAGACACCAAGGTCAGTGAAGAAGGAGCGGGAGGAGGTGCTCCAGGCACCAGAGCAGAGATTCCCCTGCAGCCTGTGGTGAAGACCATGGTGAGGCAGGCTGTCCCCCTGCAGCCCACGGAGACACACTGGAGCAGATATTCACCCTGCAGCTCCTGGAGGACCCCATGCCGGAGCAGGTGGATGTGCCCTGAAGGAAGCTGCAGCCCACGGAGAGCCCACACTAGTGCAGGCTCCTGGCAGGACCTGTGGCCCTGTGGAGAGCAATCCATGTTGGATCACGTTTGCTGGCAGGACTTGTGGCCCCATGGGAGATCCACACTGAAGCAGACTGTTCCTGAAGCACTGCACCCTGAGGAAAGGATCCATACTGGAGCAGTTCGTGAAGAACTGTAGCCCGTGGGAAGGACCCACACTGGAGAAGTTCATGGAGGACTGCCTCCTGTGGGTGGGACCCCATGCTGGAACAGGGGAAGAGCATGAGGAGGAAGGAGCAGCAGAGACAACATGCAATGAACTGACCACAACCCCTGTTCCCCGTCGCCCTGTGCCACTCAGGGGGAGGAGGTAGAGAAATTGGGAGTGAAGCTGAGCCCAGGAAGAAGGGAGGGGTGGGGTGAAGGTGTTTTTAGATGTGTTCTTATTTCTTATTATCCTACTCTGACTGTTTACTTGGCAATAAATTAAATTAATTTCCCCAAATTGTGCCCGTTTTGCCTGGGATGGTAACTGGTGACTGATCTCTCCCTATCCTTATCTCAACCCATGAACCTTTCTCATATTTCCTCTCCCCCTGTCCTGTTGGGGAGGGAGAGTGGTAGAGCGGCTTTGGTGGGCCCCTGGCATCCAGCCAAGCTCAACCCACCACAAGGGGCCTTAAATGAAAGTGTGGAACATGTTCTTTTAAGACAAAATGAAAAGTTCAATTCAAACACACTGAAACAGCAACCCATATTGTCATGCAACGATTCTGTCATCACAGGAATTTGTGACTTTCTAAAGTTGCAATGGATCTGTATCTAATGATCTAAAACTGTCCTCCTCCGTATCTGTGGGAGTTTCCCACTTAGATAAGAGTCAAAGTCAGCTCAAAAGAAAAGGGTAAAGAGCTGCTACTTCTACTAGTTCCACCCCATTGATTCAGCTGACTTCCTTTCTTTCATGAGAAGGTTAATGGTTGGACTTGATGACCTTAAGAGTCTTTTCCAACCTAAATGATTCTGTGATTCGAAGATAAAGTCACCTCTTGTGTTGGCAGTTACTCTACCACCTAATACCAGGCAATACCCTTTCTATCATATTACCTAAAGGAATATAGACAACACCAACGTCTGTAACCAGTGCTCCAGAAAACAGACCATCTGATTAAATTCATAACCTTGTCGCTCATCTGTGCAATGTCACTAGAAAACCTCTCCAATAAAGACAGGTGGTATCCGAAAACAGCAAATATGGTATTTAAGTTGAACTGTTAACTATTTTATATCTAGATATCTTTTAAAAAGTTTATAACTATTACCAGTTCAGTGATATTAATTTAAGATACATACTGGACAGTAAACTTGCCATTTATAAAGACTGTAATTGGGAGTGAAAAAAATCATTGTGTTAATAATTTTCCCCCTTTCAGATACTCTCCAATCCCGTCTTCTAAAAATGCACTCCTCTACTATAGAGATAGATCCTACTCTTCCTATCAGGGAACATAAGATAAAGAAAACCAGTACCAAAACAAATGCTATTCACCACTTTGATATGTCTTCATGCCACAGATTTTACTCATACCACTAGCCTCCCACAACTTTCAAGACCTTAAAGCTGATGATCCACAGAAACAAAACATTGGAAAAACATACTTCTGACACACAGGAGAAAGGGATCTATAAGCAAACATGCTCTTGCAAAGTTGCTTATAAAATGTTGTTCTCAGATTTACTACTACACGTTGCCCATTTGAGCTGAGTGCATGTTTTAGGCTAGCTGGAAACAGCATTGATACTGTTTAGAAGTAACAAAAATGACAAGAAGAAAGCAGACCTTTCTGACAGCAAATGTGTTGAGATATTCTAAGTTGTCAAGAGATAAGACTCCAGAATTTACAGTCTGAATGATTGTGCTTATCTCTTCCCTGCCTCTCTAAGACAGGGAGCAGATTACATTCTTCATTATTTTTGTGATACACTACAGAACTTTTAGGAAACCATAACCTTAGTTATCCAATAAAGGCATTACTTCAGGTTGTCAGATATGGCCATAAACCATTCAGAGCAGCTAGGAGGGTCTCCTTGCCTTAGCCCAACTAAGACCTCACAGCTTTGTCCCATACACAAGCTAGAACGCATAATCTAGTTTAAGTCGGTGCCATCAACATCCAAGTGACAATCACCCAACACAATTTTTTACAACATAGGTCAGATTTTCATTGCATTTCATAGCTTACACAACCAGGATACCTAGCAAAATTGGCAAGTCCCATCTTATTGCAAGTAGTGTAATATATATTGGCTTTACAACAACAACAACAAAATCCTATTCTGAGGATCAAATCTCATTATAAGAATTTTTCTAGTCCTCATAACAAGGAAGAAAAAGCTTGAAGACATACACACATGTTCTAGCAGCTCAAAATTCAGTGAGTAAATAAAATACAAGTAATTTTAAAACTTTATTTTTGCAAGCAAAACTTTGTTAATATAAGATTAGTTGTTTCGTTTCCTTTAATTAAAAACTAGCAAGCCTTACCATTGATTCTGGACAATACTCAGGTGCTCGCTGCAGTAAGTGCTTCAAACGGGAATCACTCTTGGAAGACAAAATCTGTTAGAAACAAAACACACCTTAGAACCTATAGAATGTAACTATACATTGAATACTTTTTTCAATTGATTTTATCAGTTTTAGTTTTACTACCGTCTACCCTTAGACAACTTTGGCCAACAGTTAATATGGAAACAGTGCAAAGTTAAGATTTTCTTTTCTATATCTATAGTCTTTCAAATATGTTCCACTTTTTATGAAGAAGGAATTTTTATATTTAGAAGTGAATGAGAATTTCCTCCTCAAACACTTCAATCAAAAATTTTCTATTGAATAGGCAGTATGAAAAACATAGAAGATTTCTGCCCCACATACCAAAATATTATACAATTCTATTTACTTAATTAACCTTCTGCTACATGTTACATAACCTCAGGCAACTAAACTCCTTCCAAAAAACCCTGAAACAAGTAATGTTTGTGGAATAAAGATAAATAGAACCTAGATTAGTTAAACAGACCATCAAAACTAACAGGGGAATGAATACTACCCCCAGCAGAGCAAGATCAAGTTAAGCACCACCTAAGCAAACTGAACGTCCAGAAGTTCATGAGACTGGATGGGATGCCAACTGAAGATGTTGAGAAGCTAGCCACTGTCACTGCAAGGCAGCTTTGCTACCATTTTTGAAAGATCGTGGTGACTGGATGAGGTTCCTGATGATCGAAAAAAGACAAACATCATATCCATTAGAAAGGCAAGAAGGATAACCTGCGGAATTACAGGCTGTTCAGCCTAACCTCACCCCGCAGGAAGACTGTGGAACAGATCCTCGCAGAAGCCATGTCAGATCACATGAAGGACAAGAAGGTGATTGGGAAGAGTCAGCACAGGCATACCAAGAGCAAATTTAGCCTGACATCTTTCCATAACAAAAAAACTGGTTTAGTAAAAGAGTGGAGAACAGCGTATGTTGTTTACCTTGACTTTAAAAAGGTTTTTGCATGGTCTCCCACCACATCTTTAGAGCCAAACTGGTGAAACATGGATGGGATGGGTGGGCTACAAGGTGGGTGACAAACTGCCTGGACAGTAGGGCTCAAAGATTAGCAGTCAGCAGTTCAGTGTCTAAGTGTTGGCCACTTAGAAGTGGTATAATATACGAGTCAAACCAATACTGTTAATGGCTTTACTAGCAACACTGTCCGGACAATGGGACAGGAAAAGTCCTCAGCAGGTATGCAGATGAGCCTAAACTGGGAGCTGTCATCAATATATTGGAGGGTGGAGATGCCACTCAGATGCGTTTCAACAGGCTGTAGCAATGGACTGACAGAAAACTGAAGCCGTTTAACAAAGGCAAACACAGAATATTGCATCTGAAATGGAATAACCTCATGCAACAGTACAGGCTGGGTGCTCACCAGTTAGAAAGCAGCTTTTCAGGAAAGGGTGTTGGGTCCTGGTGGATGACAAGTTGAACATGGGTCAGCAGAGCACCAATGCACTACTGAAAGCTAACAGCATACTGCATTTATTTAGCAACAGCACTACCAGCAGGTTAAAGGAAGATGACCGTTCTCTTCTATTGGGCACTGATGAGGCAACGTCTGTAATACTAAACCCAGTTTCGTGCCAACCTTGTGCAAGGAACATTATTGATGAACTGCAGAGAGTCCAGCAGAAGGCCACAAAGGATGCTGGACTTTCGACATACCAAGACAGGACAAAGTAAAAGAATCTGTTCAAACTGAAGAAGGGTTAAGAGGGAACAGGAGGAATCTAAATTCCTGTCTTCCAGTACCTGAAAATGGATTATAGAAGAGACAAGTCAGACTGTTCTCAGAATTGCACAGTGGAAGGATGAGCTGCAAAAGTAACAAACTGCAGCAAGAGAAATTCTGACTGGATGCAAAGGCAAAAAAAATCTTCACCATAAGAGTAGTTAAGTGCTGGAACAGATTCCCCAGAGAGGCTGTGGAAAGCCCATCCTTGAGGATATTCAAAACTTGACTACCAAGATCCTGAGCAACCTGATTTAATTTTGAAGCTAGCACTCTTGGAGCAGGAGGTTAGACAAAGTGACTCTTCCAATTTAAATTATTTTGCATAGCTCTATTTGGGAAGAAACTTACCTTATTGACTTTCATACACAATTCTGAATCATGTAAATTTATCTTTTTTCCCCAGGTGTCTTTCAGACCATTTTGTAGTGTTGCTCAACTCATTTCCTTACAACAGTAGCAATATTTTAACAGTTCATTACAAGATACCCTTACCTCATCAATCTTTTTGGTGTTTTTGTAATTGTTATTGTTTTTTAAAGTTTCATGGAAGTGTTAATGTAAGTTGAGCTCTCAGCACATTTTAAATTGTCTTCTGGCCCCACATTAATCATGTTTTTAGTTCTTGTTCCTTTAGCAGTCCAAGTAAGTAAACACTTATAAATTAAAACAAGAAACTGGGCAACCAACGGGACAGAAACAGCCCTATTAATGTGGGATATGAAACTGGAAATTACAGGAATAACTGAAACATGGATGCATTTCAAATCTTTCAGAAGGAGAAATACATTACAGTCTATTCTAAATCTGCAACACGATAAACTCATGGAAAGAAAACCAAGAGAACAATAGTACTGGTTTCAGAAATGAGAGCAAGAAAGGAACTGCAGTAGTATTTGGGGTCTTCCGGGGTCGTAGAATAATAAAATAATTGAGGTTGGAAGGGATCTCAGAAGATTATTTATTTCAACATCTTACTCAAAGCAGGGTCAACTATGAGGCCAGACCATGTTGCTCAGGGTTTTGTCCAGTAAGGTCATGAAAACCTCTGAGGATGAAGAATGCACAGCCTCTGTGTTTTCATGGTGAAAAAGTTCCTCCTTACAACCACCTAGAACTCTCTAGTTTCAATTTATGACTGCTCTCACTTGTTCTCCCACTATGTACCACTGTGAAGAGCCTGGCTCTGTCTTCTGAGCAATCTTATTACAGTTATCGGAAGGCTGCTCTGAGGTGCTCCTTCTTCCCCAGGCTAAAGGCAGTTCCCTCAGCCTCTCCAGAAGAGGCATGTGCTCCAGTCCCCTGATCACCTTGGTGACTCTCTGCTAACTTGTTCCAGTCAACTGATGTCTTTCTTGTAACAAGGGGGACAAAACCAGATACAGTATTCTAGATGTGGTCAGCAAGTGTTGACTAAGTGGGGAGAATCATTTCTCTAGACATAGAACAGGCTATGGTCCTGTTAATATAGCCCAGAATGCCTTCTTTATTGTTGGGGCAAACTGCTGGCTCATGTTCAGCTTGCTGGCTGTATACTAGTACCCCTGGGTCCTTTTTCAGCAAATCTGCTCCCTAGCGATCAATCTCCAACTCATATTGTGGCACGCAATTCTTTCTTCCCAGGTGCAGGATTTTGCATCTGTCCTTACTGAATTTCATAAAGTTCCTATTGGCCAATTCCTTCCATCTGTCGAGGTCCCTCTGGGTGACAGTCCTGCCATTAAGATTACCAACTTTTCCTTCCAGCTTGGTATTGCCTGAAAACTCAACAAGAGTGGAATCTGTTGCCTCCTCCAGGTCATTAATGAAGATGTTAAACAGCACAGATCCCAGGACAGACCACTTTGGTAGTCCACTTCTTATTGGCCTGCAGACAGAGTAGGACCCACTAACCTCTCTCTCTGAGCGTGATTATCCAATAAATTTTTTTTACTCATCTAGTTGTCCATCCATCAAAACCATATTATCCTAAAATGGATACAAAAATATTGAGGGAGGCAGTGTTGAAAGTCTTGCTGAAGTCAACACAACTGTCATCAACTTCTTTCCCCTCACCCAGAAATCCAGCCTTATTATCAAAGGCAGTCCTGACTTCTCTGTTCAGCCAAGCCAGACTCTTGAAACATTAACATGTTTTCCTGAGGACTGGGATGGACTATTCTTACGCTTGGAGGAGGATCTGGATAGAGATCTCTGGAACAGTACAGAGATGAATGCTGCCAGGAACCTTATCATTGTGAAACTTCCCAGAAATAAACTTAGGAAAAAAATGTCAATTAAAGAAACACAGGCCCACTTATTCCTTGTTACAGTATCTGACAGACTTAATCAAATAATCACTAAAAGGAGATGATACTGAAACTAAGCTTGGAATAATACTTTCTAAGAATGCAAAATAATTAGGTGTTTGAATCATTTTAGTTGACAAACAAATCTGTAATCCAAGTTTTCTTCCTCAAAGGGCTTACTTAAAGTAAGCTGAATTACTAGTTAACTGAATTCCTTACTCTTCATCAAGCCTTCTTCCTTAACCAGCAGGATCAAGAACACCACCAGGTCTCCTTGTGCCCATCACCCTAGCCCCTGGGCTGTAGTTACCTTTTACCTATGGAAGGCCTCCCTCAATAGTATCACTGGTGTCCATGTAGATGAGCAGCCAATGGGTAATGGTCTGAGGGTCAAAAAACCCTTGCAATTTCTGCAACATCCTAGATCTGAAGCCCTAAAAAAACAAACCACCACACAGCAAGTCTCATCTGCAGATGAGTGCCTCCGTCCCCTGCAGAAGGGAGTCTTTCTCCTAGTGGCACTGTTTGCAACCAGTGGATTAGGCCAAGATGGCTCCCTGATGGAGCTTGTTCCTCCTCACCTGTTCTAAGGCCCCAAATCTATTCTGTAAGTGCATATCCAAAGACAAGCCAAGAAACTTCTTCCTACTGTCAGGAGTCAAAAACTTTCAGTCTCCACCAAGTCTAGCCTCTGGCCCTCCTTCTTTCCACACAATGCATAGTTCAGGCTATTGTCCTCGCAGGTTCTCCATGAAGAGCTTGTCTAGCTCCCATTTACACAGAGGCAATGCTTCTATCCTCAGCTTCTTTATCTGGCAGTTCAGGAAGCTGACCAGGGCACGACTCCCACAATTTAAGTACCACTGACTCAAGGACAGACACCATCCTTTCCCTGCAGCCCAAGACTTGGATGGACACATCCTTCCTCAAGAAGTCCCTCTGGGTCAAGACCTCCAACATGTCATGAGTAGTTGGCCCAGCCAGTGCCGGAGACTGTCCTGCTGGACACAGCAGGTACACACAATCTCAAGCTGTACATCTGCACCTCCTGCTGGCCCTCTCCACAAGAAACATCTGTGTTAATGCCCAAATTCCTGTCTGTGCACCCTGGTCACTGGCATTGCCTAAGCATCAGTTAAGGAGAAATACGGGACACAAGCCTGCTCTCTCCCTGCTGTCCCTGGCAAGCAACTTCAATGTATGATGGCTCAAACTACCAAGTCTAAATAAATTATCATGTCAGGATGGTACAGTGTGGTGGTACAGACAAGGCAACAAATGCATGGCAAATATGTTAGAAAAGGTGTTTGGAAAGATGGAAAAAAGCAAATCATTCAGCCAACTCTGTTCCCTTAGAGTCACCTCCCATGTATGTAAACCTTCATCCTACAAATTTTATGTTTGAGACAAGGGAGTAAGTATCAAATAATACATTCCAAAATGGATTCAACAAAGACAAAGAATTTGAATCGTGCTGCACAAAACAGTTAAGTTACAGAACACGAAAATCAGTAGAAAAATAGTAAATGGCACCTTCAGCCAGTTTGTTGGCCTATATCAAAGGGTCATTCAGAAAATGAGGCTACCAGCCTGATCTGAGGTAACTAAGACAGCTCCTTATAGAACAATTTGCAGGGCACCAGTCTTGCTTTAGACCTCTCACCACAAAGATTCTGAACATACTGATTAGCTGAGTAGAAAGATATCATCCAGATGAGGCAAAATCAGAATATCTTACAAAAACCACAGAAAACTTTACACGATAATTAGAAGCAGTATAACAGAAATGGGATGAAATCTGACAGTAAAAAGCTTAAGGCCTTTCATGAAGAGCTAATGGGAATTCACATGATAAACTGGGAACTTCAAACCAATGGAAGAGAAGAAAGAATTGGACAGATTATTCCAAATGCCTTCTCAATGCAGCTACTAAACCTGCCAATTAAATTTGTTTATATACAGGAATGGACATCTTTCTCTTACTTACACGTAAGTTTTAACACAATTTTTAAGACTGAGTGCTATACTTTTGTTTATTATACCATGTACAGTTTTGCTTACCTGTATTCAAAGAGATAAACTTATGCTGGAAGGGCTGCAAGAATAATTATAGGAATTGAGAGACTATCTTACGCCAAGAGACTGCCAGACTTTTCCTTGTTTGGCCTACCAATAGGAAAGCTGAATGGGGATTTTGTTGCATTCTATAAATATATCAGGGAGGGAGAAGTGCAATTTAAGCTAAAAGTTTTGTCAGTACAGTCACAGATAAACCTAATCATAACCAGGTTTAGTGCTTGAATAGCCCCAAAGCAGGTAATGAAGACAAGAAAAGGGGGCAGGTATGATGCAAAGCCACAATTTTAATATAAAAATTGTGTATATGTGTATGCATGCTTTACTGATTGTATAAATTTTTATGTATATAAATTTATACAAATACACACACACACAAAGCTGTACAACATACTATCCAAAGGTACAAATCTAAACATAAGTTGTGAAAAAATATTTTCCAAGCTTGAATTTAGCACAAACAGCTCTTTGTTATTACCTTATGAACAGAGTAAGCAAGCAGATTTTTGCTGGATTCACAAAGCCATATATCATAATCAGTAACTCAGATGCTTAGCTAAGAAACAAGAACTGGCAGGAAGAAAGAACAGTATCAACATCTTGTTCTTCATTATAAATTCAAAAAAACTTGGAAACACACAAGATCCAGAAACTGGGTAAGATACCTTCACTGCTCCCAATTTCCTAACATGCTTATCACTTCTTGACCAAATCCTGACTTTAGATTTGTATCTCTATTTCTCCTCAATTTCAGCAGAACCTGTTTTCCACTATGAGAGGGAAGAGGACTACAGTTTTAAACCTTTAAGTTCTCATTTAAATAACAATAATATTACATCTCATGATTCGCACATAGTATTCACACAGAAAATGGTTTGCTTGTAACCCTAATCCTGCTACAGTCATTGTCTAAAGGTGTGATTTTAACTCTGAGGGATAAACCAAATTTAAAACAAGCTTACCTGTTCACAAACATCACGGCACATTAAGTTGTCCTTTGCATGGTAACAACAAGACAAGCCTATGGAAAAGCAGGGGGAGGGAAAAACATTTAAAAGGCTTGAAGCATTTAACTATCATTTCTGAACAGAAGCGCCCACTTGATGGCCTACCAGGACGATTTGTCTGGTCCACAGATGACTGTGAGAAATTTTCCTTCCCAGAAGGCAAAAAAGAACATAAGAAATTTTTGTTCCAAAGTTGACGCAGATCCGTTCATCGGGTCTCACAGAATTATCCCTGAACGCTCATCACTGCCACCAAAAGGAGATCCCGCTCCCCTTCCTTCTGCTTCTAGCCACATTTCTGCTGCTTAACTTGCACTAGCTTGGCACCTGCCAAATTCCTTCATGAGGCAATTCAGTTTATTAACCCAGGGGAAATAACAAAAAAAAAAAAAACAACCCAAAAAAACCCAAACCAAAACAAAACAGAAAAATAAAAAGTGAACAAAAAACCCACCAGAAAACTCTCTAGAGACTATATGCTTTTGTAAATTGAATCATGCCACAGAATCTGGAAAGTGTAAGAACCAGTTCGGAACAGGTGGAAAATCAGAGCAGGAAACCCTTTTCACACAGAGGTTAACACAGCTGTTCATTGAACTCTGGCTTCTTAAAAACTTGGAACAAAACCGTAAATTGCTTCACTAGTGATGGATGATTAGGAGTGGTTTTGCCTGACTAGATGGAAGTCATAAAGCAAACACAGATATGAACACATCAACAGGAAAACAAATTAGAACTGAAACACTGGGAAGTCACGAAACACCAAGGTTTAAAGCAGCATTTTTAACATTATACTTTGTGGTGTTTTGTTCCCTCTACCATCCAAATATTTCCTTAATTCAGAGTTAAGCTTGGCCAATATAAAATGAATTGCACAACTCCCTGTTATTCATTTTCATCCTCACTGCCCAGTGTCTGGAATGGTGTGAAAACTGACAGAGGTTTCCTTCAAAGCTTTTACTTCCACACATGCCTTCACACACAGGATCATTTAATGATTACGGATTTCTGCTCAGCTGTATCTGAACTACATGTCACACCGATACAAGAAAAAAGCAATACTGTACAATGATACCACATGTATAAATTTGTATTTCACAATACTTAGTTACTGAATAGATTTTGACTGAACCAATAAGAGGGATCTTGGGCATGAATGTCTTCATAATTTCACAGCTGACAAGTGTTTTCATCTGAAAGCTTATAGCTGTCACAAGAAGATAGCCAATTTAAAAAACAATAGAATCCACCACCACCAAACCCAAAATTCTCCAATATGGAAATGAGATTAAAAAAAAAAGGAAAGAAAATTTCAGCCTGAAAATGTTGAGGAACTGGAGGTGGGGGAGGAATAAATCAGTGAAAAGGTTGTCTGAAACAGTCACAATTTAAAACAACTACTACAGGATTGAACTATATTTTAATGCAGAAATCTATAATTCCTGAAGAGGAAAGAAGAGAAACCAAAGTAGGACTCGTAACTGGCGAATGTTTTCGTTAATAATTAGAAACAGCACAGCAAAATGCCTGTAATAAATGAGGGCAGCACCAAAAATCCTGCTTACAACACAATGAAATGAAAGAATGAAATTGTAAAATTGACTTTAATGGGTTTTTGCCCGTTTTCTACCATTACAGAAAAGGATTGAGATATGACACAGATGGTTTAAAAATCTTTCTGATTTGAGGGCTATACATGGGATCTTGCAGGTTTTCCTGCACCATGTTCTGTAAGCCGACTGTGCCAAGAATCAACTTCATCATTAGCACACTCCACCATGCTCAAACTTCAATTATTATTTCACCCAGCTGAAAAGCTTTGCTTTACACTTAGTCCTGTTATAAAGCCACGGTATTAGAAATATGTAAGAATAATAAAAAACATTAACTTTGAAGAACAGAGTTTTTCTTAAGGCACGAGTTGCACTTATTTTCAGAAACGTTTCTAAATTTCAGTGCCTATGCAATCAGATTGCAAGCACATGAACACACTGCTGGAGAAAACATTAAGGTTCACAGTGAAAAGTTATCCAGCAAATGAATTGTCATAAATAAAAAAAAAAAATCCAACCAAACATACTTAAACATAGGCTTTACTTGTAAACAGAAATACTGGCTTCTCAATCACATTTTCATTGTTTTGTTTTGCCCTAAGTCCCAAAAATTTTTCATTATATAAATTTTTATTGACAGTAACTGCTATATTTAAGAGACCCAAGAATTCAGAGTTCCCAACCTATAAAGAGAACTTACACTAGCTTAGATGACAATGCATATGTTTAACTGTGTACGTCACTATGATTTGAGTTCATGAATATCTTAGGCAATATTTTATTAAACGCTCCTTCACATAGATTATTTAATACTCTAAGACCTTTTATCCATTAGTTTTCAGTGGCTCTGAACCCTTCTATGATGAACTAACACACATCCAGGATAGTTCTCCTTCTCAATCACTTCCACTGCTGAGTTACAAATCTTATCAATTATACCAGAGAATGTACAATAAAGTAACAATATACTAAACTTTATGGTCGTTTAATTCCTTTTATACAAAACCCTAATCAATTGATGGTATCTTGAATTAGGAGCAAATTAAACTGGCCCAGAGTGATCTTTGATGCTTAAGCCAGAAATGGAAGTTATTAACCATATCTATTCCAGACACAATTCCTCAGTTCTATTTCCAGTTAACCTCTTCTGAAACATCTTATGACATCTCTTTCAGTTAGTCCCTTGCTTTCTCATTCCCACTTTCTCTAGTTTTACTACAAAACTTCCGGGTTTCATTTCAAAATTTTATTTGTGTGTGAAATATCTACACTTCTTCCTTTAATAAGATCTGCTGTCTCAATATGAGTAGTTTTATCAAAGGAAAGTTGGGCTAGGGTATGACATATTTAATTCCACTAGCTTTTCACTACCTTATTCCTAAAACCATGCCTCACTAGAAATCAGAACTATAGAAAAACAATGAAAGGCCCATAAATGCCTCAGTGATTGCAGCTTTCTGCTTTAAAGTATTACACATTTCGTATTTTCCACTCCCATGACAGCATTACCAATGTGATCTATTTATTAACAGCTATTTGCCGATACCAAATTTTTGGTCCTGTCAAGAAGTTATCTGCTCTCACAACTTTAATGCAGGAAAGCATTTTACCATTGTCCTTCTCTTTATTAAACATGTTGCCTTCGCTTTTTAAAAAATTCAATACCTTACTCAACACCATTCTTTTTACTGACAATGTCAGCAAAGCCACAGGGAATACGAGGGCTGCTCTGACATTTCATATGGCAATCCAGAAGTCAGGTTTGACCCATCTGGAGCAAGACACCAGGTCTTCTCCGTTTCAAACCACGACCTATTTACCTGTTGCTAGCACGGCAGCCAAAGACACAAGTCCCAGCCCCGAGCCACGTAACCCGGTGGGGTAACAGAAGGGGTCCATCCCCACGACGCTGCCAGCCAGGGGGGATGTGGGAAAGCCGGCCGCACCCCTGCATCGCACTCCTCGCCACCTCAGCTTCGTGAGCCCCCTCTCCCCGGCTGCCGGCCTTCCCTTCCCACCACGGTTTCAGGCGGGTGCTTTCCACAGGAGCGAGGGGGACGCGACAGACACCGCGACGGCAGCAGCGGGAACAAGACCGACACCAGGAAGGCGACGCTGCCGCTTCCCGGCAGAGCCCGGCGAGCCGCCCCGACCCGGCGGCCTCCCGCTCCCGCGGGGCAGGTGCGGGCGGCAGCGGCTGCCGGGCGTGTCCGCCCCCCCCCGGCTCCCGGCATCCCGCCCCCGGCTGCGGCGAGGCGGGAGGGACCGCGGCGCCGGGCCGCGCCCCATCCCCGCCGGCGACGCCGCCGCCCCGAGGCTTCGGCACCCCGCCGACGGCCTCGCCCCTGCGCCATGTTGTTGGAGAAGGACCCGCGGCACCGCCTCCCCGCCCCGCGGCTCGCTACTCACCCGCCGCCCCGGGGCAGAGCAGCGCGGCCGCCGCCAGGCACAGCAGGGCCCAGGGCCGCCGAGCGGCCGCCGCCGCCATGGCCCGGTCGCGGAGCGGCAGCGCGCGGAGGCGCCGAGCGACCCCCGCCCGCCAGACGGACGGGCTCTGACGCGGGCAGCGCCCCCCTCCCCCCGCGCCCGGCCCCGCGCTGCCGCCCGCCGCCCCCATTGGCTACGGCTCCCCCGCCAGGCCACGCCTCCCCCGCCCGGCCGCCGCGGACATTCCAGCCACCGCCGGCGCCGCGGGGAGCTGCCTCCCGCGCCCCGGGGCCGCGCCCCGCCCCCGGCCCCGCCCCCGCCCCGCCCGGGGTTGTAATATTTGCATTATTAATATATTTCCACACATTACTTTTAGAGTATTGAGTGTAAGCCTACTGTATAACACTGTTTTCTTCTTGAAATTATAGAATCATAGAACCGTTGCAGTTGGAAAAGACCTCTAGGATCATCAAGTCCAGCCGCCAACCCAACACCCCCATGCCTCCTAAACCATGTCCCAAAGTGCCACGTCCACACGTTTTTTGATAACACCTCCAGGGATGGTGACTCCACCACCTCTCTGGGCAGCCTCTTCCAAGGCCTGACCGCTCTTTCAGTACAGAAATTTTTCCTCATATCCAATCTAAACCTCCCCTGACACAGTCTGAGGCCATTTCCTCGCATCCTATCGCTAGTTACCTGGGAGAGAAGACCAACACCCACCTCACTACAACCTCTGTTCAGGTAGTTGTAGAGAGCGATAAGGTCTCCTCTCGGCCTCCTCTTCTCCAGGCTAAACAACCCCAGTTCCCTCAGCCGCTCCTCACAAGACCTGCTCTCCAGACCCTTCACCAGCTTCATTGCCCTTCTCTGGACACACTCCAGCACCTCAATGTCCTTCTTGTACTGAGGGGCCCAAATTTGAACACAGTATTTGAGGCATGGCCTCACCAGTGCCCAGTACAGGGGGACGGTCGCTGCCCTACTCCAAATTACTTTGTGTATGCAACCATCATGTGGGAGAAATTAACTGACCAGCACAAAGCGTATGCCACAGCCTGGGAAGGATGCCTGAGACTAGGAGGACACTCTCCAAGTAGAGACGAGGAGGCCGTCATGGCTGCAACATCCTGATTCATCAGCTCTCGGTGCTTACTTTATGCCAAGCGCTTGCTCCGGGTCAAGCTACCAAAGCACTCAGGCAGGTGTCGGCACAGTTTGAGCCCCCTGTGCCGCTGGGGATGGCTCGTGCCCAGGATGAAGGTGCCAGGCAGGGAAGCTGTCTCAGCTTCCCAGTGACAGCGTACATTCTTGCTACCCGTGCAGTTCCCCGCCTTCACTCACAGTGTTGCCTATGTGGGTTTCAGTTTGGGAAGAGAGCCTCAAATGCTCCGACCGGGCTGCTATCACTCTTGTTCTTCTTTAGCCTTTTGTTCAGGTTGTGTGGTGGTTGTTGGTTTTCTGTGTCTACGCTGCAGCCTGGGTCAGTGGCAAGACATTCCTATGCCTGGCAGCAGGAAGGCACTCTAACCTGTGGAGATTCAGTCCGCAGTGTAGACAGTTAGAAAAAAAAAGAGTCTGTAACTGAAGAAACCTCTGTACAGTAGGGCTACCACTGCAGTCTCTTTTCCCTGTAGAGATTAAATGATTTTTTTTTTTTTAATTCAAGAGAAATTAATTGTAAGCTATCCAATGAAGTCAAAGCAATCTTAAGTTACTGCTCATTTCACAGCTAGTAACTATTTTGACTCGAAGTGTGGCCATTCCAAGGTGACTGGATCAGCTTCTGACAGCTCCAGACTTCTGGGATGAGCACCTTAACATTCCATTATTGGATTTTCTGGCAATAGTAAAACAGGAACATTTTTAAGAACCCAGAAAATTCAGTATCCCACAAACTGCTTATATCCTTTTTCCAACTGGTCGTCCCAATGAACCCCTTCTCCAGTGACAGTCTGACAAGCTACCAAGCTATTAATAATGACTCCACGGTCTTCTACAGCCTGGAGAATCTGTAGGAAGCCAATGCTCTTTAATTCCAGTATCTAATTCATAAATGGTCCAGAAAAATCTCAAGACAATACATGAGAACGCTCCAATGAGAAGAAAAAGTTTTGTATCTTGTCTATCTGCCTATACTCCAGTATAAAGTGATTAAATTGTACTACTTCTTTATGGAGCAAAGCCATAAGAAATAACAGTACATTTAGTTGTATTTTAATCTGAAGTCTAATAAATAAAAGTTTTTGATGTAATCATGAATTCAAGAAACAGAAAAACGGCAAATATAACCTGATTATAGAAAAAAAACCCCAACACTTTTTACACCAGGACAAAAATGATGCTTATATGTAAGTATGCTTACATGTCAGTTAAATAGCTGGGCTTTTCCCCCCAAACCCAAGGTTAGCTTCTGTTAATTTTCTGCCTACTTTCTCGGGACTTAAAATTCATCATAGGCCCACGAGGTGGCAGCAGATCCAAAAGCAATATTAGCCAGATGGCCAAATTTGCGGGCTGGTTTAGTTCCTCTGAAAATACAAGGGGCCTGAACCGATTAGCTGCATTTTCCCCCACTTATGCTACATGGTTTAATTTGGCTCAGTTTTGGGTGAGGGTGAAGCCTGCTTCCCCTGAATGCCATTTATGTGCGAAGCCCTTATCAACAGTAATTTGCACCACACGCAAACAGGCAAAGAAAAGATGGTAGTACGTCTGGTAATTTAAAGGCTCTGCATTGTCACTCCAAGTCAACACCTCAGTTCCAGAGAAATAACTGAGACCACTAAAAGTATTGCCTTCACTTTAAAGCAGCAAACTGAACTTTGGAATAATATACGCTTTTAAATTTGGCTTTCAGTAAGGACAGTATAAATTTTAACCAAATTGTTCTAGAAAAAAGATTTTTGTTCCTTGGGAATTTGGGTGTTGAATCTGCAGACTACTGTTTTCCAGTCAAACCTTTTTTAAAACAGAGCCCATGTGGAATTGATTCCTACCCAATATTTAACAAGAGGTGGAATTTTTGGGCTTGGAATAATTAAATGCTTCAGTATAAAGCAGTTTGCTACAAAAATACTGCCAGCATACTTTTAAAGTCTGGTGATAAGACAGAAAACCTGCAAATGTATCTTGGTTTTTGCTGCTCCCGTCAACTGCTAAGGGAAAAGGAATACTTTATGCTGTATTTCTTGTTGCTTAGAATATAATAAAATCTGCTCATTCAGCTACATTTTTTTGTATTAGCTTGAATAGTTAGCTCATTATATTTTGTTCTGAGCACCGTTTGATCCTGCTTCCTTACCCTAAAAAATGCTGAAAAGTTAAAAGGTTTGACCATTACTCTGTATTTTATGTTGAAGTCTCCCTCAGAAATAGGTGAAGATTCTGACGTAGTCATGATCTGAATTACTGGTCCAAACATCCGTTCTACTGAAAGAGATCTGACCTGATCAGGATCCCCTCAGAAAGTAAAGTGATGCCACATTTTTCTTAAATCCAGAGAACCATATTGCCAATGTGGCATATCTCTATGTGTTTCAGCAGAGTACTCTCTGGACTGAAAATATACTGTCCTATATTTGAATTTAACATACTATTATATCTGGTTTACGATGTACATAAATTCTGTGCACCATAAAATTGGCTTCCCAACCTTTTAAGAACTTCCAAAACAGAAGCTACCCCTTTCAACACAGTAATTCATCAGGCAAAAGGCTGTTTCCACCTTGTATACCTTCTGTTTCTATTTTTATCTCATTACTGGAAGCCACTAGTATTTTCCTTCTTGGCACTTTCTAAAACCATTGTATTTTAGCTATGAAAACTTAAAAAAAATTGCTTTGCTGTAATTCTTAGGATAGCTACACCTTACAACTGGAAAGTCTACAACATTTGTAGACTTAGCCTAATTAGCATTAATTTGTCTAATCTGCGTATCAACAGCTAGATACCTGTATGATAAGCCAGTGCCAGATTTTTAGTGCATGTTGTATAGCTTTCCTGTGCTGAGGCTTGTTCTGTTTGATCTCTTTGTTGGAACTAGGTAGGGCTTTACAGCTACCTCAAATGCATCTGTGTGTGCCCTGGTGGGAATTGTGGGACCAGCTGTGGGACTGTCCCTAACAAGCTGCTAGCTAGTAAGTGAGGCTGTTGCCTGTTTCTTCAGGCTAAGGATGGATTGCCACAAGAAAACCTCTTTCAAAGAGATTTTGTTCTTGTTCAGGCAAACCTTAGCTACTTTTATTTTTCTCCATTAGATCTCAGGCAGCATTTTACAGCTGACTTTCCAAATAATGAATAAGAAAGATTATTTTCTTTTCAAATTACTTCACTTTTTTAAAACCAGAAAGCTAGAATGTGTTTTTTTTCATAACAATTATATTAAAAGGTAAAACACAAATAGAAAAGCAAGGTTTGGTGGTTGCTATTGCACATATCAGAAGCAGCGTGCAGTTACACTGATAAAATAAAGTTGTATATAAAGCAACACAGGTATGAAATTAAAGCCCATAAAGATGTACATTAATGGTAAATACAATGTCTGCAATTAATTTTAAGCAAGTTGAACATGTGGTGCATATTAGAGTTCATAAAATCTTGCCGTAGGCAAATAATTATTGTTGCATACATCGAGTCTGGAAGGATAGCCAAATGAAAGTGATTAAATAAATGTGGAGTATATAATTAATTACAATTTGCTATGAAGGTAATAAAGAAGTAAATAAGATTCTGTCATCATCAGTGGGCATAAGTTAAGAAACTATTCTATAGTTTTGGAAACGAATTTGAAATAGATTTCATGTTCGCCAAAAGAGGCAGTTTTGATGTTCATAAGAGGTACCATAAAAAAAATCTGGCTCTGCTTTACATTGCATAATTCTTCTCAGCAGAGCAAATGACCTGAAACCAAAGTCACCTGTCAGTCTAAATTTTAAACCCCTGAAATCAGTTATGGGATTCAAGACATGTCTACTTCTCTTCAAATAAGAATGCTGAGTGAAGTAAAATATACTTCGTGGTAACAGAGCTTATGAAATGGGTAATGTAATAAGATTGTGGACTGGTGGAAGCATCAAGACCATTCATTCTCTTTGACATAGCAAAACTGCGTCAGTAAAGTGTAATTACCATGTCCTTCCATGTTAAAGAAGGTGATGCTAAAAATAATACCTAAAAAGAGGTCACCAAGATACATTTGCATTTATGCTATTTGCTCAGATGCTGTTTACTCTCTATACTGCATTTTATGCTCTAGAGTCTTTGTACTCTGTACTCTCTACAATGGAGTTATGTATTATTGTCACTGTATCAGTTCGCTGCCTTCTAGACTACTGTATGTAGGCCAGGATTGCTAGCAAGTGTGTGGTGTACTTTCATGTAAAAGGCTCTCTAATGGGATGGAAGATCATTTTAATTTGACTTCTGGAATAATATTAAGGGACTGATAGAAGAAAAAAGGGTTTGGTTTTTTTTCAGTTTGAGAAATGGGAAATAAAGGAAACTATACTGGAAGATTCTGGAGTTTGGGGAGTAGAAAACTGATCCCTTCAAAATGTGGGAAATGAGTATTTCAAATGGAATCATGTTCAGTCCAGTCAAATCCTTCAACCATCTTAATGATCTAAATCTAAATCTAAACTCAAGTGTCTAAATATAAAGTCTGACACACCTCTACCATAGTAGAGATGGGCCATGCTCATGCCAGTCGAAATCCTATCTTCCTTCTGGCCTTGGCTCACTATCCAAAAGGAAAAATAGCAGCATTTAGTAAGTGATGACATCACTTTGAATAGAGATAAAATGGATATTAATTTTGCTTTTCAACTCAGGCTTCAGTATCAGCAGTGCATCTGCCAGTGTATCATAAGCATGGGTTGGAGATAGAAAAGAATGTGTTGAAGAACATGGAGAATGCCATATGGAAATTCTTCTGTGGATTATCCCACTGAACCATCGAGTCATGTATAGGATTAGTTACTTGTCCATATGGTGTTTAATGACCAAACTGCTGTTGGAATATTTTCCAAAGGTTGTTTTTATGTTTTGCTGTACTATGGAATTGTGTTAAAAATTACATCATAACCTGCACCTAAAGTGAGATAGATATTTTAAAGCACCCAAAGAGCTTTATACATTTTCCTCCACATTTTAGCAATTATAATACTCTCTCAATTAGTAATCTTTGAAGAACTGTGTGTAATTCATTCACTGCTATACATATATTTCTGTATGAACACAGTGTGCAAGCTTTGCAAAAATGGGTGTGGGCGGTATGAAATCATTTATGCTGCTAATTGACAACTATGCAGTTGCTTCTAGCTTCAAACAGAAGAAAAATCAGTGTAGACTAGCAGATAAAATAAAAAAGAAAGGGGAAGGCATAAAATTCCATTTTTGCAACCAGTTTGTGTCACACTATTTAAATCAGTTTTAGTTAAGCTAGCTAAAACTAATCAGTTTTAGCTAAAATTATTTTATTCTTGTTATTCCATACATTAGCTAGCAAGTTATGTCAAGATGACATTATAATTATGTGAATTACAGATCAATGCCTATTCACATTTGTAGCTACACTTGAGTGATGTCTGTGAATTAGGGTAGAACTTTGCTAGTATGCATTCAACCGAATACTTCTAAAAATACCTTGATAAAAAAACGTCAAAAAGTGCTTTACTTATTCTAACTTCTGTAACTTTTTGTAATAAAAATATATATGCATAATGTGAAGGAATTTGTTAGATAACTCTGATGTCTTTGCTAGGAAAGGAAAAGCCACATGCGTCTGGAGAACAGAGAAATGGAGTAACAGGTTTTGATGAGAACAAAATGTAGTGCACTGGGACACAGCAGCGGGGTAGGGAGAGCGAGTGCTGCCCGCAGGCTCCTCGCTTGAAGTGAGCTGGCTGAGTTTATCCTGTGGCCACGGGCCACATGCAGCACATCACAACCTGCACCTGCAGGAAAAAATATATTGACTTCTTAGAAGCATGTAAACATTGTATATGCTTCATGCTTCTGTTTCCTGGGTTCCTTTGGCACCTGCTTCTTCCTCAATCCTCAGCTGTCCTGGTGGATTGCCATCCTCCAAAGCTCAGCTCCTCCAATGGAACAGAAGGAGGATGTGGGTATCGATGTCCAAGACAAAAGCTATGAGCCCCTCATCTTTCTAGGTGCCTACACTCTTCTCAGGGAAAGCCTGAAAATAAATAATCTTTCAAAAATGTAATGAAGTCCTACACATTGCATCTTAAAAGGAGAAAATGAAGAAGTAGCTTGGTTTAAAAATGTTCTTTCTAGTGTCCAATAGATGAATCAAGTAATACTTTAGTGAGTCAAAAATTAAATTAAAAGTGATGCCCTTTAGGTGTACCTATATACCTTACATGCACTACTATGTTTTAACCCAGTAAATAGCAACTAAGGAAGAAAATAATGAGATGAAAGCTAGGGAAGGGGGAACTGTCAGTGTACTGTATCAAGCTGCATTTTAAACATCATGCATTTTTAGAAGTACAAGAGTGTTTTCAAATTGGAACATAAGTTTTATCTTTAAAGTACTTATAGGTTCTGAAAGTCATCTGATGTGGTTTATTGCTGTTCTGTAAATCCTAGCTTTGAAGATATGACAAAAATATGTTTAGGAACACAATCCTAAAATAGTACTTTAAATTCTTCTGCAATTCCTAAAGAAAAAGCTATTTTTAAATTAACTTTTTTTACTTATTTTTTTCAACAGCTATGGCTACACTTATCCAGCAATAGTAGGAACAACAAATTGCTAAACCAACAACTGAAATTAAATTAACCTCATAACTATACCATTAATAACAGAAGGGAAGTCTGCAAAATGCTAATATGGTCATTTTGCTGAAAGTTGAAGATTACATTAAAAAAAATTTCATGAGAACAGCATGCTGGGGACCTGCAGAATGCAGCAGCAGCGAGGCTGCTGCAGCTCCATGCCCCCGGGTCCCACCAGTTGCAGGACTGAGCACCTCTTCCCAGTGGGCACGGGCAGGGACACACACAACACCACAGCAAGAAGTACTCAGCATGCACACACAAACGGTATGGACAGCCTCATCCTGCTCCCCCTTCTCTGGCTGATCAGGAGGGAGGCCTGTTAGTGGTAAACCTCTACGTGTATGTACAGTGCAGATCCCTCCAGCAGCCGGGCTTAGGCAGTCTATCCAGCAGCTGCCCCTGGATCCTCATGCCTGCCCAACCACTAGCACCTGGGCATGCGAGCTCCCACAGCTTGCAGCCCCACTTCAGCTGCTGGTAGAGGAGCTCCCACCCCATGCACACACCAGCACGCAGGCACACATGCTCTGGATCCCTCCAGTAATTGGGCTTAAACACACAGAGCATCCAGTAGCTGGTCCTGCATCCTCTCTCTCCCCAGTTGCCTCCTGCACAGATACACACATACCAACTGGTCTCCCAGTCAACCCATACCTTATAGTTGCTCCAGCAGCTGGCTGGGACCTGCTGGGGTTGGCTCTGGCAGCCACCTCCTCCAGGAGTCCCACCAGCAAAAAGGCACACACGTACCTGGCTCTTAGGCCGCTTGACCTACTTGCCAACAAACCCAGCCTGATCTTCACTAGTGATAACTCCCTCACATACACACCCTCTTCTCCTCCAGCTGCTGCAGCACAGACACATGGGCCCTGCTGCCTGTGGCCCAGCTCCACTTGCTGGCACTTGTACCTCGGTGCACAGAGAATACACTGTCCCTCACCCAAGAAAATAATTAGAAATGGAGTTTCATGAGACAACAGGACAGACCGTGCTGGTACAGCAGCCTTAATGTAATGACCAAAGCATAATGACCTTAAGTGTAATGACTGGCCACCTGCTTATACACAACCAGCCCCTTTTATCCCCTTTTCCCATGCTTGTTCCTCCTTAAACCACCTTGATCCCTCCTTTTCCCCACCTTTGGTTTCTCCCCTAAACATGCCATGGCAAGTCTAGCACAATCCCAGCACGCTCTACAGCTGCATCCTATGCCATGTGCTATAGCCCTGCTGGCAGTGACCCTACCTCAGTCTGCAAGGTGATCCAGAGAGCCTCTCCAGCAGGTGATGGCTGATGGCTCTCCCAGGACAGCTCTGGGACAGGCTGGGACAGGGTCTCCATTCCTCTTAAAGGGCTGTAGGGATTCATCCACTTGCTGCTGTGCCTCTATGCTCCTTTGTGTTTGTGGGGACGAGCTGTTTATCACATAAACCAACATTGAACCAAATAATATAATCCACTGTTAGATCTCTTAAATGTGTTACCTGCAAACCAAAGAAATCCAGTACACTTAATCAGCTAGCTGTCTCTGGATCACTAGCCTTATGATAACCAGCTTAAGATCTTCTCCTTTGAAAAGGGCGTGAAGGATTTTCACGGTTATGCTAGGAAACCAAAATGGGGAAAAAATAAGTTATGATACCTATTAGAAGCCACTCAGAATATAAACTGAAGAAAATATGCAACAACGGAAGTAAAACAAGTTGAAAAAACCCAATGAATGGAAAAAACAGCTGAAAACAGACGACATGTCTAGAGCTAGTACACAGTTGCAGGATTTGTACGTGTTCCTTGCCCTTCCTCTTGCATTCCCTGAATTTTTCCCATAGGAGCCTATTATCATTCATATATCCCTATAAAGCATGCTGAAGATTCTGAATACCTTACATATGAGTAAGACATGCCATCTTAAACAATAGCATGCAATTTTGAAGGTACCATTTCTACAGAATGCCTGAAGACTTCATCCTGCTCCTAAAAATGTGGTATGCAACAAAGAGAGCAAACTCATTTTTTCTAGAAAGCTTTGAGGGCGTACTTCCAAATTCAATGCAGGTAAGGGAAAAGAGCATTCTGACATATTGATTTTCTGGCTGGTTAAGTTAACATTTTTTACTTTACCTGTGTTTATTGTTGCCACAGATTTTATTAGTAGTGCAATTCTAATATTGCTAATTAGTCACTATAACACTAACTCATTGACAAGAAATTTCTAATTCTACTTATAGGTTTAGAAAAACTCAATTTTTTTTTTTTTTTTTTGAGTTACCATTACTGAATGTTCTCCTTGTTATTGCCCGTAGAACAGGAGCAAATGCCCACATGTCAATATGCTTATGGGCATCAGAGCCATCAACCAAAATCAAGTCATCGAGAAGCTCTGGTGCCATGTAACATTTCATGCCAAGTCTAGGATTTTTTCTAACATCTGATCAGTTCTTTGTCCAGGAACACATTACTGTAAGGCCTAAAATTAAGATTAAAAAATATTTCAAAATGGAAGTTTAATTCATATAGATTTGAAGTTAGCATTATCACATTTAATATATCAGTATTATCCATTTAATACCAAATCAGTTATATAGAAAGGCTGAAATGCTACAGCAAAGCAGAAATGCTCTAACAGGAAGTGGCAGATTATTTCATTTATGCTAATTAAACCCTGAAATTACTGGAAGATGCTAGCTAGCTGACTATATCCCTTAGTGAGAAAAAGTGAAAACAGGTAGAATATTGCCTTCAAATTAGTTCAAGATGATTCACTCATTATAGGAGTTTAAAGAAACAGCTGAAGCAAAGTTGGAGCTTGGTGTTATTTTGACAGCTTGTGAAAGATTGGGAATGTACTAAAAGGTTGGGATAGTGGGCAGTGATTCTTTTGAAGAAGGACAAAGGAAAGAGATAAGAAATTATACACCAGTCAATTTTGTTTTGATTGTTTGGGAAAAAACCAATCCTAGACTGAATCATCCAACATTATTTTTTTAGTACCACCATGACAGCAAGCAAGAGTCAACATGCATTTTGTCACTAAGTTGTGCAAACATTTATTTCCCTTCACAACTGAAGCAAGGAAAATTCAGGTTGGACATCCAAAAAATCTTTCTAAAGATAGGGCTAGTGAAGTAATGAAATGTATTGCCTAGGGAAGTTGTAGAATACCCATGAGAAAGTCTGGCAAATTTTTCAGAAATAGTCTAGGCAAATGTTTGCCAAGCACATGGATATGGTTTATCTTGCTTTGGAGGAGTGTGAAAGGTTTGATGATTTCCAGAATCTTTTTCAGGCCTATTTTTCTCTGATTCTTCGCACAGTCGTCGTCCACGCTATGTCTCGGAAATGAATGGAGACTTCATTAGCAGCACAGAGACAAAAGCACTTTTGGCTGTAAAGGGCAGATCTGAAGGTGTCATAAACAAACCTGAAGCAGCTTAAAGCACCCTTGTTCTTGCCAGACCTTTGTAAGTGACTGCTTCTAAGTGTGCTCTGGAAGAGAAACCTAGCAAAGGAAGCTGTTGAAATTTTTCAGCCTTTCTGGGGATTAAAAACCAAAAGTTATGCTTTCAACCTCAGAATAAGACCTAATCACCACAAAAGACAGTAACAAACAAAACTATTTCATCTCTAGGAAACACTCTGCATTTAGGAACATTTTCTAAATTTCAAGACACCTCCCGCATTCGAAACCTCCCAATTTCACCTATTTCTAGCATGAAGTTCAAACTCCTTGTTGCAGATCTGTTCGATCCATTTTCTGTGTGACACATTCCTATATTTTAAGATATAGTAGAAACAAACTGGGATTACATATCAGAGGAGTTATGGCCTGAAATGCTTCAAAGGAGATCGATAGAAAGGGTTTTTTTTGCTTCACCTATTACATAGTTGCAGGAGAAGTTCTGCTTGCTTTTGTGAAATTAATTGCTAGATCTTATCAAGTCAACTTAAATTTTGTAAAAAGTTCATTCAACAGTCAGTGAAAGGTCCCATGAGTGGCTTTTGCTTTAGCACAGGCACTCTGTATGGTCACCTCAACTATCAGCACTGGTAATTGAAAGATGTAACATTCTTCTGTGAAGTACAATGCAACCAAACAGACATTATGCATTTTCATCACAGTCTTTCTGTCCTGTTTAGCATTTTCTGTGTACAAGTGAATAAATCATGAACCACGCATTATCAATTGTGAGATATTAGGATTAATAGAGTAGGACTTCTGATCAGATTCATATATTATTCCTGAGACTAAATATCATAGTGTTTTGTATGCAACATCAGTTGTCCAAGAAATGCTACGTTTTCCTCATTCGAACACTTGGAAGATCTACTAACAGGAGAACAGGTTATTTTTAATCCAAAATTTGTTACAAAAGAGATTATTTTTCAAACAATGAAAATTCCTTACCGAGATCAGCAATGCAGCAGCACAATTCTTAATGAAGATATTTTTACTTTTTAATGCCTATGTGCTGTTGCTGGTTTACTGTCTGACCCAAATATTTTAATATGTAGATATACAAGACCACTTGCAACAAAAGGTATAAAATTTAAATTATGACAAATTATCAACTGTATGTCACTGCAGGTAGTTATAGTGTGACTCATTTTTGTGATAAGAAGGCTGAATTTCTGCTGGAATTTCTTGATGTCATGTCTGATACAATGAACCCTAAAACAAAAGGGAAATTCTTCTCATTAACTTGTGTTACTATGCTTCCATTTGAAAATACTTTGATATGGCAGGAGTAGATCAGCAAATCAGTAAAGCTACTAATTAACTCCAGCAGGTTTTTTTTTTTTTTTTAAGAAAAAAACACCCACAATCCTTGTTTCTTATCAACCCATCTTGTTTGTGCCAATGACTACGTACTCACTGATCAGTAAGAACTATATTCTAATAAGAGATATCAGTTCCTCCTAGGTCTTATTCTAAAGATTACTTTTCTGTTTCACCAACTTATTTAGTAAAATTGTTTTTGATTAGGATTTAAGTAAATGAATGAACTATGAAAATGATTATTTTAGACAGATATGTAATGGACACTTTTCTCCAGTCCCATAACATATAAGGGAGCCTGAATGTTTGTTGCTTTAGTTTGAAAAAAGGAAAATAAAAACCTCTATCATATAGATCATGTTCTTTTCTAACCTTTCTAAGAAACAAACAAAACAGAGAGGTAACTATCTGCAAAGTTAGATGCTTGTAAGAAAAAAATATTTCAAAGCCATATAATTCAGATACTTCAAAAGTTCTTTTCGCTATAAAAAATTTCAAGTAACTT
This sequence comes from Morus bassanus, assembly GCA_031468815.1. Taxonomy (NCBI): domain Eukaryota; kingdom Metazoa; phylum Chordata; class Aves; order Suliformes; family Sulidae; genus Morus; species Morus bassanus. The sequence continues at coordinate 64,289,098 of CM062567.1, read as the reverse complement.
ATAGACTTGAACAAAAATTAAGTACAACATAACTCATTCCCCATGACCCCCCCCCCCCCCCCAAAGAATCCTACAAGGACATTACTAAGATTTTCTCATTAAGAGATAAATATATGAAAATTTAGTCCTTTTTACTTGGAAATAAGGATACCAGTATATACACATGTTGAAGTAGTGTGGTACTAAAAGTGTCAGCTTCTTTAAATCATAATTTTTTTTTTTCCCTTGATGAAAAGAATCTCACACCAACATTCTGTCCTTGCCACTGAGCTTTCCAGACTTCTCCATTATGGCCTTTTCTTAAAAGAAAAAAATAAAATTGCTGAATATTATTTCTTTCCAGAGCTGGGCACAGTTTAAGTAGGTGTGTATTAAGGACTTCGGTTGTTTTTCTCTGCAGCTTTTTAGCATTTATAATAAGATTAAAGGTGGAAAATAGTCTCAGGATTTTAAAGAGGTGCAGTGAGTCTTCTGGATAGCAGACAGTCTAGCTGCAACATTGCAGTAGGTTTTTGTAAACAAATTCACTGCCATTCAGTTCTTAAGAAATTACGCCTCTCTGATGCCTAAAGCAAAAATGTTCAGTTTTGGGGAAGAATAAAGATAGCAGACTTCCACTCTCAGTTAAAAGATTTATTGCTATCTTGTGGTTTTGATCTTCAGTAGGGAAGTAGAGCTGACAACTGTTCTTTCTCATTCTCCCTACTCCAACAGCGCTGATCTTTCCCAAAATCTTTAATTTCACTGCAGCAGAACAATAATTAATTGAGGTTCCAGCAAATACATTCTTATTCTCATAGGTCCAAACAGAGTTAAGTAGCTCACTAACCAGACTCACAAGAATGAAAAAATGACATGCATTATTTGTTGACAAGAAAAACACACAAGCCAAAAACCCAACAGCAAAACTCTTTCACTGGTATACAGAAAGCATAGGATCACCCAGACTAGCTCCACCTTCTACCTCAATGAACTAATTACGACAACTCAATCACGCAATGAATTGCAATTTTAGCAATCCCTTCCAGTGTATCTGCAATGATACACTATTGAATACTTTAAAATAAGAAGATGACTTGAGAAACAGATGGTTTCTAATACTAAATTACAATTTTACTTCACCTGTGGTATAGATGCATAGAATATGGAAGGCAAAAGAATAATTACCATTATAACTTTATAATTCATTGGTTTTAAACGTGAAATAACATGGTTGTTTTGGTACCATACATAGGCAGATCACAAAAAACAGATGGGTAACTATCAAATCCGACCTTCCTTCCAGTGAAGGAAATGTATATCAAATTTTTTAAAGGCAGAATGATCTTATGTAACAAGATTTGTAAAGTTTTTAAATTCAGATGTGAATGCTTTACAAATATGATGTAAGTTTTGACAAAGCATTTTTATTTGATGCTTTTACGTTTTTGCTGTAAGATTGATTAACTCTTGACCTACCTACATCTACTAGCATTTTGCAGTAAAAATAGCAGCGCTCAGCCACCTTCTGAGGTGCAAGAATAGTCCAGCAATTCCTAAACATGGGGGAGATTTTGTTCAGTTAAAAGAAAGTAATCATTGAAATAAAGGGTAGCTTTTATAAAGAGTTTCAGAATTCTTGACTGCCATCACTTAAAATTGCCCCCTCCTCCCCCGTCAGTATGAAGACAATCTTATTTTCCAAATCAGCTAGATTTTGCGATAAGTATTAAGTGAAATATTTAGAAAATAATATTTTATTTTACATGTTCAGCAACAATGTGCACATGTAACTGATGCATTTGAGTTTGACCAATTTTGTGACAGGCTGTGATAGCCAAAAATGACAGAATTAAGAGCACTATAATAGGGCTTATGACAAATAAGAAAAGTATCAGTACTGGATTGTATTGCATCAGATACTGGAAAAGAGAAGGCATATGACCAGTTTGCATTCCTGCTTTTAACTTCACCCAACTCAAATTTTCTGCCAGGTCCATAGAGGTATTACAGTTTGTAGAAGCTTTAGAACTTATTGCAAAGAAGTTAATTGCTTCTGATTAATTACACTTTGACATGAAGTAGCTACATAAAACAGAGGCAGGTATCATTACATAGCAGCCTGTCTTGTTCCTTCCAGGTACCAAATCAATCTACCTACGTAACTGTCAAACTCAAGCCTTTGAAACTAAGGAAAAAACAGAACAGAAGCAACAAATATGTTGTATGAACATTGCAGTCAAAGAAGAAAATAGTAAAAAATTGGAAAAATTTACAAGTACATTGGCAGAAAAGAAAATTCCAGGTATCGCAGTAAGAAGAATAAAGACATTTAAAAAAAAGGAAAAGAAAGGAAAAAGGTTTTTAGCCACAACCTGATTTCTTGGTCAGTTAAGTGAGTCCTCTTTCCCTATAAACTTTTTTTTTAATGTATCAGTAAATAAGACACATACAAAACTGAGTGTGGGAAAAGCCAGACTTCAAGCCTGTATAGTGCAATGAAGAACTAGGCTGAGACTAAAAAAAATACTTTACAAGAACTGAATGCTTGTGATCCCCTGCACAGAATAGTTCTGTGTCTTTGTAGATAAGTTTTTTTGGCAAGGAAGTGTCCCATTTTGATTTAAACAGCACAATCAGTTGTAACAAAACCAGAATCCAAATACCAAAAAACTTCAACAGCATGAAAGCAGTAAGTCATGTAGTAACCATGTAAAAATGCTTGCCATATCCAGATAGATTTGTAATTACACAAACATATGAAAAGCAGTTTCATATATACTAATCTGTTTGTTAAATACATTAACCATAATAATAGAAATTAAAACACTCGTACCTTGGAAGTAATGGCTTTTCACTGATCTTCCAACTACAGAGATTTCCATAACAACATGCAACAACCTGACTTAAGGGTGCAGTCCTGCAAGTCATTCCTCCATATTCCAGAACAATAAAACATCTTTTCTGGAAAACATACATGTTGTCATTGAGGATCACCAAAGCAAAATACTGCTGAACTAAACAGCAATTCTGACAACTACATGAACTCACCTCACAATGCATTCAAACAGCATGGATTTAACAGTTTTAGCTGTGGAAAAAATGAATATCAAGCTTTTATAAGCAAAAATATCTACCTTTATACCAGCAGAGTTTGGGCAGGCTGATTAAATTACAAATGGGTTTTATCTTGCATATTCTACTAAAAACTTAGTCCTTACTAGCTCTACAAAACAAAAACTGAATTAAAACACTGTAGATATTTGTGAGCTACAGGAGCAGAGATGATCTTTAAACTTGCTCCTCACTGCTCTCTTTTTGTGCTCATGTTTCAGAAAGGGTAACAAGTAGAATCAGAGAATCATAGAATATCTTGAGTTGGAAGGGACCCATACGGATCATCTCCCTGCTCCTCACAGGACTGCCAAAAACTAAACTATTTGACTAAGAGCATCATCCAGGCACTCCTTGAACTCTGACAGTCTTGGTGCCATGACCACTTCCCTGTGGAGCCTGCTGCAGTGACCAACCACCCTCCCAGTGAAGAGCCTTTTCCTAATGTCCAACCTGAACTTCCCCTGACACAGCTTCATTCAATTTTCTCGTGTCCTATCGCTGGTCCCCAGAGAGAGATCAGCACCTCCCCCTCCACTGCCTGCCTTAAGGAAGGTGTAGGTGCGATGAGGTCACCCCTCAGCCTTCTCTTCTCCAAGCTGAACAAACCAAGTGACCTCAACCACTCCTCGTAAGTCTTGCCCTCGAGGCCTTTCCCCATCTTGGTCACCCTGCCCTGGACGGTCTCTAATAGTTTGATGTCCTTCTTATATTGAGTATATAAGTATTTGCATTCAACATTAGCAGCTCTTCCCTGCACAAGAGCAACTGAAAATAACAGCATCAGTTTAACCATAAGTAAGATGAAGCTAATTTTCTGATCTGTAGATTTGCTCTCCCCATAGGATGGGCCTACTGTTTTGGGCAGAATTCTTAATTCAAAAGGTCCTTCTGTTCAGTTCATCTGTGGAAGTGCATTTCCTTTTCCCTTAAAGGAAACCAGAACAAAACAAAAGCTGCCTCCTGCTGCCTTGATTCTGATCAGTCACGACTGTCCAAGACTGATCTTCAAAGCAGAGAATATTTAAAAATTATTATTAAAATGAAGCTGAAAGAGCCCCGAAAGTTAATATTTGTTAAAAAAGATATACCACAGCCTACTACTTTTATTTCAACTTAAGGAGTAAACCCATAGAGCAGCATACAATCAAGAGGCAGATAATATACAGAGCAGTAGATCAGAAGAGATCAGCATTATAGGTTGATTTCTTGTTGTAATGAACAGGAATTGGCATTATCAAGCAAGCATGCAGAATAATGACAACATTGGGCTTATTTTAGGCATTTGCTCAAATAGAAAAAAAAAAAGAGGTGCCTATGAAGCAAACAAAACAATAATTACACCCCAAACTGATAAGCTTCTACTGCAATTACAAAAAGGCCAGTTGCTATCTTTACAGTCCTCAGATATCTATGTATATAATCTTATACATACGCACATTCACATCATCCCACTCTAAGGACAGGTTTCAGTCTAAACACAACTGTTAAGGTCATTTTAGACACTCTGGGGCATGTCAGCTGCCACTGCAGCAAGATGCATGTCTTCATTGCTTGTGTTGTATCAGCCTGTTTAAGTAACCGTGTGAGATATCCCAGGACATTATTATGACAGTTGAAGCCTTTGTTTAGGCAACTGAACCTACTCTAGTTGAATAACTTAGGTCCTTAAATTCTGTAAGTGGACTCAAACTATGTGAAACAGTGGAAAATCAATGTCTAAAAATGGAAGGAGAACCCAGACACTCTCCTGTCACAGTGAAACACCAGAGTTAGCTTTTGAAGATCGCTTCAATAACAAACATGAATATATTAAAATATCCTGAACATCCATGTTACTTACAAAATGGTGGCTTTGAGGACAAGAGCAAAAATGTACAAGTAGTATCAGGTATGCCTGCAGCTGAACCTAGGGGACTACAAGTAAAACACAACAATTTCTGAAAAATAAACAAAATTCCATTTCTCAATGCATCATCATTCTTGGACTCTTGGAACAAAATGAGAGAGTACTGTGCTGGAAACCTAGGGAAAACACCAGTAGTTGTAAGGCTTCTGGCAGAAAAAACTCCCCTGTCCCAAGAGATCCAAGTGCAGCTTTGCTAACTGCAGCATGACATGGACTACACATGCATAAAACCACATCTGGATAGAAAACCTATTTTTTTCCAGTCAGGAACTTACAACTGTTACAGTGGGCAGCCTGGAAACATTAGCAATGCTGGAATTTTCCTGACTGCAGTGAATCTCTGTCCTACCTACAGATATGGTTTTCACATTCCTTGATATGCCACATGGCTACAGTTGCATCATGCATTTGTACCACATGAATTAACTGTAGTACTTTTCTAAGTAACTGCAGGATGAATCAGAGCATGGAGTGGGAGACTAAAACATGGACTGTGTCTGCTAACAGAAAGGTTAGAGCTGCTCAGTAGTGCTTGCTACAAGGTAAAGCTATCAGTTGCTTTTCTGTGAAAGCAAGGGAAGAAGCCTCATGACAGACTAGGATGCCAAAGCTCACTGCTTTTTCTGGCTCCCTTAAGCCATCAGCAAGATGACCTTTGCAGAATGGAATAATCAGGAATAACTTATCCCCTACATTCACAGCAGAAGCATAATCTGCTACAGCAGTATTTTCCAGCTTGCTTTATGTCCTTCCACTATACTGGAGATGGCTGATGCATAAAAAGGATCATGATTTTCCTCCCACATAAGGAGCATGTTTTCCTTCAGTGGTTATCACTTCACTCCTCTTTACTGGAGCGCTGTGCTTTCTCTGTTTCTTGATGTTCTAGCTGCCTAGATTACAACAGTCCATGTTTTGGGGTCTTTTAGTTGTTGTTGTTCAAAGTCCATATGAAAACAAACTGATTCTGGGATGATTTTCTCTATGAAAGAACAAAAATAACAGTACAGACAATGCAATACTTGTATTATCTTCAACAGCGCCTTCAAAATAGGATGCATCAGCAAAGTTCTGTCTAGCACCTCCTCATATGCACAGATGGCATGAGAACTGCTAGCGATACAGCTTGGTTTCTTTCTTTCTCACTTTCTTAGCCTTGATTTTTCATCCTTGATTTAATTTATCATTTTCATGTCTTTTGAATTTTTATTGCGTAAGATCACGTTTGTGGTCTGGCACAGCCATTTCTTTATTGAGAGCTTCAAAAATACCTGCATTATGTTCCTTGCTATGATGCTTTTCTTTCTATAATTATTTTTAGCTTGTCAGATTACTCCCAAGCCTTCCTCAAGGAAGATGACTTCATTTCTCTGTGTGTGTGTGTGTCACTGCCTCAGTGCTGTTTTGAATAGGGTATTGGAGATACTTGCCTGGGTAAAAAGCCATCAGTCCATACTAAATTGTGCCTAAGCAACACCAAGTGATGGTCAGCTATCTCACCTCCTTTCCTCTCCATGACCATCCCTGATTTTAAGTACCCTTTCCTTGCTTTTATGGAAATTTTCTAATGTATTTCTTTGAGTAGGGCCTGGCATGAACAACTTTAGGAATCAGCTTTGATTTCTTCCATCAATTCTTCAAAATATTTCCTTTGTGAATATTGGGTGAGATAGTGTCCCTTCAGCCTGGCCACCTCTTTCAGGCCCACAATCACATACACTGCTAGGACTTGTAGCTCCTACTTCCCCAGTGTCAGGGTTCACCTAAGGAGACAGTTTGAAAGAGGTTGCCAGGGAGCCAGAAAAAGCACACAAGTCTGTATCTGAGGGATTGATTCATAACCTAATCAGTCATTCATATGTAAAACCTCTGTACTCATTTATAAAGTAACTGTACTCCAGCTTAGACATGGTAAATGGATCATCTTGAGAGACAACATCTTCCTGAATTTCGGCCTATATAAATCACCTCCAATAGTGCTTAAAACTATGAAGAACAAACAAACACACCAAAACACATGAAAACCCCAGTGACTAGGACCACTGCCTGAGCAGTTATGTCTTAGGAAAGGAATCAGTAACATAGAGCTAGTCTTGGAAGCTCCTTAAACACTACTGCTGCTTCACAAGTGTATGTCTGTCTATGCCTTGGGCAGACCAGCTAGTTTTTGCAATACCACTTAGATAAGGCATGTGAATGCAACTAAAACCCTCAGGAGTGCAGAAAAAAATCTCAGATTTCTTCTAAGTCGCCTGACTTTCTGATCAAATATGGAATCTGCAGGAGCTCAGTTGTCATGTGTGAGTATTACTGTAACCCAGGAGTGTATCAACTTCTAAATGAGAAACTCAAACTAATTTAGATCTATAAAGATTATGGTATCTCATAGCTTTTATATACACCTCAGGATGCAGCTGCCTTCTTAATCCTGTCTACCAGATGGACACTGAAGGAAACTCACAACGATATACATTGAAGCTAACAAGCTAGTACTTCAAAGTGCCATTGCTGGTATTTTGATTTGATTCTTTTTCTATCTTTTTGGTTTTCTAAAGGGCTGTTGTAAACAAAGTATTGTCTAAAGCATAGATTTGAAGAATTCCAGCCAGAATGGCTTTCTATTTTTTTACAGTTAAAATAAGGACGACATGATAATGATCCTTTCACTCAGGATAACACTGCATGATCTCTAGTCTTGTACCCCTCCTTCCTTTTTCTCCCAAGCAATTTCATTAAAGAAATAATACTTAACTAGTGTTTATATATTTCCCAGGATGATATAACGAAGCATTACAAAGGTCTACTTCTGTAAGTCACTCATTGAAATCTTGCAATTGCAACTTCTTTCAACCAGAAAATCAATACAGAAGAAATAAAGCATTAAAGTTTGCTCTATTTTACTGTATACTTTTGAACTGCTTTACGCATAAAAATATAGGAGAGATTTTTAACATTAAGGATACCAGAGTCACAGTCCGTACCAACAGAGACATTTCATTCTACAAACTTCAAGCACACAGTACAGACATTTCCTCCTGTAAATTTCACGCAGTAAGGGGCCAAAACAAAAGCGATCACCTATGAAGTGTTCTGTGTGAAGGGGTGCACAAGTAAGGGAGCTCATGTCAGAAATGGTCTGTGAAAATTTTCCTCCCCACATCCAAGCAGATGGAAAGCCCTCTAGCCTGACAGGCACTCGCACTTAAAAGCAGCCAAGCAACCCTGCTTCATTACTTTATCGCTATCACCAAGGCAGTACAGCATATTTTTAGAAGGCTGTCATACATCAGGACAGATTTGGTCCTGAAATGGATGCAGGGCAGTGTCAATAATTGACTGCATTACCTGTTCTCAACAAAACGTCTAACAGCACAAGCAGCAGTTAGATTCACGGCAGCTGGAAAGTGCAGCTTGACATTTCCTTTGGGTTGAAGAGGCCAGGAGAAAAATAACAGGGACTAAGAGACACTGCTCTTAAAAACTACATTCTATTTTTTAAAAAAGCATTGGTTTTTTGGCCCCTTGCCATAAGTCCTTTTATAATGCAACTGCTGATGCCAATCAAAATCAATCAACAATAAAGGTAGGACTGCAGGGAGAGGGAGACCTACTACTGGGATAAAATTTCTCACTGAAAGGTTGCTTATGAAGAAAGTGTCCAAGAGCCAGGCTGGAAGAAAGGCAAGACAGTCACTCAAGAAATTCCAGAGAAAGATTACCTTTTCAAATTAACTAAACCAAACCAACTGCCTCCCAGCTTTCCAAGTGGATTTAACACACGGAGCAGGAAATGCAACTAGCACCATCTCTTCTATGGGGAGACAAGGCGTGAGCTGAGCGCAAGTGACTCAACACACATGCTAGCAAGCAGGATTTCGGATTAGCTAAAAAAGAGGGAGGAAGCAAGGAAGCAAGATGAGAGCTGGAATTGTCTTTCTCCATACTACAACACTAAATACTCACAAAACACAACATAAAAATACCAATGTAATTATTCCCAGCCGAGAAGATCCACTGGATGAAAAAAGAGCCAAGCTGCCATTCACCTTCTAAAAATGAGAGTGACATGACATGAAAAAGACTAGTACTTAAACATGTATCTGTTGAACCACATATTAAAGAAGTCTCTTTAACTTAAGCCAGGTTTCAAATGGTCTAAAGAAACTACCTGTTTTTAATTTAAGTGTATTGAATATACAGATGTTAGAATAAATTCATTCTTTTTAAAACAATTAGAAAATATTTTCAGCTGCAGAATACAACATTTTTGGAAGAGGAAACAAGAAAACATACATCTGGCTACAGGAAATTGGAAAAATGGCTGCAGCAACACATCATTATGAAAGAAGTCATTAGGAGCTTAAACTCTTTTTCTTAAATGCATTTTTCTTTTGCATTAGAACTCAAAGACTAGCAGAATGATGAACAAAGACAGGTTACTTAGCTAGAACTTTTCTTCAAAATGTGTTTCTGTTTGTACAGTTACACTGAGATTATCTGTAAGCAAGCACTCAGGTAAATTTTACCATATGAGTTTCCTCAGTATTGTACTTCAAGCCTCCTGCATGCAACTGCAGCAACAACAAAGGGAACAAAGCACCCACCTCCCCGCTTCTGGAGAATCCTCTTCACCAAAGAACCAGAAAATTTGGACTTTTAAAGATGGCTGTGAGTATACTGTACATACTGACAACACAACCTGAAGAAGTTAAAAAGGAAATGTAAAACTTTTTTTGCAATATTCCCTCCTTCAAGTTCAATACTATTCAGAGTGTTTTAAGAACTGGGGAGCGCTTACCTACAGTACCAGTAATGATGTGCACAACAACCCTGAAGAGGCTGTAAGCCACTGCAATCACAGGAGCCTTAGCAGAAGGAGCTTTTGTAAGAAGTGGAAATTAGCAGTTTGACAGTATTATTGCAGTGAAGAGACTAACAGTCCATAGATCTGTCAGACATGGACAGATGGAAATTAGGTTCTCCGTAAGGGCTCAGGTCTGCCAATACAAAAATATTAAGCCTTCTAACACCTAGCATGGGAAGCACTATCTTTGAAAAATAAGTATAGGCAAAGCAGTTTCCCAAAAAAAGGTAAGGAAAAGATGGCTCACTTTCATGAATAATTGTATAGAGAGTTTCAGGAACTGAATCTCACTGACCCTTCTAGTAATAGAGTCAAAAGACTATCTTCACAGAATAAGAAATAAGATAAAATTTTCAAAAAGCTTCTCTTTTAGTAAGGACATGTAAGTCAGAGAGACTATTCCACAGTAGGCCATTAATGGAAGAAAGCACAGCCTGATTCCACTTTTTGGAAACATGCAAGAATTAGACAGCAACCGTAGTATCAAAGAATTACGTTGCCATTTCTTATCCTGTTCCTGTACCAATTAAGAATTTGACCACTGGGACTACACTCATGAGTTTCCCAGGCCCACAGTGTAGAAAGGATTGGGAATACATGACTCATGGAAGAATGCATGAAGACAAATTTTAAAGTGGGGATGTCCAGCGCAATAGGTAAGATATAACAACTCAATTTGGAATTTATCACCAGTTCTCCCTTTACCTCATCTTTTCTTAAGACTGTTACTGCTTCTGTCTTTTAGTTTTTAGATATTTAACTTAAAACCACAATAAAGTAGATGTTTTCTAAGTATGTTAGTCCCTGTGGGCAGATGACCAATGTCAAGAATCAAAACAATGACCTCCAGTTCTGGAAGTACAAGCTTCTATTGCCCAAGATATGAGGCAGGTGTGTAATCTCAATAACTGCATTGGGCCACAAATATTCAAGCAAAACAAGTAACAGTGAGTACGTCTACACTAGCTGGTAATGCAGAGTGATCAGAACAGATGGATAGATTAGAACAGCTAATACTAAGGACCACACATTATATGTGTTAGGACTTCGGATCATACTTAACCTGGCCCTTTGGACTAAACAACCCCCTTAAACATGTGGTTGGAAGCCATTCAAAGGAAAGCTACAGCACAAACTTGCTTTCTGATCTGTAGCCCCTTAGTGAGCTATTAGAAGGGGGCCACATCATCCTTTCTCCTGTCTCACAAGGGTGGCAGTATACATTCATTACTGATTTAAGAAATTCCTTAGGCATGTAAACTTTATTGCTGTTAATGCTTGTTACAGGTGATACCTGCCGTATGAATAATCTACCAACTCCAAGCATGGTCACCAGCCAAAGGGCAACATGGGGAGCATGAGAGGACAATAGGCTCAATACCTGCAGCAGCGACCTGAGAACACCACATACAAACTAACCCTGACTCTCCTACATGTTCTTTTTTCTGAGAAAGAAGACAAGCCACATGACTTTCTAGGTCTCACCACAGTGACCGCTTTGCCCTTGGCCTACCGCAAACTCTCAGTATGCTAGATGAACTCAGACTGGTAACAACACACTGATCTTTAAGATGTGGGATAACTGGCAACAGTCACAAAAATTTTCAGACATGGACAAGCGCAAAGTCCTTTGCTATGTCTTTCACCAGGTTCTTCAAGGAGACTGAGAGCCTACACTCCCACCAGTAGCTGGCCAAACAATTTTTGGTGGACAGAGCCTGACATCTCTCTGTTCATCTCCCATGCTCTCTATGAGTAACCTAACTAAACCACGTTGCTCAGAATCTTTCAGTCAAGTTTTGAAAGTCCCCAAGGAAGAACAGCCCATAATTGCTTTGAGCAACCTATTCATATGCTTAAGCACCCTCCCAGTGAAGAGTGTTTTCCTATCTGTGGCCAGTCTGTGCCTGCCACCTCTTGTCCTTTCTGCTGCACATTTATCAGAAGAGTCTGCCTCTGTCTTCTCCATAGAAAGTACAGGTGAGCACTGCATCCTCTGCTTCCCCCAAGATGATGCAAGTAAGCCTTTCCATCCCACCTGGAATCGTATAGACTACTTTCTTCAGCAGCAGTGTGCTTAGTTCTCTACCTGAAACCCCAGGACGCCACCTGTGTCATCAGTGCCAACGGGCACAGCCACACTAAGCATCCACAGCCTCACTGGAGCAGGGAAGCATATGATTATATGTTGCTACCTTTGCACTGCATCAGTTTTTATACACTGATTAAAAAGTAACAGATTTCCAAGACATTCTTGATAAGGGGAAAATACGTCAGATCCAACAGTCCAAGAGAGGCAAGGCCGCCATAGCTCTGCATCCCCAGTCTGGCCAGCAGCAAGGCTGAAAATGTATTCCCAGTAGACATACGCACACAGAAGATGTGTACACAACACACACATATCCATACATAGCTGGCCACACAGAGCACCTACAGGAACCAGTAGTCTTGTCCTTCTCCCATCTGGCTGAGCAGGATGGAGGTCTGTCAGCAGGAACGTGTATGTACATATGTACAGGGTGGATCCCCCCAGCAGCCGGGCTCAGACACACAGTCTGCCCACTAGCTGTGTGTCTGGGTAGCTGGCCCAGAATCCCAGTGTCCCCAGTTGCTGGTACCTGGCACTGTGGTCCCACTCCAGCTGCTGGCACCCAGACTCACACTTGCTTGTCACTGGCACTATGGACACACATGGCTCTGTGACCTGTGGTCCCACTGCAGCTGCTGTCACTTGGGTCTGCTCACCCTGGTCTCTCCCACTGCTGCACCACGGACACATGGGACCTCCTGCGCATGGTCTGGCTCCAGCTGCTGCACTCAGACACCCCTGCACCCCCAGAACTGAGTCCCTCACACAGGAAAAGATGTAGAAAGGGATTTAAAAAGAAGGTAAGAGAGGCTGCGCAGGGCACGGCCAGACCTGCACACCAAACCGGCCAACTATTTACAGGTGACCTGCCCATTTCATCCCCTTATCCCTCCATTTTCCCATGCTCACTCCTCTCCAAATCACCTAAACTTCTCTTTCCCCATCCCTTGTTCCTCCCCTATACATCCCTGAAGTCCTACATCCTCCCTGGACTGAAAGGCGTACTTCTAACCCCTTCTCCCCTCATTTAAAAACCTACACAAACATTAAAAATTAGTATCAACTTATCTGCCCAATTCTTCAACAGCTTCCACAAACTTTCTGCTACTGGCAATTGGAGAGCTCTTTTCAGTTCCATAATTGAGCTAATTAGAAACACATCTCAAGGAGGTTGAATCTCCATATACCTATTTTAATACCAATGAACACTGCAATTCTGCACAGGACCCTATCAGCATGGCTTGCTCTGGCTTTGTTTCTTCAAAAGAGAGATAATGATTTCAGGTACCATTACATCACTGAGACTAGGGATTTAGATCTTATTTTCAAGAAACCCTCAGGGAGCCTCAAGGCTGTGTGTTTCCTAGGGACATCGGGACACTTTATTTGCAGTCTAGTCAAGTGAATGAAGGAAATGCTGTGCCTACATTTTTTTCCAACCTGGAAGACTTGGGAACAACTCCAGCCACTCCAAGCCAGAATTATGAGACTCATAAAACCACAGCAGTCCATCACGTCAGTAAGGGGATGTGAAGTGTAAGATTTTAGTAACTCTTCTCCAACAAAACGATGAACACTTACACAAATTCCAAGACAAAAACATTTTCTAAGCAGTGCAAGCAAACCAGCATACCATCCACGTCTCAACCGATGAAACTCTGCAGAAACATAGACCAAGCCCGTCACTCGCCAGAGGAGCCCTCCCACAGTATCCCACCACACAAGTTGTTGCCCTGACATCTGTAACAGTTACACTGCAGAGTGCACCCCTACAAAACATGTCCATGTGCTTCCCCACTGTTAGTACCAGTTAAAACATCACAGCTTGATAAAGAAAGCTAGTAAGATCACTGAATGATAACTTCGAATTTTTAATTTCCTGTTTAAAAGGAATCTATTTTCTACCAGGACCACCCTTACGCTAGAATTACTTGGTACAATACTGAACATCAGTTACCCATTTCAAGAACATTGGTAAAAGGAAAATTGCAATACTGACTTGGTACCGCATAGAAGTGGTTTGTTTATACACTCTTTAGCCATGCTGCACCTACACAAAATACTCACTACTTCAGTGCAGTGGGTATTAAAAAGAACCTATTTCAACAGCCACATGCTTTAAAAAAAAAAAATATACATCAAGCAAAACCAACTAGCTGAAAGCCCACCACTCTTTATGCTGATTTGTAATCCAGGCTAGCATGCAGGCTCCTAAATTCAGCATCTCTTCTAAAACAATCTCAAAACAACCTCATATCTAAGTTCCTTGCAGTAATCATTTGCTGTTCATGGATTTTCACTGGTTAGTTTCAGTTCCTCAAAGCATGAAATACAGAAGGCTATTTAATAAAAACTAAGCTTGGTAGACAGCAACATTACTATGTTATCTCCAGGCCATATATTTCCTCTGCTAGGAGATCTATGAGAGGGACTCAGGATTTTACTGAGTTTTGGTTGCTTGCAGTGGTAGAAGAGGCCTTCCTTTAGCCACTCGTGGGAGAGAGTTATGTTCTCAGCCAAATAATCATACCTCCTGTGACAGAGCTTAAACAGGAACACAGCATTTCGACATAGCTTTTGGCTTTCTCTGGATACCTTATGGCTTCCCATTTTGGAGAAAGATTGCTGGAAGAAGTGCTTTTTGGTAATCCTGTCTGGTCACTTCTGAGCCAAAATTAATGGAGGCACTTAAAGTTATAGAAGGGCAAGATGTCATTTTTTTTGTTGTGTCTACACCATCACCTTCCTTCAGAAATATACCACCACTCTAAAACTGAGTTTTGCACAGAAACAATCTACTCTAACACAAGCTGATTTTACTTGCTGTTCTGTGATGCACTGAGGTTAGCTGTTTAAGTAGTCTGAAATCCTCAACAGCTCTGTTACGTAAATATAAATGGAGAGAAGGAACATTTTCTCATTAATTATTTTGTCCAAGAGATCAGACACCAGCAAGTTACTTACTTGAACATTACTGTAGGACACAAGGAAGATCAGACACTTTATCATTATCTGTATAGCATACATGAGGTGGATTGCCTCAGCATTAGCAAACCCCTTTATCATTTTTATAGCAGCAGAAATTCCTTCTGAGGAAAGGAATTCACAGTAATCCCACGTTTTGCCAGGTAAGAACATCATACCCAAACCCACGCCTACCTGCAACTTCTCCCTCTGAAAGACAACTCATGCATTTTGAAAAAAGTTATTTATTTTCACTGCTTTAATCTCTCTACTGTAGTGTTAGCACTTAACATAAGCATCCACTCTTCTACTGTCCTATTTACAATCCATTGAAATGTATACTCTACAAATACAATACATATTTTCAGAAATGTAAGGGAAATGCACAATTTTGTAAGGTTTAAAAAAGTGACACTCATCTGTACAGGATCCTCAAATCATCCAAAAAGTAAAATTTACAAGGCAGTATCCACACAGCTATGTAAGGGCAGGTGCTACAGTGACAAAGCAGCAAACTTGCTAATACAACAAAATACAGAAAATTAAAGTGTTTTGGGGCACCAGATAATACATTTAGTACCGCTGAAGTAAATTTAGTAATACCCATATTTCTAGAAACATGTAACTGCAAACCTGGAGAATGTTCTGAAAAATATTAAACATTATATACACATGAGGTAAATGTACCTTGGTCTTTTAAGAGGTAATTTGAGTTTAAAGCAACTGATATGGTGGGTGTGGTTTTTTTTTTTTCCCAAACTCAAAGTGATTAACACCTTGCAATCATTTCAATGGCACAACATAAACAAGGAACTAACTAAAAGGTGAATTTCATGGCAATCCCACTCAGAACCATTACGGAAAAAAATAAAATAGCCTCTTATTTCATTTGACACCTTTGTGTCCCCATACAGTCAATCCCAATGTCTTTACCTATATACAAAGTCTTTCTTAGGATTACAAGTGGAACCACTGGAGGGTGACATTGTGTCATACTTGGAAAGTCAGCTTGAGAAACATCCCAGAATTCCAGCTTTTAAGGTTGGAAGGTCCCTGAAGAATTCCAGCATTCCAAAAACAGTATTTCGGGCTTTTCAGCATCAGACCATTTCCAATGCTCCTTATTCTCCATGTCCATATCCACCTGGTCACAAGTCTGTAAACCAAACTGAGGCTTTAATGCTACTAAGATGTCAAATTGATTAAATCCACAAAACTTAAGTGAATGTATAGTGTATGTAATATTTACAATAAACATTTGCATCAGTATTCATCAGAAACTGTTTTGGTATATACTTGAAATGATACAAAATTAATATTTTTAATCCTAAAATATTTTGGTCCCCCTGGATTTCCAAGAGCAGATCTGGTGATATTACAATCTTAATCTGAAAAATACTTACGTGTACCTGTGTCCATATATATAAGATATGATCTTACACAGGTAACATTTAAAGTTACATAATATATACAGACACAGCCTTTGTAAAAGGTGTTCAGTTTATATAATGGAAAAGAAGAACAAAGCTTGAAGTTGTGGTGTCAGAACTGAGGATACATATAGCTCTATTCAGAATTTTCCTGTTCTGCATTCCAATATGAATAATAAGGTTGTCCCAAAATAACATTCCTAACGTCACACACTGTA
The DNA here is from genome assembly GCA_031468815.1 of Morus bassanus. Classification (NCBI taxonomy): domain Eukaryota; kingdom Metazoa; phylum Chordata; class Aves; order Suliformes; family Sulidae; genus Morus; species Morus bassanus. The sequence goes on along the minus strand of CM062567.1, from coordinate 64,272,531 downwards.
TCAAGCATCCTTCCTGTGCTTTGTTTTTGCAAGCTTCTCTTACAAAGTGAAAAAATTAGAACAATGTAAGAATGGTTGCTAGCAAATTCAGGAGAATGAAGACCAGTAGGTGGTTGAGATGAGACAGATGTAAAACGTCTATACAGTTGACTGAATAATCTGCATGCCATGATGCTGTTCAGCTGCTGTAGATTCTTTTAAATGCAACAGAACTGCTCCTTATTTTAGGAAAATAAATACTACGGTGATAAGGTTTTGTAGGTGCTAAGAAAAGCCACTAATGAAATGATTTCATGAATTATATTGGAAGCTCGCTCATGTTACCATGAAGATTACTATAAAAATCTGAAGCATGCCAGTAGCCTGATGATTCTAAAGTACGAACTATACCATTTTTATCTATGGTAGAGATCTAGTTACGTCTACAAAAACTCAAAATTTAACAAAGGTAACAAATAGTTTAAATAGGAAGTTTTTGAAATTAGTATGGAAATATAGTAAGTTCTATTTTGATGCTGACCTGTTTTCTTTAAATATTTGTCTAGATACATAGAACTTGTTAGAGAGGCATGCCAAGTAGATAGACTTGGGATTTTAGTTATATTCAATCATTGTTTAGAACAGTCATAATTGAAAAACTCCATGGTGCACAGCTGTCCATTTGCACAAAGGCATAGTTTACTTAAAATACCTACATGAAGTCATTTTTGATCCAGCTTTGATTGATAGAGGTCTGAAGCACAGAAGCCTGACTAGTCAGATAATGCCAAACAAACATAAGCATGACAGCTGTATGTATGTTTAATCACAACTGATGTCTAAGAACTTCTTATTTTTTCCTCTTCTCCTGGATGCCATCTTCCAGTATGAGTAAACTTGTCCATACAGGCGGTTGAATAAAGCATTTCATTATTTGCAGTTCAACCTCTGAAGGTCTGTAATTCCCACACCATTTAAACCTATCTCCAAGTAAGCACTAAGAATTTGGAAATACACAAGAGTTAGCGAAGTGCAAAGGCTTGTCTTGGCTAAGTCTTGTATGTCACCTATACAGCCTCTTCTTACTAGGAGCCATCCGTCTTACTGCTTTAAGTACCATATATCACAGACCACGGAATGTAACCTCAACTCTGCTTCTGTTAGCAACCACCCTGCCACTGCTACTAGCTTTGTGAAAAACTCTCAGTGGACTGTATGCTGAAGAATGAAAAGGAAGCAGAGTTAAGGTTGCCATGTATGTTGCATAACAGGATAGATACTGATGTGTTCTGGAGAGTAGGATGGTAGGTGGCATATTACATACTGAAATACTACTGAGTGTTTTGGGCATTAATGAAACCAAAAGGTCAACCAGACTCTTCCTAAAACCACAATTAAAAAAATACCCTGGCAACAGCAGTTTTTAAAGATAATTTTCCATATTAATTCCCCTGGCCCCCTCCAGAAGTTGTACATTTGGACAGGAAGCAATTCAACTTCTAAACAAGTTTGCTAAAATCTTGCGATATCCTTAAAATCTCAGGCAAATCTTGACTAAAGCCATGCATATTCTTCTGTATTCTTATGACAACACAAGCCACCATAAGCTTTGTTCTTGTAACTATGAAGAGGATTGCAGGAATCCTCTGGTATTTGTATCCAAAGACCTGCAACTCACCACCTTCTGTGTATGAGGCACACACAAAATATATGCACATAAAATTTATAAGCAGCTTTGAACTTTCTAGTACAAAAGCCCAAATAACTTCTCTCTAATTACAGGTCCACTTAATCCTCATTTAATTGCAAACATTGTTCTTTAGAGCCTTAAGACTCTGCAGAACTGCACAGAAAATATGGTTTTCATATTTGATTTAATGAAGCAAAATACCCCCTAAGAACATTTTACTTCTCTTGCTACTCTTCTGAAGTAGATAGGTACTTCAAGCATTTTAGAAGTACCACTTGATAAAAAAAATATTATATATGACTCATACTTGACAATTACAAAATATGACAGTGAATTAACTAGCTTACACTATTTAAAACTCCTACAGTGGTTTAAAGAGTCAGATTTTGGTAGAATTAAAGGTATTCCATGAATTATGTACTCACTTGGTGAAACAAGTGTGAATTACATCTTAGCAGTTGGATTTTTAACTCATTTTTGAAACCAAAAGTACCATAGGCTTTGTACGCTCCTGTTGTTTTGCATTAAAAGACTCAAAAGCGGCACTTGCTGGTATAATACAATCTATTTTGAAGGCAATGTAATGTTCTGAAAAAGTGGAAAAAACCCAGTAATCATGTAGAAAGTATAGTTGCATAAATTATGTTCCCACAACTGAATGAGGTCAATTTGTAAATCAAGGTAAGAGTCCCAAAGATATACTACCTTAATAGCTAGGAAAGTATACTCCAACAGTACATTCACAATCTGAATCAAAGAACCATGACAGCGGTTCAGAATAGTCAATGTACCAGTCAGGAATAAAGTTGCTTAAAGAGCCATCAATGCACTCTAGAACAATATAGTGAACCAGTTCCATTTTAAAAGTGACCTCCTTTTTTAGCAGAGTTAACTAGAAGTTAAGACCAGCTATCAGTTTTCCAAATAAAAAATTATAGGTTAATAAAAATAAAACTAGACTACACCAATGTTTTGTAAGTAACCTGGGAAAGAGGTTCATAGTGCACAGAAAGGACCCAACACAACTGTTTAGCATGTCCACAAAAATCCTAGTGAGTGACGCTCCTATGAAGTACTAAAAGGCAGCAATATCCTTCTGTTCCCCCAATGAGGTAGAACAATTGACCTTCTTAACACGCCACTCGGGTGCAGATATGGATTTTTACAGTAATCTTCGGTAGCAAATCCAGGATTACATCTTTATCCCCTCCTGTTGACTAAGTTGTGATAATGTTTTCTTAATGCGCAAAGCTGTTAGCCTAGCAGCTCCGTTGGCGTACCAGCATTCCCGCATAATTTTTGCCATTACTCGTAATGCCTGCAAAGGAAAGACAAGTAATTATATGTATTGCTGTTCCAGTGTAGTCCATGTAACCTCTGTTCCGCCTTAGCCTCTTCATGCCTTTCTGAAGTCTATTACTAGTACTAAAGCTGTATGGAAGACTGTTGTATAAGACACTCAAATTCTTACTTTATTTACAGAAAAAAAAATTCTTTAAAATACTGTAAAGTGGAACTAATATTTTTCAGTAGAATTTCAGCCCATGCAAAAATATTTTAATGAAAAATTAGTAGCTTGTTTGTAACTATTTTCTGAATTTTTGCATTAGACAAAAATACACTCTTTTTTATTGTATCTCCAGTTGAGGTGTTAATTCAATGTATAGCAATGTATAGCAATTCAGAAGTTTATCAGCTGTCTTCCTCAAATTGAAGCTCTGTAATGACCGAAAATTTCTGAAGTCTTTCTAGCCTTCAAACGGCCATTCTTTGAAATCTGTGAATGCTACTACACAAGTAACAATACAAATAACAAAAACTGAAGATGAAGTAAAGTAATAGCTCTACATTCCAAGATTTTACACTCATTACATTGAGCTGCTACATAAGCTTGCAGGATGTAAAATTGACTCTACAGTCTGTTGGTGCGTATCATTGCCTTTCTCTACTACCTGCGTTCTCTCACCCAATCTCTTATCTCAGGCCTTCACCCAGGTATGCATTTCACACATGCCACAACCCAGTTCCTTTTTCCATCTAAAGTGCATGATAGCTCATCAATCTCTTACTCCTACTGTGGCCTATCGCAGCTATTCTCTTAAGCTCTGGATCAGAAAGCATTGGTTCTTGCCCTAGTTGGGTCCCTAGAGCAAGCAATATGAACAACGTTGGCTGGAAAGGCAAGAGCTCGCTGCTGTGCATACTACTGTCCATGCAGTGACTCACCCCAGAATCAGGTAAGCACTTCTACAGAGGCATGGTCAGGAGTGGTCGCTACACGCACACTTCAGTTCTAAGTCTTCAGCTTACCAGAATCTCAGCTTCCTAATATCTGTGTTCATCTTTCAGTAAGTGCATACAGTACAAATTATGAGACACACAAAGCCCTAAGGCCACCACAGTTTTGGATGAAGATTCCTAAAGGCATTTACTATTTTGGCCAGTACGTAGGATATTCTTTACTACACAGTGATAGGGCAGAGTCCCCTGAGTGAGTTAGTTCCAAGCAAGCATTCACATGAGGCAGCACTGTTCAAGATACCATTTGTGTCCCAACAAGTAGTACTGCTGTACTGGCAGAGTACTGAGCTGAAACTAGCAAGTCCAATTCTTGAAAGAGATAACCAGCCTAGTTACAAACCAATTGGCACAGACCCAATTACCTCATGTATCTTTACTACCCCTGTTGTGGGTTAACCCCAGAAGGCAGCTAAGCCCCACACAGCCATGGCTCACTCCCCCTCAGTGGGATGGGGAAGAGAATCTGGAGGGCAAAAGTGAAAAAACTTGTGGGTTGAGATAAAGACTGTTTAACAGGCAAAGGAGGAAAACGAAGCCAAAACAAAGCCAAAACAAGTGATACAAAAACAACTGCTTAGTACAATCCGATCAATGCCCAGCCAGTCCTTGAGCAACAGCAACCCCTGGAAAACTCCCTCCTCCCCACTGTTTTACTGGGAAGCATGACATTGCATGGAATGGAATATCCTTCTGATCAGTTTGGGTCAGCTGTCCCAGCTGCATTCCCTCTCAGCCCCTTGTCCACTCCCAGCCTACTCAGTGGTGTAGCATGAGAAACAGAGAAAGCCTTGAAGCTGCGTAAGCACTGTTCAGCAACAGCTAAAACACTGGTATGCTATGAAACTGTTTTGGTCACAAATCCAAAACACAGCTCCATACAGGCTACTATGAAGAAAGTTAACTCAATCCCAGCCAGATACAGTACAACCCCCCAGTTGCACAATTTAATTTGCAATGATGCTTCCTCTATAATTCAGACTAGTTTTAATTTACATTAGCATCACCTATACTTCACAGGAAGGGATCCTAGAGTTCTCCACGCAGGGTTAGCTATTATTCTTTGTGAAATTACATTAAATAGTAGTGTACAACCAAGGATCAATAACATTCAATAAAGCCACAATGATCAGAATGAAATCAAGTTCTCCTAGAAGCAACCCTTCTCCCTTCAATAACAAGCACAATTTTTAAGCCATTGAAATCAATAAAAGCTCTAGTGTCCATTAAAGCAGCTTTAGCAAGGTTAGTTAATACCTCACAGCTCTGCCATCTGTTTGGAATATTGGGCCTTAACTTCTGCTCACACACAACTTTCCTCATTTCTTCAACAGAAGGATCTGAAGGAACGAGGTCATAGTATGGCAACTGGTAATCTTCGTGGATTCCTGCAATAGGTTGAAAATAGCTTTATTTTAGCTAACACTAAATTACATATTCTTCACTTCTGTGTTCGTTACCAGTACCCTGTTTTCTTTTTTTGTTTTAATTTTTAAAAATTACTTTACAATGACTGACAAATAAATAGTAAAAAATCCTTAACCATACCATATGAGTATTTATATTTTCCTTGAAGAATTCTGAAATTTATATATTTGGAAAAGATGGAAGCTGTGTTAAATCTTTCATATGCTATACTAAAAACACGCTTCTTAGATTTACAATAGCATGTTTTATTTCAAATAAGGTATAGATGTTATCTGAACACATTATAGCTATCCCTTACTTGTGGTATTTGCCCCTTGCTTTCAAGGACATTTAACTTCACCCTTTTCTTCCCTCTATGTAACGGTTTTAGAAAAAAATTAAAATAGGCAAGGATATTTCCTGTAGTTCATCAATTTACAAAGAGGTTGAATAAATCAGTCATCATTTACAGGATTAGCAGTTAAAGTCTGACAGATACTGGCTATTACCTTGCACCATTTTTAGAACAAACTGTTTACTCAAACTTATTCAAGTTCTGTAAGTTACTTATAATTCTTTAGTATGTCCAATTTTGTAAAGATTGCCACATACCACCGATTGAACATCGCCGAGCTATTTCCCAAAACACTAATCCCATTGCATAGATGTCTGCTCGTTTGAATGACTCAAAATGTTTCATATTTATGGAATCATCTAGAACTTCAGGTGCCATGTACCTATTTGCAATAAAAAAAGAAAACATGTAATTTCATAAATACTTACTGTAGAGAAAAGTTCAGTGCTACTGATCAGCTCAAAACCAAATTTAAATATTTATGTGGAAAAGGAGACACAGAAAGATCTGCTTTGTTAAGGCTATCCAATCAGAGACCTTTCAGTGCAAAGGGGATAAGTAAACTGAGAGGAATAAGCAAAGGAATAGGGGAAATAAGTAAAATGTGAAACAATAAACAGAGCCATAAGCCTGATAGACACGGGATAACAGAATGACAAAGACCAAAAGTCTCCAGTTTCTAACTGACAGGCTATTAAGAAACTCCAGGCATAGCTTTAGAGAGGGCCAGTCTGGATATTGTAACTGCTAATAAGCAGGAAACAAAAGGAACACCAGGACTGTGGATATGCAACGTAGGCCTGTGAGACTATGTAACACTTATCAAAGGAAGTTTAGGAGAAGGGTAACTGGGAGGAACAAAGTGAGGCAATAGATAGAAAAGGATTTTGAAGGGGCTAACTACATAAACAGTTGCCAGTCTGACCAAGCTCTGCACCTGCTCACCACAGTGTATCTTATCTTCTTATTAAATCCTGACTACCTTTCTATGCAATCTCTCAACCACATGTGCACATGTGCTCTAAGGACTACATGCCAGCAACTGGAGGCAGGCATAAGTGAATTCAGGACTAGCAACTAGAGTCAGACAAGGCATGAAGTTGCCCTTGGGCCTGGGGTGCCAGCAAATGGAGACGAGGAGGGTCTCAGCATCAGCAGCTGGAAGTGGAACTGCAGATCCTAGGAGCACACATCTGGAGCTACCGTGAGGGACCAGGGTGAATGAATTTTGGGTCAGCAACTGCAGTCAGAGGGCAGGTGAAGGCACCTCAGTGCCAGCAACTGGAGCAAGTGAGGGTCTTTGCTTCAGCCACTGAAGTGGGACCATGGGCCACAGGCTTCACAGTCACATGCTTACTGGTACCAGCTACACAGGAGAACTGGGATGACAGAAGCAGAGTAAAGGCCTCTCAGCGCCAGCAACTGAAGTGGGAATCGCAGATCATAAGGTCTATGTGCCTGGGTGCCAGCTGCTGGGGTGGGCCAGAAGGTTTCTATTTCTCCCAAACCTGGTATGCATGGCAGGTCTGCATGGGTGTAATTCACTAGCAAACTTCAAGCTGGTCTAGCCAGCAAATAGGTGGCCCAGGCAGGGATGTTTGACACAGGGAAGGCCTGTGCTGGTATTTAAGGGAATCCATGCACATAGGCATCTGTTTGCTACTATGTTAACGCAGCCCAGCTGGTGAGTAGAGACCTGTGGAGCACAGAAGGCATTAGACACACCAAAGGCTGTACTGATAGGTAGAGAAGGAAGGAGACTTGGCTGTCTGTACATTTTTATACAAGTTCTGACAGTGTTTTATGTGGGTGTTGAAGACAGCACAGTGTGTACAGCAATCTGTAATCAGCCCTGTCAGTACTGTATGTGTCTGTGTATGCCCAGCCTCACTACTGGTTGAATCCCAAGTAAGAAAGTAGCCACATCCATGGGCTTGGAATGGACAGAGCCCTAGCCCTTTGCACACACCAGGCTGGGCTCCAGAGGCAGAAGGAAGCCCCAGCTCCTGGAATCTGCAAAGATATAGCAGCTACTTATAAGAGCCCCTAGGAAGACTAGAAAGGGAAGAGACATGAAGAGTTGGTTAAAAAAGCAGCACTGTTAAGGGTTCCTTAGGAACAAAGGCTCCCTACCATTGCAGTAACTGATTCTTCATCATACAGTCTGTAAGTCCCATCATAAACCATGCCAGATTTTTTTTTTTAATAGTAAAATCTTACTGGGGTTACACATTAACAAGAAAAGTTTACTTTATCAACATTTCCTGCAATAGAAAAAAATCTGGCAGACTCACAACTGAGAAACAAGGACTGAAAACTGGTCATGGCATCCAAGTGATTGTTACCTTGTTCCCATGTTAGGCCTAGTCACTAAACATCAAGCAAAATATCAGTGTGGGCTGCATTGTGAGAGTTACTGACAGCGGCATCCCTGCTGGCTGCTGGAAAGAATGAGTGGTATTTGCTGCATCAATCAACATCAGTTGTAGTATTGAGAGCAATCTGGTATAGCTCTGGCACCTAAATCCAATATGTAATGTTTAGCAGAGTTCAGTGTGTTTTTCCACATCACTGCCCTGTCAATCTCAAGCTGACATATTAATGAAGCAGGCAAACAATGACACCAGGGCTTTGGAGAGCACATTTAACTGGTAAAAAAGGCAACATGCATAGGTTACTGGAGTGGAATACAGTGTCAGGCAATAGCTCAACCTCTGGAACAGCCACAGAATTCACAGCCACAATTTAATTTAATCAACATATTAGGATTTTCTTTTCCTAGTACCAGGGATGGTAAGCAGAATATAAGACACACTACTTAAAATAAGTTTCAGGACTATTAGACCTTTCAGAACACTCTCAGCACTACTGTCTTATGGAAATGACATACATACAAGGAAGCAAGGGCTATCAACAAAAGAGCAAAAACACAACCAGTAGTCCAAAGCTTCAACAAAGGTTGCTGACATGAGAATTCTCCTAAGCACTGTACAGATATATAAATTCCCCACAAGTGATAAGCACAGCACAAGCAGAGGACAACTGTCTAAAGAGGAATGTAAGGTTTACTTTGACAGTATTTATTGAATTGAAGCAGAGTCTTAAGTTTATATATGTCACAATCTCTGACATGGACAAGGCTCAAATTATTCTGGGGCACCCATATCAAAACCCTTTAATCAAGGATGCAAGACTGTGGTCGGTGTTTTAATGCTCTCTAAGGATTTTGTATTATTGGATAATCTTCTTATACTACTTCACGTTCTTAACAGTATAGTGATCACCTTTGGGTCTAGAAGAAAGAATATTTGATTTATCTTAAGATCACATGGGGATGAGAAGAGTGATGGGAGCTGGAAAAACACCAAACCAAAAAATCCAACCATGTTGCAAGACTGTCAGCCAGAATCACTTATGCAAGCAGTAAAAGAGATTGTCTCAGTTTCTGTAAATCATCCTAAGGACGAACGTTTTAACAGGAAAGACCATAAGAGGCCTGAACGTGGCAATGGAGCTGACTTCATACCCTCAGAAGAAAAAAATCCCACCCCTCCCCCAAATGCGACTTCCATTGAATTTATTGGCAAATTGACCTCTTACCATAATCCTCCATCAATGCATTTAGATTGGCTTTGGCTTCCATAACACAGAATGGTGACTGACTGCTCAAAAAGTCTGAGAGATTATTGCTGGAACAAGAGAGGCGAAAGGCAAGTAGGTCATCTAGTTGGTTAGCAGATTAGCCGTTTCACGGCTATCAGACAAAAGGGAGAGAAACATGCATCTCCTTGTCAGCTTATATATTGGAAATGCACTGCTTGTCAGAAACAGTATTTTAGGTTCTGGAGAGAACTGCTCTATGTAGACTAACTTTGACCTTCTGAACAAGGTCTGCAGCTCAGTACCCTCCAAGAATGAAAGGATAAATCTACAAAGAAGTTTACAAATTATGTTGTGCATGGCCTTGCCAAGCTTTGGGTGCCCACTGACCTCCTCCCCCCCACCCCTTTTAGTCCAGAAGCTCTGTATTATAGTTGCTTAAGTTTCTTGCACAACATATAGGGAGCTTGGCGTCAAACAGGACTCATACACAACATATCGTGTGTGACATCTCCCTTCACCAAGCCTGTTCTCCGCAAGTATAGCTAGAATTCTGCTCATACTGGGTTTAGGTAAACTGCACAAAAGCACCCACGTTAAGGTGGAATTTGCAGCTAAACTTTTTAAACACAGCCTCTTTCAACCACCAAAAGTAACAGTTGAGCCACACCTCAAAAAAAAAAGGAGAATTAGTCCATATTTTTACATGCCTCAGGGAACGCGAGAGGGATTCTATTTCCTTCTCAGTTTAAAGCTCACACTCCCTGCTTTATGCTGCAGGCTGAGCTGTGAAAGCACACAGTTCATACCCTCTGGTAAAGCTAAGCCTCTGAACAGGAAAAAAGAGATTCATTCAGTCAGAGAAAAGGATCATCAGTCTGACTCGGCACCTAGACCACTCATCCAAGAGTGAATCTTGCTTGCTCCCTAGACCATATATTCTTAGAGCAGACAATCATTAGAAAAATATAAACTTAGTCAAATCTCCCTGAACTTGCACACAGAGCTTCCACGTGCAGAAGAGGTACCAGCAGTGGCAATCAATGGGAGTTAAAACTGTCATTGAACAGGTAAGATCTGAACTTCATTATGAAAAATCAGAGGTGCAGAGTTACTTACCCAAGAATGCACAAGAGGAAGAACCTTTTATGAGAATGAACAATTTTCAGAGAGGCAGAAGTGACTAATATCCCACTAAAGTGGGAAACAGACTTAGTCCTGCTGCTGCCTGCTGCAGCAAGCAAGAGAGTTAGTACAGCTTTGCCCTTGTGAAGAAGCATAAGGCAGATGAACAAGCAATTTAATAGCACCTATGCAAGAAGAGATCTTGCAAGTGGAATCTACAGACAGATGAAAGAATGCTTTCTCCAAGGACTGGACTAGACTAAAAGTAACCGATTTGCACATCATTTCTCTTTGCATGTAGGTGGAGTATTTTCTACTAAGTCACACAGGGTATGTACCCTGCACACAGCAAAGTTTGCAATGACAAATTCCAAAGTAGCCTGCTGTTTTACTACCAATGATTACTGGGGACTTTTAGAAGGAATAATGCCCAGTACTTTATAATCTGGTAGTAGTTCAGAAAATAAGTCTCATCTGACCATTTGTGTCGTTATTTTTGAAGTTGGCAAAGGACTAGTACAGCAGAGCTTTAGAACAAAGTAATTTCAGCAATATAACTGTCTGTAAAACAAGTTCTCAGTATATGTTCTAAAAGCTTTTGTTCACCAAGCCTTAAAAAAAATTTTTTTTTTCCTTCCAAAAACCCACAGCTGAGGGGGCACCCTAGTTCATTGTAAAGCCCCAGTCACACCCCCTCTACCTTGCAGTATCACTCACTAAAGAGATACATTAAAAGATATTTTTAACGTATACATTGGAGATTGGGCAACATGAACACAGAATTTTCTCCAATGCTGCTAGAGCATATGCTGAAGTTAGTCACGTACAGCCCTGAACCGCTGGGCTTCCACAAATTTCTCTATGACAGGCATACAAACTTCAGTTTGATGGACCACTGAACATTTGGCATCAAAAGGGTAAAAAGTTGCTCACATCACACAACTCTGTTGCTGTGGTTCACTGTTAGTGCTGCTACCTCTGTATGCTGTATAGCTGCACAGATTAGTAAAAGGGAACTAATCTTCTCTTCAGAACAGCTTCCAGTTATTATTGTCTGAAGGTCCAGTAATGGTAAGTTACAGCCAGTAAGTTTAATTGCACTTGTGTTGATGGAGTTAAACAGCTCTGAGTTCTCCTGAGGACAAGAAAATCTGTATTTCCAAATTCAGAAGGAGGCTTTTAAAAGAAAGAGTATACTGACTCATCCATTCATAATTCTATTTATGCGTAAGATGACAAGGATGACTGCTGTTTTAAGTTCTGTTTCTGTCAAAAATATGATCCCATGAAAGTCCAAGACTCTACACCTTGTATGTTCTACCACATAGGCTTCACACTGAAAAAAAAAATCCAGCTTTTTATTTTCACTGTCAGTTTCCTGTCTTACACTCCAGATTGGGCTGCAAGCAATATTTCCACGCAACACAAGGCAAAAAGAATAAAGATACAGCAGCGAAGTCTCCAAAACTGTCATTCATGAAGTCTAATTGTTTCAATATATAATTGTGCCCTACAATATTTTGCAAGTTTTCAGTATTTTACACATGCTAGTAATAGATGCCAAGATTCAACATGCTTTTTAAGCACCTACTGTCTAAATTACCAGCTGGCAAGGAAATGCCTCGGAACTCTACCTGCCATTATTTACATCTTCCCACTGCGTGTGTTTGTACACACAAAACACTTCTATATGGGAGAAGAAAAACCAAAGCATTTTTTTATTCGAAGTTGCATTACATATCACACTGAAGATTTTACCTTTTTGTTCCCACTCTGTGGTTTGGGGCAATATCAATTGTGTCTGTAGCTGAATCATGCCTAACTGCCAATCCCAGGTCTGCAATGCAGCATGTTCCATTCTTTTTTACCAATATATTTTTTGATTTCAAATCTCTGTGGGCAATCGCTGGTTTGCCTGTAACGGGGAAAAAATAGAAATAATATATCTGTAAAAAAAGATAATGGCTGTTATTCTAAGCCTGGTGCAAATCTTGTTTGAAGTTAGAGAATTCCTTCCAGTTCTGCTGATTTATGTGCATCAAGGTAATTCCTGACTTTTGGACTGGCTGACTGTCCAGAAAAGTGCCTTAAATATCTACCATATTACTCTACTCTACTGCTTCTTTCCCTGTTCCTGCAAGTATTTATTGCATACACATACTACTTTCCACAAAAACGTTTCTAATATCTCTGGAAATAGACTCTCAGTGCCGTCTCAAATCAAAGTTAAGGAGATACTACAGGCACCATTGATTAGTGCCTTTTAATAGGTGTTTTGTAGGAAGGATTGTTACATCACAAACCCCGGATATACCATAGAAAGGAAGGTAAAACACCTTCAAAAATTAAGGAGTTCTATTAGTTCAGAAATTATCACAGGTCCTAAACAGACATTTTTCAATTCACTCAGCTCCATAAAGGATTAACTTGGGTATGTGTGCCAAGTTCAACTGCCTTCTCATCACATAAGTAGCTGTGTGCAAAGCAACTACACCCTGAAAAGGCTGAATGTTCTAATTAAGAATTATAGTAGAAAGAGCTACATGTGTAATTTTTAAAAATCCAGTATTATCCACATGACAGGCTGAATAGTTTTAAGATTACCTTGTGTGCCAACAATTTCCATGTGAAGATGGGCAAGTCCACTGGCAGTGGACAAGGCTAATTTTATCATTCCTTCCACTGTCACTGTATACCTGTTCAGGTAATCAAAGAGTGATCCATGCTCATGATAGTCTGACACCAACCACAGCTGAGTCCATGTACCATTGTCTGCAAAATAACACTGGCATGAATACCACACAAACATGCACAAAAGACAAGCAAACCATACATGCCACTTTCATACCATGCTTATAAAGTAAAAATTATGTTTTGCAAGTAATCTCAGTCAGTTAGACTCTTATATCTTTACTTCTATCCCTATAACATTTAGATGTCTCTGTGACGGCTGGGACTACCACACAAGACGTTCTGAACAGCTTAGTTAGTGTTCTTTACACTAAAAGACAAACCATAGTAAGCTGATGCCACTATGATTCCGAGGTAAACTATTTCGGGTATTAGCCAGTCCCTGCCCTCCCCTAACGTTTCTGCTTGGGGGCGGGGGAACAGTGCTGAATGCATTAAGCAAAACTTATCCTGTCACTGTCAGTCTAGTATAATATTGTCCAGGTTACCCATGTAAAGTTATGTCTTTCAAGCTCTGCCCCATAATAACTCTTTCAAAGTCTTCCCATAACCCATCTGGCCTCAGCGTGGGAGACAATTTCCACAGTTACCAGCAGTTGGTGGATTTTTCCTCCTGAAGTAGAAGCTTGCAAGCAGCAATCAGACACATTACTTCAAAACCAAAGTCAAACCCCACCTCTGGTGACCTCTAAGTTGCTGGACAAAATTGAGGTTTCCAGGAGGCACAAGGGTAAAGAGAATGAAAAACAATGATTATGAGAAAACCAGTTTGCTATGTGATTTTTCACTGAATTATGAAGAATAAGACAGGCCATAATACATTTGCAGATATCCCAAGACATACAAATGACAGATAAGAACTAAATTGTTCACATTATTAAACCAGTAGACACAAAATACCTTGAAGTTTAAGCCACAGAGAAAAGCCTATTAAAGGAATTCCAATGGGGGGGGGGGGGGGGGTGGGCAGTTTTTTTTGACCTAAGAAGTAGAAACATACCCAGAAAAGAACAGTCCTACCACCAAGTAGGTTTTCCAATTTTGTTTTGTTATAAAAGCAACTCTCACAAGACAGATATGAGAAATGTTTTTATAGCTAGTTACTTTTATAGAAGAGTCTCATCTCTTGAAGAGACTAGTTATCCTATAAAAGATTTCAACTGGACTTCTATCTTGAATTACACAGCCACTATTCCCTAAGAACAAGTGCAAAAACTCAGCACAAGCCAAAAAGATCTCATTATGTGGTAGTCCCTAAGGATTATCAAAATGCATACTCAGGAACTAAACATGAAGAGTAAGAAGGAAAGAAGTGAATTCAGAAGTTAATTCCTATCACAAACATACTGAAAAATTTTTAGTTTCTGAATAGGAAGTTCTTACATTTTCTTCCCCTCCTCTTCCACTCCCCTCAAAGAACACACTTGGCCCAGAAAAGTCAGAGGCACAAAATGCCTGATCTACAGATCGACTAAAACTACCTTTATAGAAGTAGTGCTTATCTCTAAATAAGCACTTGGGTGGGGATGGGAAGACTTTCAAGCATCCCTTCTACTTGGATGTTTCTAGGGAAGCCAGCGATGCCATTAAAAACAATTAAAAAATGAAAAAGCCACCAAATGCTTCAGAATAGGGAAATAAAAGTCTGATCTACATTCAAACAATTCTCAATGGAAAGAGAATTCTGCCTTGCTACATTCCCAGAATAGTCTCAATTATGTTGTTAATTTAAACAGGCAAAAGAAAGCAGTCAAATGCTCTAACCTGTAAAAGACTGTTAGAAAGCTCCTATTGCAGCAGGAAGCTTCTTATAATATGCCCATTGAAGCGACTTCTTTAAAAAATAAAAGGAAATTAAAAGTTTTTAAAAGATATCTGCAATTATTTTATAGTTAGGACTGCTGCCTCTTTTGCTACTTTGCATATCCAAGCATAAACTTGTGGAACTCAGCATGCTATTAAATGTGACTTTTTCCAGAGAGAATTATGGCCTCTGAAAAGTCAACCCAACAGTATTAGCTCTACTGAAACAGTTTTATAGAACCATTAGAAACAGGTATGTGTTCACAGGCATATAAAAGGTGCTCTCAAATACATATAGTCAAAGAGCTCCAAAAAGCTGCAGAAATTCAAAATAAACTAACCTAATCAGTTCACAATATTCTCTTCATTCAGTTTTATTCTACCACTTCACCAGTTACGACCCTACATTGCCTGAAATAATCCTCTGCTGGGCATTAACACTACACACACTCATCACTTGATCCTGTATTTGATTTCTTCTCCTTTTCTTATGAATGGGATACCTCATTGTTATCTAGTTTAGACACATGTTAAGTAGGGAAATTAGTAATCTAATTTTAAGTAGTCTACCAGACCTGTTGTGTTTAAACAGATCTTTTAAAGATGTCAAAGTTCGTGAAGAATTATTACTGCATTGAATCAAGGTTATAGTGTCTTTGCATCAAGTTTCTCCCTTCTTAACTCTAAGTGCACACAGAAAAGAATATGCTGCTGATTACAGACCCTTCTACTTCAGTTTTATCTTATTTATTACCTGCAAGTCTTAATATTCAGTCTGTTTTTACCTTTCTTCCAAAGGAGAAAATATAAAGCTGGGTTTACTATCCTGTCTGAAAGGAGCCATGACTGCATGTCATATCTGTGGCCCTCCAACCGGATTTTAAGAAGAGGTAATGTTACATCCAAGCTTACATGATAGTATTAATTACAGACAAGATGAAATGCAACGATAAGTACAATGTCCAGCTATTAGATGGGACCTACTACGTTTTCTTTACCTTGCTATATTTAACAGGCTACACATTCATTTAGCATCTAAGCAGAACATGTTATGATGAACTTCAGTCCTCTTATACTGTTGACAGTAGTTAATTATTACTAAGTAATAATTAACCTGACCTTGAGTATTTTTGGCTGCACATTAAACATTATCTGCCACGAAGCTTTCAATCACAGGATTTGCATTATCAGGTAAGAAAAAGTAATTACACTCAGTAGTAATTACATACAGTAGCACAGCCTTCTAAGACAAGATAACCTAATTTAGTTAATATACACACCATGATCAAGAATCTCAAACAATTTCAGAATATTCAAAAACATTACAAAATTTTATGTAGGTTCTTAGAAACCTATTTAAAAGATTAATTATGCTTATTTAATCTGTTTGCAAGAAATCTGAAAGTATTTTAGACCATCAAAATCACTCAGAAGTAAAAAGGTTTTTCTTTTGCAGTTCTAACAAAACTTGAAATTCTGAGTAAAGAAGCTTCCAGATTTGTTGTTAGAAGACTGATTACAGTTTGAGAAAAACCTTAGTGAAGTCCAAGCAACATCTATCTTAGACAAGCTGCCTCTTGAAAAAAAGGCATTTATAACAATTTATCAAATATATAATCAAAAGTTTCATTTAAAATTGAATTGACTGAATTCACTTAAGTGAAAAATGCTTTCTTCCACATTGGTACTAGCAAAACAAAAAATCTGGACTTGTCACATGCTTGTTTTTTAAACCAAATACTAGGTTTTAAAGTGTGACAGTATTGCTTGGTACAAGAGTTTTGAACCGCAGACTTATGTTCTAAGTTGAATGTTTAAAAGAAGTCACAGAAACTGCCTAATTGCATGTGTTCTCTAGTGTCATGTAGTAAAGCGTTTCAAATCAGTGAGTGGGATACATTAGCCTTTCTTGGCATGCAGATAATGCAACAGAAAAGACAGAGGAAAAAGCAGTGAAGAGATCAGATACACATGGGATCTATAACTGGAAAACTCTTAGAAATGAGATGTCCAGGGAGATGTGAGGGAAAACACTTTTGTCTGTGGGAAAACACTTTTGTCTGTGGCTGGAGGAGGACTGTTATATTGTTAGTGAAACAGCTTGACTTGATCCCATTGAGATAGTCACTCAATTAAATTGATGAAAAGCACTTGAGCTGTGTAGATTGGCAAGATCTTCCAATCAAATTCCTTCTTCTCAGGCTAAAACCAGAGCTTTGAGAAGAGTAAATAACTCAAATATTACTTTTCTCAAGAGGAAGGAATTCTGCTCATTTCTCTGCAGCTTATTGCCTATCATCATTCCTGGGGATCTACTTACCATGGGAGGTAGTTTGACTGAACAGAACTTTCACCTAGGGAAGTGCAGCTTTAATTAAGGGGGAGGAATGGAGAGGCCGAAGTATTTTAGCACATGAAGTTATTTGAAAGTGTGCAGTACAAGACCTCACCTTATTTGTATAACATGACTACAGACAGTTACAGACAGCTAATCCAGGGAAACCTTTAGTACTGTAACAGAGGTTGCTGCCACTGCTCTTCTGCTAGTAGAATAGTGCAGGTAAGTAGTCCCTGATACACTTTACAATTAAGTATCTAGTTTAGAAAGAACAACAAAAAAAACCCACCCAAAACCTGAACTATGTTTAGGTGGTTCAAAACAAGGCAACACATGGCCCAGAAAGTAATTTCCCTGACCTAGCAGTATTTGAAAGTTCGCATATACTGCTGGCTAAGTGAAGAGCTACCCAGAACACACATATGCTAGCCAGACAGAACACAACTGCAGTTAAAAATCATTCATTGCTTCTCAGCCTTCAAGCTGGCTTAACAGCAGCATATACTTCCCAGTAAATTTTGTGATTGGAAAGCAGACAGAATGGACCAGCTCCTATACCCTTCTGAACACCAAACAGCTGTGCTGAAGTAGAGGAGGAAGAGAATGTGCCATTAAGGCACACAGAATGTCTAAACAGTTTAGTAGAACAAGGACCAAAGACAGTAGTTCAGTCACAAGCTTTATGACTCCGCCATCTGAGCTGGACACCACCGACTAAGCTGATCTATCTGCACTTGTAAACACTTTCTAATCTATACATGTACCTTTCTACCTGAATGCCCCCCCTGCCCCCAGTTTTACAACTACAATGGCCAGCCAGATGTTCCCCAGCTGTTGTGAAAAATATGCAGTTGTGTTAAGAGAAGAGACTTAATATCATTACTAGTAGCGAGAATTGCACCATGACACTGTCCCACATTTACACCACGAACTACATGTCAGGAGATACGAGTCCTCAGCATTCATGACAGATACATGAGAACCTGCTCCTGAGAATTCTTCTCCATGCATCACTGAAGCTTTCAACAAGCACTGAATTGCAGGAATTGCACAAGTAATTCCTTGTACTGCTATATCTCTGTAATCATCTTTGCAAGGTCCCAGACACACCACCAGATTCTTATAGTCTAATGACTTTGTGCATTCCAGCTAGGCTGTAGTAACTCCTGAAAGTGTCAAACAGTCTGCCCTACAGAGAAATGGATGCAAATCCTTCACAGCACATCTTGCACCTGGCACCTAATAAGCCCTTATCAGTTAGCACCAGCATTTACAATGAAAGACTTAATAGGTGTTTTTAAGCCATTGGTCTCTAAAGCCATGTTGTGATACACTTGCTCCTTTCAGAGTACCATGATAGCACACCTGCTGAACTGGAAGAACTACCTCCATAATGGTCCCCTTATGTTCTTCCATTGAATGGGATACAGGTGGCCTGAAGTATTCTAACCAAGAGCTGAAGTATTAACCTCCTTCAACATTCAGGACTTCTGAATACTTGACCCAGAGAGAGAATGGTGTATAAGTATTTCCTCACTGAGAGAATGCAGAAGGTTATACTGAGAATTCTGCACTGGTGGGTTAAAAATAATAATCCAGCTTTCCTAATCTGCTCAGACAGCAATACTGTCAGGAAATAGAGTCAAGAATATCAACATTTTGAAAATATGTCTTTATCCATTTTTTGTAAACGAATTACCAACCAGTTCTCAAGAAAACAGAAGAACCTTGCCCTAAAGCCTCAAATAATGGCATGACCTATCAACTAAGGATGTTTTTGTTGTATGTACAGCATATTAACAAAAGAAGCCAGAAACAATTTTATATCACATTGTATTCTGTTACCAGGAACCTAAAGATGACCAAGTCAAATGGAATTTGATTCTATTGCATCTGGAACCTGAGCTGGCAATCAGGAAATTATTTTACAAACTCATCTAGGAAACCTTCTTCATACCTCCTTTGCACAGTAGTCAAGAGTATTTTGGGGACAAACTGTCTATGGGTTTGGTGCAAAATAGGAGACTGGTATGCTTATCCACAGAGAGATTTTTTTAAAAGTTAGAGCTAAGGTATTGCAATACATCCCGTAAGCTTTTAAGTGAGACATAGTACCTAAGGCTTCTGCAGAGACGGATTTTCATTTATGTCTTTAATGCAATCGATCTATGAATTTTAAACCCAGGCTCTAGATACTCCACTAGGTCCATCAGAACAAACTCAAGCTCTTGCAGGTGCTATTAATATCCAATACAACTTCAGGCATGAAAGTAAGACAGTTTCTAATGGTAAGCATAATAAGCTGCGGGGAAAAGAGTTGCCTGGTATGCTGTAGATCTGCAAGCTCCTGGAGGTTAACAAGTTGCACAAATACCTGTTAGGAGCAAGTTAGCTATAAGCTAACTTATAGGAAAGTGAGAAGGAAGAGAAAGCAAGTGTTCTGCACAACCTCTTGGGTTCTGTTCCAATTCTACAGATGTACAGATATAGAAACTTGAAATTAATCTATGATAATTAAAGAGAACTTTGTTTACATGTATACTTCAACTACACTAAAACCATTTAGGAATTTCCAACAAAACTGAGAGCCCTTTAAGAATCCAGGATGTGTGTGGATTCTTGACTCCTCCCTAAGGTGACAGAATTTTCTGTTAATGCTTTCTTAGCAAAAAAGTCAAAGACCATTTGTGGTGAAACATGTAATTTCAGCTTAAAATAACTGAATGAAACAGCATAACATTTTAGCTCCCCTTATGTAAGAAATTCAAAACTTGTTAGTTTTGCCAAATTTGTGTCTTGAATTGGACTGCAGGAAAACCCAAGAAAGATTCATCTGAAACCACAACAAATCAAGATGAAAAAAATGGTTAAACTGTTCTTCTCAGTGGATACTTAAAAGCTTATCAGGAGAGCTTCAGGAAACAGGTACAGTTTTTTAATATTAGGAACAAATCAATAATTCCCTTTTTCCAATTTCTTTTCTAACTGGAGTTCTAAATGAATAACTTCTCATATCTCAGCCTTAAAAATTAATCTTCTACCTCATACTTTATATTAGGACAACAGGATTAGACATGATCTCTTTTGGTCCCACACATCTATCTTTTTAGGCTGTTAGGGGAGTGGAGGTACAGGTATTCAGCAAAGAGCAAACATGTGGGCTGCCAGGATAAGGCATCTCCTTTTTGATACCAAACCTAGCCAGTATTTTAACTTGCTTGGTAGAAATTACACCTCATTAAACACGCTTTTTTTTTTTTAAGATTTAAACAAAGCATATTTTTCAGAAAAAGGAAAGTGTACTTCTTTCCTTCATTAAGCCTATGAAAAGCCTGCCAAACCCTGAAATGTTCTCGTAACAAAATTATTTTTTGCTACTCTTAATTGGATCCTCACAACTTTATTTCCTCCTCCATTTACCATCTATTCCGACCAGGTACACAATCAGCAAAATGAATTCATAGTATCACTAACCTTTGTTGTCTGCAGCTATAAATCCAAGAATGTTTTCATGCCGTAGCATAACTGTTTGATAAATTTCTGCTTCGCGAAACCATGAGCGTTCCTCTCTTGAAGAAAAGATCTTCACAGCAACTTCTTCTCCTCTCCACTTCCCTCGCCAGACTTCTCCAAAACGACCTTTACCAATGCTTTCTTGAAGTACTATAGTTCTTGCAATTGTTCTTTGCACAAGTAAAGGTAAACCTAAAAAGATTTAACATTAACCTTAAACATCACTAACAAAATAAGTGCTATCATAAGTATTAAATATAAGATCCATATTTTGTTAAGATATTTCTCTAATATCTAGAGTTTATCTAGAATGCGCATAAACTCTCTTGAGATTTTTAACAGCTTGTTGCGAGTAGCTAACAAGCATGTAGGTAAGATGCTGCCTTCAACCTGAAAAGCCAGCAAAACAAGTACTCAAAGACATTATGCTACAAACTGCCTCCACAGTTAAAAAGGCACAAACTTCCTTTCAGTTTAAAATTTTGACAGTTGTTGATCCATAAAGTGTTTTTAATGAAAAAAGAAACAACCTATGAAGCAATCAGGACCAGGACTGAGGAGGGTTTTTTTTTTTTGGGGAGTGGGGTTTCTTAATTAGAAAAAGATCTTCCCATAACTCTCCTGGCAAAGCAGTTTAAGAGCACTTTTGCTACTGATTCATTTACTTATCACTAGATATGACTTGGTCCATTTTTAAGTTAAAGTTAAACCACGCTTATCAGCAACATTGACTGTCAAATGTTCACACTCATGCCCAAGTACACCAGTAGCCTATTAGTACTCTCAAGCCACTGTAATGGGAAAACATCCTTGTAATGCAAGCTTCCCATTTTACGTTTCCCATTCTTGTGCACGTCGCTATAATTATACTGGAGAAAAATGCTTACATTCATGAAGGTTTTATAGCTTCAGAACATCTACAAGTTTCAACTCAGAGCCTCATAACATGCTTCAGTAAGTTTATACAACAAACAAGAAGCACTGGCATCCCCCAGCCAGGGTGGGGTTTTTGTTTATTTTAAATCTTTCCTGTTTTAACTGCAAGGCTTGTCACAGAATTCTGCAGTGATACTACACTGCAGGATGAATGCATCAGCTAGGTTATCTGCTCACCATAAGCTCTTTTGGTATAGGATTATTTCACTTAAATCAAACACTTTACAAAGTAATCTATTACTCCATAACCACTGTTCCAATAGCTGACAGAAGAACATCTGTATTTCTTTATGCTATAGAAAATAAATCCCAACTAATAGCTCAACTAACTAGTTCCTGTCCATCTCTGAACATTCTTTCCTAATAACAGCACTAGATGGACATCTGATCTGGTCAGCAGCATTGCCACGCTTGTGTCTCAGTCTGAGGAGTGCAAATTAAAACACTGCAGTGTTCAGAGGAGTGCCTCAAGAATTTCAGAGCTACAGGAGTTTTCTGCATGATCTGTGCTGACAACATACCTCTGTGAAGAAAGGAAGGGGACAAAATGGACACATTACCAGTGATTTAATAATCATTGTCAGGTGCTGCAATAATTGCTACTGAGAAAGTTAATTTTTGCTGTCCTCAGGTCAATTGTGCTGCATGCCCAAACTGTAAAGGCTCATCTGTGAAGCCTAGCTTGCATTCTTTATGGACTTTTGAAAATCTGAAGCTAGACTAGAACAACCACAGGACCAAACTCAACCCTGAAAATTTAAAATTTGACTTTGTTGGTCAGAGAAAGCTTGCTCCTTTGCACTTGTGTACTATTGCAAAATCCACTGGCAAGTGTTAAATACAAGCTGATTTTGTGTACCTGAAATAAGTGACATGCCTAATATTTTCTTTTCCCTACAGCTGTTTCAGAAGCATTTGTACATTTTCAGTTTCAGATGCACTACTCTCAACTTGCTGTACCATTTATAGACATCCCTTCTTGTTTAAACAAGGTGTCCAAGGATATCAGCTAACCTTTAAACAGATACTAAGCTCTTAACCTTCCAGACATGAAGCATTTCGATTTCACAATACAAACCCCCAATCGTCATGTTAACCCATCACAGTACAATAAAAACCCTGCTCACTGTGATCTATTCACCTTGCTCCTACACTTATTTTTACAATATTTACAGGATTCAACTTGCTTCTGTTTCTGGCAACTGTGCTTTCTCTTACTACTGCTGCTGAACAAAAGCAGAAGATTGGAATCCATATTTATCTTACATCCCTAAGAATTCCTTACAGACTTCGTTGCAACTGAGCAGTCTCTTTTTTTTTGCGATAGAGGAACACAGCCATGTATCGCCAGGAACTTGAGCAACTGCTTTACTTTAAGCCAGACTGCCTGAAGAGTAGCTCACTGGAAATAGCTACAGCATTAGCCTTTCACGTACACATTGGGCACAACTGTACTTCAAGCTCTTTTAACTGTGCATGAGGAAAGATGACAGTTTGCTAATCAGGAGGATGATAAAATTCAAGCCCATGTTAAATTCAACAGCAGCTCATAACATTTGGCATCTTGTATTCAGCCATGGTCATCTAATCTATCCCTGAAGCCTTCATCATCATCTTCATACATCATAACAAAGTATCCTCAAGCCTTCCAGGAGTTTAACAAGAAAGTTCTTTTTCTTTTCTGTATCTTAACTGTACTCTGATTAGTTTGGACCAATGACTGTCCAATGCATAAGAATTGTGTACCTGATTTGGATAACTCAGGAATTAAGGAATTAAGTTCTAAAGCACTAAAGGCAGCCAACAAAAGCAGCTGCTAGAACTCTGCTCTTGTTTGTAAGTCTCTGCCCGGAAGACTTCCTCTGAAGAGTAATAAATAAAAAAACCAACAACCCTGTGAGCTATGAAAAAATGTCATTTCCTTCAAGCTTCTATGAACTGCAGGTAAGTTTTTAAAGGAGTTTTACATTTACTTCAACTGACTCAACTTTACATTGATTTTTGTGCCCTTTGGATTTCTAAACACTAAGTACCTGCTTGAAGTCACCTACCAATAATAACCAAAGCTTTTTCCCCCACTTTTAGGCAATTTTTCCTATTTCCTTTCAGCTAAGTTACTTGGTCATTTGTGAGTTGAGGAGTAACAGCTGGGCATCCTAATCTGTCTATACAATATGTAGTTCATATTTAGAGATTTGCACCATGATCTGTTAAATCATTCCCAGCCCCAAGAGACTTTGAAATCTTTCTCTTAGAAGCTGTGGCTTCAGCAGAAGGATCTATTTTAGATGTTTCATCAATTCTTTTCATCAAGCCTCTAGTTGTTGCAAGTCTTGTTCATTATGGAACAAGACAGCAATACTAACAAATGTCAAGGCTGAATAATTAATAATAGCTTACTATTCACCACTGCAGAAAATGAATCCTACTTCCCTTTTGATCTGAGTAGGAAGCTCATTTTCAGAGTTTTGATTGCTTGTCTGTTTTATATACTTCTCTTCAGAGAATATCACAATACAAAACTCAAAGAATGCTTTTTATTTGACTACAAGCTCTTTTGGTCCCTCAGCATTAACTTAAAAGCAGAACACGTACTTTAGGTCACCAGACTAAACACTTTCTTAGCTGTGCCTCTTAGGTCTGGATTATTTTGTCTATTCTGTACATTTCCATTGTTTCTTGCTATCTCTCGCCCCAACAGCATCCCCTTCACCCAGTTCAGTTTCTGACAGGGTTAAGCACTATTTTAACTAGCTGCTCTGACTTTTCCCCCTCCAGTGACCCTGTTTCCCACCCCCAGTTTATTCCATAAGTATACAGTCTTCTCAATTTTATATGTGCTGTACCAAAATCTGGAGTAAAATACATATTCTAATTACATTTAATTGCTGCAGGCATATTTCAGGACAAAAAAAGAAGCTACCACTTGAAGTGCTAGGGCACTGTGAATTTTATAGTCATTGACTGTCTAATTTTGAGACAAAGTGATGGAAATCATTGCAAATATATTTTCTGTACTGTTGGCAGTGTATTAAGTACTCGAAGCACATCCTATCCCACTATCATAATAAAAGGGAAGTCTAAAACACTAAATAAGGCTAATACTTGTCTTAAACAGCTGAACAACATGGAACGCACTGCATCTGAAGTTAAAAGATCACTCTTAAGGAAACATCCAGTCTTGTTTTACAGGGAACATGACTTTGTCTTTCCAGCATAAAAACAAATTAGTGCAGAGATTTCCTTAGGGGTAAGTGAAATTCAACCATATTTGCTAGTTTTCTTCCTCTGATGCAGTCACCAGTAGCTAATGCTCGAATACTGTAATAGGTGCTCTGGGAGTCTAGACCAGCTTGAGTGCCCTGAAGCTCTGAAAACCAAATAATTCCCTGGCATGCTGCTTTTACTTAAAGTAATTTGTAAACAGGCAAGTGAAGAGTCACTAGTTTCTAACCATTTGCTCTGGGGGAAAAATCCCAAGCTTCTTTTAACTGTGATTCCCAGTACTTCGAGTTTTCAAACATGGAGAGGCTCAAAAGCACCATAGGGAAGAAGGCCAGAAGGAAAATGAAGGAATATTGCTGATAACAAATGGAAAGACCAATTAACAACTAAGTCTGAATTAACATTATCATGGTCTGACTTCTGATCTAAATAAGTGTGGGAAAGCAGCCACATAGAAAGTGGCAGAAGTGCTGTGATTATCTACAGAAGTTAGAACGGAACTACCAACCAGACAGTACTTCAAAACAAATCTGACTAAACACAGTTTCAAGAGAAACCTTTAAAGGCTTTCTTTCCTGGGTTTACTGAAGTGATAGCAGCTAGTACATTGCAGATGACTACTTCTACACATAGAACATACACCTGCTCTTTTAAGGTTTAATTTTTTTTTAATTAGAATTTCTTTTCAGCCTGCTTTAGGAAAAGTCTGTACCTGCAGACATTAAAGAGCTTTATGCTCCTAATAGTGTAACAATTATATATCAGTTTCCTGCATTCCAAGAAATGTAAGAGAATATGAAGGAGTTGGAGATTTACTAAGTCTTATTTCTGTATACCCCTCCTACAAAGACCGTAACTGGAGGAGTAAGTCTAGCATTTGCATTTATCAAGTTCTAGCCCAATATATCGGAAGTTCTATTAATCACTTCCATTACTTGATTTAGTTATTGCTGTTAGTAAATGAGAAAACTGAAATAAACACAAACTACTAAAGCTCCAGTTCTAACCAGAGAGCAACTTATCCTATCATGATCAAATCTTATTTGGACACACAAAAACTTTCTCAACTGAAACATAACTGCCTACACACTTGGTACAACCTCACCTTCTTCAGTGAGGATATGACTAAAGAGGACTTATTTCAACATATATTTGAAACATGTTCAGCAAGTTACATTGATTTTATTTGATAGAGCAATAGACTCTAAACAGTTTTACCAGTTACTGCCCTTGGGAAAGAAATACAGCCTAAATGCTTGGGTACCGTTACAATTTTTTTCCATTTCTGGGAAATTAAAGAATTCAGCAGCTGAGAATCAAACACCAATATTTCTTTGCAGAAAGTACTCTGAAAGGGCATGGATGTATGAGCACATACATTTGTAAGTACTAGGAATAATTTTCAGTATTAAGTTATTTAAACTTTTCATATAATAGAAGGCTGATGAGAGGTTGCAATACACAATCTGATGTCTCGCTCCTTAACACGGAGCAGGGATTAATTTATACAATGATTTAGCTGACACATAATCCCCATCAACGCCTATTAAATCATATTTCTGACACAGACCACCACAGTCCTACAAGCAACTATGTCAGGATTACAATAGCAGAGACTATATGCAGTGAACAGATTACTGCCTCACCTTCCCAGAGCAACACCTGTTAAAGTCAGAATTAAAACAAAAAGTCATGAAATCAAAGGGTAAAAATTCTTCAGATGTGGTCTGCATACTGCATCCAAGCTATACATACAGAAATGGCTATTTGCAACAGAAAAAGTATCTTCTGTAAGGAGAGAACTGGCTAAAATATTAACTCAGAATATTCTTCATCTACCAATAGCTACAGATATAAAAGAATTTTCCATTTAAAGCTAAAGAATAACACTTCAAATTATCTCAGAACCACAGAAGATAGTAATTTAGATATGCTGTGCAGAACAAAAAGGTAAATGACAGAACCTTACTAATAAAGGAAACAAAACATTTACAATAGCTGTGATATTCCCTGCATATCAGACTGCACTCTCAGAATGAGGAGGAACAGTAGCAGCAACTCAGTGTGTTTCTTTTATTTCCCTTATTTTCATATATTGAATCTTCACTGATATTGAATGAATCTACATGGAAGTAGCTTTCCTAAATTAAAAGTTTAAGTAGATTTCTCAATGTTAAAAAAAATGTGATGCCTTACAAGGCTAGTAGTAATTACTCTGTGTTTAAGAGAAGTGTGACATTACCTGACCCAGAGCCCGAAGTCGTCATGTCATAAATCAAATCCTTTAAAGTAGTTCCTTCTGATATAAAGGGACGATCCAGTGAGGGATCTTCTTCACTTGGCACACGATGATGAATTACAGTACGATTATGACAAAGATATAGAATCAACATTAGTGAAATGCAGACAAAGCAGACAGGTCCAGCAATGACAGCAGCCAGTTCCACAGGTCCTAGATGAGAAGCCGGTTTTCCTGGAGTAGGGCCTGACAGCAAAAATAAAAGAAAATGGTAAAACTATTTCTTTCTTTTTATGCAACTAAATTTTTTGTATTTCGCCGTGATCTTCAAATTATTTCAATTTATTAAAACTTTTGCACAGTAACTTTTTCAAGACTCAAAATAAGTATTATAAAGTACAAAAGCAACTATGTGCTTACTTACAGTTTCCATTTAACTTGCATTTAAGTTCAAAACTGGCCTAACATCCCTATCCAGAAGATTAAATTTCTTGTTCCAAATATCTTGAAATTTTACTTGCAGAATCTAAGGTGCACTTTAGGCCTTGAAATTCACTTACAACTTCAAAACTGAAGCTTCCACTCTTACAGAATTTTCTGTTTAAAAAAAAATTCAAGTACGCCAAAACTCCTTACCTGGTGTTGGAATTGGAAGTTCTATTTTATTGCAGTGGTCTTTGTCACAGCAATGAGGCACAGTAATGACTCCATCTCTGGAGGAGGGGGCACAAACAAATGGCCTGTCTCGGGGAATCAGATCAGTTTCTGCTATACACATACTATTGTGTATGACTTTGTCTGCAGTTCGTGTTACTGAGGTAAAACATAGCCCATCTGTCACACATGTAAAGTTGTCTTTTGTACATAGATGGCAGTAACACTGTAATGCTGTATTGAGAAAAAACATTAATGTTAGTACTGTACATGTACTGAGTTGAGAAACAACTTGAATGACTAAATAAATAAAAGTTCAAAACACGGAGGCCTATAGTCTTTTTCACTACATAAACACAGAACTGTAACACTAAAGAACAACACTACAAGGCTTTTTAGTGGGACAAAAAAAAGTTAGTAGATGAGCAGAGGAAAGAAAGTAAAATTTAAAGCTGAAGGCATCTCTCCTTATACAATTAAGTATTAAAAGGCTGCAAACCTAGATGTTCCTCCAGGTAAAGAAGTTCCATTACAGCTCTTCATATTAAAGATCTAAACTTTTTAATAACACTGTATCCTCTATAGCATGCAATTCTGCTATTTCCAAACCCAATACAAACAATGCCATTTTTCCACAATCACCACAGATATAGCTTTATTAAGTGACAAATAGGACAAGCTGGCTACCCAAGATTAATGCTTTACACATTACTTGATGGCTTCAATTTTGCACCGAGGAAAGGGCATATAAAGGCTTAATCCTCATTAAAAAACTAACCCTGAACGACCTGAGAACACACACTTTTACACAAGCGGAATACAATTTAGACTTGTTATTTATGAAGCCACAGGAAAACACTGCCTTACATTACTCAAGTTTCTGGTTTACTAAAGCTGTCAATTGCACTAGTAAAGGAGAGGGCATGGGGAGGGAAGCAGGAATCTTAACGACTAATCATGTTTAAGATGATCAGGTTTCATTCTTTAAATTGCAGAAGTTCTTGGAGAAGGAAGACTACTACCTCAAATTTATTTCTCCGTTCCTTCCTGCATTTACAGGACCAAAGCCAGACAGAAAACAGTGCAGTAGCAACAATAAAAATATCAATACACGCTGAGTCCACTTGTTCATCTGCAGAGAGCAAAAGCTGGCACAGAACTTGTGTACACACGTGCGGAAAGATTAAAATACAGAAATTTAGACAAATTTAAAGTCTTAAACATCCATGCCCAAAACACAAAAATGCGCTGAGCCATAAACAAGCCTCTTTCAAGGATACATACAAAATCTCACACCTTTGGTGTGAGGATTAATAGGTGGCAAAGCAAAAGACACCCCAAAATCTGAAATTTGGGGGTTTCACTTAAATTCAAGAGTTTAAGATAACCACCTGAATTGCCTTGGATTTTACACCCCCTCTATCCTTAGATATCATGGATTTAAATAAATGGCGATCTGATCTCGAATTTATATTACATCTCGAAGTCTTTATTCTGAGTTGTATCCCTTTCTCTAATAACACCTCCTTCCCCCAGGATTTTGAATCAAAACATATTATTGCCAATCATCCTCTACTGTTACAGAAAACATATGATAAAGTTCTTAGGACCCACTACAGAAAGATAACCCATGTTTCAGAGAGTCACCAGCCCATAGACAAGTCAGAAAAAGGGAGGGGAAAAAACCCCCCATGAACGGGATTGCAAAATTATTTGTTTAGTCTGATGATTACTGAATAATTAGATATATGAAATGAGAACTGGCACATGGGAAGGTAAAGCTTCTTAACAATACCACTTTTTGAAGACGCAATTTCCCACCCCCCCATCAGGGAAGTAAGGGAAGTCTTATTATTCAGAGTTGTAACTATGAGAACATTTGTTATTTTCCTGTTGGTGTGCCTTTGGTAATGTACAGTTGAACAAATTGGTTTGTAACCCATTAAAACCATAGAAGTTTCATAAAATATTCACACATTGATATTTCTTTCAACTTTCTTAACAAGCAGGCCTGGCTTCATCCATGACTTCTTTTCCCTATTTAAATAATATCCTTGGCTCGTCATAACTGTGCATGCATCTGAATGCCTACAATGAGAGACAGATTCAGTATCATATTCAGACATATTCAGTAAGATATACTTACATTGAATCATTGTACAGAGGCCAAGTTACTGGAAGTGAAAAAAAGAGGTTTGGGTTGACCTTGTTACACTTACTCATTTTCCTCATCTTGTGCAGTTGTAGTAACACACTGATACCATTGCAGCTAAATAAAGCATTTGGTGTCTTACCTTCCTCAATCATTTTGTTCCCACCTCTCTTTTGCTACAGAATTCCTAATGAGTATGACTTGATACAATTTATAATTTTGTTCCAGTTTGATGCCAGTATCTTCTAGTCTTCTGCGAAGACACAGTATGTTGTCACACACAACTGAATGGTTTCCTCTGCACAAATAGATCACTAATTCCTTCTGATGCTACTCTCCCCCTCCCTCAAAAGCAGAAAACAATACCTAGTCAACTGAATAGCCAAAGCTTCTAGGAATATAGGTTTTTGCTGCTCTCTAGTGGACATACTCTTAAAAAAGAGCCACATTAAAAAATGTTTCAGCCCCCTTCTTACTCTCACCACTTAAAATTCTTCATGCCTTCCAACTCAAGTGGGTAACAGTACAATTTCTATATTTTACTAACAGGAAAACTAATTCAGTATCTTCAGCAACAATTCATACCAGGAGGAGAGGAAATGGAATTGGAATATCCTTGCCCATGACTCACTCTCTAGTCATCTATGCATAACAGAACAAAGTCTATGACTATATGAACACATTGTAGATGAGATTCAACTTCAGTGGGATGAGGAGATGTCAATGACCAACTGTAATTAATTCACTTCATTCCATTAAGGAAGTGTTTTCACTTATAACTGATCTCAAAGAAAAAAATATCTCACTGTTGTCCTCTTGAAGATAGAGATTTTTGTTTTGTCTCCAAGTAGTCCGTGTTCTTCTTGGAGAAGCATTATAGTAATTTTAAAAACTCAGAAACCAGTCAGGTCTCCAAGTTCACTTAGATGAATACAAACATTTCTAGAATGGGTCAGCAGCAGTATTCAATGAGACAACTCTGATGTAAGCTAATCTTCTAGAGCCAGTAATATCTTTCAGGTATAATGCATTTCAATACATTTGTAAAACACCCTTTAAATCTACTACCACAAAAAGCTCCTTCAAAACCACTAAACTCAAAGCGGAGGGGAAAAAAAGTTTCACTCAAGTCTTAGTCCATGTTTTCCATGGCACAGAACTTTAAAAAAAAAAGTATTACAACAGTGTTTGGATAGAACCACCAGCATGAAGCCCCACTACCAACTAATGAAAGGTCACGTCTATTTAAATGATACGAGGCTTGGGAAATGAAAATACAGACAGCTAAATGGATACACTGAATGTTATATTGACAACCAGTGACAAAGCCAAGAACAGAAATTGGGTCATCATAGTAATTTAGTGCCTTCTCTATTGCATTTCCTCACTGTGCCATGACCATTCTACATAATCATTCCTGCTTTGTGTGAGTGACTACCATAACAGAAAACAGCGAGACAATGCAGTTATAAAAGCATGTGCATTACGATACACAGCATATCATAGAACATGCAACAGCATACTTGTCATATCTCCGTCTCATTTAATAATGGATTAACCTCTTGCGTTGAATACAACTACTTGGGTAACTTCTCAGACTCTCAGTCTGACAGCTTTGTATTCCCTTTAAAAAGTCTCTCTTCCATGGGTGTTGCAGCCTGGAAAGCCCAGAGTGAGGGTTAAGCAAGCTGACAACATAAATAAGACACTGAAATTACACAGCTTGACAAGACTTAAAATAAGCTGGTTCCCAAGAGCTCAGATATTAATACTATATACAAAATGGGAACAGAGAATTAAGTACACCCTATCCACTTAACTTTTAGAAGTCTGTACTATTAGGTACCTATCGAAACAGTCTTTTTTTATAACTGTTGTCTTTCTGAAGTAAGAAGATTTTTAGAACTGCATAAAACCCTATGAATTGCTATATAGTATTTGCTAACATCCTGCAGAACTACTTCAACCAGACAGCTTAGCATGGAACTTCAGCCAAAGAATTTTTGGTTGGAAATCATGTTGAAATACTGTCTTTCAAATGATGCTAACAAAGGCTATTAGAGTAGTCAGAACTTGTGAGGTGCTCTAAAAAAACCCCAAACCTACATCTCATAAGGAGTAATTAACAGTTTTATATTATTAATGCTTTTATTTAATCATATACCTTTGTTTTACAAATTTTAAAGATGACAAATAGTCTCAAGGCCCCCAACAGCAGCATTATGCTGAAGAAGAAACTCCAGATCCTTTTCTTGTGACTTTATAACTCTTCTCCCATGGAAAGTAGAATTTTTGAAACAAGTATTTCACCAGAAAGTGGATCTTCACCAGAAGAACAATCAGGACTCTTGGTTCCACAAGATGTCGAGTTTCAGGGGATAAAGGAGCAAGGCTATGATGTGCAAGAGACAGTAACAGATTTTGGGGAGATGAGCAAGAGGGCTGTAGTGTTTACTAGTAGTTTATTTGCCCCATCCAATAAAGTCTGCCAGAAGCAAAAAAGCATAACACAAAAAAAGGTGCTGTCAGCTTTCTATTGTCTTATTCAGACAATCCCCTCAAACAATACACCTGACTCCATCTCTGAACTCTTCTAGCTCAAGACACAGAACTGTTTAGGTCTTACAATATCTGGGACATGGGTACATTTTTTTAAAACCATGATACTTCATGACCTTCACTAACTCATTCTTCTCACAATGTCACTAATTAAGTTTAGCTGTTGTAAAGTAACAGTACTGGATATCAAGTTTTCAGGATAACTTCCACACACATTTCATCTGTCTTTGTTAGGCAAAACTTCCACTGAAAACAACAGTTTTTAGCAACCAAAGTGATGTACTCAAGAAAACAAAAAAACTACTTTATTAAGGCACTATCATCAACCTGCAAGTAGTGATAAAGCTTTGAGGAAAAATCCCAGCTTCTAAAAAGCAGTATTATATTCTCCGTAGTGCAGGTGCCAAACAGCACTATCAGGTTTTTCGCATCTCATCCATACAGCTACTCAGATATGTTCATGCCTCTTACAGCAAGGTACATTAAAAATTTGTTTCTGGTAGCTTTCATAGAGTACGTTTTAGAAAAACAAAAGAAAGTTAAAATTAAAAGCCTAGGTTATAATTTTACTAACATTATGAAAACAGTAATAAATTCATTTGTACTTTTAAATTCACTTCAGCATACAAATCAGATTTCCGTCTTTCTTTGCGATTAGGAGCAACTGTGTGAATGCAAGAGTACCCAAGAGATGACTCCCCAGAATTCTGGGGAGACAGACTATGGCTCACACAGTAAAAAAAAAAGCTAAATTTCAGACTGCCTTACAAATTAGGGCTGTTCTACTGTTCAGCTAGCTGCTGTGATTCATTACATGCCCAAACTCCATATGAACTATATCACAAGACAATTCATTCACACATAACACTAGTATACTGCAGAACAGCAGCATCAGAAGCAATCAGAAATGCCTACCTTTTGTCAGCCCATGAGAAGAATACTAAATAACAGTGGCCAAATCATACCTTGCACCTCTTTGTCCACTTAGACCACAATGTTCAGACAAATTAACCTCTTTACCAGTACCAGGACTTGTCTATGAGTTATCAGTCAAGAACCCTGGATTCCCCCCCTACGCCCTTGGATAGGAAGGTTTTTTTTTTTTATTTTTTCAAACACAAAAGGTAACATACCAGCACTTCCATCCTTAGGCTTTCGTATGGAAGTCTATCGCCTTTTTTTAAACAAAGCTTTTAGACCTTAACTTCAGGACTGAGATTGAGTGAAAAGGGTTGACTGGTCAGAGGCATTAAAAGGAAACAGAAAAGTTCAAAGCTCGAATCAAGGTAAAGTTTCCTTCAGCATCTACATTGGATGTGTTACATAAGAAAGCTTTAAATTATTGAAGTGTGCTGCGCCTTCTCACAAACACAAGAACCACCGTGGGTAACTTAAGCTTATTTCACTGTTTCCACATCAAAGCTTCTCAGTCTTCTTCAATAAGAATATGGGCAATTAACATGGCATTTTAGTATAGCAAGTTATGCTTTTTGTTTACAGCACAAGTACCATCTTAGATTGAATTATGAACAGCATGGCAAAAATCCAGATAGAGAGATGTCTTAAAGCTGTAACTGAAGAAAGTTGTGGTGCTTCTCTACTTCCTCTTTAAAACCCGAAGCAATATACAATCCACCTACAGAAGAATTTAGGAAGTGGACTGATTCTAAAATGCAGATTTTGTGTATCATCTAACTTGCTACAAATGAAACTCAAACCTAAACCAATTAGATTAGGGTGTCTGTAACATTTGTATACCGCATTAGGGCATATGGCTCAAACTGCTAACTGAAGAACAAAATAGGTTCTTTAAAAAAAGAAAAAAAGCCAAAAACAAACAGAAAAATAAAAGAAAAATACCAATTTCTTGCATTTCTGAATGCAGTTGAGAACTCCTGTTTCATGCATTAGCTCTGCAGCACCACAGCTCCGATACCACACCTCTCTTACAAGAGAGCACTGGTACAGAAGGCTGGAGGAACAGAACCGTTTTACTGTACAATATTCACCAAAAATTTTATTTCCGCACGGTTTGGTGCCCACAGAGCACGCAGGTTAGCCGTCTGCCTGTAACCGAAAGATCACCGACCCACCTCACCGCGACACCGGCTCTCGGAACAGACGCTGCCTGCCAGCAGACCACAACGTGGCGTGTAACGGAGCGAAACCACCTGACGCGGGAGTCAAGGGAGTCTTTTACCTTCGCTACGTGGAACATTCAACACGTATCTCCACCAGCCGACGCCGCTCGTCCCTCCGCCCCCGCGGCACCGTTCGCGGGCGCCCTCGGGAGCCGGCGAGGGACGGCGGCTCCTCCGCGGGCCGGTGCCGAAGCCGGCGCGCCCCGGGGGCGGGCGGGCCCCTTCCGCGGGAGGGCAGCTCTCACCGGCTGCTCCGCCCGCCCGCCCGCCGGGGAAGGGGAGGGGGGCGCCCCGCCAAGGATGACCAAGCCGCCTCGGCGGGCCGCGGCCACCCGCACCCGCGTGGGAAAGGAGCCCACGGGTGGGGGGGGGGGGGGCAGGGGCCGACGGGCTCACGGGGCCGGGGGCGCGGGAAAGTTCGGGCGGGCGCCACCCGGGGCGCCCCTCCGCGGGAGCGAGGCGGCCGCGGGCGGGGCGGGGGAGGGGGTGTCGCGGGGGGCCGCCGCGGGTACCACCACCCCTCACACACACACACACACACACACCCCGCCTCCAACGCCAGCCGCCGCCGCCGCCCCTCCTCGGCCGGCCGCCCCACCCCTCCCGCGGAGCCGCCGCTGCGCCCGGCCAACAAAGGGACGAGCAGTCCCCGGGCTCCGGCAGGCTCGGACACCAGGGGAGGGGGGGGGGGAGAGAAGGGGGGAGGCGACTCCGCCCCAGCCGGCCCCTCCGCCATGTTGTTGAAAGGAACCGACGGGGACCTGCAGCCCCCCACCGCCCTCCTCCCCCCCCCCCGCCTCAGGCACCACCTCACCCGCTTCCTCCTCTCCCTCCGTCCCCCGGGCACGCGTGCACTCACCCGCCGCCCCGGGGCAGAGCAGCGCGGCCACCGCCAGGCACAGCAGGGCCCAGGGCCGCCGAGCGGCCGCCGCCGCCGCCGCCATGGTCCGGTCCCGAAGCCGCCGAGCCAGGGCGCGCCAGGATTCCGCCTCGCGACCCCCCTCCCCGCCCCTCCCCCCCCCTCCCGCCCGCCCGAGAGGGAAACGAAGCGACGCTCGCGCTGCCTGCGGCTCCCGGCCCGCTCCTGCCGCTAATGTAACTGACGCAGCGGCGGGCCCTGATTGGCCGCTCTCCCCCCGCCCGCCGCTCCTCTCCCGCCCCGCCCCGCCCCGCCCCGCTCCGCCCCCGCCCCCCGGCAGCTGCCGGGAGCCCCAACAACAACAGGCGTCTGGAGGGCGCGACCGGAGCGGGCGGGGGCGGGGCTGGGCGGTGATTGGCGGCGGGGCGGCCTCGCCTCGCGCCGCCGGGCCGGCCAGCAGGAGGAGGAGGAGGAAGCGGGAGGCGGAAGGCGGCGGCGGCGGCGGCGGCGGCGGCGGCGGGGAGGGGCCTGGCGGGATCCCGGCCGGCTCCGGCAGCGACAGCGCAGCGCATCGCGGCGGGGCTCGGTGAGGTACTCGGGTGGCGGGAGGCGCTGTCCCTGCGCCGGCAGCCCGGGGCGCTGCTGGCAGGCGCCGTAGCTTCTCCCCGAGAGAGGGGCGAGCCCGGGCGGCGGGGGAGCGCCGGGCGTGCGGCTGAGGCGCCGCCGCGGCTTTCGGGGAGCGTCCCGTCGGCCGCGCCGGGCGGCGCCCCTCGCCCCCGGGGCTCGGCGGCTGTGAGGTGCGGGGCCGCGGGGGCAGCGGCGCCCCTGGAGGGGGAGGCGGGAGGGGTGCGGGGGCCCTCAGGTCGTCCCGGGAGCGGGGGAGAAGCCGCGGTAGCGGAGGAATTGCTCCTCTTTGCGGGGGAGCCGGGACTGGGAGAAGCGTGCGGAGCCCTTTCGTTGCGCTCTGCCGCGCTTCTCTCTCACGTGGGCTGTCGGACGGGTTGTAGATGCAACGCGCAAACACTCTGACAGCTTATTCACTGCTGACATACCAGCTGGCGCACGCACGAGACAGCTCAGCGTTCGTGCTGCCAGTCCTGCAGCCTGCTTCCAGTTCGGGAGCAAAGGACGTGCCTTCCCGCAGCACGACGAGCGGTAGGGCAGAGCCTACACGTGTTAGTACCGTGCGAGAACAGGACGGTGCTAGTCCCCGTGTGCAGCTCCCGTCTCGTTTCACAGTCTGCGCATTCGCTCCGCGTTAACGGGGGGCGTTAATTGGGACTCAGAAGCGAACTTGCACAGCCCAAATAGCTGTCTGAGGTTCTGCTTAATCGTGCAAGCTGTTGCAGCTAGGATCCACCCTGCGGAGAAAATTACCATGACTGAGATTGTTACTTTTATCCACAGCTTTATTAGCATGGGTGGCAGGGAAGGAGGAAAGGCTCTCTTCTTCCCTCTTGGGATCAGGTAATCACTCTTCCGGCAGTTACCTGCTTGCTCTGGGAATCTGCCTGCCTGCCTGCCCTGCCTCCTGGTTCTGTCTCCATTACCGGGCTGTTGCGTCCAGATCCTGAATCAGTTCAGAGTCCCTCAAGTTCAGCATATGCTTTTATACTGCTTTTGTTGCTCGTTTTGCTTGCTGTGTGACCCTCCAACCACAGGACAAGTCACGTAGGTCACGGGTGCTTTTCCACTTGTTACCTGCAGTCACTCTTGCAAGCTTCATGTACTGTCTCTGCCAGATGGTGACTTCCCAGTTCATAGTGTTCAGGGCATTAACCACCACGCTCCTCAGTGCCACGTTCACTTCCATGTCACGCTGATCTCCCGTCTCCTTTTTAGTTGCAGTTGTTCAGCCAACACGGCCTTTATAAAAAGTCTTGTTTCTCCTAGCATACAGTTCACCTGGATAAGAATCTTGATAATATAACAGTTCAAAATGAGGTAAATTTTTATTAATTCATTCTCTTTCCCTTTCTCTCTGAGCGATGATCAGCATCATATATAAACAGACTCTAGTTATTTTCTCTTGCAAAATAATTATTTTAATGACAGATGTCCTTCGTGACAGATGTTGGACCAAACATCTGGATTTTATATAGATTAGTGCCATAATGAACTACTGAAGTTGACAACACCAAGCAAACATGTTCTTCTTAGTTATCCATATGTAGAAATACTTAAAGGGCTAATACTCAAGTAATATACTAGCGTCAAAAAGAAATTCTGAAGCACTGTTAAAATTGCTCAAATCCTGAGGCCCTGTTAAAATTACTCAAATTGCAAGGTGCCTTTTAAATTCGTATAGAGCACTGAAACTATAAGTTAAGAAAATTATGTGCTTGGGAGGAAATCCACTATTCATTTCCCCATCACAGATCTTCTGGATTTAAGGATGGGCCACAGACACTGTCTCTGAAGGAAGGCAGGAAACAGGAAGCAGAGCGTGGTGAAGGATTTCTGTCAGGGCTCCCAGTTCAGTCCTACAGGGAGCATTCTGAATTAGCATCCTGAGCGATGTTTGCCTACCAGCCATAGAAAGAATAAAATAAGTCAGTAACTTGCAGGTAACAGCTCACCAGCTAAGATGATTTCAGGTCACTTTCAAGTTGTGAACAGTGCCACCACAAATTAAATATTTTTGCCAGGCCTCACCCTTCTTTCATCACATGCACGAGGTAAAGACCACTACTGAAGAAATACCTACAATTGTGTCATCCCCTGTCCTGATTTCTGCATAATCTATAGCTGTAATCTTGTGTGCCACATTAGATTCAAAAGGCAAAGTAAACTTGGGGCAGAAGCACCAACTGCGAAACTACTGAAATGGATCCTGTATGTCCAGGCTCACCCGGTTTTTTGCCATGCTTCTGTTCCATGTTTCCAGATTCTTAGGACTACAGCTTCTGGTCTTGATTAAGGTGGGGTCTAAGAACTTCGGATTATGATACAGGCTCTTGATGTTGAAAGGGCTCTGGTAGACAATTGGATCTTGTTTTTGTTGGAGGGTCACTGACTGTGAAGGTCAGTGCCTGCACCTTCCCCCGTTAGCTCCCCCTTCTTACTGTAAGATTCATCCCTGTGTTTTTCCATCATCTTTCTCCTACTAATACTTCTGCAGTCAGTCCTCCTCCTCCAGTATTTCACTGTTCCTGTTCCTTCATAGGAGTTTCATAACTGCTGGTAGCGCAAGCAGGGGGTTTGCTGGTCTGGGTAGGACTCTCTATCTTTAGGAGGGTTATGTGAGAGGTACTTAGATTTACTTGTTGAGTTGCACAGTAGTTCATGTTACATATTCTGTTTGATAATTAATAAAATCTGTCTTTTTTTGCTATACAAGTTGGAGCAGTTAGATAAAAAATACAAAATACAAATGATAGCCTGAGAAGATTTAAATAATTGGTTTCTCCCTGTGTCTGCAAACAATTGAGTGCCAATCCAAAGAAAATGAGGAGATCTTATTTATGACTGCACCTAGTTACATTCATCCTTAAATATGCTAGTTAAGCAAATGAGCCTAAGTCAGACCATGACACAGTCAGCAAACAGTTTCCAAGATACGCCTTTCTGTAAAATGACATTTTATTTAGGAAGAAAATAGCTCTTCTGCAATTTCACATTTTTCAAAATGACAATAATTGCTTGGCCTTTTTCTGCCGAAATGACATGAAAAAACCAATTTCACTCTACAAATTTGCCAAGTTCAATAGAAAGCAACTCCTCACCATTGTATGCTTATGACATTTTAACTGGATGTATTAAACATTGTTCTTCAGCATTTAATGTGAGGGAATCCTTCAAACCACTTCTTACCTACTTTAATCCATCTTTGTTCTCACAGTGCTTACTGAGAATGGAAATAATGTAGTCAGTGGAAATATACTTAGTAGAATAGGCAAGAAAACATTTTGCCTAGCCTCATTTATGTCATAAATTAATGAATTTTCACCATTCAAATTATAGAAAGATGCAACAAATTTCATCTTTTTTTAAATGCCAGTTAGAACACAAAGCAAGACAACATAGAAAATCCAAATTATCTGGCTTCATGAGACCTGTTTAGATCATCAAAATGGTTGAACCTGTTTTAAAGATCCTTGCTTTTTAGACTGAGTAAAGCAGGTTATTATACAGGGGATATCTGCAGTTTAAACACAGGTTAATTTCTTGCTTCTGTACAAAAATATGACATTTATACACATATGCAGCACCCACAGGGAGAGAGGATGAAATAATTAGTCTTTACTTAGTGCTAGTTTTATTTCTTGCAATAATTATTGTCAGTTTTTGAATGTTTCTTATGCTTTCTTTCTGGAAGATGGAAAGCACAATATTTGTGACTGCATGAAAGATTCAAACAGAACTCTGTAATGCAAAGAACCCAAATACTAAGAAACCTCATAGAGCATTAAAATATAACCAGTTTTGAAAAGAGACAAGTGGTGAGACAGAAAATTTTACAAAACGAATTGTTCTATAGTTTTTGACTAAGACCAAGGATATGAATATTATTGCGTTATAAGCTGATTTACTTAATAAAACAGGCACCAATAAATACAGATTTTTTAGCTTTTGAAGTAAAAATGTATGGAAGTGTGGTAGGAAATATTATTATTGGTGACCACTAAAAGCTTGATTAGTCTTTCAGTGTAAGAGATACTACTGTATCAGAGTAATAAAGAATTCTAATTAATCTTTCTCTCAGCAAGAAAATATGCACAGTTAGTGCAAGAGGAAATAAAGGTGTTGCAAAACTTCATTTGCAGTTTTTACAGTTTTCTCTCCATGGTAATTAGCTAAATTTTATGGGTTTTTAAGAACTATTCAGTGCATCATGATATTTACAAATTACGTTCACCAAGGAACTCAGCAAGAGGAAAAATACTGAATGTGTAACATTTACCAAAACAACAGCATAAGCTGTTTTCAAAAAAAACCCCACCCAAACTAACAAACACCTGCCCTCCATGCCCCCAGTGCTTGATTTTCCCAAGCAGTTTTACTCAGACTAGGACAGAAAGGATCAAAGTGCTTATTAGTGTGCAGTTTCTATAAGCACACAAATCAGAAAATTTAGCAAAGATTTGTGCTCTTGCTAAATCAGAGACAAGCAAAAGAACACACTTTTTTGAAATCACTGCTTTATAAAATGCTCAGTATTACTCATTTTCTAACCTTTATAAACATTGCCCAATTTGCCTCATCAGTGCTTCCAAAACTAAATACAGTGACGTCTTAGTTATTCAAAACCCCATTAATCATCTCCATTAACAGAAGTCCAGTTAAAGCTTAAGACGTATGAAACCCTTTTCTCTTTTAATTCACTGTCTGTGAAACACACCAGGTCTGTATCTCGGAGTTACGAATTGGGCAGCCCAGCAATACACCGCATCAGCATGCAGCTGCTTGATCCCTCCAGCTAACACTCTTCTTATTATACAGCTAATAGGTTTGTAGATACATTATAGTGTTGTAACTTCTTACTCTGCAGTTAAGCAGCTCTCAGTGATGACACTTTTGCGCTGCTGCTGTTAAACCACCCAAACTTAGTGTTTCATTGCAGCTTGTAGAGTCCATCAGCTGCTGAGCTTGTTTCCTACACATATGATGTCCAGCTTCATTTGAAATCAAGTACGAATGTATTCAAAGAGAGCAGCGTTGATTGTAAGTCTCATTAAAAAGAGGTCTAATTTATGCTGAAAGCAAGGAAGAAGGATATAGTCCAAGACGTGTTGCTAAACACAGAAGTGACTAAGAAGACTGGTTAGCTTAGGGAGGGGTTGCCAGAAGCAAAGAGGCTGACATCAACGAGGTCTGGAAATTACTTTAGACTGTATGTCATTATCTATTTGAAGGCCTTGTATTGCTATAGCAACCCTGAGATTGCATGAGTATCTCACCTATGTCTACAGTGGAGGATAAATGCATTAAAGTAGCTTGCCTCTGATTAAGAAAGATACTTTTTTTCTGTGGAAGTACAGCTTTTACCTGCTTGAACGCTACTCCTTATACCAGGTTGATGGTGCAAGTAATAATTTATATCATTCTGCTTTTCAAGAAAGGTCAGCTTCCTCCTACACTGAAACCAGTTTTGAGATTGGACTCAGTTTAGACTTGAGTGGGGAAGGAATAATGTGTGTAACTCACCAAAAGTTAATGTCTCTCTAGCAATGCCCTGATCATGAGGTTTTCCTATTGCAGACCGCTATGTACCCATTAGCAGGTAGGCGTCCTGTGGGTTTGACAAACTTGACTTCTGCTTCCATGGAATTAGGGCTCATTACAGACAAGAAATTTCCTAGAGCCGGAAGTGGGTATTGTGGTCATAAGCTACTAAGACCCCAAAGCATTAGATTTGGAGATCTAGATACCAGCTTGGATTAAATATTGGTCATCCTTAAAAAAGAAATAAGTTTTTTAATAAAACTTTCACTCTGTCTTTAAAATAACATTTTGTTTAGTTAAGTGTAAACCCACAATAAAAAAAAAAAGAGAGAAGAAAATAACACACCTTCAGTAATGATTAATTCCTGACACTGATTTATTAACCCTGCAAACTGGGAATGAGAGAAGAGAGAATTTCTTCTGTGGTGTGCTGTTGGAATTTCCTGTTTCACTGCAGCTTTTCTAGACTTGCTACATATTCTCCATCCACTCTCATTCTTTAGTGCTTGTGACTGTATGTTACCTGAAGTGATAACATCAAACTTTCTATAACAGTTCAGGTTCTGCCTGGTTGTTTCAAAATCCTGCTTCTGTAGTCTCTCTTAGCAGTGTTTTCTGTAAGTTTTCACTTGTTCGTTTGCAAAGAATAGCTGGAGTTCACTCTAAAGGTGCTGTACTTCGCACAGTCCAAGAATATTATATGGAGATTTTCAGTAGTGTGTTCTAAAAAGGTGTTTTTTCCTTTAAATCAGGTAATGGAGTTTGTACGTACTCAGGAGTAAAAATTTAAAAAGAGAAAAATAGACTAAAGATCTATTTGAATAAGATGACAAATTATTCAGTGAAAAGAGAGATGGTGGAAATCAATTGTAGAACGTTGTTCTTTACCAGTTCTTGAGCAGTTGACTTTCTAACTTTTCTCCAAAAATATGTAA
This sequence comes from Morus bassanus, assembly GCA_031468815.1. Classification (NCBI taxonomy): domain Eukaryota; kingdom Metazoa; phylum Chordata; class Aves; order Suliformes; family Sulidae; genus Morus; species Morus bassanus. The sequence continues at coordinate 64,229,867 of CM062567.1, read as the reverse complement.
TTTTGAGATCATTTAAGTCCTCAGTTATTTCTCCACTTCCAAGTGACATTATTAGCAGGGAAGACTTTTGTCACTTGACCTATACAAAAATAATAATAATCCATGCTTTTTTAATTTCTGCGTTAGTATGCGAATTCTCCCAGACAACATTTGCTGGTTGCAAATAATAAGAACTTACTTCATTCTGTTTCTCTCCAGAGATAATTTTCCATCAGCCATATCCCTTAAGTGTAATGCCAAAGGCTGACTTTTATCCAAGAAGTCTTATTAGACTGTACACTATGTTGCTGAAGAAGCTGTCTCTGTTGAGAATTTAAGAATGTAGCAAGACTGCTGGTACTAAAATACAGCTAGCCAAAAGCATAAGGCTGAAAGAACACAGTAAGGATGAAAAAGTAGTGAGAGGCTATGGAGATGGTGGAGGCTCTCAAATCTCAAATTCTTTTAGGAAAGGCTAGGGATATACAAAACTGTTTTGTATATTGAAAAATTATTTCATCCGCGCCATAAACCACTTGGAAGGATGTATTTTTAAATCATGACCTTAGTAAACAAACTTTTGAAACAAGATTTTTTTTTCTTTTTGAGCCAGTAACAACTACAATATCCTCACACAGGAAACTGAATGTTCTTATTACTGAGTCTGGAATGTTTTGTTGGTAGAGAGTAACTGTTCCTTTTCTTGCTTTCTGTTCTATCTTCAGGCATTTTTCCAGGCTGGGTCTTCTTTTTCTAAGTGGGGTTGTTGACCACCAATTGTTGAGGTCCTAATAACTGTATACAAAACCAGACTAAGCAAACATTTAGTTCCTATGTCTTTGGAAGTGGAAATACTCTTGTCTATGCATGTATCTGGTGCAAGAGTCTAATGATTACATTATAATGTGCATTCTTGTGAATCACAGAATCACAGAATGGTAGGCGTTGGAAGGGACCTCTGGAGATCATCTCATCCAACCCCCCTGCTTGAGCAGGTACACCTAGAGCAGGGGGCACAGGACCACGTCCAGGCGGGTTTTGAATGCCTCCATGGAAGGAGACTCCACAACCTCTCTGGGCAGCCTGTTCCAGTGCTCTGTCACCCTCACGTTAAAGAAGTTTTTCCTCATATTCAGGTGGAACTTCCTGTGTTCCAACTTGTGCCCATTGCCCCTTGTCCTGTCATTGGGCACCACTGAAAAGAGTCCGGCCCCATCCTCTTGATAAATTGTCATTACCTGATGTGAGCCCTATCTGTCTAAAAAACTGTGTCAATTGTTTTTTATCTGTGATGATTAACAAGTTACCGAACTTGAATTATTGAATTATTTCCTACTGATGTAACTTCAGTTCTGACGGGAACATTGTCTCAAATATTACTGCATTTGCAACGGTACTGCTTTCAGAAGCTTAACTATCCTGCCTCCAAACAGTATGAAATATTAACTACGATGGTTTGGAAGAGTGCCACTTGCTAAGATAAAGTGAGAAAAAAAATGAGAAGTTGCAGTCGGGAATGACCTTCTATTGATACACAGTTTAAGTTTTTTTTCATAAGTTTTTTGTAACAAGACTTAAGATTCTGACTTTCAAAATGTAAAAAAATAAACCATTCCTATCATGTCCTTCATATCTATTTTCCTTGCCAGTGACAACCTCAATTGGCAAGTTCCTCAGGTAATACTTTCCCCAAGTGTCCATGAAGGTAGGTGGGTCTTACAGCACATAATTAAATAAATAAGCTCAAGTCAGGGAGAAAAAAGCCTTTTTGTTGAGAGGTCCTCACAGATGACTGCTGGTATCCATTTCCTGTCAATTAATTTATTTTTTTTGCTAGTACTTAATTGCATGGGAATATTGTCGAAAAGCTTTTCAGAATTTCCTAGTACATAAAGATAACATTTGACTCACACCTCTGATTTTGTCTACTAATAAAGCTTCAAATTTCTCCTGAAGTCATGAGTCATTTCTGTTTTCATTTTAAAAATTCAGCACTGCAACAGCACAGCACTGTCACAGACCTAGCAAGCGTCATACAGGTTTCCTGGCACTCAGTTGTTTGCTTGCCTGCATCTGGTAAAATATTTCTATAACATTTGACAGGGAAAAGGCTTTTTCATGTATCTTTTAAATTAGGAGCCAAGACATGTGGGATTCTAGTTTTATACTCCATTGCTTGTTTCTGTTAATATTTGTGAGCAGTTTGCAGATCCCCTTTGGTGATTGACAGAATAGTGAAGCTGAATTGTGCCACATTGAGCTGGGCTGTGAGCAGAACCCTGAGCACTGACGTCTGGGTGCTGGCTGTCCAGCTAGCGAAGCCAAATCAATATACGGTCCTTGCTGTACCCATGTCATTTTGCTATTACAATAAATGCCAGAATCTGGACACCAAGTGTTCTCCAACTTCACAAATAGCTCTGCATTCCTCCAGCAAAATTAACTGTGTGCTCTTTGGAGGGGGGGAGCACACAAATCACCAGCCTCTTTCAGCCCAATCACCTCCATTCATTTCTGAATAGGTTAGGTTCAAATTTAAGTGACTGTGCAAGAAGGAAGATGTGAAAAAAAAAAAAAAATCCCATTCTAGTATATCATACAGTTTCTCTGCACACTTGTGAGGAAGCCAGATCTGCTAAATTGGACCTCAGTATAGGACTGCTGTCTTAGCTTATTAACACTAAAGGAAAGGCACACCATGTGAGCAGAAAATACCAAAGAGTTTCGAAATGGTGTGTCCTGAAGCAGAAAATTTCTCTGTCACATGAATGTTAATGGGCAAATGTGTCATTTTTCATTTCACATGAAAATGTTTCAGTGGTGATTGCTGCTGCAGATTGCCAACCTTTAGCATCTCCATCCAATAATGTAGATCTATTGATTTGCTGCTCTTCACTGAATGCCCTTTAGTTTGATGATATCTTTTTGGTAAGATGATACCTGTACCTGAAGATAACACCCTTAGTGGATTTGTACCACTAACTCCCCGTCCCTTTTTGGTATCAGAACAAAGTAGCTGTCCTTTCTGGGGACCATCTTGCTTCTGTGGCATGTTACAACCTACTGGCAAGAGCAGATAATAGTTTGGACTTTGGAAGCTGAGAATTAATTTCTGGTCTCTGAAACAGGACTAGTTTTTACAGACTATGAAACAGTGAATACTGCTGTATTGTAGTCATTCTTTCCTATGACAATTCATGAAGAACTGCACGTAAAAGCCAGGGTGTATCAATTCTGTTAACTTATTTTTATACTTCTGATAGTGAATGTTAACTGCTGTTAAACTATGCAGAGACTATCACGAGCCGCAAAACAGGAAATGCAAGAGGAAGTTGACACTAAGAAGTAAATACTTCTGTTAAAGTCTGGGAGGATGTTTAAATTTCTTGCCACTGTCATAATCATAAGTGTTTCCTATTCCTGAAATCGAGAAGGATCACTAGTCAAAACTGAAATTAAAGAGATACTACCCAGTCAAATGTGACTTCTGTCTTGCATCTGGTTAAATTAAGGTTCTAGATAACCTACATGTCCCAGAACTTTGGCAATAGTAGTGCTGAAAATGCTTTCATCATACCTGCTCAACCAAACTGCCTGTTGTCAGTGGTGTTTAAAGGTGACCATGGCCAAAAAATCAGGAGAAATGCATCACTTCCTAACTTAAAGGCAGGATAAAATGAAGGAAAAATCCTAGCATTTTAAATGAATGTCAGGAAAATGTCCATCATGGCACTGGATTATTCTGCCAACAAAATATTGGAAATTATGGTAGTAAGAATATATATATTTGATCTAATGAAGAGTAGAAGGAAGGGAAAAGCCTTCACTGGCGAGGAGATCTTTTCAGTTTAATTAACTACTTATGAGACTAATTTTGTCAAAGTTAATGAATGTATTACAGGACAGAAAATGAAGAGTTCAATAAATGTTCAATATTCACTAGGGCAAAAGATTAGAGTATCTCTGAGTATCATTCTGTTGCAGTTTAGTTTTATAGAGAAGGTTACTCCTTTTGTAGCTATAGTTGGAGTAATAAGAAGTCCAGTCTGTCATGCTCTTAGTTTTCAGAACACAGTTTCTTGAGAAGCTGAATGCTTTATCTTTTTCCAGGATACAGTTTTTCTTAGAACTTTACTAAAGGTCAAAGAACTGCATAAGTATTACATTTTGAAGACCAGCTGTGGCTTTTTTTTTTTTTAATACAGTTTTAGTTCCTAATTGAATCAACTCTCAAAATTGATTGGCCTACAAGCACACCAGAAATAGTTTGTTCTGTTAGCCTGGCTGAGAAGAAATGCTTCTTAGCATTTGTAGGATTATCCTGGAGGTGAGATAAAAGGAGTTACGTTTAGGTGCACAAAAAATGCCATAAATTATACATATGCAAAAAACCTACGATAGAAAAAATGTTCAACGCTGTGAAGTAAAGCACTCAAAAGTGCCAGAACTAGGGTTACTGATGCCCCATTTCCACTTGGATTTACATATTTTAGTACGTTTTTAAAATCTGTGATCGTATTTGTGATATCCCTGCCTTATTCAGTGCACAAAATGAGCAGAGCCCACTTAGTGATCAGCTCTTCAAGAATTTCTTTCATTCTCAAAGCTCAGTAGGTAGCCTTTACATTAGAGTGCAGTACCTTAACCGCATAAGCAAGCACTACTGTTCTCTGCACCTGTGGCTATGTGATTCTGCCCTCCCTTCTGCTGATACTTGCCCATATCTTATCCCACAGAAGCCAAGTCAAAGAGTTACATCAGCAAGGAACAGGTATCTTTTACTTTGCAGGGTTTGTTTTTGATCAGTTATGCTGTCTGTGGGCCTTCATGATAATGAGGGTGGGCACAAGGGAGAATGCGAGACGTGGAGTACAAAGGTGTTTCTGTCTGGTTGAACTGACTTAGGTCAATTTTCACTCTCATGGAATTGCATGTTGATCTACTCCACACTATTTGTAACCTACTCTAAAATGGATCAATTTCTGTGGAGCTTTTCTTCCATGAGTGAATCGGGGACAGAATCCAGTTCCTTTGGGCACTGTTCTGTTGCCATGATCATGAGATCATCCTTTCTCTTTGGCCACACCATGCCTTAGTCATTGCAGCATTTGTAACATATGAAGCTGGGGTTTTCCGGACAGCCTTACCCTTGATGAATAATCCTGGTTTGTTTTCTGGACATTGTTTTCCTGTGAGCGAAATGAGGAAGTAGTGTTGTGAAAAGGTAACCACCATAAACCACCTGAGTCTGAAATGCAATGTGTACATTGCTACCAAAACCTATAAAGGCATAATTGGGTCTCAGCAGATTCCTGTCCTGTTCTGTGCTGTTCTAACTTTGTCCTGTGCTTACTTCTCTGTGTGCTTCTGAGTTGGCTTGGATGGGAGAGTCACAGCTGTTACTGGGCACTACTGATAATAATGAAAGACACTGACAAGTTCTACCAGAAGTAGTGGAATAGGTGGCTTGTTACCACATTCATCCTCTGTATTTTACTTTGGGCTAAAACAAGTTAGGCTTCTCTTGCATGTGAACTAGGACTAACTTTCAAGCAGGCTGTAATTTTGGATGGCAAAAAGTTGCTGCTCTATTTTTTACTATCTTTTGATTAAATAGATTTAATCAAAGATGATTAAAATAGGTTTCAGTAGTTTAGAAGTAAGTTATTTTAGATTTTGGCAGCTCAAGTCTTATCACTGTAGTTTTGGGTGCTTAAGCTCGCTGCACAATGTACAGAGAGATACTCACTTAAACAGAAAGTCTTGTGAGCAGGGCACCAAGGGTTGTCTAAACTTCTTCACTCTCTCCACATAGTTAAGTTTCTATGCAGAATCAGAGCTTTTCTGCAAAAGTATACCTGGGAGCTGTTACCTTTCAATCCATCATCCTAGTGGGAAATATAAGTTTAATGCCCAAGGGATTTGTGCTCACAGACCTTACTTGCAAGATGAAGGCTATTTGGAGTGCTGCTCTGAGTCCTTCCTGTTGGAGCTATTTCAATGTCTGTGGATTCTTATTGAAGGGATACAGGAAGAGATTCCTGCTCTTTAATTGCCCAAAGAGCATAGTTGCCTCTGGATATTTACCAGTGGTTGAGGGAAAATTAGACGATCAAGAATTTTGGACATGGATACATAGATGGTTTTCGTCACTATGTTTGACATCTATTAAATTTAACTAGGTTGTTCTTTGCAAACATCTCTGAGTTCACTGTCCCTTTTATAGCTCCAGCCTGTAGACTAGCTTGTTTACTGCCTTCAGAGTTGCTTTTATAGATCCTACACAGAGCTCATAATTTGCTATTTTCTTCTAACTTCTCACTCATAGAGATCACCACAACTTCAGTGCTTTATTATTCCTCCTCCCCAATCCTTTTGACTTGTCTTACCTTCTCCTTTCCCACCTTATGTCCTAGTGAGTGTACCAGTAAAAGAGCATACAGCTGTAAGTGACTATTTTGATCCCTCCTCCAGGCTATTCCTCAGTATTCCTGACCTTTTCTCCTGGTGAAGAGCAGCTGGGGTTTTGTAAGGAAGATACTGTGATTCATTGACTTTGACAGAATGAGTAGCTTATTATCTGTCATTATGTGGCATTCAGTTGAGAACAGGACTTTGCTAGTGTGTGCAGTGTCCTCTGATACATCATCAATAGCTAGGTTGGGAGGGTTGACTCTACTTTTCAGGAAAAAAATGTGGACATTAGGAGGTGACTGGGTTAGATGCAACTAACTTATCTTGCTTTTCTCCCCCAACCTTTTCTCTGTAAAAACAGAGGCCTTTCTTCAGGAGTTATATTTTGAGAGGCCCAGGCCACAAATTTATGCTGGTTTTGGTCACAATTATCTTTGTCCATCAACTAGATACTTTCCTGCCGTAACAGAAAAGTATCATGGCACATGCACAGATACCAGCTTCTTGCCTTCTTAAAATGGAGGCATAAACATCTGAGCACACTGCTGCACTTTCAGTTCCTCTGCCTGCAATTTGAGAAGATCAAACTTTGAAGTTAGCTTAGCTGTGCTTTGAGCAGGGAGTTGCATTAGATGACCTTCTGAGGTCACTTCCAATCTTAATTATTCTGCCGTTCTAAGACATATCAAGCTACCGGAAAGCGGGGAGAGAGGTAGTGAATACACATTCGATCTATGAATCTGAATGAACTCTGGCTATTAATAAGTTTGTTTTTTTTTTTACTTTTGAGTAACAGTCTGTATGTCCATTTCTAATTCATGTGGATTAATGCATGGCATCAGCTTTGGCTGGATCTGAACCCTTTGCACAAACAGCAGTCTTATGTCTGCTCTTTTGAATTTCTGTAAGCTTTAGTTGGATGAAAATGGGAGTCAAGATGGGCATTCTGTAGCCTCAAGGATGAAAACACTTGTAAATGAGCTCCCTAGTACTCAAGCTTTGTCAGTGCTGTATGCTGTAATTACTCAGATCAGCTCTGCCATAACAGATTTTAGTGTAATCTTACAACCTGTTAGCCAGTTAGCTTCTGTACAGTGGTTTTCGCTTTGGATATCCCAACAATGGAGGCAAACAGTCCCAGGATATGTTTGAAAGACCTTGACTTGTGAGTGTGTGGTGTCAAGACTGCCATGTCTACCTGATATGGGCTGCTTCCGAATCCTGGATGTTTGAGATCAAGAAGAGAAAATGGCTGAGTTAAGTTTGTGGTTTAAGAATGGCTTTGCTATAATGATAGAGAAACTTTGCAAAGTAGTGGTGTGGGAAAAAGCTGCTGAGAGCGAGCCAGGTTCTTACGCTGTAGGCAGAACTAGTGGCAATGAAAGACACATTAATGAAAATGTGCCGTAGTGAATGCTTCTGAAGCAACCTGTTCACAGATGTACTCTAGGGACTTGTGAAGGTTCAGAGCTCACCGGTGTATACCTTCTTGGAAGGAAACATGGACTTGAAAATAATGGGATCAACAAGTTGGAAAAAACTGCTGAGTTTTGATGGAGCTGATGAACAATTCCCAACTCAGCTGAAAAAAGGAAATCTAGTATGACTTTTGGGCTTGGCTTCAGTCAACATCAGAATGAGAATTTAGCAAACTCATGAGTTCAAACACACCATTTATCCTACCCTAACATGGTGTAGGATCAAGGGATGCAGTCTCACATTTCAAGGTATAAGGAAGGCTTCTGATAGGCTGGCTGAAGGGGTGGTGGGATGATTCTGGGAACTCACTTTTGGTATCTCGGGCAAATCTCAGCACACCTCTAGACTCTGAAAAGAGTAATTGAGAAGATGCTGCTGACTGTAGAATTGGAAGCTGTTCAGTACTCCTAATGGGTAGACTGTACATACATAAACATGATGCCTGATCCACCAGGTGCTGGAGTAAAGGACATAGGCAAATGTCTTGTGTTGCCCTATTTGCTAATGTAAGACATCGTGGTACTAGCTATCAGTTGTACAGGATGACCATACCAAGGCCCTTTATGTCTCACAGATTTGAAACTTTGCACCTGTGTGAACAGCCGCTCCATGCCCCAACCAAAGTGCTCATCATTGTTGAATGAGGTGAGGATAATGGGATGGCACAATAAATCTATATACAGCATGGGAGCATTTGTGTAGGGCAATGACAGCTTTATGAGGGCTCCGTGAATGAATGCAGTCTAGACATACGAACTATATGAATGGATGTTTGCAGGAGGGTTGTATATTTTACTTATAGCAAAAAGCCATAGGGATGTATTGGTGTCTCTCCCATGAGTATCAGGCATGCATGTCCTGCAGTCCCTCTACAGCTTTCAGATGGGTGAGGACTCCACTTAGCCTTGAGACCAGGCACAGTGGTTAAGCACCTGTGAGTACAATTAAACCTTTCTGTTCCAAAATAGGGTGACTCCTTCAAACTATTCACAGCAGTAGTTGTTGGCACATGCTGTCCCCCCAAAACATACATCAAGGCAGCGGCTGGAAGGGTTGCAGGTGGCACTGACCAGAACTGTGCCAGGGAATAGTTCAGCAATCAGTCATGCTATTTGTGCTAATGCCTGTGCCCTGACCCTGATAGTTTTCTAGTATAGATGTAGCCTCAGAGGTGTAACTAGACTCAGTTGAGACATTCGAGCCTGCTAAGTTAAAATACGTAACTCTATAGCAAAGCTAAACACCAATGAACTGTTTTTTGGAGGTTGACACCAACCCATCCTCTAACTCAGTGGGGAGATAATGTTCTTCCAGTAGCAAGACATTACTGTGGCTAGGATCTTGCTGAATATGTCTGGAACCAAAGAAGGCCAAACAAAATGACTGTGAGGTGGTATTGGTATTGACCGCTGCAGAAACACAGCTGTTAGGCAGTCCCCTGCTGCTGTTCATATGAACATACTTGAAGTGCAGCATACAAAACATACCTTTCCTGCAGAGGCATTGTCATCATCATCCTGGCTTGAATTTGAATTTGCAGGTGAACTTAGGTACTTCTTATAAGGTCAGACAGGGCTCTCACCCCATTTCCCGCTGAAGCATCACTAGTACCCCTGAGACCAGCTGAAGAAAGCAGGTTATAATGTTACCCCTGATCAACCCCAGGGTGTGATGCTGAATTGACTTCACATGTAGAAATACCCACAGCCTATGCTGTCTGTAATTCTGTGCCCTGAGCTTGAAAGAGCTACAGTATAGTACTTTGCAGAAGCATGCAGGGAAGTTAGTGCTTTGTAAGGAAAGGAGGAGTTGTGGTTTCTTGTTGGTTCCAAAGGGACCTCTCTGGACTCCCTACCATCCTACCTATCCAGTGCTCCCAGCAAAGCACACACAAGTGGAAGTTGGCCTTCAGTGTTTATCTGGGTGCTGTAGAAAACAGTGCAGAAGATCCACGTGAAAGGTGGAAGTTTTATGTGCACCAGAGCATCTGGCAGCTCCCAATGGTGTCCAGCTTTTCTGTGGAGGAGCAATGTAAGCTTTAAACAAAAGACAAATGGTTGGGGAAGGACAAGTGAAGGAGGAGGTGGAGGAAATGACAAATGAAAAAAGCCCCATTCCATTTCTCTCTCCTGCCCATACAGATTGTAGATGCGTTCTGACTTCTCATTCTCTCTCCCCCCAGGCAAAGCCTAATATTGCTAGAGCTGAGCCATCCGTCTGGGTGCACCTCCAGGTTAGGTTGTGTATACATGGCCATTACTTAGGAGTAGAACAGGTTTTTTTGGAATATGGATACAGTGGAAGAGAAGCTGGTAAGTAAAAAGTTTAGATCAACTGGTAATAGTGGAAGTTGCACTGAGGTGCAAAATAGGCCTTTTAAGACACAACAAGTAGCAGCCCTCTGACAGGTTAAAAAAGGGAGGCTAGGTTCAGGTTAAAGTAGCAAAGTACTTGAAGTACTTTGCTTAAGTAGATGCTCATCTAGAAATATTTCTACCTCTGGTTGGCTATTGTTGAAGCATTAAGGAGAGACAGCAGGGAGGAACTGTTAAGAGTGTAGGCTCTAACCACATACCAGACCAGCAAATAACAGCCAAACCCTGATCAGATATTTTTTAAGATGCATGCATACCATTAACTCCAATACTTGAACACCAAAGTGAAACTGCAATTCTAGCATCTAATTCCTTTAAAATCTAGAAGACAGGTTCTCTTCTCCAGGCAGAGGACTGGAGTGAAAACAAGAATTGCAAGTGTTACTTCAGAAGGAACACCTAAACCTCAATGCAAAAGAAGAGTAACTGTGGAGTCTTCGAAGCAGGACATACTGCAACTCATTCTTCCCTGTTTCACCTGAATGCACAGCTCAGAAGCAAGGCTGGACGGTCTTTGACTACACCAAGACTAGTTTTGTTAATTGTCAGTCCTTTGAGGTGTATATGCTGCACTGCAGACACTCACAGGTTTGGATTGCATATGATACCAATGATAGGAGAAGCTGCTCCTCTCACTGTAGTTCATGCAGGCAGAGCAGCACAGTAATGATCAATGATAACGTGTCATGTTTTGCGACTGCCCAGAGAAAAGATCCCTGTACTGAAAAGGGGAAAAGATCTGCTGATAACCTACTGCTAACAAAATCAATGGCCCAGAACAGGATTGTGGGGTGCCTGCAATCTACTGCTTATATTCACAATTTGGTACAAATATGACCTTGTGGGGGAATATTTGCTACCATGAAAAACAGAACTCTAGGAAAGTGAGTTGAGGGGAAGCCTCGTTTTTGTTGGGCTCAGATTTGTAAATTGATTGTCAGAAATTCCTCCATCCTAATATAGCGCTTACCTGTGTGCATGAGGTCAAAGAAGCTGATCAGGCAGTTAAAGACTAACACAGCCATGAGTTATGAGGTGACAAGAGTGGATAAAGTTATTTGGAGATGAGTGTGCCTGCATTTATATGTGTGTGCATGCACACTCTTGCCCATTCTCCCAACATAACTTTCCCCCATTTTCTTCATCAGATTAAAAGTTATATTCTCCCACACCAACTTTTAAACAATTTGGAAGGATGTCCTACAGATCCAGAAGAAAACCCTTCCTATTTCAAGTCAAAAGATGATTTTAAAAATCATTGCATGATACCACAAGGTACTTCGGATGTGGTCAGTCAATTCAGACAAATGTTGTGTTATTGGTTGTGTTGAACTGCTTTCGAAATACTAAAGAGTTAACAATTTATAAGTACACATTTGCCCTGCTGGCAGGAGTTATATTCTGGCTGCATAAAGTGGTGATGATAACAGGTGGGTTGTTTTTTTTTTATTGTGGGGGGCGATCTGCTGCAGTATTAACACTTCTTAAAAAGAATGATCCTTGAGGAGGTAAAACATACAATGAAAAAATGTTTTCATTTGTTACTGAGGAGTCTTAATTCCTTTTGACTATTAAAGAGCAAGTAAATTAGAACAAAAATGTCTTGAATTAAAGCATGTCTTTTGAAAATGACATAGTTAATGTCTTCTGCTGCTTTCTTTGTACTGAAGATAGTTGTCAAATTTAATACAAACCAGTAAAACATTGCAGTAAAAAGTAATTTTTCCACTGAAAACTGTTGTCTGGTTCTAACAAAGTCCAATCTGGAGTGGTATATTCAAAGTCAATTTTGAATTCGTGTGCCAATTTACTTTCATAACAAAAAATTCTTTTCACTTAGAAAGAATCTGTAATGAGCATTCAACTATGTATTCCTGCATTTTGCACCATCCCCAAAGTATCCATGGTAAATAAATGAATCTCTCCAGTAACAATTCAATATTCCTTTTTCAAATGGTTATTAACCTTTCCTAGACCTTGCTGGTTTTTTTCTGGTTGTTTTTTGTCTTTTTTTTTTTTCTTTCTCTTTTTTTCCTTTTTTTCTTTCAGGTTAAGCACCAGCTTAATTAAAATTAAATTGTAGTTATTTTTAATGGAGACCTGATTCTTTTACAGAAGTGCAAACCCCACTGTGGATCCTTCTTGATTTAAAGGAAGCTTCTGTTGTTATAGCTTGCACCTACAATTCATAAAAAGACAAATCTGTCAGCTCCATTTCTAGAAATACTCATTCCAATAGCTGAAAGGGATCTGCTGTATTTTATTCATCAACCAGCCCTGGAGTTCTGATGGTTTATAAGATTTTCATCTCTGTATTTACAGTGTATAAACTTCTTCCTTTTGAAGTGCATCACAGCTTGAAATAAAATGGATATTTTCAACCAAAGCCTTCCTCTTATTTGACTGATACTCTGATTTCATTAACTCAGACTGTTACATTGGTTTTTAGTCCAGTTACTCTTTTCAACCTTGCTCTGGTGCTCGTTTTGGTGATTCATTTGATTTATACACAGTTCCTTACCTGAATTAGCAAATGTTCTTCCTCAAGTGCACCTGACCTTTGTGTTGGAATCATTCTGAAAAAAGTATTCTGCTTTGATAGGGAAAGCTAATTTATTTTTAAGTACTGAGCTAATTTTTTCTCTGTCATATCCTCAATGAATATTACTGTTTCTCTTCAGTTATACTAGGGAGTATAAAAAGCCTCCCTGGTTCTGGTTAAATTGTCAAAAAGTGTCTTTTCCAAGGGAAGCTTCATCTTTATAACAGGTATCTCATGCCATTGTCTGGTAAGCTATCTCCCCTGCTGGCATGTGAACTCAGCACCACAGCAGCCCAGTTGATGCATGGTTCATGCTCTGTATTAAGTTGAACGGTGAGCAATAAATTTCTGTAGCCTGCAGATTAGTGTTAGAGGTGGGAAGCAACCGCTGAGAGTTCTTTAACATCTCATTGATGGTGCTTAACCATGTCAGTTCCCTGCTAAGGTCTAGCAGCTGTTCAGGATACAGGGAGGGGTTAGCCCTGTGAAAGGATCAGCACAAACAGAATTCTGGATGCATTTTTGCTGGGCCCGACCTAAACACTAGCTCAGTATCTCCTAAAAACTGCATGTCTCCCCCCCTTCACACAGTTCTTCTGCACAATCCCATCTCCCTCCCACCTCTTGTCACTGCAATTCTAGGCAAAGAAATAGCCAGCTCCCGGACTGCTGGCTGTAGCTCAGGAGTGGAAGAGCAAGAACTGACAGTGATGACTGGGTGATGACTGGCTGCAAGCATAAACCACGCTGGCCATGACTTGGCTGAACTGAGGGTCTGCCAACAAAAGATTAAAGGTAGATGGTTCCTGCTGGAAGCACATAAAAGCACTTTATTTTTCCCCCTTGAACCTTCTGTGACTCAGAGTGAAACCCCACTGTACATATACAACTCTTCCAACTGTGTGAACTGAAGGAATTTGGTATTTCACAAGAGTGCTCAGCATTTCAGGGAAAAGGACTATAAATAAGTGGATTGTTACGCATGCATTTTAAATATAATATAAACTGGTTTTGCCTCATTACCATGTTGTAATAATGAAGTCATGACTTTTCCAAGAAAAAAAGAAGATATCATTCAGCTGACCCTGGGCAATAAGCTTTTATAGTAAATTGGAAAAATAAAGCTGGATTTCACAATATTATATTATATAATTATATCAGTTTAGTTTAATGAGTGTGATTTGCTTTTGTCTTTTGAAGGTAGCTATCTAGTAATTTAATACTCTATTTGTCAGCAAATGAACATGTATTTCCAACACAGACTCTAGATTAAATCTTAGAAAATGGTAATGTGGAGTTTGACCTCCATAGTTATTGCCTGATAAAATATAAGTAAACATGTTATTTAAAGTATGCAGTAGACAAATATATAGGCAAAAGACTTCAGATATTATGGTGATACTGTTTGTGAAGAATATTAGCATTTACTGACATTCCTATCTGTTGCTGCTGTTATTTTATATTAAGGATTCTTTAATTATGTGAATGCCAGAAGGGTAAATTCACAAAAAGGAAAATCACTTTACATATAATTTAGTGGGCTAACAATGTCTAGAACCTATTTTAAAGAAACCATGACAGACATCTTTCATTCAGCAGTTTGCCACAACAGGAAATGACTTCCTCTAATATGCAATGAAATAAATAAAGGTCAGATGGTTCGTTTGTCTGCATTTACTTTGCACAGTTCTACCATTAAAACAGGATGTTTTCTATTAACATAGCTCCAGGTTTCCTGGTAATAATAGCACCAAAATAAGGACCAGATTTTGTCTAGGTGAAATTCACTTCTGCATAAAGCCCTATGCCTAGAATCTGCAAAGAAAGAAGCTGAAGATGTGGAAGCTGCTAAATTTATGTGTAAGCACCAGGCTGCGATCCGTACAAGCTTACAGGAGTTAGGTACTCAGCTTCCACTGAAACTCAAAGTGGGTGAGCACCTTTTTTCTCAAAGCTTTTTTTAAAATTTCAGCCCTGTAAGATGTAACAGCCTCCCATTATTTGCTCAGGGTTAGTATGGATATATACATATATATGAATAGTGCCTTGGGTATTCAAAATCTATGCAAGTGACAAGAAGAGCATAGAGCATGCAGTTTCTCAACTGTGAAGCAGCAGCAGCCTTGCTGAGCCATACTGCTTATGAGACAGGCTACTGGATCTTCCTCATAGACCACACTTGACTTGTGCCCTTAAGTGATCTTCAGCTCAGCCAGAAAGACAAGGGGCTGTGAGTTAATTGTTGGAAAACTTTGAACCATGTAGGGTTCAAGTGGAAGGAAGGGCTTTAAGTCAGCCGCATGTGCACTGGATGTTCCACCTAACTGGAATGCGGTTTGTGTTGAGGTATGTTTTCTTTGGCTATTTTTTCCTGAAATGTGCAATTACAAAAAATGAAATATTTACATCATTACAAATGCAATTTCAGTGTCAGCTTTTTCTGTCATAAAATGGAATATTCCTATGTGCAACAGGTGAATTATTTTCCTTGGGGATCAGATACAAAACTGTTTTCAATACAAAGAACAATAAACTGATTACTACAGCTAAATACTTTCTGATCAAGAAGTTTCCCCATCTTCAGTGGTGATGCTTGTCCCATAGCGCCTATATCAGCTGTGTGCCAGGCTTCACAGTAGTTGCTAACCAGTCGGATCCCATTTGCAGTTGAACCATGCCATATTACTTTCTGAGGCCTGAAAGGTAATGTTAAGAAGTTATTTCCCAAAAAAGTCTCTTTTTCCCTTTATTCAACTGCATACCTATATGTGTGGTGACCTGTATTTCTGCTTTCCTTCTGCTTGAAGCAAACAGAGGGTAGGGAAAGATGAAGATGGAAAGGAGAGGAAGAAAATGAGAACACAACCTGATATCCCATTCATAGGCTATTAGAAATGGAAAAGTAAGATGGCATAAGGAAAGGGAGAAATTTTTATCACATTTCTAGTAGCCCCAGATATTGCTACTTTTATTAGCTGGTAAATGTCATGTAAAACTTATAAATGGTAATGTAAACTCACCAAGATGGATCAGTCATGACGTTCCTCCCATCAAAGGAGTATATTGGAACATGAATGTTGAATTGTCCACCATTTCCATTAAATATAGATTCCCAGTTATTGAAAAGTATTTCTCCCTGTTAAAGTTTCAAAGCCACTTTTACAAACAAAACAAATCAAAAATCCACATCATACCTGACTTTTATAGACTTATCTATACATGTCAAATCTTATTTGCATTTAAGAACACTTATGATTCCAGCTTTCACATCAGTTTCTGCATGATGCTCCTGAACAAACTTGTCTCATCTATCATCTCTATCCTAACAGCTTTCTGAATCACACCTTTGCCTCACAGTTGCATCTCTGTACTATTGTCACTCCAAATACTCAGCCTGATCATCTCTATTTCCACTGTCCTTTTCCTCCTGACTGTCTAAGGGGTTGTTTGAAAAATTGCCTATAACTACTGTAGCTATAGAGAAAAAATAGGGATAATTTGTATTGGAAGTTTTGTTGAGGTCACAGTTTTGTGAAAAGTGTTGCAAATGTTCAAGGCAAAAGCTTTGCATCAGGCTACCTCTGAAACTGCTTTTGAGTTTTTCCAGACAAAATTGAAACAATATTGTCTTTACAAATTTGTCTCCAAGGCTCTGTATTTGCATGCACCTCAGAGTAGCATCCGTTCAGCATGTTCCAAGCATCACGTGTTATTCCTGTAGGTTTCTTTGGCCATTTGCTCTGGGAGCCAGCCAATGCTACAGAGACATGGTTTGTTTTCCTCAGTTTTAGAGTGTGTCTGTTTATGTGAGACCACAAAATGACTCATGCTCTAGACTCTCTCTCTCCGTTTCATTGGGGTAAATCCAACATCACTCCTAAGCACAGAATTTGCCTTTATCTTTAGAAATGAGAAAACCAGATATTTTAGCCGACTATACTCTGTGATCATACTAGAAGGTAGAACATAACAGCTGTCTTTGAGTAATAAGGATGCACTTTCCCTGCTGATATCAAAAATATCCAGAAAGCCAAATATCATACTGTTGCTTTGTCAGCAGTCTGCTTGAAGCAGGCTATTCTCATAGCTTTATTTCTACCTTAGGATATTGAAAAAAGCAACCACTGAAAATGCAAAGGAAATGTGAGACAGTCTGTAACTTTCTACTTTACCACTACTTTTTTGTTTCTTGAACCTGTCTCCAAAATATGAAGCAAAGCTGCTTCTTTATAAAATGCAGTTTGGGTTGAAACTTTCTGCTTTTGCCATTTTCCAAAATTTTGGGGCACCTACAGCCTAGCCTAATATAACAAGTACTAAGCACTCATTTTTACCTTAAGATTGACTATTGGTAAATGGTATCGGTCTGTTTTTCTGACAACTGTGGCCAAATCTTGCAAATGTGATGAGAGGAAGGCTCTATAGGTAGACGTCAAGCCTGCTAGTTGGGCCTGTTGAAAACACTGAAAATCTGCTCGCATGTCACCAGAGAATGGCAAGTTTAAAGCCACCAGATGCAGCTGGAGAAAAAAAAAAAAGAAAAAAAGCCACCGTTTTCTTTTTAAGTTTATAATACTAGGAAGACATATATTGGGAATAAACTAGACCCCCTGTCCTCCTGCCAGCACAAGAACTAGCACCTTCCATACCAGGTATGAAAAATATTTGCTGCCATAACATGACATTTCTTAAAGCTATGAGACCCATAGCAGAAATATCTATTTATCTTTGAACATTAAGGAAACCATGAAGACTATATACTTCTAAAAAACAAAATTATTTTAAAAGTGGCTAATATTTTTAAGCAGAATTCTTGGAGTTATCACATAACATCCCAGATACTACAAGCATGGAAATAAGTAGTAAGAAGTTGCCATATACCATTTAAAAATTCACTGTTATCAAATACAAGAAGTAGCATGCTTAAATCAAAGAGTACAGATGAAAGAATTAATCCACATTTTTGGTTTGTTGTATTTTTTTTTTTAGATATAACTCAGTTAACTTGCTTTCTTTGTCTAAATATTTTAAAGTATTTTAAATGAAGGCTTAGATTCTAAAGTATCTATCTATAACAGTGCCATGAAGATAGAAAATATTCTAATGAACATTTTAATTATTTAATTGTAACACTATTGTTACCTTAAAAATTACTGTGTATTGTAGGTACAATCATTAAGTGAAGAGGTATTCCTAACTCAGAATCAGGATTTTTTTTTCTTTGAGATGGGAAAGGGGCTAGGATGATGAAAATATGTTTGGAGGAAAAAATTGAAAATTGTCTCTGAGATGTCTAAACCAGTTAAAGAAGTGTATTAGTAAATTTCTAAAGTAAAATCCGTGAACTTGAAGAGGAAATAATCACAAATCTCCCTCAAGATGCAAACTGTCATGTTTCAAACCACAGCTACGCAGCTGCAACACAGATCTCATACTTACTGCTGGTTTTCCATTGTTCATACTTGATATTGGACTCAGTGCTGGAAGAGACTGAAATCCCTGTTATTTTAACACATGCAAACAGAAATGTTAAACATGTTACTCAGATGAGAATTTTAGACACTCTATAATTTTCTAAGTAAAGCAAACATTGAACATTGGAGAATCTGAAACTGTTCTACCTCTGAAAAATAAACGCAAACTGTGTAGCCAGAATACTTTATCTATATATCATCAATTTGGTGTGTCACATAAATATTTGTTTGAAAGCTGTCCTGGCCAGAGTTGCTTTGCTAGATCCGAGCGTACCCATTCCACAGTGCTTTGCCAGAGCTGGTGTCAGCACTGGATCACACCTGGAGTCCTGCATGGAAGCAACGTGCTCTTGGCAGGAGCAAAAAACCAGTACATGAAAATTAAAGCTGAAAGGGTAAGGAGGATATGGACAGAGAAAATGCAGTGGGTGGGAATATTTCTCAAGGCCTCGGTAACTCCCTCCCTTAAGCAATTGGCATGTAGAGACCAGAAGGTTGATGATCTTCAGAGCTGTCTCAGGAAAAGCAAAGTTTTCTTCTCTAGTTGTTGTAAATATGAGTAACAAGTCACTGACTGTAGCAGTTGG
The DNA here is from genome assembly GCA_031468815.1 of Morus bassanus. Lineage (NCBI taxonomy): Eukaryota > Metazoa > Chordata > Aves > Suliformes > Sulidae > Morus > Morus bassanus. Next base: position 64,211,017 of record CM062567.1, on the reverse strand, counting down.
GAAACTCATGTGGTATCAGCTGGAGGTTGCAGAAAATGTGTTATAACGTGAGGTCTAGACATTTTTCCAGTGCACTGCGAGATTTTCAGAAGCGCACTTCTCTCTGACCTACTCTAGCTTTTTAGAATTTCTTTCTGGCCATCTTCCTTCTTGCTGCTCCTTCCGAGCACTCTCTTGTCTTTTCATTACCTCAGCAGTCAGGTCAGTTAACCTGTCATCAATGAGACTGTTCTCTATCCCCTTCGCCACTTCTTGGTTTTCATCCTCCTGTGATTTTTTGGGACAGAGAGCATGTTTGCATGCAGGTTGGTACAAAAACTTGCACAACGTGGTCAGGTATAAACTAACAATTGAGGCTTTAGAAAGGACCCTCAGCACGCTGTGGGATAAGCTACATGCAGGTGATGATGATGATACCCTGAATACAGGGCTATAATCTTTCAAAGAAAACATGCTTTTCAGAAACATTTTTCTGAGTTTCCTTGAAAGGGACTGGGGCTTGATATGGCTGACTTCAGTGTTACGAAACGGAATACTGGTTTGTTTGTTTGTTTGTTTGTTTGTTTTTAAGGCAGCCTACTTTGTTCTGCTTTTTGTAGATGCTACTTTGTCTCTGTAGTGTTTGGAGTCTCAGAAGATAATGGAAACAGATGTCTAGCCAGTGTGAACCAATTTGCAGGCTTATGTAGTAGTAGGATGCTTATTTCGAACTGACAAGTCTTAGTGGAAAATTATGTTGTGCAGGGATCTGCCTGCAACTTCTGTCAAGTGTATGGCCTGTTTTTGCACATTTAGACTCAGATTTTCACAGTCCAATGTTTTGTACTTACATGGCTTGATATGGCTGGAGGAGGAAGGCTGTCAGCAGGAATAGGAATTAGCTCACCAAGCTGAAAGAACCCAAAAGGAAAAGCAACAAAACTGTATCACCAGGAGCTTCTGAACTGAAAAAAAGGAATCTTTGCACCCATAATTCTCCACCCCTGTAAAAAATATCTGCAACAATTCCATTTTGAGTAAGGGAGTTGGAAAGGATTAGGACATAGTGCAATAGTACCTGCAATTTTCTCCATCCATTTCGAACGCGGATAAAAACCTCACTGGTTTCACTCAGATAGATTAGCGTACCTTCTGCTACAAAATGAACTTTTTCCAACATACCCTCAATGTTTTGGAATGTTGTAACCTGTCAAGTAGGAAAATGAAACATGCTTCATCAGACACACAAAACATTTTGCAAGTTAAATTGTTAAAGTCTCATTTGAACACAAATGTCAAGGCTTCTTCTGCAGGAAGTGCTCATGAAGTCAGTTTTATGTCATTTCATACAAAAAGCTTCAGTAACAGAAATATCTCGCTACTTTGGCATACCAGCATCACCATTCTGTGGACCGTAATAGAACTACACCAATAGTTAATTTTGCACAGAATGAAGATCATTGCATCTCTGCAGTTTAGCATGCTAGACCAAAACAGCAGAGTTCAGAAGAGACTTGATAAGACTTATAAATATCACACACAATTCTAGATACATTTGCTTCTGTTATATTTTTCTTAGTGGTGATGTAATCTCTTTCTCTAAGAGTGTTTTCTTCCGTCCTTTTCATTATGTTTCCAGATGCTGCTAGTTTATACAGCAAGTATTTTTCAATTTCTCTTTTATAAATCATCAAGAGGCTTAAACTGATGCCTGTCAGATATATATATGCACCTATTACCACTCTCTTTGTCACCTGAAGGTAAGAACACAGTCCTCTCTAAGATGAGTTGCTTCTACAATCTGTTTGATAATTGCAGGTAGTGTAAAATTAGGGGCAAGTTTTTTGAGAGTGTTGTTTCTTGACACCTGAGTGTCATTTGTTTCATATTTCTTCAGCATCAGAAGGCATATTAATGCTTTATGAATCATGCAGACCCTACTATAGATTTGCATATTGTTTTTTAATGTTGGGTTTGACCTAAGTGGGCTTGGATCTCCTATCTAAGACAGTAGCTCCCAGCCTGTAACTACAGTCCTCTGCCTTGGGGCACCAGTCTTTGAACATCTGTTTCTTCCCTGATCTGTAATCATTGTCAGGTCCTGAATTTCTATGAGAAAAGGCAGTTAGCAGAGGTATGACACTGTGGTGGGAAGGCATTAAGGAACTTGGACACAGATTCTTGTTAGTTCATTTGATATGATGTAGATGATCTGAAAGTCTGCTTGTTTATTAGTGCATTCTCAAAAGATTGCCAAAGATATCCAAAGAATTTGCTTTTCTATCATAATGTGAGAATGTGGAAAAGGAAAAAATTGCGATGAACCCCCTCTGCTAGCTTGAATAATGTTTTTCCCCAGAAACTATGAATATTTAATTTAGAAATTAACAAGACAGAAGTCTTAGAGGTCATTTTTACTGCATGGGCATCTGGGATACAATTCTGATTTGATTCATGCAGTAAGAAAAGGAAACAGTTACATTTATATGTATTCTCTGGCACAACAGTTTTTAGATTTGCCGGGAAAATGTACAGTTTTCTTAGAATCAAATGACCTATATTACTGGGTTTTAATCCAGTAATGTAAAGAGTTTTTTTAATGGAAGCTGGGCATTCAGTAGTTATTCTGGTATCTCAGCATGTTACGTTGCCACACTCCTTCAGAGACATTGCTTTGATCATGGAATATGCACCTTTCCGTTACTTTAACATGCCATCAATCTTTGCATTTGTTTCAATAGGCTGTTACTAATGAGGCAATGGACAGACTTCTCCTCTCATCACTTTTCCCAGCTATATGGATTCCCTGCTGAAAAATTATGAGGTTCAGAAAACCAGAAAACCTGGAAACATTCTAATAAATAAAAACACAGGACGGAACTTTCCCTCCTGTCTCACTGCCACCAAAAGATTTGAGGCAAGGTTTCAATGGTTTCAATGGCAAACTTCCTTATTTTGCTGTCTTACCAGATTCCTGGTTGCAGGTGGCCCTGGCTCTCCAGGAGGACCTGGTGGCCCAGGCATTGCGGCTGCTAAAATAAAATAAGTATACAATACATGTTGAAGGTCATCTTTTTTGAGAGAGGAGGTGAGTGACATAAAGAAAGGACTTAGTGATGGTGTCTAGGAGTAGTGGGAGCTTTAAATAGTCATAGGCCTTACATAGCCAAGTTCTGAATAGCTGTGTTCAAGCCAACTACAGAAAATGCATTCTAAGGATTTTTTTTAAAGCAATGGTGAAACTTAGTCTTTTCTCTGTTATTTGGGAGGTTAAGGTCAACAGATTGCAATCTGTTGTAGATACTCTGCAAATGAAGAACCAGATCCACCTAAGCTGACCAGAATGCTTTTCTGCTAATGATGTGCATATGGAAGAGGAAGAACTTTTAGCTCCTGCCCATATAGGCTTTGAGGGAGTCATTATATCTTTTGCTTTAAAAGTAAACAAAAATGAACTTCTCCTTAGATAAAAAATTCACAAGTGTAAACTCAGCTTATGTTTCAAAAAAACCACAGAATTCTCCAGTGGTATGAACTTGAACTTCTAAGACTGCAGTCCACAACATCTAGTATCTAGTACCTGTCTCTACTCCAAAACTGAATTTCTTCACCTTGAGCTGAAAGTTCCTGTTTTCTGGAGTAAAAACTCCTTTCTTTTAAGGAGGGAAAGAAGGAAAGGTATGGAAGACTGAAAGCAAGCTTATTGTGCAAATGCATATCATGATAGTGGAACTTTAAAGCTGTTTAGAAGAAAGAGCTTCTACACACGGACCCTGCTGACCATCACGGTGTGTCCCAGCAGGGCTCTGTAGGTGAGACATGGGCAAGATCTGTATTAACCATAAGTAGAAACTCCTTCTATAGAGGAAAAGAGAGATGCAAAGTGGGGGCAACAAAACAGCTCCAGGGGTATCCAGAATACACTAGTATGCTGCTGGAAGGGAATATAAAAGGCTCAGTAAGAAATCTCATTAGGACAGAAAGGCATGATGAGAGCTAGTATAACATGGAAGAAAGGGATCTGATGGTTGGTGGATAGTTGTCAAACTACCGAGCATGGGGAAGTCTAGCATGTCCTGGCATGCTGGTGAATCTGGAGTATGAAACATGCACAAAGAACTGCAAGGTTCAGCTCTTAAGCACTCCCCAATTCCTACCTTGCTGACACTTGAAAATGGTATTCACCTGCTCTTAGCTATGCAAACAGTGCTATAATCCCAAATATGGACAGAATTGCTCTTCACAAGTGAAGGAGAAATGGAGGAATGTAGGAATATTCTCTGAAACCACCCTTTGGAGAAATTTTGGTGAGCACATCTGATAGATGTGCTCCCTGCAATAACCAAAGCCCACTCGTCCACAGCTTACTGGATACAGCAACTAAACAGACTGAAGGAGAGTAAAGGACCATACCTTCTGCCTTCATAGTTTTCAAAAGAATCAAGATCACAGTGATCTTCAGTGAAAGTGGAGCTATAGATTCCCCTCCAACCCCACAAAAACATTCAATGAAGAAAAAGTATTGACTATCTTCTCTTTTATTGTATCTTTCCACTCTGAAGTAGTTTGATAGTCTGAATAAAGGATTTTAAGATATATTTTTAAAATATAGTTTGAATCATTGAAGAGTCTGTAAAGGCTAACCCTGAGAGCACTGCTGCATTCTGGAGCTTGATTTTTACTAATCTGTAGCTCTTGAATTGGGAGGCTGCAGTTACGCACCAATAAAGCAAGTTCTAGTGTTCAAAAATATTTGTTTTTGTGAAACCTGGAGAAGCCTTGAAATCGCCTTTTACAAATTGAAGAATATATGCTCTGAAGCATTTACAAGGATCTTTCAGAGCAGTTCCTTCATGTCAATGGCAGGGGAAAGGGGTTCAGTTCCCAGAAGTGTTCAGAGCTATTTATCTGCAGATAAGCCATTCTTCTTTCCCAGTATTACAGTATGTGAGCCCCATATTAGAGTAAGTAAGAGTTTTAACAGAGATAACTGTGCCTTGAAGATAGGAAATAAATAAACATCTGTGCTCATAATATTTAGTAAAATGGACATCCATCAGTGTGCTGCCTAAAGAAGCTTCTTACAAAGCAAAGAGGAAAATGTGTAGGAGGATGATGAAGACTAATGGCAGAGAGGATAAGCGAAAGTATAGGGATGGAGTACTAATAATAATTTGTTTTGTCTGACTGGCTCTCAGCTAATATTCAGAGGTGCTTAATACAAATTACACAGGAAAAGGCTCGAAGGCCTTTCTGGACTTTATGGATGCTGAGGATCTGTCCATATTATGATGATCAGGGGCTAATTCAGGTACAGGCCTATATTCCAATACTGAATGTATTAAGGATTTCTTCTTTCTCAAATATTCTTCAGAGGATGAACACTTCTGAAAGACACTCAATTAATAATATTTACTGGATGACAGATTGGAAGTCTCACCTTGTCCCTGGGCAGCTATATAAACCAGACTGACTAGGTTCAAGAAATACCTGGAGAGAACAAATTGGAGGCAGAGAGGTCTGCTTCCCAAACTAGCATACTGGAGGCACAGGTCTTGCGGGGAAACAGACTGACCATTAGTCTTTAGAAATGGAGATCTGTATTAGCTAGACCTGCCCAAACTTTAGGCAGGACAGATCTGCATTATAGCCTTTCTATTTGGTTAACAATTCCCCTGTTAGTATGACACCTTCAGCTGAGATTAAGGAATGCTTTGCTCTGGTTTTACCTGGCTGGATATCTGTGCTGGTCAGAGTTCCCAGAGGGAGGAATCAGAGTCATTTGCTCAGGCAGACCTGTCAAGTAGTGTCAGAGGGGCCCAGGACCCCATCCACCGGAACCTGGTCTAAGGGTAGGATATTAACAGTATGAGGCTTGTCAGTAGCAGACCTGTGACCCAAGAGGAGTCAAAAGCACAAATGTCTTCAGCTGTGACACTTAGTTTATAGCCACATATTCCCTTTGATGCAAGTTTGAAATAATCCACCTGAAGCTCCAGTGCCATCTTGTTTGCAAAGTTCCTCCTCTGATGTGCCTATCTGTGGCACATTTTACTGCTTTTCTAATCCAGTAAATTGAAAATCATTAAAGGTACAGTAACCAACCCGCCTAAGGTTTTGTTTCTATTCAGCATTTGCATAAAAACTAGTTTTTAGAAGCAGTTCTGCAGCAGTTTTATTCTAGACCTAAACTCTACTCTGGGTACTGCCTTTATATCATAGAATCATAGAATCATAGAATCATAGAATCATTTAGGTTGAAAAAGACCTTTAAGATCATCAGGTCCAACTGTTAACGTAACACTAGCAAGTCCACCACTAAACCATGTCCCTAAGTGCCACATCCACACGTCTTTTAAATACCTCCAGGGATGGCGACTTAACCACTTCCCTGGGCAGCCGGTTCCAGCGCTTGACAACCATTTCAGTAAAGAAATTTCTCCTAATATCTAGTCTAAACCTCCACTGGCACAACTTGAGACCATTTCCTCTTGTCCTATCACTTGTTGCTGGGGAGAAGAGATCAACACCCACCTCACTACAACCTCCTTTCAGGTAGTTGTAGAGAGCGATAAGGTCTCCCCTCAGCCTCCTCTTCTCTAGACTAAACAACCTCAGTTCCCTCAGCTGCTCATCATAAGACTTGTTCTCTAGACCTTTCACCAGCTTTGTTGCTCTTCTTTGGACATGTTCCAGCACTTTGATGTCTTTCTTGTAGTGAGGGGCCCAAAACTGAACACAATATTCAAGGTGTGGCCTCACCAGTGCCCAGTACAGGGCATGATCTCTTCCCTACTCCTGCTGGCCACAATATTCCCGACACAAGCCAGGACGCTGTTGGCCTTCTTGGCCACCTGGACACACTGCTGGCTCATGTTCAGCCGGCTGTCACCAACACCCTCAGGTCCTTTTCTGCTGTGCAGCTTTCCAGCCGCTCTTCCCCAAGCCTGTAGTGTTGCATGGGGTTGTTGTGACCCAAGTGCAGGACTTGGCACTTGGCCTTGTTTAACCTCATACAATTGGCTTCAGCCCATCGATCCAGCCTGTCCAGATCCCTCTGCAGAGCCTTCCTACCCTCGAGCAGATCGACACTCCCACCCAGCTTGGTGTCATCTGCAAATTTACTGAGGGTGCACTTGATATTCTCATCCAGATCATTGATAAAGATATTAAACAGAACTGGCCTCAATACTGAGCCCTGGGGAACACCACCTGTGACCGGCTGCCAACTGGATTTAACTGCATTCACCAAAAGAAGAGTGTCTTGGCCCACATTAACATCTTCCCAAATTTAGCCAACTGCTCAATTTGATAGATTTTGCAAAGCTCTCAAGGCAGCCGGTCTCCATTATGTAGACTTCCTCCCAGCCACAGCCACAGTAAGATTTTTTCATGCAATAGCGCTCCCATGGCACTAGACAGTGAAAACTCTTTGTGGAGAAATTGTGCCTTTTATGCTCCCAGGTGCAACCCACCCCCCAGGAGAAATCAGTAGAGAGCAGGAGGAGAGAGGGAAGCAACCTGATTCAGGTGTGCAGAGTGGGTGGGCAAATGGAAGAACAGGTATGTAAAGGAAGTGGCAGCGTGTGGGGGGTTGTGGGCACATGCCTACGCACTTGCATGTACAGTGAAAAGCAAAAATCACACCCTCTCACCTGAGCCATATATTGCAGGGGGTCCTGGTGGGCCAGGTGGGCCAGGTGGGCCAGGAGGTCCAATTTTTCCATAGCCTGGTAAGCCAGGGAGGCCAGGTAACCCCGGAGGTCCTCTGGGTCCAACAACTGAATCCCCTTTTGGTCCCTATCAGTGATAAAAAGTATTTCTTCAAGAAGGCATGGATATTAATGGAAAATGAAAAATTTGACCATATACTAAATTAAATTCAAGAATTTAAAAGCTTTCTGAAAGTTCTTGCACCTATTCCTGAGTAGCTGATATCTGCAAAACTCTCGACAGTACTCTCAAAGTCCTGGATCTCAACTTTGCTCATGCTGAGACTACTCACTTTGATGTGCTTATAAGATAAGAGTTTGTCTTAAAGTACATGGTGGAAAGCTTTAACATAAAGTGTGTCTATGCAGGGTGTACGTCTCATGACACATGTTGTCTTCTCCCTCCTGCAACCAAATGTCAGCTCATATCCCTTAAGCTCTCCAGCTGCCAATCTTCCAGATTAAGAAGGCTCCAACTCTACATTTCTAGTTTAGCAGTGTGTCCTCAGCCTGAATGAGGAAGGCTTGTGCTCCCTGTGCTCAAACTGACCTGTATACATGGAACAGTTTTTGGACCCTGGACTAGGAGAGCTCAGTCTCTGATGGATCTCAGATGTGCCATCCAACTCCTTCTTGCCAGTGGAACAGTTTCTAAACAGGGAGATGGTTCTCAGCCACACGGAATAGCGCCAGGGGGATTTTTGAAGGTGAGCTTGCTAACCTAACACTGTGTCCTCAGCTGTGATGCACCCATTCACGCTCCTTGGCACAGAATGTGACAACAGAGTAATGCAATGCACACATTTGTTGCCAGACCCCAGGCATAAACTAGTTTCCAAAGAATTAGTGCATTTGATTCCAAAGCAGCTGTGGTGGCAATCACCAGAAGACAAAGCAACTAAGCAGAGATTAGACAGTGGCTGAATTTTATAGGACTGATCCAGGTGGGTACACACTGGACTTTTCATTCATGTTTTTGGATTACTGGAATAGAAAATAAGATTAAATATTTAGATTACCGATAATTTTCAAGTCAGCCGCTGTGTAACTTTATATAGCCTGTTTTGGCCTTTATGGGGATATAGGTAGTAGCGTCACAAGTTATATAATAGTACCTTGATTTATAATGCTATTAATAGCATGAATCTATATACTGATGTAGTTGTATTAGACAGCCGAGCATAACATTGCATCACTTTTTCATAGCAAATTAATTCTATGCACAACAGTGAAGTGTCTGTGTTTACGCCTAATGCATCTCTCAGGTATTCACCTAATGGTTAGCATATGAGTTTTTATATAGTTCTTAGCATCATCTTGATGTTTGTCTCTTTTTAGTGCCTTCTAAATTAAAACAATAGGTACCCACAAATATTCCTATTCTACAACTTGCATGACATACAGCTGCTCCTGGTCTTCCAGGCGGTCCAGGAGGTCCTGTCAGAAAAAAGCCTCCATTTGGTTCTCCTTTCTCTCCTTTTACACCAGTGACTCCATTGTCTCCTTTTTCACCCTTTAAAGAGAATATATTGAGAACCATTGAGCTGAAGTGATATCAGAACTCTATGCACTGATCTTTTAAAGTTACACAAAATGTCTGAGCTTAATAAAGAAAAGCATTTGGTTAAAATCTTTTTGACTTCCTTCTTCAGTGATATGGAATGAAAAGGAATGCTTTCCCCACTGAGGCTGCAAGGCTTTTTCAGGGTGGGGGCTATGGGAGGTGGGGTTAGTTGGAGGCAGAGAAAATATTTCTACTGCTGTTTTCTGCTGTTCTACCCAGCAAAACCTGGTTCTGAGCTGTAGCTGGAGGCAAAGAGAAAGTCGAAGAAAGCATAAAAGCCTGGCTTTCTCCTTTTCACCTTCATCAAGGAAAAAGCAAGGCAAAATTGGCATGGAATGTACAGATATTTAAAAATATGTAGCAAAGTGAAAATTACTGCATAGTGTGAGAGAGAAGAGCAGGGGTGTGTACCAGGATAACAGAAAAGACACCACGCAAAATTGCTGACACTTTGAGCTGCATCTCTTCTCTCGTCCTTCATCATTGATCATTGATCATCAGTTAGTTTGGGGAACAGAGTGATAGGTGAGAAGTGTTTAAATACTAGGTCATTATCTCTCTGTGCAAAATAAGCCATAGCAATTGCATGTTCCTCCTCCCATTATTTCCATCTGTTTGGCTGCTAGTTTTTTTCCTTCAGCTTTTTTTGGTCTACTTGGTTCACCTTTGTGAGAAATAAACCTGTGAATAGAAGAGGCAAAGGGCAAAGCAAGAATGGTAGGTAGCTGCAGAAAGCAAGTAGAGATGGCTATGTACATCTCCTCCTCTTTTCTTCTTTTTAGTTTTTAGTTTAGACTTTTCTTCTTTTTAGTTTCCCAGTAAACAGGACTATAAAGCTTTCTGTATGGCATGCCATTTTGCAGAGCTGAAGGACTAGATGAAAAATGAGTTCTTTGTAGCTAAAGTTGTAAAGCTACAGACACTACTCTATAAGATCAAAGAAGCCGTATCAGCTCTGCCATACATGCATGGGGCACCTTAAGTCATAGAAATAACTTTGTCCTTCAAGGAAACTGACAGTACACTGCTTTTGGTGGCATCATTAAATGACACCTTGATTCAATTTTTTTTCAGATCTTCTGCTGAAAAAGAGCCTTGTTCACTTCCAAACACTGAAAATAATATTGCATTGGTATTCATCTTTGTCAATGGAAAGAGAGACCAAACACATCAAGGTATGGGTATACCTTCTGGTAAGAGATTCCAGGAAAAATAATTTCCGTCACTTTAACCTATTTTATTCAGTGTGCTTGAACGATAAATAGTATTACACAGAGTGATTCCCCCCCCACCCCCCAATGTGTTAATTTTTGCTAAATTTTTCTAGAAGCCCTTTAGGTAATGGATGTCTCTTCCCTGAGCTGGCATGGAAACAAAAGCATTCATTTATGGCAGATAATTTATACCAACTTATGTTAGGTAACAGTGAATTATGACTCACTTTAATACCACTGGGAAGATAAAAAGCCTCAGTAATGAAGTTTTTTCAAAAGTAATCTTTATATACTACTGACATCTACTATAATTGTAATAAACTTGTCTATGCAGCTGGCATTTAAGAAATTAATATAATTTGTAATTGCTGATGCTCTTATCCGTTTTGTATATTTCACCAAGCTATACTGTTTTATGCTTAATTTATAGAAAAGTACACTTTAAAAAAAGCTTAACAGAACTCAAACACAAATGGGGTATAATTACCTTTATGCTATTAATAAAGTGGCTGAAATATGATGGAGGGAGAGGTGGACCTGAAAAATGAAGAAAATACAATAAAGTGCAATAATTATATGTAATTTTTTTTTTAAAAGCACTGCTTTGGATATTACTGGTTTAGGAGTTTAAAGGAAAATTATTTACAGTATTAACATTAACCTTTAAATCTATCAGATATTTTTAGTTTGGTTTCCTAATAAAGCAAGGCTTACATGCCCTGTCTTGTTTGTCACTCCACCACCATAATAACTTCTGAATCTGATTGTGAATTTCAGACAAATTTGAAAGCAAAGAAGGCTCAAGGAGGAAAGTCTCCAGTTTTCTGAAAAAATGGCAGCTGGGCAGAGAGTGAAAGACAAGCATCCAAATTAACACCTTTGGTGGAAACCAAGGTAAAAGAAAAGCTTTCCATATGTTTTGCCAGCAGTGAGGTGGCCAATTGGTGATTGTGTTATCTTTCATGCAAGGACAGTACCATAACCAACAAGAGAAAGAACCAGTGTTACTGCCGTGCTGCTGATCATAGAATAGTTCCTTGACACTTTTCTGCAACAAAACCCGATACCAATATCAATGGTTATATCACCTTTGTTGTGTTGTCTGCCAATGGTGGTCAGCCAAAGCTGTAAAGCCAGCACTAAAAGTCTAAAAAGCCTTCAAATATTCTCTGTTTGGCATACACTTGGAAAAAAAGACTGTTTCACAGCTGCCCATAATGGCTCGATGCATTTTCCTCAAATGTGTTCTGATTAATTTTTGAGATCTTTGGGTTCAACCCTATGACAGCCATAGGACTCAGATCTCAGTATGCTATTTCCGATACAATTAAGTCAAGTAGACATCGTATATATCTGTATTCTGGGACAGAAATGTATTCCCACTATGGCGGCTATTTTGATTTTATTCCAACCCTGCCAATTATAGTTTGCTGCAGTGATTTGCTTGATCCATGTGAGGGGATGGGGAACAGACAGGTGGAATTGAATGGTAGGTGTCCTTCTCAGATGTTGCTTAGTATTAATCTCTACACTGGGCAATATCAGAGGTCTTTCTAGGGTGACCAGCAAGCAGATTAGGCCTGGGCAAGCTACATGAGGAAGAGGGAGGTCACCACTCAAAGTAGAAGTCAAAAATCTGTGGTAGGGAACCAGTAGGCTCTACTTACACTGGTAAATAAACTGTGTTAGACCAGTTCCTCAGCCCTGAGGTAAAGTGGCACAGCTTCCATCCATACAGCTAAACTGTCCCCTTCACTCCCAAAGCATGAGAGAGCTATCCATACAGCCATTGCACCAATCTCTGACTTAAGCTATCTCCCAGACCATGCTATTGTCTGGGAAATTGTTACTTGTTGTAGACTGAATCCAGGCCAGGAAACATGGGAACAATGAAACTGCAGGACAATTGTCCTCTGTATCTTGGATCTGTTTAGTTTACTAGTATACACAGAGAATTTTGCCTGACATGGCTTCTCAGTGGGCAACCCTAGTTCAGTCCTCTTCTGTAGACATTCAGTGGAGGGCTGGTAGGCAGTTTTTGGCAGGACTTTTGGGGATCTTAACACTAGCCAGAGGGAAACATACTTTGTTGTGTGGCTTCTGCTGGTAAACCAGACATTTTTATTTCAGCTTGTTTTCACGTGTTGCTGAAACGGACTAACAGCACTTTGCATGTGCATAATCAATGGCAAAATCATGCCCTCCCAAGAATCATAAAGTCACAGAACTTTGGTGACCTTTCTTTTAGAAAATGTGAAGTTACACTGCTTCCAGATCTGGGATCTGATCTAGAAATTAACTCAGTCCCTGGAGCAACAGAACTCACTTATGAGAATTAATGCTTGCCCAGTGAGAAGCCATCTTGCTCCACCTCATTGATTTTCCTTTAGCTCCATTCCTTCCATGATTCACAGAGAAAATGGTGAAACTTCTTCTTCATACAGAAAAGAAGGTCTCAGGACAAACAGGCCAAAGGATGGATTTGGATGAGTGTGAAAACTTGTCCAGAATGCCAGGTTGGCTTTTTGGGGAGTGACCCGTAGGAAGGAAGGGAGTTGACTATGGTCAAGGGCCAGCCAGCACACTGCAATAAACACTGCATTTTCAATTAGCAGATCTTCAGCCTTAGGCAATTGGATCTGAGATTATGATACAGTGAAGTCTCCTCCTCTATTTCTTACAAGGCTCCAGACTGTGCTCCTCCAGCCAGAAACACTGGGGTTGTGCTGGAGCATTGCACATACAGTTGGAACACAGCACCTATGCTCTGGATACTTACTACACCTGCCTCTATACAGAGTAGCTAAATAAATTGTGGCCTGCCATTTACCCACTTTTTGTGTTGGCTTCATATTTTTGCATGGTATCAATTAACAGAGCCTGTTTGTAAGGTTGGAGAGGAGACATTTTGTGAAAAGGAAAAAATAAATCCAATGTGTGGACAAGTACCACAGTTCAGAAAGCTTTTCTGATTGCTGGAACTCAACAGATGTTGTAGTGGAAGGAGCTTCAGCCCTCTGTCCCTCAGAGAAGGATTTGAAAAATTCCTGTACTTTAATCATGTTCCATTACCCTGCAACTTATGGCTTTTGAATTTTCACTGCCAAAGATTATGTGGCTATCTGCGATACCTAGAGAATTGGTTTGTATGAAAGAATATTTTTGCAACTACATCAATGAGCAAGAACCAAACAGGAATGTTTCTAGAGCAGCAACAGAATTGGTCGTAGTTAACATATTTTAACCTCACAAAATATTGAAGGCAGTTACTCTATTCAGATTCAGCTGGCAAATGAATAAATCTTTGTTATTTTAGGAGAAAGGTGAATTCATTTTTCAGTTTAAGCAGAATTCTCATGTTATTTTCACTGTCTTTTACTAGCTACAGTTTTACAAGATCATAAGCATAATCCTTTCATAATCCTTTCCTTCTGAAGCACCTGAAATCATCAGGTGTAGGCAAAAATACTTGTAGGACATTAATTTGCATTACATACAGAATCTGGGAGGGAAGAGACATGTTCATGGTGGATAAACCAGCACAGAAGAGAAAATTTTCTTTATTTCTGTTTAGGAATGCTTCTTGCTTCTTCTTTTTACAAGTTTATTGATGACTAGGAAGCACTAACTGCTTATTTTAAGGCACTGGATATTGACCAGAATAAAAATTAATAAGGACCAGACAAGAAAACAGATTTTATTAGAAGAAACAGATGTCCTCTTAAAAATAACCAAAATATCATGTTCAGTCAACAGAACTGTGTCTTTGGAACAAAGACAGAAATATCCATATAGATGTAGTTTTGTATTTATTATCAACACATTAGAAGACAAAGATTATAAATATGGTATAGCAACATTAATTTGATATACTGCTTCTTCTATTTCAAATTATTTCTGGCACTGACCAAAGCCTTATCTCAGTATGTGAGATTTCAAAAAATATATAGAAAAGAAAGAGTTTGTAATAGCAATCTTTTCAAATAGATGTTTGTTTCTCTAAGTATTTCCAAATATGTAAGAATTAGCAATATGTATCAACTTTTTGATACAGAAAAGTAAATCTTTGGTGAGGAACATCTGTTATGATGCTCCTACCACCAGTAAATTGGTATTTTTAGTTCACACAGCCTTTTCATGATTATCACAAATAAAGCATAGAATATTAAAAAGTTGGTTGAAATGGAGATCATCTAGTTCCACCTCCTGCTGGAAGTGGGACTGTCACCAACAAATTAACACCTTGCACTCAGAATGCAGAGGTGTGTTACCCTGAAATGGGAAGCACTGAATTTTAGCCCAATTGTCTCAAAAAGATTGACAACAAAATGATCTCTCAGGAAGTGGGCATGATTGCCTTGTAAGAGTTCAAAAAATCTCGGACCAGTCAGTTACATTTCAGTATCTATTCTTGTACTTAACACATTTGTAATACTCACAAATGTGCAGTATAGATATTTCTTTTTAGAAGATGTTTTTGATAACATTATGGGCTTTGTGTCAGTTCAGCAAGGAGTGGTCAGTCTTTAGGCAGGTAAGGCTGCAGGGGTAAGTATTAAAGTATTTTGTTGAATTGCTTTTTAAGTTAAACTTGTATTCCTTTATAGGATGTTAATTACATATCAGATTTAGTATACCTGGTGGTCCTGGAGCACCTCTGTCTCCCTTTTCTCCTTTTAAGTTCGCTGAACTGTGCAGCCCCCAGGAATCTCTGTTTGCTTTAGCACCTGCCACAGAAGTGTTACAAATTTGTGAGACGTTGCAAACAGCAGAGATGGTACAGTAACAGTGAAACCACTGAAAGTGAAAGCAGACTTTTCCATACATGTGGGGCGTGTGGCTCTGGTCCCTATATGCTTGTCTCACTCTCCTTGTGAATGCTGAATGGCTGCCTGATTGCCCTCCCTTATCAACACCAGTATGTACAAGACAACCTCTCTCTTAAAAGTCTGTCTTTCACTCTCCCTTCCCTAACCACCTAGCCTAAGACCCTCTGAACAAACCTGTTCTCACTGCATTTGTGAATTTCACTGGGGCAAGTGCAGAAACAGCTCTTGAGTTACGGCTCTGCGTTTGATACCACATCTTCTACTATCTGCAGACTCCAAAGCAAACCAAATAAATTATAATATCTGCAACTGTGAATGTCAAAAATGTTATCGGTTATTGCTCCTTAATGTCATAAAAGCATTAATAATGAAGAAAATGTCCTCTGAGAACAGAAATGCTTTTAGCATAATTTTTCATCCAGGTGAGCAGAGGGTAGAATTGCACCTAAATACATCTGGATAAACCTCTATTTTTCCAGATATTATTCAACTTTCATGGTAACCTTATCATATAAAATATCTAGGTAAAATGACCCCTGAGTATTTAGGCTTCTTAGCTTTGATTTCTCTCTTTGTTCTGCCTGAGTAATTGCTAATATCTTTGCAACATTCATGTAAAATAACACCATTCTGCCACAGTAACACCTTACAGCCACTTCCTTCAGGTAGAAATGCCTTTTCAGGTTTAAGGTGAGGTGGTCCTATTCTGAGTTATGAGCAGGAAGGGTGCTGAAGTACAATAACAAGCAAGACACATTGCTTGAAGTACCTGTGATATCTTTAGCCTCTGTGTTCAGCTGTGATCTATGCAGGGAGTCAGTGGATCACTAAGAACACTGGCTCTTTTCTAACCTGATCTGATTACATTTACGAATTCCACTGGGGGAAGCACAGAAACAGTCTTTTCCTTGGGTACCCAGTCCATGCTCCATGACCTGGTGCCACTTACAAATAAGACTTTACTGGTAAGAAATAAATAAAGACTTTATTGGTAAGAAGGCCTTAACGTGAAAAATAGTTACAGCATTTTTGCTTCTTCTGGTTGTGCAGAATGGCTACAAATACAGAATAAGGGACTTCTTCCCTTTTGGAGCCCCATGTTACAATGGAAGTTTCCAGACAGTTCCTCTCCGCCTTCTCTTTTGTCTTTCAGCCATGAAAGGTGAAAGGTGGTCATGCTCCCATGAGTCTCCACATGATGTGTCTGGTAACTCAGGCTCGAGCTGTGAGCCCGTGTTCAAATGCCTATTGACAGAACAGTAGGGCCTCATTTTATGTTGCACTGAAGCCAATCACACAATCTCTCAGGTGTGCAGTTAGACAGCTTTCCTAGTTGTCAGCTGAACCCTAACTCTCCAACTATGACACCTTCAGAGTTATTTTCCAGGCAGTTTTCCAGTCCAGTCATCAGTATTTTAGGTCATCTTAAAGTATTGAGACCAATACAGAGCTTAGACAAGCAAGCTCCGATTTTCTCTTCTTCAGGATATCTTCCTTTACCACTTACTATGTCCACTCTTGCCCCTTAGCCTGATCCTTTGCACTCTTTTCCTTATCTTCCTTTCTTTTTCCATTTGGATCAAGGTGGCCCGGTCTTTCGAAGAGTCTCAGTCATTGCTGAGGGAGAGCTGAGGGAGCTGTTCCAGTTGCTGATATCAGCCCACTGCCTACTTTCTGGACCACACTAGAGAACTGGTCCCCAGATAGCCATCTCTTCCTCCAGAAACAGCCCCAAGCCACAGCATTTGGAGCTGATATAACATATACTACTGCTGCATTATTCAACTTGTTTTGCATGCACTGTTTTTGCCATGCAGGCTCTGACTTGTCCGATTAAACTGTAAACTCTCCAGACTCCTTTGCACAGTGATGGGCACAGTGATTTAACTCCCAGGAACACGGGAACTGGGAAACAGGTACAGGCTGTATATTAGAGGCTGCATTACTGGTTTTTTTCCACAAAATTACTCTGAAAGTATAATAAATAGGCAGGAATAAATTTTTATTTTAAGTAGTTAAAGAAAAGGAGGAAGACCATTGACTTTATTTCTTCTGTGATCTTAAGAAGACCTTCTCCATTGTGTACTACTGGATCATAAGAAAACTGCTGGCTGCTCCCTGTGGATGCTATGGGACTTTCTTCCAACTCCAAGAAGCTCTGAAGGGGCAAAACTGTCACAGAACAGTTACCCTTGGAACTGAAGGACTTCCACACAATTTGGTAAAGGCAGCACTACTTCAATCAGCATTCATCATTTTTTTTGGTGCGGAGTTCCTACCTGTTTCCCTCTCCATGTAACTGAATCCATCCTTGGAGCACATCTTTGAGGAATGACAAAAGCATTGAACCACAGATACAGGCTTGTGTTAATTTTAATGTCTGATGTGCATAGTAAGTGACCACTTTGTGCTTATCTGGTGGAATACTAGCTTAAGAATGGAATGGTCAGACCATTACAATAAAATTAAAATGGGATGAAAACTGTATATAAATGGTGACTTTTCCTCCTTAAACTGAAGAAAGAAGGGGTGCATGCTGGAGTGACTTTAGGATTTACTGTTTGGATTGAGAATCAGTATGCATTTAGAGAAAAGAAATTATAATGATTAATTGAATAAAACTGACAAGTTTTAAACAAAACTTGTTTAGTTTTAGTTTTAGTCAAAATACTCACTTTTAAGCTTTTACCTAGGCTGAAAATCTAAAAAGAGCAGAATGTCCTTTATCAGCTTGGAGTCAACACTCAGAACTAAGGAAAATGCCTTGAACCAAGAATTTTGGGCTCTCTGTGGGCATTTATTCTGTTAGATCATGGATTCTTTGTTAAAAAAAATAATAGGGACAGAGAAGTCTTTTGGGGTCCCTGTGTGCAGGGCGAGACAAGCAATTGGAAGTCTTTCAATTTGGGAGCAGCACTGGACAGCCTAGGCTTTATGGACTTAATTCTGTGAACATAACCCTGAAGAAATGTGGACAGTTTGCCAAGCACAAGGCTTAGGCTTTCATTTGTAAGAGGTGAGTCAGTCAGCAGTAAGGGTTCAGAAAGAAAACTCAGGGCATCACTGTACCCCACAAATTTAACCCTCTATTGTCCTGAAACCCCCTTTCATTAAAAGCAGTGAAAACTAACGAAACTTCTCCAGCCTTGTGACAATTTCCCCAGGGTCCTCACGTGTGTAGTTTCTCATCTTCCTTCCCCATTAGTCTTTCTTACTTCTTTTTCTGCCTGTCAAGTTTTTGTCTTAGCTACTCCTGAACACCAGAAATTACTTTCTTTTCAACAAGCCTCACCTTCCTAGTGAAGGAGGGGATGAAAAACATTTCTTCTGTCTCACCAGAAATTTCACCACCCCCCACCCTCCCAGAAAAGACTGTTAATAGCTTGTTTCTTTCCCTCATAGCCATTCCCCTCCAGCAATATTCTCCGGGACTCCAGCAGCCAGTGTTTACCCTGCCTGTGATAATTTTCTTTCAAGCAAAAGGATGGGAACTCTGATTACAAACTCAGTTTTTTTGGTATCAGTCACTCAGAGAAGGGAAGTGGTTTTGATACCATCAGTCAAACACTGGAGGAATGAGACCACCTGGTTGCTTGGTGGGATGTAGTATCAGGTGGACTTTAGAATTTGCATTTTAGGAGCATTGCCAGAGCAGAGAGTAGTAATTTGGTGCAACCATTTGTGACACCTCTGCTCTGACACAGGACTTCTAAGAATAGGTCTTGCAGAAACTATGTTGCCCTGCTCAATTTAGAGATCTTAGTCTTCAAAGTGCAGACCTAGGTTCATTTGTTCTTTGGCCTATATGTGGACCAAGACATGATCTTACAGTTTCACCAGAAAAAAAAGGGAGACCAGCTCTTTTTTTTCTTTTTTTTTCCCCTCATAAACCCAGTTATGCAATAGCCAAAACAAAAAGCAAAAAGAGCTTTACTAACAAAAAACAAAAAAAGCTTATTTAAACTAAGGTACAGGAAAAGAATTACTCACCATGGACATTAAGAGCTTCTTGATTTCCAGGGTAAGGAGTGCTCACCTACAGACAAAGAAATCTATTAAAAATTATCCATACACATTAGCCAATAGAAGTGCATTACTTGGTGTGACTGAAAAGCCTGGAAAATTTGCATGCTATCACAGTAAATATTATAAAAACAATCTGGGATTATCTCCAGTTTAACAAGGTCTGAGTATTAGCTGATCAAGTTTTTTCAGGACTGTGCTCTCTTTAACATGCAGCATGCTTTCAGCAAGAGGGTAACAACATGCGTTTTGGAGGCATCAGCAAATTCTACTCTTAGTAATGCCAGTGAAGCATCAGAAAACTCATTCTCCAAGAATAATTCTGAGTTTACTGAATTACCGAATCACTGCATTTGAAAGCAGGATTTAATTTTTTGACTGTAAGATAACAGACTGTGTTTGTAAATTTTTCATCACATCATGGCTATGTCTACTGTCTGATGTTAACTTATGTTCCAGGTGCCTTGAGACCACAACTGGGAGGCAGAAGCTATTCTAGTCTATCCTGTTCTGACACCAGCCACCTGTAACAGTGGGCATGCTACTTACCTCTACTGCCTGTCTTCAAAATAGGGACAGTGCAGGAATTAAAATGTGGCACAGTGCTTGGAAATGGACAGATCTTAGTACCAGCTAGTACTATTTATATGAAACTAAGCAAGCGTATGAAAAAAATTGAAGGTGCTGCATCTGGCTAATCCTTTAGTATTAGCTCTTAGAAGTCTTACTCACATGGATAGCTCCATTAACTTCAGAAGTTCAGTTCACATGAGGAAAACTTGTGGGGTTCAGTCTGTAGTTCTTTATCGATATTCATTTATGTAGGCATGTACAGCAGACATCTATAAACTCGGATAGGTTTAGGAGATTATTCACAAATGTAGGACAATTCTATCTAGCATACTCAGATGCATGAAGAGGTGCTTGTAATTACACGTTTCTATTACTTGTGCACGTAAAAGTTACTGCTATTATTCACTGATTGTAACCTTCCTGAAAAGTAATTTTTTATTATTATCTGGAATTCAGTTAAAATAGGCTTGCATTGTTTGAATCATTCCACAGAGAATCATAGGAGAGTTGAAGATGGAAGGCATCTCTGGAGATTGTCTAGCCCAAAGCAGGATCAACTACATCAGGTTGCTCAGGGCCTTGTCCAGCCACGTTTCAGAAGTGAGGCTGACTAATCCATATGTGATTATGGACATATGTGATTAGCATAAAAGAATGTTATATGGTGGGAATGGGAAGATTTAAGGGAGTAATTCAAAGAGGTAAAAAGATGGTGCCTGGAGGTGGTAGGCCAAAACCATAGAAATATCTAATTACCATGGAGTAGTGACTATTTATCATTAATTAACATAAAGATCTATAAGCTGGGATACATCTTTCTTCAGCAGTAAGGGTAGGCTGCTGATGAATATCAATGAATCTAGTACAGTGTAAGTCAAGAGCTGCTTCTCTAAAATAGGTGAAAAAGAACTGGAATGGAAATTGGAGGAGGGGGCACAATACTGCAGAAAAGTAGAACAGCCATACTGCACACCACACTATTCAGGGGGGGATTGTGGCTCTCAAAGACAGAATCCTTTCCAAGTACCTAACCCACGGCTTAACAGTACAATATTGCCCTAGGGAAAGTACTTCCAGGACTGAACTCTGTTCGCAGTGCATTGTAGGATGTAATTTCCATGATTCATTAAACAAAAATTGCATTAGGGTGTTCTGAAAATATAAACCCTATGTCCTTTCTTTTGACACTACATGTAAAATTGCAGGTCCTTTGAAGGTAATGGGGGCTTTGTCATTCCCTTTGGAAAGCAGGGGTAGAGCTTCACCTGCTGCTATTCTTGATATAATAAATGTTTATATGTGAATAGACTGCATTTGAGGGTCGAATAAAGAACATGATCTTTCTTTTCTGATGCGTCTTTCATGCTACAATGAAATACATGACAAGTCTTATTTTGGCCAGGGAAATTGAAAACAGTTAAAGACATAAAAACATGGAGACAGTATTTATATATACATCTGAAAAATGTGTGTACATGTATGTATAAACATTCAGCTCCCCAAAGCAACTCTTAAACTATGAAAACATGGGCTTTGAAAGGCATTAAATGTGTTAGGACAACCAAGTAATGAAAGCACTTTAAGCAAGAACCTTCTAGTGTTTCTAGTTCTGTTATATATTTTATATATGGCTAATTTGGGGTATCTAAACACTTGAAAATCTGTTATCTTGAAGAGCAGGTAAAACACAACTCTGGTGCAAAGCAAAAGGCAGGGGGAGAAAAGCTGCAAAGCTACCGTGGTTATGTATATAGCTACTTTGGTTATGGACTGTCATGGCCATGCATTTTGCTAAGTGCAGATTCTGTGTGTGACTTACTGGCATTTTGCAATGGGGTCTGGGAGAGACTGGGAAAACTGTCTATTGAAAACAGGAAGGGAAATTATTTTAATGAACGTAGGTATAATACAGCGGACAACACACCAAATAGATCTAATAGACATGACGGGACAAAGCCTGGAAACAAAATCAGCACCTCCCGAACACAAAGCCCATCTTGCTGCCTGGGAGATCTCACAGGTCTGTCAGCAGGTCCCACTCGGTGTGTGTGGGGCAAACCTCCTACATGATAGTGGCTCCAGTTAAGAGATTTTTTTCCTATGCACGCAAGCAAGATCACCCACTGTAAACTGCGTTGCCTGAAACAAGTTTTGATGTTTCCTTTTGCAAACTGTTTCTAGAGCAGCATATTTCTGCTACAGAGATAGACCAGCAACTGATCCCCTGTTGTACTTACTCCTTTGATATAAACTATACGTCCTGGGGGTCCAGGGGGGCCTGGGGGTCCAGGCAAGCCAGGAAGGCCCTGGTAAGAAAAAGTGAAAGGAGGAAGATATTAGACAGATCTTTTCATATGCAATACAATTGAGCCTACATAAAGAAGACCAAGGGGCTCAGAGGGCCCCATTTAACCAGGAAGTTTTGTGTTAAATGGTTTGAAGGGAGACTGAGCATTCAGTTACAGGGACCAACCTGTCAGGTGAATTTTAATATTTAACCTAAAGAACTCTGTGGAGAACAAAATGGTCTAAGATTGTTGTTCCACAGGGGAAAAAAAAATCCAAACCCCAAACCAAAAACCCCAAAGCACTAAAAATTGAAAAAAATTAAAGGCAGTGGATCTCATCCAGGGAAAATTAGGTATCTGAGACTGGTCTGGGATTCTCAAGACTGCTGAGATTCATATACTTTCAAGTGCCAATCAGACAACTACATGCTAATTAACACCTTCAAGGAACCCTGCTAGACTGGAGGCGTGACTGCCCTTTACAAAAAAATAAGCCAACTCTTTACTGTGTCATTTAAAAACCTGGCACCACGCCATGTCCATCTTTCACTCCACATCAATGCAAGCTTCTGTGAGGTTACAAATGTCGTCTCGTCAATAATTAGAGATCCAATAGATTTTATCTTCCCTGAGCACCATAGGAAGGACTATTAGAACATGTAGCCTGTTTTGTTTGCTTGTTTGCTTTAATCTCCCAGCCTGATGTGCTTCATGTAGTTATACTTGTTTTAATAGTTTTTGTTTGGTTGAGACAGACAATCCCGAAAATGAACCTTGACAATCTTTGAATATATGGAGGAATGGAAAATCTACTTTAATATATTTTGCTCGTGGCTAGTCATTCTTTCTGTCATTTTCTTCCAATTAGAATTTGTCTAATTTGTCTGGTTTCACCTTCTAGCAACTAAATTTCTATTTACACCGTTCTCTAGAGGTGTAAGGAACCTTTAGTACCTGGTCTTTTCTTTCTGTGAGGATACTTAGGTACTTATCAATTCTCAGTCTCCCTGTTGGTCGGATAAAGCAGTATCATCATCTCACTTGTAGTTATTGTCCAGATAGACAACATACTTGTGCTTTGCAGTTTGTGTACCATATTTTTTTTTCTTTTAAACAAAGTCGAACCAGAGGACTCATACAACAGAATCCATTTACAAAAAGCGCTCTACTGAAATACAGTGAGATTGGCTAGATGACCTCTTCTAATACTTAGCTGATTCCTACCTTATGATTTCTATGCTAACACAGTAAAACACCCTTGTCTTTTTTTTTTCAGCATATCTCTGATGCAGATGAAATATTATTAGCTGCTGTTGTGGTATGGGTACCAATTTTTCTAGTACAGATTGCCCCATGACATGAGAACAGTGACACAAATTACTCTGCTATTGTGAAACTTGTTGCTTATGCTTAGCAGTGTTTATTGTTGTGCAGTCCAGTCTTCAAGTTTGCCATAAGACCACTTGTATGAAGTCTTTTCATAAGAACAGACTTGTAGCACCAAGACCTTGGTTCATCACTTGTCATTCCATAATTACAGGTTGTAGGTGGGCATGGATATGCTATCATCTATGCTGTGGTCATTATTATGGATACATGTACATGGCAACTAAAGCAGGGAGTAGGTATTAGCAAGTATGCCCTTGCTAGTAGAGTAGATGCCACTCCACTATGATATACCTAAGTCCTGTTTGTACCTGTGCTAAGATATCTAAGAGCCTATCTGTGTATCTTCACACCATGAGGGGTCATACTGATGGCCTGGATCAGGAAGTCTTTGAAATATAGAAAGAATTGGCAATTCCAGATCATTTGCTCTTTGAATCAACTATGTTAACAGTGAATCACACATATAACTGTTACACCTGGGAGCTGATACAAATATATATATCTGCAAGAACTGCCCAAGTGGACCCAGAAGTTGACTTTTCAATGATTGTTACCAGATAGGAAAAGTAGTAGAAACATATTATTATTTCTAGATCATTTCAGGTTTTTAGTCCTGTCATCATTTTAAAGGAATTCATATAAATCCAACTTGACTTAAGATTTTAACAGGATTTATTTTCAGCTAATTGTAATACATAAGAACTTACATTAGATGCTTCGCCTCGATCACCTTTCACACCTCTCAGTCCGTTCAGTCCGGGGCGGCCCTGAAATAAGTAGTAGTGTAATATGTGTCAGAAGCAAGCTCCTTTATCTTTATTCCACTTGAGAGCATAATACATACTGGACGTCCTGGGAAACCAAGTTCTCCTTTAGGTCCAGTAGGTCCTGTTGGTCCCTGGACAAAAAAGAAAATGTGTTTATGGAGAATATATGGAACATATCTTTGGCATCTATTTGATTATTTAGAATAAGAGGTGTAGTTTTATATTTGTGTTAACAATCAGTCTGTGACTGACTGCAGAGAATGCACAGAATGTCCTCTCTACTTGCTCTGCTGAGTGATCTCAGAAGCTGAGGCCTGCATATAACAGTCAACTCTGGGTTCAAAATGACTGGTTATCTGAAATGAAGTCTGAATTCTCAGCCATTTGTAGGGTGTGCAGTTCAAAACTGAGTCACCATGTAGCAAAGGTAAGTTAAATGTGTCTATCAGTAGAAAAAAGGCAGTTAGTGGTGTATGCTTTGTGCATCTCCTTCTTGTTTGCTTTGTTTTTCTAATTATTTTTGAATCAGGCCCTTTGAGGAAATATCTGTGGATCATCCTGAGAATTCATGTAGTGCCAGGCTTCTACATGATTCTTGCCAGCCTTGGTATGTGGATTTATGGGGCTGATAGTTGAAACAGAACAGATCCTTCTTTACACAAGAGGGACTGACCCATCAGGCCTTAGAAATTGCAAAAAGAAAGGGCAAACCTTGCCTGGGAAAAGTAGTCCAGGACTATGGATGATCTGTGAGCAGGCATTTGCAAGCGTGCAACTTCTAGGCAGCCAGAAAGTGATCAACAAAAACCAGTAAACCTGAGGATACCACAAGCTCATCTGCTGTCAGATTTCTGAAACTCAACAAAACCACAAGGGTCTAGACAATCTCTTTACATATGTATCAACCTTTCCGGTTTAATTTCCTTTTTTTCAGTCTGGTGAAGTGCTAACCCATGCCCCTTCTTGCATTATTGGTTAAATAATCTCTGTCTATAGATCTCATGCAGATACCACTTATAGGTGACAACCAACGTCTTTAATCCTGAGAAATCACAGTACTTTCAGTGTGGTTATTGTAACAGACTTTGTATTGCTACCTGCAATATAGTGGTTAACACAGACTTATGCTGATGGAAGAAAGACATTGGCTATTGCACTGCTTACCACAATTCCACCACATCACTTTAATGGTAACAAACATTTGTTGGCATTGTGACTGCTACTTCAAAGGATAACTAGCAAGCAATCAAAAGTCACTCACTTGCTCTTGATCATTAAGGAAAGTGCAGACTAAGAAGGAAGTAAGCCTGTGGCAGAACTGAGTCTCCTTATTTACAGTCCAGTTCTGTTGCCATGCTCTCTCAGTTCAAGGCATAGAGGGAGCATGGGCAAGTGAAGAGCTAGAAAGGTTGCAAGAAATAGCCTGATGTCTATACTTGGATGATTTGCATAATCAGAGTTTTGCATCTCATTTGATCAGCAGAATATTGACACAGGAATACCATCTGGATTCAAATACCAGTCTCTTACCAATCCATTTTATGAATTAAATATTGCCATATTGATAGAATTTTCAGTTAACAAAATCTTTTTTTTTTTGAAACTGGCAAGTGTTTGTCCTTGCCTTTATGTAATATCATTTAATTGAAAAGTGATGTACATTCATGGAAAATTTATCTGATGATGATGAGATGATTTATCTTTGCATCAAGTTGAAATTAATGGATTAATTGTTGTAATTTTTGTCATGCCAAAATGGAAGACTAGATTAGAGATGAAATTCAGAAATGGTTAATGTGAACATATTGGTTCATAACATCACCATTGTAATCAGAGTTTAAAGCTCACTAATGGCAGCTGAAACTCTTTGAAGATGGTAGGACTTTTATTAAACTTTTATTTCATTTCCTGTTTGAAGGTAATTTCTGCCCATATGATCAAAGTCAATGCCTGTATCTAAAGCAGGCAATAGATTGCTGGTGGACTCTGGTAGATGTGAACTTCAATATTATGCCACCAAGCTTTCAAAATGATTCAAACCACCCTTCCGTGCTCCCATATGCAATAATGGGGTTTGAAAAAAAGAAAATCCAGAATGTTGTGGGGTGTTCTTCTATTTCACTTTCCGGTATTTGAGCCTTTAAAGAATATGCACATCTGAACTTTACTGAGCAATGAAGATGATTAGAAACAGAATTTTTTATTACTTTAAATAAAGAGAAGTGTCTGGATCTCATGCTTTAACAGGGACTTTAAATAAACTTCAACAATGTGACAGTTGACCATGCTGGAGCCACCTTTACTATTTCCTCTGTGCCAGCCCATCTCTGACAGACGTCAGCTACTCTCTGAGACAGAAGCCAGCAGTCACAGCTAGAAGTGAAAGAAGGAAGTGAGGAAGCCACAGAACACTGCTTACCAGAAAAGAAAATTTCATTCACAACAGCAAAGAGCCGATTTGGGCAGACTGACACTGTGGTTCTTACTAAGGGCTCCTATTCATTAATGTGCAGTGGTCTGCTTCACTGACAGCAAACAACATAATTGAGCAGGTAAAAAATTTTCATTTCCCCTGTGGCAGGAGGCTGGATTCAGTCTGTCTCTTCTGCTTTTGCAAATAACAGTACTAACCTCCTGACTATCCCTAGCTCTTATTTGCCAGACCACTACTTCTCTGTATCTCCTTGTGCTCCAAGCTCCTGTGATCCTCTCTTCTGTCCAGCTGAAGTCTTGAAAAGGGGGAGAGCAATGAATAGGGAATTTTTTTTTAAATTCTGGAAACTTGTGTATGAGTTCAGTGTGCCCTAACAGCACAGAGGAACTCTCAGAGTCCCCAGTTACCTCAAAGCTGTTGTTGGGCCAGAGTCTTACTTTGTGCAAAGTGGAACAGAACCATTGTAATGAAAACTTTGGTATGTCACAGAGGCTCTGGCCCAGGACTCTGAAGTCTGTATATTTTTGCTGCACTGGAATCCCACTGACTACAGAGGGATTTTTTCTATGGGACAACACCAAAATCAATCATCCCCATTAGCAGCAAGTATCAAACTAGAGTTCTGCACTAAGAATAGGAACTGGCTGAGCAAAGTCTTGAGACAGGCTCTGTGTGCCAAATTCCCCTGCAGCGTAATCATTTGCACCAGTGCTGGCAAGAACTTCCTGTGAATGGCCTTGTCTGCATGCTGAACTGTATGAAGCATCTCATGGCAGTAAAGAAGGAGATGTAAACACAGAGTTTGGGGCTGACAGAAAAAGAACGTGTCCTGAAGGGTGCACAGCAATAGGATCAGAGGCAATGAACACAAGCTAGAACATGAGAAATTCCAAGTAAATGTAAGGAAAAACTTCTTTTACCCAGAAGGTTGTCAAATACTGGAATATGCTGCCCAGAGAGGCTGTGGAATATCTTAAGAGATGTTGAAGACTTGACTGTGCAAGCCCTTGAGCTAAATAGACGTGTTTTGGGCAGTGGTGTGTATGAGATGATCTCTGAAGTTCAATTCCATTCTAAATTGTTCTATGATTCTATGTTGAGGTGAAAGGATAAACTCATCTTGCAGTCATACAAGGAGGAGAAAAGGAACTCCCCTTCTGGTAAGTTAGGATAGCCCCCTCAAGGTATTCTGATACACAGTAATTAAGAAAGCAGTTACTCAGCACACCCAGTTAGCCCCTTTTAAAGACCACAGAAACTCATGGCAAAATCTCCTACACACCTTGGTGCGCAGAAACGACAACACCTACTAGCATTCACTTAGGCACAACAGAGACCAGGCTACGTCAAAAGCAGAAGCAAAGAAACATTCAATATCCTTGATCTTTGGAATACTGGATTAGAAGAAATTAATTCCTGCTCTAACACTACTGATTCTGGGCAACTGTTCTGATTTTATAACTAATTTTTAGTGCTTTCATACAACATTCCGTGTTCCTTCAAAACTACCACGCCAAGTACTTGAAAGAAGGCCTCTAAATCCTGATTTCGGTGAACGGTCTGACTTTACTGCCCGATTTGCAGCTTCCTCAGAATCCAAGGCAGTTGCAAATTATTAGCACCGATAGAAATTGAGCCTGATTTAGTGAGTTGTTTTAATGTAAATCAAAGAAATAAAGAATCATTTAGATTCAAAGAAAGGGACCTTTAGAGATCATCTGGTACAACCTCTTGCTCAAAGCAAGACAAACTTCCAAGTTAGCTTATGCTGCTCAGCACCTTATTCCACAATCCACCATCTCTCTGAGCACCTATTTCTGTGTTTAACCACTTTTACTGTGAATTTTTTTCTTTATATCTAACTGGAATTTCCCTTGCTGGAACTTGTGATCGTTGGCACTTGTCTTTTTCCTGTGCACCTCTGAGAAGGACCTGACTTTTTCTGTTCTATAATTCTCTTTCAGGTCGCGGCAGGGAGTAATTAGAGTTCCTCTCAGCCTTTTATCTTTAGGGCTAAACAAACCCAGTTCGTTCAAAGTCATAAGTTATTTAAGTTTCTAGCTCTGATGATATTTCACTGTCTGTTTAGATAGTAACAGATACATTTGTGCTACCAGAATTTAAATTCTGAATCAAGTTAGTTTACAGCACCACATATGTAACAACCTTATTCTTTTCTGAAGGACATTGATTGTCCTGAAGCATGAATACTCCTTTTCATCCCTACTCAGAATGAGTGAAAAGCTAAACCAAACTGCCTTTACATTTACTATTTGCTGTGATCTGTAAAACCAAAGCAAAATAAAAAAAAAAAATCCACTCATCTTTGGAAATGTCTTACCATTGGTCCCACAGCTCCCACCACTCCAGCTTCACCCTGTTGAGGACAGACACACATAGAGCAATGACAAGGAGAACTCCTGCAGTATCTAGCAGAGGTGGCTGGTAACAAGGCCACCAAACATTCTGGAGGAACACAACACAGTACTAGCTCACCTTCTCCCCTTTTCTTCCTAATAATTCAGTTAAAGATCCATCAGCAGCAATGATAGTTCCTGGTTCTCCCTTTTCACCCTGCAATTATCAAAGTAATTTTATAGTGTTTACAAAGCAGTTCTCAATGAATCAGAAGAAGTCAAAGCAGCATTACTGCTGTTTGAAGCATTACAGATTAGTCATGCTGTGATATTAAATGTAAAGTGATATCAAAGTGAGTAGGGTGAAGCTTGATTCCGCAGGAGAAAAGGGTTGATCTTTCTTAAAACATAATAAAGTACACTAAAAATATCCTGTAAATCTCCCTGAGATGAATAAGTACTTATTTTTTAAAAACGACTTTTAATTGCTCTCAACAGAGTAACTATGTGAAACATGTTGTGTTCACAAAAGATCTCTGCCAAAGGCACACAGGTTATTGGTGTCTTCTTGTGTACCATCAGCTTAGATACTAGACAGGAAATCCTGCTGGAAAAGTAAAATCTTGACAGAATGCTAAGTGTCCTGATTTTACTATCAGGAAAGCATGAATCGTTCTCTCTATATGCCTGGCATGATACAGCCCCATTACCTTTAATGAAGGCCAATTCCCAGCATTCAAATTATGACCTTCTGCATTCCACTTCTTCAGGGGCTAATTCCATTGAATAACAACAACACAACCATGAACTATCAGTGCCAGCGCATGGTTCCTACTCTGGTTCTTTTCAGCTGTAACTTTCGTCCTCCTAGCTCAGGCAGCTTGGTACAATAGCTTTCCCAAGATCTCTAATGGAAGAAATCTGGCTTGAAACTAACAATTGCATTGCTGTTTAAAATGACAGTCCAAGTTATAGCACTTCCACTGAGCAGGAAGTGCTATAACTCAGTTCCTCATGCAGGTCCTTAAATCTTTGGAATCTTTGGTGTCTCCCTGAGGATAGTTTGGATACTTCGGAGTCTTTCTAAGGCTTGGCTTCACTGACTTTATATTCTGTGAGATTTTAGGGACCTGAGGTTGCAACAGAAGCATCTCATGATCCTTAAAGTAAAATGCTCTTCAGTGTTTCTGCAGCTTCATTGTGGTTCCCAACTTCATAATTCATGAACATTACCTGGTGTTCATAACAGCCTCAAAAACATCACTATGACATTGGTGGGTACAAAATATAATGGCTTCAAAGTTCTGAGTTCCCTCCAGTGTGGAGAGCAGAGGCCAACCCCCTCCTCCCTCGGATAAAAAACCTCCACAAACCCAAACCAAAAACCACCCAACTGGTTTTAAGGTTTAGCTTGACCGTTTTATGCACTCCGTAAAAGAACAGGAACCCTTATGACAAAAAGGGACCAGTATTTGTGGCCTGAGATGTTTCCTTCTGAGAAATGAAGATGCTGTTCATCTCTAATCCCATTTCAAACCATAATTAACCATTTCCAAGCCTTCCTATTACTTGTGAGAAAGTGAGGTCCACTATGTACAAAGAATAAGCAGAAACTGTTTTTGGTTTTGTTTTTTTGTTTTTTTTTTTTGTTGTCCCCAAGATTGTAATAACTTAGATGTTCCTCTCCTCTGCTTCCTGCAGGTGGATGAGAAGGGGAAGAAAAACAGAACAGCTGCGATATCTACAAAATAGCAGAGCTGGTCCTTAGTCCTCACCTCTCAGCACTGGTACAAAATAAACACAGTTGTGCAGAAATAAGAGAAAGGATCATGAGGAGACAGCTCCCCAAGTCTTATACTTTATTTGGGAATGGAAAACTACAGTCTCCATTCTGTAGGCAAAGGCCTCTGTGCCAAAGGAGGAGGAAAAGATTAATCTTTTTTTTATTTAGCCTTTCAGTTAGGATCCCAGGATGTCAGCACAGACAATGAACTTAGAAGAAGAGGTCACTCCATGTTTAATGTTTATGCAAACTTATTCTGATAAGTGCATACTGTACTGCAGAATTTCAACACTGGGACAGGAACATTAGTTCTCAGTAGCATCATAGCAAGGTATTTTGTTTAGCACTCTTTCAATTTCCACTTAGTAAATTTTTCACATGAACTTATTAACATCCCAATCCCTAGTAAAATTAGAATCATTAAACTTTTAATGTCACTAAGTATTTGCCATCTAACACATTTTGCAGCATGTACTTTTCCCTATGCATTTTCTCTTACCTGTTGTCCTTTGGGTCCTTGTGGTCCAGGCAAACCAATATCACCCTTCGGTCCCCGAGGGCCCTAAGCAAAAGCAAGTACATAAATCCATGGTGAGATCTGCTCAGAATATGGACCTAGGCCATTTTACTAAATGTAATTTTAAATAACAGGAAAACTTGAACTTGAATCACTCTGGTTGAAATCTAAGAACTCTTACAAGACTAAATTGCTGTCTGAATCAAAGTATTCTCTGAAACAAATATCATATAGGGAGACTCTGTTAAAAAGAACAAAACAAAAAATGCTTGATGTTTATCACAGTGTAGATGATACACACATTCACAAAGACAAATATGCAAGCTTTAATAAGAGTGGAAATTCATCCTAAAATTCTCTATTTCCTCCCTACTCTATTCTCTCTCCCTCCACAATTTTTCAGCCAGACTGATTTTCAACAGAATTTCTGTTTTTAACAGTACTTAAAAAAATATTTTTATCTGAAATAGAGATTATATATTTGAAAATGAGATATTTTCTGTATCTGTTCTGTGGTAAAATCATTCCACTCAGATGACATTTTGTTTTACAATCTTCCATTATAAGTGCATTCAGAAGCATTTTTTTTACATGCCAAGAACTCAATTCAAGTCTACATGATTTCTGCATCAGAGAAGAGTTAAAGAAAAGACCTGAGGTAAGAACAAGAACGGGATTTTCATGTCTGTAGAAATTCTGTAAATGACAGAGAGACTAAGAATTCATTATATCATTTTCTAAATATTATCAGCTCTTTTTCAAACAAAAAGTATTTTTAAGGAGATTTCCCCCCCTTTCTTTGGCTTCCTGTGCAGTCCACAATACCCAGGACTTAGTAAACAACCTTCTGTAGAATTTTGGGCAATTTGCCAGCATTTGTCAACATCATTTGTCAGCTTTCCCAGTTTTCTCCTTAGTTATTCTCAGGCAATAGACAAAGGATCCTGAGACCATATGCATGCATGTGAACTGTAAAACAATCACAACAAGGGAAAATAATTCTATCACGTTATATAGAATATAAATATAATAGCATAAACAATACTGTATGAAGTCACAAGCCAGATAATGTTTATATGGTGTGGCAGTCTGAGCACAATAGTAGGTAGCATAGTATAAGGCACCTTTTGATACTATGGCTGTGGAAGGCTTCCATGGTGGCACTAATATGTTGTTATAAAAAAACCCAAGTGTTTCTTAAAGGATAAAATAAAAAGGTACACCTCGTAGGGCTTTACTGCACTCTGCAGTGGTGACAAAAAAAGCCTAAAGAATAATACAGTTACATACACATATGAAGATAACTTTTAGAAGTCCATTTGTTCCATTTGTTTCTCCTAAATTGTATAGGTCTTTTCCTCAGTTTGTAATTTTTCATCAGAGTCAATTATATTAAGATTTAAACCACAGAACTGATTCTGAGGTAGCAGAAATACAAAATATGCATATCACTGTATACTTCATTTCCAGCAGAGTTAATTTCTACTGTGGCTGTTGATTCCATGAAGACCTGCAGTCTCCCATATGAGAATTTATTAGTCTTTGTGTAAATTCTGTACATTATAAATTTTTTTAAATAGTAAACTATATTGAAAAATGTTTACTTAAATCCAAGGAACATAATACTTACAGGAAATCCTGGTAGACCTGGCTTGCCATCTGGCCCCTGCAAAATGCAAAAACCTCACCCCCTTGCAAACACATACTATAGACTTGCAAAACAGAGTATGCATTTTCCATGTACTGCATGATTTGTGAGCATTAACTGATCTGAAACTGGATTAAGAACTTCGTTCAGCCAGTGGTAAAGTTGTGAACACTCCACAATGCCCTATGTTTCTGACTTTTTCTGGGACATTAGCATTTACTTTCCAAAACTGAAGGGACAGAGATCCAGGAAAGGCTGAAGAAAGGTGACATTTTCCACATATGAAAGGCGTGCAACCATAATTCAGCCTCCTTTGAATCTTTTCCAGATTCCAGCACAGAGATCACAGTAGCCCGCCCACCTTTCCTATTTTGCTCCGGGTTGTCTGTGGATAGAAAATAGAGTGTGTAATAGGCTGTGAATAGAAACATGGATTTGGATTTGTACTGGGCATATTTAAGATTGCCCCACTGTGATATCTGCAGAGAGACAGTTTAGTTCTAGTTCAGATCACCTGGATGTGTATTATCTGAGCCACTATGAGACTGCACCTCTTTCCTGACTAGGGTGAGCTCAGAGACAAAGGTTCAAAGACCTTTCCAATAGCAACTGCACTTCGAGCTACAGGACCTACTTCTTTCTGTTGGGACTGTAACTCTAACAACTATGAAAAACCAATGCATTTCTGGTGGGCTCATGAGCCCACTCGTCTATGTTATTTTGAGAACCTGTCATCTAAGGCTTGAATGGCAACTGCCTGCAGTAACAGAGCTCACACAAGAGGGCCCATCCTATCCTGGCATCCTATTATGTCCAGGGACTAATCAGGTCTTTAGGAAACACATCAAAATACTCTTCCATGAAAGGTGTTTTACCATAAGCAGAGTGGAAAAGAGGCATGTTAGGCTAACAGATAAAGGTTAAAAGCTGCTATTGGACCTAATGCCCTTCTTGCCCGTTCACTGACAGATTTAGTAAATATTTGTTTTGGGACAGCTGTATTAAGATAGATGTTTTTTTTAAACTATGGCTACGTAAAGTGAAATTCTGCTATCAGGTACACACATTCTGGTCTTCCTTGTTTCATCAGGGATTGAATATGAGGGAGAGAACTGTGCTCACAAACAAGAACACAGATAAAATAAAATATACAAATAACAGTCCACAAATGAAACTAGCTGTGAAGTAAGATGCTTCATTTGGGGGGATTAAAATTTTGTAACGTGCAATATATTTTAGACTTTCAGGCAAGTTTGAATAGACTCCACAACCTGGAAAAGGTAGATTTCTCTTTGGATCCAGTCCTAGGAATTTGAAATCATTACCAAGAAACATTCAGAATTTCAAATATTTAACTGAACTATTTTGCAGCTATACTTCTAGCTGCAAAACAGAACCTGAAATTTCACGTGTTGTTCTCTCATGAAATTTCCAGCTATATCCACAGCTATAATTGCTGTGAGACTAAACTCATACACAGGATTCTAGCATTCCTATCTGCAGTCTCAAGCAGAACTGAGCAAAATACTTGATCCCAACATTTTATGACTTGAAAAACAAGAATAGAAAAAAATGGAAGAAATGCTATGTATATCTTGGTCCCTATTTTTGCATCAGTTCCACATTTCTGTCATTGTGAGCATATAGTTCATATTCAGAGCTAAGCCAATTCCTTTCTTTCATACAAATGTATAAAAGCAATTCATTCACACAGACTTCAGTTCTGCACTGAAGTACTTCCACAGAGCTGAAGTTAGCAGGAACACAATTCTAAAGCATAGGAAACTCAGCTCTAGCTGATGCTTAAAAGGGTACACTGAAGATAGAGCAAATCTGAAGATTTAATAAAGCAGCATATACTCACTGGAGGCCCAAGCCGTCCTTTGATTCCAGTAAAGTTAAAAATTCCATCTGTATCATTGAGTAGTAGCTAAAAAAGTGGTTAAGGAACAGGTTATTTCAAATACCAAATTGATTATCTAGGGCACACATACATTTTTAGAAATGTATAGACAGTTAAAGCATCCCTTTATAACTGTGGGGAGAAAACCACAAATAAGGCCACAGAAAAGGCTCTCTACTTCTAATTTTTTATATGTCTGGAATAACAAAACCTAGCATTTGTTTTATACTTCTTATGTAAGGATCTCAGAATGCTTTCAAAATTTTAATTAACTGACTCTCATTTTTAATTTGAAATCTATGACACCAAATGTTGCAGCCTGAAGTCATTTCTCCTCAGTAAGATAAAGATCAAAATGAAGGTCTTATACACCAGTATGTCACTGGCATTCTAAGATGGTGAATCTGTCTGACCACACTCATCCTGTTGTAGAGTTGAAGTTATAATTATATTCTGGATATGTCTGCATCACACCATGCAGTGCCCTGCAGTGATTCCTAAGTCAGCTCTGATCATGCCGCTGTGTCTGCAATCAATGAAACTAGCTAGGATGCTCAAAACAGTATAGGTGGAGCAGCATCTAAGCTAATCAGCTCCAAGCCTCAAGAAACCTGAACAGAGCAGTATAATAGCAATGCTATTATACCGCTTCCTATCTTGGAATTAGTGAGCTCAGCATTAGCTCAGACATTTCTGCATAATTTGATCACAGAGTCAGAGTAATGAAGGTGGACAGGGACCTTTGGACATAATCTGGTCCAACCCTCTCCTCAACGCAGGTCTAACTGGGTCAGGTTGCTCAGGGACTTGTCCAGTTAAGTCTTGAGCACCTCTAAGGATGGAAATGCCACAATTGTTCTGGGCAACCGGTTCCAGTATTTGAGCATTGTCAGGGTAAAAAGTTTTTGCTTATATCTATTTGGAATTTCCCATGTTCCAACTTGTGTCTGTTACACCTTATAATATTGCCATACACCCCCAAGAAGAGGGTGCCTCCATCTTCTCTGAATCCTCTGATTAGGTAGTTGTAGATAGCAATAAAGTCTCTCCTTAACCTTTTTTCCTCCAGGCTGAGCAGACCCAGTTCTCTCAGTGCTCTGGTCCCCTGACCACCTTGGCAGACCTGCACAGGGCTTGCTCCATTATGTCAATATCTTTCTTGTACTGGGGATCTCACAGCTGGACATGGTACTCCAGAAGCAGTCTCATGAATGCCAATCACAGTTCTCTGAGTCCATCAGTTACACCATTTTTTCACCTATTTTATCATCTCCTTATCTTCTTCATAGGTCATCAATTTGGTGACAGCAAGACTATGGGATACTGCATCAGAAAGCTTGCTAAAGCCAGGGTGTACAGCATCCAGAGTCCATCCCTTGTGCACAAACAATCATTTTGGTCAGGAATGAATTGCCGTTAATAAATCCATGTTGGCTGCTCCCAATCAGATTCTTGTCCTGATGTTATGATTAAGCTTTCATTTTGGTTTCATTTTGGTTTCAGATAGCTATCTTTCTGGTTTCAATAGGTGTTCCCAATACTATATCATATAGTTATACATTACAGTTCAGGACAGACAATATGTAAGTGCTTGCTCCACATAAATGTTGTAGGTGAAAAGAGATCCTTGCTCAGTTTTTGACATTTGTTTCACTTCTTTCACTGCAATAATCCCATTTGTTGTATGACATTTAGTCTTGTTTTGGATTCAGAAATATGTACTGAATCTCCTTAAAGGCTTGAACTACTGCACTTAATGGGCAAGCCATGCCATCCATTTCAATATAAGGCTCTGTGTGCAGCAGTATATTCCCATGCAATGTAATGAAAATCTTCTGAATTTCACAAGGCCAGGACAGGGCATGACTTCAGGTGCCAGGGATTCACTTAGCACATGAATAAGCACATTGTCACTGATGTATTGTGAAATCTGAATGCCTCTTTTGCTTGTAACCATGTGCAGATCAATGCTATCAGATCACAATCTTTTGCAACATTTGTTATGAATACAGTATAAAGGAACTAAGTTTGAAACTACCCATGTTTTGAATAGGAGGTCTGACCATATGGCCTCCAGAGGTCACTTCCAACTATCTTATGAGTCTTGGAATACTATTTTTCTAATCTGGGATGTGAAGGACACAAAAGAGGACAGACCTGCTTGGTCACATCACATATCCTATCCTATCCTATCCTCTCCTATCCTCTCCTCTCCTCTCCTATCCTATCCTATCCTATGGCATCTGAGCATGGCAGTGTATGGTCAACTTTCTGTACTTTGGGGTCATGTTGGCATCATGATTCATGCAGCTAAAGCCTGTTACTTTTACTCAGTGCTGCTACCTGCTCCCTGTCCTCATGTTCTACAAAAAACACTGGAAAATTGTCAAATAAAAAGGCAGTCGAAGTCCTGCAGGCAGCACTCCATCTCCCAGCCTGCATGAGCTCTCTGCTGCATTGTTTCAGGGGTAGCACAATGCTGTTGATCCCACTGTATTCCCAGCTCTATATGGCCCAGAAAGGGAACAAGACATGGGCTGTTATTTTAATGACAGTAATAAAAGAGTCCTGCTGCTGCAATTGTTCTGCTTTATCTACAGCTGGTGGCAGAAATCCAGGAGCCCTGGAGTTACACTGTCTTTTCATTGTGGAATTACTCAGTATTCATTTTTTTGGGGCTCAATCCAAACTGTATTGAAGACAGTGGAAAGAATCCCAAAGGCTTTGCTTGGGATCAGGCACTTTGTGTACTTTATAAATAGATTTTAGCTGCAAATGGAAATTCTGGTTGGAAGTCAGAAAACTGTACACAGTGCTGAAGAAGATATGAAAATAGAGGTACAAGGATGATGATTAGAGAAAAAGATTGTACTCTTCACAACCTGCTCCAGGTATATAGTTATTTATCTTCCTTTTTTGGATGTGCAAGCACCTTTAATAGCAACAATCCAGCAATGTAACTTTTCAACACATCAGATAAGTTCAGAAAGTGCTGATGACAAAGTAAGGACAACATTGTTTTTCATATTTTCTTCACTGTTATGAAGAGGAAGAAACAGTAGTTTTTAGCGTGATTGTCTGGGTTGGGTTCTAAGTAAACCTTCAGCTTTGTGTCCAAATGGCATGAATATGCCCTTATTAGAATTATAGAAAGAACATAGGAAACACAAAATCTTTTGACATTTGCTTTACACCCCCAACATTAACCTTTTCCAGGACTTTCATTCAGTTCTTGTACCTAAACTATGGATGAATAATGCCAACAATAGATAATTGTTTAAAAGTTTAGAATTTATATCCAATAAAATGTCTCTATTCAAAATTATTTCTGTACTGTATCCAACTAAATTGGAGTGATAAAACTGTAGCAACAATTAATATGGTTTACTGGTTATCATGATTCCATGCATGAAAATGTACTGATGATCAGAGATTATGCTTGAAAAGAGCAAAATAGCCACTATAGGATGAGAAATATTGATTTGAGTATTTTGGAATATCAAACAGCAGCAAACTGAGGGACATTGGTTTTTAAACAGGACAGTTCAGAGCAGACTTCCTGGCTGACAGCAGGAGGCAACAGAGGAGTCAGAAAGGACTGCAAGCCCCTGAGACTCACTGTGTTGGTAGGTACTGCAGAAATGACTACGTTCCACTGCAGACCTCAGTTTTAGCTTACCATGTCTTTGCACAGTGCTAGAAGTGGCTCCTGAAGGAATCAAATCCGCTCAGTTTGCATAGGACCAGGTTCAATGAGGAGGAAACCATCGTCCACTTTTCAATGGAGTTCAGTCAATGTGCTATTGGCCAGATACTGGTGAGGCCTGGCCCTGAGCCACAGCTGCCCACATCAGATCTTAATATTTCAACAATACTGAAACTGCACCAGCTCTTTAATTTGTTTTATTATGATCAAGCAGCAGAAAATCTGTTTAGTTGTAGCCACACAGCCCTTTGCAAGAAAACTTCCTTCCAACTCTGATAGATCAGTCCTTTGGACTTCTGTAGCCCAAGAAGTATTGTTGTCTTTGGCTACACAATGGTTAAATGAGTGAACTAATAGACCCTGACCCGTGCAGTGATCCCTCTAACTGCCCCGTGGTTCACTTAAATCACTTAATTGACCTCTGCTGCTCTACCCACGTCAAGCCAATATCCACATTACAACAACTGGTACTGGTATTTATTTTAGTTCTGTAATTCCAACTACAATTGATAGGTCTACTTGCAGTAGTTCTTTTCATATCTGAAACTAACTACAGAAGATGAGACACTGAGTCAACAAAATGTATTTGGATAATTTAATCTTCTACCTCAGCCAATGTATAGTAAGCAAAGGTCCTGTTCTTATACAAACATTTGTGAGGTAGGTAGAACTCAATGTCATATATAGTGCCATATACTTACACACACACACACACATGTTTAATTTACTGTATCAAAATCCAGCACACCAAGTGCTCAGAGAAATCATCTGATTAACAATGTAGAGGATTTGAACCATATAAGGATAGATGGCTCTTGCTGTACCCCCCCAGAATACCTGTTTGCCACAAAGGTACATAAAGCCACATATATTATGCACCCTACCGTGTAAGAGAGCTTACTTCTTAAAGTCCAAGGTATTTAGAGAAGGAAATGGGTTTCTGTATGGGTTTGTAATACACCTAACACAATACAGCTTCTACCAGGCTCTATACATTTCTGTAATGCATGGTAGTTCATACAGAAGTTCTGGAGAATTCAGAGGATGCACATTAGGTTTCTTCAGGCATAGCTACACATTAGATAGATGTGTGGACTGTGACTATCACAACATGTAAGGAGCCATGCAGCCTCCAGCAAACTAGCATCATTAGTTTGCTATGTCAGCTTCAATAATCTTTTTACATTTCTTATACATACCGTCCTCCCTCTGAGGCTCTCACAGTGTTTTTTCAAGTATTAATGAGCTAAGGAGCAACACATTCAGGTTCATTATTACTGCAAACAGAGCTGTTTAGGCACTAACAAGAGTTAAGGCCCCACAGTGACACCATGGCAGGGCTGTGAGAAAGAGCATGAATTTTACATCAGCATTTCTGTCACACGTATTGAGGAATTTCCCAGAAACTCCAACAGAGTGATTCAACAGAACATGATGAAGCGTAGAGCTGGTGACAGTCCCACTTTGAGCAGGACTTTGAACTAGATGATCTTCAGACACCCCTTCCAACCAACTTTTCTGTGAATCTGTAATTCTGCTCATCCAAGATCTTAGGATCCTAAGATTCTGGGTGGATAGCCAGTAAATTCAGTAAAAATCCCCAACTCTTTTGTGACTGGTTATGTGGGCAATGGGATACCAATTTATGCTATATTTGCTATCAGTAGCAGAAGCCTAAGTGAAAGCCTAGTTGTTTCAGTCAACAAAAATGTTATGTGTAACTTAGCTTTATGAGAATGTTGGTGCCCAGCTCCCCCAACACATTTTTCAGCTGGGCTTTTTCCCTTCTTGCAATCACAAATCACTTCTTACTGCCATTATATGATTTCCTATGGACGAGTCTGGCTGGTTTAGGCACCTTCAGCTCTCAGAGGTGAAGAATTTCCTGCAGCCACTCACAGCTTCTCCAGATCTTAATGTCATACCAAGCCAACTACAAGGATTTTTTTTGTCAGCTTGAAATGGGACTCATCCTAATCTCTAGCCTTCATTATTGCTAACTAGTATTGTTTTTGCAAAGGCTGATGTACACAAAGCAAAACTGACTGAAAATATACATGCAGCTAAAGGATATTGGACAGTTTTTATGTGCTTCTAGCATTTTACCCTTTGGTACTTTTGGCTGTTGCTTCCACGACAGAGTCAGTGCTCGGGTTTGTGTAGAGGACACCTGTCAGAAAATACAATGTATCTCTCTCCTACATACTGCTGTGTCTCAAGTGCCTTGCTTTGTTAAACATTCCCAGTTTTGTATTTCTCTGTTAATTT
Source organism: Morus bassanus (assembly GCA_031468815.1). Taxonomy (NCBI): domain Eukaryota; kingdom Metazoa; phylum Chordata; class Aves; order Suliformes; family Sulidae; genus Morus; species Morus bassanus. Next base: position 64,170,063 of record CM062567.1, on the reverse strand, counting down.
TTTTTTGATGTTCACAACTCCTGCAGAATCACCTGGAGAGTTTGTGAGAAGCTTTCAAAATGACCCCATAATTCTTGTATGTAAGCTCTTCACCCACTTTCCTTCCTATTTCATCTTTTTTTAAAAAAAATCCATTTAATATATAGACATATTGAGATTTTTTTGTTTTGAGGAGTAGACTTTGACCTGAACATCAACAGCAGAATTGCCAGTTTGTAACTGCTTGTGCCCTCTTCGCTATAAGATGTGTTACAGAGACTTTAATGCTTGACAAACGCGCTTACCTCAGGTATTGCCATGATTGGTCCTGGTGGTCCTGGTGGTCCAGGAGGTCCCACAATACTGTTCCCATCCTGTCCTGGTTTGCCCTATTTCAAAAGCATTGCAGGTGGAAAACCCATTTACTAAGTACTACATTTCACATAGGTTTCTCAGAAAGAATGAAATCCACACAATCTCACCTGAGGTCCTGGGTCACCCTTCTCCCCTTTTGGACCCTGCATGTGATAAAAAAATGAGCATAAGTGATTTAAAAGGAAACACTGTGAAAATGTGCTTTCTCTAGCTTCACAAAAAGCGCAGCAGTAAAATGCAGGTACAGAATGTTCGATCCCCAGCTCTCTCAAACCACAGATGGGGCCAGCTGGTTTCAGCGCAGACCCCCTGAGGTTTTGATGTTTAAAAGTATTTCCAAGAACATTTGACAGAGTTCACAGATTACCAGAAGCAAATGGGCACACAGCATTTTGTTATTTGGGGATTAATTCAACAACCCTTTCTTCCACTGCACTGAAATCAGCCATGCCTGGCTGCTTCTTCCTTTTTCAGCATTAACCACCTCAGTTGTGTCTGGGATTGCCCAGGGGATTGGACAGCGGAACACAGGTGACCTAAACTGTAATTTTTCAGGCATGTTATTTCTAAGCTTGATCAGCCTCTTGATGCAACTCACTGTGCTGGGGATGCAGACAGCTTGTCTGGCACAGATGAAAGGAAGGTGGCAGGGGACGAGCCGTGGGACTTCCCAGCTAAAGAGCTCTGTAATCCTCACGGCTCTTAAGTATGAGAAATATATTTAAATCACCTATGAGCCTGTTGGCTTCCCTCTAATTAAAAGCAGAGCTGATTTCTGAATAATTAAAAGCAAAAGGAGCATCAGAGGATCAGAACTAGCCTCTGGAGATGCCTGTATCTGACTGTATCTGTATCTGACTGATGAGGGAGGCAAGGGCAAGGGACACACTACTCCTGTGTTTGGTGTCTGAGGTAACTGCTCCAGGTTAAGTAGGACAAACCTAGGCCCAGCTCTCCACATGCTGCTAGCAAGTACTGTTAGGGCCTCTGCTGATCCTTAAAACATAGGTTTGGAAACCAGTGTGTGTTAGGTGACCTCAGATTGTGGTAGCCCTACTCACCACAACTCCAGGATGTCCAGCAATGCCAGGAAAGCCTGGTTTTCCATCTGTACCCGGCATTCCCTGCCACAACAAATATACTGTTATTCTCTCTAAATTATTTTCAGTTTCATACAAGCAGGAGGCTACCACTCTTGAGAGGGGCACAGTATGGTTCTGAATGGACTAGGGGGCAGGTTTGTGGTGGGCTCTGTGGAGTCAGCATCATCTCATTAGTCATCTGCTCTCTCCATTCCTCCTGCTGTTTCCCCCTCTCCAGAGCAGTTTTTTTTTTTTAAATGCAGCTTCAATTGTTCTTTTCCACTGCTCCCACCTCCACATAGCAAAAGGGTGAATTCTGTTGATTTCCCCCAAGATACCCTTAAGTGACATGACTCTCAGGCTGGAGGAAGAGGAGGGAGAGGCATTGAATGTAGATGGGAGTTGGTATGTGGGGCAAAAAGTTTGATAGCCCGTGGTCTAGTTTAATGCAGGACTTTATATTACTGCTAAGAATCTGATCAGTTACTTTATTCTACAGGAAAAACAGAAGTATCACTCGGTAATGATAATGCAGGTTGCCCCGAGAAAAATGGATAAAAGAAGACTCTGAATTCTTAAAGGACCAGATAAACAGTGAACTACATTTTTTTTGCATCTGTTTTTCTCTGTTATATGAAAGAGCAAAGGAAATGACACAGAACAGCCTAATGATTCATCCAAGTGACAGATTAGCCCTGTCTTGTTTTAGTAGTGGGGCTATTTTTTTTTTCTCATTTGTTTGCTTGTTTGGTTGGTGGGGTTTTTTGGTGTGGATTTTTTTTTGTTGTTGTTTGGTTGGTTTAGTTTGGTTTTTTGTTTTTTTTTTTTTTTTTTTTTTTGGGGGGGGAGTGTTTTCAGTTTTTTTTTTAGGAAAAGGCTGTTTTGGTTCTTACTTTTTGTTCTGCTTCAAGAAAATATTTTGGGGCTTTTACAGTAGATAGTACCATGAAAATCTAGTAGACATAGACAACTCCATTAAAAGGTCAGCTCAGTAGCTGTAGAAAAGATAAACTGAATACAAGAAATTATAAAAGGGACAGGAAAACAAGAGCACAGAACGTTACTATGTCACTGTATATACTTATTGTATGCCCATATCTTGAATTCTGTGCACTAGTTTGTTCACATTTTCCATCTTGAAAAGGATCTAGTGGAACTAGAAAAACTTCAGAAAAGGCCAATGGGAATAATGGAAGGTACAGAATGGCTTCTATATGACACATGATGGTGTAAGCTATGACACTTTACCTTGGAAAAGAGACAAATGAGGAGGTGGGTGAAGAATATTGTAGAGGCTTCTAAAAGTAGAGAGTAGTTAAGGAGTCACAGTTCTAATAGAAGAAATAGTGGGCATCAAATGAAAATAGCTGGAAGAGGTTCGTGGAATGGGTAGTTAAGGTGGCAGAGCACCTTGCCCCAAGGTCTTGTAAATTGTAGAATTTTGCATGAGTTTCAGGGGAGACATCAATTTCACTTAAAGAGATCTAATTGTGGTTCAGACACCATTTCTAGCTGAGAAAGTCCCTGAGTCACAAATTGTTGGAGTCTAGGAGATCACTCAGGAGAACTATGATGTAATACTTGCCCTTTTATAAGGTCAAATTGCATCTAAGCCTCTGCTCAAACTGCATATGCTTTTGACATTGTTGGAGACAGGATACTGGGATGGATGTATGGATGGATGTGTCCCAATAAAACCACAGACAATTATCTAATACTCTACAGGAGTGTCTAAAAGAACAACAGAGTTTCAAAGCATCCAAAGTCAAATGGTCTTCTCTGCTGCATTTCTGGTGTGATAGAAGAAATTAAAATTAACAGTTCATTCTGCAATGATACAAGGATGCAAACTCCTCTGCCTTCTTACGCTTTTCTACAGAACCACCAGCATAAAAAATTTAATGTGTTGACTTCATTAAGAAAGGATATTCTCACTATTATTTCTGGTTTTTTGTCTGTGATCAGCAAAGCATGTGGCTCATGAATAAACATTCAGTTTATTAAGATAAAGTATAATTTCTGAAGCACTCTAATTTTCATTTTATAGGCAAGTGCAGGATAAAAATTGTCTCTGAGTGCTAAAGGGATTTAGGCAGCAAAGCAACTACTGGGGTTTAGGCACTAGTAAAAATGGTACTTGGGACTTAAGTCTCTTCAGTGCTTGTGGAAAATTATATGTATCTATCTGCAGTAAAAGTAATCGGGCAGAGGAAATAAGCTTGGACCAACAGCATTTCTGCAACAGAATGCTGTCATTTCAGGCATGTTGATACCTGCAGACCAGCTTCCTACTATTACAAATTCTGAATAATTTCACCAACTTATTTTCCTAATGAAATTTAATTTGGAAGAATATATCCAGGATAGGTAAGATTTTTTTTTGTAAATAATGTGTCCAGAGACATCCTTATCCTCTAACTTCCTCCCTATTTTAAGAATGTAGCTCATTGCTTAAATGTAAGAGGACTAAGATCTTTTTTAATCTGAGGATTGAAGAGATAGATTGATTATTTTTAAATAGCACTGTAGCCACTCCACTTACAATATATGCATGTGTTTCAAAAATATCTATCATATCAACAATAATAATTACTAGAACAAGGACCACAGAACAAAGCATTTTTATGTATAATAATTAAGAAAATAATCTATAGTTTCAAGCAGATTAAAAAGAAGAGTTAAACCACTGTCCTACACATCAATGCATCAGCTTCAATTATCACGCTGACAAATATCTCTGTGAAATGGCAACACTCAAAATATGTACAGCAGATGGAATTTATGGCAAGCAGAGTCCTGCTACATTGTTATTTTTTTAAAAATAAACAAGCAGATGCTGCTAGAAGACTGTGATAATACTCTTGTAAATATTCAGCAAGCAGAAGGGTAGATTCATAATTGTTTTTATCTTGTTTCCTAGATCAACTCTTGATTTCAGTGCTGTCCCAAACGCAAAAGAAGCTTTTATTTTATTTTATTTTATTTTATTTTAATTTTAATTTTTTAAATTTTTATTTTCTATGAGTCCCAGCACCGCCATCTGCTGGCTTATGCCTGCAAAAGGCATGCAAGTCAACCAGGGGCTGGCAAAGAACAGCACAGTACAAACAGAAGCTTTGGGGTAGCCTCCAAGAGGGGTCTAAACCAGAATAGACATGGATAATGATAGGGAAGGCTGGAGAGGAAAGAATGGACTCCAGCTCCATTAATTTCAGTACTAGCACCATGTAAAGCAGTGTAAACTGGCAGAAACATCAGAACAAGATACCCACAAAGTTTTTGGAACCTCTCTGGAGGTATTTAAGGCTCAGTGAGACAAATCCATTGCTGATGTGGTCTAGTGTTGGTGATAATACCAGTTTGAGTGTGATATTGGACTAGACGACCTCTGGAGGTCATTCCAACCACCATTTCTATAGTCTTGTACCTCTTGAGTGGTCAGGTTAGGTTAGGAGGACCCTGGCTGCAGAACGATGGGCAGGTTCTAGCACAGAAGTAGCCAACAATAGTGGCCTCTGTGCTGAACACTGAATTGGGGTCATGCATGGCTCCTGAGGCCTCTGCATAACATGACATGAATCTACTACTGTACCACAGATATATGTCATGTGAGGAGTGCTCTGATGTGGGGTGCTAGCTACACACCATGATATTAAGGAGTAGGGGAGCATGTGGAACTTAGTTTTTTATATAAGCTTTGCTGATTTTCATTTTTGTTCTGGTGAAAATGTAAATGGCCTCACAAAACACCATGGCATCATGCACCTGAGGATTTAAAATGTAATTTTAAATATATTTTAAGTAGAAGTCTTAAGCAACAGTTTACACCAGCTCCTGATAATCACAATTCAACTGACAAAGGGTTCTATTTTTCCGGAGGAGCCTCCCTGGGCTTTAATATGCTGACAGAGCAAGAAATGTTCATTATCCCCTGAGTGCATTAAGAGAAGAAAGGAAACTAAGAGGAAGAAATGACTGAGGTTTTAGATAAAGTTGAATGAATTTCCCACCTTTGAACCTGGTGGACCAATGTTGCCTTTTTCTCCCTGAAACAGAGACACAGTAGGACTCAAATATCAAAATGAACTGTAATTACAAGGATTTTAAACATGTATCTTACTTTCCTTACAAACAAAGGGACTGAATGGAGTAAAATGATTAGCAAAAATAGGGTATGTTTTTGGTAAAGTCATACTCAGCATACATTTGTGAATTGGTTCTGGGGGTTTACCCTCCCAATTGCCACCCACATCTTATAGTTTCTGGTCACCACACATTATTTATGCTGAACATCTACCAAGCCACATGCCTGAACCTTCATTTTGGTGTCTGAAATCAGCACATGGTAACATTCCCCAGATTTACCAATGCCACAGTGACCTTATGCCTCTGCAAATGACTCACCATCTTGCTTCAACACAGTTAACTCAGCCTCCCCCATACTACTGCTCTCCCCATCTACCCAGCCACTGCGTCATACCACGAGCAATGTAATGAGTGCTGCACTGTTCCGCCTTTGGGACTGATTCTGCAGTACTCTAGCTATGAGTAGACATGATTTGTTGATTTCATTACAGACAGAGAACATGCAATTTAGTTTATTTCATTTGAGCTAGAGAATATAAACAGGAATCAATCAGCAAGGAGCTACAGCCATTGCCTCAAATGTTATGTTTATGCTTACTGTCTTTTAGGAGTGCTTATATCCATGAATGCATGAAGACTGTAGATTGTTTTTTAACAAAAACAGTTTTTCATAATAATAAAAGTGAAAGCAGAATTTGGATCTATACTTACTTGCTAAGAAAGAGAGAAAAACTTTGATCACAGCAGGCCTTCTCTGAGAGCTCTACTAGTCTGAGGTATTTGAAGGATGAAGGATGTATGAAACATAACTATACCTTAAACTCCTCGTGATGCATTAGCTCTTGTTTTTTGGAAGTGGGTGGTTGTATTTTGCCACTGTTGCCTAGTGAAGTCATTTATAACCATGAAAAGTGGGTGTAAAATTCATTCCCATGAGAATGATAGTGTATTATAACCACTTTATATTAATTTTGCTGTGCTGTACTGTACCTGATTTTGTAAGATGTCAGGCAACAGTATGTTCCTTTCTGTGTCTCCATGATCTTGGGGATGAATGACTCAAGATTAAACAACTAAAATCTTAGTGTATGTGATGGTGAACTCTCTTCACTAAGGTTTATGACTATCTTTTCAGTTCCAGTCCAGTTCCTAAATCCTAGGAATCATGCTACCTCAATTTCTGAAGTCTCTGTGAAACAGTATTTCCACAGTATTTCAGAAATAAAATTCTTAGTTAAGGGCAGAGAATAAGTTTTTAACAAAAAATGGATACTCGGCACCTACTTGTGTCCATAGAACAGCATCATGTGCGAGCACGTCTATTCTAGCCAGTCCTTTGCAGTATCATTCACTAACATGTGCTGTGCAAATACTTGATTTTTTCACTCATAAGTAAAGTTGTCCTCCAGCATTAGCAGGAGTAATACCCAATGGAGGGACTTTTTTCAGCCCTATAAGCTGAGCTCTATAGACTCTAGACATAGGGGACTGGCCAGATCTTTGGTTGCTGTTGTTCTGTGAAACAGATGCGTGCAGTTATTGCTGGCAATGTGCTTTCTGGGTAGTCAGTGACCTGTGCTGTGTGTGTTCAGGTGCAAGGTTTAGGAAGCGGGGATGGGGGTCCCCACCTATTGTTTTCCATTTCCTGCTCCCTCAATGTTGCTGTCATTTCCCAGGGCAATGAAGACTTCTAATTTCTTTAACTCCACATTTAAGGTGCTGAAAAGGTGTTGTCATGCTGTATTATTAACCTGAGTGGTACTCAGTCTTTACAAGGAATAGAAAAAGCCTCTTCCTGTCTAAGGCCCCATTCTGTGAATCTGCCCTTTTTTCCTCTGGTTTTTCATCTCTCCATTTTTTTCTTATGGGTTACTTAACCAATAGCAGCATCAAAATGGAAAAACTTCAGTCACTACTGAGCTCAAATCAAAACCAAGGCAAAGTAGTCATGATATCTCCCTTCTTCCCCCAAGTGCCTTCCCGAATGTTTTCCTATCACTTTCTGGGATCATGCCAGAAGGTCTTTTCCTGAAAGTTTCTCTGTCAACAGCATTCATGTAACCTCTTTGAAACCAGAATGATATATAAGCAAGCGACAAAGAGAAATTGCCAAATGTCCTAAAAAAAATTAAACAAAAATGCCATGTTATACCAATTGCCTTGGAATGTAACGGTCCAGCTTGTATTTACTCACTGTTCTAGTGTGGATGTGAAATAATTCTATTAAGACACATTCTGGGTGGATACCCAGTGTAAATGGGAACAAAATTTGTCCCATACTTAGTCAGTATATGAATATTAAACAAAAGCTGTTTTCTTAAGGCAAATGCTGAGAATATAGAAATAAAAAATATATGTCAAAGCAAAATAGGTTAGCTTTCAAGTGTTCCTTGTTACATAGGGTACCTTTGGTCCTAATGGCCCATGCTGTCCATGTCTTCCTGCAGGACCCTATAAAATTACACTGAATTTACTGGTAAATCCACATAGCATGTCATAACAAATTTTCTCAGAAAAAAACCTAATTCATAACCACAATTGTTACAAAAACAATGTTAGAGACCAATAGTATCAACAGAGAGTAATAAAACGTAAGCACTGCTTTAGATTTGTTGTTCTAATAAATACTGCCTTGCTGTATATTATCATGCAAAGATCTAAAGATTTTTTTTCCTTACAAAGACAACTTTAATCTTGTCATGGCACACTATACATATTTTTAGAAAATATTAAAAATAGCATTGCTAAGTGCATTTGTTGCAAAGGATTGCTTTCAATTGCTTACAATTTTTTGAATTTGCCTCCTTGGCTAAAATTAAGATGTGTTACCAGTTTAGAGGCAACACGGTATTGTTTTGCTAGGTTTAAAAGTAGCTTGAAACAAACATTTGGGGATGCAAATTCCTCTCTTGTCTCTGTTATGGTGACATCAATTGTAAAGTACAATTATGACTTTTTGATGGCATGAAACATGATATAACGAACAGTAGTTCATTCCTGATCATTTTAGAAAGTTGAATGAAAAAAAAGAATTCAATAAAGTGATTGTGTTATCTTCATTTGGAATATGAAGACAAGACATCTTAATAATGGTTAATAAACCAAACACCAACAAAACTTTACACTGATCTGTGGAAGAAAGAATAGAAACCCTGGAAAAGATAGCTGAGCCTACAGAAAAAAAAAAAAAAATTATACTTCTACTTCAAAACATAACCACTGCTTTCTCATAAAAGATTAATAAAAAATTCAACAGATACAAAGATAGTGCAAATAAACGTAATTTATTTCCTAGCAGCTGCTTTGAGTTACAGCCCTCTTAGAAGCAGATACTCTATTTTCACTCAAACACAATCAGGAACCTATAGAGTTATCATAGGGTGTAAGTGGCTCATAATGCTTTCATGCAGTACCAGTAAGTATGTATAATCATTTTCATGATTACAGGGAAGTTCTTATGTGCCTTCTTTACTGACTCAAACTTTGTGGAGTGACTAAGCAGTAACAGGAAAACAAAATTCCAGGATTTTGTTCAGCTACAATAAGACAGTTTTTCAGTATTTATAACTGACTTGGAAACAATGCCTATTAAAACCAAAACTGAGAGTAAGGCTGTCATTTAGGCAGGTCAGAATGGGCAATTTTGGAACTGGTTTTGGACATCTCATTTTAGACACTAGCTTGTTTCATAGAATTGTATTCAATAGAATAAGAATTCCATTCTTATTTTTGTAACTATACTTTTTGTGCCACTTCTTTAGTATCTAGGAAAAGATATAAGAGGGGGCAAAGGTCTCTAAGATATTAAACTGAGTCAGCTATTACTTCAGTGACTCACAATTACTCGTACTTTAAACCAGCACAGTAAGGAGCTTCTCAGACTCTCTCCTATCTCCAGTGTTCCGTTCATTTTGGATGGATTCATGGAATCAAAGAAACAGGGTTGTACAGGGCTTCTGGAGGCCATCTAATCCAGTCACCCCCTTGAAGTAGAACTGTCACTAGCTCTGGATCAGGTCAATAATGGCTCTGTCCAGCAAAGTCTTGAAAACTTCCAAGAACAGAGCTTCCACAACCTCCCTGGGCAAATTGTCCCAGTTCTGCACCAACCAACCTCCTAGTGAATAGGTTTTGCCTAAGGTTTAGCCTGAATGTCTCAAGCGGCAAATTGTGACCCCTGTCCTTTGTTGCACCATCTGGCACTACAAGGAACAGTTTGGCTTCATCATATTTGCAATTGACCTTCAAAGACTTGTAAGCAGCTATTAGATCATGCCTTTGTCTCCTTTTTGCCAGACTAAACCATTTGAGCTCGTTCAGCCTCTCCTCACTGGTCACGTACTCAAGGTCCCCTGCCATCTGTACAGCTCTCTGCTGGACTGTATCTGTCTTCTCCACATCCTGGGATGTGCAGTATTTCAATGCAGCCTCACTAGCCCTGAGCAAAGGGCTCTAATAATAACTAGTCTATATCTGTCGGGAATGTTCTTTCTTGATGTATTCCAGTACAGGGTTTGCCTTATTTGAAGTGATAATGCACTGTTGCCTAGTATTCAGTCTGGCATCTACCATAACCCAAGGTCATCATCATCAGCACTTTCTTCAAACTTGGGCAACAAGACTCATTCTTTCAAAGCCATGCGTTGAAAGTTTGAATGTTTCTTTTGGAGTGAGCGCAGGGGCAAGACTTCTGAAGACCAAACTAGAACAATGCAGGCAGCTCTGAGAGGAGGAATGCTGGATAACTGCCTGCTTTGGGGAAGGCATCATAGGCTGTACTTTTGATGTTATTGCTAAGAATGAAGATAAATCCAAATGATCTGGTAAGTACTGATGCATTGTATTACCATATTCCCTACTTGGTGTTTTAAAGTGGCCCACACTAGCAAAAATCTCCCGAGACATGATGATGGAGGAAAAACCATTCCTTCTTCTGGGACATTGCTTCCACACTACTGGGGACATTTTTTTTTTTTTAGTTTAAGTGGTATCTCAGATTACACACATTTGATTGTCAAACTATAACATTTCATTTTCATTAGTATATGTAATTCATCTTCATATGCAAGAAGGGCATCTATTAGGGTAAAACAAGAAATAGAGAGCTAGATAACGCAAAACCCTGTATTTCATCCTTTAATCTCTCAAAAACATATCAGAGCAGAATCTAAAAATCATCAGCTAACCACATATCAGAGAAATACCATTCAGATTCTTTGGAGGACACAGCTATTGTAATGTTATTCTAGAGCAACTGAATCCAGTGCAGTGCAGTAACTCCAAATCTATAGGTGACTGGGGCTATGTATTTCCAAAAAGCAGAGAGGAGCACACTTTTGTTTTTGACAAAAACCCACAACAAAAACCAGCAATCCCCTCCCCCAAAATATCCACTTACCTTTGGCCCTCTTGATCCTGGAATTCTGGATTCACTTAACAGGCCAATGCTACCTGATCCTTCCATGTCCTTATGGAAGAGAAAAAATGCTACAGAATTTAAGAATTTATCTTTTTTTTTTCCTCTCTTTTTTTTTTTTTCCCAACTGCTCTCTTTTCTGGAATCCTATAAAAAACTGGAAAGATACTGAACACAAATATATTTATCTTTGCTCATTAACCCCTTTTTGATCAATGTATGATATTCTGGAGATAGGCTCCACTCAAATGCAATAAGATCATGTTGATATTCCTTACAGAAACTCTTGTCTTTACAGTCTTGCCAGTTTGACACCATTTCTCCAGCACTTCAGGCTGGACAGCTTCTGGCAGAAGTGAGACAGCATCACAGTTTTAAGTATGTGCTACGTTTAAGCATGCTGTAGCAGTATTTTTCTGTTTAGCGTTTACCTGCCACCTGGCTACTGAAATACTGTAATGACTAGTAACGGTTACATAACTGATTTAAGGCAGGGAGAATTTGCAGGCAGTTTGTTAAGAACAGTAATCATTATTCAAAAATAAAGGTCCTTCCTAATTCTCACAGTTGAATGTTGAACTCCTGCCTAAAATGCAGCTTACTGAAATGAAATTGAGCAGAAAAAAAAATGTTCTATCACCAAATTGTAGAATTAATTATGTTGGGAGGGATCTCAGAGGCTACCTAATCCCACCTCCTGTTGAAAGCAGCATCAACACTGAATTCAAATCGGGTTGTCCAGAGCTTTGTCCCCTCAGGTCTTGGAACCCTCCAGAGATGGAGGTTCTGCAGCCTCTCCAAACACCTGTTCCAATGCTTGGCTGTCATCAAGGTGAAAAATATTTTACTTATATCAAATCAGAATCTCCACTGTTTCAGTTTATGATTGTCATTTCTCATCACTCCTGTGTACCACTGTAAAGATCCTGGCTGTGTGTTTTCTCAATAACCTCCTTTTAGGTATCAAAAGGCTGCTAAAATGCTTAAGCCTTCTTCAGACTAAGCAATCTCAGTTCCCTGAGTGTTTTTTCACAGGTCGTGTGCTCCAGCCAGCTGACCATTGTTGTGGCCCTCTGCTGACTTCATAAAGATCTCTGTGAAGTGGAAGACCTTGAGAGAAGCATCCATATTTCCTGTGGAGATTTTCTAGGGGTTTTAAAGGAGATTACACAGAAAGCAGCAACCTCCCTCCAGCTCTTTTTGTTCTGACTGCGACATTCCAAATCCATGGCAGAACTAGGAGCTGCCAGTTCCAAAGCAGCCAAAGAAATAAAATTGCAGGCTGCCATAATTATCTGTTTTAACCCCAGCACCATCCCAGCAACATGTTCCTATCCCTTGCCTTATGCCTAATCTTGAACTTGTCAGACTATGCTTCAAACCATCTGGATGAACCATGCCAGCAGGAAACAGTTCACTTGCTTTTAGCTGCAGTTTTAAATGCAGCTGTGCTGGCTTAATTGTTTCCTTTTTCTGAAAAGGGAAAATCTTGATCTTTCTTCACTCTACTTCCCTGCTCACAGCTATAGAGCCTTCATTTTCAACATCAGTGCCACGTATTGAATCCTCTCACTTTCCTGTGAGCCACTTCAAGTCACTAAAATGGCAGAAAATACATTACTTATTGGGGGTGGGATGGTTCTCTAAAATTTTAGTAAATTAAATTGGCTTGTGGAAGGATTGATGGAACACTGGATGTTAGTGCATGTGAAGGGCAGGCATGTGCCAGGAATGGCTGCAGATGGGAGGAGGAGCAAAGTAGAATCTCCACCTCTTAGTGACAATAAGCCCTTGTATCAGCTTATCAAGTTTAGAGGACCCATACTGCTTGCCTACTTAGCTTTCTGCTAGTTAGTGACTTGAAATGGCTCACATTGTCATAGGTCTGACACACTCCAGAGATGGTGTAAGGGAAAGGGTGGAAGACCAATTGGGTCAGCTTAAGCTGCTATGGAATGACAGCCTAATGCCGAAGTTATGGAAAACATCAACTGATCTGACTCCAGTGAAAAAGTGAAATCTTGTTCTTTTGCCCTTTTCCACAACAGCAAGAATAAGAGAAGCAGAAGAAGTACACAACTGGAATCAGGTCCTTCCTTTCAGGGACCAAGGTGGGAGACACTGAGTCATCAGGTTGGCTCGAGTCCTTTCATGCAACTTCACCTGAGACTGAATGTTATTCAGCCTTTCATTTTGCTCCTCCATCAGCTGTCAGTGTATCAAATACTAACAGAAAATCTGCTGATATTCTGTTTGGCCTGTTTAACCAAACACTTGCTACTTAGGGTAAACCACAAGCTGTGTCTCTGGGTCCTCCTTTCCCTTGCCTCCACTGTGCCAATATATTTTTTCCCTTTAAGAGAGTACTTGATGCCTGCTTTATATAACACACCATCACTTTTGACATCTGCATGTTTTTAATGGGTTTACCAGGTACCTTCTGCAGCTCAAACTGTTCTTCTGGCAAGCATAAGTGCCAACAAACCCCATGCCATTTGGTTTTTGCACATAGCTGATCACAGATGCTAACAAGTACTAACAGGAATGTTTTGCAGAAACAGCCTTACAGCAATAAACAGACTGCCAACCAAAAGGTAGTGTTGCCCTAACGAACTGGCAGACCATGGTGCTGCCTTAACAGATGGCAGGGGTGGGCATCCAAAGGATCAGCTAGAACTAGCAAGCCTGTTAGCAGTAGTATTCCTCTCAGGGAAATGACAATCATGCCAATTCTGTTTGGAGTAGTTGGAGTTCAGGATGAAGCAGTCAAGATATTGTTGCTGCAGTTAAAGCTGGGATCCTTCTGTGTTTGTGTCCATAAAAGTGGGGACTTCCAGTTTTCACTCTCTCCTGCTCATCTGCTAACTTTTCTCCTCTGAAACTTAGGTATCAGAAGTGGAAGAGTTTGGTCCTAAGTACCTACCTGCAGGGGAAATCTTTGGTGACATAATGAGGTGAAGTTGGCTCCTACTCAAATATTGTGAATGGGGAAGAGTGGAGAATCTCTTAGCACTGGTTCCTCAAGGGTCACAGAAGATGACTATAAGTCAGAGAAGCCATCATGCTGGGCTAAAACTCAGACCAGGCCTAGGATGAAGATGTGGCTTACCAGTAGTCCTTGTCTCATTCTGAGACAAGTTCATATATTTCAGGGGAGACTCTGTACGAGGCTTTATAGCATGCCTAAGTTAATGCAATGGAGTGTTTCTACACTTAGACTTTATGCTGTTCCTTGCTAACAATTGCAGTGCTGGCAATTAAGAACTTGTGAAGTGCTGGATAGATTTTTTCATCCATTGAAATCCACTGCCATCAGTGAGATTATTAACCAGTAGTGCATATAGAACAATATTATTTAGTCAGATATCAGAAATCAGAATATGTCTCTAAACAAGCATTAGCAGTCAGCTCTGTACTTGGAGTACTCCAAATGTCTCTAGAGCAAAGAAAAGAGAAATACAAAAGGGGTAGTGTAGATACCGGGATAAACATGTGTGAGTAAACAGGTGTCTTTTAAATACTACCACTTTACTGCAGCAGTTCTACAGATGGCCAGTAGTTCTGGTCAAACATTGCTTACTTCTCTGATGAAACTGCCTCAGTTCTACACAAACTCATATTATATCCCATGACATAAAATCCCCAAAACTCTGAAAAGACTTTCCTGAGCCAAACAGCTAAATTAGAAATGAAAAATGCATGGAAAAAGAAAAAAAAGGAAGACTCGTGAATATTGATGTAGGCAATTTGTCAACCTCTCTTCACAAAGATTATACGGCAGCAGCTCTAGTTCTTGAGCCTGGGTGTGCTCCCTTTGCCTTTCTGTACTGCAAAACCACTTTCTTCTCCAAAATGATCAGTTCTCAAATGACATGTAAAACTCAGCTTGAGCTGGCCAGATCTCATATTTTAAAGTGATGAAGGTATTATTTTCAGAAGTAGAAAGAGTAGCATCTGCATTTTATTTTTTTTTTAAAGAATATTTTTCTTCTGACTAGAACAGACCATGAGGTCAGAAATGTCCAACATCCCTCTCTGTATTTACACATTACATAAGTGACATGCCTAAACTAAACTCATGGCCTCAAGAATGAGAGCATGGGAAAAGTCATAGCTTAAGGGGGACCTGCAGTTTGATTTTAATGAATACTGTCAGGTCTTTACGTATATTTTGATCATTGCTCTAAACTATTTACATGAAAAAAAAAAGGGCTAAAGAAGTTTTCCTTTGTAGTACAGTATTTGAGTATTTTACATTAGCAATGATATAAGCATCAAAAATAACATCTGAACACTGTTACTACTGAATAGTTTCATGAAAATTGCCCCCAAAAATCCATTACTTCCATGGTCTAAGCATGGCCAAATGGTCAAATGTAAAAGGAATTGTAAGCTACTCCTAGGCAAATTTCAATCTAAAGCAAATGTTTCTATCTGTCATCAATTCAGCCTTAAATAGCTGTGAAATATACAGGTGATTACACTGTCTCTCCTCTGAAGGAAGTAGATCCATAGCTACAAAAATCCCCATAATAGCAAAATACCTCAAAGCCTGAACCGTAGCTTAGTCCTGGGGGTCCAGGAGGTCCAGGGGGCCCAGGGGGCCCAGGAGGTCCTGGTGGTCCAGGTTTCCCAGGAGACCCAACAGCACCAACTTCTCCTTTGGGGCCTATTGATCCAGTGACTCCAGTATCACCCTAAAATAAAAGGTCAGTCTATTGATATACTGAACATGCATAAGTAGATGCAAGTAGTCATAAAATCATAGAATGGTTTGGGTTGGAAGGGACCTTAAAGATCATCTAGTTCCAACCCCCCTGCCATGGGCCGGGACACCTTCCACCAGAACACTTGAACACTTCCAGGGAGCGGACATTCCCCTGATCATCTTCATGGCCCTCCTCTGGATTTGTTCAAGCGGGTCCATGTCTTTCTAATGCTGGGGGCCCCAGAGCTGAACACAGTACTCCAGGTGGGGTCTCATGAGAGCTGAGTAGAGGGAAGAATCACCTCCCTCAACCTCCTGGCCACACTTCTTAGGGAAGTACTTTGGACCAGCTGAGTAGCCAAGTTTGCCAACTCCATTAGGTTTCATAATAATAATCTTTTGGACTTCTCAGCCCTTTTCAGTAACATGCTGTATTACACTGATACTGTTATGCTATAAAGACACTGTCTCTTTTTTTTACCTTTGGACCAACAGAACCAGGAAGACCCTGATCACCCTGCAAAAGAAAACCAATCCTAGTTACCTACAATAAGAACATTAGACGGGCAACAAAACCACATTTATGATATTTTTGCTTAATTAAAATACCCACAGATTTCTGTGTTGTTTAGTTTGATGTCATAATTTCCTTTACATGAAACTTTAGACCTCTTAAAAAGAAAATGATGTGTAATTCAGGAATTATAATAACAAATTAATAGCTCCGGTCTGGTATGCAATCCTGTATTTCAATTATTGCTGAAGATTTCAAAGGTCTGGAGGACACAGAATTAAGCATTGTGGGTCACATCCTCATGCTTCTGAACTTAAAGGTCAAAACTCTCATGGGATATAACAGAAATGGAAACTGATCCCGCACAAGTTGTCTAGGGCACTGTTCCAAACAAGTGATATGACGACTAGTATGATTTCAAGGCTTCTCTGCTGCAATCAAGATATTTGATTTGCTTTGATACACTTAGATACTGTTTTTTCCACTTCTAATTCATGGAATAGACAGAAAGTCACAGCATGCAAATACTTCTTTTCCAAATTGCAATGAATCTAATGGAATTAACCATTATATTGGCAAGCTCCTGTCCTTACTCATTCCACAGAAATATTGCTTGAGTAAGGTCTGAAAAAAATTAGTAAGCACCAGGATTAAAATGATATCAATATTTTCTTCCAAAATTAATGGCAAAAACCCACATCAAATTTCACTCCAAGGAGCAAATTTACTTTACTTTCAGTGCATCCTGCGGTTTCTCCCTGTAATATTCTCTGGATTAATGGGGAATAATGATTAAAAATAGATACTACAATAGAAACTAAATCAAGGTTTTGAGAAAAAATTAATAGTAGAAAGGAAAAATCCTATTATCCCAAGGTGCTGAGGATTGTATTGAGCAGGTGCAAATATGTGGCGCTTCATTTCTAATTAAACTTTTATCAGATATACACAATGCAGAAAACAGGCTCAGTGAGGCAAAACATTTGAGATTTTTGTCCTTTTTTCTGAGGATTATACCCTTTTTGAAAATTTAATTTTTCTTCCAATTACTTCTCTTTCCACATCAGTCTTTTCCTATAATATGCAATTCAGGTTCAGTTTACCTCAGCTAGACTTCTTTCTAAGACACCTTTATGTAAAACATGTACCACTGATTACAATGAACACAAGTTTCGGATGCCTCTTTGTAACATACGTACTGCATTTTCTGGATATCTGCTAGTTCCCATGTGTGCTGCAGTTTTACCAACCTCAGGATTTTGAAATCACAACTCAAGTCCTTCAGTCTCCAGAGGAGATTTAAAAAAAAATCTTGTGATTTAAAAACCAAATAAAAAAATATCAATATTCTGGTCATTTAGGACTTGCCCTTTCATTTCCCTTACAGTATGTGAGCTTTCAATGCACACTTAGGAATCTACTTTCAATTTCTTGTGCATAAAGTGTAGTGTAGAAACTCACTAGAGGATGAAATTTTCCTGTAGTCTTTGTCTCTGTCTTCTCCATATCCTTCTTGAAGTGGGGTGCAAAAAAATGGATTCAGTATTTCAAATGCAGACTCACTAGCCCTCATTAAAGGGTTATAATTATATCTTTATATCCGTTGGCCATGCCTTTGTCTCCTTTTTGCCAGATTAAATGGTTTGAGCTCCTCAGCCTCTCCTTGTTGGTCAGGTACTCAAGGCCCCTGGCCACCTCCACAGGTCTCTGCTGCACCGTACCTGTCTTCTCCACATAATTCTTGAAGTGGGGTGCAAAAATAATGGATGCAGTGATTTGGGGAAACTTAAAAAGAGTGGCAGTTTTGCAATAAGTAGGTTTTGGTTCTATGGCAACACAAGAAAATCTATCTGCTGGATGCTATGATCCCTTGCTTTTATTTACATGTTCCCCACTCCTCCCTTTTTGCTGTCCCTAGTGCTCGTCTGATCATGCGTGAAGCCAAACTGTGCAGCAAGTTAACAGAAAACTAAGTAACCCTTTGCTGACAGGTTAGCATGCTGAAATGTCTCATCAATGGGTGTGTGAAGGCTGGAACTGCCACAAAATGTGGGGGTGGGATATCATCGCTGGGGGCAGCAGCAGTGCAGTAGTCAGCAGTTAAGAAAAATACAGGCTGCTGCAGAATTTTACAAAACTTGATGTGTCAGTGGTCCACAGAATGCAAACTCAATTCCAGTTGCCCTGATATACACATGTGCCACAGAGGGCGCTTTCTGCAGGGAATATGCTGTCAATCTGTGCCAGTCTGGAGTAGCTGGAGTTCGTTCTTTCCCACTACAGACTCACCTGCATGAGTCCAGCCGTGACTGGCTTTTTACCAGCAAATCACAAGAGAGTAGCTCATATTGCATTTTGAATATTGCATGTTGCAGAAAATGAAACTGTACCCAACAGGGAATTCTGGATTTCTGAATATGCCTTTTGGGATGTGTTCTAATAAGCCATTAGCAGCTGAATTAAATTAAAAAAATATTGAAGCCAGCCAACACTGTGTTGCAGGGACAACTATTTATGATTTTTACAGCCTAGAATTGACAAAGATTTTCCACTGAAGTAGGAGTAAGACAGACATTTAACTTACCTTTTCTCCCTTCTGTCCTGGTGGGCCAACTACTCCATCAAGACCAGGAGGACCTTGAGGACCCTGTAGATGATAGTAAATCTAAAGCAGGTGCCAATTAAGAGCTTTTTTCCTAGCACAGGCATGTAAGTATATTTGACCAACAGTTGATACAGCATTCTGAAAGACTAACGTGTAGCACCAGGTAGGACCTAACATTGTTAAGTTCTAACATTTGTATTTATTCTGAGAGTTTGGCTTTGTATCAAAACAGTATTTAAATATATTTTAATAGAAAACTATATCAATCACAAAGTAGTAAAAAAATAATGTAAACCAACATAATGTAAATATAATGTCAACATGTAAAATAATGGTGCTATCCAAGCAGGTTTTGACAACACTACTACAGATGCAATGGGATTGAAATCCACATGGACTTCAGCCATCCACACTTTTGGCAACCTCAGGGTCAGACGAGAGCTAGCTGAGAAAACATTGGTATTGACAAACTCAGAAAGTGGCCCAGCTTTTCTGTGTGATGCCTCACTTTAATTTTGCCTTGAAAAATGTATACTTAGTTCTCCACCCAATTTCCTATGCTGTATCCATGACTTCACATGCATTTGAATGAGCAGCCAGGTTGGAAAAAGTGTCTTTGTACAGTCAGTCAATCAGTACAGATATTGAAATCCAGCCCACAGTAACTATACATGCAAGAAAGGGAACATTTACACGCATATTTGCATGCCCTATGTTTTTAAAATTGGGCTCTAAAAGCCTTTAAATTTACAAGTGTGCATTCTGGCCTCTGAGAATCTTTTATTTATTAATCTATTTTGGAGAAGGATATAAATGGCTGCAGAAGGAGATAGAAAACAGTCTTTTTCTCCTGTGTTTTCAGAATGGTCACAAAGGACTTAATTTCCCTGCTCTCCTTACTTTTTCCCCCCTGTTTTTGCCCTTTGGATGCACTGTATGTGATAGAATAACTAATCAATTCTTTTTAATATTAAAAAGATCAGAAATATTTTCAGTATGTTTCAAACGTTTTCATACTGTATTTTGCCATAATTACACAGACAGAGGAGGATTAGAAGAGAGGTTAAGCTAACAACAATAATTGTTCTAAATTTTAGGGACTATTTCCCTTATACTGCTTAGCGATTTTAAGTTTCATTGCTCTAAAATTGCTTATTTCCTTTACAACTTTTGGATAGTGTCACTTATGTAGCTAGCAAGCAACACTTGGAGATTTGTTATTCACTTCAGAGTGAATTCATGCATTTGTGACTACTTTTAAAAAAAAAAAAACAACATAAAAAGTATCCTTATACAATGCCATGAGGCAATTTAACTTCATATAACATTTATAAAATACGTATTTAATCAGATCAATATCACATCAGTATCAGATGCAATGCGGAGCAGTTAGTGAAGAGGTATTTCCTGTTACAAAAGGCAGCCTTTACCCAAACATTTCCAAGACATGTTTCTCATGAGAAGAGATGTTACATCACAAAGTTCTTGATTTAGCAAGGACTTAAGCCTGCACACAACTTCAAGTAATTGGCTAGTCTTCTGAAATTAGGATTTGCAAATGAAGACCTTTAATTACACAACTATTTTAATGTGTTACTGAATGAGGATTCCAATCCAAAAGTTTCTGCTGCGAATAGATCTCACTTCATTTATCCAGACTGTACAAATTTGTGCAAATCTTTGGGGAGCAGGGTGACAGTTTCTTAGATCATCTGAAAGTGTGGGAACACATGGGTCTGTACTGTTAATAGCTGGAGTTTTCCTTCAGCAGCCTGCAGACTTGTCATAGTCTGGTTCTTCTGAAAATGTACTTTAGCAGTCTGGTTAACAGTTAACTTCTACTTTTTTAATTTATATGTTTCCCAGGAATTATCCTGAAAGTGGACAACAATGATTTTTGTTGCATCAGAAAAATGACTGGCTACAAGTAGTTAATATTTTAGCCTGTGAAATCTTAGATTGCACAACAGGGAACACATACGTCTTTAAAATAGAAAATGAATCAATACATAATTCTCCATTTCCTTCAAATTCTTTTTAAATGATTACTTTGTGAAAAATTTTAACAAAATGTCCTAGACCATTCTAGTTACTTTATCTTCTACAGATATAGAAACAGCCACAGTCATGAAGTTGAAGGTTCATTTTGAATAGAAAAGATCCTATTATAGAGGATCTTTTAATCTGACACTGCACTTTGTCAAATGCAGCAAATAAAGCATTAGGGTAACTGTCTATTTGACAAGACTTGCCAATAGATTTTCTTAAAATTGCAGTCATAATCATCAATACAATATGATCTATCTTGGATTCAGAAAAAAAAAAGTACTCTTGGGAGCATAACAGTTAAATGAAATCTGGCCAGCATTTCAGTCTTTTTTATTTTAATACAATGTCCTGATTACAATCAGTAGACGCAGAGAATAATGGCCGCAACAATGCCAGTATGATTTGTTGTACCAATAGAGATGGGAAAGTGGGGACAACCTGAGGCCAAAAGCATGTATTTATTTTAAGAGAATCACACTTCTGCATCTATTCAGTTAGTTCATAAACACCTATCCCAATACATCTTACTGTATTTAAGCTTTTGGGGGGGAATTTTCCACCTTCCAGAATTCATGAATCATTCCTAGGCAGACTAAAGCCCATATGTATTTGAAGTTATTCTCTCTTAATTTCTTATTTTTCAGATACGCTCCAAGTTTATATGGGTTTTGGTTTTGTTTGCATCTCAAGCATGAAAAGCAGTTGATGTTAATTTTGATCACTGTATCTCATGTTGCAGCGGACTGCCTGAATGTGGTTACTACCTTTCTTTTTTTCATCTTTAATTTTTGCTTTCCTGTTATTGATCATAGACTGTCTCTGTATTTTTTTTAGAATTTTTACCTAAATATAAACAATATCCTCTTTTATGGGAAAATATGCCTGGTCATAAAACAGACTGCCTCTGATAGTAAGCCTTAAGATGCTAAGCATCTTCATTTTGCTGAAAAATGATTATTAATTTTAAATATATGATTACTGGGGAGCAACACTGATCTGTATTAGAGGACAGAAGACCTCCAATTATTCTCTGAGGATACTGTGGTTCTGAAGATGGTGTTGTTCTGAGAAATATTGCCAAAATAGGCATTTTCATGACAGGTGTCTGCAGGACTTTTTAGAACATTTGATACTCTCCTAACTCCAAGCACTGCATTTATGTAATAAAGCTAAGCCTTTTTCCTGGTTATGTTCTAGAAGGACTTCCGTTCATGCTCAAAGTGAGACAAAAGGTACAATGAAGCATATGTCTAAACCACTGCAGTGCCATGGTCTTTAGCAGTTGCCGTTCTCTTAGTCTGAAGTATTCACAGCACTTAGTGGGAAATATTTATGGCACATCTTAAAAAACTTCAGCAAGTTTGTTATTACTCTCCAACAATGTTGTAGTTTGGAAATATTGTTGGAAGTCTAGCAACATTGGAGATCCTCCCCACAGTCAGGCAAGAATCTCAGCTTTTAACTGAAATAACAAGTTTCTAGCCTTTTTGGTTACAAATGAACAAACCCATGAACATGAAAAAGTGTTTGTCAGAGATACTAAATTTCACAATCCAAACAGAAAATAAAAAGGACTCAGTCTCATGAGACTGATCTCACGGATTCTCAGCCAAGATTATGATTTTACAGAAATAATAACCTGACAATGAAAAGGCAAATACATAAAGCAAATAAGCAAGCTCTGTCCTAGAGTCAAGTACTGTGGTGAAGCCAGTAACCTAGCCAGTGCTGGTCTGGTCTCTGTTCATGGATGAGCTCCTCATCTCCTTCTTCTTTCACTGCCAGGGAGGGAGGGTCTGACATATTGTAAAGGAGTTTGAAAAAGACTGGTTGGGCCATGGAAATTTTTCCCCTTTGCATCCACGAAGGACTAATAGGCATGGGGAAGGCATGCTAGGAGTGTGGCCACTGTGCAGGACACTGGAGAGCTGCTGTCAGTCCACCTACAGCTCTTTTTAACTAAACCATGGGCTCTTCAGGCCTTAACTCCTTAATTAGAGTAATTAAGAATAGGAAAGAATGAAAAATGGTTTCCTGCTATCATAGTCTTTTGGTTGTTAATGGCAAGTTTCCTAACAACTAGTGGGGCAAGTGTGCTCTCAGTACATCCTTTTGTCCTGCTCCCTACATCCTCTAGACCAGACACTTCTTTCCTTCTCAGTCATTGGAATTTTCTTCCAAGGAAACCATGCTATAAAAGGATGCAGGTGGAAAGGCATTGCAGACAGCTGGGTCCTATCCATTTATGCTATCAGGATATGACAAGGTCAGCAATCTACAACACAGAAGCACACCCAGGCTCTACAGCTTAGACATGTTTACTGCGAAAGAAACCACTGGAGCTCCAGGCATGTTTAAGGCTTTTCCTTGCAGGATATGTCAGGAGTGCATTAAATTAGCCCATGCAGGTTGTCACTGTTGTAGCAGGATGAAGTTCAGTGCAGGCCAGCCTTGTTGGTTTTGTGGCTGGTAGGCTCTGAGCTCCATGCTGCTGCATGAGCACTGTTGACTACTTCCACGCTTACCTGGAGTCTACAAGGAGAGGCCTATGCTACTGTAATTGCAGGACAAATGTGTTCTGAGTGCACCTTGTTGTTGGATCAGAGGCTAACTCTGTAAATAGCACTGAGAACAAATCATCGGGAATGTAGAACATGATCTTATCACAGTTACTGCATAAAAACATTGAAAAATCCATTGATAATTTCTAGAAAGCAAAGATTAACAGAAGAAAGCACAATGTTTACAATACACTAATATAATAAATGTTTGATATTTATTTTCAAATTTAAGTCAGTGACACGTTTCTAAGGATCAGGGCTCCAACTGTTTATTATGGTGCAACCTGGTTGTCAAAGCTCCTTTGCACACATAGAGGAGGCCTTTTCTGAAACATGTTAGTGAAAAGCCTGGATGAAAAATACTGTTTTTTGAGCCTACTTCTGTGGGACCAGGTTATTTCACCTTAGTGAAACATCTCATTACCAGGCCAGAACCACTAACTGCCTTATCAATCACCCGTAAAATTGTAAAACAAAAGGACATTTGAGTTAATAACTGAGAAAATACTCAAAACACAGCCAAAGCACTTGAGTGCAACAAATGCTGAAACTGTGTGTAGTTCAGCAAAATAATAGTCCGTAGAGCTACATCTTCTTCACTCTGTTTATCACAGCTTTAATTTAGTGAGGTTCATAGGGATAAGATTTATTCCAAGAGGGAAGAATCTGAAACTCTGAAGTCCAAAAATTACCCTGATTTCTGTCTGACCTGTGTGGAGTGGACACCCCATCTTGCAAGGACCTAAAGCTTGGATGTACAAAAAATTTGTGATGCTTACACTTCCTTGTAGCGTGAGAGTATGAGACCTAGCTCCTGACAGAAAAGGACTAGTTTTTGGGATAGAGCTCTGAGGTATTGGATGGGGATACCTCCTTGCAGCTCTAAATGAGATACCATATATAAAACTCAGGCTATTCTCAGTGTTTCCCTGCAGGGTACACACACCCTCAGCTCTTGGTTTTCATTGACTTCCCATGCATGTGCTTCTTGGATCCCATTTTAAATATTTTCAGGTGCTTAATTTATTTCTGTCCAAAGGATGCTGCCTTCCACCTCGGTGGCCAGACACTTAAAATTTATTATACACATCTTTTTAGATTTTGTATTAACTCCTGACTTGGTTATCCTCAAAAAAAAAAAAAAAACAGCACAGCTGAGATGCAGTGAGATCTCTTCTTTAACGTGTCACCAATATGCTTCTTTAATATATGCTGATTACACCTTGTCAGATACAGTAATGGTGACCCACTTTGAAGGTAATGTGAACATATAGATCAAATCTAGTCCTGAGAACAGCTGCTACTGGCAGATGGTTGATAGGGAATCAGGGAATGGTATTAGTAAATATAGTTCCAGAGACGATTCACAGAACTGATCAATGCTAAAAAACCTATTTTCTTCGCTGAAGAAACACTTTGTTGAGGATTTATTAACAAACAGGTAACACTTGAACTTTTAGCAACATTTTTTACAGTAGAACTGTATTTCACATGTCCACAGGAATAAGTGTTTCTACCTAGCTGAAGAAAAAGAAGGAAGAGAGTTCCTGAAAGAGGAAAATGCAGTTTATGCTAAAAATTCCCTGCAGATTACATAAGTGATTTAGCAAACTTCATTTTTCTGAAAGCACTACAGGAAAAATAATCCTTAGCCTTACTCAGTGTTGTTAAATGCATCATCTTCATTTATTCTGGTCCAGATTCACAAGTATCTGTCTGCAAAATGTACATCCTGCTGTGGAGTAATGCGTTTTGGTTAACTAGACATTTGTTATTTTTTTTTAAAAAATGTGCATAAAATCCAAGCTCTTCAATTAAAAATATTCTGCAATATTTTTAAGAATTATAGAGACTGTAAGCCTTAGAACTAGTGTTGTAGACCAGAAACAATATTAATTTTTGTGCACAAATCGGTACTCACTTCAGGGCCTTGTTCACCAGAAGTTCCATCTTCCCCTGGTGACCCAGGAGGACCTACACCTGAATCGGGTGCTGGCTTTCCCGGAAGACCAGGCAGTCCTGGAGGGCCTGGTGGCCCAGGAAGACCCTGGATAAATCAGCAGTGTTGTTAGAAATGGCCCTAGCCAGGTTCATTTGTATGTACGTGGAACAGGAAAAGCTCACAGAGGTTGTTCAAGTACATAAACCTCTCACCTTGGGTTACCGCCCCCCTTCTTCTTCATTAAGAACCAATTTTAGTTTTACAGATACACCTTACATAGGGTCACACTGACCTCCTCCATCCTTGCTTTCTGGATTGTGCCATCTCATGGCATGCAATAACAAGCAGGAAGTTAAAAAATTCTGTGTCAGCTCTCTGTAACCCAGTAAAGACCTTACAGATATTCCAATGATGGACCTAATGTTAAGAAACTTAACCAAAAATGAAATCAAGGGATCACTGAACAGAGCAAAGTGGTTAGTTTTTTCTCTACTCGTTTCAAAGGGTCTCTCCATGCTATTGTTGGAGCACTGAGAAGCTGTACTCATGGACAAGACCCGACTGTGCTTAGTGTTATAAAAACGGCCTCTGCTCCAAAGAGCTATCCCATGTGGACATGAGCAGATCTATTTAAATTGAATAAAATGAATGAAATATATTACTTTAGGAGAAATAGTACATTTTCAAATATTCTCTCTCCTGTGCAAGTCCATCCTTGTTACTGATTGCATTAGCAGACAAACATGGACAGTTTGAAATTTTGGGGCATGGCACTGTAAGGCAAGAACTCTTTAATTCTGACATAGGGTCATCTACAGGATTCTATTAGGAAGGTGGTCATCTTGGATTTTCAGTACAGTCAAGAGAGCCTTCTGCAGAGAGCCGTTCCAAGCACTCAACTGTCTCACTAACTACATAGGGCATCTAAGGAGGCTAGTCTCCTAAATTAGGCAAGTTAGCTAACTTTCTTGAAGAGCCTTGGGAATGAGGTATTCAGCACTTTGGAGGAAAGAAGATAGAGAAAAGAAGTCTTGAGGCAGGAATCAGTCTGAGAGAATGAAGAATATCACTAGATGTGTTGCAAAACAGAGGCCTCAGAATGCTATACCATTCTGGAGTTCATAGGAGAGAGGCATCCAGGGAGTTCATTCCTCAGAAAGCTGCAGTATTATTGATGAAACAGCTTCTAATTGAAGGGTGGAAATGCTCCATCCCAAAGACTGCATAAAAGATTATCTCTCACTCTATCTAGATGGATCAATAAAAGCCTTCTCATTTATATCTCCTCATCTTCAGCCACTTGACTTGTCATTTTCATAACATTTGTCCTTAACTGTAATATATCGCCAGGTTCATTATATCTGACTGCTTCTGTGGATGGAAAACCACATTATTTAATGTAACTCAGGTTTACCTGGCATGAATACTCCTTCCCAATGACAGAAGTCTGGTCTCACATGTTTGACAGCACAGAGTATCTCATTCAGGAACATGTGCATCAAAATCTGATTAACTTTCACTAAGCCAAAGCATCTCTCTCTGCTAGCCAGCCTTGATGTGACAGTGTTACAATTCTTCACAAACATAAGTATACAGGGAAGTTCAAATGACCATCAAAATGGATCAACAGTGGAAGTTGCAGTGTAAAGTATTTCATATAGACATACTTATTTTTTAGAACAGGTACTCCAAATTAAAAAAAAAACAAACCCAAAGAATAGTATCATTCCCATCTCTCTCATCTTTACAGTCTTCTCAGAATCAGATTAAAAGCATTTTCTCATTTTAAAAAGTCCTCTTGACATTATTTCTTTGTTGTCCTCTTTGTTTCTCATACTTCTTCCCCACTCGCATACACTTAGGTCTTTTCAGATCTTGAAATGAAACCCTACAAAGCATTTCTCGATGCTGTGAATTAAGCATGTACCAAATTTGCACTGTGAAATGGACCTTCTGCAATCTCAATGAGTAAAGTAAAGCTCTTTATTATGCTAATGAGAAAGAAACATCAGTATATACTTACTCTTAAAATCTCAGTCTCTCCATCAATGTCTCCAGAACCCGATTCTTCAGGCTCTGGTCTATTCTGAAATTGGGAGAGTTCCATTTTAAAATATTGCTTCTAAAGATGACAAATGAAAATATCACTTGCCAATTACAGCAAATACAGTTATAGTCAATATCCTTGCAGCAGACTGTCACTGGTGAAATAAATTATAATACAACAAAAACATTTCAGTCAATTTTCTGGTGTTTCATACCATTTTATTTTGTAAACACTCAGCTCTATATTTACCTGCAGATGCTCTATGAGTACAGTGATAACAATCCTGCAGGACACACATCCTATGTAGCTGTTTAAGTGAACTGAAGATGAAGCAATATCTCAGACAAATTTTAGCTTTGGAAAGATACCTGTCAATATTAAGAATATCCTAAAATGCATACCTAACAACTAGCCACTGTTTCCTAGAACGTGCCTCTTAGTTCAAAAGCCAAATTCTGAGATTCCTACAAATGGAATCCGAAGACGTATTTTACGAAGGGAGATTAATATACTAAAGCATTTTCTAAAATATTTTGTTAGAAAAACTGTTTGGTTTTAGTATTGCAATCTAGTTGTACTCATCTATAAGACAATTTAATAGATTCAAGCTTCTTCAGCTTCAAACCATCTTCGTATATTATGGAACCTGTAGTGCAAATTACAGTCAGCACACATACTGTCAAAGAATTTTTTAAAACCTCTAAAGAAAAAAAAGTATTTTCCATGGAAAATTTGCCATGATTTGTCTGCATAGTGTATATAGCAAAGTGAAATGAAGTCCAGTTATCAATTTTTTTAAATTATAGAACTTGCTATGAAAGTTTTATAGGACTTATATTTTTGAAAATTAAAAGGAATAAACAAAGGTGTGCAACAAACAAAATGGCAGTTCAAATATGACTTTTCTACATGTATGAGTTCCACCACATTTAAAATGAAATAATGTCAACTCATGTTAAAGTAATTTAACCACAGATTCCCATTGCAAGTCCTTGATGAGTTTCATAACTGTGTATGCTTTGTAAACTACAGCCCAAAGTACACAGAGAGCTAGTACCCCAAGCAGTTATAATAGTACCAAAGCTAATGTTTCAAAAGCCCAGGAGTCAGGGGTGCATTCCCTGGCTGCACCGAGACTTCTTTCACTTCACTCCAGAATAAAAGGCCTTGAAACTTGCTATCACAGACAATAAGAAAGTAAAGATGATGCAGGACCTGGTGTTCACTGCTACATTTAGAGAAATGGCCTTTGGGTGAGAAAAGCTGTTGGATTGGAGCACCTTGTCCTAGTGATCTGGAGTTGCCTTGCTGGTCTCTTGAAGTCAATGTCAGTGGAGGCCAAATAGTGCAGCCCTTCATAACACTGTTATTCTATTTTTATGCTACAGAAACAGATTAGTATAATTCAGCAGACCCTGGATCAGGGGAGCATATAATCCATTTTGGTCACTGGAATATGTTGCAAACTAGCTTCTTACATACTCACAATACTCAGTGTGACAGATAGTTTTGTTTAAAAGTCCACCACAGGACTTCCACTGGTGTCAGTGGTGGGCCGTGTCTACATGTAAAATCAGCTCCCACACCATGAATTGAAAATTCAGGCCAGATTCCTTCTTCAGCTGTGCACACATGTAACCTCATGGAAACAGTGGGAAAGGTTCAAGTACAGAAGAGAGATGAATCTGAAGCATATTCTTTAACATTGCCTGAGTACTGAGCATTCAAAATATGATCGCTGTCACCACGCTGGTATGTGTTGTAGCATTTAATGACAGCAAATGTAAGTGACCATCAAACCATTTCTGTGCTCAGTAGCAGGAAGAAATGAATAATTCAGATTTATAATGCCTTTTTGAGGAAATTTTTGTGTCTCGTCCTCTCATATATTATTGCTTTTGCACAGGAGAGCACACATATCAACTGGCTTTTTAAAATGTGAATAGTGGTGTTTATGTAGATTACAGTACTCACACACTTTAGCCAAACATTTATTTGCATTTCGGCATGAGAGTTTTAGAAAACATGATTATCTCTGTGGCAGTCAGGCTACTTTCCCAGAGAAAACCACCTATTTAGTTCTGGATTCCTCTATGGCAAGATGAGCTCATTGACAGAGAACCCAAAATACTCACTAATCCTCTGGAAGGAGCAGATGGTCCTGCGGGTCCTGGTAGTCCAGGTGGTCCTGGAAATCCCTCACCAGGATCACCCTAAAACAAGAATGAAGATAAATCAGCAAGATTTTAATCATATAAAGGCAGAGCGGGGGTTTTCAGCACTAGCTGCAATCTGTGTGGATTTCTAGTCACAAGACACAACAAAAGTGTCTGCTCAGATGCTATGAGCAGAGTTGAACTTTGTTCCTAAGACAAGCTCCCAAGAAACATGATCTTTGCATTGGCAAAAGAAGAAAGGACTTTCCCCTTTCTAACTTCTGTAATGAATTTGCAAATGTACAAGCAGCATTTACAGCATTAGACAGTGTATATTTCTTGTCGGAATAATGTTTTACTGTGGAACTTGCATTTTTAGGGTACATAATATGCCACCTCCCCAATAAATGAGTAAGTAGAAAGTGTAGTCATACCATGGTACTCAGTAAATAAATTTCTTCATTTTATTGCTACCATCTGTAATGCTTTTTCCAATACCACCATGTCATGATTATTCTTCTATGTGTTGACCTTTATCTACTGCCAAGACGATGAAAGACCCTGTTCAGAGCTGTGTCATTTTCTCTCATAATTACTACCATCTCTTCTTCTTTGGCTTTCTTACATCATCTCTGACATTTTGCTGAGGTTAGTTTGAAGTACTTCTGCTTAAGATATTTACAACTTTTATTAAATTTTCTGCTCAGCTCCAGCATTATGCACTAAGCCAAGAGTGAGGTTCTGCCTCAACTTTTTTAAGCTTAAGTTGGAAGTCTTTTATAATGTATCTTTTAATTCTGGACTATCTATGTGTCTTTTTCTGGAGAATTCACTAAGCAGGATTTGGCCTTTGCGTTTTAAAATGTTTTGGGAGAAGGATGTGCCTCTGCATCCCCTAAAATGGGGCCAATAGGATCATAAATAACTGGCAGACCAAAACATTATGATTGCTTATTATGCATGTAGTTTTCATCAAATGATTGGCACTCATTTAATTTCATTTTTTGAAGTCTGGTATACCTCTAGAAGTGATTGATCCCACTTGCTTTTTACCTGATACATCCGACAGAGTGAATGCCAGGAGAAAATACAATGTCCTCCTCTCCCTGGCTCTCTCACATTTCTTGCCTTTGGCATTCAACAACCACAGTTCACCATTCTAAGGAGTCCCACAATGTGCATTTTGGACATTCTTCCTATATGGTGATCCTGGTTTCAGGACAGATGTATGTTTAGAGGGAAAGAAAGAGCAATGTAACTGCTCATATCCCAGAGCTTCTCTCACCACTGAGAATGAAAAGCTCAGCCTTCCCTCTACCAATGTTTTCATGTAGCACAGATTCCTACCCATCCATCCTGATACTGCAGAGCTGCAAGGTGTGACCACCTGCGCACCTTGCACTGGGAGGAGAGAAACCAGACTGGTTGCACTGAGCTTTCTTATAGGGGTAGAAGTCACGGAGACATAACTGACAATGTTAGCCAGCCTCTACTGATCTATGCTTTACCCTCTAACTGCCAATTTTTTAAATGGGCTTATGGGCATTTTAATTATGTTCTCTAAATTCATATATTCAGTCACATAGCAGGAAACACTGAGTTTTACCTGTCTCTTGGTCACTTGCTCTTTATGCCTAAGAATTCATTAGATAAATGTATTCATTCATTTCTTTGTTCCCGGTGGCTTTTTCAAATGGTTCCTATAGTGATACTTCAGTCATATTCACAGAGAATGTGTTTAATTAATTTAGGGCTATTTTTACTGTCTGCCAGCATGTTCATTTACAGATACTCTTCATTAATTTTAACATATCCTTTGCTTTTTTTCAGTGATTATTACATTAGCTCCTGTCAGTGTTTTGTGCTTGTTTTCATGCAATTTCTTCCACCTTGTGTGTACTACAAGGAAGAAAAAAACCCCAGCTCTCACATTTGGATCACAGTCATGTCTAGGAAAACTAATTGTGTCCATTCCCAAAGAGTGCCTCATGGCTGTATCTCTGCACTGAACAAGGATCACAGTGAAAAAGTGGCAGCCAGTTCCCCACTCTCCACTGATATGTAGCACCCCCTTCATTCCCAGCTTTCCATTTTCAGTGAGAAGAACCAGAAACAGGCAGGTGGATCCTGCTACTGTTCCTCAAATTTAAATATTATTATGCTGACAAAGTACTGACTGTCTTCAGAGAGCATAACTGGTTTGGATTTTTTGTGTGTGTGCACAGATCAATTCTTTAAGCTTCGCTCACCCTATCAACATAACAGGTCCTAGGAAATCACACTGATTGGAATAATGAAATAATTTCCTGGACAACTAATAATTTAAAAATTATTCACATGTGTAAAAAGAGGATCAGAGCACTGTCTTCTTGTTTGTCCTGCTTTCTGCTGCAGGAATTAAATCTGGTTAAAGTATCACCAAGAAAAAGCTCTGTATATGATGCTGTCAGTGTTCCTCAGTGCTTTTGAACATATTGTTAGAATTTTTAGCACCTGTTTGCTAGCATATCTTCACAATGCCTCTTTGAAGTATCCCTTGAAAATATTAGCCCAATTTTAAAAATGGAAAACAAAGCTTAAGATGTCTTTACTAAAATAGCCATATAAGTAATCAGAAATAGACTACAGGAGACTTTTGCTTCCAGATATAGCTGTAGCTCACTACGGCTAAGCTGCTTCTCCTGCTGCCAAAATGTTCTCCTTCTGATGGCTATTCTAATCAATTAAATAAGGCCGGGGACTGTTCTTTGGCCCTGAGGTCAGGTAGAACAGACTGGCTGTGTTCACAATACTTAGGTACTTTCAGCCCTATATGTTCAAAGCTAATATTTTGATTTGGGGTTTTGTGCAATTTTCATGAAATAACATGAGAACTATACTGCAACCCATCAGCATGATGAGTATTTGAGAGTAAAAAGCCTGCTGGGGTAGCACTGGGGGAGCATGTAGAATGAAGAGAGCCAGCCTATGCACAGTCTCATCTTGCATCATACTGGAAACAGTTAACAACCAATGCTACCCCTGAACAATGCTGAGGCATTATCTGAGAGAGATCTGTTTGACATGGGCGGAAACATTGTCAGGGACCATGCTCACAAGTCTGAAACATCAGCAATTCAGTCGGTTCCTGGGCCTGTTTCATTTGGCAGTGTAGATGTAGCACTTGTTGCAGGTGATCAGAATAGTTACCTAACAATAGTTGCAGCTGCAGCAGCTGCAAAATGAAGCTTCTTTTGCTAATTTGCATTTTGCTTATAAGTAGAAGAAATGTAAACAACAATAATCTTGAAATCTTTTCCATTTCCTTTGTTTTCATTAAAAGCAGTCTGACTGATTTTTATGGTTTACTAACATGAATTATTTATGTCAGTACCAAGCATCCTGGAAATTACTCTGCCCACAAGAATGACCAAGGCAGATTTGCAGGAAACTTGGGAAGCTAATTGTCAAATGATGTTTAGGTCATTTTTTTCAGGTCTTTCACTGAGTGATTGACAAATAGTATAGGGGAAATTGAGGCTTTGCTAGTAGTTCCACAGTGCAGAAGAACCAAAAGAGACTCCCGGTAAGTGTCCATAGAGAGGGAAGGCACTATCTGCATCAGCTCTGTATCAGGAAAGAAGAATGTAGAGAATTAGCCAAATGGGGAGAGAGGGTTATAGAGAATCATGGGTTACAAACACCTGTGTAGCTTCTGGGCTACGTCCAAAGATTCTACTCCTGCTCAAGGGTTTCAGCAAAAGTCATGGAAAGGCTGACATGTGTGTAGATATGTCATTAAGGATTGCCCAATATTCCAGACACAAAGTGTCTGAGACCATAGCCAGCTCAAAAAAAAAATGAATCCCTGCCACCAGTGGGGCTATGCAAGATGGTACCTTTCTTCTCAGAGACTGCTGTACCACACGTTATCAAGCTTAGGAGGAGGTACTATTCTTGCATATCACTGTCCCAGTGATGGCTCTCCAAGAGCAGAACAGCCATTGTTTCACCCTGCTGTACCGTCCACTCATGCAAGGGAATAGTGAGTTGGCAGACTCTTGAATCCACGTAGCTCCTGAGGCAAAACCAGTCTGTCCTTCCCACAATACAGCGAAGTGCTGTTCTCTGGTCACAGTGTTGTCCAAAATGGGCAGCTGTCATGACATTAATTGCTAACATCTATTGTTCATCACTCAAGACCTTGTTAACTCATTTGTTGCAGAATATTTTCCCTTGAACTGTACTTTGCCTTTGAGTTATACCAAGATATACATATGTAAAACTAATTATTATTACATATAGAATTGTTATTATTAGTAAAACCTAGAAACTGTATATTACTATTCTCAGTGGTGTTTGTGTGATTTATCTTAGAAGCACTGAGCTGGTTGGGAAATGCTGTAGAAAATCCATCTCTTTTGGAAAGTGATTATATTGGTTACACATTTTGGCCTGATATGAAAATATGACAGAGGTTATTCAAAAAGGAAGGAAAAATCATCTCATAACGCCATCATGAAGAGTGCTGAGGTATTTACCTGAGAGCTTATAGTACTGAATGGCACATAAGCCATAGCAGTGACATCCACGTACAAACTCAGTAGTCATTTTGAGGGACCCATTAGAGTAGGGACAGTTTTAGGAATATGACTGCTATAAATCAATGCATGCTACTCTTTCTAGCTTTGGAAACCTTAGCCTAGTCTATCTTGTACCCTAACAGCACAATGAATTACACCACACTACTTGGCGTATGCTACTGTTAAAATGTATCTAGAACTGCTGTAATATTTTTCAAGTGAGATTAATGGCATGGCAGTTCTTGGTGGTATCACAGACACTTCTTTCAGTGTCTGAACCACAGAACACTTAGATGATATAGATGATACCATTCACCAATTGCTGCATTGCCAACAAGTTGAAGGAGGTTATCCTTCTGCTCTACTCATCTGAAGTACTGTGTCCAGGTTTGGGCTACCCAGTATGAGAAAGATAGGGACATACTGGAGTGAGCCCACTTAAGGGCCACAAAGACAACCAAAGGACTGGAGCTTCTGACTTATGAGGGGAGGCTGATAGAGATTATATTTAGCCCAGAGAAAAGATGACATGGGGGGCATCTTGTCAATGTGCATATATATGTGATGGGTGGGAATGAAGAAGACTGAGCTAGACTCTTCTCAGTGGTATCCAGGGAAAGGACAAGAGGGAATGGGCATAAATTGAAATATAAGAAATTCCTTTTAAATGTACAACCCCCTTTTTTTTACTCTAAGCATGATCAAACACTCATACAGTTTACCCAGAGAGGTTGTGGAATCTCCATTCTTGGAGATATTAAAATCGAATTGGACACAGTCCTGGGCAACCTGCTGTAGCTGCCTCTGCTTTGAGCAGGGATGCTGGACTAGACAATCTCCAGAGAGGCCTTCCCACCTCAGTGATTCTGGGATTCTGTGATTCATGCTGCAGGTTTTAGCACCGATGGAGATATAAGTAGCACCCTCTCAAAGTCCTCCACCAATACCACAACATTTACTGGAATACTGGAATTCACTTCTCATTAATTTTTTCCCTGCATTCTAGAGTCTTCTGATTTCTGCTGTTAAACTGTGCCAGTACAGTCCAGGATTGAGGATAGTGTGAAGGGTGGGGAGAAATGGAGAGACAAAGTGGAGAGAAAGAGACTCCTGGCTCAACAAAACCATCAAAATGCCCTTTGCTGATCTGAGACTTCTCAGAGGTTTCAGAAACGAGGCTCTGAAATGCCTGTACAGAGCACCTGTAATGCCTGTTGCCAACTGATTTAATGTCTTACTGATAATCTCTCTTCCCAGCCTCAAGCACCAGTATTCATACACTGCAGCAGTCCGGTTGTGAGCTATCCTACCATGTCTCTGTAACCTTAGAGAGGTGATAGCCCTGTAACTGTGCATGGACTTCTAAGTCCCCCTGTTTGTCTCCATGCTGCCTGCTTTTGTGAACATATACCTGAGATGGGTCCCAGACATGGTGCTTTCACCAGGGGAGTACAAGAATGTCCCCCATCCTGTTGTACCTGAGATGCTTCCTAACTGCCTGACACACCTTCACTTCTTTTCAGCTTATGATAACCCTTTGCCCAATGTGTCCTTCCATTACAACAGAATGTTCAGCTGGACAGAGAGATGGGGTATTGCCATGCAGTCTCATGACCTGATACCTGTACTGGAGACTAATTTTACCTTTGAAATTATTCTGGACCCTTTCAGATTGAATCTGGATACAGGATTTTTATGTGTTCATATTAATTAATTAATTAATAAGAATGAATTAGAATTAATTAATACATAACATTATATATACATAAACCCATTTATACGGGCTACGTTTGTGAATTTATGAAGCCTGAATTGTTTTAGTAAACAGATGAAATAAATTATTAATTTGGCACTTGGAGTAACTGGCTGAATGCCAATTTTGTGTACAACATGTGCTTTAATGATAGATTAATCCATTATAGCTCACTTCAGCTCAGAAGTGACACAAGTTGTTATTTCAGATGGTTTAGCTCTTATTTTGGTTATGTTCATTTCATAAGGGTAATATGGTTATACTGCCTCTGTTAAATCACTTAGCCAGTGAGGTAAATTGCACAGAGCAGTTATATACAACAATTGACTTTTCTTTATTAAGTGTTAAATATATCTTCCTTAGCTCTCCTGTGAAAGCCCAACTTTTTCTACTGCTGAAGTTTATTCATACTCTTGAAAAATCCTTATGATTCTGTTATGGCTGCCCTTCATATAGATTCATGAGTGAAAAACAGGATGTTTAAATTCTTCCTGTGATTCCCTATTATTATTATTATTTTTTTTTCTCTTAGAGTGTCCAAGCATAAATGGTATCTGACTGATTGCTGGTTATTAACAGGACACATACCTTTTCACCTTTTAGGCCTGCTTTTCCTTTCAGTCCTGGCAACCCCTGAAGTCCGTTTTTACCCTAAAAGGAAATAATTTTTTAATTAAACATTATCTTTTATGCAGGTTAAACAGGCTGTACACTAAGCAGCAGAGGCTGGACGTAAGGGTGCTGGATTCTAACTCTTGGTTTGTGCAGTGGGAGGAGATATGGGACTTATACCTCTATGCAGCTGGCAGTGCACAAAATGTGCCTCTCACCACATCTACTCTGCCCACAACAAAGTGGCAGTGAAGCCTGTTTGGGGGATATAGATGGAAATACTTGGCACGCTGCATTTGGGTTTGACAGGATGCCAACTGGACCACACAGCACTGATGACAAACATTTTGAAAACTATAATGTTCCACTAGAACAGTGACAGCTGTTTGAAAAGTCCTCTTCAAATTTTCTGTCTCTTAGCCATTTACTTATCTAAGAGGTAAGAAAGTCTTCATTTATTCCAAATTTGCTGAATACGCTTACAGCAGGTAAAATCTAGGATAGAATTCTGCCTCTTCCCTAACAACTTTCAAACTATGAGAAAATGGACACTTGGAAGAAATCTACTTTTCATTTCTTACAGGAGTGATAGTCAACAGAGAATAGTGAGTTATATTTGTAACACACTACCACAAACTGCTGCCCTGAGTGCACCAAATCATACCATTGGCATTAGCCTGTTCCTACCTTCTACTGGAATCCTTTTTCCCTTGACCCACCTGAATATATTCAATTTCTATCAAGTAGGATGCTTCCCGAGGACATGCATCTGACAGGAAATGCCAGATAGGAATAGCATTTCACCTCATTTTCCATTCTAAACTTCACCAGTCAACTTAATCCCAAATAACCTTTCTATATATGTTCATCTTATTACAAGTAACATGCATATGCTCTTCTTACAGAGGACTGATCATTGGCTAGAAAGAATTCCCACCAGTTTTAAAGTCAGTGCTATTATAAAACAAATTCTGTGAGTACACTGGAAAAAAATTCAGAAGGCAAATAAATTCTATTTTCCCTAATGGCATTTTGGGAATTTGGACAGCTGTGATTATGGACTCTACTGCTCAAGTTTTAGGGCTGTACTAATTTTAAAGATGGTTTATATAAACTCATTATGAAAAAAAATGTATCTGTAAGACTAAAAGGTTTTTTTCTCCTATTATTATTTTTCCTAGAGAGTAACTGTTATCAAGTTTACAGAAAAGTGGCAAACACATGGCCAGTATAAATCTAGTGCATACTAATTTTATGGCTGAGTGAAGCCCCACCAATCCAATAAAAAAATTGCATAGGTATATGCAAGATCAGAACCCAGCTGTACATGGACAAAAGAGTATCTATAAAAAATACAAGGCAATGGTTCATTTCACAAGATATAACAAAATGTCTATGACAGGAAATAGGATTTTTTTACAAGGATTTGTTTACCAGGACAAAACAATTGCTTTTAAAGCATTTGAAACACATTTGAAGAATTTTCTATAAGACATTTCCCCATTATTTTGGTTTCAAATAAATATTTTTGAAAATGTTCCACTTGAAAGTAGTCAGACTTCTGTTAATACAGAAAATATAAACCTCTTGTTGATAAACATGCTACTGACACATAATCTGAGTTTAGGCTACATATTTGCAAAACCAGCTACATTCTCTGAATATATCAATGCATGCAGGCAGCATTCATGCAGGAACTGAATAATACATCCCATGAATGACTACTTAATTATTTTTTTAATATCTTAAAACATATCAGTTTCATTTGAAGTTCATTTGCAGGGGACAGGAATGGACAGGAAGTTCACAGCAGTGGTGGATGGCAGTATACAAAAGGAGGAGCAGGCACGGTAATGATGACAACCTCTGGGTGGGAAGGTCTTAGGGAGGGGACAGATGCACAAAGTGGCAGCAACAGATAATGAGTAAGGAAACAAAGAAGCCAGGTAGTAAAGCATCAACAGAGGACAGATACGCAACAGCAGCTGAGACACTCATGGAATATGACAGCTAGGGATTTGTTATTGTGTGCATTGCTGGGCAATACTTCACCATGGAGGGTGCATATGCAATCTGTCAGCAGCTTGTGGTGAACTGACCTACGGATGGGAGTCATGTGAAGAAGGGAGGAAGGAACAGTACAGGAAGATGACAGCAAATGTGACAGAAGAGGATGTAAAATAGAGGAACATAGAGAAAGGAAAGCAGGAAGGATGAAGCAGAACGTGCAGTTGAATTACTGCACAAGGGTTGAGGGGTGAGAGGTACATCTGGAAAGTTAATAGCAGCTGAGGTTAGGAGCAGGCAACATGGCAGCATGTGTCTATGAAAGGTCAATGAAGCACTTTGTTTTGCCCTGAAAGAAGTCTGGGTCCGAGGTCCTTTTTTTGGAGTTCCTCTCTGCAGAAAAGCCAGTCTCACCAGAGCTGGACTCCTTGTACAGCTGCTTATGGCATGCTATGCCTATTACTTTCCTTGCAACTGGGAAATCATAAATTTCTGTTAGAAACCTGGGTCCCCCTCTCTTGGCAACCTGAGGAAGTTAATTACAGCACCAGAGCTGCCTTCTAAAATGAGCACATGGAGAAAGGACTTTGCTGCTTAAGCTTCAATGTAGCTGAGTCTCTGATAAAAAATATTGTTTTTTTTTCTTCAGATAACTAAAATATATATAAAAGAGTACTTACAGGTAACCCATTTTTACCAGGAATGTCCTAAAATAAAACACCTTTGTTAGAAAGGTAAATAAAACATTGTAACAAAGAAGCAACAAAAGAGAAAAGCAATTGACTATAGCTTGATGTGTCATTGACAAAATAGCAAGCCAGAACTATAACAAATACTATGTCACAGTGTGATCTGTTTTGCACCTCTGTTTAATTGGGTGCATCTTGTGCTGATGGTTCTGAAGGATATGAAGTGTGAAACAGCCTGGATATACAGAAGCCACTGAAAGAGGCATGTGAGTTCTGAAGTCCAGCAGCTTTGAACATGTTCAAGCATGACAGCTGGGAGGGTGGTGCAGCACTGCAAAGGCTGCCCAAAGAGTTTGTGGAACTACTGCTCTAATAATATTAGTATGTTGGCACATCAGTTGTTTGCCTTGTGTTTTCTGATGATTGTCTCTCATTGGGTCCTTGTATAGCTGTTAACACATGTGCAAAACAGATATGACACTCCTGAGTTGATTTGGTGGGGCTAAAAACCCATGTTGTAGAAATATAACTGATGACAGTGTGTGAGGCTGTGGAGTTTCAGCCCTTTATGCATGTATGATGAACAACTATTATCCTTTCTAAAATACATGCATTCTTTCAATAGACAGAAAATACTCACAGGCTGACCGTGTTGTCCAAGTTTCCCTGGAGATCCAGGAGGTCTTTGATCTTTTTTCTGCACATCTACTCCTGGCATTCCTGGAGATCCTGTGGGCCCATCCTCTTCTTCCTGATCTTTCTGGCCCTGAGTAATTAAAATGTGAAATATGAAAAATATGTTGCATTGCTTCTCTCATTTTTCTCTCTCTTTCCCCCCCTCCTCTTCCTTCTTTCCTAGAACCCCTGCTTTGTTCAATGCAGTCAGAAACCTGTTAGGCACCATACAAGCAATATACTCCATTCAGCAAAGGCAGTCCGTATTAGAGATCATTCATCCAAGTACAAATAAATTGCTCACTGAGCTGGAAAAAATGAGAGCTGGTTATCTAGATGCAAAAGACCATAGTCTAATTTCATATCTGCACAAATCTGCACAGTCTAAATCAATAATGTAAGTTTGAAAAAGACCAGTTTCACAAACTCCGTCCATCTGGGAGCAAATTGTGAAAGTTAAAAAGAGAAGTTTAGGAACGCTTTAGCTAGCTCCCCTAATATCTACTACTCTACCAAAGTGGGTGACATATCCCGCTTGGTTAAAAAGGAAAGTGACAGAAGATGAAACAAGGAAACTGCTAGCAAAGAGTAAAAGTGGACAACAAGCAAGACCGAAAAATTGCTAAGCATCAATATTTGGTCAAGAGAAAGTAAGAATAATAAAAAGAATAATTTAAATACAGCAGGAACAAAATAAACCCTTTCAGTGGTGAAGCCTAGACATTAATACATATTTAAATTAAAATCCAGTATACAGGATGGAACATTTAAGTAATTTCTGTATCATATTTTGAAACAAGCATGAGGATGTACTCACATTTTATAGCAGCAATGAAATATTTTGTGTTCCATTAGTAGCTAATGAAGCTAGGAGGGATGTAATATAGTAACTGTCCAAGCATTTTGAAGTTAGCAGGATGACAGTTTTCAGCAAAGGAACTGTTAGCTGATTTTTTTAAAGATCTTTCTGGGTTTTGTCACTAGGAAAGTTCCCAAAGACCAGAGATTTTTTTCATCTGGTCTCATTAGAGATTTTTTTCCCACCTGGAAAAGTGTTAGAAAAGAACCTAGTTATCCAAGCTGTGGGTAAGATCATAACCTGAGTGGGATAACAGGATTGTTGATAGAGGTTGTTAGAGTACTGAAGGAGCTACCGGATGTTATGGCAGGACCGCTCTCATCTACGAAAGGTCTTGGGAGTCTGGGGAGGTCCCTGATGACTGGAAGCTAGCCAATGTTATTCCGATCTACAAAAAGGGTGTGAGGGAAGACCCAGGGAACTACAGACCTGTTAGTCTAACCTTCGTTCCTGGAAAAATTATGGAGAAGATGATACTAAGTACTATTGAAAGGCATTTAAAGAATAATGCAGTAATCAGACACACTCAACATGGCTTCACAAAGGGAAAGTCCTGTTTAATTTGATATCCTTCTATGATAAGATCACTCACCTAGTGGATGAAGGGAAGGCAGTGGATGTAGTTTTTCTGGATTTTAGTAAGGCTTTTGGTACTGTTCCTCACAGCGTTCTTCTGTCCAGCTGTGGGATGAGTGGGTTCACAGTGCGCTGGGTGAAGAACTGGCTGAAGGGCAGGGCTCATTTGTTGTTGTGGTGAATGGGACTACATTTGGCTGGTGACCCGCCACCAGCATTCCTCAGGGTTCAATTCTAGGGCCAGTTCTGTTCAATATATGAATCAACAATCTGGATGTAGGAGTTGAATGCACCATTAGCAAGTTTGCTGATACTAAACTGGAAGGTGCTGTTGACTCTCTTGAGGGACAAGAGGCCTTGCAGAAGGACCTAGATAGATTTGAGCATTGGGCTATGATTAATGGGATGAAATTTAACAAGTCAAAATGCCGGATTCTGCACCTAGGAAGGAGTAATGCCAGGCACAAGTCTAAACTGGGAGAGGAGTGGCTGGAGAGCAGCCCTGTAGAAAGGGATCCAGGAGTCCTGGTCGACAATAGGCTCAATGAGTCAGCAGCGTGCCCTGGCAGCTGAGGGCAAACCACATCCTGGGGTGCATCGAACACAGTATAAATAGCTGATCAAAAGAGGTGATTATCCCGCTGTATTCAGCATTGGTTTGGCCTCACCTCGAACACTGTGTGCAGTTCTGGACTCCACAATTTAAGAAGGAAATGAAGGTCCTTGAATGTGTCCAGAGGAGGGCAACAAAGCCAGTGAAATGGCTGGAAGGCATGTCCTATGAGGAGCGGCTGAGGACACTGGGTTTGGAGAAAAGGAGGCTGAGGGGCGACCTCACTGCTCTCTACAGCTTCCTGAGGCGGGGAAGTGGAGAGGGAGGTGCTGATCTCTTATCCTTGGTATCCAGTGATAGGACTTGTGGGAATGGTTCAAAGCTGTGCCAGGGAAAATTTAGACTGGACATCAGGAGGGATTTTTTACTGAGAGGGTGGTCTAACACTGCAACAGTTTTCCTAGAGAGGTGGTCAATGCCCCAAGCCTCTCAGTGTTAAACAGGCATTTGGATTATGCCCTTAAGAACATGCTTTAACTTGGTCAGCTTTAGGTTGGTCAGGCAGTTGGACTATTGGCAGAATGGACATTGTATGTCCCTTCCAAATGAAATTATTCTATTCTATTCTATTCTATTCTATTCTATTCTATTCTATTCTATTCTAATCTAATCTAATCTAAAATTGAAGTGTGAACATAATGAATGCTTAATCAGCATGTTTTTTTCTGACAAACAGGTCATAATTTTCTATGTTATGTATGCTTAATAACAGTAACACTGTTGATCTGACTTCAGCAAATTTTCCTGAGGGGCATTTGTCTGAGTTCTATATAACACTGAAAAAAATAATGCTGTGCTTAATTGGTGTCACCCATATTAATTGGATTACAGATTGCATAACTGGTACAATGGAGATCTTGTACAATGGTAAACTTACAGGAGATAGGGCCACTTCTACTATATACTCACAAAGACCAGTTTTCAATGCAGTAACTTTTTTTTGTTATTATTATTTTCTAAAAGATTGTTCATTAGCATATTTTATAACCACCTTGGGTATATATGTAGTGAAAAGGATGTGGAAATTGGAATAAATCCAAGAAAAAACTTGTAAAGATGAGTAAGTAGCAAAACTACTTGTCACAATAAGATTTAAGGTTTTTGTGTCACACTACTTAAATCAAGACTGGATTTTTATTTGAAAAAAATAGCTCAAAACTTAAAAAAATATATTGTAAGAACAACCGTTCATCCTGACATTAAAATCGCTGCTTTTAAAAAATGTGAATGCAGGCATGAAAATGTTAGAGGAATCATATTTGGAAATCCTCCAAAAAATATTAAAGCCTCTTTTATGTCAGCTCCAATGGATGATCCTTAATCTAATGTTTCACCATTTGTTATAATTTACCACAGTAAGCACAGAAATGCTAGAAGACCCTGTAAGGAACAACCTTGAACACGTAAATTAAACACACAATGTAGAACTTTAGAATAAAAATTCTGTCATTCTTGATGCTGGATGTTTTCTGACAAACAGAAGCAGTCATAACTGATTGCAGTTTCAAGCAATATGAATAATGGACTTTTGGCGTAGGAGTCACAAAAACAAAAGGAAGAAAAGCTCGTTATTTATTTTCTGCTTAGAAAAATCTGTGGTGGCTGTTGGATCAGGAATGTTAATTAACAAAAAATGTACTGCTAGCTGATTATTTTGAAATATGTCAACAAGCAGTGCAAGTATTTGAGTAGCTGGATCCCTCCAACTCACAGGATTCCAAATGAG
Organism: Morus bassanus; assembly: GCA_031468815.1. Taxonomy (NCBI): domain Eukaryota; kingdom Metazoa; phylum Chordata; class Aves; order Suliformes; family Sulidae; genus Morus; species Morus bassanus. Next base: position 64,126,471 of record CM062567.1, on the reverse strand, counting down.
GGTCATATGTAATATTAATTTGCAGAATCACATGAAATTCAGGTTACACATTGTCTTACAAATGCAATAGAACAGTATCTTTAAGAGCCCAGTCTCTCACCAGAGAGGGTGACTTTGCTACCTATGGCATAGCCATCCCCTTTGGGTTTCTAGTGCCTGTAGTCATGTAGGCTGGAGTACTTTCTATTTAGGAGTTAAAAGGGTTGCCATTTTTCTTAGAATGGTGTGAACCTCAAAGTAGAGACAGGCTACAACCTTTCATTTTCTCTTAATTTCCTTGTCTAGGAGCCAGGCCCACAGGAGTCTACCCAAAAGGAGGTGTCTAATTTTATAAGGGATTTGACAAAAAGTGATTTCGAAAATGTGACTAGTCTCAATGCTCTGTGTGTAATTTATAGTTATTCCTGGTCCTGGCAGAATGGAATTGCCGATTAAATTACAGCCCATCTTTGTCAGAGTTTCCTCTGTCCAGTAGTGTACAGCTCACTTGGTGGTGGCACACACACTTTCTGGAAACTCTTTTTCCATGAGGAGGGATCCTGAAAGGAATTCCCACTTGGAGACTTACAACAAGACAGCCTGACCAGGAGTTTTGGAAGGCATCTGAGACAGGTAAAAAATGTCCAGATATTCCCTTTTCTAGAGTGCTTGTAAAAAATGTGCTGGCAGCCTAGAGAGAAGCTAGGCATGGCTGTAAACAGCATTTATTCATGTAACTGCTCTGACACAGACATGAGTAATACAAGGACCTCAAACAAATGTACTGACTTGCCTCAACTTTGATCCTTTATAAGGCCATCTAGGAGCGGAAAGGTTGTTCAGTCTTAATATTTTATTAGTCAAAGCATATTTTTATTGTGAATGCCAGGAAATTTGCAGGTTACTTTTTAAATGGATTTTTTCATTTCTGGGTGTTAACGTATGCAGGTGACAGGAGGCAGCATACACTGCTTTCTTAAAGAAATAACTAGGAGTTGCAGACACTTTTCCAGTGCAATGCATGCAGTCATTCCCTTGTCAAGACATGGAATATAGGATCAACCTCTTGGACGGTAATTCAAGTAAGAATGGGTTTATAAAGGGATAATTTGCATAAGTGATAAATTTTCAGATTAGTCTGTGGGCAACTAAGGAAAGCCAGTGATATGCATTTTAGGCATGGATTCCTCCAGAGTTTAGCGTGTTTTAGCGTTAGTCTTCTGTTTGAATCACCTGATAGTGAAGCACTATAGTAATCAAGTGCTTCTTCGCACTTAGTACTTCACACAGAAGCACTTGGTGAGCACTCAGAGGGTGTAATTTTGAATCTGTTTATATGCCACACTTCTGGGAAGGAAGCAGGACTTTCAGCTGCAATGCAGTTACTGTGAGTAAGACCAAGATTCCTGCTTTTAGGAATAAAAATTGTGGGCTTTTATGGTGAGGATTTATGTTGGTTTTTTTCTTTGTTTCTCACTTTCTTAAATGCAAAATGAAAAAACGCAAATCTGAAAGAAAAAATTTGTTTTGTTAGACAAAAATCTGAAGTCCATCTCAATGGTTATAGATCCAAACTTCTGCATAGCATCAGTGCTTTTCAGACTGATGTCATGAGAGGGCATTCAAGAATTTAAATGTAACTTCTGTTTTGGCATGATGCTAAGATGGAATAGATGAAGGTACCAACTCAGAAAAGCACCTAAAATTCATATGTTTTCCTGCTTTTGGGACAAAAAGATAAGGCATATAATAAACCCATGGTACAGACCTCCTTTCTGCTTACTCCTGGCAAAACAGTAGCACCAGAGCCATCTTCTTCTCTTAAGATTTTCTGCGTGACAGTGGTGGACTCACTGTTGCCTTGTCCGGTTTCCATGACAGCTGAATCTATATAAAATAATCACTTATTAATGAGAGACAGAGCAAAATAAAACCTGCCCAGAGGTATTTATCAGAACACAGATGTTGCAAGTTGTATGAAAAAATGAATTATTTATATTATGAGCAAAATACATTCCAAAGGTTAATGTTAGTCTTTTTTTAATTCTGAAAATTTTAAAAGGAAAGGAAAAAGAGAAAAGTGAGAATAAATTTATAAAAGAAATATTTATTTTAAGGACAATGACTGTATTGCATCTTCTTTGCCTCAAGCTCTAGTCTAATGGTTGCCTATTTTTCATCTATATAACATAGAAAATAAGAGGTATGTACAACAGGTACTATCTGAAGTATGTATGAAATTTAAATAGGAACATTGTCTTTGGCCTTATTAAGATAACTAGCTTTACTTTTTGTTTTCTAGGAGTGCACTGAAATAGTCTTACTAGTGGAGGACTGGATTCCTCAGTGCATTATGTCCTGCTTTCATTACTTTGCTGCCTACACTTGCATCCAAAACACCTCATTGGTGCACTAGGCAGATTCATGTCCTTCGCAGGGAACATAAGTAGGATATAGCTGTTTATTCAGTGGTGGTATTCAGTTTTACTTGAAAAGCTGTGTTTCGCTATAGCAGAAGGTCATCAAATTAAAGACTTAAATTCCTTTTAAAGTTGCCACAAGGCTTTAGAGCCAGTAGCACTATTTACAGAGGTATGTCCCAAGAAGTGCCATGCTTCTCACTGACCTGAGCGGAATGAATACGATTTTTCGCCTTTCATTCCCTTTGCCTAACACTCGTACTTTACTGGAATGTTGTAGAGTATCACAGCAGCAGCTCCTCAGGTCACCTTCTTCATTTTATCAATTTTTTTTATTATTTTAAAATATAAACCATAGTTCTGTGACTGAAACTTCCACACTACAGAAGGGTAAATCTATTCTCTGCAGGTTTCACAACAATGACTGAGATAAGCACTCATATGGAGTGAAAAGTGAGAGGTGTGTTGAATGGTGACTATAGTTGCTACCACTTACCTTTGCTGCTATTCACAAATTGCAGTCTAACAGACTGCAGTTTCAAAGACAAATATTTGATATGCCAATTCTTTTCTAACACATAGGATGTCCAAAACCATAACATTTTCCATCCTGGCAGAACCCAAAATTTGACAGTGGCTTTTCAAACATAGGGAAAAGACAGGCTCAGATCTAGAGAACATAAATGACTCCACCCCCCCCCAAAAAAAGAGGCAGTGCCTTGTTCTTGAAGTTTAACTGCTTCAAAGATTTCTTCTGATCCGTGATTTCCGGAGAAATCATTTTCTTCCAAATAAGACAATATAGTTGGGGGTGCTTCCACTGGCTCAGCCAACGTATCTTCAGGCTAAAAAGCATAAAATCCCAAAGAACTGTTTAGACAAAAGGCTTATCACATATTTGAAAACAAGAATCAGTAGACTGTCTTCCTCAAAGCATAGTAATGAGAACGACTACATTTATGAAGCAAAACAGCAATCCAGATCTGTCACACTTAATATCTTGCCAGTATCTATCCTTACTCTTATGCTGCCCTTAGAAACATTAACTGTCATTGCTATCATAAAAACTGAAATTCATTAATGCAAATACATACACCCTCTTTCATTTACAAGGTCTTAATTTATTTCACCTTCTATTTAATTTTTCCTGTTTACAGTACACATCTAGTTTCTGCTTATCAGCAGATGTTACACTAATTTGGTCAAGCTCTTGAGAAAAACTAGCACAATACCTTTGAACTCCATTCCTCCAGATGAAGTGATGTACACTTGACAAACCCATAGAGAAGGAGAAAAACACAAAGAATGCAAAGTTATGACTGCAGGTCTAAGAGCCTAGAGGTAGCTGGTACCCACCCTTCCCCATGCTGGCTGGCTGTGAGCAAGAGGTGGCCATTTTGATAACCTGGTATCAGCTACATGCAGGAATGTAAAGAGCCTACTCCCTGCAGGAATTAGAGACCTGGAGAAGTGCTGTCTCAGTGTAGTGATGAGATTACATCATGCAAACCTGCATTTGCAATTTAAATAAAATTTAAACGTGATTATGTTGCCATGGTAACCTGGAGCAGACTTAATGGGCCAAGCATCCTGGTCTTGAACCAGGTTAAGATGTGCAAAATGGCATAATAGGGCTTGCTGAAATAGTTCCTGAGCTGTCAGCAAAAGTAAGAGAGGTAACATCATTGGCATGATTTTTGTCCGAATGGTTTTGTATCCTTATAATTGAGGAAAAGCTTCAAGATACTTCTTGTTATTAATAAACATTGAAAATAGGCTTTAGGGCTCCATTTGAAGGGGAAAGTAAATCTTTTCCACAGTGGGCTGGATCTGATCCCCAGTATAGCTGACAAAATTATTTTCATTTGATTTCAGTTTTATATACTCCACTTGAGAAAGAAACAAATGCATGTTTCCTCTGCTCTTATTTCTTTTATAACTGTATATCTTGTTCTTGATATTGTGTGTAGGAATATTTCAATTAATCTTTAGAGACCATAAACCTTTTTATGCAGCCTGTTTATCTGAACCATAGTAAACTTACAGTGTTAAGCTAGTCATGTATTACAGGGGTTTGTGTTTTAAAAATCCTTAATAAGACTGGGTCTTGGCTACTTTGAGAAAGGAGGGCCAACTTTTCCCTTTAAATGCATTGTCCAGTGACTTCCCTCTTCTGATGCAGAATAACCAATACTTCAGATTAACAATAGAAAATAGTTCACACAATTCAGAATGTGCTCAATTGTACAGTCTATGAAGCATTCCTGATGTTTATTTCTCACTGGGGAGATAAATAAAGCAACAGTAGGACAAAGATTTAAATGTTTCTTTTTGAGAAATAAGAAAAATCTATAAAATGGAAAAAAACCCTCCACATACTATTAGCAAGTATCCAAAATCTAACTCTCTGCACTAGAAAACAATGGGGAAAATAGAGATATTTGCTTGAAGATAGTAGAAAAATAACCCAAGCCTCACACTGCACTCATAAGAATCTAAACTTGATATATGATAGTGACTGTCTGCTTGATAGAATTATAAGAATTAGGATAATGAAAATAATACGTTTGTAATTTAGTGAAGTAATTGGAAAAAAACCCCAACAAAATCTCTTTAAATAATCCCAGTCAGTTTAGACATGAAGACATATCTATGGAATCAAGATGTTGTATCTAATAATCATGCGCAAATTTTAGTGATCAACATCAGCCAATGGAGTTGAAAGGATTTGTCTAGTAAAAGAATGGTAGGGTGAATATCCTTTACTTGTCCACGTGTACTCCCTGTACGCAAAGGCAATTGGGAAATGGATTAGGAGATTACAAGTGGACATTTTAGTATCTTCTTCTGCCCCATAGAAAATAAAGTATGCCACTGCATGTGGACAGCCCACAGCAGTCTTCCTTACAGAGCTATATTAGTATATTTGTATATATACACAGCAGTAGTTGTATAGGTACAGCTGCTCAGAAGTCAGTGAAGCTCTAAGAAGCACTAGGACCTTTTGCTTTCCCATCTGCAGCTCCTAATGAATAGGATGACACTACAGAGAGGACAGCTAGTTACCTTCTAGCTCCTGCAGGGGCCTGAACTCAGAACTACCTAAATCCAGAGTTATAAAAGGTTATTCCTGCCTCTGTGCATAAAAACAGATTCAGCATATTCTCCTGCTGTCCTGCCCATCTCAAAACTTTCCCCCGGAAGAGAATGCTTCTTGGGAAACTCACAGATACTGTTTTCTCCAGATTTTCTGTCCTCTGGTGATAAGGTAAAGACTTTCTGTCACCTAGACCATCTCCTTGTAGTTTAGGTTTCTTCTTTGACAGTTATTAGCAGCCATACATACACCCCAATTCAGATACTGAGGATTTTCCTCCCTCAGGAAAGCTCCAGAATTTACAGAAAGCCTTCAGTAACAGGAGAGAGGTCTGATGTGGGTGCAGCAAATGCTGCGATCTTAATCACTTCCTTTCAGGTGGTAGTAGAAAGAGATACTCCATAGTTCAATCTACATCCTGTGTTTCTTCATTACATGCTGTTTTTTCTTATGTATGCCTTCTATCAACACTTGTTTTAGCATTCCTTAACTGGGAACACAATGGCTTCCACATTTTCTGGGAGACAACTGTGTGGCGTAAGAACTAAGTGCTTAGGCTGTACACATGATTTTCAAGGAACATGGTAGGCACCACATTGCCCAGTCTGTTAGGAAATAGAAAGGGTGTCACTGAAGAATTCACACTGTTGAGGACAAGCCTTCATTCTGGGCCTCTGTAAGAGCCCAGCAGGTCTTCCCAGGCTCTCTGGTCTCTGATCTCTGCCTTTTGTGTTCAGAATGATGTACAGAATGTAAGAATGGAATTTCTTGAATGTAACCTCTGCCACCACAGGCACAATAGCAAGATAAAGCTTGTGTAAATGTGACTTAGGAATCACTCCCTTGGGAAAGAGCAACTTCACTGTAACTTTTTCCGTGACAGACTTTATTGTCTTGCGCTAATGATGCATTTTCTTTGGTATTCTGTCCACTCTATGTCCAGCCACAGGGGACTTGAAAAGACGTAGAGAAAATATGGCCCCCAACTCATGTCACTGAGTCAAGATTCACATAGGCTGCATGGGCACATAGAAGAAATTTTAGTTGGGAGGAACCTCTTGAGGTCATGTAAATAGGCCACATGTAAGTACATCAACTCAGCCATGACTTTGGCTAACAAAATCTTGAAAACTTCTAAGGACAGAGATTTGATATCCTCTTTGGATCACGTGTTCCATTGCTGCACTATTATCCTACTGAAGAAAGTTTTTCTGAAATCCAGCCTGAACCTCCCCAGCTACAATTTGCAACTTTTGTTGTCTGTCACTACTGAGACAGGTCTGGTTCCATGCTCATTTGTGTCAATATGTACAAAAGTGTTTGTGCCACTCCTGTAAAGACAGCAGATTAAACAATGAGGGACTAGGTAAAATCTCTTAGTTGATTTTATATTTAACTCTGAATGAAGAAACAAGAACAAATACAGAATACCAAATACTAATATGCAATCCAGAACATACTTTAGAATCCCAATATAAAGAATTTAGAACTTTTTACATTTCTTGTGATCAGTGTGGGGATAATAAAAAAATAGTTTAAAAATGGCAAAACTCATTTGGAACATTTACTCTCAGATTATTACATTTATTCTTAAGCCAAAAGAACAATCCACATCACTACAGACTGGTCAGCCTCAGTTTAATCTCTGGGAAAATCATGAGGCAAGTCCTCTTGGAACATGTTTCTAGGCACAGGAAGGAAAAGAAGGTAGCTAGGAACCGTCACCATGGATTTACCAAGGGTAAATCATGCCTGATCAATATGATTGCTTTATATGGATGAGGAGAAAGCAGTGGATGTGATCCGTCTTGCTTTTAGCAAGGTTTCAACACTTTCTCCCACTACATTTTTGTATCCAAGCTAGGATATTACAGTCTGGATGGGAGAGCAAAAAAATGGGTAAAATATAGTTGGATGATTGAAGTCAGAGTATAATGTTTACTGGGACATACTCATGAGTCCATCCTCAGATCTGTTCTGTTTAGCATCTTTACCAATCACCTGAGGAGGCAGGTGAGTGCTTGCTCATAAAGTTTGCAAATAATGCCAAAGGGGATGTTGGAGGTGCATCAATTAATATGCTTAAGTGCAGGACTGCCATCCAGAGAGAGCTGGACAAGCTGGAGGGACATGCCATCATAAGCCTTACGAAATTCAGCAAGGATAAAGACAAAGTCCTGCACCTGGGGGAAAAAAAACCCTTGCAAGGACACAGGCTGGGGACAGACAAACCAGGAAACAGCTCTGCAGAGAAGGAGCTGGGGATCTTGGTGGACAGTAAGCTGAATACAAACTAGCAGCATGCCCTGGCAGCAAAGACAGGTGTGTTAACAGGAACTCTGGCTACGTGCTAGTGGGTCTAGGGAAGACATTATCCCCATTTATTCAGCACTTGTTAGACAACATCTAGAATGCTGTGCCTGGTTTTGCCTCTTATTATCAATAAACTAGAGTGAGCTCAGCAGAAAGCTTACAAGACAGACAAGGCTGGAGCACTTGTCCTGTGAAGAAAGGCTGAAGGAACTGATCTTCTTCAGCCTGGAGAAGAGAAGTCTTATGGGAGACCTAGTGGCAGCCTACCCATACCTACACAGGGTTCATCAGTGATATGGAGCTAGGCTCTTCACAGTGGGGCTTGGCAGTAGGACAAGTGACATTGGGCATTAAATGCAAACAAGAGATGTTCTGATTGGATATAAGGAGAAACTTTTTCACCTCAGGTTGTTGCAGTTTACATCCTCAGATGTTTCCAAGACCAGACTGGAAAAAGCTCTGAAAAGTGTGATCTGACCTGACTGATGACCCTGTTTTGAGCAGGAGGTTGGACTAGATGACCTTCCTTCCAATCTGAAATATTGTATGTTCCTTGATTGTATTTTTATGATTGTTAGTTCGTAAAGATGTAAGGTTAATGAAACAAAATGTATAGCATTGTTCCTGGGAAAAAAAATCTCACAAACCCAGTACCACAACACACGTGAAATGGCTTGAACACTTGTGAACCAGCAATGAAAATTCTTATTCCCTACTTTTCCTTTCTGGCAGTGCTTTTCTGACATACAGAGTAGTTCAGGCTATATTCTTCTGAAGATCCCTACAGATAAGACATGCCAAGGACAGTTTTTGGCTGAATAATCAATTAGCAGGGAATCCACAGAAAAATTCTTTATGAATGATGAGACACATCTACAAAATGTCAAACATGTCTTTTTTGCTGATTCACTGAGGCCTTTTTTTGCTGATTCACAAGGCCTATTAAATGGAAATATTCTGAAATAGTCCAGAGAACACTATCCATTCCTACTGCACAGTACTGAACTACTTAGCAGAAAAATACAAATTAGAATATGCACTATCAACATTGCTAAGTATCTTTATTCAGAGACTGCATTTGCAGGTATGACCTTTGACTTGTTTCATTCCAGCTCAGCATAGCAATTTACTTTGAAGTGCTGATTTGGAGAGTTTGTTCAGCTATTTTTCAGAGTAGAAAATAAATAAAAACTTTCTCAGAAACACCTGTCAGTGACTGTACTGATTGTTAGATTGTCATTTGCTTCTCTTTCTGTTGCTTAATATTTCTAAAGAATAAACCCATTAAAACTCCATGGCAGTCACTCTGGAAGGCGTACAAATCCCATGAGTAATTTGCATTTAGACATATCTAATTAAGCAATAACATTAAACATCTGTCTAAAGGAGACTACATATTTATTGACATGCTGGTATGGCCTTTTGAAGTCCCCAAGCATTTTAGAAAAAATATATGTGTGATCTAAGGAAGTATTTTCACATGAAGTTCTTGCATTTTGAAGAAAGTTGTAATTTACTGGCCTTTTCAGGCTTATGATTAGTTGGCTCAGGAACCTATGTGTCATCATCCATTCTGTGACTGGCTCATACAAAGAGTTACTGTAGTAGTAACTGGGACTGCATGCAGACACAATGAAGATTGTGCCTACACAGTCCAAGAAGTTGACAATCTGCCACCAAAAAAGTGTCTGTAGAACAAAAAAGAGCTATGAAAAGGCCTCTTTCTTGTTTTCTAAGGGTGATAAATTTGCCATATATAAATATCTGCTTTATTAACATTGTGGTGTAGCACTTCAGAGAAAATTATTTTTGTACTTAAAGCATGATTCAGTTTCCCAAACAATCTTAAAAATATTTTAACAAGAAAAATAACATCAAAACAAGACAATAATTTGTGGAAAAATTAAAATAAAGTAAGTGAAAGTATTACAGCTGAATGGAAAAATGTTTGCAATGATGTAATCATTGATGAACAAGGGTGTCTTTGAAGGGTGCATCAGGAAAAGGTATACTTTGCCTCTTAATTTATGACAACCACAACTTCATCATTACCAAATAATAAATTATATTCTGTAATACTTTTTCTGTGACATTTTCCTTCTGAGAATTGATTCTAGCTTAATTATGGAATTCAAGTTAACTGTAGGCATCTTCTAGATCTTCTGAAGGCGTGACATTGCTGTATTACCTTGACATTGTCAGATCTTGAAATAACATTTTGGCACCCAAGCCTGATCTCATATGTTTGGAAAAATCAAAGGAAAATGTCACATTTTCACTCCCTGGAAGTGATATATAGTGATGAACAATAGCTATTACACTTTTAGGTCCCTGTTCATGTAAATCATAGATGTGTTACTAATTTTTTAGCAATGTAACAATAATACTTGCTCATTAAAATAGAAATTTTCTACCTTTCATACTCTGCAACAGTTAATAATATGCTGAGATTATGCTCAGAAACAACATCCTTGTGTGCTGGTTTTGGCTGGTATAAAGTTAATTTTCTTCATGGTACTAGTATGGAACTATGTTTTAGATTTGTGCTGAAAAGAGTATTGATAATACGGGGATGACTTAGTTAATGCTGAGCAGTGCTTACACAGACTCAGGGTCTTTTCTGCCTTTCACACCACCTCACCAGCGAGTAGGCTGGGGGTGCACAAGAAGCTTTACCTATTAAACTGTTTTTAACTCAACCCACGAGCCTTCTCACTTTTACCCTTCCAGTTCTCTCCCAGTGCTTAACTGCTGGCTGGGGTTAAACCATGACATTTTGCAGAAGGAGGAATAAAAGCCAAAAATTCTGCTATTGCTGTGTGTAATTTTGAACAGTGTAGTAATTACAAAAATTATTAAACAGAAAATTAAAGCAATAGCTAAAAGGATTGAATTTTTTTCTGGATAGACTAGAGAAGTTAGACACCTTTCCTGAATTAGCTGCAGTTCAGTTGTATCCAAATGAAAAAAAGTGAAAGCACAATAAGATTTCATGGGTTAAATTTTGTGGTGTGATGCAAAATGGAGAGGCATCATCAAGGCACCAGGTGATTTTGCTGCCATTCAGAAGAACCCCATCTGGCTGCAGAAATAAGCAGACAAGAATCTCCTGAAGTTCAGCAAAGTAAAATGCAAGTTCTGCATCTGTGGAGGAATTACCCCATGCAGCAGTACTGGCTGGGATGCTGGTAGACAACTGGAAGAAGAGCCAGGAATGTGCCCTTCTGGCAAAGGCAGCCAGCAGCACCCTCATCTGCACTAGGAAGAGTATCACCAGCAGGCTGAGGGAGGTGATCCTTCTGTATCAAGCAATGGTGAGACCCCCATCTTGAGTACGGTGTCCAGGTGTGGGCTCACCGGTACATGGACATATTGGACCAAGTCCATCAAAGGACCATGTATATCATTAAGGAACTAGGGCTTTTGACCTGTGAGAGGAAGATAAGAGAGTGAGGACTGCCTCAGGAAGAGAAGGCTCAGAGCAATCTTATCATCAATGTGTGCAAAATCCTGGTAGGAGGGAGTAAAGAAGACACAGCCAGACCCTTCTCAGTGGTAGCCAGTGAAGGGAAAAGAGACAATGGATGCAAATTAAAATACAAGAAATTCTGGTTGTACATCAACAAAAAACTACACTGGAACAGAGAGGCAGTGGAGTCTCCATCCTTGAGGAAATCCAAAACCCACTGACACTGAGCAACCTGCTTACTGAGCAACCTGCTGTACTTGACTCTGCTTTGGGAAAGGAGTTAGACAGGACAATCTTCAGAGGTCCCTTTCAAACTCAGCTAGTCTGTGATTCTGTGAAAATAGCAAGGCAGGCCAAAAAGAGTTTAATGAGCTGTACGTAAAAGGCATAAATATTTATAATAATAAACCTCTTTTCAAACACTTCAGGAGAAGGAAGCCAGACCAATACACAATTAAGTTGTAGAAAGACTGCTCAGAGAATTTTAAACCATATCAGAAAAAAATACATCTTTTGCATTCATATTGATGGTGGAAGAGTTCCTGCAAAAGAATATTCTTGAGAAACTCAGCAGAGAATATGTACAAAACTAAGGCCTTTTTAAGAAAAGGCCTTAAGAAATACACTGACTAAGTGAATGGCAACAAATCATCACTACCAAACAGTATTCACACACAAGTTCTGAAGGATTCAACAATGAAAGTGCTGAAGTATGTGCTATATCAGGGTGTCCTGGTTTCAGCTGGCATAGAGTTAGTTTTCTTCACAGTAGCTAATATGGGGCTATGTTTTGGATTTGTGCTGAAAACACTGTTGACAATGCAGAGATGTTTTAGTTGTTGCTAGGTAGTGCTTACACTAGCCAAGGACTTTTTCAGCTCCCCATGCTCTGCTGGGTGCACAAGAAGCTGGGAGGGGACACAGCAGGGACAGCTGACCCCAACTGACCAAAGGCATATTCCATACCATATGACATCACGCTCAGTATATAAAGCTGGGGGGAAGAAAAAGGAAGAGGGGGATGTTCGGAGTTATGGCATTTGTCTTCCCAAGTAACCGTTACGCATGATGGAGCCCTGCTTTCCTGGGGATGGCTGAACACCTGCCTGCCAATGGGAAGTAGGGAATGAATTCCTTGTTTTGCTTTGCTTGTGTGCGGCTTTTGCTTTACTTATTAAACTGTCTTTATCTCAACCCATGAGTTTTCTCACTTTTACTCTTCTGATTCTCTCCCCCATCCCACCGGGAGGGAGTGAGTGAATGGCTGTGTGGTGCTTAGTTGCTGACTGGGGCTAAACCATGACACAGAGAAATGTCAGCATGGTTTCTGTAAAGTAATTTCTCACAAACATATTGTTTTTTTCTAGAGGAATCAATGAGAACTTGGATAAAAGAGAATGCTTGATATAAGCTGCATGGAAAGCTTCATTGTGAGGAATGGACTGGAACATTTCAGCCTGGCACAAAAAGGGAGGGGGAACATGATGTGATAGGACTCTCTAAAATCACAAATGTTATGGTGAGTAAGGAACAACTGTTTACTCTGTCTTCCAGTAGAGTAACCACCAAATGAGGGCTGCAGTTAGCATGTTCAGAAGGGCAAGAAAAAAGGTGAAAATCCTTTACAAAACATGGCATTAAATAAGCTAAGGAACTTTGCAGCAGGAAGATGAGGATGGTACAATTCCCATGGGTTAAAAAAAACAAAGCAAGAAAATCAAGGGCAAAAAAACTCAGCAGAGGTCCACTAAACACAAACAGATACACTCCTGGCACAAGCTTTTCCTGAGATGGAAATTGTTGCAGAGTAAAAAGAGTATTTCCAGTAAGTGTCATATTTATGTTTTTGAGCTGCTATTATATTCTTCCCAAAGTACTGGTTGCTGATTGTTGTCAAATATACCAGATTTTTTGATCTGGCACAGTGCAGTCATTCTTATGGACTGGGTGCCTGTTTTTCTCACAGGTGCCTTTGGAAGTTGCCACATACGAAAAACTAGTGACAAAATCCAGACTTTGCTACCTAAAAAAGTAATATTAAACCTGAAAAGTAAAGCAAATAAATCAAATAAATTTACCCTTATGGGAAGATGAGGAGGTGAAAGGTCTTCTTGTGTCTCAGAAATACCTTCATGTTCTTGAATGCTGCCATTGCCACTGATGTCCCCTGAAGCCTGTGTAAAACCCAATCATGATAGCAAGTTCATAAAAGTCAGGGGTAAAAAGTATGATCTCCAAGGAATTGGGTACTTCAATGCAGAACAAAGCCTTTTTTTTTTTTTCAGTTGCTGAAACCTCAATGTCATTATGACGTTAACTTATTTCAGTACTTACAACATTTCATGAAAATGACCCTTCAGAAAAATAAAAGTCATGGTTAATTTTCTTACAGGTGTTATACACAAAAGAAAATGACGCTTTTTGAAAAGCCACAGTTTTAGGGGCTGTGTAGTCAAAAAGAGATTCCCACACACAGATAGTTTTAAGTATGATACTATGTTCCCAAGAAGAAATACTACATTTAGTCTCATGAAAAATGTGTAATGGTAAATGACTTCAAAATCTCTGAGGCACTGAGGATAGATAAAGTAGTGTTTGTAAGAATACTCACATAAGGATCATCATCTTCACAATGATCTTCTGTAGCCTTTGGGTCAGATTTGATTGTCAGATGTTGAATTGAGCCCTACATGAAACAACGAAAACAGTTCAAGGAAGTAATATTTTAAGCAGCATGTGTGAAGGGGGCTGGAGGGGTGGGAACTAAATCAACAAAAAATCCCAGACTTTGTTCTGATTTGCTTGGAAAATGATCTGAAGCATAACATTTTATGATTATAAACCCAGTTTAAAAATGTAAATATATTCTTACATTTTCCTTTCGCAAAATATACAAAAAATTAAAGCTGCCAGAATACGACTATCACATCCCCATGACAATACAATTGCTACATTGTATTGTTTGTGCCCCAACTGAAGAATCTAGTCCTAGATTATGTCCTAGTCTGTAAATCACTGTCTGCTTCTTCTAGTTAAGAAGTACATTGCAGCTCCAAAAACAGTATGTGAAAACCCCTAAAAATGGAGACAAAGGATGGGAAGGAAATACCAGTAAGTGATTAAGTCGGTCAGAGAGAAACCAGCTCAAAACTTTTCAAAGCAGAAAGAAAGGAGATTGATTTTCTGATAACAAATGGGTTTTTTTTCAGAGTTATAAATTATATTTCTCAGTCTAACATGCTAAAGGAGCAGTAACAATTTAGTTTTAAACATTTAAGTCTTGTTTCTTAGATTACAAAGACTTAAAGCGTTTTAAGAAACATGTTGGGGACATTTCCTTGCTATGACATCTCACAGAGTTAGGCATGATGCACATATAGGACAGAAAGATGGGTATTCAAATCAAGAGTTATCTTACCATCTTACACATGACCTGCCTCTTCCTGTTTTGCTGACTGTATATTTTGTTTCTCTGTTTTTGTATTTTCTGTAGAGAAGAGCCTGAAGAAGCTGACAGATTTAGTCTTTTTATATACACAGACACAGAACACCTCTTAGTCCACTGACTTCTCTTCAAGGAGCTAGAACGTTTACACCATGTAATGATATCTTAGTTGTGCTCTATCTGCTGGGTACTACCACAGACACACAGCAGATCTGCTCCCTCAGGGGTATAGAAAGCCTGAGTCTCTGTAAGAAAAACTGCAACAACTTTTGAAATGAGAAAAGTAGTATGCTTTGCTGTTACTTAATGCCACCAAAAAATGCAGACCCCAGATGAGGAGTAGCTACCATTCATATACACTGCTATGTCTGACTTTCCACCCACTCCTTCCTCTCTGCTGCGGTCCTCTCTCCCTGTCCTAGAAACATTGGGAAATTATAAGCAAGGGAGTACTTTTGAAGCAATTTTTTTTTGGTGGCTTCTAGAATATTTCAGAAAGGAACAAAATCTGAGAGTCTATCTTTAACGATCCTCTAATTTCTGTAGCTTCAAAGACCATGAAACTCATGCAGTTGGTGCCTCCTGAGTTTGCAAGCAATCTGAGGTAACAGCTCAGTGAACCGAACCATCCTATTTCTCTCAAAACTTAATAATGGGCAACTCAGATATTGAATAATGTCAGACTAACTGAACAGTTCACTGAAAAATTATACATGAAAGGAGGCACAACCAGACACTTAAGCAGTCTCTTGGAAGTGATGCTTTGTTTTCACAGTACGAGTGAATCACATTTGGAGAACACATTTTTCTCCTCTTGCTCTAATCTGTGGCCCTGGATGGTGAAGGAAGCAAAACAGAGAGCTCAAATGTTTCCCAAGTGTTGCTGCTAGCCAATTACTCCAACCAGGAAAGTCATGGCTAAGTCTGCCATGGTAGGGATGGTAGATGTGAGGTACTGTGATCACCCTCTGGGTTTTGTGCCTGCTGCTGCCTTCCCTGTTAAAGCTGGTTTGCAGAGTCTGGCTTCATCACTGATTCAGCTATATTTGGTTGTTGTCTGGTTTCTACTTTACTTTACAAGCACCAGGGCTAGAATTTCCTTTTGTTTCCATAAAATCTGATGATAGTTATGTCCTTTTGCATTTGGCAACCAGTGCCTTAGACACACAAATTCCCATTAGCCAGAGCAAACCAGCAACTGACATCCATTCAGAGTAATTTGCACAGTCTGCTCTGAATTGTTTCTATTTTGAGCAATCGATGTAAACAGTTCTTGTCATATAAACAGAGCTTGAGGAAGAATCAACCATTTAGTTTTTCTACCCAAAAGCAATTGTGACGTGTGATGCATGAAGAAACAAAGGCACAAGACCTAGAGTACATGTCACAATGAATAGTACTGAAGCAATCAGAATATTGGCTGAAATTTATGTACTCAATATAGCGCACAGATCAGCCTATTTCAGTAGAAATGCCTTCGAGTGTAATCCACCATGCATTCCTGTAACCATATTTGTGGATTTATTGGTGATAATTTCAGCAACTGATCATCACATATGTGTTTTCCAGGTGAGGTACCAACGTGGTCTCATTTTCTTGAATGTTTCTCATTCCTACTTACTAATCAGGCATGCCCAATACTCCAGTCATCCCATCTGTCTAAGAAAGGTAGTGCCAGCAGGCAGTTTTCCTACATATCCCTTTCCACCACTTATTTGCTGCTAATCAATATATTCCTGTAATTCCAGGTGCTTAGACTAGTCAGATAAATGATAAATGTATATTACCCTTGTTGCTTACCAGATGGAGCTCAGAACCTGCCAGTACACCTGAACTTTGGAAAGAACATATTCTTTCTTTAAAGTAAAGGATCCACTCAGTTTTGTGCTGCTGCATTACTAATTTAGGGGAAGAGATATTAATCTCATAAAATACGGTACAAGTTTTGAAGTACAAGGGAAGTACAAAAACAAGACAGGAAAAGCGTGACATTTCCCTTTCAGTTTGACAATGAGTTAATCTTACACATATGGAGAGCTTTCACATTTCTATTTGGAAGCTCAATGGCTGAGAATTCCAGTTGGGATGCAGCAGGAAGGATGCTTACACTGAAGCTAAGAAGGCTTGGGAGTCTTGTACTAGTGGTTTTGGTCCATTCTATTTTTCTAAAGCACCTGATAAGTTTCAAGTAATGTATAAATTGTAGAAATACAGCTTTATCTTCCAATTATCTTTATCTTTGATGAGATTATTCTCTTTCTGATGTTGAATGTGAAGTAAACATACCTAGCTAATAATAGTTTAAAATATTGACTTTCTACTAAGGTATTATTCTCAGAAGTTAAACAAATGGATACTCTGAAAGCTGCCCTTCATAAAAAGGCTGTATAAAGTTATGACATATTTACTTTGAAATTCCTAGTATTCAGACTGAGCATTGAGCTTAATATCTGGACCATTAATAAACTTCTGAAGTTCTAGGAACATTTGCATTTTAAGCCAGAGTTTATATATATGCACTGCCTGAACCCTAGCCAGGTATGGAAAATACAACCTATATAATTGTAACCTCATTTGGGATATAACCATTGTAAGCAGACTATCTTGGGTAGAGAGTACATGCATAAAACACTGAGGCATGTGAATTTATCGGACAGTACTTACTGTGAACTTTTCCAGTCCTGTGGCTCCTGCATTACCAACAAATATCCCAGAGCCAGATTCAAATACCAAGGCTTGAGCTGACCTTTGAAACTGAACTCTTTGATATTCTTCACAGTCCATGAACAAAGCAACATCATTTCCCTGAACAGTCACGGTAAACCTATTCCACCTGTTAGTCATCACTGGCACTTTAAATGAAGCAGCCTCTCGGGAGATATGGGAACCAGGCTCTGTGTAGTACATAATTATTCTCTGGATGCTGTCATCAACTGCTGAAAGTCTCAATCCCAGGTAAATGGTTTTCTGGAAGGCATCTGTTATTGCAAACAGCACTCCTCCACGATCACTGTTTGGTTTCACTGTAACTACGATCGCGAAATCTCTATAGAAAGGCAATGGTATTATAGCACTTGTCAATCGACCAATATTAGCATCTGGACCAAAGCTGTAAGCTGGAAACCCTCCATAGCCGGTGACAAAGTAGATGGAAGGAGGAAGAGGAACTCCTATTAACTCCGTGAGGTCAAGATGTCCTTTTGAGCCTCGTTCTGTAGAGTGTGTGAGAAAAAACCGTTATTTATTCTTGAGGTGCACAGCCCATTTAATTTAAATGATTTAAGAAAGGCCTTAAAAACTGTAATGCAGTGTTATAATAGCAGTAACATACTTGTAATACTTTAGGCCCCAGTTCAATTAGTGCTTAAACACATCTAGCTAAGTACACGTCATTCTTTGTCCTTTGACTAACTGAGGTTACTCGTATACCGAGGAAAGGCGCATGTAAACATTTGGTGAAATTGAGTGGTTACAAGTAGTTCCCGCAACATATTTTTTGCTTCAGCTGTCCGTAAACTACGGACAAAAGTGCTGAATGTGCTTGCAGAGTGGATTCAGTGAAGACTGAGCAACCTTTTGTTTTCTCAAATAAACTCAGATCCTTTATCCTCACAAACGAAGAAGACAGCAAGAGTTCTTTACAAACAGCATGACACAGTTTCACAAATACAGGATAAAAATTACAGTGGATTTGCTTTAGCCCATGCAGTTACCTACTTCTACAACAGATGTTAGATTTTATTTATGCACTTACTCTCAGATTTGTCTCCTTACTTGCACTGTGTATATTACAAATACTATTCAGCAATTGAAATTCATGAGAATTCATGAGAATATTTTTGCTGTGGCAAACACACAGAATTAAGTACCTGTGCCAAACATGCCCAGAGAGACAACTCCTTCACAATGAAGGAGCAATGACAACAGCGAAGTATCTATACCCAATTTTAACTACAGCCTTGGGAAGGCATATTCTAGCACCATACCAGAAACAGAACTTCTACCAATTTTATCCTTCTAAGAAGTAAAAACAAGCAAAAAAGATACTGTTTTTAATCATAATGAGTGATCCAGATCTGAATTTATACAGAGCTCCACTCAAATCTAAAGTCTTTCCTCCCTTTGCAATCCCCTCTAACCTTACATTTTTAGTTTCTTAATTTATATAGAAGTCTCAATTCTTCTTACTGGTGTACATTTTCACCCTTTTGAGAATATTTATGTTATGCAGAAGTAAACAAAGTGCTAGGGTATGTATTAATGTAGCTACATCATGTAAAACTATAATCACTTGTAAAGTCCAGTTCATGACCAAGTAACTGCTGGCTTTCTTAGCAGACATGAAAAGAGATCTCCATGATCCAAGAAAGTGAGATTTTTAAATTTTCTTGATCCAATGCATCCTAGCCTCTCTCTACATTCTTCTTTGCTGAAAATCTTCAGATTCTGGGTAAAAGAGAGCATGTATTTGGAATCACTGTTTTGGAGTCCCTTTCTTTATCTACCTCACACAGCAGTTCTCACATTAACTCCATCAGATAAAAAAGTAACATGGAAAACAGAGGTCTTGTGGTAGAACAGTACAGATGAGGCAAACAGTCTTGAAACCTCACTAAGAACAGATCGAATTTGTCTCATACTTCACTTCTCCACCTTCTACCACAGCAGGTGTAAATAACATGTCTGGAAGAGTATCAGTGGTGGTGAGGTACTTCTTTGTACCCGCACAGCCTATCATCCACTAGGGCTCCCACTGCTAGTACTCCCAAGGCCCTTCCTTGTGATGACATTTCTGCATTGGGAAAGTTCCTTAAGGTGATGTTTCCAGACAGCATTAAGCAAAGTTAGCTTGCTTAATGGTCACTTAATTTCCAACACAACACGGGGAGAACTGATATCACCTATGGTAGTCTAACACTGCAGGCATTTACAGGGGACAGAACCTAAAACCAGCCCATCTTCTTATAAGTACATTAGGGACAACAGACATAAGTCAGTCCCCAGATTTGTTTTTTGAACAAGTATTTACAGAAGCTGAAAACAATTTACAGAAGCTGAAAACAAGCTCCCAGTCTGCCTAAAGGTAAACAGTGATGAGACACATGGAGCTGACTTCTGGCTCAGCCTACCTGTCAAAGACCAAGTCATCCTCAGGTTCTGATGCATTTCACCCTGAGATGACCTGCATTTTACCAGCAGCCCATCATGGGATGAGCTGAAGTTTCCTGGTTACATATAAAACCATGGGATATACACATGTAATTACAAACAATTTTTGCTTCAGAACTTGTAACACCTGATTTCCTAGGATCTGTTTCCTGCATCATTATTTTCATTTCAGCTCAGTACATCCTGCCAACCTGGAATACCTCAAGTTCTTCCTCATATGTATAGGACCTATTTCTGCTATTTCTGTAGCACTCCTCCATCCCTCCCCTGCCCCAGTATCTGCTAAAGCTGCATGTGTTTGTATTAGCTGGCCAGTTCAGGCATGATAATTGGCCATCAAGAAGGCAAAATTGGATAATTAACCTCACAACTCTCACCATAGCTTTTTCTCATTAAGATACTAATGAGCCACTCCCACATCATGAGGTTGGGGGTTTCAAGAATATAACAGGATGGGTGCCCATTTGCTGCTCACATGGATAGTTCTCTATTACGGGGAAGGTAATGGGATGAAGTTAAACTGAGAAAATATCTTAACATGAGGAAAATTTTACTGACAATGCCACCTTTTTGCCTACAGTCTAATCCCTTAAGGGAGACAGTGACCTTCCCCTAGGTTGGCAATTTGAAACAAAACTGTACAAGACAATTAAAAATTACTGTAGAGAATAATTTCAAAGTTATTGGTTATAACATGATTTTTAATCTCTGTTCCATGATTTGTAAGCATTCCCAAGTCCTTCATAATGTATATATTTGTGCAGTGTAGATTGATGAAGTAGCTTTCAATTTTTAAACTCACTCAATTACCAAAATTGTAATAGCTATGTAGGCTGAATAAATCCAAATGCAATAGTGATGGAAAAGGTATGACAGTCCACCTGAATACTACAAACAGAGTAAACTGAAAAATTTTGCTTAAAATACCTGATTAAATTCAGGCAAAGTAATGAATCTTGCACTTTGCTCTGAAACCTGGCTAGCAGGTTCTGATGAAGAGCTAGAGAGAGATTCTTCAGCTGAAATATACTTTTGTTATTCATTAATGATACGCAGTACCATCCTGGGCTATGTGTTGCAAAGTGGTTTCAATTGTCCTACTAGTTTAGCAAAGAACTGGTAAAATGTTATCCTGGTGCCAGAGACATTATAGTCCAGTTGAAATAAATTCTAATCTATCATCTTCTCTGTACTTTAGCTTTGGCACTTACTTGCTAAGGGAACTCTAACTGGAAAAAGTCTGATGTGCTCCATACAGAAATGATTTCCCTTACATATTTTTAGAAAGTATAGAAGCTATGCTTAGAACCAGAAAAACTATCTCCTTATCCAGAAACTATTTCCCTTAGGGACTATTAAATGCTTTGCCTGATAGATTTCGCCCCTTCCTAATAGTTTGAAAAGTGCACTTTTTTTTTTTTTTCTGGCCAAAGCTAATGATTTTTTGATTGTGAATCTAATATTGAATCATGTTTTATATTCACACATACATACTCATAAAGGAACCTAAACTACAAATAAAATCCATAAGCTATTACTCAAGAGGGAAAAGGTAAGGAAAATAGTGAGCTTGAAGGAGAATTTAGCATGTGTACGCAGATACCAAACCTACTTCCAAAGAGCCATGGGAAACGTGGCCTAGAAAGCAGATGGAGAATACCTAAAGTGGCCAGCAATCAGCTTATCAGACTTGGATAGCAGGGTACATCCCAGAAGCAAGTCTGGTGAATAGAACTGTAGTTTCCCACTTCCCATTCTCAAAGGAAGATTTGGCAAATGCAAAAAAGCCTGTTAATTCTCCCCACACCACATGTGGAGCTGCAGTCTAGCTGCAGTCTCCTAGTCACGTAACAAATAGTAACATACAGAGCCCAAAACGCTAGCTCTTTTAGCAGAGACTCTGAGGCAAGTGAAACATATTTGCAAAAGGTGGCAGCAAAAGACAGTAAAGAAGAATCAGGATTTTCATCCGAGTAAAACGAGTCAGAAGGCTCAGCAAACATCTGAACTTCAGTGAGACTGGGGTAGAAGCTTGCACCTATCCACTACGGAAAAGCAAAACAAGAAGCTTCTATCCAAATTCTGTACTTACAGCTCATCCCCAACTCTTAATGGATTTATCAGTACCTACAGTTACAGTTAAGAGCAGAATATGGACTTACAGCCACAGGTTTTATTCCCATTTATTTATCTCTGATAAATTAATGTCCCCCTGCTGCAGTTATGTTAATATAAGAGGCATAAAAATGTCCTATTTTCCCCTTAAATCAATAGGTAAATGCTATGTTATTTCAAGTACCTTTAAGCTAGCAGAGCACTATGTTGCACCAGTATAATTTTGTTTCAAACATGTGTTGCTACTAAGCCACTAGGTACCAGGGAACATCCAAAAATCATCCCATTTATGTCCGTGTTTCCTAGACCTGGGGCCCTGGAAGGTGTGGTACAGAAGCAGCTTTAATATTAGCTATATTTTACCTCAAAAAAGAAAGTAGTAGAATACCATAAATTGGGATGGTATTGTTACAATGCTAGAGTTATGAGACTTTACATTTATTACCATTTGTTACTGTACGTTATAGTTGGAATTGTTATAGAACTTGCAGATACCCAGAGATTCCCACTGAGTAGCTTCAGGAACCAGTTGAGAAGTATAACTGTGTTGTAAAAATCATCCTGTAAATCAATATATGGATGGTTTCAAGACTGCAGATGATAATAGTAGAGGGGTTTTTTCTTTTAATTATATTTTTTGCATGTAATTACCTCACCGCTTCACTACTGAAAATAGCGTAACCGTAAAAACAACAAGCCACCATTTTGGCATTGGAAGATACCTGGTTTTCCTATCGTGTCTTTAGCACAGCAGTCAATAATAGTGGAACATCATGAAGCTCAAAATGGACTGGAAGAAAAAGGCAAAGCTCTTTAGAAACAGGTAGGAGTAGAAGGGTTTACTCATTAGACAGAAAAAGAAGCCAGAAAGAAATATGATGTTGACAGTAGAAGGCCAGCAGTTGAAGAAGTTCCTAAAACCAGCATTACCAATTGTCCTGGTTTTGGCTGGGATAGATTTAATTTTCTTTGTAGTAGCTAGTGTGGGACTATGTTTTGGATTTGTGCTAAAAACAGTGTTGATAATGCAGAGATCTTTTAGTTCTTGCTAGGTAGTGCTTACACTAGTCAAGGACTTTTTCAGCTTCACATGCTCTGCCAGGTGCACAAGAATCTGGGAGGGGACACAGCTGGGACAGCTGACCCCAACTGACCTGACCAAAGGGATATTCCATAATATATCATATGACGTCATGCCCAGTATATTAACTGGGGGAGTTGGCTGGGGGGGCAGCGATCGCGGCTTGGGGACCAGCGGCGTCGGTCGGCAGGTGGTGAGTGGTTGCAGCACTTGTTATTTGGTTGGTTCCCCCCGCCCCGAGGTTTCACCTCTCTCTCTCTCTCTCATGATTTTCCTTTTCATTATATTATTATTGTTGTTATTGTTATTACTATTACTGATTTATTTTAATTATTAAACTCTTCTTATCTCAACCCACAAATTTTCTTGCTTTTGCTCTTCTGATTCTCTCCCCCATCCCACCGGGGTGGGGGGAGTGAGCGAGTGGCTGCATGGTGCTTAGTTGGTGACTGGGGCTAAACCACGACACTGGTATAGAAATGGCATTCATGGAAACCATTTTGAAACTGCAGCTGTGAAATGACAGATATTGTGACTTAAGCCCTTGTGCTTATCTGACCCCAAATGGCACTACTTAATTTCTCCAGATCATTGTCAGGTATTTGTAGCGCAAGAGAAACATATCTCACCTTCATCCCACATGAATGAGGCAGGGTGGAATATCAAACCTGTGGGATCCAAAATACACTTCCACTGCTCACAAGGGGTGAAGTACAGAGGAAAGAAAAAACTCTGCTTGGGGGTCTATTAATTTGCTTTAAATGTTTAAGTACAAAACCAGTATTTATGTCTTATAAATGGGAATGGAGGCAGAGGCAGAGAAAGGCCCAGATTTATTATATCCATCTGTAACTTTTAGGTTAGGAGCCTTCCTTCAGTTGCATTAGTTGCCTTTACAGAAAGAGTGTGGAGAGTAACCAGTGACACCAAAAGGCAATTTGCTCCAACCTAACAGCTTCTGGAGGCATGTCACTCTCTCATAATCTAGACGCACAGATTTGTCTCTTACCTTTAAAGGAAATGGTCCTGAGTTCAAGTACATGGATGCAGATGAAGGACATATCCAAGGGTCAGTCTGTATCTATATATCTGTATCTATCTATATAATTGAGAACAGTAGCAAAGATCCCTGAATCATTGAAAGAACACAGACGCAGAAAAAATGTCTGGTCAGTTTAGGTGGGGCACAGAGCCTTGCTGGATTTACAGTTTCTGAAACCCAGGGGATGCTCTCTGGACTGTGCACATGCATGGCCTCATACAGCCTGCTTCCTCTTTATGCTTTCCCATGTCGAGCAGGGTAGACCCAATGCTGGGCCTGATCCAAAACCATTGGCTCATCAGGCCTCATCAGACCAATGTCAGTCCACTGAAATTAGTGGAAAGACTCCTTGTGAACCTAGCAGGCTTTGCATCAGACTAATAGTGTCTTTATCACTGGATCTGTGTACTTGTTTACCCATTTTTAACAAGTGCAGGTGAAGTGACATAAGCCTTGTGATAAGTGTATGCAACTCCATTACCATGACTGAATTTGTCTGCCTTTTTTTTTTAAAATGCTATCAGGAACTTAAAGGTGTATATTAAAAGCTATTTTAGAAACACAGCTAGAATCTGGACCTTTCTTACAATAGTAATTATAAATCTTAGATCTCCTGACACCTGGAGTAGAGTGTTTGTATTTCCTGTTGTCTAACAGAGCCCTTATAAAACATGGAATACCCACAGCCCCTGTTTCTAGCTAAAACACTGCACTTCCACACAACCTAATTTCTAAGCTGGTATAAAGTATACTAGCATTCAGGCTTTAGGAAACCTATTACAAGAGAGTCAAAGGCTACAGGCTTAACAATAAGGACACTGTTTGTCAGTATACTTTTATGCTTGGTTTCACCACTAGAAAATATATCAGAAGCAGAATTCAAAGGCAAGGCTGTCATCCCTGACATAGACAGAATTACCCGTCTTAGCCCCATTTTAAAACATACAGTTCCAAAGGCCCAAGTCTGAAAAAAAGAAAAGAAATATTGATGTCAAGTCCTTTGTGGAAAAGAAAATGATTAGCACTGTATGGTGAGACCAACCCATGTTGCACTACTGCAAAATAAACATACTGCTGTTCTCTTCCATGCTGTAAGCAGATGCTTGAGCTGGACTATCTCAACTACATGAATGCAAAGACTGAAGTTGCGCATAAAAGGCTGTCATATTTGGACCCAAGCACTTAATTTTTAGTAGTAACATTTGTTCCGCTGATATTTTAAGGATTGTCATATTTATTTCATCCATCATGTTTTTAGCTAGAAATGCCTTTTACCATGATTATTCAGGTACATTAGCTGCCACATTTAGCCAAATTCTGCTCCAGGTTAAGGAACCTTGACAGGTGCATCAAAGAGTCAGAATAACATGCTCAAGCAGATGCTATTCGCTAAATGTAAGCCAACCACTCTGTACCTAAAATCATGGCAGCTGTTTTTAACTCAGTCAAGGGAAGGCTTGGATGGCTCCAGAGCTCTGGGGATGGCATTGGCGTGGGTGCTGGCTTTTGAATGAAATTATTACTTTCCCTTTCTTTTTGATATATAACTTAAGTTCACCTAGTGTTTCCCCCTGTTCCTCTTCAGACACTCTTTTATCAGAGGTGCTGTCCATAATCATGTTCCATGCTTGTAAAAGAGCATTTGCTCCATGGTGGTTGGATTTAAATCCTGTGAAAGAATGCCTTCTGTCACTGCTGTTCACTGCTGCATGAGCCTTGCTGGTAGCTCCTTTTCATGTTCTTTTAAGGCAATGGGAAAAAAGCAATCATCTGCAAAGCCTTTCAAAACCAGACCAGTCTCAGAGCAACTAATGTCAGGCACTTCTGTGTCTATAAACTTCAGCCAAGATGACCTCGCTTCTCTCTCCTCTTCCAATCCAAATAATCATAAACCTAGGTTGTAACCTCCCTTTCCAGCAGGGTAAATAAACCATCTCTGTCTCAATGCCGCAGTGCACAGCCTATGTTGTCTCTACTCTGCATTCAAAGAAATGCTGTAAATGTAATAGAACAATATTTTATAATGGATGCAGTTGTGAGGTGCAATAAGAAAATTTTTTCTCCTCTGCTGCCAAAGTGTATTGCAGTTAGCGAAAAATATTTATAGCAATAACATAAAATAGAGAAGGATTTTCACATCTACAAAATAAAACTTAATTAAGTACTGCAAAGGGAAAAATAAGGGAAATATTTTAACACAGTCCCAGATGTGCTACATGAAATAGAAGAGGCTAGTGTCATTGCTGCTCTCAGGAAAAACAGCATTTGCTCTGCTTACCCAGCTTGAACACATTTCCAGCTGCCATTGATACACTGTTGGAAAACATGGATAGAATATATTGGTATTAAAGGCTGGGGCATTTTCTTCCAGATGCCTAATGAAACCTCAGAAGCTCTTTTTAGTGGTGTTGCACACCCAAAAGTAAGGCCGCAGTCAGTAGGCTGTGGTACTTACTGACACGCAAAATCAGGCCCCTCATTCTTTTGTGCAAGTTTTCCAACGCTTTCTGCCAGCTTCTGCTTTTCCATCATTATCATTCTGCCCTCTACTGGATAAAAATGTATGTAGTTTGCAGACCTAAATACCATTGATTAAATATGCACTATATTACACATAATAGTCTTTCCTTTTTTCCATCTTATCTAGTTTGAGAAACTTTATGCTTGCAAACGAATAAATAAAAAATTTTGTCTTCCATACAAGCCATTTTTTCAGTTTTTCTGATCTAATACTGGACTATTTTCTTACTGTTTTGCTCACTGCTTTTCTCAAAGATCTTCCATAAACATTTTTGTGCACATGGCTTTTTGTGTATAAAACCAAGGCCTTTTAATGCGTACTTTTACTCAATGAACTGTACATCTTTAATGACAAAATTCTGTGTTTAAAATACATCTGTTTCTTTGAGCCACAGCAGCGTAGAATATCCAATATAGCACAGACATTAAATAGTTATTGTCTTTCTTTCCTCAGAAACAGATGAGAGACAAAACTGGGAAATATTTAGCAATTCAACTACAGTGGTGTGGCAAAGCTGCTAACCAAAAGGTCAATAGACTGAAAACCATCCATTGTCTGCTGCATGATCTAGGGCAACCTTATGGCCTGGGCTATATTTAAGGTCAAACAATCACAGTGAACCACCTATTTTAAAATAATGAACTGTGTGTGCGTGTGTGTAGGCATATAGGTGACTGTAAAGAAAAAGAAAGAACTTATGGACCTGGTATATCCCCAAAGGATTAGCACAAGCAAAGGGAATCATCTTTGAAGGGATACCTTTCACAGGTAACTAAATGGCTCAACAGGCCTCATAAGCAGAATGTCAACCAGGCATGGAAGGAGTATAGCAAGTACAGGGAAAAGTGTCAGGGAGCTGGAAGGTCAGAAGGAGAAACAGGACCCTGATTTCCATGTGCACTAGTGCAAAAAGCAAAGGCAAATTAATAAAGATGCCCTTCCTGGAAAAAGAAGATTTCTGGACTTGCAGGAATACTCCACCATAAAAAGACCTTCAACCAAACACATGCCCTGCCCCTGCCCTCACAACAACTTGCCTTCTAAACATTGCAAAATATTTACCGTGAATTTAGAAGCCTGCAAGGGCATCACAGCAGAGCACAAGCAGTCAGGAGACTTCTGCAGTGCATTAATGACAGCCTCCCAGTAAAGGTTATCATGGAGCCAATGAGGGGATGCTAACACTTACAATCGAGGAGGAAGTGGGGGATGTGAAAGTTGGGGGCAGCCTTTGCTGTAGTGATCATAAGATGATGTTCATAATATGATCTTCCCAGGATCCTGAGAAGATGGAAGAAGGCAAACAGTAGCATTACAGCCCTGGACCCCTGAGTGGCTGACTCCAGTTGACCCTGCTTTGAGCAGGGGCATTTGACTGGATGATCTCCAGAGGTCACTTTCAACCTCAATGATTCTTTCATTCTATGAGTCTAAGCACATTTATAATGCCATAGTAATAGTTTCACTGTCATCTGAAAGGAGAATTTTGAAGCAACATGCTTTTATAGTATTCACACCAGAATTCAAGCAACCAAAGAGAGACAGTTCTTTAGCATTGTCACAAGCATGTAGCAGATCTATACCTGACTGCACAAACAATTTCTCTAAATACAAAGTAGGGCTTTTTTCTATTTATTTGTGCCAGAATTGCTATTTGTCAGCATCTGTTTTAACAGAGATACAGATGTATTTCTGAAAGTGGAGCGACAGGAGTCCTCCATGCTTCTTTTCAGTAGAAGTAGTCATATGAAAACTATACTATAATATATATGGCAGGTTCAGTTTTGACTTCAGGATGAACTTGTTTGTTAGAGGGTGGAGCAGCGCTGGCACAGCTTGCTCAAAGAGGCTGTGGAATCTTTTCCCTGGAGTTTTTCAGGAATTGGCTAGGCAAATCCATACTCTTAGTGCTGGTGATAGTCCTGCTTTGAAGAGGAGGAGGGATCAGATAACCTCCAGAAGTTCCTTCTAAATGACATTTCTTTGATGAAAAATAGACTTCTTGGCTATCATAATGGTGTAGTAGTGTAAATACTCTGGATAAATGGTTGATCATTTCTATGTACCCTGTCAGATTACACTTACGGAGAATACAGTCATTTCTCTATTCTATTTTGGAATACTAAGAACAGTGGAAGTCTAAAACTGTCTTTCAGAAATCCGATTGATCTTTTTTAACTTGTGCCAACTTCCAGTATTTGGGACTATTGATTCTTTACCCACTCTCAATACTTCAGGGAGGTTGATCAGTGGCTTTAGCAACAGGCATCCACAGATGTTTTCAGCTTGGCTGTTACATCAAGAGTTACCATTTGAATTATTTCCTCTCTAATTTTTATCTTCTTAACTGACTTCATGCTTTGAGCTGGTGGAGTGCATAAACTCTCGGACTGAATCACTCTGCCTTTCTCCAGCCCTTGAGCGATAGATGGGAAAGAAACAAAACTTCCTTTTCTCCATTGCCTGATTGCATTTAGATGACATTTGTTGCTGGACAGTTGGAAGCCATGCATCATGGGTCATCTCTGTGTGTAACTAGTAGTAGTTACTTGTAACAAGAGTAGTACTCATGTACTACTCAGCCAAGTAGCCAGATCAGATAGCAGATGTACTAAAAAACTCCAAATGTCTGACCCATGGTTCCTCTGCTACTAAGCAGCATTTACAATTACAGCAGCATAATGTAAAGCTAACCTCTCTCATTGCAGTGTAATGCAATTCATGTTTCTTTGTGTCCAATGCTGACACTCAGCAGATCACAATAAGTAGCCTTTTTTGCTGGATGTTGAATCAAATTACTAGATCTGACCTGATCAGGTTATCTGTAGAAAATTATACCAAGTTCTCCATGAACATGAGATAGATGTGTAGTGTTGTCTCTTTCTGAAACACCTGGTTGTGGGAGGAATGGTTCAAAACTGGGCGGTGACAGGGGTATTTTCAAGATAAAGACTGCATGACCGGGCTTCACTGAATTAAAAGACATTCTCAAGGCCATACGTTCAGCCATAATCCTGGCTAAGGTACTTGGACAAACAGCAGCAACAGCAGGAGGGAAGGAGAGAAGGAAGATTAGCTGGAAGAGAGGCACAAAGTTGTGCGGTGTTATGCTGGTATCTGTGTCAGGAAGAATATGGAAATAGGCTGGATGGAAGGGAACAGAGACCTGGAGGGAATCAGAGAGACCAATGCAGCAGAACTTGAACTGCTGAAGGGTGGTTGGAGACTCGGAAGGGACAGGGCTTGAGATAAGCAGGAGCTCATCTGAGGTGCTCATCTGAAAAGGAATTCAGCACAAGGTGGTGGAACAAAACCTTATACAAAAGTATAAGTTTGAGCAGCTTTACTCTTTCTTTAGCAGTACAGAATGCTATCCCAACTACTTTCCTGTGACGAAGTGAAGTGGGTTTTGGCAGTTGTTGCACTCAGAACGATGCAAAGCTGCTATTGCATCCAGCCTTGCTCAGGTAGGGCAGGTGTGTGTATGAGACGGAAAAAGTAGGCTTCTAGGACATCCACCCTCCTAAAGACAACTGGACAAAGTTAACCTGTATAAGAATTACAAAGTCTGTATTGAATATTGCAGATGTCCAGTAGTATGCACCTCTGGCAAGGTGGGACACTGGCTTTATGGAATGAAATTTGTGTGTGGTGTAAATATGTAAACTATGATATGGGCAATATCATTGTCAGCTTGAGGGACAAGTAGCCTTTAATGATTGCAGGACAGCAGGATTTTTTGCATTTCACCACTAGGCAGCAACACAAGACTTCATAAATCAAATTGGAGCTTTGGTTTAGGAAAGGAGAACATTGCTTATGAATCACCAGTGTCAGTGTCTGCTGTGTGCACTCTTTTACAACATCTAAGATAGCCTATGTTTTAATTTCCATTACGTTCATAATAAAACAGCTGTGAATTATCACCCTGCCCTTTTTCTTTCACAATGACCTTGGAAATCAGACAAAATACATTAAACTATGTCTGCTGTGTATTTTCATCATAAAAAATATTACATTGCTGTTCTTATTTTCTCTTTCCCTCTCTCTTTTTTTATCTTGAATTTTTAGAGACAAAATTCTTGCAAGGCCATGACCAACACCCTCATTGCCAAAATATGTATTTCTAGACAGTTCTTTTTTAAAGTACTGGGAGAGATGTCTGACACTTTCCTAGATTTAACAGTGGTACATGCCAGCAGAGAGTCTCTGCCCAAATGTGGAAAAACGGACACCTATTTAAAGACACTGACATAGTCTGGCACACTGACCTGGATATAAATTCTCATCCCATATAAAGAGATTTAATGGGAAGCCAGGACAGAAAACACTTAATCAGCAGCTCCTGCAGTTGCTCCTGCTGTCTTTCCTAGCCCCCATCTTCACTATAAGGTTCTGTCCCTGGATACGAGTAGATGGGAATTGTGGGTTACAATTTGCTTTATAAGACTTCACCCAGAAATGTTCCTTCCCTGCTCACACCTACCACACCATACCTCTTAGCTCAATCAAATAATCTGAAACACTACCATCTCCCTATATTTCCTATGAGTAATTTAGCACACCTTTCCACTTTTCCTCTGACACTGTGAATGACCCAGGATTCTCTCTTCTGTCAGAAAATCCTGCTCTGGACCATCATTTGCATAGTCAGTGCTGCTGTAAGAAGACAGATGTCATGCTCCCAGCTCATATCACTTTTGCGTCATCTGTTCCATCACAGCATTAAGAACCAGAGTCTGTATGTAGAGAGAGGCTTGCCTTAAGGCCAAATTTGTATGCTGTGTGCAGTTTGATCTTGCAAGCAGAGCCTCAAGTCTACCCAAGAACACCCAAGGGCAAGCATTATCCCAAATATAGCTGGAAAGGCTGCCTGCAGGGAGTCTTTGAGTGGGACATGGGAGAAACAAATAGCTGATATATTTGTGTAGCTTCTACAGTCTGGCATGGTATCTGTGTGATGGAGGCTGATACATCTATAGGATATCATCAGAGCTTTAGGCAAAGCTTTATGAGACTTTCCACTAACCTGAGACTGGAAAATCACTTAATTCCAGGTCAGGTTAGATCAGAACAGAAAAATAAAAATATTGCAATAACTGGGGTTTGGATTTTTTCGTTTTTTTTGTTGTTGAAATTAAGGGCTATGAACCTATTAAGATAATGAAAACTAAAGGACTTTTTTAATGCATTCTTGACTCTTACACAGCTCTTTGAGACCTGGTGGTCTGTATTCCTCTCTCAGATGACTAAGCTATCCATTCTTTTATGTTAAGCAACAGAAATTGGTACTTTGCACTAAAGTTTTACTTTTAAGACCTTAGGAGGACTTTTGTTGTCTTCCAGGAGCATGCCTTTCATAAATGTTCTTTGGTTTATATACCTGACATTTATTATTGCTCTTTATCCTTCTGAGTATATTCTCATATATTCGCTACACTATTAGATTTAGTAGCTAATAGAGTTGATATTATAAAGGGCCAGGATTCGGAAAAGTTGAAAAATGATTGTGAGGTAGATGATATGGGAAAAGTAAAATCTAAAAATATGTCTTGTATTGGACATTAATGTTTCTTACAGCTAAATGCTTTTATAGTATGAATGCACCAGTAAAAATGTAGAGAAAATAATCCAGCCAACGTAATCCTACTTTTTCCATCTTCCTTTTCCCAAGAATTTCATTTCCCAAGAGCTACATTACACGACATTTATATCTCAGTGTAAATCACATATGCTTTTATTATGCTCATGTTTTTTCATTTTCCCAGTGAATGCACTGAATGGATTAAATAAAATGTCTTAAAAATGTCATTTCTTGTACAAAAACTTCTAAGTTAAAATCCTGGCTAAAGTCCTCAGTGAAAGACCTTCTTGTTTTAAACTGACTCATTAGTATAAATGATCACGTCCCACAGCACACTGTTAATGGCAGCCTAGGGCTAGACAAAGATTTCACAGTCAGAAACAGTATAGGCGAGTACAATTTGCAAAAGCACACTCTGCTTCTGTGGCATATTCAGCCAGGGACCAGTAGGACCAGATCCACCGAAAGCTGTTTTAGATACACTTCTGTCAAAAAGCTTGAACCACCTTGTTTATTACATCATATTATTTCTCTATTTGTGACATTAGTTTTCTAAATGCTGACCAACTTCACCTGCCATAGCTCTCAAATTGAAACCTAAAAGGCTAAGAAAGCTGGGACAGAAATAAATGTGCTGTTCAAGGGCTACTTTTCACCACAGAAGAGATTTCTTTGAGTAGTTGTCCCCTAAAAATAGATCACAATTACTGAAACAAAAGCACTTTCATCTTGGTTACAAAGTGATGAACGGAGCTAAATCCAGTTGGAGTTGTCCCCCAGGGCTCAGTTTTAGGCCCAGTCTTATTTAATATCTTTATCAGTGGTTTAGATGAGGGGATTGAGTTCACCCTCAGCAAGTTGCAGGCGACACAAAGTTGGGCGGGAGTGTCAATCTGCTCGACGGTAGGAAGGCTATGAAGAGGGATCGGGACATGCTGGATCGATGGGCCGAGGCCAATTATATGAGGTTTAACAAGGCCAAGTGCCAGGTCCTGCACTTGGGTCACAACCCCACGCAACATTACAGGCTTGGGGAAGAGTGGCTGGAAAGCTGCCCGATGGAGAAGGACCTGGGGGAGCTGGTTGACAGCCAACTCAACATGAACCAGCAGCGTGCCCAGGAGGCCAAGAAGGCCAACAGCATCCTGGCTTGTATCAGGAATAGTGTGGCCAGCAGAAGTGGGGAAGTGATTGTCCCCCTGTACTGGGCACTGGTGAGGCCACACCTCATATACTGTGTTCAGTTTTGGGCCCCTCACTACAAGAAGGACATTGAGGTGCTGGAGTGTGTCCAGAGAAGGGCAATGAAGCTGGTGAAGGGTCTGGATAGCAGGTCTTATGATGAGCAGCTGAGGGAACTGGGGTTGCTTAGCCTGGAGAAGAGGAGGCTGAGGGGAGACCTTATTGCTCTCTACAACTCCCTGAAAGGAGGTTGTAGCGAGGTGGGTGTTGGTCTCTTCTCCCAAGTAACTAGTGATAGGACGAGAGGAAATGGCCTCGGGTTGGACCAGGGGAGGTTTAGATTGGATATTAGGAAAAATTTCTTTACCGAAAGAGTGGTCAGGCATTGGAAGATGCTGCCCAGAGAGGTGGTGGAGTCACCATCCCTAGAGGTGTTCAAAAAACGTGTAGACATGGCACTTTGGGACATGGTTTAGGAGGCATAGTGGTGTTGGGTTGATGGTTGGACTTGATGATCCTAGAGGTCTTTTCCAACCTTAATGTTTCTATGATTCCATGATTCTAAAGTCAGTTGGAGTTTTGTCAATTTCATTTAATGTTCTCCTGACACTTTAGACTAAACTTGGAAAAAACTCTGCACAGGAGTCTCTCAGCTCTTTAGGAGGGGAACCATCTGCTACAACCTGTTGTGTGTGGATAATGAGCTGGCTGGCCACTTTTGTCTTTACTCCAGTGGAAGGAAAACTCAACTGGCCACTTGAATAAGAAACTGCTGCGAGCAGCAGAATTGCTGAAGCCTCATTTTGACTATAATTTTGTCTTGTGATTGGATTCTGTTGTCAGGAAAGTGTAAGCATTCACTAAAGCTTTTCCAGCATTTAAAACATCTTATGCAAATTTGCTCATCCTCCAAACAGTCCCTCTCTTAGTGGAGACATGAATAGAGTTTCTCACCCTTACTCTGTTCCTGTTCCATGAGATTTGTAAGAACTTAATGGCCACCAGGCTTCTGTGTTTTTGTCAAATTCATGCACAGAAGCTCAGACTCAAAGCAGACTCAGAAGTTGTTGCACAGACACATGCTGCAATTATATATGCCTCATTTCCTTGTGAAACCAGGTTAAACTCAATGCATCACTGTAATATATGCCTACAGCACTTCTCTTGAATGCAAATACAGCAGGTTCTTTCTTCAGCTCAGTGGAGTAGCTGCTTTTACTACTTACAAACCACAGATTTCCCACTGTGGACCTCACACATGAACCTATGCAAAAGTAAACTAAGCAAATCCAATTTTAGCTACACGACTTCATAAACATTTTGCAAAGCACCTATTAGGGGAATTGTTATCTTCTTTAAGGAGAACATAAAAGTTTTCTTTAGAAGAAAAATGAAATAAAAAATAAGTCTTCTTGAACTTAGCATAAGATGTATTATGGCATGCTGGGTATAGATATTTCAGAATTTGCAACCCATTCATATAGATGGAGTAAATCAGTGCAGTGACTTTGCATTCACCTGGCTTCAGATGCACACACAGCCTCAGACAGTACATTATCCATGTCTCGGGGACTTTCTTCACAACCAGAAATACTAAAAGTTCAGAATAAATCCTCAGGCATAGGCCTATAATGGCCTCACTGCTAGCTCTGTCAGCTCCAAAAAGGCCAATATACTCATGACAAGTTCTACAAACAAGATTTATCATAATTTTTTCATTTTAACCCTACAGTTTTAACTGACATAATGCCATGAAACACTAATGAATGGCTGATTTTTTTCCAAAAAGGCTCCATGCAGAAAGTGACCATGCTGTGAGATGTATTTATTTCACATAGCTGAAGACCGGGTGTCTTTCCTCATAGAGTAGCTGCATTTGCAGACACACATTCCCCCCTCTCACCCCATCCTTATCTGCCCCCATCACATGACCCAAAATGCAGTCTCACACAGTGGCTTAAGAAAATTGAGAGGGCTAAGATGAACTTTTTCTCTGATTCAAAGCTACATTTCCTTTGTGTTATTTCCAAGGAAATGTGACAGGAGCAATATGACATTAGAACAGCTGCATGGATCAGATGTTTCAACAATGCAGTTCACCATTTTAATCAGACTGTGGCATGTAAAAAAGATTGACAACATTGATCACCACCTGGCAACTAAATCAGGTAGACTAGATTGTCAAGTAGATCATAATTAACAGTAAGATCACAGACTCAAAGTGAACTAGTAGATAATACATTTTCCAACTCGCTAACATTCATTTTAACAGCTCTACTTTCATATTTAATTATTGAACTAATTCTTTTGTCTCTGCAACTTATTGCCCTCAAGAGCAGATCTCCACTGCTTGTATACAATGTGGATTAATCAACAGATTATATCTAGAATAACCTAATTGTCTGTTAGATTTTATTCAGGATTTAAAGTTGTATGACCAATGGGGAAAAAATGAACTTTGTCCTTTTTTTTCACACAAAGAGTATATTATGTTTTACACGTGCATGGCCAAAAATAACTTAATTTCCTCTAGAGTATGTAAAGAATAGCAGAAGTCTTATTTTTGGTAAATATTACCTTTTTAGTTCACTCAAATGTTATTTGATTCAAGAACTGAAAAAAACCCAAAAAGATAAAAGTAGCACACAGCAGTTATTCTGAAGTCTTAATGCCTGATATACAGTTGAAAGTCTTTCCCAGATATATCCCAACTTGAAGAATATAGCTGATTTGTATCTGTATCCAATATTTATAAATCCATTTAAATTGTGTTGGCATGTTGGCTTTCTGCTTTTAAAAAGTTAGTTGACAAAAAATGTTGTATTTTTGGCTTAAATTTCAAAGGTTACTTTCTCAAGGCTATTACTGTGATGAGAAGAAGAAAAAGTAATGTCATTAGAATTTATTGCATTTTTGTTAATTCTCATTTGAAGTCAATATTCAGGAAGTCAAAAAAAAAGAAACCCACATAATAAAACAACTAACCAAAAGATTGTTGGCATGTTTTGGCTTTGATTATAGCCTTTGCTCTTTAGTTTCACTGTCTGAAAATTGTATTATAAGCCTCATTTGTATTGTAAGACACTGGTTTCACCAATTTCACTGGTGATAAGCACAGATGTGTGTCAGTAATAGCATAACTATGTTGCATAAAGTTTTATGTCTGAACTAAAACATGCACTTTGATGTGTCAGAACTTCAACAGAAGTCTTCAGGTAGTGGAAATTATACCATCATGTAGGCTAAAGGCTAAGCTTTCCAAGTTCTGAGCAGTGAGCTCTCCAGATCCTTTCAGTTGCCTGCTCTCACATCCCTTTTTTTCCACCATCAGCTGGAATCGCTTTCCTCCTCCACCATATATAGTCAAATATGACTTCATCTTTGTTCTGACTTTCTATAACAGCTTCTTGCCAAAAACACTGGACAAAGATGTGCCATCCAATGCACTGAGCTCCAGCTTCTGGAGGTATTTTTCAAACCTTAGGCTTTTTGAAAAATATTATAGGTAGTGCTGCAGCCCTATTCCCTGAGAACATACCACAACTTAATCTTATTCTGTGATATATGCTGTGCAAACTACTGCCAGACCTGCGAACAGTAATGAGCTTGTATAAGACCAACAAGCATCAAAGTCTTCAGTCTCTTGTGAATGTGTTGTCATTCTTGTCAACAAAAACGTCACAGTAATCTTCCAAACCTCTACCTCTGTCTCTCCCCTTCCCTACTTGCATTTGCACAGCTATCAAGAAAATGTAAAGTGAACAGGATCTAGATATTCACTCTCTTTTATTAGTCTTTGTAAAGAATATTAGACTTATACAGGTTTTTTTATTTTGCTTTACAAACTCTCCTACTATTTGAATAATAATACCCATGTACACTTTTCTGAGCATGCCCCAATTAGCGTGACTGCTCTGGAATCAACAGAGACAGCCTATTCTATAGGCCAACGTATTTGAGAAATAAGTATATTCCATCACTGAGTAGATTACCCTCCTTGCACATGTGTGTGCATGCATGTATATACCATGTGATTGTGAAGGGAAGATATAGCTTCAATTAAAGTCACATTTTCAGCTTGACTTCTATGTGAGAAACCTAGAAGCTGATGCATCTGGATGTAGTTTTGCTAAAATGGTTTATCCTGATAAATCCATTTATTGGAAACTCCACTGTCAAATCACAACTCATCCCTTGGAAAAATATATCTTAAAAAAAGTCCAGGTACCAGAAAATGTGATTAACAGCAGAGAAGAATGTGGAAAAATCCAAAGCTGTCTCAGTCAGTCCTCCTTCAAAGTTCATGGTTCAATAGATAAACATGGGTTGCTTAGAAAACAGAGTAGGTGCAGCTCCCTACATCACAGTTTTACAGTGGGTAGCTTCACCGATTTTTTGCTGGCATCCAGCAGGTCATAAAATTCCTGCTAACAAAAAACTCAATGTGTTCAGGTTCATCCCCTGAAAGTCGAACATTAGGACTTCTGGTGACAGTGAGCTTTGTTCTTCTTTTTACATGCTACTCTATATGCAAAATGCAGCAGTAATAAAGAACATTCAAGTAATAGCAGAACCATATTGTAATAAGCTATACCTGAAAGAGTTCTGAAAACTGAGGAGAAATTACTTTTAAATTGGTTTCTTGGTTCTCAGAAGCTCTGTAGTTGTTAGAAAAACAAAGTAGTGTAAATAATTTTCAGATGGGGTGAATTATGGTAGTTCTGCTGCATTCAGTACAACTGTGACAATTTTATATAATACAGCAGCTACCTCCAATATGCAAACTGATACTCTGCAAGTGTAGAAACATGGTTGATGATAAAACCAGACTTCATTAGTTATTTCATCACCCTCTTGATTAATCATCACTCTTTTGTTTAAATGCTAAATATGTTCCATAGAAATATAAATCACAATTTTTCATGATCATTGCAGCTGAAAGTAGAAGGTATAACCAGAACATTGAAATTTACAATACAGAGAACGAAAATACCCATTTCCCCATACCCCCCCCAAGATTTTTTCCATAAAGATTTACTTCCTTGTGAGCCAGGTCAGTTCCCAGTGGTCTATCTGGCAGCTGCATCGCTTGCTTTGGAATAACACCAAGGAACTAGCTGATACAGCCTATGGGGTCCTACGTAGGGGGGTTTTATGTTATTTTAAAGTAAGGAAAATAATCACAAAATGATTTTGGCATCTAGAATGCAACTGCAGAACTTCAGACTCAACAGGGCAAGACATTTATTTTGGATCTCACAGGATGTCTCCTGCAACTGAAATTTTGTGGTTCTGTTACATGACCGCACAGCCAAAGTCACACAGATGTTAATGTATTTGGCTACACTCTTATATCTGGTATGTGAACATCTGCAGTGACCTGAAGTGACCTAATGAATTCTGATAAGCAAGAAAATACAGATAGGTTTTCAAAAAACAGTGACTAAATATCTAGAGTTGTATCCCAGTGCAGGGGTCTGTGCCAGTCTGAAAGGGAACCAAAAGAAAGATACATATTTTGACATGGAGGACAAACAATGTTCAAAAGAAATACCCACAATACTGTCACTATTTTTATACTCCTGCCTTGCTTTGTAACTTTTGGTGGTTAATAGTAACTGCTATTAATTACTAAAAGTAATAGCTACTTAGTAATACAGTTCATGGCAACAGCCTGTTAATAACAAACAATCTACTTATGAAGCAGCATTGTCTTTTAATGGCAACATAATATATATAGTTAAAAAAGGGTGGGTGTTTTCACCGTTGTCCTTCCTTTTGTGCGTTTTCCTTGACTTCATAAACACTTTCTGCGAAAGTGGTACCCTGGCCCATTGGTTTGGTCATAGTGGCAAAGACTTCATATTGTGGCAAAGACTTCCTTTTAAGTAAAGGAAGAATGAGTTATAAAGAACCAGACAGAGCTTCTTTATATATACATACACATATCTCTCTCTATATACATACACACACACACATACATGTTTTCCACAGGAAATGTGGCTGGAGAAAAGGGAGCTTGGGTCCTGTGAAGCCTCGTGTTTAGGTAGCTATTAGAGGCAACTTCCTCAAAAGAGTGTCAAGGACCTGACACAGGACCTTATTATTATATTCTTATTTATATACATAAATACCAGAAGGGAGGGTACAAAGAGGATGGTGCCAGGCTTTTTTCAGTGGTGCCCAGTGACCAGAAAAGAGGCAATGGGCACAAACTGAAACACAGGAAACCCTCTGAGCATGACGAAACACTTTTTCACTGTGAGGGTGACTAAGCAGTGGCACAGGTATCCAGGGAGTTTGCGGAGTCTCCATTCTTGGAGATATTAAAAAAATGTCTGGACTTGATCCTGGGCAACAGGCGGTAGGTGGCCCTGGTTGAGCAAGGGAGTTGGACCGGATGACCTCCAGAGGTCCCTTCCTAGACCGTTCTGTGCTTCTGTGATTCTGTAGTTCTGTGACCAAGACACAGGATTACAACAGATGGTCAAGCCTATCTTTATGGTTCCTTCACCCTTTACATCCTTCCAGAACTCATTCTAATAGTACAATTGTAGAACAGTTGTGCAAGTGTCTTGAAAAACAAAGGGAACTGAAAACGTCCAAACACAACATTTTGCAGGAGAGGAATTTAAATTCTTGAGAGACAAAAAGGTGAAAAGGGATCCGGATAGGCCACATATTAATATATATTAAAGATAATCTATATCTGTGTCTATTAAAAAGTATGAATGAATAGATTTTAAAGTATTTGTTTTTCCCATTTTTTCTTATCCTTTCATTTCAAAATATTTTTCATAGTGAAGAGAGCCTCTGATTGACTTCCCACTTGGAAGTCCCATTTTATTTTGAACAAAACATGCCACTAAGGAGAAGTAGTCTAAAAACCAAGGACTGAATAACTCCTGCTGTTTAAACTGCCAGCCTGCTCAGGTAGTTAACCATGATAGCAGGGTGATGCACCAAAAGCCTACAAGCCTGTACTCTGCTCTCGATCAGCGCTGCTGAGATACATGTTTTTGTATATATATATATATATATATATATATATATATATATATACACACACATACATACATACATATACTCACACACAAACGTACACACTTTTTTTTAAATTGAACTTTTCCAGTTGTGACTTTATAATGATAAAAATTTTCTTTCTGGGACTACATGATCCAAAATGCACAAGTATGACAAATTCATTCAAATTATGCAACCACTCTGGAATCCCCATAAACATTAAAACAGTATGCGGTAACAGATTTTTTTTTTTCTGAACAAGGGCTGCTCAGTCTAGTTTTGAAGCAGTTGGTGAAGTGTTTGCTAACAGCAGGACCTTATGCTGCTTGATCCAGCTTTGCCTATATGGCAGCTACAGATATTCCAGACTGAAGATTAGATATTTATTGCTCATTTATTTCCTTTAAGACAAGTCTGAAATAAGCACTTAGTACCCATTTGTACTTAGTCCAGCAGTGGCACAGAATGAAAATACAAGCCTAATTGTCCAGCATGCTTACTGCACCCAAATACAACAAGCACCAAGGATATGTGGAGTGCTTCAAGTTGGAATGGTTGTGGTTTAGTCTCTTGAAGAAAAACAGATAGTGGATACAAGGCAGAGGAATAATATGCTGAAAAGTGAGCAAAAAGCACATGCCCTCCACAGACAACTGGAAAAATAACATACTTCCCTTTGGAAATGAAAATTTATCTTACTGAGGGGTCATTAACTGCTAACAGGATTGTAACATTTACTTACCACAGCCACTAATGAAATTAACTAACTGTGCCATTTTTGAGTGAAAAGGAGACTTCATATAGGCCAGAGAAAGTTAGTTCAACAGGGATTGCAAATGCCTTGTCAACTCTGATTATTTTCATGCACCCGTTTTGTCTTTAGTTTACAACAGTTTTTTAATTAGCCTTTTTTAATTCATGAAAGCAACACAACAAAACTGTTATGATACACAAGTAATTCTTTTATGAGATGAATTGATGCACATATCTCATTGTAAAATAAAACGTTAAGCCATGCCAAATGTCTTTGGATTATAATTCTGGGATAGTTTAACACTGAAATAAATTTAGATTCCAGAGTTTCTGGAATTGTATAAAAATATCATCGCCACCTAAAGTTAAGGCAGCATTTTCTAGTTTAGCTTTGTATAGACTGCCTTTACAGTCCGCCAGGAATTTTTTGTCTCCTCGCTGGTACTATAAAGACAATATGGTAGAATTGAGCCTTGAGCATTAAGTTAAAATTTGTGTATTCCTGAACTACCCATTCTAGTACTTTGATCTGGATCAGACACAGGCATACAGCAAAATTTCATCTGAACCAATGAAACATTCTGCCTGATTGATATCAAATAAATACTTTTTCATGACTGGATAGTGCACAGATGAGGTATTAATGATTATGGAACCACAATTTTTTGTAGTTCATAATTACTGAAGCAAAATACCTTTCTATAGCTTATTCCTAAAACATTTTAAAAAAAACTGTTCAAAAATCTTTGCTGTTGTTCAGCACATCTTAAAATATAGTCCCAGAACTTTATTTGAGGATTTCTCAGCCATGTTTTAATGGAATATTTCCATAAATTGGACAGCTCTTGGAAAACACACTTATTCTACTTCAAAAGATCTTGATCACATTCTCCTTTCTTGTAATACAGAAAAAGTTCTTGCATCCATCTAAACCTAGATATGCTAGTGGTTATTTAATCATGCAACTGAACAGATTGGATTTTGACAATTTTTAAGCCAGTTTGTTGACCTTCCTTTAATCCACACCTGTAAAATCATCTACTGATATCTCCCTCCTATGTTACAAACAGTTGGAAGCAGAGAAAATTATCTACTACAAACTCCATACATAAACTCTCCAGACTGACTCTTCTTTTATACATTAGAGTGTATCAGTGAAGAGTTCCTAGTCTGTAAATACTTCAGCCATTTTTTTCTATGATGGAAAATGAATACAGTAATAAAAAGATGCTTTCTGAACATCCTGAAAAGGAAAAGTAGAATATAGTATTTGGGAGGAAAAAACAACAATTACCTTTCTCATTAGTCACTCTGCATGACTCACGTAATTATTCACTTCTGTGTGAATAACTGTGATATATCCTTGTCACTTTTTGTGGTGGATGTAGAAATATTCTGATATTTGTAACTCCGACTTTAAAAACGTGTACCAGCATTTTCTGTGTAAGGGCGTAGTAAGGAAAAAGAAAAAGGTATGTGTGTTACTTCACAGCCTGTTTGTTCAATACCATAATTATCTTTAATTCAAACAAGCCTACTTCTCTGTGGAATTGCAAATCCTTCAGCCCAATCAAAGGATTGGGTCCTGACTGCTGAAATTATTCTACTTGGCTGACAGACTTTCAGTCTTTGCTTTCAACTTATTTTCTGTTGAAAACTGTGAAATATAATCAGATCCACAGAAGATTTATACATTACAAATATTACTTCATCATTTATATA
The DNA here is from genome assembly GCA_031468815.1 of Morus bassanus. NCBI lineage: Eukaryota > Metazoa > Chordata > Aves > Suliformes > Sulidae > Morus > Morus bassanus. The sequence goes on along the minus strand of CM062567.1, from coordinate 64,083,556 downwards.
TTGATGTTCTAGGAATATTTCCAGAGTTCACTCTCTTCAGATAACTAAACATGCTCCACTACAGAAAAGAAACAATGCTTTATGGAACACATGTAGTTTCAACTTTTGGAAATTTAGAACTAGGGAAAGGTAAATTGAAACTACATTTGAATACTTGTCACATTTTTCTGCCTAATTTCCAAGAGGATCCCAAGCTCCGAGAGGAAGCAGATTAATTGTATGCCTAAACATGATCCTTCCCCACTTTTTTCTTCATGTCTTTGTAATTTCATCATACATATTTATGACAGTCATGCTCCTGACAAGCAGTTTTAAAATTCCCTTCTAAGTCTTCATTTTAAAGGTGAAAATGAATGGGAATTTATAGCTTAGTTTCTGAATCAAATTCACTTACGACAAAATGTGTTTTAGCCCTCAAAATGAAGCCCAGCAAAGTACCATCTGCTAAATGTATCATCTAAATGCTAAATGCCTCAGTCAGCATCATATCTAAAACATGATTACAAAATAAAAGGATTTTTTTCAAAGCACACACTGCTTCACTGTTTTCTTTATATGGACTTCTGTAGTGGCTACCTTTCCTGTTCTACAGTTTCCTACATTCTGTAGGAATTTCTTTCATTCCATACATTGATCAATGGAGTTACTGTTTGAATTACAGCAGTCTGGATTCACAGTTTGTGAAAGATGTTTTTCTAGGTGCAGATCTTTAAAAAAAAAAAACAGCTGCTGCCATGTTTCAACAATTTTTTTGTGCAGCTCCACTTCATTTGTCCCCAGCATGCTAAGGGTTATGAGAGGCCATAAGGAGTGAAACTATTTATTTTAGAATCACATTTAATAACTCTCACATTTTTAAGCATAGATTTTGCAAACCATATTTAGAACTGAGAGCAGTCAGAATTCTGTGCTTATTTAATATACTCTCCAGACATGCATTTCACAATGAATCATTTTCTAATGCCAGTGAAATGAGTACATAATGTAGGAATATCTGATTAAAGCATAATTTAAAAAAGTAGCCCCTTAAAATAGTTACTTTATTTATGTATCTAAAACATAAGTTTTCATTCCTTTCTCATCAGTGCTCACACCAGAACTACTGAAGATAGGATGAGGAAAAACTTCTTTACTTTGAGGGTGGTGGAGCACCGGAACAGGCTGCTCAGAGGGGTTGTGGAGTCTCCTTCTCTGGATATATTCAAAACTCGCCTGGATGCGGTCCTGTGCACCCTGCTGTAGGTGTACCTGCTCAAGCAGAGGGGTTGGACGAGATGATCTCCAGAGGTCTCTTCCAACCCCTACCATTCTGTGATTCTGTGATTCTGTGATAATAAAACCAGACAGAGCTCTTGCTTCTTCCTTGGCCATACATTACATACCCTTCTAGCTACAGACTCCAGTGACTGGAATCCAGTGTTATATCAGGGCAGAACTGAGTAACAGAGTACACAGAAGACAATGACATTGCCAGTGTTGCTTGCAGGATCATTTTCCCAAGAACCATTATGTTTTGCTTTCAGTTGCCAGGCTATGGGCAATGCCATGTATATCAACCAGTTAGAAGTGTTAAAAGATTTATCTCCAAGGAGGTACATCACATCTAGGAAGTCCAAGGCTAACCAGACAAAGCCAAAACTGATCTGATCTAGTAATGGTCATGACCCATTTCAGTGGGAAATTGGAACAGGCAATCTTCAGAGTTCCTTTCCTTCCAGTCTGCATTTCCATGGTTTTGCTTTAAAGGAGGATAATCATCTTTTGTAGCTGTCATTACTCACTGATACGTTACTGTGAATATTATTGGCATTAGAAAGATGACTAGGAGGTAACAAGTCTCCTCTGAGAACTTCAAGGCCACATTGTCCAAACTTTTATGCACCCGCTTGAAGTCAAGAACCTGTTCCATGGATTTCCTAAGGAAGTAATATGCCTTTAGAAAAATCTTGGAGGAGTAGAAGAGTGGTAGACAGCATTTCTTTTGAAGAAGACACTTTAAAAAAAGGTCTAGAGAAAAGTACATGAGGGTGAGAGGGAGGTTTAAGCAGCAAATGCTAGGAAAACAGGGTGAATAGTAATTGCAGTAAAATAGAAACATGGAAGATGTCTCAGGCTCCTGGAATGCTATGAAAATCCCTGCCATTAATTTTATGGTAAATATCAATACTACTAACACCTAAATGTTCATACAGCTTTGCTTGCCAGGCATTTTCCATCCTACTAATTTTTATGGGCACAATCCTGGGAAGTTTGGAAGAACTGCTTCCCAATTTCTGCTTCTATCAGTTTCAGGAGATATTGGACATTTTAAAGCCTCTTCTCAAGATATCAGTAGGCTGCGGGATGGTGTTTTTTTAGACTCTGATTCTGAATGGCACTTAGAGATGTGCCTTTCAGGACATGTCATGCCACTCATGTGAGTACTTATGTTTCTGAAAGCAGGGACATGCTGAAATACTCTCCTGAACTGTGACTGTGCTATCTTCTTATTTATAATTATCTCATTATTAGCAAAGTAATGTGAAATTTCCAAAACAGATCCCTGACAATCAAAACTAATGGTGTAGTTAAAAGGCTGAATATCTCGGTGCTTTTAAGAAAATTATAAAGCTTTCCTCTGTTATATGGTGATATCCTCATTGTTCCTCCCAACAGACATTTTAATTTTCTGGCTAAATTTATGTTGGATTCACATCTCATTGAAACTTCACATAGCTTTAGCAAAAGACTCCTACACAATATCAATATCAAAAGGCTAACAGAAGTCCTACTGATAGGTAGCATTAAATCCCGCAAAAGTAAAGCTAATCACTAAAGGATTATTTGTGTAAAAGGGAAAGACAAAGCACCTTTGTGTGAAGAGTTAATAAAACAGATGTTTCTTAGACACAGACAGGTTTGTCCAGCTCTGTGATACAGGGTAATAGTGGGCCTATCTGTTACTCTGTTTTTTACAGAACTGATTTATCAAGTCCTTGTATATTCTTTGACTGACTACAATCAGTAGGAAATCAGACTTTTACATTGTCACTGATCATATACGCTATGGAATGGATCATATAATGAAAAATATTTTCCATGCAGCAGGGAGGTGTTTTTGATAATTAATATGCTTGATATGGCTGTAAATACTAACAGCTCTCTAAGTGATATAGTCCAGAACACTTTGCAGAAGCAAATCATGACAGACACTAATAGCATTTATGTTAGCCTTTCTTTCACAAATAGCATTATTCTAGAAGGACTGTGGAGTAAAATTTTTCCTTTATTTTAACTGTAATGTTTGTAGGAGGCAGCTCTCCTACGTTAGCTTTACTAAATGATATGGGGTTTTTGCTGGTATACAAGATACATGAGAAATAATCTTGGAGAAATACAATCTCAAAAGCCGCAGAATAGTTATTCCTCTGTCACCTGTAACAGAGAACAAAAATGAGCACATGACAAAGCAAATACTTTGCAAAAGGTTCCCAAGAACTCTAAAAGTTTGAGTCCTTGCAACAGGGAGAATGTGGAGGGAGAAAAAAATAAAAAATGAGCTAAATGTTACAGAAAGAAATTTTATAATACATCCTTAAGCTAGCAACTCCCAGAAGTCCTGCAAAATCTTGCTGAAAACATTGCAAAGTATTATTCCAAGCAAGTCTTGGTATTATAATAGTCAGACTACTTTTGCATTTTAAACATATGTTGTTGTTTTTAAAAAGGAAACAGTGAGCCTAGCAAATGTATTGCAAACTACTCGGCAACAGTTTAGCTTCTTGAGATAAATCAGACTGCATGTCAGCACCCATCCCTGAGGTACTGGGATTTACTATGGCATTTACCATATTGCAAGGAAAGAGGCAGTGGCTCTGTGAGACGGTGCTTGACATCTGACTGCAGTATTTTTTTTTTTCTTTAATACTGCTTAGTGGCAGTATATTATAGAATCATGGAATGGTTTGGGTTGGAAGGTACCTTAAAGGTCATCTAGTTCCACCCCCCACCATGGGCAGGGACACCTTCCACTAGATCAAGTTGCTCAATGCCCCATTCAACCTGGCCTTGAACACTTCCAGGGATGGGGCATCCACTGTTTCTCTGGGCAACATATTCCAGTGCCTCACCACCCTCACAGTAAAGAATTACTTCCTAATATCTAATCTAAGTCTACCCTTTTTCAGTTTAAAACCATTACCCCTCATCCTATCACTACATCCCCTGATAAAGCGTCCCTCCCCATCTTTCCTGTAAGCCCCCTTTAAGTACTGGAAGGCTGCAGTAAGGTCTCCCCAGAGCATTCTCTTCTCTAGGTTAAACAACCCCAGCTCTCTCAGCCTGTCCTCATAGGGGAGGTGCTCCATCCCCCTGATCATTTTCATGGCCCTCCTCTGGACCTGCTCAAGCAGGTTCATGTCTTTCTTATGCTCAACTTTATGCTTTTGAGTGTTCTCAAAATTATCAATATTATCAGTATTCTCAAAATCATGATTGATTGTAGACTATCATCAGATGATTGAAACACTAACAGTGGCGTATCTTTTATCTGCTTATTTTTTATCTACTTTCTAGACATCATAGAAATGTCTTCACCTTGATTAACTGCTTCTTACATAACTTCTTGTCACAAAGACAGCAATAACAATATCCAAGTTCCTGCTCAGTCTGGCTTTCCGTGTCCAACCAAATTCACAAAATATAATAACTTTTAGTGAAAATAGTTGTTCCGCATTGTGGGTCTGGATCAAGCTCTTTGGCTATTATTGTGCTAAAGAAATGAGCTATGGGATTTGCAGTGCATGGCATATTTCTCTCGTTTGAATACAATTAAAATTGTTTGTGCAACTTCTTATAAGAGGTGGAAATCAGCTCTCAATTCTACCAGTGATTTTACACTTCCCATACAAGTCAGCTAAGAGTGACAGAGCGAGACATCTCACAGAATTCTGGTTATCTTTATAGTTATTATTACCCAAACACACGGAAACAGTTACTTGGCAAATTTCATGAGACAGATAGATTTTCATTGCAGATAATAGAAATAGAAAAACTTGAGATTGATCAAATGAAAGTTCCCTTCGATATTTATAAGGTTTGTAATTTAAAGACATTTTTTTCTCCTTTCTTCCTCAAGGCTCAAACTGTTACCAGGACTTCTGAAAACAAAATTTTGCACCAGATTCACAAAGAGTTGAAAATGCATTTCTGTGATTTAAAGCTTCTGTAAAAGTCCTTTGAATAAGTTGAAAGGATTGTAAGGTTCCTAACCATTTTAAAAATTTTATATGGTTCAAAAATTTATATGTGTTCAGTATGCCAGGAAATCCATATTCATCTATGGAATTCATAGCAATTTTTATAAAGCATTCAGAATTATGTCGGACAACATCTAATTTCTGTGCAGTGAAGCCATCTTTCAAACACTGTCTTGACCCAAATGTGTCAAATTCACCTCAATGTCTACTGAACATTTCCAACTCAAGCACAGAATAACTGAACCACTTATTAGTCATATATTGCAACGGTTTGGTCATACCCCAGTCACTAATGTTGAAAAAAATGTCAACAAGATTCAGTGCATTCCACCTGCCCTTACTCTTTTCTCTGTGCAGTTTCCATTTTCAAGACTGTGCTGTATCTTCATGATGCTGCTATGGCCTTACCACTCTACATGCTGGTTTAGGATCCAAGCTAGCAGAAAACAGCAAAGATTTCAATCCCTCTGGTCCCTGTTTTCCATTGCTTTTGTGTTCATTTTAGTATTCAGCTTGCCTTAATTTTCTTTTCTAGCAGTAAATACCACATACAGCTACGTTTACTATTCAGGTACATAGCTCTGATTTTTTTTTTCCTAATTGATGTGAGAAGGAATTTTCTAATGAGATGGGTTTTCAAAAAAACCCCACTAATTAAATATTTTTAGAAAACATGTTAATGTCAATGAAATTCTGCCAAAACACAGGCATGCTTCTTTTGACAAATCTGACATACTACGTAAAATCAGATACTAAATATAAAACTATAACTGATTCTTTCAACTCACCTGGACGTCTACAGTTCATGGCTTCAGGACAGTCCCATAATACAGAATTCTCCAGAGACAGGGACTTCATGGCTTCCAAAGTTCTGCTTTCAGCTTCACAACAAGAAGCACAGAAGCCCTGAGAGTAAGCTGGGAGCCAGAAAGACCCATCACTTGGACCAGTAGAACATGGACTAACCTTGACTTCAAAGCAGGGAGCATGAAAATCTCAAAAGGTCTTTCTATCATCCCCACCTTTGAGCCAGCATCCTTAGAAGACCTGAATCAAATGCTATGAGCTTCTCACACCTTGGGGAGGACTTTTTATGGCTGGTAGCCCCTCTGAGCTCTCTGCATCCTGTGACCGACACAGAGCTGGGAGTTTGACTCTCAGGAACCACAGCAGAACTGGGAGATGTTAGAACAGGTTTCCAAGGCTCAGTAGCATTTCAGAATTTACTGAGGGAAGTGAAGGAATGTTGAGAAAATTTCAAAGTTTCACTTTACATTTTAAAACCCCCCAAATTATTATTGCTGTTACTATTTTTAAGAATGTGTCAGAATTGCCTAAGGAATGCAAATGCTGACTTTTATCTAAAGTAATGGCTAAATCTATAGGAAGCTGATTCTGCAGCTTGCTCTCACTTCTGCAGTCTTTCCAGAATGAAACTTGCAAGCAAGGAAAACATAAGTCTTTTTAAGGAAGGCAAAGGTTCAAAATAAAAATGTTATGTTTGATCATAACAGGTTTGTCTTGGCCTTGACATAACTTCAAATGCAAAGATATATCCAGCGGTAATTAGACCCAATTTGGCCTGCAATAGAAAGAAAAGAGGTAAATAAAAACTCTAGCACACTCTCAGCAAGTGGCAACTCTTTTCTGTACACCATGAGCCATACATTGTTAGCAACAAAGAAGACACCTACTTCCTATCTCACAAGACCTCTATTTGCTTCAGTCTTCAGTGATGGCTGGTACCCAAAGCAGAGTACAAGAAAAACTGAAATGAGCAATTATAGAATAGAGTGCCCATAGGGAAATCTAAATAATTTAAATCTTGCAAAATTCTTGCATCTTTTCACTGGTCAGCTTGTGCTTGGAAGAACAAGAGCTGTATTCCTACCAGAATATTAAAAAAAGTCCTCCTAGCTCTTACATTAATTTTAGAGTTCAGTTCATCTGAATGAATGTTGATGTAGGAGAGTTGAAGAACTCAGCCACTATTAGTACAAAAAAGTTCATTTCCCTTAGTAGTAACCGGAGACCATCTGCTACAACCAAAAATTATTAAAAGTTGACAGGTATCCAAAAGCAGTTTTCCTTCATTAATGTCTGCAGATCAACTGCTGCGCTCGGTCACACTTGTATGTCTTCACTTTGGGTACATAAAGTACCATAAAGTTTATAGCCAGGGGTCAGAGGTATTATAGAAATGCCTAAGAAAATAAAATTACTGTGTCTACACAATGCATTGCAATTAATTTTTCTTGAGAAGAGTTACATTCAAGTACTGCAAAACTGCGTTCACCTGGTTGGAATTCAAAATAATCAGGGAGAAAAGAAGCCAGTAACAATACTGAGTTCAGAAAGTGGAGAGTAGTTTATTTTGAAATTATCTCGACTTCAAAGTAAAGTGTCAATGTTTTACATACGCAGAACTATATGTTTAAACAGCTGGCCGTAGCATAAAATACTTTAATGTAGAGAAAGAGCAGGCTGGAAGCAGTTATAAATAACAATTTCCCTCTGAACAATCTGGACATTCCTATATGTAATTCCTAACCTACGGTTTAATAAATGACAATTACAATGGACTTTGTCAGCCCCTTGGCACAAAATAAAGACAGCATGAACACAGACAAAACTGATCTCTGAAATACTTCAGGTTTTGTAGCTGCAAGGCTCCTGGGTTTTGTCAGACACAGTAAAGAAAGCTTCAAAACCCTTTTTTTCTCTCTGCCAAGGAAAGAGGTTTTGAAGAAGCACATGCCATTCCATCTTTCAAAAGTCTTCTGTTAAAATAACAGACACAAGGCAGCGAAGCTAAAAACAAATTATTGCTAATAAGAAGGCAATGTGGTTTTCTCTGGACAAAACATCATGCATCTAAGAGTAAGCTATGCTGCCCCAAAATCATTATGAGCCCCATGCAGCTCTCACGAGGTTTTCTTACTGGTAGTCATTATATTAGTTATCACATAAATTATTAATTTCCATGTCAATAGTTAAAATGGCATTGAAAAATCCAGAGAATATGTGGTTCTCAGTTTTGGGAAATAGGCATATTTTTCCTCAGTGTGTAAGTGTAAATAGACCAGTAAAAATATGATGGAGCAGGGAATGTCAGGACCCAGAAAGAATTTGTCATCATCAGTGTCACCATCAGTGACAGAATAACTTCTGGCATATCTGCAATACAAGCTGAAAAAAAGAGGGAGATTTACATAGTGACATCTCTAATTTTTTCAGTCTCCAAATCATACAATGCCCACACTACCATGGGGCTCTGTTTTGTACCACAAAGCCTTGCAAACCTTCCTCTATACCCTAGGTGGGACAAAGTTCCAATGGCACAATTGCGCCAGGGATACCACAGTAGGACCATCTGTCAGGGCTTAGATTCCTACCATTCTGGCATTTTGTATCTGACAGGAATTGCTGCTGCAACAAAGTCCTGTAATATGCACAGGTGAATAATAAGCCTACATCCTGAAGTGAAAGACTGGATCAAAATATCATGCAATGTAATTATAATTTTCTGTGAGAAAAGGTTAACCACATATCAGTGACGTAACCACTTCAGCTGTAATAAAAGCCAGGAGGAGCTACTCACTATTCTGCATCCAGGCAGATAACCAAGACAGTGCCCTCTACTGTACACTAAAATCTGAAGACATCTCAGTTACAAAGAGGTTCATCTCCAGAGAATGGACAGAGGTATTATTGTTCTATATCACTTGTAGACCTCATGCATTTAACACCCCCTGCAAAAACAGTGCTAAGAAGGCACAACAGGGTCTCCTCTCACTCCTTCTTTTGGCAGTTTCCTTTAAACTGAGGATCTTGCCTTTGGCCTCTGCCTGTGCTATGCTGCAGCTCCAATGCAGTAATGTCCTTGTCTAGCCATGTATCCTGCTGATCCAGACCCAGACCTTTACCCAGAGCTGAATTCCTGGTTTGACATTGGACCTGCCTCATCACTGTGGACTTGTGCAATGATTTCAACTCTTGGCTGAACTTGGTTATCAACAGACATACTCTGCTCATTTTGCTTTGCTACTGTGGAACTGTGCCTTTGTTGGTGAGGTCACTCGTTAACACGATTGGCTTCCAGCTTCCTGACCTCTACAGAGCAGCCTGCTTTTGTTGCTCCCTGACAGTCTATACCTGCTATCAAGAAAATAAGAATTACAGTAACATCTTCCTGAGTATATATTTAGAGCACAGACATAATCATCAAATGGCTTCTAAGTGAAGAAAAACTATGAATGAAAAAACCTCATTCATGTAATTGAGTATCAAAATTTTCTTGTATCAAGAGAAACATGAAATGTGTTGTCAGATTAACATAATGCCACAAAGAAATTTGTAAGGCAAGTGGTTCTTAGTCTTCAAAGACAGAATTCTGCCAAGTGTAAGGTTATAGGGCTGTAAAAATTTACATAATGAGGAGCACACGTAAGAATTTATTAGTTATTTATATCACAACTAAGACAGGCAGAAGTCTTTTTCCAGGAGTGATTGATTTCCTGTTTGGGCAGTGCACATGTTTTTGTTTCTGAGTTAAAATTATGAGAAAGTAGTATAGACAAAGAGTGTACACCTGTGCTAGGTTTGATTGCATTTTATGAATTTGAGGTAACTAAGGGAAGAAATATGTTTGTTTTCTTAATCTTCCCACATACTCTTTGCTTATTCAAGCCCTGACCCTACAATCACATATGTATGCGATTAACTTTTAGCAGCTGAATAAGTCCTGGTTTCAGCAAGGTCTTCTTGCCTCCTTTAAGGTTAAAATGCACGTAAATATTGTAGGATGGGAACCTTTCATAATGTTCAGCAATTATCCTAAATTAGAGTGCCTCCTATCTTCTGTGACATATGCATATGTGTATAGGAGGAACACTACAGAACAATAAATCACAGCTTAGCTCACAAGTCAATAAAACTGATATTTTAAGAGTCAGGCCCATGTAGGAGAGAGTCCTCTGGGTCTGAACTATTTTTTGTACATTTGAGGTAAACATATCTGGCAGAATAAGATAGTGTTTTAAAATAATTAACTCCAGGTAACAAATTAAGTCTTGGAGTTAGTCAGGGGCGAAATTCTCCTCCATAATCTTCTGTATTGCAGAAATGAAAATGTATGTAAACAGAACATCAAGAAAAGGCAACTGATCTTATGTACTCTATTGATCATGCTAGTGATATCATTAATAATTTTGGCAGACAGTTCTTCATTTTGTGTCTTTAGACATTTTGCCATGCTCAGGATCTGATTGTTTTTTGAGCAATACTTCTTGAAATCAGATAATTCACTTTTTATATTGAACGTTTAACTTGTGCAGTAGTAGAAGGACAATAATCCAGGAGCTAATGTCATCATAGTCACTGTAGTAACAGGTTTGCTTGTATTAATGCAGAGGTACATTCATCCTCTGTCCTTGTCCTAGTTTTGCCTGCGATAGAGTTAATTTTCTTTCTAATAGCTGGTATATTGCTGTGTTTTGGATTTAGGATGAGAATAATGTTGATAACACACTGATGTCGCAGTTGTTGTTAAGTAGTGCTTACACTAGTCAAGGACTTTTCCAGCTTCCCATGCTCTGTCAGGGGCACAAGAAGCTGGGAGGGGAGGGGGCACAGCCAAGACAGCTGATTCAAACTGGCCAAAGGGATATTCCATACCATATGATGTCATGCTCAGTATATTAACTGCGGGGAGTTGGCTGGGGAGAAATGATCGCTGCTTGGGGACTGTCTGGTCGTAGGCCAGCAGGTGGTGAGCGGTTGCATCACTTGTTTTTTCACTGGGTTTCGCTTCTCTCTCTCTCTCATTGTTTTCCTTTTCAAAACATCGTTATTATTATTATTGTTGTTGTTGTTGTTGTTGTTATATTTTAATTATTAAACTGTTCTTATCTCAACCCATGAATTTTCTTACTTTTGCCTTTCTGATTTTCTGTGCCATCCCACTGCGGGGGGGGCTGTGAGCGAGTGGCTGTTTGGTGTTTAGCTGCCTGCCAGGTCAAACCACAACAGTCCCAAACAGCTAAAGTTATTTCATGGCATTTTCATGGAATGATTAGTAATTCAGCTACAGCACCTATGTAATTCAAAGCCTATTTAAGTCACTGGAAAGCCTTTCATGGACTTCTATGGGTGCTGGCACGTATGTCAAATGCTTCTGCGATTTGTTGTAGTTTCTCATGGCCCCATGATACCTCTGCTGGATTTCACTCTCAAATTAAGTTGCAATTTGAGAGTCATTCTTTTGAAAAGAGACTGTTTCAGTTCCCCGTTCTTAGGGTGATGGCCTCCCCACTTCTCTACTAAAATGAAAAAAGGAGTATATTTTACCTGTCTCAGGATTATTCAGCATCATGCTGCTGAGTAGAAAATATTGCCCATGATGAAAAAATACTTAAGATTAACAGACAACAAGTGAGGAGGTTACTAAGTCCTGGGGCAGATTGATGGACTGGATATGAGCTGATTGGTCGGATACTGTAATAAGCACATGCCCGAAGACCTCCCTTCCTGCAAGTCATTTAATACTACTATAGTCACTGCAATAGGGTCTTTCTGAGGCAGCCGCAGTGAAGGATGGACCACAGAGTTTGCAGTCAGTATAGTATGCCTGACCATGAGTCCCTGAAAGAACAGAGAACAAGAAAACACTTAACATTTCAAAAATCTTTCATCTCTACCCTCCACGCCCTAAGAGGGAAGGACAAGAGCATTGTTTATTCAGCTTCATGATCAGCAGGACCATGAGGAAAGATCAAAGGTCATAGGGTTACAGTAACATATTCTTGCGTTCTGCTCCAAGGTTTTTTTTTTTTCCAAAAGCATTTTACAGAACTTCAACAGAAAATGAGAGAGGGAAGAGGAAAGGGAAAAGGGAGAAGGAATAACAGAGAAGAGGAAAGAGGGAAGATAAAATGGAAAAATGAAGAGGGAAAAGAGAAAAAGGAAAAGGGTAAAGGTAAAAGGGAAAAGGAAAAGAGTACATTCTTTGACCCATCTCTAGACAAATATGTAAAGTGGAAAAGGGTTATTTGATGCCATACAAATATTGGGTTTAGTGTTACTGATGGCTGAATTAGTGTTAGCAGCCTATCAGCTCTCTGACTTGTTCTAACAAGCTTCAGAAGCAGCAGTGGATTAAGATAGTCAAGCATGATCCAGGTCTTATGGTATTACATATACTCACTCTCCTGGTCTGTAACTGCCCTTTTCTGTGATCACGGGCAAGTCACTGAGATTCACAAAGGAATTAAGTATGTAAAGTCCAACTTTAAGTAAGTTCCCTATTTAAAATCACAATAAAAAAGTAGTTTAGAAGGGCCCTCTAAAGGTCATCTAGTCCAATCTGCTGTTCAGTACATGGCTAACCTGAAGAATCAGGTTGCTTAGAGCCCTCTCTAGTCAAGTTTAGGATACCTGCAAGGATGGAGATCCCACAACGTCTCTCAGCCACCTATTCCAGAACTTAACTACTGTCACAGTGACGAAGTTTTTCCACTTGTTCAATTAAAATTTCCTTTGTTGCAACTTTTCACTGCTATTTGTCCTTTTGCTCTGTTTCATGCTCTGTCATCTCAGTAAACCACCCAATTAGTGGTGATGGAGCCCAAGTCATCACCTTACCCAGGAGTGGAAAATTCTTGAGATACAGAGTGGCTGAAGTAGTTTATGAGAGACATTTAGGGTTTACAAGTCAAAAGTAACAGAATATTGAACAAGAACACCTGACGAAGTGTTGATGCACCAGTAAGGAGAGAGAGGATGCCAGGTATACATACTACATACTCCAAGCTATTCTAGTTGCTTGGCAGAAGTTTTGTCTTCAGGTGAAGAATGTGTTGTTTCTAAACTGGACTAAAAGAGGTTCATTTTGGGAGATCCCCAGATAACATGAATGTGACCCTCAATCTTTAGGTTTTCCCTATAACTTACAAGATATATTTTAAGCATTCTGGCTGTTGAGACTTCTTTGTGTCATGACCATTATAGAATATGCAGAGAACCATCTGAGGCCTGTCAAATTAATTCATTTGTACTTCAGAAAGATACAGGCATTAGGACCAAGATCGTCCCTGATCCTTGTGCAGGTGCATAAGTATGTGGAGAAAAGGGTTGAGTGCCTCCCCACCTCTTCCTGTTTCTGAATGGAAAGTCCTTCTACATACTCTGAATCAAAAACGGAAAGGCCGAAAGGAGTTTGAGGCACACAGTTGTCCTAGCTTCCTCAGTAAGGAAATAAACACTACCTACCAATCACTTGATGGTGGTGTCACTCTAATAGACTGTTCTACATGACTTTTCCACAATGGATTTCAGTCTGTGTTGTTTGTGTTGCACTGATCTGCATTTAAAAATTTATCCATAAAGAAGAGAAAACACAGCAGAGCTAAGTATTCAGACAGGGGAAAAATTATTTTTGTTCATATCCAATAAACATATCACACAGGGATAGTGTAAGGAATTACTTAGTTAATATTTCCAAACTACATCAATGTATGGCGACAGTATTGAAATTACACACACAGAACAGATGGCAAGACAAGGTATTAACGTAGATAATCTAGCTTTCCCCATAGTTGCCTCAGGGATTTGTACCAAATCATGCATTTACTAGTAAAGTTTTGTTCTCCTGACTGTGTAGGAGCTAAATGAGACACTAACTTCTTCTAAACACTCTTTATGGAAATTCTGCAATGTGTATGGAAACAATACATCTTGAAATAGGATATTTAGGTTACAAGTAACTTCAGTATCCCATAGAGCTGCTAAGTAAGTATTCGTTTAACATTCACACTGTGAACACTACGGGGTGTCTGCATTAACTCCTAGTTGGAGCAACAGTCTTTTCCCACCTGTTATGTCTTTTTTTCAGAAATAAAAACCAACTTTGATCAACGTAGAAAAAATTATTTTTCTGAAGGTTAATATTTCCAGAGAAATGATGAAAACCTTCTTGTTGGACAATTCAAAGCTGGTGGGGGCAAAGAAGTTACAGAGTTGCCACAATTCTGTTCTATCTTTTGAAATTCTATAAGAGAAGTGTAAAAAGGAGTTATAATGCTTCAGGTCACCAGTGATTTGTTTATTCTTCCACTGAGAATGCATCCATTAAATTTTAAGCATGTTCACATTTATACTGAACACAACCCACACTCCCCGCATCCATCATATCTCTGGGCCAGGAAATTGTCATATGGTACTTATTTGTCAGATTCGCATCTCATGATAGATATATGTTTCACCGTAAGTGCATCAGAAAAAAAAGCCACAGGAAGAAATATACATGTAGAATCAAGACCTTGCTTATAACATAAGTACACTTTAGCAGTATTTTGAGTTCAGTCAAGTACTGTTTGTTAAAAAGCAATGCAGTTATACACTAATATATCATATATTATAGAACTCTAATTAAAAATTCAAAACTCTTTCAGATAAGTGTTTTTACATTAATACCATTTCACTACAATAACTGATAGGTTATTTTGATCAAGAACCAGATTTTTTCAGCTGAGAAAACTTGCACGTTACATACCTTCCCTCTAATTCCATCTGAAAGAAAACTGAAGCCAGAAATAAAAAATCAAACCATGTGTGCTAAACCACATCAACAGCTAGTCTGAAAAGCATGAAATGTCCACTTGTTTTTTACAGTGAATAGCAGGAAAGGGTTAGGTTCATACATACACACACTCACAAGCACTGAAAAATGGCTGTACTACTGTGGAGCATTCATTGTAGATGAGTGGTTCCTCCTACCAAGTCAAGAGCTATGTTGGTTTGGCAAAGTGTTGAAACAGATGGAACTGGAACAGCTTGTGAAAAGCTGAAGACTAAGAAAAGCTAACACTTTGGCCCTCTGCGAATAAAAAAGCATCATAGTCACAGAAATGATGCAGTGTATTAAGTTAGTATGTAGTTAACCAAAGTGGGATGGCAGAAATAAAGATTCATACTGTGGAGAGACACTGTTCCCTCACACCTCATTCTGTGATGTACCCAATGGACTGGCAAGGAGGACTATTGAGCCTGATCAATGGATACCTTGATGCTAGGAATTCCAAATATGAGAGAATTCCTAGAAAAGCCTTAGGTTTTGCATAATTTTCCCCTCATTTTCTTCACCACTACATACTTTGCTTTTTAGACAACCATAGAGAAGGCTGAGGGGTGACCATATTGCTCTCTACAACTCCCTGAAAGGAGGTTGTAGAGAGGTGGGTGTTGGTCCCCTCTCCCAAGTTTACTAGTGATACAACGAGAGAAAATGTCCTCAAGCTGCGTCAGGGGAGGTTTAGACTGGATATTGGGAAAAATTTCTTTACGAAAGAGTGGTCAGGCATTGGCTGCCCAGAGAGGTGGTGGAGTCACCATCCCTGGAGGAGTTCAAAAAAGGTGTAGATGTGGCACTTTGGGACGTGGTTTAAAAGGCATGGTAGTGTTGGGATGACGATTGGACTTGATGATCTTAGAGGTCTTTTCCAACCTTAATCATTCTACGATTCTGTATACATGTTGCTGCCTAATAATTAAACAAGCTACTGGTACATTTATTTTTTTCATGTCCACAACAGCCCTTTGCCTTCTAATGAAACATAACAGTACTGAGCCTGAAGTTTTCTGTGGGACAGAAAGAAACACAGGGACAAACAGCAATAACTCTAAATTAATGTATTTCAAGAAACAGGGTATACTGCAATGTACACTTAAGTATGAGAGCTATTAGTTATCAAATTAAGATATCAAACTTATTATGATGCAGTATATACATATAATGGTGGGGAAAAAAGGACTTGATACATACTGTCATCTGCTCAGCTTCTTTGGTACCATCAAGGAAGAGAGAATAATATATCTATAAAAGCTACATAGTTCCTCTACACCCCAAACAGCTTTCTAGGTGCCTTGAGCATGGCTTACAGCTCAACAAGTCTTAAAATTTTTGCAGGAATCACTTTTAATTATGGGACTGCATTCTACCTGAGATGTTCAAGTAAGTTTGCTGTCAGGTAGTTATTTCCATTAAAAGGCATTTTCAGTTTGGTTTGGTTAGCTTTAGTGAGTTAGTTCTGGCTTCTTCCAAGGCAATTTTGAGCTTCTGTTGGTCTTCTTCCTCTATCATTCCCCAAGACAAAACTGACACCTCTTACTTTGTAGCCTGTAAAAATCATGTAGTGTTTTCTAGTTAAACAGCTTACTTAAGTAGAACACTACATAATGACAGTCTGAGAAAATAGTACTTCCTAAACAGATACGCTCTGAAGTTTCAAAGGCACTTTGCTGAAAAATCAAGTGGAAAGTACTTGGAGGAGATTGTCCTCCACCACCTTCTTTCCTTGGGGAAGTGGTAAGTGCGTCCTTTTTCATGTATTTATTTCTTGTATACATACACATTTGGACAAAGAAATGAAGATCCTGTTGTCAGACTGGCAGTCTTTTGGTCTTCTGTAGTACTCTTGCCACAAAACTGATGAAGGACTTCTCTGAGCTAACAGTGTTATTTGCATTCTGCTTGCCCATATTGCACATATTCCACTGTCACTTGAAAAACAATGTAATCCAAATGGCTTACTCTATCTAAGCTTCATCTTTCTCTGGCAAAGAAAGGACTTTTAGGAACTTTGATTCTGAGACTTACACATAAAGTTATTGGGAGCTCTAACTTACGAACTAGGAGAGCACTGTCTACATGTACATTTCAGTCTGGACTCAGAAATGTCCGTGGTCTGTCAGTTTTGATTCCATTTGTTGAGATCTAAATCTGGGTATCTTAGTTGTTGGAGTATTTTTTCATATATACCGGTCACAATTTTGTCTTTCATAGAAGACTCAGTTCTCTGTCACTTCAGAAATTTGACCATTTGGTCACTGAAAGCAAGAAGGAAAACAAAGCTCTGAAAATAAAATCTATCTTGTTATGCACGTAGTGAATAGTTGCAGCTTGTAGAAGCCTGTGTTTGTTAGAGGATAATGCAGCTGAACTTCAGGTTTTTACAGTACCATGTGCTGTAACATTAAACTCCAAGTCCCTACAATGGTACAGATAGGTATGTACACAGAAATCCAGAAGTCTAGCTTGGTCCTTTGTTCTGAAAGGTACAGAAGAGCCAGTCTTCATAACTTTTTCTTAGATAAATAACTTGATAATTAACCAGACAATTAACCCATTAAAACCAGAATGCCTTAGACCACTCAGCTGCTCTAATCCTTCTGCAAGCATTGATAGAATATTCTTCTATCCAGGTTAGGAAGTGTAACTCTGAATGGGGTGGGAGCTACATGGGTAAATAACTGGTGGGATGATGGGCTCAGAGGGTAGTAGCTAATAGGTCATTCTCTATCTTGAGGTAACAAGCGGACCACAGGTGTCTACCCTGAGATATGTCCTGTTTAATGTCTTTACTAATGACTTGAGGGGGCAACGCAGGGGGCTGTCATGAAATTTGCAGGTGACAATAACAGCGGGGTGGGGGGGAAGGGGACAACTGATGTGCTCAAGGGCAGGGCTGCCATCTAGAGAGACCTAGAAAGGCTGAAGGAATGGGACAACAGGAAATTTATAAAATTCAACAAGAACAAATGTAAAATCCTGCACCAGTTAAAGAAGAAGTCTTCACAATACAGGCTAAGCAACACCTCTGGAGAAAAGAACGTGGGGGTCCTGGTAGGCAGCACACTCAACATGAGCCAGCAGCATGCCCAAGCAGCAAAAGCTGCCAACAGCATCGTTGGCTGTAATGACAGGAGCACAGCCAATAGCAGGAGGGAAAAGATTATTCCCCTTTACTTGACACTCATTAGACCACATGTAGAATATTGCATCTGGTTTTGGGACCCCAGTAAAAGAAAAACATTGATAAACTGGATCAGATCCAGCAGACTGCTGCTCTAAGGCAGACACTCCAATCCTTTACTTATTTCAGTTGCCCTTTACTGGACTTGCCCTTTATGTCCAGTATGTCCACGTGTCTCCTAAGCTGGGCAGCCCAGCGCTGGACACAGTACTCCAGATGTGGCCTCACCACTGAGAGGAAGGGAAGGAAAGATCACTTCCCTCATCCTGCTGCCTGTGCTTTTCCAAACACAGCCCAAGGTACTCTTGGCCTTCTTTGCCACAGGGTACATTGCTGGCTCATGATCAGCTTGTCCACAAAAACCTCCAAGTCCTTTTCAGCAGGGCTACTTTCCAGACAGTCCTACCCCAGCTTGTACTAGGTTAATCCTCACCAGGTGCAGGACTTGGCATTTTCCTTTGCTGAATGTCAGGAGATTTCTGTTGATACATTTTTCCAGCCTGTCAAGGTCTCTCTGAATGGCAGCACAACCATCCCATGTATCAGCTACATCTCCAAGTTTTGTGTCATCTCCAGACTTGCTGAGGGTGCTATCACATCATCCATGTTGTTAATGAAGATGTTAAAAAGTGTTGGTGTCAGTATGCACCACAGGGTACACTAGTAGTAACTGGCATCCAGCTGGACTGATTACACCCCTTCAAGCATGTGTAGTTCAGACAGTTGTCAATCCACCTCGCTGTCCACTTATCTAGTCCATACTTCATGAGTTTATCCATGTGGATGTTACAGGAGACAGTGTTGAAAGTCTTGCACAAGCCAAGACCACAAATATCAACTGTCTTTCCCTCACCCACTGAGTTTGTCATTCCATTGCAGAAGGCTATGAGGTTCTCAGGCATGATTTTACCCTTCACAAATATGTGCTGACTACTCCTAATCACCTTGTTCTTAGTAGGTCTGGAAATGGCTTCCACAGTTATGTGCCACTCCTTCCCAGAGACTGAGGTGAGCTGATAGGCCTGCAGTTCCCCAGAGCCTGCTCCTTGCCCTTCTTGATATTAGGAGTGACATTGACTTCCTTCCCATCCTCAGGAACCTGTCCTGATCACCAGCATCTTCCAAAGATAATCAAGAGTCCTATCTCAATGACATCAGCCAGATTGATGAGCCCTCATGGATGTGTCCCGACAGGTCCCGTGGACTTGCGTAAGTCCAACTGGTTTCAATGTTCCCTTATTCAGTCCTCATCAATGGAGAGTAAATCTTCATTGCTCCTGACTTTTCCAGTGGGCTCAGGGGCTCAGTTTCCTGAAGGGAAATCCTACCAGCAAAAAGTGAGGCAAAGAACGCATTGAGTATCTTGGCTGTTTCCATGCCCCTGTCACCAGGTTCCTTGCTCCATTCAGCAGCAGGTCCACATTTTGTCTAGTCTTCTTTTGCTGCTGTTATACCTGTAGAAGCCCTTCTTGTTGCTCTTCACATCCCTCGCTAGATTTAATTCCACATGGGCTTTGGCTTTCCTGACCTCATTACTGTAGTCTCAGACAGTGTGTCTATATTTCTGCCATGCCACCTGAGCCTGTTTCCACCTCTTGTATGCTTCCTTTTACTGTTTGAGCTTAGTCATATGAAATATCACCAGAGATGAATCAGAGCTTGGATGCCACACTGAAACTGTTCTGAAACACTTTTGCAGTAAACCCCAGTTACGGGCTATTCGGAATATCCATGCAACATAGCTAGTGCTTATAGGAAACTTTGAAGCCTGTCTTGGAGCAAGATTCTTTTCTCTCAAGAGTCATCAACTTACTCTTTAGCAGGCAGCACAAAATTAAAATTATTTCTAGGTGGGTTCTGTTCTCCTTGAGTTAGGTAATATATATCCCTTATAAGAAGGGAAATGGATAAAAAATGCAGTGAGCAATGACCATGCAATATAATGCCCTCTTAGTCACGGACCACCAGAAAGTATAGAGAAAGTCAAAAGCTTTATTCAGCTTTCCAAAGAAGCAGAGTCAGACTTCCTGACTATGCATGGAACTGTGATTTCACAGTTCAGAGAAAGATATGCCACAAATAGGACTGGAAGTTAATGCTACCTGAGCAGTTATAAGTTATTATGGTAGGAAATGATCACAGCAAAAAGTGGATTCAGTGGCAGCAGTGGAGGTTGACCCAGAGTCATAAGACCATGGAGATTACCAAGAGTAGAATGAACTGGCCAAAGCCCATTCTTGTTAATATTCTATCTTCTGTACTGAAAATTAAGCAAAAGATGACAAATGACGGTGCAGTTCAAATTAAAATCTCATAACTGAATCACTGTTACCAGCTCCAGGCCTCCATCAATTGAATGTTTGGAATGAAACACACTTGAGTGCCTCCAGAAAACCCTGGTTCTTCTCAGAACACCTCAGAAAAACTTGATTCAGACCTTGATTCTTCTCAGATTGGACTGTAAGACAGATAAGTCATTTAAAATACTTCAGTATTTCGGCAGGGCACATTCAGCCCTGTTTGCTGCTTTTTCCAAGGCTTTCTCACCAGAAGGTATCCTGAATAATACATCTGTTGTTTCACAATACTCATACGCAACTACATTAAAATTAAGGTTTGCCCATTTCATAGAATCACAGAATCACAGAATCATAGAATGTCCTGAGTTGGAAGGGACCCACAAGGATCACCAAGTCCAACTCCTGTCCCTGCACAGGACAACCCCAAATTCACACCATGTGTCTGAGGGCGTTGTCCAAGTGCTTCTTGAATATTGTCAGGCTTGGCGCCATGACTGCCTCCCTGGGGAGCCTGTTCCAGTGCTCCACCACCCTCTGGGTGAAGAACCTTTTCCTAATACCCAACCTAAACCTCCCGTGGCACATCTTCCTGCTATTCCCTCGGGTCGTATCATTGGTCACCAGAGAGATCAGCACCTGCCCCTCCTTTTCCCCTTGTGAGGAAGCTGTAGACCACGATGAGGTTTCCCCTTAATCTCCTCTTCTCTAGGCTGAACAAACCAAGTGACTTTAGCCGCTCCTTGTACAGTTTCTCCTCTAAACCCTTCACCAGCTTCATGGCCCTCCTCTGGACACTCTCTAATAGTTTTATATCCTTAATGTACTGTGGTGCCCAAAACTGCACACAGTACTCAAGGTGAGGCCACACCAGTACGAAGTAGAGCAGGACAATCACCTCCCTTGACCAGCTGCAATACAGTGCTTGTTGCACCCCAGGACACGGTTGGCCCTCTTGGCTGCCACGGCACACTGTTGGCTCATGTTCAACTTGCCATTGACCAGAACCCCCAGATCCCTCTCTGCAGAGCTGCTCTCCAGCCTCTTGTTCTGCAGTCTGTATGTACATCCAGGGTTGCTGTGCCCCAGGTGCAAAAGCCGGCACTTGCCCTTGTTAAACTTCATGCGGTTGGTGATTGCCCCCTCTCCAGTCTGTCCAGATCTCTCTGCAGGGCCTCTCTGCCCTCAAGAGTGTCAACAGCTCCTCCCAATTTTGTGTCATCAGCAAACTTAGTTAGTATTCCTTCAAGTCCTGCATCCAAGTAATTTCCAAAGAGATTAAAGGGTACCAGCCCCAAGATGGATCCCTGTGGAACCCTGCTAGTGGCTGGCTGTCAGCCCAACGTAACCCCATTTACTATGACCCTTTGAGTGTGACCCATCAGCCAATTGCTCAACCACTGCATTATGTATTTATCCAGCTGTATGCTGGACGTTTTGTCCAGAAGGATACTGTGAGAGACAGTATCGAAAGCTTTACTGAAATCCAAAAAGATTACATCAAATGGCTTCCCTTGGTCAACCAGGTGGGTAACCTTGTCATAGAAGGAAATTAAGTTTGTTAGGCAGGACTTTTCCCTTGAGAACCCGTGCTGGCTGGGACCAATGACTGCATTGTCTTTCAGGTGTTTTTCAATAATTCCCGGAATAATCTTCTCCATAATTTTTCAAGGAACAGAAGTGGGACTGATGGCCCTGTAGTTACCGCCGTCATCCCTTTTGCCCTTCTTGAAGACTGGACCAACGTTTGCCAGCTTCCAGTCAACTGGGACCTCTCCAGATTCCCAAGAGCATTGAAAAATCATTGAGAGAGGTCTGGCTATGACATCAGCCAGCTCTTTAAGTACCCTCGGATGAATCCCATTAGGCCCCATATTACTCATTCTTTGGGAGAATTCTAACTGTACTCTGCTCTCTGCAATGTCTGTGACTTCCCATGTTTGGGAACAGGAGCTACTAGAGATGGGAAGATTACATGGATAGAATTCACCACAGTCCAAATTGCTGGCTAATTTTGTTGTTTTTTAAACCTGCTGTAATTGTGTCTGTTGGCCAAATGGGAAAAGACTGTTCGGTGACCTAGAAATAGCAGTGCTAAATAGACATTCTCTCTTAAATAGATAACATTAATGACATCTGAAATAAAGCAATCAGATTTCACCAAACT
Organism: Morus bassanus; assembly: GCA_031468815.1. Classification (NCBI taxonomy): domain Eukaryota; kingdom Metazoa; phylum Chordata; class Aves; order Suliformes; family Sulidae; genus Morus; species Morus bassanus. The sequence continues at coordinate 64,061,046 of CM062567.1, read as the reverse complement.
GCACAATTCACTGTCTTTCTAGTTAAGGCACACTGTATAAATCAGCAAAGCTACTGCATGAATTTGGTCAAATGTGAGACACCACTATGAGAAAAACCAAACCAATCCACAGCTCACACACCAAAGAAAACGGGAAGAAATCACAGCCAAAGGGAAGGCAGCCTCCAAAACAAGTGTTTGACTTGGAAATTAACATGTTAGAATTACAAATAAGTTCTTTGGAACCCTTTGAATATCCCAAACATAAATAGTGCAATCAAATCTTCCCTTCTGCTGCTCATTTATTGAAATGACAGCTTGCAGTTGAAATCTATATTTGTGTTTGTGTTCACCTGCTTGAACCAAACAAGCCAAGGCTATTCTTATGCACAACATAAATCACTGTATTCTGCTAAGTCCTCCTAGCCACTTAAAGCAGTGTTTCTTGCTCTCTCCAGTCATCCATTCATTTCTGTAGCAAGAAGCAGTAGTTCAGTACCTAACACTAGATCATCAGGATCAGGCATTGTCCTTAACATGTAAGAAATTAATCACAGATGAAACATTTTAATTAAATTGATGCTTGTTAGCAGGTACTACCAGACGTACCTGGAGTACCTGGAACTAGCAGTTTTTACACAGCAGCTGCTGCATAGGACACAGATTGAGTAACAGAGCTATACTACAAGGCTGTGGGAAATCTATGAGTGGGCATGGTAGTGCCGAAACAGATGTATAAGTCTTTAAATATTCAGGAGACCACTAGGACTTCTTTCAAGAAATTCCTTGTGTCACATTGTCTACAGCTGAGCCAGAATAACATAGAAAGGAAGTATTTCAGTATGGCCTTTCTCAGCAGAGCAGGTCCTTCAAACACCATTTAGTGAAAAATGCAAGCACAATTGAGGTTTTAAGTTCTATTCAGATCGTGGAAACAGCTGCTTACTGCAGGCTTCCAGTGTGACCAAGGCGCCTTCAGAGAGGAAATGAAGAGAGACACTATAGCGCTATATGCACTCCAACTGGTTTCTCCTTCTGAGGCCTCAAAAAAGGCAAAAAAACCTTCTCTGTTGCCTAGTAGGGTAGCTTAGCAAACAGGTAGTTTATTGTCCAAAAGAATTAGCATGTAGAGGGTGTTACACAGAGAACTAATCCATTTAGAAAAGTGACAAAATGGAACAAATTTACTAAATCAGGTTTGTTCTACTCATGTTATTGATCTCTTCAGCTACTCAAACAGATGACCTTGACTGAACCCAACTGATTTTCTATAGTAAATTAACTATGTTTTGCATGGAAAGGCATTTTATCAACTATGAAATCAGGCTCAGCTCCACATTAAAAACATGCACAACAGCTGGTAACAGGCTGAAGAAATCTCTGAAAGATACACAGTGGCTTGTTCAATTTAAACTCAAGTGCAGTTTGATGATGTCCAAATGTTCAGTCTGGTACAAGAGGATATAGTGCCATCCAAGTTATCGTTACAAAATACTGCACTCCATACAGACCAGCATTACTGTAATCGTGTTCTGCTTAGGAAAGAATAGACTGAGCCATCCCTATCACCACATAAGTCAGTGTGATTTTACACGCTTAACACTCAAAGCACATACAGTAATTACTTGATAGAAACAAGTTTTTAAATGTATATACCTATTTGTTTACACTCATTATGCTGGTTCATTTTGTAGAGAAATGCAGGCTAGCTGTTTGTATGAATGACGCCCGTTGATCAACAGCCAATGAAAGTCAATAATTCAGGATTCCTCAATTAAGCTCAGCAGGTCATGAGTGCAAAGTTTATGTCAACATCCTAATGACAGCCATTCTGTGTACAGAGAGCCAAGGAAAGAGACAAATATTTACTTTATGTAAACTATTGCTGAGCATGTTACTTAGGGCAAGAAAGCGCTGTTCAGCTTGGCTAATAATAAAACCCAGATGTCAATGAGAAATTTTTAAAGCTCCTTTTAGAGCACATAAACATAATACAAACTGCAGAACCACATACATTTAAACAATTTTATTCTATTTTTTTTAAAGGCATGCATTGATTTGAATGCAAAGAGCTGAAAAACACTGATAACTACCTAAATAGCCTGGAAGAATAAATATGGCTTCTGCAAGAGGCTAGAGCAAGTCATAAGGAGGAGTCTATCATTCAACTCCACCAGGGTTAGCATTCAGAGTTTATAACTTTAGTTCTGTCCACTATCTGGGTACTAGCATGTTCCGGGCTGTGTTCTGAGCACCTTCTATTTACTAATTTAATTTGGGGTTGACGATGCAAAGCAATATGGAAGAAGCAGCCAGGGTAATCAATGTATATCAAGATACATTATCAGGCATAATTAAAGGCCAAGCCCATGCACCATAAGGCAATACCAGATAGAATAAGACAGACTACACTTTTATGTACAGAGAGATGGATGCTTAATTGCCATTTGAACAAAGGAGAACTGATGAAGTAATTTATTAAGACACCAACATATCTTTAACTCTCCCACACAAACCCAAGTAGAATGGGTACTATATTTGCACAATTTTCATGAAAACAAGACAAAATCTGCAAAAGCTCTTCATGGTTCAAATGACATTGTATTTGTGTGAAGAGGAAGAAGGCATATTATTCCTTACATTTTTGTACATGTGCAATGCTAGCTGCAGTGAAAGGGACTAAAATCTTCCAACAGTTAATAAAAATTCAGAATTTTAACTTGCAGGAACTGCTGAGATTTCAGAACTCCTGTTCAGTTTCACTCTAAAGTAAGATCCAAGTATTTCTTAAGAGTTTTGGTGAAATAATGACCAAATCCCATCAATTTACAGAACACTCAACAGAATTCTAAAATTCTGAATGAAATATTTCAATTTTTTTTTACATTCTGTCACAACACATAGCTTGAGCTACAAATTACATAACAGATATCAAACTTCTTTTTAACAAGCTAACCAGATGTCATTTTGATCAAGAAGGGGTTTAAGCTGGTACTGTGAATTAGTAACTCATGATTTTAAATATAAGGTTTTAAATACTCTGTTTTGTTGTCTGTCCCATTTCACAATGAAAGCAGTAGTCAGACATTCTAGGACTTGGAAAAGAAAGCAACACTTCTACTGAAACAAAAGTCCCAACATCACACAAGTTCACTAAGAAGTTAAACTAAAACCCAGAAGTTCTCAAACAATTTCAAAGACTGCCATCTGAATTTTCCCCCTACACTTTCCCACCATCCTTTCAGTTTGTCTCCTCCTTCTCTGTAGGAACTGTCAATAATTATACAATTTCCTCAAGAAGAACAATATTTAGTCAAAACACTTTTCCTGACAGGAAACTGATCAAAACTTTCTAACTAATCTTTCTAATATCTCTCACAAAGACATGGCAGAGCTGAAGCCCTCTGCTGGAGAGCTGCTGAGGCTTTTGTTTTTATCTACAACCTCCACCCGGCTCTGCAATTTGGTGCTCCCCTGGGGAAAACAAGAAGACAAGGCTATAGCTGCCTAATCATATACCAGTAAGCAAATTCACTAATCCTCACTGAAGAGGTTGTTTGATCAGCGAAGGCAAAGATGACAAACTTTTCTCCTCAAAACTCTCTGAAGGTCACTGCTTTGTCTGCAGGTTTGTAAAAAATAAGTTACTCCCTCCCCATTGTTCAGTGAATACTTTAATCCATGAGCAATTTTCTTGACATTATTTATTCAACTCAAGAACATCTCGAGGTATATTTTTCCTTTTGCATATAGCCTGTACAAGGCACCTGCACTGTTCCTCTAAAACCATGTTTATTCATTTCCAGTTCCTCTTATACAAAAAGGAATTTAGAGTTCTAAATATGTGCTACAGAAAAAGAGAGCAGCAATATTCAGTGGGCTGGAGAATCCTGGGAAGAAGTAACCTTAAAGTAGACAGTGATAAAATGGACACTGAATAAAGTATAAGTTTAGCAGCAAAAGGCCTGAATACCAGAGGGTCAATTAATCTCCCTGTGCCTCCAAACATTTTCATCTTAAATACACAATTTATTTCTGTGCACTCTGTTACTAAAAGGAACTGTAGGAAAGGAATAAGAGGTTATTTCTGCAATAGTTAGACTAAAAGATTTAAAGTATGTACCTCTTCACTCTTCAGTAGTTCTCTCAGGGAGAATTTCTATTGTTTGTGCATTTGCAGCACCAGAAAGAAAGGGAGATTATTCCTACTTCTAGCACTCAACACCTGATTTCAGGAGATGAAAACATTTAAACCAAGCATCAGGAAAATATTGCTTATAACATAGTCTGATGTTGTCGTATAGAAAGCATGAGATCCCTATTATATCAGGCACTTAAAGATCAGATGCAAAAAAATTTAGCAAACATTTGGGAAGAGGAACTTTTGTATTAACAGACAAATGAGTAGGGAAGAATATTGGGCTAGGGCAATCATGCAGGAACACATTCCCAGAACAGTCTCCAAGTCTCCAGTGATCTAAGGAGAATTGCATAACCCCACTTGATTTTCATTCGTGGTAAGGTTAGGAGTCCTTCCAGCAGTAATAAGATTCTGCACAGGAAGAAACTCTCCTCTGTCAGTAGTGGTTATCTTTCCTACTTCTGACTTCTGATCTGGCTTTCACAGGGAAGGGTATTTAAAGAACCAAAGCTTCAGGTAATAGAAACTGGCATAGATCCACCAAAAAAGAAGTTATGTGTCAAATAAATATTTGTTCTTTTTATCACTGTGCTTGTAGTTTTAATGACCTTCTGCTTATTAAATTTATGTGTCAAAATTTTGTTCTCTCCTGTCCAGATCTCACTCTCTGTAATTCATCAGCTCAAGAAAAATATTTTTGCCTGATGCAACAGATTTTTCTCCAATGTATATGCAGTATATTGTATTTCTGTCACTATTCATACATTAACATTTTCCTTATTCTAATAGCTGGTTCTAGTTTGTTTCCTTAGTTAATTATCTGTAATACAGTGTTACATATTTCTCATCTGCACATACAGCATTTGTTAGTGATAACTTATCTGTGGCTTTTTCCCCTACTGAAATAACTACCTAGAGCTTTGGCTCTTAAATGCACCATCTCTTCTATGGCAGTGTCAGCTAGAAAGGAAAAAAAACAGTCTGAGTAACATTAAAGTCTTCATATGCAATATCTACTTCCCTTCAATAATATCTAATGCTCCTATCACATAGTTATCTAGGGATCATTTACATAACAAATTCAGATGATTTTTGGTAAGATAGTAAAAAACCTCTTTTTGAGATAAATACCATGGCTCATAATGGAAAAATAATATATGAAGCTTTTTCACTTTTCTCAAAATTACACGTAAACTTTTAAATCAATGTTCTCTCTCTTAAGTTAAATTTGAGACTATGTCTTCCAGAGATGTTGAGGATTTGGCTCTGTTACAAAAACATTTGATCTGCAATTACAGAAAGACTTTTCACTTAACGTCCATAAAGGCCAGGCTGGTAAAACTAAACTTTTAACTCAAGAGGTCTGAAAATCACAATTTACTCAGACACTTAGCAGGAGAAATCCCTATGCACTGCAACAAGCATCACATCTGTGTCTTTGCATTCACACTGTGCCTGGCACATTCCTGATATCTCCAGAGTGACATATACATCTATCTTAATTGCTTTCTGCTATCTTTCTCTGATGTGATACACCCAAAAATATTCAGTATTCTCTATTTCTTTGAAGTACTTTCTGTTGATTATTACACTCTGAAAAATATTGAGACAGCAGGCATGTTAGGCTGCCTTACAGCTAGGGAACCAACGTATTTATTTTCCTTTTTCCAGAATGAATGGTAATTTAAACTCTTAGCTTGCAGCAGCTTCCCTACATCAAATGAAGAACAGTAAGCAGCAGAGAAAATGAAGATCTGAAATGTAGAGTCTCTTTCCATATTAGGAATGTGTATCTTAAAATTAACCCTTACTCTCAATTTATAGACATGATTTGGAGAAGTCTTACCTTCTATGATCTGAGCTGCTGAACCAGCATGGATTGACAAGCCAAAGAGCAGTAGCAGCAAGTCCCAGGTCCACCAGGCATGCCTGGAGCAGGTGTGCCAAAAAAATAAGGGGGGTGGGGGGTGGGAAAAGAATGAGACCAAAGAGTGTAATACAGAAGCACAAGGAGAAAAAAAGAAAAAGTAAAATTTAGAAGTGGGAGTTCTTACCATGAGAGCATTTTTTGAAAGTCAGTTGAAAGACCTCAAGTGAGGAAAAAGTTCAGTGCACATGAGTTTTACGCTTATGAAAATAAGAAGTTAATAAATACTGGAGCCTGCTGTTTCTCCTCCAACGTTCAGACACAAGTGGAACAAAGGCAGCTCTCAGGCTGTCTGTGTGACTCACTGCAATTCAGTGCTCCAGCTCTGAAATCTGACTCCGTGTAGACTTTCCTGTCAGACCACTGCCGAAAACTTCCTACTTTATTTATTGAAGGACACCCCTTCCTGCTGTACATCATCCCAACATTGTCATTATCCAGTCTTGTCTTTAACTACTGTGTACCCTAACAGATAGTAGCATAGCTTCTCCAATTTCCACTCCTCCTGCCTGCCCACTCATAACGTCCACTTACTTACCCAATAAAACAGGACCTCCAACATCCTTCCATCCAGCATTATATAGCCAATGATGCACATTCTTATATAGTATAGGACATTTCTCTGGCCATTTTAGCCAAACTTTAACAGAAACAAGTTTTAAGACGTGAGTAGGACAGAGCAGTCACAGTTAAATTGCAAGATATACCTAGGAGCTGTACTGTCTTACAGATTTTCTGTCATCTACAGAGACATTTCAAATGGCACCTTTTTCTCTGACAAATTCTCTAAGTCTAATACTCTTATTTACAAAGATTTACACCCTGCATGTAGATTGAGTATCTACCTCAGCAGCTGTATGTACGTGTGTCTGCTGTAGAGGTCCTGTGTCTAAGCATTCTCTAATAGTTTCCATTAAAAGTGTTATTTTGCCCCTCCCTCCTAACTTCATGAAAAGTCTTTTCTCCACATGTAGTTCTTCAAAGCCAATTCTTGCTCGGGAAAGAATTTTTTGAAGAATAAGCTTGAGATTAATCAGACAATTTTTAAGTAATGAGATTTTTAACAAAGACTGCAATTGTCACTTTTTGACTGGGACAAGAAGGAGCCTGGAAAGCATTGCATGTGGGAAGAGATCAGTGGGCTTTTGGTAGACCAAGGCTGGAAGGTGCTGAAGATCACTTTAGGAGATTCAAAACTGAGAACGTATTCACCTAGTATAGGATGCAGGGGACAGACAGGAGTAAAGTTTTTTGCAGTAATAAAAGTACAATCCCAAGTAATAAACAGAATTAAGAAGAATTTCATTGCACCATGAATAAAATGCTTGAGTTTGGGGGTTTCGCTTTGTTGAACATTTTTGGGGAGATTTTTGTGTGTTTTGGGGGGTTTTATTAACTTATTTTTATTAAATAAGGACATACAGAAGTTAGGGCTTTAAAAGCTAGAATCCTGATTCTGCCCCAGACTCCCTTTTAGGTTAGAAACCACAACAGGTCAGGTCTCTTCAGGTATATTTTTAGCTAAGCCACAGACCAGCACTATTTTCTATCTATCTTCTGCTTAATGGTAAGGAAGCAAGAGATCAAACTATCTTTTAATCAGGTTTCTTATTATAAACACACACTGTTTTATCTTCTTCAGAGGACTAAGGACTCCCCTTTTTCTGTTCCGTAGTACTACATCAGGGCTGAGAAAAGTTTCATCATTCACCTTTTCCACATGAGGCTGTCAGCTCTTTCTCTCTCCCTAAACTTTCTCCATTGTTATCACCATGAGCAACGCTGCTTATAGGAACAGTGTTTGCAACATTTGTGCAAATCATATATCAAAAGCATTTATTTTATGCCTTTATCTAGAACACTAGATATATGTTATCCCAGGAGAAAATACTGGGGTTTTTAAGCATTCTTGTAAAAAGTATGTATTTACAAGCCTGGCTCACTTTTCCATTTTTTTCAGGTAATCTTTAGCACTAGCTACCAAGAACAATTACTAGTCCTGTCAAACTATTTTTTAACTCAGTTCCTCCTTTCAATAGTAATTCTTCTATCTCTCTGTACATGAAATGTCAGAGGCTTATCTGCATAATGCCTCCTGTTGCAGTATAGTTTTTGTCTGGTGTATATGGACAAAACATAGTCTACTGTAAGGCATCAAAGCAGACATAACATATTTGAGACAAATATATGATCAGACTCTAGATTTATAAAATTTATATGATTATTAAGGATTTTTTACAGTATAAGCTGCAAAATTTTCATCAAAAAATAACATTTCTTCTATTGTTTACAATTTGATGGATTTTTCCTCTGATTTTAGAAAAATCCATAGAAAAAAGGAAGTAACACCTCTTCTTCTACCACAGGTAATACACTGTTCATGCAGATGATCTACATGAAAAGCTGCTGAGAGCCTTTAGTTTCTGGTGGATATTTTAACATGGATGTCTGGCCAATGCTGAATATTTTTAGTGCTGCTGGATAAAGGAAAACAAGGCAAAGAATGTTCTTGACCTCTGCATTCCATTAGTTTTAAATGGACAGCAGTGGAGGAGTCTCTAAATACAAACAGTTTATTACCCAGACTCCTGTAGGGCCTTGAGATTTCTTGGGTTTCTAGTGTTCATTTGTAGTCCTAAGAATTACAGAATATTAACAGGCTCTCTATATCTGCTCTATCTGTGTCTATCTTGCTCCCCAAATGGGCAGTGACATTTGTACACATCCACCCAGTTTTAACCTTGCTGTTTGTCTCTTCCTTTTCAAACACAGCAGGACTCCTTTGAATTAGGATGTAAGTGCTTTCCTTCAGTACTGTCTCCAGCTGTCTCCAACTAAGCTGGAGCTTTCCTGCTGGTTAAAAATCTCCATTTTCCAGGCGGAAGTTTTGTTTACTTTCCTCAGCTCTGCCAACCGATTTCATTCCTTAAGGTTTGAAATGGCAGACTACAATTCTGCCATTGCAGTTCTTACTCGTTCACTGAGTTAGTCTGGCTGGACATTCTTATATTTGTGATCATCTCTGTGTTAAGAAGTTAATTTTTTTTCTTCCTGACTGCAACACAAATTTCTTGGCTGCACATTTCTAGCCTCTGTAATCACAGGATTTAAGAATCATAAGAATATTCTTGTGCAAGATTAGTGTTGGAGAAGCAGTACACACCAAGGCCTGAGTGAGTTAAGAACAATGCTAGAAAAGAATAAAAGATTTCTCTTTTGCTTAGACTTCTCCTCAGCATGTATAAATGTTTGATGTTCACAGTATCCTCTGGCAAGGAGGTCCACTGCTCAGTTATGCCTTTGATAAAGAAGTCTCTGCTTCTTTGTTTTCTGCTTGGGTCCTGCTGATGTTCTTCGATGCTTTCAAGTTCTTGTACTGAATAGGGATCACCTATTCACTGGCCATTCTGTTTTCTCCATGCTCTTTGTGATTTCAGAAGCCTCCTTTATATTTCCCTTCCACTTGTCTTCTTTCTGCACTGAGTGTAAATTTACTTGGTCATTTCTTTTACTGCAACCATTCCACGCCTCCAGTTATTTTTTCAGCCTTTCTCGGAGTTTCTATGTCCTAGTACGTCACTTGCTATTTGCTGCACATGATGCAAATAATCCCAAGGTTTCTCTATTGACATAGCAATGTTCTCTATATTTTTCCTGATGAGGAACACAACTGGTGTACTTTTTTGACTGCAGCAGAGATGACATTTTCACGGAACTCTAGCTTGTAACCTCAATAATTTGTATCTAAGAGGTAATTTTATGTGTAATTTGGATTTCTCCTCCCTCTCTCAATAAATTTATAACAAATGATAGAAATTAATTTCATCTATCATTGTATTCTCCAGTCATTCACTCTTAGAAGATCTGTTTGTAATTCTTTACAATCTGCCCCTGCCCTTTTTAAAAAAAACCCTCATATCATCAGTAAATTTAACTGCCCAGCAGTCACATAACTGCTTGCCCTCACTGCATAAGGCAGGCAGTACAAATCACTGTAGAACTGCAGCAATGACCCTCCTCTGTTACAAGGTCTGACTGTATATTCCTCACCTTTTGCCTCTCTTTTAAGCAATTGTTCATGCACAGACCTCGCTTCTTGTGGCTAGGCTTCCTGAAAAGATACAGTCAATCATTCTGAGTACATCATTTAAGTGATGGATTGCTGCATCCACAAACTCTGAATGACACTTTGGCTTTGAATATCATCAGCTAACTGCTACTAAACAGCTACTTTCACAGTGATTCAATAATACATTTCCACAAGCATGAGAAATGCTTCAATACTCTGTTTTTCTGCTTTTTCCTCCTTTAAACAAGGCACCTTTAAAAAAAAAATTAGAAGTCTATAAATGCTGGTTTTAATATATACTTATGAAGGAATAAGAGTGTACATTTATGTACCTGAAGACAGGCCTGTACCATATCCTACAGAAGGGTAAAAATTAAGGTCACAGAGGCAAAGAATTCTGGCATTTTCTAGCTCTTTAGTGCTTCATGTCACATAATTTGAATGTTTCTGCCTCCTCTACCCCTCCCTTACAGTATTTTAAAAAGCATTGGAAAAAAATGTTAAATCTTTCACACAGCTGGGGCTGGATGGCAAAGAAGGCAAAGAGGAATCAGGGACCTGAAGCTTGCAATGGAAACCCTAGGAAGAAAGGAATCTTCCATCAATACTTACATAAGATGATTTTTAAAAGGGAAGAGACCAGGTCTGTTGGGCACACAGGTGGGTATGAGGGAAATCAGACTAGTGGGGAGGATGGATAAATACTACAGAGAAAAATGTGCAAAAAGGAGAATAAGACTGAGCAAAAAGCCTGGGACAGGAAATTGGGAAGAGATAAGGGCAAAGCTAAGAGCACTGAAAATCAGTTATGAAGCAGAGGGAAGGGGAACTCTGGGGATGTTACCTGACCCTAGGTGGCAAGGAAACCAAGAATAAATGTTTAGACATACATATTTCCCCTCTACAAACTCTGACTCAGTCTTTCACTAGGCAGCATGACTAGAAGAGGAAAAACACTGTGATACTTCAGCTATAAGCAAGCATCCATGAAACCTCCTAGCAAAGCATGTCTTGTGCAATACTTTAATAGTTCAAGTGGTATATGCTGCAAATCAGGATATTTCAGTACTTCTGATGGCACATGCAAGTGTCAGTATGCCCCTATCAGATTTTAAGTTTGTGTTCTAAAATGCAAAAACTTTAGAGCTATTAATCAATTATTTGATGGGGTGACAAAAATTATCATTTCAGGAAATGGCTGAACTGTTTCTGATGAAGTTTATGGTATTGGCATGAGACACAAAGTCAGAATTCAAAATGGTCAGTGTTCAGAAACTGAACAAGCAATTCAAAGTATTCAATAAGGCTGTGGGACAACTGTAAAACGAAGCATAAATAGATGTTCTGCTTGTAATTTAAACTTACTTGCATGTCAACACTGATCCTATTGCTATATTAAATTAATTTATCATTAGCAGAAGAGTACATAATTTTAAATCATATTTAAAAAATAAGTCTTAACTATATTAAGTACATGCATTGCACTGAAAGGCTCCATTCAGACTAAATGTCATACATTCCTTTTATATGAATAAACCCAGAAAGAATTACATGCAGCACTTTCGCTGCCTGTCTCCACGTTCAGCTGAGCTGAAGAAACACTTTCTCCTACACAAACACACAGCCTACCACAGGGTATAGAAAGTAAAAAGCTTTACCAGAATCCCTCTCCCCATTCTGTGCAAGCTAACTTGACTCAAATATTTTCCTTTTAAAGATATTTATAGAGCTTGACCAAAGGAGTGACCTCACTGACTACTTTTTACACTGTCTTGAGATAAACTTGTAAAAAGCATGCTCTCCTACACTGGGACAAACCTCTTGTCCCACCAGTTTAAACAAAGTAGGCATTTTCAGAAAAGTAAAATCCTACTTTGTAAACCAACCACAAGATGATGCAAATGCCAAACCTTTAATCACCATTAGATTATTGTCTCAAATTTCTACTTTGTAAATCATCATGATAACATGGACAGGACTGATAATCCATCTTCATAGGTAAAAGGAGTACAAGTACTTTGCTTAGATAAAGGTTAAAAATCTGGCCTTATTGAAAAAGGTTTTCAGATGCCTACAGTATGGGGATTTTACCCAACATACTTGCCCTAAATATACATTTAGATCAAGGTAATGATCAGGATGAGACCTGGTATTTATACCATGTGCATGATAGCAATGAACACAACAACATTTTTTTTTTTCCAGATCCAGTTGTTACACTCAGAAGCTTGTTTATGAGCAAAGAGGCAGCACACCTCTTAAACTGTAATAAATAAATACAAGAATTTGGGAAAGATAGGATCCACCTCAATAAGCAGGGCAAAGTTACCTTTGCCACCAGGATGGCTGACCTGGGAAGAAGGGATTTAAACTAGGAATGACAGTGGAGGACCAGAGTTAGCAGCAGCCCTGTGAGGGAGGGATGGATAGGGTTGATGAGCAAGGGGGTGATGGAGAATTGGGTGATGTGTCAGAAAGGAAACACAAAATCAGCAAAACAAGGTTTAAGCAGGGTCATCTCCAGCATTTGCATGTAAGCAAGGCAACATTATTGGAAAAACCCAGATCTTTGCTGGCAAATCAGGATTCTGGGCTGCCTCTCTGAAGTGCATGTACACTAATGTACATAGCATAGGGAATAAACATGATGAGTCAGCAACCTGCATGCAGCTGCAGGGCTATGATCTTGTTGGAATCACGGAGACGTGGTGGGATGGTTTACAGGTCATTCCTGTTGCCAGCAGGTTGAGGGAGGTGATCCTTCCCCTCTGCTCAGCACTGGTGAGATCACACCTAGAGTACCGTGTCCAGTTCTGGGCTCCCCAATACGAGACACATAGACATACTGGAAAAAGTCCAACAAAGAGCCACAAAGATTATTAAGGGACTGGAACATCTCTCCTATGAGGAAGGCTGAGAGAGCTGGGACTGTTCAGTACGGAAAAGAGAAGGCTCAGGGGGGGTCTTATAAATGTATATAAAAATCTGAAGGAAGGGTGAAAAGAGGACAAAGCCAGGCCAGAGGCAATGGGTACAAACTGTAACACAGGAGGTTCCCTCTGAACATCAGGAAGCACTTGTGAGGTGACTGAGCACTGTCACTGGTTGGTCAGGGAGGTTGTTGAGTCTGCATCCTTGGAGATATTCAAAAGCCTTCCAGACAGACATAGTCCTTGGCAGCCTACTCCAGACTAGTCCTGCTTGAGCAGGAGCGTTGGACCAGATGATCTCCAGAGGTCCCTTCCCACCTCAACTATCTGTGACTCTGAGGTTGTTAGTATAATGGAATTTTATTTAACAGTCTAATTCAAGGATCACCATTAGTCTTCATCTAATTATTGCAAAAAAAGCATGAATAATAAAGTAGCTGGAGTACTTATATACAGGAAAAGATGCAATAATAGCAATAATACAATTAAAAATTTAACACACACACACACACACACACATTTCTTAGCTTCTATCCGTTTTCTGGTGTTATGCTCACCCTTACATTGCTTCTTTGGGTCCTAATGTTGCTGGTTTCACTCTGGTGTTGGCCACGGGGATGAAGTCTTACAGCACATTGTCAACATCTGGAGTCCTTACTGGGAGGAATACTATATTAATGCTGATTGTTTCTTCTTCCTCTCTCCTAAGATACATTTGCTTTAAATTTAAGATTTTTAAAAATTTTAAATAAAATCCAGGACATAAAAAACAAAACTAAGATATAAAGTAAAACAAAGATCTATTCAGAAAAAAAGCCATCACATTTTAAGCTGAAATGTCCAAGTAATAGAGGTGGAAGTGCAGAAGCTCCTGATCTCATGAAGTTTAACAGGCACAGTTCTCACCAGCTGTTAGTAGAAAAATGTCAGTCAAGCAAGGCCACTGTGTATCATGATCTCAGTATGATGCCTACATTTGCTGGCAGGCTGATCTAATCATGTTTGTACTGTAGAAAAAATATTTCTAATGAACACTGAACTTTACTTCCAAAGTGACAAAACCTCGTGTTACAGGGAGGCAGCTTTGTTTGCCAACACAGAGCAGCAATGTCACGAAGATCTCTGAAATAGATTTCTCTTCCCTCTTCAAATGTCCTTTACCCAATACCTCAGTTGCCATTATATTATATATATAGTGTCCCCCAGGGCTCAGTTTTGGGGCCAGTCTTGTTTAATATCTTTACCAATGGTCTAGATGAGGGGATTGAGTTCACCCTCAGCAAGTTGGCAGATGACACCAAATTGGGCGGGAGTGTCAATCTGCTCGACGGTAGGAAGGCTCTGCAGAGGGATCGGGGCAGGCTGGATTGATGGGCCGAGGTCAATTGTATGAGGTTTAACAAGGCCAAGTACCAGGTCCTGCACTTGGGTCACAACAACCCCACGCAACACTACAGGCTTGGGGAAGAGTGGCTGGAAAGCTGCCCGATGGAGAAGGACCTGGGGGAGCTGGTCAACAACCGGCTGAACATGAACCAGCAGTGTGCCCAGGAGGCCAAGAAGGCCAACAGCATCCTGGCTCGTATCAGAAATAGTGTGGCCAGCAGAAGTAGGGAAGTGATTGTCCCCCTGTACTGGGCACTGGTGAGGCCACACCTCATATACTGTGTTCAGTTTTGGGCCCCTCACTACAAGAAGGACATTGAGGTGCTGGAGTGTGTCCAGAGAAGGGCAATGAAGCTGGTGAAGGGTCTGGATAGCAGGTCTTATGATGAGCAGCTGAGAGAGCTGGGGGTGCTTAGCTTGGAGAAGAGGAGGCTGAGGGGAGACCTTATTGCTCTCTACAACTCCCTGAAAGGAGGTTGTAGAGAGGTGGGTGTTGGTCCCCTCTCCCAAGTTTACTAGTGATACAACGAGAGAAAATGTCCTCAAGCTGCGTCAGGGGAGGTTTAGACTGGATATTGGGAAAAATTTCTTTACTGAAAGAGTGGTCAGGCATTGGAAGATGCTGCCCAGAGAGATGGTGGAGTCACCATCCCTAGAGGTGTTCAAAAAACGTGTAGACATGGCACTTTGGGACATGGTTTAGGAGGCATGGTGGTGTTGGGTTGGTGGTTGGACTTGATGATCTTAGAGGTCTCTTCCAACCTTAATGATTCTATGATTCTATGATTACTTAGAGAAAATTGAGGCATCTGTCTTAAAATTGGAAGATATCTGTAATGATTAGGAGAACTAATTATACCCAAAAGCAAAAAAAATCAAAGCATTTTCAAATCATCTTTAAAACATTCTGCTGGCAATTTATTTAGAAAGAAAAAAGTCCATACCATCTATTTTTAAGACTAAAGGGACACAAATAAATAAAAACTTTCAAAGCAGAAACCACTTTAAATAAAAATGCCAATTTTCATGTCTTCAGTTTTACATTTCAGTTTATAGAATGGAAGTTTTCTTCAAGAAAAATTTTCTCAGAGATTATCATCTGTGAAAGAACTTCAGAAATAAGGACGCTACATGACCACCTTAGTCTGTCATTACATTTTAGCAGATAAATGCATTCTTCACTCTTATTTGAGCATATCTCTTTCTGCTTCATCAGTGTATTTTTGGAAAAAGTTTTCCAAGTGGCAGGCTACTTGCATGCAATTTTGTGAACTGTTCTCCCTCTCTTCTCAAAATACAGTAAATTCTGCTTTCCGTATTGCCTATCCTCACATTACCAATTCTGATTTTTTTTTCTTCTGATCACTTTCTGGCTGAGATGTCTGGAATGCCTGTTCAGGATAAGGCAGCAGAGGTTAAAAACAGAACTCGCCCACAGGTAGTGAGCCTGCTAATTAAGGAAGCAGGGGAAAGAAAAGCTAGGCATTTAAGTACCACAAAAAGGAAACACACAATACCAGCAGGACAGAAAGTGTGTTTATGCTGCCTGTGACTGTTACAGGATAGCTACCACCCACAGTTATGAGACAGAAATAAACACATTACCCATGTGCTTGACTCTTTTTCCAAAATTTAAAATATGGTTAGTTATACATCCTAAAAATAAGCTTTGAGCAACAACATGATTCACATTTTGTAAGTGTGACTTTTTTCATTGTTTTTATTTCAGGAAGGGTTGTTCAGCACACAAACACATCCAATAATGCTTTACAAAAAATTATTCAAAACAAAAAAGAAACCATCTTCCTCCTGCTGCTCCACAACTTAAACAAATGCTTGCCTCTGACACACCAGCAAGGATTGTTCAGCACTGCTAGAAGAATTCACACATATCAAGACAAGGCTTATAAATAGAGGTGATTCTTATTAAATGAACTAGTATTTCCAGGAAACAAAAACAAAAACAAAAAAGTAGACAAGTTATTTGTGTGTCCTAAATCTCCACTATCACTAGTTAGACTGTCTACAGGAATGTACCACATCTACCTACAGAACACGAGGCCTTGGTCCTGGGACTGCTGTGGCTACAACCCTGCCAGTTACCTAGACTGCTCAGGGCTTTTTCTTTTTTCAAACACAGGCCCCAGAGCCAACCCCAGTAACCACACTAATGCTCCTTAGGCCATCCTCAGTTGCAGCTTCAAAATTCCAGAGTGCTCATTCCATACTGCTGGCCAGTAGGAGCCTCTGGGTCACCTATCCTCTATGCCCCAATAACATCAGGGATAGTTCCCTCTAGCATTTGCCCAAGCCTAACTCATCTGCATCAGCTGTATCCTGTAACTCCCCAGCATAGCCCTGCGCAGAATGCATTGCTGCATTCTGTTCTGGTGTTGATACACCAGCAATGCACTGATAACCACAGGGCTGGGAAGGGCAGCAGAAAGAGAACAGGGAGCAGAGATGCCTGATTATATCCCTGTGCAGTGCTTCACATAATGGTATATGCATCACTGCTAAGGGTCTCTGTCAAAACAGACTGTAAGTTGTCATCATCAAACATAAAATTAAAAGGTTATCTTCACCTGCTAGCTCTTGAAACAACAAAATGTCATTGTCTTAAGGTTTAATCGTAGGTTGAAAAGAAGAAATTACCAGTGACCGAAATAGTTCTGTGCTTTAACAAGGTAAATTATGTAGTCCTTGAATACACATTTGAATAAAGAGTGCATCTCTTTCTCTTACTGTCTTTAGATGATGCAGAGCATTTTTCCCTGATTTCCTAGAGATTTGCATCCTATATACTCTAACTGAATAACTCACATCCTGCAGTTGCTGCTTCCCACCACACCTTCTGCCTGTTCAGCTGTGCTGCAGCAGCTGCTCTGAGCAATAGACATACACTGATGGACCCACATACATTCAGAACAGACACAGAGTTCAGTTCTGCTGCCTTCATATCAGTAGGAACACTAGCCTAGGGGGAGGGAGAATCTCATTCCTACACAAGCCATAAGAACCACTATATGAATAGGAAATTTCTCTCTTTGACAGCTCTACTCTGTCCATTTTGGTTGACACTAGCCAAAAGAGTCTAAATTTTCTTGCCTGTCCATAAAGACTCCCACTACCTCTAATTGTTGTGGTTCTTGTTAGTAAATCAGCTTAAGTGTTCATTCTCTTTTTTCTCCCTTTGTTGCTGAGCTGCAATGAGCTTCGCCTTTTTCATGGGTTAAAACCAAGCAACAGTAAAAGTTTAGCTTACATTTTGATGTTACAAATTCTTTCTGCCAGATGCATTGCTTGCTTCCTAAAAAATAAACTCTAAAAAATTACTTAGAAATAGTAGATTAATTAATGCCATGCCACCATCGTTCATCTGGCTTTTTAGGTCTATTTATGATGATCTCTATCTACAAAATTCTTTATCATTACTTCCTTCCTTGCTCAATACACAAATTAGGCAGTGTTAACTCACTCAGCATCTGTTTTATCCCTCCCTGACATACAGTCTTGTATTACCTCAACACTAATCAGACTCTATTCTGAATACCCTGTCATCATATTTCATTGTTTCAGAAACCATCTGAACAGTGAAGAGAAGCATGTACTAATCTGCGATCCTGAGTCCTGTTCCCCTTACCCACTCCATCACAGTCTCACCTGATTATGTTTTTCTTCCAGCTCCAAGTCCCTGACTGTCTCTTCATGCTCTCACAGACTGTAAACCCAGTTTCTGCCCCATTTTATTCCTTTCAACCATTTCCTTCACTATGTTATCTAGTCCCACTGCCTCAGAGACTCATCTCTTCTTCTCTGATCATTGAAAACTGATGACTCCCTCCTCCAGGAGGCCTCAGAAGACTAAGCCATATGAGTAGTCTAGTCCTTCTGCAATCAGTTCTGACATAGTCCTGAAGTCTGCTTGGAGTAATAAGCCAAGAACAGACAGACAGTTTCAATATTTTAGCAATTCAGTTTCACTAAGGGTGTGCAAATGTTAGTTTCTAATGGCTTAAAGTTTGCATAGCTTATTAAGTTTTTCCTGATTTTTTATCAGACATTTTTGAATTACTTTAAGCTTTGCATATAACACAACCTAAGGCAGACAACCTGGTTAGGAAACTGTAGTAGCTAATTAGTCAAAGCTTAACAAAATATAAATAATTTAAGGGCATGACCCAATACTGCGAATGTTGAGCGCTTCAAAAAGCAGTTCTCCTCAGCACACGCATGGCACATCACTAAAACCTTCTAGAAATCTAGTCAGCTCTCAGATGGAAAAAAAAATCCATTCTCATTCATTTTCAGTGTTTTCTTTTCATCAGTTTTAAATTAATGTTCTTCAAGTTTCCGCGTGTGTTTATGTGATAGGACTGAATTAACAGAAGACCTGAAATAAGCCTAAGATACAGACTTACACCTGCTAGTGTGGTGCCCTCTGTGATACTTGCTACTGTGGTTATAAATTGGGTGCTAGTATGTTCAGTCAGTCACTCCTCAAGACATCAAACATTAATTCCTTCCCTATAATGCATTTCAAGAAAAGCTAACTTTTTCATATTATCACCTAGCCAAACCAGCTGACAACAATTCTATTTTTACCATCCCTGAAGCATAGGTGTAGACTTTTTACTTGGGTTTCAGGGTTTTCTTCAACTTGCCTTGCTCAGCTGGAGCAGCCACAAATCTCAGATCTTCCACAACAATTGTGTAAAACCCACTTCTTTGATGGACTGCTTACACAAAAACACTAAAAAAAGTAAAAGGAAAAACCTTCAAATTATATGCTTCCAAAGAGGAAGTCAAAGAGGGAAAAATACATTTTTGCTCATGTTACTTTTACATCAGTCAGGATCAGGCATGAGAGGTATGCACTGTAGAGCAATAGAGGAAGTTCCAAGACTGAAGGAAATCTCACCCTTTTTAAAAATTAAACAGCAGTTTAAAGTGATATATGTAACAAACAATCAAACAAAACCAGCAGGATATATTTTCAAGAAAAGCTAAAGCTAAGGTTCTGAATGTTAGTTTTAAGAGAAAGGAGGAGAAGCAGCTCTTAGATTTTGGATTTTCCAAAAATAAAGCATGGCAGTTATTCGTATTTTCTCTCATTCTCTTCATGTTTTTGACTCAGACTGACTAGAACAGTCTGCTTCTTGGCAGAAAACAAAACAAAACAAACAACAAAACCCAGAAGATTTACTTAACAATCACACTTGCTAACTAGAGCAATAAAATGCTAGTTTTTCAGACTTTTATCCTTTGCAGTTCTGCATGCCTAGCTTCTATGTTTTCTTGAGTATTGCAAAAAAAAAAACTGGTATGTGTCAACTAGTTACACCTGCAATGCCAATGATAGTATAGGAGGTGCCCAGACTAGAAGTGAGATCTTACAAGACTAGTTAAGGATTTCCTTTGAGACAATTTTGGTAGCTGGTAATACACCAGCAAAGAAAAAAACCTTGATTGGATTTTTGGCACACAGGTGGTATTGCAAAAAGGAGAAAAAAACCCTACATTTTTTAATTTAAAACTGAGTGCGTTTAGTAAGGTGACCACTAATCATTGATAGAAAGCCTATGCAAATTTATGAAGTCCTTCCACAGATCAAGGCTACATGCTGATCACAGAGCTTCTGCTCTGTTATTCAGGAATTTTCTCTTCTTTCCTTTAGAAGTGCTACAAACAGCAGGAGAGAGGGCACTGAATAAGTCAGTTCCTGGCTATAGTAGCTGCTGCTGCAGAGCACAGGGATGGTTTCAATGAAAGTTTAGGTTTACAGAGGTGACTTCTCAAAAAATACCTGAAGTTCTGCATCATTTTGTTGTCATTACTAGCCCTGATGCTAGCATATATAAAAATGGGATTTTACAAGCACTTGTTTGCACATCTGGATGCTAGTTGTACTAATAAAGAAACTGGTGTTTCCTTGGCTCCAAGAAAGTGTAAATAAAGGAGAAATGGAAAAAACAAGTAAGATTAACAGAGGGTTCTTTTAGCACAGACTCATTTTAGCTTTCCTGCAGCATTATAATCCAATGCAGATGTTCATTTGCCTCATTCTTGGCAGCTGTGCTAGATGAACTTCCTCTCCTCAGTAACATTTTCTTAGGGATTTATTATCCCTTTGTTAGTCTGCCCTTAACTTGCTCATTCCTTTCATGTGACAGTGAAAACCCAAAATGGTGAGAAATCAAGCTAAATATATGAAAGAATTACAAGACAATAGTAACACTATGCAAAAGTAAATACAATATTCAGGTGCTTAAAGTACAAACAATGATCTCTGCTTTTGTTTTTTCATTTCTGATAGTGGTAATGGCTCTTATTAAGTCAAAATAAACCAAATAATTATGTAAGAAAATAAGAGAGATGGAGCAGTAGTAATAAACCTAATGGCATAGACAAGGTTTACATTTAGTAATAAATTTATACAAATGTGCTTTATCAGATTTTTTTTAAATAGCCTAATGCATTAAGCTCTCAGATAAATGATTTTTACTCACAACATGAGTATGTCCAGACAAAGAAGAACAATTAGGTTCTGCTCACCTCTAAATTTCCTGCGTAACATTGAAGCCTGACCTATTTCTAAGAAGCAGCTTCTGATAATATGAATATGGAGGGGAAGCCAGTACCACCAAGTTCTTTAGCATTCGAGTTGTTCTTCTTTTAATTTAAAACCTTCCCTTCAGTTTGATGCAAAAAAGTAGCGGACTGTCAGGGCCTTGAGTGCACCAATTGGCATTAATTGCTCTAAGAAGCCTCATCAGGGACCTCCACTCACACTGTCTGCCTGTTGTGCCAGGAACTCTATCAAAAGATCAGGCCTGGGGTTTCAGTCTCTGAGGTATGTTGCAGGTGTGCCTATCTGTGGTCCTGCCTCTGGTACTACCTCCTGGATGGGCTTTGGACCTATGTTGCAGTTAGCTTGTCTCCTGGATAGAGGAGGAGCACCTGCATTGTAGCCTTATCTCCAGCCCTGACTCCATTTGTTTCTCACTAGACTCCCTCAATGAACCCTGGATCTGAGTGATTGCTTTGCCTTGTCTGGGACTGCCAATGGACCTTGTTACTAGCACCCTGCTCTGCTTGTCCAGCTCAGGTGCTGTGGGACAGTGCCCTGGTCAGCAAGGTCTCTACCTGAGCTGCAATCACTCTCAGCTCCCAGCTCACCTTCCCTTACGGAGCAGTCAGTCCTGGCTGCTCTGTGACACAGACTCCAAAAAGCCTGTGGTATTCTATCACCATTCTATCTCCATTTGTGCTAGCTGAAAATGTGTCAAAGTGTTATGAAAAAAATGCAACTGTTAGGATATTTTAGGAAAATGCCTATTTTCATGAAATTCTGTTAGAGAAAAATAGAGTTAGCAATCAATAATTCTCCTTACTCTAAAATTGGTTTAATCACATCTTTTTCAAAGAAATTCACAAAGATTTTTTAAAAGCTTTGATTTTATGAAACTCTAAAAGGAAAACATTTTACATAAAGGAATTTGTAACAATAATCTCTATCTTACCATTTTTTCTTGAAAATACTAACTTGAGTCCTGAAGCCCAGAATCCCATCTATCCTTTTTAAGTGACTGAAAATTTACTTCACATCATGACTATTCTAGTGGTTTAATAACACCAATATCTGTATCTGTCAGGGGCTGCCAAATCTGGTAGCCTGAGAGAGGTGAGGCTGTGGAAGTACCATTTCCCCAGGTCTTGCTTGTAGTGAGGCTGGGCATGTATTCCCAATAGGCACACAAACATACATAATATATAAGTACACATGGCTGGCCACACAGATCAACACAGACAGAAAACACAGCACTCGCACAAACACAAACAGCACTATCCTGTTGCCCCCTGTGACTGATTAGGGTGGAAGCCCACTAGTGGATAATATGTAGAGATTTATACATAATATGTTCCCTTCCTTAGACACTCAGGTCTATCCAGTAGCTGGCCCCTGGATTCCCTTGTCTCTCCATTTGCTGACACCTGGACATACAATCCTCCATGGCCCACAGTCACACTTCAGTTGCTGGTACTCAGACTTGCACACACATTCACATGCTCACTATTGAGCCATCCATTAACTGGCCTTAATCACAGCCTACCCAGGCACTGTCCTGTTGATCCCCTGGTCTTTCGGTTGCCTCACACATAGAGACACACACATGCAAACAGTTCTCTCTAATAGCTGGTCCAGACCTATGGCCCTACCAACAACCAACCCCTAGACCCTATGGTCTCTCCAGTAGCTGGCCTGAACCTCCTGCACCCTCCAGTAGCCAGCTCAGACTTATGGTCCCCACTCCAGTTGCTGCCACTTAAACCTCCATACACACATAGCCACACAGAATAGGGAGTCCCTTAACCCAGGAAATGGTCAGAAATCAAGTTTAATTAGAAGACACAACAGACTGCACTGACCAAGAAAAAGGCATGGCCAGAAAAACATATTGACCAGTCATCTGTTTGCACATGACCAGTCCCTTTTTTCCCTTTATCCATCTATTTTTGCGTGCTTGTTCCTCCCCAAACTATTGTGATCCCCCCACCTTTCTCAACCTTTAGTTCTTCCCTTAAGCAATCCCAAGTTGCTTCTGCCCAGCATCCCATAATGAGTCCCACACTGCTGTAGGCAGTAACCTCCTCCTCTGCCTGGCAAGCGGTCCTGAAAGCCTCTCTCATTGAGTCATATTGATGGGTTTCATATCCCCACAGTGGGCTGCACACTGTCTTGTGATGCCCTGGGAGTAACTATGGTCAAGGTGCTATGTTCCCCTGGTTTGTTGTTGGAGTTCCTCTGCCTGTCAGGACACAGTACTCTAGTTTACCTCCCAGGTCACTTTGACCTTCCCAGGTAATTTTCTTGGAGAGGTGATTACTTGTCCTAAACTTGATTCTGAGCTACAAGCGTGCTGACGTGCCAGCATGTGTTATTTGCCCAGATGATCTCTGCATGTTGGATCGCCTGAAGGGCAGACGTTCTTGCTGCCTTTCCCTCACCCTAGGCATGAATTTAGGATCCTTTCATCCAATTTTCATGAAACTTGGAGCAACATCTTTGACAGTCTATGCTTCTCCATCAAGCTTGGCTGAAATTGCCTAAGTCATAATTCATTGGCACATGGATAGAAGAAAAGGTGTGGATAGAAGGAGTATTTCTTCTGTCAGAGGATAGAAGGAAGGTGTGGAGTGGAGAAGACAAAAATCAGACAGTTGGGCAAAGAGAAAGTACAATATATAAGCTCCATCTTAGAAAAAACTGGTTAAGAACCCAAGGCATCCAGCTACTTCAGATCTATATGTAGAATCATTAGCCAGCAGCTGACAAACTGAGAGGCAGATGTCGGTCTGGGAGTGCAGGGAAAGCTTCTAGTGAATGCAGCTAAGAATTAGTGCCTGGGACACAGGCAAGGACAGAACAGCAGTAAGAAGGATTTGCCTGAGCAATACAGTAGGCAAAAGTAAAGGAAAACCAAGACTGCGGGGACCCACACTGCTCCCTCCTAGCCACTTGCCGTTAAATAAATCAGGTCTTTTATCTCTTGCTGCCTGTCTGTGGAAAGTGTAGAAAACTAATCTGCTTGAGGCCCTACTTGTACAAAATAGTTGAAACAAGCCAAGAAACTAGCTAAAAATACAGAAAGGAAGTGGATGTGGAGACACACATAACATGACACAGACACAAAGGCAGGAGGATTGCATAAGCCTCATTTCCTTTGGAGGTTCTGGGATATATTTGGAATGCATTAAAGGATTTGATCCTGATTTTTTAAAAAATCTTAACTGCAACATTATTTCACAAAATAACAACTAGCAATTCATTTGGCTCCTTGCTACTCTGCTAGAATATGGTGTTCTGTGTCTTTGAAAGATTAGGAGGAGAACAGAAAGAGAGAGAAACCAGGATTTATATGCTCATTCCTCAGTATCTTATAATTAACAGACAAGACTATCTGAAACTCAAGACTGTGGCCCAGCGCACCAGTATTTCTAGACTGTTTTCACAACTCAAGATTTTTGATTATGCCTCAGCAGTCGCTGTTGTAGTTGCCAGGACTTCTGATACCAGAGCTATCAAAGTACAGAAAAGCAAACAAAACATTGATTTTTTTTTAATGACTCCATGAATAGTTGCCATTGTTTCTGTAAAGGCATTGGGTAGTGTTTCACCTTGATTCTTCAATAATTAAGACACACATTTATCCTCAAACTTGCTATCTTATGTGACATTTTCCCCTCTTTTCACAATATCTCAATCCATTTCTTCCCCATATGTTATATGTATGAGAAATCTGACTTTTGACAGTTCTTCTCTTATTTTTGTCCCATCGTCCCAACATGACTCACTGAGCATCAGCTTCCTTCCTTGAAGCATTTGGATAGAAAAGAATGCTCTTGAAGGCCATTTTGTCCCCAGTTTGGTGTCCACTGTTGTGTCAGACACATGGTCAGCTAACCTGCTTTGTAGAGCAGTTGAGTTTCAGCAGCCTGAAGTATCCTGAGCAAAATCCAGGTTACTGTTTTCTCCAGTCTGCACTATCACCATGTCTCTGAGAAGTCAAAGAGACTAGCTCTGGATTAGTTCTGAGTTTACTCCATGCAAGCTTCAGGACCATATCCAAACAAGCCATAAAGACAATTTTGAAGCTCAGTTATTATTCTGTTTTATGTACAGCAGCTAGAATATATAAAATTTTCCTGATAATGGCTAGAAGCAAAAGGAGGGGAAAAAAAGGTTCATCTAGAAAGGAAATTAGAGATATTTTCAGGTTACTTTGTGGGACTGGATTGTTCCATTGTCACAAGTGCTGATGTTTTCCTCTTCTCATTCAGTTCTGGAAAGAAAGGGTCTTTGCAGGACCACTAAGGCAAAAGGAACCGGAACATTTTAGTCTGACTATAGATAAAACACAGACAGCTAAATATTAGTCACATAACTTTCAAAAAAATTACCAATACTGTTGGTACCATAATCCAGGCCTAAAAACACACGAGATTTTTAAAAATAATTAATTAGGAATACTTTTTTTCCCCCCCTCCTTTCTTCAAATGAGTCTGAAATGAGAAATTAGACATTTTCCTAAAGCTTTTCTCCCAAAATATTGTAAATTACTCTTTTAAAAATTGTATGACTTCAGGAATTGTGACATTAAGAAATATATGTGTAAATAGTGTAAGTACTGTAAGAACTGCAAATTGTAATTGACAATACAAATTAACACAAAAGCAAAGGATGACAAAAGTGTCACCCCATTTGCAGGGACCATGGGTCAGAGAGGCACAGACTTGAATGGTAGCTTGGAAGAATAACATTTTCTTTGTTCTTGGAGAATAAGATACCTTTCCACTCCACATTCCTTACTTAGAGATATCTTGACTCACCTGGCATCATCCAAGAAGAAGTCAAATGTGACTAGCATATTCGGTGCACTCATACTGCAAATTCTGGAGGTTTTTTATAGAATTCTGAAGAGATATGTATGGAGCATTTATCCTTATGCCTATAAAATGCACTGTTTCTTTAAAACCTGAGCTATAACATTATTCCACAGAAGACGTGCTTTTTTTCTTGGTTACCTTTCACATATCATTTGATGTCAGCATGTTTCATCAAGCTCAAAGCCATCGATTGAAAGTATTTAAAATATAACTGGAGCTTTTTCTTAAAGGGTGACGAGACATGTAAGTGTCCAGACCTATGCTTATTACAAGCACAGAAAATATTTGAAAACTGTGAAATGCACTAGAAGAGCCCTTTTCTCAAAAAACATTTGCTGTTAGTTGATATCTGAAATATCTGAATTATTCAAATGGATGTTGCATAAAAAATTAACATCCGAATATTAAACTTATTCATTGAAATTATTCCTCTTTTGAATGAGTAACAAAATGAAGAATCTAATGTTGACTTGCCTGTGAGGGCTGAAGTAACTTACAAACTGATCTTTTTGGTTATTTCAGGAGACTCAGGTAGTGTGCCACTGTAAAAACTCTGAAACACTCTGCAGAAGTGTGACGTATTTGTAATTCAAATCGTCAACATTATTGTTGAAAATGCCATGCTGCTTAAAAATTGAAAAATTTTGCTTGCCATCCTCTACAACTTTAGTGAGGAAGAAGCTATGACAGAACATGGGAGAAATTACATGATTGGATATGAAATGCTTTCTGAACAGTCACTGCAGTGCCTGGTAAAATTCATGACAGACTCTATTTTTCTCAGTCATTCCTTTCCAAACAGATTATGAAATCATGAATGCACATAAACACCATTAACTAACAGAATGTTCTACATCACTTTCTCAAAAGGCTTATTTAATGTTGGATAATAGTGTTAAGCACATTGGTTTTAATATTATTCTGCCAAGCAAGTCTTACGAAACAACTAGAGATGTAACACTTGTCAGGAACTGCAGTTTCATCAATGTTTTTGAGATAAGAGACATATGCTCTTTTCAGGTAAAATCTATTAACATTTCATCCTGCTTTTTTAACATTGTATTAACTTTATGCTAATGTAAAACTGGTGGCCTTACACTCTTAATACCATGCTGCTACAGAGAGTGTAGCATTTTTCCTTTCTCTGAGAACTTCAGGTGACAGACAGAGGTTCCCTATGGCTCTGTCAGCACTTTCAGAGAAGGAAGCTGACTAGTATGGGCCAGTCTTGACTGGTATTTATGCAACATTTTGGGGCATTTCTCTTAAAAACAGCTAAGCTGACAGCTGAGGTGAGTACAACTATTACATTCTTCCTGGGAAAAGAAGGGGCAAACCAAATGGTTGGTACATTGATCTTTGAGTCTCAGAACCATTGCCATTGCTTGATCAAAGTGGATCCCAACTACTTATAGCAAGTGGCAGCCATAGATGAAGGAATCATGGGCAAAGGAAGACTTGAGAAAAGTCTAGTCAATATATTTTTGGCTAAGGTTCCATGTGGATTGTGTATGTCACCAACAGCTTCCTGAAAGAATTCAGAAGTTCCTGAGGCGACTTGGAGCGGTGGCCCAGGAGAGCAATAGCAGACCACTCTCCTGGAGATAGGACCAAAAGCACTGGTGTTAACCACTGGTAGTGGACACAGAAAATAGACAGAAATTATTGTGGCTATGAGGAAACTTGGACTGCTGAGGGGAAAAAACTCCCATGTCCCTCTGAATCATAGGATCACAGGATAATTCAGGTTAGAAGGGACCTCAGGTGATCAACTAATCCAACTTCCTGATCAAAGAAGTGTCAGCTAGATCACATTATTCAGAGCTTTATTCATTCTAGTCATGAAACTGCCGTGGATGGACAATTCATAGCCTCTCTGTGCAACCTGTTCAATGCTTGACTGTCCTCATGATGAAAATGATTCTCCTTATATCCAGTGGAAACCTCTCTTATTTCAACTTAATGCCTGTTGTCACTCATCTTCCAACCATGCACCACTATGAAGACCCTAGCTCCATATTCTTATGATCACCTTCTAGGTATTGGAAGGCTGTTATTAGGTTTCCCAGAAGTTTTCTCTTCTTATCCACTGTCTTCATTGGACAGCCCTCCTCTGCACAAGCTGCTGCAGAAACTACTGCTTCTGGGAGCTGCCTTCTAGATCTTGCTGTCAGATCAAAGCACATTTCATAAGGAATGGTTGACAGAAGTGATTAGAAGTGGCTAGAGTTTGTTACCAGCAAGTATCTCTAAACTCTAGCAGGCACCCTGAAGAAGAAGAAGAAGAGTTCCTAGGAGTTCTCTGAAGATCCCGAATGTTCACACAAGATCTAGGACATCTACAGGCAGAGTGAGGAAACTGCTTCATAGATTGCTGCATCTGTTAGCTCCCTCCATTTTTTGCACTCCTATAGGTCTGATTCCTCTGTCTTCCACCTGAAACTTCACTGATTTTCACTGACTTTGTTAAAATTAGGCTGTTTCTACAGAGTAATTCCTACCTGACATACCTGCATGAAGCAGGAGAACAGGTGGAGCAGAAAAATACTTTGAATGCAGAATATGGTGGAGTAGTGCCTATGGAGCAGGAGACAAAGGCCAAAAGTATGAGATCAAGGCTGACAGTGCATGGCATTACACGGTTATGCTAGAAATACAGCTTCCTTTGCAGACAATGTCTGATCCAGGATTCATGCAACCAACACATAGTTTGAATGTAATATAAGCAATGCCCTCAGTCACTCAAATGAAAATATTTGACAAGAGCGGTTGTAGCTCTCTCAGTTGCAAGTCCATTCTGCTGTTGAATATAAACCAGACTTAAACAGGTTTAGGAGTGCCTACATAATGATGTTCAGCATTTTAGTAAAAATATTTTTTACAAGCATCTTGTGTCAAACTAATGTGAATGTTTGTCTAGAGTAAGACTCATTTATCATTCCAATATCTATACGTTCCTACATTCTGTGGCCTTCAACACTAACAAGACCTGAGAGGGATGCATGATGCTCTCCAGGATACAGAAATTACTGTCAGTTCTTACTCTCCTTTTGTTGTTTTTTTTTTTTGCTTCTGCAGTTAAAAAGAATTTAGATTCCTAAGCAATTCCTTACATTTTATGAAAATGTTGTGCCACAGCATCTAGAAGCCATCCTTGTAGGTGAAATTTTAGATCTTGAAAATTTAACATATCTGAGAGGACTTGATGGAAAGCAAAGGCTGACAGGAAAAACTTGGAAAATTTTATCATATATAAAATAAAAACTTTAATCTGCTCTACCCAAAATCCCTTGCCATATTCTAAATATTGAACCTGCAAACAAATTAATAATTTTAATAATAATGTAGAAAATGTACAAGTAATTAATTGTTGCAATCAAAATCTATATTCACTCTTACCTGAGGAATTTTTACTATTCTCTCCAGAATACTAGATTTGGATGAATATTTGTTTTTTACACTTGTATCTGATGCTTAAAGTATCAGCCAAAGCAGGGGAACTCTTCAATCTGATTTCCAGTCAGTGGAAGCCAAAATACATTTGTATTCCCAAATGTATTGGGGAATACATTGTATTCCCCAAAATACATTTGCAAGACGTGCTTCTTTGGCAGTTTTAACTGTACCAAAAATAAACTTTGTGTTGCTTGTTCTACAGTCTGATACCCATTGGCTGTGCCTCCTACCTCTTCATTATTAAAAGTCTTGATTCAAAAAACCAAAACAATTACACTTTGTCTAAAACTAGTGAGCAAAAATTTTCTAGAGAAATTAAGATCTCCACATACAGTTGCCTTGTTACTCCACTAGGCAATGTGGGAGCACCATGAAAGACAAAGGGTACTGTCAGGACTAGGGCCACTGCAGACCAGGCGTCAACAGAGTTGAAAGTTACAGGTAGCCCTAGTGTCGTCTTCTATCTAGTGCACAGGGTGACTCTGGGAGAGAGTATGGCTCCAGTGGCTCTTAAATTTTTTTTGGCTGTTAAACAAGAATAGCACACAGATGTGTGTGCTCATATCTCAGAAGTAGGTATTCAGAATTCTGATAAAGTTCTAATTTCATTAAAATAAGAGGAGAAGCTAAATTAACTTTACAAAGCCTTCTGCAGGAAATAAATCCTGTGCTGGCAGAGGAATCACCTGCAGGGGATTCATGCACTTTCCACTCACAAGAAAACGGTTGTGTGTTTTCAGTACACCTTTTATTTTTGATTAAGGAAAATAATAGCAAAAATATTCATACAGTTAATGAGCACGCATCCTGAGGGCAGGGCTGGTATCCTGGGAAGAAACAAGCTGTCCCATTACTTCTCCACAGTGCCCCAAAATATTTCCTGTCCACTACTACCATCTACACTGGCAGCCCCACTGAGATTTGGTATCAGGGGTTGTACTAAGCCAGCAGGAAAACTGATCCAACAAAAAAATGTGCAGTTTCCCAAACACTTAGGCAACTGAAGACTCGGAGCAGGAGCAGAGACAGGTGGAAGGTAAGGACAGGAATTCACAGCCAGGGGCAGCAGTTGGGCAAGACCATGACAGTCAGCACTTAGTTTGGCTTCAATTGCCATGAAGCTGAAGCCTAGAAATTAGGTTTTCCTTCTGTCCATGGTCTTTCACCAGCTCTCACACTCATCTCACTTTTGTGAGCTCACAAAACCAGCAAAGAGTTATTCTGTCCATCTCTGCTGCACTAGTTTTCTACCAAGTAAGTAACAACATTTGGCTTACTGCGTGAAAGTTGACAACTTGGGTCAGGAGGAGGAATCTGCATGGATGTACAGCCAGAAGCAGCAGGTGAAGGAGGGAAAGGCTGATTGCTTTCTTTATTTTGATCAGTTTTGGACACCACAAGAAGCCCGTCATGCCATAAAAACCTTCCCCCACATGACAGAAAATGAAGAAAACAACACAAAATATATTCAAATTTAAGCAGATTCTTCCATACTAGTGCTCCATCTTGCACTGCATATTTATGAAATTAATAAGTGCAGTAAAATGAGTAATGAACTGTCCATTGTTTCTTCTTGTCCAGTAAATCTATTTGGTCTATTTGATTAGTGCAATAGATTTCACACAGAATTTACTCAAAAGACTAGTTGTTTATCACCAGCAGAAAATACTCCATTTGGTATCTTTCTTTGCTTAACTTAATTTGCAGACACAGTTTTACCTGTGTAGTCTTTTCCTGTGTACAGTGAAATTGATTCTGCTAAGCTATTCTGATCACAGATGATCTGTAGTGTGACTCTATCCCTAATTATACTTCTGATTTTTGACTGTTTTAGTTAAGACTTCCCTATTGATCAGTTTTAGCTGTTGTGAAATCAATTTGTTCATTTAATAAAGGCATTTATATTTAAGAAACAGATTATTGTGTTTCTGATGCTGGAGATTTAGGTAAATTGTCTTGCTTTCACAGTAATATATGTTTTTCTAAGACGAAATTCTGACAGCTTAAAGCCATATGCTGCCATATCTTTTTATGAGAGATTTAGTGGAAGAGAATCAGTCAGGAGTCCCACTGTCTTCTTCAGATCCTAAACAGCTTGAGAAACCCCTGGGTTTCCTGGCCCAGGAGGCATAAATCCCTGACGGAGATGGAGGGAATGGAATAACCAGGTAAACTGGGATACACCCTGGATAATATAACAAATGATACTCCTGCATTCCCAGAGTTCTGGGAGGAATTTTTAAGCCAGGTGCACTTGCAATGTTTCATACATCCTAAGTATCACTCACACATTTCTGGTGGGTTTTTTTAATTTGTTTATGTTTGAAAAAAAAAAGTCTAGCTTTCAAATAAGTGAGAATCTTCTCTGAGAAATGAGCTACAAATCAAGAATTTGAAAAGCAGTAGCTTTCAGCTCAGTTACTGAATGAATTTAAAATTTCTGCACTCTCGATCCAGGTGCAGGGGTGTTGCAGCCTTGCAATTTAGCCCTACATTGCACAGGTGGGAGCCAAATGCCCAAAAGAGAGAACCACAAAAGCCCGTGTACTAAGTAGGAAGCTACATGCACCTGAAAAACTCTAGGCCACAGAGGTTTTTCTTGCTTGGGGTATGGGAAACCTACTATGGTTCATTCAGTTCAGACAAAGATGGTTTGCGACTTCTCTGCAGTGAAGTTAGTATTTATTTTGCTAACACCCAAAGGATGAAGACACACAGGAAAGATAAGCTTGCTATAAGAAAGACTAAGAAATACAAAGGCATAGCTAGGATGGAGAACTAGGCTGAGAGGGTCTGGACTATCCATCTTCCTGATAATGGTGCCAGTAGAGGGGTGGGAGGAGTTGTCCAACAACTGCTGCTTCCAGCAGTTGCTTCTTTGCTCTCTCAGTAGTAGCACAGGTCCTTCATCACACAGCCCAACCCTTCCCTCAGTGGCAGCGCCCAGACTGCCAGAGACAAAGCAGAGAGTGAGGTCTTGGCCTTTTCTTCTCTTCCAGTCCACTACCACAGATGGCTTTATGCCTGATACCTTGGAGTCTAGCCCTGAAATCAGGGACTTGAACATCAGTCATCTCAGCCTACGTGCTGGCTGTACTTCGATGTTTTTCAGCTACATCTTGACCAGAACCATGTTGGAACTGAAAAGCTTCAGGTAAAAAAAATTTTGTGCATTTTAAAAAAATACTTCTAAAGAAAGTATTTTTGCAAAGTGATGATTTGACAAAGTGATTGATTTTTAACAAAAAATATTTAGCTGAAATAGTTCTGACCAGCTGTACTTAGTGATAATAATGAAGTTTGCCTGAATAAAAGCAGTATCTGTCTCAGGAATGTGTCTATCTGCATAGAGGATAGAAGACATGGGAAGCCTGAGGAAGTTTTCTAAAGGGCAAACTTCACCTTCCCAGAAAACAGGCCTTCTTCTCAAAAAGAGAATAAGCATTCATTCAGGCTGAATGCTTAAGAAAATTGTCAGTTTTCCTCAGGTTTTTTGACCTTTTAAACCTTGGTATAAATCCCATTTTGTTTTAGTCCAAATTACAAGTTGTTCCCAACCAATGTGCTTTGTTGATTTTGAAGGAGATTAATTTGACTGGTCACATCTTCACAGCTCGCTATCACAGTGTGTAGTCTATGACAGAAAGAGAAAAGATCTCTAAGGAATCAAACAGGTTACAGCAGATGGACGTGCTCCTATTAAAGGCTGTTCTCCCCAAGCTCACACTGAGGCCACAGGAACAAAGCAGTGCATGAGAGTTGCTTGCCTGCAGATAAACAGAAGGTTTCTTTCACTAGAGCTAATGCCTCGCATTTCCTTGATATGAATATTAAGGGTAGAGGAATTTACTTACCATAATGCATAAACACCACATGTGCAGCTGTACTAAATATGGCAACAGAGCACAGAGTAGAGCAGTTTTATTTCCTTGCTCAGTACAATGTGTTACCCATGTATAAATTACATACAGTCAATATACCTATGTATAATATAATGCATAATTTATTACAATAATCATATATTATATAATACTGTGTAATTAATAATTAAGATAAGCTGGTCATATTAAATAATTATACATATGCATTCACACCTGTGTATACTGCATATTAATTAAAGATTTGTTCATAAAGGTGTTTGCAACCAGAAAAATCCAGGCCTACGAGTCAGAGTCATTCAAGAAATGCAGTGATAAAATCACAGGTGTGTGGGCTAAAAGAAAAGTGATTCTTATAGATCAGCTCTTCCTGTGGATCTACAGAAGCAATGTCTTATAGCTGAAGATCCTATATTCTGATAGAGCATCCAGTTATTCTTTCACTTCTCAGTGGCTTGATGATATATTTTCAGAATCTGAATTTCTAAGACAAACCTCAACAGGAAAACCAGATATTGTTTCTTAACTCAGTAGCAGTCTTTGTATTCTAAAAGAATGTGAGTACAAATATACTTGTAATTTTTTGCAAGAAGTGAGAAAATCCTCACAAACAGATTGATGCTGTTGAATGTACTCATTTTTATCAATGAATATGTCAATTAAACAGATAACAATATGCCTGCACCTTACTGCTGTCATACTCCACTCAGACAAATATTTAATATAAGAAAAAAATATATATAACTCAATGTTGGAGTCAGATTTCGTCTTGAAATAAGCAATAGCCAACTATGGATTTTCATTACATAGAGACAGGGAGGACATTTTAAACAGCGTTTGAGGACATTAGTCTTCCTCCTTCCTCTGCCTAGGCTTACCCTGGAGAAGAACTGTTCTCTTTCCATGACTAAGAAAAAGAAGTTCCAAAAAAGCAGATGAGTGCAAAAATAAAAATCGAATATACAAGATTTCTTTGAGACAAGGACTTTTCATTAAGAAATGTAGCAAGAAAAGGACACAGTAGTCAGAGTTTACCTAGCAGCCTGCAGCTCAGGTAGCACAGAGACAACATGCTAAGGAAGAAGCTTTTCCTCCATCTGTGTTCCATAGAAGAGTGAAAGAAAACTATTTTTCCTGCAGGGACGTGAGTACAGAATGCATCTCCCAATTTCCTTCATGGGCACAAAATCTGAACATGGTAAAGCCTTTAGCCCCATGCCTGTGTGTCTGCTGTGTGAAATCTCACCGGTCTCAGCTTTGCAGGACCAGCATATTTCAGTGTTACCTGCAAGAAACTGGCCCAGGACTGCTCATCTGTATGCATGAGAGTGAGCAAATGCAGCAGGCAGTGGGGCTAATCGCTTAAAAAATTCTGTTCTTTGAAGATATTCCATAAGCAATCTAAGTTGGTCATGCCTTGAGCAAGGGTTGGACCACATGACATCCGGAAATCCTTTCCAGTATAAATTCTTGGAAGGGTCTATGATTCCACAAGGGCTTTTGGTGGGGAGGAGGACTATAAGGGCACATTCCCACTGCCAACATGCAGGCATGTCCTGAGATATGAGCAGAGAGAATCTCTCAGTAGGAGACCAATACCAAGTCTGCTTTTACATACTCCTCAGAAGATGCCCATTTGGATCAAGCAACTGTCCTTCTAAAGCCCATCCCACAACCAGAAAGAGACTGGCCTTTTCTGGGAAGTATACTTTGCATGTTTGGAATGAGATAAACACAGAAACCAGACTGGGATGTGTGTAGGCTGGACTCTAACAGGCATCAGCAGATGGAAGGAGAAGCTGGATGGATGGCAGATGATGTGCAGGTAGGAGGGATGGTGATGGGCGGACAAGGCCCATGCCCATGAGGCACTATGGTCAAGACTGTGTTCCTGACATCAGCATACAGACCAGGCTAGATAATGTAGAGCTCAAGGATGAGGCAGCTCTCCATGGCTTATATCAGACCTTGCCTTGCAAAGTGTTGATCTAGCAAAGTTAAACCTGGGGTGTGGAAGTACTAGCTTGAAAGTCTGGGAATATATGTAAAGACAACTCCACCTAAAGACAACACTGTTTTTTTTCTACTTCTGTGCCCATGCATTCATAATTCTGGTACACTTGTTGAAAGACCCTAAGCAGTTGAGGCTATCTTCCACTGGTTGCCATGAGAGAGGGTGACAGGGGCACGTCCAAACAGGCTTCACCTGTATGCATGAATAAAATCTCCCAATGAACACAGTACTTTCAGGCAGGAATAGGACACTGGCCAAGAAATCATGCAGTGATTAATTAGTGTCATCCTGACCATGACATCACTGGTTGCTCAGCAGATTTGAGTCTTCTAACAAGCCTAATGTAGCTACTATAGTGGCCAGGCCAAGATTTCATCTCTACTGTTGCACCCCTGTCCCCCAGAGCTGTTTTTGTAATGCTCCAGATGTGTTTGAAAGCATCAGCATTACAGAGATATGAAGGTTGATCTCAAGGGCACCCACATGAATGCTGTCTCAATACACTTTAGATAAAGTTCAAAGAAGTTGCTCAAAGCTATTTAACAGTCAGTAACAAGGCCAGGAATAGACTATTCTAAAACTAGGAATTATCTGGCTCAAGCACATCAGTCATATCTTCTGATTTTCTTTTTGTGAAAATCCTTAGTATTATGTTGAACAAAGCTGGAAAAAAATCATTTAATAAGCCCTGTGTAAACATCCACACTAAGCATCCACATTTTATTTCAGTAACTCAAAAAAATTTTTTTCAAATATCATAAAATGCAACTTAGTTAATCATTTCAGCAAATGCTTGCTGAGCACTCCAGCCTCCCAGGTAACAGATGTGGATGATTACAAAGAGGAAAAGTAACAGAGCCTTCATCACACTGTATATTATGCTACTACAAGTATTGAATGCAAACTAGAGAACAACACTGACTGAAATGGTAGAAGAAGAACAAAGCTAACAAAGGGAAGAAAAAAGTAGTATTTACGGGCTAAAGAACTATCTTTTCCACAGAGTGAATCTCAGAGGCACCATCAGAGAAGTGAATCCTGGCTCACCTCCCATTTATGAATCTGACTAATTGCTTTCAGAAGGTTCCCAAATCCAATGAAGCATGTGGAGAAGGTTTTACATTAGACAAGAGTCCAAGTATTTAAACTATTGCAACAGCTGCAAAGCAGGTTTGCAGGCAATCCTATGCTCATCCAAGTTATATTTTGTTTCAAAATGCAGAAACGACACTATGAAGTACATTTGAGGTGACATTACCCCATTTACCTTTAAGGAGCACATGCCATCAGCCAGGTGTCAGGGCTCTGTGTACCAGGGCCACCTTAATGGGATGGCACCCTTGTTGGTAACAGTGCCTGTGCTGTGATTACAACCCACCCAGAGCTCACCCCTCTTTGCTGAGTAGTCCTGCTCCTGCTGCTGCGAGGACCCAGGGACTTCAGGAAGCTCAGTCCTTTGCAAAGTGGTCTGGGTTGGAACAGTTACAGAAATGGAACTGAGGTCCATGGGCTCCTTCATGCACTAGCACACAGTGTTTGTCCCAGAAGGAAGAACTGTACTCTATTCTCTGGTTTTCCCAAGAGCCAAAAGCCTGAAAATTGCTAATGTAATGTAGCATGTAGGTCTGTATTCAGTACAAGTGTAACAAGGGAGGATGCGTTTCTTCTCAGTACAACTGCTCTGAGACAGGTATAATTCTTTTGAAAACTGAGGGGAAAGGTTTCCTTGATAGAATTCTGCCTAACTGCCTAACTCTTTGCCTCTGGCTCTTCCCTTGTTCTTTGTTGGCTCTCTCTGGGATCATATGCAAGCACAAATGTGCCTTTTTGATTTCATGAAGTGTCTGGTACTGCACAAGGTTATGCAGAATCTTCTTTGTTTCAGATGCAGAAACCGATGTACCCAGGGACCAAGTGATTTGTTGGCATGATGCAGCTAAAAACTGACTGCATCTCATAAGGAAGAGAACTCACTAAATCAGGAGCACACATAAGTTTCCAAACTGTGCCATGCGAGCAACTTCCAGAAGGAGCACAGCTGTGGTTCTGCCTACTTGCCTGCTTGCTTTTTTGCTCTTCTACAAGGCACACAGTGATAACTTCACATAAGCAGGTATTTCCAAACATTGACAGGATGGCTGTTGATGCCTCCATAGTGAGATGGAAGTAGCTAGGGGCACAACAGGTCCACACAGATTTGAGTTAGGACTAATACTTCCTCCATGTACCTTCACCCTTGAATGAAACCCACTAAGATGGAGGAAGGAAACTCTCCCCCAAAATGTCTTGTGGAGGTTATTGCCCAAAGGGATATAGGGCTAGGGTATAGGGGTTATTGAATACATGGGAAAGAGAATTTTGGGGTCATATGAAACTTATGGGAAATTTAAAGTGACAGATCAAAGGTGAGGAAAGGCAGGGACCAAGGTGGACTGGGAAGGACCAAGCATGGCAAAATAGAGGCAAAAGTGGATAAGAGGTCAGTTGTGTGTAAACAGGTGGCTGCTCAATATGGTTGTCTGACTGAGCCATCACCATACTCTGTCCTGACTTTTTAAATCCTGTTCCTAGCCATTTCCTCCATGGATGTGCTTGATTATGTGTGTGAATGCTAATAAACTTCAAACCAAACACTGTTTCCTTCTGTTGTGATCTGTGGGGTCAGCTGTGTTAGTAGTCCTATTGGACATACGTGCTCAATTTCACTGCTGGCTGGACTTGGGGACATGGAGCTGCAGCAGGTTTGCATCTGGCAGGCTGGGACAGCAGGAATCCCCCTGGGTTCTGAGGCCTGACAAAGTTAGCTATCTTCTAGCATCCTCTTCAGAAAAAGATACGAAAACTAGCTTTGGTGTGCAAGGGGGTTTTGGGGGGTTTTGTTTGTTTGTTTGTTTGGGTGGTTTTTTTTTTCTTTCCAAGTCAAAGATCAATGCTCTTGTCTTCTCATTTATTTGAAAAAATCATTAGCATAAAGTTAATGCTTCTAGCACAAGTTTATCAATTCTGCTTCTGATTACTCAGCTTTTTTATGAGAAACCTGTTCATATTTATTTTTTTCAGAATGGAGTAACCCCTGATGTGGATAAGGAGATTCAGATTTCTGGTATAAAAATTTCAGAATAACTGCACCTGACTCTTAGTTTCCTTGTCAAAGGAGCCATCAGTTGACATGAATCTTTTATTCCTTTTAGAGTTAGATTACACTCCCCAAAAATTCAGTGATTTAGGTATCTGAAAACTTGACATAACTTACTGTTCAGTTTCAGAAGTATTGCTCTATGTTATATTTAATATGCAATCTACAAATAAGAATTGAATGTTAGAACAATAATTGGCAGCAGGTTAATGCAGAAAGGAGGCCTTCCAGAAAAGCAAATGTTGTTCTAGTTCCCATGGCACCATCCCAATATTTGTTTTATATTCCTGAGAGAAGAGAGGAAAGCAGAACAAATGTTAAACCTCCCACACAAAATTCTCAAAGTAATATTATTATTTCCCTTAAGGCTCCAGCCTTGCTGTCAAACTGCTTTTTCTGTCAAGTTTCCAAATGCTTTTATTGAGAAAGGATAATAATTATAATTATCCAAAGTTTAAGTCACTGAGTTTTTACTCAAATAGATTAGCTGCACGCTCTGTCATCGAAAAATCTTGTACAGTCATTAATCTAATTTGCACTGTATGATTACCACAATCAGAGACATTCATATATATGCTTGTGTAATTGGGTTATTTGCCCAATCATCGCCTTTATGGGAAAATTCCTGGTTTGTATCAGCAACCTCAACATTTATTCATACAAATGATCTCAATATTTATTTCTACGAAGAAATATTCACTTGTGCAGATTTTTTGTTCTGCACCTTCCAATGATGTTGTACAGCTTCTGATGTAGTGCCATACCCTTTTTCTTATCAGTCCTAGTGTCTGCTTTGCATAATTCCTTGGGCTGCTAGAATTCCTTGTAGGCATAATTCCTTGGACTTCCTAGAATGCTCAAGAAATTTTTTTGTTTGTTTGTTTTAGATTTCATTTCAGCCATGTTTATACGCCTTTGGGGAGAGGAAATGTTGTCAAAGTTCCTTTTATCATATTTTATTTGTAAATATGTTTTCAAGGCTGCAGACCTTGGTATTCCTAGAAACTACATTTTAACTTGGCACCTAAGAACCACAGGTGCTTAAACATTGAAATAAGGCCATACAACTTCTTTGGTAATGTCAGAAGGGATGTATGGTGAGGTAATTCAAGAAACAGAAAGCAACAAAAGCAGTACAATTAAGTCAATAGTTAGAAACACACCTTAGCTTCTCTGTGCACACATGACAATTTTGCTGTTGTCATTTATTTAGATTCCATTAGAAACTCAAGCCTTCCCTGGGCTAAGTGGAAGAGGAGCAGGCAGAGCAGCTCAGATGAGATGCTTTACAGCAGATGTGTTAATTAGACAAAACAGCTGCTTAAAAAAAATTTGCTACAAGAAAACTCTTTTAGAGAGTCACAGTCTTTGGACCTATGTCCTTTAAAGACCTAACTTTGGCACCAAACTTTAAGCACAGAAGTAATCTCCTGTACTCCTGAGGAACTCAAGCAAAGGACTATACTGAAGTACTCCAGATAAGTGCTTTTCTGAATTACAACCTGTCAAAGTTTTTGGAGTGTTCCCAAGTCATCAACCCTTTCTACTTTAAAGCTGCTTGCTAAAACTCTATAACCCACCCACAGTTGTTTATTTCACCAGATCTGGTTGCCTCTAATAGCACCCTATAGGCAGCTCTTTGGAATCTGAGGAAGATGGGTCCACAGAATATGTGGACTCATCTGAATAGAATACGTCAGCTCAAGGATAAACCAGTACACACTAATATCTCCATTAGCGCAGATGATGTATATTTGCCAAAGCAACATAAAGTTAGTTTTTAGGAGTGTTTTATGTATATTTATAGACTAGACGGAGTTTAAAGGCAAGGTTATAAACCACCCCCAGCTTTATACCAATAACATGTAGTTAGGAAAATAATTGCTAGAATTGGACAAAGCTAAGGTAATACACCTTAACAAGCAGCTAAATAGGTGAGTTCAGATTCAAAGTCTGTTCTACACTTCATTCTGCTAGTAGAGTTGACAGGATAATCTTACAGCCATCAGATCTGGGGCCTGCTTTCTTAGACAAACTTTGTCCCCTAAACAGCTTTTTTCTGAGAGGGAAACATTAGCTGGGACATTGTTCCCCTTTAGTAGGCCCCCCCTACTTATGGTAGGTCCCAGCAATTATATTTGTGCCGTAAGTGTGTTGAAAATATCAACCTTTAGAGTGAGTTTAATTAAAATGTTTAACAAAGTGATTTGATGACTTCCCAGTCCTCAAAAGAAAGGCTGTTCTTCCAGGGTCAGTCTTTACTCTGAAAAAAATATTTTGGAAGCAAGATCTCTAACTGGACAGCTCCAGAGACTGCCAGCACAAGAGGCTGCTAATAAACAACCTACTCAGGCGCTCTTCCAGCAAAACTGAGAAAAGTGTAAGCACCTTCAAGCGACCACCTCTTTTGGTAGCCCTGCTGAGAGAAGCCAAGTATGGTGCA
The DNA here is from genome assembly GCA_031468815.1 of Morus bassanus. Classification (NCBI taxonomy): domain Eukaryota; kingdom Metazoa; phylum Chordata; class Aves; order Suliformes; family Sulidae; genus Morus; species Morus bassanus. The sequence goes on along the minus strand of CM062567.1, from coordinate 64,020,239 downwards.
GCATAAATGAGCTCTTAATGGCTCTTCTTTCCTCTTCATGATTCTCCTTTCTTACTGACTGATTGAAGAGCTGCAGTGGACAAGTGTAGGGAAGCTTCAAGCTACCTCTGGCTCTTACATCCTTTCCATGGACCAAGCCTAATCCCAAAGCCTTCTGAAATCAAAAGAAAGACCTAAGCCTTGCAGTGATTTTAAGGGTCTTTCAATCAGACCGAAGAAGAGGTATTTGTTATTCCAGACAACATTGGTTGGCACTTCTCACCACCAATGAACTATTTTTAAAAAAATCCTACTCTTTTAAGTATGTAGGAAAATGGATTAATATTTATTGTAGCCAGTAAGTCTCTAACAGTCCGAAACACACATAAAGGTAAGAGCTACTGTAGCTGCTTTATTTGTGTCTATCTGTAATTATAAGCTCATTTTTACATTGAAACATAGCAAGTTCCTGTCTACATGTAATGTCAAGACATTAGAAAAAATGGGATTCTGCAGTTTTCTTGATAACAGATGGTAAAAATCAGACAAGTCTATAACTAAGTGGCCTAGGTTTGTGTTTTGGTCTGCTTTATGCATGGCCCCCAAGCTGTGGTGCTCACATCATGGTTTGACACAAGGCCCACATGTTTGCAGGTGGATTTAAGATGATGCTGAGCTCTGTTCAAGCGAGAAATTGCCAGCCCACAGGCCTTCAAGCAGAATTTGCTGTGATGATCTTGAGCCAGAATGAAAACAGCACCATGGTCCTCCAGGCCCTTTTGAATGCAAGCACAATTGTGTAGTTTTAGGATGAAGGCCTTCACTGGGAGCAGAGTGATTTTTGACTGCTTCACACCTGAAATGCTAAGGAAGCTGAGTACCAGCCTAGCGTCATTCCTAGATTACCAACTAGAATAAGGCAACTGCCCTATTTAATGATTAATTATTACCTCAGATGGACTAATTTGATGATTATTCTCTCTAGCAGCAAAAACCCTTAAAGAAATTTCCATGACAGCTCTTTGCTTCTTCTTCCATAGAGTTCTACAAATAGTGCACCAGCATAAATGTGGAGATAACAAACTGCTGCAAGAAATAAGAACGGTTGGCTGGGGATGGAAACTTAAAGCACACTTGCAATCAGAGGGTATGCAGCATCATGCTATCGCTTGAGATTATGTGAAATGGAATTCCAGAGCAAATTGCTGTACATATATTTCTACAGTTCTAATGACTACAGTTTATTTCTATACCATAACGAAAGAAATCTAGGGGAAAGGAAAGTTGCTTGGAAAACAGTGAGCTCCCCAGTCTAGCTTGCTACATATTGCTGAGTACATTTTGATTTAGCCTTGAAAGAAAGATAGTGCAGAAGATGGCAATAGTCAAATAGAAAACAAAGAAAAAGGCAGGAAAAACAAAATCAAATGTCATTTAAAAAGGATGCAAAAAACCACAACATGTTTTCCTACACAAATTTAGGAAATCTAGGAAATAATACAGAGTAACTGGAATGCCTACTTTTAAATGAAAATATTGGTAAATAGACATGTCAAGAATGAAGGAAAAAAAATCAGTGGGAGGATGTAACATCAGAACAAAGTATGTTGGAAAGGCTACTCAAGGAACCCATAAGAGAAGAAACAGCTCTTGACTTGATATTAAGAAGTACACATAGTCTGATTCAAAAAGTTATGATCTCAGTTTCCACCTATAACTGTGACACAGATTATGACACGACTATGACATGAACTGTGACATAACTGAGACAGGAGGTTATATTCAGCAGCACTTTGCAAATGGCAGTTCTTTGCAAACAGTGGCAAACAGCAGCTCTTTGCAAAGGGCAGCCCTTTGCAAACTGCAGCTCTCCATGAATGCCAGCAAACAGCAGCTCTTTGAGAACAGCAGCTGTTCATGAACAGCAGCACTTCAGTACAAAAAAAGATTTAAGTCAGGGGGATTTGCTTTGGTTTGTTTTCTGGCTAATACCAATTCATCCATGCAAGATGTAAATGCCCTCAAGATATAAATCAATAAAAAATGGTTAAAAAGTGTACTGGAATAATCTACCTTCCTTTGTGTCACTCCCACCACTGTTCTGTGGGGGTTTTTGTTGTTTACAGGCTGGACTTTGAAATTACTTTCTAGAATTTTACACCATTTAGAAAATTCTGAGTTTTGGATTTGATCCCTTTTCAGACACTGTTGTTTCCTTGTTTTCAGCCTTTCATTATAAATTGAACTCCAGGGAGACTTAGAAAGGGAGAAAACAGGTTGCATCCTGCATTTTGGTTTAAACTGATTTTGGTTTAAGCACTGTACTCAAATTTGGACATTCCACTGGAAATGCTATTTCTGCTACCAACTCGTATAGAGATGGTAAAAAGTTGGAAGCTTCTTCCCAGAGAGTTTTTCTCGGCAGCAACAGAGGGGAGACACTATATGGCAGCCTGACTAGTAAAAGACAATGCAGGGTAGTGACAATCAATGCTAGAAATTCTGTAGAGAAATCACACCACCAAACATCCTAATTCCTCTCTTTCTGTGGAAGTGGACGAGAGTGGCACGGACCACTCCTGTTCCCTGAGTGACTTAGCAGACAAATGAAATACAAGCAAATATTGACTAGTCTATCCTTTGAATACACTTTAGGAGGGCAGATGACTTTAAAATCACAAGTAAGAAAATTGGGGTGGCTAAAAGGTAAGCAACTTGTCCAGAAATGCGTTCAGAGGATGTCACAGCAAAGACGCAAGTAGTGGATTTCTTTACATGGCACAGAACAAATGATAAAAACAAAAGGAAGGATTATGATGTAAACATAATTTTTATTAAGTAAAAGGAGAGAATTATTATGAACAAAGTATATATTTTGTACTTATTGGACAGAGCACCACAGCTTTATATACAATGCTTTTATTTACTCAAGTCTACCCAGAAGACTTCACTAGACCTTCAGTCATTGTTCTAATAAAGGCTCATTATATATGAAATACAATTTCATCTGGCTTGAAGTTGAGCAAAGAAATGCTTCTTTAATTAAATTCTTTAATGATCTTAATTATCTCATTTAAACTCAGAGATGATCCTTAGAGAATTCAATGTACCATCATTAAAATTTGTAGACAAAGCTATTTTGTCTCAGACCCAGCAGTCTTGACATACAACCCCAGATGCCTGATTTAAGATACATGCATCTATGTCCTCATTCTTTATCAAATTACTTGACACTTTTTAGTGGACCACATCAACTTTATTCTCTTCAACTCTTACAAACACATATATAACATATAAATAAATTAAACACAAACCCTCTGTTGATTTCTAGAAACTGGCTTTAAAATAATCACATTGTTCTCAGTGTCTGGCCTTAGCTCTCCTACCCTGGATTCTCATCCTTTTCTAAACTGAAAACTATAAAGTGCAACACTGCACTGAGAGTAAGCCATGAAAGTAGGATCATTTGAAATGAATTGAGTGTTTCCACAGGTCCAAAGTTCTAGACAGTTATTGAACTTTTAAGACTAATTTTAGAAAAATCACTGTCTTTGTATAATTTCCAGTGAATAAATTGGGTAATAAAAGCCTTCCTTCTTCAGCCTCCTTTCCCCCAATTTTAAAAATCATGTCATAGGATCTGGATCAGAAATGAACACATTTAGCTGCTTGGAAAAATGTTAGTCACAGAAATCTCTCATAAAATAAGCAGTTCTCAGCTTGGCAAAGGGTCTATGTTTGCTTTTTGCAAGGAAAAGAAAAGATTTTACTTTGCTATTTCAGGACTACTTAACTGTTATAAAATCCCACGTTCCATACACTTTAATGTGCTATGCTGAGTCTTTGCCTTCACCAGGCTTAAAATTTCATCATCTATGCCTATAGTGACCTAGATTCCAGATATTTTTCTAAACCCACCACCCAGTGGATGAGATGGTTAAACTACAGTACAAAATAACTTCTGCCATAGCGTGGAAAATGCACTGCTTTTCATCTTTGGATCAAATTCTGCAATGGCTTCTTTTTATTTGGCAAAACATTTTATATCCCGGAATCTCTCTTTCTGTAAGGCTAAGCAGAGAAATTCTATAGTGTTACATTACAGCAAACATTACATTTTGAACAGGGATTTTCACTGCAGCAAAGTAAGTCTTGTTCGTTAGGGCTTTTGAAACTTTCAGTCAGCATTCCCATTCTCACATAACTTGCTAAAACTCAAGGATTCATGCTTGCCATCTAGTGGCTTTGAGCAGAATTAGAAGCAATCTGTTAACAACAACATAGAGGGTTTTTTTGTGCTAACAGATGGTTGTTCGAATTTATGGTTATGTTTGAAAATCAAAAAATTGTTCTGGAATTATACCTGGAAAAGAGGACTATTCCCTCCATATAACCATTAACCGAACATGGAAAGAAAACAAAGGATTAATGCGTGGCCACTGAGTCTCCTGTGAAAAGAGCAGCCATGGTTAATGCATTTGAGCAGGTGATAGGCTTGCACTGACTGGGGGAGAAGGTTACTCTGAGACTCTTCATATCGGATCTGTCCTTCCTTAGAGCAATCCTGGAAATCCATAAGACAATCCAAGCAGTGCACAAACATTCTTTGTCTGCCTTCGTTATAATAAAATTGTTACCTGTTTGCAAAAAAAGGCTAAATAAGATTCCATGAGGGCTGATACGGCCATCTGTCCGCTCTGCAGAAAAGTGTGTACTTCATAGTAGTCGGTCATTAAATACAAGATAGAAACAGTTCAGTCTAGAACCTCCCAAGTACCTGCTTCCAGCTGACTGGCCTAATCCCTAGGTTGTAGTAAGGCTCCGCATTTTACATTGTCTAGTTTCATTTATTTTGTACTCTTAGATATAAAAGAGTGTATCTTCAGTAAAAAGAGTGGAAAATACTTCCCTCCAGAACAAATACAACCTGTTTCAAGGTGATTCTCTTCAAAGATACAGATTCAGATTTTTAGAATTTAAAATTGTGTTGAACTAAAATTCTCAAGAGAAAAAAAATCCAAACTGTCCATTCTATGCAGGGATTGCAGGGCAGTACTTTCTACACAACTGGAAAACAGGGAGAAATAAGCCTCCCTCATTGTGTGAGTTTTCTTTCTAGAATTCCCACCTATAATAAATCACTCATCATAATTAACTAGGATTTTATTAAAAGATTAAACTATTGCCAGCCATAGCACAAATCCATGTATTAGCAAAATTGCACATACTAAAAATGGTCTCTAAATTCTGCTCAACTCTCAGAATACTAGTGTGTCCTAGTTTTAGTAGAAATACTTGAAATATCTATGAAAGGCTAAGAAAAATGTAAATGCTACGAAAAAGGTAAATGTTAAGAAAAAGGTAAACTACATGGCTGGGGAAAATTACATCATCCCAGATCAAGGAATGAGGATGAGAGGAGTAAACTATAGGAACAGCTGGTCTTCACAGTTTCTATAGCCTTGATATAATCAATGCGTCTACAGAAAAAACAAACAAGCAAGCAGTGCTAGTTATATCGAAAGGTTAAAACAACCATGATAGTCAGCCTTCAAACCTTGGCAACAAAGCCCCTAAAACAAAGACCTGCAAATACCTGCCCTGGGGCTAGCCATTGTTCAGGCAAAAGCCACAGCTCTACACCTAACACAGAAGTAACTGATAGGATGAAAGTATGACCTCTGGTCACCCTACGCAATTATAATACAAAAAAAGCACACCCCTAGGAGACCTTAGACGTAAATGTGAGCCCACCTTAATATAATGAGCCAAACTAAAAGTAGAGACATGCGTGGACGAACTTTTGTACAAGTAACGAATCAGATATTTTAATGTGACTTCTTTTCGTAATTGTTTTGTATAAAAGACCCCATGTATTTCTAAAAGGAGTGCTGGCTGATGTTAAATGCCCGGCACACCACTCTGCAGACTGGTAATGAAAACAAATATCTCGACGCAGTGTGTTGACTGGCGTTTTGCACACCGGGTGAAGAATCCTGATTTAGGGACAACGCTAGTAAGGTCTGATTTCGAAGCAGAGGAAATGTATATACCGTCAATGAAACAGACACAAGAGCTTGCAATTTGTGGAGCCTCTACAGTTCTTAAAGAATCTCAGATCCAGACCAGAAGATAATTCCATGCTTTTGCATTACCACAGGAGTACTCCAATATCTATTACATGGATCATCAAGACAGGCACACATAATATACACCTGTATTGAATGAATACTCATTTTAATTCTCTAAATCTCTTTACTTTGAAAGCCTAAAATTCACTATGGACTAGAGTCTGTATAAAATTTTGCCTTTCAGTAGTCTCCCTATACCTGGCTTTCATGGAAGTTTCTTGCATGTACCAGTATTTCCAAAACAATGATTATGGGAAGAGAATAGAGTACACAATTGCAAATGACTGAACTTGGCACAATCTTCTCCCCACTCCCCCCCTTCTTTTTATAGGGGGTGGATAGGGAATAATATTAAATAAGTTATTTTCAAAAGTAATGTAACGAACAGACACAGACAGACTTAACAAAGAGGCTCTCTTTACGTAAGTATAGATGCCATAATAAAAATTTACTAGCACTTGACAAGTTCTGTGCAATTTTTTAATGCACAGTTTATAGCATTCATCAATAAAAATAGCTCATAACAAAATCTTTCATCTCATGAATGTATAGTATAACATTGATTTAAAAGATACAAATGAGAAAGTAACAAAATGCGCTATTCCCAATAGCAACAGCTAGGAGGCATGCATTAACTGGTTATCAACAACTTAAATTTCACTATTTTATATTCAATTAAGAAAAATTAAACTTCTGATCTGGAAACTCCCCTAACATTTCATTCTTTCGGCTGTCTGCTGATAAAATACTTACAAGAAAAAGAAGAGTTGATAGTTTTGTAATCAATATTGCATAGGATATGTATTTACCATATAAAAGTTGGCTGTTCCTTTATGAACTGGATGGACACATTTCCTGGCTTTTGCATTACAAAATATTTTTCTCCACAGATTATTTTTAACGTTTATGTCATGTTCATAAAACAAAGGAAAACCAAACTTCATGCATTTTAACTTACACATTGTACTTACTCTTCAGTGAGAAAACATGGTCCAATCTTGTTCACATCCTTGCAACACCACAAAAAAGTAGTATTACAAAATACAATTAAGTGATCCCTTGATTTTAAGCTTTTGAATCTGATGTAATTAAAAAAAGTAACACTTGGTATTAAATTTCAAGATAAAGAGATGTGAGTACAAAAGGTCTGGGCCATAACTGAGCACTTCGAATCCTTCCCAGTTTCATGCTTGTTATCTCAGAAGCAACAACAAATATTGCATTTATAGCAGAAGTATCAGATCCAAAGACTGAATTTTGATTGTTATGAAAAATACAAAAGAAATCAGAAGTATAGAAACAGATACATGGATAGAAAGTTAGTGATTAAAGAAATAAGGAACAGAAGTCGGCCCACTTTTAATAACTGCAAAAGATTAAAACTGACTTTTAGCAAGAATTTTTTAAAATCCTCTTACTGGCATTTGAAATAAAGCTTTTGAAAAATACGCTGTAAAATTTCTTAATTGTTTATTAATGAATGTTTTGAAAAACTAGATTAGGCATTCCAGGTTTTTTAAGGTGTTGACAATCTATTTTACAGATGCATGGAAGTTACACAGTTTGTATGAAAAATATGTAGTTTTCAGTGTTAACAATACAGACAACTATAAAACAGTAGAGTATCACACACAGTCTGCAAGTTTCTTCCTTTCTGCAAGTTTCTGTCTTTCTTCGAATTGTTTGTCTACTGCAAGTGAAAGAGCCTGAAGAAATGTTGTCATTGTAACACTGGGGGACTGAAAATAAGAGAACATTTTGTTAGACACACTACAGCAATAGGCATAGATAATATTTTACATACAAATCACAGTATTTAAAAGAGAAATATTTGACTTCCGTGTTACAAAATTTTCAAAATGCTACAAAACACAAAACTGCATGTTTATTTTAAACCAGCTAGCATCGTGAAGTCAAAGTCAAGCTACGCAAAGTCTTGAGTCAATTGCTATTACTGTGGATTTGCTTCAAAAAAGGTTTTTAACAAATTATTATTATTTATAAAGTGGCAGAGGGTTTTTTTAGCAGGAAATTATCAGAGAACCAATATAAATATTCTGTCACAACAATTAATTAAAAGTAGAATGCTGTCGGACATGTCAATCCCACCCGCCTTCTTCAATCTCATTTTAAATTATAGGCAGCACAAAATTGTTTCAAGCCTACAAAGCTGCAGAAACAGTGCAATTTAGATTAAAAGGGGGGTTTAGGCCCAATTTTTTACTTCAGGTAGTGTCCAAATATCTTCCCACCTGTCTCGAAATGAAACCAAAATATAATGAATAGAGTAAACTTACTTAAATATAATAAACTTACCTGAATATAAAGCGCATGTGCTAGGAAAGGAAGTTTTCTCAGGACCCGGCCACTAAGACCTTCACTTCTTCTAAAGTAAGAAAGAGAAAAGTACTGCTTAAATGCTAAACATCCACTCATAGAAGAAGACCTTTCCTTTTTCTGTGTTTCTCCCATAAGTTGCTCTAAAAAAAACTCAAATCACAATTAAGCAGGTCACTTAGCAGCACTTTTAGCAGAAGCAGGAAACAAACAGACAACTTCAACCTATGGGAGGCTATAGAGTACAGAAAAGCAAGCAAGTATACAGAAATAGCATAGTCACATTTGCCTGACAAAGCTTACATCATGCCCTTCGCATCACTGTGCCGTATCTCATGAATTTGGGGAAATGTCTACACTGAGAGGGTATGGTACAGACCTAACCTTCCATCCACTCTTGGAAGGACTTGAAAAATTTGTTTTGAAGGATGGAACTCATAGCTACTGCTTATCTGCTTCTTCCCACCACTTACACACAGCTTCCTTTACCTCACCTACTTGATATATGTTTCCGTCTCCTTCAAGCACCACTCTGTTTATGTAGAACCCAAACCTCTATGCGTGGAAAAACTTACTTACTTTTATTCCACTCCTCACTAGTTAAGATTGCCTACTTCAGGAACGGAAGGAAAACACGCTTTCCTGACTTTATGAATGTTATTTTATTTTGTTTCATAGGGACCAGCACTTTGGAAAAAAAAAATTGCTTGATATTGTGAATATAACTTTTATTGTTTCAAAATTTGTTATGCTGCAGTGGAAGACTCTGCTCTACTAGCACACTCAGCAAATCATAACACTCTCCATTTACACTTCACTCCTTTCCCCTTTGCTTCTGTCCACTTATAACTTGACGCAAAACTGACTTAGTAGATTGCATTCCAAGACGCTTCTTAGCAGGAAATAAGGCCAATGCTATTTCTGCTAAACTGTGTTACAATTCACAATATCCACTGAAACCTAAAGCATCTCACTAATCTAGTCACCAATTAGTCAAGAGGACTTCAAAGAGCAAAGCAGAAACCAGAAGCAGTACTAAGCCAAGCCAGATCTCAGACTAAGAAATTTTGGCAAATCCTGGTTGTTTCCACTTTTTGTCCCCGAAAGGTTTTGCACTAACCCTAACAGAAAAAAATTCAGATGTTTCAGAACTCTAGCTGTTACAAAATTCAATTACTTTTATACATCATTCCACAACTCATTTTATATATATATATTTTTTTTTTTTAAAAAATATAGAATTTCAGAATCTTACCTTGAGATTTCTTTTAGTACAAGGCTTAACCTTGACACATTATTTTCTACGAAGCCTATCATCTCTAGCTCTCTGAGTGTCAGGAGCTGCTGTCGAGGATATATTATTTGACACTAGAAAGAAGAGTTACACACTGCTGTATGAAAAGCTTCATTCATTCAAAATTAAATTCTACAGCAAGAGTGGAAATACAGAGAAGGAATAAAATTTGTGTATTTTTGTTATTTAGGAAGTCTGATTAAAATGTCAAATTTATTAAAATAGGACATTTTACAGTCTTGCTTTCAAAATATTACCTTCATCAGTTCTTCCAAGCAAGAAAGATATATTCTAAATATTGCTGCAGTGGATGGAGGTCCAATGTATTGCTTTATGTCAGCCCTGTCTACAAAGGCCATGTCAATTTTCTCCGTAATATTTGAAGTAGTCAGGATAACTACATTGGGATACCTTCAAGATAAAAGCAGATTTTTAGGTCACATGTAGAAGAATTATCTCCTTTTGTGACTGACTGGCAAATTGATACCTCCCTTCTTATGACTCAAGCCATTTCATGCAGTAAGCAGTCACATCACTCTTGTCAGCCAGCAATCACATCTGAAGTTCTTGGCCAGTTATAACAAATCTATTTCACTGCATAGTCTCTTTCTTTCAGCTGTTTCTCAAGCATCCATAGTTTCTCTAGCCCTATTTTAGACATGATATACATTAACTACCTAGAGCCTACTGGCATAGTTTCTGCCACAAAAAAAAAAAAAAGATTATGAAAAGATGACTTGTAAATTTGAACTTTTAATCTACATGTTTTCCATTTCAATTCAGTAGAAAGTATATGGTTTAACTGGCAATGTGACACATTGTAACTGCAGATGACATTAGAGTGAGCTTAAAAGAGAATTAGCATCTTCTTGCTCTAAGAAATATTGAAAGAACATTCTTAAACATAGCTACTTTTAGATGAAGCCTGTGAACTTTTACATATGAATAAGCAACTTACCTTTAATTAGTTGCAAGACAGGGCCAAATACTAGGGCAACTTTCTTTCTGTGAAAAGAGCCAAGTATGCCCAAAAAAGGGGCGGGAAGTGGCAGGAATAAAACAAGAGATGGTATGCTGCACTAAATCCAGCATGCAAAGCGGACCAAGCATCATGAATGATTGCTTCTAAGCCATGTGTTGTGCAAGTCTGCTTTAGATTGGCATCCAGAAGCTGTAAATAATGAATTCTTCACTGATCTTATTCTTGCGTCCCCAAGCAGGTATCATGACCATCTGTCCTGTATCTCTCCCTAGTTTTAAAGGAAGCATACCACCTGTAGATTTGATTGTACACTCAGTTACATGCAAAATATTCTGTTGGATTACTCCTATTTCTTTTCACAACTCGCACCATTAACAAAAAATAGTTCACTAACCAATTTGGTTTAGTATACCAAGCAGGAATTAAGATTTACCAGGAATCCTGAAATTGCCATTTACCTTCTGCTGTTGCAATAATATGAGTTTACCTTTTAATCTGATCTATTTGTGTCAGTACAGCATTCACCACACGAATAGCATCTGAAGGCTCTGTGCCTGCCCTGAAGGCACTGCGGGCTGCCGTGAGGCTTTCCACCTACAAAAAACCAAACCAACTAACTAACCAACCAAACAAAACAACAACAACAAAAAAAATCACCAAACACCAAAAAAACCCATAAAAGATTGCACATCTGTAGTGCTGGCAGCAAGCAAATAACCCAGACAATACATCTTCAGATCTTTATGTCTAGTATCTAAAACTTCAGCTTCAAAATCTTTTGTTAAGTAGGAATTTACAGCAAGAGGGAAAGGAGTGTCGAGGAAGCAAAGCACAGTGTGTGAAATTCCTGTTTAGACAGCAGAACAGAGGCTGTTTTTCATTTTAACTAAATTTCAGTGCCAGCGGGGACAAACACACACACAATGGAATAATGGGTTTAGAATGAGTTTAGAATTGAGTTTAGAATGAGCTTCCCCATAGGAACTCCAATATAACAAAGCTAATAATGTACACACTTACTAAGCTGCTTATGTATGCAAGTCTGAAGAGAATCTAGACAATGAACTGAACCATAATAATACTTTTTAGAGCTTTACAACATACATAAGAGCACAATTAATACAAATCTAGGCTACTTTGAAGTTTAAAGCAATGCTCCACTTGTAAAGATGCAGCAGCAAGGGAAGTTCCACCAAGAAAGGTTTCACTTCATTTTCAGCTGGAATTTGCCTGCTAAATCATACTGTGTTCCTCCCAAATCTTTCCACTCTACACAAAGTTAAGTAACTTACAAAAAACCATAAATATGCTTTTATTGTTCTTTACAAATGAGCACAGTTCCCTCCCATCAATTTACTTCCTGCTAAATTTTATGTACATCAATGCTATTAGAATCATACCTCATCAATCAGTACAAATACAAGAGCATCTTTGTCATCAATTAATTCTTGAATCTTCTGGAACATCTTGGTTACAAGCTTGCCACTCTAGAAAGACACCATATACATATGTTTAACTATTTCCTTACCACACAACTTTCCAAGCCTTACCATATTTATGATGGAAATACCTGGGTTTAAGGTAACTTTTTAATATTGCTTCTATTTAAGTGTTCTCAAACGCATTAATTATTCTGACTAATCTTCGGTGGACACACTTATTTGATGAAAAGCAGCTCAACAGAAACAGCATAATTTCTAAAACACAAAGTCTACTTAATTAGATACAATAATACATACCTCAGAAAACCATTTAGAGAAAAGGCTATGGCTGTTTATCTCAATTAACTGTCCATACCTATACCTGAAGTATGAAGGGAAAAAGAAGTGTCAACTCTATTGTAAATAAAAGTCAGGGATATCACTAACTTCCATAAGTTTCATCCCCTCCATTTCAACCAGGAATTCTGCGAATTAGTACTTTAAATTACTTACTTTTCAAAACATAATACCTGTTTTGAATTTAATTGTCATTCCCAGAAATGTGTCTCACTAGAATTCTTTACATTAAATTGCTATCAGAATTCCTTCATTAGAACAGGTGCTATTCAAATGTAGTTTAAGTAAGAGTTACCATGCTAATGGGCTCATTCTTCTGTTTGTGTAAGATTTTGTTCAGTATAGCAAGAACACATACAAAAGCATGAAGTTTATATGCATATGTCTGCATGGATGTCCTAAGGACAAAACATCTCAACCACACCGCCCATGTTTATCATAAATTCAGGTTGGGCTAGAGTCAGATCACTCCAATAATTACACATTATTTATGTTACACCTAGTATTTTATGTAACATTTTTTTTTAATATAAATTTGTTAAGTTGCTATGAAGTTTGAAGCTAACTCTTATTACCTGTCTGATATACAGACTGACCTCTGCAGACCGTGGTATTCAGACAATCCAAGTACAAAACAAATTGGTTACAAAATCTCTACCTATTAAAAACTGGCTTTGTTGAACATGAAGATACAAATAGCAGGCTCGCTTGATACTCTGTGATCCTTTGTCTTTAATATTCATTGATGTACAACGTGAGCACAAACAAATCACTATATCGCCACTGGAATTTTTTACATACCTGGGCACAAATAATTACACATTTTAAAAGGCATTAAAATACCCTAACCAGTCTCTCTATCAGATCAATTTTATGCCTAGCCAGGTGCGCTATAAAGAACTATGACATTAGCACTTGGCACCAGTTACTTGAAATCAAATATTAAATATCTTTGGGCTACTGAAAAAGAACAATTAACAACAGCAAACTAAAGTAAACTAAAAAATTTCTAAAAACTATCACCTGTACGACAGTCGAATTGTCAGCTTCTGAGCCAAAGCTTTACAGAGAGAGGTTTTCCCAGTTCCAGGAGGGCCTGGTTTGAAATCAAATCCATGCATTACACAGAATCTGCATCAGATTGTTAATAACATGTAACATCTTTTTAACTACAGTATTTCATCACAGCACTAATTGTAGAATAAAAACACAGCACACAATGATTGTGAACACCAGGGTATTCACAGGTATTTTGAGAAGATTGCTTACTCCACTACAGTCCTAGAGCTGAGCTTTGAATTTATATAATTTTTCAATTTTTAGTATAGTTAGTGTAACAGTTTGTATGCAGACACCATACAGTTAAAATACTCAACAGCCACAGAAGCAAATGGTATCACCCTAGCAGGGCTTATGCTTATTAGCATTCTCAAAAATCAATGCTATGTTTAAACTTATATCTTCCTGAAACATACTATTCTAACATGCGTAACAGAAACACATGATGCCCAGTTTGATCAGCTGTCCACTTTCCTAGAAATCTCTACCTTGAGGCAACACAGAGCATCTTAGGAAGTACACTCTGGAATAAACCTTTTGGATCTGGCTTGACACCCTATGGAAGAGCCACACAGACTTTCTCCACACAGAGAAGTACAAGCATAGTTAAACAGAGTATGAATGTATGGAAGATGACGTGTGGGTGCTAAACAAACTGATAACATCAACCAGATAACAATACTTTCATTCAAAGCCAGTACTGCCATTATAGCATAAATGTATTTTACACTACAACAGCTACAGATTTCCCACTATTAACTTCTTTGTGATCACAATAATGAGCTCATTACTCAAATTAAATATATCTATCATAAATATATTGTTAAGAGCCTGAAATAGTTTTCCAAACAAAAACATCCTGCAGCTTCTAAACTGATAGTTATAACTTAAGTATAACCAATGCTCATAACAAACATTTCCACTATGACCTTTTATTTTTGAATACCAGTCTTGACAACAAAATTGTAATTAATCAATAGCAAGCTGCATTTTGCAAGCAAATGGATTCAATTGATGTTAATGTTGTTTATGGTATAACCTCCTCACAGTAAGATAAGACTGACTAAAGATTTATGGCTTCACTGAAATATTAATAACTCAATTAGCGAGAGTACTGCCTTCATACTTGACAATAGAACACACAGTGTTAATAACACAACACACAGATTTGATTTCCCAGTTTCCTCAAGTTTTTATAAACCCATAACTAACAAATTTTTTAATACTGCAATAGAACTGTAACTAATATATGGCTCCTAATATCCTCAGTATCTGCATTATTTTTGCACTTCATACAAAAAAAAAAGCAATATCACTTAAAAATTAAAATTAAAAAAGCCAACTATTGTCACTGCATTATAAATTTTAGAATTTAAATTCCTGCAAAACATCATACATGTGAACATTGATTTGATTCTGACATTACATTTCATCTAAATTTCTATTATAGACAGAATACTTCTCTGCTGCTTTTGGATCATCTAATTTCACTACACAGAAGTGCAATACAAGTTTTTCCAGAAGGAAAGTATAAACAGATGGCCAATTAATCTACTTGGTTTAAGACAGATTGTTTTTACCATGCAGCAAAACAACTCTGTTCCACGATACCAGGTTGCTGTCAACGTTTTTGTCAGAAAATAGTAATGTTGTCGTCACATAATCAAGTAACTAATTGAAGAGAAGAGAGACACACAAATTAGAGACATATCAGCAAATACAGTTACAAATAGAAGCAATCTCCTAATCATGTCTAATGTGTACTCTTAACAAAAAAAAAATTGGCCTCATGTCTTCTAGTCATAGGCAAATTTTCTTTCTGCAAAGGTTTGAAATTCATTTCCTTCCTGCCCTCAGGAAACAGAACAGCATGTACTGGGCACTAGAACTGTTTTCTTTCTGTTTCTGAATGTCTTACAAGCATTCAAGTGGGAGTGCACTCACCCTCGTCAAATAATTCCATGTGCATTTGTATGAACAGTAGCAGTGCTGGCTGACATTACAGCTAAACCAATGAATTGTCCAGCTGCTGCCAGAAACACACAGTTAAACTCCCATTCACTTCCGCCTAGCCTGCACCCACCACTTCCGTTACATGACCATTAGCTATGGTCACAATGGACCAATTAATGGGACAAAACCAGGTGGAAATTAGCCCATCACACAATAAGTTGATTATAACTTTTAGTGATTTAGTTTCCTCAGTTAGTTTACTGCAAGGTAACAAGAGTGCCAATAGAAGGGAAGCACTGCAAGTACAGCTGATAGCAACACACTTCTCTCTTTGTGATAGCAAGCCACCAACATCGCCTTAGCATTAAAAAAAACCCCACACCAAAGACAAAAGATCTTTTGGGACCTTCACAATGGAGAAATAGAGAATTGATTTCAAAGAATGCTGCATACATCTTTTTCTAAGCCTCTTTGAAGTTATTTTTTTCTGCCAATTTTCTTCTCCCCTTCTAGAAAAAATGCAATTAGTGAGCCTTAAAAGAAGGTACAGTATTTTAATAAAGTAAATTTCTACCCTATTCTACAGAACAGTCATTGTTTTCCTCACGCAGGCTGATGAATATGTCTAAAGCAAAAGTGAAAATCTCCTGAGAAATTTTAAGTTGCTACCAAAACAACACCTCCAGCTGTTAAACCTCTGAGTTCTGTGAAATAAGCCAATTCTTTATAATGAGATTTTCTGCAAAGCTGACTTCAGAGTAGAACATATTGTTATACATCTGAGATATGATGTTTAATCTCAAAACATCAGCTCTGCCTTCTTTTGTTAAGTGTACATCAGAGAAGTATGTAACTATCAAAAATTATATAGAGTTTTTTTGAGGTGTTGATTTCAAAATAACTTCTCCATGGGATGCAGCAAACTTCAAACAGGCTACCCTTCAACTCTGACATCTCTTCAAGCAATTTTAATCATTACTCGTCTTCAACTTACGTGTGATTTTACTTCAGTGTCATATATGAGACTTTCCCAAAGGCCATGGAATTCAGCTGCAAAAGCAATATAATATATACCTGTTTAGGATAAATCAGTCTGGGAACTTGTAATCTAACCCTGCAGCACAGAGCAGTTTTCAAATTATTCTCAACTGAAATTAAGGATTAAGAACAGATATACGAGAGCAAGTAAAATATATGGAAAAATCCATGAGTTATTTTTTTCAAAATGCAAACGCTACTTTCTAACAGACAAATTCAGCAGTTTCACAACTTCTGTTTCCTCAAGTAACTGTGAGGAGAAATTAATCTTCTTAATTTCTTAACATGAAAGGAAAAATATCATTCCTTCCACCCTCAGTAAGGGATGGACCTACATTTCCCCAAGATAGATATAAAAAGTTGGGGTGGGAGGAGGGTTCTAAGTCCAATTTTACCATTCCACTTTTTTATTGTTGTTGTTAACATCAGCACGTAGAGGACAAAAAACAGCACATAGCTGAATAATGCATAAAAAACTAAAGTTGTGATTTGGATATCAATCATTTGTAGCAGTTAGTTTCTAGCTTTCAGCACAGAAAAGCAAAAAAGACTGAACTATTATAAACCACAATAATATGGGAATACGCTCAAAGTATCAGATTGAATTCTTTCTGAAGAGAAATGTAATGAATAGTTACATTTTTCACACTGTGGAAAAGAGCAAGAAACGTCTCAGAATCACTGTCACTTTGAGTTTAAGCTCACAGCTGCACTTCTCCTTCCAGGCACAGAATCCAACATCCCCAAGCACACGACAGAGACAGGCAGGCCATGCTCTATTGCAGAGGAAAGCCTTATTCTTCTTTTCAGAAGACACTCTCAGGACTCTAAGTCTCTTTAGTTTGTTTGTTTGTTCCAAATATAAGAGCAGCACTGTTTTGGGGGCTGGAAGCCAGCAGTGGGCTCTGGAAAATGAATGTTTAAACTGATGAGTTTCTTGTGGGTCTCCAAATAAAAATCTGGAATGCAGCTTGTAGGGTTAAAAATTTGCATACTTCTGGTTATGATTATACATTTTATTCCACAAGACCAGTTACTTCCACCCATCCACAAGCATTACAGAAATAAATGACATGTTGTGGAGTCACCTGTAGTAGCTCAGTCAAAACCATAAAGAAGAAAGTCCAAATATCTTTTAGATGATATATATGAGATATCATCTAAAATTTTATATATATATATATATATATATGAGATAGATAGAAAGTAGTTCCATCAACAAAGGACAAAGTTAAACAATATATACAAATAATACCTTTAACAAGTAACCCTATAAACACTTTTAGCCTTTCCAAGATTTTCTTTCATTGTAATTGCTCTAGACCTTCCAGAAATATCACACGGGTACCTGCTGGTAGCACCCAGTGGTTAGCTGCAATGATATCCTCATTCTCTTCTTCCAGGTTTTCAGAGCTTGGTCCTTCTTCATTCAGATGAAAAATATGAAGAGAAAGACTGCTTTTGCTCAAGTCAATAGGCTAGAATGCACATAAAAAGACTTTTAATACACCATATTTCTCATTGAAAGCTAATTATAACATAAGAAAGTTACAGTTCTCAGCTGGCATTCAGCTTTGAAGCCTATTACTTCTGTTTCAGACCTTATTAAGAGGTGTAGGCTGAAAAATTTAGCTACCTTTTCCTGGTGATACCAGTTGGCCTAATAAAAGATACAACATTGGCCTATAGACCTTGTCTTGTTTATGTCCTTAGGCTATCACTAGTGTACCTACAACTAGTTCACAGGCATATGAACAGAGCTGTACATTCTTGGCCGTAAATACCTGTCTATCTTTCAGTTTCAGATCCGTATCCACAATCGAAACGGACTGCACATTGCTGTTAAGGAAACCATCATCAAACTCTGTCCACTTGTAATCACCAAACACGATGTTATGTCTGTTCAACAGCTTTAAGACACTCATCCTGATATCTTCTTTCTTGGCCACACTAACAAGAAAGAAACAGCATTATTTATGGCATTGACATTTATAAGGAAGCATGAACTGATATCAGAGTGCTTTATTTCATGCACTAAGCCTACATGGAAAACAGCTTTCATCTCACAAAAAAAAAAAAAACAAGAAAAAAAACCCTAACCCACAAAACCAAAACCAACCCGCCCCCCAAAATCCCCCAAACCACTCCCAAAAAAACAACCCCCACAAAAAAAACCCAAACCCACTCAACTCTCCCATAACATTCTGCAGAAAAAACCCTATCAAATTCAGTTTGTTTGCAAAAGCAACAAGTTTGATACTTGTTTTTAATTTGTGCATTAAAAGACACAAGCCGAGGAATACTATTTGCTGTTTGCAGTCATATTAGCAGACATGAAATGACACAGCTAGATTTCGAGAATGGAAATCAGTTATGCAATCTAACTGTGTTTCACTAGGAAAAACAGTAAAACTCGTAGCCAAGCTACTAGACTGAATTTGGTACATTTATCTTGGAAGCTCTATTGTGCTTTCATGCCTGAGGACAGCTGATACATCAGGAGGGGGACATGCTATAAGGGGAATTCCAGTAGAAGAGGCAAAAACTATAGGGAAAGGAATACCATTTTAAGATTTCAGAAAGGCTTTAACTTAATTTTGCAATTTCAGTGATGCATTCCCAGTGTGAATTCCCAGTTCCTTGTCTTTTAAGTCTGACAAATAAAGAGCAGTGGATATTTTACACCTTGAGTTTAGCAACACCTTGGACACACTCTCCCATAGTGCCCAGCTAGCCAAATTGGTAAGGTAAGGACTGGATAAATGGACAAGGTGGCTGGACTGCCCAGCTCAAAGGGTTGTGATTAGTAGTACAAAGACTAAGCAGAGCTCCCAGGAAGCTGGGTGGGGAAAGATGGGGCAATGCTGTCAATATTGCGACCAACACTGTTTTTATATCTTCATTTACACCCCAGACAATGGGATGGAAAGTGACTGCAGCAAGTTAATGGGTTAACACCAAAGCAGGGAGAGCTGTCATTATACTAGAGAGCTGTCAATATACTAGGCTGCTGTTCAGAGGGACCACTGCAGGCCAGAGACATGGTTTGACAGGAACCTCTTGAAGTTCAACAAAAGTAAACATGAAATCCTGTCTCTCCATCTACTGCCCAGACAACAATACAGACCAGAGGCCAACTGGATAAAAAGCAGCTTTGCAGAAAAGGACCCAGGGGTACTGGTGGACAAGTTGGCAATGAGTCAGCAGTGTGCCCCTACTACAGGTACTGCCACCCTTATTTTAGGCTGTGCTAGCAAGAGTGCAAACATTAGGGAAAGTGATTCTTTCTGTCTACTGGCTGTTTGTGAGACCACATCTAGAGTACTGTGTGCAGTTCTGGGCTCTGCTGTACAAGAGACAGTGATATACTAGAGCAAGTCCAGAATATAGCCACCAACTTGATTACGAGACTAGACCACATGACACACAAGGAGAAGCTGAGAGAAATGGGTTTGTTCAACCTTAGGAAGAGACACCTGTGGGAGAGCATAGAGGGCAGAGCAGAGCGCTGTGTGCTCTTGTGGGTGCACAGCACACGGACAAAAGGAACAGACACAAGTTGCAGCAAGTAAAGTTCTGATCAGAGAGACCTGCTTGATTTCTGATGAACCTCCACGTGTATTTGAATGTTGTCGCACACGTTTGGGAGCGCTTGCTTCAAATCCCCCGCGGCTTTGTCCATCCTTCTCGCTCCTGGGGGGAAAGACACACACCAAGCGGAAGCAGGCGTTCAGCGACCGTTACACGCCAACGGCACAACCGGCCCTCCCCGGCACGGGAGCCGCCGTGTCACCCCACCTGCGCCCCGCCCATCGCGGGGACCGGCACTCCCCTCCCTCCCACAGGAGACGGCGACACCATCGCGACACGGGACACGTCGCGAGCGCAGTCGCCCACACGGGCGGCCCGCTTCTCCCTCCGCGGGCCTCCACGGCGGGGACAGAAAATCACCTCACGCCCGCCACGGCCCCGGGGACAGCGATCGCAGGTCCGCCCGGGGAGCGGAAGGACCGGGCAGCTCCTCCGTCCCTCAGCACCCTGGCTGCCGGCGGGGCTGGCGCGGCGGGGGCGGAGGAGGCGCTGCCGGAGCGACAAGAGGACCCAACGCAGCAGAGCGCCGCGACCGGCTTTTTGTAAAAGGCGGGCTGGCGGGCGGCGGGCCGGCCCGCCCCTCTTGACCCGGATCTTCCTCCGCGGCGGGCGGAAGGAGCCTTGCTTCCCCGAGTGCTTCCGGGGCCGGGCCGAGGGGCGGCGGCGGCGGCGGCGGCCGGCGCTGCCATGGGGAAGAAGCACAAGAAACACAAAGCAGAGAAGGCGGAATGGCGCTCGGCCTCTGCCACCGCCTACAGCGGTAAGAAGTGGGGGCGGTACGGAGCGGGGGAGCCCCTCTTTGTACCCCGCGGGCTTGCCTGCCCCCTCCCCTCCATCCCTCCCGCGGCTGCTGGCAGCGCCCGCGGGCCGGGTGGCAGTGGGGCGCCCGGCGGGAGCGGCCCCTCACTGAACGTGGGAGCTGTGGCGGCAGGAGAGCGCCCGGGGCCTGGCCGCCGGTGCCGGCCCGTTGTGGGGGGTGCGACGGGACACGGAGGGGACAGGGCGGGGAGGGAGGGGGCGTTGCGGTGCTCCCGAGGGGCGGGGGCGGGGTGGGGTGTGAGCGGGCGGTGGCCGGGAGGCGGCGGGAGGCGGGGCGGGGAGCGCGGAGCGGGCCCTGGTGGGGTGGGCTTTGGGACCGAGCGGCTTCATGGTCCCCACGGCTGTTACCGGTGGATTCCGGTTACTGCGCTGGTTGAGCCATATCACCTTAGTCTGACGAGGATCTTGCGAGGTTTTCAGGGAAAGCCGAGAAGTTGATTCCTTACGTATTACAGGTTTGTGGAAAATCGTGGTGTAAAATGTGCTGAACAACTATTTCCGAACTTGGATTTGTCAGTCTCAGCTATTATTTTTCTCTCCAAGTGTATTGCAGATATTTTCAACCTGCAGCAAATTCTTGTAAACGGTATTTCTAGAAGTACCATTAGTTGTTGTATGCTATCACATCCATGTCTGTTTATGAAGTGTTTTACTTTTTAAATTTAGATTATGTGGATAAGCCTTTGGAAAAACCTTTAAAGCTGGTGCTTAAAGTTGGAGGAAGTGAAGTGACTGAACTTTCCGGGTCAGGGCATGATTCTAGTTACTATGATGACAGATCAGATCATGAGCGAGAACGACATAAAGAAAAGAAGAAAAAAAAGAAAAAAAAGTCTGAGAAGGAAAAAGAAAAGCATCTAGATGATGAGGAAAGAAGAAAGAGAAAGGTAAGCTCTGATTTTTAGAATTCAGACAAACCAGTCTTCTTCATGCTTGCTTATCAGATCTAAAATCTAGCACAGAGTACCAGAAGCTTTTGTTTTGTTTTGTTTTAAAATCAATGTTGCAAGAAGCTTACAGTTTGGAGGCAGCACTTCACAAATGTATAAAACCCCTGTGTGCGTGTTAGTGTATTTCTCCCATTTAAAAGAGAGATCCCTGTGATGATTTTTTGAACAAAGTAAAAGTTTGTTTCTTGTAACTGCTTGTTTTTCTTATCCGCTTGCTTTGTCTGTAGGTATGACTACTTCTGGTTTTAAGTTGGATGTTTTGTATTTCAGCCAGGTCAGAAACACGTTTTGCTACCTTTTGAGAAGGGTATTTTCAGCATTTCAAATAAATCTAGACTGCATTTCTGTTACTGAGATATGCCAAGTTATTGGATGTTGAAATTGATATGTTTACTCAAAACAGCTTTCTGAAATCTGATTTGTTGAGTACCGTGGTACAATAGTCTTGTTGGCTCTTCTTGAGAATAACCTGCATGCTAGGCTTCGTGGCTTTGTTAGTAGCAAATGGTGTGGTCATCTTAGTTGTCTGTACTCAACCTTTAGGAGTTAGATTGAAATCAGCAAGAAGGCGTTGACGGTACAGTTACCTGTACAATTTCATTTTAATAGTATTTCTTTTGTGTACTAATGATTCTCTGACCTCTCTGCTTTTTTAATTCTCTTCTGTCACGTAGTTTTACTATTCTCATATGACAGTTTTTTTCAGTACTAATTTGTATGTGTGTAGGGCTAACATCTGTCATTTCGAACTGATTTATTTGTTAGGCTTGTATTACTTGAAGGTGATATATCTTGTAGGATCATTCAGAAGCTCTTGAATACAGGGCAGATAGTTGAAAACTTTCTTTGTACAAACGTTTTCAAATGTTTCAGTTAAGAGTACGGCTGGGACTTGAAATGTGGCAGGACAACTGTCTTTAACACAAGAACTTGCAGCATCAGATCAAATTATTTGTTTTGCCTTTGCTAAATTGGGGGGGGTTGTTTGGATTTTTTTTCCCCAGAATGTCATTATTAGTGCATGCAAAAGAAGCTAACGGATAGAACAGTAACAAAACTGTAGTCTAAACAAGTGCTCCTCTGTGTTAACATGAATAATGAGTGTAAGATTATAGGAATGACTCAGGCATGCATTTCCTTTGAAGCTCAGGAAGAGGATTTCTTATGGTTCTTTCATAGGCTTCCTAAACTATCGCATACTTTATTGATTCCTGTTTAATGCACCAAACAACAAAACCACATTGATCAAAGCAGAGCTACAGATTGATCTTTACTGAATAGCTACAGACTGATCTTTACTGAATAGTAAATTAACTTCTTTTATTCTCTGGTGTAGCTTATTATCATGCAATTTTACATATAAATAGGCTCAGAGTTTAACATTATTTTCAGTAATAGCACAGTAACTAGTGATAAAACAATAATACATTAAATACAAAGAAGCAAAAGGTGAACAGTATTAGTTTTAATTGGAGAAGAAAATTGAAAAAGTGACAGTGAAAATGTATGCACTATTGTTTAAACCATATTATGGCTCAGATATAGCATGAGTATTCCAAAGGAAAAATCACTGTCTCTTACCTTTTGGTATGTGGGATTGCACATTCCAAGTATGTTCTTCTAAAGTCTGTCTTCTTCCTGCCGTGCTAGGAAGAGAAAAAGAGGAAAAGGGAGAAAGAACAGTGTGACACTGAAGGAGAAACTGATGACTTTGATCCTGGGAAAAAAGTGGAGGTTGAACCTCCTCCAGATCGTCCTGTCAGAGCATGCAGAACTCAGCCAGGTGAGCAATGTGAAAAATTAAATCATAATTGGTGTTTTTAAAAGCATGCACAGCAAAGCTTTTGTCAAAGGTACCAAAATGTAAAATTTCCATGAGGATTTGCTGAAGTCTAGAGACTTTATTTTTTCCAACATTGAAACTTGATGCTATCTGAAAAGTCAATATTCCTCTTGGTGCTTCAGGGTTTTAGTAGGTTTGTTTTCATGTGACTGAACTTGCCAAGGACATCTTTGTCTAGCTCCTGTTACTTGGCAGAATAAAGCTAGTATAAAAGTATTATTGTCTGTAGTTTTCCCCTAATTCCTTCTCCTTAGCATTTCCTCAGCATTTACAGAACAATGGTCAGAACATCTGAAACTAAGTTTTACTCAGTTTGAGGGAAAAAAATCTTGTGGAGACTACTTAGCAGTCGTTATGGTCTTTTTTTATAACCTATGTGGAGTTTTAACTTTAGTATCTCTATTTTCATCAAAAGTATAGCAGTAAGTTGTGATAGGGTGTCTCTAAAGACCATAGTCCCCCCAGTTTTCATTTACCAGTCTTTAATTTTCATCACTAGCCAAAATACTTATCAGTTGTGTGTGGTAACTTCTGCATGTTTAATCCCTTTAGATTTTGCCATGCTTTCTCTACCTGTAGCCATTGCTTGATAGTTAAAACTCAACACTATCCAGTGGAAATTTTTACTTAAAAGAATTTTCAAATACATCATGATCTCAGTACACATATGCCTGGAGATGAAACTTAGTAGCAAAGTTTGGTCTTGAGGAATATTGTGAGGCTTGTCTTTGGAACACTGCCCGTTGACTGGTCAAGTGATTTATTGAGGAATTTTCTAATTATGACTGCACATTAAATTGAGGAATGGTGTCCATCAACTGTCAAAGGGGTAACTGAAATTTTCTGGTCAAAGCTTTATGTCTCTGGGTATTCTGGAGCCTTGAAAAACTGACAAGCTAAAAACAGATCTCTATTGACAAGGCTTCTATTTTCATCTGCTTGGAAAATGTCTTTCAAAAGCATATAAATTACCTGTTCTGGTTAAGAAAGGAAATGTGTCTCCATTATCATGATGAAGAGCTGGAGTTTTAATTATAGATTTCAGCATGCTGCTTCTTTAGTTTTTTTGAACTTCGTATTAAAGCCACTCTCTCTGAAGTATGTGCATGGAACAGGTAATTAATATGTAGTGTTTATTGTTTAATCTGTAGAGGAAGTGAAATTGTAATCAGTACCTCTCTTGCCAGCAAATTGGCATCTATTTATCACTCTTTGGTTGAAAAGATTCGGAGAAGCTAATTGCATGGGTAGTATGGTAAAGAAACCATTAAAATTGCACCAATAACGTGGATTTCCCAGCTGCAGTATTTGAGCAACAAAGTTTCACTTTTCTTTTCCTGTAAAAATACATAACACCTTACTTTTATTAATACATTTTCTTACAACTACTAGACTTAGCATTACATCTGATTTAATGTCTACTAGTTTTTAATGTGATTGAAACTCAGTAAGTAGTAAAGGAGGAGAAATAGTTACTGTATGCTTAGAAATCTGATATGCTTCTGCTTTGAAATCTATGTCTCATTGACCTTCAGATCAGTACCAGCTGTACTTACAGTTAAGATTTTTCTCTCCAGTATTTATATTTTTAAGTAAAAAATACATCTGTATTCTGTTTCATTGCACTTATCTGTGTTTCCATCTCAAACTGCAGCTGAAAATGAAAGCACACCAATCCAGCAATTACTAGAACACTTCCTTCGCCAACTTCAAAGGTATTAAACATATTGTATCTACAGCTGTGCTGACAGTGTCTAATGCATGTTTATATGTGTTACTTTACAACTTCTTATCCTGGTTTTCTGTTTGAAAATAGTACCTAAAGACTGCCTGTAATAGGTTTGGTAACCTTTGCAACCGTGTCAGACCTGGGAGTTTTTAAAGATTAGCTGAGGAAAATTATTACCAACTATGCAATTCTGGCTTTTGGCAGGGAAATTTTTTGGGCAGAGGATACATTGTCATTCCAAATTTATTAAATATTAATGCCTTAGCTTAGGAATTAAAAAACTGTTATGAATTTTAATATTTTAAAACATTGAACTCATGAAATTTTGTTATATTCTGTGTCCTTTGTCAGACACTAACGCAAGTTTATACCTACTTACTTGATAATCCTCTTAATTTGGAGAGGCTTTTTATTTTGTTGTTTTCTACAAGATGTTAACCCTGTACCTCATTTAAACAAACAAACAAACAAACAAAACCAAAAAACCAAAAAAAAAAAAACAAAAAAAAAAAAAAAAAACAAAACAAAAAAAAAAAACGAAAACTACAACACCAAAATATTTCATTTTCCTTTTTTATTACATAGCAATAAGCTGAATTTGGAAGTAAATTGAAAATATTAAACACTGTAATTGTTTTTAGAGGACCTCATGAACAAGAAGAATTGAAGAGGTTATTACTCAGTGAAGCCAAAAGACCCATTTGCAGTGTAAATAGAGACACAGAAAGCATACAAGGCATAAGTAATTCAAGAACTAGCTGAATCTCTTTCAAAAAGTGTACATATGTGTAATCAAAACACTGTCCTTTATCAGGAAATTTTTCAAATACGCTTCTGTTTTATGGGAGTGCTTTTAGTGTTTTTTCTTTTTAAGTAGTACTGTTCTTTTTATACCATTAATGTGGTTTAAAAACAATGATAATTTTGTTTGCTGATATAAATCTAAATGTACTATTTTTATTTTTAGGAAAGATCCTCATGGGTTTTTTGCTTTTCCAGTCACGGATGCCATTGCTCCTGGATATTCCATGATAATAAAGCACCCCATGGATTTTGGTACGATGAAGGAAAAAATTGCAGCGAATGAATACAAATCAGTCACTGAATTCAAGGTGAATTGATAGAGATTTAGTTATTTCAGAACTCTTTAGTAAGGAACTGAGGACTCTAACTGTAGAAGCCTGTCTTACATTAATTATTTTAATGTGCATTTTTTCAGAACTGAGGAGTTTGGTGTATTCCGTGTGTTAGAATGGATTTCCTGCTTTGTTTTTCACTGTGGAAGCTCTATATTTGTCAGATTCTACTACAGTCTACTATGAGTTACTGTGGAAACCAAGACCATGTTCTAAAGTTCTATGGAATTCATGCTGCTAGACATAAACAGGAGTAAGACTATCACAAAGACTTAGGTGGTTGAAGAACCTGGAGCTCCTCCTGGTTTTGGTATTTTTTTTTTTTTGTTTGTTTGTTTTTAATCTAGACCTAGTTAGATTGATTAAAAGGCATTTTGACAAGTCTGCAAGAAAACTGTGGATATACTGGAGCATTTTGTGTAAGATTCAATAACAACTACATATTTTTTATCTTCAGTTATCCTGTTTTCTATATAACTTCATTTGGAATGGTCCTTCGGCAGAAACTTACTTGGCAAGTTTATTGGCAACTTGCCTTAGCTATTTTGTGTATTGCTGTTGCTATAATACCTTATTGGATGCCTTGTGGTTTTACACAGTGCAGTAAGAAATCTTTTCATGGTATTGCCAGCTCCTGGAAGGAAAGGAGTTTTCTTTAACTGATTCATGAAGTTCTATTAGCTGCCTTCGGTATTATTTTTTTCTAGAGTGGTGTTGATATAACAATAGACTTGGCAGAGAGCATTGGCTTGCTTGCTTCTCAGAGTTAAATTCTTCTTTTGAAAGGTCCAGCAAGGTGAGCAAAGAATGGCTTATATTTCCTATAGGTGCTTTGACAAGGATTTTTCTGTTTTGTTATGTATGCTTTATTTTTAAAAAAAAGTATGGAGACTTATAGGAAATAGTAAAGAAGGATTCATAACTGCATTGCCATCAGAAATACCTCCAGGTCTCTAAATTCTGTTGGCTTCCTGAATTGTCTTATTCAGCAACTTACAAAGGAAGTTTGAAAAGGAGCTCTGTGGCTGTATTTAGTTACAGGCAAGGTTGCAATATTGAAACTAGTGGGATAGCAACCTAAAAAAAATGAAAATCGCAGTGTTGTTTAGACTGATGGATTATATTTTTTCTGAAGGACTTGGTTTCTGCTGATACTCTGAGGAGCAATAAATGGTTGCTAGAAGTCTGTCCATCTTACAGTGACAAAGAGGTTAGACTCCCTTTCTAGATATACGAGTGTACCTAATTATGCTTTTGGAATTCTGTGTAATACAGAAATGAAGTTTATAGGTTTTTGACCTCTAAAAAAAGGCCTGCTCAAAGGGTTATCTTTCATTTCTGATATACCTATTATAAGTAGATGAGGCTAGTCACAAGCCAATAAATAATCTGTCTGAGAGCAAAATCTGCCAGAACAATTTGCTGCATTTAGAAGAGGGGAAATTGCTGCAGAAAACTCATCACTTTTGCTGCCAAAAAAAGGATCTGCTCCAAAGTTGGTCAAGCAAAAGACTCTTCTCTGTCCTTTTATGTAGCACTTCAAAGGCCATCACTAGACGTATAGCTCACATGGGCTTCTTTATCTGCTTCTTGGCTTGTAGTTTGCTCCTCGATGTCACCTTCTCAATTTCTGTTTTTCTGGTGGTCTTGTTAAGCGAAGGCAGATGGCTTAAATGCCATAGAAAGTCACAGACTACTAATTGCTACTTGTTTAGCATGGGCTTGATGACAACTACTAAATGATTAGGAGAGCACTCTGACATCCCTGTATGGAAACAGGAAATAAAACAATTTTTTGTTTTTACAGAATCTGATCAGGATTGCAGTAGGGCAAGGTTGTTTTTGTAAATGTTGGGTGCCAGAAAAAGTCTTCAGAAAGACTTTTATGTCCAACGGCAATAGTAACCTTCAAAAATATTTGTCTCAGGAAATCTGTTCATTGGTCTGTAAACTCAATGGGTTAACTTTTCAAAAAGCATACCATTCTGTTTGCATACACTTTTGCACATAGTCAAGTCATCATCAAATATAGTGGTCTCATGCACAAAAAACATTTGCATTTGTGTCTACAGAATAAATGAAACCCAGTTGCTTGAACAATCATTGTTTAAATATTGAAAATTTATTAAGAGAGAAAATACATTCTTAAATCAGGCACCAGTTTAATTTGTTAGTATCCAATTTGTGAGGTGCCTGGAAAGACTACTGCATGATTCTTCGTTATTGATTTGCCAACTTCAGAAATTTTCAGAGGCATGTAGTAATGTCTTTTTAATTCAGTGTTTCACAGAGCTTCTAGTAATGCTTTCAATGCTTTACTCTACAGATCAGTAGCATGTGACTAGCAAAAAGGCACCCTAGAAAAAGCTTTTGCAATCTGTAACAAATTTTTTTGGTTCTGTTTACAGTGGAGTGTGTTGCACCTTTGTTTTGGGAGCTTGCATCCATAAAAATTACTTGAAATTATGTATGACAGATAACCATTCAGAGGAGAAGATAAAATCAAGCTTGGCTGTTCTGTTCTTTCGTTGCATGTGATGAGCATCTTAGAGGGCTGTTTCTTATGCTTTAAAGTTTTCTCTTCTTTTTTTGTTTTAGTGCAAGTGACTGAAGAATTGGTCAAATTACTAGAAATAAAATTATATGGAAGACACTTTGTATCTTTCTGACGTCGTTGTATTTCTCAAGTCTATTCTGATTTAGTAGGCGGGAAAAACACCAAAAAGTACTTACCTTGGTGCCTCAGTCCTTCTATTAATTTCTCCATTTCTTCTGTTTGGTCCATGTGCATAAGGAAGAAATGTTATATTTGGCATTCAGGGAAAAGGTTTGGGTGGGGTTTTTTGTTGGTTCATTTTGGTTGTTTTTTTTTAATAACCAAAAAGCCAATTCCAAACAAAACTGAGCATCCTGAAGAAGCAAAAAGGGCTCAGATCTTTGTAATTCTGTGTTACCTTTTAGTTTGCATTTACTCAGTGAGCCTGCTGCTAAAATATTATTTTGTTCTTCACAGGGCTGCCATGATGGAATAGTATCTTCCAGTCATTTAACAAAGGAGTTTGATATTTTAACAGTTCTTTTGTTTTGTATTTTACAGGCAGATTTTAAACTGATGTGTGATAATGCAATGACTTACAACAGACCAGATACTGTTTACTACAAGTTGGCCAAGAAGATACTGCACACAGGCTTTAAGATGATGAGCAAAGTAAGAGACCTATTAAAAACAAAAAGCAGAAACTCTTTGGGGGTTTTTTTGTCATGCTTAAAAGGAACATAATTAATAACAATGATAAATGTTATTTCATCCATCTATGATTAATTATAACAGTGCCTGTTAGTGCTGCTATATTTAAGGGTTTGCTAGCATTCTTGTTATAACCACACCCTTATTTCTTAACCTTATCTGCACCACTGAAGTCTGTAGGAGCTTCTTCCAGTGGCCTCAGCAGAAGCAATTAAGATCCACGTATATAAAACCTAACTGTGAAATATTGCTTCTGGCTGAAACTTTGAAAATAAGATCTTATTTAAGTTTTATTTGTGCATAAACAAGAAAACTTTTCTTTTTTGAAGGTGCTGGGTGTAGGGGAGGTTTCAGGGGTTTCACAGATGCGCGCGTGCAAACACACTTTTTATTCAAATACAGTTGTTGGCTTGTAAAATGAAGTTCTGTTGTTGAGCTGCTCTGTGTGTGTGCATGTGTGTGTGTGCACGTGCATGTGTTGCAGTTATGGTAAGTTTTGTGTAACATAGGCAGTTGTCTTTGCATATGCAGGTTTTTGTTTGTTTGTTTGTTTCTCTCTTGATAGTTGGGCTGCAGAAATTCTGATGCCATGCTACCATGACCAAATCATGTTGCATCGCCATTGGAAACGAGGCATTAAGAACAAAATAAGGCCATGGCCATTCCCATCCCATCCCATTATCATAGCATCTTGGCTATGAGGGAAAGGTTAAGTCCCTGCCGCTCTGTCCTTTCTGATTCTAGGAACGGCTGTTAGCTTTGAAGCGCAGCATGTCGTTTATGCAGGACATGGATTTTTCTCAGCAGGCAGCTCTTTTGGGTGATGAAGACACAGCAGTTGAGGAACCTGTCCCTGAAGTTGTTCCTGTACAAGCAGAGACTACCAAGAAATCCAAAAAGCAAAATAAAGAAGTTATTAGGTAAAGGTTTTAATGGGCATGCTTACTGGTTTGTTGCAGCTTTTGTAATAATAGACAGCAGAAAGAACTGAGGAAAAAAAACTCCTTTCAGCCTTTCACCTTGTGGTCCATAGAATAAATGGGCAATTTTATTGTATTTTATTTATTTGTTTATTTATAGAACTAGTTTAATAACCCAGTGATTCCCAACTTGAAACAAACAATTCAAAGAATGACTGCATATTCTTTTAAACACTTAGAGTTAATGTATATATAGATATTTTTATCCTTCTTTATATTAAATAATGAGTAATTTCTTCTCACGATGGTTTGAAATGTTCTTTTGTTTTTAAGATAGCCACAAATACTTTTTGCATTTTGTCTTTTTTTCTAAAATGATTGACTGTATCAAAATCTATCAGGATCTTTCTGAGAGGGCAGAGTTGCCCCAGATCAGTAAAATGATTTTATTTAACTTTAGTCTTATCTGGCAGGATATAGAGGTACAGGAGATTATTTCTGGAGCAGATGATAACATCTTCCCAATGAAATCTTATTAAGTTTCTTTGTGAAATACATTGCTAGTGCAATAGCTATCTTCCAGCTAATAGGCACCCCTCTGTCGCAGAGTCATGTTTTTATAGCTAAAAACTAATTTTAGTCAAATTAAAGGGTTTTATTTTCTATTTTATGAGGACATTATAGCAGAAACTGTGATTTACAAGCAAATTATGTTGTTCAGTGCTTTTACATAGACATTCTAGGATAGACACTGAATTTAAATTGTAGAGCATTATATCCACTGGAATTTTATGAAAATAAAACTGTAACAGAGTGTTACTAGCCATGTCTCAAATAATCTGTTCATGTAGATATGTTCTGCAGGCTTCTTTCTTAAACATTCAAAGTAAAAAAAGTGAAATGTAACTTATTTCAAGTTATTTCAAGTTCATGCTCTCTCATTTTTGTTAAAAGTGACCTTTAGAGTTCTAATCAGACACATGTTTTTTGTTACACTTCAAGCATTTTTGTAATCCTGCTTAATGTCTGATGGAAGAAGTAGTATTTTTAACGTAGCTGTTTTGTGGCAATAGGAGACTGCAACATGTATCTTCAAAAATAATTTTAAACTGAGTAAGTTTTTTGGCTGGAACTATTCTAATTTCAGCATACAGAAACATACCTGTTTCTGTATCATGGAGAATTATCAAAGTGTAATTTGTTCTTTGTTTAATGGATTGTGCATAGGAGTTAACTGAAAGTACCTTTCTGTAAACAAGACTTGGTTGCGGGGGAGGTGGTTTGGTTTTTGTTCGGTTGTTTTTTTTAAAACATATGATGATTTGGTTTGTATGGTGCCCATAATAATAGATTTTCTTTTCTGATTAATTCTTACATACACTCCATTACAGGAGTAACTTTGTAGTTTGCCACTCTTTGTGTGCTCATCTTCAAATACAGGTAGCTACCAGAACAAGAAATTGAGACTGCCAAGCAATATTGTACTGCTCTGTCTTTAATATCTACCTTAACATACAATTCATATAGTTAAAAATAACTGACCTTTAATTTTATCCTGATACCATCTTCCTTGCAATCAGCTGTGGTTATAAATTTACTTTCCTGTTCTTTTCAATGTTTATGTAACTTTAGTAGTTGGAATTAATTTGGTTTTTGTAATTAACTTGACCTTTTAAACACTTGTATTTTGGCATCAGCCAGATAGATATTGTTCTTTTTGATGTACAGTAAGAGCTTTGGGGGGAGAAATGAACCTAATAGCAGATATTTTTGCCTTCATAATTCACAATTAAAAATAGAGAAATAGATGAAGTCAATGTTAACAAAGTGTTAAAGCAGTTTAGACCTCTATACTGCAGTTTAAAAAGTGACTTGATCACTTGGACATACTAATATCTAAGTAGTTTTTGAAAATTTTGTCCAGGATGTTGCGACCTTCTGAACATTCTCTCAAAATTCTTTCCATTAAGTATTTTGTAGAGTGTGATAAAAAGTGCCAGTTGTTGAGGAGTTTCCTGCTGTGTTCACCCTTTCTTAAAGTTTCAATGAAACAAAAATCGTATAACACATTTGTCTCATAATAGTATGATCCTGTGATGTTTTTATTGTCTTTAATAGCAAAACTTTCTTGTGTATCGGATCTGAATCTCTATACAGAGAGAAATTCTTAGCTAAGCAAATGGAAGAAGATACCCCAGGAGAGAGAAATGGATTTGGTGTGAGGAGATGCTCTACCCAGTACCTAAGGTGTTTGGCCCTAGTGTCTAATGTCCATATAATGCCCTGAAAGATTTTGATGTACAAAGTTTATTTTAAATATATAATATGAAGACTGCCATATCCTATGATATCTTCACACTTCCCCTTATAATACTGCCTTTCTCTGATTTTGTATAATAGCTAAGATATGTCCAGTTCCATCTTAGGTATGCTTATTTGTTATGTTTTTATTATTTTGGTGCTTTAATGAAAAGGGATCTACTGAAAGATAAATGTTAAATGCTGTAATTCCAATGAGAAGAAATGGTGTGATTAGTGGTGATTAGGAATACTAATTGCCAATATTAACAAACATAGGAATTAAAGGACTCCCCTAGACTGGGAGCAGTGTCCTGCTTCTACAAGCAACTAAATGACATAATCCTTGTAAATGCAGCCTGTTGGGGTTTTTCTCTCAGATTAAAGTTACACAGTCTCCATTCCCTCATCACATAATTTCTTTTCTGCATCTTTCTATTTGGAATTTGTGAAAATAGCATATTTGTTTATGTGGGAGACTAAGGACACATACAGCATTCACCTTGTATTAATGCAATTTTACTCCCAATCTCTGTTTTGTAATACTTCCTTTATTTTCATCAAGGTACAGAAACAATTAAATTTTTGAAATTCAGTAGTTTGGTAGTTCTCAGCTTCTGCTGCAAAACTTCAGTTTCGTAATATGATTATAATTCCACTTAAATTCTGAAGTAGACTGACACTGGGAGAGGATTGGGCCTGATTGTTCTATTTAGCAAACTGAGAATTCAGCCCTTTGTTTTGTTTTAGCTTTTAATTTTCTACAGCTGCTCCTTTTCTCTTTCTCAGTTGCATATTTGAACCTGAGGGAAATGCGTGCAGCCTGACAGATAGCACTGCTGAAGAACATGTCCTGGCACTAGTGGAACATGCAGCAGATGAAGCTCGGGATAGGATCAATCGATATCTACCCAACAGCAAGGTCTACTGCACAACAAAGTTCACAATTCCATTTTGTGTCTGACTGTTGGATGCTTTGTTTCATCTTAGGAAACAGGCTGTAGTATTAAGTTTTCTGAGAACGTAACATCTAGGTTATATGCTCTGTGTGGAATACCAATATGACTATTGTCTATCATTCAGTTCCTGGTGAAGCCCATTGTAGGGTGTCCTAAATGGATCTCAAGTTGTATTGTGTGTTGAGCATCTTTAGAAACTGACTTGCAGAAAACAGTGAAATGTTGCTCAGTCTTGAATCTGGCTTCCTTAATTGCAACCCTTGGCACTGAAAATTATTAAAATAGCATCACACTTTTATTGTTGCAACCTCAGAAGAAGCAAACTTCAGCATAGGTCAAAGGGTTATTAGGATTTCCCCCATCAACCTAAGGAAATCAGGAATTTTTAAATGTTAAATTACTGTTTTCCATGAGAAGTCCAGAACCTTTTGTAGTTTTGTACCTACAAATAGTAGCTGTCAGCTATAGCACATTCTTGTGTGAGTAGAAAATACAGACATCCTTCAGTGACTAGGAGAATATAGCAGTTGTTTGTCCACATTGGAATTTTGGACAGTGCAGCCAAAGGTTTGATCATCTTTAACGTGATTCTGATACTGTTCCATGTGTTTGGGTTTTATGCTGTTCCAAGAGTTAGAAGCAAGTGATAGTGCAGTTTTCTCAGCACAATCTGTTTATGGACTGTATTTTTCTTAGCTATGCGATAATGGTGGATTCCTTCATTATTTCATGACAGGATTGGAATGAATGCTGAAGGCATTCGCTACAGGCCTATGTTGAGATAAGTTTACTCAGTTTCCCTTGCATCATGTGGAGTCTCATTACCACCATTATACTTTGGCCTCATTTCCTCATTCTGTCACATACTCTAGTGACCACTGCAATCGAAAAAAGCATCGAGATATTGCTACATCCTGCAGTTTCCACCTATTTTTTTAACAACTGTTGCAGAAGAAACATTTGCTTTGAAGCTTTAGTGATAGCAGTTGTGTCTTCAGACTTAAATGTCTATTTATTGGACAACAAATTGTTATGCAGTCACCTTAGGCTCAACTGGGTTAGGAAGTAAAGCCTAAAAGAACAGTGGGAGAAGCTTTAGCTTCTTCAGTATATTTCTGTTTCTCTGGATAATTAGACGACTTGCTAGGATTGAAGGCTACTTAAAACCACCAAAGTAAGAGTGGCTTTTTAAAAACCCTTTAAAGCAATACTAATCTGCTGCTAATTGCTAGCTTTACTGAAAAGGCCTTTCATGGTGATGCAGTCAGCTTTGCAGTGTTCAGTAAAGAGTTGTTCTAGGTGCACAGCTCTCAATTGTCTAGGCTGTTAATCAGCTAGACAACCCACTGCAGATCCCACTGAATCTGGGTAACACTGACACGCTTAGAGTTCAGCTGTTGTTCAACTTTTGCCAACACTTGAAGGTATTGTTCCTGTTCGTTCATTCTCTTTCCAGCATTTGTCACCTCTATTTTTATTATATGCCAACATTAGCTTTGGCCTTATGCATGCAGAGAGTTTTAAACTTTTAAGGGGGGGGGAATAAACCAAACAAAATAGGGGAGATATTTAATGTTCAATTTACTTGGAAGTATTTGCTAATATTTCTTCAGGGAGAGCATAGTCTTCATTTTCTGTCTTTACTGAGAAGTTACAGTCTTTTTTGCACGATTCATGTGTAGTCAGTTTCTGACATCAGCTTAGTTTGTTGCATCAGTTCTGGCTCTATCTTTACAGACCCCAGTGTGTTCTACTGTCTTTCACGTTTCTGGCTGTCTTTAGTGTTGTGTTTCTGTGCTCTGAGAGGTCTGTCACAGCACTTATTACTCTTTAAGCATTTGGTAGTGTGTTGATAAAAGTACTTCTAATTACAGAAGGTTGTGGGTGAGATATGAAAACAAGCAGTTCAGTCTAGATTTGAAAACAAACAGTGACAGTTCTGCTTCTGAAAAGAAAGTGTTTTAGACTTGGCAGTCAGAAAGCCTGACTGTATGCTAATTATAATGGACTTGTTTTTGTCTTGGATGCAAACTTTAGATTTGATTTAGGAAGATAAGTAAGGAGTTGTATATATGACATATGAACTTTTACTCCTAAGTCTTCTGTTCGGAAGCATTTGCTAGGCGGTGATAAATAACTGTGACCCAAGATTCTCTGTATTATAAAGGGAGTGCCAGAGTGCAGGATCTGAATACAGCTAAAAATTCTTTTTATAGTTTTCTGCATAAGTAAGCAACTCCTTCTTTGAGTTTGGACTGTTTTGAATAATTGCTTCTATATCTTTGTGGTTCTATTTACAGATTGGTTATCTGAAAAAAAATGGAGATGGAACTCTATTATTTAGTGTAGTAAATTCATCTGATCCAGAAGCAGAAGGTAAATGCCATAATCTTTCAAGCAAACATTTCTAATGTTGAAAGTTCTAGCAGATTTTGAAGTCATAACTGTACATACAGATCCTGTGTAGTATAGATGAGTTAAAAAAAATATTCCCCAAACCATTTTCCCCCACAGCTGTATTTAGTATCTCCAATATCAGATGCTTCTCTTTGTCTTTCAAATTTTCACTCTTCAGATGCTCTGTTTTACTGATGCTGACAGTAAGAAGGTAAAATAACTTCTGTCTATAAGCACATACACATTGCTACAACTTCATAGAGAACTTGGAAGACAGGCTTTTGCTCCAAGTACCCTGTAGTGTTAAAATATAATAGACAAAAAGTGAATGAAAGTGCTGGAATCCTATGTAAATGTGCAATACGCAGATGCAAATTCAGAATCCTCTTTTACCTTTTTTTTATTTCCTAATTTAAATTATTATCTAAATTTCAGTTTTAAGTTAATTAGGTTTTGCTTAATCATTTTTCTTCAGTTCCTTGATCTTTTCTGTGGGTTTTTGTTTGTGTTACTACTATACATTATTTTTATTCTCTTATGCTTTCCAGTTCCAAGCTCAAAATGCGGAAGTTTTGAAAGTTTGTAATGAATGAAATGTCATAGTCTTTATGCTGCTGCATGTCATGTTGATTTAGCACTTCCTTCTCTGCATCTTTTGAGATTGGAATTCATTCACAGCTTACCTATTGTTGCATTGATGAACGCATGAACCCTTTTGACTAGTCACATTTCTGTTGATTTTTTGATTGGGAGATACAAGCCTGTAACTCTACTACTGTCTAAATTCCTCTTCATTTGGTAGTAAATTTTTCTGGAATGAAATTGAGCATTTCGGCTGCCATCATGCTCTCACCCATTTCTGAAAAAATATAAAATGAATGTGATTTAATACCTCTAAAATCGTGCCACTGAAAATTTAGGCAGTGGTGGTAATGGAAGCAGAGCAAGCTTTCACTGTGTGCTGTAAAGTACTGTACTGCTTCCTGATGTTTCTGTGCTCCAGAATCTTTTTTGATTGTTTGTATAGTTAATACTGGTTATGCTGAATTTACAGCTAATAGTATAATCTGAATTTTTGTTGTAGTTTATTTTTTTTTTATCCTAGTAAGGTTTTAGGGATAAACTTGCTTTCTGTCTTCCAGTAATTGAGCATAATTACCATTAGATTCCGTAACAGTCAGAGAGATTTAAAATAACTGGAAGTGTCCTAAATGTTGTTGGGATTTTTTTTTTTTAGTTTAAAAGCATATTCCAAATTATTTGAGCCATTTTAATTAAGCAGTTCTCAGAACTTTAGAAAAAAGAAATATTGCTATAGCCATAATGCTAATTATCTTAATGAGGTTCTTTACATGGTGTCTGGGTTTCTGTAGACAAAACACCACTTAGTCAACGTAAGAAATTGCTTTTATCACTTCATAATATCTGGATCTTGTATGTTTGTGAATCAGCTAGTAAAAGAATTTCAGATGCTGCTGTATACTTTGAAAGTAAAATACTAAGTAAGCCATAGATCTTGTGAATAAGAGATGGAAACATTTGCAGCATGTATTTGAAATTTAAATGGAGAACCTGAATTACACTACCTGTCCTTAATAAAAATGTACAGATTAAAAGACATTTAGCCTTTATGGTAACTGCAACTTTTTAAAATAGCAAAATCTAAATGTTTACCATAAATAAATTTTAAACATTAAATGCTTTTCTAAAAATTATTATCTTCTTCTAAATCAAATTATTAGAGGAAGAGACTCACCCAGTGGATCTGAGTTCACTGTCAAGCAAATTATTACCTGGCTTCACTACACTGGGCTTTAAAGATGAACGAAGAAATAAAGGTAGATACCAAATAACATGTTTTAATTTTTTGTTAATTAAATGCTTGAGGAATTTCTTGATATAAAATAATTTCAGAATATACCTGTCTCCAAATGAAAGTTCACTTCATTATTTCTATAATGTATAATC
The DNA here is from genome assembly GCA_031468815.1 of Morus bassanus. Taxonomy (NCBI): domain Eukaryota; kingdom Metazoa; phylum Chordata; class Aves; order Suliformes; family Sulidae; genus Morus; species Morus bassanus. The sequence continues at coordinate 63,981,831 of CM062567.1, read as the reverse complement.
ATTCCATTTGCAGCAGAATGCAGTTTTAATTAAATTGACTTCTTTTCCTTATTAAACTTAACTTAATTAGGAGTTTATGGATTAATGTTTTGCCTTAGTGTTATGGCCACGCTAGAAGCGTTCCAATAATGGTATTCTGTTTTCCATGGAGGAAGTAATTTTTCCTGAGCAACTGCACTTAGAGCTGAGAAAAAAACCTTTTGGTCATTTGCATTTTTGTATCATAGGACAAGGATTTCACAAACTGGATTTTTTTTTTTCCTAGCATTATTGACATTTTTAATAGTTTCTAATCTGCTCTCCAGAAACTGACTGGCAAACAGTGAAGTAGACACACGCAAAAAGCAGCAATATAAAAGGGGACAGGGGGGATGAATCTTTTTTGTGGGAGTAGGGTGGTTAACTTAGTTCTTTATTTTCCAGTAGTATAAGTACATTTATTTATATGGTTAAAATAGTTGCGCTGATTCTAGAGTCTGGAATTGTCCCTGAGATACTGCTTTTGATTTCAGTTGGAGGAAAAAACACACTCTGCTTTCCCTATCCGTTTTAGAAAACACAATCTTTTTTTTATTGTCTCCCAAGTGATCTTTTGCACTTGTGTTAATCATTTGTCATCTCTTTCTTCTACCTGTCTAGTAACCTTTCTTACAAGTGCTAGTACAGCACCTTCCATGCAAAACAACTCTATATTTCATGATTTGAAATCAGATGAAATGGAACTCCTGTACTCAGCATATGGTGATGAAACTGGGATACAGTGTGCCTTAAGGTAAGCGCTTCCTTATTAGGAGGGCTAACTTCTCATAGCAATTTTATGAAAAGCAATTTGGACTAAATGTCAACTAGGAGCCTCCAAACCTTGATACTTTTTTCTAAAACTTATTTTAAAAATAACTCACTATGAGACTTGAAGCCAGCTTTTATCCTGGTTGGTGGGGGTTTTTTTGTTTTGGGTTTGGGTTTGGTTTTTTTCCATTTGCACTTTTAAGTTACCCTATTTTATTGCAAGGCTGTTATGGATCTTTTTATTGCGGTCTTTGACCACAGGATGTTACAGGTTGCTGAAGACTTAGCATTTTGCTTTAAACCCAGCAGTAAGTAGGTTTAGATATGCAAGTAATAGATTTCAGTGACTTGAAAACAGTGATATTTTTCAAGGAGTTTCAAAACAGTTAAAGCTGCTTGAAAAGGAAAATGCCACTTTTCATTAAATAGTTAATCTTGGAGGGAAAAAATAATCCCAAACTTTTTTCTTTTCTTTGTGGTTTTTTTAACCTACTACCAATGATAGTTCAAGTGAAAATTTGCTGGTAGTTGTGAAAAACAAGTTTGCACGTAAATTTACTTCCATTAACCAAAAAAAAAAAAAAAAAAAAAAAAAAGAAAAAAAGAAAAAAACCTCCTCTGTCTTGAAGGCCTTAATTGTTTTTCAGAAGAAGCATGAAAGAGTAAAAGAACAAGGAAAATATAGGTGTAATGCAGTGTAGTAGGGGAAAACCATATTATAAGTTGAAATATTTGTTACAAAAGTAAATATTTTCTGTAATGCTTATCTCCATTCCTACTAGTTTACAAGAATTTGTGAAGGATGCTGGAAATTACAGCAAGAAGATAGTAGATGATCTTCTGGACCAGATCACTAGTGGAGATCATTCCAAAACTATTTATCAGCTAAAGCAGGTGTGTCCTTGATGCACAGAAATGTCACAAGTTCATCAAAACAAGAATGGACCTGTTTCTGGTTTTTAATATTGTATAAGATGCTTTGTTTTCCACTGTCAGTTTAAGCAATGCAGGCTTAGCTGTTCGTGTAACCATGTGGTGAGCCAAATTAGAAACTGAATTAATCAGCAGAGAAGTAATCTTTTTCTTTTGTCCAGCTAGATCAGTTCTCCAATGTGGTTCACTTTGTGACTGCAGAAAAAAGAGGCAGGCGGGTGTAACATAGCAGGGAGGAGAAGGGACCAACCAACCAAATGGTGCTTGGGTAGCCCTGTCACTCAATGTCACGACTTCATATCTGCTTCTGAGTTTAGCTTATTTCCAAAAGCACTTTGCTTAGGAGATTCATACTAAGACTGGAGAAGAGATTTTTCTCAAAGTGTGTATAATTCTGGTGGGAATGTTTGCATTCCCAAGACAAAATAGGCTACCAGAAACTACAAAATCTTGTTCCATGTTATCTTCACTCTGAAAACCACTATTCGTTTGAAATAATTATCTGTTGTTTAAAATGAGGACATTCTGAATGAATCAAGAGTAAAGAAAGGGAGATGGGTGTGTGTGTGGGTGTGCGTGTGTGGAGGATGGAAGGTACTCAGACTTCCTGACATGGTGGAAATGAGATTATGCTAAATCTCTGTAGACTTAGAATTAGAATAGGGTGTGTGAAGTTTGGGGGAAAGGAGACAATAGAATGAAAAATACAGAGGATCCTTCAGAATTTTCTGGGTATTTTTTTCTAGTCCCTACTGGAAAAAGATTGTATAAGAAACAGGAATGAATGTAAAAGATTAGTTCAAAAAAATTTCAAAAGTTCAAAAAGTTCAAAAACAATATTTTGAATATTCTTCTACATCTAGAAATGTGTGCACACAACATATTGAACTTAGCTTTAAAATTAAACATGTGCCTTTTCCCTTTTTTCTACCTTGTTCTATGCATATTGTTCCAAGAGAATTTCTGAATACCTTACACTTAGAAATACTGTTCAGTTGTGACATGTGGATATGTACAGATTTTATGCAATTAAATGTGTTTCAGTGATGATGTGCCATGGTGTTTTATGCTTGAGTATTTTGTGCTGCTACATTTGAATAAGAATGAATATCTCAGAAAGTGCAACCTTAAATGATTTAGAATCAGAAGTTAGTGAAGTAGTGACTAAGATACTGCACTTGAATATAAAGTTCATGGGCAGAAGAAATAGTGTAAAGGGTCTCAAAGATTAGATAAAATGCATAATACTAAAATATTTCAAAACAGTACCTGTTACATTGTAATTACATTACAGATGTGTGAAAAAGTCAGCTGTCTCTAGCCTCATTTTGTGTGTGAAGTTTGAATATACTTGAAATTGTACAAGAGAGAGGTCTTTCTCTTATGTTGAATAAAAAGTAATTGTTAGTATTCTTTCTTTCCAGCGGCGAAACATCCCAGTAAAACCACTGGATGAAGTAAAAGTAAGTTATGCTGATACTCAGTCTGGTGGGTGGTTTGTTTTTTGTTGTTTTTTTTTTTTTTTAAGTTTTTTTTTTTGTTTGGGTTTGGGTTTTTTTTGTTAGGTTGGGTTTTGGTTTGGTTTTTTTGTTACTGGAAAAAGTGCCTTGGTATTTAAAGTAGAGAAAATGATGTTCTGTGGGCTTCCAACATTCAAATTCCTAATTTTATTTAATGTGCATCTGATCTGTATAATAATATAGAAGAGATTGATAAGTGGAGTATATATAAAAAAGAGGCTGTTAGGTTAGTCCTAAAGAGGCTGTCCTGGTTATGTCTAAATTGTTTGTGTTAATGTATATGGTCACCCATTAGAGAAGAGCTAGTTTGTTGTTTTGTTTTGTTTGTTTGTTTGTTTTTTAAAAGGTTCTGTGCAAACATCACAAAACATGGTAGTGTTCTGTGGTGGCCTAGGATCTGATCATGGTAAACTAGTAAATTACACAAGCTAAGAGTGTTCCTAGGAAACATGAGTATAAGCTATGAAATGCTAAGATCTAAAATATGATTTGGTTCTTTAGGTTCTGCCAGTTCTCATAAAAGAAGAACACAAGTTGCGTAATACCTGTCCAGATTCTTCCAAACAGATTATGGTAAAACGGTTTGTGTGTTTTAAAAAAAAAAAAAAAAAAAAAAAAAATTGAGACATTCATTTTGTTTCAGGGCAAGGATGTGCATGCTCTGAGGTAGAAGATTAAAATTAAAGTATCTAGAATAAGCTTTCTGAACTTAAAATGGATTCTCTGACACTCAGTCTGCTCTAGTTAGTGGCTTTGTTTGTCCTGTTGTTCTATAGTCTCTAGTTCAATTCAGCACCCGTAACTAAATCTCAGAGGCAGAAAGACCACTTAGGAATCTGTACTAGATCTGCTGATGAATATTTGAGGTTCAGCCTGCTGTAAAAGTGGAAAAAAATAGTAGTATTTATCAGTTTACCGCATCTATTGAAAATGTTAGAAAGTAGAAGTAAGTAATGCATGTCTTATGCTTTCACAGCTACTAATCAAATCTTTTTTTAAGTGGTACAGGCTTTATCTTGCAAATTGTTTGTGACAACGAAGGATATGCACTCTATGCCATGGCAATTCACATAAAAATTATATGGATTGCATTATAGCAACTAATAATTTATAGTTTTATAAATATTCCTTATGTTTTGTGGAAAGGTTTGTATTTCTCTAGAAGGTGACTAGTTAACTTAGTTCATCAAAGTGCTATGTTTCATTTTCATATTTCTAAAAGATGATACCTGGTTATGTATTTACCTGCATGTCTTATTTTTCCTGCTGGAATAGGCAACCTCAAGAGAATTCTGTTAGAATGTGTTTTGAAGTTTAATGACTTTGACTTTGATCTCTTACTTTTTGCCATTACAAAGCAGTATTGCAATAGGTATGAAAAAAATGAAATTGTGGTAGTGCAGGCCATATTTCATTATCCAAATGTATAGCAAAAATACTTGAGAGACCACCTCCAGCTGATACTGTATCTAGGGAGACCGACCTTACTACTTTTATGAGTCACATACTAAAAATTTCAATAAATCCAGTGTTACATTGAGAAGGTGAAGAAAAAGGGGATGTGGGAGTGGTTCATGATGGGGGATACTGATAATGCTTCCCCCTGCCAGGGTTCTGCCATGGGACAGGGATGAGTTGAGCATGTAATTGAGTACCAGAGATAATGTTGGTTTCAACAGTCCCAGATGATGATCTAAAAGATATTTAGACTACCTTGCGGATCCCTTGTCATTCATATGACTGGTCTGTCCTGGAACCATGTTTGAGCTGCCTGTGAGTTGCCGATTAGCCAAGGTGGTTATGGATGCTGCAGTCTCTCAAGTGTTGTGGTGCACACTTTTGAGAGTATGGATTCATGCGTTTACCTTAAACATCAAAAAGTTATTATGACAGCCTGTCACTATCGCTAGTCTTTCTGTTTCTTGTATGTTCATAGGTTGGAGAATCTGCTGGAGACAGTAACACTTCCGACTTGGACTTTCTCTCTATGAAACCATATTCAGATGTATCTCTTGATATCTCTATGTTAAGTTCGTTAGGTAAGTAATTAAATGTACGAGCCATCAATTATGGTTTAGTTGTACCTAAATTAAACCAATTATGGTTTAGGCAAAATAACAGCTGGATTTGCTAAGAATAAAAAAGTGTTCAAAAAGTAGTGATAAGTCTGTTTGACATAGGTAAAACTCTAGGGCTGGTACAATGTAAATGAAAACTTGGTCTGTTTTTCCTTTGAGATATCCATGCGCTAGCCAAGCTAACTTTTCCTGTATCACTGAAGAAACCAAAGTATTTGTACCTCACAATTTTGATAGCTTTGCTTGTTTTTTATGTGTTCATAGTAATGTAAATTTTAAGAATCAGCGTGGAGCTTTGGCTCAGAAATGTTACTGCTTCATATTCTGTCTTTTGAAATAACTTGGGAACTAGGTAAGTATGTGAAGCTCAATCGTATCACCACTTGGAATGTCCCAAAACAAAAATCAGAAGAAACTTCAGGTATTGGAAAGACTTTAGCTTCAAATAAGGCAGTTGTATAAAAGCATTAGGATGTTGTTTCAAAAACATGTAGGTATCCTTCTTTAAATACTACAAGAAGTAAAGTTCCCATTTCTGCAGGTTGCTGAGCTGGTCAAACATCTTAAAAAATGTCATCACAAAAAAAAAATACTGCTTATGGTTTAAGATACTTTTAATTCAGAATGTGAAAGATGCCAAACTATCTATTATAAAACATAACCAAGGTAATTGAACGCTTAAAGGAAAAAAAAAAAAGATTTGTACAGATTCCTCCCATAGGTGCAGTATTCTTTGAAAAGCAATTGTAAATTCTGATTTTGCTGTCACATGCTAATTTTATTGCAGTTCAGTAAAAAATTAATAAATGTCTCTTTTATAGATAAAGTTTAGACATACCAATCTTACTATGAATTTCTTGCTCCACTGAAAGCTGCTCATATTTTTCTTCTTTGATCTTTCTCTAATCATACTTCTGGATTACTTAGCTTCCAGAGAGTTTATGGCATTATTTCTTGTCATAAGTCTTGCAAAGTTAGCATGGTCTGCATTGAAGACAGCCCAAAGTGAAGGGGAAGAGTTTATTTTCCTGTTTAAGGTTGAGGGAAATTTTTTTAAGTCTTCAGATGAAAGAACAGCATATGTTGGCACATCCTTCTAGTTCTTTCCAATTTCACAATTTTATTTGGCTTGCTATAAAACCAGTATAGCTGGAGAAGAGACTGTTCTTAAAACCTTCTGTGATGGGGATTTCTTCACCTCCATAAATTACATGTTCTATTTTAACTGTATTTTAAGTTAGATTTTAAATAATCTTTCTACTGACTTCCTCTCCTTTGCTGCAAACTAAATGCATTATTTTATGTCTGGAGTTTAACAGATGAGGAAGACAAATTAAGCTGTTATAGCTGTTTAAATACTGGGAGTAAGTTCAGTTTCAGCCATTTCCCATGGTGCTCTCCTTCATCCTCCAGTATCGCCAAATGCATTTCAACATGTATTTCTTGAAACTGAAAACAGATCTGCAGCTGTTGCCTTTTAGAAGTGCAAAGGAAAATGCATGATTGAGGTCATTTGTGTGATAGACAACACTTGTGTTAGTTTAGAATTTTTATAGTGACTTGGTAATTAATGAGTCAGTCTGCATGTATATGCTAATTATGGGTTTTGGTTGGTAACTGATGGCCCTTAGGGAAGGTGAAGAAGGAGCTTGATCATGACGATAACCATTTACACCTGGATGAAACAACTAAGCTGCTGCAGGACCTTCATGAAGCTCAGGCTGACAGAGTGGGATCCCGGCCATCATCCAATTTGAGTTCCCTCTCCAATACTTCTGAAAGAGACCAACATCATCTTGGTAAAGTTACCTGTGTCGCAGAAGTTGCAGTACTTCTGCTCTAATTGAAACTGGTTAAAACTTACATTTTAATTTACACAAATCTTTGCATGAAACTACTCTGATAAAACAGTGTGCTGATTACAGGATCATGTTTTAATTTTTAAATATGCATAGCAAAGGCAAGTAAGAAGGCATACATTTGACCTGTGGAATTAAGGACACTAATTGTAGTTACATATTTTTTGATTAGGCATGATTGAAGTAATTGTGAAGTAAATTGATACTGACTGGCAAGTCTCTATATGCATCTGCATTTTATGCTCTTAGAAATACTAAGGAGTATATAATGTTTATTTTACTTCAGCGTAGTTGTATGCAGCAAGGGACAGGTGGGATTCTACAATAGCCTTCCCTTATCAACTGTAAAATCTAGTGGCAAGACGGGATGATAGGTTATATACCACTTAACAATTTGGTGCCATTTCTGAGAAGGTGGGAGATGTTGCTTGAATGATACTCAATTAAATTTTGTGGAATTTTTCAACTCAGTAATAGAATAGTGACTGCTTTTTCAAAAAGGATCTAAATTACTGAATAGCCTTGTAATTTTTTTTTAAAAATCTCCTAAGTATCAGTTAAATGTCTGTCTTGCTTTAAAAGTGTGAAAGGAACATATGAAATAATCATGCTGTTTAGATACGCAAATATCTCTCCATTATTTTTCTGTACTTTTAAAGGTTTTGAATTTTTTTCCCATATTCTACAGGAAGCCCCTCTCATCTGAGTGTTGGAGAACAGCAAGACATGGTTCATGATCCCTATGAATTTCTTCAGTCTCCAGAAACCTCAAATGCCACTACTAACTAATCTGACATGTACTATACATATTTTGTATTTTAATTGTATTATGTTTTTATAAAGTTTTTGTCCATGGCAGAAACGTCAGTTTTGTCCTCTTTTCTATGAGGATTCCTGTATAATATTTTCATATATGCTGGATTAAACAAACAAACAAAAAAAAAAAACCCTACTTAGTACATAGTGTTGTCAGCAATGTACCAAAACCTGCTTTTGATTTGTTTGAGGGAGGTATTTGCCAACTGGGGTAGATCTTGACTGAAAAACAACAAATAATGTGTTAGAAAAAATTGTAATTTATAGAAACTAAAAAGTGATAATTTTTGCAGTATCATGGCAGCAGTCATTAAATGTTTCTACTAGAGTTATCAGCCAGTTCTGTTCAGGTCTTAACTTGAACATCTTCAAGGGGGAATATTTTATTTCAGCAACGTCAGAACTGCATGAATTATGATCATTATTATGTTACCCATCTCCTAACCGTAATAATCTGTGGAAGTTGTTTCTGTTTCCCCCTATTTTTAAATCTTTTTTTTAATCGCTTTCTACAGAATACTGAATTTGAGAGTAACAATACTTGGTAGTTGCATTAAAATGCTCACTACAAGAATTCTACCCTAGATCCAAAATGTTTTTGTGGTCCCTTGTGTCTTGAAACACAAAGAAAATACAATACTTATATTTTTTAATTTGATATGTATATTTACTTGGATGGAAAAAATACTGGATAAGGTGTGCTTTTCAGTAATTTTAAAATAAAACTTTTATAATTCAGTACTGATGTAACGGGGATTTTGTACCATTGATATGTGCAAGCTGGACAAATGTTATGAATTTACAATATTTTGTAAATACTAATAAAAATACAAAACCACTTTTGATGTTTGCAAATATCTTGTTCTTGCCGGGAGAAAATTTGCTTCCTTATCTCTACTAAATTTTTGTGCTGCTTCAAAAGATAAGTTTCATTATGCCACATGTCGCTGTAAAGAAAATGAACTGGGAATTTCTAGGAACCAACAAGGAAGTCTGTCAGATAACTGATACCAAAGTCTTGGTAACGTGTAAATAGGAAGATCTGTTCACTCAGGCTAGGCATTTGTGGTCTGGGCTGTTTCCTCCCCCACCCCGCTTCTTAGGGGTGTGTGTTTTCTCTTTGGCTATTATATGTAATTTTATGTTCAATCAGCCTTTTCCCCTCCGTATGCTAGCTGCCTGCTCTTTCTGTTACCAAAAGTCATTTGTGGGACTTCCAACTGAACTGCATCAAAAATTTCTGAGTTTCAAACATTTTTGTTTGCTTCTCCCCTAGGCTTTCAGTTTTGCAAAACAATTAAGGGAGCACTGGCCCACCTAAAGGCTGGAAATAAAGAACCAGGAAACAGGAGCTCTTGAAATCAGTACTGCCTGGCAAAGACAATTTGATAGCAAAGCCTTTATAATTATGAGCTGTCTCAATTGTGAAGGATCTGACACGTGCTTTTCTCAGAACGAAAATCTGCAGCACACTGCCAGTACATTGTTCTTGTGTCTTGCTTTAATACTGAACAGAAACAAGAATTTTGATACGATACTTTGATAAATCGGGTATCTTACCTATGTCAGCCTTCTACCATTGCCACTGAGGATGAGGAGAAGGCTGAGGTACTTAATGCCTTCTTTGCCTTTAATAGTTAGACCAGTTATCCCCAGGGTCTTGAGCCCCCTGAGCTGGAAGGCAGGGACAGATCGCAGAATAAACCCTCCATAATCCAGGAGGAAGCAGTTTATGACCTGCTGAGCCACCTGAACACTCACAGGTCTATGGGGCCGGATGGTACCCACCCGAGAGTACTGAGGGAGCTGGCAGAAGAGCTTGCCAAGCCACTCTCCATCATGCATCAGCAGTCCTGGTTAACAGGGGAGGTCCCAGACGACTGGAGGCTTGCCAATGTGAAGCCCATCTACAAGAAGGGCCGTAAGGAGGATCTGGGGAGCTACAGGCCAGTCAGCCTGACCTCAGTACAGGGGAAGATTGTGGAGCGGTTCATCTTGAGAGTGCTCACCATGGATGTGCAGGACAACCAGGGGATCAGGCCCAGCCAGCATGGCTTCATGAAAGGCAGGTCCTGCCTGACCAACCTGATCTCCTTCTATGACCAGGTGACCTCCCAAGTAGATGAGGGAAGGGCTGTGGATGTTATCTACCTGGACTTTAGTAAAGCCTTTGACACAGTCTCCCACAGCTTCCTCCTAGAGAAGCCGGCGGCTCATGGCTTAGAGAGGTGTACTCTTTGCTGGGTAAAAAACTGGCTGGATGGCCGAGCCCAGAGAATTGTGGTGAACGGAGCTAAATCCAGTTGGTGACTGGTCACAATTGGTGTTCCCCAGGGCTCAGTTTTGGGGCCAGTCTTGTTTAATATCTTTATCAGTGATCTGGATGAGGGGATTGAGTGCGCCCTCAGCAAGTTTGCAGATGACACCAAATTGGGTGGGAGTGTTGATCTGCTCGAGGGTAGGAAGGCTCTGCAGAGGGATCTGGACAGGCTGGATCAATGGGCCAAGGTCAATTGTATGAGGTTTAACAAGGCCAAGTGCCGAGTCCTGCACTTGGGTCACAAGAACCCCATGCAATGCTGCAGGCTTGGGGAAGAGTGGCTGGAAAGTTGCATAGCAGAAAAGGACCTGGGAATGTTGGTTGATAGCCGGCTGAACATGAGCCAACAGTGTGCCCACGTGGCCAAGAAGGTCAACAGCATCCTGGCTCATATCAGGAATAGTGTGGCCAGCAGGAGGAGAGAAGTGATTGTGCCCCTGTACTGGGCACTGGTGAGGCCACACCTCAAATACTGTGTTCAGTTTTGGGCCCCTCACTACCAGAAGGACATTGAGGTGCTGGAGTTTGTCCAGAGAAGGGCAATGAAGCTGGTGAAGGGTCTGGAGAGCAGGTCTTATGATGAGCAGCTGAGGGAACTGGGGTTGCTTAGCCTGGAGAAGAGGAGGCTGAGGGGAGACCTTATTGCTCTCTACAACTCCCTGAAAGGAGGTTGTAGCGAGATGGGTGTTGGTCTCTTCTCCCAAGTAACTAGTGATAGGACGAGAGGAAATGGCCTCAAGCGGTGCCAGGGGAGGTTTAGATTGAATATTAGGAAAAATTTCTTTACTGAAAGAGTGGTCAGGCACTGGAAGAGGCTGCCCAGAGAGGTGGTGGAGTCACCATCCCTGGAGGAGTTCAAAAAACGTGTAGACATGGCACTTTGGGACATGGTTTAGGAGGCATGGTGGTGTTGGGTTGGTGGTTGGACTTGATGATCTTAGAGGTCTCTTCCAACCTTAATGATTCTGTGAATCTATGATGTAAGTATCTTGTTTTTGCAATTCATCCTGAGGTGAAAAGTTTTGGTCACATAGAAAGTTTGCTATCCAATAGTGCTTTTTATCTCTTACAACTTTAAATGTTGGAGTGTATTTTTAATCATTAGACGGCAAGCTCTTTGATTTTTTTTACAGAGTGCATACATTGTTTTGGTCAAGAAAAGTTAGGATGGCATAGCTCAAATGGGCAGAAGGAGAACTGGTAGAGGTCATAGCAGAGCCAAGATACTCATCACATGAATTAATGAGGGATGATGATTACTTTTTAGTATATAGTAAATGTATTCCAAAGCACAAATGAGTAGTTCTGTGGGGAAGGATTTTCTGAACTTGAATGAGAGATTTGCTATAAAACAACTTCTGTGATGTTTTTTGAGAGTCAGATTAAATGTAAATGCTACTGTATCATAGATTTTGTGTAGTAATGGAGGTTCAGGTTTAACATTTACATTTAGGTTACTATTCAGACACCACATCCATCCCAAAGAAATGCCAAACCTTCACTGTTATGTTATTAGAAGTAAGCTGTGCCAACCTGAAAGGATTGAGTTGATTCTAGGCTTGGTTTATGAAAAAATGTTACAGCAAGACCTGAATCAAGGGGGATATGAAATCAACAAATAGCATCTTTTGAAATGAAGAGGACTTTGTTTTACAAGCAGGTGATTTTGATCATATCTTCATGATTCTATTTGGTACTTTAAAATTAACTCTTGATTTGCAATAACCCCTAAGGAAAATATTTTAAGTAAATAAAATAAAATAAACCTAACTGTTTATTCTGATAAACACCATAAAATCACTGTCATATGTGTAAACATACCCTGCCTGTTCAGCCTCTGGATAGCTCAATATATCTAATCAAGGGTTACAGTTTTGTTACTATTTTCATACAAAATAAGAAAGAGTTTCAGCTTTTTATTAGAAACTGTCTTGAGGAAAATCCTTATTAAATCTGATTATGAGTATGTTTATATAGTCTCCTTTTTATGAATTCTACAGAGTTTGTAAGAAAGAATAAAATGCATTTCTGTTTTTTAGATTTATCTGCTATAACCATGAGATCATCCTCCTGAAAGGACCTGAGATTATAGCCTTCTGGAATAGCTTTCTATGAGAAATTATAAGAAACCTCGCATGGAGAAAGTAGCTACACTATCTTCAGTTTAGTTTTATTACATTGAGAAGGCAAGAACTCCAGTTATGAGTAGGACAGACTAGATGGAGAAATCTGGCCTAAGTAATAATTGTACTGAGAATGTGAATATTGACTGGTAAATTCTGTTGAGAAATATTTAATCTTCAACATTAAATCAAATATTAGATTAAATAAGAATAGAGATTTCTCTTTAAGGTGAAGATAGTACTGTATGGTAATATTTTGATAGGATGATTTCAATCAAGCATTGTTTTTCATAGTCTACCTGTGTGACTCCAGGGAAAGATGACACTGAAACATTATTTCCACTGAAATAGTATTTAAACATTCATCTAGACTGCTAAACTGTTTTCAGATATGGATGAGAATACCTCTAAAACTACTAGGAAGTGTCATTATTATGGAAGACTTGAATTTTCCAGAAAGGTTAGAGAACAAATTTTGTTAATCATAGCTAATCCAGACATTTCTGGATGAAATTTCCACTAATTTTTTTTTCACTGAAGAATTGCTGAGCCAACTCTATTGATTGCTATTTTAGACTTGATTATGATGAGTAATAGAAGAGACTTCCTTAGGAAATTTTTGGGTTGAAGAACCATGAATTGATTTAGCGTGAGTTAAACAATAGGGTAGACCTTTAACAAGAGAGTTCTGTTTCTGGGAGAATTGAAAATAAATTTGTCAAATTTGACCATGACCCATCTAGAATCAAACTTGGAAGCTTACTGTCCATAACAAAGGTTCTGTTTTGCGGGAAGACAAACATTGTTAATGGGATACAGGAACCAATTGTTCTACTGTGCTACAAAGCTCAGCAGCTTGAATTTTGTGAAGATTTGGAATCTTTTAATCTGAAGACACTGAATTGGTCAAGAATCTATAGCCTAACAGAGGAGGAAAGTCTCAGTTTAGATCTCTTTATTACCAGGATCCTTATAGATGGTGTTCAGAAAATTAATAAGGAATGCAATGGTGAGTAAAGATACTAGTTGGAAAATATAAGGAAATACAAAACAATTATTACCAACAGTGAATTTGATTTAGACCTTGAAAAGATATTAAAACAAGTTTAATTAGTCAAAGTACAGTAACACAGGGTTCTCAGACAGAGGAAATGAAAGTCCATTCTGTGGCATGTTCAGGCTTGATCTCAGTGATGCACAAGTCTGTAGCATAAGCTATTTCCCTACTTGCTTTCATGTTTATCTGTTTTTAAAATGATGAGCAAATGGAGCTTGTGAAGAGTTGTGTTTTGAAACATCCATATGCAGCTCAGCTGGAACCGAGTGTTTGGACTTCCCTGTGCAGTACACAAGACACTTGCAGCTGGGTGGTGACTGTACTTTGGCCCTGAAGGTGGAATTCTGCTCCTGCTCTAAAGCACGTTTGTTTCTTCAGGCAAATCCCCTGATACATCTGACGTTGACAGGTGGTCTGAACTCCATCCAGTAGGTTGGATGATTCAGGGAGCAGCATAGTCCTGGGATATTTCTTTGGCAGCATTTTCCTCATTTACCACAGGAGCTCCGGAATCTTCACTTTGTTGCTAGAGCTGCCTAGCACCAGGTCAGCAGAGGCCTCTGCTAGCTTCATCTCCAACTCTTCTGCTGGGCTGTCAGTCTCCTCTGCACTCACAAGACTTTCAGGACGAGCTGGGCCTTCTTACACTCTGAGTAGTGAGCTTGCAGGTCCTGCAAGACGAAACGGTGAAATAAGCAGTAAGAGCAAAATGACTGTGTCCTGCCTGGGAAGCAGTGGGTGTCGTGCTCTTCCAGCATGGATTCGTCTGGGTAAGTGTTGCACATTCTACCCAGCTTCATTTGCTTTATTCCTTTATTTCTTTGTAGATGTTGCACTACATCGATTATATCAGCTGTGGAATCCTGATGCAGAGGGAATGGCCACACAGGGGAACATTGCACATTCTTTGCACGTATGCTGGTGTCTGCATGTCTGTCTGGTATGGAGATCTCCCGTCTTGCTCTTCCATCCACATGATAGATGGCAAAAATAAAACATAATGTTAGGAACAGTTGTTTGATAACTCTTACGAAGAGAAATTTTGCTCCCATGTCTACTCTGTTTCTTTGTTTTCTGTTGGTATGAGCTAGAAGGTTAATGCTGAAATTCCTCTCTGTATGACTACATCTTGGAAGATTTATGTAATTGTGTTGAGAGATTTGAATGTTGTCATAAATCCAATTCCTTTTCTTCCCTTAGAGGACAGACCCAGAAACAAGGTCATTAGCCATTGAAATGTGAAATAAGGGTATTTTTTAGGATTTGTTTGCTTGATTAATATTTTTTTTCCCTTTTGGGAATGGAGAAGATATATCATAACTGAAACTTGAATACTGTACTTGAGTATTAATATTATGTCTCATTCTCCACACTCAGATTTTTCTATTCTAATACCTTTTTCGGATCAGAAGTTCCTTAAGTGATAACTAGTGTGGAAGGAATACTTTGTAAAAATATGACCTGGGGTTTTTTTTTCAGATTACTCCAATTTCTTCTGACTGCTCTTGTACCTAATGTATTTTCCCTGAGCTTTTGAGGATACTCCAAGGATGAGCTGTGGCTGTGGAAAGGTAATCTATGCTAGATGAAGTACAAAAGGTCTACGCTTCAGGGAAGTTTTTCGTTGTTAATAACTTAAATCACTACCTCTGCTGCACATACGTTTTCCCATCAGTTGCAGCAATGTTGAAGAAAGCATACAGCTAAGCTTTTCTGTCTGGAAGTTGTTAGAAATGTGTGTATGGCAATGTGTTTGGGCTGCTTTGCTGCTCATGCATTCTGATTCATCATGACTTGTGGGTTCCTGGAAGTAACATGTATGATCTACTGCACTATGACGGTGTTGACTGTTGGAAAGTGGTTGCATGGACACACAGCCTTGTTTTGGTCTGTACCTCCCTAAAAGAATTTTAATTGAAAAGTGTCTTTAAAACTAATGTGGTTTTGGCCTTTAGTACAGTAGGTCTGATTTCTCATACTTAATGTGTACAGTAAATACAAATTGATTCCTGTAATGCACTCTAAGTAATAGTTAGAGTTGGTGAGAAAATCTTTATTGAAACACTTACTGTTGAATTGCCTGCCTTAGCACTTGAATAAAATTCCACAGTAGAATGTTTACAATATTCCTCGAGAGGAATGTGCTGGTTTGTTTTGCTTTTTGCTTAAACTTCTGTGTATACTGTTGAAAACTGAAATAACATGCAGTGTCTTATTTGATATCTTCATCTTGGGTTTCAGACAGAGTGTATTCAAACTTTCTGAAATTCTGTAAATCAGCCTTTATGGGCTGCATGGGTTAGATATATAAAAGGCTGTATGTTCTTTGTATCACTACCATACCAGGAAGATCTTTTTGCCTAGGGAAGGTTTACTTATTTATTCAGCCTATCTGACCCTTAAGCAATGTCAGTTATACACAGCAATCTCTAACTGCAGTCCTAAGGGTGCTAGGCAATCCCTTTAATAGGCTTACTGCCCATATTCTCCAGGAAAAAAATGCTTTTAAGACAAAACTTCTTCCCAGAAGCAAATATAAATGTTTTTGCTTGCATGCTATGCTGTCTTCCCATAAATGGCAGACATTGACTTGTAACCTGTTTGTTGAATGTTCTGATTGATACACATGACTGGGTGCACTAAATGCCTCAAGAAAAGCTTTCATTTTTCTTTGAGAAATCTCATTCTCCTATATTTTATAGAAAAGTTGGACTCTGAGTTTGCAACCTCTGGTGAAAAAAAACAGATTCCTGAAGCTTTAGAATAAGCAATTGAAGTGACTTCTTTCAGTTCAACTTGTTTGTAATAGTACATTTTTACTGATTCTCAGGCTGAAAGAGAATCTCTCACTCCTATTTCTTGTGGCCGTTTGTGTATGTGCCTATCCTTGTGCCCTGTTTTATTTCAAGAAAAGCTTTAGGAAGCAATTCTGCCAGTCCTGTTGTTACTTATTTGAAGGGAAAAATAAGTCCTAAGCCATGTCTCATTTGCTCTTGTCTATGGAGGTTGTAATTTCATATTAAAATACATTTAAAAGCTTTGAAATAATCAGTAATGGCCTGTAATCTTATGGTCCTATATAAACATTAAGCATTTGAAAAACTTTACTTAGTACTGTGGTTTTATTTAACATAATCATACCCCTCTGTTTAACTGTAGTCCCAGATACACCAGAAAGGAACACTTTTTGAAGTTTATCTGGTAGACGTTTCATGTTTAGCTCAGTTGGAAGAGGACTGTATGTTTATGGCAACACATTTAAATCTGTAATAATAACACATGACATGCATAAAATCTTCTAGCTAGGTGGCACCATATGTCAATAAACTTTATGCAGGTTACCATCAGTTTGAATTCATGTTTCTGATGCTGCCATTGAAATAGAGTTGTATTTTCCAGGATTTTTTTTAAAACCAATCCAGGGTTTCTGTAAGAAATTGAGAAAATGAAATGCATTTGTTCTAAATGCACCAAAGGATTTTAAGGAAACACTGAAGACTGATTTGCAATTTATTTTTTACTGTAATAACTGCTATATCAAAAATTGTGTTGAAGTAAGGATGTGAGCAATGGTAAGAGAAATCAGCTTAGTTCTGTTCTTCCACAGGATAGAAATATGTCAGTGAAAATAAAGAATTGCCTGAATAACTGTGGAATTATTTTTTTTTTGGACACCTATCATCAATATCATGCTTTAGCACAGCCATCTTTAGTGGCAGCAAAAGGAATGTTGAGAAGGTATTGCACACACTTGCAAACATCTTTGTAAACAGGGATTCAGCATGAAGCAACTTTCCTCCACTGTCTGTTTTGAGATACACAAGTATAGGGACAAAATTTACATGATAATATTAGCAATAAATAAAAAAATCTTTCTAATGTGTCTCCTTTGCTATTTATTAAAAAAAAAAAATTAGAAAAGAAAAAGCACAGGGACATTTTTTAAAGTCATGTAGTTCTTTGCTTTCTGGCAGATGAATTGCTATGAGAAGAGATTAATGCAGACAAGACCTGAACAGCTGACTAGCAGAAATAACCTAATTTCTCCACCCCTACATTCCACAGTGAATGGCTGGTCTTTACCACGCCACTCCTTTTTGAGTTTGTTGCTTTGCTGCTTTTTATCTACCTGGCTACAGTAGGATTTGGAGTCTACATGCCATTACTGCCACATGGATGGAAATATTCTGGGTTTTCCATATCTATTTTTCTCTAACCTTCTACCATACTGCTTGAGATATGTTTTATTATAAATGCTAATCTGTGTCCAAATAAGGGGAGGGGAGGAAAAAAATGCACCCACCTCACTAACTATGCTACAAGTAAGGGCTAGGACATCTCCAAAGGGATGGCATTTACTCCCAGTGAGTTTAAACCCTCTCTTGAATGTTGTAGAACTGGGTTTATGTAGATTAGTTGGGTTTATGTTGGTTCCCATCTTGCAGGAGGGTATGTGTGTATGTAACTGTGTGTGTATACATATTATAGTTAATAATGTTTTGAAAGATCCTTTAACTAGGTGGTGGCTGGAAGAAAAGGGGCTTGGGGTGGGAGAAGGAGAAGACCCACAGTTGTTTGGAGGCCAGGAGACAATGCATTACAGTTGAAGGATTTTTCCTAGGCTGATCAAAAATGACTAGGAGATGTCTTAATCACAGTAAGTATCCTCCTACAGAGAAATGCTGGTCTTTGAACTAGTGAAACACACTTTTTTTTTTTTAAAAAAATAATGAATCTTTCAGGTACTGGAAAAAGAATATGCTAGGAAGAAGGCATATCTTTACAGGAATTTAAGAAGCGTTCTTCACTGTGCACACTTTCACTACCTACTCTATAGCCCAGCTAGCAATGCAGGAAAGAAATGAGTTCCAAGCAGCTGTTGTGCCATCACTTGACTGCAGGTGAAGGGTTGTCTTGCTCACCGAGAATCTGCAAGAAGCCACAGTGGAGCAAAGTTCCTCCTCCACATACTTGATAAAGGAAACAAATACACAAAGCAAAACTCCATGCATCTCCATGACTGCCCATGGTCCAGGTCTCTCTACTCATAGACATCAGGGTATCCTACAGTAATACCATAAACAGTTTATTCTGGGCTGCCATTATGTGCTTGGAACGCATTCAGTGCTGCTTTGCAGGAGTAACGTATGACAATCCAGGTTTGCTGCCATTGTTACTAGGGATTTATTACTGGAAATAGAAGACTTCATGAAACACTCTTTATACTTAGTGCTTTGGCTCACAAAGAATTTGAACGGTAAGACTGGATACTATTTTTGCAGGGAAAAACCCCTCAGAAGGAGCCCTATAAAAAGCAGAATGCTCAGGTCTCTATTTGCTTATGGCGCACTCTGTCCGTTGCAGGATTAAAAATCAGTGAATCTGTAGTGGATTTATGAACTAACACAAACTATTTTTAGAAGGGTCAGCTTGGATAACATGAAACATCTTGTAATCTGATTGCTTGTTCTTTGGTAATTCAGTATATTACAAAGCACGGTCTGAAGTTCTGCATTATGTCTAAATAAGACTTTTCATTTTACATGGGAGAGGGAGAAAGGTTTAACAGCATAATGAGAAAGGAAACACTGATAGGCAGTATTTCGTCCACTTTTTAATGTACAAAACATAGATTGTTGCTAGGAAATGCTAGGGTGTCAATGGAGCACTCTTATGATGGCACCGTAATTCTTGTTGAAACAGAGGTTGAGCAGTCAGCACAGCTGTAGGTCTTATGCCTAAGTTTCTTAGCAATGTGTTTAAGAAAATAGTCTATTAATTGTGTCCCTTCTTTTTCTTCTTCTGAAAAAGAAAGAAAAGTTTAACATACACTGGAAAAAACAGGATGCTGACGAACACCATGTCTTTATATCTGAGTAATTAACAGCCTTGCTGAAGCTCTGATGTGCCTGCAGTCCTGTTTTTTCAATCATGTGCATCCTCTGTATTATCAGTTGAGGACTTGTGCTTTAACTATGTCATGTCCCAAAAACATTTAATGAGTCTTTATGTTGAGAGGAGCCACAGTCACAATACTATGTATCACATAACCTATGCTTTATGTAAGTTCAAGTGAAAGAAGCTAAATTCATTGTATATTAATGTCTGCTTTGTATTGAAAATATCACAAAAACCTACAGACTAAGATGGATGTGAATGACTTGTCTGTGAAACATACACGTTAGTACAAGTGCACTTGCATTTGCAATGCAGGAGAGATCTAGGAAAGGAAGACAGAGATCTGTAAACCCAGTAGTGTGCTGCATTTCTTGCTCAGGAATTCTTGAATGAGATGGCAGATCAGATTGTCCATTCAGAGGTCTTCCCATTTCTCTCTCTCTCTCTGGAGGAGGAGATAGGTCTAAGCTAGGAAGACTTGAAGAATCCTACTAACTGTTGTGAAGCCTGATTTTTATGCCATTTTCAAATTATAGTTGTTGCATACCAAAGCTGTAGGATGTAGTAAGAGGTTTTGATTCTAACACTAATAAAAGTATAAAAGAAAATGCAGCCAAAACAGGCATTTGTCACCTATTAGGCAAAGCGTTTTTATGTTCTAGCTGACAGAACAATTTAAATATAAGAAATATTGAGACTCTATTTTTCCTTAATTTTTTCCCTCTTTTAACAGATATTTGAAGAGGCAAAGTCCTAAAACTGCTGTATCTCTGCATTGTTCTTTTCTGAATTAGATTTTTTTTTCACCAGCTTAGCAGCTGTTCTGTTTCTGATGAAGAATAACTTTGCCTAAACATCATAGGAAATAATTGCATTTGGGCAGACAATGAAACTTCCTGGGCTGGTGAAGAAAACACACCTTCCCATTGTCCTTTTGTTGTGTCAGTGAGCAGTCATTCTCTTCAAAATATTGGTAATTGCTGTCATGGTAACAAAACAAAAACATGGTGTGGCAACTATTTTCAGCATTGCACATGTGATATCTCTTCTGACTGTAAAACACTTCAGTTTTTAACCAGGACAAGAGGTGTCCTCTTGGTCCTTGCTAGGTGTTTAAACCTAGCATAGACAGATCATTTTTTCTGAACAATGGTCCAGGTGTGGGGTTTTCTTTGTAGTATTTTTTTGTTTTATTTGGGTTCTTTTAGGCAGACGGGTAGCAGGTTAATTTTTAGAGGTGGGAGGGGAATGACAGGCCAACCAGTGAAAAGTAATCCTAGTGGCTGTTTGCACTAGTCCTGAACACATCCACAACTAACTAACTGGGATGGTGCTGGCACTGAAATTCTGGGGGCTCTGGCAATAACCAATCTAGGCATTCTGTTCTTCAGCTCAAGAAGAACAGAGTAAAAAACTAATACAGGAGCTTCACAGAAAGTGGTGGTCACACTGCAGCTTGTGGAAAAAAGGTTCCTCAGGTGACTGTAGCAAAACAAAACAGTGGGAAGGAAGGTAAGATAAGCTGGCAGGAAGGGAACACTTTTGTGAAGAATGGGGGCAAATTATGAACCAACAGTTGGACAGCTTTCATGTCTGACTTTTTTCTTTGGCTTCTGCAATAGCAATTTAATGGTAGGGCACCTTTTTTTCTCTGCACCAGCTAACAACAACTTGTAAGAATTGTAAAGATCACCCTGTAACATCCAACTCTGAGGAAGGTAATTCATATACTTCCGGACATTAGAGAACATTTAATTGTAAATGAATGTCTTGGGATGTAATTCTACTGAGCTGGGGAAGAAAATGGAGCTTGAGATTCTTTTTAGACTGCAGATTTATTTCCTGTTCTGAGGAAGGCCCATTGACCATGTCACGTTTGGATTTGATATAAGGGAGGAGACTTCAAAGAGGTGCAAGAAAGAAGATTGTAATGGGGGTTTAATTAGTTCCTAATACTATTAATTAGATTTTTAATTCACACAATTCTGTGGCATGTCACATGCTACCTAAAATCTGAGGAAGGCAGAGGTATTTAGCTTTCAGTCAGTAAGTATAAAAAAATCTGAAAAAAATGTTTTCTCCCTTCTTAATATTGAAAATATACTCTTGCTAATTGAGAGGGAAAGGTGCAAAATGACTTGCACAAGAGGAAGGTAAGCTATGCTAGCTGATATTTTTCCTCTTCCCTTATGATATTGAAGCTCTTACCAATAAAAAAACATTTTAAATCATATGATACAAAACTGTTAGAAGAGGTACGTACTTGATCACAGTTTGTTTTCCTTTGAGTGACAATTTGTTGTTGAAACACTTGATTCCTTCTTAACTTGTTTTAACACAAGTCGCTAGTCTACTTTTTCTTCATCACCTTACTTTCTCACCTTGTGCCACTACAGTTGACCCAGCAGTATAAAATGTGCTAAGAAAAACTTGAATAATCCTGTTCCAGTCTTCAACAGAAATAAACATAAACATGTCATCCAGAATCAGCATTGTTATCTCTGTGAAGTTGATGTGTAAATTATTAGATTAAGGAAACATATAAGTTCTAGGTTTTAGGCGGAGGGAATGGGTTTTTCTGATTTTTTTTGGTGGTTTGGCCATAGTAAGAAGACTTGCTGGTCTTTCCTACATATACTGTCATTATACATTTAAAATTCCGTATCTTTTATTAGAGAAACCCTTTACTAGAATTTATATACTCATAAGCAGAGACAAGGTATTCTGCTTTTAAATATTTAGAAGTGTTTTTCTTAAAATAATTTTGCTGTTTCAAGGAACAAAATTGATTAAAGCACTGTTTCTATCAATGTTATGGATCCCTACAGACTTTTTTTTTGTTTGTCACACTGTGTCTTACATGTAAAATTAGGCCATTGCAATATCAAGAATGTATCTTTTTCTGTCTGCCTTGAAACTTGCTCAAATTTAGTCATATTTTTATCGTACTTGTTAAACTAAGGCCAAATTCCCAAATATTACCTGCATCAAGTGTATTTTTCACCTTCCTACAGTTACTACACAGGATCTTTGCTAACTGCCTTCCCTGATTTAGTCAGTGTTATGAGGACTTAATAAGAAAGTGCCTACTGCTTGCCTTCCCCGTTGCCATCAAGGCAGTAAGGAGAAGAACAGAACAATGTGTATTGACTGAAAGGTAGGTAAGGAACTGAGGTGGGGAGAGTCCGGGACATCAAGCCTGTTATGAGATTGATTGATAATGTAGTTCACAGTAAGCAAGTCTTTCAGTCTCTGAGATGTTTGTCTGTTATATTAAATGAAAATATTTTAAATGTGTGGGTTTTTTCCTCATTCCTTTTCAGGCAACCAAAAGCCAAGCACTTGCAAGCCAAGTGCTTGTAATAAGTCTCTTTCAGACTTTGGTAACCACTGTAAGTGACTGAATAACTGTGTGGAAGTCAGAAATTACTGGTGTGTGTTTTACAATGTCTGCAAGATGCTTTCTTTCTTTCCAGTGGTCTTCTGGATAATATCTCACTTCTTGGCAGGGTTAAACACATTCACTGCAAACCAAACAATACCATCAGCCTTTTTTCAGTAGTTTATAAAGAAATCAGCTCAGAAATTTTCACTTCCCTTCCACATAAAGGTCAAGAATTTCCAGCTCTTACTGTGCTTCCAGTTTGTTTCTAGTCTATCTGTAAATGTCTTTAAATTAGGTACCAACTACTTTGATATCTATTTGTTTTAGAATAACGTTATCTCATCATCTGGCTTTGGAGTTAATTGTTCTGAAAAGCAGGGACTATATAACTGACTTGGAAGCACAAGAAAAGCAATCTGCTAGAATTGCTTCTCTTCAGGTAAGTTCTGAACTCAAACCCTTGCCTTTTCCCTGATCCCTCTAGTCCTGCAAATGGGAATAGGCTTGGTATTTCTAATCTAGCGTGGTTGCCTGTTTACCCTGCTAAGCCAAACTAAGTACCTTGTGAAAACACATGGACTGGCACAACCCAGGCTGGGTTTGCATTCCAGGAGTTCACAGTCATCCTACTCTAGTTCTGAACATATCCTGGTGAGAAAGACAGTGGGGTTGAACAGGCATGTGTTACGATGTACCTCCTTCACTAGAGGAACATTTTTCTTGCACTATACAAATATCTGTTCTGTCTTATTTTCTGGAAGATATATGAAAATATCTTTAAAATAATGATCATAGTAATAGTACTCCTGGAGGTGTGCAAATTTTCAAGTATAATTTTTTGAAATGTCTTTAGATCTTATCTTTAGCATGGCTGCAGAAGAAATAGGAAGTTCGTACTTCTAAGTTTAGGTAAGCTGAGTGTTGAATGGATGTAATACAACAAAACTAAAACCAACGGCTTGTAATTTCATGTATATATTTGGTTTATATAAAGAAAAATTTGAAAATATTCTATATTCTATTTTGTTAGTGTACATTATATCAGATCTAAGAATTTATATGTACAGAGCTCATTCTTTAAAATATTAAGCCTACTGAAATATCTATATCTATTATGCAGATATTTTCTTGAAGATCTGAGCTTGGTTTTTTTTCACTCAACTGAAGAATGCTGATTTAATAAAGAAAAAAATATAAATTTCTGTCAAATAGCCACTGGAAAGATTTGTATGAATTGCAAAACAGCTGAAATGGGTATCTTATGTATTGTGTATGTTGCTTGATCTTTTTTCTGCTAACACTGTGAACAAAATCCTGATCACAGTGAAGATGATTTGACTTAAGTGGAGGCAAAATTTCCAGCAGATAGCTAGAATTCTCTTTTCTGTCCTATCTATTGCCAAACTATGGACAATAAGAGGAAGCTGGTCAAAAGAATTTGAAACTAGCTAGGAGAGAGAGGAGGACAAGACATTGTATTAGAAGCTTGAGATATGGAAAATGGGGCAGGATGTGCCTTAGTCGTCACATTAAGTTTGACTCATTTTTCTTGTGAGCACTCAGATGGCGTTTTTTCCTCACTGCCTGGCCTCCATCTAAGGAGAACAGCAGTTACCTAAAGTAATAAAAATCTGCAGGTTGACCATTATTTAAAAGATTAATATTTGAAAAATGCAAACAATGCGTTGTGTAGATCAGTAAGGCTGTGGAAAGTGATTGATGCTGTTATAAGAAATGTAGGAGGGACAGAGAGGAGGGAAAAAAGTGATTATTTTGGTAAAATAACAATGGACAATCTCCTCTTTCTGCCATGCTGTACAAAGGCAGAGCTGAAACTGTTTTATTGGAGTTTACAAGATCCCTCCATTTTGACACTTGGAAGTGAAAAGGCAGTTCCTTAAATCTGTCTGAGATCTTGTGTTTTTGTATATTTCCTTGGACATGTTTGGACCTCTGCCCATTGGGTAGTGTGCCTTTTGTTGCATATTGTACATTTAGCCAAACTGAGTTGGCACCACACAGTGCTAGAGAAAGCTAGTTCCATTTCTAGGTCACCTATTTGCTTTGTCTTTTTGGCTAATCCATGTAAATGGCTCTGAAGTTAAATATCTGCACCCTTAAGTGAGTATACATAGGGTTGCATTTTGAAATCTCTGGACAGCAAATACTGCACTCTGTTTATCAGCCACAAACCAGTTCTTACCTTTTGGAAGTAGTGGCAGATCTTCCAATTAATACATTTTAATACCATCATATACTAAGTGAAGTGCTAACAAAGGTTCTTTTGTGCTTTGAGAACAATCTGAAGCTTGTAATATTTTTGGAGGTTTTGTTTTGTTGTTCTTTTTCTGCCACCTCCAGAGCCAGAGTTCTGAGGGTTTTGTTTTCTTATCTTCGGGTCAATAAACTACGATGTGAAACTTGCCCCATTGAACTTATGCAGTATGGGTTAAACTGCTTCTGACATAAGACACACAGAAAGCTTGTAGTATCTTTCCAGATGAATTAAACTACTGCATAATTTTTGGAGGATTAACATTTCATTGCTTCTTTTAAAACAAAGTTAAAATCCCCTGGGTCATGGCAATAAATGAATTAACAGTCTAATTTGTGTGCACAGGCTTTCTTAACCAGTAACGTGTAGCTTCTGTTTCAAATTATTAGCACCTTTAGGTCCTCTGTTTTAAGGTGTTTCCTTTTTCTTAGGGCTTGGCCTATATTAATAAAATAAAAATATTTATACTGGCCTTTGAATTGTTAACTGACTCAAGCAACAGCTTAGCAACTGAGATAACATAGGAGGTTATCTCTAGCATTCTGTTCTTACATGCTACTTTGCTGCCAGAAATGCTAGGAAAGACTTCAGAACAAATCATCTCCTAGCCCATTCTGGTGTACGGGGACTAGAACATTGTTGAAGTTTACTACTAAACAAACCAGCTTACAGTGACTTATGATGCTTTTCAGTAATATTGCTGTTGTAATTCAGGATAGTCTTGTAACTTGATTTAAGAATGAACTGAATTGATGAAGTTATAACATTGTGGCTGTGATGAACACAGAAACACTTGTTGATATTTGTACCAAATTATAATCCTGTAGACCTAATTTTCTAGCAGTCTAGGTTAGCAGATCATCATGGACTTGCTGTTACCTGAAGCTCTGCAGAGGTGTGTGTGGGGGTGGATCTTATGTCAGTATTTGTAATACATCTATATACTCCATACAAAGAATAATGCAAATATGTTGCAATAATTCTCCATTTTAAAGCTATTCTTTTGCTTCTCTTCTTTGTGTTTTGTAGTTTTTTAAAAAAGAAACTAGATATGTCTATAATTTCCATTAATGCTTTTTTAATTGGTGGAAAAATATAGCCATACATTCTTGGTATGGCTTACAGATTGATCAGAGAAACACATTTTATTTTCTGATAAAAAACCCAGGAGGGTTTGTTTGTTTTTTTTTTTTATTATTTTTTCTAAGAAAAAACCTCCTATACCCAGGAGGTAAATATCAGTATCTTGATAAGCTTGAGTTGTGTTTTCTTGGAGTATTTGCTGTGAATCCCCCTTAAAAATTAAACACCATCACACTAACTTAAAATAGCTTTGCACTGTTACACACTCAAGCAATCTCTATTGCAATAAAAAACTGCAGGACTTGTAAAAACTGCAGCAGATGTTAAAAAAAAATTATTATGGTAACACAGAGATTTGTCTCATTTCTGCCAGCTATTCTGCAACACCTTTTTTTCTGAATGGTATGATGGGTAGTAGTTTTCCACTAAACAGTTGCTAAGATAATTCTGACAGGAAGCCAGCAGAACAATGTTATAGCTAGTAGTATGGTAGAATTGTAAGTGAGTAAGGTTGGATTGTGACTAATACAATGCCTGGAGGAAAGCTCTGTTTTTTTCCTCTCAAGCAGTGGGTTGTAGTCAGGCTCTAGCACTGATTATGTTGACTGCTCTACCCTTTTATAAAGTGGAGGCAAAGATGGGAATACTAGCAAACACAAGAAAAGTTTCCTAGTGTCTGACTTTTTTCCACCTGGTAGTATTTAATTACAGATCACTCAGTCTTGTCTGCTTACTTTTGGTATTTCTGGAGGCCCAACTACTTTGGGCTTTTGCAAATTGTCAAGCAGCCTCACGTTACTGTCCTTAACTGGTACTGCTGGTATTTCGAATGTCTGAAAGTCAAAAAGGCTAGTGCAGGTTCTTAACTAGATTTCAGTTCATGCTCTGCAACTCTGATTTAGAAACTCTGTCAGTGTTCTGGTAAGTATAACAATTTTTTTCTTTTGTTGGTGTATCTAATGTTTGCTGGCCCTACAAATTTTACCAGTTAGTGATTCTTGAGAGTATAACCACTGCAGTGCAAATCATGGTGGTTGCAGTAAAGCAAACAGACAAATGTTCGGTTTTCTACCTGCAGACCAGAGCCCCTAAATCACAATTAGAAAATCAAGAAAGGTTGTTGTGTCTTTCAAAGGCATTTGCTCACTCTTGGGTTGCTACATGTCATAAATCTGGATTGCCTATGCAAATAGTTTAGTTATTACTAAACTGAGACCACTCCTCACTCAAAAAATAATACTATAGTGGTTTCTATGTAGAATTATTTTCCACCTAGAAATGCAATCTTGTAGTCTTAAGAACAAAACTAAGGGAAACCAATCTGCCATTAGGGGGATTGTCTGAAATCAGGCTGAAATGTGATGTTTCTTGGAAATTTCTAATGTGCTGTTCTAGTACTTTGAGGACCCAGGAATCAAGCCAGTTCCGACTAAAAGATCAAGGGTCAGCTGTACCAAAAGCTCAGAAATATCATTGGTTCCTTTACCAGTTTCTCTCCATGTCCTCAGGTAATGGACCCAGGTAATATTTACATGCAGAATTGCTGCATTTTATTAACAATTAATTATGAGATAATATAATAAAATTTCACCAGCTCTGAGCTTTAGTAAGCCAAGAACAAGCCTGCACTATAGTAAATTTTTGGCCCTCAGTCAAAATTGTTAATTTTGTGCAATAATTCAGGGTACCTCTACTCATCTTCTCTTTCAGAAAAATATTTGTCTGAACACAAGGTATCTAATTATAATGAAATGCTAATATTATTATCTTTGCTTTATTTTTCTCTCTCACAGTTTCTTCTAATGAAGAAGACTATTATAACATACTACTTTTTTCCACAGTTTCCATTCAGCTGGCATTGTCAGATTTCTACTATGGAGACCAAAGGAAGGTAATTGCTGTAGTGTCCTCCATAAAATTCTCATCATTGTCACATGTCTTGAAAAATTTGCTGAAAGCTTTACAATGAAGTGACAAACAAGTGAAAAATATCATAAGTAGATTGGAAAGAAATTATTTACTGCATCTTTGGATGGTAAATTTATTATCAAACCAGTTGATACAGGTTGCATATTGCTCTCCTCCTTGCTTCCTCCTCTCTTGTAAAATTGCTGAACTATGGGTTTTTCTTCTAGTACGCTTTTTTTTCATGACATCAGAAATGCTGTAAGATGCACTACAGACATCTGAACTTCATCCAGCAGAGTATACTTGACCATGTTTTTGCAATGGGAAAAAAAGAGAACCTCAGCAGGATATGTATAGGGAATTAAAGTAAGATTTAGAATCATACAAGCATAGAATCATTTAGGTTGGAAAAGGCCTTTAAGAACATTGAGTCCAACCGTTGACCTAACACTGCCAAGTCCATCACTAAACCATGTCCCGAAGTACCACATCTATGTGTCTTTTAAATACCTCCAGGGATGGTAACTCCACCACCTCTCTGGGCAGCCTCTTCCAGTGCCTGACCACTCTTTCAGTAAAGAAACTTTTCCTAATATCCAATCTAAACCTCCCCTGGTGCAACTTGAGGCCATTTCCTCTCGTCCTATCACTAGTTACTTGGGAGAAAAGATCAACACCCACCTCACTACAACCTCCTTTCAGGGAGTTGTAGAGAGCAATAAGGTCTCCCCTCAGCCTCCTCTTCTCCAGGCTAAGCAACCCCAGTTCCCTCAGCTGCTCATCATAAGACCTGCTCTCCAGACCCTTCACCAGCTTCATTGCCCTTCTTTGGACATGCTCCTGCAACTCAATGTCCTTCTTGTAGTGAGGGGCCCAAAACTGAACACAGTATTTGAAGTGTGGCCTCACCAGTGCCCAGTACAGGGGCA
This sequence comes from Morus bassanus, assembly GCA_031468815.1. Lineage (NCBI taxonomy): Eukaryota > Metazoa > Chordata > Aves > Suliformes > Sulidae > Morus > Morus bassanus. The sequence goes on along the minus strand of CM062567.1, from coordinate 63,952,858 downwards.
CAATCACTTCTCTCCTCCTGCTGGCCACACTATTCCTGATACGAGCCAGGATGCTGTTGACCTTCTTGGCCACGTGGGCACACTGTTGGCTCATGTTCAGCCGGCTGTCAACCAACATTCCCAGGTCCTTTTCTGCTATGCAACTTTCCAGCCACTCTTCCCCAAGCCTGCAGCATTGCATGGGGTTCTTGTGACCCAAGTGCAGGACTCGGCACTTGGCCTTGTTAAACCTCATACAATTGACCTTGGCCCATTGATCCAGCCTGTCCAGATCCCTCTGCAGAGCCTTCCTACCCTCGAGCAGATCAACACTCCCACCCAATTTGGTGTCATCTGCAAACTTGCTGAGGGCGCACTCAATCCCTTCATCCAGATCACTGATAAAGATATTAAACAAGACTGGCCCCAAAACTGAGCCCTGGGGAACACCAGTTGTGACCAGCTACCAACTGGATTTAGCTCCATTCACCACAACTCTCTGGGCTTGGCCATCCAACCAGATTTTTACCCAGTGAAGACTCCACCTGTCCAAGCCATAAGCAGCCAGTTTCTCCAGGAGGATGCTGTGGGAGACTGTGTCAAAGGCTTTACTAAAGTCCAGGTAGACAACAGTGTTTCCCTCATCCACTAGGTCACAGAAGGAGATCAGGTTGGTCAGGCAGGACCTGGCTTTCATGAAGCCATGCTGGCTGGGCTGATCACCTGGTTGTCCGGTATGTGCCATGTGATGGCACTCAAGATGATCTGCTCCATGACCTTCCCTGGCACTGAGGTCAGACTGACAGGCCTGTAGTTACCTGGATCATCCTTCCAGCCCTTCTTGTAGATGGGCGTCACATTTGCTCTAGTCAGCTGGGACCTCCCCTGTTAACCAGGACTGCTGATGAATGATTGAAAGTGGCTTGGTGAGCACTTCCACCAGCTCCCTCAGTACCCTTGGATGGATCCCATCTGGCCTCATAGGCTTGTGTGTGTCTAAGTGGTGTAGCAGATGGCTAACTATTTCCCCTTGGATTATGGGGGCTTCATTCTGCTTCCTGTCCCTGACTTCCAGCTCAGGGGGCTGTGAACTCTGAGAACAACTGGTCTGACAATTAAAGACTGAAGCAAAGAAGGCATTAAGTACCTCAGCCTTTTTCTCACCTTTTGTCACTATGTTTCCCCTCCACATCCAATAAAGGATGGAGATTCTTCTTAGCCCTCCTGTTGTTGATAATGTGTTTATTGAAACCTTTTCTATTGTCTTTTATGGGAGTAGCCAGATTAAGTTCTAGCTGGGCTTTGGTGCTTCTCATTTTCTCCGTGCATAACCTCACGACATCCTTGTAGCCTTCCTGAGTTGCTTGCCCCTTCTTCAAAAGTTCATAAACTCTCCTTTTTTTCCTGAGTTCCAGCCAATACTTTCTGTTCAGCCAGGCCGGTCTTCTACCCTGCCGGCTTGTCTTTTGGCACATGGAGATGGCCTGCTCCTGAGCCTTTAAGATTTCCTTCTTGAAGAATGTCCAGCCCTCCTTTGCCCTTCAAGGCTGCCTCCCAATGGACTTTGTCAACCAGGCCCCTAAACAGGCCAAAGTCTGCCCTCTGGAAGTCCAAGGTAGCAATTCTACTAACTCCCCCTCTTTGCTTCTCCATGAATCAAAAACTCTATCATTTCATGATCACTATGCCCAAGATGGCCTCCAGCCATCACAATACTCACAAGTCCTTCTCTGTTAGCAAAAAAAAAAGGTCCAGAGGGGCGCCTTCCCTGGCAGTATCAGTCACCAGCTGTGTCAGGAAGTTCTCTTCCACACAGTCCAGGAACCTCCCAGACTGTTTCCTCTCCACTGTGTTGTATTTCCAGCAGACGTCCAATAAGTTGAAGTCCCTCACGAGAACAAGGGCTAGCAATTGTGAGACTTCTCCCAGCTGCTTCTAGAATATCTCATCTGTCTCTTCATCCTGGTTGGGTGGTCTATAACAGACTCCCACCATATCTGCCTCATTGGCCTTTCCTCTGATTCTTACCCATAAGCACTCGACCCTTTCATCAAACTCTAGACAGTCAAAACACTCCCTAACATACAGGACTATGCCACTGCCTCTCCTTCCTTGCCTATCCCTTCTAAAGAGTTTATAGCCATCCATTGCAGCACTCCAGTTGTGTGAGTCATCCCACTATGTTTCCATGATTGCAACTATATCATAGTTTTCCAGCTGCACAATGGCTTCCAACTCCTCCTGTTTCTTGCCTATGCTGCGTGCATTGGTGTAGGTGCACTCAGCTGGGCTATTGATCCTGCCACCTTTTTTGGGGGAGAAGCCCTAATTCCTATGTGACTGTTCTCAGGCACTTCCGTGGTTTCTAACACATCAATAACCCCTGTGTCTTTCCTGCCATGTGGATTTCTGTCCTCTACCTCCATTGAGATGGCAGGCAGATCTTACCTTGTGCAAGGAATTTTTACTCTTTTTATGAAAAAAAAAAAAAAAAAAAATTGCTTTGATATTTAACTTCTTTACTTTTAAGAAACTTGAAAATATTCTAACATTGTGAGGGAGGGCTAGAAACAACATGTCCAAACTATTTTTAAAATAAAGTTTTAGAAGGTCATGTTAAATTCTGGTGCATTTCTTCTGACTTGGGTGGATTTGTACTCACTTCATTAAGGATTTTGCCAAGCTTGAGTATCTGTGTTGACATGATCCCTTTGTGTGTATAACATTATTTTCTTTGGAATTTAACATTCAGTACAAGTTTGTTATTGCTGTCTCAAAAGAAGAAGCTGCCACAGGGACATCTTTGGACTAGGCAGTATGAGATGGAGTAGCAAGTACTACACAAGAGATGCACTTGTGTATAATACATCCTTGTATATCACATTTATTGCTAAGGTGTATTTATGGTAGCTAAACAGCAAAAAAAAAATCCATTTGTGTGTTCAAAGGGTATCTCAGTATTTTTTGTGACTACAAGGAATAGTTTTGGATCTGAAAATTAAAACATTGCAAATTGTCAGAAGGATACTAAAGTTTATTTTCATCGCTTATAGTAAATTAGAAGAACACAGCAGGGCGCAAGCAATCTAGACTTCTGGAGTGTGCTGAAAACAACTTTCTGACTCAGGTGATCGAGAAGCTACGAAGAAAAGGTGCTCTGCTGGACCTGGTACTTCCACAGCCCCAACCAGTTCTTCCTCACTTATAAGGTGGGGTCAGCTTTGGCTGCAGTGAACATGAGATGGTGCAGTTTAGGACACTAAGAGGAGGTAGCAGGGCAAAAAGCAGGACTAACAGACCTGGATTTCAAGAGAACAGGCCTCTTCAGAGATCACCTTGGAAGAATCCCATGGAATATGGCCCTAGAGAAAAGGAGGGTCCAGGAGAGCTGGTTGATATTCAAGGATCACCTCCTCCAAACTCAAGAATGACCCATCCTGACAAGTATGAAATCAAGTAAAGGCCTGCATGGATGAGCAAGGAGCTCCTGACTGAACTCAGATAAAAAGGAAATGTACAGGAGGAGGGAGCCAGGGCAGGTGACCCAGAAGGAGCACAGAGATACTGGCTGATCATGTAGGGATGGGGTTAGGAAAGCTGGAGCCCACTGGAGGCTGAATCTGGGAAAGGAAAGTGAAGTGTAATAAGAAAGGGTTCTACAAATACAAGAACAGCAAAAGAAAGACTAGAGAAAATTTGGGCCCGGTGCTGAGTGCAGCAGGGTGCCTGGTGACAAATGATGCAGAAAAAGCTGACATACTCAATGCCGCCTTTACTTCAACTGGTAAGACCAGCCTTCGGGAATCCCAGGCCATGAGACCAGAGGGAACTGGCCAGTGTCACTGTGAGGACACTCTCAATGGTCTTTGAACAATTATTTCAATGGGAAGAGGTTCCTGAAGACTGTAGGAAGGCAAATGCCATTCCTTTCTTCAAGAAGGGCAAGAAGAAAGATCCAGAGCACTGCAGGCTGGTCAGCCTCACCTCAATCCCTGGGAAAGTGACAGAGAAAATCCTCCTGGAAACCATTTCCAAACTACTTAAGGACAAGAAGATGATCAAGAGTAGTCAACATGGATTTACAAAGGGGAAATCATGGTTAACCAACCTGATAGCCTTTTACAATGGGTGACCAGCTTGGTGGAGGAGAGGAAAGCAGTGGATGTTCTTCACCTCGACTTCAGGAAGTCTTTTGACATTGTCTCCCATAACATCCTTGTAGACAAGCTGACAAAGTATGGACAAAATAAGTGGACAGCAAGGTGGACTGATGACCACCTGAACGGCCGGGACCATGCAGAGGGTTGTGGTCAGTGGCACAAAGTCCAGTTGGAGACAAGTTGCTAGCAGTGTACCCCAGGGGTTGATACTGGGTCCAGTCTTGTTTAACATCTTCATTAATGATTTGGACGATGGGGCAGAGTGAGAAGCTCAGCAATGTTGCAGATGATACAAAACTGTGAGGAGTGCATTATGGAGAGAGGGAGGGGAGGGAAGGGGGGAGAGAGAAAGAAAATTAAGAGGAAGATATAAAATAACTTATTCAACATGAGATTTATATATGTTGACTCCCACAAATGTGCATGAAAACTCAGCTGAAAGCAAGCTCTTTTGTCACATTTCTAAACCAAATCAGAACTAACAAGAACTTTTTGTAGTAAAATATTCACTTGAGGACATGAAAGAAATAAATCATGAAACCGTAAAGGCATGACTTTTTTAACTGTAAGAATTTGTTTTCCAGGTTTAACTTGTTAATATCAAAATGATTTTTTAATCTGCTTGTTAGGATCTTATCAGTGTTGTAAGGATTGCCTGTCATCAGTTCCAGATTTTTATGTCATTAAATAATAAAAAAAAAGTCTTGTCAAGTTGCATTTCCTTCTAGAAATGAGAGTTTTAGAGCTCCTGAGTGCTGACAGAACTGATGGAGATCATCAGTGCATTTTAATTTTGTTGATTTTGAGGTACAGGAGCATTGAAGGCTCTTTAAGGCTTCCTTGCTGAACTGCTAGCTGTATCTGGGGATGGTGAAAACAAATTCTCAGGAAAATCCTCAGCTGCAGTATAGCAAAACACTAAAACTCAACAATTGAACTCAGTAGCAAAAGTCAAGGTGTTAAGCTAATAATTTGATATAAATGTGTGGCTAAGAGCATATAAATGTGTTATTTAAAATAGCATTTTTTAACAAAAAGAGATATAGCTGGTAATAAGTTAGCATAGGATTGTTTTTAACTCAGTGTTTCACTAATCTATATATGAAGGAGAGATATTGAAATTTCAAAATGAAAGGGAAAGAGGAAGTTTTAATAACTATTAAACCCATGGGGTTTAAGGAGTTTTTATTTTAAATTTTCTCTGGAAAGTGGAAAATCCAAGATCTTAGATCGACCATAACTGTAGATCAACCTTGCTATGCTATTTGACTTAAACCAAAAATATTTAGTTTTGATTTAGATAGCATTAAGGTTTGCTGTCGATATTTAAATAGAAATGTAAATTTAAAGCAAAGTTCAGATTCTATGACTTGTTCTGGTACTCCCTTTTCTATTAAATAAAATGAATGAAATTCCACTCTTAAAAGCAAATATACTCCCTTTTTCATCCCCTCAAACCCTCAGATTTTCCAAGGTTTAACTTTGAGACAACGTGGAATTTGCCTGAAACCAGGGATGGGGGAAAACATTGTTTTTCCTGATAGGAATGGTAGAATTTTTTTAAGTGATGATTTTTATCATTTCTGGAATCTAGCATTCTGTTTTTGTAAAAAAGATTTACAGCAGGCTCGAGGAAGAAAAGAATTATTTTCCATTATTTTTCACACTTGACAAAAGTTATGAAGCTTAGCTTTTTTTTTTTTTTTTTGCTTTAAACTATGTGCTACAAGAAAAATTTACACAGCCATAGAGAAAAAAGCAGTCTGTGTTTTCTTTCCTTAAACTGATGCAGCATTTTAAAATGAACCTAGTAGGAAACACGTGCATGATCTCATAACAACTTTGTGATCATTGCACAAAACAATAAAGCAATGAATATTTTTAATAAGACCAGAAACCTTAATTGCTCTAAGCGTTTTTTTCCGTTGCTATCGTGATTCTGAGAAAACTCTAAAGCAACAACTGAAGCAACTTCCTGCCATGGAAGTAATCCAAAAATCAGAACAAAAGCCTCCTACAGACTGGACATGACGTCCTGGATTTTTATCATTCAGCATTCATGTCTTAGAAAATTAGCAACCTTTCCTTGTTCTAGTGCCTAGAATGCTTCAGCTTCTTGTCTAAGAGTGAGAAAGCAGGTAAGTGTATTTGGGGGGAAAGTATTCAAATCTTTTAACTCACCAAAACTACTTCCAGTTTTACAACAGAGGAAGTTAGTGGGTAAATGGTTTTGACATATTTAAAGCAGTCACTCATGTTAAAAAGGCATGAGACAATTATACTCTTCATCAACAGGTTACTCTTAGAGAAAAATGCACTGTGCCACTCTGAATATCTTCTACTAATGAAAATTACTGATGTTATTTTCATTCCTTTTCCCTTTGGATAAGCCCTCTGGTCTTTGGGGATATGTCTGTTACTTATTTATTTATATTTATTTTTAAAGGTCTGGGAGGCTTTGAAATCTGCAGCAACAACTGTGAGTCCTGACTGATGAAAACCTCCCACTCAGTACACAATCAGATTTCACACTTAAGCATGTTCACCAATCCTACTGATGTGTGAGAACTGTGAATTGAAAATTGTGAAGTGAAAGTCATATAACTCAGGGGCTGCTCCAGACTCTGCAAATGAAAGCACTGACAGAGGCTAGTGTTGTCATATTTCTGCTACTTGCTTTGTTTATAGCAAAGACTCCTGGACTCCTGAGTGGGGGTTTGCCTGCAGCTGAGAATGGCTGAGGTCAGGGGCATAGGAATACAGTATGGCAAGGAAAGGGTGGGGATAAAGCAAGTTGTTGCCACCTATTCTACTTCCCTTGTCTCCCAAAGAGCAGCAGGAAAGCTAAGCCAACCCTCCCAGGTCTTAGCCTCATGTTTGCCTCATATTAGGCCATCTTCTTTTGCTGTTGCAGAAGCAATCTGGATCCATCCCACTCATCCTTAGAGCAGCTGCATTCAGTCTTGCTTGTGCCATTGAGAAATCTCAAGCCAGTTTGGAGGCAATTAAATGGGGACACAGCAATAGGACTGACATCATGGGCAGTTTTTTATGTTACCGGTTCTATGATAATCTGAGAATTATTTTGATATTATTTTATATGAGACATACCTATATTTTGGTGAAAAGAACAGATTTGCTTTCAGAAGGGTTATGTATTATTTGAGGAATAATTCCCAGAAGTCTACAGCTGCAAAAGAAACCTGCAGGCATAATGTCCAGTCATTTTCTGTGTTAAAAATCAGGTTTGAAACTCTCAAACTATACTGGTACCTTTAGTTAAATACCCTCTGTAAAGGGTAAGAGAAACATGGAAAATCATCTGGGTGTTAGCAGAACCGTCAGAAAGATGTAAATCTGACTTAAGAGAATTTGAAGCTAAACATATCATTCACTAAAATAAGTGACACTAGTCTGCTGCTTTTTTCCCCCCCTATATCTACAGTACTGAAATGGTTTGACACAGGTATAAATATTCTTCTTGGCTGCCTTGATGCAGAACACTGGACTTGTGGGCAGCAACGCTTGGAAAGATGGTTGTCTGAATAATTGCAGGGCAGGGGGAAGAGGGCAAAATGTAAAAGCTATACAAAAGCATTCTTGCACCCAGGCAAAAGAGAGGAGGAACAAAATTCAGAAAAATGTGTTCAAAATTTAGATTAAGTTTCATGTTATTCTTAGTAGGAAAAACAGTGGGAGCACTACAGGAAAAAAAATGTGGTTTTTGTGGTTTTCCAGAAAAGATTTAGATGGTCCTTGAATTCAGCAAAGCCTAGAAACAGTTTTTTAGCCTATGCAAGAGATCTCCATGGGCCTTTCAGCCTAAAGAAATCACTTTATACCAGAGAAAATTAAAGAGATGGTGTTGATGAGCTATGGCAGGCAATTGAATTGCAAAGGTGTTTTCCAAAACACTGTGCTTAGAATCTGTAGTGACTGTTTCATATGTATGTGTATACAGGACAAAGGTATTCCAACAAAACAAAATCTTTCTGATCTTCGATGTTGCTCCTACTGCATTATATGTTGAAGAACTGAGAAGACCCATTTTGTTTGTTAGTTTTTATTCTGCTCCTAGATACTGGCAACTGTTTGAAATTTCCTTTCTTAAATTGAAGGAATGTTTCATGAATTATTTATTTTTTTCTGAAAGAGAAATTGTGCGTTTTACATCAATCTTTTTTCCTACCTTGCCTAGTCCAGGACATACAGAATTGAACAACTATTTTATAAATGAGACGTAAATAACCACAGAGAAGCTTTCCATACCACTGGCATATCAGATGCTGAGCTCTGTACTTTCTTGCTAGTATTTAAAAATACATTTTTTTTTAATCTGTGGAATTATAACAGGTTCTGCATGTTCTTCCTACAAATGGATTTGAAGCAGCAGGTGAATTCACTTCTCTCCAGATCTTTGATTCAAGATTAAAATCTTTATGTGGGAGAAACTATTAATCCAGGAAACCACACACATAATATTTTGTAAATGCTCTTTCATTCAGGATATGTTCTTTTAACTTTGACGCTGCAATGAGTGCTTGTATAGGTATTTTCTGGAGTGCTAGCAAAATTCTGAGAGGAAAGGTAGCTATATCTTCCTTTATAGCTTTCATTCTCCTTCAGCATTTTTTCGTTCACCTAGAAATTCCATGTGGCTTGTGGGGAGGGGGACATTGTTCCCCCAGCAGATTTCAGATGTCTATGTAAAGAAGTGGCCAAACTTGTTTCTGCAACCTGTGTTGCTGCAAAAGAGAACAACTGTCTTGTCCTTCTCCATTTTTGGCTGGAGGGTATTGTGATTACACTGTGGGTGTGTGTTTGTGCACACACACCTGAAATGAATGTATTTTAGCCCATGCTAAAGGGAAAATATACTTCAATCACTGATATACCTAATAGCTAGGAGGTTTGAGCAGGTACAAATAAACTTTTAAATTAATGCATTTCATTAATTAACAATTTGAGTAGTAGGAAGGCCTGGCTGGCTAGGGAGCAACTAGTCCACTTCCCTAAACCTTAATTCTGGCTGCTATTTCCTGTTCTGCTGATGAACAAGAACCATAAGCTTTGCTGGTCTTTAGATCACCATCTTGAGCATAAATGAAGAGTTTAATCAGAGTAAGTGTAAAGTACTTCAGAAGAGTGTTTTTTAAAGTACTGAAAACTTGCAAATACAAAATCCTTATGCAGGCATCAGGCATCTTTGAGAGTATCCTGTAGTTCAGTCTGCCTTTTTTCCTGCTACTTTTTCTACTCCACATATGTATGGTGATGGAACCAAGGAGATCAATTTTCTGTGTTGTGTCGATACATACTGGGTTTCTCTGCTTGACTTTAAGTACAAGAAAAGCCATTTCAGTCTCATGTGAGCTTCATTAAAACCTCGTATGAAAGAGAGAGTGATCACGTGGCTCTGTGTTGCCTTAATAGGAATAAGAAGGCAGATGTTTTTCCATGCTGATGAAAAATTGGTGGGACTAGAGGTAGAGGTTTTTGTTTACTTGTTTTTAATAGGGACCTATGTGTGACCCATTCCAGCATCTTTAACTTGGGAAATAACTGCTGTGGGAATGAGGGAATGGATTTGCACCTCAGTCCCCCACATAAGGGCTGTTGTCTGCAGCCAGACCATCACCAAATGAACAGCTGAGTTTGCTACGTTAATGTCCCTAAAATATTGTGACTAGTGGTCACTGTCCTCCTTTGACCATCCAACTGTTTGCATTAAATGATCTTGTAGCATTAAAATTTTTAGTGGGTTCTGCAACACTACCTGTTATCAGTCAGTTTTGCCACAGACCTGGACAAAAACTACTGGCTCAGTGGAATGGGGTGGAGCAAGGGGTTATTTCAGTGAGAAAGGTCTGGAGATATCAAACTAAGAATAAGGTAGTGACAGGTTAGTTTGCAGGGTCTTTCCTTTACATTTTATTCCTTGATGTTCAACTGCCTTTCTTAAGCTGGTAAGATCTGCAAGGGGCTGCAAGTCCTGATTAACCCTAGTTAAATGCTGTCTTGGGGAATGAATAGTGCAGAAGTCACTTGCACACTTTGTGCACCAGTGAAGTGCAAAGAATTTGTCAGCAGGTCACAGACAGTAAAAGATTGCTTTGAGCATTCTCAGTTCAAGCTGCTTTGACTGGATAAGGGTCAGGAGCTTAATACACTATTTAGATGTCTATTTAGATATTTACACCATTATTACATGACTAATTATTACATGACTAATGTCATGTAACAGCTTTAAGAATGTCAGCATGAAATGTAGTTTCTGTGTTGCCCTGCTTTTGGTATTCTTTGTATCTGACAGGGTTTTCTGCTAAGGACTAAGTGGCTGGAATATTCACTGAATTGAAAACTGCTGTCAATGCTTGTTTAATTATGAAAGTATTTGTTGTACACATCTGTGATAATTGGCTACCTGTAGCACTTCATGTAGTAACTGCTGAGATTAGGGACACAGTTTACACTGGAAACACCTTTTTAAAAAAAAAAAAGAAAACAAAAACAACAGAACAGACCAGTGTAACTTTCTTTGTTTCCTAATCTCTTTTCCCTTTAATTACTTTTCTAGGAATTCCCAATGTCTTTCTTTTCAACGCTGGATCTAGAATGAAATTTCATTTGGTGAGGTTTTTTTCATGCATTTCTTTTTGCTGTTTGATTCTTTTCCCCCCAAGTACTGTGTGCCCTGAGTCAGATCTGTTAGTGCAAGGTGTGGATTTTTGGAAGTATCTCAAGAAAACACATCATGGAATGATCTGTTTATTTTTCAACTGATAGCATCCATATTTCCCACAAACCAAGAAGCAAATAAGCATTTTTACAGAATTTTGGTGAAAAATCCTGAGGTGGAGTAGATATTGGTTTTAAAGACTGGCTTTTGGTTTTAACTGATTCTCAGGATCCTTTTCTTAGCATACTTGCTTGAATTTCAGAAATATTGACTGCAAACTAGGTAAAAGCAGAATGGTTTGTCAAAAAATATGGAGGCACTGAAATGTAGATTTACCATTCCAGAAGGAGTTAGAGGAGAAGTTTAAACCACAGCCACTCATTGAACAGCTGAGTTAAGGTGTGTTCAGCAGTTTGAAGGTATGTATCACATGGATGTCATAACATCTTTGTGTGTCAGAGTTTATTTCTTGCTCATAGGCAAAGGCACCTGGCAGGTGCAGTACTGTACAGTACAATTGGCAAAGCCTTTAAAGAAGACAAAGTTAAATCAAAAAATGAAGGTGTGTTATTTTCAGTTGCAACATTTATTGATACTTGTTTAAATAGAGACTCATCACAGAAGATCCAGTTGTTTGGTATGAATAGTTCTCATAGCCTTCAGATGGTGTCTACAAGGCAGAACAGTAATGAGGAGCATTTACCTTGACATTTTTCTTAGCATTGTTCTTAAAAGTAGCCTTTGCCCAGTACCCTCTGGTACCATAAGTATGGGCAAGGTGCTTAGAAGGAAGAATTGTTTATCAAGAGTATGAAGTAAAATTAGTGAGCCAACAAATTTTTTCAAGAATTGTGGAAGGGACATTAGAGAATAAAGAAAAAGTTGCTTGTGGTTTTGTTTTGTTTTTAATAAACCGTTACACTGTATTGTGACCTATTGCGTACGCACATACTGTCTCTCACAAAATGTTGCTGGGCATATTTGTACATCCAAGGTACCAGTCTGACCATCTTTTCTGCTGAGTGGTTGGGGTTAGCAGTGCCTGGAAGTGGATTGCAGTGGAATGTATGTAAAGAGAATAATGATTTCTCTATGATGATTAAGAAAAAGAGTTCAGCTAACTGCCTGCTCCTGCTTTGTGTGTTCCCAACACAAAACAATGAAGAATTTTTTTTAAAGGCCTTGTAAAAGCATTAGCCTATCTTTTGCACCAACCCCTGATGGCTTACCCTTCACTTACTCAATTGTTTGGGTTATGTTTACTAGTCATTATTGACCTCTTTGTTAACATAGCTACTGTTGACATCATTCCTTATCCAACAGAGATAAGGCCTTGTGTTCTGTTGCATCGTTACAGGGCAGCTCTCCAAGACCAAATTGTTCATCTATATTTGAAATATTTGTCTTTTGAGCTTTGTAACGAGACTTGTTTACATGGGGGAGGGAAGGAGAAAAATCCCTGTAAATGAATGCAGTAGTCTCAGTGTAAAAACAATAATTCAGTGAAATAATAAGGAGAATGTGTTTTCCAGCTGCTGTTTGTAGATCCCAGTTGCTAGGGTGCTTGATATCACAGAGCATAACCTTGTGCCATGGTTACGGTTTGCATATCTTTGCTTTTCTTGACAACGAGGTTAAAGACTATGCCTTCATAACTTATCTGATTAGAACAGGTTTAGAAAATTAGGGCTAAGAAAAAAAAATCTTATGCAGCCCATGTAACCATCAGGATGCTGGATTTCATTAATGAACTGTTAAACCTGTGAATGACTCATTGGAGGGGTGGACATGAAAACCTGCCTTGCTTGCATTAATTTTATTGACTTTAATTAAGGGAAACATGTCCTTCAATGTGATAACTTGCTGCTGTATGCACAATGTCTTTGCAGGAAAGGGAAGCTTTTCTCTTTCAAACAAGGCTGGCTGCTTGCTTCTTGCATTAAAAGAAACAGCCATTTAACCATGTAGTCACTGGACAACCAGATCATACATCTCATTGCCCTCATCTGTGCTTGTAGATTGTAGAAGACTGCCCCTTCCCAGCAATCTCAAACAGCTCTTTGGTACTGATTAGCCAGTGTCAAAATGTGTCCTAGGAGTTGCACAAAGAAAGTAAACCAGGGTTTTTTCTTGAAAATTCCCTATGCTCTGTGCCTGAAACAAGGCTAAAACAAAACAACAACAACAAAAAGATTAGAAGGTAACACACTAACACCTCTGGCTGGAGGAAAAGAAAGCAGAGGTTGGAGGAGATGGCAAAATTTTATTAGTGTTCACAAGTTACCATAATGCTCTTTTGGGCCTTTATTTTTCTCTACTTGGTAATTATGATCCCATGTCTTCAGCGGTAAACCTTGTTTTTTCATGATCTGAATCCATCCTCTCCTGACCTCATTAGTCTAGCTGTTGGCTACATTCTAAGCTATGTGGCTGCTTAGTCGCATTTGACATGCTGTTCTTTCTTTTTCTACCAGCAGTCAGGACCAGAACAGCTCACAGGACTTTAAACTCCTAAAGAAATTTGACTGCTGTTAGTCTGGGCTGTAAATCCACTGGCTTGTTATAATCACTCAGTGTACTGACCTGCACAGTACTTGAAATCTTGAAGTGCCAAGACTGTGGCTTTTATAAAGCTGAGAAATATATATGCAATAGGCCCTTTTATAATAAGCTAGATAGGATATTTTGATTAAAAATGCTTTAGTGTGTTTCTCAATTTTTCATTGCATTATTGCATTGGCAGTAAGATAAAGAATTTTCATCAATAAATTAGCCTTCTTTGAAAGATACTATCTTCAAAAGGAGATTCTGACCAACACCTTTCAGTTACCTTGCCATGGCTCTTCTGTTCTGGGAGGCATATTGGCCCCAAATTCCTGGTTTGTGATAAAGCAATCTCAGTGTTATACTTGTTTTTACATGAGTAGTAGGTGTTCTAGAAATGGCTGTTAAGAATCATTTGGTTGTTATGCCTCCTTGGATGCACCTTCTCTTTTTCTGCTTATGTCCAAGCATGAGGCCAGGAATGAAAAATTAAGATGCAGCTAGTCACCTGCTCTACTTTCAGGAAGTGACTTTCTTCACTTGAGTTAAGGTAGGTAAGCTGCTCCATATGGTCAGTATAAAGGCCAACTAGTACGAAACTGTTAATAAAGTTTGTAGTTGTGAATCTGTCATACTGAGCACATTTCAGTTAGAGAGTACCATTGATCCTTACTCATTTAGCTATTCCATTTGCTTAGGCAACTAAACTATTTGAAAGAAGAATTACAGGAACTACCAGCTAGAGTCATAAAGTGACCTACATATGAATGACCAAACAGCATGGTCCTCATTTCGGTAGGGACTTGAAAGGAAAGCTGTTTAATGGACAAATACAGGGTCCAACTTCCACTGCTAGCAGTAACTTATCAGTCTTCTGTTTTAGATAAACATAAAATGTCTGTAAATGAGTTTCAAACATTCACATAGCTGTATGTAAATTATAACCATACTGCAATATGAAGGTAAATTTAAAATGTAAATGACAAGTGCTAAGGAGGCAGACTATTAGTCCAGGAGAATCATTGTCTGGTTTGACAGGAATTAATCGAAGAGTATCAAGGAACACCAAACCGAGTATTCTACCAGAAAGGTGCTCTAACCACTCCTAATTTTCCAATATTCATGACTCTTTTAAAAATACTCTTCTGAAAAAGCAGAGATTGAAAGAACCACCAAGAAAGCAAGCAGTTCTGCAAGAAGGGTACTGAAGATTCTGAACTGAAGTTCCTATAGTTTCCTTAAAATCCTTAGCCTTAAAATGGTCCAATTCCTACTAGCAGTCCTGTGTCAAATCATGTGGTAACAGAGGTGTTAAGTTGCCAAGTTCAATTCCAAAAGAGCTCCTGTCTCTACAGATATGGCTAAAAATAGCTGACGTTACTAGTTCTTAGTCTTATCAGGAATTTGTTTGTCATACTAACTAAACCCTAGATGTGAGAGAATCCATATCTGTCCTGGAGGCTCATGGGTGCCAACAAGTTGCGCAAAATTCCCTGGTTTGCCAGTTCAATTTTCTCTTCCCATGCCTATACCATAATTTTCCTCCTTGTTTCATTGTTGTTTGTAATATTTTTCTGTTCACAAAGGGTCATAGAAATACTGGATCTCTGGAGGTTAGCTAGTCTGACCAACTTGCTTAGCTGCAGCTTTGCCTAGCTGAGTCTTGAAAACTTCCAGGGCTAGAGATATCAAACCTCTCTGGCAACCTGTTCCAGGGCTACACAACCCCTCCTAGGGGAAGCCTGTCCTGATGTTTTTCCTAACTTCTAGCAAGAAAACGATAAAACAGGGCCTGTGTACCTCATATTGGAACAAATTTACAGCTCTAAAATAGCATGAAGAAAGCAAGACATCTTCCTTCAAATGTCTTTAGCTATCTGTATGTTAAAGGGGAAGAAGTGGGACTTATTTCACACCAACATTTATCCAACTAAACAAGGTGAGAATTTGTACTGGGTTGAAAAGTGAGCATGTCACATTAATTTTGCTGTTTTCTTGAGACGAAAATCTGACAGTCCTGAAAATGGTAAATCACTTTCTTTTCTCCTACCCCCACCTGCCACCTTTTTTTTAAGGATTTTCCAGACACATTCATGACCACCCTTCTAGGACTAGTTAGGAAAAGCATGCAGACTTCTGTAAGAACTACTTCATTATTAACGTCCATTGATAAAGGGATGCTCTATAAGGAACTGTATAAATCACATACAAGCTTCCAAAGCCCTAAAGTGGGCTTAACCAAAGAAATATCTTTGTGCAAAAGCACACTCAATTTTTTTCCACATGCAAGATGCTTCTTCCCTTCCCCGCCTCTCCTTTTTACTTAAAATCTGTGCTTACACTGCCTTTTACAGGAGTGTCATGAATCTGTGCTACACTGCACATTCATTTTCTTAGAAATGACAGAAAAACTTTATTGACCTCATCAACCCCCTTCAAATCATTATGTGGGAGAAAAGTGTTGCTTTCTTTTTGCAGTCAGTGTTGTCTTTGTGGGTTTGGTTGTTTTTTTTCAATATTTTAACTTAAAATGAGTTCTGGGGGGAAGTAATAAACATGCATTTGTATGTTTATTTTATTACTGAACATTAGTATTCTGAGGGCATGATGAAGCAGATTATATTCTCTGCTTTGTTGCCTCTGGGAAGGACTCAGGCTGTCACAGACTGGCAGCCAAACAGTTTGTTGGAACAGCAGCTTTACAGTATGACATAACGTGCTTTCTAATCACTTCTAAGTTGGGTCAAAGGAAAAAAATGAAGGATTGACTACAACATTCCTTTGAGAGAAGGGATTTGCCTGCCTGTCAGGCTGCTGAGGGGCTCTGGCCTATACACCTAGTATGAGCGGGACCATGGCTTTTTTCTTTCCAGTTAGTACAAAAACATTTAAGGAGAGGATTCCACTTCCAATCTGAAGTGCACTTTGGCACTGGTTCTAGGACAGGCCCTGTAACCCTGTCTGTTCTCACTTAAAATTTAATTTTATTTTATTTATAGGCTTAGTCTTGTGAATAATTTTAGTGTGGGTGGGGAACTGAGAAACTGTGCTAGAAATTATTTAATTCCTCTGCAAATAATGCAGCAACTATTAACACAATATCCGTAAATGGATTCCTTGTGACTTTGAAAGTGAAACAGTTGTGGAAATCAAGCTCCTATGAGAAATGCCTGGGTGGTGCTTTGCATTTTGCTGATTCTTCTGTAATACAGCTTTCAACTTTATTGCTAAGCTTCGACTGTATATTTTAACGGGTTTTTTAATTAGCTAAATATAACCTCCTAGGAGAAAATAGCATAGATTTTTCTAAAGGCAGATAATATTGCATTAGGAAGCAGTGCTTTCAAGAAGGGAGCTCCTAGCCATTCTGTGTCCTCTCATGAAGCTAAAAAGCTTTTGGAGAAGTGCTAATGTCCGTGACATTTTCCATCCTCAGTTCAGGCCACAATTTCTGGTACTCCATGGTACCAGATTGTGTTCTTGGTGTTCTGATTGCAGCTTTGATTTCCCTCTGAAGTTCAACTCAAAGGTATGGAGCTGTTTTGTACTCTACTGTATTCCCATTTGATCCAAAGGAGGGAAATTGTGGGAGGTGGTGGGGAGGATGACTGGCTATAGCAGGAATGAAATTCAGTAGTAGATGAGATGAGAGAGTGAATTTGGTCATACACACCAGGCAGGCTCTGGCCTCATGTATATGCAGTTCTTCCTTGTTGCTATCAGTGGTTTTTTATGCATTTAAAAGAGAAGTTAATTTGAAATGGCTCAGATAAGACATTTAGGTTCCTTGTTTAAGCAGAACTGTGAAGGCACTGTAGGTGGTATCATGCAAGAATTGCCTGGGAGTTCCCACCTAGTCCTGTTCAGTAGAACTGCCAAGCATGTACTCCTGGCCAGCAGGGAATGGTGTAGGCATCACTGCTGTCTTTTGATCACTGTTTAGCTTTCTCCATAAGTGAAATTTCATCCTGACCTTCCTTTCAAGTTTTTCGTTGTTTGGCAAAGTACTATTTGTAATTATATGTAACTTTATAAGTGTAATTTTTTTATTTCAGTAATCTATCTTGTGTACTCCCAATCTGAATACAGAGCTTTAAGAATGTTTTGACTTCCTGTGTTTGTGGTTAGTTTTGTTTCAGTTCTGGGAACATGCACTTTTGCATTCCAGGTCCTGGATATAAAGCTGTATAGACAACCTTACAAACTGAATGGTTTCCCAGAGAAATTAGTAAGAGTGAGAGTAGCTAAGCCCTGAAACAGGTTCCACAGGGAGGTCTGTCTTTGGAGATAGCAGAGAACTTGACTGAATAAAACACTAAGCATTGTGCTTTGCCCTGCTTCTGCAGTAAGTGTGGAATGAGATGACCTCAAGAAGTCCCTTCTAGCCTAAGATATTTTACGATTGATCTGAATATACCCTACAGCATTTCTCAAGGGAAATTTAATTTGTATTATTAGTAACAACTTTTTTAGCAGACTTCTCAACTGACGTCTGAGAAAGTTATCATTTAAAGATGCAAAGAATTGAAATGAATGGACTAGTACTGATTGCAAAATGAGCCAGTGGTGAAAATGAATTTCTTTTGCCACTCCACGGAAGTCATTTTTCATTTTCAAAATATTTGTTAGAATGTAAGAGAGTGAGGGATCTGATCAAATTTATTTTAAATGTTTTTTATTTTCCTACCTGTTCTGATGAGTTGGGTATATGAAATGGAATGTTGGAATTTTATATTCTTAAGAATTCCATTTGGTAATTAGTAGCAATTCTTACCACTCTTGTACCAGTTGAGTTATCTGTTCCATTTGATCTTGTGCAGTATTTTAATATCTTATATCTTTTTAACATTCTGATTAAGGTGTATATTTTAAATAGCCTTAATGGAAGTGAAAGCTATATTTGGGGAGATTTTCTTTTAAATATTCTCCTTATTGCTGTATTCCAATGCATGTCTTCTGTTGCTTAATAAAGTTATGTGTTTATTTTATTAGCTAGCTTTCTGAACAAATTAGAGATGGTAAGGACCTGTATCATGGAAAACAAATGCTTCAGCTTTCCTATGGCTTATTGTGAATTGTCGGGTTTCTTTTAGTCTTTAATAACACCTGAAATGTGTATGCACCTGAAATATGTTTTCCATTCCTTTTGTATCTTAACAATTTTGTGTGTGTGTTGAGATTATAACTGGAGAAGTTTAATCTAACTTCTTTGAATGGCATAGCTTATGTTAGCTATGTTCCCACAAACATGTATAAAACATTTTGGCCTTTGTGTGTGAATACTGTATAATTTGAGAAGAACAAGTTATGTAATGTAATACTGAGGATACAAGTGAAAAGGCATGTATCCAAATAATTACTCAGTGGTTGGAACTATTTGACATTATTTATGATCTGTTTGTTTGCTGTTAGTGATATTCCTGAATAAAATGTAATATGTAACAAAACTGAGTACAGGTTTTCTGTCCAGAACTTTTAAACAATATATCCAAACACATTCATCCACCTTACCGTTTATGCATTAGTTCTTTTCAGATTTTAAAGTCCATCTTCTAGGTACAGGTTTCGATATTCTCTAATGTCTTCTAGATGCCATGTTTTTTGCTGCCAGTATTTATAATTACCTTGTTGTTTGGAGATAATGAAAAAAAGTGCAGGCAGAATAAATTTTAATTTTAACTCTTTAAAATTAATTATAATTTAAATAAAATTTTTTTAAGCTTTCCTTAATCCAACTTTCTACATTTTTAGCATTTAATCTTGTGGAAAAGTGGACTAATATAACAAAGGCTGTAATGACTAATTAAAAGAACTAGATGAAGAATGTAAAAACTCAAAGCTTTGTACTGCTTTTAGTTTGTACTACTCTGCCGAAGAGTTTGAAGGAGAGCCATACAAAACCAGAAAGAGGGAAAATGCAATAATTCAGAGTTTCTTCCAAGCAACTGAATTTCCTGGAGAGTGTACAAAGTGTTGCTGTTCTGTGTGCTCAGAACTGGCTGATCCAAAACTCAGAATTTTTCCATAGCCTTTGGCCATTTTGTATCAGTGTTTGTTTTCATTCTGTAATGGTTAATTGGGTGGCCAGAGACATATAGGATAAACATATGAAATTCTCCTGTGGCAAAAAGAGAATCTTGCTCACAGCGGCTTGCATGAGGAAGAAGAAGTTGTGCTAAAGGCAACTGCACCAAGAGTACTGTTCTAGACACATGCAAGACAGGCACTTGCTTAGCAGATTACCAGGATTGTCAGGATATCTCTCTTTTTGTCTGCTGCAAATAGAATGTAATATAATATTATTTCTCAAATACTGCAATTTAACCTCCAGACATTTCTTCATTTCTTCACCTTTTTTTTTTATTTCTTTATTCGTTTGGTATTTGGAAGAAGTTTGTGCTAGGCTTTACTGGGTGAAGATTTTTAACATCCTGTGTAGGGTCTTTGCCTCTCAAAAGTGACCTGGGATGGAAACAATAAGAGGCAGACCACCCCCCCAATTTGTCCTATGCTCACTGTAAATATCCAATCGAAGAACCTGCATTTATGCGGTATGAAGAAAAACATAATGTAGTGCACGTGTGGACAGCTAAGGAAATCAAAAGGGGAGAATTAGCTTATCTTGTATTGCTAATTAGAAAATCTTATTTTGACCACATTCTTACCTTTTCTCTTATGCCTTAGCTGTAATAAATAGCAAGCATAAACTGCACAGTACTTTTCATAACAAGACTAAGTTTTCAGTAGCTTGTAACTTTGAAATAATTTGGACTGAAATATTACATGAGACGTGTTTCAGCCACTAATAAAAATCCTTCATAGGAGGAACCTAGCAAAACAGATTGGTTCTTCCCCAGTTAAAAGGAGAGAGGATCACTTGCCCAGGTTACACATTTTATAGTTTTTTCCTTTGGAAGACTGCATTTATCAGTACTTTGCTGTTTGGGGAAACAGAAAAGAAGGGGAAGTTTCCAGACATTAGAGTCATATGTTTTGTTCGTGCTAGAAGACACTTGCCCATTGATAAGACATCTGTTTCTACATGTTCAGAAGACTTGCTAAATCTTGAAACTTAACACTGGAAGATGTTCATGGGTTACAGGGGCTGAATCTGGCCTCTGTCCAATGGCTTGGAATCCTGCTGTGCTAATTGCCAGCATATGGAGACTTAAGAGTTTTCCCTCCTCTCTTTTCATTGGCACCCTGGTGCTATGGGACAGGGAAGTTTAACTGACTTGAATACAGAGCTGAAACTAGTAGAAAGGCAATGAAATCTGGGAAGAAGTGAAGATTTCAGAGGTAGTCTACAGTGATGGGTTATATGTTTATGCACTCCTCCCTTGATTCAGGGGTCAGAACCAATCTCCTAATAGTATGAAGGACCACCAAAGTGTAGAGAAGTAAGCTGCTGTCAGCAGAGTCCTGTAATCTTTGGTGCTGGGGTTGGGTGGTGACTGAGGCAGGAACATTCATGTAGGGAAAGAGAAAGGGAATTCTGCAAGAAAGCAAGTGTTCCCACTGGTAGATAGGTCCTAGAACTAGCCCCTGCAAAATATCTCTGTTTTTTAAATGGGAAATTTTAAACAAAGCTATTTGGCTCTGCACTCATTCTATGTCATTGTGCCTACTTAATAGATGTTAGCAAAAAAATGGTAACTTGAATTATTCTCTGTGCAATAGCTGGTGGAGAGTACATAATATGCCATTCTAATCCTATTAAACTGTAGAAAGTACTTCAAGCAGTGGATGTTGTCTATCTATTCTTTGGTAAGACTGTCTCCCATAAAAGCCTCATAGACAAGCTGTTGCTGTAGGGGCTGGATAAGCAGACAGTGAGGTGGATTGAAAACTGGCTGAATGGCCAGGCCCTGAGCGTGGTGATCAGCAGTGTACCCAAATCAGACTGATCCAAATCAGCTATTCGGAGGCCAGTATCAAGCAGTGTACCCTCCCTGGGGGGTAGGGTGCATGATGGGTCCAGTCCTGTTTAACATCTTCATTAATGTTCTGGATGATGGGGCAGAGTGTACCCTCAGCAAATATACAGATGACACAAAACTGGGATGAGTGAGTGATAGGCCAGAGGGGCTTGCTGCCATCCAGAGGGACCTGGACAGGCTGGAGAAATGAGCTGACTTGTGAACTTCAGTGAAGGAAAGTGCAAAGTCATGCATGTGGTGAGGAACAACCCCATGCACCAATACATGCTGGGGACCATCCAGCTGGGAAGCAGCTTGGCAGAAAAGGACCTGGAGGTCCTGGTGGACACCAAGTTGAACACGAACCAGCAATGAGCCCTTGGAGCAAAGTAGTCTAATGTTATCATAGGCTGCAGTAGGAGTGCTGCTGGCAGATTGAGGGAGGTGCTCCTTCCCTTCTACTCAGTACTGGTGAGGCCACACCTGGAGTACTGTGTCCAGCCAGAAGACTGAGTCCAGTGAAGGTCCACAAGGAAGATTAAGGGACTGGAGCAAGCTCAGGGGAGAATCTTGTTAAAGTCTATAAATACCTGAAGGGAGTGTGCAAAAAGGACAGAGCCAGGCTCTTTTCAGTGGTGCCCAGTGACAAGATCAGAAGTACAAGCTGAAATACTGCCTGACCATCAGGAAACACTTTTTCAGTGTGAGGGTGACTGAGCACTGGCACGGATTGTCCAAAAGGGCTGTGGAGTCTCCATCGTTGGAGATATTCAAAAGCTGTCTGGACATGGTCCTGGTCAACTGGCTGTAGGTGGCCCTGGT
Source organism: Morus bassanus (assembly GCA_031468815.1). NCBI lineage: Eukaryota > Metazoa > Chordata > Aves > Suliformes > Sulidae > Morus > Morus bassanus. Next base: position 63,930,755 of record CM062567.1, on the reverse strand, counting down.
TGAGCAGGGGTGTTGGACCAGATGACCTCCAGAGTTCCTTACCAACCTCATCCATTCTGTGAATCTGTGATATCATCTAGTAGATAGGAATAGGAAAGGGAGGGGAGCTAAGTAGTGTTGCCAGTAGTGGGCACACTTCCTCTGTTATGGCAGTTATGGGCAAGCAGTTATGTGCACAGGCCCTACATTTCAGTGCTGTAGTGAAATGTCGGGGAAGTGTAGTATGGCACTGTGATATGGGGCCCACAAGAACAGGCCTGTGGGTCAAAAGAGGGCAGACCTTTATCAGTGCTGCTTTCTTTAGTTCATTTGAAAAAGTAGAACTGGGCTTCGTGGCCTTGCAGAAGGAAGTAAAAGGAAAGCAGAGAACAAATATGCAAGACTGTGTGTGTTCGCCTGAGTGAGAGCAGAAGTGCTGAGATGTGTCTGCACTCTGTCTTCCCGGTGTGAGAACACGATGCTGTCAGGCAGGCACCACATGAGAGCGAAGAGCCAGCCTGAGCCCAGCATAGTGCCAGGACAGTAAGCACTGAAAACAAGAGGCAGGCATGCTCAAGTGCTCAGCAACAGCACCTAACAGGCCAAATAAACCTTGTGGAGCCACATGTATGTTTGCCCTGCTCCTCCTAGCCCTTTTAATACCACCTGTATTAATACAGGCAAACCCACTCCCCTAGCCCCTAGTCAGTGGCATGCTGTTGTGGGCAGGGCACATCCTCTCTGGCCCCATCGGAAGGATGTGCCAAGGCTTCAGCTGTCTGGTTGGGAACTGTTTTCTAACAACTGCCTAAATTTTTTCACAGTCCGTATATGCCTGATCTGTCAGTGTGCCACTTTAAAGAGCTCTTCTCTATCTCTGTCTTTGTGTAGGGGGAAGCAGTCAGACAGCTGTTTCAATTGGTTAGTCTGTTGAAACCTAGCCATCTTTTTGTATTATTCTCTTTTGAAACAAGTTACTCATTCACCTGAACATTGTAGTATCTCCTCTTTCTCTCTGTGCTACTTGATTTCACCTTTTGTTTCACTGAATGGCCACAAATACTTTCCAGTCTTACTGGAAAACACTGTTTAACACAATTTTAGAATGTGTTTGCCTTTTCAATAATCTCACTGTAGTTTTGGTTTACTGACAGCTAATACATGTCTTTATGTTTAGTTTCCAATTAATTTTCAGTTTTTCTTCAGTTGGTGCCTGTTTTCATATTTTATACTGTCTACTTGTAAGGTGTTGCTACAGTTCTCAGTCATCTGGTTTTATTGTTTGATATCTTCCTCCTCTAAACAGACTGTGTCTCCCAGCTGTGCTGCTTTATACGGGTGTTCCCATTTCTTGGGCCTCAGTTAAGGAACATGTTAAACCAAAGGCCCAGATTTTAAACCAAATACCCAGGCCCTTTAAGGAACACAACCTTTAACATCCCTCTAGTTATGGCATGGAGCAGGAAAGACAATGTTTTGTTTTATGATCTTGAAGAAATAATTTTATCACTTTTTTATTTTCTCTCTTTATTCTGTATCTTTAATATAAGACCTACCCTCTTCTTTTAATGTGTTTTGATGTCTAGGAAATCTAAAAAAAAAATAAAGCAAGAACAACTGAAAGAAAGCTATGGGTGTATGGAAAAGTTCTGGCACAGTTTACGATATCCTGGGAGTATCATGATGATACTCATCACTGAAATGACCCGGATCTGACTGTTCTTGGCTGCACATGGTTCCCTGCACTGAGCATGACTGTCAAGGTTTCGGTAGTGGTGGGGCTGCAGGGGTGTCCTGTGTAGAAGGAGGTCGGGTACGGCCCTGTGCTGGTCACAGCTGCTCAGCAACAGACAAGAAGCCAGTTCATGGCACCTCTGCAGAACCATATTTAAGAAAGGGTGGTAACCACTAGGAGACATAGGAGAGAGATGCCAAGCAGGAGGGATGCTGAAGAAAAAGAGAGAGAGATGGGGGTGGAGAGGGAAAGAACAGGGCTGGACAAAATGGGTGCACCAGGAGAGATGCCAGGGCAGCACAAAAACATGCAGCTGTCTGAGCAGGGGCTAGAGCAAAGATCCACCCAAAAAAGGCCTGGAGCAAAGAGCCACTGATAAGAGACAGAGAGGACACCCAGGGGGAGGTATGACTCCAAAGGTCTTGGGGCTGGTGGAGGAGCCCATGTCGGAGCAGCTGAGTAAGAAACAAGTAGCAGCAAAAGAAAAGCAAGGACAATGCACTGACCCCAGCCTCCTGCACCAACTGTCCTCACCAATGGGACCGAACGTAACTTGCAGCAAGGAGACTGGAGACCAGAATTGGGGTGGGGAGAGATGTCTGGAGGGAAGCTGTGTTGTTTCACTGAGTGTTTGTTTGTTTATCATTATTATCTTCTCCCAAGTTACCAGTGATAGCACGCGAGGAAATGGCTTAAAGCTGCGCCAGGGAAAGTTTAGATTGGATGTTAGGAAAAATGTCTGTCCTATAAGAGTGGTCAGGCACTGGAATAGGTTGCCCAGAGAGGTAGTGGAGTCACCATGCCTGGAGGAGTTCAAAAAACGCATAGATGTGGCACTTCAGGGCATGGTTTTGGAGGCATGGCGGTGTTGGGTTGGCAGTTGGACTTGATGATCCTAGAGGTCTTTTCCAACCTAAATGATTCTATGATTCTATGATTTCTCAATATTGGAATCAATAATTATCTTTGTTAATCGCCAGTTAACCACATTAGGTAAAATTCTATGACCTGAAACTGTTTTTTTTTAACTGTGACACTCCCCCATGTATAGCACAGTTAGACCTGTTCTCCTATGTTAAACCAGTCCAGGAAAGAGTGTAGACATCTTGCTGGGAATATATGCTACTTTTTATTACAGACTGTTGTGTCTAAATTAGCGAAGTTCAGTGTAAGACTGATGATGTGGTATCTAATGTAAGAAAACTCTATGCAAGACCGTACAAGAAGGGATGGTGATTTTTATTTTAAAGCTCATTGCACTTATGCTCACTCTCTTATATATCACCCATTCTTTCAGACCTGTTCTTTCATACTCACAAATTCAGAAGCACCAAGGTGTGTGTATCCAAATGGTCTGGCCAGGATTACTTCTGGTGACAGAACAAGGAACACTGGTTACTAAGTCCTCATCACACCTCCTGGATTATTCTTGATCAGTAACCACATTCTGGTTCTCTGGGCTTACCTTTTGTACCTTTATATGTTGACAGTGATTGTAATCTTTTGCTTTTTCATCATGTCCTACTTCTGAGAGCCATTAGGTAACATCACTAATTTACTAACTTTCCTTTTGCCTTCTTCTCTGAAAATAGTCTGTCCTTTGTTTCCCTAAACTAGGTATCCTGGTAAGCTGTATGTTTATGTGCTGAGATTGTGCCGACATGTTGTTCTGCAACAGGGGCTGGGGTGTAGGTGAAGTGAGAGATACAGTGCAGGACTCTCTGCAGCTCAATAAGAAAGGCCTGACAACAAATGGCTTAACAAAACAGCTGCTTTAATAAGACAGCATAAAAAGAGGAATACAGATAGCGAGTAAACCTTTTGTCCCTTGAGATGCTGAGCAGCACACATGCATGCAGCATCAGATGGATTCTGTATGGATTTTGCCACAGTACACTGTGCAAATACCATCTGTGGAGAGAAGTTCCTCCTTTTTGGTCCTTCAAGATACTAAATAATTTTCTTACAAGAAAACAACTCTACTCCTAAAGGTTGGTGACATGAGAACTTCTGGCTGCTGCCAAAAAGGACTGTTGTGGTTTAGCCCCGGTCAGCAACTAAGCACCACACAGCCGCTCGCTCACTCCCCCACCCTTGTGGGATGGGGGAGAGAATCGGAAGGGCCAAAGTAAGAAAACTCGTGGGTTGAGATAAGAACAGTTTAATAATTAGAATAAAACAGCAATAATACTAATATAATGAAAAGGAAAATAATGAGCGAGAGAGAGATGAAACACTAGAAGGAGAGGGAAAGAAAAAAAAACAAAACCAAAACTGAACAACAAGTGCTGCAACCGCTCACCACCCGCCGACCGACGCTGCCGGTCCCCGAGCCGCGATCGCTGCCTCCCCCAGCCAATTCCCCCCCGTTAATATACTGGGCATGACGTCACATGATATGGAATACCCTTTGGCCAATTCGAATCAGCTCTCCTGGTTGTATCCCCTCCCCTCCCGGCTTCTTGTGCACCTGGCAGAGCATGGGAAGCTGGAAAGTCCTTGACTAGTGTAAACACTACCCAGCAACAACTAAAACACCAGGGTGTTATCAACATTATTTACATACCAAGTCTAAAACACAGCACTATGCTAGCTACAGTGAAGAAAATCAACTATCCCAGCTAAAACCATGACAGTATCCACCCCTTATTCCATACCATTTACGTCATGCTCAGGTCTCATACTATCCAATATGACCTCAATAACCACCACCCGCCTCCCCATCCTTTGATGACATACGTAGATATCATTTATCATTCCCGTAGTCTATGGACCATCCCTGTAGAACATCTGTAGAGGGTCCACACATGTCCATTGAGTTCATTCAGTCCATAACTTTGGGCTCCATCTATCGTAACAGTCTTTCAAGGCCGGAGAGATGGTCTGCGTGGTGTTGGATTGTTGCATGCTGAAGCCAGTCTTTGTTCCACCACCGCTACACGTTGTTTGGTTCAATCAAAGTTCATTCTTCATCAGTTTTGGAAATTCTTACTATGATACCATTGATACAGCATATAACAACCATAGGAGTGATGACATACAATATCATATAGCAATTAACAGCATACCGTTCAGTTCATTGGCTATTTTCACCCAAAATCAAATCCCCTTGAGGCACACATCGAACTCCTCCATCCTCCCGCATTACCCACCAAGTGCACCCAGGTCCTCGAGCAAAAGCAATCCCACGAATGGGTTTGCCTTTGCCTGAGACAGGAATAACCCAGATGGTTTTCCCCAGCATATTTTTTACATGCACTACAGGGACTTTACCCCCTTCCACAGTACGTAAGAGTTCTGACTGGGCAGGCCCAGCTCGATTGGCAGATCTCCTAGTGTTGACTAACCAGGTGGCTTTTGCTAAATGTGTATCCCAGTGTTTGAATGTCCCACCCCCCATTGCTCTCAGTGTAGTCTTTAACAGTCCATTGTATCGTTCAATTTTCCCAGAGGCTGGTGCATGATAGGGGATGTGATACACCCACTCAATGCCATGCTCTTTGGCCCAGGTGTCTATGAGGTTATTTCGGAAATGAGTCCCGTTGTCTGACTCAATTCTTTCTGGGGTGCCATGTCGCCATAAAACTTGTTTTTCAAGGCCCAGGATAGTGTTCCGGGCGGTGGCATGGGGCACGGGATATGTTTCCAGCCATCCGGTGGTTGCTTCCACCATTGTAAGCACATGGCGTTTGCCTTGGCGGGTTTGTGGCAGTGTGATATAATCAATCTGCCAGGCCTCCCCATATTTATACTTCAGCCATCGTCCTCCATACCACAGAGGTTTTACCCGCTTGGCTTGCTTGATTGCAGCGCATGTTTCACATTCATGGATGACCTGTGCAATAGTGTCCATGGTCAAGTCCACCCCTCGGTCACGAGCCCATCTATATGTTGCATCTCTTCCTTGATGGCCTGAGGTGTCATGGGCCCACCGAGCTATAAATAGTTCACCTTTATGTTGCCAGTCTAGATCTACTTGAGCCACTTCAATCTTAGCAGCCTGATCCACCTGTTGGTTGTTCTGATGTTCTTCAGTGGCCCGACTCTTGGGAACAGAAGATACAGGCAAGGATGCGCAGGTGGCTCAGTGGGTGATGCCGAGCAGGAGCTGCCTGCAGGTTCCTCTGCTGCAACCAGCTGGCTGAGGTGACCCTGCGGCCACGGGACACGTGCAGCATAGCACAGCCTGAAGGCCGTGCTGGACGTGCAGCACAACAGAGTGCAGCACAGGCCTGCGCCTTGCGCTCACGCAAGCTGCGATGCAGATCACCTGCTCCTCCACATACACAGGTATCCCGGTCAGGATCAAAACACCAGCTGATCTATGTGTTATCAACACTTGCAGTTTGTTTTTCCCCTCTGCTTTCACACTTGTACATTTCTATTCACGCTTGATTCATACCAGTCTTGATGTTTCTGCTTCACTGCAATACTATGTTTGTATACTGCTTCAGGAAGCATAGTGTGAAATTCTGTCTCTTTCATTCAGTGCTTTTCCTCCCATCAACTCAAAAAAGATATGAGATAATGAATTTAGCCTCTGAAAGGTTTTACTTGAAAAAAATACCTATTTGTGAAACTAGATGTCTTTCACATTAAAATCCACTAAAATCTAACATACGGAGCTGTATTAGTGTACCCCATCTTTTCCTCTTGCCATCAGAAGAAGCACAAGAGTAGATTATCAGACTGGTGGCCATGAAACACAGTGCTCTGATTTATTGCTCAAAACCCTATTCTGGACATAAGTAACTTGTGGAAGTGTTCTGAGACAGTCATTATGTAACCTGATTTTTTTTAGATGCTTCTGGGTGTAGTTCAATATATTAAGAATGCCAGTGCAAAATTTAGTGGCTTTATTGCTGACTTATTTTGCTGGGAAAAAAGTAGTCTGTGTTGCACATTGTAAAATTTGCCAAATATTTTTCACAGATATTTGTCTCTATAATGCATGATGCTTTTTTTAACCCTTATATTTCATTTTGGTTTTTTGCTTAGCACTTTTCTGCTTTACCCAACTGGTAGACCAATATTGCTTTTAAAAAATATTTTCCACTTGTACTTAATAAACTGAAGTAGTATTATTTTAAGCCAATAATTTATGAATCATTGGCTTCCAGGGGAATGTGACAATTCACAGAGCCAGACCTTTTGAAACTGAGCTATATAGCTCAACTGAGATGGTAGTTGCTAAATCACAGCTTTGAGTACACTGTAGTCAACTGCTGTAAGGACTATGATGTCCTTAGAAACCTGAAGAAGTTGCCCCTCTGATTCCAGTTATTCTCACCTCTCTCTGCCTTATGAGACAAATTCATTTTTCTGGCTCACATTAGAAGTTCTGCTGCTGTAATAAAAGAGTGTGGGAGCATATCAAACAAATTTCCAATGTTGAAACCTTTTTTTTGTTTGGTAATTTAGTACTAATGGGTTTTTTCTGTTGTTTTTCTTTTTTTTTTTTCCCCTAGCACATCAAGTATTATCCTTCTGCATCTCTGTGATGCCATCAGAGTACTAGTTATTGTTCTTCTCCTAAATAGGATATATATCCAACATAAAAGCATAAAGCTGACAAACTGTGTACTGTTTGCTCTGGGTAACTCAACGGACGTGATTTTAGCTATCATGAGCTTTTAAAAGTTATCTGAGACTGTTCTAGGAAAAGCCTGATCCCATGCTGGGGTCTAGTAATGCAACAGTGTAGCCTTGTTGTTTGTCAGACATGGCTAGTAGGGCTGCTCCATGTGCACAAAAAAAAAAAAAAAAAAAAAGACAAAGAGCAAGAACATAGCAAACCTCCATATTTGAGGCTTTGAATGTTCTCTAGCAATTCATGCCTGATTAAACCTTAGTTTAACGCCCAATTTCTTTTCCTCATTATACCTAACTGCTCTTGCTCATGGCAGGAGTTTTACAGTCCTAAAGCAGAAGCAGCAGAGCATGTTCCCATGTCTCAGGTATTCCTGTTCATAGTCTGGCACAAAGTAACCTACCTGTAGCAGTACTTTGACACCTGAGAGTACGAAATTCACTGTTTGAGATGTGGACAAATATTCCACTTGGACATCCTGTTACAGTAGCGATAAAAGTGGAAGAAGCCTAATCTAAACACCTGAAGACAAGGATATCTTGATCAGCGTCAGCAAAATTTGACAGAGAGCATGTCTGTGCCTTTTCGTGTGAAAAGAACAGTCTTCACCTCCATTGGGTAGCAAAAAGGATTCTTGTATTAGCTCTCATTATGGACCAGACAATACTCCAATTTTACTCTAGTTGACCGTTGGCTTTGTATTTTGTAGTTGCTTGGCTTTTGTTTGTACTAGATGAAGGTCTAAATTAAGAGTGGGACTCAGCTATTCAAATACTTCTAAGGGATAAGCACTAAGTGGCAAAATATGACATTAGACCTAAACCAAATAACAACACAGAATATGTTGGTTTTTTGTATTTGGCCCTTTGCTTCTTGTCATGTTGAACAACATGCTCCCTAAGCAGTACAGAACAGATTCTGTTTTGTTTTGTTTTGTTTTTAAACTGACTTTTCTATGGCTTTATTTAGTAACAGTATGTGAGAAAGTAAAGGAATTGCAAGTGAAATAACTCCTTTTACGTTAGTAGTAAGACTCTTAATTTTATCGGGGCTAGAACCTCACATGCTGATTCTAGGCTGAATTACAGTAAGTCCACATGTGGTACCAGTATATATTTACGCTGGTGGGATGAGTTCTGACAAAGCTCTGTTTGTCCTAACACCACTAGAAAAAGAAAGTATCACAACTAAGACTGTTGGATAGGCTTATATTATTGTCTTTAGCCAAGAAAAAAGATATGTGGTAGCTGCTTGGATAACAATCACTTAGTTTTAACACAAATCTACATGTCTTATCACTTCTTTTCCTAATCAATGAACACTTGCTAACAGTAGTCTGTTATAAAATGTCACAGTAAAAGGATTCTTACTTTTACACAGAGAAAATAGTTGTGGAATTTAGTGCCAGGGGCAGTCAGCAACATTTGACATGAACAAATGGGTGCATTAAAGAAATGCTTTATATGTTTTCATATCTGCTGACACAAAGTAATTTAAGCTAAACTGAACAAAAACGTACCCAGCTTTTCACATTCTAGCAGCTAATTGCTGTGAGTACCTGAAGGGCTGCTTCTGTTCTGTGGGCAGTCTTGGTAAAATTTTTATCTTTCATTTTGACTTCCCCACCTCTCCCTGAAGCATTTGAGAATGTAGGTCACCAGAGGCAGAACAGTGCTGAAAAGGTCTTGCACTAAGACAATAGTTTGGCGTGGCCATTTCCATACAAATGCCATCAGGTTTTGTTTACTGTCTTAACTGCAATGCTGAATCTTTGGTATTAGACTTCACTGAATCTTACCCTCTCTGCAGTTCTGAGGTTCACTTCCTGGCCATTTCCCCTCCTGTGAAAAAGAAAAGTGTGATTTATATCTTCTCCTGAGAGTATTTTAGGGCTCTGAATAAATGCTGAGCTAACAAAGATAGAGTGAAGTGTGAAGTTGGGACTATATGTGATAAATTGAATAAACTATCAAAAAGGGACAACAAAATGTTTTTCAACAGTTAACTGAGGGAAAAAGAAATCAGAAAATTAATAAGATTGCAGCAACTGCTTTAGTCTTTGTCCATTATATGAAAAGATACAGAATATAGATATTTAGAAGTGTTTAAGTGCTGTGGGCATTTGAATGTGCCACCTTTAACTACAAAGTCACTTCACATAGAGCTAAGATATTCAGTCAATGAAGGACCTGCCTTAAAAATATTTTTTTAAAGAACTGCCTCTTGTCATAATCTTCACATCACTGAATACTTCCCTATTAAAGAATGTTTTTTCCTTTTAAGTAATGGCTTTGTGCTACAATATCTCTATGCCTCTAAGATATCCTTACTGTAAAATAGATTATCCCCAGTTTATGTCCACAAAACAGATGCTGAGGGAGATTGAGCATGTTGCTAGCTGCTCCATGGGAAGCCTGTACAAAATACACTACTGGAATCCAGGTTTCTTAAATCTTGACCCGAATTATTGGATCTACTGCAGAATTTTATCCTTTTCTAGAGCTGTTCTGCATTGTCCTACTTTGTTCCTTTTCACTTTTTGCTAGGGGGTTGGGGAAGAGAATATAACACGGGTTAGAATAGCATTCCATCTGAAAGAAAGCGCATGTGATAAGGTACTCCCAAAAAGGGTCTGTGCGCAACAGAGAAGAGTGAGTGAGATATGCTGTTTTTAACTTTATAGTTTCTGAAGCTCTGTATGCTCTGATTCAAGCTGAACATTTTGTTAACATTGTTTTTTGATGGGAACTTTGGCAAATAAATATAGATAAGGAATTCTATCATGGTCAGGCATTTGGAGGGCTGTGCTCTATACTGTTAGGCGATCAAGTTATTTAATTAATACATGTGCACATCTCCTGTACTCTGGCTTCTATATTTGCATTATTTTATTATTAATTTATATTTCTGTGAAACTGATGAGCAGCACTGATTCCATAAACATAATTGGATTAGTTTCTATACAAAGTTACAGGACAGCACATTGCAAAATACAGAATGTCCTAAGCCAAACTTCTGGGAATGAGAATGGTCTTTTATGCTCGTCTACCTATTTGAAATTCTGCCACATTGTTTATACAATTAAATATTCCTTGCAATTTTATATATAAAAAATGTATTTGTACTGCTAGCTGGGGCCTGGCAGGTAGCTGGTTTTGCCCTTCTGTAAATGACTGAGACTATACACATAGCTGTACCTAAACTGACTATGTGTAATGTAGCATGACATATTGACAATATGTATGTTGCACATACCTATACAAATGACAATGTATTTATGACTGCTAGTATAACTTGGAAAATTGTATTTGATTTTCAACACATGAAAGACTGGAGTAGATTTGATTGATTTTTACTTTCTGTAACTATTCCAAGAAGTGATTTAAAAAAAGCAGCAACAACAGAAAAAACCCCGTTTTTCTAAATGGTGTGATTACCTGGCATTTAAAAATTATTCCATCATTTTGATGGAAGTTTCAACCAACTTAAACTCTTTGATTCATACAAATATTCTGATTAAAACTTATCACATTTGAAAATCACAAGCAAACTAAAGTGACCTTTTAGAATAATAATGCGATCTTGGTGATACATTTTCTTAGCCAGGCCTGATGACTTGAAAAATCTTTTTCTTTACTGTTTAATAATTCTGGCTCAAGATATGATGTAACTGCTGATTCACTGAGCACCCAGCATTTATGTAATGTATCATTTTCTCAGTGTTGCATCTCATCTCTCTCAATCCGGGAACTAATGTTGCCACAAAGTTTTCCAACTCTGGTGGAACTGGCTTAATGTATTAGCAAAGGAGTAGCCTAAGCAGGAAAGAATCCTCTGTCTTTTAGAGAACTAGGGAAGGAAGGAGGGAAAAGAAAAAAAAATATTTAAAATAACAACCCTTTGAACAGCATTCATGTGAGAATAAACATTATAGAAATAACAGGGACGAGCAGTAAGTATAGCAACTAGAAAAGAAGCTGTGTCAACTGCAGGAAGCAGATCTGCATCCCTCCCAGAAGACTTTGTCCTGAAGTGAAAGAAGAACTGGCATGTAGGCTGACAGAGAGAATGAGTAGGGAAATATGTACAGTTTTATTTTTTAATAGATCTGTGTACTTCTAATAGTGTTAATTAAAATCAGTAATATTCTGGAATTTAGCATGAAATCTGGTTGTGCTTTTCTTATTGTGAAGCTCTGAAAAGGGAAACTGTAGGGCCAGTTTTTCTACTCTCTGTTGCCATCAGCCCAGAGGCAACTGCAGCTTGTAGGAATTTTGCATTCTGAAAGTTCCTGCAGGACCCAGGGTATGGCCAGTGCCTGCACTCTGCTCCATTCCTGGATTCTAAGGAAACGTACTCCTGCTGCAGTGGCTTGGGAACATCTAAGAAGGCTGCGTCAGAGAGAAAGACATTTGATCAATCATATTTTCAAATGTTTATTTAGAAGAGCAAAAGAGAATTTAAAATGCTAGGTCACACTGCCAAATCATCAGGTCAGGTCGCATGTGAACTTACACAGTGGCTTGTACCTAGAAGAAAAGATGGTATCCTTCAGCCACAGCTACAGCCTGCAAACACAGCTGTACTAACCTCTTGGGGAAATGCAGCTAATCTTAGGATAAGATAGTGAGATCTCAAGGTCATGGTCAAAGGTCTATTTTTCTTGTAAGGGATTGGTCTTCCAGAGGAGATTGAGCTAATCAAGGGTTGGATGGACTTCTCTCAGGATTGCTGTAAGGCCCTGTTCTGTGGCAGAGCACTACTGTCTTATCAGTGTAAAACTAAATAGATTATTTTCTGGACTGAGGAAAATCATTCTTTGTGCAGGGGGATGAGAGAAGGCTTCTGGGAGCTCTAGGGAACTCATTGTAACAGTGTAATCGTTATCATGTAAGCATACTGAGTGCTGCAGAAATCCTCATCGTAAGACACGTGTTGGTATTCACATTATTTTATTTTCTGAAAAATGTCCAAGGCACACATAGAACTTGATGATAGCGTTTTTGAGTTAAAAATGCAAAGAAATGCAGACAAGAAGAACTGCCCAATCTCCCACCTTAAAATATGGAAGGAGTTAATTTGCACACAGGATGAAAATGAATCCAAAACTATGTTACTTTATTAAGGTAGAGTGGTAATATGGTGCGTTGACCTTGGCTAGCTGCCAGGTGCCCACCAAGCCACTCTATCACTCCCCTTCCTCAACAGGAGATATAACAAAAGGCTTACGGGTCAAGATAAGGACTGGGAGATCACTCAGTGATTACCATCATGGGCAAAACAGGCTCTACTTGGGGAAATTAATTTAACTTATTACCAACTAAACAGAGTAGGGTAGTGAGAAATAAGAACAAACCCAAAAACACCTTCCACCCACCCCTCCCTTCTTCCTGGGCTCAACTTCACTCCCCTCTTCTCTACCTCCTCCCCCTGAGCGGTGCAGGGGGACAGGGAATGGGGGCTGTGGTCAGTTCATAATGCTTTGTCTCTGCCACTCCTTCCACTGCTCCAGTGTGGGGTCCCTCCCATGGGAGACAGTCTTTTGCAAACTGCTCCAACATGGGTCCTTCCCACAGGCTGCAGTTCTTCACAAACTGCTCCAATGTGGGTCTTTGCCACAGAGCACAGTGCTTCAGGAACGGACTGCTCCAGTGCAGGTCCCCCACAAGGTCACAGGTCCTGCGAGAAGACCTGATCCAGCATTGGCTCCTCTCCATGGGGCCACAGGTCCTGCCAGGAGCCTGATCCAGCATGGGCTCTCCATGGGGTCACAGTCTCCTTCAGACACATCCACCTGCTCTGATGTGGGGTCCTCCATGGGCTGCAGGTGGATATCTGCTGCACCGTTAACCTCCACAGGCTGCAGGGGGACAGCCTGCCTCACCATGGTCTTCACACAGGCTGCAGAGGAATCTCTGCTCTGGTGCCTGGGGCACCTCCTCCCCCTCCTTCTTCACTGACCTTGGTGTGAATCAGAGTTGTTCCTCTCACATATTCTCACTCCTCTCTCCCAACTGCTGCTGTTGTGCAGCGGTTTTTACCCCTTCTTAAACATGCTATCACAGCGCACTACCACCAGGCTCAGCTTTGGCCAGTGGTGGGTCCGTCTTGGAGCCGGCTGGAGCTGGCTCTCTCCAACATGGGGGCAGCTTCTGGCATCATCTCACAGAAGCCACCCCTGTAGCCCCCCCCCTACCAAAACCTTGCCATATAAACCCAATATAGATAACCCCAAAATGGGCTTTTGTGAGTTTATACTACACTTTTATAAAAATTAGTTTAGGAGGTGTAAAAAACAAGCATCTTGAACAACAAACATCAGTTGAAGAAGGAAATGAAGAAACTAACCTTTTTTTTCTCATCCCCACCCCAGCCCCTGGAGGGTGAGCTACCTGGCAGACTATGAACTGAAGGATGGAATGGAGGCCAGCAAGGATTAGGTTGGCAGAACGTGCTTGCCCTGAGGTATCCTACATTTCTTTTTGTGACTCATTTGCCTTTACCAAAACTGGATGATGGCACATTTTCAACAGTATGCATTCAGGACTAGGAACTAAATTCATAAATTCAGTTAAATTAAATTGCTAAATTAAACCTCTAAATCCCTCTCTATTTGAGGATGGAGGGTCTTCAAAGTGCAACCAGAAATTAAGTGTTGTTAGGTTATTTGATAAAAAGCTCATCTCCACACACTAAATGTAACACAGAGCAACAACTGCAAGCAGGGGAACCTCCATCCTTATGGGGAACTCAGAGAAACAGATCCCCCGCCCCAGTGCCCCTCAGGACTGTCACAAAAGAAGACAGATGCCCATCATCCAGGTCTGAAACCCACCAGATGAGTCTGGAAAGACTCTACAGAGCAACTTATCGACTGAAGTGGGGGGCTACTGCCTAGGGGGTATAGGACGTTTTAGGATGCAGGGGAATAGAATAGAATAGAATAGAATAGAATAGAATAGAATAGAATAGAATAGAATAGAATAGAGTAGAATAGAATAGAATAGAGTAGTTGGAAGGGACCGACAATGATCATCTAGTCCAAATGCCTGACCGCTACAGGGCTGACCAAAAGTTAAAGCATGGTGTTAAGGGCATCATCCAAATGCCTCTTAAACACTGACTGGCATGGGGCATTGGCCACCTCTCTAGGAAACCTGTTCCAGGGTTTGACCACCCCCTGAGTAAAGAAATGTTTCCTAATATCAAGTCTGAACCTCCCCTAACATTCAGGGTATCTTGGGATTGCATAAGATTTCTTATGGCATGTTTAGGGGGCAAACCAAAGGCAGAGAAAGGGAGGGATCATGGTGGCTTGGAGAGGAACAAATGTGGGTAAATAGAGGGCTAAAAGGACAAAAGGAGTCGCTCATGTGTAAACAGGTTGCTGGGCAGCATGCTTGTCTGGCCAGCCCTGCACCTGGTCATCACCTGCTGCCCTGCCTTCTTCTTAAGTTCCATTTCTAAATATTTTCTTGGATGAGGGGACTCTGTTCTGTGTGGATGTGATCATATGGAGGTCTAACTGTCAGCTACTAGAGTCAGACAATGGATTATAGTGCCTGTATACCAGCAGCATCATCAACTGGAGAGACTGGAATGAGTAAAAACAAGTGCGAACAACTGCAGTGTGGATCAGGAGTCATATGTGTCTGTGGTGAGAGCAATTGGACCAAGCGAGAGTACAAATATCACGCCAAACTAGGTGGAACAGAGGTTAAGAGGCGTGGGAACAAGGTATGTCTCTGGGAGTGAGGCAATTGGAGAAGATGGCTTCCAAAGGGACCAGGAGGTGTACGCCAACTGAAGGTCAACTGAGAGATTGCATGTGTGTGTGTGTTTCTGCGCGGGAGGCAACCAGGGAGAACAAGGACGCAGGCTGGATGGACAGCATGCCTAAGCTATTGGGTAGTGTGTGCCTAGTTGCTGGAGGGATCCACAGTGTGCATGTTTATCTGCTGCTGTGTGCAAGGAAATCTGTACCAGCAGAGTGGGACTGTGAGGTCTGGGGACTAGCGTGCCCAGGTGTCAGCAACTGGGGAGACCCGAAATCCACAGCCAGCTACTGGATGGACTGCATGTCTAAGCCTAGCTACTGAGAGATCCGTAGTGCATGTGTTTGTGAGCGAGGAGGTCTGTACTAGCCATTGGAGTGGGGTAGCAGGCCTTGGGGGGCTCATATGTCTAAGGTACAACAGCAGGGGAGATCGGGGATCCAGAGATAGACTGAGTACCTAAGCTCAGCTACCAGAGGAATCCACATTATATATATGTATTATTTCCTACTAATGGATCTTCATCGTGATCAGCCAAAGG
This sequence comes from Morus bassanus, assembly GCA_031468815.1. NCBI lineage: Eukaryota > Metazoa > Chordata > Aves > Suliformes > Sulidae > Morus > Morus bassanus. The sequence continues at coordinate 63,915,135 of CM062567.1, read as the reverse complement.
GGAACAAGAAGAGGCCATTGGTGCTGTCTGTGTTTGTGTAAGTGCTGAATGGTTCTGTCTGTACTCATCTGTGTATCTGTCTACGTGTGTATATGTACGTATGTGTTGGAGAAATGTGTTTGTATGTATGTGCCCACTGGGAATACATGTTTCTTAGCTGTATGGTAGGGACTCTTCTTGAGCCTTAACTCAGCTCAAGCTTTATAAGAGGTAGGTTTCCCGTGTCTGCATGGTGAAGGAGAAAACTTGGGAAAAAAATGCAACATGATTTTGGTTTGTGCTCTCATGAGATCACAAGTGCATTTGCCACGCTTTACCACAAAACCTTCCTTGGTAGTGCAGCCATACTCAACCCTAATATGAAGGGGCCTTAAACCATTTATGACATTCTGGGCCATCTCAATAATTGCCTTAAGATACTGAAATAAGAGTTTATAAACTGGTTTTATAATAGCTCATAAACTATTATGGTGCATCTTAAGGCAAGCATAGCTATATGACTATTCTTAAAAGTTAGCTATGCATCTATCTTGCATTTGAAAAATTGAGACCCCACTGTACATTAACTGGATCTTTTTGCTTTTCTCCCTCACCTCTACAGGTAGTTTTAACTCGATTCCAGCACAGCAGCTATCAAGTTATAGTCCACCAAGCTCTGCCGGGTCGCTGGAGTCTGGTTATAAATTCATGAATGAGGATGCACAGCAGTTCATTAGATTTCTGCTGACTCCTGAACCGTCTCTGCGCTCTCAGATGTCGGGTGGGATTGCTCCATATTAGGTTAGTGGCTGCGCCTCCCCGCTGCGCCAACCCTAGGCCTGCTCCCAGGCGAGCAGCAAGCTGCGGGAACGCGACGTTTTGCGGAACACCTACTGCGCGGCACAGCCCGGTCTTCCACAGGCTTTTTATTTACTTGACGTAAACAACCACGGCTTAAAGCACAGCCGAGCAGCAATCGGGACCCGGACCTGCCAGAGCCCGGCAGGGCACGGAGGGCCGCGGGGCCCCTCGGCCTCCGTTTCTCCCTCGGGGAGTGGGGAATAGGATGCTCGAGATGGCGGAAGCTGCCGGACCTGGCCTCGGCTCCCGCGGCAGCCGGGGCGGGGGGCCACCGGCCAGCCCCGCGTCGTCGCCCCCAGCGCCTGGCGAGGGGAGCGGCCCGGGAGCCAGCGCCCCCCCGGCCCGGCACCCACCTGCCCCTGCCCACCTGCCGCCGAGGAGCGGGCGGCGGCGCCGCCAGCCGCAACCAGCCATTTAAGGCAGCAAAGGCAGCAGCTGCCCCCGCGCTAATTCATTACTTCAGGCTCCGCGGGGGGCGGGAGCGGCCGCCCGCCGGACAGCCCGCCGGGCCTATGGGCGCGAGCGGCGGAGGGGCGGGCGGGCGGCGGGGGCGGCGCCTGCCGGAGCCGCCGCGCCGGCTTGACAGGGGCTGCCGACAGCGGCGGAGCGCGGGCGAGCGTCAGGTTGGGCTGGCGGGACCTGCCGCCCCCCGAGAGCCGGCGGTAAGCGGGTGCCTCCTGCGGAGCGGGTGCCTCCTGCGGGGCGGGCCTCTCCCCTCTGGGGGTGGGGTGGCGTCTGTGGGTTCTTGCTCTCTCCCCCCTTTTCGGCGCGTTGGCTGCTTGGTTTCTCTTCGGTTAACGGAGGCGCACGGGGGGGGGGTGGTGCTGGCGGCCCCCGGTGCCACCGGCGGCCCGCCCCCACCGGAGGGGCGCGCGGCGCCCTGCCCTGCCGTTATGTAACGGCCGCGGGGGGCTGCGGGCGCGGCGGCGGCACCGGCAGCTTTCCTCCGCAGGATTAACCCTGTCCCCCCCGCTCTCTCGCGGGAGCCGCGGGGAAGGGAGCGGCGGGGCTCGGTGCGGAGCCGGTCCGCTGTGCCGGCCCGTTGGGAGGGCCCCGGCCGCCGCATCTCCCGCCGCATTCGGGGAGGGAGGGGAGGCGCGGCCGCAACCCGTGCGGGACGGGGAGCGGGGGGCTGCGTCCCGGCCCCCGGCGGCACTGCAGCGTTGGGCCGGCGGACGGGCGATGCTGGCCGCGGGGGCTGGCGAGCCCGGCTCTGCCGGCGGGCGTCTCCTGGAGGAGGCGGGGGGAGAGATCCACCTTGCGCACAGAGCGGACGTTCCGCGTGAGCTCTTACCGAGAGGCGACAACAAAGCCTCAGCCGCTGCAGCTGCTGCTTCGTGTGCTCGTGCGGAGCAGGCGGTCCCCTTCTGTGGAGACTGATGGGTAAAGACGATTTGCCTCTTCTTTTTCTCAAATGGCCAAGCCTTAGCTGAAGGGGCTTTGTCTCCGAGAACCGCTCCTAAATGGCGTCCTCCATGACAACCGGCATCAGGTGTGGTGTGGGAGGCTATTTAGAGACTGCAGCGTAACACCCGCAGGTACAAAGCCAACTACAGTACTCCAGGCTGAAAAAACAGGACGAGACAAAATCCTGTGAATTAATCTCTGATCCCGGCTTGCTAGTTTGAAAACAAATGCGCACACACACCCCACCCACCCTCAAATTACCAGCCATTGCAAGTATTTCTTCGGTCCTGGGCTTTTGCTCTTGCTCAGTGGAATTCTTCCACGGGGAAGTTGGGCGTGTCCTACAAGGTGTTGAACACACGTGAAAAGTGAGCGTCTTTAACGTTGACAGCTTTGAATCTTGCAGTATGTACGGCTGCTGACAAGCAATTTCCCTATTCATGTTTTGCAGGGTCTATGTGAGCAGGTTTAGGGAGGAAAATTCTTTCAGATTTGACAGAGGATTGCATAACTGCTTATGTTTATTTAAAAAGAAGAGAAAAGGTGGGGCAAAAACACCCCCCAGCCTGAAATGATATGAGACTGTTTTCACTGACTTTTATTGAGCCGTCGCATTGTTTTCTCAACTAGTACCATTAAATAGCATGCTTTAGAAGGTTGGCAAGTGTAAGAATGATAATGAAATGTTAAGGTTTGGGGTTTTTCTTTTTTCCTCTAATGTTGTGAAAACCTGGGGGGAAAAACAGAGAGATACCTGTACACTTTCATAGTCTCAGGCTTAAAATGGCATGACTGTTTATTGAATGTATACAATTTATTTATTTTTTAAAATGTCAATGGCCATTTTTTTAATCCTGTAGTGATGAGCTGCCACTTTTTCAAATTATGTTTTTTACAGGCCCTGCCCCAACTCAACCTCACCCTTCCCAAAACCAGAATAAAATGCTGTTTTGCATGCTTTTGCACCTCTCTGGGTCACAGTCATGCCTTTAAATAGTCCATCATTTGTAACTGCTGAAGTGTATGTCCAGTATTAAATCGTAGTACGGTGTAATGCTTAGACAGCATGCCATGCAAGGATCAAATTGCAGATAAAGTTCACATAAGAATCTCCTGCAGTGCTTGCACTTGAGCCTTGTAAATGTAAGAAAGGATCTTTATAAATGGAAATATACATCCAACAAGTTGTTGTTTCTGTGCCCAGTTTAAACTGTAGATTGACTCTGGTGAAAAATAATGTCTTTTTATTTACTTTTTGTAATAGATATATTAATTCCAATTACTTTCTGTGGGCAGCTGTATGATAGAAGTTATTTTTACTTCTGGTACCTTGAACTTAGTTTGGGGCGGGGGGGGGAAGGCTCTTTTAAGGATGCACGCAGGCAGTTATGTCAATTTATGTTAAGATTAGTGTATTCTGATTACAGATGGGGCAATTAACTGTACTTTATGTATCTCAGAATGCTTTAGAGAATAAAACATACAATGTTTAAACTTGATAACTTGCTCTCAGATGATAAGCTAAGATGCAAATTAAAATAATATCAGATATTTTTCTTGCTTTGCATACTTTGATTATGTAAGTCTTCAGTGTGAGAATGTGACTGTATTCACAAGCCTGTATCATTCTATGAAGAAAAACTTATAACAAGAACGGTCTTTCCTGTGGTGTAGTCACTTGATGATGTCATGTCCTTTCTATTTGTACATGCATACTGCTTGCAGCCCTTGCATAAATTAAATGGACTCTTTTCAGCAAGCAACAAACAGGGGCGTTTTCTCCCTCCAAAAACTATTTTTATGCTGCACATAACTGAAATGAAATACAGGTATATAATTTCCACCCCTAGTGTTTCTCTGCCATACTGGCATGACTACTATGGGCATAAGTGCTTTTAGGTGTCTCTGCCAGTTAATTGAAAAGAAATATTTTGCTTACAGTTTGTATTGCCATAGTGTCTGGGAGGTGTGATCAGGGGCCTTAACTAATGTGTTAGGTGCAATATAACCATGGAAAAAAACTTGGGCCTGGCCCCCAAAATATCATGATCCAAAATACAGAACAAGACATTGTAAGTAGTACAAAAAAGGGAATGCAGCTGTTATTAAGAAGGATACATTGGTGCATGTGTGTGCATTGTCCAGCTATGTATTTTCTCTCTCTTGTATGTTAGAGCAAAGGGAATTGTAAAACTTAATGTAAGACTCGCACAGTTCTCTGGGGGAAGTTCTGGTATGAAAGGGCACTCTTGGGATATGTGAATAATGGCTTGGTTTTCGGGGATCTTTAAATGTATTTAACTTGACTAAATGCTGAAAGTTGAAATAATATATATATAAAATATAACCTACATTGACCCAGTATGAAACATTTTATCTTCAGGCTACTTAATTTTTACCATTCTGTAAATTTAAGGTCACTTTTTAAAATTTTGAGATGGAGTTTTCATTTCAAAATCAAAGTGTTATATAGGAAAAACTACATTGCTTTGACTTTCCCCCAACGTTTTCTGTAAGCTGTTTTAGCTCTTCCTCTCGTCTCTCTCATCTGCCCAAACCCACAAAAAATGCGTAGTAACAAATACACCTTCAGCAGAAAGAAATTTCTTAGTGAATGCATCACCCTGCCCATCCCAAATTGCCCACATATAGAAGTACTGTAAGCCTTTCCCATTGCAATGTAGTGTGGTTATTGGAATACTTTGAAATAGTAGTGAAAGTAACTGTACATTGAGAGGATGTTATTGGTAAAATAGCCTGATATAAATATGGTCTTTAAGTACACAGGGCCTGTACCTGTGGTACAGGGCAAGTACGCATAGCGTGTTCACGTTTCAGGACACTTTTTCTAACTGGATGTTTATCTCAAGTGCTGACAGAGTAGAACAGACTGATTTTTGTGCTGGTCATTTTTCTTGGCTCACAGTGGTATGTCCATCAAAACAGATGGGAAGTTTTTCTGTATTGTTAGTTCTTATGTGTAGCGAGTGGGCAATTCAGTTTGCTCCTCCTAACAAGGAATCCTAACAGTGTCAGGACTCTAAGGCAGATGTGGAGAAGCCTAGGTTCTTACTCTTGCCAGTTGTCTTAAGGTTCCCTCTTCTTTTTCTTTTCCTCCTCATCTTTCCCCTGCCTCATAGTGTCCTGAGTGTGTGATATGAACTTACCTTCTCCTGGATAGAAGACCAAGAGCTAGAAACCAAGAGTATACAGACCAAAGATTCAATGCATTATGTGGCAGATGAAAAGAAAAAAAATACAACTGTCTTAATCTTATGATGTTAGTTCTTGCCCAGTTTGGCTAACCTCAAGAATATGCTTGTGTATCAGTGTTTGGCAAAATGAGCACAGAGAAACTAAAAAAAAAAAAAAAAAAAATCAAGGACACAACAGTTTTTGCTTGAATCTCTGAGGGATTCAGTCCTAGTTCAAACAAGTTCTTAAATGCACAGTTGAGGAATGGTGTTCTATTGGATCAGTGCTAAGGAAATTCTTGCAATGGAAATCCAAATGCTAGGAGGTCTTGCTCAGAAAAGCATTCTTTTGTTGTTGATGACTGCCTGTTTTTAAATTAAAAACAAATCTGCATCTGCCTGTCTCATCCAATTTCACTGTTGGAAGGACCAGTACCCAAACAGTTCATCTTACAGGAGCTTATAGATGTGAAAGAACTTATTGATGATTTAGCAAGGGAAGTATTCCCTCCTATTTTGTACTGAGCTGTGGGTAGTTGAAAAAAATCTGTACTTAAAGGTTGGTTTATTTTTTTAGATTCAGACAAAACTGAAGCAGAGACTTTAAGAACGTAAGGGATCTTTAGACAATCTAATGACTCACGTACTAGTTGTTTTCAGTTAGTTATCCAAGACCAATAACATACATTTGATAAAAGTCTGTCTTTCAGAGATCCTTGACTAAGTGTATCTTTTGTATTAAATGAAGTCTGATGTGCAGACGTCAGGTTGTAAAGTATTTGCAGCTATTTTTGGAAGTTACCTTTAGTATTTCCAATGATTGATTGTCTCTCCCTAAAGAAGTCTTATTTCTAATTTGCATTGGCGTAGCCTGAATTTTCAGTTGTTGAGTTTTTTGATATCTTTGACAGTAAAGAGCCATTTAGTATGTGATGCAGTTTCTCGACAAAGGTATTTGGATACCTCACTCAAGTGACTTCAATCACCAGACAAATTACGTTGGTGGAAGTCTTCAAGTCTCTCACGGTAAAACATCTTGTCTCGTGATTTTGTAGCTCTTATACCATCTCCAGTTCTTTGATCAGAGGTGACGCTTTGTGGCTGTTAAATCTTACAGTGCTTTCAAGGCCTGTAAGTCTCTGTTAGCTCAATTTTTCTTTGATCTAATTCTTTCCCTGTCAATAGCATCAACTTGGTTCTCTTGATATTTTACCTATAGGTGGTACACAAAGCCCCCCACCTTACTGCTGTTTGAAGTGATCTCCTTGGTATACAATCTCTGATCTCCTTTCATGGAGTGGATCTTCATTACTCATGGCTTTTGCAGAAATATTTTGAAAGGGTTCTATGGAACTTCAGATTAGTAGTCTGCTCTGGATGGAGTTGGCGGGAGGGGACAATGTATAGTGTATGAAGAAATGAGGCTAAGCAAACTCTACAATTGTAATGTTACAAGTCTGGGAACGTGCACTGAAGTAATCCTAAAGTGATGATAGACCCAGCATGTTATTTGGAGCTGTAAGTTAATTGTATGACTAACTACTGCAAAGAGCAGCTGTTGTCTTCCAGTCTTTTTGGATCTGTGACTCCCAAGTCTTTTTTTTGATACACCATGAAAAAATACCTCACCTAAACAGTTGAGTCTCCTCTTTTGTTGTGCTTTAATCAGTGTCATGTTCACTTTCTTCTGTGAAGGCTGTTCTAGACACTGGCTTGTATCCTTGCCTCTGTGTGGAACTGCAGAATATTTGTGTCCAGATTATTTCTTCATCTACCAACAACAGCAGCTCAGCAGAGCTCAGGATGAATACTTAGTAAGTGCAATCCTCAAATGGGATAGTCCCATAATGGGGAAAAAAACCCAAAAAGGCATGATGAGAGTTCACCAGTACATTAATGTGTGGTGGATGCCTGTGTTTATGCTTTTGCCTTCATGGTTGAAACCTTGTGTAAGTGACATGGTGGTATTACAGTATTTCGTAGAGCTAGTTAAGAGTTATTTAGTTAGGTAAATAGTTTTTGTGTATTTTAAGTGTTGTCAGGTGAACATGTCTCTTAAAAAAGAAAAAAGTTCTAATAGGACTATTGCTGATAAAGGGGGGGGTGTGTCTGTATAGTTGTTTCATTATAAAGAAGTGATATTTTATAAAATTGTTCTTTGGAATGGAGGAATGTAATTTACTAAGAACTAAACTTAGTTTTGTATATAAGTGATATTGTAGCAGTAACTGTCTGGGTGGATAGCAATAGTTTTTAGAAATAGGACAGTAACAGCCATTTGTCAGTGTCATGGTTTAGCCCCAGTCAGCAACCAAGCACCACACAGCCGCTCGCTCACTCCCCCCTGGTGGGATGGGAGAGAGAATCAGAAGAGTAAAAGTGAGAAAACTCATGGGTTGAGATAAAGACAGTTTAACAGGTAAAGCAAAAGCCGCACATGCAAGCAAAGCAAAACAGGGAATTCATTCCCTACTTCCCATCGGCAGGCAGGTGTTCAGCCATCCCGAGGAAAGCAGGCCTCCATCATGCGTAATGGTTACTTGGGAAGACAAACGCCATAACTCCGAACATCCTGCCCTTCCTTCTTCTTCCCCCAGCTTTATATACTGAGCATGACATCATATGGTGTGGGATATCACTTTGGTCAGTTGGGGTCAGCTGTGTCCCCTCCCAGCTTCTTGTGCACCTGGCAGAGCATGGGAAGCTGAAAAAGTCCTTGACTAGTGTAAGCACTACTTAGCAACAACTGGAACATCTCCACATTATCAACACTCTTTTCAGCATAAATCCAAAACGTAGCCCCATACTACCTACTACGAAAAAAAATTAACTCTATCCCAGCTGAAACCAGGACAGTCAGCAATCAAAATAATCTCTGTGCTTGATAATGTGTTTTCAAAGGTTGTTCCTTTAACAGCATATGTAACTTCAAAACAGTATTTCAGACTGTGATGCTAAGGATAAACATTGGAAAACTTGAGTAATGACCTTTTTTGTTACTCTGTGTGTCCTGCTGAAGGTCTTATAGTAGCTGTATGATATAGCCAGCCTTGCCCTTGTCCACAGTGCTAGGTATGCATATATTGTTAAGAGAAATCGAGGTTCAGCCATGCAGTTTCTCATAAAGCCTGTGAAAGGATTTAATTTTCTTTAAATAAAGATGGGTTTAAATGTAGATAGAGTTGTTAGCTTTGCTTGGTCTGCAGTGTTCTCAGCTCTTTTTCCTTCTGTGTTATATTAGGGAAAATGGATGGCTGTCATTTCAGTTGTGGAGAAATATGCCTAGAGCAGAATGCAGAAGAGAAATGCCTTAACGCTGGTTCCTACTGATAGCTGTGAAGTAAGCATAAGGGAAGCTTGAAGAGCATTGTCTGAAGCATTGCATTTTATTAGGAGGATGTTACATTTCTCCAGCTGTTTATCCCTTCACTCAGCTTGAATGTTTATGCAAAAATGAGAGAAGGATTCCATCTGCTGTACTTTGTCTCTGCTGTTTTTATTTGGCATAAAAAATTAGAGATGGAAAATAAATGAGAATTCCCTTTAACTGCAGTTCTGTAACATTTTTAAAACATGGGGAAGATAGATCAAGTACTAAAATGAAACAGATTCAGTCAGACAAATTCAGTTGCCTTGCACAGTTTGATAATGTTATGAATCCAGTTCACTCATAAAAATAGCACCTCTCATGCTCATTGAAAAGTTGCTTTCTTGTTTGGTTGGATTGGCTGGAAGGTCTTAAGAAATTTCAGATGGCAACTATTTGTGGTGCAGTGGATAAGTTTTATCAACAGCATAGAAACAGATTCTGATAAAAATTACACCTTAAGCACTTGCATGCTTACCAACACTTGATAAGCAGGAAGGATTAGCAGGAGAATGGGAGCAAAAACAGGTAACATTTAACATAAAACTGCTAGGTTGTGTGCCTGCGAGCAGAATTCTTTGTAGTATGCCTATTTTCTAAAAGCCAATGACCTTTCAGGTTTAAGACCATCTAAGAAATATCTTTAGGAAGGCTGGTAGTTTGGCTAGGCTGAGGAACTGAGAATGTAAGTGTGGAGAGGTTGAGGCTGATGTATTTATAAGAGAATGGCACAGAAATAGGAAGTTTGTTGCGAGGTTAAAACAGAAGTAAAATTGTTAATGTTAACAACATATGGTTCTTCAAATCTTTATGTAATACCAGACTTATCTCAACTTGCTGGCTGTGTTAACTGCACTGCAAAGGGTCCACCATGTCTCTCCTTCCCCCCTACTCTATTTCTAGTTCTCAATAAAATCAGTAGATTCCAGGCTACTGTTTTCTTCAGCATTCATTCAAATGTCTGATGTGATCACATGCATGAGAGATGCTATCTGACTGAATGTAGAATCCTATTTTTCTTGGCCAACTAAATAGATGTATAGATTCTTTTGCAGATTAATCTGTTATATTTCTCCCCTTTGGAAGGCTGAGGATGCAAGCAAGATCAGTTGGATGAAAGTTGCCCATAAGCTAGGGAATTTTTTGGTCTGAATACCCATTACAAAGAGCAAGAGTGTTGGAAAGCCTGCATACTCATACTTGACTTAAGGAGTAGCAAAAAATCGAATAGAGTGCTTGAAAGATTTTTTTTTTTAACCCATTGGTGACATTTTGCAGATAGTAGAACAGTATCTTTGCTTATAAGTCTATGGTTTGCACTGCGGATTACCTACTTGCCCTTCTCACTTAACAGATCATGGAGACAAAATGTACAACAGAATTGCTGGGTGGCAAGGAGTTGCAGAAAAGCTGTCTGGGGAAACCCTGTTTCGGATTATATCTTGGTGGATATTTAGGGTATGGTTAGGGTACCATCTCCACTCTACCTTGTGGCCAAAGCGCTATGGTGTGACTATTACCAAAGCAGAATCTTGGACTTTGCATAAAACCAACAGCAAAAGGAGTTGCAGAACAGAAGGAAGTCAAGGACAGAATTTGTAGATTTTTTGCTGCTTGGTTGTCTGGGGCATATGGGAGAATGGGTTAAGAACTTAGGGAAGGATCTGGGCTAAGATTGAGAACTTGAGCAGATATTCCATTTTAGGGCTATTTTATCCAAATGACTGGCTTTGGGCTCAAGGTGAGGAATTTGTACTGCAGACTTTGGATTTTAGCTAGAGGATGACCCTGATGCTCAGTGTAAACATAACTTTGGGGTCTTGTGGAGTTGTGCTGCAAGTTGCAATGGAGCTAGGTGTTGCACATGAGAAATAAGGTTGTCACATGCAAAGGCAAGCGTTACAGGAAAGAGTAGATGTTAGTAATACCATTATTGCATTGCAACTGTGCCATTGTGCTATTGAATCTTTTCTCCAAATTCGTCAGTCTCAGCAGCCTTGTGAACAGAAGTCTGCTGGATGCTTCAATGCTTTCTGCCATTAAAAAGTTCAAACTCAAAGTTTTCCTTAGTTCACAGGACTTTTGACCTCCTTTTAGCCAATTCTTGGTTGGTAAATATTCTAAAGAACAAATAGTTTTAAAATAAGCTGCCTTTTCTATTAACTGGGTTGTATTTGAGGCTGTAATAAGTATCTACTGTAGTGTTCTAGTCTTTTGTGCTGTCTAAGACAAATAGACTCTTATTCATTTCCGTGGCAGTTCATGCTGCAGGAGGACTTCCATTAAAAACTGGTTTTGTAATACTTGCTGCAAATGAAAGCAATTCAACATATATTGGGACAGTATATTCCTAGCATGCCAGAGGCAAGCTGGACAAAACAGATGAGAAAGTATATGGTATAGCACAAAAAGCTAGGCATTCACACTTTTGATAGTTTCTTGCTGATTATTTTGGAAAAGCATTTTTTGGTGTGAAGATCATAAACTGGGTTAATACATTTGCAGCTAGTGAGACTATATTTATATTTCCTCCATAGAGTCAGAGAACATTGGTTCTTCAGAGCACTCCATACAATCATGTATGTGCTTTATGTGGACTAATAATTAAAGAAGTTTAGAGTACAGGTACCAGGGTCCTCATTATGTTCTGAACTCTGGCAGCAGAACAAACATGTTTCTTCATCCCTCTGCTTTGGTTTCCCTGTCTGTGATGTGGCAGCAATGCTAGCTTCTGTTACAAATACTAAGTTGTCTGCACTTCCTGAGCAGATTAGCCGTGCATTAATTTTCAGGGACAGGGCAGGGAAGGTACCGCAGTGAATTCTGGCCAGGTAGGATACATGCATACTCTGTAGAGTTGTATAAGCTGCTGAAATTGTTGGCAAAAATACTCTGGGTTTTAGTAAGTCTTCAGGTCTTACTTGTTGGTGCTGAGAGATGGATTACTTATAAGAACAATTCCCCCAAATCAAAATCAAAGTCGGACCAGAATTCCTGCAATAGGTTGACAACTGGAGAGGATGTAGATAAGTGAAAGAGTGTAAACTAATATAAATCTTTTAGTAGAGCTGACAGTTGATCAGTACTGAGGCTTTGGGCTTATTTATACATACCTGGTATTCATGCTGCTATAGAGAATAGGCAACTGGAATTCACAGAAAAAATAGCTGCTTGTCCCCTCATTTTTGGAAGCATCCAGATTAACATGTGACTTTATCTAGGGGAGTTCTCCCAGCTGTGTCTCTGCAGATGAGTGTATTGTAGTCTCTGGCTGAAAGGAAGTTTGATGATATGAGAAAACTTTTTCTAATGGGTTAGGCATGTGCTGAGAACACAGATCTGCACTTTCAGTCTATTTTAGCATGAGTTAGTCATGACCTCAGTCAGTTTGATCCCTAGTTTAATCTGTCTGTATGGATATCTTTGTCTGTATAATGTGCTGTATTATTTACCTATTACAGAGTGAGAGAAGGGACAAAAACTGTTTTTTCATGATACTAAAGGAGTCATACATGACACAGACTATAGCAGTTCATAACACAACACCTAGTTGTCTAAATATTATGTGGATTTCTGGAACTCCAGTTTTTTGGGACAGTTGTTCTTTCACAAAGCCTTCTGAACTCTAGCATCTGCTTATACCTCTTTCTTAATGTCTTATATGGCTGCTTTTGGTGATATGGACCTGCTAGGTTGGAGCCAGCAGTATTTGGAGAGTGTGGGATCAGTGGCTAGTCCCACCTTCCTTCCCTCTGCTGGGTCTGGAAATGTTATCAAACTGTGTGCATATTAGACTTTTTGGATGGTGATGAAAAGCATTTCTTTGGTTAGCTGTAATTGTTATAGTCAGCATCTACACAGCTCATGCTTTTGAACGGTGGCTTAATTTATTTTTTTTCTGAATTTCAGAATTGCTATTTTAGAGTAGTCACTTTGTTTTGTCTTTTCCACCTATCACCCTGCTGTGGCGCCTCCCCAACTTACTGCTAAACTTTACTTCTAGCAGAAGCTAGCAAGCACCTTCTGATCCCTCTGTCCAGGGAAAAAAGGGTAAGAAGACTCAAAACTGCATTTGATCTTGAATTTTTGGCAAACAGGTTATTCTGTATTTCTTTCTGAGAGATCATTTCTTCACGTGGCATGATCTCCTTCTTCATCTCTAATCACTAAAAAAAGTTAAAGAAGCTGACCTCATTAAAAATCTGATTTCATATCCTGTGTTGTGCAATTCTTTACCTTCTAATATAGTATGATAATGAATATATTTCTCTTCAGAGCATGTTTGTAGTGTTAAGAAACTAAATTCTAAGTTGAGGCTAGGTCAGTATTTTCATAAACCAGGTAGCTTCTTCTTAGTAAATTTCATGCTATTACATGAGAGTTTAACAAGTAAACTGTAATTATGGTTCAACAAGAAAAGGAGTATCCATGACAGTTTTTGGCAACCACACCAGAGCCCTAGTTTTAATGTGTCCTTGACCTTCTGCTTTATATGGTAGGATTTCTTTGAAATGAGTCTGCTTTGCATACCAGATTTCACCATTCAAAACTGAAGCCTTTTCTACAGAGTGTGTCCTGTTCCCCCCTGCCCCAGAACTACTCAAAACACCCCAATACAAAGTTCATTTATTGATGTCTCTCTCAAGGCCAAATATGTTCCTTTAAGCATTTTTCCTATACCAAGTTTATAAACTTTTAATTTATTAGCAACTGAAAGTAAGAAAAAATATTTTCAATAGATATAGCTATCATATTTAAGACAGTAGTATGGACAAAAAATAATGTAGTCATTTCAAAAATCACACGATTCAGAAAATCAGAACCCAAGTTTCAAGTGTGGATTTCAGCTCATGATTTGAAATCGCCAGTTGATTTTTTTTAAAACACAATTCTGCTGTGCTGTGCAAAGTTATGGTTATGGGTAACATCGGATTAGGCAAAGTTGACCAGCAAGGCGCTGACACAAGCTAAAGAAAGATTTTGTTCAGGAGATACTTAAAAATGTAGGCATGTGGTTATTTTTTCTAATTTCAGATGAGACAGAGTGGCACAGATATTTTCTTGCTTATAGTTGGTGAACTGTGCAATTGTACCTTTCAAGGATATTCACACTGAGTATAGCTTCTTGACAGAATTGCTAAGAGCAAGAGGGGGCTATCCCCAAAAATCTCTTGGAAGGTTTATTTGGCACAAGATAAAATTGCAAAATGATATGAACTGTGCGTACCTTACTATAGCAGAACTTCACCTTCTTTTGTCCTTGCTTACGAAGACAACTTTGGTTTTTAACTTTCTATGCAGATATGAAAATTCAGACCTAGCTTTTTGCTGATGTGTTCTGTCTTTCCCACCCTCTTTCCTGCCTTCCTTCCTCCGTCCTTCCATCTTTCTGTCTGTTTTTACTCCTTCCTTCCTTCCTTCCGTCTGTGTCTTTCTGCCTGTATTTCCTTCTTTCCTTCCGTCCATCCGCGTGTCTTTCCTTTTGCCTGTCCATGTGTCTTTCCGTCCATCTCTGTCTTTCTGCATGTATTTCCGTCTTTCCTGCCTTTTCCGTCTTTGTCCTCCCTGCCTCCCTTCCTCCTGTCTTTCTCTCTCTTTACCCTGCCTCCCTCCTGTCTGCCTTCTGTCCTGCCCGCCTTCCATCTTTCTGTCTGCCTTTGTCTTTCCGTCCTGCCTGCCCACCTTCCATCTTTCTGTCTGCCTTTGTCTTTCCATCCTGCCTGCCTGCCCAACTTCCATCTTTCTGTCTGCCTTTGTCTTTCTTTCCTGCTATCCTTCTGCGTGCTGTCCTTCTGCCTGCCTCCCTTCCTTCCATCTTTATCTCTCTCTTTCTCCTGCCTCCCTTCCTCCTGTCTGACTTTGTCTTTCCTGCCTCCCTCCTTTCCATCTTTCTGTCTGCCTTTGTCTTTCCTTCTGCCTTCCTGCCTTCTGTCTTTCTGTCTGCCATTCTTTCCTGCCTGCCTCCCTTCCTCCTATCTGCCTTTGTCTTTCCTTTCTCCCTGCCTTCTGCCTTTCATCTACCTTTCTTTCCTTCTGTCTGCCTGCCTTCTGTCTTTCTGTTTGCCTTTGTCTTTCCTTCCTGCCTCCCTTCCTCCTGTCTGCCTTTGCCTTTCCTTCCTACCGTCCTTCTGTCTGCCTGCCGCCCTTCCATCTGCTTGCCTTCCATCTTTCTCTCTTTGCCCTGCCTCCCTTCCTCCTGTCTGCCTTTGTCTTTCCTTCCTCCCTTCCTCCTGTCTGCCTTTGTCTTTACTTCCTGCCCGCTTTCCGTCTGCCTTCTGTCTGCATTTCTTTCCTTCTGCCTTCCTTCCTTCTGTCTTTCCGTCTGCCTTTGTCTTTCTTTCCATCTGCCTTTGTCTTTCCTGCCTGCCAGCCTTCCATCTGCCTGCCTTCCGTCTGCCTGCCTGCCTGCCTTCGGTCTTTCTCCCTGTCTTAGTCCTGCCTCCGCCTTTCCTGCCTGCCTCCCTTTCTCCCTGCCTTCCATCTTTCTGTCTGCCTCTGCCTTTCCTGCCTCCCTTCCTCCTGTCTGCCTTTGTCTTTTCTTCCGCCTGCCTGCCTTCTATCTTTCTGTCTGCCTTTGTCCTTCTGTCCTTCATCTTTCCATCTTTCTCTCTCTTTCTCCTGCCTTCCTTCCTCCTATCTCCCTTTGTCTTTCCTTCCTCCCTTCCTCCTATCTCCCTTTGTCTTTCCTTCCTCCCTTCCTCCTATCTCCCTTTGTCTTTCCTTCCTGCCTGTCGTCTGTTTTTCTGTCTGCCTTTGTCTTTCCGTCCTGCCTGCCTTCCGTCTTTCTCTGTCTTGGTCCTTCCTCCCTGCCTCCCTTCCTCCTGTCTGCCTTGGTCTTTCCTACCTCCCTGCCTTCCGTCTGCCTTCTCTCTGCCTTTGTCTTTCCTGCCTGCCTCCCTTCCTCCTGTCTGCTTTCTTTCCTGCCTCCCTGCCTTCCATCCTTCTCTCTGCCTTTGTCTTTACTTCCTGCCCGCTTTCCATCTGCCTTCCATCTGCCTTTGTCTTTCCCTCCGCCTTCTTTCCTTCCGTATTTCTGTCTGCCTTTTTCTTCCCTGCCTCTCTTCCTCCCTTCCTCCCGTCTTTCTCTGTCTTTATCCTGCATCATTCCTCCTGTCTGCCTGTCTTTCGTGCCTCCCTGCCCCCCGTCTGTCTTTCTGTCTGCCTTTGTCTTTCGTGCCTCCCTGCCTCCTCTCTGCCTTGATCCTGCCTCGATCCTGCCTCCTCTCTGCCTTGATCCTGCCTCGATCCTGCCTCGCTGCCTGCCTCCTGTCTGTGTCTGCCTCGATCCTGCCTCGCTGCCTGCCTCCTGTCTGTGTCTGCCTCGATCCTGCCTCGCTGCCTGCCTCCTGTCTGTGCCTGCCTCGATCCTGCCTCCCTGCCTGCCTCCTGTCTGCGTCTGCCTCGATCCTGCCTCCCTCCTGTCTGCATTTTTCTTTCCTAACCTCCCTGCCTTCCGTCTTTCTGTCTGCCCTTGTCTTCCCTGCCTTTCTCCCTTCCTTCCAACTTTCTCTGCCTTTGTCCTTCCTCCCTGCCTCCCTTCCTCCTGTCTGCCTGTCTTTCCTTCCTGCCTGCCTTCCATCTTTCCATCTTTCTGTCTGCCTTTGTCTTTCCTTCCTGCCTGCCTGCCTTCCATCTGCCTGCCTTCCGTCTTTCTCTCTTTGTCCTGCCTCCCTTTCTCCAGTCTGCTTTTGTCTTTCCTTCCTCCCTGTCTTCTGTCTTTGTCTGCCTTTGTCTTTCCTGCCTCCCTTCCGTCTGCCTGCCTGCCTCTTTCCTGCCTCCCTTCCTCCTTTCCTCCTAGCTGCCTTTGTCCTTCCTCCCTGCCTCCACTCCTCCTGTCTGCCTGTCTTTCCTTCCTACCTGACTGCCTTCCGTTTTTCTTTGTTCTGCTTCCCTTCCTCCTGTCTTTCTTGCCTTTCCTGCCTCCCTGCCTTCCTGCCATCTATCTTTTTGTCTGCCTTTGTCTTTCCTTCTGCCTGCCTGCCTTCTATCTTTCTGTCTGCCTTTGTCCTTCTGTCCTTCCATCCTTCCATCTTTCTCTCTCTCTTTCTCCTGCCTGCCTTCCTCCTATCTCCCTTTGTCTTTCCTTCCTGCCTGTCGTCTGTTTTTCTGTCTGCCTTTGTCTTTCCGTCCTGCCTGCCTTCCGTCTTTCTCTGTCTTGGTCCTTCCTCCCTGCCTCCCTTCCTCCTGTCTGCCTTTGTCTTTCCTATCTCCCTGCCTTCCCTCTGCCTTTGTCTTTCCTTCCATCTGCCTGCCTTCCATCTTTCTGTCTTTGTCCTGCCTGCCTTCCTCCTGTCTGCCTTTGTCTTTCCTTCCTGCCGGCCTTCCGTTTGCCTTCTGTCTGCCTGTCTTTCTTTTCTCCCTGCCTGCCTGCCTCCCAGCCTGCCTTCCATCTGCCTTTGTCTTTCCTGCCTGTCCTTCCGTCTGCCTTTCTGTCTTTCCTGCCTGTCCTCCCTTCCTTTCCTCCATTCCTTTCCTCCCTTCCTTTGCCATTTAGTGTTAGCTTGGAAAATTTCTGGTTCTAGTTTCCAGCTCCAGTGGATTTGCAATGGTGCAAGCTTGGAAGAGACTTCTGCTTTTGGAAGTCAAGCTTCCTTGAAGACAGAGGTAGATCATAGATCTTCATGATCTGATTTTTAACATAATTCTCTTTTGCATAGGTTGTGTCAGAAGTGTTTTTGTTTTCTTCTTATGTTCTCTCACCACTGTTTTGGTAGCAAAAGAATATGTGTAGCCTGATGAATCAGACAGTTTAGACCGATCTAGATGCTATTTCGGTAAAAATGTATGCATCTGTAATACTTGTAGTAGCTTACAATTTAGTTACTGTGGGTGCTTATTGTTTTGGAGTTTCAGTGTTGGGAGACTTTCAGAAAAGTTTATTGAGGTAAAATTGCAGCTCTTTGGAGAGCAGGCAAGGTGCAAAGGAAATAGAAATGGGAATTGGTTACATTTTTAACTTTTAATGAACTTTAAATTTTCAAACTCTTTTTTTCTCCCTCTGTGCTTTTCTTTTTATTTCATAGGTGCACATATAATTCTTAGGCTACAGTTAGTAAATTTCTGTCCTATTAATTTTAATTTAGCATTTTGGTTTGTTGGCCAAAACTTGTGCTGACAGTGTAAACAAAACAGAAGGATCTCCAGGCTTAAGATATAACAAGGTTTTTAAGCATTTACTTGAATGTTTTCAAAATAGACAGTAGGGCTTTGGCCATGCTGCATTAGCTCAAGTGTAAAGGACAAAGGTCCTTTAGTATATTTTTTTTATTAAAAGGTTGTTTCTAATCGTGAAGCTTAACAGTAACTGCTGCATAGCAGGTGGCTATGGTTAGTACTGTTGCAGCATGCAGGAAAGGGTATGCCTTGCTTGTTCAAGTGACAGAGTTTAAGCAATATTGGAAGAGGTAGAACTGTAGAATTGTTTCCATTGCTGAGGAGTTTGTTTTGGAGTACAATATGTAAGCCAAAAGAACTGTCTGTCTGATGTAGAAATAAAACCTTAACTGGAATACATACCAATCTTTGCATATGTTAGTCACATACCATGTACAGCTGTGACTTTAGAAGAATGGATGAGGTAAGTATGGTGGGCTCTCCAGGCCTTATCCAGTATTTGCCAAACTTCTGATACCTGAAGCACCTCTTTATGGGTTAAAATTTGTAGCAGCTTTGTAGCAGCACCACAGACATGAGTCTGGGCAACAGTCTACATGTAGCTGTTGGGTCAGGCACATGGTGCACCCTATCCTGAGGCTTTTCAGTGCCTCTTACTTCTGCTGAACTAAGAGTGGATGGGCAGAAGGCAAAGGCTTCTATGGCATGCTTCTGGCATGTTAGGGGTTTTTTCTTTATGAAGACACCTGAAAATAACTTCAGTGTTCTGTTGCTCAGTTTAAGGTTTCTTTTAAAAGGCAAACCTATGCTACGTGAACATAGGGTAATCTGAAAGTTGTTCTCTGCAGTAATGACATCCCTTTCTCAGTGCTCCTGCACCATGGATGTGTTAATTCCAAATGAATTCCACAGCTACAGTTCTTTGGGCATAAACTTGAGACATGAATGGTTTTGTTAACACGGGAGACTTGACTAAACATTTCTGAGGCTTCCTTACTTGTTAGTCCTTACACTATGTAACATGGGTATTATTACATTAATATTTTTGCTGTACGTTCAAAATATTCAATTCTTCAGTAAAAATAATTAAAAAGCCACAGCCTAAAAAATAAAGGGCTGTTTATTTTTCCTTCAGAAATAAAATTAGGTAGTAATGCCTACAATGTAAAGGGCATACTTTTATTCAAATAAGTAGAGTGACTGTGGTGATTGTCATTTAAAAAAAAAAGAAAAAAAAAAAGAAACAAACACTAAGTGTTGTATTGTTGGCTGATGTAATGATGGTGAAATTAGGTTTGTGTCCTATTTTGGAATGTTCTTTCCCTGACTTTTTTTTTTAGTATGCTAGAATTTTTTTCTAGATGGGCAGTGTTACATAGTTCTATGTATAGACTGTTGTTTGATGGTGGAGGACACTGAGTTCTTGCTAATTTTATAGACCACTTATTCTTCTTACCTTGTGACATGGACTGTAGCCTGTAGCTTAACAGAAAGTAAACTAGTGCAAATTAATGTAATGAGTTTACCCTTCTCTTCTTTGTAGCACAATGGCTGACAATAAAGCGAAGTCGACCAAACCTGTGAATAAGACTCCTCCAAAGTCTCCTTCAGATCCAGCAAAGGACCGAGCAGCAAAACGATTATCCTATGATTCAAACAGCTCCCATGAGGGAGCTATGGCAGGAGAAATAAGTGCTCTGGAAGAGGCCTTTAGAAAATTTGCCATCCATGGTGATACAAGAGCCACAGGAAAAGAAATGCATGGGAAGAACTGGTCAAAGCTATGTAAGGACTGTCATGTGATAGATGGGAAGAACGTGACAATCACAGATGTTGACATTGTCTTCAGTAAAATCAAGTAAGTTCCTTTCTGCCGTCATTTCCTTGTCTCCCCAATGTGCTTTGTAGATATCATCTAAATTTATCTTCTGTTGCTCACAGATGTTGTGAGGGACTGTACATCTTTGTCACAATCGATCTCTTTCTTGTTCCTTTATGAAACTGTATTGCTTTGAAGATACAGCTTTCTGCTTCTGTCCTGCTATCTTAAACTGACTTCAGTGTCACAGGTGTTATGTTGTAGAAAGAGGTATGATGTGATCAGGACAAATGCAGGCTATTCCAAGAAACGTGGTTTTTGACTGCAGTGAATGCTGTGAATGTTTTCTGAAGGATATCTGAATGAAGTCAGGATGTAGCTTTACATCTTGCCAAAACTCGGCCTCAGAGGACTGCAGCTAAGGTGGGATATGTACTAAAAGCCATTATTCTAACAACAGTCATGGTGTTCAGCACAACAGCTACTCAAATTTAAAGTGTAGGGCCACACCAAACTGACAGTGAATTTGTGATGCAGACCCATGGCTGTGATTAATTGGTGAGGATTATCTCAGTGGTCCTAGCTTATTCTTGTGAGCAGACTGGAACTTTAGTTAAACTTTCTCCCCAGATTGAAAACCTAGGCAGGCTTGATCCAGAATGTTGTCAAATCCGAGGGAAGACATTCAGCTGTTCTGGCATATTCTGTATGAAGCCCCAAATAATTTTTTTGTTCTTGCTTTATGTGTAGAATTGGACCATTTTCACCTTCCCCTTCCCCTGGTATCTGATCTGATAGTATTGTCTTTTCTGCTTTTTATTATTGTGGTAACTGTTTAAATTGTCTCACACCTCATTCTCTTGAGGGACATGTTTTAAGGAAGGTCTCTTAACTGTACTTGTAGCTTGTAGGAACATTCATTTGGCTTCTGCTCTCAACTACTGTGGTATAATGCTGGGGAGGACATGCAAACTGAGTTGCTTACAAGGGTAGTTGGGAAAACTTGCCACAAGCACTGACCATTTAGAGTGCATCAAAGCATAGAAAGGTAGGAAGAAAAGGCCCTTGATCTTGAGAGGTTGTCCAGTGTAACATGCACAGTTAGAATTACATTATTCATTTGATTTCTTTCTTTCTTTGTTTCTTTTCTCCTTAGGGATCTTATGTAGGCAATTGAAAACACTATATATGCACAATCAACCCTGTTGTTCTTGTATCAGTCCACTTTCTTTTTGAGTGCCTACTTGTATTTTTTTGAAGTTGTGTTGCCAGAGTAAGTGTACTATCAGTATATTATCAGTGAACCAGCTTATTTGAAATGGATGTTTAGGCTGTAAGTTTGTTTCTTTCTTGATCTATGATAGGCAATGCTGGCATTTATTTTCAAATTTTCTTTGGCTTTCCTCGACTTAAAAATTTCTCTGTATCTATCATCACAGGAAATAATAAATCTTAGTGCTACTTTATCATGTTAATATCTGGTCAAGTTAGTGATAAGGTAACCCCATGATATGGCATAAACAATTGTGCAACGTTAACAGATATAAAGGAGTGTCAGTTTTGGTACCTGCTGGGGTAGAAGGAATCCAGTCCTGGTCTGCAGGAATGAGTTGTGAGGTGGCGGGCACCTGAGGCTCAAGTGGTATGTCAGCATATCCCCTTGCGGTTGTTCAGCAGTCTCAGCTCAGCTTGGGGGTTCTTGTCTCTGCCTCTGTGGGGAGGTGCCTGTTCAGCAGTTTCTCAGACCTTTCTCCTGTGACTGCTGCGAAGTGTGATTTCTCTTGGAAGAAGCACACCATCTTTTCCTCTCTCTATCTAGTATTTAATATATTGTTTAGAAGATAATTGCATCAAATGCAAAAGCATTTTTGTCTTTAATTACTTGCTCATTCATGACCTGTACATGTACATATAACATGTATTTTATGTATTCTTCTTTTAAAATTATTTTATTTTTAAATTAATATTGCTTAAATGGCAGATGGGGAAACTTACAATAGCTGAGATTTGCTATCCTTATTAGGAAGGTCTGTTTTTTTCATGTGCATGCTGTCAGTAGGTATACTTCCACATTTTCTAAAGTGTTGTTTGGGTTTTTTTTTTTCATTTTTATTCTTGAGAGCATATGTCAGAAATTCTTTCTAGTCTAGATCACATTTATTTCACATATAGTATTTTAAGTTTTAACAAGGGAAGATTTAATGGCTGTAGTTACTCAAGTGTTAGTAATACGCTGTAACTTAGGCTTATGCTTAGGCTGAGAATACAGGGTTTCTCGAGTTTGTTCAGCCGACTGGTTTTCCTTGCTTTCTCTTGTCCTTCACACTTAACCCTAAGCTAAAGGATAATGATAGATTTGGTGATGCATCAAAACAGGCATACTCACAAAATAAACTCTTACTCAGTTCCATTTTACAAGCAACTTTTTCCCAGCAGAGCACTAAGGTTTTTTGACAACCTGAGTTTTTCCCTATCTGTGCTGCATGAAAAACATTAAACACTATAAAAGAATCTCCAGCTCTCCAGAAGGCGCAGAGTACTGCTTCTATGCCTCAATAAGAGTTACGCTTATGGGTATCAGAAGGCTCTGTACTTCACTGTTTTGTTTTTAGGTTCTTCAGCTAGACTGCGTCTCACAAGATGGACATTGGCCTGGGATTCTTATGGTCAGCCACAGTGGTTCAGTGAGATGGGGCTGGTAGATCTTGGCAGTCGTAGTCTGGACAGGGAACACACCCAAAGATAAGAAGAGATGTTTGTCATGCCCAACTGAAATTGCCATCTAGCTTTGTGGTAGAACTTCCAAACAGATTTTCTGTTGGGTCTGTTACTGGGAAGCCACCATGTTTAGCAGGGTTTGTTTTCTAGCCAGCTATACTAGTTTATGACAGTGACACATGTTGTTCAAACACTAGAAAATAATTAATCTAGTAGAATTGTTCTTTGGATTTATGAATTACTATGTCTATGTATAAAGCCCATGTTTGTCATCTTGCTAACCTTCCCAGGTTTCATTTATTGTTCTGCTACAGATACTGGCAAAATAGGTAGGAACTATGTGTTGCTGATAGTCAGGGTGAACAGGGAAATTAGTAACAGATATGTTTACCTAAGAGCTACTGAAAGATAGTGTTTTATTTTCTGATTGGTAACTTTCTCTGCTGCAGGAGAGATTTTATCAGTTCAAGTCTGAGAAGTAATGAACATTTTTGTAGACTCAACACCTCCCTTCCCATCTCCACCAAACCAGGTGAACAAAACTTCTGGAAGTTTTGAGTAGTCTGTGATACTTCTTCAAAGCTGGGACTATGTGTCTGTCTTTCAGAGATTAGTTCATTTAAGTTTAAGTTTATGTTGTTATGAAGATTGAGGAAATTCTGATGAACCTTTCGTTACAAATAAGAAAAGTGTAGAATGATGTCTTCCTTCTGCATGAGGATGTCAGGTCAGACTGAAGTGTAATTTGTCTATTTATCTTGCATAAAAGGTCCACTGAAGGCCTTCATGTAAGCACAACATTTGTATGTACTTTAGGATAAGAAGAATGAATGGTTTAATGCAAAGAATGCCAAGTAGTAGACATGAAAGGAGAACTGCTAGAATTGCATTGTTTGCTAAGAAAAGATGTAAATTGTGTGATCTCTGCATCGTCCCCCCCTCCCCCAATATTTTTGTTTAACAGTAATTTGTAGGTTCTTAAGGGTCTCACAAATCCTTCCAATATAAGTAGTTTTGTGTTAAAAATTGATCTAATAGATATCTTTCTGCCTTTTTTTTTTTGCTTTTCTATTGTAAAAGCTTTCTATTGTCAGCTCAGAAAATATAAGAAATTAAGCAGCAATGAATTTTGCAATGGAATTACTTGAAATGAAAAGCCAAAGCCCACTTGCGAGAGTAGCCACGTGTATGAATATTTTTAAGTTGCATTCCTAGAGATCAGAGGAAAGCCACCTACATTTATGCCAAAAATTTGGATTGCATTAATACAGTTGGGATAGACTGCCATTTCTATAATAAGCAGAAAAGGATTTTTTTTTTAAGGTTATAAAAAACATACAGTAAAGACATCTCATTTGATATCATTATCTTTCTATGCATGTTGAACCTGGAAAAGCAAAAACTTGTGAAGAGTGAATTACAAAATTTTATAATATCTTATGAGATGAAATCTGTTAAAAATGCGGCAACCCCAACAAAAGTGTAGATAACTGTAAATGCAATTATGTAGTAAGCTTTCCTTACTGTACTTTATAGTTTCACAGTCAAAACTTGAGATGTTGGACTCTTTTCTTCATATGTTCATTGGACTGCATACAACAGTAACACTATGGTTGCAGGGTAAATTTTCATTTCAAAGCTAGCTCCTTGCTTAAAGTTACGTAAAAATCTCTTTTGCTAATTGGTATCAGGATAGCCTTTTCTCTTTAAATGGCAAAATGAAGCAACCGCTTCTCTGAAAAACCTGCTCATATCATTGTTTAAAAAAAAAAGCCTGAAAATACTTTGTAGGAAGTAATTTTTTAACTGGTTCCTAAATTCACTGCCATACGTGAAGATAAGGATAAGTTACAATCATATTCTATGAGAAGGAAAGTTTTCATAAATTACTGTATGTGAAACTTTCATGACAAGACCAAAAATAGTATTTCACCATTTTTGTAATGATAACTTCAATTTCCCTGTACTTCAGGCTTCTGCTAAAATGTAAGGTTTTAGTATAAATACCTTAGTAATATTAGATCAATCCAAGCATTCATTTTTCACATACTATCTGAACCATATATAGACATCTTTCTTTTATATTTTGCAAATTAAGAGTGATAACGCAATGTGGATCCACTGAATTTAGAGACATACGACTTGCAGACATGCAGTAGCATTTGAAAATGGATTGTTTTTATGAGAATGGGAATTCCACAGGTATCTTTTTAGTAGCTGAAACAATTGCCTTCCTTCTTGGAAATTTTCCTCATTAACTGACTGTTTCTTTTATGTTACTCTTCCAGAGTTGCAAAAGTTTGTAGGCTGTGTGTCTTGTATTGTGCTTGCAGAGTGCAAATATGGGTTTAGTGAATCTTCTTGCCTTGGAGAAAGCAAGCTCATTGGTGACACAGGAGAAGGGCACAGAAGTGTTCTGCATTTGGTATGAAAAGCAACATGTGGCTGCATTCTTATTCTTAATCCAGCAAGATAGTGAGACACAACAGTCTAAGAACTTCAGGGTTTTTGTATTAAGGAAAGCAGAATACCCAAGAAGAATAGATGTTACTGATCTCTGACCAGCGTTCTGGCATGTTGCCTTAGGAACTTAAATTTCTTTGTTTATTGGGGTCAACAACTGCTCTGGGAAATTTGATATGTTAGCTATGCCATACACATACTCCACTTGTTGTATGTAGTTAATATGGTAATAGTAATAGCCCTGATATAAATACCTCTGCTCTTATTTTAGGAATGTTACCACTCAGCACTGCAAGAATATGGTTTAAGCACTGCCATAAAACTGCTAATTATATGACATTATTAGATAGAAAAATAAAAATATTTCTGTTTACACTGGCATGTTACTATGGTTGCAGGCAGGCCTGGGTGACGTCATGCCTTGGATCCATTGTGAGCATTTATTTAGGTAGTTGTCTCCATGGAAACATTTGTTTGTTTTGATGTTACTATGTGTTAAATTTTAAACAAATTTTTGTGGTTCTATACTGGATTGTTATTGAAGATTAGTTAATCTACAGAAGCTTTGTAAATATACCTTACTCCCCACCCTCTAAAATATTTTTGGTAAAAGATCAAGTGAAACCATACTTGTCCTCTTAGATTCCATTAATAGTTTCTTATGTTGCTTTGACATGTTTTCTTGTTGCTGAGGAAGCCATGTGTTCTAAAGGCCAGAAAACTCTCCTCCATCCTTTTGAGAAAGGAAGGTTTTGTTCCCATGGTGAATCTTCACAACACACTTTATTGTGCCCTGACTTGAGCAGTCCCACCCATACTCTATCCTTAGTACATCTTGCACAGTCAGCTGTTCAGCCTAGTTCCCACAGTCTGGATCAGCCAGGTCCCTACAGGAGTGCTTCCACCTGGGACCAGCTGGGTCTTAATTCAGCAGTAGTTCACCACTGCTGCAAGACTGTGGAAGAATTAAAATGGATATTGTTTGCTCTAAGCAGCTGGCAAGATAACTCTTGGCAAGAACGAGTACATGCTTTTCCCATTTGTCAACTATAATGTAATTGTTGTCTTTTCTTTGTATTGAACAATTATACTTCTTGCTTTTTAATATATTTAAAAGGAGTAGTACTCTGACACCTGTACTCATTCAAAACAAATATCTCTCCAAGAGTTTTCTCTGAAGTAATTTGTATTTAACAGAAATTTTACTGAAGCCTCTCTTAAATTTTTTAAATATGTAAATAGGTATGAAGTGGTCTTTATATATAAAGGAAGCGCATACTAGTTGTAAGTTGTGTTTTACTGCCCTACTGGAGAGATTCTTTTAACAGTGGCATAGAGTCTGATTTGTGTAATCGTACTTTATGCATTAAGTAGGCATAACAGTTAACTCGTCTATTTTAATATGTCTGCATCAGGAAGTAAGTTTTAAGTGGATATAGAATGGTAAGCAGAGCATAAGATGTGCTAATAAATCTCTCCCAGGCAAATTGTGAAGTAGTGCAGTTACAGATAGAAATGTAGGTAACTTACAACAGGAAGTGTTCTTTACCACATCATCTATACTTTAATTGAAATTAAGATCCAATTTCCTTCCTTGTCCAAGAAGCCAAATATAGTGTTGCCTTTTGCACTTTATCCTTGAAAGGCTTTTTATTTAAAAAAACAAAGCAACTCTTCTCCTCTTTCTGCCAAGAAGCATAAAATCTAAAAGTAAAACAGTGATCACTTACAAGAAGAAAGATGGATTTAGATTCACTTGCTGTTTTTCAGGCTTGTTTCGTGCATGTAAAACGGGTAAGTTCTGTACCCCTAATGATATATGCTGACTAAGATTTTAAAAACACCTTTTTGTGTGAGTAGACATCACATGAAAACCTATAGGTACAGTGGTGGGTGATTAATTTCCCAGCTAATACAGAATGCATGGTATCATACACAGTACTATCGAGCAGCTTGCTCAGTATTTGCTACACTTCATGGCATGTGCCGCTTGTGGACTACAAGGACTTCTACTCGTTTAGAGTAGAAGTAGGGGTCTGGTATGAGATCTTGTCTTGTGGGTTTTTAGAGGGTTTTTTGCATTTTTTGTTGGGTGGGGTGTTTTGTGTTTTTTTTTTTTTTTTTTTTTTTTTTTTTTGGCAAGGCAGCCTAATTTTATCATATTCTACCAACATTTAAAATTGCCTGTTTTTCATTTATAAAAGCAGCTATGTGAAATCTGTTAGTTACAAAAGTACCTCATTTTACTGATTAAGAAGCACATATTTTCTAGACTGTTAAACACCAATGTAGTCTTTGTCTCTTGTTTTCCATTGATTGAAGTACAAGATGACTAAGGTATAAAGCATGAGGCAACCTTGGCTGCAGCAACCAGGTGACTGTAAAATTTAAGACCCTGAGAGGAATGAGCTAGATGAACACCAGAATTACAAACCTGGACTTCAGAAGGGCAGATCTTGGCCTGTTCAGTTTCCCACAGGAAACTGCCCTGGAGGGCAGAGGGGCCCAGGATAGCGGGTTCATCTTCAAGACAGCTTCCTCAGAGCACAGGAACGGTCCATTCCCATGTGCAGGAAGTTGAGCAAGCATGGCAACAGGCCAGCATGGGTGAACGTGGTGCTTCTGACTGAGCTCAGAGATGAAAAAGAAGTACAAAGGAGGTGGAATATAGCCCATGCGTGAAGGAGCAGCATGAGGAAAGGCAAAGGTCAGCTGGAATTGAGAGTAGCGAGGGAGGTGAAGGACAACATGAGAGGTTTCTGTAAGTACACTGGTTGCAAAAGTGTGGGCCGATTGCACGGCGTGGCAGGGGACCTAGTGACAAGGGACATGGAAAAGGCAGAGATACTCCATGCCTGTTTGTTTTTTTTTTTTTTTTTTTTTGCCTCCCTTTTCAACCGGTAGGACTTGCCCTCGGGGTTCCCAGGTTGCTGAGCCTGCTGGCAGAGTCTGTGGGCATGAAGCAGCACCCACAGTAAAGGAAGACAGAGTTCAGAATCACTTGAGCCAGTTAGACGTACACGAGTCCATGGGACCAGGTAGGAGGCATCCAAGGGTGCTGAAGTTGCTGGGCAACGTCATTGCAGAGCTGCTCCCTATCATCTTCAAAAGGCCATGGCAGCTGGGGGAGGTTCCCAGTGACTGGCAAAAGGCAAACATCACACACAGCCTCGAGAAGGGTAAGAAGGAGGATCCAGGTAACTACAGGGCAGTCAGCATAACCTCAGTCCCTGGGGAGGTTGTGCCACAAATCCTGTTGGAAGCCCTTTCTCAAAACACAAAGGACAAGGAGGTGATTTGAAGCAGCCAGTGTGGATTTGCCAAGGGGAAGCCGTGCCTGATTGACATCATTGCTTTCTATGGTGAAACGACTGGCACTGTGGGCCAATGGGTGAAGCATACCTTGATTATGGCAAGGCCTTGGCCCCAGTCGCATCGTCACCAAATTGGAGAGGTTTGGGCCGACAGTCTAGGCGGCAGCTCTGGAGGTCTCGATGGACAACTGTTTGAACGTGAGTGGGCAGCAGTCCTTGCAGTGAGTGAGTCATGGCAGCAAGAAGGGGTAGCTGCATCCTGGGCTGCATGAGTGAACATGTAGCCCGCAGGTCTGGGGAAGTGATCCTTCCCTTCTGTTTGGCACTAGTGAGACTGTGTCTGGAGTGCTGTGCCCTGTGCAAGAGAGAGCTGGTTACACTGGACCAAGCCCAATGTAGGGCCACCAAGACGGTCAGTGGGCTGGTTATGGTATATGATGACTGGCAGGAAAATGTATGTTTTTTTATGTTCCTGTATAGACGATAGCAATGAACTTGCTGTTCTGAAGTTAGAGCAGAAATTTTATAGGAATAAAACACGTGTATATGTATGTACGTTGTTTGACTTCTAAAATAAGGACATGAGCTAGAAATCATCCATCTCATAAAGAAGATTAATATACCGTAGCTGTTGTAGTTAAGCTACATTTATCTTGCCTATGCGTATAAAGCTACTAAAAGAATTCAGACGTGGTCCACTTAAGATGTGATGCTGGTAAATGGAAGCATGCTGCGTTTGGTGCAGTTTTTCATCTTCCTTCAATTTTTTTTATCTTTTTTTTTTTTAAACGCAATGAGTTGACTTGGGAGAGCCCAGTTCTTGTGTTCTTCCCATTCTCTAGAAGTTTAAGAGGACTATTTTACAACTGAATCGGAACAAATCTCATTAAAGACTGGTTGTAACATTAAGTTGAAGAAGGACTCGCCAACAGCCCAGCTTAAAAAAAGCCGTGAGTCTGTACTGTCTTCCCTATTCTGTTTGGTCTTCACCACCAATAGGAATGTAAAACTCTTCCTCAGAGAAGTGTTGGCATATTGTTTTCAACTTTGTGGAGGGCCGTGTTAATCAGGCTACTAGATCGCATGATTTGTAGTTGCTTGGAGTCTTGAAATGCTTGGGAGCTGGAGTCTGGGGCTAATATTACAGAGGAGGAAAAGAAAGGGTCACTTGTAAATGCTAAGCGTGCAACAACCTGCTCTGCCCCTTAAGGCTGGGCACTACATGGTCTTCTCTTGATGAAGTTAGATCTGGGCCAGGCAGGTTTAACTGATTAATTTGAAATTGTTCCTGGAAGTGATGTCACATACAAGGCACCTTCTTAACGTATTTTGGCCTAGCTCTAGCCGGACTACTAGTGGGTGAGAAGTTTAGGTGCTATACCTAGAGTTAGGACTTGCAGTGTTAAAGCACCCAAGTAGTGTTGCTGGAAACCACCCCTTTGAAAGTCATTGCCCTGATTAATTAAAATGGTGTTACTTAGTACTTTCTGGCTTTATTGAGGTGGAGTTGCTTATCGTTTTCTCTTGTGTGTGCACGTGTATGCCTGTGTGCACAACTAAGTGAAGAAACATGAAGGGAATCCAGATTTTTCTTTGAAGCTTGATCTCTGTTCCTGACTCTCTGCAGGTTGTTTTTAATGCATATGCATGTATTCCCTTGAATTTAACATCGTTTTCGTATGGAGTCCTGGTATAATCCCCAAAAAAGGAAAAACTTTCCCTTTGAGGCTTTTTTCCCCCATTTCGTAGTCAGTTTTAGGTTCTCATTCTTTACAAAGGTTTGGATGTTACCAGCAAATAAATAATTTTTGAAACCTTGCTAAGATTACTAGCGTTGGTGCTGGTTCTGAAGCTCACAGAACGTGTTAATTATGTAAACAAATCTCTATGACAACCTTTTCTGGGAGGAAGTGCTATTTGATAATAAGTTTTATGGTTGAAGGAGCAAATACAGAAAGCCATTCAGTTTCAGTGAGGAATTGAGGAAGGATGATTAGAGTTGACAGAGTGTAGCCAGGAAGACCATGGCTAACATGTATACCCTTCTGGTAAGGAGTAATACTAGCGCCTCACCTACTGCCCGTCACTAGCATTTTCAGCAGTGCAAGCACTCCCAGCACACTGCTGCTTTTCTACACTGAAGTACTGAGTTACTGGTTATTTTGAAGAGCAGCATTGCATCCTGAATAGCCAGCACCAATTTTTGCAGCTCTCCCATCAGAGGGTTAATGTTCTTGATTTAATTTAGCATGTGAGTTGAGAAAAGATGATCGTTTAAAAAAAAAAAAAAAAAAAGACAAGAAAAAAGTTGGGGGGGATGTTTGCCTCCAATATTTTGTTTGAGCCACTGGTTACTAAAAAGACACAATACCTAAGGCAGGAAGGGAATGTTTCTGTAGCATGTGGACATTTGTAATTCAGGCACAAAAGCCCAGAAAACCCTACTGCAGTGTTTTGCATCAAGCCAGTAAGTTTCTGCTTAAGCTGTGGAACAGCTTTAAATCAAACCTGAATCCTTGTCAGTGATGGCAGCAGTGGAAAATATCTTCAAGCTAGTTGTTTCAGTGGCGACAGGAGTTCATTGTAAAAACCATTGCACTTCATGTCTGTTTTGAATGTATGCTATTCCTGAAGTCCAGTAGCTTTTCTTGCTGCGTTTACTTCCCAGTAATTGGTTCTGGAGATCCTTTTTGGGAATGGTGCCATGTTCTGTGCAAAGCCGCAGAGCGCGCAGCTAACGAGAGCTTGCCGCGGACTGTGCTAGCTGCAGAAATGGAAGCAATGCAGCTACAACTGCGTGGTGCTGCACTGATCTGGTTGTCCAGCTTGTTGCATTGTGCCAGGTGAATGCTCCAGCTTTCTTGGCATCAGCTTGGTGTGTTAAACTGCCTGCTTCGTAAAAAGGATGGTAATGAGTGCTGTCAGAAAATGAAGCACACGACCTTAGCAGCACTGAATTGTCTTCCGGGTTCTTTGCCTCAGCTTTATTATGAAAGCGTGGGGAATCTTTTAGTCTGACACTATTAACCTATTTTCATGATTGTGGCACAAGCTCTGTAGGATGCTTAGAAAAGCAAAAAGCTTTCTGGAGTGCTCTTTTAGCAGACATAAATGTACAAGACTTTAAAGAAAAGGATAAGCCACCATTATCTGGTGGGAAGGAGTTAGTGTTGTAGACCTGTTCGTCTCTCTGTCCCTGCTGATACAGCAGAGCGTTGTACCACTTAGTGCCATTTGTGATCATGGGCACCAGCAGCTGCAGAACAGTGGTGATCTTTGGCACCAGGCTGTGACTCTCATGACACAGGACAGCACTTGCTTCATTGCCCAGATGTCTTGGGTCTTTATGCTATGCCCTTTATTTGCAAATATTGTTTAAAAAAAGTAAGTAAGCTAATGAGAGGAGTAGTTGTTGTGCTGCCAGTGGCTGTATTTTTTTATGCTATGTGAAAGATGCAACTGATAGCTTTTATATTATTATAAAAGTGTGTACAAGTTGTTTTTCTTTCAGCTAACAACAGATACACAGTGATACTGTAACATGATAGTGGTTCATTACAACACAACTGAAATGCAAGATAGGTCTGTGCTTATTTTTTGGAATCTAACTCTGTTATACAAGATCTCCAGATATACTCATTATAATTCCCAGTGCAGTACCAATTCACCATGGGTTTATCTGCTTCATGATATTTGAGGTGTTTGTTACTCAGTGTGGTGTGGTGTTTGTTAAGGTTCTGTGTGGAACTGACAGTGCTGAGAATGGAGAGTTTCTATGACCCAGAGCAGTGTGGGAGTAATACAAGAGGCTACTGATGAGAGGATCATAGAGGAGAGAGGGTAGGCAGCTCTTACTCATCATCATGTGCAGTCTGTATTTCACAAAAAGGTGTTGTGTGTTGACTTCTGTAAGAATGAGGCTCTGTGGTATAGGATAGATGAAAAATGGTGACTGCACTGTTTACCATCCTGTCCAGTCACTTCCCTGTGTATAGCAGCTAATTCTGCTGCATGCCAAGGTAGTTTGTGGCGCTAGAACATGATGAACCCTATTTTGATACTCCTTATGTGTCTCAATTTGAAACACGTAGTAACCTTTCTTGCAAATTTAAGCTATTTACCTTTTCTTCCTGTAATGGATGCTGTATGGAAACAGATGCCTGAGGCACTTGTAATCCAAGAGGAGATCAATGTGCTCTTGTGGGTAAAATAGCATGTGTCATACTGCTCTCATTTGGCATGGTGTCAGTGGAAGGTTTTGCAGGTTTGCGAGCGGTATGCATTGATTAGTGTTTACAGTTCTACAAAAGGGTGTCTAAGGAGAAGGTTTTAAGTGGGGTTTTTTGGTGGTGATTTTTTTTTTCAGCAAAAGAAATGAACAGGTGAATTGGTATTCTCAAAAGAGCCTATAGATAGACAAAGGAAGAAAAGGGGAGTAATTTGGCATTTATAGGGTCTTACATTTTTTTAGATAAAGTGCTTTCTAAGTTGAGAGAGGTTTCAAATATAAGAAAACAATAGGAGAAGGTACTGAAAGGTAGTTATGATAAAAGAAAATGTATATCCCAAATGCTAGCTGATAGCCACTCTATTAGGTGATATTCTTGTATATATCCGAAAATAAAAAACTTTGATACTTTTCAAACATTGTATTGGAAATAGGTGTCAGATGAAAATGGTGGTGAACTGTCTGTAATTTGAGTTTAGGACATTTTTTATGCTAATAATTAAAGGTAATGAGTGGTGTGAATGCAAATCTGAGAGTAATGACTATAACCTGATTAAAAGTTTTTTGCTCCCAGTAAGTCCTGGTACTGGTTTAAAATGAACAGTGAAGAGTATTCAGTTTAGTAATCCTTGAGAGGACCAATACATTTGCCATGCGTTCCAGCAGCTCATCCTTTATTAAGGTAGCACATATAGCATGAATGGTTTTCTAAGCTTTTGTAGTAAAAATAAATAGAAATTATTTCCTTACTTTTACAGAAAAGCTGGGACTGTGGTTTCCTCTTCCAGACAGGTTGTTTTTCTTTCGTCACCTGAGATGAGAGTAATGGGAGAGCTTTACATTATGCTGAAGTGGATGGCATAAGCTGGGAAAGCTGTTGAACTAAAATGCACAGAACTAGCTTGATCTTCTTTTTTGTCAAGACAACAGACTGTGGCCTATTGGTTCTCGTCTAGCCAGATGAAGAAAGCTATAGAAGGGATACTGAGCAGTCAATAAAAGAAGCTGTTTGGTTTTCCTCCTGCTGTGCTGATAAGATGATCTCTGCTTGCTGATTTAACAGTCTGGTTTTGAGTTTGTCCTGCAAATCCAGCTGATTGCAACTTCAATCAACATTGGCCATTTTGAACAGTTTGTCTGATTTTAATAATTCCTTTTCTGAGTTAGTCCTGTGTTCTGTGACCAACAACATAGTATCTCATGCATGCTTGGGAGATAGTTCCTTTTATTCCCCTTTTAGATGCTACACTGTGTTACCCAGTCATTGGCTTCCTTAAATTCTAGTTCTACATCTTTAAGTACTAATCTGTGAAAGGCATAGGCCAGATGGGCAGTGAAGTGACAGTCACCTGAGGTGAACAGTAAAGGTACAAAAGAGCTATCAGACTTAAGGGCTACCCATAGAGAACTAGATTTCTTTAATGTTAGGGACACTGACTTGATGTTATCTACTGTGACATTTGCACTTTTTGGAAGTGTTTCAACTCCATTTGTCAAAGCCTTGAGATAAAGAAGGTGGCAAGATGTACTTTCTGGAGACAGTTATCCACATAACTTATGCCAAGTGTTTAATTAGATTCCTATATGTGCTTGCTGCAAGTGTAATCTCTTATTTTGGAAGAAGTTATTTGCTGAGCAACACAGCTTCTCCAACGTACGTGATGATTTTTTAAGGAGTTATAGTATTGACTAACCTCTCAACAGCATTGTTGAGTTAATTGTCCTATGCTGCTGTTTAAGAAAATGAAGCACATAGAGTGTGCCTGATTTGCACATACTCAGAAGAATTCTGGCCAACGTTTCTGCTTGTCATCTTCATTGAGCTCCATTTGAAAAATCTGTGAGGCTTTTTGGAGCTTTGAAGAGTGAGAGGATTTGACTTCTGATGCCTCTAAAGGGGTGGACACCCTACCTCTGCTGCAGGGTAGAAGGGCACAAAGTCATATTAGGTTTTGTAGCTGTGGTCTCACAGGGCTGCTTTGACCTACGTAGGTGTAGGATAAGGTGTTTAGCAGTGCATAACCAAAGCAAGTTTTATGTTCTACCCTATCAGACTTTGTTTAGTAATTGAAGCAGAGCATTGGCCTGAACCAGTTGCTGTTGAACTCCCCCTGGTTTTGCTGTCCTTACTGTGAGAAGTTAAGTCAACTTTAAATACATGCATCAAGTACTTAAAGCTGGTTTTAAATTAACTACTTGTATAAACATACCTAATACAGAGGTTTTGTGATAAAAATGACCAGCATGTAACCCTGCAAAGATGTTTGTCCATTGCTTGTTATAGGGGGTTTCCACAGTAGACCTGCACAGGCTGTTTTATGCTGTGCAGCACATAGAGCTTAACACTGTGTATGTACATGCCATTGTCTTAATCTGTTGTTTTTATGTCATGCTGTTTTTCTGCAAGAGTCAGTCTGCAGTCTTGCTTTATAGTCTGTGAGGATATACTTGACTTGCTTATGAATAGCAATGTACCCTACAGGCAGTGCTAGTGGAGTGTGAGAGACCAGATGTTGAATTAGCTCCCATGGAAGTTCATCAGCGGTCCCCATTCATAAGATTTTATATCACAAATAAATGGGTATATAAGAATCTGGTAGGTAAGACAGTCTTCTGACATATGCACTGGAATAAGAGCACAGAATTCTAATACTAGTTGCACCATTAAGTGGCAACAATTTATAAAACTTACCCTCCTGTACCAAACATTGTGGGAATGGATATTACTACATCGAGTATCCTTCTTGCACCGAAATACCATATTTTCAGCAAATGACAGCTTGGAGCAATACTTGACTTTCTTGCTTCAGCTGGTAAAATCAGTGGCTTTGAAGAAAATGTCAGCTTCAGAACTGAGATAGTAATTCAGGAAAAAAAGATGTGAAGCCTTATTTTCTGAACCTAAGTAACTAAGAGCTGCTAGATACTGCTAACGTAAGAATGTAATAATTCCTGTTTGGAAATGAAACAGAAAGCACCCTTTGTACAAAGCAAAAGTCAAGAGGGCAGGACATATTTAGCAGTTTGTGTTCAAAAACTGGAGAGTTGTGACCTGACAGAGAATGAAAAAGAGATGCATCAAAAGGGAGTTTGTATTTCTCTTCAAGAAGGTTTCTGATGTTTGGTATGGCTTGTTACGTTGTAAGGGTTTTTTTTGGAAGGAAAAGCTTCTAAGGTGTTTTGAGCTTATTAAATGCTATTGACTATTCAGTGGTATCTGATCACAGCAACGTTGTTCAACTGGACTCATCTAAGGGCAGCTTCAGTTTCATCCTGGCATGCAGGGGGGTCCCATGCCCTGATAGATTTTGCAGCAGATGTAAGAGACAGGCTAAATTTGGCAGAAATTTCCCCTAATAGTTTAGTAACTCTAGCTGCTTCCTTAGTTCAGTCACTGAAGTTATGTTAGACATCTCCAAAATTGTTGGAATCTTTCCCAGCGCTGGCTTGATACCTTCCTTCAGTAGCTGTTGATCTAAATAAGTCACAGATTTCCAAAAGAATGTACACTTGTTCTTTCATAGTCTCCTCTCTGCTTTCACAATTCATTCCAATATCTTGGAGGCTTCCCAATTGTTCCTTGTTCCTTTTGGTTCATGATGATGGTGTCCGCAAGACAGAAAATTATGTGGGTAAACCTCCATTTATTGTAAACTTTTGGATCTTTTAAATACAGCTAGAGCTTTGGATAGAGAGAAGTGTGGTGTAAATGAGAGGATATCTGTATTGGTGTTAACTGTCATAATTTTCTGCATTTCTTTTGGATTGGTTTCAGATGTACATGACTCAGCACTGTAAAGACTGATAAACAGACCTTTAATCCAGGGGAGGAGATAGATTCCAATAGAGAATTTGGTCACTGTCTGTTTATAGCTTTCACGAAGTGCCAAGACATCATTGGCATGGACTGTTCTGCAGATTCTGTGGTACAACTGAGACTTCCATTAGTAAAATATGTTTCCCTCTTTGGACACAGAGAGAGGATCGATCTCTGTCACCCTGAGGACTGCCTCTGAATCAAAATGGCTTATTTCTGAAGCGGGATGTAGCTTTATTGTAACTACTTGTTTGGCAGACTTTCTCTGGTAGAGTTATCTTAGGATTTTTAACTTTAGCTTAGAATTTTTATCAGGAAATGGATAGAACTCTGTGGTTTGCAAACCCATTTTTTTCTCTTCAATCTCTACTTTGTCTACATTGAATTGTTTAGGTCTCAGAGCACAAGGGCCTGCACTTATAACTTGTGAAGTATATTGTGCTTTCTGCAGATGTTCCTTGTTATGATTAGTAGGGGAATCTTCATTCATGCTGATGGTTGCCTTGTCAGTTACTGCAACTTTGTGTTGGGATGGGAAGTTCATAGAGATGGCTCTTGATATATACAAAATAAGTAAGTAGGCAGATGCATTAGCTCTTTTTTTCCCTAAGCTGTGCAAAGGTACATATATCCACAAGATATGGTAAGGAGAAATGATAGAGGCATAGCAGAGGAACTTATTAAAGAATATTCTCTGCGTTGGCAGTAGCATATGTATGGAATTGTCTTTAGACTTGTGGATCTGCAGAAGAAATGAGGCACCACCTTTCTCATGTGCAAGTGTTATATAGCTTCTGCTGCTGTATAATTTAGCCTGAAGACTTCTCACCTGCATCAACAGCTATACCTAGCCCTAATTGTCTTTCTGTAGAAACAGCAATTTGCTACCGGAGAAATTAATAAGGAGGGAAACAGCCTAGAACTGGTACTTGACTAGAAGGCATGGATAATGGAAAAGCAAGTATTTACCTCTCAATTTATGTATATCTCTATGGCATACATGAGCAATAATGTTTTGAGACCAGCTACAAGTGTTAGCAGAACGTGAGCCTTTTCAGCCTCTACATGAAGTCTTGCATTTTCCAGAAGTTAGAAACTGCTCATCACTCTGTATGTTCTCATGGAATTTATTTCAGTGCCTGTTCTGCAGAAGAACAGTGAGATTTTCCTGGAAATGACATTGATGCTCGAGTGAGCAGATAGAAGTAACTTCTATAATAGATATGTGCATCATTGCTTTATGGTAATGCAACAGAGCTTTTTTCAAGAATGTAGGATATGTATGAAGTCAGAGCCAAGGCCAAATTAGCGTCTTTAGGTCCATGCAAAAAACTAAAGCACTGTGCTTAAATAACGATCCCATTTACATGAAAGTTGTCTTACATTTATTCTTTGGTCTGAATGGAAGCAGCCTTGGTGTTTATGATTATTTATCGTTTTGGTTTGCTGGGTTTTTTGGTTTCTTGTCACCTGATTGCAGCATCAGCTCTCTGAAAAATGTTGGCCTGCTTGTTTTTGTTTTTCACTATGTTTTTCACTATGCTTCAGTTTCAGGTTAATTTGAAAGTATTTTGTTATGTGCCATGAGAAGAATTCAATGTGTTTGGTGTTCCCCTATTCATTCACTGTCGTAAGGACATATCGAAGCTATTGCAAAAGGTGAACTGAGCAAAACTGTGCTCTTGACGTGGAATTTGTCTTCTGACATTCTCTTGAACACCCCACCTTAGAGAATTAATTTTCAACATGATTTCTGAGTGAGTTAAAATTTGCATGTGTGGTTTTCAAAAATACCATGTTCACCAGCTAAAACTCTTTGATGCTCAAAAACCTTCATTTACATACACAGTGTTCTAGATGACTTGTATATAATCTGAACTAGAGAGCATGATGTCTACTAAATAAGAACAAAAGCAAATTTAGAGATACTTCTGAAAACTTGGATTTGGTGTCTGGAGTACCTTCAGCTTTTAGTTTGTTTTGTCATGTGAAGAAGATTTACAAAATGCAAGACTGGACATTTTAAAAAAATTCTTGCAATGCTTATTTAAGTTCAGCTTACTCCCTAATTTTTCATATCTGCAAGAATTAGCTTGAACCAATAGATTTCCTGTTTTGTTTCCCATCTCCTGGTTTGGTGTTTCCCCGCCGCCCCCCCCCCCCCCCCGCCCATTTTTTTTCCAAATGATAGGAAAATACTTTTTCCACAAATTTTTGTGTGTGTTCAGTTTTTGAGTGAACTAACTAGCTTTGTTCCTGGTTGAAGTAACTTGATGTTTCTGCAAGTTTGTAGCTGATTGAACAATGCTGTACCCAAAGCAAGAACATGAGTTAAAGTGTTGAAATGTCAATTGTATACATCTCAAATGTGTGCAATTTTTTTTCTGTGTGTTTTCTTTACTTGTGGGCAAAGATTAGGAGGAATATTTTACACATCAAACAACTACAGGTTTCCTGTTTTCCTTTTTTAAATAGTTCAGTTCTCTTCAGGTGGATATCTCTTCAAATATTCTCTTACTTCCATTGTAAACTGTTTGAGAAACTGTTCTGGCCACAGTCTGCATGTTTTTCTGTCTTGCTTTTTGTTTTGTAAAGTGGGAATGACTGCTGGCAATGCAGGCAATTGCATTAGTAATTTTAAGTCTCTAACTGCTGTTTCAGAAGACATGAAGATAAGAGAGTTATGGGGAGCAGGACATTGTTGTGAATGTTGGAGTTTTAACACAGATTTAAATCTCACATACAAGGAATACACATAGAATGGGAAGGTTGGAGACAGTCTGCATATTTAGAGCTCTCCTGTGACCATCCAATTTTCCCTTTCATGTGGGAGGGCAATCTTCCAGAAGGGGAGGCATGTGAAGTTTCTTTGTTATTTAGGTTCTATGTCTTGTTTTGCTTTGAAAGGGAAATTGTGATATTTCTGATGTGTGTGTACCTGCAGTCTGGAGTCTCCTTTCTTGAAGGCTGTGATTTGGTCCTTGACTGTTGATTACGACAAACAGATGTCTTGTGTGTTTCTCTGCATGTGACTTCTGGATATGGACTGCCATTGTAGTTAGTTTTTCTTCTTTCACTTGGTGTGTCATTCTTGATTTCACACTTTTCTATCACCATCCATGGTCAATGATTCCCATAGACTGAACTTGTGCTCTCAGTTAACACCAGCTGTCTATTTTAATGCTGCCATCTTCTCGTATTGCCAACAGAAAATGCTAGCAGATATACATACATACATGTTTTCTCCCTGTCTTCAGGGTCACTAAAACAACCCCTCTCATGTACACACTCTTCTACTTACATGAATAAATCTGACATCTCAGGAAAGCTCACTATCATTGACCTGTCACTGGGTTCAGAAATTGCTTTCATGCTTATATGTGATTTTACATGGAAAAAATTCCAACCCTGTGAAATCCTTTGAAAAACTGGGATGTTGCTGTTGTAAAACCATCTGACAATGATATTTGCTTATTGGGACAGTCTGATAAAAATCTGTTGGTTTTCAGTTCTGTGTCATTAAATTCTAAAGGAAAGTCCCACCTTGGATTAGATGAGACTGATGCTCTGGCTTCCATAGTAACGTTTTTGGAAGCAATGAGCTGCTTCCACAGTCCCCATTATACATCAGGCCATGCTGCTTGATGTTTATATTATGTTTCAGAAATAGCTATGCAAAGACACTTCTTATCTATAGTATTAAATGGTATTATACTTTTCTCTTAAAAAAAAAACACCAAACCAGTCTGTAACTGGAAATATTTACTTGGAGGGTAGGGGGGAATGTCCTGGAGCTGGAGTGGAGCTGGGTACCTCAGCTATGAGCTAGTGCTTTCTAAATTTTTTGGCCACAAAATATGAGTAAACTTGCTGTGCCTTGGCAGTATGGTCATTAACAGCTGCAGTGCCTGAATAATAGAGGGAGTATGCTCTATGTGAATTAAAGGTTGCTTTTTCCATCCCTCTCCCTTAATTTTTCTTGTCTTCAGTAAAAAGAAAAAAAGTCAGTGACTGAACAGTGTAACTACTGAATTAGGATGGGAGTGTTCCAGACATCTTTCCCTATATGAACAAGCAATAAAATATTCAAATTGCACTAGTAGTTTTACTTCAGCTTCATAGTGATTAAACACATGTCCCTCCAATACACACCCTTTGCCTTGCCATCATCTTGCATTGTTCTTTTCATGCCATTCTGATGTGGATTGGCTCTGCGTAGGTGAAATGGCCATTTTGGTAGCTGTAAAGATCCTGCCTGGGAATTAAAAAACCCTCATAATATTAGACATTGTAAAGACATGGAGCTAGGCTTTTTGCTGAAACATCACCAAATCACAGGAGGAAAACAAGAAAGAAATTCTAGGAAAGTTAGCAGCAATAGAAGTTTTTCTTAACGTAATTTTAAGGAAAAACTGAGAGGAGAAAAATTTTTAGATGATAAGTTGCTAGAAAGAAGCTTGGATCCTCACTGTTGTTGCATACTTAATGAGTTGCATTCAGTTATTATTCTGTTCCTTGTGCGATGGTTTACTTCCATGATCCAATTCAGTTCTTAATGAAAGCATAATTTAAGCTCTAATATCTTAAGATCTTAATATGTCAAGTCCTATTTAATAATGCCATTGTTCTTTGGCCTCTTCTAGTTGTGTTTTGAATTTTGTCTGAATCAAGTAAGATGTCGTGCCATATAATCATACAATATCTAGTCCTTAGTGAGATACTGAGCTTTTCTGTTCTGAGTCTCATTAATAAAAATAGCACTGTCTTATGTAACTGTTTGGTTTCTACAATGGAGATTTCATTTTTCTCTCTTCTGTCAAATGCCATGTCCTGTTCTTGGTTAACTGGTCTCACCAAAAGAGACATTCACTCCCTGAATGTCAACACAGTTAAAACATAGATACTGCATGTGGAGAGAAAGCAGTAAGGAAGATTACTGGCTATCAAAAGTCTGAGGGGACTGGGTGCTAACCTGAAAGTTCGTTGGTTTATGTCTCTTTTCCTATCTCTGATTGTCATGTGTTTATACAAATTCAGGTTAATAATTTAACAGAAATCCTGATAAAAGCTAATAATCTGAAAGCTGTCCTAGAGAATCTGTTTCTTTTCATACTTACAAACCATTTTTTATAGTTTCTATGGATTAACTGCTTGGGATCAAATGCATATTCACTTTTGCTTAGAGGACGTTTGGCCATGCAGCATTGGCCTTGCCCGTGGTCATGGCTTGTGATGATATTCCGGCTTCCTTTCAACAGTGTTTGTGTTGGACATTGTTTCATTGTATGTAGACTGGACTCTTTTTTAACCAAATATTTCACGGTGCTGGTGGGAGTGAATGAAAGTAAGCCTAACTGCTGGTTTGGGTTTTTTTTTTCTGGGACATGAATGAGATGTGTCAGCTCATATGGGATTGCTGATGAGCTCTAGAAGGATTCCTTATCTGTGTTTCCTACTTTTCTTTCCCTGGGTTATCAAGCAATGAGTTCATATGCACTGCTTTAACTGGCAGAGAAAGTACAGGTGATGTTGGTTCTTTGCCCTGTCCTCTAGGCTGTAATCCTTTGCCATAAGCCTCTGCACTTCAACAGCAGAAAGAGCTTTTGAAACTGTAGCGGCTGTATCAGCTTCTTCAGCCCTCTGAAAGATAAAATGGTAAGTATTATTACAAGAAAATAAATTCTTATCACTAGCTTGGGTAGCAAGCTTGTCACAGCCTGGGGAAGACTGACAGATGAAATGATTAGCTATTGAGAACTGTTAATAAATCTTCAGCTATCCTTAGCTGCTTTCATTTATTGGTAGGAGGCTCACTTAATGAGCACTATGACATCATGCTCTTGGATTTTCATATTTTGAATGTGCTCAGCAGTGTCCCTGGCAGCTGTGAGCTGTATTAGGTTGTTACACTGTGATTAACAGTTTCTGCTTCGTTCCTCTATGATCTGTGTGTGTGTGTGCCCAGCCTAGTGCATATCCTTAAGATTACAAGAGCCAAAGAGAACGGCAAATAAATTAAGCCCTCTGGAGAAGAAACCAGCATATCTGCAGAAGCCTGATTCTGAGGCATAGTCTTCCTGCTTCAGCACTAGTTTGTCCCCTACCATTTGGGTCTAAGACCTGTCTTCAGCCTCTCTTTTTTGCTTTCCATGTCTTACATCTTTCTGTACTTCAGTTAACTTCCCTGCTGCTTTCACTCACCCCTGCCATGTCCTTCAATGTCTAACTTCCACCTAAGATGCGCTGACAAAGAGTGCCAGTCCTTCATGCACCCAAAAGATATAGATTTCTATGTTACTGAACAACACGCTCTCTAAGTTGCATGTCATTTATTGGATTCTTTCACAGAAGTAGACGGCATTCTAAGGATAAAAGCAATATGCTTGTGATAAAATGAATATATTTTATCCATTGTGTGTGCATACAGTTATTACATTCTTTGTGTAAAGTCCAGGGGATTGACAGCCAGA
Organism: Morus bassanus; assembly: GCA_031468815.1. Lineage (NCBI taxonomy): Eukaryota > Metazoa > Chordata > Aves > Suliformes > Sulidae > Morus > Morus bassanus. The sequence continues at coordinate 63,872,384 of CM062567.1, read as the reverse complement.
ACATCTCTCTTCTTTGTACGATACCAGTTAACAAGTAAAAGTTGAAGTCCTCCCAGACTACTTGGTAGCATGTTTCTGTCCCTTTTCAAACTTGGGTACATGCCTGTCATGAGCAATACATTTGCAAACTCCTTCAACGTAAGTTGGGGCATGTGCTTTCTTGAGGCTTCACAGAGTTTTCCAAATATTTCCTTTGCAGCTTTTTATCAGTAGCTAACCATTACATGGCTCTTTATTCCTAAATATCCAGATATCACATTATTTTTGTTCTCTTAAACAAACAAAAAAAAGAAACAAAAAAACCCAACAAAAAAACCCACCAAACAAACCCCAAACAAGTGGATTTATCTACTTTCTTAAGCTAATTTCATTTCTTCCTCTAAGCCCTATATAACCATCAGACCTACTTTCTGCTTGGACTTTTTCTTTTCCTCATCCTCCTTAAGTCCCATTAATCTCTTTAACTCGTTCTGGGCTTTGGAAGCTTTTACCTACTACATGTTTTTGCCAAGTCATTTTCTTTCTCCAGTCCCCCTCTTCATCCCCTTCCCAATACTATTTTATCTGATAGGCTCATAGCTTTTGGGTTCCCTCCCCGCCTTTCTTTTTGTTTAAATGGAAACAAATTTTCACTGTGAGTAGAGCACATAGGAAGGAAGTGCTACAAAAATAAAGCCAAGAGTTAAAAAAGGTTAACTTCAAATATAGAAGAGAGTTTTCATGAGAGAAGCCTAAAATATTTAGCCTGATAAAGATATCAATTGCTGGTTTAGTGTGCTGCTGAAGTCCTCTTTCTTCAGATTTTCAAAGCACAGTAGTTCACAAGCTATCACAGTTTCAGGTACTTAGAATGAACTAGGCGCACTCTGCTTTACCTTTGCTCAGTAACGAGACAAAAAGCATCTGGAGGGAAACTGACACTTCCAGGCTCAGTTCCTGAGTGAATGATGTGTGTTCTTCTGCCCTTATTGCTCACTTCCTGACTCAGAGAGGTTTCTGCAAGTCACACTTATTGCTGTGATATAGAGAGAGCATTTCGCACTGCATTTTGCATTGTGCCTCTCTTGTTGCTTTGCTCTCTTGGAATGATGAGAAAGCTCATGATGGCATTGCCTTGTGATTGTGGGGTATATGAAGCCATTCGGTCCAACTGCTTATGTCTGACTTGGCCAAAATGCTAAAAGTTACATTTACAGAGTGATTGTGAAGGTCACCTGGATGCCCTTTGTCAGTCCTAATCTTTCTCTCAAGGGAATCCACTCCTGGTAAATGGCCATGCACTCAAAGGTTCCTGCATTCCACAAGTGACCACTACCTTAGCTGAAGATCTCTGTTGTATCTTCTTCCTAGGATCATTTTTCTGAGGTTATCTTCTTTCCTAACAATTTGTTGATTTACTTCTGCTTTCATCAACATCCAAATGTCGAATTTCAGCATCCCAGTTCTACCCATTAATTGGGCAGAAGTCTCTGATGCAAAGTGATACCTCAAGTTTTGTTTTCTTAATTGGTTCTTTTACAACCACCTTTCTTTAGAGCTATTAGATAATGCAGCACAAAGAACCTGATAGAGTTGTATTACAGTATCTTTCCTCCTTCCCCCCCCGCTTCTCCCTTCAGGTATATTTGTCAAATTTTTACACAAGTCTCTGCTTTGGGTTAGTCATACATTGTTCAGTTTTATCCAAGAACCTATGCTCTCTTCTTCATATGTAAGTTTTTTGTGTTCTATATCTGAATCTTTTAATTTTGTTCTTGACTGATATATAGCAAGAAACAGAACTTCACAGGATATGTTGAATACTCCATTAGATTTCAAGGTTCTAGCAGCCTGGTTAGCCTACCTAGGGACCTAACTTTAGTTTGGGACTTTTTTTTTTTGGCTGTGAATTGTGGGGCTGATGGCCAGTAAAAATGCTGAGCTGTGTAGCCCAAAGAGAGCAGACAGTGAAAATTGTAAACCACAAAAGGAAAAACATTAACTACCAGCCCTGTGGCGTAATCTGCTTCTTGGTTAAACAGATTAGCCTTGGACTTTGTGCTGGTAACATTACAGCAAACATTCTTGGAAAAAGCATGCATCTGTTAGATGAGTGATGTATTTTGCAGAGACCAGTACAAACCTTTTTTGCTTCAAGGAATTCGTCTGTGCTACCTTTTTACTGTCAATGTGTGCAGTACGAATACCACTAACCAGTGCTATTAATGTACATTTTGTTTATAGACTACATCAAGAAGACTTGCTGTGTTATCACAAGTAGCAAGAAAAGAATAAATGTCAGTTCTGCTAAGCGAACAGGAGTGAGTGCTTTGGGAAATACCACAGTAATAATCATAAAGTTGCTGCTGTGAAGTGGTAAATTAGAAAAATCTATTTGTTTGAAAATCAGGGAGTTTAACCTGTAGTAGTTTTTAGTATGGCAGATTGCACTTGGAAAAAACTAAAAAAAATTCTGGACAAGTTGAGCAAGATCAAGCTATTATTTCTCTTAACCTAAAAAAAAAAAAAAAAAAAGAAAAAATGAAACATGTTTTAGAAGAAACACTTCCCATTTCCCTTTTTTTGTTTGTTTGTTAAGATAAAGTAGAAACAGCTGTAAGTTTGATGTCTGGTCTGAATGTCATTAGGAAATATTCCTTTGTTAGGGTTTGGAGTAAAAAGTCTGACTTATGGTCTTTTCTCAGTGATACCATGTCACCTTTATATGATTAATTTGAATAATTTAAATGATTAATTGTGATAATTCAGGCATGTTTCTTTTTATTTGGTTAGCAGTTACCTACATGGATGTAGGAACAGTAGTGGCAAAACAGAAATTGCCTGATTAAACTTATTGTGCCAGTAAGTCAGAAACTGTGGCAAATCAGCCACCTGGGCTTTCTGTTGCCAGTGCAAGCCATTATTCTGTCTTCTGAATGAATGAGACTGCATTGGGAAGGGCAAAAATATAGGGAGTACCCTGCTTGTTCTGATTTACAAGAGATGATGCTATTGAGTTTTGCTTGACTGTTCAGCTGACTGAGACACCAAAGTCCATGGTGAATTTAGACTAAATAAGTCTTACAGACAAAACTCCTTGTACCAGAGTTCATGCAAAAACATTTGTTGGGCTCCCACCTCTAGTTATGCTGTCTTCAGACCCTTGTCAGACTTTCTGTACTCCTTAGACCTTTGTGGGTAGGTGACAACTTCTATGGCAAAACAGTCCTGGTTAGTGTCTCCTGCTGTAATCCTCTCTGGAATGCTAGCAAGAATAGAAGCTTCTCTGAGTATTTTTACATCTTCTTTCCCCTCTTCAGTCTAAGAAAACTGAAAGGAAAAGTGAACTTTTGGGATGGGAGTACGGGATGACTTCTGGTAGCTCAGAGATTAAGACAGAAAACAAGTTGGAGACTTTCCTGTATTAACACTGAACTGTAATAGTGCTATGGAGATAAAGATCTCTAGTATTGGTCAAGGGTTATGTGTATTGGGTATGTGGAGTGTATTTGTATTAGCTTTTGTTTTCAGCTAAAATTAGAGACAGCTGTTAATGCAAATAGTATTCAAGTCCAAATAACATAGAAGTATTAATTTGCAGCAGTATGTTTTCACACTGCATTGTTTTAATCTTGTGAACAGAGGACACTGTTATAGTAATTGCAAATGAAAACCGCATCACTTGCTATTACAATCTACTTTGGGCCAGTGTTCAATCTTTTACACTTTTATGTTCACTATGCTGATGTCCAGCCTCAGAACTGATGCTTTTACATATGTGAATTTGGGCTTCCAAAAGCAAACTGAGGAATTCAAGCTTTAGTTCAGAATCTCCCCATTTGTAGTGGTAACATGTGGAGAGACCCATCAAGGAAAGGGAGTGAGCGGAAGCTTCCTAAAATTCTTCTGAGTATGTTCAGCCTGTTCCCAAAGGTAGGCATAGATAGATACAAACAACTTACGAGTGTACCGTGAATAGTTTCCTCTACTGAAGGATGATGCATTAGAGTAATTCTGTTTGTTGTAAGAAGCAGAGCTTAAAATAGAATGGCATGTAAGAATGCATCATTCTTAAACATAAAGGTTTCTTTGTGTCATAATAAAGTACAGGGCTTTAAAAATTTACATTATTAATGTCCCTCTTGTATGTATTTTTTTCATTGAGGTGGCCAACCTTATGATGTCTGTTTTCGTAAAAGCCTTTTTTTCCCCCACCTTCCCTCTACTATTACTATTTTCCATTTTGTCTCATTTTCTGGTCAGATAGTTTTAATTTGCATTCCCAGTGTCTGATTGTATCGTGTTTCTGTAGCTGTTCACACATTCCTTCTATTCCATTCTTCATCTTTTTTTTTCTCCCTCCCCCCCCCCCTCCCCAAACAGTATTTTGTCTTCTTTCTAGGTCTCTATTAATTCTCTGGAGTGCTGAACCTAAGAGGAGAGTGTTAATAGCTGAGAGGTGGCCCTTGGCATACTTAATTGTAGACAAGTTGTTTGAACTTGTAACACTTGGAAAATGAAAGTTAATGTATTTGTTTTGTTATTCCCATGGAAACAAGATATTTATAATGAGCTTCTAAAAACAAGTTACAAATATACACAAAGAAGCTGATTCTTTGTAGCAATTGCTTAATAGAAAGAAACTGGTTCATTTAGGGTTTTTTTAGGGGTTTTTTGTTTTGTTTGTTTGTTTTTGGTTTGTTGTTTGTTTTGTTTTTTTTTTTTTAAGTTTAACCTCATGACCTCTGAAAAGCAGGTGTCAGGAAGGGGCTTCCTGAATGTGTACAGGGTATGAAAAAAAATGGTGGAAATAAACTGAGGGTATGACTGCCTTGTGTGTCATGCAGCGTTCATAGTATTATCATTTTTCAAAGAATTGTAGAATAGTTTGGGTTGGAAGGGACCTTTAAAGGTCATCTAGTCCAATGCCCCTGCAATGAGTAGGGACATCTTCAACTAGATCAGGTTGCTCAGAGTCCCATCCAGCCTGACCTTGCATGTTCCCAGGGATGGGGCATCTACAACCTCCCTGGGCAACCCAGTCCAGTGTTTCACCACCCTCAGCGTAAAAAATTTCTTCTTTATATCTAGTCTGAATTTACCCTCTTTTAGTTTAAAACCATTGCCCCTTGTCCTCTTGCTACAAGCCCTGTTAAAAAGTCTGTCCCCATCTTTCCTATTAGCCCCCTTTAAGTATTGAAAGGCCACAATAAGGTCTCCCCAGAGCCTTCTTTTCTCTAGGCTGAACAACCCCAGCTCTCAGCCTTTCCTCATAGGAGAGGTGCTCCAGCCCTCGGATCGTTTTTGTGACCCTTCTCTGGACCCGCTCCAACAGGTCCATGTCTTTCCTGTGCTGAGGACCCCAGAGCTGGATGCAGCACTCCAGGTGGGGTCTCACCAGAGCAGAGTAGAGGGACAGAATCACCTCCCTCGACCTGCTGGCCATGCTTCTTTTGATGCAGCACAGGATACAGTTGGCTTTCAGGGCTGTGAGCACACATTGCCAGCTCATGCCCAATTTTTTATCCACTAAGTCCTTCTCTGCAGGGCATTTTCGTGGACCTGGAGGAGGCTGATCCTGTAGCTTAAGAGTGTAAATCAAGGGCTATGCTGGTTTGTTTCGAGACTTTGCTTCTGTCATTTCTACCTACTCAGTCTGTTTTCTCCTCTGCATTCAGCCCATGACTGTACAGATAGAAGAGAGGGTAGGAGCATGCTGTCCTGCTGAGTAACAATGGTGACAGGAGCTGCTCAGAGTTCTTTGAGACCTGCCTGTAGAGACAGGAGGGGTTGTAGCATTGCTACTTGGTAATTTAGATGCTATGGTACATGGCATACGTGTAGCGCACATGGCATACCGAAAGTGCCAGAACATGTGAGTTATGTTCTTAGGGTTTTCCACAAGGCTTAGCGTACCTTGCAACTGTAGAATTTTTGAGTTAATTATGATGCTTTTCAAATGGACTTGATAATATTGTAATAGGTGGGAGGGGAAAAGAGGATGTTTTTAGAGTGTGGAAAAAGGTAACAAATTTCAAAATTAAAGTTGCTTTATTTAGGAAACTTTTGCTTGGAATATAGTTCCAAAAATTCCTTTACTCCCACTCCTATTTTTAGTGTCACTCCAGTTAATGATTTTTGCTGGTAAAGAATATCTGCCATGATGCACATTTCTTTTTCTTTTGGGTCCAGCAGCTTTACTACATCCTCATATATGTGGCCAATTTGTGGTTACATCTTAAGTTGGAGGGGAAAAAAAAACCTCATTTCCTTTCCCCATGTTAGTGTGACAGGGAAAAGACCAAATGTGAGAGGTAGGAATGGCTATGCCTTTAGACCAGAAGGAGATGTTCTTTGTTCCTCTTGGCACCCTTATTTATGTATTTTTTTCCCTTTAATACAGGGGGAAAAAAAAAAAGGTTGTGCTATTTGGTAAGTGTGGAACCAAAAATTCTACATGTGTTAATAAAAATGAAAGGAATCAACGTGAACTGCAACAGTTTTTACTGAAAGTGGTTGTTCCCTTTCCCATTGTGATGATCATGACTGATGATCCAAGCTAAACCGTAGCAATCCTGATTGGAGACTTCCAGGTAACCTGTGTGCTACAGAAAATTACATTTGAAGGTCTGTATGTTAGACTTGGCTGTGAGTCTGTAGTGAAGAAAGGCCTTAGTGTGGCGTTACGCTGAAGCTTTGCAGTGATTGCCAATACTTTCTTTTCTAAATAAGAGGCAAACCAAAATGAAGTCCTGCCCTCTTGAGCTAGTTAAAAGTTATTGGACGTGTTTCATCAGAATAGGGATGTTAACCCTATTAATGAGAAACCTGGACAAATTCCAAGTAGCTAATTGAGGTTTATTCCATGTGTCTTTCTGGTTAATGAAATACTGGATTATATTCTTCATTTCCACTGTTGTGATGTTCTTTTAGTAGCTAATTCCATGAAATACTCCAGTATATGCTTCACCTAAAGCAGACAAGTAGTTGCAAACAGCAAAGTTTGGCCAGAAAATAGATAAAGTTTATTTCTGGCTGAAATAGGGAGTGTGAGAGATGTAGGGATTTGCTACATGTTGCGCTGTCTTGGAGATAAAGGATACTAGTAATGAATGGCATGTAAAGGGATGCGTTAGTGTTGAGTTTTGTTGTGAATAACCAATTTCTCCTTGTTTTAAAAGCCTGGGATAAAATTTCATTTTGTGCTTGTTTAACTGAAGTAGGAGTCACTTCCTAACTGTTGGTGTCTAAAACTGAGAAAACTCACTTCCCCCTTTCATTAGTGGAGCCACCTGCCAGCTGAGGGGGATTTGACCTCTGAAGGTGTCTGAGAGAAGATCAAAGATAAATCGATGATAGATAAATTGCTCTTCACAGTGGCTCTTCGTGACGCTTGAATTAAAATTAGATTTCTATGTAGAGTTTTTCTAGCCTGAGATTTCTGTTGCCAGTGCACACTTTCTCTACCCTTGCATCTATTGTTTATTTCTGTATAAACAGCTGTCACTGTTGAAAGGGCTGCTCTGGGTTGTGTGGTGGTGTTTTTTGGTTTGTTTGTTTTTTTTTTTCTGATTTGCTTTAAATACTCTCTAAATTGGCATAAAAAGAAATGCTTAAGTGGCAAACAAAACTCATGTAGTAGCATGTTTCCCAGCAACATAGACTCTCAAATATTTCTTCAACTTTGAGGATTTCATAATGTTGTAAGCAATTGAAAACATCTTCTACTATTAAAGGTGGTTCTACTTAAGGTTACATCAGCATAAGTATCAGAATATCTTTTTGAAAAATTTTCTATTTGTTAAATTTTAGCTTAAAAGGTATGACTACATTTTGGTGTGTAAATTCTTGTTCTAAAGATCAGGGAATCTGTAATTTAATAATACAGGAAAAGGTGTGTTTTGTGTGTGATATAATTCATAGAAAAGTTGTTTGGTTTTTTTTAATGATGAGTAATCTCACTAATGTTGTGGCCTCATACCTGAATTTTAAAATGAGGAACACTAAAAATAGTTTCATATTAGGGAAAAGAAAGGAACCGTGTATACTCCACTACATTATCTCCTGCCTAAACTGAATATTTTAAAATGCTAGAAGACAGACTTGCATTCATCCCCTTTTGGTTAAACACATCTCTGTAATGAACGCTGAGTTTCTTTGTAAGAGTTTTATCTGTTGAACTCTTTGGCCTGATGGGTATAAAAGATCTGCAGGAGTGACTGTATAAATAGATATTTGTAAAGTGTGTATTTCCCACTCTACTTGTCAGATTTTGCACTATACACTGCTATAGCAAAATATTCTCCACTAAAAGTAAACCTAAACAAGTAATTTACTAGTGTGGAAATATGGGCTTCCTATTAGTGAAAACAACAGCAAGTCTTCAGCTCTGAGTTTCTGGGGGGTTTATGAGTTTATCAGACTGCTACATTGTGTTTTCCATGAACCTGTGAATGTTTTATGAAGGTGATGGTCTAAGAAGGAAAACAGGTATTGAACTTAAATGCATCACTTTAAAATTTGTCAGTCTTTAATAGGGGAGGAATTTCAAGTTTATAAATGCTTTTCAATAGTTTGCTTTACACAACAGCATTAATCTTAATTTACTTGTGAATACACAAATAGTGACCTATGAGTAATATGTCATAACCAGTTATTCAAAGAGGAATAAAAAATCTTAACTAACAAAACTCACCTAAGATGCTTCAGTTCTTGTCTTTTATGCATGCAGGCTTTACAAGTGATCAATCAAATGAGACTATATTTCATTTGATGAGCTACAGGCATTCTGACAGCAGGCCGGGTCCCTTTATTTCCTCTTTATTTCTGAACGTTCATCAAGGGAAGTTTCTGAAGTGCTATCCTACTGATGTTCATAAAAAAGAAAGTGGTGTTCCTGGGATATGCTTTATTTGACACCATAAATGGGCTGCATGGGTCTTCCTGTTCTGTTGCAGTTTTCTGTCATTCACTGTGATAAACTGAAACCATTCTGCTATTCTTGGAATGCTTGTTGTGCTCTCTTTTAATTTCTTTCAATTCCTCTGTGTTTCAACAGGGGAAAGTCTTCCAGAACTATCACTTTTGAGCAGTTTAAGGAAGCTCTTCAAGAACTCTCCAAGAAGCGATTTAAAGACAAGAGTGATGAGGAAGCAGTTCAAGAAATATTTAAACTTATTGAAGGAAAAGCCCCGATTATATCTGGAGTAACGGTATGTTACTGATCTAATGGATGGATTGCTTTAGCTGTCCTTTGTTCTACTGCAGTATTGTTATATTCACCTGTTTCCCTTTACAATCCACAAATCCGAGCAGTGCACCTCTGTGAGCCTGAAGGCAGCTACTGTGCCTGAGCGGGAGCAAAGACTATGCAACAGCTGAGTATTGCACTACTGTGTATTCTTGTGTGGCACTGTCGTTGCTTCTGACCTAGCAGAACAGTCAGGAAAATTCAAGGAGAGCTCTTGTGTGTGGTTAGAAGAGTGGTGTATCCAAATCAAAGAGGGTAAAAGGGAATTAAATTCAGAATCTCATTAAAGGGTTCTAAGATGTTGTGTGAAATATCAAAAAGACTAAAGCAAAGACATCTTAGAGTACATTTAATACACCATGTTAATCCCAGAACACTGGAAATCTGGGAATAATTATCATATGGTGTGGTCTTTGTTTTTTGTTTGTTCCAAGTCTGTCAGAACTATAATGTTCTTTCTTTTTCTTTTTTTTTTTTTCCTTTTTTAAATATTGGCATTAAGCTTTATATATGAAAAGGAAGTTATAAAGCCTAGTATATATAAGTTTGGTTGTCCTTTTAAATGCTCAGGTTAGGCAAGCTTTTACCCTGTAGTTTAGGAGATAGTGGAGTGTTTACCATCAACTTGAATAGTCCTGTCCATTTAGTTCATCTACTTAAAATTTGTGATCCTCCTGAATTTTGGCTGTATAGCTGTGAATGAAAATCTAATTGTAAATAATCTTTCCAGAAATTGGTTCTGCACAAATGAACAGAGGAAATTTTTGAGTTGTACTATTTGTCAGATTTTTACAAGATTTTATTTTATTACTTTTGTACTCTCATTTGAAACAAGTGGTAGTTTTGATACAGACTTAAAATAATGAACTTTTCTTTTTGTCCTTCACTGGTTTTAGTGAATTTGAATAACTTGTTCATCTACCCAGGGATTCTCTCTTTGAATTGTGCATATTCTTCTAGGCCTCATTCCTGATTCTGTTTTCGGTATTTCAGCAGTCAGATATTGAAATGATCAATGGCTGATAAGGGAACAGCCTCTTTCTGCGTGGATGAAAAAGGAGAGCTTTGCAGATGCAGGGTAGTATCATGCAGGTGCTGCAGAGGTATACGAATGTGCCAGCAGCAGGGGGAGAGGAATGGAGGGGGAATATGAGCCAGCAGTGTGAGGCTTGCCTGTACTTCTATTGTATGTCCAGTCCTGGGGAAGTTGGAGAAGAACTGAAGAAATAATGGGAGAGCGGGGGGATCATAATATTCTCTCCTGCTTGCTGGCAAAGTAAGGAGCAGGAGGCAGAGCTTAAAGGGAGGGAGACTGCAGGCTGGGAGTGTGGGGAGAAAAAAAAATGCAATTTTTGTTTTATTTTATCATGCTAATTTAGTTTAACTGGGTGCTAAAAATCACCCAAACACTTGGATATTAAAGGCATTAAAATAAATGAATACACAGCCACTCTCCCCCCAGCAACCTGGGAATGCAGATATGAAACCTATATACAAGCATTCTGATGCTTTGTTTACTTTGGGAAGTCTGTGTCCTGGAAATTTTAAGTTGGACTGCTTTCTGTATGGTTAGACAGAGTTATATGAAGCTTTTCTTAAACTGTTCTAGGATAATACAGTCAAGCCATGTAGTGTGTGCCCTGCTCTGTATAGCTCTGCTGTACGTCATGTAGATTTGGTTCAGGTTTTGGCCAGAAAACTTTAGTGTGAGTATTGACACATTAATCTAACCATATTAGGGAGGGAGTTGAAAACATAATTATGTGAGGCTTGTGGATAAGTATACTTCAGCAGCATTTGGAGATTTTTGTGTCTTAACTTCTTATGTTTTGTGCTCTCTGTTCGGGGAGGAGGCAGGGCAGGACAATATGTCTGTACTGAATGGCAGCCTGGGGAAACCACTGCTTCAACAGGATGGTTGGGAAGTCTACTTTCACATCAGACAGTGAGGGGTTTAGTGTATGTTGTGGTAGAAGTTTGGTTTTTTTCTTTTTCTGTTTTGGTTTGTTTTTTGTTTTTTGTTTTTTTTTTTTTGGGGGGTGGGGGGTGGGGGTGGGTTTTTTCTTTTTTCCTCCCCTTCAGAATGTTATAGAATTACAAAATCCCTGCATGTGGTTGAGAAGGCTCAGCAGCCATACACTGAAACTGAACGAAATTTTGGGCTGCTTTCTAATCTGCAACCAAAGATGTATGGTTGGCTTGGTCACACAGGAAGAAAAACAACAGGCAAGTGATAGGGGTTAATTAAGCCATAGCTTTATTAGCTCACTTGGTAGTGATCTGACAACAGAATATACAGTACAGGTCACATATCTGACAGTTTACAATCAGACATGTAAACGAAGTCTAGGACCTTTTAGTTGCCCTCACTCCTACACAAAGGCTACAAGAGCAAGACTGAGGTTCTTATTTTTCCTGTACCAAAAACTGTGTGCTGTAACTATATTGAATGCATTTCTACACCTCCTGTGGAACAGATACTTGCTTTAGTCATTGCTGGCTCTTGAAATGAAACCAGTTGAACCTCAGTGTGTATTCAACAGGGTCCCTGACATAGAAATGTAAAATAATTTCAATTGGAAGGGACCTGGGATGATCTCATTCAACCTTCTGCTCACAGGAGGGCTAACTTCAAAGCTAGATCAAGTTGCTCAGGGCCCAGTCCAGTCAAATTTGGTGTGAGGGTGGTGCGAGTGGCAGGGCAGTACAGTAGCGACAGCACTTTAAAAGCTGGCAACAAGAAGTAGCAGATCTGTTCCCCCTACAGATCCCCAATTTCAGAATAGGTATAATATTCTGAGTACTGGTGAGGATTGATGACCCATCAGAGTCAGCTGAACCCGAACTTAGTGTCCACACAAAGGGAAAAAATGAGTGATAGTGTCACCCAACGCTACCTGATGCTAAGGGAACAGGCAGGTTCTTTTTAAGGATCCTTGGTAGAATGAGACCTGGGCACAGGTTTGTAGTTATAATTAGAGCTTTATTATTGTAGAAAGGTTTTAATAATCAGCGTAGCTTATCGTTACACAGAATTTCTAGCAATTAGGATAGCTTTCCCATGACCTAAAATTGCAGTTACCTATACTTTTCGGTTACCTGGACCCTCTGCAGGTCAGGTCCAATTCTTAATAATTAGCATGCAATAGAATAATCATAATCTGGACTCTGATTTTAAAAAGTACACGAGTCACTCGCTCAATCCTCTGAAGAAGTTGGTGTAACAGTATTCTAGCCCACAATGAGGGTGCTCCCCCTTTCCTCTTCTGTCACAGTGTGAGCATCCCCTGTATCACACCAGGAAGCATGAAAGCCTTAGCTGTCTGTCTGCAGTTGGATCAGCTTCAAAAACCTTTTGGATAAGCTGATGTATTTATACCTCTCAGTTTGGGGGTCTGGTGTATACAATTTCCATAAGTTAGTGGATTCTGGAGAGACTGCCAGACAATCAGTATGCAAGAATTTTGGCTGCAGGAGACAGCAAGCTGCAGGTGATAGTGGCTACATAATGACCTTTATTTCTTCCTGTCGGTTGTGTCCTGCCTAGGTGTTGCCTTTGCTTTGACCTAATGGCGCTGCTCCCAGCATACATCAGGCCTTAGCATGAGCTGTGTGTTGGCCAAAATCTGAGCAAGAGTTGAGTGAACAGTCACAGGAGGCTTCCCTGACTACCAAGGGATCACAGCTTTTGCCATCCAGAATATCTGATGTGCTGTTACGCTTCCCTGTTCCATAATGGGTGTTACCATACCCTGGCAACAGTGCTGTACCAGGTGTCAGGAGCAATGGGTACCAGTCACAGATAGTTACTGGAGACTCCTCTTGTGGACGATCAAGGCATGTATCTTCTGACCCCACCTGCTGTCTCAGGAGTTTTGTTGTTTGGTAGGTGCCAGGGTCTGGGATTCCTGCAGATGCATTGCCAAGATTTGTCCAGCCTTCTACCATGGACTTCTTCCTCCTTTTCCTTGTGGGTACCAACAGTACTGCTCCAGAGGCAACCTGGAGCATATTGGGAGAGACTACAGAAGTCTGGGGGTGAGTGTGAAGGGCGTGGAGCTCTGGTCTTGCCTTCCCAATCCTTACAGGGAGGAGGAAAGCTTGGGTAGAAGTGCGATATGTCTGGCTGTATGGCTTGTGTTGCAGACAGGACGTCAGCTTCTGTGACCAGAGGAATGAGGGCTACTAAGCAGGGATGGAATAAATCTAATGAAGTAGAGCAAGAGTGTCTTGGCAAACTAGGCTTGCTAATCTGCTGAGGAGAGTGTTAAACCAGGTATGGAAGGTTACCATAACATGAAGAGGAAAGGTCATAAGGGGCAGAGCAGATGCATCTAGGTGACAAACTTGACAAGGGAGTCTCTCACCCTTCTGTAAATGCAGCAGGAGTTGGCCCCATATAAAATGCCTGTACACAAAAGCACAGAGCATGGGGAACAAGCAGGGCAAATTAGTTGCTATGACCTCACTAGGATTATGGAGTTGAGGTGGGACAGCTCTTGTGACTAGAGTGTTGCAATGGATGGATAGAGGTTCTTCAGGAAATACAGTGGGGAAATTGAGGAAGAGGGATTGTGATCTATGAAAAGGCTTAGCTTGACTGCATCCAGGTTTGCCTTGGGGCAGGTTATGAGCAAGTAGAGAACATGCAGGTAAGGAGCAGAGTACAGAGTAGCACAGATGATGAGGTAGTAGGCATCTGCTACAAACTGACTGATCAAGAACAGACGATAGATAAAGCTTTTTTTAGGTAGTAGGAAAAAAACTTGCAGTCCCAGGCCTTGGTACTCATGGGTGACATTAAATAAGCTAAAATGGCTGGAAGTAAGCAGTCCATAAGATTGCTAAAATTAATTTAAAAAAAATTCTCAGTGTGGATGATCAGTTCAGGTGATACTCTAGACCTGTTATTCACAATCAAAAGGAAGAAATGGTTAAATATGTAAGAGCTGAGGCAGCCTTGACTGCAGCAACCAGGTGACTGTAAAATTTAAGACCCTGAGAGGAATGAGCTAGATGAACACCAGAATTACAAACCTGGACTTCAGAAGGGCAGATCTTGGCCTGTTCAGTTTCCCACAGGAAACTGCCCTGGAGGGCAGAGGGGCCCAGGATAGCGGGTTCATCTTCAAGACAGCTTCCTCAGAGCACAGGAACGGTTCATTCCCATGTGCAGGAAGTTGAGCAAGCATGGCAACAGGCCAGCATGGGTGAACGTGGTGCTTCTGACTGAGCTCAGAGATGAAAAAGAAGTACAAAGGAGGTGGAATATAGCCCATGCGTGAAGGAGCAGCATGAGGAAAGGCAAAGGTCAGCTGGAATTGAGAGTAGCGAGGGAGGTGAAGGACAACATGAGAGGTTTCTGTAAGTACACTGGTTGCAAAAGTGTGGGCCGATTGCACGGCGTGGCAGGGGACCTAGTGACAAGGGACATGGAAAAGGCAGAGATACTCCATGCCTGTTTGTTTTTTTTTTTTTTTTTTTGCCTCCCTTTTCAACCGGTAGGACTTGCCCTCGGGGTTCCCAGGTTGCTGAGCCTGCTGGCAGAGTCTGTGGGCATGAAGCAGCACCCACAGTAAAGGAAGACAGAGTTCAGAATCACTTGAGCCAGTTAGACGTACACGAGTCCATGGGACCAGGTAGGAGGCATCCAAGGGTGCTGAAGTTGCTGGGCAACATCATTGCAGAGCTGCTCCCTATCATCTTCAAAAGGCCATGGCAGCTGGGGGAGGTTCCCAGTGACTGGCAAAAGGCAAACATCACACACAGCCTCGAGAAGGGTAAGAAGGAGGATCCAGGTAACTACAGGGCAGTCAGCATAACCTCAGTCCCTGGGGAGGTTGTGCCACAAATCCTGTTGGAAGCCCTTTCTCAAAACACAAAGGACAAGGAGGTGATTTGAAGCAGCCAGTGTGGATTTGCCAAGGGGAAGCCGTGCCTGATTGACATCATTGCTTTCTATGGTGAAACGACTGGCACTGTGGGCCAATGGGTGAAGCATACCTTGATTATGGCAAGGCCTTGGCCCCAGTCGCATCGTCACCAAATTGGAGAGGTTTGGGCCGACAGTCTAGGCGGCAGCTCTGGAGGTCTCGATGGACAACTGTTTGAACGTGAGTGGGCAGCAGTCCTTGCAGTGAGTGAGTCATGGCAGCAAGAAGGGGTAGCTGCATCCTGGGCTGCATGAGTGAACATGTAGCCCGCAGGTCTGGGGAAGTGATCCTTCCCTTCTGTTTGGCACTAGTGAGACTGTGTCTGGAGTGCTGTGCCCTGTGCAAGAGAGAGCTGGTTACACTGGACCAAGCCCAATGTAGGGCCACCAAGACGGTCAGTGGGCTGGTTATGGTATATGATGACTGGCAGGAAAATGTATGTTTTTTTATGTTCCTGTATAGACGATAGCAATGAACTTGCTGTTCTGAAGTTAGAGCAGAAATTTTATAGGAATAAAACACGTGTATATGTATGTACGTTGTTTGACTTCTAAAATAAGGACATGAGCTAGAAATCATCCATCTCATAAAGAAGATTAATATACCGTAGCTGTTGTAGTTAAGCTACATTTATCTTGCCTATGCGTATAAAGCTACTAAAAGAATTCAGACGTGGTCCACTTAAGATGTGATGCTGGTAAATGGAAGCATGCTGCGTTTGGTGCAGTTTTTCATCTTCCTTCAATTTTTTTTATCTTTTTTTTTTTTAAACGCAATGAGTTGACTTGGGAGAGCCCAGTTCTTGTGTTCTTCCCATTCTCTAGAAGTTTAAGAGGACTATTTTACAACTGAATCGGAACAAATCTCATTAAAGACTGGTTGTAACATTAAGTTGAAGAAGGACTCGCCAACAGCCCAGCTTAAAAAAAGCCGTGAGTCTGTACTGTCTTCCCTATTCTGTTTGGTCTTCACCACCAATAGGAATGTAAAACTCTTCCTCAGAGAAGTGTTGGCATATTGTTTTCAACTTTGTGGAGGGCCGTGTTAATCAGGCTACTAGATCGCATGATTTGTAGTTGCTTGGAGTCTTGAAATGCTTGGGAGCTGGAGTCTGGGGCTAATATTACAGAGGAGGAAAAGAAAGGGTCACTTGTAAATGCTAAGCGTGCAACAACCTGCTCTGCCCCTTAAGGCTGGGCACTACATGGTCTTCTCTTGATGAAGTTAGATCTGGGCCAGGCAGGTTTAACTGATTAATTTGAAATTGTTCCTGGAAGTGATGTCACATACAAGGCACCTTCTTAACGTATTTTGGCCTAGCTCTAGCCGGACTACTAGTGGGTGAGAAGTTTAGGTGCTATACCTAGAGTTAGGACTTGCAGTGTTAAAGCACCCAAGTAGTGTTGCTGGAAACCACCCCTTTGAAAGTCATTGCCCTGATTAATTAAAATGGTGTTACTTAGTACTTTCTGGCTTTATTGAGGTGGAGTTGCTTATCGTTTTCTCTTGTGTGTGCACGTGTATGCCTGTGTGCACAACTAAGTGAAGAAACATGAAGGGAATCCAGATTTTTCTTTGAAGCTTGATCTCTGTTCCTGACTCTCTGCAGGTTGTTTTTAATGCATATGCATGTATTCCCTTGAATTTAACATCGTTTTCGTATGGAGTCCTGGTATAATCCCCAAAAAAGGAAAAACTTTCCCTTTGAGGCTTTTTTCCCCCATTTCGTAGTCAGTTTTAGGTTCTCATTCTTTACAAAGGTTTGGATGTTACCAGCAAATAAATAATTTTTGAAACCTTGCTAAGATTACTAGCGTTGGTGCTGGTTCTGAAGCTCACAGAACGTGTTAATTATGTAAACAAATCTCTATGACAACCTTTTCTGGGAGGAAGTGCTATTTGATAATAAGTTTTATGGTTGAAGGAGCAAATACAGAAAGCCATTCAGTTTCAGT
The DNA here is from genome assembly GCA_031468815.1 of Morus bassanus. NCBI lineage: Eukaryota > Metazoa > Chordata > Aves > Suliformes > Sulidae > Morus > Morus bassanus. The sequence continues at coordinate 63,855,267 of CM062567.1, read as the reverse complement.
GAGGAATTGAGGAAGGATGATTAGAGTTGACAGAGTGTAGCCAGGAAGACCATGGCTAACATGTATACCCTTCTGGTAAGGAGTAATACTAGCGCCTCACCTACTGCCCGTCACTAGCATTTTCAGCAGTGCAAGCACTCCCAGCACACTGCTGCTTTTCTACACTGAAGTACTGAGTTACTGGTTATTTTGAAGAGCAGCATTGCATCCTGAATAGCCAGCACCAATTTTTGCAGCTCTCCCATCAGAGGGTTAATGTTCTTGATTTAATTTAGCATGTGAGTTGAGAAAAGATGATCGTTTAAAAAAAAAAAAAAAAAGACAAGAAAAAAGTTGGGGGGGATGTTTGCCTCCAATATTTTGTTTGAGCCACTGGTTACTAAAAAGACACAATACCTAAGGCAGGAAGGGAATGTTTCTGTAGCATGTGGACATTTGTAATTCAGGCACAAAAGCCCAGAAAACCCTACTGCAGTGTTTTGCATCAAGCCAGTAAGTTTCTGCTTAAGCTGTGGAACAGCTTTAAATCAAACCTGAATCCTTGTCAGTGATGGCAGCAGTGGAAAATATCTTCAAGCTAGTTGTTTCAGTGGCGACAGGAGTTCATTGTAAAAACCATTGCACTTCATGTCTGTTTTGAATGTATGCTATTCCTGAAGTCCAGTAGCTTTTCTTGCTGCGTTTACTTCCCAGTAATTGGTTCTGGAGATCCTTTTTGGGAATGGTGCCATGTTCTGTGCAAAGCCGCAGAGCGCGCAGCTAACGAGAGCTTGCCGCGGACTGTGCTAGCTGCAGAAATGGAAGCAATGCAGCTACAACTGCGTGGTGCTGCACTGATCTGGTTGTCCAGCTTGTTGCATTGTGCCAGGTGAATGCTCCAGCTTTCTTGGCATCAGCTTGGTGTGTTAAACTGCCTGCTTCGTAAAAAGGATGGTAATGAGTGCTGTCAGAAAATGAAGCACACGACCTTAGCAGCACTGAATTGTCTTCCGGGTTCTTTGCCTCAGCTTTATTATGAAAGCGTGGGGAATCTTTTAGTCTGACACTATTAACCTATTTTCATGATTGTGGCACAAGCTTTGTAGGATGCTTCTTAGCCTTTGACACCAAAGTTGTCATAGAGGTCCTGCTGAGTCCATAAAATTTATGCCGACTTAACTGCACTGGTGCAGTTTATCTGCTGCAAACAGGCCAAGCCAGTGCAACAGCATGTCTTTCAGTGGATGTATTTTTATTCAGCAAACTGCTATATTCTTATGCAGTACTGTTGACAGACTGTATGGTCTTCATTTCTGTGCTCTCATTTCCTTTTTACTGTAGTTCCTTTAAGTTTCAGAAGGACTGATAGTACTTTTCTGAAACATTCTAAGTCTTGAAACTGATGAAATGGAATGTTTTGCCTGCTCTGTACACTGCTTTTTGATTCATCTGTTATCGTGAGGTAGAAGGCAAAATCTGCCCAAGTTTGCAGAGGTTTCTTTCATAAGAAAGGAGGAGAGAGTCATGTAGCACTGTTGTTAAGGGTTTCAGGGTTTAAAAAGACTCCACAGCTTTCACTTCCTGTCTTTGGTATAAGGGCTGTTTCAGACAGGCAAAAGTTGGAACATAGGAATTTGTAATTTGAATGCGATATTGGATTTCTTGTTTTGTTTTGTTTTTTACCCTGGGTGTGGTCAAACATGGGAACAAGTTGCCCAGAGAGGCTGTGGAACCTCCCATCTTCGGAGGTATTTAGGACTTGACTGGAGAAGTTTCTGTGCAAGCTCATTTGAGCCTTGCTGCGAGCAGGGGTTTATGCTAGATATGGAATCATATGCAAAAGGTTCCTTCCAACCTAAATTGTTCTGTGACTTTATGATTTTAAGTTTTGATAATCTCCAGGAATAGAGTTTATCTAGATTTCTCTAGGTAAGCTGTTTCTGTACTTGAGCAACCACAGTGGTGAAGACTTTTTTCCCATGTGTCTAGTTGGAATTTTCCATCTTCCAAATAGTGTCTATTATCTTTTGATCCTGTTTTGGGGTTTTTGTGGGTTTTGTGGTTTGTGGGGTTTTGTTTTCGGGGTTTGTTTTTTTTGTTCTTGTTTTGGTTTTTTTTGTTATGTAATTCTGAACTGGCTCTATTTCTAATACAACCCCCCTGTTGAGGACAGGAATAAGATTTGCCTCCCCTCTTTTTATTCTCTTTTGAGTCTGAATAAACACCCTTTTGTCATCTTCTCCTTGTGTGCCACATGCTCCAAGCTCCTCGCTGTCTTAGCAGCACTTCTCTGTAAACCCTGACACAAAGTGGGAAAAATACTGAATTGCTAACAAAAAAATGAATGATCACTTTAAATTAGTAAATCTACTGGTCTACATAAAATTTCTTTCTATTTCCCATAGCTGCTTCTGAGGCTGTGGCCTGTTCTGATATTCTCAGTGAGATTTTGGTGTGAGAGGAGTTTCACTTGAAAGAGGCAGGAGGCATACGTACCTTTTCTGACTCATCTGAGATGTTTCCTTGAACTTAGGGGTCATGTGACCACATCTTTGGTTGGAAAGTGACAATGAAGGAGCAACAGCCCTTTCCAAAAGATTTTTTTAAGGTTAGGGGGAGCACAATGGTCTAGCAAAATATCAGTAAAAATACAGCCTTGGTGAATGAACAGGTCTTTTGTCAGTGATCTCTTCTTTTGATAGAGGCAAAGATACTGAAATTATAGCTGCTGGCTTGTGTTAATGGAAGTAACTAAGTGAAGGGAAAAATGGTCAGTCTTGGAGAATAGAAGTCTTGATATTTTTGGAAAGTACCTTTGGCTGATTCATTTGGTGTTCCAAAATGAGTTTATACAGTGCTTATATTTGATTACTTTGTGCTGAGTAAAACTTTTTTCTTAAAGAGAAAGTTTTTTAAAAAAAAAAGATTTTTAAATTCATATGTATCTTCTGTGATATGCAAACTTTGTGGTTAACTGTATGTGCAAATATGAGAAGGAAAACGGAGGCTTCTGTAGGCTCACAGAAGGAAGAGAAGGAGGTTGGCTCTAAGTAATTTATTGCCTTCAGAAAAATGTAACTACAGAGATTATATAACTTACTCTAGATAGCAATTCTGCTTGAACTGTTTACTATATGACAAGGCAGAACCCTTTGTGATTCATTGTGAAAAAGAAGGGAGAGTGTTGACTTGCTAAGATGGAAATTGTCCTCATCCAGCTCTTTGTGCTTTTCACTGTATTTCTTCCTACATTTTTCCTCACTGATGAGGGATGGTCAGCTCCCCCTACCCCTTTTTTTTTTTTTTATTTGCCTCCCAGTGCCCATGTGTATTGTAATGAACAGCTGGTTGCACAGAAGAATGAGCTCCCAGCTACCCTTTTAATTGTTTTTGCCCTTTGCTGAATTGCCAGTTTAGTCTCTGTAGCTGGTTTTGTTGTTCATAAACAGAAACCACATTTTGATAAAAACAAGTTGGGTGCACATTCGGTTCATAAAGGCAGTTCACTAAAAATAAGTCATCAGCTCATAGAGGAATCTTTATGAATAAACTTGTCACCTTAGGACACTGAAGGTGATGAAACAGCTAATCCTATAAATCATTTCCAGGCATATGAAGGACAAGAAAGTCATCAGGAGTAGTCAGCATGGCTTTCCCAAGGGGGAGTCATGCTTGACCAACTTGATAAACTTCTACAATTAAATGACTGGCCAGGTAGATGAGGGAAAAGCAGTGGATAGTGTCTACTTGGACTTCAGTAAGGCCTTTTATGTGGTCTCTCATAAAAGTCTCGTAGCCCCTCAAGATGTTGCTGTAGGGGCTGGGTGAGCAGGCAGTGAGGTGGATTGAAAACTGGCTGAATGGCTGGGTGCTGAGGGTGGTGATCAGTGGCCCAAAGTCTAGTTGGTGGCCAGTAACTAGCGGTGTACCTTGGAGAGGGCATACTCAGTCCAGTTCTGTTTAACATCTTCATTAATGATCTGCACGATGGGGCGGAGTGTACCCTCAGCAAGTTTTCTGATGATACAAAGTTGGGAGGAGTAGCCGATAGGCCATCCAGATTATGCCATCCAGAGGGGCCTCAACAGGCTGGAGAAATGGGCTGACAGGAACCTCAGGAAGTTCAGCAAGGAGAAGTGCGAAGTCCTGCACCTGGTGAGGAACAACCCCACACACCAGTATTTGCTGGGGGCCACCCAGCTGGAAAGCAGCTTGGCAGAAAAGGACTTGGGGGTCCTGGTGGACACCAAGTTGGACATGAACCAGCGATGTGCCCTTGCCTCATGGAACACTGCTGGTATCCTGGGCCACATTAGGCAAAGTATTGCCAGGCAGACCAGGGGAGGTGCTCCTTCCCATCTGCTCAGCACTGGTGGGGTCACATCTGGAGTGCTGCGTTCAGCTTTGGGCCACCAGTAGAAGACTGATATGAAGCTACTGGAGAGAGTCCACTGAAGAGCCATGAAGATGATTGAGGGACTGGAGCATATCTCTCATGAGGAAAGGCTGAGGGAGCAGGGACTGTTTCGCATGGAGAAGAGAAGGCTCAAGGGGGAATCTCATCCATGTATATAAATACCTGAATGGAAGGTGCAAAGAGGACAGAGCCAGGCTCTTTTCAGTAGTGCCCAGTAACAGGACCAGAGGCAATGGGCACAAGCTGAAACATGGGAGGTTCCGTCTGAACATCAGGAGACACTTTTTCACTGTGAGGGTGGCCAAGCACTGTCACAGGTCACCCAGGGAGATTGTGTCTCCATCCTTGGAGATATTCAAAAGCTGTCTGGACCTGATCCTGGGCAACTGGCTCTATATGAGGTGATGGGGGTTTGGAGCAGATGACTTCCAGAGGTCTCTTCCAACCTCAACCCTTCTATGATTCTGTGATATATAGTACCAATCGCTGCTTCTGGTTGAGGAGTCCAAGACAGAGGTGAAGCCCTTTTGTAGTCTACTCTGTATTTACAAGCGCTTTTTTGAAAGAAAGCACCTTAACAGGATGCTTAGATTGCGCCTGGCCCTTATGTGTAATGTTCGCACAACCTTAAAGAGGAAGTAGTATTTTCTTTTTAATGGATACGCATTCATCATAAGAAACATAAAAGGAGAAATGGGGTGTTCTGCATAGCCTTATGGTGGCATTTCATTATCTCTGATCTTTTGTATGGATGGATCAGTTCAGGGAGTGAGGGCATATTGTGCAAGGAATTAAAATTGCTTGAATTTTGTACTGTTGGAAACAAAGTGAGCCTCCCATTTCATAGAAATTGTGCCAGCAGGAAACCAACAGGGATTGCTAATCTGTGGTGTTAATATACCTTTACTTAGAATGTTGGTGTTTCTTTCTCCCTGCACATACATATATCAACTTTCAGTTAATAGATATGAAAGCGAAAGATCTGAACCATCATCCCAAGTTGTCTGCTAAATAAGTAAATAAGTGTGGTTTGGTTTGGGTTTTTTTTGAGATATGTCGAAGGGGTGCTAAACCATAGAGCTATTTTTTTGTATTTCAACTATTTGCTGTATTGCTGTTGCACTAGGAACACGCTTGGCTCTAGCAGATGAAGAATGAGTTATAAAAGTTTTCATGTTAGTCCTGGCACAAGTCTTCACCAGAGGACAAAACAGTGTTATGAAAGAGACACCAGGAGGAAGTAGTGGATGTGAAATCTGTAGACAAATGACTGGTAAATTCCAAATGGAGAAGTATCAATGGAAATTTGTGGGGGAAAGCAAACAAACAAACAAAACCCAAAAATCCCACTCAGTGCAAGATCCTACAGAAGGTGAAGGTAAAATTTATTTACAAAGTCTCTAGTAAGCTGATTCTCATTCACATGTACCTATTTTCTAATAGATTTCATTCACTCACACTTTCACAGTCAAACACGAAGATGTGCGTGCCAAATTGGTCACATTTTGGCACACACATTGCGTCCCACTGCAGTGGGACACAGAGGACAAGGGATACTCACTACTGAGACATCAATATATCTCTGGGGTTCTTCATGATTGACAATGACAAACTAGTTTTTGGATAGATGTTTCATGATCTTTAACAGTCAATAGTTGTTACAGACTGGTCCTTTGCTTCAGGGTCTTTTCAGCCTCCGTAAATTGTAGGCCAAGCTGTTTCCCATCCTCTGTTTTCCTTGTTGGTTTGAAATGTGTTGCTGTTTTCCCAGTAGACTAACAGGAAAAGGAAAGGCTCATGTGGCACACTGCAACCTGGTTGCTATTGTCTTGTTGTTAGGATGCCCCTTTTTTTCTGATAAGTCATCTGTGTTGTGGTCTTATCAGAGTTGAGGCTGTCTTGACATAAATAACACGTTCTTCAAGTCTACCACTGCGAATGATGTCCTGGGAGTAGTTTCCTGGGAATGTCCTTCATTGTTGACCCAAGCCATTCTATGAATCCTCGTTTTACTATTTCTTCTTGCATGTTAATATACGTGCATTTCCTTTCATATTGCACTCATAAAAGTTTTAGTATGTCTGTTACAATTACATTACTTTACCAAAATTCTTATTTATTTTTATTTTAATTTGGATATTAAGGCAAACTTCATACTGATCATGCCACCCCTTTGAAACAGAGGAGCAAAAGCTGTAGTCCGTTTTCCAAATAGTGATTAAACTTACCATTACAAATTTTCAGAATAGCAGTCTGTCCTGAGAATGAATTTGTTACAGGAAAAGGCAGTCAGCTAGAGTTTCTGAGACTTCCCTCTGCATGTGAGAATGCAGGGTGCATCAAAATCAAAACTGATATTCTGTAAAGGAGTGGTGATGAAATAAAAGGAAAGAAAATATGTGTTAAGTTTAATTAACTTTATACTGAATATTGCCCCTGCCTTGCATTTGGACTATTTCCATGTTGACAGTACAAACAGCTTTTGTCACTGGTAGCATCCTGTGGCTTTTAGCAATAGTGTTATGTAAGTAAATATAGAGCAAAGTTTAGTTCTTTGATTATATGATAAGCTTTCTTGCATCTTCTATAGCAGCTTCTTCTGGTGTTAGGGATGATGAAAGATACTTTGGCAAGTATTGTGCCTTAGCTTTTTCCTTGCTGGCATACATGGGGAGAGTCACAGATGGGATCTTCATTTTCTTAGTAAGTTTCTTAAGAACACACAAGAAGAGTGCTAATAGTTAAGAAAATGCCTTTAGTAAGAAGCATCATATGTTCTTTTGCAGGGAGAATGATCTAGTAATAACTTAAACAAGCGTAAGAAACTTCACCCACATATATTCTGTCCTACAGTCAACCTTTATTAGTATGCTCCTGCAGCTGTTATGACCTGTGGGCGTTTTAAAATGAAAATTAAATGGGGAGCCCATGTATTTATACGAGTTAGGTGACACACATGTACTGCCCATTACTATAGATGCTTCATGGTTCAAAATGGTGATTGGTGGAAGACTTAGTTCAGTCAAGCAGTCTGACAGTTTGTCTTCAAGTAGCGGCTGGGTTCTTGCTCAGGCACACTGCATAACAGGAAATGCTACACCATATAAAAGCTTGTTCCTAGTGGTTTGTGCCAGAATTTTTGTTCAAGGTACAAGCCCCCATGTTTCCCTTCACTTACCAAACAAAACAGTGATTCACAAGACTTGAAATAGCACAGAATTCCTAGTGCCTGTGCCCAGGGTGAAGCTAACAGGTTATGCACCGTACTATGCAATACATCCTCATTAACCACCACCCCCCTTCCCATCCTTTGATATATTATGCAGATATCATTGCCTTAGTCTGTGGACCACCCTTGTAAAACCTCCACAGAATGTCCAGAAGTGTCCATAAAATGTCCACTGAGTTCATTTAGTCCATGACTTTGGGCTCCATCTCTTATAGTGGTCACTCAGGACAGGAGAGGTGCTGTGTTGCCTGGAGTTATTGGGCACCAAAGCCAGCTCAGGTTGGGGTCACTGCTGCACTTGCACTGCTTTTTGTAAGGCTTCTCCTCCATTGGTTCAGGTGGTTCTTGCTATAGTAATTCATATAACATGCAACTCAGATCATGGGCTACAACAATTTAAAGGTATATCCATTGCAGTCTCCACCTCTGGTCCCTTTGGACCAGATTATAGGGTTTTACACTTCAATGAATTCTTCCCCTTGCCCATGCTCTGGCTTGGACTTATCCACAGACTGCCGTCCCTTAGAGGTGTACCTACTCCAAGTAGAGCCTTATCTACAAGGTTGACACTGGTTGAGAGAGCCCCATGTGAGTCAGTCCTGAAGGGCAATGGCGTCCAGGAAAGCTGGGCATTCTTCAAGAAGGAAGTCTTAAAGGCGCAGGAGCAGGCTGTCCCCATGTGCCATAAGATGAACCGGCACGGGAGACGACCGGCCTGGCTGAACAGGGAGCTTTTGCTGGGACTCAGGAAAAAAAGGAGAGTTTACCACTTTTGGGAGAAGAGGCAGGCAACACAAGAATAGTACAGGCATCTTGTTAGGTCATGCAGAGAGAAAATCAGAAAGGCAAAAGCCCAGCTAGAACTCAATCTGGCCACTGTTGTAAGAGATAACAAAAAACATTTTTACAAATACATTAACAACAAAAAGAGAGCCAGGGAGAATCTTCATCGTCTATTGGATGCTGGGGGAAACATTGCCACCAGGGATGAGGAAAAGGCTGAGGTACTTAATGCCTTCTTTGCCTCAGTCTTTAATAGTCAGACCAGTTATCCACAGAGTATTCTGCCCCCTCAGCTGGAAGGCAGGGACGGATCACAGAATAAACCCTCCATAATCCAGGATGAAGCAGTTTATGACCTGCTGAGCCACCTGAACACTCACAAGTCTATGGGGCTGGGTGGATCCACCCAAGAGTACTGAGGGAGCTGGCAGAAGAGCTTGCCAAGCCACTCTCCATCATGCATCAGCAGTCCTGGTTAACAGGGGAGGTCCCAGACGACTGGAGGCTTGCCAGTGTGAAGCCCATCTACAACAAGGGCCGTAAGGAGGATCTAGGGAGCTACAGGCCAGTCAGCCTGACCTCAGTACAGGGGAAGATTGTGGAGTGGTTCATCTTGAGAGTGCTCACCACGGATGTGCAGGACAACCAGGGGATCAGGCCCAGCCAGCATGGCTTCATGAAAGGCAGGTCCTGCCTGACCAACCTGATCTCCTTCTATGACCAGGTGACCTCCCTAGTAGATGAGGGAAGGGCTGTGGATGTTATCTACCTGGACTTTAGTAAAGCCTTTGACACAATCTCCCACAGCTTCCTCCTAGAGAAGCCGGCGGCTCATGGCTTAGAGAGGTGTACTCTTTGCTGGGTAAAAAACTGGCTGGATGGCCGAGCCCAGAGAGTTGTGGTGAACGGAGCTAAATCCAGTTGGTGACTGGTCACAATTGGTGTTCCCCAGGGCTCAGTTTTGGGGCCAGTCTTGTTTAATATCTTTATCAATGACCTGGATGAGGGGATTGAGTGCGCCCTCAGCAAGTTTGCAGATGACACCAAATTGGGTGGGAGTGTTGATCTGCTCGAGGGTAGGAAGGCTCTGCAGAGGGATTGGGCCAGGCTGGATCGATGGACTGAGGCCAATTGTTTGAGTTTTAACAAGGCCAAGCGCTGGGTCCTGCACTTGGGTCACAAGAACCCCATGCAATGCTGCAGGCTTGGGGAAGAGTGGCTGGAAAGCTGCATAGCAGAAAAGGACCTGGGGGTGTTGGTTGAACATGAGCCAACAGTGTGCCCAGGAGGCCAAGAAGGCCAAAAGCATCCTGGCTTGTATCAGAAATAGCGTGGCCAGCAGGAGCAGGGAAGTGATCATGCCCTGTACTGGGCACTGGTGAGGCCACACCTCAAATATTGTGTTCAGTTTTGGGCCCCTCAGTACAAGAAGGACATTGAGGTGCTGGAGCATGTCCAGAGAAGGGCAATGAAGCTGGTGAAGGGTCTGGAGAGCAGGTCTTATGATGAGCAGCTGAGGGAACTGGGGTTGTTTAGCCTGGAGAAAAGGAGGCTGAAGGGAGACCTTATTGCTCTTTACAGCTACCTGAAAGGAGGTTGTAGTGAGGTGGGTGTTAGTCTCTTCCCCCAAGTTACTAGTGACAGGATGAGAGAAAATGGCTTCAAGTTGTGCCAGGGGAGGTTTAGATTGGATATTAGGAAAAATTTCTGTACTGAAAGAGTGGTCAGGCATTGGAAGATGCTGCTCAGAGAGGTGGTGGAGTCACCATCCCTAGAGGTGTTCAAAAAATGTATAGACATGGTACCTCGGGACATGGTTTTGGAGGCATGGTGGTGTTGGGTTGACGGTTGGACTTGATGATCTTAGAGGTGTTTTCTAACCTTAATGATTTTACAAGCCACAGTCTCCAGGTGTATACTTGCTGCAGCATAGACTTATCTACAGCCACAGTCGCTTTGAGGTGCACCTGCTCCAGCGTGGCCTTATCAATGGGCCACAATGCTTTCAGAGATATACCTGCTCTAGTGTGGCCTTATCCATGGCTGCAGTTCCTCCAGGAGCGTACCTGCTCTGTCGTGGGCTTACCTATGGCCACTTGCTTTGAGGTGCTCCAGCATGACCTCATTCACAGCCATTGATACTTCAAGGTGTACCTGCCGCAGCATGGACTTATCTACAGCCACAGATGCTTTGAGGTGTACTTTCTCCAGTGTGGATTTATCCTTGAGCCACAATCCCTTCAGAGGTGTACCTGCTGCAGCACAGACATAATAACCATGGCCACAGACACTTTGAGATGTACTGCTCTGGTGTGGACTTTTTCATGGCCACAGACGCTTTGGGGTCTCCTGCTCCCACATGGATTCATCCGCAGGTCACAGTCCCTTCAACTCAAGCTCACACTGGAGTTCCAGCCTGTGCAGTACAGCAGCACAGAAACAGCAGTGATGCCCTGGCCATCTGCCAGCCCAGGCACCTGGCCATTGATGTTATCAAAATGTTCCCAGGCACAGCAGAGTAAGATGATAAGCAGTACAGCAGGACAGCAAGCAGCAAAAGCAAAAAGCAGCCACTAACAAGCACTAGACTCTAATATACAGTGGGGCAAGCAAGCCCCATGGCAAGCACAGGAGCCTGCCAGTTAATAGCTGAACAGCAATAACAGCTATAAATTAGATCTGGCACATCCCAGTCAAACCTGTTGTTATCTCAAACCCTCCGAGCCCCACTTTGGGCACCAAAAATGACTGTCATGGTTCAACCCCAGCCGGCAAGTAAGCACCACAGAGCCACTCACTCACTCCTCCACCACAGTGGGATGGGGCAGAGAATCGGAAGGGTAAAAGTGAGAAAACTCATGGGTTGAGATAAAGACAGTTTAATAGGTAAAGCAAAAACCACATGCACAAGCAGAGCAAAACAAGGAATTCATTCACTACTTCCCATCAGCAGGCAGGTGTTCAGCCATCTCCAGGAAAGCAGGGCTCCATCGTGTGTACTGGTTACTTGGGAAGACAAACGCCATAACTCCAAACATCCTGCCCTTCCTTCTTCTTCCCCCATCTTGATATGCTGAGCATGATGTCATATGATATGGAATACCCCTTTGGTCAGTTGGAGTCAGCTGTCCCGGCTGTGTCCCCTCGCAGCTTCTTCTGCACCCCCAGCCTGCTCAATGCTGGGGTGGTGTGAAAAGCAGAAAAGGCCTTGATTCTGTGTAAGCACTGCTCAGCAGTAACTAAAACATCCCTGTGTTATCAACACTGTTTTCAGCACAAATCCAAACCATAGTCCCATACTAGCTACAGTGAAGGAAATTAACTCTATCCCAGCCAAAACCAGCACAGCACTCTTAAAGAAGTGTGTGTCTTTGTTTTCCCCAAGTTGTCAAGAGTAGTATCCAGTGGCCAGACAATCCTTTGTTTCTGTTGTGTGACTGTGTGTTGTCATGGTTTTGGCTGGGAGAGGGACTGCTCCCAGTCCAAGCACACAGGTTAGCATAGTCCTATATTGTTCTGTGAGGTATCTTTTTCTTTCTGCTTGTGTAGTCAAATTTTCTTTGTCTCAATGGCAGCAAAACTTTGATTTTTAAGTAGCCTGATATGACTCAGTGGAAGCAATGTAGAGGAGAGTCATTGCTCAATCCCATTTCATTGACTGATGATTTGCTAACATTGAAAATAACTTTCAGTCCTTCTAGTTTGTTACTTCTCTCGTGAATCCTAGAGTTTAGAATAAATTTGTCTCTTAAAGCAATGAATTATAGGTATATTGGTTTGCTTTTTCTGTATTGGTGGAGCCAGGCTTTTATGCCTGGATGTTGACATAATGGTTTTGAACATGGCTGTTCCCGATGACTTCTTCATATCTTTGGTGCTTAGAACTTGATTATGAATCAGAAGGATCTCATATTGAAAGTCTCTTCCAAAAGTTTTTGACATAACTTGGACTGTTTTGTTGTTGGCTATATGATTATTGTCATTGTATGTAATGGCAAGAAACAAACATTTTTTCGTATCCTTTTGCTAGAAGGGAGTAGATATTTACATAGACTCCATCATTAGCAAAAATTTAAATGTTGGTAGCATTTACAAATATCTGTATTAAGACTAATTGATTTTTGATATGGGTTTTTTGTTTCTTTTCTTTCTTCCAATAGAAAGCCATTTCATCTCCAACTGTATCACGCCTTACAGATACATCAAAATTCACGGGTTCTCACAAAGAGAGGTTTGATCCCAGCGGAAAAGGAAAAGGCAAAGCTGGCCGAGAAGATCTGGTGGATGCTTCAGGATATGTATCTGGCTATAAGCATGCAGGCACATATGATCATAAAGTACAAGGAAGCAAGTAAGGCTGAGGGTTTACAACACAGAGGGAGAAAGAGAGGGGGAGAGAGAATATATTTGTAAGAATGAGGTAGATGAATCCCACATGTTTTGGTTATTGTGAATGCTAAGACTATGTTGTCAAGAAGTTGTTTTCAGGAACTGGAACTGATTTCAACATCTGCTGAGCTACTTGCAGCACAACGCCACTTCATTACATTCCTCATGCGTATATTGGCAAAAATAAATATATTGGTACAAAAAAATACATCATTTTGTTGAGCTTTAGACAAAAAAAAAAAAAAGTCAAGAGCAGTTATACCACACTTTGTCAATTCAAGCAAAAGATCTCAAACATTCCTAAAAGTCCGGTTGCCCTGAGGATGTCAAAGAGAACCTCTTGAAAAGACGGTCTTTCATAGCAGTCTTTCTGAAGAATATCCCATTATTTATGCAGTTTGATTTGACTACTGTTTTGGGGCTTTATTAAAATGTCTTATATGGGATCTGGCACTTTCCTTAAAACATTCAACAATATACTATTGGGGAGTAAGTGGTTGTTAATATACAAGGTGCTAGCCTGTAAATGTCATACACCACTCAAGAAAAACTGAAAAAAAAGCTTTTTCTAGGACAATATAGGTTCTGAAGTATTTTATGTCAACAGAAAGAGGTGGAAAATACCAGCCCTTACTTTCCTCCTGTCTATACTTTGTGCTTGTTACTGTGTGTACTGTAGCATGGTTCTGACTGGCTGGATTTGGATGGAGCTATTGTACTAACCTGAGAGGTGAGGAACAAGACATTACTAAGAAAGTCTATTAAACCTTTTTGCAGTCTGTTTGCAAGTTTGCACTGCCTCACATTTGAAATGAAGGGGGCATTAAGCTAATAATGCTTTAAAATATTGATTATGACTAAACACTGCCAATCAGATTGCTATTAAGTGAATGTTATACACGTACATTGGCACACACTCCCTTTAAGCTATAATACATGTAAGGAAAGTTTACAGCCCCTTTAAGTAAGGACATTTACAATTAATATCCATGTAATTAGGTGCAGTTTGCCCACAAAAATATGCTGTTATAACTGGGCTGCATTTTATGTTAGATTTGTTTGAAGCCAAGGGATTTGATTCTCTGTTCATTTTTGCTGCCTAACTTGGGAGTAATAGTATTGATGGGAATGGCTTTCCACTGCTATAGAAGGAGAATCAGTTCCACAGGCTTAAGGTACAGGCAGCTGAGTGTGACCTGCCTGGGGCCCAGAATACCAAAACAGCTTAATAGGAATAAAAATAACTCATTTTTTATATTGGTTAAAAAGGAGAGAAAAGGCTGGTCCAATTTTCTGCAAGAGTTGAACAAGTACCCTAATATATTACTCTGCTTCTCTAAAATTATGGAAGATTTTCAGTATTAAAAAACAGCTGCTAGCAGTTCTGCTTCACTTTCTTTCAAAAAGAGCTCATGCACTGATTTTCATGTTTGGCTCTGAATAAAGGTTAATAAATGTATTGGTATCCCCCCACCCATATCAGCATCCCACTCAGAGTACATAAAATTTAGATGAGCAGTGTGTGCTCTTATGTGCCATGCAGGTCAATAGTCCGTATTTGGCCAATGTCCAGAAACAGAGCACTGGTTTTCAGCCCTTAAACTGTTCATGTTTTGTTTTTCTGACATTGAATGGTAGCCTTTCTTGTAACTTTGCCTCCAATGACTCTTTGAGCCCATATGTCAGCCTGAAACCAAAACAACAACAGCAAACAAAGGCAAGGACTTCCTTGTGGACTTGGAGATTTTTGTTTGTTTGTTTATAATTTATTTTGGGTTTTGTTTTGAAGAGGGAGGGAAGTTTGCTAAAACTCAGCACATGATCTTGTAAAGATTTAAATGGCTTTTCCCATGGTTGGCTCTGGTTACCTGGGAAGATTTTTTATGTATATGAGGATGCTCAGGATGAGCTTTGTGAAGCCTTTCCAAGAATTACCCATTGTTCTTGAAGAAAAATTTCCATGAAATGAAGGATTATCCACTCCTGTGTTGCACTGGTGACCTATCACACTCTGAGGCAGAAAATAGCATACTGTAATACCAACAATGGCTAAATTATTCCAGCATGGTAGTGAACTGTCTAAATGTAGAGAACCTTCTTCTACATCACTGGTGCCTGTGCACCCAAAGAAGGCTCCAGAATAGTCCTGTTTTTTATGAATAAAAAGGATAAGCCACTAACCCTTGATAAATTCTTCAGCTAAGTTACAGGCAAAACCAGTGTCCCTGTTTTTCCTATTGACTTTAAGATTTGACTCATAACTCAGTGGTAACTGAAACGATCTGGACCCAGCCCAAATGAGGGGTGAAGTCCAGTCTACTGCAGAGCCCTTTCAGCACAATGTTGGTCTGGCTGTTTGTTGCTAGCTAGCTGCCTTGTCTGGCACATCAGGTGATAACTTAACCTGAGGTGCACAAGCGACAGGCTTTCTCAAGTACCCAAATACTGAGTGTCACTAATGCCAGACTGTTGCTACACAGGAGGAGTGATTGGTTAGGAAGGTTTTAAGGTATAATTAGGTTTTAAGTTGCTAGTTCACAGTATGAGAGACCAGCACACTGGTAAGATAGAAGGCATGCAAAGGAATTGAAAATGCAGCCAGATCCAAGCTGACACTGACCAGAAATTGAGCAACTCTGTTTGCTTAGAAGAGGCTGATGGAACCAGCTGGGGTTCTGCCAGAGTTTACTTTGCATTACTTGTACAGTATAAAATCCCTGCCGTGAACCAAAGCACTTTGTACGGACCTGATGCAAAGTTCTTTGAAAGACTTTCAGTGGCATAGTAAGCTTTGGATCAGGACCTGAGAAGATGCTTCAGATAGCAGTATTTTATTTTGAGGAACACACTTTTTTGTTTCTTCTTTGTTTCTACAGTTGGATAGTTTTAAAACTCAATCAAATAGATGCATGAAAAGAAGTCATTCTGATGTGACAGTGACAAAGGGAAGTTGTGGCTGGAAAGATAGTACTTTGGAAAGATTTTTGCCTTCTACTACACTTGATGTGGAAGATAAGGGCTATGAATAAAAGCAGTGTATGCAGCTGTGTATTAGGGGTTCAGCCACCTACTTGAGCTCTTACTTTTCTGCTAATATCTGTAGGAAATTAAAATCCTAAATACTAGCTTGAATGTTAGTCGTAAGTTCCAGACCTGCTTGGGAATGAGGCAAAGTAAATTTTGTTGTTCATCTGCCATTCCCTCAACTCTCAGGACAGCAGGTACGGCTGGTACCCCAGAGATGAGGGGAAGGGATAGCTCAGGAGGTGGCCCATTTTCAACCCTTGAAGTGTGGTACAGCATGTGCTCTTCCTGTGCACCATACTCCAGGCTGTAACTAAATGTTGTGTCTGAAGTAAGGACATGGGTACCTAATAAGGTTTACACTCATCTTTTTTTGGGCTTCTCAACTCATTCCATCTAACTTTTCCAGTCTGATTTTCAGCATGTTATACTATGCAGCACTCTTCTATGCGACATCTTCTATAAAACCCTGTTGTTCCTAATTATCTTTGCTTTCATTACTGCTGAACCTGCTACCGAAAGGTAGCTTTTAGAAATAACTGCCTTAAAGAACAAACTCAAATTACACTGTTCATTTAAAATTAAACCCTGAAATACTATGGCAGTACACAATCTTACCTGTATCTCCACTGAGGCTTAACCTGACCATCAAAGCCTTTGCAAGATTGAGGACAAGAAATAAAAATCCTCACTGAGGCAAAAGAATAGTCCTTAGAAATGATTTTCTAAATATAACCTAGTTTTTAAATAAAATATGCAGAAGTCAAATGGGTTTTCTTATTAGTGCTTGCTTACTAATTCCTTCTAGTCACTCCATGTGCTTTAGTTACTTGTTGACAGTTTTGCAACAACCTTATCAATATGGAAATAGCAGAAACAAAAATTATTGTCCTACTTTTTGTGGCTATCAAAGCTATCACAATAGCGTTACTGAGAAGCAGATATTAAAAAACATACATTGTTTCAAGTCCTATGTGAACAGAATTGTAATCAAATATTTAGAATCCCAAAGGAAATGTTGAACATTGGACAGTGGCAAAGATCTAGCCACCTTTTTTTTTTTTTTTTTTTTTTAAACCTACAATATTTCTTGTCTCTTTTTCACTTTAGGGAAGGGAAAGGGAGATTTCAAAACTACTCACGTCACAACTTGTGTTTTTCATCAGTATAGAGGTTGTCCTTCAAAGATATTTTGGATTGAAATATGATATTTTCTATGTATTTTACTGACCTTACCTAAATTAAAAATTCCTCTGACAACTTTTTGGCATTATAGAAAGCTTTGTTCATGAATTAGCATTTCAGTCACCCATATTTTCCCTCTATTGGCTCAATTAATATTTTTTATGGTAGCTGGAATTAGCCAGAACTAAAAGGCAAAGGACTGCTATGGGTTTGGCTTGCAAGTGATAGGTATCCCAGCCATCTGTAACCATCTGTAGAGAAAATCCTCATATATCTTTCTCCAAAATCAAAACTTTAAAGTTGTAATTGATAATTTTTTCATTAAGGCTTGTCATAGTTATAAAATAAATTTTAATTCTTTGTGCCTGCGTGTGTGATATTCAAAACATAACCCTGCCTTTCAGTGATGCATGTATTCTGGGGGCATGTGCCTGTCATCCATGAATGAGAATTCTCTGTTTGCACTGGCCAAGAAACAAATCTTTTACCTTCATGATAGAGCAAATGTAATGTGTTGCACTAGTATGTGTCCTCTTAACTGACTGTTAGCCTTGCGTGTGTGCCAAAATAACTACACCTTTGTGTACATTGTTTGTAGTGTAAATATTGTGTTCTTGGCTCATCAATTAGTTGGTAATAAGTGATGTAATACACAAGACTTGTACAGGTTTGTGTGTGCTTACACATACTCTTTGGATCTAGCTAAGTAATTAAACCATATAGATGTTGATCCAAACCTTAAATCTCATTAGGGCCAAACTCTAGTCCTGCAGCCAATGCTGTTCAGCTTGGCCAGTTGGTGACACTGCCATTCTCCCTCCATAGCTTGAAGGTAAAGATCTACAGAGGCTTTTATGTTTTTACACATCTCTCTTGTTCCTATTTCTGGGGGAAATCACTCTTCAGTGATTCTAACAAAGACTTGGTCTGACAAGAAGAGTGTCACATAGTGAGGAAGTAGGAGAATCAGGGCGAAAGCAAGATTTCCTCTGAGTGCCCTCAAGAGACCATTTAAAATTGTGCCCTGCACGGGCCTTATATTTTCCTTTGCCCCAACTTCATGAAGCAAGCTGACACTCACTATGTACACACACAGTTGTTCATCATCAGTTAGTAAGTACAAAGTCATGGTATGTTGAGGTGGGAACAGGACACAGGACTGTCATACAATGCCTATGGACTTGAGACTTGCGTAGACCTTTATAAAATCAAATACCTGAAGCATAAAGACAGATCTCAAGATTGTGTAAAATTCTCACAGCCTGGAGTGCCTCAACTTGATGTGTGTGTATCTCCTGTATTTGGAGTGTTTGCCCATAAAACAGCATTTAGACATTCAGTTACCCATTTTTTTCACCCAAGTGCCCAGTTGGTTTACCTAATGTAAGCTGGAAATGATGGACCGGGATGTACTTTTTAAGTCTTCAGAATCCTAAAACTGGTGAGAGACCTTTAGCTGCATTCATGCTTGCTCATTAAACTCAAAAACAATGCTTTGAAAGATGTCCCAGCAAAGAATGGTGCTTCAGGAAGCTAAAGGATATTGCAGATAGAACCTCCATGTCTTAATTGTCCACGTAATTTGTTTTTGCAGGGAGAAATAACTGTAATATATTTGGTATTTTTTCATGTTTTTCAGTATATTACCTTGGCTATATTGCTTCAAAATCCATATGGAGAAGGTGGATTTCAAAGCAAGTTTAAGATATAACACTTTACTTTGTTGTAAGAAAATGCTTGAATTGGCTTGTTTCATTCAAACTAATTGATCATCCACTCTAGGTAGATTTTGGCAAGAGCAAGCCTGATAAAAAATAAAGGGGAAAAAAACCCATCCTGTTTGCTGGGTATTCTTGCAATACTGGTAGTCTGAAATTATTTTTTTTTTTAAATATATTCTCTTTTGTAATCACGCACATGCGTGTGCACACATGCAGTACTTTGGGGCATATATATACATGAGTGGCAAGACTACAGAAAAGGCTTTTTCTTTTTTTAATTACCTTACATTTGGAAAGCGACATCGAAATGGCCAACTGATGAACCTGATTTGGAAAAATGTTAAGCACCTACCATATTCCATTGCATGTAAACAGCCAATGAATTAATGTATTTTATTCAAGATGCATTCAAGATTTTTCTATTACTTTGCACATTTTTCAGAACAGATCACAAATGAGAATAAAGTTACATTCAAGTTAATTAAAAATGTAGCCCTAAAAAATACACTCATACTTCATCTATCTTTCATTTTGATCAGTAGCTATATTATGGATGATCAAGAAAACAAGAAAAAAGATGGCAATCTGTGTCCCCATAGTGTTGAATTATTTTAAGCTCTAGTTTACATCAGATGAGTTATTGTATGCTTGCATTTGCTCAAATGCTATTTTTAAACAAAGTAATTAAATAATGTGAAATAATGCAGCCTGGCCTCTGATAAATAGGGTTATATTAATGCAACTGAAATGCTGTATGTCTGTAATATTCATGCTAAATACATACTAGCTCTTTACAAAGGCTTTGTGTAAGGTCAGTTAACCTACAAACTCTGATGTCCTGTATAAAATCGTGTTGGCAAACTACTTTTGTTAGCCCTGTAGTGTATGAAATGGCAAGGTCATAGACAAAAACAAGTTATAGAATGCAACAAAAGTGTGTTTGTGTTTATCTTTGTCCTGGGTTTAGAATATATCAGCTTTGGCAAACTATTGCAGCAGGGAAAATGTTTTGTATAATGCTTATAATACAAAGTAATTTGTCTTTACATTCTGTAAAGCAGAGAAATGGATAAGTATATTGAAGTTTATTCTTAGCAAGGTTTTATGTTTCACAGATTTAAATATTACAGGAGAAATATATATTTATAAAGAAGTATAATTTTTGAATGTTGAGGTTGGTTTTCTTCAGTCATGAACCATTTATTTATCCACATTATGCTTTATTCCTTTGCTAGCTTCTTTATCTGTCCATGCTGTTCCAACATCCATTTCTAATTTGGTTTAGATGTTTTGATTCTTTATTTGCACAAATCTGGATGTGCATGCTGTCAGGACCTGATCATAAAGTGTAGAGACAAAACTTGTTTTGTCTTTGATTACCTAGAGCACTAATAAAAATTTAATTGTTAAATAGTTGTAATATGGAGATAGGTCTTGACATAGTCTTCCTTGGAGCACTGTACAGCATGATACAAACCTTCAGTGAATCTTACTATTTCTTGTTCTTATTTTCATTTGTCTTTCATCTTGGTCCAGAAAACCAGGAAGCTGCTGTGTGCCAATACTTACCTGCAATATTTATAATTGCAGGCATTGCAAACATTAACATTCAGCTGTACTAACCTACTGTGTTCACTGTGAAATTTTCAGCACGGTAAAAATTTTACATGATCATTTAACCTTACAAGTTTACTTTTTTCTCACTAATTTAACATTGAACCATTTTTTTTCATTATTGCAAATGAAGAGCTTGAGCATAGCATTTCTTAATCTTAACTATAATTGATAAACATATCCTAAGCAAAGATTTTTAACCACTTGATGAAGGGGGCCTGGCACCATCCAGTGCAAAGCACACTGGGCAAAATCTTATCCCCACTGCAGTCAGTGCCAAAATTCTAACTGGTGTTAGCAAAAATGGAACCACCATTACCAAGGGGTTAATATGCTTAGTAACCGTGACAAGAGCTTATGGGGGAGCACAACAGTGATTCTCTATTTCCATATCTTTGTTTCTGTTAATTTAAAACTACTACTATCCAATCTTCAAAATAAGTAAAAGAAACTTGAAGGGGGATCATATACTACTAGTTTGTACTAGGGGTTTTTCAGGAAAAGGAAACAAATTTATATATATATATATATGCAATATATTTTTACACTGTTTATTAATGCTAGAAAGTATTAAATGTATCACTTTATCAGTGTGAATGTTAAAGTAATGACAATGTTATGGATGTTTTAAACCTTTTAAAGTTGTCTTGTTAAATTCTAAACCCACATTAACAATGGAAAAGCTACTTTGTCTACAACATTACTGTTGATGTTTTAGGTAAAAAGTTGAAGTACAGCAGTTGTTTGATTAGCACCGTAAAAGCTTGGCTTGAAAAATTGTAGTGAAATCCATATTGTAAACACCATTTTTTAAAGCATAGCTTCTCATAAAGTATGTTACTGCTGTTGACTGACTGTATAAAATTGTATCTTTAGTTGGTAAAGTGATCAATAAATGTGTTATTACATCAGTTCCTGGATTTCTTGAAGGAAATGGTATTTGCTGATAAACTTTGTTACCAACAGTTATTTTACAGTTTAGATATTAAGCAAATTGCTAATGAATGTATAAATTACACCAAAATACTCTCTGAACAACCAGCTTTCTGGTTCTGAGCAGAATATATTTCTTCCTTACCATTTATTTTCCTAGTTTTAATAATGAGTAAAACTGACCATTAACATTTTGAGAACTCTAGTATGATCCTTGAATAGCCGTGATTATAGTGATCAACCAAATGAGATCTGTCAGGGATGAAACAATTTCTTCTCAACTAGCTGCTTAACGTAGATTGGTCCTCAGCCTCAGGAGCCTGAGTTACATCTCTCACCTTCTCTGAGTGGTGCTGAAAATGTTTTACTTGCAAGGAAGGTCATCTGCTACATGGAACATTGTTTTAAGGATGTTACATTCAAAAGCAAATATGGAGCTTTTATTCATAAATAGCAATATTTTTCAGCTTGCCAGCAGCAATAATACCATGATTTTTCAAGAAACAGAAGACTGAAGTTATTTCGTTAAACTCAGAACATCATAATGACGTAATGAATAATGTGACAATAACCCAGGCACAGTGCTGCTCTAGAAATGTAGAGGTACTGGATAGCAACTACAAGGAAACATAACTAAACAGCTTACAGCAACACTGTCTCTTTTCCAGTTGTTCTCAAACTGGAACTGGTGTCCTCTGTGCTCACACACTAGATAACCTTCTTTAGAAATGCCTTGTAAGTGAAATCTAATACAGTCATGTCCTGAGATAGGTTTTCTTCCTGCATAGAGACCAAATACTGTTTGTAGTATGACTGCCAGATAAAGTTCCTTTTATCTCTGAGCATCTATGGTTACTGAAACTGTAAAAAACCTAATGAAGCAGAACCTTTAGGGATTACTAAAAAAAATCAAGATTTTTTCCATTAAAAAAGCCCTTAAGGAACGGGAGATTTTACCCTTCTGCCCTATGAGAATATAAGACACTAAGATCTGTACTTTCAAAAGAGTTGAGGATTTTTTGTTATTTTCCTGTAAAGCCTTTAGAAATGCCCGCTCAACCCTACACGCCACTTCAGCATCATGTCTTTAAAATAAAAAATAAATCTGATGTGTTCTCTTTACTCCAGGAATACAATTATTTGGGGTAGCTTTTCTCTATGTGTAGCTACTGTTGCAATAACTACACACAGATTGTACATGTAGGCATAGTCCTATTGAGACGGGACTGACAGAGTGCCACCTCACCCTTGCTGGCTTTCTGTTCCAAGCTTTCAGAACTGACCACTCACATCAGCATCAGTTGGGTTTCCTGCTCTCATGTCCATATGCCAAATGCAAGCTGATCTCTCTCGGCTCTACTGGGTGTTCTACCACAGCCAGGACTGCATGGAGAAAGGCGGGGTGGGAAAAAGGCAAAAAAGAAAAAGCTACTGCTGCCAAATCTGAGTCTTCAGGGGACTCATAAAACCTGGTCGTCTAGTTAGCCTTTTTTCAATTCCTCAGCTTCCTATTTAACTCGCTGCACTGCTTTATTAATAATGTCAACTAACCCAGGCTCATTGAAATTTACTGCTCTGGCTCACATTCCAGCCAGAAGTTCATTCCATGTCTACATCACTTTATTTCCAAAACTGTGAACTCAAGAGATTACACAACCATCCATGGGTCACTTAAGGGCTCAAGGGCTCAGAGGTTTTCAGGAATGAATGCAGGAATATAAGGAGTGGCAGGGATAGTAGGAAAGAGTAGCCAGCTGGGGCTGCTGGAATGAGTCCTATAGATCTTGCTTCCAGCTAGCACAAGAGTGTCTTCCCTCTTCGAGGCAGGTAAGCCAGTCAACTGGACCATCAGTTTTACACCCTCATTGGAATGATAACAAAAACCTGTTACATTATTACTGTGGCAACAGGACAATTTCTTTTCTGTAACAATCCCTGATACTAGATGATACTATAGAAAACAAAATATAGGTTTTAATCGCATTTTTACTTGAGTTCTGTGAACACTGTAATACCAAGAAAATTTTGTATGCAGAACAGAAGTTGGCTAGCATGGAATATTTTCTCTGAGTCAGCCAGCTAAATAGCTTCTGTACCTGGGACCATCTAATGAAGTGCTTTTATAGAAGTGGACAAGACTACACTCTTCATTCAAGGCAGTTTTGTTTGTCCCCAAGAAAAAAATTCCTGTTGAGGAGCTGAGGGTCACACAGAAAAATAAGGATTTGCCATTATTGCCATTATTAAATGATTGGGGGAACCACCACCCCCCCAAAAACAAAACAAAAAAAAGAAAAAAGGCGGGGACCAGGAATTCGACACACAGTGTGGTGGAACATGAATAAACCCCAGATATCTAGACTGACATTTATTTTTAGACAAAAGACCATTTGATGCCAATATATATTTGAGCAGTGAGTCCCATATTAAGAAAATTCCATGTATTCAACCTGAAAGCTAATTCAGCAAAGTAGTGCCTTTACTAGAGCTTGTGGGTCTTTTGAACGCATCCATTCAAGACAAAATACATGCAGTATATTATGCTGATGTATTTGTTTGGGATCATTTGAAAGCAGCTTAGTGCTTTTAGTATTTCTATAGTTCCACACAGAGCTGTCAGTGAAATTTCAGGCATTACCCTTATCTTTTATTCTGATTTTTTTAAACAAAAGATAAACAAATAGACCGTCTACTTGCCATTTAAACGCAATCTCTCAATTTAAAAATGACCTGTTAAACTTCAGATACTACAGCTGTTTTTAAACATGCAGGATTTAGAAAATAATTCAGCATCAAATCTGTTTAAAGTGCTACTTTTGCTGTTGCATCAATAATTTAGCTAAGCTTCCTAAGTTCACTGGCTCAAGATGGATTCATGCCCTTAACCATCCCTCTACTCCTGAAGACAATTTGGATCAGGTTTTTTTCTGCTGATAATAGGGTTGGGCAGGTAGGGGAACTGAAGCAACTTCAGTAAAGGCATTCTTTATTATCTGAAGTAACCTGTGCACTATGCCTTTTAATTGTTTATTTTACTCATCCTGTTATTCCTTCTGCTTTATTTTTCTCAGACTGAGAAAGCTGCGGAAGGAAAAAAATAAGAGCACTTGAAAATTAAGAGCAGGGTTCTGGTCAACATTTTACAAATAATTCTATTTTACCCACATTTGTTTTCCCATTTTTTTGTCTATTGTAAACTGGCCTCAACTTGGGTTTGAAACATACATTGAGATGAGTCAACGGCTCTCCAGAGCACCTTACAAATCAAGGCAGCTACTTACAGGCCTATGCAGGCATGAGCAATTAGGGATTGTACCACATTACGGGATATATATGGAAGGAACCAAAGGCAGGGATGTAGGTGGTCTGGGGAGGAACAAGCACAGGAAAACAGAGGGACAAGGCGCTGGTCGCTGGTCTGTACAGCTGTTTGGCGATGCCCTGGACCTCATAAGTGCCAGCTGTCTTGTCATTAAATTTCATTTCTAACTCTTTTCTTGGGCAAGGGGATTCTCTATTCTGTGTACATATGTGCATACGGAGGTGTAACTGCCAGCAACTGCAGTCAGACCACGGGTCACAACAGCCAGTGGTGCCTGTGGTGCCAGCAACTAAGAGTGAGCGAGGCTCTATGTGCCAGCAACTAGGGTGGGGACCATGGGTAATAAGAACCCATGTGCCTGTGGTGCCAGCAACTGGATCAATGAGGGATGTATACCACCATGGGACTGCTAGCAAATATCAGGCTGAACCTAGTCAGCAAGCAGGTGAAAGGGCTTTGGCATCAGTTACCAAACCAGCCGTAAGTCTGGGCCAGATAAGTGTATGTTTCTGAGACAACTGGAAGAGCATACTGGAGGGACCAGGCAGTCCAGACCAACTACTGGGGAGACCACAAGGTCTGAAGATGTGTGTCTCTATGCAGGAGGCAACTGGAGATAATAGAATCCAGAGGCCAGTTACTGAGCTGGCTGCACATCTAAGCCCAGTTACTCAAGGGATTCACAGCGTGTGCTGGTATGTGTAAGGGTGGTGATGGGGAGTGAAACTGTACCAGCAGCTGAAATGTAGCTGTGCTCCTCATAGGCTTGCATGTGCAGGTGCCAGCAGCAGGCGAAAAGAGGGATCCGGGCGCTAGCTGTTGGTTAGACTGTCTGGAGGGAACCACATTGAATATGTGCATGTTTCCTACTAACAGCCCTTCATCCTGATCAGCCAGAGACGGGCTGTTGGTACTGGTTTTGTCGGTGGTGCTGGCTTTGTTTTTGTAAGTGCTGAGTGTTTCTGGCTATGTTGATCAGCACCACACTCAGGAAACAACTTTGCCTTCTTTGTAATGTTACTAACATCTGCTGTTACCCATATTGTTATGAAAAAGTTGATTCATTGTGTTTCTTAACCAGTAATAGCTCCAGTTAAATTGCTCAACATCAGTCTTGTGGCATGTGCATGTCTGCTAATTCTTGGTAGAAATTAAAGTTCTGTAAATTAAAAAAATTCAGGCAATGAGATTTGTTTGTTTCCCCAGCTACATTAAATGATTTTTGCTAAAGTTTCCTTTCAGTAGTATTTTAGTGGTTTTAGTCTATTTTAGCACTACTTATTTGAACTTTTACTTCAAAGCAAACTTTTTTAAAGGAACATTTCTTACAAATTACTTAATGGAAAAAATTCTTGTAGTCATACATTGATATCTATCCAATGAGAGTAGGTTCCACATGTTGAAGTCACTGGATCAGATGCAGTATAAAATGTAAAAGATAAAAAATATAAATATAAAAATTATAAATATATATTACATTTAAATTAAATTTAAATGTAATATATCTTTAACTATAATTATATGTATAAGATAGATAGATAGATAGATAGATATAAAAACCTGGTATAAAATGTTTCCCATTCTTTGAAATTCTGGCTCTGCTCCAAGGCACTGTCACCACCATGAAGTGATAGTCTGTTTTAATTTTGAGATCCTATTTTAGCTAATTGCCATAACACAGACATCCTGAAGGATGTAATCTTCTTTTACTAAAGTAAATCTTGTCTGCCTTAAAGCAGCGCCACAGCATTTTGTCCCATGAACAATCTATCTCATTATCAACTTCTTATTATCTCATCAACCTCATAAACAGTACTTGACAATGGCCTTCATGTTGAGCTGTGTCTCATTCTGCTCTTCTCAGTTTCTTGCCTATCTTCTCTTGGGCCATAGCTTGATCTCATTTAAACATAACTGAGATAATTTTAGACCAAGTGGTGTTTCTGATTCTTTTTAGAAGTAATATGAGATTGTCATTCAAAATTTCACTTTAGCCCAAATTTTTACTCCTCTGCAGATCCACTAGAAGGCAGACCATATAACTCTTATTTTAATTACTGAATAAGTAGCTATTTTTCCCAGATTTTTTACACAAAATAGAATGCAATAAATTATAAATGAACATAAAAGCAAATAAGCTCCTAAAACAAACAGGCCCAAGCTCATCTCTTCCAAAATACAGCTATGTTAACATGATCTCAAACAACAGAGTTCACCTTAAGCCTGTCTAGCAAATGAAATGTAGCCAACAGTACACCTACTTCTTCCTGCCCTCCTCTCCTCCCTCCCCCCACTAAACTGGCTTAAATTATCACCATCTTTATAAATTGCTAGTTCATTGGACAAATTTCCTGGTTCATGAAAAAGAATTTGAGTCTTAATCATAGATGCAAATGTATATTGCCAGTTTGGTTGGATTCATGTACACGTGGCGCCACCTAAAAGGTGGCAACTTATTACAGGAAAACCAGAAAAAAATCCTGTTAACAGATTACTTTGGTCAAACAATGAAAAATTCTGTACTAGAAGGAAATGTTTGCTTTACATATATATTTTATTAGCAACATAATGTGAAAGCTTATTTGCACTCACAAATTAAAAAAAACAACCAAACAAATGAAACCAAAGCCAAACAAAAACCATGCCTCACACCACCACTGCCACCCCACCCACCCCCCATAATCCCACATCATGGTGTTACCACCATAACTTCCTAGCTGGGAAAACTTCAATCCCCAAAGGATATTTATTAGGATATTAACTTTTAGTCTGCTCTGGGCAAAAACAGCAGCATACATGTAGTTCCCAATCCAATCTATAGGTAATTTGTTGCCTTCAACATTGTAGACTACTACAGCATTATTCAGGAACATAAGAACCAAAAAGGAAGCCAAAGCTAAATTGACTAGTAGCACAAAGAACAATGTTATCTTACGTTACCTGATCCACGTATGGTATGTAAGCCCGGAGAACTAATGGATTAGATTTAGTCCTCCAAAGAGTTCTCCTTTATTATACTTATGATCTAGATCTGGTCCTAGAAGATAAATACTTCCCCCAGTATTTCCACATTTACATTTGGAATGTAAAGACCCTCTGTTTTCATGTGACAGCTTGAACTCTTGTGTTGCTAAAGTAGGACATATGCTTTTGCTTTTTTTTCTTCTTTAACTACCACTTGTCTACCTTCTAGGAAGGCAGCCTATAAACTTGCCTTTGATGGCCACTGTGTCTGCAATTACATTTGCCATCAGGTTCATGCACACTTAGATCTTTTTATTACAAATACAAGTAGCTTCACATATTTCCTTTAGAATTGGCTTGAATATTACAGAGCTTAATACATTTCAGATTTAATTCACTAAGACACCATTGCATCCAAATCTCATTAAATGAAGCTGTACATACAGTTTAAATTCCCTTTCTTGTTATTACGGTTGCATCAACCTGAAGGGTATACAAAGAATTTTTAGTTCCTGTAGAAAATCTAGACCTCTTTCTTCCTCCTTAATGGAGATATGAAGGGGAACAGCACATGTTAGAAAAGAAGCATTTGGTTTCAGACACGCATCTGAAAAGTAAACTTTTCCTTCATTATAGTATTCGGAACAAGAGTTTCATCTTGGAAGTCAATCCAGAGGCTTCAGGATAGGCTAATAAAGGAGTAAATGTACAACAGTTTTTGACATTTTAAAGAATTCTTCCTTCTGCTCTTGCATGAAGGGAATTGGTCTGTCTTTTCAGAAAGGTCAGCCATTGTCATCCTGTATGTCTATGTTTCCTCCTTCACTTCTGTTCTTACATCATGGGGCAATGAGAAGTAGGGAGTCTTTAAGGGCCTCTTCATTCTCTTTTACAACTAGAAGGAAAATGCAAAATAAAATCCACAGGTGAGCCTGGATCCTTTGTTTAGGACCAGGTTTCACAGAGAATTTTAAACCAATTTTATTGTTATTTACCTGAGAAATTGGGATGAGATCTAAGGGGTGTTTTTTCACTATTTGCATAATGAATTGCACAAAGAAGTTCAGGGAGCTATCCCAGTTATTGCCAAAAATCTTTGTAATGCAGGTAATATTCCTCCTCTTGGATTTCATGGGTGGCAGCAGAATTTCTGTTCCTTTAGAGAAGTATTAAGTACCGGGCATACTAAACTGTGCAGTCTCCTTAGGCCATATGGATTAGTGACACAGCTGCCTGAAGAATCTTTTGCTATTTGTCTTGCTTCTCCCTACAATGGGAATATCAAAGAAACAGCAAAGGAGCTTGAACTTTGGCCATAAATTAGCCTCAGATCTGCAGAGTACTTATGAGAATGTTACACCCTTCTAAAGGCTACATGAGCATCACAGATCTCAGTAGGTACCTATCAAAGCCCACAGCCAACTTACACCAGCCTTGCCATTAAAACTTGAACAAATTGTGGTTATTCCTGCAGGAGATGCTGACTACAAGCCTTTAGAGTGAAGATAAGCCTGGAGTTCCTTCTGGTTTCACAAGTGGCTAGAGCAGGGGGTAACAGCCTTTAAGAGGCAAGATAGAAAGTGATGTTGGTGATGTCAGATAATAAGTAGCATTTTGCAGTATCGAATACTGCACAGATGCAGAACTGTGTGGCTTTGTATGAGATCCCTGCCCTAGAACCGAGTTTTGAGAGGCAGATTCCTGTAGCATTTGGAGCAGCTAAGTTACTGAAGTGTTGAAGGAGGCCTAATGCTTGGATGGGTTAACTGACTTAGGTTTTGGGTGGTTTTTTTTTTTTCTTTTTAACCCAGAAGCTGAGAGGTAAGTATTGGCCTGGCTTAAAGTAGATTCTGTGTGATTACCATCAATGAGAGAGAAGGTTAGATGCATTCTCCGGAGCTTTGCTAAAGCCTCATCCAAAGCTATTACAATGTAAAGCTGTAATCTTTATTGACTTCAATGGACCATTCATTCAATCATCACATTTTTGCTCCTGGTGAGACTGAGGCAGATGCCAAAAGCTAAATGCTATATTCCTATTGTGCTTTACTCCTGGATTGGTAAACATAATATACTTACAGAAAGTTGAGATTAGTATGAATGGAGTAAATAAGGGGTAGGAGGATAACAACCAAAACAAAAATAGGCCAAGTAGTGGAAACTTCAGAGAAAAGGGGAGCAGAGAAAGCTCATCACAGCAAAGTTAGAGAAGGCACACAAGAAGCAGCCTGAGGACTATGCACTTAATAGAAAGACGACCATCTGTACATGCCTGAAGTTAACCTTTTGATGGAATGAAGTGACATGTGTCAATAAGAACTTACAAACTTGTCACAAAGTGTTTGTAACTGCTTTGAATCAGCATAAAATTGCTCAAAGGCTAGAAAGCCTTAAGAGGCTTAAGACCTTGTCTATAACATACAAAACATACTAGTTTTTCTGAAAAGAAAGAACTGCAACACAAGAATTGGCTAATTTGCAACTACTATTGAATGCATCAATGCATCAGTGAAAAAGGAAATGCGTAAACAAGTACAGAGTTAAGGGGTTTGTTTTTTTTAAAATCACAAGGACAGATGTGCTGGCACCTGGGAGAATGGTATTCACTTTATCAAATGAGCTGTTGCAAAATGTCAGTGGAAGCTTTCTGTACACCCACTACCAGGTTATCACTACCTTTTATGTAGGTAATCAGAGTACTAAAGAGATTTTGGTTTGATTAAACCAGCTTTCTTTGAAAATCTGAAAAAATGACTTTCTACTTATTTGAGTATTTTGGAGTACATCCATACTCCTTCACAACTTCAACAAGCCAGTCAGCAGCCCCAGACGCCTCCTGTCTGCATGCTGCTTGGCAGCCCACCTGTTCGGCCTGGCCTGGCCTCTGTCCCTGCTGCAGGACCCAGCCTCCACCCACAGCGGTAGCCCCAATATCCTCAGCTGCTACTTCTAAACAAAAATATGGGGGAGGGCAATAGGAGGGGGAGAGGTTTATGCACATACAC
This sequence comes from Morus bassanus, assembly GCA_031468815.1. Taxonomy (NCBI): domain Eukaryota; kingdom Metazoa; phylum Chordata; class Aves; order Suliformes; family Sulidae; genus Morus; species Morus bassanus. The sequence continues at coordinate 63,824,702 of CM062567.1, read as the reverse complement.
AGATTTCCTCTACTGCAGGATCCATTTCTACTGAGCAGTACAATACTCTAACCACAGCTTTCAAAATAAATGCATAGGTCTGGATCATTCACACCTCAACGAGGACATAAATTTCATGTTGACAGGCATACACAACATGTGATTAGCTATACTGTTGCAGCACACAACCGAATTTCAGTAGACCTGTTGAACATCACCATATGGATAAAAAAGGAGAACCTATTTCCAGTAGAAATATAAAACACGGCAAGAATTTGTGCTTGTTTGTTTTGTAAAACAGTTGATCTACAATCTCCTTGACAGAAGTCCCTATTAGAAACACCCTTCACATGAGCTTAGAAGTACCTACATTCCACGGAGAAATCCCATTTCTTTAGATTTGATTTATCCCAGGACTACAGGAACTACACTTGGCCTTAAAATACTGACTTTACACAGGTTTAAATCTAGAAACAATACTACAGTGAACAAGGCTGTTGTCTCCTGATTGTTACGGCTTATTATATTCCAGCCTTCTGGCCTAAGGCAGAGGCCATGAAGCAGAATTGGAAGTTTCTGCCCTCCTGTTCCTTCCTCTTATCCAACCTACCCAAGCAGAGGACAATTTCACCATGGGCAAACCGACAGCGGGACACCTGCAAGGACATGCTGAGTAAGATCCCAACTAGTCAAGAAAAGCCCTGCAATGAACTGTGACCCAAGTCGTGGCAGGGTTGTAAGAAAGTTATGGAGGAAACAAACTTCCTGTTTCAAAGCCGACACTTTGAAAAATCTGACTGATGAATCATTTGTTGGATATCCTTATTTTTAAAACTTCTGAAAAGATGCCGAGTGCTGGCCCATCTCTGGGTCTCCAGCCACAGTCCCCAAACACAGTCTGCTGCACCCTTCTAACAGCTTGCATGCCTAAATGCCTGCCCCAGGGTCCAGCGCCAGCTTCTGCGGCAGACTATTCTTCCCCAGAATCCCACCCATGCTTCCTTGCATCTTATCTCTTATTTAAGGAATAAAGCTGAGAAAAGTGTTGACAACAACACTGATAGCACATCTTTCTGAATGCTGATTGTACATTCTTGTACTTTTTAAAGTTAACAGCTTCCCCCTTACTAAAAATCTGTCCTCTTCCTCCCCAAAGACTCTTTGCCCCACTCTCTTACCTCAATATTTCTAACTTTTCATATGAAATCCCTGTACGTCTCTAATCAGTCTACCACCTACCAAGAGATAGAATAAATCAGTTTTCACAACAATAGGCATGTTTTTAGCCAAACAAGTACACCTTTTGTCCCCTAGTCTTCTAACACTGCAGGGGTCTTGTCAGCAAGGTGAACACACACTGAGTGAGGCAGGGTTACACACAGCTTCACAGGACTGAACAGAAATGGAAGAGAAAGCAAGTCACCACTGTGACACAATACTGGACAAACTTAAATTTTTCAAACAAACATGACTGCTGAGAAGAAAAAAATATGCTTCTTATTTGTCTGTTTCATTTATGCTTAGGACTTAAAGTGTACCTGTGACTGCCATGTTTGTAAAGGCTCCTCAAGTTTATCACAGTGTTGAAGCCATTCCTTCAAGGTAGTATTTTCATTTGTTACCTGGTGATTATTTTGCATCTGGTTCTGAAAAACCTAGATTATTTCCTACAATATTCAAAATTCCATTTTCTGGATGAATCCTAAAAAAATTAATGTAATTTCATGCCAAGAGATTCCATAACATTTTTCTTGATCATAACCAAGCACTTAATAATTTTCCAGCAAATATGTAACTATACAGCTACAGAATATTTTAATTAAATTCCAATACAGTTAAACATACTCTTATCTTCAGTCTTCTCCTGGCAGTATTCATTGTTAATCAAATTAACTTTCTATTTTAAAGCTGTTTACTTACTGCAGCCATGTTGTTAGCATGGACAGCTCCCATTTACTGAAAATCTTGTCATTAATGAAGTGACACAGCTGAAAACTATTTTGCTTAGTTTGTAAAACACTTCAAGGCTCTGTGCACTGAAAACTATATAATTTCTTTTAACCAATCAGTTTCATAAACTGTCTTCTGATTTGGAGGCACAGGCTTGACTGGAACAACACACACACCATATATCACATACACAGAGAGTACTATATCACATCAAATTTGCATCTAGATGTGAGGATGCTAACTTATTACACACCTTTGTTTTCCAAAAAAGTCAAAGTCTTGTGTAAGGGGGAAGGCTAGAATATAAGATAAGTTGCAGTTTTTATTTCTTCAACTTCTTCCCCAAAAACTCAGTCTTTTCTGAGGTAAAAAGTAGTTAGATTTTTTAAAAATGCTTTACACTCCACTATTGTTTTTTCCAAACATTTAAAACCATTAACCACACTCCAAAAAACTGAGTCTTCCTGAAGGAATAAGTGTCATCAGAATTTCCATTCAGACATTTTTATTAGTTGGATTCCACTAAAGTCTTCCACCATGTGAAAACAATCTTAACACTATTTCATAGGAAAAAACAAAGTGATGTATCCTATTCTTTACTACGAAAGCCAACTAGAGTAAAAGTATCCAAAGTACAACAGTTACTATTTTTGTTGGAAAATACTGATACAAGATAGCAAATTCACTTTTTTTCTATATCCAAAATTAAGAGATTAAAAAGTGAGCATGATTCTCATCACTGATGTTTATCATGACATTAGGAACAGTGTACACAACCACTTAAGACATCTTTCATGTCACAAGTTTATATCTGAGTTAGCAAACAGTGTTTAATTAAATATTAAATGGTATTTCAAAGTCCTTTAATTTACTTTATAACAATATTTGTTCAAAATTTTTTTACTTTCATATCCACAAGAAAAGGAGAAACCAGATTTTTCTAGGAAAGTACAAGAATGAAAGCAGATTGATTGGATACTAAACAGACTCCTTGAGTTTACACAAGAGTTCATCCTTTACACATTTATTAGCAAGTTCATCTCTTGTTTCCAGTATCTGATGAGGTGTATTAGCCATTACCAATATAGAATAATGCCTCAACAATTGGTATTCTTTTTTTGTGATCCTAGCTTGACTCCAGAATACAGACAAGGATGAAACTATCATGGCAAGATGTACTGTTTTGGCAGAGATTCCAGGCTTTCCCCATTTTGATGATTCAGTGACACTTATGAGAAAAATAGGGAAGTGGATACATGCAGTCAGGTGAACTAAATTTATTGCTTGTTTTACTCAGTTACCTAGATCACCAGGCTAAAAAAACACAGTATTATACACAGCTCACTTTTGAACATAATTTATTCCTAAATTTACAGTCATCAGACTTGTGTTTTCTCATTCTATTACCCTCATTGTGCTAAGCAAATCTAAAGTAGTTATGTACAAAACTTCACTAAATAAGCAAGCATCAGCTAAAACCAAGCTTATTTAAATATCCTTACTTGGGTGAGAGGTCACAGTCAACTGTTAAATACTATCACCTTTTGACTGCTGTCTACACTTAAAATGGGAATAAAAGTATCACAATCTGGCCACCATATATGAATGTTGTTTGAGAGGCTACCATGAAATGTTGTTTGAGATTTGCTTCAGATAATAGTACTGAAGAAGTATCTTTAAAATTCACCTTTAAGCTGTAAATATCTGTGTTTTCTTCCATATTTAAAAGACTTCAAACTGGTGTTCTCTTCCAGAAATTGATCCAGCTGCTATTTCAAAGCAGTCTGAGGATATTTAAAAAGAAATTAAGGAAAAAATTAAAGTTAGTGAGTGTTTTCAACAGAGTTCAGCATCACCACTGAATCACAGAACTACACTGTGTAAGTAAACATGATAATTTTCTTCTTCATCTGCAGTTGTGTGATTGATTTCATATAACACTCTCTCTTCCCACCACCAAAGATCAGTGCTTCCTTGTTTTGTGTTTTGCAGCAGTGATGTAAACTCAGTGAGCTTCAGCAGCTGTTAAAGGGAATTGCATGTGTTTTCATTAATGAAATATTAAGTAGTAATTCCAACTACTTTCACTTTATAAAATAATTTGTTCAAAATTTTATTTAATTTATAATAATTAAATATTGTATTTTAATTAAGAATATAGAAATAATATAAATAATAAAAATCTTATATAAATTATGTATTATATATGCAAATAATTATATTAAATAAACAATTAATTGTAAAATAATAAAAATTTATTTTGATATTCACGCAGCAGTGAAGAGCTTCTTGTCAGCATATCCATATTTTCACCTATGGAATTGACTACCACCAGTCTACCTAGTTCAGAAGTCCAAAAGACTTACTTTTACAGCTCACAATTTAAGGAGAAAGAGAGGACAGAGACACGGTTTTTAATGCAGAATATGACGCTATTGCTCTTGATATTTTAATCTCTCAATCAGCTCAGAGTGTTTTGATGTTAGCACTGTTAAAACACCCAACAGAAAAAAATTTCCTATCTCTACTCCAAAATACCCTGTGTAAACTCTAACTGAAGTCCTTGACTGAACAGTGAACACAAACATTTTAACCTCAACAAAGTCAATTTCATCTTGGGCTTTCATAAAGATATTTTCTCCTGCCTTTATTTTCACCCTTGCCTTTACAGCAAGAGTGTCCATTTTCATAAAGCATGAACTACAACTAGGTCGCAATAGCAATAGCAGGGCTATTTCTTTGTTTAAAAAACCCACTATACACACTTAACTGAATGCACGTCTGTTCATAGCCTTTGTAATTTACATGGCTGAAACAAAGGTACCTAAACAGCATCATGATAAATAATGACAGACAATCAAGACAGATGCAAGAGACTGCTGTTTTGATTGCTGTTTTGAAATGACCACAAAGACAGGAAGGGGAAAGATGTTTTTTATGCTTGATCACCAACCAGAAGTCAGCAAAACAAGAATTTCAAGTTCATACCTTATGATAATTTACTTAAGACAAAACAATACATGTCATTCTTGATGCCTGCCTGATGTCAGAAGGGAATGAACAGAGCAGAGGAAATTGTTCAATTGTTTCTCAGCAGAAGGTAAAACTCAGTATTGCGAAAGGTGAATAATTAAATTATAAAAAGATTTAGAAAAACAGAAGCTGCACTACGTGTTGGTGAGAAATGCAGAGTAGAAACAAGACGTTAAGCAAGCAGAATCCACATGTTTGAAGGAGACACGAGTTTTTACATAATTAGTGAAAATTAGGAGGTAAAGTGCAGTAATCAGAATAAGAAGCCAGTGAGTATGAAGTTACTCAGATAATTGAAGGCCAAAAAGAATGAATTCAGAGAAACTGCAGTTCCAGAAACCACTTTTTTCCTTTCTGATCTTCAGAAAAAAAATGTAGAGGCAAATTCTTCCAATGCTCAGTGGAAAGAAGGCTGAAAAAAGGTTCTGAGGAGGCTGATGAATATGGAGTTGTCAGACCAGCAACCCTGAGTCAACATCTCCTCTTCTGAAACCTGATGACAACCTGGTCTCTGAAAATCCTGAAAAAGAATATTCTTCACAGAACCCATGTTCACAGATAGTTCTAGATCCTGCCAGAGAGAAAACGATGGCAAAAGTACATGGTGTACAAAGATTGAACCTCATGAGTGATGTGAAAAGTGCAAACAGTCCTAAAGCTTTATAAATGTATCCAGTTGAATGTAATGACACCCTATGGCAAATTTTATAAGCTAAATCTTCAGTTAGCATTGCTCAATTCTGACATCAGGCCATTAATTTTCAGGTTATGCTGTTGGTCTTGCTCTGACAAGTGGCTTTGTAGAGGTTTTTTTCTCCTCTGAGAGCAGGTAATTCATTTATTGATGAGTTTTTGCAGAATCTTTCTATTGATCTGCTTTTGGATTTTTTCACATTACAGAAAACAGGTCCTGCCTTACTTGTAAAGTGAAAAAAAATCAAACCAAACCCAAGGTTGGCTAGTTAAAAACACATTTTCTACATTTCCTGATAATGCAAAACTTTGCCTCAGCTGCAGTCTGTTGGTGACTACCATGAACTTCAGTGACATTAGTTGCACGATTCAGGACTGTACTAGAATTTAGACATACAAACCTACCTGGACAAAAAGACAACTATTTCTTGTAGATTTAGTAACTGAAGCTTAATCTGAAACATCTGCACTTGAAACAAAGTACTAAAGCTCCAAAACCATCAAGGCAACACTGCAGATTCACTTTCTGAGTTCACTTCCTGTGGACTTAATTAAGGTTGTGGGTTAGTTATGACTTTTTAAAAAAGCTTATGTAAATTTTATTATGTAATTATATAAATATTCTTTACATAACTACTTCTGTACTTATATTAGAATGCTGATTTTCATACCACAGAGGAAAGAAGTTTATATACCACAAGCTATTCAAAATCTAAATTGCACTGCACTAGCTCATAGACTTACAGAATACACAACATCCACTAGGACAGGAAGACTTAAAGTCCATTTCAATGGAAGTCCCTCAAAATATCAACAGAATACAACAGAACATATAAAATTCTTAAAAAGAAATTTCTTATCGCAGTGAAATGATTTACTACCACTCCAGTATTTATCCACTGTGTCCAGAAGATGTTTCATAGGTGTTGCTTCATATACATGTTTATTGACTGCCAGAGCTTTTGCCTTATGATTTTGCTGAAAGTAACTGGAGAAAAAAACATAGAAAACTTTCGATCCAAGGTGGTGTTTCTTTAAGCTGGAGTCATCTCTTAATTGCGAAATGTGATATGCAACAAAAATGAATACAGTCAGGTAGTTTTGCCAAAAATCCTTTACATTGTATATGCATTAAAAAGCCCTAAAACAGGTACTCAGCAGTTTGTTCTGTAGTTCTAACTTCTTTCTGGAAAAAACATTTATTTTCTTCAGATGACAATGCCTATGTTTAGCTCTGGTATTAAGCAGAGTTCAACAACCTCCAGCTTGTTTGGGAAAACCCCACGCACCCCTTTGCTGGCCATCCTTAAGTCAAAGGGTTTTACTATGGAAAAGTCTGGATGTTTTTACTTTTATTAAAGCTCTTGAAAAATTTCCTTTACAAACTTCCATTCTTCAGTTTTTAAATAGGTTTTTTTTACAAAACTGTAGTCTCTTGAACTAAAACAGAACATTAAGATAAAGCTTTTTGCATAGCTTCTCTATTACTTCTCTAGCTCTTCAACTTTATCAAGTTTAATTTTTCCTGTAATGAAGTCCCTACTAACATTACTACAAACCTGCCCAACCCCAAGATGAAACAAAGAATTAACACAATTCCATCTTTGCTTTTACTAAAAGACAAATTGGGATCGCAAATAATGCTAATGCACATATGTGTACAACAAATTGCTACTGTACTGTTCCATAGAAGCCAGAGATCCTTCTGGCAAAAGTTATTCCAATGAACAGGACAAGATGGTGGATCTCTTCATATAGGATTGGCATACCATCACCAAAGTCTTCTGACAGCTTACCAAATGAATGAAAACATTAGAGAGTCCTAAGCTTGGCACTGCAGACAACAGGGTTCTCAGCAGTTCTTATTTTTGCAAGCAAAAGAGGAACTGACAGAACTATATTAATTTCTGAAAAGTAATCTAAGAAAATGTAATTCTTATTAAAGGTCCATTTTAACATTTGATATATATATAACGCACAGTAATCTGCTCTTTTTTCCAGTGCTTACCTGTCTGTCGATTTTGTTCTTTATTCTTTAGGTACAGTTGCCAGAGAGGTGATGAATAATTTTTGCTTAGGCATTGATACTTCAGCATTAGGTTGTTCACTATTTTTTCTGCAAAGCTATGAAGTTTTTGTTTCTCAGCAGGTCGGTTTGTTTCATTGTACAATTTTCTATTGTTGGGCAATTCAGATGCTGAGAGTGTGTTAGAACTCTCCTGAGATTGCATATGCTCCTCTGAAGAAGTGGATAATTCCTCTATTTCTAGTGAGTCTGAAAAAGAAAAAAAAACACATAGTCATGTCAACAGAATATCCTCATTTTAAAATTACTTTCAAGAGTAAAATCTTCATTGATTTTTTTATTATGAAAATGTACCCAGTTTTTGAAACTAGGTCTGGAGATAAAGTGTTTTTGGAGAAAAACACTTCCAGACTAATTCTCAGGTATCTATTTTTTTTTTTTTATTTTGAAAAAGCTTAGTTCTTTCAGTAAAATTTTACTTGCTTTGGAGTACTTTATATATTCCTCACAACTGCAAACAGTGCCATCACCTTGTATACAAGTTACTAAATGTAAAAGGATTTTTGCTTAAGGAAAAATAATGCATGTATGGACTACTGGAATAACTTGTAATACACATTGCCTGTAGTAAGTAGAACTGACTCACAAATTTAAACTTACAGAAGTGAAAAGCCAAGAACTAAACGTGATTGTATGCATGATGCTTAGCAAGGGGGAAAAAGAATATCAAGACTTAGTTTCAACCGTGTAAAACATCTTCACTGCCAAGTCTTAGTGAGTTCTCTTCATATGGTTTCACACAAACAGTATTTATGACTTTTCAAAGTACTGTCCTTCCTGATTCCCTTGGTGAAGGCTAAATTTAAACTAGATTGCCATTAATGATTATTGACACCATATGTTAAAGTAAGAAGTCTTTATGATGCTGCTGAACACAACTGGAAGTTAAACAGAAAGGTATGAATTAAGACATATTTTGTTACTAGACAAAGTAACTGGGGTGTGAGTTATCTTTTTGGAAACAAGCAAATACTGCATTTCCTGGACCTCTGAAAGGATGAATCTTTGGAGGGATATTAAAAGAACCCACTAGGTGGTGCAAAAGGCATAGAGCAGAGGCAACGGTCTGGAAACCTAACTCCCACCTAAAAACTGTTTTAAATTAAGAAAAAAAAAAAAAAAAAAAAGTAATCACAAAGAATTAAAAGAAACCCCAAAATCTAAGGTTAAAATTATTGATGACAAACCACAGTGAAAAGTCCAGGGTACAAGCAAATTTCACCTCACTTTAACAATGCAAGTTCACTTCTATGCACATTCACTGACTACATCTGGAGGAAAAAAGAATCTTTCTGCTAAATAGACAAAGATTTTTCTCCCAAAGCCTACACTATATGTTGTTGCTAGAGGAGAGCAGGGAGAGTGTGAACTACCAAATACCTAATGTATGACATTGAGCAGAAACCCAAAGGCCACATCCATTTCTCCTATGACACAGGAGAAAGGAGGAAGCACAGGGGTTTGTGCATCAGTTCTGTGTCATTTCTACTGCAAGATGTGTGTCCATTATGTGTCTGAGGATTGTGGGGTAGAAGAGATCTAGCAATCTTAACAGAACTGCGAATCAGTATCTAGCAGTCTGTATGACACCTTATAGCTATAGATTTGCTATATGTTCTTTTTATTTATGCGTCCAACACCCAGTATTGGCTCAAGATCCTCTTTCGTAGAGCCCATGTGCATCTCTTCTTCCACAACACCACCTCCAGTTATTAGCCAAACTAATGTTTACCTAAGCCACTACCTCCCTGCACTCCTGATGTACTCTCATGTAACTTACCTGCTAAGAGGCACTCTTTGGCCAGTCTGCACGCAACTCAGAGCCAGCCACAACAGGTATACATAATGACTAAAGACTGCAGTCTTTTCTTCAGTAAAGACACCAATTAGAAAGCTCAAAAATTCCTTTTACTTGAAGACTGAATTTGACTTCCATTTCATTACAGAGATTAGATATCTCTCAGAGATACTGACGGTCACAGAATAATAAACAAAGTAGAAAACAACCATGAACAGCCATAGACACATAGCTCTTATATAGGAGATATAGTAATAATTTGCACCATGGTAATCAACACCTTGAACCAAGGCAGCAAAAGAATTAAAGTGCTAAAGTGATACCTGGATGGTTGTAAAATTAGCCTGGACAGTAATTTTATCATAAGCTTCAGCTTCATCTTGAAGTTTTAGATTTGAGTCTTTAGACAAATCCTTAGTCTTACTTTCTGAAAATGTAATTTTGCTACTTCTTTTTCAGGTCCTTGTTTGCTGTTAGATGTTTAGCTGGTGAAACATTAGACAAATATTTATAATGTAGAAAAAAAAAAGAAATTTAGGTTTGCTATCAAATAAATACAGATAGTTTAATATATGGATATACACTAGAATATGCAAGAGAAAAGAGTGCTAATAGATCACTTAGAAAATCCTCATTTACCAAGCATCACAAAATAAAATGTGGTATTTTTTTAACAGAACTGAAATACAGCTTTTCAAAGTTGAGCCACTGAGCAGGTACTCCACACTTACTGATTGTTTGGGATTATAAGAAAACTAGGTGATAACAGATTGATAATTTTCTAATTTTATGCTACAGTGTATTTTTGCTTTTTTCCATAGATTGCTGACACAGTGTCCTGCATTATTTTCTTATAGCATGTATTGTTAGCACTACTGCTGTTAAAATTGCTTTCTGTTGATTTAGAGCATAAGTGCACGGAACTCATGGTTGCCTACAAAACACTAATATAATATTCAGTAGTTTCCACTCTACTGAAATTTCATACTCTAGCCATAGAGATTTAATGCAAAATTCCAAACAACTTACAAATATAGGTGATTAAATAAAATGCAAATATCTCATGCTGTCTGTTTGTTTGTTTTTTTTTTGTAAGGCACCAAGAGCTAATTCTTATAAGGTATTTCATGTATCATTCTACTTGTTTGAAGTTAGCACTTGCATTCTTTAAGGAGTCAACATCCTAGTATTTACACTTGCATAGGAAGTGTTATGACAGTTAATCTTTTCCTAGCATTAGCTGAACTTCCTATTACAAAGGTATTTAGGTATATCTAACAAATTGTATTGGGTAACATGCTTGTTAAAATGGTTGTTAATGATTCTTCTCCCATTTTTTCCCCTTTTTTTTTTCCAAAGAACAATTATAAAATTCTGAAGATGCCAGCATTTTGCAGTATTCCATCTTAGATACTGTAACTATCAGGACACGTGTATAATAGGCTAGGCTGTATACCCTTTCGCTGATGAAGTGGTACAAAATGCTAGGAAATAAATTCCATGAGAAAGTTTTGAAAAAACCACAGATATTTTTGCTGCCATATTTGATATTTATCATGGACTAATAAGAACCTTTAAGTGCTCTTGCAACCTCTTCTCTCAAACATTTGCTTTGAAATGTAACTCTCTCCAAAGCCAGTATATAAACTTAGTCTATCTCCACCCAAAAAGGCACAGACAGCAGCAGAGTCTTCATGGAAGTCTGTCACCTCTTGCAGTGAAACTTCAATCTCTCTCTTTATAGAGCTATGACAACTCCAAGTATGAGGAAAAAATTGTGAGGATTGCTAAAAATTCAGGATCTTGAACTTACAGTTAACTGGTAAAGCAGATATAGAAGAAGACCGTGCTATGCCAACTGTGAAGCACTTCCTGCACTAGTCTCCTTTTCCATGCAATTCTGCTTCATTTATTAGCAATGGAAATGTCAGTCCAACTACCTAAAATATTAAAGGAAGAGCTGGAGGTAGAAACACTTTGGTCCCAAATAGTATGAAGCTGCTGACCTTCAAGCAATACCAAAAAACCCTAAACATGTTTGACAAGTAAAAGAAAGGTTCACCTGGAAAGAAGTATTTGAAAGAAGTATCTATTTTGGGTTTTAGCTTTGGCAAAGCAGGTAGTGTCAGGCTGCTCAGTTCAATTGTGCCTTAAGTTACAAGCTAAACTTGCAAAAGCCATGAGAGAGATGTCATCAATTCAGCAGAGCCCAGCTTTGTAAATACCATTGTAGCTACCATTAGCAGTGGGAAGAAGTTTTATGACTACACATCAAAAATAAAAACAAAGCATTAAGGAAAGAGATAAGAAAGGTGTAGACAAGACCAAACTAATAACGCAAGGCAAGATTATTCCAACTATAGCACAATGTACCACAATTTTAACCTGAAATGGTCCCAGTTTTGAGCAAATATCAGGCTGACAACAGAACAAAGGTGAATAACCCAGAAAGAAGTTCAGACATTTAAGACCATGTCATCTATAGCCAAAAGTTATATTTCTATAAGCCTATACCTTTACAGGTGCAGGGTTTTTTTTTAATGAAATCTCTGGTACCAAAACAGCTATGGGTACCTGTCCTGGTTTTGGCTGGGATAGAGTTAATTTTCTTCAGAGTAGCTAGTATGGGGCTATGGTTTGGATTTGTGCTGGGAATAGTGTGTGATAATGTGGAGATGTTTTAGTTGTTGCTAAGCAGTGCTTACACTAGTCAAGGACTTTTTCAGCTCCCCGTGCTCTTCCGGGTGCACAAGAAGCTGCAAGGGGACACAGCTGGAACAGCTGACCCCAACTGACCAAAGGGATATTCCATACCATACGACATCATGCTCAGCATATCACGCTGGGGAAAGAAGGAAGGGGGGGACGTTCAGAGTTATGGCATTTGTCTTCCCAAGTAACCGATACACATGATGGAGCCCTGCTTTCCTGGAGATGGCTGAACACCTGTCTGCCGATGGGAAGTAGTGAATGAATTCCTTCTTTTGCTTTGCTTGTGTGCACGGCTTTTGCTTTACCTGTTAAACTGTCTTTATCTCAACCCACGAGTTTTCTCTCTTTTACTCTTCTGATTCTCTCCCCCGTCCTACTGTGGGGCGGGGAGTGAGCAAGCGGCTCTGTGGTGCTGAGTTGCCCACCAGGTTAAACCACAACAGTACCAAACAGCTAATGGCAATACAAGCTTACTTATTTATCACCATGTTGCTTCCATACTTGAGACGTGGTCCAATCGCAGACTTCTTGTTCTTTAACATTTATGCCATCAATTTTGCAGGTACCAAAGAAATAGCATTTGAAAGTTTAAAAACATGACAAAAAAATTGACTACAAGTACCAAAAATGTACGACTTTCTTAAAATTATGTCTCAAACAACTGTATAATTAGCAGCTGCCTTCATCACTTGAAAGTAAAATTATACAAATCCCAAACTTAACTCATATGTTAACCCAGATGCAGAACTTTAAGATCTGCATGAATATGAGTCTCACAAAAGCCAGAGAAATGATACTATCTTCCCCTTATCCACAACTTTATTTACAAAGCTTTTGGGTTTTTTTCCTGAAGATTTCACAAAATATACAGATCTAAGATGACCTAATTTTACTTCACCTTCTTGAATGCAAAGAGCAGGTTACACAGGGTAGAATTAACAGGAAAGGCTCCTGACCTCCATCAGATCAATAAGACTTTTGCTGGCAAGCTGATGACTACATTACTAGAGCTCATTCCCCTTTTCCCTGCAAGGGTCCCTCACTAGAATGCAGCAGCCAGAACACTGCTCTCTTAAAGCACAGAAGAATCCTGCTGTAACCAAAGAGGGGAAAGGCAGCTGCAGCAGCAATGAGAAAGCGATGGTGTCCTCGGAAACTGAAATACCAGCAAATGCCTGTACTTCTTCTACTGCATCCAAATTCACTTTGTATCAAAACAAAAATTCAAAGGAAAATCAGCAACAGCAGTTCCCTGTCTGATATATAAGACAAGGCCTAAGTTTGCATTATGGGTATCCTATAGATTCTAAAAATTTTTAGAGGGAAATATTAAAATATCTTTATCATTACTTCTGCTGCAAAGCCTTTCTGGTTTTGGTTACTTCACAAGATTTTTCCAAGCTTCTAGCAAAGGGCATGTCACACGATAGTGTAAGCCTTTTTCAACTGGATTGTAGTAGGATATTCTTACAGTTATGGCAGGAAAAATTTAGTTTTAATTAGAGGTCTGTCAGAAATTTCTTTGAGTGTTCTTGGTCTATTCACCTCCTCTGTCTTCCAAGTTCCATTTTATAAAATGGGGAGGTCATTAATTGTTCTCTCCTACTTATTGTCTGAGTCATTTTTCACTGCAGTTCTGCATGTTACTGCACTAATCCACATTACAACTTCAGAACAGTGTTTAAATGAAAGGTAATAATGTATCAGAAAATTTTCCAACACCATTTTGAGAGTAAAAATCAAATTTAAGATACTAAGTTTTATGTAACCAGCTTGTATCTTAATTAGAATCATAAAATATCTCAGGCTGTAAGGGACCTCTGCATGTCCTCCATTGTCCAACCTTCTGCTAGAATGAGCTCTAACATCAGCATCAGACAAAGCTGCACAGTGTTCTGTTCAGTCATATTTTGAAAGTCCTCCCTGGATGCTTGACCAGTGGAAAAAATCCTTCCCTTACATCCAGCTGGAATTGCATTTGTTGCCATGCAAATGCTAGCTGCCTCTTGTCCTTTTACCGTGTATATTTGTAAAAAGTCTGGCTTCATCTTCTCTACATGCCCCCATTAAGTAGTGGAAGACAGCAATTAGGTTCTCCTCCTGCCCCCTTCCCCCAACCCTGCTCCAGGGTAAACAAAACCAGATCTCTCAGCCTATTCCTTGCATGTTATATGTTCCAGTGCCGAACCATCTCAGAGTCCCTCCTCTGGACTCTCTCCAGTTTTATGACCTCTCTTTTACTGGGGAACCCCGAAGTGGAACACAGTGTTCCAGATGCTGCCCCGTAAGTGTTGAGTAGAGGGGAATAATTGCTTGTCTCAATCTGCTCTTGTTAATGAAGCCCAACATGCATTGCACTCGTGTTCAGTTCATTATCCAGCAAGAGCCCAAATTTTCTGCAGAGCTGGTACCTAACCAGTCAGATCCTGTACCTCTTGCAGGGTGTTATTCTACCCAAGGTACAGGACTTCACATTTGTCTTTGCTGAAGTTAATGATGTCAGCCAACTCCTCAAGCTTGGTAGGTTTCCTTTCCAGCAGCAAGACAAGTGCAGTTTGTTCTTTCCTATACGTTTGTAAATACCAAATTACTTGTTATCTAGAAATTATCTTGTTGCTTTGGGATAGGAATAGGAAAAGTAATGGAAGTTTACCCAGAATACATTTATTCAGAATAACTTGCTCCGTTAACTCACCTCTTTGGAGATATCTACAGAATCACATGAGCAAGTGGAAAAGCAGTTATAACTGAAGGTGAGAGCCCTAAACATAAGTCTATGGGTCCACTTTAGCCACCTAAGTTTGAATGTGCTGAGGAATTTAAATAAATGCACACTAAATGACAGTGGTCTTAAATAGTTTTTTCTTGTTCCACAATTTTCTGACTGCCTGTCCCGAAAAACAGGATCTTAAGAGAAGCAAGAAGAATAGACGTATTAGGGTCTCTATCGATTCTCCACGTGAGCGAGTTCTACATACAAAACATGCTGAAGAGAATTTCAGCTGAATAGAAACTAGAAAACAGAACTTCTTGTTGGAAGGTTACATCACTGACGAAAGTATTTCAGACAGTCACAGGAGTGGTAGAAAGGAAATACAAAGCCTTTATTTTATTTACAAGTAATTCACTGTGAGAGATCTTTAAAAATGTAAGACTAAAAACCCAATGAGTTAACCATCTCCACAGTTAAAATAAGATGGCTAAAATAAGTCTACTCATTTAGACCTATTAATGGCAGGATAGTCCACCTGAGAACAGCTCTGAAAGCTGCAACAATGTGCTAGGTAAGGAGACAAGGAAGCACTGTTAAACTGAAAAACACCAGGCAAATTAACAATTGCATTATGCCCATATTTATGTGAACAAACATATAAAAAAAGATAGTTATAAAAATAAATTCCACAGAAATACATAAAGACAAAATACTAAAATTACTATAATTGTAATCGCTATAATCTAGTCCTGTATCTTGATATAACAAAATGATAGCACCAAAGCTGACATTCAAAACATAAAATAAAATTGTTTTTATTGCCAGAGGAGTGCTTAAAGGCACAATATACAGTTATATAAAGACAAAGAACGAATGCAATGGAAATTTAAATGCAACTGAAACACACTGAAACCAGGTATTTCAAAACAGCAAAACCATTCTGAATACATCAGAAATGCTTTCTCCCCTATGCTAACCAGTGGTATTCAATTCCTAAAATGCTTACAAACCCATTCCAGGTTTAGAAACAAGCTAGCAGGAACATAGGATGCTGGTGTTGAAAACTGATGTTTTAATGAGTTCACAAATGATAAATAAATATCAAGAGACTACCTGGAGACACATGATGCCAACAGAAAACGCATCACCAAAAGTAAATTAATGCACAAGAAACTAACAAGACTTATTAGATATATCTGAGGCCATATCTATGCTGCTGAGTGTACTACAAGACATCTGTTTTTAAAAGAGACATGAGATGTACCAGAAACATTTTAGCCAGCGAAGCATGAAGCTGAATGCAAACCAGTTCACCACACTGAGAGGCAGCAGTACTATAGTTACGTGTAATTATCTTTCCAAAATACTTCAGAAAAATTCAATTGGTGAGTGAAGTCTTGCAGATTTTCTAAGTGTTTCCAGACTTCACTGTGAATTTTTCTGAACTCACCTAATTACACTATTCACTTTTGAATGAAGCTCTAACTTCTGTGACAGCATTCAATATCACTGTTTCAGATAATGCATTTGTACCTTTTAATTTCATTCTGTTGGTGAGGAAGACTTAATTTAAATGCACGATCTGTAGTAAAATGCAACAAAGATGCATTTCATTCACTATCACTCACAGGATGAGCATCTAAAGTTTCCAAAAAGGAATCGATTATGTTAGGATTTTCACAGGTGTTTAAGTCAGGAAGTTAGAGCAACACCACCAAATCTTTAACATTATTGAATTAGAAGACAGTTTATCAATCTAATGTGATGTGTCAACACCGAGGTAGGTAAGAAATGTTAATGGAAAAAATAAGTGCACTCAAGATAGCATTGTAGGACAAGAAATCCATACTAATATAGCAACTGTACACAAAATCTTGACAAATCTTGTAAGTCAAACCATTTTACAGAGGAAAGGGGATTTTTTTTTTTAAACTCAGATGTCAGAAAAAGGTTACTTCTTGACTGTCATTTTGAAAAAAATCCATTATATTACATCAGTTGCTGAAATTCATCTCCCACTGATAGCACGTTAGAGCTATGAAGGAAGCAATAGGAAAAAACTTGCTGACTTTATGTTAATGATACTTCTAGATTATCTAGGAATATAGGGAATATTGGAAATAGGGAAACAAAAATAAACAAAAATAGGGAACAGATGGATTTCCTGTTGCTACTTGAGGGGGTTTTTGGGTTGGTTTTTTGTGGGTGTTTTTTTTTTTTTTAATAGTAGTAATGTTATCCTGAAAAGCCGATACTACACATGCTCAGAGAGTGAGGGGTTTATTTGAGTGTGGGGGGGTTCTGGCCTATGGGCATGATTTTTACTATTATAATTAGGATAGTTCACCTAAAGGACACTTAGTTTTAGTTCTTATCAACATCCCAGTTAGTTGTTCTCTTTGACTATACACTTTATCACCCTGTTCTCAGCGTCTTCTGAGGAGGGATGTTCCCTTCTATCAGTCTCTCAGCTCTCCTCAAGGATATAGTCATAAAACAAGTGCTTCTTTATCTCTCAGCTGCCTTCTCTGGCTGCCAAATTCTCTTTTGCAAGGCTTACATGGGTCATTGTTATTACTTAGAAGAAAATTCTTTTTTCTTCAGGATATCAGTACTGGTAATAGTAATTATTTGGTAACCATTGCAAAAGGATGCTAGAAAGAAGTATTACATCTTTCAAATGTCAATATAAAGCCAGCACCTGCTCAAAACCCTGCATATCCACTCTCCAGGAAAAAAATAACCTCTATGCTTCCAACTTTTCCTTGAAAACAAGTATTTATAGCAGCTGCATATTATGCAAATGAAATCAGTATCATCTTGTGTACAGGGAGAACACACCTCAACTACACAGACCTGTGTATCATCTTCCTTAGGAAAGAAGCTACATTAAAATAAAAACTCAGTTTCTAAATATATGAGGGTTTTGACCACAAACAACCTTTTATATTTGTCTTATGAGCCTGCAACAATCAACTTTTTTTTGTTTTTTAATTTGAGGGTAATTGCCCAGTCGGCAACTAAGCACCACACAGCCGCTTGCTCACCCTCCCCCACCCCCGCTGGAATCGGGAAGAAAATTGGGAAAAAAAAAAAGTAAAACCCATGGGTTCGATAAAGACAGTTTTATAGGACAGCAGAGGAGGAGAAAATTAATAATAATAATTATAATAAATACACAAAACAAATTATGCATGCTACAGTTGCTCACCACCCACTGACTGATGCCCAGCCTGTCCCCAAGCATCAATCGCTGCCCCCCAGCCAGCTCCCACCAGTTTATATACTGAGTATGGCATCATACGGTATGGAATATCCCTTTGGTCAGTTGGGGTCAGCTGTCCTGGCTGTGCACCTGACAGAGCATGGGAAGCTGAAAAGTCCTTTACTAGTGTAAGCACTGCTTAGCAGCAACTGCAACATCAGTGTATTATCAACATTATTCTCATCCTAAATCCAAAACACAGCACTGTACCAGCTACTAGGAAGAAAATTAACTCTATCCCAGGGAAAACCAGGACATCTATGAAAGAGAAAACATGTTGTGCATTCTCTGGTAGCGTTGAGCCTCTCTCTGCTGAACTCTGCCATTATTTCTGTAGGAACAATAATAAAGAAAAGTATGTATTTGTAAATTGTAAACTCCTATTCTCTCTCTGTGTATCCACCATTCCCTATACACCTCCCATGATTTAACTCAACACGTAACATCTTCTTTCATAAAGATTTATAAGCCTTAATGGGCCTAGTTTCCATGTCTAGGAATGCTATTCCCAAGTACCTTGGGGTGTTTGAGCATTACATCCTTTTAGAAAACATTAGGTTTTCAGGCACTGAAGTATAAAAAACACTTTGCATTTCACGTTACTCAAAGTTCAAGAAACAATTAAATAGAACATATTTAAACACTGAACTATGTCAATGGCACATCTAAATTAAGTTAGCCCTTATTGGGACTAGTACTAAACACGAGCCAAATTTCTGCTTCCCTTCAGGCCCAAATTAAGAGTGTCAGTAATTTCAAACAGCTTTAGGAAAAACAAATTGCCATGAATGAGAAAAATACATTTGTCAGACAATACATTGTCAAATATCAGCCACAGATTTTTGTCCAAGAAGGGGAAAAACCCTCTCCTCTCAATCACATAGGACTGAAAAGCTTAAAAAACTCAGAAACCTCTCCAGGTCTACTTAACAATTCTTCTAGACCTGTCTAGAAGATTCCTATTTAGGTCATCGCATCAGGTGCCCAAAAGCTAATAAACGGCATTTTAGCTTGAGTTTACCATTACATATTTATGCAATAGTTAGGGTAACATAGTATTGGTTAACAGCTTCTTTATCTAAAAGCACCAGGCAAGAGGAACAGACATTCTTTTGGGTTTTTGGTTTTTTTTTTTTCCTTTTAATCTCTCAGCATTCACAATCTGCTAATAGAGGAAAAGGGTTACAAATGTCAGCTCACCCAAAACAGAAAGGATAACAGCTGCTGGCATTTCATTATTACCTGGGAACAGATGAAAAAGGGAGGGGAAACAATGGAAATTCCTATGCAGGAATTCCAGGCCTTCAGACTTACTTAAGGGAGAAAGATAAGACAACCTGAGTTTTTTTTGTCCACAACCTAAGGTTAAGAAACTTTCAGTCCTGCTCCTCCCACATCCACCTTCCTTCCAGCTATGTCCTCCTGTTGCTTTATTCTGCATTGACTCTGGCAGTGATTTAATCAACTTTCACAGAATAATGGACAACAAAACTAGAATTAATTAAGCAATAGCTTTTTCCTGGGTTAGCAAGTTGAATTGGTATACTGCATGAGCTGATGAATGCCAGAGAAGGTGCAAAGAAGGAAGATATAGCACTAGGAATGAGGAAAAGAGAAGGAAAAGCAGTGAGGAAAGATGAAAATGAAGACAAGACATCCCCACACATCAACTGTCTATTAATCAATCTTAAGCGTATTAAGAAATCACAGATTTAAAAGGCTGCCTCTCTCTTGCAGTACCTCTATGTAATATACATACATCTGAGCAATGAGTTACACATTCTGATTTTGCAGATATTTACATCCCTTGAGCACACAAATAAACTACTACCTAAAGTGCAAGATGACAAGAGACTCAACCAACCAGAAAACTATAGCTGTTCTTGTGTATAGTGTACACCACAGTTAAAAATCAGCATATTCCTGTGGTGTGGTTGTTTTTTTTCTGGTGACTCTGGACCAAGGGAACAGTATCTGCATTTTCTTCTGCTCGACAGTAGCATTTACCAGCTGCATTTATAGGCAAAACACAGAACACTGCTTGTGAATAAGTACTTGGAGAGAACAGAATTACCTATGGTGCAAAAAAACCAAACCTGAGTTAAATGTTTTTCTGACATAAACCACTGTGAAGTCACTTTATTAACGTATGACTTGTTGATTGGGGAAAAGTGACACCAGTTAAACGTTTACTGTATCACAGTAATGATAGCGTAAAAGCCAGTTAAAAAAACTCTCTAAGACTCAATTTTGGAGTTTAGAAAACAGGTACTCTTTTATGACAGCGCCGGATGCACGGGGGAGAATTCGTCCTAGCGTGCATGCCTGCTGGAGTTCATTTTTGACATGAAGGTTAACACATCACGCCTATCTAATGCATAATCATTGACCTGAATAAACATTGTCTTCCATCGGTCTATCTTCTTCGCTCAAATTTAAAGCTACACTGTGATTTTAATTCACTGCGCATGCTCGGGGAGCGGGGGGTGTAGTCCTTTCATTCCTCATGTGAGTCGGTGGTCACAATCTCCCCCTGCTGGAATTACCTTTCTCCCAGTTACTGTACTTCAGCCTTTGTCCAGTTTTTTAGCGCCTTCTGGGCCAAGATGTTCCCTTTTATCACTGGTGACTGATGTGTGGCCTTCCCTTATGTCCACAACCTTCTTTGTAGCAGGACGTTGTCACTGTCGGTCCTTGAAGTTCTACTGATTTGTATTCTTTTAGGAGGTTCTTGTTAATGAGGCATTCATTGCTAACATCCTCCTATCTGGCCCAAGCATTAAAATCCTCAGGTGTTAGCTTCCACTCCTAACTGTGATCCTTTCTTAATTACCAATAACTCCTGTGCTATTCCATTTCATCCAAGAAGAATATATACACGTTTGAGGCAACAATTCTAGTGCACCAGTCGGGCATAAATTAAGCACACCCTGTCACCACAAAAGGCACAGCGGAACCTTCTCCCTTTTAGCTTTTGTCCGAAGTATCACTAACGCTCGCCCCTCCAATTTGCGGCGAGCAAGGATCAAGGAAGCGCTAAAGGCAGTATAAAGTTACCTTTAGGTTTCTGTCCCGTGAATGAGGATATAGGAAGCGCAAAGCAGCTTCCGAAGGTGCCGAGCCAGGGATTAAAGCCAGCGGTAGCGTAACAGAGCGTGCCCGCCGATCCACAGGCAAGCACCACGAGGCTCAAAACACAAGTTCATTTATGTAAAATATATTTATATAATTGGTAAGGGTCAAAACCTGGCCGCCGCCTCCACCACCACCCGCTCGGCCCCTGCAGAGCCCGCCCAGCCCCCGACCGGCGGGCGGGGCCGTCAGCGAGCGAGCGAGCGACCGAGCGAGCGGGGAGGGAGAGCCGCCCCCGCCCCGCCTCCAACGGCCGTTCCCGCTCCTCCGCCCCCTCCCGCGCGGCGGCGAGGCCGCTACCAAGGTGCCGTTACGGCAAGCGGACCTCCCCTTTCCTCTTCCTCCTCCCGCCCGCCGGGCGCACCGCTGTTCTGCGGCCAATGGGATCCTGCCGGAGGCGGGGGCCGGACTACGGCGGCGGGCGGTGGCTGCCGCCGGGCCGCGCCGGCGCTGGGGCCGGGGCCGGGGCCGGGGCTGGGCGGGGCTTCCTTTGCCGTCGCTGCGTCCGCCCCACCCCGGGCCTGAGGCGGGGCAGCTACTGGTTCCCGCGCCGAGGGCCCGCAGGGCGGGGGGAGGCGGCGCCAGGCCTGGAGCTGCGGGGCGGCTCCCGCAGGCGCCGCGGACGGAAGCGTTGACGCGACCTCGACGTGACGCGTCAGGTAGTCCGCTGGAGCCCCCGCGCGCCGCTGCAAGTGCGGGAGCGGCGGGGCCCCGGCGGCGGGCGCGGGAGCGGAGCGGGGCTGCGCCTCCAGGGCGGGCGGCGGGCGCTGCAGCCAGCCCTGCCCTGACGGGGCACCCGAGGGGTGTGCTCGGCCCTGAACGTCTGCGAGCCGAGGGGCTGGGCCGCTGCCTTGCGGAGGCAATAAAGAAAGGGGAGAGTCAGAAGAGGAGGAACTGGCCGCGTGTCTGGGTCTGTTTCTGTGCGCAAAACGTGAACGGTCGTGATCCGCACTGGTTGAAGATGTCCCTGCTCATTGCAGGGGCCGTTGGACTAGATGACTTTTAAAGGTCCCTTCCAACCCAAACCATTCTATGATTCTATGAAAATGCCGTCAGTACCTATAAACTATTGCCATCTGCCAGTCAGTGCGGAATTTTCGCAGTTGTCTTCCTTCAATCAAATGTAGGCGCCGTATTGTGAAGCAAACTCGCTTGCCACCCTTTGTAAACTATTCACTTGAAATATTTTATTTATTGGTGATGAAAAAGTAATTACATTCTGAAAAAGTGCACAAAAATTAACATTTTAACTTCTAAGCTCTAATATGTTTATGGGCTGTGAATGCAACCCATCAGTTTCAGCGAGTTTCAGTTTAAAACAGCAAGCTTATACTCAGGTTTAATAAAATAGTCCTTAAAGTCCTCTAAATTGTAACCATGTTGATATACTAAAGAAAAGGAATGCATGAACACCTGTTGCTATACTGAAGAAAAGGAATGCATGAACACCTTTAGCCGTGAAAGCGTCTTGCCTTTTTATCTGCCTGTACTGCCTGCCTTTTAAAAAAACTGTTATACAGACAGACTCTCTTGAGCATTGATTGTCTAGCGGGTTTTATTTCTGTTTGTCTTTCCAACATATTTACATTTTATTGACTGTGAATCGGATACATTTCTTTTCGGTGTCAGCAGGGAGTCTTTCTGTTGGTTTAATGGGAGTTGGATGAATGACTAAACCATGATTCAGATTTGTAGCCGCTTGATAAAGAACAGATAAAAAGCCTGATTCTGAATAGTGGTGAATTTCTTAAAATAAACAGAAAAAAAGAAACTCTTAAGCAGGATCTGATCTTCTCACATTAAAGTCTGCAGATGTAAGCTCATTACGAATCTACACCATCAGAGGTAAGTAAGATGAACATAGCTTCATATTGGCACTAGCTTAAGAACTGATAAGTGTAAAATCTGTGCAGGTACTATGAAGGGGGACAGATGGTAGGGACATGTATAATTACACTCGTGCAGATGTGTTACTACTATGGTATTCCTGAAATATAGGTTATATAGCATATCTTTGGCTGTTTATGGATTAAGGGATGTTAGCAAGAAGGAAGAAGAGAGAATCAAAGGGCAAAGTAGTTGCTACATTCATATCCTCGTGTTTAACATCTGACTTCTTGCTTCTTTCTCTTAATTCTTATCCATTAAATAGCACCTTTATTTAGATTATACCCTTGTCACTTCAAATACATGTACACTGAATGCTAAACCACAGAATAATAGAGTATCCTCAGTTGGAAGGGACCCACGAGGATCATTGAGTCCAACTCCTGACTCCACAAAAAGCAACCTAAAAGTTAAACCATATGTCAAAGAATGCCGTCCAAGCACTTGAAAACTGACAGGCTTGGGGCCATGACCACTTCCCTGGGGAGCTCGTTCCAGTGCTTGACAACTATCTCAGTGACAAACTTTTTTCTAATACCCAATCTGAACTTCACCTGACACAGCTTTATGTCATTTCCTCGCATCCTATCTCAGTTTCCCAGTGTTCTTTCTGCTTATTAGGAGATACTTTTTAAAGATTTTTTTTCTTAATTTCATTGTTTTTAGTAAATGTAGTTGTTCCTCATATTACAAGGAGTTTTGTAGCTCAAGCATCTTACCTTTTTATTTATCTGCTTTACGCTGCTAATCTGCCATTCTCTATGTTACCTGTTTAGGGCCTAATTTTGTCACCATTATAATATACGGCTGATCATCCATGTAAGCTATTTTTCAATTCTTGATCAGTTTTGGAAATGGAATAATATTTTATTGCTAACCTAATGTAACTCATCGATCTGTTAAGGTCATATCAGTTACTTTGAAATTAGCATTCAATGTTTCCATTTATGTTTTTTAGGGTACAAGAAAAAAACTCAAAAGTCAAATTTGAAAAGCAGCAGGGCCAAACAAATGGAACCTCCTTTAAAATAACATCTAGAATTGGAGTCGGATTTTTTTTCCTGGTATTACTTTCAAAGCAACCAGTATGACACTTTTTGCTAGTAGGTCCAGGAATGATTTCTTCTTTTCTTCTTATGAAATAACTGGCCTCAATAACATGACTTGTACCATAAATTTCAACTTATTGCAGTAATGGTAAAATTTGGACCTTGAAAAGTGTAATGTCCAAATAAGCCATAAGCATGCAATGCTTAAGAAATTAAACAGCACCAGTAAGAGTCTAAGCTGACAAGAACACTCCCCAGACAACAGAATTAATGAAAAAAATAGCATGGAACAGTTTACATAGATGTCTCCTTACTCAGTCCATTTTTTACCTGTCAAGGAAGGTGTATCAGTCTCATAATGAGTGCAGTGGGTAAATTGGCAAGGACTAACAGTTGTTTTTAGCTTGCATATAGCATGGAATGTACCAGTTTCCTACAATTATTCAGGGCTGTAATGTAATATATATCTTAAGTAAATTGGAAATACATTGTCTCAATCTTGCCTTCTTCATTCCCGTGGAACGTTACAGTTCTTGCTTTGGTATTTATAGGTCTTACATTTGTTATAGAGTATTGGGTAGTATTCTGTGTTCTGTTGTGTATGGAGTAGATGTTCAGTGGACTGTTCTGGAGTGGGCATGGCTTTCAGGGATTACTGTGGAGAGCTGGGCTGGAGGAGCGAGGGTTGTTTGTTTGGTTGTGTCTGTATTGCTAAGTAAGTACGGCCAGAGCCTCTTTGTTCATATCCACGGTACCTCTGGCCACATGTGATGCCCTGGTAGCTCTAAGACAAAATTGTAATTTTTTGTCTGTTTTTTAATTCAAAGTATATGATAGGCTGAAACACAGTCTTTGTATTATTTCAGAGTGGTGCTTTCACAAATTGGAACAAAGAGGATGTGTTTTATTATTAGATTGCATCGTGAAGGCCTGTTGATGGCTATGTAGTTGAGAAAGGAGGGAAAACTAAGAGTTTTCTCTCGAGTGGCTGTTGTGAGTGGTCCCTGGTATATGCTGTCCCTTGAACTCTGTTCTGGCCTTACGTAGGAGAATGCAAGTTGGTGCAGTTGAAAACTGTACCAGGAAGTGTGGTAGACTTTAGGTGTCTCCTTGGCCCTGCTTTATTTAGCAGTTTAGAACAGATGATTCATGTGATGAACTCTCATCCTTTGTTTTTTAATATTGTAATTAATTTAGTAAACTCTGCACAAGCACCATAGTTGTCAGTATCCTGGGCTGCATCAAAAGAAGCGTGGCCAGCACGTTGAGGGAGGTGATTCTACCCCTCTACTCTGCTCTGGTGAGACTCCACCTGGAGTGCTGTGTCCAGCTCTGGAGTCCTCAACGCAGGAAAGACATGGACCAGTTGGAGCAGGTCCAGAGAAGGGCCACAAAAATGATCAGAGGACTGGAACACCTCTCCTAAGACAAAAGACTGAAAGGGGTTATTCAGCCTGTAGAAGAAAAGGCTCTGGAGAGACGATATTGCAGCCTTTCACTATATAAAGGGGGCTAATAGAAAGACAGAGAGAGACTTTTTACCAAGGCCTGTAGTGACAGGATAAAAGGTAACAGTTTTAAACTGAAAGAGGGTAGATTTAGATTGGACGTAAGGAAGAAATTTATTATGATGAGGGTGGTGAGATGCTGGAACAGGTTGCCCAGAGAGGTTGTGGATGCCCCATCAATGGAAGTGTTCAAGGTCAGGTTGGATGGGGTTTTGAGCAATCAGATCAAGTGAAAGAGTCCCTGCCCATGGCAGGGGCAGGTTGGACTAGATGATCTTTGAAGGTTTGTTTCAACTCAAGTCATTCTATGATTCTCTGAATCTGTGATTTTCATGATTCTACACTACATAAAATTTCCAGTTGTTATCAGTGATAGTTAAGTGACATGTTTTTAGCGGAGGACAGAATATTTTGGGATTCAAATGGCTGCAGGAAGGTTTGCTGTATAAGTAGTTACACCAAGGTGTTTGCCAAGAAATACATTCTAACAAGTCCATCATTCATTTACTACATACTAATAAATAGCCACTAATGAAGTGATCTTTAGTTGGCCAAGGAAAGCTTTCAGAGATTGGCCTACAGTTTCAGACAACTACCTATCCTGAATAAGCCAGGTTGGAGGCTTTTCATGCACGTTTGTCAAAGTTTATTCCAGCTTTTGGTCTAATGGTGATCTCAAATGAAATTCTGTAAGTATTAATTCAAAGTGGGTGACGTGGAGAAAGTGTATTTACTATGTATATTGTCCATTCACCTTAAATGCAGGTATAATTTTGTTCCCATTTTATTCTAACCATATGAATTTTGTCAGGAATGGGAGGAAAAGGTTCTCTAAAGTAATGGCTAAAAATGAATATGCCAAGCATATTGGGTGTGGGAGTCAGCACCAAATATTTTCGTCTACAAATCTTCTCCTGATTGTCAGAAATAGTTGATAACGTAATGTAGCCCATCTGAACTATTTTTAAGGAGTGGAAAGTTTAGTCAGATAATTCTTGTTCAGTGGTTTCATGATTCATCACAGTAATGAATATGAAGACTAAGCAATCTTCAGATCATTAATCTTTCAAAAATTAATATTGTTTAAACAAAGCTAGAGAAGTAAACTCTGTCTACCATTACAGAAATCTAAAATACAAGCTTGATAAAATAAAAGTTATTCTCACAAGATTAAAATAATCTAATTAGTTCCCAGAGTGCATTTCACTGGACATTAACCAGGGGAAAATGAAATGTTACTTTCTCCAAATCATTTTGACAACCAAATCCTTTACATTCCAATTAAAAACTAAGAAAACGCCACTCTACATAAAACTGCTAACAAGCCCCTGCAATAAAACACAGTGAAAAGAGGATTTTAAGTACATGTTGAAAGTTGCTGATAGAAAAACCAAGATTCATGAGAAAAGAAGGTAGTTTTTTGCAGAGTTCTTTTTTTCCTGGCTAGAGAGACTCAGAAAAATAAATCTCCCACATTTGTGTGCAAACTGCATTCTGCTCATACGCTGAAGGGTTAGTGTGTTTCATCCATGTTCTGTTCAGTGTTTTTTTTGCAGTAACCATATTTGTACAAATAATGCAGATTTTTTAAGCAAGGGAGTAAATTAATGCTTTGCTATTACGTGAAAGAAGCACAGGAAAAAGTGTTTTGATGTGCTGCCAATTTTCAAAAGTTTCTCTTTAAATATAGTTTTAAGATAATAATGTCGGGGACTGTTTATATTACCTTCAGTAGGATTTCTCCAACAAATGCATACAGGCCAAGGAGAAGTCATTATGTTAAAACAGACATTGTAGTGCATTTCAGTGCATTGGGATTTTTTTTTTTTTATAATAGAAATGTGATTTTGCAGCCATACACCTCTCTAAACAATGTGCTAAATGCTAGATTTTCAGAGCACTATAGACTGTTTCTCTCAGAAGTTTTAATTGCAGGTAACATCTACTTTAAACAAATTAAGGTGAAAAGGAACACATTCATTATATTGTTAATGTAGAGACTTAAGCACAGTACTTGGTAACAGAATTTTTACCATCTGAACATCTGATTCTGAT
Source organism: Morus bassanus (assembly GCA_031468815.1). NCBI lineage: Eukaryota > Metazoa > Chordata > Aves > Suliformes > Sulidae > Morus > Morus bassanus. The sequence goes on along the minus strand of CM062567.1, from coordinate 63,796,842 downwards.
GTCAGTTACCTTAGCTACTGCACAACAGACTGTTAGTTGTGCTCACCTGTCTTCCTCAGGACAACTACGGTTTCTGAAGTGCTGATTTCCTCTCTATCTACTTAATTTTTTGCTCAGCTATCAATAATGATGCATAGCCATTAGAAATTAATCTCCGTCTGTTATTCTGGATCCTACTTGCAGCTGGATACATGCATTTTCATGGCCACTGCTGCAAGTTCATGTGGGGAAACAATTGTCCTAGTTATGCTCCTCTGCCCATTAAACTAATGCCATACTAGGTCTCCAGTATCTTTTACCCTCTGAGCCTAAGAATGGCTGTCCTGCTTGAAGCTAAGAGTCCATCTAGCCAAGTATCTTGTCTCCAAATAGGTTGCAGCATCCTCCTCACAAAGATGGTCTTGCAGTAGATTTTCTGCGTTCTTCTTCTGAGGAGTAGAAGAGGAAATGCAAGAAGCAGCATTTGATCTGGAGATTAAATACATGTTTCCCGAGTGAAGTGTCCACGTTTGCTTTAAATATGTGTCTATTGAAAGTACCATCTCTCTATCCTTACCCATCTTTTTGACAGTAAATTTTGCCTTAGGAAAAAGGCAGTGGTCATAAATGGCTGCCTATGAAAGAGTAAGAAGCAGGCAAACATATGGTAACACTTCTCTGAAGTATTCACAGAAACACAAAATTATTATTTTTTGTGCAAAGAATCACCTCTTCTGTTGGCTTTGAACCTGAATACTACTTCTTTAATTTGATGGAACCCAAGATTTATGTATTGGAAGAGAAAGTTAACAGTTAGTTCTTATTCTTCTGAAGAATAATCTTCTTAAGTAGCATATCCATTCTAAATTATTTCTTTTACAGATTGAAGAGTACTAGCTAGCCCACCTAGTCATTCCTTGAATGGGAGGTGTTCTGTAACTTTTAGCATCCTAGTTGTTTTTCTTTGAAACTTTTGTGTTTAAACTGTATCATTTTTGAGATGATAGAGACAGGACTGCACATAAATTTCAAAGTATGGGTGAACCATAAGCTTGTAAAGTGGTGTGATGCCCTCAGGGTCAAGGGAGCAGAACAGAGCTGGCAGATCTTTAAGGACGCTTTCCATAGAGCACAAGAGCTCTTGTTACCCAGGTGTAAGAAATCAGGAAAGGAAGGCAAGAGACAAGCATGGATGGGTCAAGACCTCCTGGTCAAACTAAAGAGCGAGAAGGAAATGCACAGGCAGTGGAAGCAGGGACAGGTATCATGGAAAGAGTATAGGGATGCTGCCCGGTTGTGTAGGGACGGGGTCAGGAAGGCCAAGGCGCAGCTGGAGCTGAACTTGGCAAGGGACGCAAAAACCAATAAGAATGGCTTCTGTAAGTATGTCAGCCAGAAAAGGAAGGTCAAAGAAGGTGTACGCCCTGATGAGCATGACTGGCAAACTGGTAACAAGGAACGAGGAGAAGGCTGAGGTACTCAACAACAACTTTGTCTCAGTCTTCACTGGTAACCTCTCTTCCCACACCTCTTGAGTGGATGGACCTCAAGGCAGGGACTGGGGGAGCAATGTCCCTCCCACTGTAAGAGAAGATCAGGTTCATGACCACCTCAGGAACCTGAACATACATAAGTCTATGGGACCTGACGAGATGCAGTCCAGAGTCCTGAGGGAATTGGCTGATGTAGTTGCCAAGCCACTCTCCATGATATTTGAAAAGTCATGGCAGTCAGGTGAAGTCCATGGTGACCGGAAGAAGGGAAACATTGCACCCATTTTTTAAAAGGGTAGAAAGTAGGACCCTGGAAACTACCAACCTGAAAATTAAAAAAATTGTTGAAAGGATATGTTAATTTTCTTATAATGAGGTTTACACCATTTTATGACAGCTTATCTCCATGGATTTCAGTGGTACTATTCTGACTTCTAGGACCTTGTGTATCAAACGCATGTGTAGCAGTAGCTAAGTTAACTGCTTGCCAGGTGCGTATTCAGAGTGACCTTTTGGCTATGCTGGTAAGAAGTAAACCTCTTAAGGTTCACCAATATGCAATGTAGTGCCAGTACAGTTGTTACTTTTCAGGTACGTATAGCTCTTTGCATTAATCTGCAATTCTGATGCAAGTGTATGCAAGGAAATTTCCAAAGGCATCGCTGGAAATTGGGACCTAATGGACAATAATTTTTCTTGATGATTGATTCCATACCTGCTGGTTTTGCCTTTGAAAAATGTGCCCCCAAATATTTCTATAGAAGGCCTATAGGCAAACAATTCCTGAATGGAACAATAGTAAAGCTAGAAGATACACTGGGTTCAAGATAAATGACTGCATTTTTCTTTAAGAGTCTGATTTAGGGGGGAAAATGAAGACAATATTAAACCAGGATTTATTGGCCAGATGAAAAAGGGAGAATTGGAAGATACTGGATAAGGTTAAAAAAAGTCTATACAAAGTTTAAAAAAAATCCATGGCTTAAAGATATTTGCGTTAAAATAGCTACAAATGTTACCTCAGTTTCAAGGTCATCAAAATATTTTTTTGATCAGTCAGTTCATGTTCCAGGAAACTATTATCAGTATGGGTTGGAAAAATTAAGGACACCTAAAAATATCTGACACTACATAATCTTAAAATCATCATATGAAGCGTAGCAGCTTTAAGGATTGTGTAAGCGAATGGAATTCATTCTTGCCTCTGTTCCGGAGATCTGAGATTCTCTATACCAGACTAGGAGTCCTGTTCTTGGTGAATCCATGTTGGCTACTTCTGATAACCTTCTTTTCCTCTACATGCCTGGAGATGACCTCCAGGATGAACTGTTCCATCACCTCCATCCCCGGAAAGACGATTGAAAGAAGGTTATCAGAAGTAGTCAACGTGGATTCACCAAGGGAAGATCATGCTTCACCAACCTGACAGCCTTCTATGATGGCATGACTGGCTGGGTAGATGAAGGGAGAGCAGTGGATGTTGTTTATCTGGACTTCAGCAAGGCTTTTGACACTGTCTCCCATAACATCCTCAGAAGTGAGCTTAGGAAGTGTGGGTTAGATGAGAAGACAGTGAGGAGGACTGAGAACTGGCTGAATGGCAGAGCTCAGAGAGTCATGATCAACAGCACAGAGTCTGGTTAGAGGCCTGTAACCAGCGGTGTTCCCCAGGGGTCTGTGCTGGGTCCAGTCCTGTTCAACATATTCATCAATGACCTGGACGAAGGGACAGAGCGTACAGACAAGTTTGCTGACGATACCAAACGGGGAGGAGTGGCTGATACACCAAAAGGCTGTGCTGCCATTCAGTGAGACCTGGACAGGCTGGAGAGCTGGGCTGAGGGAAACCTCATGAAATTCAACGTAAGCAAGTGTAAGGTCCTGCACCTGGAGAGGAACAACCGCATGGGCCAGTTCAGGTTGGGGGTTGACCTGCTGGAAAGCAGCTCTGCTGAGAGCGACCTGGGAGTGCTGATGGACATTCATGGCAAGTTGACCATGAGCCAGGAATGTGCCCTTGTGGCCAAGAAGGCCAACGGTATCCTGGGGTGCATAAAAAGGAGTGTGGCCAGCAGGTCGATGGAGGTTATCCTCCCCCTCTACTCTGCCCTAGTGAGGCCACATCTGGAGTTTTGTGTTCAGTTCTGGGCTCCCCAGTTCAAGAAAGACAGGGAACTACTGGAGATAGTCCAGCGGAGGGCTACGAAGCTGATCAGGGGACTGGAGCATCTGTCTTATGAGGAAAGGCTGAGAGAGCTGGGTTTGTTTAGCCTGGAGAAGAGAAGACTGAGGGGGGATCTTATCAATGCTTATAAATATGTGAAGGGTGGGTGTCAAGAGGATGGGGCCAGACTCTTTTCAGTGGTGCCCAACAACAAGAGAAGGGGCAATGGGCACAAATTGGAACATAGGAAGTTCCACTTAAACATGAGAAAAAACTTCTTTACTGTGAGGGTGACAGAGCACTGGAACAGGCTGCCCAGAGAGGTTGTGGAGTCTCCTTCCATGGAGGCATTCAAAACCTGCCTGGACGCGGTCCTGTGCACCCTGCTCTAGGTGTCCCTGCTCAAGCAGGGGGGTTGGACGAGATGATCTCCAGAGGCCCCTTCCAACCCCCACCATTCTGTGATTCTGTGATTCTTGCTCTGTGTGAGGGTGTTCCTTTGAAGTCATGAAAGGGATTTCTTGAGATCGTATGTCCATTCTCCCCTGGCTCAAAGCAGGGTCAGCTGAAGCTGGTTGCTTAATACATTGTCTAGCCCTTTTCTGAATACCTCCAAGGATGGAGACTCTGCAACCTCTCGTGGTCCAGAGAAGAGCCACGAAAATGATCAGAGGACTGGAACACCTCTCCTATGACAAAGGGCTGAAAGGGGTTATTCAGCCTGTAGAAGAAAAGGCTCTGGAGAGACGATATTGCAGCCTTTCACTATATAAAGGGGGCTAATAGAAAGACAGAGAGAGACTTTTTACCAAGGCCTGTAGTGACAGGATAAAAGGTAACAGTTTTAAACTGAAAGAGGGTAGATTTAGATTGGACGTAAGGAAGAAATTTATTATGATGAGGGTGGTGAGATGCTGGAACAGGTTGCCCAGAGAGGTTGTGGATGCCCCATCAATGGAAGTGTTCAAGGTCAGGTTGGATGGGGTTTTGAGCAATCAGATCAAGTGAAAGAGTCCCTGCCCATGGCAGGGGCAGGTTGGACTAGATGATCTTTGAAGGTTCCATTCAACCCAAATCATTTTATGGCTCTATGATTTTATGCACCACGCAGATATATATAAACATTTGATAAGATCTCCCTTGAGGCTTCTCTTCTAAACTAAACTCCAGCTCTCTTGGTCTTTCCTCATTTAAATAGCAATATATTTCCTTGACTCAGCCGATCTAAGCTTTCATTTCAATAAAAAGGGATGATTTTGCAGATCAGTGATACAATGCCAAAAATAATTGAGAGACCTGATAAGTAATTTCAGAATTCTAAAATCTTTTGGTTGCAAAGACAAGTGTATAGCCTACTGTGTTGTGTTTTGTGTCTTGAGAGAAAAAAAATCTGGAATGTTGGGGACTAATTCTCATTTCAGATTGGTATTCTCCATTGTGGTGATGAAATAGTCAAAAATAAAGCTGGTTTTTTTTTTTTTCCTTTTTTTTTCGCTCTTTTCATTTTGGAGATGACAGAAAATTGGAAATTGCTGCAGGTTTGACATTCTGGTTGAGGCCTGTCTAATAGTGGTCAGGAGTGAGTCATGTTAGGACTACTCTGTCAGGTTTGGGTCACTGAAAAGCCTCACATATAGGGATTAGTTTCCAGTGATTGTCTACATTAGTTACTCAGCTGTTTTCTTCCACCAGTTAACCAGACACTATATAGCTTTTAAAAAATCAATTTCTTCCTTAAAGCAATGCCATTTCTCACATTTTGCAAGTGGCATTTACTAGCCGTGAATCGGAGTGTACCCTAGAGTCTGGAGCAGAACACTGAAAAGTGTAAAACAGTTCAAGTCTTCATTGTCGTATTATGGTAGGCACTTGAACTGATCTGGGGACAGGACTTTCTAGAGTCTAGGGAAGGTAAGTGCTAGAATTCTTTTTAATTTCTATGAGTTTCATGTGTGCAATTCCTCTAAAATCTCTCAAAAATCTGAGTTTCATGACTGAAATCATACAATAAATTAGATGCCACCAATTTCCATTAAATTCTGACTGCAGTTCTAGTATTTTAATATATACATATACTTTATATGTGTATATGTGTGTGTATACATATATATATATATAAAGCTATAAAGTCCTTATCGTTTCTCATTGTTCTTTTCTCTCTTGAGTTCTTTGGCAATTTCCATTGCCCACCAAAGATAATACTTTGCTTTGACAACCACTAATAGAAGCCTATATGCTTTAGTGAATATGATTAATATGAAGTCAGAACTGATTAAAGGAATGAACATATTATCAAGAGTGAAGAGTAAATAACTACAAAGCGGTGAGATACTGGAGTATTTTAACACATTTTTTCCTAAATACTTCTATTAGATAAAAGCCCAAAGGAGTTGGTCATCCAGTTCAGCAGCATACCAAAGTTTTGACTCCCTTTTTCAAGTGATTTGACGGAAGCTGTAGGCTTGTTAAGGCTATTCATAACAAACTAAAGCAGGTCATAAGACATTTTGTGCCATATTGTTTTAAGATAGGATGTGAAGGAAAAATATTTCGTACTGAAATTATGAAATAGCTTGTTAGAAACAGGTGCCACCCTAGAACCAGTTACCATAAAAATGCTTGGATTGTGTGCTCCCTGTGGCAAGGATTATCTGTTGCAAAGTTAGGAATCTGAGCTTGATGACCACAGTTTTTGTTTTGAAAAACTGTGAAATTTAAAAAGTGAAGTCGCATCTATTCTTTCATTTCTTAATTCTCAGTGATAAGGCTTTACAAGTATCCTGCAGTGTGCAGCAATCAGGGAAGCATGTGTGAAGCCAAAAGTGAATACCAATAAATGCTTGTCGTAGGTGTCTGCCAAGGCACTTAAAAGTCTCTGCACAGAGTTCAGCTAAAATGCTTCATGTAGAGAAACTGGTTTGTTTTCTGTTTCTTCATGCAAGTTTTACCATTCTACTCTGCAGAACTGACTGCTTGCACCTACTTACCAGCAAACACAGGTCTAGTCATTTGTGACTGGTGACTGTCTCATCATCCATATGAGAAGAATGTTTTTCTAATGTCTACTCAGTCTTATGCTCACATTCTAAGACAACTGGACACCATATTAAGTTCAGTGTTAACATCATTACTGAGAGTGTTAATACACCTTGCCTGTCAGCATTGCCTTAACTGAAGCTATGCAGCTATCACATGGTCTAAATTGACTTTGTATGGGGGCAAAATGATTGTGTGTCAGCCTATGCAAATAAATACTTCTTATCTTTGAATCATTGTCCTTACTATTACTGGGAGAATTATTTTACTCTTTCAGTTTTCTTGATCATGTGTTTCCACAGCAAGTTTATGTTCCAACATGAAAAAAAAAAAGGCAGCCAGGTGGAATAATGTAATTCAACACAATTTATTAGTACTTCAAGGAGAAGCAGGGGTTAATTGCTCTGAAATATTAGGATCAGTGGTCTGTTCCAAATTTTCACAATGGTCCAGGAATGATTTGTTTTCTTGCATGAATTACTACTCAGTTTAACAAAAGATCCATTCAATAAATATCTGTTGCCTGTAACTAATTGGTACCCATCATTAAGGCACCTTAATATTCTTTCACTTACATTCTTATAAAGAATTAAAGTTATGTCTCATTAGGCAATAAGGTAACAAGCAAGAACTAATCTAGTAGTTTCAAGAATTTGAGGATCTCCTGTACTTCCTAGCTTTCATACTTTGTGGGAATACAAAATCAGCTGAAATTGAAAAAGTGGTTCTTCTGTGTCTTAAAAGCATGTAACCATTCCAGATGCTCTTCACCAAAAGAAAGCCTTTCATTTTCTAATAGGGATATTTTTAAATTACCTGTTTCTACTGAGTATTTCCATTCCTTTCATGTCATCTAGAACTCTGCTTTACTTGAGACTCAATTGTTATTAGAAACTGCACAAATTATATTGAGAGCAAATTTTTACTTATTTGATATTCATGTCTTGTCCTTTTTGTGGTTTTGAACAGGTAAGTGAGAAGTGCTCAGTGTTTTAAATGGTGAATGTTGTTACTAATCAAAATGAAAGGCTTTTGCTGCATGAAGAAAAAAGAGAGAAAAATGTTTATTCCTTCAGCTTCTTACAGATCAATGAGTTTAAAGCATAGCACTAGTAAATACATACATGATAAGAAGTATGGTGACCAGGCAGGAACTAGCAGAATATGTAAACAGCAGTCACATTTTTGTGCAGTTTTTCAGGGCTTGTACTTGTGATGGTAATTTCTCATAAACTAATGTAATTAATGTAAAATGTGTTTGAATTCTGATGAAGCATGAAAAATTAGTAAATCAGTTACATTAATATTAATTACAATCTGCTTTTTACAATCTCTTCTTCAGGTGGTGGCAGCTGATATGTCATCCCTTTTGTATACTGGAACTGTTGGTGTTGGCTTACCTTTAATCTCATTACAGGTACCTGGATGACGTACCATTTTGTAATAATGCTTTGTATGTTGGATCATTATTATTTGTGTATTTCCAGCTTTCCTCTATGATAAAATTCCCATATTTTCCCATGTTTTTCATTCAGTTAGAAGGTTGACCTTTTCTTTGTTCAGGAACTCACCATTAAACTTTCTTTGGCACACTTAGTAACTGTTACTTCTGCTTTTCCGGTTCTTTTAAGCTGTTGCTCCAGATTGCTGGTTCCCTGAAGTGAAATAAGGGAGCCTTTCTAATGGTCATAGTAGATTTCAAGATAAGTGTTCATTTATGAAGCCTATAAATTTGACTTAAAGGTGGACCGACTTCCTAACCTTAGAGACTTACGTAAGATGTTTGTGTGGCAGAGAACTGCAACATTCTTGTCATGCGCTTGCAACAGGTGAATCTAGAAGCTCTGGAAGTAACTCATTTCCAGAAGAGGGTAGTGATTTATCAGAGACCCCATCGCTTCACTGCAGAATGGATCTCAGCTGGGCATGCAGCTGACTCCCAGTGGAATCCCCAATACCAGTTTCACAAAATTCTGCTGCTAGGTTATTATAATTTATCTTTCCCACTTAATTTATGTTGAAAGGTTTATGCATAAGAGGAAATATTTTAGTCATAACTATTTGCAGATAAGATGCTGTAATGAGATATACTGATAGGTGTAAGTAAACTCCTCCCATTCTGATATATTAACATATAAAAAGAAATCTCTCTTTCCTCAAAGGAGGTAAAAACCCAGTGGTAAGAAAAAGAGTAGGATAAATCTGGGTTAGAATTCTTACTTCCAGCATTGCATCAAGAAACAAAAGCTTGGGGCTACAGTGTTAGGGAATTTAGAGAAAAAGAGCAGTGGAGTTCAGCCAAAGAAACAGTCCATAGCTCTAAATGTTGTCAAAACTAAATTTTAAAAACAGAATGTTTGGGTTTTTTTAAAAAGGGGATCAAGGTAACTGGAAGTAAAGTTTAGTTTAGGCTTATTATTGGGCAGAACAGGGGTAACTGGGAAATAAAGTCCAAAATCAAGGCAAAGACATCTATAGCAGAATTGTTGACAACAAAGGCCAGGAAGTTTAAACTCTGCCATCTGTGCTGTTGGCCTTACTTTTGTGCAGTCTGGGGAGCTAGCTGGAAGCATCTTCCTTTCACCACTTCAGTTATGGTGTTTGAAGCATTCCAAGACAAGGTTAAATTTCCAGACAGATGAAACGGAAGTAACAGAAGTGATATTAAACACGGATTAAACACACTTGCTCTCAGTTGATATGATGTTCATGTACCCTATCTCATTTCTTTCTGTATCCTAGTGGCTCTTGGATCTCATCCGGATAAGTGAACTATTAGGTACTTACTTTGTTATTTCGAGTACACATTCTTATGACATTGAAAGATTATTTGTAGTATATGTGAAACACTGTTTGAGTCAGTTGTTGTGTATTTAGCATGATACCAATTTACAAGTTTTAGAATAAACTAGCTTCTTAAAAATGTAACGTATTTCTGCAAGTGCAGTAAACTGAATTGGCTCTCCAAGGACTCAGATGAGCCCCAGTGCTGACAACAGGTAGTACATAAATGTGTGTGTGACTGTGTGGGAGGAGAATGTGGAATTAGACCTATGTATTTCATCCAGATAAACCAAAGCCTAGGTCAAAATGGAAAGGGTCTCTTTCTTTCTGTTTCATCCAGTAGCTGTCAGGTGTTTCTGCCTTTGCCCTTGCCTGACATCTCGTTTTCCCCATGTTAATGTGTGGGGCCTTAGTCAAGGGATGCCCTGATTCTGAGTGCAGCATGTTAGCTCCTATACTCAGTTGCTTCATTAAAATACTCCTGGAGTTCAAGATTTAATCTTCTCCTGAGATGAAAACTTACTTTCCTCCTTTTTCAGGTCATAACTGTCCAATAATGAGCAAGTATCTTTTTGCTAGTCCTGGTGTTCTCTCTTGTACCTGACTGTCCAGTGAACAACTCCTTTTCTCTCCATGACTTATTGTGCATGTTTCATGGTGAAGTGTGCTCTACACTGGATTTTATATTCTGTTACCATGCCTGTGTAGAAACAAACCCAATGGAAACATCTACATGTGACAGATCTGTGTACTTTGCTGTTTCTTGACTACACATAATAATAATGAACCTCTTTGGAGTGATAGTGAGTGTGGTGTGATTGATTCCTGAACTTCTCTAAAGCATAATATAATAAAAGGGAAGTAACCAACTATTTGCCGTACAAAAATGAGCTTCACGTGGGCTGTTCTGAATTGTTTCTTCAAATACTATTCTGAGATACAAGCTTTCCTGAGGGATTTTCATTGGGAGCATGGCAAGAGGTTTGCTGATGCACAGCAGCCAGCAAAATTAACCTGATGATCTGACTGTGTTGAATGACATGCCAGTTCAGAGACTGAAAAGTGTACCTTTTAATGTTAAGGATGTTGCACTTCATTACAGACTAATGAGAAAATGAAATTATTGTTATTACAGCTTCAGAAAATTTCTTTGAAACTGAGTTGAAAATTGATCCTAAACTTGCTGTTGAAGTAAAATATTTTTTCATTTTTCCATTTTTTTATTTTTCAAAGTTCAGTGTGTGACTCTCCAAGATGCTGATGAATTTGTTCTGATCACTGTTAAAATCTCAATTTCCTGAGAATTAGAATCACTAGGTGTAGTTTACTCTATCTCATTTGAATTAATCCAGTTTTGTTCTGCGGCAAACAGATTTCTCATTAATATCAGAGTTTTTCTCTAAGAACTAATGAAAATACATTATTTTTTATTATAATTTTACAGAAAGGTAAGCAATTAGAACTTTTCTTGTGTTCAACAGCTATCTAGATAAAAATTATTTAAATTATTGACACAGTATAATGAAATACAAATATACCCCTTTGCTATGTATAGTTTTTCTAGTTATCATTTTGGAGTTCCATCATCAATCATTTAATACCATGCTCCAATGACTGTCATCATTACCATGTTTTTCTATCGTTGACCTTTTATTGATTTGATTCACTTTTATTCATCAGCAAGAACTAAATGTTTTGCAAGTGTTCAATTTTGTGGGTGAAGCAGATGAGTTCTTTTGGAATACCAACCTGTTCCGAAAAGCCAGCTGCTGAAATTCAGCATCTTCTCCATGTTGATGCTCATGGTGGTCCATCCTCCATGTTGTAGGTACTGTCCCAGTGTATTTACATTGTATAAAAATCAAGAAATACACACGTCCCCCTTACATTCATTCTAGTGGGAAAAATTACATGCTGCTAACCATTTTACTTTTCAGAAATGCATCCTCAGCAGACAGCAGGGTATGATATAATTAAATTTTTTTGTGATTTGAGTATGTTTCTTTTTCAATTAGTAATTAACAGCATGTTTTTTAAAAGGCTGTTTCAGTTGACTCTAATATGCTTCTTTACATATATGTTGTTATGAAATCTAAGTACACTTAAGCCCTGTGAGAGTCTAAAATATATGTGCACTGAGAGAAATATATATTTTATTTAAGACTTTTTTAAAAAACTAGTATCACACAAGCAAATGAAGTGTAATACTGTTGCTTTTGGCTGCAATATATTTTTAATCTCTAGTTCAGTGATATTGTGAGAATTTTTTAGCTGAAACTGAGATTAGGAACTATTTCCATCAGGTACGTGATACATTTCTCAACCCGGAGAAAAGATAATCTTCTGGTTTTTGAATCATTTAGATACTGTGGGAACAACTGCCCCCATGAAAACACTGTCTACATTCAGAGAAGGTACAGTGCTGTAATCTGTAATTCATGTCTATTTATATTAATGCATTTTAGCCCAGTGCTGGGGGAAAATAAAGTAGTTTATGGTTGATACTTTACAGTGAGACAAAGTGCTCCAGACTTCATGGTTCAAGCTAGGCTGAGAAAGAGCGTGCAACTCTCTAAGACTAAGGAGGCTGTTGTATTTAAGCCTGTGTGATAGGGCCCTTGATATATGTTTAAGCAACACATATCCATTGCAGTCCAAATTGTTACATGAGTAACTACATTCATTACTAAAGATTCCCAAAACAAACTTGATTCTGCACCCACAAATCCTGTTCTATCAAGAACTTCTACACCACTGGACAATCCAGCAGTGATCATATCATGGTAATTTTAGCTTCTAAGGCTCGTCTTTATTAATATAACAGAGCAAAGTGGCTATAATGCAGGTGAGAGTTTGGGGCTCCAAAAAACCATGACTACTCTGCTTTGATTTTCAAAATTTACGGAAAGGAAGAAGCTGCTTAATGCCTGCCTGTAGCTGTCTGTGTCTGTATGAAAAAGAATCGATTTAGAATTTCAGATTTCTTTGTTCATAATCCACTAGAGCACCTGGGTTGGTGTTTCCTTCTCCAGGTTCTGTTCAGTTTTCTCTAGAAGGAAGTCCCTGAAATAGTGGGTGGCTGCAAGATAGTCTGGGAAGGTGAAGCTGTGAAATACTGTTAAGAGCCTCTGAATACTGACAGCTGTGAATCTTGTGAAGGGGCATTGTGGTCTGACTTTCATTGTTTTTCTTTTGAAACAGATTCTTTGTGCATGCTAAAATTTTGCTGTTAGTGTCCTTATGTGAATTCTGCAAGGAAGAAGCAGCATTCTATATCCCCTTTATTATGTGGAATACTGAATGGAAAAAATAGTGTGCTCTTCAGTGTGCAGATTACAACCAGTTGTATAGAATTATTTTAATGTATATCAGATTTCTTTGTTTGGAGACGAAGTCTTCCATATCTATTAATATGTTTTCAGTGAAGCATGTGGGTAAAGTACATGCTAAGTTATAGTATATGATTTTTCTCCTCACAAAACACACAGAAGACATCACCAAAGAGAGAAATTTAGAAATGCCAGTCCTTCATGTCACATGTAAAGAAAGAAGCCTTTCCTCTGGTCTTTTTGCTGAGAGAATTGAATATGATGTTCACTGAATTAATTACTAAAATAAATAAAAAATAAAATTCAACTTGTCTTTTTAGAGCATCTTCTCTAGTATACTTTCAAAATCAAAGTTGAGTTGTAGTGTTTTAATATTTTTATACAGTCTGGGAAAGTCAGTATAGAAACTGACTTTCAAATACCTCAGTTTGATTTTTTAATGTACTATTTATTCTTCATAGAAAGTGCTGATAAGTGAAGTAGTTAAGCACAGGTGCAGTATACTGCTCTGTATATATGTATATACAAGATATAGAATATGTTTTAAAACTTGTAATATTGCATAACTCAACTCTCTGAGCTATTAAATTAACTTTTAATAGCAATTAACTTTTCCTTGAAGTTACTTGTTAATATTTATCACATTAGTCCTGCCCTGAAATGATTACTTGTGAAAGAATGTGCTAATTTTCAACCTTGTTTGAAAACATAAGAAACTACACTCCACCTTTTTCATACTTGCTGAACAAAAGGGCAGAAAGTAGTAACTGATGTGCTTTTTACTGTAATGTCACTTGAATTGGCATTCATAACAAGCATAAATAAACTAGCATTAAATCTGTAATCTGAACACTATTAGGCATGCTGTGTTCAGTGATTTTGTTTTGCAAATGAAATTACATAAAATAATTTCATACCATTGTATTTTACCTTACAGTGTTTCTGGTGTTTATTAGGATAGTGAATAAAGATCAGGCAGAATTGGGCCTTTGTGAGGAAATCTCCAAATATCCTTAAATGTTATAGCTGTCCTATGACACAGGCTAGGGTTGTAACCATTAAATGACGCCATTTCACTGTAATGAATGATTTTTTTGCTCTTAGGTCTTCAGTTAATCTCACTCGTTACTGAACTGTTCTATCAGTGAATGTCACTGTTGGTTTTTTACATAAAGCTAAGGACAATTTTTTTTTTTTTTTTTTTGAGACGGTTCTATTCATGTAGACGAGAAGAATTATTTATTCTTGGGGAAAAGAATGTTATAGCAAGGAGTGATGGTTACTCAGCAGATGGTGCTCTTTTCTTTCAGTTGGTATTCAGTCAGTGCCATGGCAAGACACCATTGTTTTTTTTCTCAAAGAAAACCAAGGTCCTGGTTAAACCTGATCAGAAAATGCAAAGGGTATTCTGAAAAAAAAAAAAAAAAAGAAGATTCTTTTGCGTAAGGTTACTTAACTTACTAAAAAAGGAAACTGAAAACTTTCCACTCCTGGCCAAAAAGAAACTAATTTATGAGTATCATGCAGCTAGTAAATTGAGTACTTGATTTCCTTGGGATACTGAACACTTGAGATACTGCAACATTTCAGTGTATAAGTTTACTTTCTGAGTGTATTTTTCCAATTTCTGATGATAGTCTTATTGACTTACAGAGCATAATATTAAGAACAGTGTGTTTGTAGTATTTTCTAATTGCCCTACAGGTCCTTTACTTAAAACATTTGGATTCAACTTTTGAAGTAAAATAGTATTCAACTTAGAAGTGTTACATGTCTGTACAGTACAGACTTAAAATTTGAAAATAAATTGAATTTTTAAAAGTAAGCCAATTTATACAGGTTTTTAGACTGTAGAAACGATTATTTAGCCATGTGAGGAATTTTATAGTGCAATAGATACGTACTGACATATTTAGATAGGTACTAAGATATTTAAGATATCTCACTGATTTTTTTTGACCATTGAATGTTGGGCTCATTGGGTCACTCTCTTGCACTTGTGCAGTACCGAACTTCTACTCAAGCCCTAGAGTAGGTGTCAAAAATTACCACTGTGGAGCTTGCCCTCAGTGATCACCCAAGGTCCAGATGTACTCTTGACAAGTGAGCAACTCAACATTACTTTTGGAAAGACCACACTTACTTGCATTTTTCTTTGTCCAAATACTTTCTGGAGGTATTATTCTTTGTATACAGACGTCTATTAAGTGTAATATAGAGCCTTTAATCTTTTCTCACAGTAATTGCCTACATTTCTTAATTAAAAAGAGGCAATTGAACTGTAAGTAAAGAAATGACATTTCTCTTCTAGACTGACTTTTTCAAAGGGTTTATGTGAAAACAGATTGTGAATCTCAAGTTTTACAGTTGGCAGAGCTGATCAGGTGCTTTCTTGCTTCTGAAGGTAGCAAGTCTTACAGGTTTTTTTTTCTCTTGCCCTGCTTTACACTGCCCTCCCTTGTTCCAGGTCACATGCTACTGTCCCTTTCTTTGTGCAGGTCTGGTGCTTATCACTCTCCTGTGAGCTGTTTTAGCTCACTAGCAAGGCAGAAAACTGAAATCTTTCTTGCTAAGCCAGGTTTCTGTTTCTTTACTCAAAGACACTCATGGAAAGGTCCAAAATCTACCACAGAGAGCAGAAGACATGGGACATGCTGGAGGCAGGAAGATGAGGGAGTTACAGGCAGAAGGAAGCAGAAACTCATTTTTTGGGAGCAGTGCGCATTCCTTTACCTTATCTTATACTGAGGCATATCAAAATTGGATCTTCAAATCTAAACTCTGTAGTCTTTGAAGACAGACCTCTCCACATGGTAATTAATCTTGTAAGACAGATATCTAAGACAAATTGTAGAAATAACCTTTTTAATGACTTTCTCCTCATTCTTTACAAGGGGATCTTGTAGGTGAACAGAGTATTCATGTTATCTCTAGAATTAAGAGAGATTAAATTTATTTTCCTGGCTTTCAACAAGTCTTAGAGTAGGATTTGAGATAACATTTTCTTTCACACTGTATTTTAGGGGAGGCCAAGAGCACACACGCATTCAGTTACCACAGATTAGCTGGTGAGTAGTCACTGGCTATGATCTGGTACCTCAGCAGCTTGAGGTTGCTAGTCCATACCCTCAGCCTCTGCTGATGCTATAGTCTGCATTGGCAGGAAGAACAATTTCTGAGACTGGCTACTGTAAATTTCTTGTTTGTTATTGTTGCCCCTGGAACAAGTTTCAATGGGAATAGTATATGACACAAAACAACTGTGTTATGTTAAAAGACATTTGCAACAGGTGCTGTTGTTGTAGAGAACTGTCAGAGGTCAGGTGGAAGAGCAGGGATGATAGGCAGCACAGTAATAGTCAGCACAGCTGTGTAGTGCAGAGTATGGGCATAAAATTGATTACAATTACTTGGTATCTTAGAAGCAAGCTTTAGCAACAGTTCTGAAATGGAGCCGAACAAAATTTGTTTCATTTATACTTCCTTACCTGTCATCTATATCTAAGCTAATAGCCCCGATAATATTCTTGTAACAGTTTTTATATGTGATAAAATACTGAGCATTTATTTCCAGAAAGGATATTGTATTCCAGATCCCTTGCTGGCAGTAGAATGTAATTTCTGTATTTTAATAATTCCTCCAATAGATGGCAGTAGCTGCTTATTGGCTGATACAGTAACACCATTCATAGTACACTATATAAACATAGAGCAGTAAAACCCAAGTATGTTCATATATAGGTACTTAACACATAACTGACACATAATTATGTATGTGTGTCACCTGTTTTCCATACTTGAACATGAAATCCTTTCTGAGTATTTTCCTTTTGAGTCTGTTGGTTTGCTCAGAATTATGTGATAGTATAAAACTAATAAAGCTGTTATAGGGCTACTAAAGGTTAAGGACAAATATACCTCAGAGCATGCTTAGTTCTGAGGTCATGGGGGTTTGTCTACAGTTGAAATCTGTTGTGTGTTACCTTGAGTTGGTTCATCTTAGAATGTCTTTTGCATCCAGGTTTAAATGCTTTATTGTAGATTATCTGGCATTAGGTTGTGCTTTTATGATTGGCATTTTACTTAAGTAATATTGCAAGTTTACTTGCACCAAAGCCAGTATGGATGATTCTATATTGTGAATCGTGTCATGTTGCAAGACTCAAAACACGCCACTGTTTTTCTACTGTGTTTTGCTGCTTCTGGGCTTTCTGTTCATCCATGTTGCCTTTTCTGTCCTGGAGTCATGGTAGAGGGATGGTTATTGTGCTGTTTGAATATTGGTCTGAAGACTTTTACGTGGTCATGCCTAATGCATACGGAGCTCACAAACCAGAGCTCTTGGTGCTTCATCTGCCATATATGATGTTGGCTGGGGTCATATACTGAGAAGCTTGGAGTGGAGACTTTTTTTCACCAGAATGATCTGCATTACTTTAACTGATCTGTAGTTATATAAACAACCACAATTATGCAGATGAAGGAATACATGGGATGAATTCTGGTTCTTCTAAATACCTCATAGGTAGCTTCCAGATGAGAATTTCCAGGGTCTGCTATTCCTATGAACAGTTTGATGGTATCTTGTTAACTAGGCTATGGCAGTCTCAGTAGCACAAATACAAGAATGTCAGACACATTGGATCTCGTAAACCCTGACAGAGACATGGAGAACGAGAAGACCCTGAAAAACACTGAAGAATCAACCCGAACCACAAGCAGAGGACAAAACCCATGCATGAGGCTATATCCAGTAAATAGAAATTGATACAGTGGAATATAATTTCAGCATTAGTGGGTAGGGAGGTTTAAGTAACTTAATGGCACTAACATTTTT
The DNA here is from genome assembly GCA_031468815.1 of Morus bassanus. Lineage (NCBI taxonomy): Eukaryota > Metazoa > Chordata > Aves > Suliformes > Sulidae > Morus > Morus bassanus. Next base: position 63,779,220 of record CM062567.1, on the reverse strand, counting down.
CCAGCCTTTCTTTGTTTCATGGATTAAGTGCCTTTCCTACCACCTTGCCTGCACCGTGACTCCTATTCAGCTGTCTTGCAGACCACCTGTTACCACTACCCTATTTCTGTAAGTACATACAAACAGAAACAGTGTCCCACTCTGTGTCCCCAATCATGATGCTTCATCTCTTCACTTCTGCCTAGTTGACTCTTAATTCCCTGAAAAGGGTGATATCCAGGTGACTGTTTTAAAGACGTACAAAGAAGAGAGACTCAGTAGGCGAGGTCTTGGAGAGAATGACAGAGCACACATAACTCTCAGCTTTTCACTAATATATTATGTGGCTTTACAATATTCACAGGAACAGCCAGCTTGTCAGTGGTCATTCTTCTCTCCAGGTTGGCAGGGCAACCAGTTTTTACTGCGATGCTTCATATCACACCTGGGGAGTAGCAATGCACATGAGAAAGCTGACTTTTTCTGCTTTTTGCCTTATAGCTCCAATGCCATGAAAAAGAAAGGGTGGGGTGAGGGAAAGGACAGTGAATGATGTTGCAAAGGTAAACAACTTTCTTGAAATACATAGCAAGGTAGTCTTTTGAATGTACATAGTGTTATGAAAGCCTAGGCCAAGAATTTTATTCAAATAGTATTAAATTTTTGGTATTGCTATATATTGAACAAAAAAGAGTTGACTTTTTCTTCTCACTTGGGTGATGGGTCCCCCTTTTATATCAACATCATCATAACATATTCAAAGACTCCGAAATAACATGGAAACTTCAACCTTGTTACAAGAACTGTATTACAAACTATGCATGAATATGCAGCAAAAATAACACTAAATGTGATAACACTTATCAAATCTGATTAAACTGTGATACCAGTACACTGAGCCAAGAAGACATGTAGCATTCCTAAGACATGTTCTCTATGAAAAAAATGTACACTGATGAAAAGGTGAAATTAGTATCAGTGTATGAGTACAATACATCCCCCATTTTTTGAATTTTTGTCATTCCACTGAGTCCTCCTTTCTGACTTACGTAGCTTGCTTTTCTCCTACTCCCTTGTGCAAGATTTTCTCTTACTTGATCTCCTGAGCTTCTGCAAGACACATCAAGCAGCAATCAAAAGGAATATTTTTTTTTTCCCTCTGGAATCTGTCTGTCTTTCAGTTGTTTAGATGTGCCACTGTATTATGTCTTGGTCTTTTTTATATATCTCATTACTGTAGGACAACTTTCCATATGCAGACCAAACACTGACATACCATGGAGAAACACTTTTCTCTGCTTATGAACCTTGGGGTAGAGAGTAAAAAACCCCAAACATTTGTACAATCAATAGCCACCTTTGATTTAGAAAACGCCAGCTGTGTAAAACCATTTTAAACAATCAATAGGGATAAAAGATACAGCTTGGGTTGTCGTACAGTTCTTGGATAGAGTCACATCTCTATTATGATAGCCCTAATGTTTGAGCTACTTATATACCAAATTAATTAGTAATCGCCAGGGTAGTAAAATAGGCACTGTCACATGCTTTTCTGTCCTGAGGTCGTTCTCATGTATGGGAGGTAAAATCTGCAGCTACAGGACAGACTAAGCAGAGAGTTCTAAGAAACTGGGTTTGAGATCCTACAGTTCTGCTGCTGTGTCATGCCTGTCTTTTGGCCCACTAGTGAGCAGTATTTGACTGAGCCCAAAGCTGCTGCCTTCCTTTGCAGGTGATCCTGAGTCACAAGTTATTTTTTGCTTTGTATATGTTGGCAACAGCTACCTGTGTTCATCACAATTTGCTCCAGACTGCCTGACTTCAGTTTGAAAAAGAAATAGTGTTATGAAACTAAGATGGTAATAAGATCAATAGAAGAGAAACTTTGCTAATGGCAGAGGAGCTTCAAGGTTGAATGAAGTAGCAACATAAATATGGTTGGTCAGGCCCACTGGGCAGTGGGAGTGCACACAACAAGCTTTGTACAACTGTACTAAGTCAGACATCAAAAAATTAGTGGAATCTAGCACCAATGGTCACAGACTTATCCCACAGTGTCCTGCTCCATCCAGTGCTGATAAGCATGACAGAGGCAAGGTGGATTACTGGTAAGCAACATCCTGTAATAGGACATTTACATGTGGAGACTGCAATTGTAAAGACAAAGTACGTTTTTGGACATGTGAGATAGCTTTGGCTCCTGGACAGTGGTCAGCTTTCCCACTCTCATAGTTATCTTTCACATCCCCAGAAAACATGGACCACTGTTTCAGGCACAGTGCTGAAGATATACTTCTCTGAGCTGGAGAGAGAGAGGAGGTAGAAAGGTTGTGCCAGCCTCACCTCAGACTGGGTACCTTCTCAAAACAGGCCTCTGGAATGCAAAAGTGCTCCTAGGCAAGACATGGCAAGCTGCCCAAGATGCCAAAATTATTTGCTGTGACCCTGCTCCACTACAACTCAATCAGTGCTAGGTGCAGTGCAGCTTGCCAATCTGGATGAATATTGCACTTTCAATGACATATTTCCAGCGAACACTGTCTCTTTCAAGTTGTTGCAGGACTAAAAATATGACATACCTTTGGCTTCTAGACTAGTCTGTTCACATAAATTCTATACAATTGGGTATGTCTGACCTTTCTGACACTGATACTGTCAAGTTTCTGGAACACAAAGAGAGCATAAACTTCCGTAGGCACTGAGAAGTTATCCACTGCCACAACAGATTGACTTTTCCCAGTAAGTGTTTATCACATGTGCATGCACATCTTTATTTCCTGGCAGGAATATTCAGAAGACATGCAGACTTTGTTGGAGTGCACTGCTGGTCCTGGAGATGATAGTGTTTCTCTAGGTATATAAATGCATGCATTTTATGTAAAGCACTTAGCTGCTGAGATAAGCAAGTAGGTTACTCTCCCAAGCAGGAGTAGTTAGCTCCTAGGAGCCAGCTAGCTCCTGTTCCTAGTTACAGCCTCTAAACTCTGTTTACAGAGCTGTTTGTATGAACACTCCCTAGTCTTTTTTCATCAAAATGAGCTGACTGAGCAGCATCTTATCATTCATACTTTTTATCTTGATCCCATCTGAGCTTGTTTTACTATGAGCTTTACACTCAATATGGAGCATGTGAACAAATATACTGCTCCAGGGAAGACAGAATTTCTTATATTCCAAAGATTGGCTGTGTGATAAACATTGTTTAGTTTGAATCAGAATTAAAAATCCTGCCCTAGTGCAGGACTGCTATAAATGCAAAAATGCCATAAAAGCATTTCCTTATATAGTAACTTGAAGAATTCATTCTGGTTCTTTGCCCTTAAATCACTCTATGGCAGTTCTGAGTAGTTTTATGTTATTAAAAAATGGGATATTGTCGTGGTTTAACCCCAGCCGGCAATTAAGCCCCACACAGCCATTTGCTCACTCCCCCCCGGTGGGATGGGGGAGAGAATCGGAAGGGTAAAAGTGAGAAAACTCATGGATTGAGATAGAGACAGTTTAACAGGTAAAGCAAAAGCCATGTGCACAAGCAAAGCAAAAGAAAGAGTTCATTCACAACTTCCCATCGGCAGGCAGGTGTTCAGCCATCTCCAGGAAAGCAGGGCTACATCATGTGTAACGGTTACTTGGGAAGACAAACAAAGGTAACCCCCTTCCTTCTTCTTCCCTCAGCTTTTTATGCTGAGCATGACATCATATGGTGTGGGAAATCCCTTTGGTCAGTTGGGGTCAGCTGTCCCAGCTGTGTCCCCTCCCAGCTTCTGGTGCACCCCCGCCTGCTCGCTGGTGGGGTGGGGTGAGGAACACAAAAGACCTTGACTCTGTTTAAGCACTGCTCAGCAGTAACTAAAACATCCCTGTGTTATCAACACTGTTTTCAGCACAAATCCAAAGCATAGCCTCATACTAGCTTCTATAAAGAAAAATTAACTCTATCCCAGCCAAAACCAGCACAGTTATGTCATTCTGTATATCCAGCTAGCCCCAAGGTGTGGAAACCTAATGAACAGGCTCTAGCAGCAAAAATCTTTGCAAAGTTTTCAGAGTTTTCCTCTAATATTTTTTCACATGAGGAAAAGACATACACATACCAGACTGCTATGGGGCATAAGCAACAAATAATTATGGTCTGTGAGTAATTAGAAGGCAGTCAAGGCTACAACACTGAGTCTACATTCCCAATATCGTCTCCTGCTCCCTGTTACAGCATTTTTCAGCAGATGGAAGCAATCGGTATTGAACATCATATATGTGTAAATTGTGTCATTTACAGTCCACTGTCCACATACCGGCACATAGTTCTTTAAAAATACAGTCAGGCACATTCAGGCCAGTGTGAAAAGTACTTGAGATGGTATTGTTCCTCCTTCATTGTGAAGAACTCTGGAGGTGCTTGTGGTTGGGACAGGAAACTGATAATTTCTATGCCAGTGCAACTGTCGTGTTCTTATAGTCTTTGTAAATGGAACTGGAGACTGTCTAATCCCAATTTTTTCTTGACCACAGAGAATTCACTTGGCATAGTTCATAGATCAACATTAGCTTCCAGGACTGTGTTGTTCAGTTTGAATGCAAATTCAGCAGACGTTGTACAAGTGAAAACATCTTGGCTGACAACAGTTGCAGACTTAGTGAAATGACAGGTGGGATGAAGGAACTTTTGCCTCAGTAAAACAAGGTATTTCACTCATCAGCTAATAAAACTCTGAAGGCATGGTCTTTTGTCAGCAAAGAAAAAAAAATGAGACAGTTTTTGGGCAAATGCTGACTCCTGAAGAGAATAGATTTGACAGGTAGGAAGACAAGTCACTAACTTGTATCCTTTCAGGAGTAAGGAAAATTTCTGCTTTTATTTCCACCAATAGAACAAAAGGTTATTTTATTTAAAAGAAAAAAAATGTTGAAATAGTTGAGTAATTCACTTAGTTTGTGAAATCGAAAAGCAGCCAAGGACTTCTGCTTGATCAACAAACACGAGTTTAATTTTCTTTAATTGTAAGTGTGACATATTCACAATGGTGCAACGCAGATTAGAAGTACATTAGAGTTTAAAGATTTAGTCTCTCTACATCGCTCTGTGAACGTGAAATGTAAGATTTTGAATTTTGTTTAATTTTAAGCAAGTTCATAATTCTAAAACCTATACAAGCTTAACAAGCCTGACCAAACCTGGTATCAGGTTTTTTTTTCATGAGAACTTTTGAGGTTTTGACCTTTATTTTTCCATCCTTCAACAAGAAGCAAAGCCTTTTGAGCATTTCTCTGTATAAAATGCCTGCTTTTGAATCAGAACTTCTTGATTTGGTACTTTCTAAGCAGAAGAGATCCAGCAGCCCAGACATCTCTCCTAGTAGAAACCTGGGATCCTAATGGAAACATTTCACCCACAAGGGGACTTGAGGAACAGTGCTGGAAATCTGTTAGTCAGCTGCAACTGGAAGGCATGAGGTTTGGGGAGGGGGCAACTGGTAAGTTTGGTATAAGCCATCTTTGCTAAATGAGGTTCTTCCCTACTAAGCTGTCTTCTCACAAAATCGTGTATTTCGGGAAGTTCTCATTCCCGTATACTAAAAGGCCTCCTAAAATATACAAATTAGTTCCATTTTAACATGTGTGTTTAACTATCTTAAAACATAATGCATTTTAAAACTTTCTCATGAACTGCATTTCATCATTGCTAAGTCTGCACAGACTAGCTTCTGCTGATCTACAATCTTTTCTGAGGGTTTCAGTGCAAGCTGTATGAGTTGTTACAGGGTACAGTCTTGAGATTGCAGTATCTGTTGATTAAAATATTAAAATGGATATGTTCTTACATTCTAGTATAGGAATATAATTTGCTGGTGTCTAGTAAGACAATTTGTAACACATTCAGTGATTCAGACAGTAAAACCAAGACTGTCCCTGCTGCAGAGTTTAACACTTACAAAAAGAAAATACATAAATACCAGTATCAGGAAACTGCTGTTGTGCTAACACTGTTATATCCTCTGCAATAATTAAGAGGTAGGAAACACTTATGATTTTACTCACATGTGCACATACAGACACAGACACATCCCCTTGTATGAGAGTTTAAATGTCCCTAGAAGTCTTGTATTTTTGGCTCAATTTGATTCAGTTACAAGCTTTGAATACCCCACCTAACTTGTGGGAAATCCTTTCTCTGTGTTTACAGACAATTTTTTTGTGTTTACTTCATGCAAACTGAGAACAATGGTGACTTTTTTTAATGCTTTTTATCTTTTGGAATTGTTAGAGGTCCCACAGTTCTGCTGTCACTAGGTCACTTAACAGATAGTTTAGCTTTTCCCACTTGTGTGTACTGTAAGAGTAACTCTGCTTTGATAGTTAAAGTCAGGCTTCAAAGGCATCTAGTTTTTAAAGCTGGCTGAAGTGTTGCGTCTTTTTAGAAAAGGTTAAACCAATTTCCTTTTTTAGACACAGTTTTTCAGCTGATATAACTTCAGCAAAACAACTTAGCTAGCTTTCCCAAGGTGCACAGTGATGGCAGAGGGATGTGGTTTCAGTCCTTGCATCTAGTCACACCTGTCATGTGTCCTGCATTAAGTTAAATGACAGGGACGTGCTTCTGCATTGACAGCACATACCTGCAAGACCACAGGCACACCCCTATTACAGCCATCTCTCCTTAGGGCCTGTAGTTTCGTAAGCAATGACTAGGACAGGGGGCAGGGCTGGGCTGGTCTCGGCTCAGTTTTTGAGGTAGTCAGTGAGTTTAAACAATCCACTTTATCTCATTGTATCTTGATTTTCAACTGATAATGATTAAGACCTCTTTCCACAGCACATCAAAAAAATTTCATGTAAGATCTAAGTAAGAGAATTGTTCAGCTTCTTATTTTGCAAAAACCCAAGGTCTAAGTATCCTCATCTGATCTGGCAATCACAGATGCTCTTTATCCCAGGGACTTTGTAGTTTATGTTAAATAAAATACAGGCATAGGTAGAGACAGAAATATATCACTCGGACACCTAGATTGTTTATAGATTTTTTTTTTCATTTTGATTTTTAATTAGATTGTAAATTCCAATGTATTATAATGTGGATTTGGCTAAAAATTGATGATGTGATGTGTACAGATGATGAACGGGGAAATGTTTCTATTCAGAAGAGCTTAACATTGATAAAAGAACATTTACAAGTCATGATATTACCTTGCAAGAAAGAATTTGTTCAATTTTTTTAAAACTTATTTATTGCAAGTAGTCATATGTATAGTGCTAGAACCTAGCTCATGAAACAGAACTTTAAATTCTTTTTCATTCAGGTGTTGATGAGTAGTACTATGCAGGATGTCTAGGAAAATGAAAGGTGATCTTAAAGACTTACTAAACCATTGGTTCTTCACTAGAAGGTAACTCATGTAATTTCTAGCAAAATCCAAGGAAATAGCTGGACAGCTAACGTGTAAGGGTGACCCATGTCTTTTGCTTATTGTTCAGTTTAATTATAAGAGAAAAGCATCCTTCTGAGAGATACGTTATTTAAAATACATCACAGTATAAAGAACATAATATACATTATTTTTACTGCTTAAAAAATAACTTAGTAAATGCTTCTGTTGGGTTTCTTAAACCTGATGTGCTACCTACTTCAGTTATGTCTTTGCTTGTTTAGTAGTGGCTGGGGAACCTTTTTCCTTTGTTGATGCTTTTCCCTTTAGACATGATATTATGGGGATTTAAGTATGTCTTAACTGATTTTGAATCTGGTCTGTTATTTCTGCCAGGTTATTTTTCCTTGTTCATAGCATTTCTTAATTGTGCTTGTTAGACCCAAAATCTAGGTCTTGTGTGATTTCACACGTATGTGCTCTGCTAGCATTTCTGTTGTCTATTCAAGTCTGTGGCAATGCCAAACAGTAGTGAAGAGATGTAATCCTGTATCAACCTAGTGATTCCACATGGAAATATTGTTATCTGGTGGTTAAAACCATACAGGTCACTTTACACATCTGAGTGTGATGATATTGATGGCCAAACTGGAATTCCATAGAGCTGGAAGTCCATGCTGTAGGTCTTTGCAGGATAATGCCTTCTGAAAAGAAACAAAATAGGTGTTGGGGTTAGCTGACTGTTCTGTGCATACAGCTTTGGATGTTCTTAGTGTGAATAACTGCTAATATACAGTATGTTTAATACGGAGTAAAAAGAATAACAGTATCTCTGTTTTCAGCTTTCTGTGAGCTTTGCATGCTGCACATGATGCTTTTGCATCATGCAGCAGAAGGCTCTTTGTGCAACAGGGATTATCAAGATTTCTCTCCAGTCACACTCAGTGAAATACCCTTTGCTGGATATTCGATCAAAGGTTCCAAGTTTCTTTCGGTGAGCAGTAGGCCCCTTTTTCAGATTTTACTCAACAGTTCTGTCAGTTTTAATGGTAGGGAGGCTGCTTTAAAATCACTGTTCTGACTTGAGTTTCTCCTTTTGCTTCTCTGTTTATCAGTTTCTTGATTATAATCTGTATTTCTCATATTTCCATTGGACTGATGGTTCATGTATTTCACCAAAATCAAGTAATGTGCTGAGTTAGTGGACTGTGAGAATTTCTCTAAAATGCTGTGCCCATCCACTTATCTGCTTTATCTTAATTATGAGTAAGTTGATGCTGACTGAATAATTGGATATTCCCAACACATACATGCAACTGACCTCTCTCACCTCTAATGAGTCCTTGACTCCTTCAAGACTATGTTAAGTGTTTGGGTTATACTGCTTAAAACAGCAAGCAGAGAAGAACTTGCAACATGGTGCTTTCCATGGCATGCCTAATAAATGGCTCATTACTTCAGCTAGACTCATCCAGATAGTGGTGCAATACAATGGAATCTTACTGTAACTGTAAAGCATATCCTTCTGTACAAAGCCTGAAACTTTGGATGTGTCTCCATCACAGAGTGCAGCTTTACATAGCAAAGCTGGAGCTAGTTCTGATTAAGCCAGTATGTCTACAGAGGGCAGCTCAGTGCCATACAGAGATACTAGCCTTGATTCCCAAAACAATATAATTGCATCAGCTCAGACTCCACTCTCAGTAACATGTCCTGCTTCCCAGTAAGAATAATTACACAACAACAGAGCTCTACATGGAGGTGACCACAATGCTGACCCCTTAGCTAGTTAGTTTTGAATTAGCATAAGTATCTTGATAAGTCTGTGACCTGTGCTGCATAGAGGTATTCTATACTGCAATGCTGACATATTGTATCATCATGTTTTGTTGAGCATATATAGCAGAGGGATATGGGATAAAAGGGTAAAACATTCCTAACTAATGCAAGTCTGCTTGTAATTTCAGACTTGAATTCAAATGTTTCCTGGAATACATCTGAAAAGAAACATGCTGCTTCATTTCACTGCTGATAAATTAGTAATTATTCTTTTTCTACACAAACAACATTGAGTCAGCTATCACAATCCTGGAAAGGGCAGAGCCCACCTTAATTTTATTAAGGGTGCAACCTGCAATCTCCTCAGTGTTCAGCACAGGTCTGTTCTCTGCTCTTTGCCCTGAAAACAGTACAGTAGTTGTGCTATACTCAGGCTATATATAGCACTTAAGAGATATCAAGGGTTGACCTTGACCTCAAACCCTTACAGATACTTAAGCTTTAAGGAGTCACCTGATGGAAGGTAACAGGCATTTTAGCCCATTTGCTTCTTTCTGAAAATTTTATTATCCGTGCTTGAGGAGACACACTTACTGAATATCTTTCTAAATGTCTTATTTTATGTGCATTTATTTAAAAAGCCAATGGGTGCTTTGATGGTTATGTCTGTGTTTCTCTACATTGAATATTTATTTTGACAGTGATACCCCATTAACAATAAAATCTCTTTCTCTCTCATTTTCCCCACCTAAGCTCTTTATAATGAGCACAAAAAATTGCAAGTTTTTTCCCGTTTTTTAGGAAAAAAACTACCAATGCAGTCCTGGATTACCTGAAGTACATTACAAAATAAACTGCCAAGAATTGACTTGCATGCTATGGGCATTTGTTGTAAAAGAAAACTAAGCAAAGTTTATGCTATTCCAAGTCTACACAAGTTTTTTTATACAAAAATTACATAGCCATGATGTGTGATAGTAAAACCAGTAACAACACAGTGCCTTACTCCAGTAATAAATTTTTCCTACAATAATAAGTTCAGTAATAATAAGCTTTCATGGAGGGCGTGTGTGGAAATTGGTGTCACATTGCAGCTGAGACCTCTGTCTCCCTGCTCTCAATTGTGTAGTTCCCTCTCCCCAGCTTTTGCCAATACTCCTTTGATCACATGGTAAGCTGACTCAATTCACTAACCAAGCACAAATATGTGCGTGTTTAGCTTAAACAAGCTTACAGGGCAAGCAGGCAAGTGCCAGAGTTAACAGAATGTGAAAACAGTGTTTGATTAGAAAAGGAAGATGGAAGAAAGAGGAAGTGGGATCCCTCCTTCTGAGTGATAAAAAATTATTGATTTGGCTCACTGTAATATAAAACCTTATTTATCTATACAAGTAGACTGCAAGTACAGTGACTGTTCTGCAGAGACAAGGATTATATCAATAAAGAGCATGTTCTAATACATTTCTCATTTCTTTAACTTGTGTACTTGAGAATTTATAAAATACAGTCATTTGCAGAATGGCTCACAGTCATTAATAAAAACAGACACAGTTTGAATGTAGCTTTTCTTCTAGAGGAAAGTTACACATCACTGTTGAAGTATTTTGGTTAAAATCTTGTATTATCATCTACATCTAACATATGCAGCAATGTAAATATTACATTCACCAACACCAGTTGTTAATGAAAAAAGGTATGAATTAAATGACTCATGAGGCTACATAATGCTAAACTCTGTTTCTAAAGAAACCTGAAATAAGTGTCAAAGTTATTAGATAAATTTAAGATGACAAATTCTTTGCTCTCAAATAATTTCAGTTCAAAATTCAGTCAAGCTAGTACAGAATATGCTTGAATATGCTAAAGAGTAAATATAGTTTGTCAGAAAAGAGGAAGAATATCTGCTGAAGTTCCATTTTGAAAAAATGATCTCCAGAGCTTTTTTTTTTTTTAAATTTGTTGTTCACAAATCATTTGCATGTCTGAAGTAGAGAAGCATATAGACCTTTCTTTGAGTAGCCCTACCACTGCCAGCAGAATAATGATCAGAAAATTCTGTCTAAATGATGAATGTGACTGTTCACTCAACTCCTGCTCAGATTTTTGCTAAGCCAGCTCATGCTAAAGCATGAAGTATGCTGGTAGCAGCACCATTAGCTCAAAGCGAGGGCAACACATAGGTAGGATACGGCGGCCAGAAATGGCTAAAGGTTATTATGCAGCCATGATCACCTACAGCTTGCAGTCTCCTGCAGCCATAATCCTTTCATTAGCAATTGTCCAGCAGTTTCTTCAGAATCTGCTAAAAATGGATGGAAATAGACCAAACTTTCCAGCTGGAAGGTATAGATACACCAGCTTACCCAAAAAGTTTTTGAGGTGGATCCAACAACAACTGGAACCCCGAGGCTTTCATGTTTTCCAGTGGGATACAGGGGATGCCTGCACCATGATGGAGGAGAAAGGATGAGCACTGTTATCAGCTGTGTAACTATTTTGTTCATACATGCACGAGTTACAAGTTATGAGCAGCAAGTTATGAATTAGAGAACTTGTGAGTTAGAAACCTCATGAATTAAGTGATGAATTAGTGAATTCATGTGTTCAACTAGTCTGTACAAAGGGGGTTGAGCCCTTGTTTGTCATGTTTGTTAGTTTTCTGTCCCAATGAGCTCATAAAATAAAGTTTAATTTACAGAGCACATTGTCCTGGATATTTGAGAGATCCAAACAGACAGTGACAGATGAGCCAAGAAGAACACTGGGACATTTGGCCTCGCTTTAGAAAAAACACTAGCAAATGGGGAAGAGGAGACAGATATTGCCGAGGGATGTAAATTTATGTTGAAATGTGCTGGACAGATCTGTTCAAGCCTGACCAAGTCTCACTGTGTACTGGTGTGATACCTATGTCATGACAGGACAGATAGCCAGATAGGACTACATAGAGAACGACTGTTTCCATCAGTGGAATTACAGATCAAATTCCCAAGCTTCTAGATTAATCACTATAGGGACAACATGGCTGGAAAGTCAGAAATAGAAATTTAGCAAAGAATTTTTTGAAGTCATCTTATCTTTAAAACAGTTAGATGTTAGAGATGTACCTTATCCTAGTCTGATTTCACTTTCCATGTGAGCCCAGATTCTCAGTATCTTAGATTAGGCAGCTCTCTCGCCTGCAAGGCATTGCTTTCTTTATTACCGCTTTAATTTGCCATCCCATTGCTTCTCAAGCATGGTCCTTCATGGAGGCATCAAGCTTCCCTGCAGTGTGACAATTGTCAATAATACAGCATGTTAATTGTTGCAGATAACCTAGTACATATGTTCAGCATAAAATGCAAACTGCTATTTATAATTTTATTCAGTTTTTTCCTCCTTCTGTCCTAACCTCTTCTAGTCAAAACCAAACTAAATTCTGTCAATTCAGAACACTCAATGTTGGATTTTACTTATTATTCAAAAGTATATACTCCAGGTATCTAAACTTAAAAAAACCCAAGCAGAGTGATTATTGCCTGACAATACATTTTTCCTTATACACCTCTATAAGAGAGAAGCATTAAAGCAGTACAATAATAGGTTGGATTTTAATGTCTGCTCATCTCAAGATGGCCAATCAATAAAGGAAATGCTGTCTTTCTGGAGTTTGAACAGCAATCTTATTATCTGCCTAATAGAAGAATCTTGGTTTTAAGGTTACCAGTCTATTGTGTGCCATCAGATCAGTCAAAGTTTAATGTATTACTTCCTGTCACACACCAGGTCTGGCATGGGGAAAGGATTTAAGTGCTTATAGGAAGAGAATTAAATGGAAGAACATCCCACTCATCCAGCTGTGCTTTTGGTAGCTAGATTTATACCTGAAGGGAATTTGAAACCAAAATAGAGTATTTTGCACTTTTTTCTAGTCACTGATACAAACATATATAAGATATTGCACTTGAATAACAATGGTAAGGTATTCTTGCATTCATTCTTGCATTCATTCTTGCATTCAGAACGGGGTCATGTCCTTGTGTTTTCCTTTAGAAATTCAGAAGTTTCAGAACTCATGCAACTGAAGGTGCATTTGTCAAGAATGGTCCTACCCTAGGAATGCCCAGGCTCATAAGTTCTCCCACTTCAGCTGAGTTGATAAACTCTTGAAACTAAGTAACAAAAGGTGTCCTTCCTCAGTTTTTGTCAATGGAGATCAACAGTCTGCAGAAAAACAAAACAATAATCAAAAGTTTCTAAATTACCTAATTATAAAGACTGTCCTCACCTATTAGCTACCGTTCACTTCCTTAACTATTGCAATGCCATAATTGTACTAGTTATCCAGTTGCCATGAAGTCTGTATGATAGATAGACAGCAGTTTCAATCAGTCTAAAATATATTTTGTATTGGTACAAATATATACATGCATACACATATATATAGATATACATATAAAAAAAAATCAGCTTTTATTCATACCAGTTAGTTCCCTTCTGCTATTCCTTTTACAGATTTACAAGGAAATTAAATTATAATACCAGACCATGTATTTTTCCATGTATTGTTAGGTCAAAGCTTTAACACATCCTGCCACATTGTACTTTGGATTTCATGCCCACACTTCATTGTTTAGCTCATCAGCTATTTTCAAGAATCAAAGGACTGTGTAAGATAAGAAAAAGAACAAAAAGGATTAGTAAAAAGAACAAGGAAGGCCTAAAACTTTATGTAGAATTGTAATAGTGAGTCAACATCTTGCATCTTGAAGGGAGCTACACCTAGATGGGACAAGATCAGTATTCAAAAATTTCAGAAACTAGTTGGAGTTTAACTATGTTCCTTAAATACAACCTGTGCTGGGGTGAATCCTAGAAGCAATGAGTATTTTGGATCCAATTATATTTGGGTTGAATTTTCCCAAGGAACACATTCTGCAAGTCCATAAAGGAGCTGAGATCAGAATTAGTACAGAGGGCATTTCAGGAGATTGAAAAAGTCTATAACTAGTGGCAGATGTTGAGTTCCAACAAAACTTGCTGTAATAGGAACAAGCCAGAGAAACCAGTTCTTTAGCTTAGTTTCACCCTGTCAATGAGCAACAATGTGATAGAGAGGGAGCCTAAAGTCAGCTTTTTCTTCAAGGAAATAGGAAATAGTTGTTTATCTGTAAGGCTTATTGCCCTAAAATTTATCCAATCTGGTCCAGGAGCACAGTAGAGAAATCATAGTTCTGCTTTCACTCCTTCAAATAAGTTTAATCCTTTACCCTGAAGATAGTAATGGATGTGGGCTATTGCAAATTGAAAAATACAGTGAAGGCGAAGTACTTCAGGTTTAATGGAAAATGAATGTGAAGCACATATACTGCCTTTTTGCTAAAAGTGAAGCAATTTTTTCTTCATTGCATTCTTTGTTCAGGAGAATTTTTGTACAGAATCATAGAATCATTTAGGTTGGAAAAGACCTTTAAGATAGAGTCCAACCTAACAGTGGCAGTACCCTTCTTCCCACCTCTTAAAGGTAAGAGCATTATTGAGGCAGTTATTAATTGCCGCTACAATCTCTTTAAACTGACAGAAAAACTCTGCTGTGGCATCAGTGGTGGAGAGGGGAACAGGGTCAGCTTTGGCCAGAAAGCCCATGTCATGCTATGGGCAAGCTGGCTGGCTGCTTTCACAAGTGAGTGCCACAGTTTAATGATAATATAAACTGAGATGTAATGTCCTAAAATTGGGTTAAAAGCAGTGTGTGACATGAAGCACTCACTGATATAAACTCCTCGTGTTGGATCAAATTTGTCCAAACAATCATGATGGTTTTACTTCTTACTAGCATGCTTTATGCAGGTTCTGTCAGTATGTGCCCAGGCCAGGGTTTCATGGTACCTCATACAGCTACCTTTGGAGGCTTTGTCATCTGTTTCTTCTTGCTCTCCACCTGCCCCTTTAACCTCAGTGTCACCAGCTTCCTTCAAATGCAGATCCTTTCAATCCTGTTTGCACTTTCTCTCTGGGCATCTGCAATATGCAGGTCTTTTCCTGCTTCGCACCTCAGGCCTTGTCTCAACTCTTCCAGAAGACATTTGCCCAGACCCTCCTGCAACTGATGCATTGGTTTCAAGTGACCCTGGAAAGGCAAGCGCAGCACAGAAGTTGCGCTGGCAGTGAGAGAGGGGAGCCTGGCAAGCGGATCTGCAAGGTCCTGAGGTGGCTGCAGCACTGTGGAGCCGATAGCCATAGACCAAAGTGAGGAGTGAGAGTTCAATCAAGCCAGCACAGACTCGCTAGGAGCTGTTTCAAGTATGACCCTCATTTTGAGGGTCCCATAAGGGCTTATCATCACCAGTCAACTCCTCGTGCTGTGCACGAGCAGTGTCTCCAAGCCCTGCACATGCCTTCCTCAGCAAGCATCCTTCCCATGCCTTGCTGCCACCACAGACCCACCCCCAGTGCAGCAGCACCAGGCTGCAGAAGGCACTGTGTGGCCATGCAGAGAGACTAGTCCAGCCCCACCACACTGGCAGCCACCCTGCCTCTCTCTGTCCTCTCCCTGGCTCAGTTTCATGCAGGTCTGTGAATCATGTTTTACTCCAGTTTTGTTTTCCTTTTGTTTTTCCTCTTTGTACTTCATTTTCAAACAGTCCTTGCACTTTTCTTTGGCTCACCACGTGGATTGAGATGATTAGTTAAAGACTGCCAGGGCCTGCAGGGCTGCGCTAGAAGAGCTGCAGGCTGACATTTCGGAGCCAGCAGGGTTTCGGCCCTGGGTTAGAGGATGCCAGGCTAGTGATTCAAAGGTGACAGGGCTACAATAAAATGGTTAAAGGGCCTGGACTGAGACCTGTGAGAAAAGTTTAGGGGAAAGCACCATCCATGGAGTAAGAAACACAGAAATATGTCCTGCATACAGGCAATCTAAACTCACAGTGAACAGCTAAAGGACTTGATGTAGAGAAATTGGCCAAAGCATCCTTTGCAATTTGGTCCATCCGGTTCTCATGGCAAATGAATGAACTGCAGCTGGTTACTTTCAAAGTGAAAACCAAGCAAGGAGGCAAACAAACAAAAACTATAGGGAGAACAAATTTCTAGATGCTATGTCCAGCTAAGTTTGGAAAAATCTTAGTTAAAACAAGACCTTCAGGATTCAAACTATTTCATATGTTCTAGTGGAGTCCGCAACCTTTTATAACATTTCTCTGTTATTTTTCAATAATTATCTTTTCCTGAGATTTTACAAACTATTTTAACTATTTTTATATACAATTAAAATAAAGTCCAGCATATAAAGTCTTGCTTTTAAGGTTATTTGTATGAAATAATTAAAACAAGCAGAATAAGTACGCTTTTCTTCCCTCCAGACCTTGTTTGGTCAGCCTTTTCCATCAGGAAATACTGCCTTCTATTTCTTTGCCTACCACTAGGTAAAAAATGAATTAGAAAGAAGCAGTAAATCTAATTCGTATACAAAAGATGAACTAAGCACCAAAAGGAAAGTGCCAGGTCTTGTGGAGGCCAGAATTTCTACATAAATTCAGTTGGAGATTCAGTTCTCCAGTGACTTATCTGGACTAGGCACTTACAGAAAGAACTGGGGAAGAAAGACCCTCTCATACACTCTTTCCTTTCTCTGTGCAGGCTACCTACTATGTCAACATCCACAACCATCTCAGAGCATGGAGGCAGACAGAAAACATGGAGGAGAAATGGTCTAAGCCTTACATCAGACATGCCTCAAGATGATGGCCAACACTGCTGATTGAGTAGTAAATTATTACCCCCTTGAAGCAATGAGGAAACGATGTATATGTTTTGCCCCGAGGTGTGTCTCTGGGACATAGTGTATCCTGTGACTCCCACTCCAATAATGAAGGTCAAACACCAACCTTTGCTTAGGGCTGTGCCCAAAGGTATAGTCTACCTTTTGGAAGCAGATTCAGGGTTTTATTTCTGGCCTTAACTGTATGCAGTCAGCCAAGATACTGAATGGGGGAGAGTATATCAATGGAGGCCCTGTCCTCCGTTGTAGTGGTGCTGTGCAAAGGCTGACCAGATATTCCTGAATCAGTTTTACGTCATTGTACTTGGTTGTGGGTGAAACATTGAGGCTTCGGGGCCTCTAGTTTCATGAAGATGCAGACAACATTTAGTTTCACTGCATATTTTTGTTGCTGCTTTGCTTTCCCAGAGGCAGGCTGAGCTTTGAATCTCAACGAGGTAGATAATCAATGCAAAATGATAGTGAGTAGAATGGGCTGCAGAAGACTTTCATTTTTTAAGACTTATTCTCTAAAGGATTGTGTATTCATTAAACCATTCATGATTTGGGCAATGGGCTTTCAATCCTTCTCTGCTTCCTGCATGTATGTGGTTGTGGAGGCTAAATGTACTTTTGTATCTAGACTTTTCCAATATTCTCTCAGATTTGAACTTGGCTGCTAATGTGCATGTAGTAGTATATCTCAGGGCCATTATATAGTGCTCTTACTTACTACATCACATATGTGGGAAGGGCTTCTAGGATTGTTTGATTAACTCTATATGTGTCCAAATAAAGTTCTAAAATAATGTGAATACATTCTACCAGTACTATCTTTTATTAAGGGTATTCAGTAAATTTTACTTGTTTGCCATAATTTTCTACAAGGCTTCCGTGGTGCATTTCTACATTATATGAATTTTATAGTGCAAAATATGTCTGCCTTAAACTAGGAAGCATGTATAGCCTTATCACTTGCTTCAACACTCATTTCATCCAGCTAATTCTGTATTTCAAGGCTACTGGAGCCTTAGGAAGTCATACATCTTATTATCTGCAGTATCACTAGCAATCTGCTGGATGTCCTGAGCTGATGGTCACTGGAGGCAGTAGTGTGAAGGCCAAGCCTATATTTTTCAGTTTGCTTATCTCCACGAGGCTAAAATTTGTTAAAATTTGGGGCACATTGTAAGTCTTTTTCTTGAGGAAGTAGGGTGGAGGGGATTTCAGATAACCTTACATCTTCTTGTATTAAACAATTAAGGAACTTGCAGGATATGAATAAATATGATTAATATTGAAATGACCAGCCCAGAGCTTCCTGAAAGTGGTTATTAAGCCTCCACACATGCATATTACTTCCGTTAGTTTATTTGGAGAGATGCCCAGGTAAGAGCCAAAGGTCATGAAATGGCCCTTTGCTCTCCCTGGTTAATGATAGGCTATGGCCAACAGAACTCCCTGGTTCATCAGAAATATCAATATTCCCATGTCCTGAAATACAGGAGGTAATGAAGTGTTAAACAATTATGCACAGTGGGAGGTAATAATGCAAGAAAAGAGATGTGTTCCTAACGGGTTAATATCCCTGCACTAGTCTATTACAGCAGCTGGAGAGCAATTTCCTACTCTTTTGTCTTGGCTATGGTTACTAATATCCCCATTTTTTCTGGACTGTCTCACTTTGATGTCAAAATAATTATTTAACAACTAAGTACACCCATTTGGCAAATGCTCTTTATAGGAAGTCTGTCCACAAATATAAAAGGGTGAGAGTGAATGACAAATAAGTATACCTTGTACCAGTTTGTGCAGATTTGCCAAAATGTCGGCAGAAGCCTACACAAAAAGAAACTGTTAATTGTCTGTTAATAATCCTGTCACAAGGAAGAGTGTGTATGTCTACAAAGTGTGAGTAATTTTTTAAAAGTGACCCACTCCACAAGAGCTTTCATAACAGTTAACTGTGGTTTAACAACAAAGACACTATGGTTTAAGGTCCTCCTTTGGCAAATTACTGACCAATTACTAACACATACTGGAAGAATACATTGCATCTGCCAATATCCAGGGGTCGGGATACTAACTTTAAGAAATGCAGTTACATGTTTTGTCTGGTTTCTGTGCATTTTTATTCCTGTAGAAAAAATGCACTGAAGTATTTTTCCACCTGGGCACAGTATAAAGACAACCATATATGCTCTGTACAAGTGATTCCCACGTGCTTGTTAATGAATGGTTCACAGGAGTAAGACACATGGGCACTAGAGGTGAAATATAGCACAGGGCCCGAATAAATAGACTCTCTGCTTGTACCACAGAGTGCAGTTTTGCTGTCTGCACCAAACATTGCCAGAAGCAGATGTGTTGAGGAGCACAGTGCAGAGACACAGTGAGAATTCTGAATGGCATTAGCTGATCTTGTTTGTGTGGCTTTGGAAGCCAGAAAGTGGCAGCAGCAGCCCCAGAGCAGTGCAAGGTGAAGGCTCAGGGTAGGAAGCTCATCCCAGTGAGATGCAGAACATTAGCAGATTTTTCCAAGTGACACAAGCAGACTCAGAAACCACAGCCTGAAACTGAGCTGACTGTTACATGGTGTTCAAAGCAAGCATTTGTGTGTCTTGTCTGTCTGACAGTAACTGTTTTTTCCCTTTTTCTTTTGCAAATGTACAGGAAAAGCACTCACTGGTATTCCTGTGTTTCTGTTCTACAGGTTGAGGAAATGCTTCTCCCTCCTAGCTGCAGATTCCCCCAGTATACCTACATATGTCAAGACACTTTTACACTATTACTTTAAGGTAAAGGTTTGAGTTTACATGAACACAGAAATCAATGTGCTTTAAGTCATCTAGGCTTACTGGAGCCAAATGACTTCATCTGAAGTTATTTCAGTCAAAATCTCAGTCGTATTAGAATATTTCCATAATATCCATCTAAAGTTATGTTAAAAGATATATTGACTTAGACTGAGGTCATTTGAGCTCTGATTGTGTTAAATCAACAGGGGGGAAACATTACCACTTGAAAGGGTTTAAGTGCATGGTTCTCAGTGCTTTTTAATTTCTGTTGTAGTAGACCATGTATGCGCCCCTCTTTCTGCAGTGGCAGTAGATTCTTGATCTACGGTTATGGCTCAAAATTATACCCTCAGATGAGAAGGAGGACATCAGAGTTTCTGGAGCAACGAAGTTTGCCTCTGGAAAAGCAAAAACATACTACAGGCTTTGCATCAGGAAATTTAATCTGGTTTTAAAATGAAAAACCAGTAGGCTGAAATGAATAGGTGAACAGTCACTAGCATGTATCTTTACTTAGTATTGTTTATGCTATAAGACCCCTTTTTATTTGATCAATGAGTAACAGAAGGAAAGATAATATTAATTTTCTAATGTTATTGTTTTCATTGCAATTTTCAGTTTTAAAAATTTTATAAAATTTTTATAAAAATTTATAAAATTCTTCCTTTTGTTCCCTTGATCCTTTTATTATTGATGCTGTCCTGTTGTTCAAGAAAACAGGAATGTTCTTGTCTATAAATGTTTTACTCGTTATTTTTTCTGTTCAAAAACGTCTACCTGACAAGATCAGATTGTTGGGTGGCTGTGATACTCAGGTATGCAATTTGAACTGTTCTGGGAGTGGCAGCTAAAAGGAGTTTGAACAACAAAGCCTATTAAAGACAAGTCCTCATGGTTATGACTAAACAAGCTGAGAAATCCAAAACAAAAGTAAACTCTTCACAAAATTCAACAAAGTGTGCTAATGGGACAGCTGAATTATCTTGCTTTCATTAATAGCTGCTTTTAATGGGTTCCTGAGCCACCCTACATGTGAACCACAGCTGTAGAAGATGTAATCAGCAGAGCCTAATTGCCTAAATCAAACAAAAGCAATTCAATTTCAGCTTCTGACACTGATGCAAATTCCTTTTCAGTTTATATCATGGGGGAAGTAGAAGTTCTGTAGTGTCACTCCAGAACTGTGGGAGAATGTAAAATAGAGGATAAAGACAGGATGGCAATGGTATAATAGCTGATAAGAAATCAAGGACTGGAAAATTCAGTAAAAAGCCATTATCCTATAGCATACAACAGCATGAAGATCCACCCTTTTGAAACTAATGGAGTTACAGTAAGTTAAAATTAATATAAATAAGAAAGATTAATATAAATAAGAAAGAATAAAAGCTGTATGTATGACTTTTGAAGCAGACTTTCCTTGCAGTAGAATACTAGTTGTAGTATACTAGTTTTCCTACTAGTAGAATACTAGTTTTATCTTAAAGAATCTTGCTTTCACCTTAAAAAGAAAGTATCATTTCCTGGGCCCTAAGAGAGTTTGCTGTAATGGCATGATTCATCAAATCTGCAGAGATATGCACCTCCTCTTTTACATTCATGAGAAAGTAAAAATCCCCCAAAAAAGAGAATTTTGGTTATTGTTCTCCCCCATCAAAGTCTGGTAATGTTATGTGCTTCTTTAGCCGTAGTACTGTAGTAACTGGACAACACTGTCACAAATCTTACAGTTAAAGGCAAGGAATAGCAAAAAAAGATTTCTTCTTGTTGTGCCTGCATCTGTTCTTAGCTTCAGCCTCTAGCATTATAGAATCTACCATCACTGACCTACTGAGAGACAAGAGATTCATTCTAGATATAAGAATCAGTATAGATCTGGGAAAGAGGAGCACTGGTTCCCAGTAAGATAAAATTATGAAGAGGCATCAAGACATGAAGTGTGTGCCAGTACTATGGCCCTAGGCCCAGCTTACTACACACATCTCTGTCTATTTCAGGGCATTTTGTTGCCATTCCACATCCAGAGTCTCCTTGTGCTGAGACTTTTGCCCTGTGTTTGCCATGTCCCTGTTTTTCATCTCGGGTGTTTCCAATTTTCCTCATTACTCACACTGTTTATACTGTAGCTTCCCTTAATACCTAAAAACATGGCCTCTGACTTTTCCTCATTTGTATCTTCTCTCATTATTAGAAGTTCTGCAAATGAGGATCCTGTGACTAGACCTTGACAGCAAAACTGGGGTCATTCCTGCTAAGAACTTTCCTTAAAACTTGGGAAGTAAGAAAGTAAGAATAATTGTATTCAGTTAGTCACATATATCCAGGCTGACAAAACCAGAAATGCCAGCAAGACCATAGGATGGCTTGCCAGCTCTTACTCTACATACTGTGTAGTTTTTTCATTGTTAAATAATGACATTGTGATCATTTCTGCATCCATAGGTCAGAGAAACAGTCACCATTCATAGGTGATGCCCAATGGTTGTTCAGTGTCTGAAGAGATGCAAAAGAAGAATAAGTTTACATCCCCACTCTCTCCTTAGTAGAGAGGAACATGCAGTGTTCTCTTTTCCATAGCGGCAGAAAGGCATGCTGCTGCTATAGCGTGCATTTCCTGGAATCTCTTGGGGAAATTTCACAGACATTTCTTACTCCCTGGTACATCCTCTTCACACTACAGTTGGTAAAAAACCTTTCAGTGAAACAAAAATTTGTCAGAAAATATTGATTTCTTGATCCAGAACATCAACACTTTTTTTGTTTCTTTGCCACTGAAAATCCTGGGAATCTAATCTCCCTCTCCACACTGGGTAGCCTGAAGTGTTAGTATAGGTTTCATGGGTCTGTGGCTTCTGGGCAGCCTCCAGACTGGGTCTACCCCAAGGACAGGTGTTGATTCCCACCCAGGTTGCTGCAGTTGCCCAGAGAAATTGTCATTCCTGTCAATTCTGATTAATAATTTCTTAGAAGAATACTGATAGCTACACGTATTTTGCATTCCCTAAGCAGCTGCAGGGCACCTGGGGCACTTTCCTTAGAATTTCAGGTTCTGGTAATACAACTAACTAAATAAAATGTCAGACCAAGTGTAAACAAGAGTAAGCAAACCCTGCTTTTCAGTGAACTTGACAACTCCTTGTACTTCACACCTCCTTCATCACAGACTCCATTTTAGTAGACTTAGTCTAGACACCAACATTTTGAAATTAACTCAGTCTCTGATATACTAAATCTTAGCTCACTTCTTTCTTCATGTGTTACTGTACCAGAATAATGAGTTGTACTTGAATAGAGACCTATTGTAAATTGGAAGAATTACGGGATGTGTTTTAGGGGATTAACACTCTGAATTAATAAAATGTAAGTTTGTTTTCCAAATATTTGTCTTCCTGTTGATTAGTGTAATTTCATTTACTGTCCTGTGTATTACAATTAATAATAGGAAACCATTGTTTTCTACTATACCCAGTGGGATGATGCTGGAACACTGATTCTTAATCAATTACAATTGGCAAAAATTAACTCAGTACAGAGCAATCAGCATCAGACCAATTTATCCCACTCATCCAGTTTTACAAACAAACTAGTGAAAACAGAAATGGAATCTGGGTTCCAGGCAGGTATTACTTTGTATCAGAATCTACCTCATTAATGGATCAATACTGAAAAGTCAACACTCATGGCAGGAAAAAAAATACAAAACAATTAGTTGTGCTTTCAAAGTCTTTTTTAGGGCAAATTATTCCAGCACTAATAATAAATCAACTCAGAGAGTAAAGATAATGATTACTTTGCATATGATGACCATTTCCATCTTTGTTATTTATAGTTAAATACAACATGAATTATTTTTTAAGCAGATTCAATGATAACCATAATTCCAAGAGGACTGAACTGCTTGCCAGAAAACGTTTTAATTGAAAAAAGTTGGTGAGTGATGGAAATATTAAAATGTCTGAACTATTCATTTTGAACAATTCAGAACTAAACGATTTGTTTTGGACAGAAATTTTCATTTTGCATTTGTTTTACTGTATGCAAAATACTGAGACTATGTAACTTAGAAAATAAATTTTTAAGGTCTTTTTTTTTTTCTAGAGTGAAGGATTTCAGGTTTATCAAATTATTGTTTTTTCTTTTTTAAAAATTTTGTATGATATTTTATTGTGATTTCACCCAAACTATTTTTTTTCTTTGATTCTAGTGATGAAGCCACTGAATGAAAAAAAAAAAAAAATTGCACTGCTCTAAGTACATCCTTTCAGAAGCCAGTAGAGAATAAAAATATAAGCCACAAGTGTGTTTGCTGCAGTTGAATTTCATAAGTTTTATCAGGCCACAAACTGCAGTCAGGCTGAGAAAAAAGTAACATTTTGGAGTTTGAACACAGGACATAATAAATATTATGAAGGTACAGTTTGGCATTACTGCTCTCTACAATGATGACAGCCCTTACGTCCTAAAGAAAATCATTTCACAAACCAGTATGGATACCAGAGTGTCTGGCCAGAAGGGGTTATCTACTTCAAGATGAAATTAGGCTTCTGAACTAATGTCACACTTATAGTTTTGGATTAGTATAATCACTAAATTGTTACGAATTTAGGAAAATCCTGATCAGAGTGTGTTAAAAATTGTTGTGAATTATAAAGATCTGGGCTTGAAATTATACTGATGACAGTAATATAGAATGTGGCTAATGAAATAATCAGACTGATAAAGTGCCCACTACAAACAGTGCTTTGCATGTACTAAAGTTGTGACCCTGTGATATAAAATGGAAACTTCCAAGCTAGTATCTGGGTGTTGTGATGCTATATTGCATTAGAGAACCTAGAAAATGTCTTCTATCACTCCCAGTAAGTCTGCGACAGATTCAGTTAAGGGAGCCAATAAGTCTGTTCTTTATAGTCATATGCAAATTATTTGCCATCAACATGCCAAAATTCAGACACATAAACAAATATAAAACATTGCTCAATGATGTGCATCCTATGGTAATGTCATTTTGTTTCTCCAAACAACATAATGTTTGTACAGTAACTTCTAGTTCATATTTATAAAATAAGGTCTCTTTCCTTAAAAACTTTCGTTTTGGCTGAGCTTTTGAGGTTATTTCCTTAACTATGCTAGATCAATTGATTTCATGTAGCCCATTCGACGATTTCAAAGAATTCCTGTCGTTTATACACAATCCTTCATGTATAATTTTAAAATGTTTCCCTTTCCCTTGTTCTGTTGTGTTTCGTTATTTTATTTGTGGGTTTTTTGTCATTGGTGGTTTTTTTTTATTATTTTTTTTTTTTATTTAGCTATTGGAATTAAATAACTGAAAGCAAAAGCAAACATTTCTTAACAGTTGGATTAAAATAATTCTTTTTCCTTTCCTCAGTTTTCAATTTCTTGTTATGTCAATATTTCATTTGCTCCATAGTCCGTATAGAATCTTCTCATGTATAGCTATACTCTATTTAAAAAAAAAATAGAAGCACAGAAAAGCCCTCTCTCCAGAGTATTCAATGCCAATAAAAAAAAAAAAAGAAAAAAAGCCCTAATTTCTAGATGCCTTTATGATCCCAGGCAAAAGATTACCTAATTCCACAAGTAAAAATACTGCTGTCTGCTTTCCCAGAATCCCAGGTGCAGAATAACCATTTGCTTTTCTGCCATAGCTATCAATCTGCTTTAAAAACATATTTTCTATAGAAACTATTTTAACATTTGTATTGGAATGTACATATATTTTGAATACAAAATCAAGTACAATAAAGCAAGTTTTCTGGGGAAAAAGACATAACAGTAAAGTCAAGGTCTGTAGTATTTTTTTCTTTTGAATGGAATCTTGTGGTTTCTGCTAAAACATTTCAAATATGCCAGATAACAATATGACTTCTAAATGATAACATGCAGGAGGCAAAAGACCTAAAAATCCTACAGGTAAACATATCTTTTTGCTAAGTGTGTATTTGCCTCTTCTCTGTAATATCTTTAGTGGGGTAGTCACTGTATTCAATTTCCTAAAGCAATACAATTTACAAAGACCCCCAAGAGGGAAAAGGATGACCAAGATTCTATTAAGCTTTGTGTTTGATATATGGGAAGTTACTCATAGCTGTAAGGAAGAACAACACGTAGAAGCGTCTTTGTTGTTGTTGCATTTGTTACATTGCCAAGATTAGAGTTTACTGAGGATTATAGTTCAGTTTGCAAACTAAAGTAATGTCTTTGATCTAAAATAAGATCATACTGTATCAGTTCAAAAGAAAATACAAGTCATTTTTATATAACTGTGAAATTGCAAAGAGATTTTTAGCCTTTGCAAATAGTGCTTCTGAAAACAGGTTTTCAACTGATATCTTTTTCTTGGTAGTAATTGATTGAAAACTTCTGAATCAGTAAAGATCAAGCCTTAATCCCCCTCCTTAAGCGAAGTAAATGTGTATACCATTCCCTGGTTAATGATGCTTTAATTTCAAATGTATTTAAACTTAAATTGTAATAACTTCCAATTTAATACCCTTAAAAATATGCAAGTGATATTATGTTACAGAAACTGGTCAGGGAAAGATAAAAATGTGAGGAACTTCAGAGGAACTGACTTAGCAATGATGAAAGTCAGTGTTGATTAAAGCAAAGTATTTGACTGGGGGGGCAGATCTGAACCACCACTCATAAAATTCTAAGTAAATTCTATCATCTTCAGGAGAGGTTGTATGTAAATAACTTTTGTCAACTCAAAAAAAAACAAACAACCAAACCCAAACAAACAACCAAACAACTCTGGCAAGCATGTAGCAGTAATAAGGATGTTAGAATTAAACAACAACAACCAAACAAAAAAACCCACAACCCAAGAAACTGCCAAAAAAAAACAGAAAAAAAAAAGAAAAGAAAAAGAGATTACATATGGAAAAGAATGAGAAAATAACACAGGTTGAAATTACAATCTTATTTAGAATATTTTGTTCTAACTTCAGTCCACATTCTTCTCGCTTAATTGTAAAAGTGTCATTGAGATGGCTAAATTATGAAAGTAGATCCCCTTAACTCTACTTTCAATATACAAAGCATAAAGAGGCATCTCCAGAAGGTAATTAATTTTTATTTTGGAATGTCCTGCATTTCCCTAGGGACAACCTGTGTCTTTCCACTGAATACAGAATGCTGAAGTGAATATGGTCCTAACTTCAGTGAGGTATATAATGTAAAGTTAAATTAACCTGTATCCAGATCTGAAATACCAAAGTGGTAGTTCAGAATGAGGCAACACTGAGGACGATGGGAAGCATGGGAGAAAATATTTTATCTAAAGAATAGGTGGAAAGAATTATATGGTTTAAGAGGAAAGTGAGTAAGAGGGTATATGGTAATTGTACATGGTAAAATAACACAGAAATTAAGGCGGAACCTTTTGTTCTTCCTATCATAACAGGAACAAGGAAATATTCTGTGAAACTGTAGGATAATAAATTCAAAACTCATGAACAGAAGAAAAAATCACTAAGTCCATAATTACAATCCTAGAAATTAGAGGTGAGAACAACAAAGAAGTCAGTCAATGCTCATGAGTGCCACATTATTTCAAGTAAATAATAAAATCATTGAATGCTCTGTTCTGTAAATCTAAATCCCATCTTTTTATTTTCTAAGAAATCTCCAGCCTTAAATGCTCTTATTTTATGAAAATGTCTTTTGCTTATATAGAGCCTAATGATTCTAAATATTGTGTAAACTCAACCCTTGCTGATGATTTTAGATTTTTTTAAACTCTATTGTTCATATACCACTGCATTCTATTCCAGAAATGTTCTGCCCTTTCAGAAGCCTCCCCTATAATGAGAAACTGACACTGTTTAGCTTGTTTTTAATTTGTTAGATTATTTTCTAGGTCATGTTAAATGTTACTGATGAGCACCACTGCTAGAGCTAAATGTGATATGATCATAAGACTATAAGAAAGGTCACCCTGATTCAAACCAGTCACCTGGTTCTCTGACAGTGGTAAATACATGATGCCTAGTAAGGAGTTCAAGAACAGGATAAGTATGCCTCTGGTATTTTTTCCTGGAAGGAAACTGTGTATTTATTGCTGGAGTTTTGTTCAAATTTTGGTTTCCCAATTCCTATTACAATTTTGAGTGGCCTGCAGGTTTTGAAGGTGCCTTAGAAATAGCTAACTGGGACTGACTTCTTCTTTCTCCATAGATTATAGTCTAGAGAATATCAGAATGACTCACTGTCAATGTTCAATGATGTAATTCCACTGAAATATTTTTTGGCCTCTTCCTCTTTCCTGTCTCCCACAGCCTACAAACCATTATAAACATACTTCCATTGATATAACTGAAATGTAACTATGATTTTTATGAATAGTGTCTCATATTAATATCATCAGCTAAATTATGATGCACCTATTTACACGTAAAGAGAGCAAAATTTAATCTGCCGTAATCAACCATAGTTTATCTATTTATTTCTATTTATATGTTATGCCACTAAGATTATCTATAATGACTCTCTCAAAGCAACACAACATACATATTGTGACATTATCCTTTCTGTTAGCAATTTGAGAGCTCTGTGCAAGTAGGGCCAGAAAGCCAAATTCTTTCCTTTTAATCACAAATATGTCATCCTTGAGGTTCAAGACGATCTCTGATTTAACTGAAGAATGAAAACTGTAATATGTAGCTTGTATTCACATCTGTACTGGATGTATAAACTTGAGTTTATAGTGGATTATATAGCCTGTGTCTGGTATGCTTGCTTACTTGCTTGCTTTAGAAAGTACTTGTTACTTCAGCATGGCCATGGTTATTTTCACCCCGATCTGACATGGAGGAGTGGGATGAGGGTAATTGTTGCAAGGTCACTAGCACAGAACATGATGATGCAGGATGATGCAAACTGATTTAGGAGAGACCAAGATTTTATTGCCTGACCCAATATATGGACTGTCATAGTTGGTGAACAAGGAAATAGAGAAGTAATAACTTGTAGCTTGTGTGGTTTCTTTCAGACACAGAACACTGCACTGTTGAAGTAGCATGCTCTTTGTCGCTCTCTCTAGAACAAAATTTAGGTGACAGTTAAAAAAGAAAGTAAAAATGCACAAATAAAAGTAGATTAAGGAAGTTATCAATTTGTTTAAGAAGAGAAAAATGTAAAGCATGTGGAATGTTGAGATGATAGTTTAAAGTGTTTTCAGAAAGAGTAGTAAAATTATTTTACTGAATCTTGTTAAGGAAAGTATTAGCTGTACTTCTCAGTGATTCCTCATTTCACATTAAAAGTTAAATGAAGTAATAAGCAGAAGTAAAAATTAAAAGTTGAATTATGCACTGTTTCCTACCCTGTATTAATATTAATATCAGGATCAGTAAGTCTGTAAATTTCTCTGGATGCCTACAATAATGTTTGATGCTTGCTTTGCTAAGCACGTAATAACTCTAGGTGTCACAGAAGGAAAAGGTGAAGCAAGACATTTATGTGGTAAGGGACACAGGGAAAAGTAGAATTTTGTGGATGCCCAAGTATGATGTTGATTTCCCAAGTGTGGCATCATAAAAAACACGCTTGCAGGGAAAACTTTGGGGAATATGTTTGTAATTTGTGAGTTACTTTGACAAAATCATAGTGCTTTATTTCATTTTTTTTTTAAATTTATAGTAGGCCTACTGTTTATGATTCATTATCAAATATGGTCCTGACAGGAACACTTTTTGGCAAAAAAAATCAATAGTAAACTTCTCCATTACAAGAAAATTGGGCTTTCAATGATTTAAATGACAGCCCTATATTTTTTTTAATAAAAGAATTTTTTTTAATATTAAAAAAAATTCTTTCGTAGAGGATGGAAGATTAGGGAACACAATGGAATAAAAGCATCCTAGGTTATTTGCATATATTTAAATTCAATTAAACTGCTCACCATTGCCAAGAGGAAAAGATTTTTATGTTTTGGCTTGTATCTACTTGTTTCTCTTTTCCGTGCTCTGAGACAGATGGCCCTGATTTCTTCCCTTGCCCAAGCTGTGGAGCTTATTGGACCTCCAAAGGATTGGGTCAGTTTACTAACTCAGTAGGAAACTATTCTGGTATTTTTTGCTGGGCTATGAAAATGACATCAGGGACGGTTCTGTTGACTGTTAAAGCCAGCACAAGGTAAGTGGCGAGCTGCAGCAGTGAAGAAGCAGAAACAGATACAAGCTGTGATGACCTCTGGAGGTCATCTGGTCCAACTCCCTTGCTCAACCAGGGCCACCTACAGCTGGTTGCCCAGGACCACATCCATACAGCTTTTGAATATCTCTAAGGATGGAGACTTCACAACCATCTTGGGCAACCTGTGACAGTGCTTGGCCACCCTCACGGTGAAAAAGTGTTTCCTGATGTTCAGAGAGAACCTTCCATGTTTCAGTTTGTGACCATTGCCTCTTGTCCTGTCAATGGGCACCACTGAAAAGAGCCTGGCTCTGTCTTCTTTGCACCCTCCCTTCAGGTATTTCATACATGGTTGAGATTCCCCTTGAGCCTTCTCTTTTCCAGGCTGGACTGTTTAGTCCCAGCTCTCTCAGCTTTCCCTCATAGATGACATGCTCCAGTCCCTTAATGTTAGATAAGTTCTCAAAATTTCTGCTTCTCAATAATGAGATATTAGGTAAGCTCACCACACCATTTGAAACTGCAGGCTCAGTTCATTGAAGAAGCAAAACAAAGCTTGATGCCTATTCCCAAATCCAACTCTAAATTTTCTCATGTATCTGAAAATTTTATGGGAAATCACAGTTCTTCAGTCTGGTCACAGTTCTTCAACCTGATCATAGCAACTTTTTCTAGCTGTGTGGTTTTCCCAAACTGTCATAAACTCTGATATGGTTTAAAAATTCAAGTTTTACAAGGGCCTGTTTTTAAATAGAGTTGCTGGTTCTATGTGTGGACAACTAAATATATCAAAAATTCAAATAACTAAATCTATTGAGCTGACAATTTTCAAAAAATGTGAACCTAATGAAAGCTGATTTTGTTTTAACTCAGCATAAGTGTTATAATTTTTTTTAAGCTAATAATCATGGGGGAAATTTTACCTCATTTTTTAGTATATACCATGCTGCAACACTATTGCATGTTTCTCCAGACCAAATATAACTGGAAGTGCAGCAGGGTTAGAGGTACAGAGATGATGTTCATATTTTAGGACATGCAAATATTTACCACTACTTCATGCAGGAATATCACATTCTCACTGTTCTGTTTGTCAAGGTCCTATGCTGTTGTTTGTAGACTGCAATGATCTGTGTAGGCAACTACTATTGAAAAAGGGAGGAGAGAATCAGGCTGGAAGGAGGTCAAAAGCAGAATACCTCAAGGTTACACTTTAGGGTCCATCTTGTTTAATATTTTTATCAGTGCTTTTGGCATCCACAAATAATTTGCTGATGATGCAAAGTTTGGAGTTGCCATCCATATAGAGGAAGATTGTATTGAAAGGGCATGATGACACTGAGGACTCAAGTAATATTAACATAATGAAATTTCACACTATGAAATTTCACACTATGAAATTAAAGAACATGCAATAGCAACAAAACAATCATCAGTAAGCTAGAAGCTCATTCATTGGAAACCAGGGGAAAAGTGTAGGACTTGGGTATTTAACTTGATTTCAAGATGAGTATTATGACAGGTTCCAGGATGTAGCCATTGGAAACAAATACCATTCTGGTGTGTTTCAGGCCATGTGTTTCAGAGGTGACGAGGAAGTATTTTTGCCAGCCTACAAGACTTAGTAAAACCTTACTTGTGTGTGTCCTGGTGAGCTCTGTTCAAGAAGGATTAATTCAAGCTTCATTTCAAGGAAGAACCACTCAGGTGGTTAGGAAAAGGAGAATCTGTCATATAAATGCAGACTACCTTAGGTTAACCTAGTTTAGGTTGAAAGAAATGCTGAAAGAGAGTATGATTACTTTTATAAGGTAAAAAGGATCAGAAGAAGAAAGAATGGTAAAGGACAATGCTCACACAAGGATAAATAAGTTGTGAACTTTCTGATGAAATTTAGGCTAGAAATTTGTCGTGGTTTAGCCCCAATCACCAACTAAGCACCACACAGCCGCTCGCTCACTCCCCCTACCCCTGTGGGATGGGGGAGAGAATCAGAAGGGCCAGAGTAAGAAAATTCATGGGTTGAGATAAAGACAGTTTAATAATTAAAATAAAACAGTAATAATAATAATAATAATAATAATAATAATAATAATATAAAGAAAAGAAAGAAAATAATGAGAGAGAGAGAGGTGAAACCTCAGGAGAAAGGCAAAAAACCCCAAACAACAAGTGATGCAACAGCTCACCACCTGCCAACCAATGCTTCTGGTCCCCTAGCTGCGATTGCTGCTTCCCCTGGCCAACTTCCCCCAGTTAATATACTGGGCATGATGTCATATGATATGGAATATCCCTTTGGGCAGTTTGGATCAGTTGTCTTGGCTGTGCCCCCTCCCCTCCTGGCTTCTTGTGCACCTCACAGATCATGGGAGGTTGGAAAAGTCCTTGACTAGTACAAGTACTACCTAGCAACAACTAAAACATGAGTGTGTTATCAATATTATTTTCATACTAAGTCCAAAACACAACACTATACCAGCTACAGTGAAGAAAATTAACTCTATCCTGGCTAAAACCATGACAGTATCCACCCCTTATTCCATACCATTTACGTCATGCTCAGGTCCCATACCATTCAATACAACCTCAATACCGCCCCTCCCTCCCCCCCCCCCCACCACCCCCGCTTCCCATCCTTTGACAAAATGCACAGATATCATTTATCATCCCCTTAGTCTATGAACCACCCCCGTAAAATGTCTGTAGAGGGTCCACAAATGTCCATAAAATGTCCATTGATTCCATTTAGTCCATGATTTTGGGCTCCATCTATCATAACCGTCTTTCAGGGCCAGAGAGATGGTTGTGTGGTGTTGGATTGTTGCATGCTAAAGTCAGTCCTTGTTCTATCACCGCTGCATCTTGCTTGGTTCAATCAAAGTTCACTTTTCATTAGTTTGGGAGATTCCTACTGTGATACCATTGATACAGCATATAGCAACCATAGTAGTGATGACATACAACAGCATACCATTCAGTTCATTGGCTGTTTTCACCCAAAATCAAATCCCCTTGAGGCACACATCGAACTTGTCCATCCTCTCGCATTACCCACCAAGTGCACCCAGGTCCTCGAGCAAAAGCAATCCCACGAATGGGTTTGCTTTTGCCTGAGACAGGAATAACCCAGACGGTTTTCCCCAGCATATTTTTTACATGTGCTACAGGGACTTTATCCCCTTCCACAGTACATAAGAGTTCTGACTGGGCAGGGCCAGCTCGATTGGCAGATCTCCTAGTGTTGACTAACCAGGTGGCTTTTGCTAAATGTGTATCCCAGTGTTTGAATGTCCCATCCCCCATTGCTCTCAGTGTAGTCTTTAGCAGTCCATTGTATCATTCAATTTTCCTGGCAGCTGGCGTGTGATAGGGGATGTGATACACCCACTCAATGCCATGCTCTTTGGCCCAGGTGTCTATGAGGTTATTTCGGAAATGAGTCCCGTTGTCTGACCCAGTTCTTTCAGGGGTGCCATGTCACCATAAGACTTGTTTTTCAAGGCCCAGGATAGTGTTCTGGGCGGTTGCATGGGGCACGGGATATGTTTCCAGCCCTCCGGTGGTTGCTTCCACCATTGTAAGCACATGGCGCTTGCCTTGGCGGGTTTGTGGGAGTGTGATATAATCAGTCTGCCAGGCCTCCCCATATTTGTATTTTAACCATCATCCTCCATACCACAGAGGCTTTACTCACTCGTCTTTCTTGATTGCAGTGTATGTTTCACGTTCATGGATAACCTGTGCAATAACGTCCATGGTCAAGTCCACCCCTCGATCACGAGCCCATCTGTATGTTACATCTCTTCCTTGATGGCCTGAGGTGTCATGGGCCCACCGAGCTATAAATAGTTCACCCTTATGTTGCCAGTCCAGATCCACCTGAGCCACTTCAATCTTAGTAGCCTGATCCACCTGTTGGTTGTTCTGATGTTCTTCAGTGGCTCGACTCTTGGGTACAGAGCGCACCATCGTCACATGTAAACTCATTGGCAGTAATGTCCTGGAAAGATGAAGAGGCACCAATGGTGGGGGACATGATTGATAAACTCTGGGACTATGAAGCAAATATTTCTTCCTCCCTCATCTAGGCTGTGGAGAAACTGCCCCGAGAATATTCCTAATGAGCAGCAAGTATTTGAGATAACATTTTCAAGACAATGTGTGGTAAATTTGTGCAGGAAATACACAATGTGATGCCTGTAATCCCAGGAGACAGGATCTGGTGACCAGAGTGACCCTTATAGTCTCATCTTTCTCTATCTCTCTTCAGTACTATCTGCATTTCCATGCATTTTTCTTCATTTTTTAAGACTAGGGTACGGTACAGAAAGCTTGATGGTGTCCTGAACAGAGATTAGGCTGGTGAGGACCTTTCAGAACAGGTGCCTCTGATTTTAGTATCACCTCACTTCAGGACTGCAGTGGACTGAAAGCAGAAATGGCTTACCAAAAGGTCCAGCAAGGAGGTAGAAGGAGAACAGTAAGAATGTGCAGCCAGGGGGCAAGTGATAGGATTGAATCCTTAGTCCCAGACACAAATTCTCCAGCAGCTCCCAAAGATGGGGTGTGTCCCTGTGTCATCATATTGAACAGTGCCTCCAAGGTGACTATGGCATTTAAAATTTAGAAAAGTTTTCCAAATTACTTTTTTACCGTGTAGATTCTTATTTTCATGTAGCAGACGAAATTAATAACTCTTGTCTGCAACAGTGCAGCTTATTTTTCTCTATTTCCAAAAATGTGACTTTGTAGGAAACAGCAGTTTAAAATACATTAGTCTGACAAAACCTGGATGCACTGCCTAAATTTATTTCTATGGCTTCATGAGACTAATGTTCTAATCAGTTTCTTTCTTGCTTTCACTTTAAAATATCATTATAAAATTACTTTTTTCAATACATTATTTGATTTTTAAAAGAATTCTTGAAAATTCAGTAATAATAACTCTGATCAAGGCTTCCAGATGCCAGAAATTTGTCAGAGCATATTGATGTAGTTAATTAGTAAATACGATAGTGTCAATTTATTTTGCATGTTTAGAAAATATCCCTCTTCCTGTTTACACATTCATTTGCTGATCTTAGTCAGCTAGTTTATGGCTGCTATTTTGGCAATGTGGAAGTGCATGCCATGTATATGCTGCACCTTGTGGCCTTTGGAACTTCAGTGAGATATGCAGCAATCCAGTTCAGATTCCCTCAATTCACAGTAGAGAGCCCTTCTACTTCAAAGAATCTCTGTCCCTTTTTACATCAGCAATAAAGGACTGTCTCTTCCCATTCCACTGCACTACTGTCGAAATGACTACAAAACATGTACTGCATTCCTTCTAAATTGACATTTGAAATACCACATGCAAATTTCTTCAAATTGATTGTAACTTCTAGCACAGTGCAAAGCTTTATGTACTAATATAATAAATGTTTTTAAAAGCCCAAACTGGTTGAACACCAGTTTTCATTTCTTTTTTCTCAAAAATTGAAGTTTCAACAATTGTTTTTGCTTCAGTGCAGAACAAAATTAAATCAGGACCATATTAATTTCTTCTGAGACATGACCAATATCAGGGCATTCACCTGAAATATATGAGATTCAAGATTATGTCTTTGCACTGAATTAAGCAGATCACTGATATTGTCATTAGCTCTGAAGTTTTTCCTTTCTCTGTGGCTTTGACCAAGTATACCATTCTGATCATGTGAAAACTTCCTAAAGAAAGATTCATAAAAATATGTATGTTCTGGTTAAATGTTTTGATTTTAATAAACTGGAATTATCCAACAAAACTCCCCATCACCTCCAATACATCATTCTTAAATATCTGCAGGTTTTAAACTATGCATCAACAACAAGGAAGTACTGACTGTTATTTATGTCTCTTTTGTTGATCGAACTGCCATAATCAATACTTTAAGCCATAAATTGTGTTGGCAGATTTTGTTTGTATCATAGTTAATTTAATTATTTGACTCTTTGGCTTAACTGATTTAACTTCAAAGTAACTGCTAATTATCACATGATTATTGTTGCACATCAGCCAAGGTTCACTGTTTTCTTTATCACAATTTAGATAAAGAAAAAAAGAAAAAAAAAAAAAGCAAAATTTTGCTCTCACGAAATCTCAACTGCTTTCTGAAAATATTTCAGAGGAAAACGCCTTTATGTGTAATGACAGAGGAGAGGCTTAGACTGGGTGTTTTGACATTAGGCAGCATCCTGAAGGTAGGAGCAGCTTTAAACAAGCATCAGATCCAAGAAACTCCGTGAAGCCCCATCCCCAGAGGTTACTGGGTGCCCTCAAGCCCGGGCAGACTGCAGGGTCACTCCCTCTGCTGGAATAAGTTTTGGATTACAACAGGTAAGTAAATTTACTCGTGTTGCTGAGTTTTCACATACTGGTAAAATCATCCACGTCCACCCCATGGCCTACCAATAGAAACAAGTGTGAATCACTACATGACGGTGGCTGCTGCCAGCTCTGCAGACCTCAGCGTGTAATTTATGAAGGGCAGGGAGAACAGGAGACACTCTTGTTCAGTTTGGGGTGGTGGGGGGAGTCTCCACCTGCATATATCACAGATGCTTTTGAACAAGTCCTACATGTCTGCCAAAAGAGTAGCTCTGGGGATGATATATTTAATTCTGTAGCTGCTCTAGGTGAAACCAACTGGACTTCTTAATATGAACATGCACACTGCAAGCTAGGCAGGGGAGGCATGAACCATGGATTTTGGAGAGGCATGGCATATGGAGAATCAGAAAAAGGAAAGATTCCCTCTTCACAGGTCAGCCAAAAACTGAGATCAAGAAGCATCTGAGCCTAGATACAAAACCAAGAAATAAATGTAAAATTATTATGCTAGAAATGGAAACTATTCTATTTAGCTGCCTTTGTTATTTAAGGGTCATTCGTTTTTCCCCTAAGCAATTCAGCTGTTCGTTTTGGTTTCCCTCTCAGGTTAAGCTACAGAAAGCTGAATCCCTGTACATGGAAACAGTTCAGAGATATGTACTTTTATTTCCTTTTTTTTACCCACTTGATCTCTGAAATCTGTAGTTATGGTTTCCAACACAGTCTTCCCCCAGCGTTTTTAACATAGAGTAAAACGACAATTGATTTTTAAAGATCAGCAAACACAATCTCCCTTATGATGAGGAAAACTAGTAGTGACTTGTGTCTTGAGTCTAGTATATGCATTTGTGTTGGTCAGGCTGCTGTGAGTACCTGGAAGAATGATAAGTAGTGAAAAATGACAAACCTGAATTTGAAGGTAGAGAGAGTCATGTGGGAGCTTAAGTACTGGGATGAATGAAACATCATACACAAATAGCCTTCTGAGTTGTTCCTTAGGTCTCAATATTTGGGATTTTTGGTGAGTATTGACAGAAGACATGCATGAAGAAGAAGGAGGGCAGGGACCAGGAGTATGGAAGAAAAGAATAGGAGTGGGATGCCAAAAACATGGGAATGCAAACAGCACAAGAGGGAAAGTGTGTAAGATGCAGGCTGTCACAGATGAAAAATCTCTGCATCATCTCTGACTAGTAGCAATCCCAGAAGAGTCCTAATACACAATAGAAGACTTTTCATTGAAATTGGAACTTAAAGAAGGAGGACTTTTAATACACACAGCATTTTGTAAAAGTACATTTTTTTTTCTGAACATAATATGATAAAATATATTAGGTATCTGGTGCTATGTAACAACTTCTTTCTCTGTCCCATTTCCTCTTCACTGCTCATTACACTGAGAGGTCACACAGATATAATCTTTTACAGAATCATAGAAACATAGAATATCTTGAGTTGGAAGGGACCCATAAGGATCATCGAGTCCAACTCCCTGCTCCTCACAGGAGCATAACTGTACGTAACTTTACATAACTGTAAAAGATTATGGAGGGGGCCATCCTTAACTGAGGTCATAGGTGGAGTTAATGTTTGTGGCTTGTACCCTCCCACTCCTACTACATTAGCTGCTAATCTAATATAAATGTGGGTTTCATCGAAAACAATAATAGCAACAACAACAAACCAGAAAAATCTCACAATCTGCCTGAAATGTCTGCCATTTTTAAAAGATGTGAGGCTAAAAATGAGAGATCTCATAAAACCCCCCTCCACTTACTGTCTTTAAATTCAGTAATGTCTTGAAAGGAGTCATGAAAAATCCAGCTAATTTCCTCTGCCATCCTACTTCCCAGCCAAATCCATTTTCACCTACCTCTCTGTTACATTAATCCTCATGCTAGTCTTCATTTTGTTCACTTAAACTGGTAGTAATGTGTGGGGGCTGAATTAATATGTACTTCTCAAAGTGATTTCAGAGGTTTATATTTATCATGCTGTAACATAATGCTCTGCAACATTACTCAGTCCAGCAATATTCATCCAACTCCTTGCAGCATAAATTTGCACAGCTGCACTCATTTCACTTGTACAGAAGTTGGCAAAATGTCAGCTGTTGAATCAAGTAAATTCACTATAAATTCATATGGTTCTGCATTCATCTGCATATAAAACATTAATTTTCACCAAATCATACAGTCATATTGGTACAAAGCCATTCACAACAATTACTGTTCTATTTAACTATGTATACACTTGGAATTATGGCATAAAAATTATACGCTGGAACTATATTCCTTTCAAAATCTTACCTTAAACTGCTTATGCATTTAATAGTCATTAATATAAAAAGAGTGCATTTCCCTAAGGACAGACAGGAATGATAATAAGTGATTAATAATGGTTTGTGTTGCATCAGGAGATTTTTCACAGTTCATTTGCCAATTCCTCACTACTTAGATTTATTTATTTTCTTTTATCTGAGTTCTGGATTCCACAGGAATGTGCTTCTTAATTTCACCTCAGCTTAAACACATTTGTTTGTAAATGCTAATATTGAAAGTTAATTGTAACTTCTACCTCTAAGTTAGTACAACTGAAATACTGTGTGTGCTTTCTAGAGAACGCTAATACAGTTTTAAAGATTTCAGGTTATCTGTTGGGGATTTTTTTAACTGAAATTGTCTTTTACCTCAGCTTTAAAAAAATCCCCAAGAAGTAATCTTTACAGGACACAGATCTTGTGAAGGGTGTATAAGATAGTACTAATTCTTTTCTCTAAGCGATTATTTACACAACATTTCCAGAAGTGACAACGTTGGAGTCCTTTCAGCTAAAAACAGAGAAAAAAAAAATCACTCAGAACACAAAGCCATTATTTTACAGTAAGTAGAAGTCTTCCTTCTGCAATCTTTTTGGAGAATCAGGAAGTATCAGCTATTGTGTGATATGATATTTTTATTGCAAACATAGTACTCAAGCTAATGCTTTTTATTACTGATACAGAGTGAGGTCATAGGAAACTACATAAAGGCTTCCATAAAGAACCTTCAAGAAAATGGAATCTATTAATAAATACATAAATGCAAATGTATTCTTGTACAACTATATATTCTGTACATGAGTTCATGTATATTCAGTAGACTGTAGGTTTAGCATGTATTCACGTACCTACAGGAGATTCATGATTGTCAGTTCCTTCCTCTGTCCTCTCTGTGTTGTTTGAACATATTAATCAATTGCACAAGAATTCCCTGATATGTACAGTCATTTGATATCCAGCTTACTTAAAAAAAATCCATAAGCAGTTGGATGATAGGACAAATGTCACAGATACACCTTGAACCATTAACTTGTTATTGTTAAACAAAAAAACAGTGTTGGCATTTTACAGTGTTTTAAACCTTGTTTTGAGACGATTTTGTGATAAGCAAAATTATGTACTTTTGTAGCAGTTTGGACCAAGGCCTTAAAAAATCTTTACAAATCCCAAAAATTCTCACAACCCTTTAAGGTAGGTTGCTGGGCGTTATACTTTCAGCTGAGAAGCATATTAACATTAGCTTGTCTGTGCTAACATGATACTTAAAACATTTTTTGTTTGCTAATACTGGTTTACCTCCACCAGCGAACTCAGAATTGTCATTTAACTTGGTTGCTGTAGTCACTGTTGTCATGAGTAGAATATTACCTAAGGGCAATCAGAGGTATGATCTTGGCTGCAGGTCCTCCAAGTGAAGTGTAAGCCTTTGCTCATCTGTAGAAAAGATCCACGGAGAAGGCTTTCCCATTTTTCTAGCACAGCTGCAGGTATTCTTGGTCTATGACACGCTTGTCCTAACAACACGGTTAGCTCCAACACTTTCAATAGTGAGGTTTATTTCTAACCCAGTTATCATTTTGTTGAACTAAATTTGGTAAGAATCACATATATAAGACGGGACACTGTAGCAGTTGCGGTGCCCTTTTATCAGCTGCAACTGAAATGTTTCATTGTGATGTGATGGCACTTGGAATAAGGTGTGATAATAAAAACAGTGCTGACAGCTTGTCTCCACTAAAGTTCATTGTTCTCCTAATATCAGCAAATGGAACTGTCATTAACAGCTAAAAACTACTACTATCCACAGGGCTTAGCAACAGATTACACAGATGATCAGCAGCTACTTACTTCCAACTGTAGTTCTCTCCCTATAATGGCAATGCACAAAAATGTTACTCTCACGTTGGGCAGAATTGTAGAACTTTTAAAAACATTTGGGAGCAAGTTCTAAAGGATATTTGGGTGCCCAAGTCATGCTCCAAAAAAGATAAAAATAATACAGATAGGATTTCAGTTGTTAGACACTGAAATATTCTTCAGGTCTTTGACTACAACATTTCCTAAATGTAAAGAAAATATTTTGCTGTCTGTCATGCTTCCTAAAAAGAGTTTCCAGTTCTATCTTCAGATTGGCTCCTAGTTTAAAAAATTCCTACATAATTTCCTTTCCCTTAAGTAATGAAGAAGCAGGGGAAATAAAAAACCCAAGATGTTTCATTGTTTGAAGTGATGGTCCAATGCAAGGCCTGCACTTGCTTTGAGGTAATAATAACTTAATCTTCGGTGCATTAAGTCAAAAGATCTTTGCTCCTTGAGTTGCTTAGCTAAATAGGATTATTAAGTGATAATGATACACACCCTTTATAACAATGACATTCCATGTAAATTTATTGTTTTAATTAACCAGTTAATTGATTTATAGAGTGTCATAGAATCATAGAATCACTGAGGTTGGAAAAAACCTCTAGGATCATCAAGTCCAACCATCAACCCAACACCACCATGCCTCCAAAACCATGTTCCGAGGTACCATGTCTATACGTTTTTTGAACTCCTACAGGGATGGTGACTCCACCACCTCTCTGGGCAGCCTGTTCCAAGGCCTGACCACTCTTTCAGTAAAGAAATTTTTCCTAATATCTAATCTAAACTTCCCCTGGTGCAACTTGAGGCCATTTCCTCTTGTCTTATCACTTGTTACTTGGGAGAAGAGACTGACACCCACCTCGCTACAGCCTCCCTTCAGGTAGTTGTAGATAGCTACAGCCTCCTCTTCTCCACACCAAACAACCCCAGTTCCCTCAACCTCTCCTCATAAGACTTGTCCTCCAGACCCTTCACCAGCTTCATTGCCCTTCTCTGGACACACTCCAGCACCTCAATGTCCTTCTTGTAGTGAGGGGCCCAAAACAGAACACAGTATTTGAGGTGCAGCCTCACCAGTGCCCAGTACAGGGCATGATCTCTTTCCTACTCCTGTTGGCCACATTATTTCTGATACAAGCCAGGATGCTGTTGGCCTTCTTGGCCTCCTGGGCACACTGCTGGCTCATGTTCAGCCAGCTGTCCACCAGCACACCCAGGTCCTTTTCTGCTGGGCAGCTTTCCAGCCACTCTTCCCCAAGCCTATGGTGTTGCATGGGGTTGTTGTGACCCAAGTGCAGGACATGGCACTTGGCCTTGTTAAACCTCATACATTTGGCCTCGGCCCATCGATCCAGCCTGCCCCGATCCCTCTGCAGAGCCTTCCTACCCTCAAGCAGACTGACACTCCCACCCAATTTGGTGTCATCAGCAAACTTACTGAGGGTGCACTCGATCCCCTCATCCAGGTCATTGATAAAGATATTAAACAAGACTGGCCCCAACACTGAGCCCTGGGGAACACTGCTCGTGACCGGCCGCCGACTGGATTTAGCTCCATTCAGCACAACTCTCTGGGCTTGGCCATCCAGCCAGTTTTTTAGCCAGTGAAGAGTACACCTGTCTAAGCCATGAGCCACCACAGTGTCCATGCAGGTCACTT
Source organism: Morus bassanus (assembly GCA_031468815.1). NCBI lineage: Eukaryota > Metazoa > Chordata > Aves > Suliformes > Sulidae > Morus > Morus bassanus. The sequence continues at coordinate 63,737,194 of CM062567.1, read as the reverse complement.
AGACTTTGAAAAAGTACTTAGCTTTTCTCCCAAGTGATTGAAATAATCACAATAATTTCTTAATCTTCCAAACATTTTAAAGGAGAGCTTTTTCATGTTCATTTTAGAACTCTTGGTAAAACCAACTGTCATGTAAGTGAAATAGAAAGGTAGTATTTTTCCACAGAAAGTCACAGAAGCAGTGGACTGCACATGTGGCCAGCTGGATTGCTTCAGAGCACGTAACAGAGGACGGGAGCTGCTGCTGCTGTGGCATGTGGAAAGGTGCATTCAGCTCTGTTTGCTGGGAACATGCTGCTTTGCTGCCTTTTTACTGCAGGGTGATGATTATCACAGGTCCACCTGCCTACGACACACATCATGGACCATCCAGGACACCAGGCAAATGTTATCAGCAAGAAAGAAAGCTTTATGGGGAAAGTGAGAACCTTCTAAAAGTTTTCATGTAAGCATAAAAAAAGAAGAGGAAAAGAAGCCAGGTAGTATTTTTACTATAGCACATCTTAACAAACAGCTGCAAGCAGGTCTAAGTGGAAAGCCAAACCTTGCCTGCTGGTGTCATTTACCCGAGCACCGTGGGAGGAGGTGCTCTCTGGTGGACAGAAGAAAAAGCTGGATTGAGAAATCTCCTGTATCTTCGGAGAGCTAGATCCTAACGCGATCTGAAACTGAAAAGCAGAAAAGAGCGCATTTCCTCTGTAGCAACCGGCTAGGACAGTGGGTCTGAGGGAGGGAGGCTGATCCATCGGGCTGCGCATCCAAAGCACCCGAACGGACATTTGTGGATCTCCTGCTTATCTGGCTCCGATCTGAGCACGGATCCCGGGCTCCACCTTGGACATGCCCGCGGGAGAGCCCCAGCCCTGGGCCCTAGCGCCAGAAGCTCAAGACCACTTCTTTCCAAGCCCCATGTGCCCAGAGCCGAGCCGGGACGGCGGGCACAGCCCACAGCCTGCCGTCATCCCCTCGGCGGGACGCAGCTCCCTGCCCATCCCGAAAGGTGCTCAGTCAGGACATCGCTGCCTCCGCACTGCAGCCTCCGCGGGAGCGGCAGGAAAGCTCCGCCTCCGGCCGTCCGGGAGCAGCCTGATAAAGGCAGGTGCGGGCAAGCGGCAGGACCCCAGCTCGAAGCATCTGCCAAGGCACGGAGCCCCTGACCCCTGCTCGGCCACCCGGTGCAAAGCGGCAGCCGAGGCGGGCGGCGCAGCCTGTGCCGGCGGTGCCGGGGTAGGTGCGGACCCTCCGCCGGCCGCGGAGCGCAGCCGGGTCCCGCCGGGGTCGCGCCTCTGAGAAGGGACAAGGACCTCGCCGCCGAGGACCTCCGAAGAGGCGGGATTTCTCCGGGAAGGGGAAGCAGGATTTTTCTTGTGTGGCTTGGAGATGGGGCAGGTATCGGGAGTGGGGTTCCTCCTGGGGCTGATGGCTCTCCCAGCGGCGCTGGGAGAGAGATGCTCGGAAAACCATACGAATAGCAGCCAGCCTCAAAGCTTTACCATCGTCTGTTTCGAATGGAATCACGTCAAGGAACCTTATATCATTACACTCTGGATACTTGTGGCCAGCTTGGCCAAAATCGGTGAGTCCAGAGTTATATATTGATACATGTCCTCTCCCATTCCCTTCCCCCTTCCCCTTCTCCCACCCAACGTAAGTGAAGAAAGCTTATCAGAAGTCCACTGACCCGTTTTCAGGAGGTTTACTGTACTCTGTCCTGGTTTCATAATACTGCCCTACACGGTGCTTAGCAGAATGATTTTCACCTGCTCCAGCGAGTTCCCTACTTCATTTTCAGCGCATAGGACTGTGGCTTCTGCATCTGATTTCTTGCAAACCCTTGCAATTCCTTGAAATTTTGCATTACTGTTGCTTCCAAGAAAAACTTTTTACAGAAGTGAAACAGAAATCACGCCTTATTGCATATACAATAGCTATTCCAGCTTACGATATGCTATTGTACTCATGACGATTGGTAGCTATATTAGCCAGCACCATCAAAAATAAACATTGTAAGCTACACCCATGAATTTAGCATTCGCCACTTTGCAGTGCGTTGCTGAATTAGTGAAAGATCATAGTTTATAGAGAAAGGTAATATGTATTATCAGACCATCTGCTGCAGCTGAAAAAATACAAGTTTCAGAGCACACAGAATTTTCTTCAAGATATTGGAATCAGTGAAAAGCAAGGACTTAGTCTAACTTCAGTGTAGTTTAAGTGAATTTATATGACTGCTCTAACTCTTGTGTCCTCAACTTTGTGACTTTTCCAAAGGCAATCATATTAATAACAATGTTTGCTGAACTAGAAGACTCACTGTTTAACTGGAATGTATTTTATTTGCTTGACGCTGTTATTTTCATCCTTTTACCTTTGGATCTAAAACCAGAACCTCCAGTTTGGCTGACACTGAAAAATGTCATTTTTCAATAAATCCTTTCTAAAATCAGTATCAGCTGAGAAAGTATGATCAGCTGAAAATCCTACTAACACTTTTCTGTACTTGTACTGCTAATACTAATTTGGTATACCAGAATCACATTCAGTGATTCTGCATGTCACAGAGAATGGAGGATGTAAAAAAGGTGTATTTAGGTATATTCTGTCTATCACATAAGCTAAACACAGTAAGACTCAGGTGGAAAATGCTGTCTCCAAATCCAAATAAAACCTATTAAAAATGAGGATTAAGTTATGCACAAGTGATACTGTAAAGCATTTTTCAGTGATACCTGCATCTTGGGTTTCACTTGCTTAACCATAGATATAATAACTAAATATCTGAATCACTGTTGGACTACACCTTGCAAATTTGTGTTCAGATGGTTGCTGCATTACCTAGATTACATAAAATATGGTTTCATTTTAATTGACTTTTGTTGGTGGGTTCTATCAAGTAGAAAGCTGGGAAACTGGATACAGGAAAAAACAGTGACAATGTTGAGTCCCTATAAAATTGTGCTAACTAAACTAATATACAGGTTGGTCATTTGAACCTTCTTTTTGAGACACTCTTCTAAATAAGTATTTGCCCTCTGTGTTATTAAGGCTTTGCTGCTTTGTACGTGTGCCGCAGTTGTACAGAGTCATATTAGTTAGTGCTGCACAATCATATCAGTCCTGTGTCAGAAACCCAAAGAAGCTAATAGGATGGTTAGATTGTCCTATATTTAAATTGCCTGGATTAAGATGAGCCATTTTACCATGAAGTCCTCAGTATAAACTCTTGATAAAGCACTAACTGTCCTTGGAGTTCAGGAGCTGAATGTTGCAGATTCTGTTTTTAAATTCTTTGCACTTCTTTCACAGCTACACAGAGCATGCCACTTACTAGTAGATAGTATCTATCATCAACTCCATCATTTTTCTTCCCCAAAGCTCTCAAGCTTTGTTCTTTTCTCTCTTCACATTTTTAATTGCAATCCTATATTACTCTGGACATTGTCTCTGAAGAAGCAACGGACAACTGCTGTATTCCACTGAGAGCATATGAATGCTCCTGCTTTTCTCACCAGTCACAAATAAAATACAGAAAAGTAGAAATGTACACTCACTGTTCAACTGTTTATTAGTGAAGAAAGCATGAAAGTATTCTTATAAGTCAATGAGAAAAAGAACTGAAAAAAACCAGCTTGTCAGCCTTCTGTCTGCCTTGGTGTGTCAAGGGTTCTGGAAAGTAGAACAGAAATCTATCAGAAGATTTTGAATGGCAAAAATGCTATGCTGGATCAAAGAAGTTTTATACATTCAAAAAGCAGACAGAAAAGAAGCAAGGAAGAAAATATGGAACATCTGCCCTTGTGTCTCTTGCTTTACTACCTGAAGGAGGGCAAAGGTAGTGGAGTCAAAATGCTGGTTTCGCTGGGGGTTTTTCAGCAGGGGAGGAGCTGTTCTTACATATGCAAGCTCACTTCTCCATGGCTACAGAGGTTGTGAGAGCTATTTTACTGGTGGATGATAGGCAATTGGGTCAGTAAAGGGTGTTCTGGGAATTGAAATTTGTAGCTGGGGATGAAAAATATGAGAGTATTTTGCCTTCTATTGCATGAGAATAACCTTAGGGTTTTGTGGGGTTTTTGTTTGTTTGTTTGTTTGTTTGTTTGTTTGTTTGTTTGTTTGTTTTAACAGTCTTAGTTAATGATGCTATATGGCTTGGGGAAACGTATATTTAATAGATTTTTGTGGATTTTCTGGGACTTGATGTTGTTGTGTACACTCAGAATGAAAATTGGTGCTGACAAGGTATTCTGCAACATAAACTATTGTATGTGAAATCTCATAAGCATCCAAAATACACGAAGAAGTGCCTAGTGTTTTGGGCTTTGTGGGAAGGAAGCTGCTATTTGATTTTATTTTTTTCATGTGAAGAATACTTATATCTCTCAGGCAAGTCTAAGTATTGCTACAAATGAAACTGTGGAAGAGCCTTCATGCAGTTGGCTATCATGCATGATAGGAAATAAATTAATTTGTGTCTACTGTGAAACTTCTGATGAATCTCAGTGTACTGTTTTACACACTAGAATTGATTTTATTTGACCCTCTTCATTTGAAATGTTCCACCTTTTCATTCTACGGTACACAGTGTTCCACTTTGGCTAATGATCTTTATATCATCTTTTGATAGGCTCTCTTATCACTACAAATGAGTATCCTTACAGGATAAGGCCAATAAACTACTTACATTTGTAAAGCTAAGCCAGAAAAACATCTTATCTACATGAAGAAGGTACATGAGGTACAGCTGAGAACCCTCCTAGTGGACTTCAGGTGCCTATTTCCTGGTACCTTAGTTCTCCAGATGAAACAAGCAATACCAATGAAAAAAAAACCCATACAAATACATACATGTATGTATATATAGTTATAGACTAGGGCATTTCCTACTGTAACTATTTTGATAAAGGATGTAACATTTTTAATCAACATACTTGCACAGTATAGTTCTGATTTAAGATTAAAGGCACATGCACAATGACCAGCCTTGCACATGCTTTGCCATGTGCTCTCCTCCTTCTTCATATGTCTTTAATAGATCACATCTTGAAAATAACCTTTTAATAAACAGACATGTAGAAGATACAAACAGTGGCAGGAAAGCCTGCTACAGAAAAAGCCAGAAGTAGGAGGGAGATCAGAAAACAACTCTGGAAATAAGTAGAAGGAAAAGAATAATCAGCTCAGGAGCTAAAAAATGGGCAAGAGAAGAAATAGTTTAAACTCCGAATATTGTATAAAATTTTTTCTGAGGATGTTTCTGAGGCCATGTCTATTGCAAAAAAAAAGAAAAAAAAAAAAGTATGTTTTTTACTTGGGGGATATCCACAGCATGCTTCCATACTTGTTCAAAATCCTAGGGGGGAGAGAGGGAGGTTGTATTTATATTTTCATTGGAGGTTATGGTGGGGAACTTGTAAAATCCCTACTTGTTGTTTAAATCCTTTTGTGTGCTATAACATTTTTCAGAAGGCTAGTTAATTGCTTGTCCCAAAATAAAATTAAAAAACTCTACAAAGCAGTCTTTCTGTCTGTTTAGCCCTCTAAACTTGCTCAATGTGGAGCAGATAAGCAACTGTAAGAAATGGTGAGAGAGTGACTATGAACAGGAATGAGGAAGGGTACATAACCTTTTCATTAGCTGTGACTCAAACCTCTTGCCAACTGTTTTTGTTGGTATAGTTTATGCTGAGTCTAAGAATGTCACAAAAGCTTTTTTTTTTTTTTGTTTAATGTCTGTGTAGTTGCACACAAATTCTAAAGGCTTTTATATTAGAAATATAAAAGTGGGAGTGAAATCTGAATCTGGGGCAGCTGGTAAATCCATCTTCAGGAATGCCACAATGCTTTGGAGGAGGGATAAGAAGTGGTTCAATAAGAATAAACAAACACTTGGTAGGAGTCTGGCCTAGTGATATCTCAGAAAGATACTGTGTCAGATGGACTTGTTAAGTCCATCAGCTCTTGAGTCCCCAGGAGGACATGAGCTGTAAAGCACGCTGTAAAGTATATCTCTAAGCTTACAGAGATATGGGTTCCTACAAATGCTCTAGTTTCTGCATGCCCAGGCCCCTTCATGTTGTCTCAAACTACTCTGAGAAAGGAGCTCTTCAGAACATTTTGTTAACACAAACAATTGCTGTGGAGAATTTTAAGCATGTTAGGGATGGGCTAGGGAAGGAACTGTGAAATGCAGGTCTAACAACCCATCCAATTTAGGCTCCTGGGGCAATATTTTCTCTGAAGAAATCAATACCCCTCCCTCCAAAGCAAACTGTCAAAGCAAAAACCCATTTGACTCCCAAGTTTCTCCTCCTGGCATTTTAGTACTAGGGAAAAGTGTAAATTACTTAGAGAAAGTGATTTAGGGTATTGTTTTAATAAAAGCAAAAAAAAATGTGAGAATAACTCTTCTGTTGGCAATTCTTCAGTAAATAACATCTTTAGGAAGAAATGTTGAAGGATGCTTAGCAGAACTTTATTGGAAGTATTTAACTGAAAATGGAGTCAGAAACTCAAATGGTGAAAATACTAAATCCTGCAAAGCTTAAACCGCCAGCTTTGTCATGATTGTAGTGCTTTCTGCTTTCATTAGCAAGTGATAATACGAAAAAGGACTTTGCATTGTGGCTAGGAAGTCTGGACTTGGCTACCTTCCCCTATATTCTGAACAAGATAAGGAAAAAAAGATATATTTTATTGTGAACTCAGTAGAAGCTGGAACAGGTTGGCATACTTATAAGGGAAGCATATGCATTTCCTTCCTGGATATAGCCTTTTATTATCTATCTTAAAAACAATTACTATAAATTTGTGGTAGCAATGATGTGGTATAACTGGGGTGTCTTCATTTTAGTTAGATGCTGTATTTCTTCTTGCAAAGTGCTGTTTAGAGTACCTGTGAGCTAGGAATGTTAAGTACTGCAAAATCTCTGCCTTCTAAGGAATTACCTTTTGTATGCAACATTTTAAGCAGCTGAAAAGAACATTTCCAACATAGAATAATAGCTTCGCATTTCCAGTCCTAGGAATAACTGTGTAAGCCATGTCTTTATTAAATTAATGATCTGTAAATGGATGCCTATTTCCACATTTTATTTCCATTTTACTCTTGGACCTTACTCATCCTTTTCCTGTCCTTCCTGCCTCCCTGAAACACACATCTCTCTTCTCCCTCCTCCCCCTCCAAGTCTTGCAAGTCTCAAGCCTTAATTATTTAGAGTAGGGAAGAAGATATCAGGACAGTATAATTCGACAAGATTCAGATTACATCCCCTGACGAATAGCAAAAGTACAATGGCAACTTGTGTGAATTACATAAGAAAACAATGGCATTTTGAAAATGGCCCTGAATTGAATACAGTTCAGGCATGCATACCTAAGAAAGGATCTCTGCCATCAATTACTTTCAGGCACCTGTGTGCAAAGTGCTCAGCGTTCTCTGTAGAACAATGGAATCCTTTTAATACTGTAGTCTTAGGATTGTTGAAACCATTGATTTACTGTCTTCAGAGCTAAAGCCACTTATTACTAAGAGTGATCTACAACCCCCTGAAGTGACTGTAAATCTCTCACGTGGTAATGCAGCGGACCACAGGCCTGCAAGTAATAAGTGCAAGCAGCAAACCCTTTCAGGTGTACACAAGTTCTTCAAGTGAAAGGCTTTGTGATGTCCCCTTTGTTTTTTGTGGAGCTTTGTGTGTCAGAGAAGCTTAGCAGGGAAGCTGGTATTGGAAATCCTGAATTATTACTTTGACCTGGCAGTAAGACTGTTGTTTTTCCAGTTGTTTTGACTCATACCACCAGCAGTCTATCAAAAGTCAGTGAGTTTCACCACCAGTTTGCTTAAAGAAATGTTTTGAATTCAAATACAAAACTCCTTTCCCTCCTATTTACCATGTTTTAATTGCTCTGAAGTAATGGGATAATGGATCACTGAGTTCTTCTGTACCTTCTGTACGGCTTGTTCTATTCCAAGATGAAGTGTTGAGTCCAAGTTGTAGAAGAATATTTCTTATCTGAATATTCTTTTTGCTCTTTCAGGAAATTGTCTCTGATTTTTCTCATCTCTCTGCAGTAGTGCAGTTAAACTAATGTCCCAAAGAACTAGGGGCTCTAATTATTCTTCAACTTACTAACAAGTGGCACCCATTTAGAATTACAGACCATTAAAATAGTCTTCGTAAACTGCAGAGCATGGCTGGTTGGCTGTGCTGTAATATTTTGATTCCTTTTGTAAAACAGCTTCCAAAGTATTCACACTGTGAAAGGAGTGACTTGATACGCAGTTGGCTGCTAGGTAAAGCACTGTAAAGTCATAAATACTGAAACTACAGGCTGACAGGGAAGAGCTGACCGAGATGGAATGCAAGACCTCAAGTGGAAACACTTTTAATTAAGGCCCAAATATTTAATGTTTATTCATGGCAGAAGAAATCTGGAAGATATTCTGAAAGGCCTATGCAAAAGCAGGGTTTTTAAGTAGAAGGATCTGAAAGTTTTCTCCTTCCAATAACTGAAAGTAGAAGAAGTCATTCTGGATTCAATAATATGTGCCTAGGTGAGTTTTTCTGCTTTTATCTATTGAAAGAAAAAATGCCTTGGCCTTTTGTCAACCCTAAATGTTAAAATAGCAGTAGTCAGACACCAGGGAAGAAAATCTCCAAGTAGATTGTATACTGATTTGCAAAAACATTTTGTTACAATTTTCTGTGCTTCAATTACAGTTTTTTAAAAGTGGAAAAAAAGTGGAAAGTGGAAGCTTTATGGATTCATTCACTTCCAAAAGTTGGGCTTTGAGGAAAATATTAACTACTGAGCAACCTGTAAAGGTCTTGATCCAGTAAGATTTCATAATGAAAATCTCCCAGATTTACAGATTGTAAACTGATGGAGGGACCTGTCTAAACACAAAACTGATTATATGTTAGCTATTTTGTCATAGATAAAACATTCTAACTCCTTTATTAAAATGAATATTGCTACATTGGTTTGGTGGTATACTATTATTCCAGGGACTAGATGACATAGGTTGATATAAGATGGCTTTATGTCAATTTAAGAACATTGGTACTAACAGTTGTACTGGAGGTATAGTTGTTATGTGACCACACATAAAACTAAATATAGTTGGAGTTATTACAATCCTCCAACTCCTGTGGAATAGCATTACTGATGAATATCTGGATGTAGATTTTCAGGCCTTAACAGCTTAGACATATGCTTAACAAATTAATTTAATAAATGTAATTTAGTGCTTTAGGTGGTTACAATATTCATGCCACAGTGTTTGAGTGCTTGCTTTTCTGTTCTGATGCATAGTCTAGAGTTTAAACTGCTATAGGACTTGGTTTGAATTAAGTTGCCAGATTTTCCACTGAAGTAGCTCTGGTCCTCAGCTATTCCATTCTACTTAGTTCTGGGGATGACTCTGAGACAGTAGTGAATTGGGGAAAACTAATCTTTCAAATTGGGTCAGTCTGTGATAAGTGACTGTGTTTAAGGCTTAAGTCACACTATTTAAGGCTTAAGTCACACTGCTCCTGTGATGTAACTGTCTCTGAAGCTGATGGCTAGGGAGAAAGAACACAGTAATAGTCACGTGGTGTCCTGTAACACAGGCATAAGTTTGGTATTTTGCTGGACACTGACTCTCCTACAGAGTTCACAGAATCATAGAAGCACAGAATCACAGAATATTTGAGGTTGGAAGGCACCTCTGGTGATCATCTTGTCCAACTTCCCTGCTCAACCACGGCTACCTACAGCCAGTTGCCCAGGACAGTGGCTTTTGAATATCTCCAGGGATGGAGACTCCACAACCATCTTGGGCAACCTGTGACAGTGCTTGGCCACCCTCACAGTGAAAAAGTGTTTCCTGATGTTGAGAGAGAACCTTCCATGTTTCAATTTGTGACCACTGCCTCTTGTCCTGTCAATGGGCACCACTGAAAGGAGCTTGGCTCTGTCTTCTTTGTACCTTCGCTTCAGATATTTATATACATGGATGAGATTCCCCTTGAGCCTTCTCTTCTCCAGGCTAAACAGTCCCAGCTCTCTCAGCCTTTCCTCATATCTGAGATGCTCCAGTCCCTTTGTCTTCTTCCTGGCTCTTTGCTGGACTCTGTCCAGTATGTCCACGTCTCTCTGGTACGGAGGAGCTCAGAACTGGACACAGTACCCCAGGGGTGGCCTCACCAGTGCTAAGTAGAGGGGAAGAAGCACCTCCCTCAGCCTGCTGGCAACACTCCTCCTAATGCAGCCCAGGATACCATTAGACTTCTTTGCTCCAAGGGTTCATTGCTGGCTCATGTTCAACTTGGTGTCCACCAGGACCTCCAGGTCCTTTTCTGCTAAGCTGCTTTCCAGCTGGGTGGCCCCCAGCATATACTGGTGCATGGGGTTGATCCTTGCCAGGTGCAGGACTTTGCACTCCTTGCTGAACTTCCTGAGGTTCCTGTCAGCCCATTTCTCCAGCCTGTTGAGGTTCCTCTGGGTGGCACCACAACCCTCTGGCCTATCGGCCACTCCTCCCGACTTTGTGTCACTGGAAAACTTGCTGAGGGCACGCTCTGCCCTGTCATCCGGATCATTAATGAAGATGTTAAACAGGACTGGGCCCAGTACCGACCTCTGGGGTACACCGCTAGTTACCAGCCTCCAATTAGACTTTGCACCACTGATCACCACCCTCAGGGCCTGGCCATTCAGCCAGTTTTCAATCCACCTCACTGCCTGCTCACCCAGCCCCTACGGCAACAGCTTGAGGGGCTATGAGGCTCTTATGGGAGGCAGTGTCAAAGGCCTTACTGAAGGCCCAGTAGATGCTAGCCGCTGCTCTCCTCCCATCTACCAGGCCTGTCATTTAATCATACAAGTTTACCAGGTGGGTCAAGCATGACTTCCTTTTCATGAAGCCACAATGACTCCTTCTGAGGAATTTCTTATCCTTCATGAGCCTGGAAATGGTTTCCAGAATTAGTTGCTCTATCAGTTAGACCTGCAGATCCTGGTCTTTGCTTTAGCAGTGTTCATACATGGATGGAACTGTATCCACATCCTACCTGGTCAGAGAAAGCAACACTTCTGTATGCTGTTTTGATGGAATCAGTATACTTTGATTAACTGGGGCAAAATAGCATGCTATTATACAGAGGAGAGGAGAATATATTGTGGCCATATGGTGGCCACTATTGTCATGCCATCAGGAATTAAAGAAAGGAATGACAAGGTGCCAGCACAAAGTTCAGCTCTCCTCTAACCTGGGTGCTTTCTGATCAGAATGGCTTCAATATTCTCATGCAAATGGCTTTCACTCATATGTTACCCACTCTTCTGCCTTCTCTTAGTTGATACAGTATGAGTTCCATCTCTTATTTTAGACAAACCATTCTCCAGGATGAACTGATATTCTAATGAATAATGTTACTTGATGGGAATGTGCAGTGAGATCTAGAAACTGTTAGTACCAAGCTCAAGCAGTAGCTAGCTGATGAAGCAGGAACATGTGTAAACCTGGAGGTGGTGGTTCTAGTGTTCCCTGCTTCCTGCAGAACAGGATGATAGATCTGCTTCCTACAAATGTCTCTTCTGACCACAACTGTATGCCAGAAAGCACACTTCTGTAGTCCTCCTCTGTATTAGGTAGGTATTACTTCTGGGTCTTCCACTTACCTGAATTGCAGGTAAGTGGAAGTATTTTGGAAGTACTTTGGAATCCTGTCTCAGTTTTCCCATTTCTAATAGGATTTTTCTCAAGAAGACTGCCTTTGTTCCTCCAAAAAAAGAACCTCAAAACAAAACAAAAGAGTAAAACCCAACCTACCAACCAAAAAAAAACCCCTCAGGCAACACTATGTGTGTGGATATTCCATCATTACAGTTCTTTCCTCTCCTACAGGAAAGACCAGGAAATTTCTGAGTCCATGATAGTTATGGCCATGGTGGTCTCCTATCACTTCCTTATACGATACTCCTGTGCAAGCTCTGACTCTGGATAGGAGGACATTTTGACTATTGAACTGGTATTTTGTCAAGGCACATTACTGGAGTGTAGATGAAGATATTTTGAGCTCATTTATCTGTTTAGATTAGTTGCCATGGACGATCATTAGTGGAGGATAGTGTACTTCTTTTTCTAAGTATAAATATTGTGTAAATACTGTCTTTATTCTCATGTTTCTTTAATAATTGCTGCCATGGATGCCATGTAGAAAAGCAATCATAGATATTTTTATAGGCAAACAACTAATTGAAGTTACATATACAATCTTTCTAGTTTAACAAGCTGAGCAAGATTTTAAATAAAGAGAATACCTTTGTGTTGATCAGTACACGGATCAATAATGAAAAAAGTAGGATATAAAGTACTGTGAGAGAAAGGGCAGGATGGAAGCTACAGATGAGAGTGCTATTATGTATGTTGCATAAAAATGATGTAATTAGATTTTGAGGGAAAAACAAAAAGAGCAGAAAGTATGTACATTCTTACATTCAGTGACTAAGAAATAAATGTATTAATTAATTTCTTATTTTCTTGATTTCTGTTGTTTTGTTATCATAAAGAGGAAAATATTTGACTATTATCAGAGGTTTTCTGTTGAAACCCATTGGAAGGATTTTGTCATAAACTACTGCCTGACAGATTCTATCAATATGTCCATTAGTCATATTCTCTTATCATGAATTAGCAATATAAGAATTTTTAGACTTTGCTCTATAGAGCTTCAAGAGGATAGGTTTTTCTCTTGGGCAGCTTGTCCTGAGGGGGACTCATCCAGTGGCTCTACATGTTATCCTGTGGAGTACAGTGTATCTTAGAGGAGGTTACCTTTTAGAGGTGTAAAAAGAATATGCATAGCAAGGCTTAGTTTTTTTCCCATCTCTCCTAGACAAGATGAATAGTCAGCATCACCTTGTTCTCTTCAGTGTTATGCTAAGTATTGCTTCACAGCAGGGAGCCACTTTTCTATCTGCTCCCAATAATCCTATAGGTCTTCATTTTATCTGGGCTTTTTAAAGGTGCATTATATATCTGCTAGTTGCTGCATTGTTGCTGATCTGTACATGATTATACCTAACAGGTTTAAAAAAAAACAGTATGGTGCAGCTATCTACAGTTGCAGTTTGAAACACTTTTCTATTTTAGTATTTACTTTTTTTTTTTTCTTTTTACTTCTGTGCTCCACAATCTCTCATGCAGCAAAGAGTTGTGATTCAAGACAATGAAAGATAGGTTGTAAAACAAGGAAGGCAGTAGCTCAGTCAGGCCAGTTATCTAAGTGGTTGTGTAGCATCCATAACAGAGCCTGAAACTTGTATCCTGTAGCGGTGAAAATTTTCATTGCTTATGCGGTAAAAGCGTCTGGAAAGAGAAGGTTTGTTTTGTTACTTTCTTCTTGATAATATTTAGAGAAAAGGTCTGCACTCTTCCAAAATTTTTATTAGAAATAAAGAATATAGCAAGTTCAGAAACTGCACTTTTTTTTTCTTCACAGTCTGATAGATAGGGCATTGAAGTCAGTGAAAGATAAATGCTTTGTCATTCACCTCCCCTCCTGCCCCCAAGTTAATTCAGTCAAATTTCAGACATTTTCTGATCTGAGGATGAGGTTATTACACTTCACATGAGTCTAAAAAAAGGGCTGTCACTTTTATCATGGAGTTAAGGGGAGCAGCAATTCATTAGTACATAATACATGAATTTTATTTGCAACCCTATGTTCCCTAGCATTTCAGTAAACAGAAGTACATCTTGTTTTCATGTCTTGAATACTTGTGCTAAGAAACATGGTAATTAAGTGAAAAGCTAAAGCTTTTTGCTTTTAGACAAAACTCTTCTTTCGGAGCATTCAATAAAACATCTTAATTCTCCAGCCTTTCCTAAGGAATACAACGCAGCTGACCTTACCGAAAACATGGTTTTCAAGGCATGTTCACTTGAATAATGCTTTTTGGTGTTTGAAAGTATGAGGATGTAAAAACAGCAGGAGGAAGTATGAAGTTTCCTTCTGTTTATTGTGATTTAGAAGTAAAGATTAAAACCAGTCCAAGACAAACCTGCCACTGCAGGTGGAAACTCAGCTTGTGTATGGGTACTGAAGCTCCTGTGTCAGGAAAGACCTACCCAAACGTAAGGATGAATGGTCTATAGCTGTATTTTCCTCCTACTGTCTGGTGTAGCATGTGTTGAAAGTCAGTAGAATCTTGTCTATATGCCTTCATCTGATAAATGTTTTATGATTATAGTCAAGTGAAGTAGTAATACAACCAACTCTAGTGTTCGTGCTATAGTGCCTAAAACACAGTATCTGTACCTGGGCTTGAAAGAAGGCTGGTAAAGAGCCCCATACTTTGGGAACTGCTTATCAGTTAAGAATATGATAGAAGTACAGTTAAATCATCAAGCAGATTCAGTTGCTGACAAACTAAACACTCATAACTGAAATGAAAATAGTAAAATACATCCTGTATATCATATGATTACTTAGATGCTAGTGAACATGGCAGAAAGTGGAGAATCTATAGATTTAAGGAAAATTCAGCTGAAACTTGGCTTCCGTCTTGCATTTGTTCATCTTTTTTTTCTTTTCCTCCCTATCAGGAGTAGCAGTATATTCAGGCACAGGATTTCAAGAAGTTAATTGAAAAAACAATATTAGCAGAAAATTATGAAGTTTGGCTGTTCACAACATTTTCTGTTTTAGAACAAAAGCAGGACTAACCTACCTGCATTTTTTATTTTATAGTTGGTATAAAGCAGTGTCAATTCAGCTAGGTCTTTCTGTCAAGTTGATGCTTTTCTACTCCAGCATTTTTTTTCCAGAACCTATCTTGGCATTTATATGTATATGAAGATGCTACACTAATCCTTTTAGAATTAGGTCCACATATATAATTTTTTTTCAGTTATAAGTTTTCTCTCACAATTTATCTGTGTGCAAATAATTTAATTCTCTTTACTGGACATGAGCTGACAATGTGCTCTTGCAGCCCAGAGAGCCAACCGTATCTTGGGCTGCATCAGAAAAAGCGTAGACAGCAGGTTGAGGGAGGTGATTCTGTCCCTCTACTCTGCTCTGGTGAGACCCCACCTGGAGTTCTGCATTCAGCTCTGGAGTCCTTAGCACAGGAAAGACATGGACCTGTTGGAGCGGGTCCAGGGGAGGACCACAAAAATGATCAGAGGAATGGAACACCTCTCCTATGAAGAAAGGCTGAGAGAGTTGGGGTTGTTCAGCCTGGAGAAAAGAAGGCTCTGGGGAGACCTTATTGTGGCCTTTCAATACTTAAAGGGGCCTTATAACAAAGATGGGGACAAACTTTTTAGCAGGTTCTGTTGCAATAGGACAAGGGGCAATGGTTTTAAAGTAAAAAAGGGTCAATTTAGCCTAGATATAAGGAAGACATTTCTTACAATGAGGGTGGTGAAACGCTGGCACAGGTTGCCCAGGGAGGTGGTAGATGTCCCATCCCTGGGAACATGCAAGGTCAGGTTGGATGGGGCTCTGAGCAACCTGACCTAGCTGAAGAAGTCCCTGCTTATTGGTGGGGGGTTGGACTAGATGGCCTTTAAAGGTCCCTTCCAACCCAAACTATTCTGTGATTCTACTGAAGTTTAGCTCATATATATGTGGTAATAGAAGACAAAAATAAGCACTACTGTGCATATACTAGGTGTAACTTCTGATTCATACTGAATTCTTACTTCTCCCCAAAAATGAATTTTTGCAAAGATGTTTTTAGGAATATATGGAAAATCTTTATCCCATGTCAAAAGTGATCTGACTATATAAAGGACATTTTCCTATATAAAGCGAAGAATCCTATGTTGATATGACTTTGTACTGTATATCATGCTTAGTCTATGTGAGTGACATTCTGGGATATTGTTTTTTATTTAGTAAGAGATTTGTGTGGGGTTTCTACCCTCCTTTTTTCTTGAGATAAACAGTCATCTTCAGTAATTAAAAGGTTTGAGTTGTGAGCTACTTTAAATACAGCTTTAGTCATTGAGTTTTTTCCTTGCTTTTTCTTTCTTCACTGTGGAAAATCAGTTTAAACTAATCTCCCTGTGAACTTCCTTTTGCGTCTAACCTTTCTCATTTCCCCTGTGTATGCACTACAAAACACAAATGCATAACTGAAAAAACAGCCGTCTCATCATCATCACCTTCCTACCCCATTTTGAAACATCAAACTTATTTTCCATGAACTACATTTTGCAGTATTAGGACACTACTTAAACTACTGTTCTTCCTGCTGTTATGATTGTGGTATTCACCTCTCAAATGAGATGATGAAGGTGTGAGAATTAACATATTATTTAATCAGAAAAGCTGTAAGAAACATGTAAAAATGTTGCTGTTTACAACACAAGTTGTGAATTTTGTAAAAAAATCAAAAGCCGTGTTAAAGTGCATTGAATGATAGCAGTACTTTGGAGCCATTTGCAAGAAAAAATTAGTGATATAAATGAAGCTCCACTTTGCTCTTCTTAAATTTATGGAAAAATAAACCGTGTACCTGGATTTCTGAGCAAAGTAAGTTCCTTTATGGGCAGGAATGAATGCATTCAGTAAAGAAGCATGTAACATTTTCTGTTCTCTATTGCCTAAGCCATAAACTCTCAGGCTTGATTGGTGAAAATGGTATTTTCTTAACCTTCTGTGGAACAAATAGACAGAGTAGTGTGCAAGTGTTGTAACATGAGAATCCTTGCCTATTTCTTTCCCACATATCACCTCGCTTAGTTCCTTTCCATCTTCTTTCTGACTAGCACTACTGATGTTAAAAGAGCTATTCTGTCATTAAGTAAAACTCCTCAAAAGGAATTGTATATGGAGAAACAGGTGAGTGACAAGTGATTTCACCAGCATTCTTATAGAAAAAGTTTCTACCTGCTTCTCCATTTCCTGACAAAGCTTTGGAATCCCAGATCCTTCACTGAGGAGCTTCCACAGCCTTGTAAAAATCTTAGGCAAAGACTCTATCCTTTATCTGTTGTCTTTCTGGACAACTTATGGCAATAGGGAGTGTTTCCCTTAAAAGTGTTTCTAACTTGTCAGTTAAAACAATCTCATCTAGAAAAATCTGAGATTACCAAATTCCTAGCACATGTAAACAACGTACTTGAGTTTCTGAAATTATGTACAAGAGTTGTAATCCATCATGAAACTCTTCTCTTATCAAGCTGCTGAAGCCTTTCCTCCAATATAAGACTGGCAAATTTTTGAAGCCTTGCAGGGTGCACAGTAGTATTCACTTTCAGTGGAAACTAGCCAGGTATGTTTTCTTAACTTTTCTCAAATTAAGATTTTTTTTTTTTCAGTTTTAATCAAAAGCTACCTGACATTTGCGATTTTTTTTTTATGTCTGTGGGCATCACTGCTAAATTTGAATACCCTAATGCTTGTTTAATTTACTTCTGTAATCAGGAATACTTCCACTATAATCCCATGCTATTCCAGTTGTACTAATTAAAATCTTGCCAGAGTGGAATGTAGGGGGCAGGAAGCAAGGCAGTCTACCAAGACTTGAAAAAAAGTGCTTTCCTACCCCATGACTTGGAGCAGCCTTCATAGCTATTCTCCCTAGCCCTTAGGCTTTAATTATGTCCCTCATGCCCTTCCTAACAGGCAGCAATCCTTATTGTGCCCTGCAAGCAGCAGTACTGGGGAAGAACAGGAAGTCCCTGTAGTATAAGGAAATTTTCAGAGTTTCAATCTGCTGTTGGGATTCATTAAATTATTTCTTCTTCATCATCTTTTTCTTCTTTGTACAGTGGACCTGAACCAAAGAGAAGAACTTGTTCTGTTTTGTGTTGAGGCTTTGGTAATTCTTTAGGCAATTTATCATGACACCAGAATAACTGTTTCCGTATATTACTAGTAATCCATTTCTTTGCAGGTCTTTATTTGTAGGAGCAAAAGCCAAAACATTTCCAAAGGGACATCTTTGTTTTAATTCATTTATCATATTAAAGTGAAGGTCAAAATGAAAAAAAATTCTGAAATTCATAGTGTGAAATGAGTTAACTCAGCATTTCTTGGAATTTCTTTATTTAACTCAGTTCTCCCCATGTTACTGGGAAATAGATTGGTATTTTAAAATTTAAAAATTACTTTCATTATCTATCAATATATTTCAGTGAATTTTTGAAGATAATTTTAAAACTGGAGCTGTTGCAATGTATGCCATTAATAGAAAGTAAATTCTACCTTGTTTTCATTCCCCAAAATGCTTTTTTAATTTATCCTGTAAAATTAGCCGGAATTTTAGACCTCAGGCAGTCATTTTAGTCAAAACTACCTTACTGAACAGAAAATTACCACTAATTCTACTTAGAGTTATTGCTGACCCTTTAGCATGTAATTGGAAGAGGTTATGACAGAAACATACTATTTTTATTCTTTTGTATACAGAGTAGCTCTAGTATGGAATACCCTTCAATTGTGCTTCTTTATATTTGTATTCAGTACAGAATATCATGTACTGACAGCATCCTAAACACAGAAAGCTCATAGTAATGCTTAATTGAGTTCAGTCTGTGAGGAATATTAACTTGAGCAAGAAGATTGTCTTTCAGACTTAATTCTAATATCTTTGCATAGAAAATGAAGCAGTTTTATGATACTTTTGCTGTCCTGTTTTATATCCTCTACTATACTTCAAGGTGTTTTTAATATGCACTTTGCTCTCATTTTGAAATATTATTTTTGACTGTTCCCATTTCTCTTCCAGTGCTGTTCAGTTCCATAAGGGCCAAATCGTACCATACTTGCACTGCAGTGGGACTGCTACTTCAAAAAAGAACTATTTGGCATAATTATGATAAACTGTACCTGACTGTTTAAACTTCATTATGTTCTAAGTGCTTATAGAGGTAATAGTTGCTTACTCACACACTTCTTGGAATTTGACTTGGGGCTATCTTGTTATGTTATGACCTATCAACTGGGAACCTTGACCTGTATGTTAGTTGCATTTTTAATTGCTAACATATTTTGTTAATTGTTCACCTACAAAGAACAGCAACCTAAAATCTCCTCTTTAATGAGCTCATTACAATGCTGTACACTTTGTAAATGGTGATCATTACATATGTGACAAATAAAGAAAGCTTTCTTGAGCTGGGTAAAACCAAACTCAAACCAGTTCATCTAAATAAGTAAAATATGAAGGACTTTGTGCCTTGCTTAGGAAAAATATGTCCAAGATTAAGTGTGAATAGTATTAATAGTCATGTTTGTGTAGTATATTTTAAGACAGTACCCAAGGTCCTATACCAAAAATGGCTTTTACTGCTTCTTACACAATACATGTATATTATGCCTGAGTTTCTTCAGATATAAAATATCTCTTGAGTTTTTTTCAATAAATCCTTCAGTTTTTGCTAGATTTAGTAAAAGCATAAGGTACTGATTAATAAAATAATTTAAGATTTGTCTAAGTAATATTGTTTAGAAGAAATTAATGAAAGTTTTAAGGGTTTTGTGCGACTTGTATACAAACAATTCAAGATGGCAAAATCAATTCATAAGACTTGCAGAATGCCATTGTTGCAAGTTCCACAGAACAGAATTTAAAGGACTATAAAATATGCTATCAGTATCCTGACAAGGAAAAAAAACCTGAGCACACTTTGTTGATAAAGATTAGAAAGGCAAATACAAGTAATAATTATGAGCTTCAGCCATGTTGAGTCTGCTCAAACACTTCCTGGACAGACTAGAAAAGCAGTTCCCTAATTCTTTGAATCCTTGCTTCAACTGAACCACTCTTAGAACACAACAGAAGATTTTTTTTTTTTCCTTGATTTAGGCCTGAATTCATCTGTTAATAAGATGGGGTAGAACAGTTACTGGCTGGGTAAGGAAAGGACAAGATAAAGTATGAAACTATAAGAAGGTTATTTGTGGAAGTCACTAGAGTTTAGTTTTTGGACTGGTCTTACGCAGGGTTTTGATTTTTTTTTTTAATCACCACTGTGCAAAGACGTGAGGTATCCTACTGAATGTTTCTGATAACACATTTCCCTAGGCATTATCTGTATTTATGTAGATCTGGCTATTGTACTAGAAAAAACGTATAATCCTGAGGACTAGGGGAAGGGATGAAATACGGTAATACAAAGGGCAGTTTCACTCAGGGACCAATGACAAGAATTTCTACATGAGGTTGTGAATGAGAAGGGGAAGAGAGGTACACATCTGTATGAAGTGAATACAGGCTGACTGTGAGTCACCAATGTGATAATGAATCCAGGATGTAGCTGAGCTATCGACTGTGATAGGAATTTATTAATGCTGTTGGACCTGCTTCTACTGTGACTCAAGCAGAATGCAGTCTATATTTCTGATGACTCTGAGCCCATAAAGGTGAACTCAGATTGAAATAGACAGAGAGAGCTGAAGTGAAGACTGAAAATAAGTGGTTTAGTTTAACAAACCAAAGACAAGCAACAAAAAGAGTATATGTTTCTCTCTGTGTTTATATAATAGGAAATTAAGGATTTAACATTAGGGAAAAAGAATTATTTAAGAAAATTGATACCACTGTCACAAAGGAAAATAGAAATAAAAAAGCTGTGAACAAGTTCAGGCTAGAAATCAGAATGAACTCTCTAAATATGTGATGACAGCTGCTGCTGTGCCTTGACATAGGCTTGGCTGGAGCCAAAATCCTCTGAAATTAGGATCATTAAATGTGGTAGTGTGATAATGAAGGGCCTGGCTACACAACCAAATAGCTCTTCTAGTTCTTATGGTCATAATTAAAATTCCTAGGTCCTCTGTGCAGGCTGCATAAGCAAGTATAATTAGTTGGAAGGTATGCCTATGGCAATGCAAGCAAGAAATGATGTGCTTGGTAATGTGGCAGGAGTAGAAAACTTATGTAGCCAAGTCATGAAGGAGATCTTAAAAAAGGGTCCACTATGACTGAGGTCAAAGCACAGGGATGCAAAACTGGCACATCATGTGAAAATAATAAGAGTTACAAGGATAGAGTAGAAAATGAAAGCCATACAAATATAAAGAAATCAAGCCTAGCAAGTGCAGGAAGTTTATTAAAGAACTAGCAGGTGGGCAGGACTGTTGAGAAGTAAAGGGAGCTGTAACAAAAGATAAAGTAAAATATAAATATAGGAAGCTTCGTTACACAGGAAATTGGATCAAAAACCTTCTCTTAGTAGAATGGAGTAAGTAGAAAGTGGACTTATCAGAAAAGCATGCTCTTGAACAAATATATTAAATAGATAGCAATTAACTCTAAATACTTAAGGACAAATAGCAAAACCTCTGGAGAAATTTGAGATTAAAGCTGTAGAAGTATAAAGAAAGTTGCCCACCGAACAGAAGACAAGGTTACTGAAGAGTGAAAGAGAGCTACCCCTCCCTAAAAAATAAAAATAAAAAAAAAAAAAAAAAAAGAAAAAAGGTCATTATTGTTAAGTAATTTTCTAAACAATTGCAACAGTGAAGTTTCCTAAGGAGTTTGTACTGTCCATTGCTTAAGAAACCTTCACTATTAGTCTGGACTAGGTGATGTGCAGAATGAAACTGACATACATTGCCCTCAGTATCATGAGAGGACCACAGCGAACACTACAGGCAGTCAATAAAAATCAGGGATTATATGAGGCTGTTAGTAAACCAAGAGTTAGAAGTAATTTTAAAACAGTGATTGTTCAGCTTCTTTTTGGATGTTGGGGAGGTCAGGGTATCTGGATCTCCTATATATACAACTTAATGAGAAAAAATTATCAAACACTAAGAATCTAAAATAACATTTTAAAGGAGTTTGCAGATAAAAAACAGTGAAAAAAAGGATAGAAAATACACAGTTCTCTCTGCTCCAGCATCTACATGCAGTTCCTACATGATGAATGCTGCAGTCTCTGCACCGGCGTCTTGCATAGGCCACATCACACATTTCAACAACACTGCTGCTTCTTTCTTGGTATGGCAGATGAGCTGTGATCCACTAACTGTTTGCAACAAATGCATGGAGATAGGGAGCAGGATAGTGGCCAGGGATGCATGCCTTTTAGGGGTGGTGGAAGCAAAATGACCCCTTCTTGAAAATGTATGCTCCATATTATATTTTAGACAGTGTGGCCATTCAGGTTAGGTATAGTTATGGTCAGGTAGACCAACATAATAGGAATGAATTGGGACTTTCCAGAGGTTTTTGGACTGCATTACTGCCCAGTTACACTTGATCAATTTAGTTCACAAACTGGTATTTGATTATACTTTGAGCTATTATGCAGGCAAGGTAAAGTAGATTTTTCCATGTGTGCTATTGGAATATATTTCAGATTCATGATTTCTTTTAAAGTAATAACATATATCTGAACACACTACCAAAAAAACTGCAGTAAAGGTAGAACTAAACAGTTTTTAAATAGAATTCCCCCTCTATAATGCTAAGGAGAAAATGAACAGGTAGATAAGATAGGAAACGGAAATTTCATGCTTGCCAGTCAGAGTCCAACTGCTGGAAGATGTTTAGAAGAAACATTTCCTTTTGGGCAGACATTCTTTTATGGAGTTTATTAATGCCTTCTCTTTAAGTAGCTTCTATGTTGTGCCATTACAGGAACCTGATTATATACTGCCTTGGAGATACTATTATTTGCATCTCTGTAAAGTAAATGTAAAGAATCACGAAGAAAAGTTTGCAGTGTTTTGCTCTCGCTTCGGTCAATGGCAAGGATTCTCACCAGTTACAAAGAATCAAGTCTTGGATCTCAAATTAGAAGCACTCATGGCTTGACATAATGTGATAATCTCATTTTATAAGTGAAAATAAAAAGCCAAAATTGAAAAATAGACTAATAGCATACTATCAGTGCATATTTGACCTGCTAGCAAAAATGCATATGGTAGACCCCTCACCTGTCACTAGCAGGGGTAGGAGGAGCTGAGATATGTTTGCAAATTCATATCTATGCTTTCATGGGAACTATAGAAATGATAAGTCTGAAAAAAAGAGGTTGAAAATCTTTTAATATTCTAAATTATTTTGTGATTCCTTGGATTTTATCCAAAGATATATGGAAAAAAAACTTCAGCAGAGAATTGCTAGCATTATTATAAGTCAATTCTTGATTTTTCTGGATAACATGTTGCGTATCCTGTACATGCAGTACATTCTGTGATTGACTGGGACAGTGATATTACCTGAAAAAATTATTTCAGTGTTTTCAGGGCCTTGATTTTACACTAACAAAGTTAACGGAAATGTCATTAGTCACTTGAAATAGCGTTGAAATAACAATATAAATCCTGAAATTTAACAGTACATTAACTAGGTAGTTTCAGATTTTTATTTTTGCAGGGCTGTATTTTCAAAAGGTGGCAAATCTATCTTGAGTTGTTCATTTCAGCTGGAAACAAAGCAAAAAATTCTAGAAATAGGTCATTGAAATGTTTTGCTTGATAAGCAAAAATCAGTATTCATTAAAAACAGGTGCTGTTAAAGATAATTTGTAAAGAAATATGGGAAAACCCTACTTCAGAAAACTTTTTTTGTGTGTCTACAAATATTGTGACTTGAGCATGAATTTTACATTATCTCTTCTTTATTATTATTTATTATATTTGCTATTTAACCAGTCCTTTGTGTCTTCATGAATGAGAAAAAGATTTTTCTATTGAATCATTTATTGCAAAACAGTCTCAGATGGCCTTAGAAAGCAACAGATAGTTCACTGAACACTATAAATACCACTGAAGGATTTAATCTAAGTTACTGTGTTTTTAAAAGGTGACAAAAAATAACTTACTTCTTGAAGTATATTTCTTTGAGTCAAAAGAAACTGATTCCAGCCATCAAATCCATAGATTGTTAATTTCTTTTGTCTTTCTCATCATATACATTAAATGTTACAGTCCCTTTTCTTGGATCTCAAAGGAAGTGTCAGAAAAAAATTTCATAGGAAGTTTATACTATGTAATCGTTTAACTTTGTAGAAGCTTCTACTTCAGCGATGCTCAGCTTGAATTCAAACACAGTTTACCCACTAGCCAGTCCAATTCACTTTAAAGCCAGGTTTAGCATGTACTAGATGGAAGGCATATGTTTAACTTTTTCATTAATACTGTGCCTAGACTTATGTAGATGAATTCTAAATAATAAATATTAAAATTTATAGACCACAAGATTGCCCTGTGCACTGCTATTACTTTAAGCCATGGACTGGCTACAAATTTTCTGTCTTTGGCCTTTCCATTAAAATACATTCATGTACTTTTCATTATTAACAACAGTGAAAATATACTTGATTTCATCTCTGGGTCCCTCACAGAGTAATTTGTCTGAGCAGCACTGCATGCTATTCTTCGTGTTATTTGTCATTTCTTTCACAATAGAATCAAGCTAAACTCCTTGTCTGTTATTGCTGGACTGTATGTTAGTCCTCAGTCAGGTGAAATATGTAGTTATGCCAGACATTTAGATGTAATTAAAACTTCCAATTCTTCTACTTTGTCATGGGGACGTACTTTATTTTGTGGGACTATTTCTGGATCTCTCCTAAGCAAGTAAAGGCAAACTTTATTAAATGAATGTACTATAATTATGTCAGTTTGTAACACACTCAGAATGTATTAGGGATGTAACTTCAGGATAATGAATTGTTAAAAAAACATTAAGGAGTGAATTTTGAATTAATCTATCTCTATCAGTTTCTATAAATATAATAACTACTCATAATGCATGATCTTGATTGAATATATTTTATGCGCATAGCCAGAAAAAAATATCAATCACTGTAAGTGCAAATATGAACTCAAACATTATTTTATGTTCCAATTACATCTTAGTCTAAAGCTATTTCATTGAAATTAATCAGTTGTGGTATTATTCTTTTACATGTTTCTATGTTTATAGACACTAGGATTCTGCTAATCATATTGCGTACTATCTGCCTGCAGAGTTAGCTAGGCAGCTACTTTAAAACAAATATGGTCTAGTGTTCAATTTTATTTGGGCCAAATGTGAAAAAGGGAAGAGACTTCTCTAGAGCCCCATTTCATGCAAGAACTTCCCTGTCCGCAGCCTGCATTCCTAAACCAACAGAGTAGAAGAATTTATTGCTGATAACATTAAAATCTGGTACAGATAATCAGTCGATTGGAGTTAAAGGGAACACAGACAGATATCATGTAGCTGATTCACTGGGAACATGCGACTTCTAGGAGACACTGTTATAACCAAAATCAGGCTGGCTTCCCAGCACTCACCAGGAGAATCTGGTTTTGGTTGTAAAAGTAAGAATTCTATAGAATATGAATTTTTAGCCAGACGTTGGGTTTTTTCCAAATGACTAGTTCTGAAAAGTCATCACAGGTTTATTTTAAACTTTTAACTTTAACTTCTTGTAGTCATGACTTATCTGCAAACATGAGAGTAGGAAAAACAGATTTGGGTTAGTAAGACTAGCTCAGCAACATTCATTTTCAGGGATAAGGAGATAATCCCTACTCTGTGAGGTGATAAATTAGTTGATAATTCACTGACTGGAAATTCAAGGAATCAAGAATGACCAATAGGAAAGACTTTTGAGAAGTTAATTTTATACAATTTACAGAAGAAGAAGTAGAAGCTACAGTTTATACACATGGAATAGTAGCTAGTTTGTTTTTCTTTATTTAATGTCTTCTTTTTATTTATGAAAGCCCAAGGGATTTTATTATAAAGAGAGGAAAATAACTGGAAAAAACCACAGTGTTTGTTTCTGTGAAGTGTTATTCAGCTATTGATTACATGACACAGATGATGTAGAAAATTGGCATGGTTTAGCCAACTTCCCTGAATGCAGTTTGCTTTCATGTGTGATTGCTGTTACATTAATCCCACTCTGAAGCTATGTTCTAACATAGCTTAGTTTTCAAGTCTTGTCTGCAAACACTTAGGAACATCTACATTCATGCTTATTGTTTGCATAGTCAGGCTGTTGTCATTTTTCCTTTTGTGTTTTCTATTCTGGTGAGGCCATGGAGGTTATACAGCTAAGTATGCACCATCTTATTGTCGGGCTACTACAATGATGGGTGATGCTTCTAACATTGCCTGTGTAGATGCAGCCAAGACGAAGACAGACAGTTCAGGAATGGGGCCCTTAAAACACTCTAAAGGGTAACTAGTAAATGTTTGACTAGGACAAATACTTGGCTGGGAGGAAAAACAATGGTCTTTCAGTAAAGTAACCTGGTCTAAGATCTCTGCATAGTCATGGGAAAGATTCTACCACTATACCTTAAAAGGCTTGGATTCTTAATGATGGCTTCTTGTCCAAACTAGTTTTGAGCTAACTTGCATTAGCATTGTAAAAGCTTCAACACTGTTCTAGGCTGATGCTCAAACCAGGAGAAACTTGGTGGCTTTTAGTGGAATTTTATTCCTAAAGTGAAACTCATATTTTCAACACAAAGCTATGTAAGTAAAATCCCATTTATTGGGTCAGTATCACAAAGTGCCAGGGTTCAGACCATCTGGGACACATCAATATTTAAGATAAACTGAAGGAAAAGCTCACAGAAATGCCAAGGAAGTCAGTTAGCACACCTGTGCTTCCTTATTATCAAACATCTTTGCCACCTCCTCCTTTTTCATGTTCCATCTTTCTTTGTAGACTTGACTTCTCTCTGTTCTTCTTTCTGTTTTTTTTTTTCTTTTATCTGATACCTAGCAAGTGCACTATAAATATATGCTGCCACATATATTTGCAGTCTTACTTGTGTTCCTGTCATCTTGAACAGTCTCTTTTTTCTGTCTTGGCCTTGCCATCTTTCTGTCTCTTTAGATTAATTCATGGCACACTGTAATTTTCCCTCCCTCTAATTATTGGCTAGTTTTAATAGTCTTACCACACCATACCATTACATGTTTTTCTATAATAGATACCATATACTGTTCATCTTTATTAATAGATTTGACATACTACTGTAAGATACAGATTTTATGACACTTTTTTTACAAAAGAAAGTAGCCTGTTGCAGAACCATTTCCCATAAGTATATTTATATATGAAGAAGGCACCACTAAAGCCCCTGTTCCTCCAGAAAGCCTCTGAAATCCTTACTAGGGAGATTTTGAGGAAAAGGCCTAAAAGGGATCTCCCATCACATCAGCTCCATTCTACTCCTGCTGCAGGCTACATTGTCATATAATATTCTTCATAAATTTAAAAAGAGTTGTCTTTAAACTAGTTCTTCTTTCAGCATTCTTCTCCCATCCTCCAATAAACCTGCTAGTACACTGACCGTTTTTAAAGACAAATGTTGGGAGATCAGATGTGTATTTTTAGATACAGAAATAGACCATAAAGTCATGTATTTCCAGCACTTCTACCATTTCTTTTCAGTCTTGCACTTACGGCTTTGCACAGAACACCATCTTTCCCTAAATAGATCCCGTATGGAGAAGATAATCTAATAAAGGAAACAAATGTCATGGAATATTGGTTTCATATAAGTTGAAATATGCTGGATAAAATCTGAAAATCAACCTTTTATTTGATAAGTGGCTGGGTTCTGACACTGTCTGTATCCGATGCATTCCATGCATGCTTTTGGGTCTAATAACAATGAAAGCAGGAAGTTTGTGTGAAGTTAAAATTGCCAGCTAACAAGAGCGTTGCTCAAATTGTTTCTCTGTTCCAGTTCTGACAAACTGTTCTCCTCTTTTCTTGCAGTTTTCCACTTGTCCCACAAAGTCACTCGAGTGGTTCCAGAGAGTGCTCTCCTGATTGTTCTTGGTCTCGTCCTTGGTGGCATTGTATGGGCAGCAGACCACATTGCCTCCTTTGCCCTTACACCAACTGTATTTTTCTTCTATCTGCTGCCCCCCATTGTTTTGGATGCTGGATATTTTATGCCAAATAGATTGTTCTTTGGAAATCTTGGTTCCATCCTTTTGTATGCTGTCATTGGGACAGTCTGGAATGCTGCCACAACCGGTTTATCTCTCTATGGTGTCTATCAGACAGGAATAATGGGTAAGTTTGATCTGTGAAGGCACAATTGTGAATGCTACTGTATGCCAGCTGTCAGATGGGTGATACTTATAACTTAACAACTCTTTCCAGCAGAAAAATCCAATTTTAATAGGACCAATTAGTAATATTTTTACCAAATTTAAGAATGATCTGAGAAATCTTCTCTGAAGCAAGCACAAAAGGGACTTGAACCTGTGTCTGTCATATTTCCCTGCTCTAAATGTCTGCATACACTCTCAGGATAAAGCTCAGGATTCATCCTGCTAATGGACATCTGGACAAAAATACACTCTGAAGGGCTTGTTTCTTTCTGCTGTGATAGAAACCTTCACAGTTACTGTGAAATGGAACTGTCTTCCTTCAGTCAGCTTTAATATTAAGTAAGCAATGCTTGCTGAGTGGGTATGTATGCATGACACATCTTTATTTTGTCTTCTGAGGCTGGAAACTGTAACTGAAGAATTACAGAGCCAAGTAGCACATGTAAGACACACTCTATCTTAATTATACTGCAATATAAGGGCATGGGGCTGCTAGAAGAGGCACAGAATAGCAATTTTTAATCTCCTCAGCAGGTGTGGCAGGCACATCAGCTATGTACCCCCACCTGAAGAACAATAATTCACATTGTGGATTGCATGTGTTTTGAAACAAGCATCCTCTTTACACTTTTTTAGTGTCTGTACTGAAGAAGCTCAAGAACCCTCCTAGGATAAAATTCTCTTAAGTTAGTGAGTTCTAGAAAGTACTTACAGGGCACATCTGAGTGCTGCTGAGAGCAGTATAGATCTAGTGTGCTGCTGCGCCTGTGCACTCCACCCATCTGTTCTTGGCAACCAGTGCTGTGATCCTGGACCGAGTCAGTGGCTCCAGAACTGCAAGGGGTATGTTGTGTTGTTCGAAAGGCTCAACAGCTAATCATGGGGCTGTTCTCTAACCACAGCAGTGCAAAATCAGCTCAGCAATTTACTACAGAATTCCTTTTCAATCCAGATAAAAAGTATCTCAAATGTCAGAAGTTGCGGATGTTGCAGAGAACATTTTTGTGATGAAGAATTAAACTTTTAGCTGATTATTACAGAAGATAAGTTTTCCAGCCTCAAAAACTGCTCCCATGGTCCAGCACAGGGAATTAGCAGAATGTGGGGTTGGGTTCTTTGAAACTGAGCATAAGACTGGGATATCTGTTCCATCTATTTTAAGGGAAACCTGTGTTGTCCTTATTTGAAAATCCCAGTCTGGAAGAACTAGATCACAGACTGGTTCATATAAGACTCATCTTATGCAATTGCAGATGTTTGTAATATAGATATCTCTGATAGATTTAGCTTACTTTTTAGATATTTACCTTACTATAACTCACATTTTATAAGTAACAATTTTTCTTTAGAAGATACAAAGGTGACATCTCATATGCAGACACTGTTGACTTTTATAGATAGCTAAGATGATTTATGTGCTTTCAGCCTGTAGGCCCAATATACTGCATCCACAATTTCATATTTATAGTCAAATACAGGCTTTTCAGGAACAGAAAATATAAAAAAGCGATATTGCTATTGCTACAGATTGGACAAGGATTTCTTTCTCTAAATATCCAAGCTGCTTGGAACAATTTAAAAAATACGACCAAAAATATTTTATTAACATCCTGTTCTGGGAAATATAATGAATGATAATTACTTTTAAAAATATGTTGATAAAAATCATTAAAGGAAAAGCATTGATGTCTTTATGACATGTAAAATGGAAAAGTCAAGTGTTTTCTCAAAAATTTTATTTTAAGTGAAAAATTAATTTCTCTCTTGCTTTCCTCCCAATCTGTAAACAATTCTTGATGGACTGTAAAATCTGGATTTGATGGCTACATTTTCTGCTTTATCATTATGCAACTCTTTCAGTGACAGTATATACTAAAACTCTGAGCTTACAGTTAAACAGGAGAATCAGCCCCTACCACAGGTCACAGCTAAAGCTCTACAAGGTAAAAATAGGGATGTTAACAAAAGCAACCAATAAACTGACATGCCTGGTGAATTTAAATGTTTAGAATGAGCGTTAATTGGTATATTGTAGGGACCTGTCTTTACCACCAAGACATATTATAACCTACTAGAATTCTAATTTCAGCTATGGAAAAGGCCAGAGAAGCCTGTCCCTGATTCAAACTATGTCATTCTCCAGCAAAGCTAAGTAGGACTTTAAAATATCTACATGGCACATAATTACTAATCCACTAAATACATTGTGTTGACCTCTAAGATGTCAGCAAGATCTGAGCATCACAGTTTGTAAAAAGCCTTGCTCTTGTTACTTCTTGCTGAAGATAGGAGAATGCTGAGTTACTCAGTTTCTGGAAGAATTCATAGCAGTCTCTGGTTGAAGTTCTATGGCATATTTTTATTTCTACCCACTTTTTCTACAATTGGAGTGAAAAATGCTAAAAGTAATACAATTAAAATGTAGGAATGTATATCCACTACAGGCAAATTACTTCCAATTTTACCATTGAACAGGCCTGTAGTACTGTCCATCAATATGAGAGTGCATAATCCAAATTGGATTACATAGATTTCCTACAGAAATAAACATAAAACCTGCTCTTTGTTTGCATTCAATATCCTTATAGGTATTATAATTTTCAGAAGAAAGAGAAGATGAAAATAACAAAGAAGGTCTTCTTTAGAAGTGAAATTAAAAGATCAGCATGTTAACTATTAACTAACAGTCATACCAGTCTGCTTCCACAGAATAGGAAGAAGTATCTAATCCTAAATCTTCCTGGCTGATTGCACCTAACTGTTCACCATCAGCTGGAGAACTAACACATGCATCTCTTCTCTGTGGAATAATTGTGGTTGTGACTAATGCTTAGAAAAGTTTCTCCTGTACAATCTAGGTCATAGCAACAACATGCTGAGCATGTGTAGAAGTCTTAAACTGGGCCCAGTGAACTTACCTTGCTCAGGTGTCACTGCTGGTAGCTAGTTACTCCAGACTCTGGTGAGCTGGAGGAAGCAATGGTCATGCATCGTTTGGAAATAACTTGCATTATTAGTCTAAATAAAAGTCTGATTTAGAACCCCCATGCCTCTTGACACTGCTTTGTAGGAATTATAGATGTGTCCTAACCTTTCCATAAATATTTGCTCGCTAGCTTTGCAAGTCTTCAAAGAATGTACCAATGATTATAATTGGTAACATATAAAAAAGATAAGCAATCTCAGTGAGCCAATTTATTTTAAAAGCTTACGTTCTATTGTACCCTGATATCTGATAGTTATTATCATTGGGCTTGTTCCTTCTTTAAGCATGGCAGAGAAGGACAACATTTGATGGAACTATTACTTAGAATCAGGTTCAAGGCTGTTCTCAGAATTTTTGGCACAGACTTCAGTTCACTGCTTCAACTCCTCTCTCACACTAAAATGGATAGATTCAGTCCTCATCCACAATATGCCCAAGAGTGAATAAAACTATTTCTCTTTTTGAAAATTAAAGTAGTTATATGTCTGCACAAACCACAAATTTCTGTTTTCAGGACCTTACCAAGGTCCCTATAAACTGTATGGAAAACATTGTAGATGCTCTGATTGGCAGACAGCAGCTAAGAGAATATTACTTCTGTAGCTCCCCCAGATTATTGGCCGTTGTCATATACAACAGGGTGTTGCCTACTCCTGTCTCTGGCTGCTCACGTAAGTGTCCTTCTCTTGAGTAAATATGCTCATGCCATTTTGTATCAAAAATATTTGGAACCTAGTGTCTGTTTCAATTACCTTCCAAGCACTAAACATTCTGGATTTGAAAAATTATCTCGTAAGAGTTCTTGCTAGAGGAGTGGCCATGTTGTTCTGGAAGTACCTTACAAGCAATATTGATCCTTTGGCTACAGCTACTGACTGTCATTGTCTGACTCATGCTTCCAAATCATTTAAGCAGATGGATTTCTCCCTCACCTGTAGAAATCATGCCTGATACAACTGTCTATTAATTCTGGGCATGGGCCTCTGTACTATGTTCTAATGAATGAACTCTCAACATATTCCTTCTTTGCTCTTCCTCATATAATTTTGGGCTTCTTCACCTCTTAATGAACCTTGCTTTCTCGTCCATGCACTAATGAACACAAAGAGATTTTTCCTGTTCTCTATCCTTTTAAAAATCTGTTCCCCAGAAAAAATGACTGGGATACGACTCTTGATTGCATGAAGAGAGTGAATTTTGCAAGATATTTAGGAAGCTAAGCAAAGCGATCATTGTGGATCTCCTTTTTCTGTTACTTTTAAAATTATAATGATGCTTGCCTCAGTCTGTCTGCATAACTGAAAAAAATAACCTTAATAACTAAAAGAAGATAAAAAAAATTAAATAAATACTGGGTTACTTTGTCACCAGAGATTTGTAGTTCCAAAACTTTTGAAATAATTTTGAAATCAACACAAATATGTTGAGGTACATTTTAGTCCTTCATCTACTTTTATGGTCCTCTTGTGGACAATTTAACAGTGGCCTCATGAATCATAATTTGGGAACAAATGGCTTAACTGCACCTATCAATGAATGTCTACTTGAATAAGGAGGCCACAAGTGGTGTTTAATTGCACTGAGTGCACTTAAGCTCCACTGTAGCCATTCACAGCGACCAAGAGTCAAATTTGGCCTGTGACATGAAGTATTTTGAGTCATTTACTTCAGGAATACTGGTATATTCCTCTTACCATCTCGTCAGTTCTCAGTTATCCTTAGACAATTTACTCAAGTTAGATAAACTTTACCACACACAAATACAAAGCCAGTTTAGTTCTGGAAATAGTTACCTCAAGTGCCTTGCCATAAGAACAGGACTGTACGGCTCCCAGAATCAATTTCGATCCACATGAGCCAATGCTGGATCCAACAAACCCTGTAGGATACAAGGTGACACAATACAGAACGTGTTAAGTAGTTTCTGTGCCATGCTTTCCAGCTGATGCCTTAGGATCCCTATTTTCAAGGATTTTGCATGATCTGTAACAACACAGTCTGTCTTTACGATAGATAATATAGAGCTGACTCCGCTTTACTTTGTTTGCTTTGTTTTTGAAGGCAATCTGAATAGTGGACTGCTAGACTTCCTCCTGTTTGGCAGCTTAATTGCTGCTGTGGATCCTGTAGCTGTTCTGGCAGTGTTTGAAGAAGTCCATGTCAATGAAGTTCTATTCATCATTGTTTTTGGAGAATCGCTTCTGAATGATGCTGTAACTGTGGTAAGTAAATTATATATCCCAAAGTCACCCAAACTCTAGAGGGTTTCTTCTGAAGTGTATTTTCTCCTTAAATGAAATACTGCATCATCTGTGTATATTTACTCACAGGCTAGTGTAGCGTAGCTCATGGTGTTCTCTGTTGCTTACAAACACTGTATTGCAAAGATTAAATGTTTGAGCATGAAAGCTATTTGGAGCCCATAAGTCACATAAAAATATACAGTCCTGGCTTGGATGAGCATAAAAACATTTAACATTAAATTTCATGTGTGTATGTTTTACTTGCCTTTGCTGTTCAAGTAGAGATTTCATGACTTACTTGAAATTATTTCCAGGCATTTTAAGCCTTTCTTTGCTGTTGTTTTTAATGCACATACTCTTTCCTGCATATTTCCACTGTTCCCATAATTTATATGCATACCTCACATATATAGACAGTGAGAGAAAGAATACTCATGGAAGTGCTTATGCCTGTTCCCTCTTTTATGTCAATCAGACGTTTATCAAACAGATATATAACAAAGAACCAATTTGGGAAAAGTTGTGGGACATTTTAGAAAGTTTCTGGTTTGGTCTGGGTTTTTTGGTAACTTGTTAATTTCTGGGTTTTTTCATTTAGAAAGAAAAGGAAAACAATAGATCTTAATAGACTTAAAGTAATCCCAAATTTCTACAGATATTTTTATTTTGATTGGAACACCTTTTCTTTTCACAACGATTTTTTCTCAGAATACCATAGTCAATAGTTCT
This sequence comes from Morus bassanus, assembly GCA_031468815.1. Lineage (NCBI taxonomy): Eukaryota > Metazoa > Chordata > Aves > Suliformes > Sulidae > Morus > Morus bassanus. The sequence goes on along the minus strand of CM062567.1, from coordinate 63,703,195 downwards.
GTAGTACAGTGCTAGTGGGCAGGGACCAGGAAGTCCTATGGTAGAAAGATGCTATGCAACTGAGTTGCTATAGAGCTTCAATTCGCTTCTTGGATCATCTCCTATTCCTGCTCCTGCATATCTCCAAAGGAGGGTAAGACATGTCCACCAGGCTCAGTGACTTAATTTTTTGCAACCAAGGCAACAAGGCACTTCAAGGTCACTCACAGCAGCCTAACTATTCACATGAGTTTGAAAATTCCATTTAGGGCCTCCAGAGAAATCTAATTGTCTCACTAGTACCTTTGGGTTATTACCAGAAACAAATATGAAAACAAGCCCTTAATGAACTCAAGTATCAACATCACTGGCTTTCAGAAGGAAAGGAGTTTTTGTTACTGTGAAATGAATACAAACACTCACTCTACAAATAAAAGAAAGTTTGATTGTTTGAAGAAAATCCAGACAAGAAGACTAAGCATGATCAAGTCAGAAAACACAGCCTATGAGAAAGTTTGAAACAACTGGAGTTCTTACCCTGAAAAAGGAAAGCCTGGAGGACAGAAGAAAGTGGCTGATTTAGCATTCTTTAAATGTAAATATGTAAAAGACACCTGTTACAGAACAAAGTAACCTGTATGTCATGAGTGGGGTAAATATGATAAGAATTAACAAGTTTAGCTGCAACAAGGAAAGCTGAGAAAGCCATAGTAAAGTTCTCCTCCATCAATGGAGTAATTAAGAGTAGATTAGAGAGGCATGTGTCAAGAATGATGCTCATACAAACCTCCTTAAGCAGGGGTATGGACAAGATGAATTCTTTATTTTCAGCACTATCACTGTTAGTCAATTATTTTAAAAGCTTTAGTACAATTATTATAGTTTATTCTCTTTTATGTTCAACTTATTTTACATATGGTCAACCTATTTCAATCCAGTATTCTATTATTATCTTATTAAGTATCTTCCTTATCTTACACAGGTGATTAAATAAATCTGCCAAATACCTGGATTTTAGAGTAAGAAGTGCTTTAGCAAACACATTTAGATATAACAATGCTTCTTATAGATAGAAATCTACTGAAATAAGAAACTGAAAGTTGTTTTTTAAAAAAATTTTGTTTCTTCTTGCTCCACTACATTTTTTCCACTTTGAAATATTCAAAAATCTGCAAAATCTTCTCCCTACACACAGAATTTCCCTCAGTCATACATAATTTCAGAATTCATAATGTTGAGGCCCATAGTGAAATCATTTTAATAGCCTTGATTCAGGAGCAAATATTAAGTTAGTCTACTTTTTTTTTCAGGTGCTGTACCATGTGTTTCAGATTTTTGTCAAAATAGGTCCAGAGAAGGTGACGGGGACTGAATGTGTCAAAGGCGTAGGTGCGTAGAATTGAATTCCATATCACATTATTGATGTACAATTCCTGCACTCCTGTGGCATAGACAAATGTCTTAAAAAAATAAATAAGTGAATATTCCTGAATATTTGGGCAACTTACTCAGATTTCTTTTCTTCTGAGGAGATTCAACAGCTTGTAAACTTGACAGCTATACATATTTTCTTCGTACTTTATAACATGTCCTTAGCTTCACCTATGCTCTCCCTGCATTCCAGGAAAGTTGAGTTTGCATATGGGCATTCTCACTCCTTACCACTGATTGCCATCAAGTAACATTTGCCAGTGACCATCAAGAAACATTATTTGCCTAAAAATTTAGTCACTATTTCCCATTCCAAGCACGACATGATACTGTATTGTCTTATGAATCAATGCTTTAACACTGACTTTGGCATATTCTATAACACGCTTTTGGAAAAGCATTTGTTCACAGAATGTGGGAAAAAATTGTTCAAAGAAAACTAGTGCGGTTTTGAATAAGCCTAAAATGATGAGGCTTAACAGAAAGTAACCTTGTTTTTTCTACAGAATGCTGCATTCACATACCAAGTGCTCAAAAGCAATTCATGTTGTTGCATTATAGAAATAATTTTTGATGTGTCCTCCAAAACTTTCTCTGATTTGCCAGCCATACAGTAGAAGAGAACGAGTTCAAACCATTATATTTCTACTGTTTAAGCTGTGTTTGGTTTTGTTTTTCAGTGTCATTCTTTGTGGTGAGCCTGGGTGGAACACTGGTTGGCATTTTCTTTGCATTCCTGCTCTCATTGGTCAGTCGTTTCACCAAGCACGTGAGAATCATTGAACCTGGATTTGTGTTTATCATTTCCTACCTGTCCTACCTCACAGCAGAGATGCTTTCTCTTTCTTCCATCCTTGCGTAAGTGTCTTTTTATTACTGCCTGTGAAGGGGCTGAGAAGGGAATATGGTTTTTAAAAATATTGTAAAGAAAACTTACATTATATAGGACAGCTATAGAATATGACACTCATGAAGCTTATGCTGAATATTACTATCTTCACACTGCAGTAGAATATAGTTTGCAAATAGTGTCATTCAGCCTTGAAAAGGAATGCAAGTTTTCCAGTATCTGCTATGCAACGCGAGAATTTCCTTTGCAAAATACAGACTTGGCTCTTTCCTCTTTGTGATTAATAATGCTTCAATAACTAACAGTTGTCCATTTGTATTGACATCTTTCACTATAACTTGTAATTAAAACAATATTTTTGTAAGGCATTATGTGAATGTCCGTTATTTGCTGCTCTCACCGTCTTGACTGGTCTGTTAAGGTTTGCCTAAATCTTGCATGTTTTGGCTTAAGTACCTCTGTGGTCTTTCTTCTTTTAGTATCCACTAATTCGTGGCATACCTTTTTTCTCCGGTTGTTGTGTTTGTAGGTGCTACAGTGAGTATATTCAAGATCTGAAAAACTTCGTGCAAACAGATCGTTAGTTTATGTCTAATGTTTTCAAGATTTAAAATTTTACATATAAAGCAGCATGGTAATCTGAAGAGAATTAGGTGTATTACGAACTAATGAAATGCTGTCTTCAGACCTCTTGGGGTCACCTCAGGATGCATGTTTGAGATATGCTTTTTACCTAAATTAGACTTCACAATGACTCTTGAGTGTATTTTTTCTTAGGAATTAATGGTGGGCTTTTATTACTATGCGACGGACAGATGGAAATAATATTAAATGTTACAACAAATATTTTCTGAACAATTGCTTCTTTTTTTTTTCTAGGATAACTTTCTGTGGCATCTGCTGTCAGAAATATGTTAAGGCTAACATATCTGAACAATCTTCTACAACTGTAAGATATACCATGAAAATGATGGCCAGTGGAGCAGAAACTATTATCTTCATGTTCCTGGGAATTTCAGCTGTAAATCCAAATATCTGGACTTGGAATACAGCTTTTATTCTGTTGACTCTGGTCTTCATCTCAGTATATAGAGTTATTGGTAAGGGGATGATCTTCTTCCTGTCCTTGCATTGTATTGTTGATGCAATCACATAATCTTTTGCCTAAAAAAAGAAAAAAAAAAAAAAAAAGGAGTTCTAGACTTGTTCCTTATAAAGTATACCATTTATTTTAGTTGAATTTATGGCTGATTTTGGGTTAGGAGGGTATATCTCTACAGATATCTCTACAGTAAGCTTCATCATATGTTGCAAATATAGTAGGAGTTCACTTTTGATCACATGTGAGGATATGACTAACCCAGCAGTTAACCTGAGTTTACCCAGTGGCTAACCTTTATTGACCCAGCACATGGTATTGGCAAAATCTCGCAGTGAAATAGATTTTGTTTGTTAACTTGCAGCCTAACAAAAGATGCAAGTCCTGTCAGCCATCTATTTCCTTCAACTCTTTCAATTTGGTAACAAAGAGATTGATTTAAGCTAATTTTATGGTTGACTTCAGGTTTGAGACACACAGTGATGTAAGACCATAAATAATTACAACGCAGGTTCTCTGGCTTAAGAAATAATTCTCAGGGACTGGTGAAAAACTGAGTAAATAAGACTGTGGCAGGTAGGGATTACCTACTGTCAATTTACTGGGCTCATATATGTTTGCAAACATTTCAAAATACTGATGACCATTTGCCCAACTGTGTAGTTCTACTATTTAACCACTGTTTTGTGAAATAGCAAAGGGGCTAAAATCGCAAAAAAGGCATAGAATGAAGTACTTTTAGAGAGTAACATACATAGTGATTTGGTGTATGTACTTACACCTGGGAATAAATTAAATGGGTTTATTTGCCTGTTTGTCTTGAATTAAATTCAAATAATAGGTAATGCATCTATCTAGCTGGCAGTTTTCCTAGACTCTCTATTATTATTCTGTCTAGAGATTCCTGGGCTGAATGAAGGGCCTAGCCCCATGTCCTCCTTTCTAAATAGTCTGTAACCATGGTTCATTTAGCCATTTCTCAGTAACTACTGATGTGCATGAGGTGTTTAAACAAGTTTTCAGTATCTTGACTTTGTCACTTGTTGTACTTCTGGGATGAGTGGTTAACAATCCTGTAATAAGTGTGATCAATAATTGAGTAGTAAATATTCAGTAATAGCAATATGCATCCATTAAAGTAATTGAGCTTAGACACTGATAAATTACTAAAAATCTGATGATATTGAATTAATGAATTAGTTTTCAAGGTCCCCTCCACCAGAGGCCTTGCTTACAGTGATATACACAAGACACTCTTCCCTTAGCACAAGTTCAAAGTTCTCTAAAAAGAGAAATATCTCTTTTGCACTGGTTGACAGTCCTGGCCTGCTGCAGTGGGACACACATGCTGTGCCACTTTCAGGAGTGGTGAAGCTGTTTTCCTTCTGTATGGTGGGGGCTCTGGGAGACATGATTTCTAGAGCTTTAGGTCTCCTACAGCCTGAACACAGTGTTAGCATAACTACACAATCCTCCATAAGACAATGACATAAATGTCATCTTTAGTGATTTGTAAAGAGTACCACACTTACTCCCTAAATCAAGACTCTTTCAACTTGTTTCTCTTTCTGTTAAAGACCCTGTGCATATCACTGACTATGGTGCTAGAAATTCTATTCTTTCTCAACCGTGAATTTCAAAGGTCAGCACATAGCAGAATTTCACCTGTAGTGCCTATGCCAGAGGGCAGCACTCTCAGAAGACCTGCTGGCTCACAGAAGATGCTTCATCTAATTCCTTTGGCTAAACATGAAGGGAAAGGTATCAAGTGGGCCTGCTCTCCTTGGCAGCATAGCAATACAGAGGGAGAAGTAGATGATGTAGAGAATTTTTTATGAAACCAGGCTTATGGTACCATTTCTGTTACTCATGGTTGGGATATTGACATTTCATAAGGGTATTTCTAGACATGCTGGCATTTGTTTTTTATAGGTATAGTTTTACAGACATGGATTCTTAACCACTACAGAATGGTCCAGTTGGAGATAATAGACCAGGTGGTGATGTCGTATGGTGGACTACGTGGAGCTGTTGCTTTTGCTCTGGCTGTACTTCTGGATGGTGATACAGTGAAAGAGAAAAACCTGTTTGTCAGCACAACTATCATTGTTGTGTTTTTTACTGTTATCTTCCAGGTAATTCAACTTCTTAAGCATGCTTCTTGCAAGGAGAAGGAGTCCCCCAAAAGTACCGAATGCTTAAAGCAGTTCTCAGTTGAAGGTTGCATATTGTTTCACTGAACTGAAAGCATAATTGAATTTGTAATTTTAGTAACAAAGATCCTATTTTATGTTTTCATATGGCACCACAAGGGACAAAACACAATTTCGTCTGTGCTAAAAAATGTTCAGTCTTGGCTGCTTGGTATTAATAGTGCTCAAGTTAATATCTGATTAAACATCCTTCACCTCATGTGAATAACTATAGGGAATAGTCCTTTTTATGGGCAAATACAGTCATTAAGCTGATCTACCTGAGCCCAAGTCCTTGTTTCAAAATATAACAGTACGCAGTGGGATAAGAAAGTATTTAGCATCCAAACAAAATAGTGTTTTCTGGATGAAAAAAACAAGATTAGTTTACAGGGAGATATGTCAGTATATACCAGCTTGGAATTTTTTCTCAAATTTATTATAGAAAGTTTAATTGTCGTCACAAACTTCTGATATGTGCAGAAAATACCACACTCGATATAGGAAACACTTTAAGCCTTCCACTACCATATTTTTCTTATAGAAGATATATTTTTCCACTGGTTGGTGTTTTTCCAAATCTTTGTAACAGGAGCTGAGGGTACTGCATTATTTTATCTTCTAAAGGGGACAGAGATCAACTGAAGAAGTATTAGAATGACCATATAACATAGAAAAATGCTCTATTTCTCTGTAACAATGACCAGCTAGAGGGAAGTCTAAGATAATTCCTAAGTATTTATTATCATGTTTCAATCCTTAGGGACTGACTATCAAGCCTCTGGTACAGTGGCTGAAAGTGAAGAAAACTGAACACAGAGAGCCAAAACTGAATGAGAAACTTCATGGCAGAGTAAGATATTTTTAAACATATTTTTAAACAAAACTATGGTATCTTTTGGATTTTTACAGAGTGCCTTAAGAGAAAAATTATTAGAGAAATTTTATTTTTGGAAGGGAAGAAAGAATCAAATTTCAAGTGCAAAATCCTTCAAACATTTTGAAAGTTATCTGTAGGCTGTAATTTGTCTTTGGGTTGAGTCCTGTGAGGGGATATTCAACTGAAGGTTCTGGTCTTTCACTTGAGAATTCAGTGGGGTTGACAGTACTGGGGAAACAGCATGGCTGGAATACGCTTCCTTCTCTTCATCTAAAAGAGGGGGACTTTTGATTGAAGATCACTAGGGCAAAGCATGTGCAAGTAAGTTTATTTTTCCTTCTTAAACATTGTTTATATATGGAAAAGATATGAAAACAGGCTTTGTAGCTTGCATATTACGTAGCAAGGTAGTCTGCTGCCCAGTACAGATGTTAATTATATATTGAAATTCCAGATTAATAGTAATAGTTTTAGTTCAGTGTGAATGCTGTCTGCATTTCTTTATCCTTTTAAAAGATTTTGAAACATAATCTCTTCCAATTCACTTTCATACAACATTATACAGTTTTTATTCAGTAGAAGAAAACATATGCTTTCAATACAAATATAGGTTACAGGACAGAAGACTATAAGGCATCTTTCATGGCCTTCTTTAATTCATAAACTTTTCAGATTTACACAGCTATCCTGCATTGAGTATTTTAACACATTCTTGTACGAGCTTCTAATCTTGACTGTTTTCACACTGGAGGTTACCTGAAGTGAATTAACAACTTAGTGATGGATTGGGTTTGTATCTGAGGACTTCTTTTACAGACTACTGAATAAGTACTTTATGCTTTTGTTATCCAGCAATTCAAATTTCCCTTTCCGTTCAAATATTTTACTATTTGAAAATCAGGATTCTTCCCCCAGGTAAAGAAATACAGTCTGTCTACATTTATGGGATAAACCTTTACATGTCAGTTGGTAGTGCAGGCCGAGTAGTAATGTTAATCCTAACACTTTGTAAAGTTGTATGTACTGATACACCATTTCCTGGAATATTCTAGCAGATACTGTCTCATGAGGCACAGTGCTCCTAGAACTGTATAAATTGCAGCCTTCAGAGAGAGGGAGCATTGTCTGTTCTCAGGGAGTAGGAGGGAGACAACTTATTTATAGTATCATTTTCTCCACTTCCATGTCAGATATCTCCTGATGCAGTAATTAATATTATATTCAGGAATAACCCATATCACCCATGTTATTCTAAACCTAGCATGCTATATATTCTGCAGTAATCACTCCAATGTTCAGAGTGAAATGTTAACCATGTACAGAAAAAGACCTTCTACCTGCAGCTGGCTTGGTTTGAATCAAAAGTTATAAACCTCAGGATTTCTATCAGCCATCTAATATACCCAGTATGAGATTTTGCTTTAAATATCAAAAGAATGGTGCCTACTTCTGCTCTGAGGGAAGTATGGATTCCTGAAACATCTAAAAAGAAACACTAGGGAAATTTTTCAACTGATTTAATCACTGACATTAATAGTGGCTGATGTACTTCATAGGGCAGAAATGGAGATGGTAAAATGAGTTGATAAAGAGAGTCTTAAAATTGAATGTTAAAATGGGGGCTTAAGTACCTTCTAGCTGAGACCCTTGTAATTCAAGAATAGTTAGTGAATGTGTAAAGAACTGGTTAGAAAGCTCAGGACCTTTGAAGTTAGTATTTCTGTAAATGAGAAAAAAATTTCTGCTTAGCAGCAATAAAATTATTCTGCAGTTACTTGGTCTGACCTGACATAAATTGAGCTATTTTCTAATTATGCCTTTTATTTCTGTAAAGATATTAATTCCACTTTCACTTTCTTAGGCCTTTGATCACATTCTTTCTGCTATAGAAGACATTTCTGGACAAATAGGACATAATTATCTGAGAGACAAGTAAGTAGTAGCTAACTTGGAATGTTGAAATACTGCTAGGAAATCTTATCTCTAAATTATGACTTTTTAAGACTGTGAGTTTAAGGACAGCAAGGATGTCAAATGTAGTTTAAAAGGTTATACACTGAAAATACTGGAAATACAGCAAATGTGAAAATAATTTATTTTTGTCCGCTGCAACTGGAATCTTTTCTTTTTCTTCCACAGTTCAGATTAGGCCTTTGCAAATACCTCAGTTCACATCCAGGGATCAGCTTCTCTCAAGATTTGAGAACTGGCTGTTTGCTCCAGATTTAACCTAAAATGTTAATATTGGTCCTCCCTGTAATACTCCATTTCATGGACCTTATTTCTTTGTGGAGACACTAAAAAAACTCAGCTATGACTGCGCTAGTTGTTTCTACTATTTCTACAAAGGATACGTTCAATAACTGAAAGTGATGGCAGAGGGTGCTTTGAAATGACTCGGGTAGTTTAATCCTATTAGTTTGAAACCAATAATGAAAATTATGAATAATTTCAATCCTCCTCTGTTTATAGTTGATTCATCTTGAGAGAAGCAAATTACTCAGCTGAAAGATACAGACACCATTTTCTTTAAAGTACATGTGAAGAGTTACCATTGTGATGAGCAGACTTCCATAATCTAGGTGAATAAATGTGTAAAAAGGACATTATATCTGGACATTTTTAAAAGTATTATTTAAGGTTAGGCAGTTCTTTCCCTGGAGGAGTTAGGTCATTTCACATAGGTGCAGACAGTCACAGTTCTGACCTGCTAATGTCCTGCTGACTCAGCATGTCAATTCCAATCCGAAAGCCATGTGGTTGTTCGCTTTCTGCAGAGCACTCCCCTAACCCTTGCTGAGAAGCTGAGTATATTAGCTTAGGTTTAGCATTATGCTCATATAACTATACAGCTCCTAGGCTGGAGCTAGATTGTATCCGAGCTCAAGAAGAATTGCTTACCTGTCTGTACCCAGTTATAGGGACAGTCTCCTTAATTTCCTTTTGCTTTGTTCGTTTATGCAGTGGAGAGTTTTCATGAGGCATCCCAAATAGAATATCCTCTTTCTTTTTGTCTAAATTTTTAGTTTTCTTTTTGGGAATGAATTTCAGCAGGCTATAATACAGAGAAATACATCACCAGTTTTGAAATACTGTCTTGAAGATGGAGCTAAATGTTTTTAAAGTGGCAGATTAGAGTTTAATTTCTTAGATATCAGAAAGTAATCTCCCTGAGTAACAAGAGAAGGAGTAGCTTAATGTAGATTCATGGCTGAGTGTGTGGTTTGATGACTAATGTATTTTGAATGAGGCCACCTTACGTCTGCTTCTTTTGGACTGTATGCATATGAAAGTGCTCCTTCCTCCAAGAAATGGCAGCCCTTAGCATCCTCACTAATGTGCTCAGGTGTGGCAGCCTGAATTAGAGACTGTTTGTCAGATGCTCTGGCTAGAGAAGAGGAATAGTTATCAATTCTGTGAATAATGTTTAACAACAAAAAGGTTTCAACAATCTGAATAAAAACTTGTAAGCTCACAACACTCAACTCAGGCAAGATGGATAGAATCACTTTGAATAGTTGTCTCCAAGGCTGCCTCATGCCCTTGAGAGAAAAATCTTGAGGAATGTAGATGAAAGCAAAGCAGCCTCTATCTTCTGGAGCCTAAATATTAAATGGCAGATATCCTACTACCAGACAAGCTTGGAATTTTAAATCACAGAAAATACACATCATGTCTATCCTCAGAGTACATCAATGGCATGAATAAGGCCCTCTGTAAGTGCTTTTAGAAGGGCACTGTTGTTGTGAACAGATTTTCTAGGCTGGTTGTCCTACAATATGTCTGGGGAAAAGCAGGTTCCATTCCAAAGGAGGAAAGCAAATTAAACTTTTAGAATGAAGCTATTAAATATAACAATGCATAATCAGAAGTGGAAAAATAAGGTAGCATGATCTCCCAGAGTATAAAATGTCCTAGTGACTCTGAAATGGGAGACTGTAATCATAGCACTCTTGCTGTTGTAGTAGCATTTAGTAAGCGAACCTTTTAAATGCTTTGTGACAGTTGCGTAACTCTGTAGCAGGCTTTTCCTTAACTTTCTTTAAATGCTAATTGAAAAGCTTCAAAACACAAATCTATCACATTGCTATGTTCACCATTTTTTTTTAAGTGCTTAGCTGACAAGAATATCATTTATGCTAAACTAAAGATGCTGTGAAACTAAAATTGCTTGTTGCCATTAACACAGTTTGTTTAAATTATCAGGTGGTCCAATTTTGATAGGAAATTCCTCAGTAAAGTACTGATGAGAAGGTCTGCTCAAAAATCAAGAGACCAGATCCTTAATGTTTTCCATGAACTCAACTTGAAGGATGCAATTAGCTATGTGGCTGAGGTACTTATGAACACTTGTTGACATGTTATAGCATCATTTGGGCTTTGTTTTGTTGTTTTGGTTTGGTTTGGTTTTAATTTATAATATAAACAGAAGTTGATATATTGCAGGAGATGTCTAAAAGAAAACTATTTTCATTTCTGCTCTGCTTTTTTTCCTAAATGTGTTTTGAGTCTCAATAACGCCTGTTTGAGTGGCTGTAGTTCTCAGTACCATGCCTGATCCCAAAGTATGAGTATATTGTACTTATGTCAGTGTACTTTTCTGTTGGATTTTACTGAATAAGTTTGTTTCTATATTCATTGCATGAAAAAATACTGTAATTCCAAAGGGATCAGGCAAACTACTGTCTTTCTAAACGTGTCAACAGAGTCTGGCTCCTGCAGAACAGTTCTATGTGATGACAAATCTGATTTGAAGAAGATCACTTCCAAATGGTGTGGCTATATGACCAAAATAGTGGACTGCTATAATCTCATTCTGCCAAATCACAGTAATACAAAAAAAATTGGGAAGGGTAACTTTAATTCAATGGAATCATAACAACCACACTTCAAAAATTAGGGTTAAAGTGATATCAAATGCAATCACAGAATTGTGAAGTTAGAGAAACTTAAGATTTGCAACAGGAGAAATTTTTAAAGTTACAGAATGGAAGAAAGTTACTGGCCTTCTGCAGAAGTACCATTCCCAGACTGGAGCAATGTTAATAGATTGTGTAAGAATTCCTAATCTTCTTCAGTATGAAACTGGCCACCTTAGTTCAAATCACCACAAATGTGCAGTATTCATACAGTGTAGAGGATAGTTTTAAATGGAGTATTTTAAACAGTGATCTTTGAAGTGTTTATCTATCCCTGTCATCTACAAGTGAACTAATTTTCACAGAGAGGTGATATACCAGTTGATTTCTTTAATTAAGATAGACACTATTACTATGACTGATATTACTACTAATAATAATCTCTTTTCTTTTTTTGAAAATGAGCTACAGCCAGACAGACTTCTTCCCATGAACCATGTAATTTCAAAGATCAAATTCAGAAAATAAGATGAAATTCAGAAATTATTTTAGTGTGAAAAATGGGGAGTGGTTCACAAGATAAGCAAATACTTCTTTTTGAGATTTTGTAAAATACCGATTCAGTTTGCAGAGCATTTGAGCTCAAGAACTAATTTCCTTTCTCATGGTGCTTTCTTGGTCACACCTGAAAGGAAGAAAGTTAGATAATGACTTTGATGTTGATGAGCATGAGACTTTTGTTCAGATTCACTGCTGAATCTGTTCAGTTGATTCATTACAGTATTTTTTCTCTTTAACAGATGCAAAGGGCTCTATAGATCACTAAGCCAAGCAGACTTAGCCCCAGAATCTTTACCCAATAATGTCTTTAATCCCATATAGTAATGTCAAATTAAGTTAGATTATTAACTTTTTAGGAGACTTGCCTTTTTCATTATACCTTAGTACAGTTCATAACACAAGGAAACAGACTTTTGCTACCCTAGTCCAAATACTGTTTGTGTATATTGTGTCTTGCAAGCAAATTCTATTGGCAAATGTCTACTAATCTGACAACAGACAAAGAAAAGTTCTCCAGATTCTACAAAAGGTTTGCAACATGATTTCTTCCAGTGGAAATTAGTTATATTAATATGCCTGATTAGTCATGAGTTGTGAATCCTAAGGTCATTCTACCTTTCTCACATTAGTATTTGCTTCAGTGATACACTGCTTTAACAACTTTTCCTTGACTTCTGAAATATATCTTTGAGCAGAATATCTGTGAATTACAAGCTGACATTGAAATTTAAGCCATTCTTCCAGGAGGATTAGAGGTCTGCCTCCCCCAGCTACTCACTCTCTTCTCACTCAAAAGAAACAGAGGAGTTTAAAAATGATTTTATAAAATTTTCTTTTTTCAGCTCTGCTGTTATGCTGCCATCTGTACAATAAACAAGACCTTGAGAGAGTTCAGTCTGAACCTAAATAAATTCCTTTCAGTTGCAAGGGGAGAGCCTAAGCCAGGCAAAATTAAAATAAGCCAGAGCAAGTGAATAGAAGCGACTTAAAATACTTACAGTTCATAACCTCTTCTAGCTAAAATTCCTCCACTGATGATATGGTATGATGTATGTATGAAACATTAAACTTCATTTGAAAACAAAGTCAGATACACTTATGAAAATGGATGGGATGATGCTGACCCAGAATTTACTTTTATTTCTCTTAAGTTTTCTGACTACAAAGGCCCAAGTGTACTTCTTAATGCCACTGATCTGATCCAACACATACTACTGTAACATGTATGTGGGTTACCACAGTAAAAGGAGACATTTGTTTGATTTGCACTATGAATATGAAAATGTAAAGGGGATACAATGTAGTTAAAGTTGGAGAAATGTGGATAAAATCTCTTTCAGTATTCTCCAAGGGAGATGGTTTTGCTTGGTGTATTCTTTATTACAGTTTAAAATGTAGAGACCTGCTATGTGATTTCTTTCTGCTGTGATTCAAAACCATAGATGGCTTCAGTCTATGTAACTACGATGTCACTCAACAGCTGCCTTTCACCTAAACGAGAGATTACATAAGCAGTAGGGAAAACTGTGAAGACTCTGAGCTTTTTCAGCAATTCACTTCTGTGATGCTAGTTTTAAAACTGAACGCAAATCTCATCTCTTCAGTATCTCCTCTCTTCAAGCCATAACCTCTTTCAAATAGTCTTGTAGACTACTACCATCACTTAACATTTGCTGCTTCCAGTCTTAGAGAACAGAAAACTGTGTTGTATCTTTGAAAATGCTACTGTTAGTGCAGTGATGTGTTGAGTCATAAAAATCTGCATAGATATCCCTATGTACTTGGTTTGCAATGTGGTACAAAGTAAAAGGTCCATCGCTGAAAGGGTCTGTGAAGAGAAAAGGGTTAGACTGCAAGAGCGCGAGGATATAATTTGCAAACAGACTGAGGCCTAAGAAATCACTCACCTCATCAAAATCAATTTACAAGAGTGGAATAGTTTTTCTCCTACCTTTGTTCATTGGGATAATGTCATTCAACATAAAGAAACCATAAAACCAAAAAACGGTTTGTATTTGTTACCTAAATACAACTTCTTGCGTGCTTTTTGTGCCATTTGCACACAGCAACCTCTCAAATCATCTGCATTTTCTGATACACATTTTGCCCTAAGTGTTTACAGCTGTAATATGTCTTGTTTCTTTCTGTGGCCAGGGAGAACGTAGAGGTTCCTTGGCATTTATACGTTCTCCAAGTACAGACAACATGGTAAATGTGGATTTCAGCACCCCACGCCCAAGTACTGTGGAAAGCTCTGTCTCTTATTTACTGTAAGTAATATGGACTGATTGGGAGGGGGGCGGGCAGGGTTATGTTATATATGAGGAAGTGGAAACAGTGTTATAAATGCAAATTACAGGGGCTTCATTCACTACTTTTTTGAACTTCAGTTAATCTTTTCTCCCGCATAAAATGGGTGTACATACCATTATATTGTTGCATTTTACACAGAAACAAATTTTTGCAGTAAATGCTGGTAAGATGAAGCATTAGAATTGTTCCATGTGCCCTTTGCTAACCAACTGCTATAGGCAGGGCTAGATGTCATTTCTGTGTCTGCTTCAGAAAAAGTCAGGAGAGAGGCAAGGAAAAAATACTGCTCCTTCCAGAACTCTTTCATGATTCTTTCACCAAACAGCCCGTGTGTAATGTACACTGAGAAATTAATGCTACACCCACCTGAAAGACAAAAACCAATAATCTTTTCACATTTCCCATTAGGTATTTCTTCACTCATTTTCATTTAGCCCATTTTGACCTTTCCTTTTTTTTTTAAAAAACTTGATCTTCATTTCTCCCTCTCATTCCACATTTTCCTGTTTTTTCTTCCTCTTCAGCAATTATTGATTTTTAAAACTGCTGTTTGTATATTGTATTCTTTTTCAGGAGAGAAAAAGCTGGACCAGTTTGCCTTGATATGCAAGCTTTAGAGCAGAGGAGGAAAAGTATCCGGGATACAGAAGACACAATTGCTCATCACACTCTACAACAGTACCTGTATAAACCCAGGCAGGAGGTGAGAGCAGAAGGCTAGCATTGGACTGTTTTCCAGTCTAAAACTAGGAGACATTAGGAACCTAAACTTGGCAGCGCAACTCAAAAGGAAAGAACCCATCTGCAAAATCTGCACTCTTGAGGAAGATAGGCTCTTTTTCTATATTTTTCTTATTTATGAACACGCCTCTTTAACAGAACTAGTGCCTTTGATTTCACTGGTGGGTCCAATATAGGTTCTGAAGCAGGATTAAATGGAGTGTATCAACTGAAGTGATTCAGACACTCATAGGGAAAGGCTTTGAATGACAGTCACTCTTACGTACTTAAAATTCCTGGACTTCTACCTGTTTCATGGTGAAGAAAGGGAAAGAAAAATAGGAGTTTCATTAATGCCTTCAGACTAGTCTTTGATTCATTCTTTTTTATGAGGTTGTTTACATTTGCATGACACTGATTGAATGCATTGATTCAGGGCTTCCAGTTATATTTCTAAATAAATGAATATTGCCTTCCCTTCCTGGCAACAGCACAAACACCTGTACAGTCGACATGAGATCATGCACAGTGAAGATGAGAAACAAGACAAGGAGATTTTCCATAGGACAATGAGGAAGCGCTTAGAATCTTTCAAGAGTACCAAACTAGGAATAAACCATTCCAAGAAGCTCAATAAAATCCACAAGCGAGACCGGGGCCAAAAAAGGGTAAAATACTTTCACAAGGACCCAGATATAGCCACCTATTATACAAACTAAGGGGTGGGGAGGGCAGGGAGGGCTCTGAGAGGTCCTGTGTCCTGAATTTATCTCTGTCCTGTATAACTTCATGAACTTAAAGGCCTAAGCAAGAAGAGATTAAACTATGAGATAACTCAAGGGGCATCTTCTCACATGCTGCTTTTCTCTATGCTTTGGGACCTTTCTGGGTGAGAGATTTCTAATCACTTGAAAAACAACAGGCCTAGAGCCATGCTACAACTCTGTTGGGAGATGCTGCAGGGTAGATGTAACAGGGTAGCACTATAGCATAGAGCGTTCCACAAAACTCGCATGAAACTAGGAGGGAACGTACAGCACACGAAGAGCCGAAGTTCCTTTCTTTTCCTATAGTGAGTATAAGTGTTGGTGGGAAACTAATTACATCCATACTGAGTCTCAAGCAAAGATTACAACAGATTTCAGAGTTATGCTGCTGGACTTGTGATTTCAAAGGGTGTCACTGCCATTGCTATCTAATGATGGCAGCGTTTTTGGTAACTTTGTTTTTTTCTTTCAGCGAAACAGCAGTGTCATACCAAATGGAAAAATACCTTCAGAAAATCCAGTACAAGATTTTACTTTGAAGGAAAAAGGTAAAAAGACTCTTAGACCAGTTTCATTAACTGCCTTTTACCAGCTACATTGTCAGTAAAGCATCACTGAAAAAATTTGTGATATGCAACAGTGAAGCTTGGTATTAAAAAGGGACTTCTAGTCCTAATTCAGAATTCAGAGTGGGGATCTGCTCCATGCTTAAATGCAGTGTCTCGATGATTTAGAGGCTGTTTTCTAGGGAGCTGGATGACAAACCAGATTTTAATTGGCCTTTTCACTCACATTTTTAAAATATCACATTTAAATTTTGAAAATAATACAATGCAGTGGCTACAACATAGATGAACTTGCAGCTTCCTTTTGGATAAGCTGCACAGAGCAACTTTTGCTAACATTTTTCTTTTTCATCACAGTAAGATATGTCTGCCCAGGACACCATGTCATATAAAATTCAGTAGCTGAGATGACGTTCTGATTTAAGTTAATGTCCATTTGTTTAGAAAGCTCTGAATCAGAGTTGACACTAAGCAAGAATATTAGAACTCAAGGAGAGTGTAGCTTTGAAAGGAACATATAGTCAGAGGCCAGTTTCAGCACCGATTCAACCTTCATACACAAATCTAACACACAGGCCAGCCTTTAAAGTGTAATCTGAAGCTAAGTGGCCTAGGGAGCATTCCTAGCAAAAGTTGATTTTGCATGTAAAGCCCCAAATTCTTTCATCTCATGTTTTAGCCATCTTTTGGCATTGATGTCAGTCATAGCAAGACATGATGGATGCTAATATGTTTGTTATGTAATTATAAAATAATGCGTCACTTAAAAACTTAAATGAGGTTTAAAAGCCACTGAACTAACTCTTATTTTTGTTCTTTCCTCTGTTTATGCATGCAACCCCTTGATCTCAAAGAGAATTGAAGTGAAGTAGAGAAGGATTAATCTTTTCTCAACAGCTCCAAGCAAAGATATTTTTCTTTATGTATGTTCTTGGAATAATTTTCTGAGCATTATTTTTCTTTGACTGACAGGGGCAATACAGGCTGGCTGAATAAGTGTAATGTTTTAGAACCTTTTTGCATAGGAAGAGCTCTTCATTCAGCACTGTCTTGTTAAAGAACACTGTGTATAGATGTCATCATCTACTTAAAAAAAAAGCTTCATTGGAAAACAGTCTGAACAAGTGGTTTAGCAGCTGTTGCAAAACTGATTCTACTGCAGTAGTTCAGGTTTGTTTCAGTCCCAGGAAAGCAGACAATTCTGTTAGCCAAAAGCTTAGCCAGAGTGTGAAATGTCTCTCTATCATGACAAGAGATAATAATGCAAGCCGGAAACCTATGCTGCGTTTCTTGATGTAATTGGTATCTAAGCTGCGATCTCTGTATGTTCGCATTTGCATTTCAGTACTACAACTGTTGATTAAATTTTGCCCTTATCTAAATCCTTGTTAAAGATATATCTTTGATAACTATGCCAGCATCAAAACAGCATGAAATTCTATCAATCAGAACTGATACAAATCTCTAATCAAATTGGATTTTCTTTTTTTTCCAGATTTGGAGTTTTCTGAATCAGAAGAAAATAATGATTATGAAACTTTGCATCTTGGCAAAGGAGTTGATTTCCTGGCTAATGTGACGAAGCAAAATTTCACAGATACTCCTACTGGTAAAAATATTAATTACCTACAGAGGGCTTTTTTCTCAAAAGTTAAAGAAAATACTAGAAATGCTGCCAATTTAGCCTGTATTTTTTGTTTTGTTTTGCTTTGATGTATTCTCTTAGAAAATATATTTGCTTAATATTAATGTTAACAGATAAGTTTTGGATATCCAGAGGTACAGAGAGCATCAAAATCGCTACTGATAGAAGTTGTGAATATGACTGCCTAAACCAGACCGAAAATCACTAGGTTGTCCTATCTCACAAGACCAGTCAATACTAGTCCATTAGAACTGTTTTCTACTTGCATTTAAAACACTTTGTTGTGATAAATTTCACGCTGCTTCTCCTCTTAAATTCACAACTCCCTCAGATCCTTACAGGCTCATAGAAGTCACTGAAAAGGGCAGATTTGCAGCATTCCTGAAGCATTCATTGGAGTTGATTTCCAGTCCTGAAAGGCTCCAAAATATCAGATTGAAAGTGTATCACTACATATACCAGAAATTATATGATACTATTTATAAAGTTTTAAAATATAGTGTTTCTCTTTCACACTTCTGTGTTTGAATTTTCAACATGCCACTGTATGCTTCATATGTAACATGGTGCATGGAGTGAAGAAAAATACTTGTGTCTGTGCTCTTTTGGCAGACACGCTGATACAGTCTTTTCACTGTTCCATGACAAATTCTGTGTTTGAGAATGTATAAAGACATCCAGAAATTGATCCGGAAATAAGTGGGTGGCAAGATGCAAACTTACACTAATTTTTAAAATTTATTTTTCTGTTCAAACACTACAGATGATATCTATATTAAAAGGCTCCCATAACTTACTTTTGACTGTTCTGTGGCCTGCATTAGCTCCCTCACACACATCTCATTCCTTTATGGAGTTCTGCAGTTTACACTTTTGCATTTTTTTTCCATCTTTTGTTTATTTTTTCTTGGTTTGGTTTGAATTTTCTGCAGTTATTTTATATTGTGCTTTATTTTGCTTAAAATTTGCTGATGGATTTCTTCTTTTATTGATTTATTTCCAGATATCCCAAACTTAACTGCATATAACTGCATATTGGATATAATATCCAATTTTTCTCTTTGATAACTTTCTCTTTGATCCAAAATAACTACAATAACGAAGGTAGAAAGAGCAACCTATGTGTGTATAATGGTCTGTGCATTGGTTTAGTCACACCTGTACCAGCAGGTATCGGCCTGCTTTTTTCCCACTATAGCCATTCTCTTTTTACAAAGCATCTTGTTGTATTACCAAGGAATTATTTTGATTAATTGCATTTGTCACTCATGACCTTTTTTTAGGAATTGATAACCCAATATTTTCAGCTGACGATGATCAAAGCATCTACATGAAGTTTTCCCCATGGTTATCTAGTGAAGATACTGTGGTACCATCACAAAGGGCCCGAGTGCAGATCCCATATTCTCCAAACAACTTCAGACGGCTCACTCCGTTCCGGCTCAGCAATAAATCAATAGATTCCTTCCTGCTAGCAGATGGCCCAGAGGACCGACCCAGATCTTTTCTCCCAGAATCAACACATATGTAATATTTGAAAAGATATTATCACCTTTATTTTTAATCAGCCTTCCTATCAACCCTGACTACTGACAAGTAAACTTACTTTTCTGATTTTTTTCTCCCAGAGCTTGTCTTTCCTTCCTGATTTCTTCATACAACTAAACTTCTATTTTCCTCCAGCTTGAATAACAAAATATCTTTCTATTTTCCTTCTGCAGAAGAACTGTCCAACTATTTGGGCTCCGATGCCTTGCTATTTTTACAGCAGATAAGGGTTCTGCTCTTTGTTTTGGCTTCAGTATGTTATATGCCAAGAATATAGTATTCCAAATACCAGAATATTGTGCACCTATTTTCAAGAGGCTCCAGGTTCCTTGGTTAGTCAGTTCTAGATGATAATTCTGATTCAACCCCCTTAAACAGCGATTGGTCTTTTCAACTAATTTGTCACTACTGTCTGCAGGTGTAAGCAAAGTAGTCTGAAGCCCTAGAAGGGCAATCCAGTTGCTGATGCCAAAGGATATGGTTTGCCCATAAGAGGTCAGATGAGTAATTTAACCCACTGGACTCTATTGCATTTGGATGTACAATAGGAGCAGCAGGGCTAGACCAGCAATGAGCTGGGCTAAGTCTCTCATTCTTAGCATGATTAGAATATGATTTTTGACTCTATTGCTAAGAAGCCTTGAGTCAGTTCTGAACACTTGTCCAGGTTATTTATCCAGTGCCCAGGAAAGGAAAATGGTTCCACTGCTACAAGACAAGTACTCAATGACATTGGTGATGTCATCATTTAATTACATAAGAAAGGGTTTTAAAATGAAGCATGTTTACTAGAATGCATCAGAGTTCCCTTGCACAGCTTGAGATAATTACACAGACTGTGAAGAAGCAGAATTACAGTTTTAGTTAGAGCTTTATCCTTAAACTGTGAGTTTATCTTAATCCATACCTTATTTTGAAACTAGAAAAATGTTTAGCTTTCTGATGCAGTAAATAACTTGTTCCTTCTAATGTGTTGGAGTCTTAAAATTAAATTGAGTCTGGCTTTAAATGAATATCCTAGTTGCCCTTTAATTCTTGCTTTGTGGAAATTTTCCACACCATAAAAAGCAGCCTTCACTTCTATAATCAACGCAGTCAGTGCTGTAAATGACGTGGGTCAGGTCACAGTTCAGACATCATAATTGAACAGAACATAGGGCACTGCAGGGATTATATAATGAAATGCAATAGTCAGTTTCATCATGAATTCACTTTTGTGGAATCCACGATCACAGATGTATGACCTAGTGTCCTCTGCATCAACAAATAAAGGAATGTGGCAGGTTGGATGTAGTTCTTTAGTTAGTTGATGAAACTTTGTTCAGACTAAGACCTCAGGATAAGAGTGAATGCTGGTAATTTTGTTTTGAGAAGAACTTCATAACCTTTTGAAAAGAAATAGAAAAGGAAGTTCCACTTTTTTCTTCTCTTCTGGCTTCTGTCCCTGCAGAAGATGTGCTAGTTCAAGTGTAATTACAGGAAGCACATCACTTTCTTTACTGAAGTGGCCTGTAGGTCTGTGGTTGGTTCTAATATTCAGTTCCTTATTAATGCATCTTCGATTATTTTTTAAATGATGTTTTAAAATGAACACTGGATTAATTAAATTCTAATATCCCAATTAAAAACTTGAACAATGAGCAACATTCCAAAAGGAAAACTTCTCCTTGACACTTATCCACATTGAAATTATCTTCACTTTTTTTCCCACTGAGAACATCATCATAAAATGTTGGTATATGACTTGCTGAACATTTTCTTGCTAACCTTTGCTCCTTTCCTCCATTTTATTGCCTTATTTGTAATTTAATTCATTATTAGGAACTGGTATGTATAAGTTCTGGTGCAGGTATCTTTGATACATGAAAATCACTGCGGTTTGACTCCTGTGTTTCTTAGGAAGTGTTTTGGGAAGTTAGATTTCCCAAGCTAATAAGCTTAGAACTTGATTACTCTCTGAGAGAGTCCTCTGAATTATGTCCTTAACAAAATTCTCCTCATAGGAGAATGATACTGAAATTTCAAATAATAGGTTTTAAAAAACAATGTAAACTGAAAGCCAAGGGTGGAAATGTGAAGTTTCTCTACATAGTCTACATATACTTCTCTAGTATACAGAAAACTGATCATAGGCTCCAGTGAATAAGAAATTAACTCCCTGGTGATACGCTCTGCTACCTGATTGAAAGAGAACAATTTCTTTCAAAAGTTTCTGAAAGATTTCCTTGCTGAGCATCAGGACTAAATGTTTCAAGATAAAGATACACCTTAATGACCAGATGATGGCTCCATCTCCTAAATATCTGAAACAGACAGTTCTTCATCACAAACACTGAACTAAGTTTTGCCTGATACTCAGCAAGGATAAGTTTAATAAACTCACTTTAGGTTGTCCAAGATAGAAATTGGGACAGGGTACAGTTCCCCAGCAAAAAAGCCATCTTAAACCACTCACTTTCATCAGACTCTCATAAAAATAGACAAAAGCAAAGCCCAATAGCCAGCATACTAGTATAGAAAGTGTGTATTACAAATGTTTCTATTTAATTGTGCTCTCTAGGTGATATGGACCATGATGTTGAAATGACAGAATACTCCTCTTCAGATGACCAACTAAACCAAAACCAAAGTGTTTCAGTGACTCCCCTCCACTTCTTCCCATCTTGTCTTCAAATGCCTTGGACACAAAACTATTCTTCATTGGAAAACAGAGGAAATATATCTCTTTCTACTGTCTCTGAGTATATAGCTTCTTGTGACCCGAATGTACCTGATATCTTCTGGGAGGCAGGTACAGATACAAATAACAAAGAGACAGTAAACTCAGGTTATTGTTCTGAAGTTAGCTACAAGTCAGAGAATTCACAAGAAGATAATTCTCTACTTATGTTTGAAGGGCTGGAAGACTCTTATATGAAGGAGCCCCAAGAGAAGAAAATGTTGCTTGATGTACAAGCAAATTACAGATCTGCTGCAGCCAGACGCGTACAAAGCCGACGTTCTTTTCACAGGCCAAAACCTCTGCAACACCCTAAGCTTCAGAAGCTAGCATCTCTTCCAGCATCTTGCCATGTCCCTCCACATTCTTTGGAACAAGAGGAAACACAGTTGTGAGCCAGGACTTACTTGAATGGAGAAGATGAGAGAGAATAACTCGAACAAAGGGCTTCTGTAAAAATAGAGAACAACCTATTGGTTCATAGGATCTGCTCCAGAACGCTTTCAGTTGGAAAGGGAGTGGGGTCCCATGATGTCAGAAACACTGGAGCTTTTCTGATGCACTTACATTTTTAAGTTCTCATTCATAATGAAAGGGTGTAGAGTGAAGGGGTAATATGCCTCCTTGTTATTTCTTCATGTAGACTGTTACAAAAAATCAATATTATTTTTGGAGGGCTAAACCAAGAATCTTTTCAAATGGTAAATCCTTGGTTTTTTACATGGAAATGGTTTATTATGCCATTATGCCATAAATACATTTAAAGAAATAGGCTGCATTTGCTGCTTCAGTAATGGAATTCAATATTTATGATGTATGAAATTAATGTAGGAGAAGCCAATGGTTAGCCTCTTGCCTGCTATGTCTACTATGATTGAAATGGATCAGTGCCTTTCATAAGTGCAAGCTAAAGAAAAATATTTTCCTGCTCTTGAATATTTGTGTCACTGAGTAATTGTTGTATATTGACTCTGGTGGAAAACTTTCCAGGGAGAGGAAAGTCCTGGCATCTTGAAACGTAATCAAGGACTCCAAGAAGGCCATTTCCTTCCTTCACCTTCATTTCCTCTACTCAGTAGCACTGGAATGAAACAACATCCAGAATCAGCTCAGAATTTTAGTTTGTGTGGTCACAAGCAACTCATTTCATATTCTTAATTAAGCTGCTCTATTTTAAATAGCCTCACTCAGACAGAAGTGTAAATATTTGTTGTTTTTACTGCTGCTTTGGAAGACACCTTCCAAATACTCTGTTAGATTATCTTGTTAATTTGTGTATCCCTTTCAATAGCTGATCAGGATAATGCTCTCTCAGATGCTATCCTGTGTTTTGCCACATGGTTTAAGTGCCACAATGACTCAGGATGTTGATGGTTCAAGGTATTGTACAGAGGTAGTTTGGCTACTGTGTATGTATATACCTGTTTGTTTTAGGAACTTCCTTTATTTTTTTGTTCCCAGTTTTCTGTTAAATGATGGTAGTTAAGATTGCACTGGACGCCTATTGTGTATGAATCTGATCTACATCACCTTGAAGATGGCTGGAGACATCAGTGAAAGCCAACTCAGATGAAGACTAAATAAAAGTGAAAAATCTGAGACTTCTCATGGATGTATAATGCTACATGCTGGTGTATAGTCCTCTGGCCTATCTGTATTTTGCCTTGGATGATTCCAGTCCTGAAATTTTGGCTTGAAATCTTCAATGGTATAAGTTGCAAAGGTTCCGTGATATCAATAGAAGATGAGTGCTCAGTTGCTTCTGTGATCCTAATGTGTACCTTATTTCTATTTGATATCAGAATAAACCATTTGTAAATGACCTAAGTCACCTTCAGGGAGGTATCTGAATTGCTTAAGACTGGATCCAATGGAGGCTTTATTTGGTAAATTTTACTTTATCTGTAGGAATTAGTGGTTGTTTCACTCTACCTATCCAGATTTTGAACACGTTCTAGGTGATTCTGTGACAGATGTCAAATCTGAGATTTACCCAGACACCCAAAAGGAGTGGAGTAATGTGTGAAAATTAATGTCCACATCTTTTTCCTATCTTTGTCCTCTTTGCTAAAACTGCCTCTTAGGTTAGCGCAAATTGCAGAGATGAGATGGCAAACGTCATATACAAACCTAGACAGATACATAACACATGCCTTTAGAGACTAGATTCAGAGTACTAGTTCTTTTGATATCAACCCACAAGCAGCTGCCTGTTCGCAGTCATCTTGGGCACTAATTCAAATCAGTGTCCCTAATTGGAAGCTTCGTCACCCAGAGCTAGTCTTATTAATGAGGGTCATGAGACATAAGGCTGTCACCAGTAGGGATGCTAATTTTATAATTCAATAATGTAAATACAATTTTTTGTGAACATATGAACATACTATTTTGGTGAAGTAGAGCACATTAATGCTATTCCAGATATTATAATTGGAACAAGTATTTTAGTCATTGGCATAGATATATAACAGGATCATGACTGATCTGAAATATTAGCACAGGTAAAGTGCAATGTGCCAATATTTAACCTCCAGTCTCATAGCATATGCTGAAGTACCAACACCAAAGTTGGCAAGATGCTCATCAGGTGTTGGCTTTGAAATAAAACTTTCATTTCTTACTGATGTTGTACAGAGGTCATTGCTGTGTTGCAGCTGGAAGAAGAACCACACTGTGGATTGTGTTTTCTGCATGTTTGTTAGAGCATTCCTAATCTATTTGTGTACTGGCTACCTCAAGAAAACATTTGTAAATTGTCATCAGCAGATGGGAGTTTTCACCAGATGTGCTGCACACACAAGAGTATGCAATTTTGAAAATCACAGGATATAAGATTTTCATGTTCTTGTATGCTTTTATGCTAAACAAGAGAGGATCAATAGACACCACCACAGTGTTTACAAATACAGCAGTCTCTGTGAAAAGTCAGCAGGATCCTGTATGCTTTTGAGAGGCTGTGGGCTGTACAAGTTTTTGCAAAACAGAGAGGAACATTATGCCATTTTTAACAACAGAAGAAATGGAAAGACACTATATACAAAGGGCTTAACTCTCCATCTAGTTTCAAAGGCCTTAGGCGTTGTCTATATGTTGTGTCACCACAGTTGATCAGATGAAGGATAAAATGGACAATTCTGATAATGAAGAGACCTTTCTCTGGAATAGCTCGCATCATTTCTGAAGCTCTTATGCCTCTGGAAGATGTTTTCTAGTATAATTGCCTCTACAGCAAGGTTTTGTTTGGCATAGTTTCTCAGTTTGAAATGTGATTAAAAAAAACCTTCATGTCCCCAATTTCTATATTGAGAACATACCCTTAGCTAGAATATAGTGGATTATAATTCCTTATTTTTTTCCAAGGCAATTGCTCCCAATGTCTACCAGCACATATACAAAAAGCAGGTTATTAGTGTTCATCATCTGTCTCACTTTTTTTTTTTCGTACTCTGTAGTTTCACATTTCAGTACGTCCTGTGGATTTAAGTGTTTGGTTGTTTCTTCAGCACATTTTAATCAGTCAAGCACCACTAATGTCCATCACAGCAACATAGATTTAGAGCTCCTGAGGATCTGGCTGTATGTATCAGCTTCTTTTTTACCCTGTGAATTATATTGGAATGATCAGTTGGTAAATCAGTTCACCTCTGGTGAGGCCAGTTCAGTTCTTGCTTCCCTGGCTGAAAACTCTTCTCTCTAAATTTTTTTGTGACATGCTCTTTCAAAGGAAGGCAAGTTGAGAATTCCACAGTCACTATTTATTGAAGAAGTAACTATGGCCTACCTTGTTGTAAAAAGATGAAATGCAGAAATATTTGATGTATCTTCTATACATTTTGCTCCATGGATGAGGTTCTTTTTAACAATGTTTATTATGCTACACTATGACCCAGCAATGTTAAAAAAAAGAAGAGTTGCCTGCATTCAGATGAATTCTGTCTCTCTGAGCTGTGAAGCTAATTATTGAAATATATGAAATTATGTTTTGCAAATATATGGTCTAGCTGGAGATTTATGTAACAAAGGTCGCAAAATAATCATGTGCCTTAAATTGTCACTCTTTGGAATGCTGTTGTTTGGAGATTTTTGTATGTACTTTCCAAAAGCTGTCAACGTACTGCATATATTTTTAAACAAGTCAAGTTGTTCTGCTAATGTGTCTTTATAGAAATGTTTTAATAGTATATCATAATGAGAAGTTTGGCAATAAATTGTATCACTTTGGTGGAATCACACTGCTTTGGCAAGTGATTTAGAGAATCATTTATTTAGTACATTTAGAGAAGACTTTATATATCAGACTTCTGAGAAGTTTGCATTTCTGCTCCCAAATCAAAGTTAAAAAAGACAATCGTGTGCTGCTGATAATTAATGTAATTTATAAAATGTAAATCATTAAAAGCAGCAACAGAAGTTGTAGAAGATCTCTTGAGTCTCCCTCTGACAACTATGACACTTTTTGTATACTTCTAGCCCCACTGCAGTCAATGACAGAATTCCCATTGACTTTATAAGCCAATATTTCCATCCTTAGAACAGAAGGGTCCATATTTTGTCAAGATATATATAGAGATGTTGTCATTATAACAACACTATAATTTAAACTTTACATATATGATGATATATAGCATCTCATTATAATATCATTTTTCCGATGCAAAGATTCAAGCAATCTTTTGGGGTTTTGTTTTACTGTGCAGGTGAGCAAACCATATGGTAGCAAATAAGATGTTGCTATGGCAAAATTAGATAGAACTTTTTTTGTGGTATGCCCATGCAATAGCTAATTAGTTAATAGTTCATTAAATCAAGGGGGGGAGTGTCATAACCTTTGTTGATACACAAAGCATACAGAAGCCATGAACAGCTACTTCTGTTGGAAAAATTAAACTCATAAATTAGTATTGAAAGCTATTGGTAAGGATTCTTACAGGTCAGATTTAATGGCTTCTTAGTTAATGAGCCAAGAGCTACATCACACTGAAACAGATCACAGGCTTTTGCAATATGATGTGCACGACACAACTGGCACACAGATGATGACAGAATTCAGTGCTGTCCATTGCTTAAAAACACAAACAAATACAAAGTTTTGGTCAGTACAGTAGACCCAAGCAAGGTAAAGAGTGAACAGTCCAAGAGGTTTTTGATAATACTCCACATGAGCTCTAATCCCTGATAAAAAGAGTGATATTATAACTAAATTTCAAATCCTAGCTGTGTTTTCGTTTTTTTAAAACAATATTGGTGGGCTGAACACACCACAAAAAGCTTTCATATTCTTTCCCCTCCACATCTGCTTCAGGGTCTCCTCACATTCTGAGGGGCATCCCAAAGCTTTGTACCTCTGACCTTCCTACCTCACAAATCTGGAGGTAGAGAAAGGCTCAATGCTAGTTATAAGTGGTTTCAGTAAAAGCAAGCAGAAATATGGAGTGGCATATAAACACTGGCTTTTGGCATTGGATCTAACTCACTTCTCAGCTTGAACAGAAGAGAGTGGCTTTTGGAAGCTACAACATTCACACTATGAGAAAGTCAAAGAAGCTTGGTGTTGGGGCACACAGCATCTTGCGAAGTTGCTGCTTTGCATCATTTTGTTTGATGGTCATTTTGTTCTGTTTGCCATTTTGTTTGATTTATAAGTTGGAGTGTATTTTTTCACAGTAATTACATTTGTTTCAGCTTATATTTTTGGATCATTGGAGTTCCATATTTAAAAGATGTATCTTTATCTACTGGTATCAGTTCATATCAGCTCCTGCTATGATACAAGATAATGGCTACTGCAGTCATCATATGTCATCATACGTATCATAGCCAATGTCAGAAGATAGTCTTCTACCACTATTTGTGTGTGTCACGGTTTTAACAGATAAGACTGGAAACCCCACCTTCACCCCAGACATTGTGCTTTATAGGTGGATGAAAATTTTTGTTTCAGAGCTTTTACAAATTGGGTTTCATGTTCAAACCAAGACATAAAGTGAAGCTCAGTCACCAACGGCCTCTTCCCTATCTAGAGTCAAAACTATGTATGCCTAGGGAGTTTTCAATATTCTAACTCACTCTGAAATCCTAACCACACCTGAGGTTCAAGTTTCTTTACTAATGTTACACCCCACTATTCTCAACAATTATGGAAATGGAAGACTGGAAAAGAGCAGTGAATTTCATTTGGTACTGTTATGGATCTGAGTGGTTTCACTTCTGCCTCACAAAACAGGTCCTTCTGATTGGTTGCTTAGGTGATGTGCCACACAGAATCTGTACTTCCATGCATTACAGGTGAGTTGGTTGGCCTGCAGTGCCTCTGTCAAGAACAGTCTGAAACACATCACCATCCAATGTTGCTCGTTAGAGCTACTGCATTCTGTTATTTGCAAAACCTCATCCTTCTCATTTGTGTGCATTTACCGTTTAATTATTTGATGTTCTGAAATATTGATGCATTCATCTTGAATTCTGAAAGTGTCGGTATTATATCCAACATGTAATTCAAAGAAATCAAATGTGACTCTGTCTGTGTAACTGGGCTGTGAACTGTGGGGTTATGGATGAGTGAAAATTTGGCTGGTACTGCATAAGACAGAGAAGCAGAGAATCATAGAAGAAGTTAAGTTGGAATGGACTTCTGGAGGTCATCTAATCCAATCTCTGAGAAGCTAGCCGAGGGCTAACCAACTTAGAGCTAACTGACAAAGTCAAATCAGGTTAGAATCTGGAATGATAGGGGAATGGCAGGGATTCACCTCTTCTCATACTCACACTTTCAGCTCTCAAGGCTACTTTCTCAGCTCACCAAAAGAAAACCTATTTTCCTGGCAGAGGGCCATGAGGGTATCCCCAAGAAAACGTTCCAAGTGCCTGTCATGCCTAGTGTCTAGAGGTTTATAGAGGAGCCAAGAGGCCAGACTGCAGAGGGGCATGGTGTGGTATGCTCAGGAAAGAGTGGGCTAGGATCACTTCACCAGCCAAATAAAGCCTTCTGCATATACTAATACTCCGAATGTGTGATAGAGGGGTATTTATTATGCTGATGTGGTGATTGAACACATGCCCATTTCCCTATAAGCATTGACTTACCTTGCTGTATGAAAGACACTGCTCCTCTGTTCCCCAGAGTCGGTAGCTACAGGTATGATCCTGATCATAGGATTAAAGATAGGTAGTCTTCATTTTCTTTAGCCTTAACCAGCACTGCAGGAAGCTGTGCCGGTAGTGCTGATCATGTAACTGTTCTGCAACGGTCTTGTATGTGGCCAAGACTCTGCAGGTGGTAGTGAATTCTGCATTCCCATAGTCTTCACCACATAAAAACATCTATCATTTAAACTTTGCATTTCCTTTGGAGCTTTCTTCATTCTTGAAACATAAAAAGACCCCAGTAATGTATGTACACATTTTTTTTCTATTCACCTTCTTTTGAGAGACAGCTGCACTAAACCTTGCTAGCTGAGGGTTTTCACCTATGCAATGTCTGTGTGCTGCATGCAGAAAAGCATAGGAATGGGTGTGTGTGAAGGGAAAAGCCTAGAAAACTGGATCACAAGATGGGGAATAGAGCCTGAAGTTGTCTCAGCCATACTGCCTGTTGAAGCATTCTGTGGAACATGTAGCCACTAAATCGCTCCTGAGAGCTGGATGCAGGACTTGGTCGTTCCTGTCACAGAAGGCACCTTGGGAGAGACTTAATGAGCAGGAAGTGTGGACAGTCAGGGAAGCAACCCAAGCTTACAGTGTGTACAAAGTCAATGTCTGGTTTCTACACACCACCAAGAGTGTATAGTGAATTCACGTCTTCATTTGTGAAATGTATTCATTTCTACTGAAAGAATTAAAATTCCTCCCAAATTTGCATTTTATATATATAAAAAATTAAGATCTCTGTTAAAAGTGGTGACTTTTTTACCTCACTGCCATATGCAGGCTGGGAACTGAAGGAATAGCTTGAACCTCTCATAATCTTCAGAATGATTCTCATTCTTAAGGGGTGATCTCCACTCTTTGTCAGTAAATATGCTGCAGGAATAACAACTGTAAGGAATAAGTGCATAGGCACAGAGCTGTGTGGGACTGATGCTGTTTCCAGTTGGCTTTCTGGGAGAAGGATGTTGCACTCTTTGAATGATGCTAAGCAGAGAAACACAATACATCTCCTTCTGCATGAACATAAGGAGAAGGGAGATAGACAGTCTACATTTAAAAAAAAAAGTTATTCTGGAAATATCTTAGAAATGTGAGGCAATAAAGATCTATGATCATGATCAGCAGTCAGGCATTTGATTATTTCATGTGGATTCTGGTAGCTGTTTGGGCCATTTAAAACTAGTAATATTCTAATAATGGTAGTCTCGAAATGTTTGGATGGGGTACAGGCATCTGGTATTAATTTTTACATTTACCATGAAGCTGACAGAGAATGCATATCTATGTGTGATTGTGTGAATAGATACATTGGTTGGTTGTGTTTGTGTGTCATTAACAATCTAGGAAGATGACCAGCTAAAGTTAAAACCAAACTACAGTTATAGTGGTAATCTAAAAAAACTGAATTGCATATGAGGGAGTTGCTTAACCTGATGCAATGAGAACATATTTCTTAGGCTCAAGCTAATGACTCTCTGAAAGATTTTTGTTTGTTTGTTTATAAAATTCTCCAGTGATTGGGCAGTGTGAGGAGTTCATATTCCTGAGGAAGAAAAGAACTGAAGAAGTGTTTCTTTGTGGTAAACACAGTTTGTGTGTAATTTATTCTAGCTGACCAGCTAGCTCCAGCCACTCTGCTGAAGGTGGGTGACTCTGCTCACTTTAACAAGAAACAATTATGACAATGTCCCTTTTTCTTTCTTCTGTTCCAGTCTGTCAAGGAAATGGCTTAATTAGTTATTGTTTGAATGAACAAGTTATCCAGTGGAGGAGAATTAAAAAAGATGAGATTTCTGCTTGGTCCTGTCAGTGACAGTAGTAATACTAGTGTTAATATTAGTGGGAGTAAATTCTGTAACTAACCTTTCGCTTACACGAAACATATCTTACTGTAGTTACAAGTCTGCCCATACCAGATTAGCTGGAAGTCCTGTGTTGTGAAACAAAATTTATTCTGAAAACTTATACTGTCAATGCCAACTAGAAGCTAGAATAGGAACCAGGCTTTCATTGTTCTCCTGAAAAGGGCAGATATGAGGTCCCTTCAGAATTAAATTTTCTTCCTTGCTTCTACTCACTGTAATTTCCTCAAGCAGCAAAATTACAAATTTATCCCAGTGTGCCACAGCAGCTCACTGTGAGCTCACATTTTCTTGCTCACTGGCTCCAAAAAAGTGACTAAATTTTCAAATTACAGCTTTAGATCCCAATACTGGAATATAAACCATCCTTGCACCTGTGAGCTTCACTGAGTCAAGTGTGAGTTTTGGGATGAACCAAAGGAGTGGCCACAATGATTTAGTTCTAGGAGTGGGGTTTTAGCCTTCATTTCAGTGAGAAATTTTCTTTCCTGGTTAATTTTTTTCCCTAGCAATTCTTACCTCAGAGTTTGGTCAACTTAGACTTAGAGCATTCTGAGCCAAACTAGCCAAACAGATTTTCAACATTTCTGAGGTTTACAACAGAAAACCAAGAATTTGTTAGGAAAGGTAAAGCTTCAGAGAAGGTTGCAATGCAGGTGCTGTTGGTCTGCATCCCAAATATTTAACCTAAGATTTAGTACCACCTTCAGGGTTTGTTGTAGATCCAAAGTCAATAAATGTATACACTTTGATTAGAATTAAAACATTGGAGAATAAAACATTTACTATCCTAACAACATTCCTGGAACTTTCTTTGCCACATGGATCCTGGTAGATCACCCTGCCCCACAGGTGATAACGAGCACGTTACTGCTAGTCTACTGTGCTAGCACTACTGTTCAGCGTAGTAGCACTTTAATGCTTGCTCTATTGTGTTTATTTGCTGCTTGTTCTCTACTTTTCTACCCTCTGCAGTAACAAGCAGAATAATCAGCCCTTATTTTCCCCACTGCAATGGCCCATTACTTGGTCACTTTGGTTTGGGCAAGTTTTACCTTATGTACTAGGATTCCTTGAGCTAGATATACACAAAGTAAGAGTAACTGACAAATACCTATTGGGTAAAAAAGCTGTGCTGTACAAAGCTATGCCTGGAATCACAGTCTCTGAAGAGGAAGGCATATGAGAAACTTGTGTTCCTCTGAGCAGGACCTAGACTGGCAGGCATTGACACTGGAGACTGATATGGAGACAGCTGATACAGTGCCAAACCCCCAGATCAACACCTATTAAAAACCCAGGAGGTATGCTCCTGTATGCTCTCTTTATGCTTGTTGGCTGAAAGTGCTGAACGGAGAAGTGGAACAGGCCTGACAACTCCAGTGGCCCTGACAGGTGAACTGCTCAGAACAGGAACCTTGAACTGCAACACTGCTGTGCAGGGGAAGTAAGTCTCCAAAACCTCAGGAAGAATGGTTATAAAGTTATTGTAAGAGCACCTACAACTCTGCCAGACTGAGGAATCATGCCAGTATCAATAGAAAACCTACCATCAATGCGTCCAGAGGTAATTAAGTGCATTGCTGATGGAAAAGAATGAAAGCCCAAAGAAAGCTGGAGAAGACTGGAAGCCCAAAGAGGAACATGCTCATAGGTGACATATGCAAGTACTGCAGCTGCAAATTATAAGCTGAACACGCACATAAATTGAAGTTGAAAGTGTATTCGGAAATTATGTGGACAGCAAATTCATGTTCTTCACCTATAGTAACTTTTGTTCTTGTTTTAAAAGAGAAATACCACAGTTGCAAGGAAATAATTGTTTATTTTCATTATTATTTAATCATTTCACTTATATGCTGTTTCAGTGTATTCCTCTTCAGATTTTCTGAATGTCACAGATGTGAAATACCAATTAGCTTGAAAGCAGATCTCTAACGCCAGCAAAAGGAAAGGTGTTTTCCTTGGTATCAGTGACAAAATCTTCCTTAATTCATGGGAATGGATAAACTAGCTCAGTACAAGTTTCTAAAACTTCCTAATTCTGTATCAGGGACTTGTAGTTTTTCTTAGATGACTGTGTTGCTATAAAAATCCTGACAGGTTTTAGTTGGTTTTAGAATTTAGGAAATAGTTCTATTGAGCCATAAACTCATAACTGCAAACAGAGTATGTATCCTTGATTTAAAGTGGATTTTACTTCACATTCCAAGTTTAAAAACAAAAAATGCTTTATTTTAAGAACTCCTTTCATTACCTCAAATTCCTTTGACTAAGTCATTATAAAGGTGAGTGGTACCTCAACTTTAATGACAAACATTACACCCTAGAAGTGCAGAATATCATCAATAATGATAAGCCATTTAACTGCTGTCTACTTCAATTATTTAGAAAGGTAGTTATTATTACTGTTTTACTGTAGTCTTAGTCCTTACATACTTCTGCTTATGTCAAGAAGTTATTCTATTTCATGAGAAAACTGAATTCCAGTTTTAGTCAAATGAAAACACATGGTGTTTCTTACTGCTTTTTTGTTGGGTTTTTTGTTCTGTCGTGCTGTTATCTGTTTTGTTTCACAGTAATTCTAGTTCTCTGCATCTGCAAGTCACTTACTACATTAAAATGTGAAGCATCCTGTAAAGAAAGGAAGAAGTCAGTCAGTCCTATAGCATACCAAATAGCATCACAGAAGCAAAGATCAGACTTGTCTTAGAAATGGTTTCATCAGTTTCAGTAAAGTTTTAGAAAAGCAAATTGGTAAACACAAAACTCTCTTGGCTGTAGGAGGTATTTATAGCTTATTTTACAAGGGAAGAAGCTTTTCAGACCTGTTGCTGAATTCAGCAGTGTGCTTTCAGGAAGCATGCATGTGTATGCATAAAAGGAATCCTGAAAGGCAGTATACCTTTATTCATGACTGAAAACAGAGATGAAGAAAAGTCTGAAACAGAAGGATCAGCTTAGTACTGCTAAGATGTAAGTAGCTAAGAATGGGAAAAGAAAATATGTGGGCTAAGTATGTGCTTGTGACTGTTCAAGACACAAAAAATGAAGACTGAAATGGGTGAAGCTGATTTCAAAGGCAGATAATATAGATATGTGCAAAAGACACCTATATCACATGTCTAATAAACAAAGCTTAATTCCTACCCACACATACATATTTCCAAAGGTTAACCCTACAATGCACAATTTTAGCTGATGTGTTAATACTAACTACTTCAGTGTAAAAGCAGTAGAAATACCAATTAGTGTAGTTAAAAGTAATCCTGGATTGACAATTCAGGCTGCAGGAAAAAATATCACAGAAGCTGTAACAAAGAACTAAAAGTGGTGTTATCAATTATCTGCAGTAAGGTACACAGATTGTACCAAGAAATGATGTGATGATTATAAAACTTGCTATTTTTCCACATTCGCTGTCTCAGAACATTACTATAGATCTGATAGCTGCTAACTGGAGGTTAAAATATAAAAGCTTATCTGTTCATCATAAAGAGAAGATAAAACTTTGTGAAATGAATTAACAAGGAAAATATGTATGTTTTTAAGTCTTAGCTTTCCATGGTATGAAGATGCTAGACCAGGTATTTTTGCATGTTTCTTTAATAAGTTCATACTTTAGTAGAATATCAAAACTGACATAGGGATTCTTCTACTGTTCTGAATTTTTAAGCCTAAATTAGTCCATCTGTGGTGAAAATGATGGCCAGGACTAAATGCAGTTCTACTGCAAAGGCAACAAATGTTTAAACCAAAACAGATAAATAAATTTGCTCCAATGTCTGCAACCAACGTCTGATCTCTTCAAAGCGTTAGCACTATTCTGATCAATCTACATTCCTACATGCTCTTAAAATCATTGATTCCAATTTTTAAATAACAAAAGGCTAGCTTTAGAGTCTTACTTTTGGCAAAGTAGCTCGTGGATTTTAAGCAGTTCACAGTAAGATTTGTGCTATTTTGACAAATTAACGTTTCAGTCAAGAGTTGCCAAATCCAGTAGCCCAGTAGAGGCAAGGCTGCAGTAGATCCTTGTCCCCAGGTTGAACCAGTAGTGAGACTCCACAGGTATTTCTGATAGACACACACATGCACACAGAGACATACAATACACATATACACAAACACTTGGCCAGCCACACAGATCAACGCATACAGAAAAAGCAACACTCACATAAACACAAACAGCACTGACAGCCTCATTCTTTTCCCCTCTATAGCTGATCAGGATGAAGGTCTATTAATAGAAAATATATACCCATATACAACGTGGATCCCTCTGGTAACTGTCTTTAGACAGTCTGTCCAGTAACTGGCTCTGGAACTCAGCCTCCCCATCTGCTGGTGCCTGGACAAATGCGCCCTGATGCCTGCAACCCTGCCCCAGTTGCTGGTACACACACCACTCACTCACAGATATGTGTGCACACATACCCAGCCCCTCTCCCAACACACATGCTGAGGCACACAAGGGACTCTCCAGTAACTGGCCATAGACACAGACTATCCAATAACTGGCCTTGGATCCCCTGGCCTTCCAGATACTTTGCACACTCACACGCACAGCGGCACCCACACACACATACTATGGCTTCCCAAGCAACTGGCCTTCAATACTCAGGCTACCAAGAAGCTGGCCCTGAACGCTTGATCTCCTCAGCTGGCTGACAACTGGGCATACAGACCCCTTAAGCCTGCAGCCACATTTCAGCTGCTGGTACTGAGACCCTCCTGCACGCACTGAATCATGCACGACACATGCTATGGATCCCTCCAGTAACTGGGCTTAGACACTCAGTCTACCCACTGGCTAGCCCTTGGATCCTGCTGTCTCCTGTTGCCTCATGCATAGACACATGCAAATGTGTCTCATAGCTGACTCCTAGACTTTATGGTCTCTTCAGTAGTTGGACTGGACCACCTCATCCCTTCTGTAGCTAACTCCTCCATTTTCCTCATGCATTGAGACACATGCATGCAAACAAGCCTCTCCCTCCAACCCCTGACCCTAAGGTCTCTCCAGTATCCGGCCTGAACCCCCTGGTACCTCCAGTAGCCAACTCACACACTCTCTGGTCTTACCAGTATACAGCCGAGACTTATGGTTCCTTCGATTTCTGACTTCCAAACCACGAATCCTACTTGCCAGCTAGTCTGATTTGGTATTTGCCAGTGTCACATACTCTACCCACACCACATGCACTCACTCTGGTCTACCCTGTTGCTGGTACCACTGACACACAGGCCTCTGTAAGCTGTGGTCTGACTCCAGTTGCTGGCACTTTGACCTCCATATACACACTTTTATATAGAATAGAGACCTTCAGCCAGGAAAATAGAAATGGATTTTAATAAGAAGATAGGAGAGACTGCAGTGATCAGATACAGGGCATGACCAGAAGAGCATACTGACCAGCAAACTGTTTACACACAACCTGTCCCTTGAATATCCTTATCCCTCTGTCTTCTTACTTGTTCAACCCCCAAACACTTTGATCTCCCCCTTTCCCTGTCTTTGGTTCCTCTTCAAAACACATCATAAATTGTCTTGCAGAATCCCAAGATGCTCTTGCCCAGCATCCCATAGGCAGTAACCCTCCTTGGTCTGTGAGGTGATCAGAGAGCCTATCCATTTGACTCATCTTGATGGCTTTCACCACACAGACAATGGACCAGATCGTCCTCCTGTGATGGCCCAGGAAGGAGCCAGATCAGAATGCCCCAGTCTCTCTACTTAGGTTATAGGGGTTTCCTGACTATCATTGTCCCTCTGTGCTCCTTTGCCTGTGTGAATAATAACTGAAAATAATAATATAATAATAAAATAATATATTTATAATAATTGTATTATATATAACTTAATAAAATAAAAATAATTAACAGTGAATAATCAATTTTTATTCATATAATTATAGTATTAATAGAAGTATATACAATTATTATAAGAATACAATATAGTGATATATAATTAATAATATAATAATATATTAACAACATAATAATAACTGAATAAGAAGTTTATCATCTTCTTATTTCATAATCTTACAGTTTCATTGCAGATTCTGAAAAAAATGTTCTAAAATTACAAAGATTTTCTACTTTTTCTTATGAAGGGCTAAGTAAATATAATAAAATGATACAATTATTCTGCTATTACAACATCACATACTGCACATGCTTGAGCAGTCACATAGCCTACCACTGGCAAAACAACAGCTGGTCAATGGGAATGTGGGTGGAAACAGTGTAGGTGAATGGGACACTCAGTCTGAAAGGCTGTTTGCTTGCCTCAAACTGATAAGGCTAAAGAGGAAGATGACCATCAACCAGACTGAACAGTAACTGGAGAATTAACTGGAGAATTACCAAGAGACTTTTGGACCAAAGAAAGGGTCATCTCATACGGAAGTATAAAAGAAGCATGAAGTGGGGATAGACCTTGGAGTAGAAAGGACCAGTCAGTTAAAACCCGGTTTTAACAGTGCCAGAACTGTCCCACCAACAGCATGACCTCTGCTACGCTTCCTCCCTGTCTGATGCCATGATTAACCTGTACCTGGACTGACACTATAGTGGATACTCACTCCTCGTGTATGCATGTGACATTGTGGGTTCTCTTACCAGCATGCAGATTGCAGGGAACACATGGGTGCACATAAAGCTAGATCACCCACACCTCCAAGAGCATGCTTGCAAAAGTAGGGGAACCCGTGCTCCCAGAATAGGGTTTGTGTGCTGGTAACCCACATTCTGTGGAGGAAGGGAAGCATGTAATTTTGCAAGTATGTGTGTGTCTGGGTTGGAATTTTTTAGAATTAGCTATAGAAGATGTTTAGAAATTAGATGTAGATGTGCATTTTGTTAGTGTCTAGTATTAGACACTTCCTGATATTGATCCTGCATGAATAGTTCACTGGCTGCTGGTTAACTACATGTCATTAATAAATCAAGAAACCTCTTCAAACATCATATGATTTAAAATCTGTGAACTGATCAGGTTTTGTCTGTGACACGCAGTATTTTTAGAGTTGCTGGGATTATCAAGATAGTAGAGTCACCAGCACCAACAGATCATGGTCATAACACTTTCAGTAACTGGTTTCTACTTATAATTAGCTGATTCTATCCATCCCCTGACATGCATAAATAACAATGACATCTTTACAAAATGGCAATTACAATTTAGTTAATTAGCCTTTTCAGATGATTGTTTCAGTAACACTATTTATAACATCACTCCAATAAACTCCCACTTCCTTCGAAATGTTTAAAAGCCAGATCAAACTGACAGGTAAAGTACAACCCTAAATTTAATCCACTGAACACTGCATAGATTTCTTGGGCTGTGAGGCTATTCAAGCATTCTGTGACGGTACATTTTACACAGGTAAGCATATTTTTAAACATCGTCACCTAAACTCAGACATTAAAATGCATTTGTCATAGGAACAGGGTATCTCTTAATTGTAGACAGTGGGATCTACCTCTACCAGTATTTTATTGCCCTTGGTAAAACCTCTTTGAGTATTATTTCCCTCTTGTGCTAAGCATGAAGAGTAGATAGTAGCATATATACTTATCAGCAGCCAGCCTGTTACTGCAACTCACCTCCAGAAAGTGTACTGAGTGCAGTAGGCTTCAGTGGGGGTTATACAGGCTACTCCCAAAATCTCAGAGATGAGCAGCTAGCAATTTGAGCTAAATATGAACAGTGGAGCATAGCAGAAAACTTGAAGATCCAAACTTCTCAGTTGTCATTTGCTTTTGTTTGTGAGGTAAGTAGCAAGAATTTACTGTACAATCATGTGCTTCAGCCCTCTTTTTTCAATTAAATGGCAAAGGAGAGATTTTGCAATAGGGGTCTTCTGCATCTATCTGATTGTGAAGTAGTCCTCAATGGAAGTTTCAGTGAGTACCACCAATCTCACAGAGATCAGCAAATAACTTGGGCAAAAAGGGGTACATAGGGAAAAGTTACAAGATCCTTTATAAGACAATGGCCATTTTTCTGTTTTCCAATGTGCAAGTAAAAATGCTTGCCTGGCTAGTATTTGCTTCATAATGAATAATATATACCGATCTTGTTTTGTGAAATACTGTTCTCTTAAACGTCTATGCCATTGTATATGTGTGCACAATACACCCAGCTCTGCTACACAGGATTTTCGGTGGAGATTTCTGCCAGCAAAAAAATCATTAGAGTTGCTATTGCCTAAACATAAAGGGAAAACAGCTTTTAACAATTAGTCAACTTCATACAGAGGGGTAAAAAGACCAGGCAAGCTGGTGAGCACACAAACCTCTTTCACGTCTCAAAGAACAGCATCAAACTCCAGTGTAAATTTTACCTGGTCCAATAAAAGACATTACCTCACCTTGCTACCTACTCTATCACTAGGCTGTCCATGACTACAGAACTTGTTATTGTTTTGTATTAAGAGGGAAAGCTTAAAAACTAAAGGAAAAAAATAGCCTGAATTAAAGGATAGAAAATATTTTCAGCCTCATATTCAAAGTTCAGAGTCTTCAAAAGACTGAGATTTTTGGTGGATTTTAGAGAATGTGAGATACTTTAGAGAAACTGGCAAATGGTTAAAAGGATTTCCTTTTTGCTAAGGTCCTTGAGCTGTTACAGAAAATGTTTTGGTCAGGAGGAAATTAAGGCATTTTCCTTTTAGATCCTCACTGATAATGCCTGATTCTCTGTGGAAGACAAACACAAATGATTATTTAAACATGGGAAGGAAACGCAAGATCATAGCAGAAAAAGCTAGAAAAATCTCCCCAGGAAATAGGCTTGGGGAAAGGGAATTGACAACATGGTAGAATTGGTTGTTTCAAAGTTTCTGCAATATTCTAATACTGATATGCACTGAAAGCCCAGGTTAGCAGGGATGTTCCTGTAAGCAAAGGAGACTCACCAAAAGTACCTTCTTCACAGCCCTTCCTAATTATTCTGAGTGCTCAGTGGGACATCCAACTGCCAGACAAGTCTGCCTCCATTACAAAAAAAAAAGTTGTAGAATTGTGTTCTACAGCTATTTGGACTTAATTTAGAACAAGTAAGAAAAGAATGCAAACTGTATTTCATGTTATGCATGAAATACACAGTCTGGTTTTCTTCAGTACAGTTCTACATTAGAATTTACATCTAATGAGAAAATCAGAATAAAATATCTAAAATTTCTGTCTATAAGTATATGTAGCTAAATCCTTTTTTACTTGGTTGACAGCAAAAGCAGTTTCCCCCTCCTTGAGCTCTTGTATTAAATATACCCAGAAATAGGACTTTACTTTTTGTATGACTTCCATTGATCACAGAATGGTTGAGGTTGGAAGGGACCTCTGGTGATCATGTGGTCAAGCAGGGCTACCTACAGCCAGTTGCCCAGGACAGTGGCTTTTGAATATCTCCAGGGATGGAGACTCCACAACCATCTTGGGCAACCTGTGACAGTGCTTGGCCACCCTCACAGTGAAAAAGTGTTTCCTGATGTTCAGAGAGAACCTTCCATGTTTCAGTTTGTGACCACTGCCTCTTGTCCTGTCAATGGGCACCACTGAAAAGAGCTTGGCTCTGTCTTCTTTGTACCTTCGCTTCAGATATTTATATACATGGATGAGATTCCCCTTGAGCCTTCTCTTCTCCAGGCTAAACAGTCCCAGCTCTCTCAGCCTTTCCTCATATCTGAGATGCTCCAGTCCCTTTGTCTTCTTCCTGGCTCTTTGCTGGACTCTGTCCAGTATGTCCATGTCTCTCTGGTACGGAGGAGCTCAGAACTGGACACAGTACTCCAGGGGTGGCCTCACCAGTGCTAAGTAGAGGGGAAGAAGCACCTCCCTCAGCCTGCTGGCAACACTCCTCCTAATGCAGCCCAGGATACCATTAGACTTCTTTGCTCCAAGGGTTCATTGCTGGCTCATGTTCAACTTGGTGTCCACCAGGACCTCCAGGTCCTTTTCTGCTAAGCTGCTTTCCAGCTGGGTGGCCCCCAGCATATACTGGTGCATGGGGTTGATCCTTGCCAGGTGCAGGACTTTGCACTCCTTGCTGAACTTCCTGAGGTTCCTGTCAGCCCATTTCTCCAGCCTGTTGAGGTTCCTCTGGGTGGCACCACAACCCTCTGGCCTATCGGCCACTCCTCCCGACTTTGTGTCACTGGAAAACTTGCTGAGGGCACGCTCTGCCCTGTCATCCGGATCATTAATGAAGATGTTAAACAGGACTGGGCCCAGTACCGACCTCTGGGGTACACCGCTAGTTACCAGCCTCCAATTAGACTTTGCACCACTGATCACCACCCTCAGGGCCTGGCCATTCAGCCAGTTTTCAATCCACCTCACTGCCTGCTCACCCAGCCCCTACGGCAACAGCTTGAGGGGCTATGAGGCTCTTATGGGAGGCAGTGTCAAAGGCCTTACTGAAGGCCCAGTAGATGCTAGCCGCTGCTCTCCTCCCATCTACCAGGCCTGTCATTTAATCATACAAGTTTACCAGGTGGGTCAAGCATGACTTCCCCTTGATGAATGCATGCAGACTACTCTTGATGACTTTTTTGTAATTCATGCGCCTGAAGTGGTTTCCAAAATTAATTGCTCCATCACCTTCCCATGAATCTAGGTGAAGCTGACCAGCCTGTAGTTCCCCGAGTCCTCCTTCTTGCTGGTTCCACATGTTCCCTTGTCTTCCTTTTGTCACCTACAAACTTATAGAAGCTCTTCTTGCTGCCTTTGACATCTCTCACCAGTTCAATTCCAGGTGGGCTTTGACCTTCCTAAACCTGCC
This sequence comes from Morus bassanus, assembly GCA_031468815.1. NCBI lineage: Eukaryota > Metazoa > Chordata > Aves > Suliformes > Sulidae > Morus > Morus bassanus. The sequence goes on along the minus strand of CM062567.1, from coordinate 63,661,269 downwards.
TCTACATGCTCAGACAATGTTTCTGTATTTCACCCAGGTTACTTGTCTCTGCTTCCACCTTCTGTATGCTTCATTTTTGTGTTTGATTTTGCCAGGAGCTCCTTGTTCATCCATGCAAGCCTCCTGGCATTTTTGCCTGACTTCCTGCTCACTGGGATGGAAATCTCTTGAGCTTGGAGGAGGTGATCCTTGAATATTAACCAGCTTTCTCTGAAGAGGCCAAAGTCTGCTCTCCTGCAGTCCAGTGTCGTGACCCTACTTTTTGCCCTGCTCCCTCCTCTCAGGATCCTGAACTCCACTATCTCATGGTCACTATGCTTTTCTCTACAGTGCCTTTCATCTACTTTAATGGACATCACATTTCAGGAAAAGTTTTCCAAAATATTCCAAAGAGAATTCTTCTGATGGCCATCTGCATGAAGATATATACAAGAACAGCCCTGGGAACCCTGATAGGAACAATCTCAAAAATATGACCTTATAATATCTGTTCATAATAAGCCAGAGACAAAAAATTAATGTAAAGTTTCTGAAAGCAGCATAGTGTTTCTCAACTTTGGTACAAGACCTACCAAAAGTATAGCTCAACAGACACAATAAAACTGTGAGAGAACGATATGCAGTTAGCTGACATCAATGTAGGCTTGGCGATTACAAAAGGTATAATTGGGCTGTGGTCCAATCTGATACTTGCCACTTAACAATGAAGAAATAAACTCAGAGGCATTTTAGGATGATGTTATTATATTCTCTTCCCAGAATTACTGATTGGCGGAAACATCAGAAATCCAAGGGAACAGATCCAGATATGATTCTCAGGTGGTATATTTATATGCCTGCTGAACATCCAACCCTTGCTAAAGAGGCAAGATGTAAATAAATCTCAGGCAGCACTTAAGTTGTGCACTGGTACTGGGGGGAAAAAAGCATAGTCCCTTAATACTGGCAGAATATATATTTCCCATTTCCCTGTTTGAAAAGGGCAAGGAACTGATTTTATTCTAAATGAAATTGGGAGTGAGAAGTAAGTCTTAAGGCTCATTGTTAAAACTAATTTAATCACCAAATCACTTGACCCTCAAACTGAGGGAGAAATTCTAAAATATTTATTTAGTCTGTTAAATAGATTGAATGAATGAAAAATGAACAAATGAAAAAAATCCTGCCATCCAGTAAAATGTAGTGCACCTGAAATGACAGCATCTAAGTACAAGACAAATGCAGACAGGGAATTGAACAACCTACTTTAGAAAATGTGAACATTTACTCTCACCGGCCTTCCCAGGCTATCTTAAACATTATCATAAAAGAATGACTGACTATAGAGGATTTCATACTAAGCTCCAGGGAGCTAAAGTTAAACTGTATTGGATCATTGGGGAAAATGACCCAGAAATTTCATTTTCAGTTACGTATAACTGAAAGTATGTCTTTCTGCTACATAAAGTCATGGTACGGAATAAACCAGAGCACTGAACACCTGATCATTACCACTGCATAATTCTTATTTTATTATTAGATTCTGTGAAGAGAAATCCAGTTAGCTTTGTCTGAGACAACACGTGAGTTCAGTTTAGGAGGTTATTTGCTTCAGGGGCCACTGCCATAGGCAATGTGGATGACAGAGTTGTTGTGCTGTTTCTTTGCACAGTTCTCAACAGTATTCCAGAAGACCTTGTGCCTTCACATCTCCTTACACCATACCACACACACAGTGTTTGTTATGCAAACCTGATTTCTGAAGGCCAATGAAGTAGACTTTTAATCGCTCAGGAGTAAATTAATCAGTGTCAGTGTCCGGATGGAGCTCTAAAAGTTCAAATATCTTTCCTACTTCAAGAGACCAGCAAAGGTGGCAGTCAAAACAGCCTCTTGGGCCACTGTTAAACATTTAGTTCTCTGGCATCTGTTGCTTGCATGACCTAGTGTTCTGCAGGAGTTCCACTTACCGGTTATGATGCAGACTGGCAGAACTCTTGCTCCCAAAGGAAGAGACAGGCTGGCAAACTGGTCAGAGGAAGACTTATAGTCTGCCTGGCATGAACATGAGCAGCAAACAGAGCGCAGTGGGATCATTAGAAACTTAAGATGTAGCACTAACGAGGGTGGGCAGCACGCTGTGGAAGTGAGTGCTAACCAAAGTCCTCCTGCAGTCACAGACTCAGTAGCAGAGTTGCAGAGCCTGCCTGCAAATCTACATACTCTGCACAAAACATCCTCTCAAGGGAAAGTGGTATGTACCATGTGCTAAAGAGATGTGAGGATGAGCAAAAGTGTGTGGTATAGTCACCAAGTTGGAGATTTCTCTACACAATACTCAGTATCAATTCTGTTTTATAAGGTGAAGGGAGAAGAGGAAGATTTCAGCTATCTGGATCCAAGTCACTGTGTGCTATTCTGGATCCAAGTCACTGTGTGCTATTCTGCCTCTAGTCCAGGAATCTCCCTCTGATGCTGTTTCATTTAACAGTGTAGAAATATCCTAAGATACTATTTCTCCCTCTGGTCAGCAAAGATACCTTTGCTGAGCTGGATCCCATTAACGGGAGAATGACCAGCTTGAAGGTCATCTGTCACTATGCTATTGTATTACTTCACAAGGTCCATTGTAGCTCAAGCTGTTGAGAGCATGCTGGGTTTCAGCCCTGTTCACATTTCTGCACAGGGCTAGTATAGGCCCCTAAGAATGACCTATCATGAAACACAATGATGATCAATCTGTGAGATAGACTGAGGATAAAAGGCAAAAATTTTTTGCTGAACAGGCCCTCATTTTTGTTCCTTTCCACTGCTGATAAGGTCCAGAGCAACATAATGACACTTGCAGAGGCCAGGACCACAAGTCAGTTTTGGAGCTAACCTAGTAGTAACTCCTTTGGTCTTTAGATCCAAAAAAGCAGAATACAAGCCCTACAATTTTGATATGCTGATCTTCAAAATGATTCATTCTGATTTCATATGTGGTGTTGCTCATGGGATAATAACAGATATAGTAATAACAGTATAATCTGGTAATTACAGTACGTAATGATAGTATAATCTGGTGTTATTTTATTGATGCAGTTTACTCTCAGCATCAATTTGATCCTAGAAGGTTGTAACCAATGAAATAAAAATTATCAAGTAAAGCATAATTAAAAAAGGAGCAAGTGGGCACAGGATCCCACAGTAACAGGGATTCCTATTGTTGATCTTCCTTCTGGTGGCTGGCCAGAAGGTGGCTGACAGCTTAAGCTCTGTTATTTAGGGGGACTTCAGATAGGGAAGATGTGGATGAATGAAAACATGGGGGAAGAAGTGTAGTTAGAATCTCAGCAAGATGTTCTGGAGCCAGAAGAGGGACCACGGTGTGTTGCATTTGAGTATATGTCCTACTTCTCAGTGAATTCTTTCATTCTAAGGTACAGACAATCAATTAGCAATTATTGTGCAGCTGGCAATACTCCAATTAGTTTACCCCTCTCTGGGTTATGTCATGTTTAGAAAAACTAGACATGACTCAAAGGTCATTTTGAGTCTTTCAGATAGGGTGAGAAGATAACATGCCAAAGTCTAGGAAATCCGAAAAGCCCCACTGGTGCAAGAGCGGTCTGTAGATGTGTATGGGTAACTCTGCTTGGTATTGCAGTACCAGACAAACTTTTCTTTACAGACACCATGACAGCAAGCTCTAAAGTGCTACAGAACAGTAGGTTAAATAATCAAAAAATACACCATCAAAGAATGTAGAAGAACTGGGAAAAGTCTGGAGAAAGGTAAGGAAGCAGTGTAAGACTTCCCTGAATGGAAACAGGATGGCTTCCAGGAGATAATGACAGATATGTATAGAATTATGAGTGCAACAGTATGGGTGTACAGGTAAAAAATTCATTGTTTCTTGTAGCACAAGCTCTTAGAAATGTCAAATAAAGTTGACAGGTGGCAGACTTGATCAAAGAAAAATGTTTTCCATACAGTGTGAAATGGAGCTGTTAACCACTTTGTCCCAGGATGCGGTGAATGCTTGCTGTCAGAATAAATTCAGGGGTAAGTGGAAAAGTTCATGGAAGGCAGGGATATTTGAACCACAGAAATATCACATCCATTTCAGAGACTCCCCTAGTGAAAATTGCTAGGAACTGTTCTAGAGGAGTATCACTATATATTTAGTCTTGTGCTCTTCAGAGACTTCTTTTGTTTGATGAGTTACCAGGATGAATAATGTTTAACATGATCCAGTATGGCTATAATGGAGCTTCTTTCAGGCCTTTTTCCAATGTGACACCAATACTATTTGGAAAAGCATGCATCTGGCCTATGTGACCAGGCTGTTTTGCCACACTGCCGGGTGTGCCAGGTGACAGGGTGAGAACTGTCTGCCAGATGAAGCACTGGGTGCTCTTTACAAGACCATAGGGTAAGCAGCACTCTCTTCAGCTGAGGTGAAGCTTTGTGGCCCTTCTTACTCTAAACCTGTCAAGGGATGAGGTGTTACCACCTGCAGAGAAGATCTTATAATTGTAACAAAGACCTAAAAAAGCAGATTTTTCTGGAGCATTGTAAAATGGATTTTTTGGCTGCATTAGCAAGTGAATGGTCTAGTAAGAGATGTGGTGTGCTGAAGAAACAACTGAAGTAAAATAGCTTTTAATATACAAGAGTAAGCAAAATATTGAGAATATACATAATAATTACTACATTAGATATCTTAAAAGAACAGTATTTCTTTCTCTTAAAATAGGGAAACAATGTATCCATTTTGTGTCTATTTTGACCACATGAGCCCATTAGCAGAACGAACTTCTTGCCTGTGCTCTTAGTTTCTCTCATTGTTCCTACCTGCCCTTCAGGCTTTGATCCTTGGTCTCACAGACATGTTTGCTTGACCATTCAACTTTCTATTTCAGGTATATGCGGAGAGAAGATGTCCAAAGCATGTTTCATTGACATCTGCCAACTATTCAAAGTAAAGCTGCCCTACCCTTCTTTTTCTTGCCCAAACATTCATCAAAAAGCTTCCAGGCCAAGGAACTTCTAAACAAACTAGCATAACCCACCTTGATGGAGGATTCTGTATTCTGGTCAGGGTTTTTACACAGGTATCTGACAGTTTGCAGTTTCTCACTCTATTTTATTCTGGAGTAATTGTCTACAATGCCCATATCTTAATTGATTGAGAGTGGATCCTTAGCTTTTGGGCTGATCTTTCATACTCTTGCTGAACATATTTTTTTTGTTTTATAAGGTTTCTCTTCCTTAAAAGAAACAAATGAAAATTCCTTTTGTTTAGCTGCTGGAATCTTTCACAATTTCTAGCAAAGTTCTGCTAGCTTGCTCAGTTTCCCTTATCAGTACATGACAAGGCAAGGCAAGGCAGTAAACAAATGAGCTGCGTAATCATCTTACTGCTCATCTGACAGCCCTCAAAATGGGAGAGGTTAAGTAATTCTGAATGTCTTGTACACTTCTGCCTAAGATGTTCTCTTCCTAGTCCTACATATTAGTCTGTTTGTGCCCATGATCTGACTCCCAAAAGAAGGATTTGCTCTCCATGGGCAGGAAACTCTTCAGCTAGAAATTTTTTCATGCAAGATGTAAGATTACCCAGCAAACTCAGTTATCTAGATTTCAAAGAAAAAAGTCACAATTCATATACAAAGGCATTAAGGTCTATGAAGTTTGTAGAGGGATGCCTGCTTTTGCTTCTTTTCCACAGTATACAGAAATGTACTGTCAGAGAAGGCAAGTTAGCCCAAGAGTAGTGACAAGAAATCATGGTCATGGATAGAGAATGCTGGAAAATTACAGCCTTTGAATATGAAATAAACAGAATCAGGACTTCCAAGCAGTTCTAAAGCTACTTCTGGTCTTGTTCTGGTCTTGATTAGTTGTAAACCACAACCAAGTCTCATTTCTCTGCTTCTTTTTCCTTTTGACGCCTTTGCATGAATGGGGTTTAAACTGCTGTTTGTTAGTTTCTGTTGATAGCATGCTTACTAAGCAAAACATTTGCTGCTTTCATTTCAGGAGCATTACAAATATGTTGTATCCCTGGGAACAACATTCTAATTTTACAGTTTTACCTAACTTGCACTAGAATGAACATGTAAGCCAGTATGAAGTTATTTAGTTAACAATTTTTCCCCCCAGGCATTCTGAATTCAGATTGCACTCAGTTAATTCTGCTTAAAAGTACAGACCTAAACTAAAAAAAAAAAAAAAATCATAACTGTTTGTTTAATAACAACAACAGCAACAACAATAATATTTATAAAGATGCTGAACTAGACTAGAATTCAGTTTGGCTGTTCATTGAGTGCTTACAGATGAGACAAATGACAAAGACACGGGCCAAAGAGAAGCTATATTAGCTGCTTGACCCACACAGGAACATGTGTCTTCTCACACATTAATATAGTGTCTGTAAATCTAAGATATCTTACATTCAAATGTCTAAATCAAAAGTTAAAATTTTGGCTTCTTGGCACATAATTAATTTCTGTTCTTTGGTAAAGCGTGTATTAACAGGATTGACGAAGTCTTCTCTTGAAAACATAAGCACACCTTTGACTTGACAAACAGAGGCATGAAGAAAAAGGTAGGGAAGGGGTTTTAAATCTTGTTAAGTCATGACTGGAGGAAAACGATAAAAATGACAAGGGATATTATTACAAGGGATAAAGCTGTGGGTTGAATGTAACAAATTTTTCTATACCTCTAAAGTAATCTGAGTTGAAATTAAGTGCATTATAAATACATTGCATATGACAACAGATGCCTAGTCCTGTCGATCCCCATATATGTGCCAATCCCCAATGCCCCAGTTTATGGGCAACACTGCTTACACTGCCACTTAATAATCAAGAATTCTGTACACTACAAGAGAGGTTATCTTAGAACTCTTTTTTATATTAATGTCTTTAGCTTTTGCTTGCTGCTGTTTTGAGATACTCTTGCAAGAACATAAGGTTTTTATAATAATATCTCGGATTATGACTTACTCTTCATAAATTGTTCAAAATATATTTCTGGAAGAAATACCTTGGAACAACATTCTTTTGTTTCATAATCCCAATTACTACTTCTGTGTCTGTAGTCTTCCTGTCAGTGTTTAAGAGGCGTTTGGACACTGTCCTTAATAACATGCTTTAACTTTTGGTCATCCCTTAAGTGGTCAGACAGTTGGACTGGATGATTGTTGTAGATCCCTTGCAACTGAACTATTCCATCCTATCCTATCCTATCCTATCCTATCGTATCCTATCCTATCCTATCCTATCCTATCCTATCCTATCCTATCCTATCCTATCCTAACCTATTCCTGTTGACACTGAAATAAGATTTGATGGAATCTGTAGCTTCTATCAAACACCAAACTATTTGTTTTCTGTTGCACTGTACTTTTACAAAGAATTAGACCATATAGTAGAGGTCTGTCTAAATTTCATCCCATACTCAATTGCTGGTGTGATTTCAACAGCAGCTCTGTGATGAACTTCTTTTCAATGGTATCCTGCAAGACACATACATGTTTCTCCTGAGGCCTTAAATTTAATGTCTCTGTTCTGTTGATAAGGTAGTATTTCATTATTAAATTATAGATTCATAGAAAATGTCAATCAAGCAGTTCTATAGCTAATTACATGAACTAAATACACTGGTACAAAGAAGTTTACTTAAAATACGGCCTTCAGCTTGTAACCAATAAAAATTATATTAAAAAACAAAATTCAGTAGTTCCTTTCCTTCAGAAACACTTTCTCACTTTTAAAACTAATATTTTACCATAACCACTTCCAAGCAGTAAAAAGAGACTGGATATAAAAACTGACCTAATTTGGAGAGAAGGGAATCCATTCTTCCACTGCTGCAAGTCCTTTTACTACATTTAATTCAACTTTTACGTTTCATAATTCGTTCTCGTTTTGGAACAAATATACCTTTGTAAGAAATTCTACTTCTTATACAAATCTTTAGTGGACAACCTTGTGTTGTGAATGTTTCATTTTTTTCCCAGGCTTGCATTGTAAAAAATGTAGACATTTTTTAAAATGGCAATTTTGAAATTATCTGAAACTGGTAAGCTCATGGTTTTGCTTAATGTTAGAATTGTGCTTAATTCTAACATGACATGGACTGCAGTACAGAAATAGTTTAACCCATGTGGTGTATCTTCCCATGCAAACACTGCCATTCTACACAACTAATTTCATAAGGTGGGAGAGGAAGAGCTGGCTGTCTTCCTCTTTTTTATCCTCCCCCTAATCTTGAAACATGTAGCTAATATCTTCAAAAATTTCCAAATCATATGGTGGTTCCCACGTGAAAAGGCATCTGAATGAATTTGTCCTGCTGAGTAGGGTCTGGACAGACTCTGGATAGGCCTAGAAGAAAAAATCTATTATGGAGGAATGTACTGGGCCTTTTGGTACACATTAGGTGAACGTGTGAGGAGGCAAGCAAACCAATGTGACTACAGTTTTAGGAGTGACTCATTTTTAAGAGTCCTGACCAATAGACCCTTTTTGCTAGTTTTTACTAGGATTCCTATTATCTATAAACTGTTAGCAATAATACCAGGTTGCAGGAATGGAATATTAAGTTTGAATAGCCAATGATCAGGAGATCAGATGTTGTGACAGCTTGTAGTAACCTTCATACCACAGGGCCAGAAAAGGAGAAAAAAAAAGACTTGGACTGGACACCCACAATTACTTTGTGCTGAAATATCAACTTAAATTCTTGTCATGAGAGAAAACAGACTCCTGTCTACATTTTTGTCATACCTGATGAGGAAATAGTGGCAGAATTCAAGTATTCACAGATCCACCTGAGCTTTGGTTTCACTTTATCTTACATTCATGTTCAAACATCCTTGAATAAGTAAATAAGTAGCAGTTATGCATTAAGAAACTACATACACCTAGATAATGTGAAGAAATGAGTACTTAGGCTTTTTTGCAAACACTAAATCTAGTTCCACATCCTCACTGTTACTATTTCCTTCCACTTTAATGGATCTTTTACTTCACAATGACCTATAAAATTAGGCCCGCTTTTAATGATGATAAATATATATAGACCAGTTGGGAGGGATATGTAGCCAGATCCCTCAAAACGGGAACATTGCACAAGCACAGAGTATAGCATATGACAATTCCGAGGTGTCAACAATCCATGGACGGCATAATTTGGAATAAGCACTTTTTGGGTAGCTTTATTAGTGCATGCTTCATTTAGCCTTGTGAACACTTACAATTTTACTACAGAAGACTGCATGGAAAATAAAACCTTGGGTAAAATGGCAAAAGATTTAGATTTAAGGGTATGCTTGTACTTGTGAACATTCAAGGCTTGATCTCAATACTTCTGGTCATTCTTTTGGCTCTCACTTCACTCCATTTTGCTGAATATAACCAGTCTGAGTCCTCCTTTTGTGATAGATCACTTCCAGTGGAGAGGTCTTATTTACTCAACGATAGACTACTCAACCCTCCACAGACTTTGGTGGTGGAACACAAAGCACAAAGAATTCAATTGCAATATTTTATAAGAAAGTTTGGACTCATAAAGAGGACTTAAAAGATTAAAAGGAACTCAAGTTGTTAACAAGTGCTTTGCTATTTTTGAAAAGTAATTATAAATTGTTATTAGAAATATAATATTTCTCAAATGATGTTGTATTAGTGGCTGAGAAAGCATCTGGCTCCTATTTCCAATAAAGTTTATAACATACCTAAGTTCCTAACATTTGGGCCAAAAAATGTCTTATGCGGTTCAGTAGACTGCAAAAAAGCTTTAAAAAACCTTTGAAGAAAATATCTTTACTAATTTTTGAAACTTTCTCTACTTCAGAAAAGTTCTGTTTGCTCCAAGTATTAAAAACATGTTCAGTATTTAAAACTGGTAATTTGCCATGTTTTTCACCCTCATCAGCAAAGAATGCACAACATACCTTAAAATGTTTTGATATAGGCAGAAGACAGCTTACAGAATAACATAACTCACTGCATTTTTGTAATATGTTTTCCTCATGTGAATTTCCTAGAACACCATGTGCATATAGAACTTCTCTAATGATGAAGAGACTAGCCTAGAAGAGGCTAGGAATGGTGCTTTCCCTATACTAGCATACTTCAAGTATTAGAGTTTATAATTTCTGTCTTGGATGCACAGTGACAAAGTGTATAAAGATTTCAAAATTATATTTGTTTTCATGTAGTTCAAATACTATAACTTCAGGTAGTTGCTGGAATAAGTGCTAGGCCCTGAGCCTATAGTCAGATGATACGAGTAGCAACTACATCCACTAAACATACACACTAAACATTTTAATTGACAAGAACTGTGAAGTTTTGGTGTTTAAGAACTTCTCCCCTGACTATTTTGGTGACAACATTCAACTGCACGTCTTTAAATATGGAAAACAGAATTAGAGCTTACTTGTTTTTCTTCTTCCACACCTTGATCCTAACTACCTGAAGCCGCTGTTTCTACTTAAAAAACAGATGCAAAGTGATTTCCAAGGTAAAGCATTGTTCAAACTGGGACAGCACATGTAACTCCAGCAAAATTCTGTCTCTCACCTTCTCCTCTCACATTCACCATCTTTTGCATTTGGAGTATATAAATCAACTACAAAGCCACTACATCAACACCTCTGTAAAGACCCCATGAGTTTGTAACTGCTGTAAAACAGTGCTCTACAACTTGTGTCCAAAGAACTCTTCTTTGAATGTCAAAACATCATCAGCTTTTATCATTGTTATGAAATCCTAACTGAGCAGAAGCTCCATGGTATCAATTCCTTAAATTAGCTTAAGTAAACTCAGTATTTTCAAATAAGATGTCAGTAGGATTTATAGAATCCTGGCATTGTTGCCACGAGGAACAACTACAAGACTTGAAGAGGAGGTAGCAGCTATGGTTTCTCTTGCACAGACTAGGATCTTACAGTGCACTAGGTGAAGAACTGACTGAAGGGCAGAGCTCAAAGGGCTGTAGTGAATGGGGCTACATCTGGCTGGCAACTGGCCACCACCAGTGTTCCTCAGGGCTCAATTCTAGGGCCTGTTCTGTTCAATATTTTTATCAGTTATCTAGATGCGGGAGTTGAATGCAGCATTACCAAGTTTGCTGATGATACCAAACTGGGAGGTGCTGTTGACTCTTTTGAGGGACAAGAGGCCTTGCAGAGGGATCTAGATAGACTGGAGCATTGGGCAATCATCAATGACATGAAATTTAACAAGAAAAAATGCCAAATTCTGCACCTGGGACAGAGTAACACTGGACACAAGTCTAAATTGGGAGAGGAGTGGCTGGAGAGCAGCCCTGCAGAAAGGGGTCTGGAGGTGCTGGTTGACAGTAGGCTCAATGTGAGTCAGCAGTGTGCCCTGGCAGCCAAGAGGGTAAACTGCATCCTGGGGTGGATTAAACACAGTATAACCAGTTGATCAGAAGAGGTGATTATCCCGCTGTATTCAGCATGGGTGTGGCCTCACCTTGAATATTGTGTGTGGATCTGGGCCCCATAATTTAAAAAGGATGTTAAGGTCCTTGAATGTGTCCAGAGGAGGGCTACAAAGCTGGGGAAGGGGCTGGAAGGCATGTCCTACGAGGAGCGGCTGAGGACACTGCTTTTTTCTAGTTTGGAGAAAACGACGCTGAGGGGCAACCTCATTGCTCTCTACAGCTTCCTGAGGAGGGGAAGTGCAGAGGGAGGTGCTGATCTTTCCTCCCTGGCACCCAGTGCCAGGATGTGTGCAAATGGCTCAAAGCTGCGTCCATCAGGGGAGGTTTGGACTTGACATGAGGAAACAGTTCCTTACCAAAAGGGTGGTCAAACCCTGGAACAGGCTTCCTAGAGAGGTTGCCCCATGCCTATTCTATTCTATTCTATTCTATTCTATTCTATTCTATTCTATTCTATTCTATTCTATTCTATTCTACTGTTGTACCAGAATTAGTTAGACAGTCCCCAAGCGGGAGCATTTTCTCCTTTGGGTCAAATAAAAGAAGTAGGTATGTGTTACACCAGCAGTAGTTCACGACCTAAGTCAAGACCTGATAACATATTAACTTAATAAACAGTTGACTGTTTCACCTTTCAGGTCTCATACAACATGTTTTTTGCAGATGATATGTTGAAAAGCACACTCAGCCTCAGATAGATCACTTTTAAGGCCAAAGCACAGAGCAAACCATCAGAAAGTAGATCAGGATGTTTTAGGGCACACCTGGGCTGCTGGACAGCCTGCGGCTCCTACATTTTTGGCATGGGCAAAAAGAGGACAGTGTGCAGCGACAGGTTTGATTTGCCTTCAGCTTCTGGAAGGCGACAGTGTGAAAGGGATTCACTTCCCAGAGGGCCTCCCAGGTAATAAAACCAGCTGTGCAGGGCCCATGCCCCTTACTGTCTGTCTGCTGCTTTCAGCGGGGCCTGTCCGGCCCAAGACCAGCCGAACCGCCCGCGCTCAGCAGCTGCAATCAGAAAGGTGGGATTTCGTCCTGGAGCGGGGCATGCAGGTGAGCTTGGGCTTTGCTCCGGGGTGAGAGAAGGGGCAAAGCAGGGCTGTCCTGGAGGAAGAGCCCGGCCACGGAGGCCCTGTCACAGCATCACAGAATCACGGAATCACGGAATGGTAGGGGTTGGAAGGGATCTCTGGAGATCGTCTTGTCCAGCCCCCCTGCTTGAGCAGGCACACCTAGAGCAGGGTGCACAGGACTGCATCCAGGTGGGTTTTGAATGCCTCCATGGAAGGAGACTCCACAACCTCTCTGGGCAGCCTGTTCCACTGCTCTGTCACCATCAAAGTAAAGAACATTTTCTCATATTCAGGTGGAACTTCCTGTGTTCCAACTTGTGCCCATTGCCCCTTGTCCTGTCATTGGGCACCACTGAAAAGAGTCCGGCCCCATCCTCTTGACACCCACCCTTCAAATATTTATAAGTATTGATGAGATCCGCCCTCAGTCTTCTCTTCGCGAGGCTGAACAAACCCGGCACGCAGCGCTCTGGGGCGGTTCCTGCCGGTCTCCTCCTCCCACCGGGCGGGGTGGGGCAGGGTGGGGCAGGGCGGGACCACCCCACCCCGCCCCACCCGACCCCACCCCACCGCTGTGCGGCGGGGCCGCCCGGTCTGGGCCGCCGAGGGGTGGGCGGGATCGTTCGTGCCCTGCCTTGGGTCACCCAACGCAGCCACCTGCGGCGGGGACCGCTGGTCCCCGGCCTGGCACCGCCTGCCCAGCCTGGTAAGTCCCCGCTCGGCCTCCTCCGTCCAACCTGGCTCAGTATCTCCGGTTTCTGAGAGAAAGGGGCAGAAAGGGTTGGGATCAACAACACATTTTAGAAAAAAGCATTGTTCCAGCTGGCTGGGTTTCAGACCCACAAACCTGTGTTACAGAAAGGGATGGCAGGGCTCAAACCACCCTTTTGCTGATGAAGCAGTTTTAACAGTTTCCCTAGACAGTGATCTCTAGGGGCTTTTCAAAGATCAGCGGCTTGTTTAAGCCAGGCTTCTTCTAATCGTGCTAGTTAAGACAGTTGTGTTCACACCAAACGGTCTCCGTTTCTTCTTTCACTGGCACGAACATAGCATCACTGATAGCTGTGGTCTCGTGTGAAATATTCAGGAAGCTGTTAATTGCACTACAGTACCAAGGCCTTTTGTATGGGAAATCGCTTGGAAAAAAGGTCTAATTATTACTATTTTTCTACAAGTATTTTACTAGTGAACAGGAAAACATGTTGCTGCTCCTTTTTTTGTCATATCTGCCCCCCCCCCCCCCCAGTTATTTCAGGATATACCAGTGTACTTTTCCCCCCTATGCTCCAAGTGCTTGATGCAGAAATGGACTGCAATGATAATATTCAAATATAGCCACATACTGTGATTATGATACCACATACACACACAAACAATGTGACCTCCAATCTTTATTCTGCCATCAGTTTAGAAAACAAAGTTCTCTTCATACCACAAGCCCGTGAACTTTACACTTTGGGGAAATAGTATCCTGTGTTCTACAAAAAACATTACTCACCAACTGTTAGTTAATATCATTAACTTTTTCTCCCCTTAGAATCATAGAATCATTTAGGTTAGAAAAGGTCTTTGAGTCCAGCCATAAACCTAACACTGCTAAGTCCACCACTAAACCACATCCTTAAGTGCTGCATCTATGCATCTTTTAAATACTTCCAGGGATGGTGACTCCACCACCTCTCTGGGCAGCCTGTTCCAATGCTTGATAACCCTTTCAGTGAAGAAATTTTTCCTAATATCCAATCTAAACCTCCCCTGGCACAACCTGAGGCAGTTTCCTCTCCTCCTATCACTGGTTACTTGGGAAAAGAGGCTGACACCCACCTTGCTACAACCTCCTGTCAGGTAGTTGTACAGAACGATAAGGTCTCCCCTCAGCCTCCTTTTCTCCAGACTAAACAACTCCAGTTCCCCCATCTACTCCTTGTAAGACTTGTTCTCTAGACCCTTCAGCAGCTTCGTTGCTCTTTGGACACCCTTCCTCATGTTTCACATACAGATACAAGGCTACTAGTTCTCACGTTTAACCTGTGAAAATCAAGAAATCAGAGGGTGACACATCTTTTTTTTTTTCTATATTCTATAACCTAGCTGTTTTCCTTTCAATCTCTTTTCCCCTTTGGCAGATGACTCAGTCTTTCCATCTCATGCCCACAGGTTTGAGTAGATCGGAGTTACCTCTTTCGAAGCTGGAGACTACGCACCTTCAACAAGTATAAGTTGATAATATATTTTTAAGCAGCAGACCAGGATGTTAATCATTTACTTGGCTCTCATTAAAACACCACAGCTCCTTCTAACACAGAAGACTTTTCTGCACTGCACGAATTCCTTCTCTCCCTGAAGCTTTTGCATTCCACTGTTCATTCTAGACTCTCCTTGTCTTGCTGAGACTTGATAGCAATGAAGCTTTATTGGTCACGGTACTTCATTCTGTATTCTGAAGTGATGCAATCATAAGATAATCAATTTTCCCCCTCTTTTATACCCTTTCTCATTTGGGTTTTTCAGTTTTTCTTTCTAAAGCCTCTTTCCAGGTACCAAGTAATAAGGGATCCTATATATTCAATTATCTTCATTCAAATTACCTATGTTTTAAACACCTTTTATTTTTAGTACTTCTAATTACTTGGAAGGTGCCTACAGAATACACTTTTAAAAACAATCTTAAATTTGAACTGTTAAATTACAGCTGAGCTTAAAGATTTAGTGTATACAGATTAATTCAAAGGACTAAGCAAAACCTGTGAGAATTTATGGATTTTGTATTGCAAAACTAATTAACACTACTTTCTGCACAGTTTATTGTACCATTCCATAACAAATTCACTGCTAAAAAGCCAAGAGAATTCTTAGAGAAATTGGAAAACTGATCAATTATGGGCGGGATTTCTCTCCCCTCAGTTTCTAAAACACAGATCTAACCAACCTAAAAGGAAAGAATGGAAGAGACAAACAAATCCTTATTCTCTCTACTCTGTAATTTCCTATCACAGACCACAATTCTTACTCGAGGAGTATCTGTAACAGTTACAACTCAAGGAAAGTAAAAATTAAAGGGAAATTATTAATTTCACTTTGTGTACAGTCTAAAGATTTTAGATACTAGTCATCACCAAGTGTTCTTTAATCATTTCCTTCTTCAAGTTAGCACAGGAAAACAGAATCATGCTCAATTGTAATTTTTATTGTTTTGCTTTCACAGGAAATCTAGCAGTTTTAGCTTAAACCAGTCTTGCCAGCCTGTTATAAAAAACTTAACAACAACAACAAAACTTTTGTGATGGAGTTATTCCTTCAGTTTTTAGCCATGTTTCTTTTATTGCTAAAGAAATGTTACATTTGTAAAATGAAAGGTCCTTCTCCATGGTCTGAGTGTGCTGCTTTGGTGTGCCTGTAATGCTCAGTCACTGAGAGACAAATGGGTATGCTCTGAATAACCTGAAACGCTATCTTAAGTTCTCTGAAGTAATCACAAGTGGTTTAAGTAGTGGCAAAAGCGTGAAAAGCAGAACAGAGGTATCCATATTGTGAAAAGTTAGGTTAATGGAATGAGACACCAGGCTAGGAACTGTAAGAGGTATTTTTATATTACTCATTCTGTTCCTTGGTGTGGAGAGGGAGGACCTTAATTTTAGTATAAAAGTTATCTTCCATGTGCTGGTTTGCAATCAGCTTTTTTAAAACTTACAAAGGAAGTTACTTCTTACATCATAATGTACCTTTGGTTCCTGAAGAGTAACGTTGGATCCTGTTTTTCACAAAAGGTTTGACTTTGTTGCTGAATTCTTAAAAAAAAATAAGTTATAAACAGGATGAATAGTCTAAAAGAACACATTTTATTTTCCGTCTCTAAAAAGTAGAACTTCATAGACTAACTTGATTTGTTTTTTCAGAATTACTATATTGTGATGCAATTCTGTTCCTGCTCCATGTAGTTGGCACTTAAAGAGGCTGTTATGCATTTGGTACGTCTTTTATGTCATAAAACAGTAAAACCTTTAATGAAGGGTGAAATTTAGCTGCCCCTGACCAGAGGGATGTGTGACACATGTAAACATAATATGTTACACAGTTTAAACAGTTTGAAAGTGCTGTTACCTTTGTCACTTAGGTATGCAAGCAGAGGAAACCAGTCTTAGGTGCAAATAGCATTTGTTGAGACTGCAGAGGAGGGCTGACGGGTCAGTTTTAGAATAACTAAATTTTCAGTGATGGATTCCAGATGTGATACGGAGTTATTTTCTTTCTGTGTTCTAACATCAAGCTTCTAGCTGAAAGATGTAAAATAATTCTGATTAGCTTTGGTTCCTTCACGTAAGAGAAAGGAAAAAAAAATAGCTAACGTATAGCCAAATTGGTCAGATTATAGGCTGGGTAACTGGATTATAAGGCTGGACAATCTTCTCAGCTAAAAGTTCAGGATGTATTAATAGTACAAAGTCCATCTTGCTGCCAGTTACTAGTTAGTGTCCCTCAAGTGTTGATACTGGGGCAAGTACTGTTTAACATCTTTATTAACAACCTGGACACTGAGCCCAAAACTGCCTTCAGCAAGTGCACAGATAATAGCAAATTTGCAAGGTGCGGCTGATACACAGGAGGGCAGAGCTGCTATTCAGAGGGCCCTGGACAAGCTGGGAAGTGGACCATCCAGGTCCACTTTCATCTAGTGGCAGGAAGAGACCTCATGAAATTCTATATAGGCGTGTTAAAGAGTCCTGCATCTGGAATGGAATAACCCCATGAAACTGTACAGACTGGGCACTGACTGGATAGAAAGCAGCCTTGAAGAAAGATCTGAGGGATTCTGATGAACCCAAGGTTGACTGTGAGTCAGCAGTGTGCCTGTTTGTCAGAGAAAGCCAAAACCCAGCAGCTTGCGGGAAGTGGTTCTTCCCTTCTGTTTGGCACTTGTGAGACTTGTGTGTCACTGGAGTACAGTGTCCAGTTCTGTGATCCATAGTACAAGAACAATATTGACAAACTGGGGTGAGACCATGGTGGACCACAAAGATTTTAAGGGGCTGGAGCACACAACCCATGAGGCTAAGCTGAGAATTGGATTTGTTCTGCCATAAGGAGAGAAGGTGAAAGGCTGATTTGTCTACAGCTCTCTGGCAGGAGAGTGTTGAGAAGATAGAGCCAGACTCTGCTTGGAGCTGCACAGTGATAGGACAAGATGCAGTAGACACGAGTTTGAACATGGAAAAATCTGATTAGATGTAAGGATTCTGTGCCCCCGCCCCCAGTAATGGAGGTCAAATATTGGAATATGTTACTTGGAGATGTTGGGGAATATCCATCCTTGGAGATAACGCAGAACTTGATAAGCCAAGGCCCTGAAGAACCTGGTCTATTTGGTCTAGTTTTGAGCAGGGCATTGGAGGTACTTTCTAACCTCAGTTATTCTCTGATTAACTGGAAAACTGGTGAAAATAAGACATTAAGTAACATAAATACCATTTGAATTCAGCATTAAGTAGCTGAAACACCAAGGGATGATTCTGGAGTTTATGTGAAGAAGTCCCATCTGGAAATGTGTTGTGGCATAAAGAATTTGTGATCCTGTATTACAGTTATGACTGATCTTTCTTTGACGACAAAATGCTAATTCTTGGATCAAAAATACTCTAAACCAGTAGGAAACCAGGTGGTATTCCCTCAACTGTGTCCAGAATACCTGCTACGAAGAAATGTTCTAATTTTCAGAGAAGATGGCATCTATGATAGTCTCATCTCTACTGCTGAGGTACCTCTTACAATTTGGAGTTCAGTGCATTTATCCATATATCAGAAGAGGAAAAAAACCAAAACAAAACCAGCACCCTGAAATCCCGGAAAAACCTACGCAGATTCCATATCCTATGTGTTACAAGGTGAAACTCTGCCTCTTCTCATAGATAGGAGAACTTCTTACAACCCACACCTGGCAGAGAAGATCAGTATCTCCTTCAGAAAGGTTATTTCAGCAACCCAGAAGAATTGACACAGTCATATGCAATGTCAGAGTCACCAAAGCAGAACGTTTCTGTTTGATCTCAGAACTCCTATTGCTCAACTAGACTGTTCATAAGCTGCATCTTGTTGTACCCGTCCTCACATTTTTGTCACAGGCCTTCCTCAGTGGGCATTTGCACTAGAACACTGTAAAAACCAACCTGGATTACGTACAGAGAAGCTACTAGACTATAGAGAAATGAAGACTGATGCTGCTTAAGCTTTTAGCTGCCCCGCAGGCTACTGATCACCAGTGAAACAAGACAGCCTGTAGGCATGTGTAGCTGTACTGTAAATAAGCAACATTATTTGCTGTATGACACACAGCAAGAATCACACCAGACAGTTACGCTTCCTAGGGACAGGAGGATAAGGAGGGAAAAAAAGATATATATTTTTTTTTAACATCTGTTCGGCTTGTATTTTTCAGCAAAAGATCATAATAGAATGGGAAAACAAAGAATACAGATTGAGTTGTTTTTTGATCAAACAACCAAATGCTCTCCAATGCCTCCCAGTATGGGGACAGCATAGTGGGTCTTTTGTTTTTTTTTTTTTTTTTACTGTCAGTGGGTTGTGTGTAGATTCAGTATAGGGTTTTATTGCTACAGGTACTCCTTAGAAATCACAATCTCTTCTAGAGATAAAATGCTAATGCTGAAAACATTTTTAAATATAAATGTGTGTTTTGACAGGACAGTATGTTGTGAAATGGGGTGAATAATTTTTCTGTGAGAAGTGCTGCATCTTTATTGATGTGGACTTAAGACGGCTCCATCTAAGATGTTAAGTTCCATCTTCCTGAAATTTTTTTCATGTCCCCAGTATAGGAAATACCTACAAAGTGAAAACGTTACTGAGAAAGTGTTTAAAATAAACTTGATCTAGTCAGTGTGTTTTGCAAAGTATTTATAAAATGCCTGCTTACCACTGCAGATGGAAGTTTACAGAGGTCTAGTCAGTGGCTCACACAGAGCTCAGACATCCTGCTTCGGATAGTGTAAAATGGTGAAAGGTCTGTAGTCTGACAGGGTCACAGCCATTGAACCATCAAAAGATTTGGGAAACAGGTTGTCATCTTATGAATACTGATATATTTCAGTACTGTGCAGGTCCTCCCCTATTCCTTCCTGCCCTCTTGTCTGTTGTTTCTTTGGTGAATTCACCTGGGATTTCCCACTGAACTATTCTCAGACAATGCAGAAAGGTTATTCTTGTGACCAATCCAGTAAGTGGCCTGAAATTGCTCCCTACCATCTCAGAGAATGGAGTGACAATTGCTGATGATTGTCAGATATTTTTCTGAGAACAGAATGACAAATGTTTACCAAGGAAGGAGTCTATGGACTCTTGTTTTCAGGGAGACTCAGACTTTTTCTTCAAGGTGCTGAGTGTTGAGGAACTGGACCATCACATTACTAGATCATCCCAGAGAAGGAGTGCAACTGCATTAGCAGCAGTGGTTTGTGCTGTGCCATTTTTCTGCTGCCAGGCTGTTGACCAGGTGGTAGCATTGATGTGGCTGTCATCCATTTCTGAAGTAAAAGAGGTCTGTTTATTTGCTGACTTTGTTAAATGTAGGGAGAAAATAAATCATGGCTGCAGGTAGGCAGGAGGGTGTTTGGCTTGGTAAGTCTTCTCTCAGGTGGGAAGTTGGTAAAAGAACTAAAGGAGTGTGTGTCCGTTTCATAGATGGGTGAAAAGGAGACAAAGGCAACAGGAGAAAACAGAACTCTGTTTTTCCCTTGTCTGCAGTATCTGACTTCAGGGAATAACACTGGATATGTGCCTGCATCTCTGATGTCGTAAAATCTAGCACGCTGTGCCTATATCTTCTGCTCAGAAAGAGCATCTTAAGCTTTAAGCCTGAACTATGCCATTGAACTCTGCAGTTACTAATTCTGATTCTACAGCCTTAGTGGGAGTGAGCATTTATGAACTACGCAGGTCAGGGGTGTTGTCAAATTCTGAAAAGAACTGGATGTTGGAATGGATGTGTATCCTCTGTCTTTCCTCCACCTACCCCTGCCCGTCTGCAATTAATGTATTAGTCTCTTTCAGAAGTGCAGTCTTTCAGAGGTGCAGACCTTCATTAGTATCATAGGGAAGGCATTGAAGTGACTATTTACATGGCTGCTGATTGTGGTGCAGAGTGTGAATCTCTGCTTTATTACCAGATTTTGACTGAAACAAACACCTAATGTTCGTGCGCTGTAGTCTGCCAGAGAAACACACTTGGTGTCACTCATAAATGCTTGAAAAGATTTCGACCCTTCTGATTAAGAAGCATAATTTAGCAGGATTGATGGATGAGTCACTAAACGGAGACAACACATCTTAGCAAGAAGCTAATTCAAAATCTGGTGTCTTCCACACTCAATGATCTATTTCTGTTCTTGATAGAATTTCAAGCGTAGCTATCTGATGCACACTGATATTACTTAGCATTAATATCTTTGCTGAGTAGCTTTATGGGTTTGTTTTATTGACTGCGTTCTGTCTGAATGCTTTATTTATTGAAAGTGATGCCAGGTCAGTAGAGCATGTTTATTATTCCTATCATAAATAAAAGAAAATTCATTTTAATATGGCCCTCAAAACCACATGTTCAAAGCAGTTTTCCTGAGCATGCAATTTGGGTATAGTAAGCATGTGGTTTATTGACTACCTGAATTGCTATGTCAGATAGCATAAGAACTCTGGTTTTAGTACAGTACAGCCTTGCGGAGGGAAATACAAAATAGATTAATGTTTACTTTTAAAAGTTTCATTGTTAACTAAGTAAGATTCATTATATTCTCCCTTTTGCTCTTTGCTGAAATGTACTTAAATACTCTGGCAGTTTACATTATACTGAATCTTTAGCACTGGATGGCAACTGCTGTTAGGTAGTGTGGACAGTGGTATTTTTCTTACCTTTCTGTTAATCTTGTATGGAAATTCAGACAGTGAATAGTGGATTAGCTTTAATGCCAGTTAGCTGTTTTTGTTGTGCTTTCAGGTTAATAAATCTTTGGTGTTGGTACATTGTTTTCATATAAACAAAACTTTTGGGTGTTTCTGCTAATGAAGTACCCTCTGCATTCTTTAAATATCTCTGCAGTAGTTAAAGCCCTGCAGGTTTTAAATATTACATAATTTTAAAAAGAAAGTGTAAAACTAAGTTATTCCCGAAGTCTGTTATAAATCACTACCATTATCCCATATCGTGGTTTTTAAGGCTCTTTCTACTAGAAATAGATTTGTTTTATGTTTTTGAAAAGAGTTTTTGAGTTGTCAGAACAGTTACAAGTACATTTTCAATATAGGAAAATGGGGGGGTGGGGGGTGGGAAGAAGAATTTACCTTTCATTTCTTTCTTTGTGAAAAGTAAAATCACCTACACCAAATTCTAAAACTCCCCATATCAAGTCACCTGTGAACTGGACAGGCTGGAGAGCTGGGCCGAGAAGAACCTCATAAATTCAACATAAGCAAGTGTAAGGTCCTGCACCTGGGGAGGAACAACCGCATGCACCAGTACAGGTTGGGGGTTGACCTGCTGGAAAGCGGCTCTGCTGAGAGCGACCTGGGAGTGCTGGTGGACATTCATGGCAAGTTGACCATGAGCCAGCACTGTGCCCTTGTGGCCAAGAAGGCCAACAGTATCATGGCGTGCATAAAAAGGAGTGTGGCCAGCAGGTCGATGGAGGTTATCCTCCCCCTCTACTCTGCCCTAGTGAGGCCACGTCTGGAGTACAGCACTGAGTTTTGGGCCCCCCACTTTAAGAAGGACAGGGAACTGCTCGAGCAAGTCCAGCAGAGAGCTATGAAGCTGATCTGGGGACTGGAGCATCTCTCTTATGAGGAAAGGCTGAGAGACCTGGGTTTGTTCAGCCCGGAGAAGAGAAGACTGAGGGCAGATCTTATCAATATTTATAAATATCTGAGGGGATGGTGTCAAGAGGATGGGGCCAGACTCTTTTCAGTGGTGCCCAATGACAGGACAAGGGGCAATGGGCACAAGCTGGAACACAGGAAGTTCCACTTAAACATGAGAAAAACTTCTTTACTGTGAGGGTGACAGCAGTGGAACAGGCTGCCCAGAGAGGTTGTGGAGTCTCCTTCCATGGAGGCATTCAAAACCTGCCTGGACGCGGTCCTGTGCACCCTGCTCTAGGTGTCCCTGCTCAAGCAGGGGGGTTGGATGAGATGATCTCCAGAGACCCCTTCCAATCCCTACCATTCTGTGATTCTGTAACCTAACATTAGTTCTGCTTCAAACCATTAATACCAGAGGAGACATATTATATTATATATTACATATAAATTAAAAAAAATTTTTTTCTCATAGCTGCCACAAAAAATTACTTAAAAGTAACTAGAAATGGAAATGAAAATGGTGAAACAATCACTTTAATAGTATATGAACGTGTCTGAAATGAATCATGCATTATCATGTTAATGAAGAGAAAAGTATATTATTGAACCTACAATTCTATTATGATGCATGCTGTGCTGGTGCATAAGCAATAGCCAGGCCCTACCATAGAGGAATTTATATTCTAAGAGTTTTACTGAAAATAAATGCTGCAATGATTTGACTGAGGGAAGAGTTGCTTAGAATTTCTTGATACTAACTTTGAGCACACTGTCCGCAAACTACAACCACATGCAGGGCTTTACAGGCCTAGTTCCTTCTAGCATCATAAGCAAAGGTTCGGCTGAGTGGCAGTTGCTTTTAACCTTAAGATTTTAAGCCAAAAGGATAGATGATGTTTTTAACTAGTTGTAATCTCATCAGGTGTTTCACAAGTTCAGTCTTTCAATGATTTGATTATTTGAGTATAGTATGATATGTAGGCAGACTTTAAATATGTTGCCTTGGAAAAGTGTATTTGAGTTTAAAAGGAAGATGGTTATCCCAGGACAGGACTCATCCCTTGCACCCAATGTATGCTAACCACTTCAGCCAGGTTGAACACAGAAAACTGCATACTTTGTGGTAATGGAAGGAGTGTGCGTATGCATGCTTTTCCTGGGACTACCAAAAAAAAAAAAAAAAAAAGCGAACCCAACAAAAACAGTAGCAGTAAGTAGATGTCTGGGAGTAGGAAGACAGCAACTGTTTATGATCCCCACTTCTCCAGCCCTCACAGAGCAAAGACTGTCTTCTATGTTGGATTAGGTAGTTGTGTTTTTCTTTGACATGCAGTCATTGACTAGTGATTTGCAGTGAGCTTTGTGAATCTTAAATAACTTGAGAGTTGTGTTTTAAATGCAAGCTGATTATTTCTGATGTGGTAGAAATTATTGAGTGGCTTCTTCCAGTGGAAGATGTTTTGCATACTAGTTACCCGTAGAAACAGTTTCTTGTAATTAGAGTAGTTATAATGAAAAGAACAGTCCAGAATATTTGGTCACTATCTTAACATAGGTATTTCTTACAACATCAGAATAGGATTTTGAAGCATTATACTTCACACTTAATGAATATTATATTAACCAGTAAAAAACTTTTGTAATGGAGAAAATTGTTTAAACTACAGCATGATTTAGCAGGCTTACAACAAAAGGTTTCTCAACAGCAGTCAGAGCTGCCATGGAGAGCAATTGTTAGTGAGAATATCAGACGCCTGAGTCCTGAGCAGCTAGCGCTGCTAGCAAGCTCTAAAGCTATTTTAGATTTACTGACTATCTTATTTTTGAGTGTATGAGTAGATATTACTTTATGAATTAGTGACTGAGTGCTTTCTCAGAAGTTCACTTTTGTCCTGGGATGAATGTTGAAGAAGCTGTTTCTTCATGTGGGAAAACATTTGCATTTCGAGTCCAAACTGTTTTCTTTACCCTTCCCATCCCCCTTCCCTTTTCTCTGTCCTTTCCCTTTTACCTTCCCCTTCTCCTATCCCTTTGCCTTTAGCCTTCCCCATGCCTTCCCCTGAGGGATGGTGATCTTTTAGCTACTGGCTAGGCAGTGGAACAGCTTTTGTACTGTTCTCTCTCTCTCCCCCCCCCCCCCCCCCCCCGGGTAACTGAGAAAGTTACATCAGGATGCATAATGAAGCAGTAGAAGAGCAGTTTGCAGTATTTGGAAGCAGTTACTCTAATCTTACTGTCTGACTAGTGGATGATTGGCAGTGAAGAATGTTTCCTGGGAACACTTACTGTTTATAAAATTGCATAAAAAGGGGTGGTGTAAGCTGGAAGAAATGTCAAGTGAAATTATTAGAGTGACATGGACATAAGTGCTTTGCATTGTCTTGACAAAGTGTAATTTATGCAATCTTTTTTTGCATTGAATTTGGAACAGAGGAAGTCTCAACACGAATCACCGAGTCCAGTCTCCAAAGACAAGTGATGATAGTTGTCTAAGCGTAAAGGTATGTTGAATGCAAATGCAGTCAGGGAGTGATAGTAGATGTGTGTGGCCATAAAAAAGAACTTCAGAAAACAAAAAGTGTGTTTATGGATGTTGGTGATGATTTTGTGGTTATTCTAAGTAATCAATATGTTCAGGTACCACTTGGTAAATTCTGGGGTTTACATCTAGCTTTTCTTTCTCCCATGAGAGAAAAACAAAATAAATATGGGTAGACTGTCATATTTTTCGAGAGTAACTTGGTCCTTCTTTGTAAGTTATGAGGGAAAGGGCGACATACCATCCTTCCTTCTGCCTTTGTTTCTCAGCTTTAGAATTGAGTACATTCAACAAGCTGCTTCTCACTGTTGAAAATAAAAAAAAGGTTTGGTTCTCTTTGATTATAGCCATTGATTTTATTATTTAGAGAACTTTCCATTTGGCTTAACAAACAGATATGACTTAATGAAGCAGGGCGGTATGACAATGTCAGTTGTATGTAAGTTTTTGAGAAAGGCTTGGTTTGGGTGACATTTTGGTAGATGAAGATTGTTGATTAACAATATTTTATATTTATACCAAACTTGGAATAAAAGAACAGATACATTTACAGTTCTTGGTTGGAGAAGAGCATGTGATTTTTCCCCCTGAAGTTTATGCATTAACTGTGCAAGTGAAATAATGCCAGAAAAATACTTGAAAGGAAAAGAATGTATTTTTAGTATCCAAAAACATTGCTATTAAAGAGGAAGTTCTAAAGAATGGACAAATTTGTTGATCTGTCAGGTGGTTTGAGTTGCCTTGTAGTGCAACTCTATTGCTATAATCCCATAATTCACAAAACATTATAATAAGTGTTCAGTGCTTATAACTTGCTGTCAGATAAATGGTGGATTCAGGCCTGATTCAGTGTATATTTTTGCCATACAATACTAGCCGTGAAGAGAGTTCAAGCTCTTTTTTATACATAAGTAAATCTCCATTAATTAAAAATTGAGAGAATATCTGTAGTGTTTTCCTGTGAGATCACAGGAAAGCTCAACAGCTTTGACCTTAGTCTGGTAAACAATAGGGAAGATAACATTTAGTAAGTTTAACACGTCTGTCTGTCCTGCCTGTTGAGAAACATTCTAGGTATAGCAATTCACGGTTCAGTGGTTATACTCTGAGCTCTGTTTAAAATCAGTCCAGCATGGGGGCCAAGTTAATGTTCAGTAGATAGTTCAAGAGACAATTGTAACATTTGGATCTTTTTTTTGAGTTCAGCAGTGTCTGGCTATGAAGACTGAAATTACCACCTTATTTGTCTTTGAGCTTTAATCAGCAGGTGAACCTTCCTACTACTTTGTCACATACAGACTTCCTGAGGCAGAGAGTGAATCTTTATATTGTTGTGTTCGATAGAAAGATTTTTCTGCTTCTTTTGTGCTAGCAGGTAGAAGCAACTAGACGTCCTTGTAGTAGTGAGACTAGGTGAATCAGAAGAAGTCAGGCAATTTCTCTCTCAGATATTATCTCTATACTACACATTTTCAGAGTTCAAAGTGTGTGCTGAAACAGCTGTAAAAGAAGAGTCAAGATCTAACTCTAGAAAACAGACCAAACTATTTCTTTTGCCTCAAGGGACCTTTCCTTTGGAAAATATTGTCTCAAAATCAAGCCTTGTTTTAAGGTTCTAGAAGAGCTTTGTTGCTAGCAAATCCATAGCATCACAATTAACTCTGAGATAAATGCAGGCTCTAAGATGGAGCTGATGAGGAAATGATTCCAAAGGGTCTGAAGTACCTGAAGCACTGTGCTTTGAGAAAGGCTAAGTCTATGTAGCAGCACTAGCAAATGTCTGCCTGACTAGCACTTGATATAGTTCTATAAGGTTTTTACTGCAATATGAGGCTGGTACAATCTTGTATGAGTAGAATTTTGTATGGAATTCTTTGGCATGTATGCCAGTGAAAATAAGAAAAATGTGCCAAAAGAATTCGGAGCCCTACGTCTGCCTCTCTTTTCCTCCTCCCACTTCCAGAAGAATAAGATGGTGGGGAAAAGCAGCTAAAGCTGTACTCTATTCTTACCTCGTCGTATCTGCTCTGTGTGAGGCAGGTACGATGCTCAGGAACATTGTTCACTCCTCTTTTCTTCAAAGAAGAGAGAGCCTGAAGCTTAGCAACTGCTTAGGAGATTATTGCTCCCTGGACAGATGCTCTTCATGATCTGTGCTTCCACGTGAGTAACACTGTCCAGCTCTTTACATTTTACACCAGAAATGCTGAATATATACACAGATTCTGGTGTACTCTGTGTGCTGTAAAATATATTTAGGTTCTGTGGGACACAACCCTGGGTCACTGCTCCCTGCGGTCCAGTTTCCCGTCTTTGGAACAGGACTTGTAAAACTTAACACATCATTGCACTGCCAGACTAAGTTCATTCTTCGATGAAATATCTGGAAGTCTGGGCTGGAGAATTTGTCACTTCCAGTCTGAACAGTTTGTCTAAAGTGTTGTACAGTTATAATCTAAAGTGTCCTGCATTTTCAGAGTCCTTAATGTATGTTAGTGAGTGTGATATGTTCTCTGTAACTTGATTTGTTTTTTAACATGTTTATCTTCATGGTTGGCATATTGTTCATTTCTGGAATCATCCCTTTCTCATGAGGAACACATTCCATAGGCTTTCAAAATGCATGATTATGCAGAAATTGTTATGACATCTAATGTAATTCGTAATTGAACTGGGTCAGAGATGGTCTGATATTTTTAGCCTGTATTTTTTTTCCTGTCAAAATTTTAGTAGGTGTTAAAACCTAAAGCCTCTTGTGCTGGATTTGCAATAAATGTGCTTTTGCTGCTTTCTGGCTTATGTAAGATACTAAGAAGAATTGCCTTGAAAGACTTCTAAGCTGCACCAACACTTATTGGTGTTTAGTTGTAAATAAAGCTTCTCCTTGCACTCCTTTGTGCATTGTGGTATTTAAAGCAGAAGAAAGCCAGAAATGAAGAAAAGCTCTCATTTTTTGAGTGTTCATGCAATTATTGTTGTTCCTCCCATATCCTTGTTCCCCTTATTCACCTTTTATTTTTTTCCTGACACAAATCACATCAGGAACCTGAATATGATAAGAAACTTCTTTACTTTGAGGGTGACAGAGCACTGGAACAGGCTGCCCAGAGAGGTTGTGGAGTCTCCTTCCATGGAGGCATTCAAAACCCGCCTGGACGCGATCCTGTGCACCCTGCTCTAGGTGTCCCTGCTCAAGCAGGGGGGTTGGATGAGATGATCTCCAGAGATCCCTTCCAACCCCTACCATTCTGTGATTCCGTGAACCAATACTCTAAGGTGGTTTTTTCCCTGCCCAAGATTTACATTAACTGAAATATTTTGAAGAAGCTTGTGCAAGGAGTGGAAATAGCATTGTGTGCCATTTCAGAATACCCAGATATGGGAAGTCCACTTGATTTATTAACCTCCAAAGGCAAAAATTGCTCATATGGAGACTTCTGTTTTCTTCTGGAGACCCTGTCTGTGTTCCTATGTTGTTCCCATCTAGCCCCAAGCCCTGTTTTGAATATCCAGACAAGAATGGCTGATGGACTATGCAAAAGACAATGATGATTAAATTAGCCGTTTTATATGCCAGTCATTTCAACCAGACTATAATCAGACCAATGGATATTTCTGCAGAATGTTACTGGTTTATACATTATTTTTTTAGGATAAAAGGAAAACTTTTTGGGGGGCAGAAGATAGGTCTTGTTTATCTATTTCTGTGTATCATCTCTCTGATGTTGGAGTATTTTGACAGTGTTTCTTGTTTCAAACCAAATGAGAAGTATGCAGGCTTTTCAAATATGTGTGATTAGCTTTTATAATTTCTTCTCCCTTTGCTTTGCTGTCTTGCTATCAGCTTTTCTGCAGTGGTGCTGAGGAACACTCTATGATGCCATATAGATCACAGGTTGAGGAACACTGACCTAGACTGAGGTGATAGTAGAGAAAAACAGTCTCTCGGAGTACTGTCTTTCTCCCAAATTGCAGGGAAAAAAAATCTGGTGCTCTTATGCAACTCACATTCAGACCATTTGATCCAAAATTATATGTTTAAAAATGTGAACTCATTTCAGGATCCGTCTGTAAGTTTTATTTTCTGTTGAGAAACATTTAAGAATCTTAACATTTTTTCCAGCAAGGTGGAATTAAATGGATAATTCTTGTAGGGATGCCCTGCTGCTTTGCATTACACAGAGTTGTGGGTTTTTTTCTACCTCTATTCTTAATCTAAGTTAGAATCTGTGATCGTTAACAAGCCTGAGGTATTGGAAAAGAGATTAGTGTTTGGCTCCTTTTGGAGCCCACACTGGTCTCAGTGGGACCAAAACGTACAGTCTATGATCTGTGTGCAGTGATAACAGTATGCCATGACACAATATGGCATGATGATGTTCTCAGTCCATGCTGCATTACCTGCTCTGTTTCTTAGCTGTCTCAAACAAGATTTGTCTGTGGACATCCAATGCCATGGGCTCAGAATGCTGGATGTGCTTGAAAAACCTTGTGTATCACCCACTGTACGTATCAGAAAACTCCGTATTTTCCTTTTCGAATACTAATTAAAAAAAAAAAGTTGTTGCCTTCATAAAATACTTATCTCCTTGATATGTCCTTCAGAATGAGTCCACAGCTTCAGGAACTGCTTTACATTCCTCCACATTCAAGATGTATTTCAAGATGCATCTCTCTCACTTCGATGTAAAGAGCATTAGGAGATATAAACTCACAATATTTCAAACAAACTTGTAAACTATCTTGATAAAGTGTTATGTCATTTGGATTTACTGAAGATTAACTTCCCAGTAGGATGAAGCAATGAAGTCATTGTAATTAGTTGTTAAAAATCATGTGTATCTCAAATGAGAGGCAAAACGATGGATATGTTAATACATAAATGGTATCAGGAAAGTTGTGTGCAACTATTCAAAGTGTGTATTGTTTATCATGCAGAACAAAGCCATATCTAGGTGTTTCCTTTAAAAGCAGAATCTGGCTGAAGTGAACTTTTATAACTTGACATCTCATTGGTCCTCTTCTTTTGCTGCCAATGTAACATAACTGCAACCATGAGTGGGAGTACAGCTTTTTTACTAACTTGGTGGCAAGGTCTGGTGCCCATAAACACTCACTCACAGCCTGAATCCAGACCATGTGCTTTTGGACAAAATCAAAGATATGCATGATAATCTGAAAGTTTTATAGTTGTCTTTTTCCCTTGCAAATGTTTTCTGCATTTGTTTTTGGACTTGCCACCAGCTCTGAATCTGGGAAACTCATGAGTCTGCACGACCCATATGCTGATTCTCTCTTTGATCCTTGGAACATGAGATGAATTAAGTTTTTCTGACCAAATTAGTTCAAGGAAATCAGCCAACATCAGATTGTTCAACATCTGTCCCACTGCCTAGATCAGAACACACGGTTCATTCTGCAGATTCCCAAACAGAAAACAGAGGTGGCAAAACTTTGTAATCAGGAAAAAGCTGTGATTTGTGTTCTTTGCTTTGCTTTATTCAGATTTCCAGGAAAAACTCTTTCAGTCCTTCACCCATCCTCTGTTACTCAGTGTCCGTGTTTAGTACTCTTTTGCTTCTAATTCATGCATGATCTGGAAAGAAGTAGGATGTGGAAGTGCACATTCTGCACGTTAAGCTCAAAGCAGGAGAAAAGACAGTGGTCAAGGTAATACATTACTGAGACTCTTGTCCTGAATTCTTTCAAGAGTTACAGACTGCTACGTTCAGCTTCCCTTTGTTGCAGAAGACTGAGCTCTGGTAGCCTTGAAATGTGTCATGAAGATGAGGAAAGGATTGTGGAGCACCAGTAACTATAGCTGCTTTGCCCACGGGGACAGAAGAAGCACCCCAGGCCATCTAGTAACCTGGAAAGGGAGCACTGTGCGCTTCCTTGGGGGGTTTACTCGCTATATCTACCAAATATGGAAAAACATTTTTTTCCTGGGTTTGCAAACCATACCCACTCAAATATTCTTGTGCCAGCTAAAATACACAGCTGTACATCAGGAAAGGTGAGCTTACTGTCAGTTCTCTTGCTGTAAGGTTGCCACATCCTGTTGTGCAACTAAGCCAAGTCAATCAACATAAAGAAATGTTAAATAAAAATATTAGTTAAGTTAACAAACACAGAAATTGTGTAACTGAGGGATGAGTGGTTATTGGAAAAAGAGAGACAAAGTGAAATACTGCAAGTCTAGATTTTGGCTCTAGTTAGTGCATAAGAAACTACTGTTGGAATTAAAATGTTCAGAAGTGTGACACTTTTGTGATGCCTGACTACATATCTTATTTTTGTACAGCTTCTGGCTTTTTCAGAGCTGCTGGCTATGCCTAGCTAGCATAAACAGTGTGAACAAGGCTTCACTAGAAGTTTAGGTTCTGTCTAGTTATTAAGTTTTCATTGTTTCTTTCTAGGCTAGTTGGATGGATAAAGTGCCATTATTTGTTATTTGGTATTTAGCTTAATGCATAAGTGTTTCTCTTGTATACTCTTATCTTTGCAAAGATTTCCAAGGAGGATGCAGACATTGCCTTTGGCCTGGTTTTCTTCAGGTGCTGTTTTTACCATGTTATCTTAGATAATCTGTCTCTTGGCTAATGCAAAGGAGCTACTTCATTGAAGAAACATAGCAGGATGGGATATGCTGGGATTTGTATGTTGTCAGTGAGGTCTGAAGTATTTATTGCCTTACTCTGAGATACTGACTTAGACTGCAGAGCTGCAGGCAGCTTTCAGTTTCTTCCTTCTTTTGTAAAAACTGGGCTAACTTTGTCTCCCTGTGTTCAGAGATCAAAAAAAACCTTCTCCTGGTGGTAGAATGTAATTGTTTTTACAGACCATTCTTCTCACCCTTATTCAATAGCTTATTTTGGTTTACAAACATCTTGGTGTCAACACCAAGCCTGATTGGAGTGGCCAGCATTATCCACAATTACGCTACACGTAGCAGTCACCCTGTAGTGTTAGTGTGTATTGCAACAGGACTACTAAGATTGATACAGGATCTAGAATCTACTGAATTAACTTGAGAACGAAGGATGCTGATGCACTTTGAGAAAGATAGGTTTTAAAGGGCACAAAGACTTCTGCATGTTCCTTCTGGAAAGCTATTGCACAAGTCAGTGATCAGTACCATTGTAAAAATAATCAGTAAGATGCCTAGTAGCAGTAAACTCCCTGCCCCCTCGCTTACTAATCAATCTGTGGCTGGATCAACATCAGAGCAACTGACTCTTCCAGAGGCTGCTTCTCTTCACTGATTTATAAAGCCAGTATGTGAGGAGATTTAAGCTGAGAATGCTTACAAAATCAGAAACATGTTTGAACTGGACAAGTAATTGTTGTTGAAATGAATGGCATGAATTAATCAGAGCCCTATTGTTATTATACGAAGTGAAGTTCCTGCTTTTGCTCCTTATATTTTTTTTATTAAGGAAGAAAGAGAGTATTCTTTCCTTATCTGAAATGGGATTTGCCTGTTGTGCCATTCCATAAGCAGGTTATATGCTAATGCATAAATTAGCTCTAAAACAAGTAAGACTTCCTGAATATATAGCTATATAATAGATAGATGAATAGATAAATAAGATCTTGGAGATATCCATCAAATTATTAGTATAAAAATCTTGATTTTAAATTTTTCATTTTAGTAATATACTTATTTTTGAAGCCCAAGACTGGGTTTCTAAAGAGGCTTGTGAACACTGGGTATTGCAAATATTCAGTGTAGGTTTACATATCACAATATGGGAGTGTATGACATTGAAAAAACCAGACATGATACACCCAAAGAAGAATTGCTGCATATTTTGTTGACTAATAACTTTTAACATCCCTTGTATTAATTGCATTATATTGCATCCTTTTGTTATTAAATACATGTAGGACTGAGAGTGAAAGTGTTGGTTATTAATATCTGTTATTTCAAGAGAGTTAAAGTACTTACTAAGGTGTCAGTAACAATGGTGTTTACAGAAGAGAAGTAGTATTAAAGTAGTATTAGTAGTGATAAATAAGATGAGTCTTAAGAGACATCTCCCATTCTTAATATTACATTTATTCTTGATGTTAACTGCTATTGAAATGCAGCTAAAGAAGGCATGAAGACAATGTAATTATTCTTCTTTTGCTCAAGCTAAAAGAAATTTGTGAATCTGATGTTAATTATTTTGAGGTGATATGCTAATATCCAAGTTCTGTTTTGTCAGTTTTCTGTTTATAATTCATTGAGTTGATTAATTCATTTATGGTGGGATAGAAATCCTGGTTAAAAAGAACGGGCATTTATTAACTTAGTAAGACAATAAATAATCTGAAAAATAACATACACCTAGTTGTTTTACTTTGTGACAGGATGTAAGGCAGTTTGTGCCCCCTCTCCCTCCAGGGGAATGAGCGGAAAGCATTTAACAATTCTTCAGTATTTTCTTTTTTTTTTCCTTGAAAGACGGAAAAAAAATCAATATTTGCATATGTGAATGATCTGTAAGGGTAAAGGGTGTTACTAGATGAGTTTGTGGTAGATTATGTAGATTGTTAGACGAGCTAAGCAATTCTAAATTAAAGAAGATTGACTGTCTCTAATTTCGGAAGCCTTGAGATCTGCAGTTAGCCGTCTAGCTTATTGGAACATCAACGTTCCTGCCTTTTTCTGGCTTCTCCCTGCTGTTTTTGTGATGGAAGATATTTTTAAGTAGCTGTAGTTTGTTAAATAAGAAAATAAAATGCCTAATGTTGTGAGCTAAAGCATCCTCCTTATTGTGGCAGTTGTTACCAGTTGTGACTGTTGCATTACCATCTTCCTGATGCTTTAAGCCCTGACAGCAAGGCCTCCTTTACTGAGAGCTTCAGAACCCTTAAGAACCCAGACCTCATGTCATTAATGCTGTTGATG
This sequence comes from Morus bassanus, assembly GCA_031468815.1. Taxonomy (NCBI): domain Eukaryota; kingdom Metazoa; phylum Chordata; class Aves; order Suliformes; family Sulidae; genus Morus; species Morus bassanus. The sequence continues at coordinate 63,627,443 of CM062567.1, read as the reverse complement.
TATCTTTGTTTCCTCAGAACAACTATGTGAAGTTGCTTGTCCAGCATGAGTCACGTTAAGAAGTAGGGAATTCAATTGTACAGATTTGTAGGATAAGACTGTTATGCCCTAACTCAGCAAAAGTTCAGTATGAATAATTATTTCTGTTTCCTCAAACAAGAGGCTGTACTAAGCTATCTTAATACTGTACCCTTGTAAAACTCAAGGGTATGACTTAGTGAGTGGCAATGAGCTGATTTAACAGCTCACTGCTGCTGAAAGGAGGATCCCGCTGTTGTACACTCCTGCCATTTACCCTCATTTTAACTCTCAAAAACAGTGGAAAAAAACTCAGCAAGAAAACAAACCCTTCCCTTCCCAAACTTTGGAATTTTCCAGTGAGCTGCATCCATTGAGAGTTAGACCTGTGCAAGCTAGATGGTATGACAGGTTTTATCTAATCATAGATTAATTAATGATATGCCAGCCCATGACAAGCTCTATCTTTCTGGAATGCTTTAGTACCAGGAAGATCCTGTAACAGAAAACATGTATTTTGGGGAAGCGAGGGGGGGGAATGGGAGAGGGAGAAAGGAAAAGGCTGCCTGATGTTAATTCTCATTACTTCTCCCTCTCTCTCTTTTTTCTCTCTCGTAAATTGGAAAATCAAATGAATTGGCGGTATGCCGGAGTAAATTGTCTTCCTTTTATTTCTCAACAGTGGAAAGATTTGATGTTTATTTCTTTAGCAGTCTGGTCAGTTGAAATGTAGCATTATTTGGACCTTTATATAAGTAATTATCCTCTTGCTTGTGGATTTTTTAGGGCTTTGTTAGCTTGTTTTCATGCCAAGAATTTCCTCTAGGATTGATGGGTTTCTTTAAGACTGTGCTACAGGGAATATCTGAAGTTTTGTAAACCTGTTTTCCTGCAGGACAGCACAAACTTTGTTTTATTGTTTAGAAAGTTTGGGTTTGGGGAAGGCGAAAGGATTCAGAGTTAAGCACTCCAGATCAACTGAATAAAGCTATGGAGACATTGTAAAACCACTGGTGGTGGCTGGGCATAGAAAGGAAAGAGGTGCTAACTAATTAGGTGTAAAGAGACTTTGCCTCTGGCAGGGAAATAAGGTGCAGGAGCATATCACTGACTGAGAGTGGGAGGGAGCAGTACTGGTTGAGGGAATACATATTTGCTTTCCCAGGTTCCCCCCAACTCTTCCTGCTCTTTCTTAATGACTTTGTTGTCTATCATTTTCTCTCAGCAGGAGCATCCTCCCGATTATGTTTTGCCCTTGTAAAGCCTGTCAGTTCTGCTTCCACTGCACTTACACCTTCTGGCATGGCAAAATATGGTGGGGGCTAGCATTTATGCAGGAGTACCTGGGATGCCATCACGGTACAAGTTTAGTGGCATTCACAGAGGGGGAAGAGAGAGTAGCTTCAGGTACTCATTTTGTGAATTAAGAGTAAGAAATTTTAACATTGTTGCAAGGGTGCAGTTTTAAAATGAAGATGCAATACAACCTCTGGCTTCCTTGTGAGTCTGCTTCAGGAATGTTCTAATGATATTGTGGGTGCTAGCTTGAATGAATTCATTTTATAATAATAGTAATATTAATAGCAGCAGCAGCAGCAGCAGCAGTAGTAGTAGTAATAATAATAATAACAATATCCTAATGTTTATAATGGCATAATTTGAAAAAGCTAGTGTTCCATGGGCCCTAGCCTACACAGGAAGTATTTCTGAATCTGAGCACTCTGGGTAAAAGTGGATAAAAAGAAAAAGATGTGTTCCAGTTGCAATGGCCAGAAGTGGAAATTCCAAGTAAGAATAGACATGTGATGCAAGAACCTCAGGGATGAGAGGTACTTTAACATTAAAAATGGACAAATCCCCTTGTTTCCATGTGGTCAGCCCTGGTAGTGTAACCCTGTTACAAAAGCGTAGCAAACCTTGGCGGGGCACATCTGTTCCTCCTATTGGTACCGGTGTGTTTCCATGACCTTTCTTATCTCCTTTTGAGATCATAATTATTGGAGGGAAAAGGATGTAGATGACATGCAAAGCAAAATTCCTTGCAGACTAACTGTTGCCCTGATTATTGCTCTTAAATCACCTAAATAAATCTATGCCCCATGTCATGGGAGTGTTTTAATCTGGTACTGAGATAGCGGGTTATGTGTTCAATGTGAACTCTGTTCAGAACATGTGTGTGTACTTTTTGATATGGTTTGTCTGACAGTATGGTATAATTACATATACATGTCTGTAAGCTAAGTAGATAATCCATATTTTATCATATTTTATGTATATTTCCATATTTCCACATTTCCACAGAATCCATTCTTTTTTTTTTTTTTGTCTTCCCTTGTACGATTAGACTGTAAAAGCCTTTGCTTTACCAACCACCTTCCGATGTTGGGCTGAAAAATATATCAGTATAACATACTGTAACACAGGCAGAAAAAACCATGCTTGAGTTGTGCAGAACTGAAAGAAAAGCTTGAGTTTAAAACTCAGACACATTAAGTAGGTCCTTTTTTTCCTCTCTGAAGCATGTACTGCATGTTGGAAATTCCGTATACACAATCCATAGGCTGTTTAGCCTTTAATCCTGCCCTCGTGCACTGACTGACAAAATTATTCTTCACCTGCTAAATGTTCAATCTAAATGTTTGCAATGTTCAAGAGCATTCTACCACATGATGGCTATTGTCTTCAACTTTGAGTCATTCTGGGGTTTGTGTTTCAGACTGAATTTTAAGCATTGTAACTCACTAATGTGGTCTTGCTTGCTTGGCAATAAGCCAAACCTACATGACCTGTCCATGCCAAGAGTTTTTACCTTAACCACACCAAAGTATTACTTCTTATGACAGCCATTAACTAATTCCTGAGAAGAAAGCAAAGACTGTGTAACATATGTCTCAGCTATCCAAGTGTTATATAAGCTTAATGAAGGTCTTTGCTGTCAAACTTGTGTTCTGCTTATCCCCAAGAAAAAAAAAGACTGACAGAGACATAATCTCTAGGACAAAGATGATGATGATGTGAGAAAGATCAGCACCAGAAAGGCTTTTTTTGGTGAGAGATTGTGTTCATTCTTGCTAAAGGAATTGTTAATCTGTTAGGGATTCAACCTTCAAATAATCTTCTCTCTCCAACATTCTCAAACGTCTCTAAAGATAAGTGCGTATTTTGAGACTACTTTTTTAAAATGTTTTTGAAAATAATTTTATATGTCTTTTTTTTTTTTCCTGTGGAAAGTCATCACTCTAGCATGGCTATGAATAATATAAAGTGATACCGTCTACTAAATTAAGTTAAATGCAAACTTTTGAAGAGGCTTTTTGAACAGCTATTTTACACAGCTCTTTCCATGAGCAATCCAGATTTCTGTAAATCAGTATAAAATCATTTATCCTTTGCTACTTTGATTTTTTTTTTCTCTTTTTCTATACAACAGCACTCTGTTGTCACTTCAGGCTGCCTCAATTTTCACAAGACAAATATTTTCTTTAGGAGTCTTTCATCTGGAAAGTTTCTAATTTGTTTTCCAGTAGTTAGTGTTTCTCTTTTTGCATGTTCTTTCTGATTTCAGGCTTATCTTTGTATGGCATAATAGACCTCCATACCAACTGTGTGTTGGTATGTATGCTTTGCTGTCTTGCTTATGAAATACAAACACTTGTTCAGGGTGGTGCAGATTACTTTGCTCCTTTGCATTAGAGAAGGTGACAGTATAAGATTCATCAGAGAGAGAAGGTTGGAAGCATACCTTGTATCTTCCCAGGTCCTTGGCCCTTTAGTTTGCAGTTGCTCTATAGTTTGTTCCTTGTGCAGGAAGATCCCTGAAATTGGGATCTGGTCACCCCCACTTATGTTTGAAGCCCTTTGATCAATAAACTTCCTAGTATTACTGATTGGATTAAAATTTATAAAAAGAAAGTGTGCTTAGACCATTGAGGTGTAAGGTGTCATTGCTAACATTGTCAATGTTACCAGGCTCTGTTCATGCCACAAAATGCAGTATATAGCAAGGTATGAGGCTTTGAATACCCCAGATCAACACACGTAGTATTATACAGGTGTACACTGGGTTAACATTTTTTCATGGTATTGCATTGCATTAAGTAGCCACACTGCTGAAACCAAAAAAGAGGCATAGCGTCAGTTCTTTTATCTTGCACTTCTTTCCTGCATATGAAGTGTTGAGATTTTCATTGTAATTGTTCACATAATTCTGACTATCCAATTGTTTGTCACCAACTCAAACCTGAGTCTTGCTATAGCAGCTTGGTATAACCCGTTATGAAAATTCCCATCCCTAACTATTATATCAATCAGTCTTTATAGTATAAAAGTGTATTAACTTTGTTAATTTATTGGTTCATGTTATACACTGTGATGTAATGAAGTAGTGGAATTTTATTAGAGACCTTGGTATTGTTCATGCTTAAATAAAACAAACTGAAGGACAGCCTGGCCTGGGAAGTAAAGACTGCTTCTTGGAAGCTTGGAGCTGTCCATGAAGGATAGGAGATATACCCCTGGACAACCAAGATAATGCCACCATCCTCACCCCTCTAACACATCTTTGAAACCCTCCCAGTGTTGTCTGGCATCACAGATAAGTAACTATGGCAAGACTAACTCCAGGGACATCTGAACATCAGTCAAGCAGCAAGAATATAGTCTCTTTGCAAAGTTTTTCTGTGATTAGTAATGAGTAGTATGGGTATTAGTGATTAGTCAAATTGTGTTGTACCTGAACACTTGAAGAGTATAAGAACCCTGTGTAAAACCACATTTGGGGTGCCCCAGTTTGGCTGGGACACCTCATGCACATGAATAAATATTTACCCTTGTAATTCAGGGACCAGATGCAAATTTTCTTAACAAACAGTACTTGTCATCTGCAGATGTTTGTAAGTGCTTTTGAGGAGGGGAAAAAAAAACGAAAAAAAAAGAGACAAAACTGTTTGATTCCTTTGCTACACAACTTGAATGGGTGACACTTTTGTGGGTGTTTGCTACAGACCACCTGATCAGGAAGAGGAAGTCAACGAGGCCTCCTACAGACAAATGGAAGTCTCCTCACAATCACAGGCCCTGGTTCTCATCGGGGACTTCAACCACCCTGATATTTGCTGGAAAAGCAACATGGCTAGGCGTGCACAAGCCAGGAGGTTCCTGCAGAGCATTGAGGATAACTTTTTAACACAGGTGGTGGAGGAGCCAATGAGGTGAGGTGTGCTGCTGGACCTTATGCTAACAAACAAAGAAGGTCTGGTTGAGGATGTGAGGGTTGCGGGTAGCCTCAGCTGCAGTGACCATGAGATGGTGGAGTTCAGGATCCTGCATGGTAGAAGCAGGGCAACAAGTAGGATTACAGCCTTGGACTTCAGGAGAGCTAACTTTGGCCTCTTCAAAGACCTGCTTGGAGGAATCCCATAGGCTAGGGATCCAGCAGGTAAGGGGGTCCAAGAGAGCTGGTCAATATTCAAGTATCACTTCCTCCAAGCTCAAGATCAGTGCATCCCTATGAGGAAGAAGTCAAGCAAAGGAGCCAGGAGACCCACGTGGATGAGCAAAGAGCTTCTAGAAAAACCTCAAATGGAAGAAGGAGGTTTACAGTATGTGGAAAAGGGGACTGGCCACTTGGGAGGAATATAGGAACGTTGTCAGGGTACGCAGAGATGCAATGAGGAAGGCCAAGGCCCACTTGGAACTAAATCCAGCAAGGGATGTCAAGAATAACAAGAAGGGCTTCTTCAAATACACCAGCAGTAAAAGAAAGACTGGGAAAACTGTGGGCTCGCTGCTGAATGAGGTGGGTGCCCTGGTGACGCAGGATGTGGAGAAGGCAGGGTTACTGAATGCTGCCTTTGCTTCAGTCTTTACTACTAAAGCTGGCCCTCAGGCATCTCAGCCCCCAGAAGTGAGAGAGAAAATCTGGAGAAAGGAAGATGTCCACTTCGTTGAGGAAGACTGGGTTAGAGATCACCTAGGCAAACTGGATCCTAACAAATCCATGGGCCCTGAGGGGATACACCCACGAATGCTGAGGGAGCTGGCGGATGCTGTTGCTAAGCCACTCTCCATCATTTTTGAAAGGTCATGGAGGACAGAAATGGTGCCCAAGGACTGGAGGGTAGCCAATGTTACTCAAGTCCTCAAAAAGGGCAAGAAGGAGGACCTGAGGAACTATAGGTCAGTCAGCCTCACCTCCATCCCTGGAAAGGTAATGGAACAGTTCATTCTGGAGGTCCTCTCCAGGCATGTGGAGGAAAAGAAGGTTATCAGAAGTAGCCAACATGGATTCACCAAGCAGAGATCATGCTTGACCAACCTGACAGCCTTCTGTGATGGCATGACTGGCTGGGTAGATGAAGGAAGAGCAGTGGATGTTGTTTATCTCAACTTTAGCAAGGCTTTTGACACTGTCTCCCATAACATCCTCAGAAGTAAGCTTAGGAAGTGTCGGTTAGATGAGAAGACAGTGAGGAGGACTGAGAACTGGCTGAATGGCAGAGCTCAGAGGGTCATGAACAACAGCACAGAGTCTGGTTAGAGGCCTGTAACCAGCGGTGTTCCCCAGGGGTCTGTGCTGCATCCAGTCATGTTCAACATATACATCAATGACCTGGACAAAGGGACAGAGCAAGTTTGCTGATGATACCAAATGGGGAGGAGTGGCTGATACACCATAAGGCTGTGCTGCCATTCGGTGAGACCTGGACGGGCTGGAGAGCTGGGCCGAGAAGAACCTCATAAATTCAACATAAGCAAGTGTAAGGTCCTGCACCTGGAGAGGAACAACCCCATGGGCCAGTTCAGGTTGGGGGTTGACCTGCTGGAAAGCGGCTCTGCTGAGAGCGACCTGGGAGTGCTGGTGGACATTCATGGCAAGTTGACCATGAGCCAGCACTGTGCCCTTGTGGCCAAGAAGGCCAACAGTATCATGGCGTGCATAAAAAGGAGTGTGGCCAGCAGGTCGATGGAGGTTATCCTCCCCCTCTACTCTGCCCTAGTGAGGCCACATCTGGAGTACAGCACTGAGTTTTGGGCCCCCCACTTTAAGAAGGACAGGGAACTGCTCGAGCAAGTCCAGCAGAGAGCTATGAAGCTGATCTGGGGACTGGAGCATCTCTCTTATGAGGAAAGGCTGAGAGACCTGGGTTTGTTCAGCCTGGAGAAGAGAAGACTGAGGGCGGATCTTATCAATGCTTATAAATATCTGGAGGGTGGGTGTCAAGAGGATGCACACTGCCTGCAAGTTCTTGTTTTTTCTGAAACGGATTCTACTGCAAGTCAAATGAATCCTCTGGGCTGGGGAAGTTAAGAAAAACAAATCCAAGTTCTGTTTGTTTTCTGTTTTTTTTTTGTGTATGAAGTTTTACTCCTTTCTTCCCAGCTCCTGACTTAATTTTTATGTTGTCTTAATCCCTTACAGCTCTTCTAATATTTGAGATTAGAAAAAAAACTTCAAAGAATTGGATTTTCTTTTCTTCTTCCCAGTTTGAGCTGCTAAACTGAAGTTCATCTGCAATTCTGACATCAACTTGTATTTTCTTTTTCCCTTCCCCTTATGTGTTTTTGAATGCCATTGAGTCTATTTCTAACTTCCTTTATATTGTTTAATATTTAGAGGCTTCACCTTAGGTATACTGTTAAAGCTGTCTTTATCTGGGTTTTGCTCTTACCTATGATTTACCTGTTCTGTCAACCCACTTAATTTAACTTGTATGACTGAAAACAAAGCAGGCTGAGACAGGTCTACTTTAAGTTTACTAGGCTGCTTTTATATCCTGCTAGCTGTGGGAATACAGCAAAGTTCATCTACCTGATGCAGTTCATTAATCCTTTTGTCCCAGGGATGGGTTCTGAGAACAGTATTTCTTCTGATAGCAGTGGCTGTCAGGAGGATGAGAGGAAAAAAAGGAGACAACACAATTTACCAAAAGGAAAAATACTGCACAGATTATGGTCTGAAGATTTGGGCTGTTTAACAGGACAGGAGTGCTTCTGAGTAATTATTTTTAGTTGACATTTAAAACATGCAGATATCTGCTGAAATGAAGTGTGGTTTATTCATTATTCCAGGGCAATTGGAACAATTCCTAAGGAAGAGAATTAACTGTCGGGGCAAATATTGGAGACAAAATGCCTAAGAGAGCCAAAGATGGGAAGTCCTTCCATAACCTGAAGCTTTACTCTGGCAACTATTTTGAAGAGCCAACCCTTAGAAAACTGGAACATGTCTGGACACTAGCTCACCTTCACCTTGATATGCTTTCTGTTTGGAAGTTTCCTTGGCTTGAAGACCTTAAGAATGTTTAAAAGTAAAATTGGAATTCTACAAAAGAAAAAGCTTGTTTCCATTTTAAGAATTGGAAAGGGAAAGGTCAGACTGACCATATTCTCCTGATAACTTCAGTCTCTATCCACTGACTTTCAGAAAAAACTTGGGACAGGAGATAGGACACGGAAGGAGAAAAGGGCAGCACAACAGAGCAGGAAATATTTTCTGCTATTCTGCTGTCTTTACCCCATTGATCCTGCTGCTTTACTTGCTAAATTTTGGCATTTCTGTAGAGAAGCAAGACACATCCTTGCCCCTCTTAACAGGAAATAACAAATTATGTGTATTTTCCCTGCCCCCAACCCCAGGCGGCACACTTGATTTGTTTTTTTCTGAGGGTTAGAGGCTCATCATCCTGGATTAAGGTTCAGAGCTAGAGACAGATCTTAGGGAAACTTCTAATACGTACAAGGAGTATGCATAGTGTTTGTGTGAGCAGTGGTCTTCAACATACCTTTTGGAATTGGGTCTTCAATGGGATTTGCATAATCCCAAACAGACCAGAGAGTGTGTGTATCTAGGGGGAATGTGTTCCTCTGCCTGTCTTCTTCCTGTACCAGCCCATTTCCAAACAGTCTTTGAGTACCCCCTAAAAGCAGAATTCTTTCTTTCTGCTCCTTGAAGCCATCAGCAGAGCTTGTGATTCAAACATGTTAGTCATAACAAGTTTTGACTTCTGTGCGTTCTTGTTCTGTCCTTTATGAGTGCCCCCAAAGATAATCTGAGTACGATTAAGAAAGGTAGGAAAAGGGTCAGGTGTTTTCCCAGGAGGAATGGATTTAGGCATATTAAGGGGAGGAGCTACGTAGAAATTTTCTCTCTAATGTGGTAGATGAGGAGTCCGTCCAGCCTTCAGTTCTGCTTTACAGCAGGACATACATGTTGCCTGAAGGAGAGATTGGCTGAACTCTACTGTTCTTTCAAAGGAACTGCCTGTCTGTTAGTTAAAGCTTCCTGTCCTTTAAAATAAAAGATAAGGAGGCTTGAGGTAGTTTTTGGAAAGTGTGATATCTTTCCTTCTAACTAGTTTCGTTGTTTGCTTCTGCATCTTTGTAATCAATCTTTTTCCTCACCTTAACTAAAATCTTAGGTTTTGCCCCTTGCTTCATATGCTTAGTGCCTGGCTTTGCCACCTGTAATTCCCGTGTTTCTGAAAGATTCAATTCACTCTTACAGTGTAGTCCAGCTTCCTCTGTGTTCCCAATGGAGCACTACACCTGGAAATGTATTCTTTGTCCTGATATCACAATAGCTGGAAGCTGCCTTCTGTCTTGAATGGTAATAAATATTATGAGTAGTATGAATACTACTCATAGTGTACTTTACCATGTCATTATTTTCACTGAGAATGTCTGATGTTCTTTTTTCACCTCATATTTGTTATGCAAGAGCTCTTTTTAGTGATTTCTATTTCCTGGTGTAACAATTTTCTTCTAATTCTCAGTTGTTTCATTTTTATTCCTGACTGTCTAAAGTTGACATTACTGTGTATATTTCAAAACAAAGATGAACACTGATAAGCTGTTCAGAAAGAGTGCCAACTTTGTTGGAGCAGTCTCTGCATTTGAAAATGTAGTGTATGACTGTTGCATTGATGATGGATCCATAGAACTCCACAACCGGTTGCACTGAAGCCAGAAAAAAAAGAGCAAAGGTCACATAATTTCCTTTTAGGACTGACTCCATGAGACCCCAGAACCAATTTCTTGAGAAACTCACTTCAGGAGTTTACTGGTTTAGATTCAGTGCTATATTATGTTCATGTCTGTTTGCAAGCATCATATTTATATCTGGAGAAAGTAACCACTGTATCCTTGAGGGGTAAGGATGCTAATTTCTAAGCATCTTTTGGCAGTAAGTGATTCGTGGTCAGTTTTAACCAGTTCCGGTCTCCCCAAGGTAGATACAGAATCTTAAAGCTGTGGATAAGGCTAAACCGTTTTTCGCTATTGCAGTATGATGATGCTTATTTTTTATAAAGGCCTGTAACATACTTAATAACTGTTCTTCTGTTTCTGCCATACTCTGGTAACAAAGCAGTATTAACATCTCACTGTGGCCTCCATGGTTACCCCACTGTACATTTTATCAAACTCCTGCGAAGGGAAGCCGAGGTGTAAATTTACAGCTTTTCATTTACTCCAACTCAGTAGCTTGTGTACAGCATCATATTCCACATGAAATGCAAAGTATTTAGTAATTATCTTACTGTTGTGTGCACAGGTCTTTTCTTACTGTTGTGTACACGGGTTGTTAATGTGGAGCAGCTGACATGCCATAAATCCATGTTCCTCATTTCTCTAGTTTTAACTCTCTGGCCTTTTCCAAAGCAGTTTAGAATCTAAAGCAGCACTGCCTATTCTGATTCCCCAAATACAAGTGACATAAATATAAACTTTTGCCTCTCCATGTCATGTTTTCTCATTAAAACATGGATTATTTTGGACTCAGTCTGAATGGCAGTCTGTGAAAACCATGCCTCCCAAAATGATGCTGAGCCTGCACTGGCATGTGTTTGGGATTTATCAGTGTATTTTAGAATCCAGATGACACTTAACAAAAATTAATATTTGGATACATCATTGTCATTCAGAATTTCTCACCTCTTAGGTAATTAAAAATTCTCTTTTTATTTGTTTCTTTTGGAACTGTATGTAAGCAATGACCTCTGTCATTTTTTTGCTCACCAGTCTTTTGCTCACCAACCACCAGTGGTTGGTTCTTTACCTACTTCTGTGGATTCTGAGAGCTGTGTGCCCAACTGGTTCATCTCTTAATGTTTTCTGAGCCTGAGAACACTTTTAAAGACATGAATCACGAGATAATTTCATAAACTTCTGTTGCAGTTTCACTTTCCTTCTTCTGTTTCCTTATCTTTTCAGGAGTGTTTTATCTGGATGCAGCTAACAGCTTAATTTTGCTAGCTTATAGTGAGTATCCAAAATTGCAATCCTTTTCACCTTCTTCCTGCACTCTTGTTTAAAAGAAAATATATTGATTGACAGTTTTATCCTTCTATAAAGAGCAGTAGTCCTCCAGCTTTTGTAATGAATCCATCGTCAGCTTCCTGGTGGACGTAATTGTCAAAGAAGGTTTCAACGGAGGCAGTTAGCTTTCTCCTTAGATCAACCCAAAACCAACTGTGAACACAGTAACAAAAATTACAGATTGCATATTGAATTTACAGATCGAATTTAAAATGTACTGGGAAATAATAACAGAGCCATTTGTCACAAAAGTTGTAAGACATGAACTGGTTGGTTATTGGTCCCAAAAGACAACTGAAAACAAATATCAAATACCTACTCCAGTTTCCAAAAGGAAACTAAGCAGTCTTTGTGATTATTGCCTTTGTGCTGCTTTTCTAAAGAAGCTGGAAACTAAACTGCAAATGCAAGTAGTTTTCATTACTATGCAGTTGCTGCACAACACTTCAAGTGCTAGATCGGTTACATGGCTCTTTTTATCTGAGGATAATTAGAGTACCGTCATGTCAAAAAATCTCTGCAGATTCATGCCTTAATTGGAGATTTGGCTTCAATAAGCTCCCTATCTTTAGTGTGAGCAGTGACAAAGGCAAACTACAGAGGTGTTTTTAAAAGTTTGTAGACCAAGCCTTAATTGTGATAATTTTTTTCTTTTTGAAACTGGAGACATTTTTATTCTGTGTTTAACTTGAGGCATCCATGTAGTGAAAGAATTAGTTTTTCATAAATCAGTGTCTTTTCCTTACCTGAAACAGCTGAATCTAACTGAAATTTCCATGACTCCAGTCTGCTCCGTTTAAAGTCTGCAGTGTTTTCTACATCTTCCAGTAAGTCCTATCAAATTTAAAGACTGATAAAGGGAAGGACAAGGTATGAGAAACTTGCCTTAGTATCTACTGTGTGAACTGGAAATTTCTTAGGTACACAGCTATTCAAGAAATGCTTTGAAAATTTACAGTATTTGGGCTGCAGTTACAAGGGGCTAAAGTATTTGTTGCCTGTTTTTTTGTCCAAAGTGTGGAATCTTGTCAGAGTCCAATACTCTCTGACCAGGTTCTTTTAGATATTCCATATGTGGAGGATATCATGTTTAATATCAGATTTAGTTATTTAAAGATATTTGGTGTTACGTGGGATTTCTGATTAAGCAGAGTGATACAAAATATACTGAAAACACAAAATACATTTTAGCAAAATATAGCAATTGCAATACACAGCGCAGTCTCAATACCAGTGTGATTCCCATTATTGGTCTCTAATATGCTCACTGTCATGATGCTGGGCATCCCCAGTCTCGCTGGGAAGGAATACATGAGTTGAAGCCAGCTCAAGCCTGTTCTCTTTGAAATTCTTTTGTTAGTTTTATTTTTTTACACTCTGTGTCAGGCTGAGCCACATATTCAGTCCCCTGATCTAGTCTAGCTAACTCAGGGAGAAACATTTACACCACCAGTTGATCCACTCAACTGTGATAGCCCATTATCTCTATTCTCAGCCACCCTCAGAAAGGTCCCCTTTGTGCTGACATAAAGTCAGCTTTGCAACAGCTGTGCAGAGTCACAGCCTATGCTATTCCCTGAGCTTCATGGGCACATTGTCCTTGTCTATCTTCTCTGAGCCTTCTTCCATTTCAGTTTATTGGTCAGTCACAAATCTCTTTGGGATTCAAAATAGTGGTGTTGTGACTGCAGAACGGATGGTTTCATGGATGGTTGTAGTATAAGAAAGCAGTTATTTGTTGCCTTAATAACAGATGTTACAAATGCCTGCCTGCCTTTGTTTTGCCTCAGGTCTTCTCCTTGCTCACTCTCCCTATGGTATCTTGTTACTTAACTGGGAAGATGAACTGCACATCCTGCAGTTGCTGATGTAATAACACCACAATCTCTTTAACATTAGCAGCTAGAAAAAGAATCTCCCCCCACCCCCAGCCCCTCCCACCACCACAGATTTCAGAAGTAGAATATTGGAGCAATCTAACATTACGCAGGGAAAAGCTCTTGGGAAGATACTGTAAAGAATAATGTTTCATTAGCTCTTGGAAGCTATTTAAATAAGGCAGTTGACATGCTTCTGTTTCAGGAAGTAGTAGTTCGGTTACTTTTCCTCTTTGGAGCTGTGAGTAGCAGCAATCCGAATTTTGGAATGGTATCAGAGTGCAGTGATCTACCCCTGCTAGACATGGGTGGAAAGATACAATTTTAAAAGGTACCTCTTCTGCACATATTTGTGATCCCTTACCTGCTTTACCCCCTCTAACAGCCTCTTGCTTGAGTGTCAGTCCAAAACATTTTACGAAGGAAACTAGCAGTTTTTCACGTTATGCTCAGGGCAGTTAATGGCCCTGTTCATAAATGTTTAACATCAAAAGCTTTAGAATTTGTGCTGTTCATCATGTTTCTATGACACACCATTGCATGTTGATTAGAGAGAAGAAACAGGTAAAGATTTCTGAAAGGTGGTTCATAAAAGACACTAATTTCCTTATTTCATAAGCAAAACTTAAATGGTTTAAAAAAAGCTCTTAAATCACAGAAAGGAGATGGTAAATTATCATTTAATTTCCTGAAATATATTAGGAGACATTTGGAAGGTAAATGTTGTATTGGAGACATTAAGTATTTTCTGAAGTCCTTTTTTTTGTTTAAAATTTTAAAGAAATGCAGCAGTACTGTAGTTCAAAATTTTCTGCCATTCACATTTGAACCTAAACACCTTTAAATCTGTCATCTTTTCATATTGAAACTTATTTGCTGTTTATGGGTAGGTAAAAAGTAATTTGCTTGTATTTCTTAGAAGTTTCTGCTCAGAAGGGTTCTGCTGGAATCAAACATAGAAATAGTAGTTTACAAGACTGTAATCAGAAACTGACAAATGATCATTAGAGTTCCAAGTAGGTTTGAAGCCAGCTGTGTTTTCATTTTTTTTTTTTTTTTGGATGTTGTTTCGTTTTATTTTTAAATTATATAGTTTCCCACTAGAATTGTGAACTAATGTCTGTCCTGCCTTTGTTGGATGCAGGTTTTCACTCTGCAGTTCTGGGTTAGAATGTCTTTTCCTGTTTTTCTTAGTTTCCAATTAAGGCAAGAACCATTGAGCTGTTTTTTCCCTAGGTTTTACATTCTGTGCATGTATCAGACTGAATAACATATCAGCCTTTAACAAACTTGGACTGAGGGTTATGAGTTTATAATAAAACCTGCTTGAACAAAAGTTATGTTATATTTAGTGTTTTATAATTGGTGGTGCACTGTTTTCAAAGATGTTTCAAATATGAGCACATCTGTTGTAGAACAGAAAATCTTTTCCCTAACACAGAAGTAAACTTTTGTGGTTTTCCACTACCTATCAAGATGAACAACTCATGTCAGTTGACTCGTGTTTACTGAGGCATGCTGCAGACAGATAGACCCAGGGGATCTTTTCTGTCTCAGGTCTGGAGAGGTATTTTGCCCCTCCAAATAATTTATTACCTCTTCTTTTCTGGGCTAAATGTTTTATTACTGTAGTGAAAAAATGCTAATAATTTGTTTTGTTGAAGACCAGTGTGCTTATAGAGATAACAAATCTTACTTTTATTAATAAATGTGAAATTTTTATCAAATGATGCAACAGATTTTCTAAATCTTGCCCCTTTTTCCATCCCCAAGTAAAATAATTAAAAGCTACTAAAAGTTGCGTTGTTTCCTCTTGAAAAAAAGATAGTTCATTTGCCTTTTTTCTTTTTTTTCCTCTATCAATGAACCTTTTAAAAATAAAGATCAAAAATGAATTTGAGGAGAGGAAGGAGTGGGACAAAATTGCTGCTGGGAGGAAGAAAGAAACACAACGTGAAGGAAAAGAGAGAGGAAAGGAAAACTGAGATACAGGAACTGTTCTGATATGCTGTAAGGAAGTGGTAAATGTGATGAACTTCTTCCAAAAAAACCATTACAAGCTGCTATTAACCAAAAGAAGAAGCATCAGAGGCTGACTATTTTTAAATACAGAATATGTTGCATCTTAGACTGGATTGAATATCCAGTTACTTTGCTCTTTTTGCAGGTGCAGTATTCATGTCAGTGAAGGTAGTGAGGTCTTTTTATATGTATAGAAAATTTCAAAAGAAACTGCAGAATACATCACTCCTTTAGAGATATCACAACAGTTCCTATGTCTGCTTTCTTACCCCTTATTTTTCTCTAGCTCCATTTTCTGCTTTCCTAGTCATATGGCTCTTTGAGGTTAGAAGGCTTCCAGTCAAAAGTGGCCTGACAGCTCCCTTGTCCTCATTTAGGTGTAGACTACCGCACAACTGCAAGGCACCAGAGAATCAAACTCTTGGGGTAATGCAACTCCGTTACTAGAACTTCTGACTTATAAATAGAGAACCACTGATCTTCTGTTACTTTTCGCATATGCCTGCTATTTTCTGTATGTTTGCATCATGTTGTTAGTATTTGTGTATCTGTTGAGGTATTTTACATGATGTTTCCATAGTGAATGAGGAAAGTGTTGACTGAAAGAATGGTGGCTTTTTCTGAGTCCAAGACTTTACTCATCCTCTTTCTAGGATTAGTGTTTTACCAGAAATCTCATTTTGTGTGTCTTCCTCATGTTACTGAAGGAAATAACAGCAGTTTTAATAATTATTTTCTTTGTAAAAAAAAAAAAAAAAAAGAATGACTTCTCTATTCTCTCTGCATGAATTCTTCATTCAAACTGCTATTATGTTTCTTTAGTAAAGCAGGAAAATTCTTTAAAATTAATTTAATTATGGAGGATGCCAGGACAAGCAGCCATCTCCTATTTAATAAAAGCAATTTATCAAGCATGTTCTTTAAATTACTTTTCCACCACTAATAGTGAAAAAAGAGAAATCTGTTTTTTAATTTTATGTCCTCGGGATCCAGCGCACGGGAATGTCAATGTGCTTTGGAAGAAACAGGAAAATAATTTTTATTAAAACCTGTTCTGGATATTTGTCTTTCTTCTGAGCATAAGTTTGCTTTAAATTCAGTAATTAATTTAAAATATTTTTAGGTTAGAAAATGGAAGAATAAAGTTCTTCTGGGAGCAAGGGTTTGCCTTTTCAAAAGACAGTATACATTTTAGTAAAAGCAACAGAATCGCTAGCAAAATGTATTGCTGTAACATAAGCTTCCTATAAATGTAAGCCTTAGATAAACTTTTCTGGTTTGATATACCTGAATCATCTGGTATTTGAATGGCTTGCTTTTCAAGTTTCAGTAATACATTTTTACTGTAGCACTTCTACAGTAAATTTTGCTTAATTTATAAACATTTTCTTCTTTATACTCTGTTCAATGTTCCCAGAAAAGTGAGGCCATTTTAAATGTCTTTCTTTTTCCTGCCTAGTAAAATCCAGATTCTTGCAGCGTCTGGTGGAAAAGTTAGAGAACACTCATTGGTGTTAAACTGTTGAAACCTTGACATTTTTTATTTTAACAGAGCACAGTCTGGTGAATGGGATGCGTGCATTCCGAATGAGCAGGATATTTGTCTGGAGGCAGAGGAAATATGTCCTCTTTTAACAGTGTAGATTTAAGTCTATCTAGTCCTCTTAGTCCTTCCCCGTTCTATCCGCCTCCAATACTAGATTAATTTATTCTCCAGCCTTTCAACAATTTTTTTAAGTTGGAATCAGATTTTGATTTCTAATTCATACATATTGCAGGGAAAAAAACCCCTCTTGCTACTTATGTTAATGAACTTCTTAAGCTCTCTTACTGATTTTAAACGATACGTTGGGTCCTTCCTGGAGGAAGATACTTTACAATTAGGATTGGATTTGGTACTGTCTTCCCAGCTGTTTAGAAAATGTAAAGGCTGCTTTTTCTGGTTTTAACAAAGTGAGGTACCTGGACAGTGATGGACAAAATTGTGGTTTTTAGTTGGGTTAATTCCTTTCCTCTTTTTGAGACAACTGTGGCAGTTCCAGTTCTAGAATCATGTGAATAGAGCAGTAAGGAATGTCTTTTTTTTCTTTTTTCTTCTTTTTTCTTTCCTGATTGCAAAGAAATAATAAGAAAATCGAAGCTCAGAAACTCAGATTTTAACATCACATTTTTTTCAGTCAGTCTCTTGGATTTGAGACAATGTTGTTTTGTTTGTTTTTAACATGCCTGCTTAAAATGTAATACTTAGTAATATGAAATTGTAATAATTCCTTTCTAACCTGTGCAGCATCTGGAAAGCTAGAGTAAAAGCTGAGTTGAAGAAACAATTTTTGCTTTAGCAGCCAAGAAGGTAGAAAATACATAATGTAGTAGAGAGGTTGCTCTTACATTTCAGCAGAGCTATGGAGCCGACTTAGGAAAAAACCCAATTTTTTCTGGATTGAGTAAACTTTATAAAGGAGAGAAGTTCTTTCTCTTGAATTGGAAGCTTCATGGTGCTTTTTACCAATGAATAAAAACACTCATATGAGTTTCTTGGCTTAGGTCCAAAGGCTCCTTAGGTTGGCTTCTCTTCCCTCTTTTCTCCCTCTCCCTCATTCCTACCTTACCATTTGTAGCTAAGGTGGATCCTGGCTGTCCTGTGAATCCTGGACTCTTCATATTTGAGATAGGCAGAAGGAAGCTCTCCTATCTTGTCCTCTAGGAAGAATGAATCCTGTGAAACTTTAAAGGTCTACTGGGAAGTAGTTTCTTATTGTAGGTAAAGAATGTTCTTGATAGGCACTTTTGCAGTATCTTCCATGTTGTGCCCCGGTGGTCTGGTGAGACTATCCAGGCTGGTGTGGACTGTAATTTTTAAAGGTATCTATTTTTTTAAAGCTGTAATTTGTATCCCTCTTGAGCTTTACAAATGTAAGTAATGCTTTCGTTAGGGAATGCTTGGTCTTTTTTGCTATGTACCATAGTCAGTACTTACAAATGAGGAAACTGAGATGTAAGAGAACAGACACCGCAGTTCAGTAATGTAGATAAGAAAGGGAGCTAGGTATTTTGACTGCCTGTCCAGTCACTAGGCTACGTGACTTCTCTAATGCTACCCTTTTCCATTTCCAAGCTGTACCAATTAGCTACAGCAGCAGAATGTGGATGTTCTTATATTAAAACATGTTATTTTATGCTTCTGTAGACATGCCGTTGATTAGACTCTCCATTGACATATTGTGATGTGCAACACCTTGATAGTGTTGCAAGTGAAACAGAATTTGACCTTGTTTGCTTTGTAGAAATAACAAAATGGTCAATTAAAGATCAGATTTTTCTTTCTGATATTTTTGGTGTTTGTCCTGCTTACAGGCTAATTACAGTGGTCTCATTTTCTACTATGAAGGCTGGCCATTGTGCATCCATGAAAACATGACAGTACGGTTAGCACACCTCCAGCATCCATGAAAACATGATAGTACAGTTAACACATCTCCAGAGTTTGCTTGAAACTGGGAGACTTTTACTTAAAAGCAGTACCTGCAGGGAAGCAGTTGGCAAAGCTAGTTTTAAAATGCCTCTACAGATGTGGACAAGGAATGGAAGGAGTTGCTATACCTGAAACAATGTATGGCTGAATTTTTACAGTAGCATTAGCAGAAAATGTGAATTGTGAAAGAGAGAATTTTCCATTGCAGAGCTGGTTACTGGTGACTGACCCAGCTGTATAGAACCCCATGGACGAATATAGTTAATCCTGTCTTTTTGTTCCCACAACGGAAACTATACTGCATAATTACTCTAGTAGTCTCCTCTTTGATCAGCTGATTAGTAACAATACTGATGTCAGAGAAATGACCCAGACCATGGAAGGCAACAGCTCATGTGATAGCTCCATTTCCAATGTTACTGGCTCTACAATGATAGAAATTACCTTGATGAAGAATTGCAACAGCCTCAATAATGGTGTGTCAAGTTCAATTCATGCCTCTGAAAGTAGACTTGAATTAGAATGCAGTAAGACTCCTGACAAGAAAATCAATTTCAAAATCAACCCACTAAACACTGCCCTCAGGTTTTTTATCTGTGTGTTGTCCACCCCCATAGCAGTCCACATAGTCCACATAGCAGTGTCCTAACCTGGAGACAAGAATATTGTTGGCAGCAGTGTCAAAAGCCTTGTTGAAGAGGAAGTAAATGACTTCCACTGCTTTCACTTCTATCAGATATCGAGGCATTTTATCATCAAAGGCAATCAGGTTGGTCAAGGACGGTTTATCTTCGTAAATCCATCCATCCCAGTCACCTCCTACTTCACGTACGCAAAAATGTGCTCCAAAAGGACTTGCCTTGTGATTTTTCCTAGATACCTGTAACGGACTGAAAGAGGTAATGTCTCAAACGTTGTACAGTGGGATGTAGTGAACTGCAGGCGGGAAATTGATGGACACGGGGTGTGGGGGGCGCATCAGAAGATGCACAGTCCCACATTCTCCTGGGCCTTACATAGCAACTTGCTGAGGTCATACAAAGTTTATTTGAGGAAGGGGCTTATGACTGCCCGAAAGACCTCTTGCAACCACCCCTCATAATGGCGCCTGCACAGAAGATCATGAAACTTCTGGAACAAGAACCGTATAAGCTCACAGGAGACATAACTGAAGGGCAGGGCTTAGAGCATAAAAGACACTACAACAAAGAGACTGGTGCACGCCCACCACCAGAGGATCGTCAAGTCTGTCATCATTGGCGCTGGACCCAAGGGTGGTGATATGTTTAATTGATTGTTCGGTATCATTTCACCTTAATTTAGTCTGAGGGGATCATTAGAACCTTGGTTGCTCTCCCTCCTCCTCTCAGGTTGGGACACAACAGTACCAAAGTGAGGCTGATTGATCCATAGTTACATGGATTGGCCACATTCTCTAGTCATGGGGGGCCTCTGCTGATCTCTGTGATTTTGAAAGATGATTGAGAATGGCCATTAAAGAATATCAGCCAGTTCTGTCAGCACTCTTGGATTCAACTTGGGTCCTGTGGTTTTGCATGGCTTAAGTTCTCTCATGACTTGATCCTTGTAAGTTTCAATGTTCTATGGGCTTCCTTGACACCATCTACACTTGCCTTGGTAGTGTTTCTAAACCACCTACCGGTTTCCCGAATACACTGAAACCTGCTCTTCCTAAAGCCCAGAATCTATATGCTGCTATTCTTTCTTCACTATCCTCAGATTCTTGAACTCTACTATTACATGGCCAGTACAGCCATGTAATAGTGGAGTTCAATATGTGTGATTACCACATCCCTGTCCAGTTCTTTCTTGCTGGTGATTAGCAGGTCCAGCTGTGTGTCAGCTCTGGTTAGCCCATGTAATGCTTGTATCAAGAATTTATCCCTGATACTCTCCAGACATCTTCTTGACTGCTTCGATCCTGCCATGTTGCCCCCTAAATGTCAGGGTCTTTAATTCAGAGACTTGATGGAGTTGCTTAAAGAATATTTCATCTACTTTCTCTCCCTGATCATGTAGTCTGTAACACAGTCGCATCATGAAGTCACTCTTGGTTCCCTCACCTTTGATCCTGACCCACAAGCTCTCAGCCAGTCCCACAGAAGTTCTGTATGCATCTGAGTTGCCCTTTCACATAAAAGACAATCCCCCCCAACCTCCCAATCCCATCTTTTTCCTCTGCCTTTTCTGAAGAACTTGCATCTGTCCATCACAGCACTTCAGTTGTGCTAACAGTCCCACCACATCTCAAGTATTCTAATGATGTCAAAGTTTTGTGACTGCACACAGAGCTTTAGTTCCTCTTGCTTGTTTTCTGAACTGTGTGCATTTTGCATTTATTCCTGTATGTCCATTCAACTAATGTGAATGTTATTTTCATACAACCTGTGTGCTACAATGCAGAAGCTAGCCTCTTGTCTCCCTGCATTTTCTTTCTTTGATGACCATGATCAGCATCTGGCCACAGCTTTGCTCGCATTATTTCCTCTCTTGGCATCCAACCCATAAAAAGCATTGTAGGAGCATTCTGTAAAGAAAGCACAACTGTAAAAAATAGAGTAGGAAAGAGAGGAATAATAACTGTGGGAACTAAAAAAAAAAAAAAAAGACAGTAGAAATAGAAAATAGAAGGGTGACAGGTATGAGATCCAGGGAACGACACTAAGAGGACAAGTAAGTGGGAGGGAGGCAGAGCATTCTATAACTGAAAATTACCTTTGTATTCCTTTGGTAATGAAGGACCTGGAGGTGGAGGTGGAGTAGAAATTTGTATGTGGTCATGATTAGACTATGTAATGTCTAGGAAGGGAATCACAGGGAGATTGAAGGCTGCAGAGTTCTCTTGATATTGTAATTCCAAGCTTTCAAGTGCTCAGCTTGAAGCCTGAACACTCTTTTAATGTAGAAATATTATAATCTTTATATGTTTTTGTTTTGTTTACAGCTGGACATATTCCACATATTTTTCATTACTAAAGAACAGTCTCCCACTGTTTAGAAAAAGAAAAATGAACCCATTCTTTTATTGTCTAGGCTTTTCTCAGAAATTGACAGTAACCAATTCAAGAAACAGTTTCCAGGGAAGTGAGGGTAATACAGCTATATATGCATCTCCCATTCTGTTCTCTTATGAGAATGACCTACTATCTGCAAATGCTGGAAGCCTTGTGACAGACTACCAAAACAGTTACTTGAGATCAATCAAGAATTACTGTGATCTGGAGTAATTTCTCTGTGTGGCATGTATTATGGAAATGATAATATAATTGATAATAAATGAAACATATACAAAGCATATATATGTAGTTTTTTCAGCTTCATGATACCTGGGATAAATTAGAGATAGGTTACCAGTTGATATAATCAGCAGTTGCACTAGAACGAACCTCATTTATACCATTTCAACAGAATTAATTGAAGGAGCAGCAGAATTTTGCAAACTTGCTTTTGATCCCATGGGAATGATTGTCTCAGCTTTTGATCACAGATCTCATAAAAATTGCTTTAAGCAAAAACACTTTTTAAAGGCTCAGGTTTGCTGATTTTTGGACTTGCAAAAACTTATTCTAAATCTCATGTTCCTAGCTAAACCTTTATAAGCCTTTCCTTTGCTTTTTTTGTATGTATAGGAAGTAAGGACAGAAGTGGCAGAGCAATGATACAAGTCTGCAGTAGGCATCCCATATGATTAAATGAACATTCCACAAGTACAGTGATCGCTTGCCTTCTGATGTACCTGTACAGCATCCCCAGGTACAAAGTGAGACAGGCTTCTGGGTTTTGGCTTTATCTTTTTATTATGGTAATACAGATGTTAGGGGTGCAGGGACTTGTTATTACAAGAACCTAACTGCTTCATCATCCTAGACAGCACTAAAATTGTTTGTGACCACTACACACTGGTAGTCAGAAGAGGACAAGAAGTCTTAATTTCATAGCTTGTGTTTTACCTTTAGCTGAAATGTTGAATGCTTGGTTTGTGTATAAATAATCCCCTTGTGTTTGGACAGAAGTTTGCTGGTTTTTAATGACTGTTTTATTACTATTCACTGCTTTTAAAAAATGTACCACAACTGAAAGCTTCTTGTGTCTGATATACATTTAGCATATGCTTCTGGTTTAGAAATAGCTCAGTTCAATAGTCCTTATTCAACTGGCAAGTACTTTTCAGTGCAAGTGGCTGTGTTCAAATACCAAATCATTAATTGTTAAGGTAGTCTCACAGTTTCTTACAATGTTCTTAGATTATGTGGTTGAACATTATGCCTTCTGGTGGCTAGTTAGAGGTGACACACACAAAATAGTTCTCTGCTGCAGTGTGCAGTGTAATCTTTGCTCAAATACTAGATGTCTGTATATTTGAACTTAAAAACTCAGTGATCTAGCTCAAGCTAATAAGGTTAATCTAATAACAGCATTGGTTTTAGTTTTAGCTTTGCTTTTTGTGTAGCAGGAAGCACAAAGAACACAATTTGAGTTTGTGTCTTTTAAACATTACCTTCACTGTAGAACCATGACCTAAGACACCATCGATTAATTCTGTAACTGCAATCAATTTGATTTGTGCACATAAAACTGTGTTTATGTGTTAGAGACTGCCTTAAGACTGCTCTGCTTAGCACTGATTGTTCTTCTCAAGAAGTAAATATACATGGTAAAGTAGTATCCCAGGAAATCTTTTAATGAATTCTGTTTCTTGTTTGTAGAAGGTAATGGTGGTTTTGCCACATCTTGCTGTTCTTTTTTCTGCAATATAACTTTTTGGATAACTTCTCTAGTCCTTCTTTCTACAAGTCTACAGTTCACATGCGAGCCTTTTTATTGTTTTTAATCATTGTGGAGTGGTGTTTTGTTCCCTTCCTCATCTTTTCCTGTGTAAGGAAAATAAAAATCATATGGATAAATTAACAGCTCATTTTGCATTGTTTCCCCCACACTCAACATTTGTTGACATGCTAACTTCTCTCACTGAGTTCATTTGTCTATTGTAATAAATGAATGCTGACCTGAGCATTGCAAACCTGGAGGTTGGTATAAATTCTTGATGGTTCTCAGCTATAGTAGAAGTTAAGAATTGTGGTAAAGCAAGAATGTTGATTTTGAGGAAAACAAGATAGATGCCACTTTTCCTTGGAAAGTTACGAGACACAGAGGACTACAGAAGCACTGTAAGGTAATAAAAACTGTATGGTACCTTTTCACATATTTCGGACTGAGACTTCCTGTTATTTGTCTTTGTCCTGCTTATTTCAAGTAAAGGCATATTACACCTGATAGCACAAGCCTAATTAATATTCCTCAAGAACTGAATAGACATTATTCAATAGGAGATTGTAATACTGGTCTGTAATGGACAGTCATTTCATTTAATGATTTCTCTCCTTCTCCCTCCACACCACCCCTCTCAACACCTTAAGTAAACATCCTTGTAGATTCTTTGATCAAGAAACTCACAAGACACTACAAGAATGTTTATTGATTATATACTTCACTTTCCTGTGTAAAGAGTTGCAAACTATATGAACACTACCCGAGAAAGACATTTTCAGTATGTCTTTGAATAATTTAACTTCTGGAAAAATGTTCCTCTATGAAGAAACATACACTCATCTTAAATCTTCCTTTTTCTGTCACCAAAGTGGTTAAAGTTAAATAAAGTTATTGGAAGAGATTCTAGGCCTATTATATTTTTTTTTTAATTAAAAAAAACAAACTACATTTGTTAACATGGCCCAAATGGGCTTGCTCCTAATTTCCCTTTTAAGTAGTTGTTTTCCTTTATGCTGTGATCACAATGACGTGAACATTTTGTTTGTCAAAAGACGAATTTCAGTGAATGGCTGTTTCTCATGTGCTATTTTAATAAAAAAAATGTTGTTTAAAAATAAGAAATTTGGCATTTCCTTTTTAAAACAAACAACAGGTCTGCTGTTCTGCCAGGTAAATATTTTTAAAACTTTTAATGAAAACTTTAAAGAATTCTTTTTCTCCACACCACACTTCATAAAGCAATTTGCAACACATATTGAATGAGTATAGGGATGTCATTACTATTAGTATTGTTTTTAATAGACCATATTTAATTTGTTTCTGTGGAGTTAAATGCAAACCTATGCTGGTAGCTCATGTAGGTTCATTTGCACTTTTGTTTTGAAATTTCATTTGCTTAAAAAAAAAGAACAAACCACAAGTGGAATTAGAAGAGAAATTAGCCAGATGCAAAACATAGAAAAAAGTGGCAACTCTGCATTAATGTTTGGTTTTCCAAGAAACTAAAAATACTTTTATGTTATTATCTATTATCCTAATCTTGGATATCCATTATCCTAATCTTGGACATTTGAGCAAACTTACATTTAGTCAGTAGTACACTGAGCTTTAGCAAGTATGACTTGAAGTCCATGTGGATTTAAAAAAACTTTATGGTATAGGTTTTCAGGAGCACAATGAAAATACAAACTTTGGTTCATATAAGTGGCCTTCTACAGAACAAGGGAGACTGTTTCTAATTGCAGTTTACTTTTGTCCCTTGATGGTCCTAGGCCATGGCATGAGACTTAAGTAATCCTGAATGCAAATAGGCCTTGAAGAGACTTGCTGTCTTGTTTCCATCTCTTTCCCCCAGTCATTTCAGTTTCATCTTCAAAATAACATTTTTTTCATAGCAGAATAGTCCTTAGCCACCCCTAAAGTCTGCCCTCTTTCTAGGTCAATAAATGCTTTTTCTAAGAAAGGACATCTAAGTGTGGTTGGGGAATCACAGTAAAGTAAATTAGCAGTAGGACACCATCCTAGAAAGAATGGATGCCTAGACATGTCCACAGCAAACATCCTATGCAATTTTGGGACAAATCATTTAAAGCAGGATTCATCTTCTCTAATTCCAAATTGTTTAACTAATCCAGCTATCTAGGGTCCTTCTACAGTCAGTGGAAGGAGAAAAGCACATCTAAAGTGTGATTATACAGTTGCCTTTTAACATATAAAATGTTAATCTTATAATATAAGCTTCTTCCAGTGTCTGCCCTATTTTCTCTCTCACTCTTTTCTCCTCTCCCAGTTATATACAGAATCTAAATGACTGATTTGGACTAGGCACCTAATCTTTAAATACCTGCAGCTAGGTAATGGAAGTCCTGCCCTCAGTCTCTTCAGTCAGTTCCTCATTTATAAAATGTGTTTAAAAGCACTTACTTTCACTGAAACTTTGTAACAACAATGTTAGTGGAAAAATTGTGGAAGAGTTGTAAAGGCAAGTGATTTTTCATCGTATATGTGTAGAGATGAATACAACATGCAAGCAGAAAGAGTTCATTGTTTACACCTGTCAGTGCTTAAAACAATTGTTTGTCTTCCATCAATAAAGTACAGCATATAATGGATGAGATGATCACAACAGAAAGGATGTATGTTACATCCTTAGGATATATCACCAACAACTATTTTCCAGAAATAGAAAAAAATTTTTTACCTCAGGATTTGTGAGGGAAGAAGAACATTATCTTTGGGAACCTCAAGAAACTGTGATTTCTCCACAAACACTTTCTGAAAGAGCTGGAGCACTGCAGAGATTTCCCACTGTCTGTCAGCCACTGCTTTCTCAAACATGTAAATTCCATTATGAAAGAAGGATGTGTTTTTCTAATATGACATTTTGAGTTCAATACAAATTCTGTTGCCTATCGTGTCATCTTAATTGCAAATCTCAATCCATGACAAATTCATGCTATTGTCAGTCAGTCTCTAGGGTCCTGTGCCTGCTAATTATTTTAGCATTTAAAACTGCCTGGCCAGTATGTTTAAATCTCATAATGTGTTAGTGATGAGGTAATCTAACTTCAGGATTTCTGATTTTACAAAAACTCAATGTCAGGGAGCAGCAAAGGCCAGCTGCTCCCTAAGGGACAGGGGAGCTGGAAGGCAAGTGTGATATTAAGGCTGACAGGACAGGGGTGTTGCCAGCCAAAGCCCAGTCCTGGAGTATCCGAGCAAGGGAGGAAGTCTGGCCCAGGGATGGCAGCCAGTGTCAGTCAAGAGTCCAGACCATGAGGCACTCCAAAGCGACAGGCAGGTCCAGGTCAGGGCAGGAAGTCAGTCTGCAGGCCAGGGTCCTGATCAACAAGGGTACAGGCACAAAGGTAGCTGGAGCTGCGACAGGCACACCTGTCCGGTTGTGACAGAGTGAGGGCCCAGAATGGAGCTTGAATGGAACCTCCGGACCCATGGGCAGAGGGTGTGGTAGAGGTTCCAGGTGAGGCTGGAACAATTAAGGCAATTAAGGCCTACGAGTGCACGCAGGGTCCTGACACTAGGTTCTTGTCCTTTTTATGAAACATAATATATAATGACGCAATCTTTTTGGTGACATGCTAGCATTATAATACCGGATGAGAACTACGAGGGTAACAGGTTTTTTAGGTAGTCCTGCAGGGAGCAGGGAGTTGGACTCAGTGATTCTTATTGGTCCCTTCCAATTTGAGATATTCAGTGATTCTGCGTACAGTGTAGCTTCCTCATTTCAAAAGAGTTAAATGTAACTTCTGACTATGGTTACTTGTTCCTAATAGAGAAAGCATCACATTGCTGGGGATTTTTTTATGCATCTGCTCTGGATGTGTGCTAAATGCAATAGATTTTTACTTGGAAAAGATAGTGTACACATGGAAGGTATAATATGGATATGGTTTTTACATATATAGTTTTAAGACTGAGCTTGTATGAAGCCGGCCTTACAGCCTGCCTATGATTTGAGCATATTTGGTAAATGGTTCTTTCACCATCTTCTTATCAGCTTAACTTGTGCTTAAGCACAAGAACATTTCTCAGTAAATGAAAGCTGATTCAAAGGTACTTGGAGAAAGTAAAATCAGATACTAAATATTTTGCTGTTTTAAATATCACATCACTCTTTTTCTTCTTCCTGATTTTGTCTTGCTATGGAGCAAAAGGGGGGATTATGAGAGTTTCAATGCTATTTTAAACAGGTATGCAAATTTGAATAGGAATTTTGCACACACTTGAATCAAAGCTAGGTATAAATGGGGTAAATAGGAACATGCATTTGATTAAATACTGTTCCATAGCCTCATATTTCTCTGCCAGTGGTAGCTATACATTAAATTTTCTGCAGAAAAGTAAAGAATTTAACATCCAGTGTTGCAATTGTGTGGAGGAGGGTAGGACTGGTTACATTATTCTGATGGGCAGATTTATTCCTCCTCTCTCCCTAAATTTTTATATGTATATTTACATGTACTGGGCTTACATGGCAAGGTTTCGGTAGCGGGGTGTGTCTGCTGCAGAAGTGGCCTCTGTGAGAAGAGATGAGGAGATGCCCCCATGTTAGACAGAGCCAGTTCCATCCAACTCCAAGATGGACCTGCTGCTGGCCAAAGCTGAGCCCATCAGCAGCATTGGTGGTGCCTCTCTGTTAACATATTTAAGAAAGGGTAAAAAAATGCTGTGCAGCAGCTGTGAGAGAGAAGAGTGAGGAAAAAGTGGGAGAAACAGCCCTGCAGACACCAAGGTCAGCGAAGAAGGAGGGGGAGGAGGTGCTCCAGGTGTCTGAGCAGAGATTACCCTACAGCCTATGGAGAAGACCATGGTGATGCAGGTTGTCCTCCTGCAGTCCATGGAGGACCACACTGGCATAGATATCCACACTGCAGCCCATGTAGGATCCAACACCGCAGCAGGTGGATGTGCCCTAAAGAAAGCTGCAGCCCATGGAGAGCCCATGCAGGAGCAGCCTCCTGGCAGGAACTGCAGCCTGTGGGACACCCACACTGAAGCAGTCTTTTCCTGAAGGACTGCACCCTGTGGAAAAGACCCATACTGGAGCAGTTCTTGAAGTACTGCAGCCTGTGGAGAGCCCATGCTAGAACAGTTTGTGAAGGACTGTATCCCATGGGAAGGACCCCATGCTGGAGCAGGGGAAAAGCGTAAAGGGGAAGGAGTGGCAGAGATGAACTGTTATGAACTGACCACAGCCCCGCGTTCTCCATCCCCCTCGAACCCCATCGCTCAAGGTGGTGAAGAGGTGGAAGTCAGGAATGAAGGAGTGAAGTGGAGCCTGGGAAGAAGGAGTGGGTGGGGGAAGGTGGTTTTAGTTTTGTCTTTGTATCTCACCATCCTACTCTACTTTCAATTGGCAATAAATTAAATTCTTTTTCCCCAAATCAAGTCTGTTTTGCCCATGACAGTACTTGGTAAGTGATGTCCCTGTCTTTATCTCAACCCACAAGCTTTTTCATCTTATTTTCTCCCCCTTGTCCTGTTGAGGAGAGGGAGTGAGAGGGCATCCAGCCAAGATTAACCTACCACAAGTACACTTTCTTAAAGTTAACTACTTGCAAATCAAAGAATTATGCTTAGAGAATCCTGAGAAAGTGAGCACTTCGATTCAGAACATGACAGTTATGATGCTGTCTCCCAAGAATGCTGTCTCTCAAGAATGCCATCTCCCAAGTCTCCTAATAGCTCTGTTAGTGAGTTGTACAATGCTCCTGTTAATCACTGAAAGGTTGGAAGGAGCCTCTTGGGGTGACCTGCTTCAAGCCACAACTCAGCTTCTTTCTCAGCCAGTAATACAAACAGCATCTAGGTTAATATGTGTGACTTTATCATAGTCATCTGCTAAGCATTTGAGTCATCTGCTAAGCATTTGGGTCATTTGCTAATCATTTCCTAAACATTTGAGTGTGTAACAAAGCACACTGTCGTGGTTTAACCCCAGCTGGCAACTAAGCACCACACAGCCATTCATTCACCCTGCCCCCCACAGTGGGACAGGGGAGAGAATCAGGGAAAAAACCCATAAAATTCATGGGTTAAAGACAGTTTAATAGGACAGAAAAGGAAGGGATAATAATAATAATAATAATAATAAAATATAAAATATAAAAAACAAGTGATGCACAATGCAATTGGTCACCACCCGCCAACAAAGGCCCAGCCTGTTCCCAAGCGGTGGTTCCCCATCAGTTTATATACTGATATCATATGATATGGAATATCCTTTTGGTCAGTTGGGGTCAGCTGTCCTAGCTGTGTGCCCTCCCAGCTTCTTGTGCACCTGGCAGAGCATGGGAAGCTGAAAAGTCCTTGACTAGTATAAGCACTACTTAGCAAAAACTAAAAGATCACTGTGTTATCAACATTATTCTCATACTAAATCCAAAACACAGCACTATATGAGCTACTAGGAAGAAAACTGACTCTATCCCAGCCAAAACCAGGACACACATACAGAGATCCTTGAATTTGGAGTCTATTTTACAAATACCTTCAGGCTGTAAGTGTAAGGAAGAATGAATTCTTCAGCATTTGTCTGTTAGGGTAGACACAACCTGAATTTGTAAAACCCTTACAAGGTTAGACAGACTGCTGAAACTGGATAGTCTTTCATATAGAAATGCCTGGATAAGGACATAAGGGCTGGCAGAGTTCTATTTGCTGTTTGCTTTTACAGTGTTTTGACTGTAGTAGGAGCAAAAAGATCTTGTTTTCTTTAGCTGTGTGTTTGAGCTTGGCAAGATAGTTTCTAGAAGTGAGTTTTTTATGTAGATAAATGATTTTCATGTCACCACAAGGACAAACTGGAAAATGTAAAAGCCATCTCATCTCATCTCATCTCATCTCATCTCATCTCATCTCATCTCATCTCATCTCATCTCATCTCATCTCATCAAACACTGTTTTCTTGCCAGAGGGCAGCTTTCTATACTGTCATTTCAGTGGGTCACACAAACCTGAAAATGAAATTGTGGAATCATGCAATCGTAGAATATTTTAGCTTGGAAGGGACCTCTGAGGGTCCTAGACCAATGTCCTCCTCCGAGGATGGCAAATCTCAAAGCTAGATCATGTTGCACAGGTCCCTGTCTAGTCAAGGTTTGAAAATCTCTAGTGGTGTGCATTACACAATGAATGGAAATTTATATGCCTCTTTACTGAAAATGACTGTGATCTTGGGGTTCTATTTTATTTTTCTTATGTAAATAGTTGCCACCTTATTTTGTCATTAAAATGATCTTGGATTAAACCTAGTGACTTCAAGTTGTAAGTTTGGGGTTTTTTTTTCCCCTTTTCTTTCTGGACCCACTTCACTTTAATAAGTTTCCAGTAGCATATTTTGAAGTTGCTGGCTGCCATTACATGCCAGTATTCAGTTAGCTTCACATGAAAGAGCATAATGAGGCGGTAGATGAAAACAAGGCATTGACTTCTGTTGGTGTTCTGTTTGGTTTGTCTAAATAAATCTGCATAAGTACTGTTAGGGAAAAGAACAGTCTAGCAACTGAGAGTACATTTTTTTTGAAATAAGTAGATGGTATGAAAAAATGAAACTTTACTTGTTTGTTTGAATTATCTTATCTGGAAATTCAGTTGTTGCTTCATTTTTCTCATGATGACTAGGCCAAAAAAAAATCTGACTGTTTTGCTTCTGATATCAAGATGCCTTGGAGGCCATGTGCAAAACTGATAAACTCTTATTAACTGACAAAGAAGCAAGCTTTCAAGTTCTGGTTCTTCTTCTACATCGCCAGTGTATGATCCAGAGGAACAGAACTGGAATATTGTTTCTTCAAGCTGTTTGGTAAAATCACTGTTGTGCCTTTTTCCAAGGTATCAATCCTGAAATGATCATTAATGACATATTTATATGTCATTACTTATTGTTCACCTGGATGTACAATTACACTTTTTCCAGCTGATCTGGAGGAAAAGCCCCATTCTATTTATGACAGTAAACTGGAGGAATTGTAAATGACCTGTGGCAGCTGGTTTCAGCCCACTGTAATATTTACAGCAGATATGATAGTTTGCATGGCAAGCATTTGCCGAATTCCCAAAGGCACCATCAAGAAGCCTTTGGGTAAAGCCTTGCCCAATTCTGTAGTTTGTGCTTTGTTTAAAGGACTGGTCAGCGTGATGGCTACTGGTGTTCATTTGCATTAAGGGACCATGCCTTGGATACTTCATTTCAGTATTTTGCACATCGTGCTGTTTCTCACTTCAAGCTTGGATTGAAAAAGAAAGTTATTTTAGCTTTTACTACAATTGTGGTTACTCTGTTAGGAAGAAGTGGTGGTTGTTTGCCTACTAGCTAGATGAATGTTCGGAGAGAACCAGTTTGACTTTCCAAGCTGAAATCTTAAGGTTTTCCTTTGCAGAAGATAGTTAACTTTGTGTCATGTGTGCTTAAGGCTGAACAGTGCCAACACTTTTCTTTTTCAGGGGAGCGATACAAGCAAGAATTCAGTAATTTATCTGAATACATTTCCTGCCTTGCGGAAACACTGGCCTTAATGTTGACAATTCCCTCTTATCTACACATCTCACACTCAATTATTTTCTTCTTTTTTCAAGAAAGTGGATGAGAGCAAAACCAGTTATTGCTGAATCTGCAGAAACTGGCACTAAACCCACATAAAGGCTTTTAATGGCCTCTTCTGATGTCACAAATTCCCATTTATTCTGCTCCTACAAAACAATGTTACAATCTGTAGCACCTTCCGAAATAATTGGAGTGGTTGAGTGTTACAGCTTCAGTTCATGAAAAAGCCAGGCCCTTTGACAAAGAAGATGGAGTTATAGTTACTGTTCAGAACCCTGCTATTTGAGAGCATCGTGTTTGGGTAGATTGGAGGCTCTCATTACACAGTATTTGCCATCAAAAGAAAAACACATGATCCTTTCCTCTTTCCACACTCCATGTCTCTTTCTAATCATCTAGTACCAGTGCTTCTAAGACTGGCAACAAGCCCAAGTTTTTCCACTTACAGTATTAAACACAGGGGAGAATTCTCAAAGGTTTGGCTTCAACCCAGTTCATGTAAATGTTGAGTTTAAGTGCTTGTTTTAATTGAC
This sequence comes from Morus bassanus, assembly GCA_031468815.1. Taxonomy (NCBI): domain Eukaryota; kingdom Metazoa; phylum Chordata; class Aves; order Suliformes; family Sulidae; genus Morus; species Morus bassanus. The sequence continues at coordinate 63,594,845 of CM062567.1, read as the reverse complement.
AAAGTTGCTGTGATGTGGCTAAGGTTGTTGTCTATCTAGCTTAATTTTTGGCCTGTTTTGATTTTTAATCTTAAATATGCACTCCATTGCCTTCTCAGTATGTCTGGTCTACTATCCTGATGTCTGAAAAAGTTAATAGCTGACCAGAATGTATCAGTTTTGGTGAGGTTCTTGACTAGGAGGCTTCTCACAGCTGATGTGAACTCTGTGACTGCTTTGCACAGAAGTGAGGGAGATTTGGACTGAAATCCCGACCTTTTTAACTCTATTCTATTTTATAAAATGTTGAAGAATGTTTTTATTCTGAAAAACCAACTGCAGATCCTTCAAACGTGGTGCAAAGACAAATTTTCATTCTGCAACCAGTTCAAATTTTTTTTTGGACTTTTGTGTCTTCTGGAGTAACCTCCTTAAGGACAAGACATATACAAGATAATGGTGGTCAATTCAGAGCTAAACCAGATAACACCTGGATACCTCCAAGATAAGGTAAAAATGATTTCAAGTCCTTGACTTTCTTCTTGTATCCAGGGCAGCGAGATAAACTAATTTTCTTCATTTTGTCTTATGCAAAAGATATTCAAGCATTTCCAACAAAAATGTCTGGCAATTCTTAACAGTCACTCAAGCATTCTGAGAGCACAGGGTAAACAAGAAGAGCAGACAGTGAGACTTCATCAGGCATAGGAAATTGCTAAGGCCTTCCCAGTCTGATGACATGGGCAATGTTGCTCTTGTCCTGCCTCCTTATTTTTCAGCTTTTTGTAACACATTGTTTTCCCTGTATCCGTCTTTGGCTCATGCTTGGTAAGTAGCTGAGAGGAGAGTTGTTCTATGCCTCTTCTCAGTTTTTCTGCTTGTGACGGGGGGAAGGTCAGTGTCTGTGTAGGATGAGGATGGTTCATTTCAGGAAATGTGTTGTGGTGACTACAAATATGAAGCAGTGACTACTTCATAACACTGCTAGTCTTCAGAGCTGAAGTCCAGATGGCTTTCCCAGAGAATTTGTTGTTTGGTGAGTGCCAGAAGAGGGAACCAGAATAGGCTTTTCTGCTGCATGACTTTGACAAATTGTATCTTCCCATCTACCTACTGTGATCGAGTTTTTTTCAACTATTGCAGATAGTCATGTCTCACTACTCAGCAAGTCTATAAGCAGAGAGTGAACAGTCGTTTATCCTGGGATCAGCAGTGGGGCAATGCTTCTGCTCTAAAAGTGGCTAAAATGTGCCCTGTCATAGGAGCAATCTCCTGAAGCTGCGTACAGGACTGTCAGTGTAAAGAATGCTTCTTGAATTTGGACTATTATGGAAAAAAGCACTTGAATTTTGGCCCTGAAGCAATCTGTTCCCAGCTCAGATAGGCCATGGTATTTTCTCATTACAGCATTTCATTAGCATTAATAGTTGATATGTTCTTCTGCTAGGATAACAAAATAGGGCAGCCTTTAATGTAATTGGGAGCAATGGAGAGGTTTTCTTTGATGACGTGAGTGAGTAAAAATGCTGATGCAGGAGCTAATCATCACTTAGGTCAGATCCACTTTTAAAATAAATTTCCCTTTAATTATTCTTAGAAAATCTGGATTAAAAACAAAAAAATATATTTCTGAGTGGGAAGGTAAGGTTTTTGCTTTATCTTTTCATGATGTTTTTCTGCTTTAATTGTATCTTAATGGGAGGAAGGAGAAATGAAGTATATGTAGGAAGTTAGAGATCTGAAAGATTCCAAAAAATATTGTGCTTTTTATTTGAAAAGGACTATAATACTTTGCTTTGATTTTTTTATGGTTGTATTCTCTAATCAAACAGCTATGCTTCAGTCTTGCAAATACCTTTAGGGCACAACAGTGTCTGGCTGGATTCATAATGGATAAAAAAATGGATGATGGAAGATAATAAACTGTTTGTGTTTGCCTCTTGAAAGCAAACCCTTCTTGCTGTATTTCATTGCTCAGGTTGTTTTATGAAAGGAAGATCTGTTTATTTACCTTTGGATGATGTATTCGAACATTTTTAGTTTAAAGGTAAGAAGATACTCATGTGTTTCCCAAGATGGAGGGACAAACATTGCAAGTGTTTTTTTCATTCAGTGTTCTAAGCAGGTGACAAGAGAGTTTCCCATGACCCTGCTGGATGTTGGGCAAGCTGTTCCTTTTTCTCTCTTCTTCTCACTCTTTCCCCTTTCTAGGGAGGGTAAGGGAGCCTTCTGTTAAGGCTTAGTGGCCCTTAATTTGTGCATGATCCCTTCTCCTCTCCCACGGAATACTGTGCAGGGAAATGTCTCTGTTTCTGTCTGTGCTGCATTCAATAGCCGAACTACTTACAACTCCTGCAAGCTGTTAATGCTATGAAACATTAGCCCATTCTCATAGGAATTTTCTGTACGCATATACTAAAGAAATTAGATCAGGTAGATAGGATGTTAGTACTGTTTTAAGAGTAACCACAGTGGTTAAAAATTTGATATTATATTAGCTTTTGCTCTGGAAAAATGAAATACCTATGACTACAACTGCCTGGTTTTACAGAATGTTGGATCTGGAATGGTTGATGCCTACAGAAAGCAAAGTTCCCTGCATCTGTAGTCCTTGGCTGACCTGCTAATGTCTGGCTGGATAAAACATCAGTACAGCTACAGTTTAGGAAAAACTTCCCTAAGTCTATATGCACACAATTTTTTTTGCTTCTTTTAACTGGGGAAAAAACTAATGGTAGAAAGGAGCTAATTAGTAGAGAAGTAGTGAAGACTAACAGCATCTTCTCTGTTTTTTTTAGGAAGAACAGATGGGCATGTATGCATTGTACAGCAAGAACAAGCCACAATCGGATGCCTTACTAACCAGCCATGAAGTGCCGTCTTTAAAGTAATTGCTGTCTAGTTCCTCACTTCATGTAAATTGTGTGATCACTACTTGTTGATTTTATAGTTGTTTAGGGAACATAGCTTAGCAGCACTTACCCATTTCTGCTACTTCTGCAGAATAAGCAGTGGAATCCGGGTGATAAGTTGGATTTGGCCTCCTATTTGTTGAAGCCCATTCAAAGAATGAGCAAGTATGCACTTCTACTGAAGGATATGATCAAGGAGTGACACAAAAGCCCAGAAGCAGGAACTCAGTGATCTGAGGGCTGCAAAGGAGACAGTGAAATTCCAACTATGCCATGGAAACAACCTGCTTGCTATAGATGTTATTCAAGGATGTGATGTAAGCATTTTCCCACTGTTAACTTTGCTGTTCGCTCAACTTTCCTGCCATGGTTTTTCTTCAAAATAGCATGTCACCAAGAGGGACAGAAAGGTGTGCTTTAACACCTATGATTTATCCTTCTCTGGAGCTTGTAAGACTCAGTTATGGATCAAAATCCTGAAGTGCCCAGTGCTGTACACCATAATGAAGAAAACAGTGTGTAGAGGGAAGCCATGTCTATCCTAAAATGCATTTGCTTGTAAGACATGTGCGCAGCAGAGGGCCTAGACATGCTGTTTGGCTCTGGAATTGCACATGAGCATGATGAACAGATACCTGAACCTTTCAGTTATCTGACAGAACTGAAAGCTGTTCTAGCAGATTCACATTGCTCTGTTTTAATCAGCAATGCAAATGCAGCTGTGCACCCTGAGCAACATTTTCTCAGAATGTTATGCCATGTTTCCCTGTAACTTAGCTTACTTTCAGCTCTGGAGTAGACATACTCTCCTCTCCTCCTTCCTTACAGATGGTGAAATCAATGCAGCCTTCTCTTACCTGTCAGAACTTTGTCATTTTCTCTCAACAGGTTAATTTGAAAGAGCAAGAGCAACTGTAATGTCAGGATAAGTTTATTGTTTGCTGTGGAAGGAAGAAGCGTTTGAGGCATGTCTTCCTCTTTGAAGATTTTATCTTGTTTAGCAAAAGAAGAAAGTTTAATGGGGGATATGGCATCTATATGTACAAACAGTCATTCAAGGTAAGTTAAATCCTGTTGTCCTATTGGTAAATTTATATTATGCACAATGCTCCTTCCTCAGCAGCCTGCCCTGAACAGGGATGTGCTCTCTTTAGTGTTATTGGGTGAATGGACCAGCATCCAGCTGTAAATTTCATTACAAATAATTTTTTATTATTATTGGTGTAGGGAAAATATATTAAGCCGTATTTTTGAAAGTTTGGAGAAGCTCTGAATAAGCAAAATATGAATATTCTGTTTTTCTATGTTGTAAGTGCATAAGAAACACAAAATGCTTAAGAGTCTCACCATTTGGACAGTAATGGGTGAATATGTGAAGTTCTAATTTGCAGTCACTCGGATTGAGAACACAGGTATGTCCACTGCTGTTTGTGGATTGTGGTTTGCCAAAATACTGATACATATGCTTAATTTAAGTGCATATTTAAACTGCTGCAGACGTAGAATTGAGCCATAACTGGAGTTCACCTTGCACTGCCAGCTGGTGTGTCTTCAACTGGTAGAAGCTGAATAGTGACTCAACTACTACATCCTGTGTTACAGACTCAGTTTAACTGATTCACTTCAATCCTCTGATCATTAGAGTATGTATGCTATATTCTAGCAGCAGCACTGCTGTGTCCCTGCACTCTTTAGAAGGAAATCGTACAAATAAGACACAAACTGCTCACTTGGGAAAGCAAGTCTCCAGCTGGAAGCACTTGCAGGTTCATAACCAAGAAATCAAGATGTGGAGCTCTCTCAGTTAAGGTGTATGACATGAAGAAATTAGTTTGCTCTGTTTATAGTAAACATGAAATTGTTTTGTATCTTTCAGACAGCCAAAAGTGGAATGACAAAGAATGTTGGAGATAGGGGTCTGAGGTTTGAAATTTGGTTCTGAAGGAGAAGATCACCCCAGGACACATATATTCTTCAAGCAAACTAAGCAGAAACTAAAATTACGTGGACTAATATCATAGGAAATATTCTGTGGAGACAGGCTCTCAGTAATCGAGATATGCAGTCTGTAAAGATGCATCAGTTGATAATTCCTTGTTCTAGGCAGGCAGACTGACCCCTACCAGAGTGAAATAGATCTTACGCATCTGAAGCCAACAGAAATCTTTAGGTTAAGCAAGACACACTTGAAAACAGCAAGTGTGTAAAGTAAAAGCTTTGTATTTCCACACCTCGGAGTGATGCTTGTTAAAGAATTTGGTTGCATGTGCCTTATATGCAAGTTGCAGGACCGTAAATTGACCTGTTATCTTTTATTTGGTCTATGTTGTCTGATGAATATTTATTCTGGAGAGAAAATATATGGGCTGGCAAAAGTCAGGGAAGTACCTGAATTTCAGACACATGTGAGGGCTTGTTCTTTCCCAGTATGGATGATCTTGGATATGAAACTGAGAGGCTTCCCCCTGTTAGCTGAAAGACAAAGATTTTAAATATCAGTTTTGAGAGTGAGATTAGACAAGATAACCATGCTGGTTTAGCACTTCCTTCCCTAGAAAGGAAAAGGGAGCCTCAGTGGTCTGCTATAGCTTCTCCTTCACTCTCCTGCCACCCTCCATGCTTGAGAATTGCTGCTTACCTGACCCCTCAGTAAATCAGTACTTCAATACATAGACTAATTTTCTGTTGGTTTAGGCACGTTGTGAGATGTCACCATGATTTTAGAAATAAACAGCCTCTTATTTTATTCATTCTCACCATATAGTATTGGTGATCCTGTCTGTTCTGCAGTCATGCACACTGTCTCTTTGAAAAAAATAAGGCAAAATCAAACTTTAAAAATTCAGTATTTCCTCTTCTCCTCCCTCAAATACAAAAGCCTTAAACTTGGAAATGGGAAAAAAGTGTTTCTTGAGTTTTAAGCCTTCTCTATAAGCCGTAATAAAGTGTATAACTTTATTCCTTTCTGGAAATAAACCATTATTTAACAGTTCAATGTTTCGCTTAGGAAAAGAAGAATATTTAAGAAGTGATCTGAATGTGCTGAAACCTGTTGGACAAATACTTCTGTGAAAATAGTCAAGGGCAATATTTAGTTTATATTAGTTGTCTCACCTTATCAGCACAGTATCTCCTCCATAAACATTACACACCAAGCAGAGTTTCATGATCCTTGTTGTCTAGGCACATTGTTCTCTAGGGTTTTTAAATTAATGATTATTTTAAGGATGATCACTTAGAAACTTCTGTAGAACCCTAGGATTCTTCCTTTGTACAAGCCTTAACAGAAGATTCCTTTAAGTTCCCTGGAAAGTGGGGCGTAGAAAGGGAAAGTGTAGAATCCTACAAAGTTTTCTAAGTGATCATAAAAATTTTGCATCATACATTCGCCAATTAATTTTTGTTAGCTTGTGTCCTGTCGTTTAAAACTGAAAGTCACTATGAATTATAACTTGCCTATTCCACATTTTTAAAATTATCATATCTGTTTTCACCACTAGATGTCGTCATTGCTTTAGCTGACTAATTTGCAATTTGTTTTCTGATCTGCCAATAAAGCAGATGCAAAGACATTTTTGTGCATGCTGATTGGAACCAAAGCAATAACTGTATACCTTTTGGTGACCTGTGTTACAGTAGCCGTGTACAGTGACGGTGACCATAAAATTAATGCTGAAAAATATTCTTTAGATTCCTCCAGGTTATTTTGAAGATAAGTAAGATTTTTTTTTTTTTAAATTTAACTTTTTTTTTAACCGGACCCCACTATAAATGTTTGCTAAATGCTGCAAGTTCAAGAATGGAATCTCACAGATATACCATTTACTTAGACGAGAATTTTCTGTACCTTGTTTCCTTCTGAAGGGTAAAACACAAAATACAAATTGAAGGAGCAGAAGGAAGGGAGAAGACAGGTGCAAGAAGATTCACTAAAGTCAGTGCAGCAACATCTAAAAATAATTAAATCATAGCGGTTTCTGTTTTATTTTTCCATTTCTCTTTGCTGTTCTGCTGGCAGCTAACTTTAAAAGTCTTTGTTCACAAGAAGAGAAAAAATTTCAGTGAGAAACCAAAAATAAACTTGAAACTGAAATGAAAGAAGTAAATATATTCAAAGGGCTATTGTATAGATATGTTGCTAATGCTGGTGCCTCTTTCTTTTCTTTCTTCTATCCTGTGAAAATTTTTAGCTAAAGGACAAATCAGATAGATCCTTCTAAGTTCTGATAATATGGGGGTACTTCCTTACAGCTTTGTTGAATCTAGTACTGTCCTTCTCTAGGTCTCTACCACCTAACAGTAGATATACGTGCTGAATTAATGTGCTTAGCATTCTCTTCTGTCATTTTAAAAAAATGCTGTTGCTGTTGGACTTGCCAGTCTTGCAGCTTTTCATTGGCCCTGCACATTTGATTACGCCACATCTTATCTGGCTCTACCCTCACAAGAAAGTGCTTTTGTTCTTTATTTGCAGAAGTGATTTCAGGAAAGTTTGCACTTATCTTTCCAGGCATGAAGCTGGGCAAATAAACACCAGCCTCTCTCTTCTACTTCATTGCAGCACTAAAATATTTCTGAGGTACGGTTGAGAGGTTTGTTAGCATGCATGTTCCTCAGTTTTCAATAGAAGACCACTTGTGTAATACCCAGAACATATCACTACCTCTCAATAGCAGTTTTAGTACAAATACAAAGTGTAAGTCCCTACAGTATAAGTCTAACTCTCGGGTATTACTTTTGATCAGATGAAGGTGATGATTTCTGCTTTGGAATTCAAATTAGCTGACCAGAGGAAAGTAATGTCTTGAACACTGACAAAGCTGTAATGGGAAAAATCATCACATTGTTTCCCTTTGAAGGAAATCTTTACCTTGCTAGGAGGTGACAAAGCAAGTTTGTAGTATAACTGAAGTAATTGGGAGAGTCTCAGTTGTGATGGTGACAGAATAGGCCAGAGGAGGGCAAAGAGGGGAGAGATGCATCTTGAAATCTCTTTTCTATTTCTAAAGAAAATAACAGCAAAAGCACCGAGGTTCAGGAAGAGTTGCTTTTGTTATTTTGCACTTAATCATTTTCTGGTACGAATCAGTCAGTAATTACCTATAGGAAATGTCTGATAGTTTAAGACCATACTACTAGCAGTAAATTTTCAAAGAAGTCCCTAAAATTTATTTGTGTACAATGTCCATTTTAGAACTTTGAATGCAAGAGGTGGTATCAATGGGAATAGACAATAAACCTTTCATGGATATCAAACCCAGTGAAGCAGCCATAGGCAATCCAGCTATTGACTACATCATAAAGGGAAAAGGTATGATATATTACCCGTGCCGTATAGGCTCTCTTCTTCCCTGCATCCAGTCAGAAGACAGCTTTCGATAATTGCTTCATACCCTTTCTTTCTTTTTCAGGAAAGTTGAGAATAGAGTGTATCACTGCATTTCTTCTTTCCTTGTCAAATAAGCTTTGAGATAGTCCTAGAACTGAATAGATTTTATCACAGTTTACTAAGAGTGGTTTGTGTAGTAGATGATACTTGTCAAATGTAAATTCTCAGTGTTGTTCCTGATCTTGTTTTCAGGACAACATTCCCCCCTTTTTTTCCATTATGACCCAAATGTCTTTTTCTTACAGAGTCAAGATCTCAAGCGTCAATAGCAATATCTGTCTCTGAACATTCCACACCACTAAGGAGACCACATTCTACTATCACTAGTAGTAGCACATCTCCCTCAAGCAACCACACATCATCATCCATTCTAAGTCCATTGAGCCTGCATGTCTGCTCCAGACCATCATGTTCAGCGTTCTTAGGACTACCCTTCTTTCCACTGGTCATATGGTATTAACACCTGCACTGAGGAAGATGAACTGGGGCAAGAAAGAGGAAGTCAGCCTTTAGTGAGTAAGTGGATTTCAGCATTGGCTGAAGAGGATATTTTTCACATGGTCGGTAGTTCAGATTGTTAAGGGACACATTTGAATATAATGAGTTGCAATTTCTGACTTAAAGTTGCATCATTACTCAAAGGAACTATATCATGTATTAGTAGCAACTCCCAATGCACTCTGAATGCATCACTGTTGCTCACATAGGGGCAGATCCTTGTGTCACTATTGAGGCACTATGTTTCTCCTGCCTTCAAGAACTACATTTTTCCTATTTTTGGCTTTAGCAGTACATAGAGTCATAGAATCATTTAGGTTGGAACAGATCTTTAAGACTGAGTCCAACCATAAACCTAACCCTGCCAACTCCACCACTAAACCATGTCCCTAAGTGCTACACTTACATGTCTTTTGAATACCTCCAAGATTGGTGACTCAACCACTTCCCTGGGCAGCCTGTTCCAATGCTCGATGACCCTTTCAGTGAAGAAATTTTTCCTAATATCCAGTTGTGCTGGTTTTGGCTGGCATAGAGTTAATTTTCTTCATAGTAGCTAGTATGGGACTATGTTTTGTATTTGTGCTGAAAAGAGTGTTGATAATGTGGAGATCTTTTAGTTGTTGCTAAGTAGTGCTTACACTAGTCAAGGACTTTTTCAGCTTCCCATGCTCTGCCGGGTGCACAAGAAGCTGCGAGGGGACACAGCAGGGACAGCTGACCCAAACTGACCAAAGGGATATTCTATACCATATGATGTTGTGCTCAGTATATAAAGCTGGGGGAAGAAGAAGGAAGGGGGGGCTGTTCAGAGTTATGGTGTTTGTCTTCCCAAGTAACCATTACGCATGATGGAGCCCTGCTTTCCTGGAGGTGGCTGAACACCTGCCTGCCAGTGGGAAGTAGTGAATAAATTCCTTGTTTTGCTTTGCTTGTGCGCATGGCTTTTGCTTTACCTATTAAACTATCTTTATCTCAACCCATGAGTTTTCTCACTTTTACTCTTCTGATTCTCTCCCCATCCCACCAGAGGGAAGTGAGCGAATGGCTGCGCGGTGCTTAGTTGCTGACTAGGGCTAAACCACAATACCAATGTAAACCTCCCCTGATGCAACTTGAGGCCATTTCCTCTCATCCTATCACTTGTTATTTGGAAAAAAGAGATGACACCCACCTCCTACAGCCTCCTTTCAGGTAGTTGTAGAGGGCGATAAGGTGCCCCTTCAGCCTCATTTTATCCAGACTAAACAACCCCAGTTCCCTCAGCTGCTCCTCATAAGGCTTGTTCTCAAGACCCTTCACCAGCTTCATTGCTCTTCTTTGGACACATGCATTGTAATGACAGTGTTTTGTCAATATACTGCAGTGTTAGACAGGTACATACTGCAAGTCCAGAGGCATTGTCTTTCATGTTATTAACATTCAGTTACAACATCTTTGGAGGTTTATGCTCAGTTTGGGATTTTGGAAATCAGGTGTTTACTTTCTTCTGTTGTGTTGTTGGAGTTCATGCTGGTTTACAGTGCATTTCACTTTTGTGTGCTCTTATTCCTGTTTATACTCACAGAGAGTTTGGGGTCATCTCAGTGCACTTCAGGTGAAAGAGTGAGTAGTTTTAGTATTTCTGCCCATTCTGAGTTCTCACAGCTTACTACATTTATCTTTAAGTTATTTTATTGGCCCTCTTCTACCATGCTGTGCTGCTTTTTTCTGGGAATGGTGATACACATCTTTCAGTAAAACTTCTCATGATAGAAGTCCAAGCCCAGTGTGAGGATGGCAGAGTCTGGCCTCATGGGTTTGGTTTAAGCGGTTGAGATAGCATTACAGGAATAAATCGTATCAATACTGATTGTAATTCAGCAGAGCTTTTGAGATATTATATCTTCTGGCTGAAATGAAATTGTTTGATAGCAATGTGCTCTGTTCTTTCAGTCTTTTCAGATCTGAAGACTTTATGAAAGAGTGTCCAGATGCAAAAGACATGAACACATAGGAGAATATGAATACCCAGAACATGAGTCCTGTTAAAAGCCCTGAATATCAAATGGACAGTCTCTTCTGAACATCTGTTACAGGCTGTCATCAGAAAGACATCACTACAGTGTTAGTTCTCTGTTACACCAGCTCCTCCTAGAAACTGGAACTTGAGACAGGGCATTTTTTTCTGTAGAGCTACTTGTGACATTCAGATAATATTTGTATGCAAATAAAGACTATCTTGAACACTAATACATTTACAGTTACAGAAGAGAGCAAAATGGAACGCTGTCCAATGGGATATGCACCCAAAAGAGGCAGAAGCTGAGTATCATTTAGTTATAAAGAGATTCTTAGTTAATCAGGCACAATAAACACTGCAAGCTCAACATTAGATAGAAGTACCAGTAATTTTAATAACATATTGCAATGCTGACAAAAACTGAAGGTCAAAGGTTGCATGCTGCTAAATGAGTGCTAGTCAGTCAGAGCAAGTAGCTCTTTAAGCTTAATTCATATACATGAATTCTAAAGTAAGGTGCAGGCCTATTTAACTTATAATAAAAATCCCTGTTGTCTCAATGGAGCAGTGGCAGCAAGATCCTCGTAGTGTTTGATCCCCTGATGTTTGCAAGATTCTGTGAAGATAAATAAAGTGTATCATGTAAGGATATTGCATGACTTCTGGATCCTCCAAGCACGTGAATTTACAATCAAAATTGTCACCTGACATCTAACTACAGTTGGATACAGCTGTGCATTAGCAGCACTTCTGTGTACCTGTCCAGCTAGATTGAGAGAAATATAGTCCTGGTTAAACCAGTTTTGGAATTTCAGAATAGCTGGGTGCACTGCATTCACTGCATACATGCATATCCTTGCATGTATACAAATGTGACTGGCTGAGGTCTGCAAATTCATTCAAGGTAGTAGGCAAAGTAAAAGGAAATATTACTGTTACTAAAAGTAATAGTATTTTATAAGGAGATAGAAAAAGATAGATAGGAAGGCACACTGTTAAACCAGATTCTCTTTATTAGTCAAATATGCAGGTAGAATAGCACTACTATTCCCAGCTGGTATTTGGTTTTTACTAGGAACATATGTAGATCTGTTTCATATATATGGCAGAAAAGGGACTAGAGCTTTTCATTTTGGATAAGATTGAGGCTAACATGCTAGCCAATATGGAGCCAAGGCCGACATACTCTAGTGAAGTATTCCTCTACACAGCCCGTACCCAGAGATTGCTTTACTTTATCTTTCTACATCCCAGGCATCAGCAACGACCCATATTAACTTCACTAGCCAGCCAGCTGGGAAACCAGGAGCACTGCCTCTGAGGTATTCCAACCTCAGCTTGGCATACATTGTCTATGGTAGTTCACAACAGCCTTGCAGGTTTGGAGTGGTGTCAGTGCTGAGCTTGGCTTCGACTTTTATACATACTGAGGTTAATGTGTTTCCTTAAACTGCTTTACAGCTGACATGTTACTATACCTCTGCTTCTCCTACTTTGTCAAAGTGGGCACTTTTGTGGAAATTGGGAAATGTCCTCATCAAAAACATTACTGTTCTGAGGCACTAATTACCATCGCTGTGTGACACAGGAGAACATCAATACTGTGGTTAAGAGGGAGTACTTAGAAATGCTTTTTCTAACTACTCCATGAGCAAAGAGAAGGTTATATTGATTAATTCCTGTGCCAAAAAACCCACTCTTGTGAGCTTTTTTTATGGATTAACGTGGTCAGGTCATTCCCGCTAGCAGTAAGGTTGGTTTTAAATAGATTTCCCTTTTCCATCAGAACAAAACCTCTCACGTATTAGTTCTCTCAACAGTTGTTTGATTGACAGGCATAAATGAGTAGGTAGCAGGTTTTTTTCTCTTCAGTAATAGAATGATCAAGGGAAAATAATAAAAAGGAAGCCTCTGCTTGTTGCCATGTTAGTTTTAAAATAGCCAATTAACTTGGGGCATGGGTGAATTTCCTAAAGCTGTCTTGCATGCTTTAACAATATTAGAAAGCTTTCTGAGCTTGAATCACCTCTGTAACACCTTTCATAAGGGTAGTCTGGTGTAAAGCTTATGTGTACCTCCTTCTTGTAAGTTATTTTCTTATTTCATTTGAATCATAGAATCATAGAATTGTTTAGGTTGGAAAAGACATTTAAGATTATCAAGTCCAACCATTAACCTAGCACTGCCAAGTCCACCACTAAACCATGTCCCTAAGCACCACATCTACACGTCTTTTAAAGGTTCAGTATTTCTCAGACCACTGTCACTTTCACGCTGCTTATAAGAATATGAAATTATGTAGGATCATGGATTAAACCCATTCTCTGACATAAAGCAGAGCAATGCATTTTTACCTGTGTTTTATGATTCATGTGTATTAGATATGTACAGACAGAGGTTTCAGGTACTTCATTTTAAACAATGATGTTTGTATCAACATGATAATCAAACAGAAAATGTGCAAATGCACTTCTGACTTAATACCCTTTTGGACTGGATCAGATTGTTCAAGCTATGGAAGGTTGCCAGACTCTTTGGGTATATGGAAGGGTGAGTTGGCTACATGGGTGTTAGTCTGTCACAGAGGGGCAGGTAAAACCTCTACCACTGCTCTGTTAACTTTCCTGCTTCCCATGCTCATTAGCAACCTTTGTAAACTCTGAGTTATCTGTAGATAGTGTCATAATGAGCTGTTCCATTGTGTTAGTTTTCAGAGAATTAGGCATGAGCTGTCTCCATCTTTCTGATGGTGGGGACCAACAAGTAAAACTCCAGGCTGTATTTCATGTAGAGTGGGCTACAAACACAACCTGTTTTTGTGCAAAGATAGTAGCTTGCTGAGAGAGGGAATACATGGAATTTTCTTGCAGGAAAATTTATTGTTCAATTCAGGCTTAAACTGTTTGTAAAGCATTAAAAATCTATAACTAAACTGGAAAATATCCTCACCCAAAATTTAAATTTTTGCAAAAAAAAATTTTAAATGAAACAATTTTAAAATAGTGTCTCATACAATCATAGAATGGTTTGGATTGGAAGGGACCTTCAAAGGTCATCTAGTCCAACCCCCCTGCAGTGAGCAGGGACATCTTCAGCTAGATCAGGTTGCTCAGAGCCCCATCCAACCTGACCTTGGATGTTTCCAGGGATGGGACATCTACCATCTCCCTGGGCAACCTGTTCTAGTGTTTCACCACCCACATTGTAAGAAATGTCTTCCTTATATCCAGTCTGAATCTACCCTCCTTTAGTTTAAAACTATTACCCCTTGTCCTATCGCAACAGGCCATACTAAAAAGTTTGTCCCCATCTTTCCTATAAGCCCCCTTTAAGTACTGAAATACTGCAATAAGGTCTCCCTGGAGCCTTCTCTTTTCCAGGCTGAACAGCCCCAACTCTCTCAGCCTTTCTTCATAGGAGAGGTGTTCCATTCCTCTGATCATTTTTGTGGCCCTCCTGTGGACCCGCTCCAACAGGTCCATGTCTTTCCTGTGCTGAGGGCTCCAGAGCTGAATGCAGAACTCCAGGTGGGGTCTCATCAGAGCAGAGGGACGGAATCACCTTCCTCCACCTGCTGGCCATGCTTCTTTTGATGCAGCCCAAGATATGGTTGGCTTTCAGGGCTGCGAGCACACATTGTCAGCTCATGTCCAGCCTTTCATCCACCAGTACCCCCAAGAACTTCTCCGCAGGGCGGCTCTCAATCCCTTCATCCCCTAGCCTGTATGGATACCAGTGGTTGCCCTGACCCAGGTGCAGGACCTTTTACTTGGCCTTGTTGAACCTCATGAGGTTCACATGGGCACACTTCTTGAGCTTGTCCAGGACCCCCTGAATGGCATCCCGTCCCTCAGGCGTGTCAACCACACCACTCAGCTTAGTGTCATCTGCAAATTTGCTGTGGGTGCATGCGATCTCACTGTCTATGTCACTGATGAAGATATTAAACAGTACTGGTCCCAATACGGACCCCTGAGGGACGTCACTTGTCACTGATCTCCATCTGGACATTGAGCCGTTGACCACTACTCTCTGGATGTGACCATGCAACTCATCCACCTCATCCACCAAACAGTCCACCCATCAAATCTGTATCTGTACAATTTAGAGAGAAGGATGTTGTGGGGGACCGTGTCAAAGGCCTTACAGAAGTCCAGATAGACAACACCCATATCTCCTCCCTTGCCCACTAATGTAGTCACTCCATCATAGAAGACCACTAGGTTGGTCAGGCAAGACTTGCCCTTGGTGAAGCTGTGCTGGCTGTCTCAAATCACCTCCCTGTCCTCCATGTCCCTTAGCATAGCTTATAGGAGGATCTGTTCCACGATCTTCTCAGGCACAGAGGTGAGGCTAAGAGGTTGGTAGTTCCCTGGGTTCTCCTTTCTACCCTTTTAAAAAATGGATGCAATGTTTCCCTTTTTCCAGTTACCACAGACTTCACCTGACTGCCATGACTTTTCAAATATCATGGAGAGTGGCTTGGCAACTACATCAGCCAATTCCCTCAGGACTCTCGACTGCATCTCGTCAGGTCCCATAGACTTATGTATGTTCAGGTTCCTGAGGTGGTCATGAACCTGATCTTCTTTTACAGTGGGAGGGACATTGCTCCCTCAGTCCCTGCCTTGAGGTCCATCCACTCAAGAGGTGTGGGAAGAGAGGTTGCCAGTGAAGACTGAGACAAAGAAGTTGTTGAGTACCTCAGCCTTCTCCTCGTTCCTTGTTACGAGTTTGCCAGTCATGCTCATCAGGGGGCATACGCTTTCTCTGACCTTCCTTTTCTGGCTGACATACTTACAGAAGCTGTTCTTATTGTTTTTAGCGTCCCTTGTCAAGTTCAGCTCCAGCTGCACCTTGGCCTTCCTTACCCCGTCCCTACACAACCGGGCAGCATCCCTATACTCTTCCCAGGATACCCATCCCTGCTTCCACTGCCTGTGCATTTCCTTCTTGCCCTTTAGTTGGACCAGCAGGTCTTGACTCATCCATGCTTGTCTCTTGCCTTCCTTTCCTGATTTCTTACACCTGGATATCAAGAGCTCTTGCACCCTGTGGAAAGCATCCTTAAATATCTGCCAGTTTTGTTCTGCTCCCTTGTCCCTGAGGGCAATTTCCCAGGAGGATCCTATTGACCAACTCCTAGAAGAGCAGGAATTTTGCTTTCCTAAAATTCGGGGTCCTGATTTTACTCTTTGCCTGACCCATATCCCTCAGGACTGTGAACTCCACCAGAACATGATCACTGCAGTCCAGGCTGCCGCCAATCTTGATGTCGCTGATTAGCTCACTTGTGTTGGTGATCAACAGGTTCAGTAATACATCCACTCTGGTACGGCTGTCTATTACCTGGCTTAAGAAGTTATTCTCAATGCACTCCAGGAGTCTCCTGGATTGCCAGTTTCTGTGGGAATTCTAAAACATTGTCACACCATTTTGTTCAACATAACTACCTGAATTCTTCTTTCCTGAGAACTCCAAAAGAATGAAAGATGACTTTTTAACAAATGAGAAATATCTGTAATTTTTAGATGAATTTTGATTGCCATTTCTCTAACATCTTAAATGGAATATAGATGATAATTATAAAAAATATTTTGCAGAAAATGTTTATAGTGACGGATTATTTTTTGGACTGAGAATTTCCACAAAAATAATTAGATCTGTCATGCCTTCCTTCCCCTATATTCTCTGCAGAGCAATCTTCTCAGCATCTTCTGAATTTAGAATGAACTTTGTTCATTGTGTTGTTACATAGTTTTATACTCCTTTCTTTGCTTAATTTTCATTCTTTAATAAATCAGTCCTCTCTGTTCTTTTCCCAAAGATGCCAGAGCTGCATCTTTGCAAACCCGAACCTCTGAATTCTGTTTTTACATGACTATGCCAATAAATGTTGAATGTAAACAGTATAAACTGGCAAGATCTGTGCAAAAGTAATGGATTACCTGTATTGTCCCCTGCCCCATCTCATTTTGATCTGATCCAGGAGTGCTTCCATAGCTGCTGATAGATGTATATATCCTGTAATGGATTATAAAAGAAATTCTTAATAGAACTTTCTTCCATGTTGGATCCACTTCAATAAGAATTAGTTTCTTCATACATTTAGGATGAGAGTTCTGAGATTCTCAGTGGTGGACTACTTCAAGTTAATTTGAAAACCAGCTATTTTATTATTAAATACTTTCATTTTTAATATACACTTTTTAGAGTTTAAAACCCTATTAAAACCCATTTGGGGAACATTTTTTACACTGCTCTGATTAGTCTTTTTGTAGTAACTGAAAAAAAAAGTGGTTTATTCTGTTAAAATTAATTTAATATTTATTGCCATACAAGCACAAAACCAATACTAAAACAGCTTGAATGCTAGAATATAATGAACTATACTTTTGGTTATAATTTTTGAAGTGATTTGTCATGATTTCTTCTGCCATTAAATAAAACACTAAATGTTTAATATAATAATTGATCTGATAGCTCTGAATCACATAACAAAGACTTTTTTCAAGCTGTGCTGTCCCTGCCTTTCCAGATAATTCCACATCTGCTTTGCTGTGAAAAATTCATGCCACACTTCATGGATTCAATTTTGGTTTTTTCTAAGTAAACCCCTTATGGAGTATTTTATCAAAAACAAAAGAAAAATCCTAAATATGTTTTAAATTACCAGGGAAGGTAATTTAAATTTATTAGACTGTGTTGTTCTGAGGAAGCTTTTTGGTTTTGCAGAGTTTTTTTGGTTTGTATCAGCTTAATTTTTCCTTCAAACAGATCAGTGGCATCATTAATATAATTAAAAAACATATAAGATGAAATAGATAGAACTTGTCAAGGTATTAAGTATTTTCCTCTGTTTTTCAACTCCAGTTCATGTATAGCAGATTATCATGACAGTATTACTATATTTTCTGCAATTCTGTAAATGCTGAAAACAGCAACATATAACTGATCCCTGTATGACAAGAGAAATGTACAAATTGCTTGAAACTCTCATAAATATAGTTTTATTGCCTTTCAAAATTTAAACAGCTAGTTAAGGTATATACACAACTGTTTATCTGCTTACATAGTATATTTGGACCAGTGGTCCAAAAGTTCCAAGAGAAACTGCTCTAGTAATGTCCTAGATTCTTATTAGAATAGAGCAATATTTATAGAGGTAAAAAACTGAGATAAATATTTGTAGCCACTTCTATATACAAAAAGTTATTGCTTATTTGCTGGGGAAGACAGTTTGACTCTTTCCTTCAACTCTTTTTCATAATTGTTTTCAAAGAAACAGTAAATGTAATACTTTTTTCCATGTTATATTTGATATTATCATCTACAACTTTTTCAGCTCAGCATAGTACTGTGAGATCCTGATGTATTTCTCAGCAGGAGTTTAATCTTTCATATTGACCATTTCCTACAATAAGTGAGGCATGGCAAAGAACTTAAGTCAATAAATCTGATAGGACCTCTTCTGGATTTGAACAAGGGCATTTCAAGACACAGTCAGTTTTGCCACTCAGGCAGATTATCTCAGAATCCTTTGTACAAATGACATTGGAGAAATGGGAGCTGCAGAACATAAGTGGTACAGGTTATCTGCAGAGGGTGAAAGGTGAACAAGAGAATGGCCTGGGGAACAGAAGGAATGGAGGATGTGAGCTGGGGGGTGTAGGCACTTAGAAACTATTTAACATTATTGATTTGAGGGTTTTTCTAACTGACAGAGGAAGAAAGAAAGATGTTTACAGGATTGTCTTGCACCCAATGTTTAGTCAATAGCTAGTAGAGTAGATATACTGTACTACCCAGAAGTCCCAATTGTATGGCAAAAAGCCCCACAACTCAAATGTAAGACACCACCCCCCCCCAAAAAAAAAAAACCACCAAACAAACCAACAAATATAAATGTTCCAAGTAATTTAGTAAGTTCAAGCTATGCTCATTCTCTGTCCCACCAGTTGCCCAGCAAAAGACACAAGAGGACACTGTAAGGGAGGTATCCAGCGTTGCTTCCCCTGGCAGTCAAGTGCCAAGTTGAAAGGAAGAAACATTGTCCCTGCTTTTGTGACAGCTGGACGAGAGAGGTTCTTCTCCTGGCCTGAAAAGATAATACATTTCAAATATTTTCCCATTTTGTATCACAATGAAACCATGAGTTCTCGAATAACAGGAAAGAAAAGATTATCTGTTGCTCAAAGCAACAGCAATAGGATGCTTGCCTGGGAAGTTGTAAGAAAGTTTTAACTCTGTGCTCTGTCTTGTTCAGCTTGTCTTGTACTTAACCCTCAGTCTCCTACCACCAGATAAGCGTCCTGGTCACCAAGGCTCTGAGCTCTTCTAGAGTCTTTCGTCTTTTCCACTGGAGCCACTGTATTTAACTATTCCTTGCTGATAAGAAGGGTAAAATGGAGGGACACTGAGTGTAGCTCAATGACTGTAGCACCTCAGTCACCTGTAGACTCACAGTAGTCTACAGCTTCAGTGGTTATAGTTTTTTCCTATGCTAGCTCTGAGAAAATGTCCCCATTGAAATCAGCATGTGAATCCCCAGCATATCATCTTTTGTGGAAGAAAGTGGAATACAGATCACGTATGTGTTTAAGTTGGAACCCTGAGTGCCTTTTTGTATGGCATAGGAAAGATACAGAACTATTCTCCTATGTGTGCTGCCCTGATCTTACTGTTCCTGCTGGGCAGTGGTCTGTACTTAGCTGAGTTAGCTTTGTTATAAATATGAGGTTTTAAATGAATAAACACTCTCTGACTAAAGATCTCACAGTTAATTACTGCAGAATCACAGTATAGCTCCAAAATAGAACACAGAGAATCAGCATGTGACTGTTCATTCTGCCTTCCCAGTAAGGCTTCCGTTAGCAGCAAACAGCAGCTGCAGATAAAAATAGAAGGTGATAAGCAACTAGGATCTTTAGTTAAACGCAGAAGTCAGTCTCCATGGCGGTAAGGAGTCCGGAGCAACAATGAAGTCTCTCCGATTCATTAGCGCTGAAGCATTTGTGTCAAATGCAGAGTTTGCCAGGAA
Source organism: Morus bassanus (assembly GCA_031468815.1). Classification (NCBI taxonomy): domain Eukaryota; kingdom Metazoa; phylum Chordata; class Aves; order Suliformes; family Sulidae; genus Morus; species Morus bassanus. Next base: position 63,575,025 of record CM062567.1, on the reverse strand, counting down.
GAGTCTCGGCAGTGTTGCCCATAATCTTTTTCCTCTTCTTTTTAAAGCCAGCTATTTACTGGAGCAAGGGGAAGTGATTCATGACTTGGTAGAGAACTGGCCACTTGTTGACTTTAATATGGGAAAACTTTTGGGAACTACTGTGGACTACCAGGAAGACCTGAGCCATAGAACATGCTCGGTGTGCTTGGAAAGCTGTCTGACAGGGCTGAGAGACTATGTGCTGAATCATCCTTCTCCCTATGTGAAAAGGTTGAAAGTGGTCGACCTGACGGGTATAAAAGATGTTGAAGTTCAGTTTTGTGAGTGTAAGAAGACAATGGGCAGGTGGGCCAGGACACAGCTGCTCTCTAAGCTTTGTTTAGAACTGCTGGTTTACCTGCAACAAACACAGTGCAATCCAGGTACCTTTGAAATCAGTATTGATGTACTAATTGACTTGTTTGTTACAGAGCGGAACTATGAGCTGGTAGTGCAGGCCCTGTTGAAGAAATGCTATTGTCCTCTGAAGATCTGCTGTGTATCATTCAGATCTGACAACCTGGATTTGCAGAAATTCTTCTATATCATAAAGCTCACTGATGCCTCTTTGTTGCGCAAACTGGAAATAGTTCACAATGTTCGCTTGGAAATGGAACACTTGGAAATACTCTTCAACAGTATCCACTTCCCTCTATTGATGTCCTTGACCTTGCCAGCACGCACATTTAACGTGCGGAGATTCACAGCTACAGATGAACGGATGCTTATGAACATTGGAGAAAAGATGGGTGAAATGACGCAGCTGACCGAGCTGAGTATGCCATTTTCTATACTCACAGGAAGAATACGGAAATTGCTCAGGTAATTTGGTCAACCTGCTTTCAGTCAAACTGTAAAGAACAGACCTTTGTGCCATCAGCAAGCTGAGAATCTCTGAGAATAAAGGAAGTGAGTATATCTCAGGGGGTGAGTGAGAAGGGGCAGCAGGAAGCTAGGAAGAGTATTTGTTGGGGGGAAATTGGAAGCCAATGTATATCTAACACACCTAGAAGAATTGACTGTTCTTATTAGCCTTCCAGAGCCCATCTGAGAAGTATGATGAGAATATACTTTTGGCTACCACATAAGAGGGGGGTACAGACAGACATTTTTTATTTGCTACATTTTTGAGCTTATATCTCAGTCAGCTTGGGCTGGCATTTGGTGCAAGACCTGAGTCATATTCCAAGTACTTTTCAGGGTTGCTAGTGAATTTTTGTCCACTAAAAAAAGGCAGTAAATATACTAAGATTCCACAGATATTTTTAGGTGGGCAGGAGGATAGTAGACTTTGATTTGAGACTTTGATTTCAGTTGTTTGTTGTGTCTGTCACTCTCAAGGCAAGAGAGATCTGATGTTTTCTGTGCTTCAAATTAAGCTAATATATGAATATTCATGAAGAATTCATGGGAAAAATTGGCAATTGTCAAAAAGATAACAAGCTGCCAGTGAACAGTGTTCATATTTGAACAGAAAGGAAGTTAACTGTATGCTTCTCAGGCCACCAAAAAAAAAAAAGGCAGACAAAAGTTTCGAGACAAATCACCTTGGTCTAAAATTCCTCCTGTACAAAGAAGTCATTTAATTTAAAATTTGTGAATGGCACACTGCTTATATTGATAGAAATAAATTACAAATTTCTAACCTTGATCCAGCTGGTCAGAGGTCTGTGGCAGAAGTCTCGCTAAGATTTAGTATGTATGAAAGGGATCTCCTGATTTTCATCTGTCAGAACTATTTTTTATTCAACTAGAATATTTGCACATAATCCCAGGTACACTTCTTCCAACCTTCTTCTTCATCAGAAGGTCTCTTTGCAACTCCAGAAAAATACAACATGTAAACGTCTTGGACATTTAAAAACATAGTAGAAACAAAACTAGAAACAAAAGCAGATGTCTTGTTAGAATACTGATTGGCTTTCATTTTGGAATGAATCCTTCCTTAATAGAAATTATCTAAATGTCTGGAATTATAACAGCTTTCTACAAGAAGCAGCCACCAATGCTTTTATGATAGTAATGATCTGCTATTAATTCAGCAACTAATAGACACCTGACAACATATAACTGGTTAAAAACCAGACACATAGAATGTTATCAAATTAATCTTCATTAAAACAACACAGCTGGAGTCATGTAAATTAGGAGTTAATGCAACTGATTTCAGGAGGAAAATATACTTTTCTTTATTGGCACGTGCTTCTGTTTCTCAAAGGAAGTTAGAAAAAAACAACGAATGTGGCAGATGACTGCATTCATAATATGGATAGTTGTATGAAATTTTGTAAATGTAGCTTTACAAAGTTTTATGCCATAAAACTTTTTTTCTCTTCCATTCTGCAGCCCACTAAAAACTCCACTGAAGATGCTGGATGTTTCTAACTGCTCATTGAACCATGCTGATATGGCCTATTTAGCCAATAGCTTCCATGCTAATCACTTAGAAGCCCTGGACCTGAGTGGTCACAATATACCTGATCTTTACCCATCAGTATTTTTTAAGCTTCTCAGCCATTCCTCTTCAGTGCTCAGGAGTCTTACCTTGGAGGACTGTAACATCCAAGACACTCATGTCAACATGCTGATTTTAGGTTTAAGCCCTTGTCAGAAACTACAGGAGTTTAAGTTTCTTGGAAACCCACTGTCATCCCAAGCTCTTAAACACCTTTTCACATTTCTCTGTGAGTTGCCAATGCTGAAAAATGTGGAGTTCCCAGTTCCAAGGGACTGCTACCCTGTTGGCATCACCTACCCGATTGATGATGCCAATCTCTGCAGATTTGATCAGCAGAAATATGAACGTGTAACAGCGGATCTTAACCTCATTTTACTCCAAGCAAATAGGGAGGATGTGAAGGCTTCAACTCCACTCTTTGGCAGTTATGATGCAGCTGTTCAGGAGACGAACAATGAACTGGGAGCTTACTTGATTAAGTCCTTCAAAGAGACTTTAGAAAAGTTCACTACTTCTCTTAACAAAATGAGCTAAAGGTGTAACTTAGTGGTGATGAGGTGCTCTGTCAAAAAGACATTAAGTTAGTCTTTTCCAGAACTGTGCTTTCATTGATCAGTCTTGAGTCTTTAATTTCTCAGCTGAATTTACTTCTGTTTGAATAGCCTCTGATCATCTGAGGTATTTTAACTATGGTATATCTATTGCATACACCTTACATAAGCACTATTTGCTCTCAGAAGAGGGGAGGACCCTTAACAGCTTATTATTTTACACAAAAGCACTTTGTTTTTTTTCAGTAAAATAATAGGTGTCTAAGATTGGCTGATTTCTTACAGAGTTTCCTCTGGATTTGGCAGTGAGGTTTGTAGCCCTACAGAAGACAGGAAAGTCCTTTCCTAAGTCCAGCAGGACATCCTAAAGATTTTGTGCCTATCCTCACCTACGGCTCCCTAAACCAATTTTTGGTTTTGCCCTTGGCCTTCCAAATTCACCAGTCTCTGTTTTATCCAGTACATTCCCAATAGTGGGGGATGTATAACAGCCTCCATGTCCCTGTGCCTCTCTTTCTTCTGCAGAGGCAAGCATGATAAACCTCCTTTTGCATGGGGAATTAAAGAGTTTGTCTAATATATTGTGCTGGTGCTGGAGTAAAGTTCCATACTGAGGAGGCAGAAAACCAAGTGGTTGGCTGACAGCAGGGGATTTCCCCCACTTCCCCAACAATATAAAGCAACCTATAAGGACTCTGCTGAAGCTCTTGCAAAATAAATTTTACAAAGGCGTACCAGGACAGTGCTGCACAGCCATGCTTGTGATGTCAGCAGGTAAGTGCCTCAGGCTGGTCCCTTTGTTGAATCAGCTTCTTGGCTGGTAAAACATACCCTGCTGCTTTCAGCTGTTTTAAAGAAAGTCTAGAACAGTGGTAATAGTGCAAAAAAGACTAGTGTCAAAAACGCACGTAGAAAATTTAATCCAATGCCAATTTCAAAAACGTGGAAAAGGGACAAGGCGGGTTGCTGAATAACTAGAAGTTCATCTGCACAAAATACTGCCCTCTTCTGCCAGGACTGTGTATTGTTCTGCTACAGAATTACAAACAGTCCCTGGAAGAATCACATTTATTTAGCAAGCTCCAGTGCCAGAAATGTATTTGAGTGACAGAGCAAACAGAATCGTAGACCCCCATACACAGTGTGTTGGAACGTGGGTAAAGGGGCCAACAGGGTGTCAGGATGCAGCAGTAGGGCCACAAAACAAATCTGGGAAGAGTACTATAACGGGGAAGGAATCCCTGGGTAGTAGGCAAGTGTCATAGTCTACTCAGCTTCTCACCTCTAATACTGTAGACAGACCAAAGAGAAAGTTATTGGCAAATCTTACCTCTTATCAGCCAATTTGAGACCTCTGCTGACAGCCTCTCTCAACTCTACCAGAGTCCAAACTGCTCTGATGTAGAACTAGAGACTTGGTTAGCTTCTAGGTGATCTGAAAAAAAAAAAAAAAGATGCTCGGGTTAATGTTCAGCACTCTGCCATTAAATGTACTTTAACAATTCATGAAAACTTGATTAAACAGCACTGAAAGTGAATGTTGTAGCAGGAGTTGAGGTATCATCGTAGTATTAAAAATCATTATTGAGATAATAAAGGCAGCTTATTTAAATAATAATACCGGATCTCTTCATCTGAGGGTAATGAAGAAACTTTCTTCATTTAGGTAGTGCTGGTCTGTGAAGCTTTCTGTTTATCCATAATAAGAATATGCAAGCAGCTACTAACCCAGTTTACCAAAAAAAAAAAAATAAAATTAATGGACTGAGTACTAAGCAGAGCTTACAGGTTCCACAGCATGCATTTAAATGATTTTTTTGATGTTGTCTTAGCTTAAGTTCTTCCTTCTAATATGTTTTATTAATTAAACAGATGATGGTAAAATTGAAAGTGAATGGACATGACTTGTTTATGTTTACAGAGCCCTAAAAAAATAATAGAAGTAATCTAAGTTGCCAAGCCAAGCAGCTGTGATTTAGAAAATGCCAGAATTGGGTTCCGTGCTTATATTTGGACAGAGTTCCCCCTTGTCCTCACCTCTACTCTTTATCTTTGCCTCTTTCTGACCTTGCCATTCTTTCTGTCCCTGACTTCACCCGTGACTTCTCAGCCAGACATAAGTGGTTTGGATTTTGCTAGGCCAAGGATTTACTCCTTTCGGATGAGTAGCGGCACTTCCTGTTACTGGGAGAGGACATTCTGTGTACAGTAGCTGCAAACCGATGTGCGATTTCTCCACCCTGGCAGCAGAGCCAGCTAATGGGTTGTACCTGGAGGTTAAGGCTGGCCATTTTGGAAGCATGTTGTGCTACAACAGCCGGTCCCTACCAGTTTCAGTACACACAAAATAGACAACTCATTCATAGATTGGCTTGTATTTCAGAATATTTAGATGCCTTATGAAGACTGCTGCTTATGCAGTTATCTCTCTGCTTTCTCTTGCATAAAACCAGTCCTGGTCCACCCGTTTATTTTATTTCCTCCTTCTTCTGCTTCCCACAAACTCCTGCCTGTCTTCCATTTTCAGTCTTACATATATATATGCTGTCTATTTATGACTCCCTGTGTCAGGAGGAGTATGTAGAGGCCATGGTTTTAGTTTTAGTGCCCAGTAAGGATCAGTACTATGTCTATTTCAAATATTCACTTTGAGCCTGGAATATGAAGTGCATTGAATTATAGAAGTAGTGTGCACACATCACTTCATGCAGAATAGCTGAGAATGACTGACAAACAGTTGGAGCACATTGATCCATGTGCAGAAAGGATTTGGATCCTGTTCCTGGAAAGCCAACTGCTCTGCAGAAGTACACAGATATTTTCAAAGTTTTGTGATCTTCTAAAATGCATTTTGATAGGATTGAATCAAAAGTTTTATTGTTTACAGTTGCATGTTAAAATATTCCTCCACAAAATATAGTATTAACTAAAATACATAACAGGTATATCAGTACTTTGAATAGTATTGAATCCAAAAGGCTGAACTGCAATAAAACACTGCTATTATATGACAACAGTATTTTTTACTGACACAAAACTATATTTCCCTCAGAACTTGTCAGGAAAAAATGTCATCTTTTGGGCGAGGAGGGATTTGTACCCTTTTGGAATGGAAGTGGGTATTTTTTTCTATTTTAAATCACATAGTTTCCAACTTCAGAGCCAACCAACTTGTTTCAAGTTCTGAAGAACTTCAGAGCAGCTGCATGCAATTACCTGTGCTGTGCTGACAGGTGCTCCTTCGTGTAAATCCTGTCCTTAGCTCTCACATTGTTGGTTTTAAATACAGGCCAAGCTGTAACATTTTGGTATTGCCCTACCTTACTGCAACAAGGATATGTGCCATTTCTCAGAAGGATTCCTGCATCTCTTCTGCCTCAACAGTGCTGATTATGGTTTGGGCCTGCTTTTTCTTCCTTTTATCATGTGTGGGGGACTTGACATTCTGCTATTAGAGAAGAAGAACTAATGCTACAACTATCTAAGCTTATAAAGTTACCTTACACTTTGCAAGTGCAGCTGGATATTGATTTAATCCTGCCTTGTGTTCCCTCTCTTTCTGATTTATATCAAGCTGGAGCTATGCAGTTGATAGTGCCAGCTATGGCTATTTAAAATCATGGACCAGAATTCAAAATGTTGTAAGATTTTGAAGTAAATTTAACTTCATTTTATCTTTTATTTCCATTCTGTTATTTACAGTCTTATGTTGTAAGAAATCCTAATTTTTGAGAGTTAACATTAAACACAAAGTTCAGTAAAGAAAGAGGATCAATTCCTTTTGTTGCTTTTGCAAAAGCTAAAATTCTCACACGTTTTCAAAAGCTGAGCAATCTTAGGCAACAATGCAGGACAAAAAGTGGAACAGTTGACAATAATGCCTCACTAACATTCTAGTAGTATTTATGCTCAGTGATGCCTTTTCTAAGATGTCTGAAGTGGCAGCTACCCATCAGTTTCAAATGCTTGTAAAAAATACCAATGAACACTAAGAAGAGAGAGAAAAAAATACTCAAGCCTGCCCTCTGACCAGCTTCCATACTGTGATGGAAACTATGAAGGCCTTCTAAGGTAAGCATGGTCTTCTATTAGATAGAGGACCTAGCTGGGCTGAGACTGTTGGAAGAGTGACAGACTGCTGCCTTTCAGAGAAACAGTTTTCCTCTTTCTCACATGGTCTGCGAGTGTGTGTGTACTGTAGTCAGATTGAGGACATTTTCCAGCTTGGTGTCCTCTAAGGCTTGCTTCTGCCATGGCTGTTCAGACCATTTATCTTGCTGACTGTCTGTCCTAGAAGCCTCCATGTCCTGAAGCTTCTTCTCCAACCTTGGCATAGTTACTCTTACTGCTCCCCTGGTTTTAGCATTTCTGCAAATCAGATACCAAATTTGAGATGAAAAAAGGGTCTTAGCAGTCTGAGATTTGTCCCTTTAAACATCATTTTTCTATAACCCTCTACCATAATCCTTTTGTCCTTCCCACTGGGGATTAACTCATTTGAAAGTCCTATGCAGTTAAAGTTGCATCCAACAAGCAAATAAATATTGCCACCAGGACTGCCAAGAGCAGGCAACTTCTCCTATGCACATTTTCTGCTTTCAGCTCTGAACACCAGTCAGTTCTCCTTCCTTCAGCCAGTGAAGCATTCATATTCTTTCTCCCAGTTCCTCTGCGTCTGGAGTTCCTCCCAGACATCTTTCACACCCTTTAGTGCAACAATAGGCCTTTTGCTTTTCTCTTTAAGCCACCGCTGGGTTTTTTTTTTCTGAAGTCCCTGTGCTGCCCACTTTGCCTCCTCCCCTAGGCAGGAAGCCACTTAGAAAAGACTCTGCAGAATGCAACCTCCTGCATGGCAGCTAGGATGCTGCTTCTGCCACTGCAGATGTCTGGAGGGGAATCGGGACATCGCACTCCCCTAGTCCTCTCATTCCTTCTTGTTCAGTAAAAAGATCTGCATCCCAGAGCTTAGTTGCACCTACCTTACTCTCCTTTTTGCTTGCTCACTTAGGATTCTATGTCTCTCAAGCATCTGGCTTATTCTCTCTAAAGGGGTGGGGAGTGTTTGCTGTCCTGGTTAGAGATAGTGCTGCTGTGCTCTGTTCAGTTTGAGCAAGTGCTTATCTACTCAGCCCTGAAAGGGTGCTATCAGGGAGCAACGATGCTGTAAATGGTCCAACAAGGCAGAGGAAAGATGTGTACTGGATTCAAGGAGTGGCTGCAGACTTGCAAGTCCTTCTGCAGAGACCCCTCAGAACGGAGGCTTGTACTGGTGAATAATGAACACAGGAAGGCCAGCCATAGGGGCCAAGCCTAACCCCTGGTTTCTAACATGTCATTAGATGGGTTGCTGAGCCAGGCAGGAAAGAGAGAATCTGAAAAGTAATGGTTTTGTATTTGTATAATGCTTTTGTCTTCTATGCTTGCATAGCAATCGAGAATACTGAAGTTGTGGTGTTTGATCAGGTTTTGTGTTGATTCCTTCTTTATGCCTCCCTAGAAATGAGACTAATTTGGCTACCTTGGCTTCCCTGTAAGAGTTCCTTTCCCTGCAAATTGGAGACTTAAATAAACAAGGCTGCTCAACCTGTTTTTTGTTTGTTTGCAAGCACAATTTGTAACATTTAGGTTACCAACATACAGCCGTATTGAACTATCTGCCAATTAAAAAGTGTTCAGACTGTGTGTATGGCATGCATATTTGACAACTATTTATGATATAGTGTGAGGCAGGAAAAACTGCTTTGTAATTTGTCAAACTTGGTGTCACAAGGGTTACCTGGCCTGCAGGTGTATAGAGATTGTGGCCATAAGGTCATAGGATTCCTTAATACACAAGGACATGGAGGCTTCATCCTCTAAATTTCTATACTTTATTACAGATTACCACAAATACCCCAGAAATCACCACTAGCAAATATTACACAACGATTACCACTTGCAAGTATGCCTATGATTAATAAAGTGAATATATATTATGTCAAGTTATTACAAATTAATATCAACAATCAATAATATGGCACCAGTGAATAGTACAGCAAAAATCAATATTATAGCAACAACCAAGTAGGTATATACTATTACAGGTTACTAGCAACTTATCATTAATGAAGCAAACTTATCAACAATGTAACAACAGATATACTTACGATAAATTACTTGTATGGATACGTAGTACTGGTTTCAAGTGAATTAGACAGATTCCAGAAGGGGTTAAACCATTCCAGAAGGGGAGGACAAACCAATCCCAGAAGGGGACCCAACCATCCCAAAGGTGGGAGGGCAAACCAAATCAACCCCAGAAATGGGCCCAGAGGGGGACCAATAAAGCAACAGTGTCTCACTTCAAAGATTATCCACATCACAGAGTCTGGAGTCAGCCAGGTATCCCCAGCAAGGGTCCAAAGATCTCATAGAAAATTTGTGCAGAGAGTTCAATCTGTTTAGGAAAGGGAAAAGTACGTGCAGCACAGAAAGTTCCCAGAGAGAGATGCTCCATTTTGGTTAAAAATTAAGTCAATTTTATATCATAGAGACACAAGAGGGAATAGGACTCCACCACCTCAAGTAGGCAATAGGTGCTACTGATTTCTATTTTTCACCTGGAATAGTCAACAGATGACAATGTTTTCTGTTCTTTCACAACAATTTTTATTTTTCCAGACTGTTCTTCTGTTCTTGCAGTTAGAAGAGCAGTTAGTCTGATTCTTACTTTCGCAGGATGTTTTCCCCTTTTTCCAGACTATTTTTCACCTTTTCAGATGATAAGTTGCTAATATGGTTCATTGTTGCATTTATCAATCTCACGCTATCTCCAGTTTCTAGGTACACAGCTGTGCTTCAAAGATTCCAGATGCACTTTTCAAGGATGTTTCTGGTTCACTGACCTAGTTCCCAGGCTGGCAGGCAATATCTTCAGTAATTTTCCCTTTCATATGATGTCTCTTTTATAGCTGCTTATAACACTTGGCCACTTCCTCTGTGAGATATTTGATGATGAATGGAAAAGCATGTTAAAGAGTTGGTGAAGGAAGTCCAAATCAACAGATACGTAAGTGAATAGCAGTGTGCTGCTGTTCCTTCGATTTTCATGACCATGTACAGGAATAGCATTACATCAGCTACCAACTGTTTGCACTGTGTGTTGAAAAGATAGAAGAGCTAAATAGGCTACTTAGGTGTCTCTAGAATTGTAGATTTAGATGTGGACCTGAAAACATTAGTGTTGCAAAATTCCTTCCCCCTCCCCAAAACAAAACAAAACAGAAAAGTGTAGCTGACCTGTGTAACTGCTTTGGTAATGTACTTCTGTGTTTACCTGGGAATGGTGCTTCTGAAGTACAGAATGCTCAGTTTTCACATCAGCACAGGAGTTAAGTATTAGCTTAAAATGCTGGTGCTGTCAACCACTACTCAAATGGGAAAAGGAAAAATTTTCATAAAGTTATAAGCTATTCTGAATATAAACATTTACTTTTGGTTAGCTTTAAGCAGTGCAAGTTTAGAATGGAAAAGTGCAATCCAAAAGCTTGCTGATCTTCCCTAAGTTTTCTGTCCTAGCAGAATTTTCTAATATAAATTGTATCATCAATGGTTATAATGTAGCTATGACTCCCAAGTACAGGTATCATGTCAGCTGCTCAGAGAAGGCTTTGACCTGTGGATAAAAATGCTGGAAAAAAAAAAGTGAGTGCTGTATCTGTTAGTGCTCCTGCTGCTGTTACTGTTCCATTCAAATACAAGGGTTAGTAAACAAGAGAAAAATTTCATTTTTAAATGAACAGAAACTTTTGAGAAATAGCAAGATTTATCCCTGTCTTGTACATTTAACTGCCAGCCACACTGGGGACTCAAAGTGATTGAAAAAGTAGTAATACTGTAAGAATTATTCTCAGACAATAAGGTGCTACAAATATCTGTGCTACATGATGCTAAAGCAGCACATGACCGTTGACGAATATACTGTTGAAAGAAGATCACAGGACCAGTGTGTTTAGAGAACTGCTTTGTTCTTAGGACTAAATTGGACTATGAAACATTTTGTTTTTTCTCTGAGGGCTACAGGACTTTATTTTTGGCAGTTCCCTGTCAATTTATGTAAAAGTTAATCAACCTACTTTAATTCTGTCACAATCACCTACTTCAAAGGTATTGCCCTAGCCAAATAAATTGTCAATAGTTATGACCTTCTCCAGTCTGTATCTTCTAATGGAGACAGAAGGGAAATAGCAAAAATCCTTTTAAGCTGCATGAGATAATGCTTCAAAAAATTCTTTAGATGATACTATATAGTGTTCATTGTATTGTGAGATAATGCTACTTTTTGTTATTTTTTAAACTGTAAAGCTGAAGGTTATAATGAAATTTAACTTCATGAAAACTGGATTCCACCGAAGGTAACAGTGATATGAAACTTCAATTTGACATGATAATGAATAATCTAAAAAAGAGTTTGAAAGTTTTCTGGTAAGTTAATGTTCTTATAAACATGGAAAGTACTGGACTGCTTGATAAAAATACCAGAAACTAACCCATGCACCCCTGCTACAAGAAGGGGATAGGATTCCTTCAGTATTCCTCAAGCACTTGACTTTTGAATGGGGAGACTGGTTTAGCTTATTGGATTTCAGGTTGAAGTTAATAAATAAAGATGTAATTTGTGTATCATAGGCATAGCAAGGGCTTGTGGGATTTAAAAAAAAATACATATTTAATTTCCTCTTCAAGGAACTTTGAAATTATATTCTGAAAGCTCGCCATATCTCTGCCCATAGTCTGGAGTAAGTGTTTGTTATTAGAAACCGTGTTTTTGTGAGTTGGAAGAAGAGATAAGATACGAAATTCAACACATCCGTTCCCTTTGGGATTGTGTCATGGTTTTAGCTGGGATAGTTGATTTTCTTCACTGTAGCTAGCATAGTGCTGTGTTTTAGACTTGGTATGTAAATAATGTTGATAACACCCTGGTGTTTTAGTTGTTGCTGGGTAGTGTTTACACTAGTCAAGGACTTTACAGCTTCCCATGCTCTGCCAGGTGCACAAGAAGCCGGGAGGGGAGGGGATACAACCAGGAGAGCTGATTCGAATTGGCCAGAGGGTATTCCATATCATGTGACGTCATGCCCAGTATATTAACTGGGGGGAATTGGCTGGGGGAGGCAGCGATCGCGGCTCGGGGACTGGCAGCGTCGGTCGGCGGGTGGTGAGCGGTTGCAGCACTTGTTGTTCAGTTTTGGTTTTGTTTTTTTTTTCCCTTTCCCTCTCCTTCTACTGTTTCATCTCTCTCTCGCTCATTATTTTCCTTTTCATTATATTAGTATTATTGCTGTTTTATTCTAATTATTAATCTGTTCTTATCTCAACCCACGAGTTTTCTTACTTTGGCCCTTCCGATTCTCTCCCCCATCCCACAAGGGTGGGGGAGTGAGCGAGCGGCTGTGTGGTGCTTAGTTGCTGACCGGGGCTAAACCACAACAGTCCTTTTTGGCGCCCAACGTGGGGCACGAAGGGTTTGAGATAATAACAGTTGCTGGTCACAGCATTGATTCATCTGTTCTCGATATTAGTAGTCAGACCTACACCATGCTGATTTTGAAGTACATGTTAAAGATTGGCATTGGGTTTTGTAGTTTGCTGTGCTCTGCAGTGGTTAGAGATGTTTTGCCTAGGAGATTTGTTATTAAAACACTGCCCTTGAGTTTTATCGGTTATTTGGGTCTTGCATGGAAGCCGTTACTGTACTGCGGGTACCACCTCATGGAGACAATTAGCAATTATACCTCCTCTTCTGAGAGGTTCTTTATGGAGGAAATACAGAATGGCACCTTAGCTACCATCTTCTGTAATGTCTCCTCTTTCATTACAACAACTTTTCAGTATCTTGAACATCCTTGGGTAGTTAAGATACATCTGTTGATATTCCTGTGGCAGATTGTTTCGGTTTTGTCTAAGGTTAATAAGCAATTCAAGAATATCATCCAGAGATCTGCCCCAAGGCTCGATAATTATGGATGGCAGGGTATGTGGGAGAGTATGGGCAAATGCCTGAGACGGTGGGCACCCCCAGTGTTTTGGGACTTCACCCCTGAACAAGTGCAGAATCCTGAAAAATTAGTAGAATATTTGGAGGAAGTATGCTGTCACCCTAGCAATTCCAGAGAGATACAAATCACTGCAATGTGTTGGGGCCTGGCCCATGCCTACCGAGCCCTATTCAACAGTATTCAGTACCACCAAGGGAAAATGACAGGCCCTGCGGCTACTCCAAGCCCAGCGACAAGCACTGTGGCCCCTCAAACCCCCACAACAGGCGCTGCAGCAGCTCCAAGCCCAACGACAAGCACTGTGGCCCCTCAAACCCCCACAACAGGCGCTGCAGCAGCTCCAAGCCCAGCGACAAGCACTGTGGCCCCTCAAACCCCCACAACAGGCGCTGCAGCAGCTCCAAGCCCGACGACAGGCACTGTGACCGCTCAAACACCCATGACGGACACTGAAGCTGAATCAGAGAATCAACCCGTGCCAGTATCAGTTGCCCCTATACAAAAGAAGAAATCTTCAAAGAGAAAGTCAACTCGTTTAGAAAAGGATGATGGAGAAGCAGTGCCGTTACTAAGAGAGGAGAAGGAAGAGGAAGAACTTGTACAAGAGACGGAAACTACCCGATCCCTATCCTTAAGTGAGCTGCGAGATATACGAAAAGATTTCGGCCGTCGTGTAGGTGAGCATGTTGTCACCTGGCTGCTCCGATGCTGGGATAACGGGGCCAGTAGCCTGGAATTAGAGGGTAAGGAAGCCAAACAACTGGGATCACTTTCTAGGGATGGGGGCATTGACAAAGCAATTGGAAAAGGGACACAAGGCCTCAGCCTCTGGAGGCGACTCCTGTCTGCTGTGAAAGAAAGGTACCCCTTCAAGGAAGATGTTCTATATCGCCCTGGAAAATGGACCACCATGGAGAAAGGTATCCAGTACCTGAGAGAATTAGCTGTGCTTGAGGTGATTTATGGTGACCTGGGTAGTGAACAGTCATCCAAAGATCCAGATGAAGCGCAGTGCACACGACCCATGTGGCGGAAGTTTGTACGGAGCGCACCATCATCCCATGTAAACTCCCTGGCAGTAATGTCCTGGAAAGATGAAGAGGCACCAACGGTAGAGGATGTGATTGATAAACTCCGGGATTATGAAGCACATGTCTCTTCCTCCCTCGTCTCAGCTGTGGAGAAATTGTCCCGGGAGTTCCAGCAATTCAAAGAAGATATATCCTACTCCCTACCTGTACGGACCAATATCTCGGCCATTAGGAGTAAGCGTCCTTCTGCTCAAGAGAGAAGATACACACCACGGGGCACCCTCTGGTTTTACCTGCGTGACCATGGAGAGGACATGAAGAAGTGGGATGGAAAACCTACCTCAACCCTAGAGGCACGGGTACGTGAGTTGCAAGGAAAAACAACCACTCAAGGGGGGACCTCCAGGAGAGTTGCTGCTCCAGTTTCCAGTAGGCAGTTCCCCAGACAGAGGAGTAGAAGCGCTGATTCTATCCGTGATCTTAATAGGGAGACTTCTGATTCCCATTCACAAGAAGTGCGTTGTGAATTCTGCAATTGGAATTAGAGGGGCCCTGCCTCCAGCCAGGTGGAGGAAAGGGACAACCGGGTTTACTGGACTGTGTGGATTCGATGGCCTGGCACATCTGACCCACAGGAGTATAAGGCTCTAGTGGACACCGGTGCACAGTGCACCCTAATGCCATCAAACTATGTAGGGGCAGAACCCATTTGTATTGCTGGAGTGACAGGGGGATCCCAAGAGCTAACTGTATTGGAGGCTGAAGTGAGCCTAACTGGGAATGAGTGGCAAAAGCACCCCATTGTGACTGGCCCAGAGGCTCCGTGCATCCTTGGCATAGACTATCTCAGGAGAGGGTATTTCAAGGACCCAAAAGGGTACAGGTGGGCTTTCGGTATAGCTGCCTTGGAGACGGAGGAAATTAAACAGCTGTCTACTTTGCCCGGTCTTTCGAAGGACCCTTCTGTTGTGGGGTTGCTGAAGGTCAAAGAACAACAGGTGCCAATTGCCACCACAACAGTGCACCGGCGGCAATACCGCACCAACCGAGACTCCCTGATTCCCATCCATGAGCTCATTCGGCGACTGGAGAGCCAAGGAGTGATCAGTAAGACCCGTTCACCCTTTAACAGTCCCATATGGCCAGTGCGGAAGTCTAATGGGGAGTGGAGACTAACAGTAGACTATCGTGGCCTGAACGAAGTCACTCCGCCACTGAGTGCTGCCGTGCCAGACATGCTAGAACTTCAATATGAACTGGAGTCAAAGGCAGCCAAGTGGTATGCCATAATTGATATCGCTAATGCATTTTTCTCAATCCCTTTGGCAGCAGAGTGCAGGCCACAGTTTGCTTTCACTTGGAGGGGTGTCCAGTACACCTGGAATCGACTGCCCCAGGGGTGGAAACACAGCCCTACCATTTGCCATGGACTGATCCATACTGCACTGGAACAGGGTGGAGCTCCGGAACACCTTCAGTACATTGATGACATCATCGTGTGGGGCAACACAGCAGAAGATGTTTTCGAGAAAGGGAAGAGAATAGTCCAAATCCTTCTGAAGGCTGGTTTTGCCATAAAACAAAGTAAAGTGAAGGGACCTGCACAGGAGATTCAGTTTTTGGGAATAAAATGGCAAGATGGACGTCGGCAGATCCCAATGGATGTGATCAACAAAATAACCGCCATGTCTCCACCAACTAGCAAAAAGGAAACACAAGCTTTTTTAGGCGTTGTGGGTTTTTGGAGAATGCATATTCCAAATTACAGTCTGATTGTAAGCCCTCTCTATCAAGTGACCTGGAAGAAGAATGATTTCAAATGGGGCCCTGAGCAACGACAGGCCTTTGAACAGATAAAGCAGGAGATAGTTCATGCAGTAGCCCTTGGGCCAGTCCGGGCAGGACAAGATGTAAAAAACGTGCTCTACACTGCAGCCGGGGAGAATGGCCCTACCTGGAGCCTCTGGCAGAAAGCACCAGGGGAGACCCAAGGTCGGCCCCTAGGGTTCTGGAGTCGGGGATACAGAGGGTCCGAAGCACGCTACACTCCAACTGAAAAAGAGATATTGGCAGCATATGAAGGGGTTCGAGCTGCTTCAGAAGTGATCGGTACTGAAGCACAGCTCCTCCTGGCACCTCGACTGCCGGTGCTGGGCTGGATGTTCAAAGGGAGGGTCCCCTCTACACATCATGCAACTGATGCTACGTGGAGTAAGTGGGTCGCACTGATCACCCAACGGGCTCGAATAGGAAACCCCAGTCACCCAGGAATCTTGGAAGTGATCATGGACTGGCCAGAAGGCAAAGATTTTGGAATGTCACCAGAGGAGGAGGTGACACGTGCTGAAGAGGCCCCACTGTATAACAAACTGCCAGAAAATGAGAAGCAATATGCCCTGTTCACTGATGGGTCCTGTTGTCTGGTGGGGAAGCATCGGAGATGGAAGGCTGCTGTATGGAGTCCTATACGGCAAGTCACAGAAACTGCTGAAGGAGAAGGTGAATCAAGTCAGTTTGCAGAAGTAAAGGCCATCCAGCTGGCTTTAGACATTGCTGAACGAGAAAAATGGCCAGTGCTCTATCTTTATACTGATTCATGGATGGTGGCAAATGCCCTGTGGGGGTGGTTACAGCAGTGGAAGCAGAACAACTGGCAGCGCAGAGGCAAACCCATCTGGGCTGCTGCATTGTGGCAAGATATTGCTGCCCGGGTGGAGAACCTGGTTGTGAAGATACGTCATGTGGATGCTCATGTTCCCAAGAGTCGGGCCACTGAAGAACATCAGAACAACCAACAGGTGGATCAGGCTGCTAAGATTGAAGTGGCTCAAGTAGATCTAGACTGGCAACATAAAGGTGAACTATTTATAGCTCGGTGGGCCCATGACACCTCAGGCCATCAAGGAAGAGATGCAACATATAGATGGGCTCGTGACCGAGGGGTGGACTTGACCATGGACACTATTGCACAGGTCATCCATGAATGTGAAACATGCGCTGCAATCAAGCAAGCCAAGCGGGTAAAACCTCTGTGGTATGGAGGACGATGGCTGAAGTATAAATATGGGGAGGCCTGGCAGATTGATTATATCACACTGCCACAAACCCGCCAAGGCAAACGCCATGTGCTTACAATGGTGGAAGCAACCACCGGATGGCTGGAAACATATCCCATGCCCCATGCCACCACCCGGAACGCTATCCTGGGCCTTGAAAAACAAGTTTTATGGCGACATGGCACCCCAGAAAGAATCGAGTCAGACAACGGGACTCATTTCCGAAATAACCTCATAGACACCTGGGCCAAAGAGCATGGCATTGAGTGGATACATCACATCCCCTATCATGCACCAGCCTCTGGGAAAATTGAACAATACAATGGACTGTTAAAGACTGCACTGAGAGCAATGGGAGGTGGGACATTCAAACACTGGGATACACATTTAGCAAAAGCCACCTGGTTAGTCAACACTGGGGGATCTGCCAATCGAGCTGGGCCTGCCCAGTCAGAACTCTTACGTACTGTGGAATGGGATAAAGTCCCTGTAGTGCATGTAAAAAATATGCTGGGGAAAACCATCTGGGTTATTCCTGTCTCAGGCAAAGGCAAACCCATTCGTGGGATTGCTTTTGCTCGAGGACCTGGGTGCACTTGGTGGGTAATGCGGGAGGATGGAGGAGTTCGATGTGTGCCTCAAGGGGATTTGATTTTGGGTGAAAATAGCCAATGAACTGAACGGTATGCTGTTAATTGCTATATGATATTGTATGTCATCACTCCTATGGTTGCTATATGCTGTATCAATGGTATCATAGTAAGAATTTCCAAAATTAATGAAGAATGAACTTTGATTGAACCAAGGAACGTGTAGCGGTGGTGGAACAAAGACTGACTTCAGCATGCAACAATCCAACACCACACAGACCATCTCTCCGGCCTTGAAAGACTGTTACGATAGACGGAGCCCAAAGTTATGGACTGAATGAACTCAATGGACATGTGTGGACCCTCTACAGATGTTCTACAGGGATGGTCCATAGACTACGGGAATGATAAATGATATCTACGTATGTCATCAAAGGATGGGGAGGCGGGTGGTGGTTATTGAGGTCATATTGGATAGTATGAGACCTGAGCATGACGTAAATGGTATGGAATAAGGGGTGGATACTGTCATGGTTTTAGCTGGGATAGTTGATTTTCTTCACTGTAGCTAGTACAGTGCTGTGTTTTAGACTTGGTATGTAAATAATGTTGATAACACCCTGGTGTTTTAGTTGTTGCTGGGTAGTGTTTACACTAGTCAAGGACTTTACAGCTTCCCATGCTCTGCCAGGTGCACAAGAAGCCGGGAGGGGAGGGGATACAACCAGGAGAGCTGATTCGAATTGGCCAGAGGGTATTCCATATCATGTGACGTCATGCCCAGTATATTAACTGGGGGGAATTGGCTGGGGGAGGCAGCGATCGCGGCTCGGGGACTGGCAGCATCGGTCGGCGGGTGGTGAGCGGTTGCAGCACTTGTTGTTCAGTTTTGGTTTTGTTTTTTTTTTCCCTTTCCCTCTCCTTCTACTGTTTCATCTCTCTCTCGCTCATTATTTTCCTTTTCATTATATTAGTATTATTGCTGTTTTATTCTAATTATTAATCTGTTCTTATCTCAACCCACGAGTTTTCTTACTTTGGCCCTTCCGATTCTCTCCCCCATCCCACAAGGGTGGGGGAGTGAGCGAGCGGCTGTGTGGTGCTTAGTTGCTGACCGGGGCTAAACCACAACAGATTGTCGCCATTAATTCAATAAACATAGCCTGTCTGTCAAAGTGCTTCAGCTCCTATTCCTAAAGCAATATTTTCCCAGAATCTAGGGCCAGTATCAAACAAACAAAACCCAGACACCACCAAAACCTTTTATTTAATGGAAAAGTCATGGAAAAACACCCACTTCTCTAAAGACAACTAACCAATTCATACATAAAATGCTGTACTCTACAGACAGGCCATTAGATGTCAAGAAACTTGCTTTGTGAAAAGATTTCTAACATCTGTCTCAGTAAGCTAAGGAAAGCTATTGTGCACCAAATGTTTTCAACCAAGTAAGTGAACTGCATTGTTTAAATATCCACCAAAATACAATTACTTCAGGATGAAACAAAAACCTTCCCTGACTGCACATACCAAAATCCTACTTGTACAGAACAGAACCTCATGTGACCATCTTTGTACGAAGTTGCTAGGAAATTGTAGCCTATATTGAATTATTTGCAGTCCTGAAACTCCAAACATCATCCCAACACTTTCTCTCCCTCTCTCTCTCACTTGTGCCAGAGCCTAGCTCTGAAATTGAAAACGTGCAGCAATTGCTCCGACATGAAAGGTGCCAGGACAAAAAGCTATTGCTGGTCCTCACCTTCCCTTGGCAACCCTTTCACAGCCACACCATCACTGGGGCTTTGCACTTGCCTAGCCTCCTAACACTCCCAACAGCACCTCTCACTCTTGCCAGAGCCCAGCTCCAAAATTGAAAACGTCCAGGGATTGCTCCCACACGAACGGTGCCAGGACTGAAAACTATTGCTGGTCCTCATTTTCCTTTGGCAGCATGAAAGCCTCAGGAGTCCAGCTGCAGTTGGATCTACTTCAAAAGCTTTCTGGGTAAGGTGACGTCTTACACCTTCCAGCTCTGAGGTTTGGTCTGTACCTATTGCAATAGGATAGCACATTCTGACCTCCCTTCCTCACACATGTCATGGCTGTTAAAGATAGCAATTTGATGATGAATACAGCTGCATAATTTACCTTTAGCACTTTCTCAGGAGCTCATTAAGAAATACCACAAAGCAGCACAACAAAAGAGGGCACAGTCCCCTTTTGCACAGACCAATCTAGCACATGAATTCACTTATTCTTCATTCCAAACATAAGGTTTCATAACTTAGAACCCAAAAGGCTTAACATCGTGCATCTATGAGCAAAAACAAAACAAAAACAAAACCCAAAACCAAAACCAAAGCAGTACAAGAAACAGGGATTCAATCCAGGATCATGAATGAGGTGCCAAGGAACGACGAGGGCCACCAACAGCTTTCAGGCCTCGTTACTTTTCTGTGTAATCACTAGGTAGCAGCACTTAATTTTTGGAACTGGGCTCTGGCAATGGTGACCACAGAGGGGAAGGTTATGGCTGGAAAGTGCAGCGAGTGCAAAGCAGCGCTCTTGGTCCGACTGTGAATGAGCAGCACAGGAAATGTGACTGCCACCAATAGCTTTCAGTCCTGGACACTTCTTTGTTTAATTACCAGCTGTCAGCAGTTCAGTTTGGAATTGAGCTCAGGCTATGGTGACCACAGAGGGGAAGGTTAAGGCTTGAAAGTGCAGCAAGTGCAGAGCGGCAGTGTTGGTCAGGATGTGAAAGAGCAGCACAGGAAATGTGAGGGCCACTGACTGCTTGCAATCATGGCTACCTCATTTTGGAACCATTAGCTGGCAGCAGTTCATTTTGAACTAGGCTTTGGCCATGGTGAGCACAGAGGGGAAGGTTGTTGCTTGAACGGGCAGCCAGTGCAGAGCGCCAGTGTTGGTGGAACTGCAAAGGAGCAGCACAGGAAATCTGAGTGCCACAGACAGGTTTTCAGTCCTGGCCACATATTTTGAGGAATATTAGCTAGCAACAGTATGTTTTGGACCTGGGATCTAGCAGGGGTGAGCGGAATGATGACCAGTGTTAGGCAGCCAAGCAAGCGCAACATTAGGTGGCAGAGCAAGCACAAAGCTCCCGTGGTGTCAAGCTGGGAAGAAGCTGCCAAGGGAAGGATAGCGCCACCAACAGCTTTCAGTCCTGGCCAGTTCTTTGTTTAATCACTAGCTGACAGCAGATCATTTTGGAACTGGGTTCTGGCCATGGCAGGTACAGAGGGGACAATTATGGCAAGAAAATGCAGCGAGTGCAGAGTGGCAGTGTTGGTGGAACCATGAATGAGCAGCAGAGGAAATGTGAGGGCCACGGACAGTTTTTTCAGTCCTGGCCACTTCTTTTTGGAACCGTTAGCTGGCAGTGATTCCTTTTGGACCTGGGGTCTACCTGCTTGTGAGCAGAACGATGAGGAGCAACATTAGGTGGCAGAGCAAGCACAAAGCTCCCCTGGTGTTTCTCTGTGAAGAAGCAGCCAAGGGGAGCATAGCGCCACCAACAGCTTTCAGTCCTGACCACTTCTTTGTTTAATCTCTAGCTGACAGCCCTTCCTTCTGGAACAGGGCTCTGGCCATGGTAAGTGCAGAGGGGACAGTTGCGGCAAGAAAGTTCAATGAGTGCAGAGCGTCAGTGGTGGTTGGACTGTGAATCCAGCAGCAGAGGAAATGTGAAGGCTGTAGAGAGATTTTTCAGTCCTGGCCAGTTCTGTCTGGCAACCATTGGGACTAAATTTCAGAAAAATGGATTTAGCATTTTTGAAACTAGGGATGGTAGCCCAAATATAAAGAGGGAAAAATTGCACCCCCACCAAGAACAAGAAGGCTTTTAAAGCAACAGTATGTTACCATGTCACAGGTTACAGTGATTTCCCTCCCATGCCAAATAAGAGACATCTACAGTGTTTAACTGATCATTCGTAAAATAACTAGATTTTTTTTAATAGTTTTTTTGTCTACCAACAGTTGTAACTCAGTTTATGCCTAAGCCTTTTTGCTGTAAATCCTACAAGTCCGTGGGGTTCCTTTTTTTTAATAGCTTCTTATTTATTCTTTTTTCCATTTCGCAGGACTTTTTTAAGGTTCCTAAAGATGCCCTGTATTACTACAACAATGTGCTGCTGTAAATCATCCTTCTTCTCATCTATGCCATGGTAGATATCTTTTGATCTGAGCCTGCCTAACATCTTTTCAGTAAAAAAAAAAAAAAAAAAGCTTTGAGAAAAATAGATAGTTTAACAAGTAAAAAGAATATATTGCAAAAATAGTAGTCAACCTCTAACCCCAGTACATACAAATGGACAGCAAACGTAATGATATCTAAGCAACGTAGAAAGTGTCACTATTAAATGAAGCTGGATAACGTTTGTCACAAAACATGAATTTAAACAAATAATGGATCCTCTATATTTACACAATTTATTTCAAAGGAAACATACAGAGAAGCAAAAAAAAAAAACCCATATGGAATTGCAGCATTTCTTCTACAGAGACAGTGGCACTCCATGATTATGTTGTTCCTTTGAATCTGAAAAATCTATAAATAATCAAACATTAAAATTCTTCTGCACTTTGGAAAACTCTGTCAATGGATTTCAGTTCAAGTTAGTTTGCCCGTATTCCCAGCAAAATTGATTACAACCTGAGCATAAGTCCCATTCTATTGCAGTAAAATAATACTATTGCAATGACATCATTGCCATGCGCAAGTTTAAACATTGTTTTAATGGTGAATTTCACTTTGGCCATTAGCTTTACCAGCAGTATTCCCAGGAGATTTACATATTCCAAGAATTACGTGACCTTGGAAGGCGTAGGACTTACCTCCAGTTCTTGGTGTGAGGAGGACCGTCTTCAACACGAAGCAGAGCATAGCGAGCTGCATTCAGAGAGAGCCCTCGGATTCCATCACCCCATTCTTTTTCCGCTCTTCGGGGTGCAGAAGAGATTCAATTAACAGGGTCCCGTTTATTTTTACAAATTAAGCACATTTTCTAGTGTGAGGTCCTGTCAAGAGAACTATTTATTAAGTATTTATTTATATTTACTATTGTCTATTTCATTCAAACTTCAAAAGATTTTTTGTCATCGTAAGAGCTACTTAAGTTGCTTTTAAGCACTAGAATGAATAAGTAAGTGAGGGCTAGTTAAAAGGAAGTGTTTTAACACAGCAGAATGAATAAGTAAAACTTGACTTTATATGGATTAGTGTGTTATATCTTTCCCCCAACACCACTACAGCTTTCTCCACTCCTTTCCTTCCCAGTTTCTCTCCCAGATGAGCCAAAGTCCTTATCTGCCCTTCTGACCACTTTAAATCCCCCTAAATTTTCCACTCCTCTTTCTCCCAATACAAAGCTATGCTATACGGTAAGGGGCCAACCAGACAAGAACTAACTGTTAGGCTAACACATTATTTTCCTTTGTGGGGATTCTACTGCAGCAAGGGGTCCGTCTCTCTTACCCTCCCTCCCTCTTATTTCTGTTCATGAATTCTCACTGAACCTTGTTACCTCTAGCCTTCTTTCAAAATTTAGATGAAATAAGCCAAACTGAGTTCAAAAGCTGTTAAAGAACGTCATGGCAATTAAAATGTACCCCGTCAGACAGCACAATCATGTAAGTTTTTTCTTACTTAGTTATCCAAAAATTGAAATAAAAACTGAAATTTTCTCCAGACAACAGTTTTTAGGACATTTCAGGGCGCGTTTCTCCACACTGCCAAATCAGCCCCTGCATTTGTAAAGGCAGGGAGAAAAGAAGTAAGTTTCTGCAAAAAAGAATCTTTTTCTACAGGGTAGATGTGGGTTTTCCATCTTTTAACATTTCCATTTCCAGATTAGAAGCTTTCCTGCATTGTAACAGCTCCATTTACTGCATTAATTATAAGGAAATTAATGTCTGTTTTAGCCAGAAAGTCAGATCTGATAACAGTTCTGATTGTGCATGTGCATGCAGTTATGCACATACATAAAAATTATATGTACATCTAAATTCACATACAGACTCTACAACTGTTGGCACATAGCCAGCACAAGGTGGAGCAGTTTATACCAGCTGATCCACTTAAGACCTGTGCTTAATCACTCATCAAAACAACTGGCCTCACTTCAATTTCCTGCTCCAAGATCTTAATATTTTTCTTGACTAGAATCTTCCAGCATTGGGTATCTTTCCCTAGAAGGGGAAAAGCACACACACATTACTGATCATAATCACCTCCAGTGTCTGGATATGTTGTTTAGTTGGGGATTTTTTTGGTTGGGTTTTTGGGGGTTTTTTTGTTTGTCAGAGCAACTCAGCACGCTCTAAGCCTCCTACTTGCACAGCATTTCTTACAGGTGTGGCACCTTATGCGTCTCTTGTCAAATACATACAATGCAAAGTATGTTGCAATTTAGAGATTTTTCTAAGCCTTCAGAAAACAGATAGTTTTCAGTGAGTGCTCCGGATTGTTCAGCATGAGTCACTCCAAAAGGTGCTACTGTCCACACAAGAGAGTAGAGTTTTTGGGCTTTAGCACAAGTTAATAATGAGGCAGCAGTATTGTAATAGTTGCTGCTTGATATTAAAAGGTGATGTTCCTGAAGTATCAAGTAGTTCATAACCCCTTGCTTTTTCTTCCTCACCATGGTCCATCCTGTACCTCTTGCTACCCTCCATCTTTTCCACTTGCCTTCCCTTTTAAGCTCCTTGGTACCTCCACAATCAGATTATTCAGGGGAGGTGGAACAAAAAAGAAAAAAAAAAACCCCAAAAGACAGCAATCCCACATTTTCCTTCTTGATGTTGCAAATACTACTAGGTGTTTGCAGGGGTAGACTGGGAGACAGGCACTGATGTATTTGGAGGTTTAGGTGCCAAACTACTAAGTGCCTATGAGCATAGTCAGAAAGGTTTTTCAGGGCTAAACCCGTGACATTTCATTTTCACTCAGTTCTTTAAAAGAAAAAATAATAAGCAATTCTTACAGTCTAGAATCAGGCCAGCTTAACTCCTAAAGGCTCTAGTCTTCAAGGCATTTCAGCACTAAAATTTCTCAGCAAAATTACTGTTAAAGTAGTACATGTATTTTTAACACTCAGTAAAAAAAAAAAAAAAATTAAAAAGCTTCCCAATCTTAGTTTGAAGTGTTTGAACTCTTAAGCTCTTATTCTGTGGAGGCACAAGTGATAGTACCAAGGGAAAACCAGACAGTAGCAAAAGTGGCTACAGAGCTCAAGGCAGGGGTGGTGGTGCAGCAGTCAAAGGCATGGGGGGGCCCAGCTGGTGTTCTCAATCTTGCTGGTGAGAGGAAAGGCAATTGGAAGCAACTAAAAGCAAGCAGAGACCTGAAATGCACTCTGGAGGTCCCTGAAACATACTAAAAGGCATGCAGAGGCACCCAGGTTTCAGGGAAGGACATTTGGAGGTCCCCTGGCTAGAGGTATAGCACTGGAAACACCCCAGACAAAGCAGGTAAGACACAGAGGCATCGTTGCCCAAACCTAATGCTAACTCTAACCCGAAGACACCTGTAGTGGTGTACCTGTAAGTTCTGCTATGCATCATGACCTTCAGAATGCCTTTTGGTGTGCTTCAGGCATATCTGGGAGCTGTTTCATGTGTACCAGAAACATATCAGGGGCTTTCTGTGCTCCTCACTGCTCTGAGTGCTTCTGTGGTGAACCAGGGCTTTTGAGTGACTTTTTGTACACACCAGGCTCTGGCAAGTGCATTCTAGGATGCCCACAGAAGCCTCCATCAGTCTTGCCTTGCACTTAAGAGCCCTCAGAGATCCTCTGGTGGGTCCCAGGTGCCTATCCCTAAACCGAATCTTTACCATCATTCTTACCATAAGCCACCCACAGTTGTCTATGAATGCCTGCTGATGACCCTGTGCGTGCCTTTTAATGTGTCCCAGGAGAAGCCAAGAGCCATTTGGAGTGCGACAGGGGTATCTGATTACATTTCTCTTCTCCTCAGTGGTCTGAGAATGCTTTTTCATGCACTACTTGCTATACTGTCCAAATCTAGCACCTTCAGATGCCTTCTGTGCACAGGGCCTGCATGTGTCTTTCGTTGT
Source organism: Morus bassanus (assembly GCA_031468815.1). Taxonomy (NCBI): domain Eukaryota; kingdom Metazoa; phylum Chordata; class Aves; order Suliformes; family Sulidae; genus Morus; species Morus bassanus. The sequence continues at coordinate 63,549,174 of CM062567.1, read as the reverse complement.
ACTTAAGGGCCCCTAGAGTGCCTTTGGTGTGCCCCCAGGGTACCTCTGAGTGCCTATACATAAACTTAATCCTAACCCAAAGCCTAAACCTACACCCACACCCAGTGGTCTACGGGTGCCTTCTGGTGCGCAGCATTTCCTTTCTAAGTGCCTTCTGGTGTGCCCCAGCAGTGTTCGAGAGCCATCTGAAGTTCACTGGGGCATATGATTATCTTTCTGTGTTCCCTCTGTTGCTGTGCATCAACCTACAGGGTATTGGTAATGGCTGCTTTCAGCTTTTACTGTTTATAACTCAGTTTTGCTTTGCCTGAGAGCTAAAATAAAAGCACTGGCCTTGACCGTAGTCAGGTATTTGGGCCCTGCATCACTGCTGTCCCAGTCTGAGCAGAGATGTTGATTGTATTATAAAAGAATAGTTTATATATGTTTAAATAAAACCATTCTTTTTAGAGTAGAACAGTCTTCTGATACCCGACAAACACTTCAGATCTTAAACAACATTTACAAAAAACTAAACAGTGTGTCTGAAAAGGAGCAGAAATCTGACAGAAGCAAAAAGTTTCTACTCAGCACCTAAACTAAGTTGTTCAACAACTTCAAGTGAAAAACACTTAAGAGCTTGTTCAGGTCAGAAAAGCAGATTTTATTTTAAACAGCAGCACATACATACAACATTTTCAAAATATACATATTTGAAAACAAAAGACTGCACTTCATTAACCAACTTGCTGTGGTTTATCAGTTTTTTTGCAACCAGGTGGAATTACTGCATCATAGCCTTCCTACAGGTTGAATACTTTTAGGTTTCACTGGTATAATTGTGCAATATACTATAACTGCTAGTAGCTCATAAAAAAAACCCCCACACGATTTGTCAATTTACTAGTACTGCCACCTGGAAGCTTCAGCTACCTGACTAAGTTTTAAATAGAGAAATGTTATTTAAAACAAGTGTGGCAAATCATGAACTTCAGGGAAACGTTTTATGCACATAATATACAAATTTGAGTGGTTATATACCTTTCTAAATGAAGTTTCCTGAACCATGACTAATGCCAACAGAAGCAACATAGCAGCATTTTGGTAAGGGAGGAAGCCACCTTTTCCTAAAACCTTCTCTTTTTATTTGGATGCAGAACAAAGGCTAAAATCAAAAGTTGCTTACGTTTCTATGTAAAAATATCATTGCATTACCATCTTTTTTCTTGTGTTTCACCACAGTTTAACAAGTGTCAGAATATGCTACATATAAATATCCTAACCCATCCACCATTTCTTAATTCACTACAGAAATATTTTCTACATAAATCTATCTTAAAATATAATTTAAATATAACTTTTTAATAGGAAAACCAGAACACATCATCAGAAGATTCAGCTTGCAGGTAATTTTCAATACACTAGAACTCTCAATGAAGCTGCTCAAATTATGGCAAATAACTTTGTTTTTTCATTTGGGGGGGTGGGCATTTGAACAAAATGTACAAACAGGTTAAGAATAAATGGTGATCACTTCACGTCCACTGCCTCGGACCAGTAGAACTCTATCCAGACCTTCTGTCAGAACTTCCAAAAACTCCATGTCTGAAATATCATTAAGTCAAGGAATTTATTCAGAAAAGAAACAAAATAGCCACTAATCTCTCAAAAAGTCTGACAATACAGTGCAAAAATCAAGTTCAACAATTTCATCAAGGAGTTTTCCTGTGTCACCCTTTACTGTCCCTTTTATGCAATCCACCTGCTTGCTCAAGTGCAAGTGAGGCCTGATTTGGGGAAATTTCTAGTTCTGCTCTACTCACCTACAGAAAAGATAAAAATAAAGATATTTTAAAATAAGTTCAAAATCGAGGAATGCTTCACAGCAATTCAATTAAAAACAAGCAAATAAAAAAAACCACCCCCCCAACCTCACCACTATCAACATTTCTTAAAACTATTTTTGGAATCAAAAGTCATTTTCTTAAAGGCAAACTTATGCTTAACATGGTTACTAATGGTTATCCCGACAAGTAGACAATGGCACAATCACAAAAATCAAACTCCCAGTTTCAAGAAATATGGAAGCAATATAGTAGAGGATACAGTTTTCGTCCCCTTTTCTGTTTTTAGGAGGTCCAGGCATATTCAGGAGAACTAGCTGAGCATGCTGTGATTTATTAAGCACTACTCCATTGAGCTTCACAGCGGTATGCATTCTTCTCACATTTGACTGATTCCTAGCATGCAAACAAATATTTAATATTGTCACAATACCTATAAATTCAAATACATAACACATAATACAAACACATAAATTTAATCCATATGCACGTAGGATAAGCTATTTTCATGGACACCAGGACTTGTACACATTCAAAATAAATTTGAGAAAACGCAATACCTAGGTTTAAAAGACTTTTCCCCCCTCGAAAAGAATGTTTACCTCTGAAATTCAAGCAATTCTAAACAGATTGCCAAAATGCACAAGTCTTCCAATTGTCAAGTTATCTTTTATGAAGATGAAGCAAAAATTTCCATTTTCAATAGAAATTAAGTTTAGTCAAAACCACCGAGAATCCAGTTTATTGCATTATATGAAAAAGTAACTGGACTTGTACAAGGAATTCCAAACAAAGTAATTACAGGAGTGCAGTGGAAAAATTACAGTATTATGTCATACAGTACAAGATTTCGTTCATGCTCCTTTAGAAGCATTACAAGATTCCTATAACCCTGGTAAAGAAAATTCAGCAACAGCATAGAATTTATAAAAATAAAAAAATCACTAGTTTCTCATGTCATAAGAGTAAGGCAGTAAGCAATGAACTGAAATTGAGCCTTTCCCCTTACCTTATCAATATTAACTAATGCTTTGCTTGTTGTGTCCACAAATATAATGATTGTAAATTTGTGTACAACAGGAAGAAATTGCTAGGACTTCAGAGATTTCCTTATTTTAGGACCTGCCTTGGATGATTTAGTTGCTTTTCAGAACAAAACAAAAGAACAGTTTCCTTACAGTTGCTGAGAAACTGCCATCTGTGTAAAACTGGCCAAGACTGGAAATGAGTCATATGCTACAGTGGAACAGAAATATCCAGACTCTACCTAAGCCCATTTATCCAAAAGATCTCCTGCCCAGAAGTAGATTCTTTAAAAGTGAAGTGAGTCACTTCAACGGGAACCTCAGAAACACAAGCTGACAGCACATCTCAAAACTTCACCAAGATACTGATGTAAGACACTTATATCACTCCTGTGCAGTTTTCTTAGCCCTGTAACTAGTGGTCTCACAGTAAAAACAGAACTGTACCCTGCTCAGCTGGGCTCACATACTGTCCTACGACAGAGGACTGGCAGGTTAGTAGCAGCAGGACATAAGACATCCTCTGAAGTGACTGATCAAGTCTGGCATCTTCTGAATTCCACTAATCGCAAAATTACAGCACAAACCCCAGCACTGTTTCAGCTCAAGAAAACAATAGAAGTTAATGAGATCTCTTTTCCAAAAAGAAAAGCATTTAGGAGGACAAAATTTACAAAAGGAAACACACAACTTCATATAATCTGAGGGTGGCCTCATGAACAAACAAGTGTGGAGTTGAGAACAGCAGCCAGATACAGGCTCATTCAAACACAGGGTACCAAGGAAGATGGAGAACGCTGGAAGCATGTGTACTTGTGTTCTATTAAGTCCCGTGGGTTTTTTTTGGTTGGGTTGTGGTGTTTTGGGTTTGGTGGTTTGCTTTTTTTTGTGTGGTTTGTTTTTGTTTTGTTTTGGAGTTTTTTTGTGGTGGTTTTTTTTTTTGTTGTTTTGTTTTGTTTGTTTGGTTGTTTTTTTTTTTTACTGTGAAGAGAAAACCTGTTAACAGATACTATTTTAAGTAGCATGTATCACACTGTATTTTCATCCTTGATTTTGCAGGGGCAATTAGGGGAGAAAAAAAAAAAAGCATCTGGCCTGAAGTTTAGTGGCCAGTGGAGACCAACCCCATCAATTTCAGTTGAGTTTCTCCCCTCCACTTTCCCCCAAGACAATAACATTTCCAAAACTGAGTTTATCAGTCCCTCCTGGGGGATTTTCTGTCACAGCAGCCATCTGTCCTAAGAACCAACTGCAAAAACAGTATATGGAACAAAAGAATACTTGAAGCTCAGTTTTTCAGAAGCAGAGCAGCAGCTTGAGAAGACCAAAGAATGACTATGAAGAAGAGAGGCAAGAGTGTATAACTGAAGATGTGTATAAATATTGAAGTAGAAACATTGTTAAAGATAAAACACAAGAGAAATATAGAGGGTGTAAATTTGTGATAGAATGGGCAAGAAACCAGCACTGAAATAAGGCTAAAATTGATTAAAGGTAAATTGTGTACAATGCAAACTGAGGCTAGCTAACTTCATTTAGCCTTCAAGCAGTAATAGAACTGAAATCATACATGGTACACGAAGTAAGCTTTCTAAGTTTTCATAAGAAGCTCAATTTGTTAAGCAGACAAAATAAAGACAACACTGGCTTCTAAAAAAAGCAGAGCAGTCACAAGTCAGTTTCACCGAAGAACAAATAGAGATGTGTCCCATTTTTGTATTTTGTCATACCCAATGTGTATCTGAACTTATATTATTTCTACACATGCATGGGTTGGTGGAAGGGAGGCAAGAACTGGCATTTGATAAAACATGGAAGTTCCCTTTGTGAACAAATTAATCCTTATTGTCCAAGTAGTTACATCACAATAGAGGCTATTTTTCCAGAACAAAAATATGTTCACTTTTTAATCTGGCTAATTAGAAAACTAAATGTAAAACTTGACAGTACTCCTCTGCACCAGTGTAACACTCTTACAGAAACTAAAATACATATTCTGTGACTTACCTTGAATGGAAAGTTGATAATATTTAGAAAAAAACATTAACAAGTCACGATGAAGACTATTTTTTCAGTGATAAATGCTACAGCACAGTATATAAAGCAAGGTACAAAAGAATACACGCACTGCAAATCATGATTTAGGAAACACACGTACAACGTACAAGCCCACAAGAACAAGGAAACACAGCCTATGTTGCTTAAGTTAAATGAAATTTGGACTTACAGGTTTCCCCATTCTCTACATGGAAAGGAAGCAAATGAACAGGAAAAAAAATATTTATGCCATCAGGTACATTTTTTTTTAATTCAACAACATTAAGTGTACAGGCACACCAAGTTTGAACTGTAATTTCCACCCCCAGCCACACAGAGTAGTTTTAAAATAATATCTGAAGTCTGCGTCTTGCACAATTCTAAAGAAGTAACAGGAAATATTTCCAAGATATTAACAAAAAAACCCACCCTTGGAATTGGAGCATAATGGAGCCCAGAATAAAAACAGTGCTTTAGAACACTAGCAAGATGGTGTTTGGAATTTGCAGAAGGCAAGCTGTTTCTAAACAGCTCAGAACAAATCCACAAAACAGCTTATGATTTTAAGGTGCTGATTCTAAGTGTACCTTTAACTCTACTGTTTAGAAGTCCTAGATTTAAGATATATTTCCTTTAGATATTAAAATTTCCCTTGACATCTACAGTTTTGCTTTGGGCATGCGCAGAAAATAGTCTAGGCCACACTCATAACTGCATTCTTCCAGAACTCAGAAGAGATGTGTGTGTGCTTGAATCACAACATGAGGACTGCATCAGGCTTAACGCAGACAGTAGCTCTTAAGTGACTTCTATTTAAGAAAAAGACATTAAGAAGTATTTCAACAGGAAATACTTACTATAACAAGACATATATAAACACAAATTTTGTATTGCTTTAGTTTACAGGATGAGGGACAAATGTCCATTAAAGAAAAAAAAACCCAAAAAACTCCACCCAAACCCCTAACATAAGCCAAATGTCCTGAAAGAGTCGATCTGCTTCTTTGGTACTCCCTCCACCCCAATTATGTGCAATAAATGAGACGGGGAAATGATATACAGTAATTTGTTACCCACAGGAAGAGAGAAAAACAGAAGTTATCATTAAGCATTTTAACAAATATGCTTTCTGGTACAGAAGGTGAGTTTATAGCTCAAAGTCTGCCATATTTAAGCTTCATTCACAACATTCTTCTGAATGACTCTTTACAGTCATTGTTGTTCCACCCAAGTCCATGCTAGCTTCATAAGGATGGCATTTAAGTGAAGTGCATGGAAAGATCACATTTGTGCTCATCTTTAAATAAACCAGATTCTCATAAAAAAACAAAACCCATAACAACCATCACCACCAAAACACAATCAAATACAAAACTCCAAACATCACGTGTATACTTACGGCTTCATGTTGAAAATATCTTTAAAGCCAGATGCATTTGAATCTTTGTTTTTGTGCTTTTCGGCTACAAACTTTTCTTTAGTCCAGGTCATTTGCACTTTTTCCGGCACAGCAGCAGCCACACTTGCTTTGACTGCTGGAGCTGAGTGCGAGGCAGTGTTTCTGTCATGGATCAGCTGAGCCTGGCCACAAAACAAACAATCACCCCAAGATTCAGCCAAGAAGAGCATTTGTAGATTACACATTATTAAAATTTTGAAAAAGAATTTCACGGCAGTGGAACAAAAGAAGATACAGAAAAAAACCCACACCTTACTTTGTGAACAAATACTAGACTGTTTTGATTTCAGCATCAAATGAAACTGCTTTTAAAAATGTAGTTATTTGTTTATATTTGCAGGATTACATCTGGGCTGGGACGTTATTTTTATAATGAACTAAAGTGAGGTTGAATCCAGCCTGACCATACTTTATTAACACCAGGGATTTTTGCCAGTGAAAAACTTGAAAGCCAGTGCTCTCATTCTTCATCAGTTAAATTGTTATTTTTTCTCAGATACTGTCATAAACACTGTCCATTTCACATGCCTTTAGCTGAACGTGACTCTCATGATCCCAGTAACACAACATCGCACTAGTTGAATTTAAGGCTAGTTACATTCCATTAGGTTATTTATGCATGCAAGTGCATATTACATAAAAGCCAATCAATCTAACCATGAAGGGCCCTTCTCTTCCCTTATAATAGCAGAAACTCAAATGACAACTTTAAGAACTCAACATTGTTATTCCCACACGCATACGCACTTCTGTGTTCTCCGTTTCCCATTCCCCTTGCTCCTCTTGAGGAAAGAAGGAAGAAATATTTAACACTATTTACTTACTTCCCCATATAATACTTTGACCACAGGCTTCTGTATTTTCATCAAAAGCAACACAAATACAGTACCTTAGACTCTTAAAATCATAACAGAATTGGTATGGGGGAGAATTGTTGTTGTGTTTTGGGGTATTTTGAGGTGTTTTGTTTTGGGGGGATTTTGGGGGTCTTTTTTTGTGTGTTGTTTTTGTGGGCAGGTTGTTTGTTTTGGGGGTTTTTGCTTTGGTTTTTTTTTTTGTTTTTGTTTTTGTTTTTTGTTTGTTTGTTTTTTTTTGTTTGGGTTTTTTTTTTTTTTTATTAAAGAACTTTGGCAGTCATGAAGTCTCTTCAGAGACTTGTTAAATCATGAGTTGAAGATCTTGTTCCATTTGGGAACCTCAATTATTCAAACTGTTAGTGATGGTCGTGTCCCTCCATATATGTGGTGATTCAGAAGAATCAATTTCATTCAGGTCACAATCAAATGCATGAATAAAGTCAAAGCTGATAAGAAAACTACCTCTGTGTCTGAACAGTGATTCCTCTAGTGGTTCACAAACTGTAATTGCAGCTGTTTTTAAATGCCTAAAAGCTTCTGTATTTTTCCTGAATTATTTCCCTAGTCCCTATCCTTGAGGATTCCCAAATCCTAGAGTTCAGTTCTGAGGTTCACATAAATGTTTGTTTGACAGTCTTCATATCTCCCCAGAAGATTAAATCATGAGTCAAGACTACAAATCAGAAGTTACTGTGAATACAGTTTTATCATGAGAATAGAAAAAGCTAACAAATACATGCAGAAACTATGTGCCATACAGCTGTATCTGATGAATGGAAATTTCAAACTAACAACTGTAAGATGAGTTCAGTACAAATATGCTTCAATGGAAGAAGGCTTGCCATTTTTCAGAGAGACAGTGAGGCCAAGAGAAATTCTAGGCTTATCGCACATGTTTATAAAAATGCAAAGACAACAAAAGCATGTTTTTGTTAGTGCTACTTTGATACCAAATTAATTACATGGACTACAACACGTGCTTCTCATACTTCATGAAGAAAGGGAAACACAAAGGTATACAGCAATTCTACAGACTAGGCTATACATCTTTAGCTATGAGCAACACTTCAAGTGCACACTGAAACTATTGATTATATCAGTTCATTTCCTTTCAACCTCACCATGCAGAAAGTAGTAATGACATTTTGGGTTAATAATGTCTTGTCAATAAGCATAGAAAGCACCTTAAAAAGCTCTAGTATATCTATATGGTCTCTAAGAAGCTTCAGTACTTCACTGTGGGATCTATAAAGGCAGGCAATGCTTTGTGAAAGCATGAAATATGCTCATTAATGAATTAACTATTAAGACTTTTTAAGAGAGAGAAAGCAAAGAAATATCTTTGCTTCTGGCTCTTAAGAAAAACAGGAACTCAGAAAGAGTACTTCTTTTATGGAAAATAATTGTGAGAAAAAGAGGATGTAGTTCATGTCACGGAAGCATCAGCCTATATTTTTTTCTCCAGATAAGATAATGAATTTAGAAAAATAGTATGATTAAAGTTTATGAAGAGCTATTCCATAGCTATGAATGATCAGGGTGTTCATTTGCAGTTCAGTTTGCAATAGTGGCACTTCAAGTGTCGCAATGGGAAAATACATCTAGCCAGTACTATGTCCAACTACCTCCTCCTCTTGATAATCATTAGTCAGCAGTGCCTGCGCATCTTGGCCAACGGACTGTGGACTGGAGTAGCTTTTTCTTCTGATTGAGCCTCGAGACTCATCAGTGATGCTCTGAATCTGGGACAAAAAGGTTACCAATGACAACCCCCCCACCCAGTCTACAGAAAAAAGCAGATGATCATATTATTCAAAAGAAAAATTGTCTTCATTTAAATAGATAAGATTTGGTATCATAGCTTGTTATAAACTTGGTTTGTTTTCACAAACGTGCCATTTCTTTATATACACTATGGGGCTCTTTTTGAAATTTTTAGCAGTTAGTTATGAAGTCTCTTTACAGAGATTTGTGAAAACATGAAGTGAATGGAATCCTTCAGTCTATATGGCAACCTCAAATATTCACTTGTTTGTGAGGGTCACATCCCTTCATATATATGATGATTCAGATGAATTGATTTTATTCAATTACAGTCAAAAGTGTAAAAAAATTTAAGCAGATGAAAAAGCTGCTTTCCAACTCTAAAGACTGATTTATTTCCCAGCGATTCACAAACTGTAACTGTGCTCCTCACCTACACACACCCACATTTCTGCCAATCTTACTTAGCAGCAGCACTCTGCACAACAGCACCTGCGCTGAACAACCCAACCCAAAGTACTGGCAGGGTGGATGACCGTCTTCTCACAGCTCCAACAGTATCACTGCCTGGCCTAACAATCATTAGTCAGGACTAGGCAGAGAAGGAAGCCAACAACCACCACGAAGGGCAGCAAAGAACTGAAGGAGGCTCTACATTTTCTTTCATCTTTGCAGTGCTATTGTCAAAGTCAAATAAGTAAAAGTTTGGCAGTTGCAACTACGTCTGCAGATCTTACACTTTGCAGGCATGCATCATATTTACACTTGAATAGAAACAAAACAAAGTTTCTCAAAAAAGGAAACCGAAATCCAATGAGTCCCCATGCCACAGTTCCACAAGAAAACCCAGGGGCAAGATCAAATAAGGTTCCATTTTAAAAAGTGACAGAAGAGGGGAGGGCAATTCCTCAGGGATAAGAGCACACCTATAAGAGAAACAACAAAAGAACACTGTACAAAACCAAATTGTCCTCTTTGCAAAGGTTTGAGCCTTGTTTGAAGGGGTACAAGCACAAAAGTGAGGTTAAAATACTAACCTTGGTGGTAACAGGAAACAAAACTACAAGCACCATTCAAAGCTAGAATATCAGGGTTATATTTGAATGTCTGGAGACAGATAATGAAAACAAAAGCAATGCTAATTTGAACTAATGATACTAATGAGAGAAATGTTTTGGAGGTCACCATGAAACTGGAGGTGATGGCTCAGCTCATTTAAGAGAAGATGATCAGATTAAGAAAGGGCCTGGCACACTGAGTGCATATACTCAACTTGTAGCTCCAGAAGAGGTGAAGGCATAACTAAACAACGTTTTCTGGTGAAAATACAGAAGAACAAGACAGATTAAGATATTCTAAACAGAAACAACAGATGGATATGGCTTTTATTCTTGGACAAGGCAGGAAATAAGTACTAGATGGTCTTGGAATTTTACTTCAGGATTTTACTTCAGACCATGAAATAAATTCAATGGTATTTTGAACATCTCAGATTTTACCCTGCCTGATATTAAGGAACAAACTGAAGCTATAAACAGTGATGGTTACATTCAGATAAGAGTGAGTAATAAAAAAAAGTGAAAAAAAAACCCACCCCACAAACATGGGGGATGGGGGGGGAGGAAAAGAAAGAAATGAAAACTTCCAAGCAAACAGCACTCTGAAGTGGTGCAGATTCCAACCAATTCAGAGAGCTGAGAATAAATTCTTTTGTCTCTGCTACAGTTTATATGCTATAGACTATAGAGCCTTCTGTCCTTGAGCTACTTGTAAAGCATTCATGAGGAAGTTAAATCCTTAGAAGCCTACTGTAGACTGATTAATCACTCAAACTCCACTGGAAAAATACTAGTGTTCAATAAGGAAATGAGAAAAATTTAAAAACACTAAGTAGTATAGTGGAACTTGCTTTTTACTGAAAAAATATAAGGCAGGCTCAGATCAAAAGAATACTGTGATGCAGATGAGAAGAAAGAATTTACACCAGCACATTATTGTAGCAATAAGGCATCCTTAGGAACCTTAAAAAAAAAATCCTGGGAAATGGAAAAAGAGAATAAATAAGGAGAGATTAAAAAAAAAACAAACACAAAAACACCCCAACACAAAACCTCAGACAAACTGCACAGACTTGTAGGATTAACACCAAAAAGGCTTAGGCATAAAATGAGTTACAATCATCAGTAGACCAAAAAAGCCACAAGAAAAAACTCCCCCCACCTCCACCCTTTTTTTTTTTTTAAAAAAATGAGCAGTTAAACACAGCAGAGATCTCTTATGTGGCCTGGGAGGGAAATTACTATAAGTGATAGCAAAGCCAAAGCATTTAATACCCTTTTACATCACTAAAAAGTGTTGATAATAATGGGATAGTTAACAGAATAAATGAGGGGGTAGAAGCACAAGCCAAGAGAAAAATATTTAAAAGTTACAAATATTCACAAAAATACAGCTGGAAGAAACTTGTCACTACAACATGCAAAATAATACTGGGGACTAGTAAGGGCCGGGGAACAGCAAACATAGTCTTCCCATCTGGGTATCATAGGATTATAGGTTAGTCAGCCCAATTTTGGCTCCAGAAACAACAATTAGTTGAAACATCAAGATTCAAAATAATGCAGAAACTAAAATAATAGTCTGTGTGAATTGAACATGACCAAGTCACAAACAAAGCTAATCAGCCCAGCTAAATAATATGAACTTTAGCTATTGATACGTGTCAAGTTTGGAAGTGCTGTAGATACATTCCACACTGACACTCAAATGTTTTGCTATTAAGTACTTGCAATCTTAACAAGAACAGGAAAACGCTAAATATCTGTTAAAGTAAAAAGAGGATTCCATGCCCCACCCTGCCGCGCCATTACTTTAACCTTGCAAGTGAAACCTGCTGTAGGGAAATTAACATAGAATGCAGTCATAAAAATTTTTGACTACTTAGAAACCAATCAGAAACCATGGTTAAGAAATACTATTTTCAGATTTTTCACAGAACGTCTTGCCAAGCCGAAGTCCCTACCTCTCTTTCCCTTTCATTCTTTGATAGCTGCATCTGTTTTAGCATCTGAGATCGCTGTTCCATCATAAGTGTCTTCTCATATGTGAATGCAGAAATATCATTTTCAAACTGCAAAAGAGATTAGCATTAGAGACATCAGAAAAAAGTACTACTCAGAAGAACAGCATTTAGACAGTGCACCACATTAATTCCTGCATTCAGTCAGTCCTGGATGTATTTATGGCATTAGAGTAATCCCAAGCATATAATTGATCAATCATTTCTGTCCTCTTTCTTAATACTTCACATTCAAACAGCAATCTTGTACAACAAACTATGCTACTATATCACTATCAATGTGGTTTTTATCTAAATTTGAGGTACTTAGGACAGACATTCCATTGTTCTGTTCCAACTAGGCTGCAGAAGTGATAAAGGATTGAAAGTGCTTATTTAAACTGGGTCTGCGTTGCCGCCTCCTGAGCACATGTGCACACTTGTTTCTTTAAAAACTGTCTAGAGCCACAAAACTACATATTGTCCTTTCCCCAGTGAGAAGTGTTCACAAATAGAAGCTTTTATGAAGAAACTCCAGCATATATTCTCACATCAACTCAAAGCTAAAATATGACGTAAAAATGTATAGCAGTCATCTCTGTTGTCACTGATTCATAACGTGTGTCTCATCTTTTGGAAAAGTCTCGGGTTAATTATGATCCACATAAGAAAAGAATAAATTGTGCTTCCTATACTGTCTTATACTCAAAATTCAACCAAAGCTGAGCCTTTTTTATGGCACTCTGTTCATCGTCTTTCACCTGGACCTGCCACAGCATTTTAGTCTTTTATATTTAGTACGCTAAACAAAATGAAAATAAATAAATAAAAGGATTTATCTTACTTCCTAGTTCAAAATACTAAACCAAATTTTTCATAAGTAATTTTTTCAGAAATAATTTAAATGATTCTTAAAGTTTGCTTTATGGCTGATTAGCATGATAAATCTTTTTGATAGATTTTGTTCATTCCAGGAACTGGTGGTGGTAGAATTTTTGAACCAGCTGACCCATTGTCATCCCACTTCAGAATGAGTTTAAAAGGTTTGGCAGGTTTGTGGTGTTTGTTTTTTTTTTTTTTGTTTGGGTTTTTGTTTGTTTGGTTTGTTTTGTGGGTTTTTTTGTTTGGGTTTTTTTTTTTTTTTTTTTTTTTGGTCTTACTTTGGACCTTATGCTAATTGCTTTTGAGTGCTGGAAATTAAGTTTTTCCTTAGTTGCCAAAAGAGGCAGGTCTAGACAGACTACAGCTTTAGTCCTTTCTCTTTAGCAGTTTACGACCAGTATTTTAAAAAGGGAAAAAAGTTACAAAATTCATTTTGTCACTATTTGACTTGTGAATCTCTAGCTATACTGTCTTGATGTTCAGTGACAAAGAGGCTGGCAATACCAAAACCCACTGACATACTCTCATGGGGGCCTAAGGATTCCTTATTCCAGAGAGATATTTGTACAGCTGTTGGAGAGACAGACATGTTCATCCTCTCTCATGCTGGATGCCATGGATTACTAATTAAGCACATTCAGCCTTCCATTTCACTGCCTGCTAAAAATTCAAGCTTTTTCCTTCCTGAATGAACTATCTCTGTGGACTAGTCCTCATAAATAAAGCAGGCATTAACACATCAAAATGGCTCAACTCTACTTGACAAAACCATTACACTCACTACCACATACCCTAGCATTGTGACACAGTAAGACAGTGTTGCTTTAAAAACATTATTGTTCTTGGTGGGACTGCAATTTTTCCCTTTTTATATTTGGGCTAACACCTCTCAGTTTCAAAAATGCTAAATCCATTTTCCCAAGTTTAGTCTCAACTGTACCTAAAAAAATATGCAGTAACATACCATTTCAACAACTTCCACTTCAGCATTCAGTCTAAGATGATATAAGAACATCTGAAGATCCTTTTTCATTTGAATGCTATTATCATCCATTTGAGCGACAGTGAAGATACGCATTTTACATTTTCTCCAAACCTATCAAAAAGATACATTATAACAATTCTGAACACAGAATTATGCACGATGATAGCAATCACTATCGAGGTGAATGGGTATTTCATTAGAAACCCTTAGAACTATTCATTGCTAGAAAATGGAATCCCAGACATTTTCTGTTGTCCTTGCCTTGTGCTGTCGAAGGAGAAAAGGCAGTAACATCAGCATACCACCATCATGAACAATCCACCACACATCTATGTTTCCTTCAGTGAAACGTTCTTGATTTGTTGGAAATAAGTCAATGTTTTTAGCCACCAACAGTGCTTGCTGAGCTGCTGTTGTTTCTCGTACAGTGTCTGCAGGGCAAAACAAGACATTTGATCAAGAACTTCTAGTTTTCATTCACAGCTTTTGTTTTTGTTTTAAATTCAAAAGCTTAAATCCTCCCAGATTCTGCTGAGGCAAAAAAGGAACATCCTGGGTTTAGTGGCTAACCTGCTTAGGAGAAGAACAAGAGAAGCCATGGTTGAAGAGACTGAGGACTAAGAAAACCCACTCCACATGAAATCACATGTGGGGAAATACTCGATCGTCCACTGGATGTTCAGCATCACACTTCCTCCACACACCAAATACTTTAGTTACATAGCTGTGTTACAAATGCATAGGAGAAAGTCAATAAACACATACCAACAAAATTTTTCCATGAGAAACGATTTTCTGTCTGCTTCCATGACTGTGGCCATGCCATCAAGACTGTGTTGTGCTTCATCCCTCCTAGACCAGCTGACTGAATCAAATAGGATATTCCGTCTCTGAAATTAGGAGACACCACAATCTGGCAAAATCCTTTAGTCTTTTCTACTCCCATTAAGGCCTTAATGCTCTGCAAAAGGAAGATTACACATGGGGAAATACAGTCATCAACACTGGTAATAAACACCATAAGGAGTAACAGCACTAAATAACAGCAAAACATTAGCTACAATGTACAAGTAGCAACATCAAGAAACCCCTAATGCCAAGAGCTAACATGACTATGACAACTAAAACCCAAAACACCCACCTCCCCAAAAGACACCACACACTTTTTTTCATTACTTGAATTATTTAGCCTTTTACTTCCAAAGAAGAATGAACAAGATAAGTAAAACCACAATGACAAAGATAAAGTAACATTTCTTCAGGTAATGTCAAAAGTGCTGAGTGACAAAGCACCTTATGTTTGGAATGACAAGTCCTTTCTTTTGGAATGGGAAGGGTTTGGAAAAACATGATGCCAAGGACTTTAGAAGAGGCCGTCAAAGCTCCTTAAACAACTTTGACATTAAGAGGCTGATTCTTTATTTATTGGCTTCCAACACAGAAAAATAGATGTGCAGGAGATGATTGGAATCACTGGCTGAATAATGACAAGATAAACTGACTAGATTAAATCTCCCACACCCCTTTAATTTCAAAATGGCTCCCCTTCATTTAAACACTGACAAACATACAGATACATAACCAAGAAATTTAAAAGTAGCATTCAGAATGGTATCAAGGTTGGCTAGAGGACATCAGCTTGGGCATTTACTATGTTTTGATGGCACAACTTTAAAAATCCCATTGTTATCAATGACTTGTGTGGGAGATCAGCATGGTTTCAGAAGGAAGAACCAGCACATCAAAATTTGGAATTCTGGAAGCACCAAAATTCCTATCAAAAACCATCAGGAACAGCTTTGCTCACAGAATGCCCCGCATTGACTCAGTGTGGCTTTACATCAGAAATGCTGTTTAGTAGAGACAAAGAGTCTTCAGAGAATTGGTAGCAAAGCTAACAAGACTGTCTGTGCAAACTGTATCTGCAAGGGCATACCAGTTTAAATAGAAGTTTTTTCTTTTTAAAAGACAGACAGAAGAAATCTTGATTTCCTACAAATCTAGAAACATTTTCTAGTTGAAATTTTCCAAAAACCAGTGAGGCCTCCAGATGCTCAAACTTTTACAATTCATCTTCATTTCCATTTTAAAAGTAATGGTTTCCTCGATCTTAACACCAGGTCTGACTTTCTAGAGAACCCAGGGATTAGGTCTCCCTTGAATTCATTCCTGTTCCACCTCTCAAAAATGTAGTTGACTTCAAGTTAAGCTAATTATAGGCAACATTTCAAATCCACATGGGTAAACAGTTTCTTTTATAGGTCTTCTTTGTTTTATTTCAGAAGCCTGATTGTATTCTTGGTCTTGTTTTCCACTCACATGTGTTGATAACAACAGCTTAGTAACAATTACTTTCACAATAGATCATTGCTAGACTTTTTCCACCATGTTTTCAAGCCAATTGCTCTCTTGGAGCCTTTTCATGTGATACCAGCTAGGCCAGCTGGCTTCATACTTTGTTATTTTAAAAACCACTAGGCCAAGTCTGAATACCAAGAGGGAGAAAAAAGAAAGCTGGGAGAAAAAGGGCAGTTAGCTTTGTTAAATCCATTTCAACAACTCAAATGCTCTTCTGAGATACCAGGTCTGAATAAATCACAGGCATTTCTACACAGTTTTGAAGACTACTTGGATCAAAATAGTAGACATTTCAACTGATACTCCTTTCAACAACACTGAAGATATTAACCATTTTTGGAAAATATAATGGCAATCAAAGCCTTCTTTTGGAGTAGACTTTATAGTGGTTTTCTAAAGGCAATAGATTTTTCAACACTATTCAATAAAATACATGAAACATGGTATTTTCTAAAAATGCTTCTCCATGCTATGAAGTCATAGAAACTCCCCTACTCCTAGGTAAGCAAATATAATTATCTATACCAAGTTACCCCAATAATGGATTAAACGAAGAAGTACACAAGTTATTTTATATTGAACAAAAGGGAAACTTGATTTGCATTGAAAATCCAAGCTGTATGAACAACGGATCTTCAGAAACTCAGTCTATTAACTTCCCTTTTTCCTTCAGGGGACAACTGAAAATTAAGTTTGGGTATTTTCAAGGGCTTCCCATAATAATGTCTGTGTATTTCCAATTGGGTAGCACAAATACTGACAAGTTGTCAGGAAAAAGAGAGAAACATTCAAATTAAATTCACTTGTGTTTGTAAGCACAGTTAGATGTCATCTTAGATTACATGACAACTTGTTATTTTTTCCTACCTCATCCTACCTTCTCTGCAGATATGGGATAAATAGGAAAGAAAAAAGAGAAAGAAAGTAAAGGATCTCAAGAAGGATGATGTTTATGGTTAACCAACAGAGTAGGATTCTGGCAAAGATTGCTCCTAATCCTAGCTCTGCTATGTTTTCCTAGGACAACGCAGAAAATAATCATGTGTACATCCAGAGGATGAGATTATGCCACAAACATCTACATTTGTTAGAGAAATGTTAATTGTTTTTGTTAAATAGATCTGTTTTCTTTATAAGGTAATTTGTTAAAGGTCTATCACTTGGCTTTCTCAAGAATGTAATTTGGTTGTGAGCCCAGGGCTCTTAATAATAAAGAAAATAAAAATCTAAGAAGTATAAGCATTGTTTCATCCTATTGGGAAATTTTATAAAACATATTGCTACACACACCAACCTATTCTTTCTATATAACCATTGATTATGCTGACAGTAAAAACTGATGTTTATTCAATACTTTACAACAGTCTGTTCTAATTCAAGATATGAGTTATCCAGATTCAACATTTAAATAGTAATAGAAGTTACAAGTGTTTGTAAGCTGTCTTTCACATACCTCTTCAGCTTTCTGAGCTTCTGTACATTTATCCAAGTAGATTCCCTGAAGCACAGAGCCCACGATAGTCAGTCCTTTACCAGCCTTCAACTGAGAGGTGAAAGAAAGCAATCTAGGGTGTTTCACCAACTGCTCACCATCCAAGTTTAACAAGACCAAAAGTTGAGGTCTGCCAAAAAAAAGAGTTAAACACACACATATACATACAGAAAAGCAAGAAAGAATTAGAAAATTAAAATTAAAAATTAATAAAATGCAGATTAAGTGCTTAATTCAATGGAAAGCATTCAACTATCAAGCAAGGAAGTAATAATTTGCAATAGCAACAACACTTCAGGTACAGAATACCTACATGAGCCACTATACCATCATTCTGAAAAGCTACCTTAAAGAATAGTTTTACCAAGGAAGTTATTGAATCAAAATTATCACCCTTCCAAGGTCAACCTGCTAGTACAACCTGCTGCTTGAATTGGTTAAACATTGAATGCACACTAGATTATTTACAGCTCCATTCAGTCAGATTTGGAAAACCTCCAGAGGCAGAGATATTATCACCTCTTCAATGCTTAATTATCATCTCAATTTTTTTTTTCTCTGCATTTTATCATGTCCTCTCATTCTCCTGCCATATACTGCTGTAAGGAGTCTGGCTCCATCTTCTCAGTAACCTTCTTTTAGGTATTGGATGTTTAGTAGTTAGTTATATCAGCTTTTAGGCTCCCCTTAAGCCACCTCCAAGATTAATAAGCATAGCTCCCTCAGCCTCTCCCCACAGGAGATATGCTCCTGTGCCCCAACCACCATCTAGGTGGTCCCTCTGCTGAACTCACTCCAGCTTTTTGATGTCTTTGCTATATTAGGGTGCATAAAACTGGATGAAATATTCTAGATGTATTCTAATGAGTGCTGAGCAAAGAGGAATATTATTTCCCATTATATTTACTTCTCAATATACTAGCTACGCTCCTGTTGATGCAATCCAGCATGTCACTGCCAAGGCACGCTGCTGGCTTACCATCTACCGGGAACCACAGATCCTTTTCACCAGAACAGGTTCCCAGCCTTATAGCACTGCACTAGACAAGCACCCAGGTATAGGACTTCACACTTGTCCTTCTGGATTTTCACGATATTCTTGTTGACCTATTCCTCTACCTGCATAGGTCCTTTCAAAGGGACAGTCATACCCTTAACTATACTGATAGCACCCCAAGTTCAGTTTCACCTGCATACTTGATGAGGATGCGTTTTGTTTCCTTTAACCAATATCCAATCTGCTTACTTTTCCAAACTAACATTTTATAATTTTCTTGTCATTACAAATTCAAAAGCATGACGAAGAGTTAGAACATACTTCCCGCCTCAAAACCAGCATAGTTTAAGATGTAACAAGAAGGTCCAGTTCTAGCAATTACATTGACACAATAGAAGGATAACCATCTGGAACTGAAGTGATGTCAGATATTCAACAGGAATGCTCTTAATCAACACTATATCTGAGATGCGAAGTTCAGACACAGTTAAAGACAGTGGCTCATGTATTCCATAGAGACAGCTTATGTGCATCAGTCCCATGACAAATGGTAAAACAATGCCATACACTGAAGGGCAAGAGAACATTGCTCTGATAGCATCCCTGGGTCCATGCGCCTGCAGTGACTGTGATAGTATATATAGTATAAAACCATCGCACTTAGTGACAGTTTCTTTTTTGTGTATTCCACTTATCAGAGATCTTCTGAACTACATTACATTGATCAGAAGTGACAATGTACAAACGTCTCTGTTTTTAAATGTTAAGTAATTTTTTGCATTGGCTTTGAGAAAATAGAGTTTAACAAGTAAAAAGAATATATTGCAAAAATAGTAGTCAACCTCTAACCCCAGTACATACAAATGGACAGCAAACGTAATGATATCTAAGCAACGTAGAAAGTGTCACTATTAAATGAAGCTGGATAACGTTTGTCACAAAACATGAATTTAAACAAATAATGGATCCTCTATATTTACACAATTTATTTCAAAGGAAACATACAGAGAAGCAAAAAAAAAAAACCCATATGGAATTGCAGCATTTCTTCTACAGAGACAGTGGCACTCCATGATTATGTTGTTCCTTTGAATCTGAAAAATCTATAAATAATCAAACATTAAAATTCTTCTGCACTTTGGAAAACTCTGTCAATGGATTTCAGTTCAAGTTAGTTTGCCCGTATTCCCAGCAAAATTGATTACAACCTGAGCATAAGTCCCATTCTATTGCAGTAAAATAATACTATTGCAATGACATCATTGCCATGCGCAAGTTTAAACATTGTTTTAATGGTGAATTTCACTTTGGCCATTAGCTTTACCAGCAGTATTCCCAGGAGATTTACATATTCCAAGAATTACGTGACCTTGGAAGGCGTAGGACTTACCTCCAGTTCTTGGTGTGAGGAGGACCGTCTTCAACACGAAGCAGAGCATAGCGAGCTGCATTCAGAGAGAGCCCTCGGATTCCATCACCCCATTCTTTTTCCGCTCTTCGGGGTGCAGAAGAGATTCAATTAACAGGGTCCCGTTTATTTTTACAAATTAAGCTCATTTTCTCATGTGAGGGATAACAGGCATATAAAATGAACACTTTTTTACATGAATGCATGAACAAACTCATCTTGCAAGACCTTAATATTTTTCTTGACTAGAATCTTTCAGCATTGGATATCTTTCCTTAGAAGGGGAAAAGCACACACACATTACTGATCATAATCACCTCCAGTGTCTGGATATGTTGTTTAGTTGGGGATTTTTTTGGTTGGGTTTTTTGGGGGTTTTTTTGTTTGTTAGGGCAACTCAGCATGCTCTAAGCCTCCTACTTGCACAGCATTTCTTACAGGTGTGGCACCTTATGCGTCTCTTGTCAAATACATACAATGCAAAGTATGTTGCAATTTAGAGATTTTTCTAAGCCTTCAGAAAACAGATAGTTTTCAGTGAGTGCTCCGGATTGTTCAGCATGAGTCACTCCAAAAGGTGCTACTGTCCACACAAGAGAGTAGAGTTTTTGGGCTTTAGCACAAGTTAATAATGAGGCAGCAGTATTGTAATAGTTGCTGCTTGATATTAAAAGGTGATGTTCCTGAACTACCTGATACCATAATCTCTGCTCAAATGAAAGTTTCCCAGCCTTATTAGTTCTTATTTTGATTAGTTCTGGCTGTTGAGAAGTTTGGAACAGAGCTTCCAGACACATTAGAACCCGAAAACTTAACAAACCTTAACAGAGACAGGATCTTACCTGGTTTCAAGGAATACTCTTAATTCTATTACTTCAGTTGTATCTATTTTATGCAAAAATACTTTTTGCTGAACGTTACAGATATTAAATATAGAATAAATAAGATATATGGTCTTACCCTCTATATTCTATGTATTTGTATATACATCCTGCGATTAGCATGGCAATCAAAGCATAGTACCAAGAGCAAATGAACATCAAGGCAAGACATAAACTCATCCCCAGGAATGATAGAGTCCTAAAAGAAACCATTTTTTTCCATTTTTTTAAATAGGCATGCAAACGTTCTACAAAGTCAATTTCTTACTTAAGTTAACTTCCAGAAAGGCCTTTTGTCTTCAAAGGCCATTCCGTAGCTACTATACAAATAAAAATACATTCTCCCAATTCCAGTTTATAAGAAAAAAATTACATTCTGAACCTTTGTGTGACATCAATAATACAATTGAACTAGATATAACAATAGGTTTATTACATCGGATAGTTCTGAAACTCTATCAGTACCTCCAAGAAAGGTCAGTTTCAAAACACATTGTTATCACTTACTTACTGTTGAGTTGAACTTAAACTAAAAGAAGAAAGTTTCTCAAACAATACTAAACAACATTATGTTACTTCTAGCAAAAATAGTTGATCAGTTTAATTTAAATTTGACTCATCAATTATATTCTCCACTCCTGTTGTCACCTGTCTCTTAGGCAAGAACACAGGAGAGTAGAAGAGAATACAGAAAACAATCTTTCAAAGCCTATAAAAAAGGAATGACTGTGAGCTGAAAAAGTTACAGAAGCATTTCCAGGTTAAAGTTTATATGCCTGGTTTGCCCTCTCTATTAATCAAGATAGATATAAGTCAGCTCAGACTGGGACAGTTTTGTGAATACTTTTAGTCACATACAACACCCCAGGTTTCTTTTCACCTCATTTCCAAACTAGAGCTAGCTTTCACTGTATTGACAAAGAGTGTCAGCAGACCCAACTTTGGCTTTGGTACCTTTAGTCTGATGCTTTAGGACCATATAAGTACTGAGTCCAAATGCATCGAGTTTTAAACCAAAGAAATGCTTTCTACCTGGTCTGAAGACATCGATCTAAATGTAGTTTGCCTAAAAGAACAACATCTGCTCTTTCATGTTTGACTTAGCCAACCTCAGACTCTCCTTTCATTCAAAAATTCTGGCCAAGTGTTCTGATAAATGCTTTGGCTAGAAGTGATTACGTAGTCACACAGTGACTCAGTTGGCTCACTGATCTCTCTGGGAAAAACAAAAAAAAAAAGAAGAACTGCTGTCAAATTGTTACAAACTCTGCTGCTGCCACATCATAACCCCTTGCTTTTTCTTCCTCACCATGGTCCATCCTGTACCTCTTGCTACCCTCCATCTTTTCCACTTGCCTTCCCTTTTAAGCTCCTTGGTACCTCCACAATCAGATTATTCAGGGGAGGTGGAACAAAAAAGAAAAAAAAAACCCCAAAAGACAGCAATCCCACATTTTCCTTCTTGATGTTGCAAATACTACTAGGTGTTTGCAGGGGTAGACTGGGAGACAGGCACTGATGTATTTGGAGGTTTAGGTGCCAAACTACTAAGTGCCTATGAGCATAGTCAGAAAGGTTTTTCAGGGCTAAACCCGTGACATTTCATTTTCACTCAGTTCTTTAAAAGAAAAAATAATAAGCAATTCTTACAGTCTAGAATCAGGCCAGCTTAACTCCTAAAGGCTCTAGTCTTCAAGGCATTTCAGCACTAAAATTTCTCAGCAAAATTACTGTTAAAGTAGTACATGTATTTTTAACACTCAGTAAAAAAAAAAAAAAAAATTAAAAAGCTTCCCAATCTTAGTTTGAAGTGTTTGGACTCAAGCCTTTAAAAAAAAAACCTACCAGAAAACCCACACCCACACTTTTTATATAACTGATCTTTGGTGACTTTGTCAAGTATCCACTTGTCTACTTCAGTTACTAAATGCATTGTCTAGAGCATGACATTTTAAAAACAGTGATCATATTGTTAAAAAGCCAACTGATATATATTAAATGAGATTTTTTCTGTACGAGTTTTGGTTTTGTATATGTTTTGCATAATTAAAATGAAAATTGTATCAACCTTCCTGAACATTTTTACCAGTTCTCCTTATCTCTTTATGAAAGACAGACTATATATTCTTTTTATCTTCATTCTCACATATTCAGAAGATATCTTGGCTTATAAGCAATATTAAATGTCATCCAGTAGTCCCTTCCCAAACCATTTACATGAGCCACATGTTTTCATGGTCACAGCTATTACTAGCCCTATTCCAAACACATGAAAACAAATGTTGCTATTAGAGTATTCAGTGCACGAATCACCTTATAACTCATATAAATCAGCAAGGAGATTTTGTTTTATTATTGCAAGAAAATCAACAATTTAGGGCTGCGTAATTAGTTTTAACTCTTCTGAATGAAGGAGTATTCCCTACCAATGGTAATACTTGAAACGAGGTCTCCAGTTGGGAGTCCGTAAAAGCGTCTGAACTGCACAAGCCAGATTTACAAACATATAGCACATAAGGAAAAACCTGTTAAGAAAAATAAAAGCATTTTCCAATAAGAAATTAGACAGATTTGCATTAAAAGGCTGAACACAATCCAAAAAAGGGTAGGAACTTGCACACTGTGTTCACAGTGGCCAACAGAACACAAGACATTGATTAATTTAATACTTTCAGAATATTAGGCCTGAAAATAGTATTAGCCTAATACAGAGCCTCAAACAAACATTTCAGAAAAAACATAGCAAATAACCGACAATCATGGTGTACTGGTTTTGGCCAGGATAGAGTAAATTTTCTTCAGATTAGCTAGTATGGGGCTATGTTCTGGATTTGTAACTGAAACAGTGTTGATAACACAGGGATGTTTTAGCTGATGCTGTGTAAGCACTGCTCAGTAACAAGGTCTTCTCTAATTTTCTTGCTGCCCCACCAGCAAACAGTCCTGGGAAGGGGACACAGCTGGCACAGCTGACCACAACTGATGAAAGGGATATTCTACACTGTATGACATTATGCTCAGCAGTAAGATCTCAGGGGAAGGAGGAAGAAGGGGGGACATTTGGACTTAATGGTGTTTGTCTTCCCAAGTAACAGTTACACGTGGTGAAGGCCTGCTTTCCTCAAAACGGCTAAACACCCGCCTATCGATAGTGAACAAATTCCTTACTTTTCTTTGCTTGTGCACTGAGCTTCTGCCTTACCTATTAAACTGTCTTTATCTCAACCCACAAGTTTTCTCACCTTCTCACCCTTCTGACTCTCTCCCCCATCACACTGAGGCGGAGTGAGCAAGCAGATGTGTGGGGCTGAGCTGCCTACCAGGGTCAACCCATAATACATGGGATAAACTTCCAAGACAAAGTCAGTAAAATAAAGTTCAGTTCATACCCTAAAATATTAAATTGTTTTGTCTATCTTTATTAGACGCACTTGAGCTAAAATAGCAGGAAATTTTATTTTAAAATCCAGGCTTTTAAAAGTTGAACATATTTTTACTAGCATTCAAGAACTCTGTCATGAAAAAAGCTTTTTGTACCTAGAAATTAGTTCCAGCCAAAACATTCTGTTGTTTCATATTATATTCCTATTTGATGCTGGAGATTACTTGTTAGAAGACAAAGTCTAGCATGCATTATTTAAAAAAATCATTACCTAGTTAATTTAAAACTAAAATACTATTTAACTAAAGAACACAAAACACCACATTCATACTTACATTGAAAGAATTGGTGCTACACTGTCCAATGAGGCTATCAAAATTCCTATTTCACAAATACCAGCAGTAAGAAGCAGAGCCCAAGTTGGTTCTCCATTTGCTTTTCCATGACCAAATACCTATTTCAATTCAAATAAACAGTAAGATTAGGGAAAGTTTCATTATACAGTTATGGAATATGGTGCAGATTGCAAACTAACTCCAACTGGAACCAAAAGTAGTTATTGGTTACAAAGGAAAATGAAGCAATCTATACTACAAAAAGCCACAAACAGAACTGCAAAACCACACATTTCCAATAAGAAAAATGTTTACTAAAGTAAGCAGTGACTACATAACATTAAAGTACTATTGCAGTTGCTGTTGAAATAATCTTAAGTAAATTAAAATCCAC
Source organism: Morus bassanus (assembly GCA_031468815.1). NCBI lineage: Eukaryota > Metazoa > Chordata > Aves > Suliformes > Sulidae > Morus > Morus bassanus. The sequence continues at coordinate 63,524,037 of CM062567.1, read as the reverse complement.
GTGCATCAGAGATTTATGCTTAGCCTATAAAAAGCTAATATAGTTGAGGGCAGTATTTTGTAACATACAAAATAGGCATCAACTCAGTAATTATGAACATAAATACTGATCTTTAAAGAGGACTTAGGTAGGCCTATGATCCTGCACAGAGCCCTACCAAAAATCGTTTTGCATGTGGTAGTTTCCTGTGGGGAGAATTCTATCCAGCCATACTGGTGATAGATGGCAAAATGCCTCACCTGAATTTCCAGCCGTATTTATTCTCCTCCATATTCCTCCATACAATTATAAAGACTAAATCCTCACTCCCATTTTCCGTAATGACTTCATTTCCAAATGTCTAGGTTCCTCACCTCACTCATTCTCCATAATGTCTTCCTCCCTTAGCTTCCTGTCATCCATCAATCTTCTTTCCCTTACATTAAAATGCCATTTTTTCTGCTTATGTTTCAAGTAGTTTGTTTTTTTTTTTTTTCTTGAATATGTCATATTCTTGCCCCTATATTAATCTCCTTGCATTTATTTCCTTGGTTGTCCTTGCAGCAGCTATATCACTCCAAAACTGCAAGCACTTTTCAAGTCTTAAATCCCTCTTCAAACACCCTGCTTCTCCGGGATTTCCTTTCCCTCACTTTGCAAACCACATACATTTTTTCCTTTTAGTTCTTCATTCAGTCTTATCAGGGTTAGATTTGAAAGGAATCATACTGTCACCCTCTCAACAAGTATGAAATTTTTGCTGCAGACAAAAGTGAAATGTTTTGTTTGCCTCTCTCAGTACAACCCAGCATTTACAATTTATTGCATTACAACGCCTTCCCACTTACAAGACAAACTCCATCATGATTCTGTACCCCCAACCCAGCATACTTAGTGTATTTTCTTCCAATTACAGATACAGGTCTTGCAAGTCAGAGAACATGCCAGCTCTCAACCGTGACATAAAGCTACAGCATGTTTGATATTCACGCACATCCTCATCATCTTTCTTGACCCCTAGTAGAAAAGATGCTACTACACCAAGAGAATGGTGATATAACTTTCTCAATGGACAAGTTACCAATACTATAGGAGCAGAGAAGCTCAAGCCAGTAGAATCAGAGACATAGCAGTTGCATTTCCTGCTAGCAGCAGCACTGCTTCAAGTGCTGCTGGCAGAACATTCAGGCAGCAGGGGGGCTGCAGAAGCAGCAGCTGCTGTCTTTTTAACTTGTTTACTTCTTGATTCATTAACCCTTCTGGCTCCTGTTCCCAGCAGCAATACTAATGTACATTTCCACTGACCATTCTCCCCTCCAGCCCAAGAGAAGAGAAAGACCTAAGAGAAACTATCATGGATATAGCCCTACTGATACTAGGCACTAGCAGACAGACCAGGGAAGCAGCAGCAGTAGAATGGAACCAAGTGATTAAAGACTGAGAAGAAAGTTGGCTACAGCAGTATGATCTGCCTTAAAAAAACAAAAAAAACCGAAAAAAACACCCACAACTCACAAAAGACAACCCACCCCCACAAAGACACTAGCATTACCTCTTCCATTTTGCTTTGCTTCTCAGCTTTTCCAGCCATCTCCCTCTAATCCCTGTGCACTCCTTCCTCCTCTTCACACAAGTCCTCTTCTATTTTCTTATTCCCACATATCTGCACATCTCCCTCCTTCTCAGGTGTTTCCCCCCAACCCCACTCAAATTCTCCAGCCCATCATTCATAATAGTCCTAGGCACATCCTAGCGGAGGAATTTTCTCCTCAAGTCACTCATTAATGTGTTGACTCATTGTAGGCTTTCCCCAAACTCAGGAACCAAACCAAGCTGCTGCTATTCTACACTTAGCCCTCACTGAAGACAGATTATAGATATCTCTGAATAAAGCCTTAAGTTATTCACCAAGAGTAATAGCCCATCTTTAACATAACATACTACACCAACCTCCAATGTGAGACAGTGACCTAGAGCACACATGTGATCGAGAGTCCAGAGGTAAGTGTGGGTAAAGTAGGGACTACTCAAATATAAGTCTGGTCACATAACTTAGGTATCAAAATAATTATATAAACCTCCCAAAGAGATATATCAAAACAAACAAGTTTTCCAAATCATCCTCAGGACTCTCTCCATACAGAACAGCCTATTCTCCTAAATTCAGCCCTAGCTAACTTTAGTGTCTGTCCTATCTGCAATTTCTTTCTGTGTGTTAAATTTGACAACTGTCCCCTAATTCTGTTCCCAAAATATTCACTCTTACATAATCCTGTTTTTTATACTTGAACCTGTTCGTGGTAGGTTATCATTCTGCTGTGCAACTGTTGATTATTCTTGGCAATTCAGTGTAAGCTTTCAAACTCCAAACTTCACCACAGAAATCACAGCTTTACTCTCTAGACATTATCATCTTTTAGAAATTTATTTGTTTTAACTCAAGTCTAGTTGTCTAGTTTTTGCAGATGCAGCCCAGCAATGAATAAATAGTGTTAATATCTTCCAGCAAGAGTTCTACTTTCTTCCATTTGCCACCTCCCTTACTTTGAGAAAAATCTGATTTATTTTTAAAACATGCACAGGGATGTTGGAACAATCTTAATATTCAGAGTCATGGGATGGAATTCTATTGTTACATCTTCGTTGGCTTCATTTAGCTTACAAAAATGAATAAAGCTTAGAATTGTATCTCTATGATATGAGAAGTATCATGCAGTTCCATAGTGAGATTAAGTCAATTCTGTTCACAAATACAAGTTGTAAACACAGCCTGGAGTCAAGAAGTTTGGTTGTTAGTTGCTTCTTAGTTCATTTATTTCCATTTATAGAAGACTTTTATTCTCAGTTTTGAACCACTAACTTGTGTGTAAGAATAAAAATCATTCAGTTGCATTGCACAGAAATAGTCAAGTTCAAACTGTGTCCTACAATAGCTTGATCTATTATTGTACACAGTTAGAACTGAGCTCCAAATCTTTTCCTCACAGTTCTACAGGAATAGCAGAAATAATGCCTCATTTTTTTGTCAAGATAAGCCATATTTAAAGTACTGTAAAGAAAAAAAAGAAATCTCACTTGAATAAATGGCACAATGCCATCTCTTGCAATGGCCTGCAACAGACGGGGTGCACCAGTGAGACTCTGGAGACCAGCACCACATGTTGAAAAGAATGAACCAATCACAATAACCCATGGAGAAGGCCAGGCCAGTGTACCAACCACTAGATTTCCATTAACTGCTTCTCCAAACCTTAGGGAGGGGAGGAAAAAAAAAAAACAGAAAAAAAAGAAAAAAATCAGTAAGCATTAAAATAACTTTTACTATAGCTTCAACACACACATTTCAATTTTTTGGTCAACAGCACTTTTCAACAATAAACACCATGTCACAATACGCACTATATGATTTCCCAACCAATTCCTTTTTATTCTGCTGTTAAAAAAAATATTATAATTGATTCATTTTAAGTGCAGCCTCTAAGCAGATATGCAGCAATTATCAGGTATCTTGGCAAACTTTACAGAATTAACAGCAAGAGCAAAAGTATTTACATATGCATCCTTTAGATCCTTATGACTGCTAGGAACTAAATTGCAGAAGTCTTCTACAAGTAATACAGGTATACCCTGGGGCATAAACAGGAGATTCACAAAACAAAGTATTAGCCTTCCCTTTTAATAGTGTGATACTGACATATGGACAAGTAAACAGAGAAACTACTAGACACAACCACCACAAGTTATCTACCTGCCTTCTGACTGTCATGCTACCTGATGCAATTTCTAAATTACTATGGCAAACAAGCGGGTGGAAGTCAGGAAGAGGTGCTTTCATTACAGTCTTGAGTGTCCCATCCAATGCCAACACTGCTTTTTTTTTTTTTTTTGATAATTAACTTTATGGTCATTTACGGACATCTTGGGTAAACTACGAAAATGTTCTTTCCCTCCTGCCCCCCCCCCCCCCCGCCCCGTTGTTTTTGTTTTAAAAGCAAGTAAACTTGTAGTTCATCTTAGTTTGGTTAATAAGCAGCCAAAATCAATTTTAAGATTAAAAAAAATGCTATCACAGTGTAGATAATGTTTTCAGCTTTTTCAAAATAAACACCAAAGAAAAGGCTACAGACTAAGAAAAATTAAATGCTTTATCTCTTTTCAGACCTGCTCTTAAACAGGGTCAAGCAACATAGTAATCAGGTTAATATAATAAGCCAGTGTTCAAATTCTTGCATATGCCCAGGCTTGGATGTATGGCTACATACTATTTTCAGCAGATGGAAAAAGGGGAAACCACATCCTTTAAACATATAGGAGAAAAAACATATTATGCTTCCATAAGAATGAATGTGCAGCTGTATAAATGTTAACTCAAATTCTAACGCCTGTGTTTTGATTAAACATGGGGGAGGAACCACTTGAAAAAGATGAAAGACAAACACTGAAAGGTGTACAACCTACTTTCTCCCATGGCAGATACAACAATCCATAATGAAAAACACCCCAAGAAGCAGTCTTTAAACCACATCAAAATCTACACATTTTACTGTTATGCTGGGTTTCAGCCAAATAAGAACTGGGAGCAGTGTAAATGAACGAACACGGATTCAATACTCTTGCTACTACGCATCCTGTTCTAGTGACAGATCACCTGCACTCACCGCTTGCAAAATCCCCCTGCCCCCAGTACATTTCAAATATGTTACTTTCCAAATGGGAGTTTATTGATATTGGCTCTATAATTCAGAATTGTTTTACTATTTCTTAAGCATCAGCTTGATTTGGTTTGTACATTTACTTTGAAAGAAAAGAAATCAGAGATGTTTCATTGATGCAGCTATACCATTTTAAAGTAAAAATGATCTCCTGCTGCTTCTTGTATTAGCTTTGATTAGAATCCAGCTTTTAACTTATGGTTTTCGTTCTAGACTAAGAGATTGTGTTTTGAAATAAGTTGTCTCAGCATCATCTCCAGCACCTTCCAAAACTGCTGCTTCATCACCAAAAGCAAACTTGGGCCTCAGTAGAAAAGAACCAGCTGCCAGCAAGGAAACAAAAATGTGAAACTTGCCAACAGATTCATCTTAGTCAACTCAACTTTTCCTAAGGAAGAAATGTGTCAAAATCTGGAGATTCTGTTCATGCTTATCTCCATTACATTTACTCCCTCATGCTTCATATTCTGCCTCAAATATCCTCAGGCAATTACATGGGTGAAAACTGACACGACTCCTGATCTAGAACCGATGTTTTAAAACAAAAAAATAGTCATACATCCAGTGGAAATTATAGGCCTGATGGCGCATTGCAGCCTCTCTCATGAACTCTCTTTGTCATGTAACTGTCAAAAAAATCTTTTTCTGTCTTTGTTCCTCAAGAGCATATTACTTCTCCCAAAGTAATAACACTCCTCTTATCCCCACCCATCAGCTCCACAAATACTAGCTATGATCTTCTTTCTCAAGAACATTAGGGACAGTTCCACTTCAAACATTTATCTTCAATTCTGCTTCAGGGATACAGCTCGATAACCTGACCAGTTTTTGCAGCCATCTCAGTTTAACATATAGACTTTCCCTCCAGTTTTCACCTAAGCAAAAGAAAAATGTATCACATATTAATGGCTCTTCTGGGCAATATCTAAGTCCTATTAACATAACCCCTGATCATACATACTCCCTGTAAAATTAGAAGTTGAATATGACTTACTTATCTCTTAATATCACACCTTCTATACAGGCACCGAACAACACTATACAGGAGAGATCTATTACTGAGACTGAAGGAAGATCACACTATAAATAATCATATACATAGAAAAAAACCAACACCATTTTTCACCTAAGGAAGAAATGAAAGTGTCCATGATAATGAAGTGGGGGTGTGGGGGTGGTGTTTTGTTTGTTCTGGTTCTTTTGGGTTGGTTTTGTTTTTTGGTTTTGTTTTTCTTTTTTGGTTTTGTTTTAAATTCTTCCCTGCTGCAACTTTTTAGTTTATGTTCTCTACAACAGTTGATCTGTGAAGTATTGGAAGCGGCCAGTTCATGCATCATGCAACAGAACAGGTATTTTCTCATACAAATAAGCATTTGTGTCTTCTTGGTATTGAAGGACTAATAATTTCTACTGCTGATAGTTTGCTTTAAGATTTTCATAGTTATACTGAGTATAACAACTAAGCAATCTGCCAACTGAAGCATGATGCTAAAAACTTCACTGAAAACATCAATTATGTCTTGAAATTTGAAGCACTAGTAGAATATGGAATATACACAAATATATATAAATACAAATAAAATTTTATATATTCTAAATAATACTTATAAATTCTATTTTAGACAAATACTATACTCAGGCAACTTTAATGACTTTTCAATGAAGAAACTATACTGTTATACCTACAGAATGCATACTAGAAAAAAGTTACAGCATAAAGGATACAAATAAAAGACGTAGTTGAAATAGCCAGAATTGTTCCAGTAGGAATAGATTTCTGAGCATCCTTAAGATCTCCAGATCTGTTTGAACCTGCCATGATACCTTAAAAAAGAGACCAAATTTATGTGTCATAAAACCAACTAATACTAACTCCATGTAAATAACTAATAGAATAGGATCATTTCACTTTACGCCTGATTTAACACATCATTACCAATGGAGCAGGCTACAGAAATGTATTAAAATCCTGCACAAATCCTCAGTTTATACCTTCTTTTTATTCAGAAATTTGTGTTACCACCCATTGTTAACCGAACAAATTCCAGACAGCTCCAAAAAGAGAGTTAAAAAAAGAAAGTATTTTTCAAATGTAAAAGTATTTAAATATAACTTCAGAATTGTTTTTAAAATGACAGCACTAACTTTGTACTAAATAGACCACACAATAATAAGATATGCAAACAAATCAATAAACTAAAGAAAAAAATATAGAAACAAAAGAGAAAGGAGCAGGCAGAAGAAGAACGTTTAGGAAATTTAGCTGGATTTAGCTCCGTGGTGAACGGAGCCAAATCCAGTTGGTGGCCAGTCACAAGTGGTGTTCCCCAGGGCTCAGGTTTGGGGCCAGTCTTGTTTAATATCTTTATCAATGATCTGGATGAGGGGATCGAGTGCACCCCCAGTAAGACACCAAATTGGGTGGGAGTCTCGATCTGCTCGAGGGTAGGAAGGCTCTGCAGAGGGATCTGGACAGGCTGGATCAATGGGCCGAGGCCAACTGTATGAGGTTTAACAAGGCCAAGTGCCATGTCCTGCACTTCGGTCACAAGAACCCCATGCAAAGCTACAGGCTTGGGGAAGAGTGGCTGGAAAGCTGCCCAGCAAAGAAGGACCTGGGGGTGTTAGGTTGACAGCTGGCTGAACATAAGCCAGCAGTGTGCCCAGGTGGCCAAGAAGGCTAACAGCATCCTGGCTTGTATCAGGAATAATGTGGCCAGCAGGAGTAGGGAAGAGATCATGCCCTGTACTCAGCACTGGTGAGGCCGCACCTCAAATACTGCGTTCCGTTTTGGGCCCCTCACTACAAGAAGGACATTGACGTGCTGGAGCATGTCCAGAGAAAGGCAACGAAGCTGGTGAAGGGCCTGGAGAGCAGGTCTTATGAGGCAAGGTTGAGGGAACTGGGATTGGTTAGTCTGGAGAAGAGGAGGCTGAGGGGAGACCTTATCGCTCGCTACAACTACCTGAAAGGAGATAGTAGCAAGGTGGGTGTTGGTCTCTTCTCCCAAGTTACTAGTGGGAAGATGAGAGGAAATGACCTCAAGCTGTGCCAGGGGAGGTTTAGATTGGATATTAGGAAAAATTTCTTTACTGAAAGAGTGGTCAGGCCTTGGAACAGGCTGCCCAGAGAGGTGGTGGAGTCACCACCCCTGGAGGTGTTCAAAAAAAATGTATAGACGTGGCACTTCAGGGCATGGCTTAGGAGATATGATGGTATTGGGTTGACAGTTGGACTTTATGATCTTAGAGGTCTTTTCCAACCTTAACGATTCTATGATTCTATGAAATCACATGTACACATCTCTGTTTGAATCTAACAAGAGAATAAAAATATTTTCTAGCACATACTGTGACAGGAGGGAAAAAAAAGTCATAGAGTAACTGAGTAATTCTGCCATCATTCCTAGAATTGTCCTGACCACTGCTGGAGGCAAACATGTGGAAGCTAATGTCAAGACATTCCAATGCAAAAGCATTGTCTAACTCCATGCAATGAAACCCTAATCACAGGCTCAGATATGATGAGACATTGATAAAAGAGCCTGAAGTAGAGAAATGGGAACAGTGCGGGACAAGAATATGAAGGTACACCTCCGCCTGGTATTCTACTAGCAAACACTGCCGCAACTTTGTATCAGAGTTTGTTTTGTTTTGTTACTTGATATTACAGTTGCTTGAGCTGGGACTTTTGAAGAAAAATTTCTCTGATTATTTCAGTCAAATGTATTTAATTTTCCTCAGGTCACAATTAATCTAACCTTTAAGCCTGACAAAAAAACTCTACTAGTTACAGTTGCAAAAAAGTATTAGACATTTAAACAAATCAAGGCAGTTCACAGCTTGAATACCTGAAACAATCATCTTAATATTCAATTGTTCTCTCATGTATTAGGGAGATTAAATTATTATAAAGGCATGCATCTTATTATGAATAAGCATTTCGTTACACATGGAGTGTTTTCTTTCCAGACATAGAAAATAGCACTTAAACTGACTCGTTGTTTAAAGTCCTATAATCCCCTAAAATAACCAGCCACCAGCTATGTGTCTCTAGCACCAGAAAGTTTTAGGTACATAAAACTTGGACACACAGATCAGCAATATCATGTCATCAATAAATATTCACACACACAAAAAAATAATTTTTTCAGCTATAAGTACACATCCTCACTCAAGAAAAATAGTTGTATCTACCTGTCACAGATGGGAAATAAATCCCTACAAGCATTGTGAAGTAGGTCATGATGTCTGTAAAAACATAAGGGAATCCACCCGTTTTTGTCTCTTCTGATCCAGCAACTGATGGCTGAGCTTTTTTCTCAACTATTGATCCTTTTTCTGAATAGGTACTCCACAGGTTATCTACAAGAAAAAAAAAACACCACAAAAACAAAACAAAAAACCCAACAAAAACAAGAGCCAATGTCATCTCTGTTTCAGGATATTAAGTAGTAAGAATGCAATAATCATATGAACCAGCTTGTGGTTTTTTTTTTAAAAAAAAAAAACCACAAGTCATGAGGTTTCCCAACATTTCCTTAAAGCCAAGAATACAGCAGCAATATGATCAATACTAATTGTAACTGGTGGACATTCCCACTGTATGCCAGTAGAAATACAGTAGTGTACAGGATGCGTCTTACAAGATTTTCCTCTTCCATTAAAGAAAGATTTAGTTACAGAATTTAATTCTAAAGTATTTGTAGAATGTCCACTTATATTGCAGAGACATATGGATGTATTATCAGGATGTATTTCAAAAAAGTAATGAAACTTATCTCCAGGTTCAGGCAATCTTAGCATATATTAGTATTTCTTGTTCCCATATTCTGAGAAGCAGGTTAAAAAAAGAAATGCTACTTAGCAATAACTTGAGTTCTTTGAGATCTGCTGTACACAATAACCCTGGACAACAGTTCAAGGCTCAGCTATTCATGGTGAAAGTATTCCACACAGTGACAAAAGCAGAGTAACCAGACTCCAGAAGAGAAATAAGCAAAAAAACCCAAAGCAAGCAAAAACCAGCAGAATGTGGCACAAATTCCCCAACAAACTAAGGATGCTTGTTCAATGAAGACTGACAGACCAAAGAACCAGTAGCTTTTGAGAGCTTACAGTTGTGGAAACACTGGTTGTACCCCTTGACAAGATGGTGAGAACATCTAACACTAATTCTTATTTTAAAATGAGACAAGTTGTCCTATCATGTGAGAGGAAACAAAGCAGATACCTTCCCTCCCTGTAAAGAGCCGAAGGATTTTACACCACAGAAATAAAAAATTCCCATGGACTGCCAGGATGATGGGTCTGATAGCCAGTTTTCAGCAACCAGTACAACTTACTAAAAAAAAAAAAAAGTACAGTATTCTAAGTCTTCACTATAGCAAAAGGTTACCTTGAGCACAACAGGAGATTGACTCCAAATCTCCATAAGCGGCTGAAGATAGGGTACTCATCCAGATTTGTAACAGAAACCTTAAAATTGGTAAGCATATATGGAAGCATGCACAATAAACACAGGAGACAGCAGAACAAAGACTAAAAGGAAAGTAAGTATTAATTGCTAGAGAATGATATGTGCGTTAGTTCATTCAAATGAAGAGGAATAACAAACTAATCTAGAGAAGACCAAAGCCATAAAGAGATGAGTTACGGAAACAAGAGAATTGTAATTACAAAGATTTGAGGAGTGACATAAAACAAGACAAGATCTCCAAATTATCATCCACTCCCTACACAGCATGAAAAGAAAGTCCAAAAATCAGCTTGTCATTGCCAATCAAAAGCACTAAATACTTAATGAGGACTCAACAGCCTGTGTCTTTTATTCAGTATGACACAGAAGTGATAATGGCCTGAGTACTCCAATGCATACAACTCTAATTGTGGAAGTGTGCATGCCAGCATGAGCGGGTAGACTCAGCTTAGAGAGTCTGTAAAATAGAAAATAACTTTCCCCTTTCATAAGATGTCACACAGAGCTTTGTTACACTGATTTCCTATTCTTATCTTCCCAAAAAGTGATAATCCAAGTGGACTTGAAAGTTAGGGTGAGGAAAAAGGGTCATTTTTCAGAAGAGTCCAGACACTTGTGGGGAGGTAAGTTTCCCTTCTAGGACCATTCATGGGTTGCTGAGGCAACTCTAGCAACATTTAGGGACACATAAACAAGATCTGGTACAATATATCTAGCTCAACAACATGCTACCATGAAGTAGAACAATGTTGATGAAAGCTATTTCCAGAATTATCTCATCACTGTTAGGGCCACATTCACAAGCGTGTTTGGTCAGCTATTTGTAGAATGACTTATTATTGTCATACACCTCCCATGAATGTTGTCCTAAGAGATGCATACTTACTGTATACAAGTGCCCAGTAAATGGCATGAGGACTTAGCACATGCTTCCTGAGACACCCAGGCATGAAATCTGAGTACTCCCAGCCACAGCTCAAGAAACTTAAATGTGCAGAATCTGCAGCTGCAAAGTCTTCACACAAAGCAGAACATATGCCATCAGTGGAGGAAAATCCTCCTTGAGAAATCTTTGTCATTCAAGTTCCTGCTTACATTAGGTATCAGAATGTGTGTTCGCACTCAGCAAGTAGGACAGGTGATCCACTTAATTTAGTCTTAGCATTTTAACACTAGGATAGTGAAATGGATTTTTATACAGTAGTGCTAGCTCAAAGAAACGTTAATCAGTGAACAGAACCAGAGCACATTTTTTCCAAAAGTAGAAAAACTAGTACTCAGCCTGAAACCTCCAAGAATACTGAAAGACCTGAGGTGCTCATTATGAATTTACATGAAATTGTATTGCTACCCAAGGACTGAAACGTAAGGCCAACTTTTTAAGAGAGTTTCAGAGAGATGAGGAAACTAAAGGCTCACAAGCAGCATCTGCACATGAACAACTGACAGCAACAATAGCAATGGACAGAAGTAGTAAATACATGGGTGTTATCTTTGAGTTCTAACAGAACCAGCATCTATTCACAGTTTTTTCTTGAGTTTTGAGGAACTGGGGAAATCTCAGCATAGCTTTTGTAAATGAAAGTTGTCAGAAGTATCCAAGTTCCTTGAGGGAAACATAAACAAAGGCAATCCACTTAATTTAGTCCAACCGGATTTCCCATGTTTTTGAAAGTCTCCTCACCCAAGGTATCTATAGTAGCCATGAGATAAGAGGAAGAACTCCTCACAAGGATTAAAAAATGGTTCAAAGATAGAAAACAACAGGTAAGAGTAAATATAAATACAGTTTTATAATGCAGGAAAGCCATCAGAAGGCTTCCACAAGGATCAACAGCAGGATGTAACCAGTGCTTTCCAGTACACTCAAACAGCCTGGAAAAAGAAGCTGGTAGCAAGATGAGAAAGCTTACTGGTAACACTCAGTTATTCAAAGTTGTAGAAGCAAAACCAACTGCAAAGAACTACAGAAAAAACGTATCAGATGCAGTGACTGACAGAACATAACTGAAGAAACTCACTATAGGTAAGCATCAAGCAATGTACACCAGAAGGTGTATCCCTCACATGGATCTTTCAGCAGACTCTCAACTGTTGTTAGAGATCTTAACGTTACATGACAGTAGAATAGCGAAATGCACTTCTATACATTAGTGCTAGTTCAAAGAAATGTGAACCAGTGAACAGAACCCAAAGCACATTTTTCCAAAAGAAAAACTAGTACTCAGCCTGAAACCTCCAAAAGCAGAACAGCAGTTTAAAGCTCACACTGTAGCAAAAAATTAGAACACACAGGTGTCTTCTGAGCTGGGGCAGGAAACAAACATTCAGGAAAAATTGTAGATATGCGTGTGGCAAATTATAAAATGCATAGAACAAACCCTAAGTCACATTTCTTGTAATAAACATTTCAATCAAAAAGAATTTAATTTGAGGAAATTGAGTGATTTTTTTTAAACATATAAATTTAAATTCAGAGAAGCCTATGCTTCACTTAGTATCTTTTTATGTATTTGTACACTTTGTATTTGATACTTTAAAATGAATTACTATGGCAGTAGTGATTGCTTAGTGTCCCTATGGAGAGTGGCATATTTATATAAATCAAACCTTATCTTAAGGGGAAGCAGGGGAGAGGCATCAGAACATTCATTTCATCCCCAGAAACTTTCTTTGTTTGTATACAACACAATCTATTACATGTCCAAAATGACCCAAGTGCAACTGGAATCCCAAGCTACCACAACTGCACAAGAATGTAAACAGAAGAAAATCCATACACTTTGTAGAACATCTGTCCAAATGCTAGACCAGAAGCTAGAAAGACTGCTTTTCCCCAGACCCATCACTAACTTGCTGTACCACACTGAACAAGCCACAGGACTTCACTCCTCAATGCACCACCTGTAAATTAGAAACAAGTTCTCCCTCAGGAGAGTTTGAGAACGTATTAATGAACAGCTAATTGAAATAAGTGTATTTAGCATACAAAAGAGCTAAATACTTTAAAAAAAATTAGCTGTGATAAAGTCTTTCCTACTTTTTTTTTTTTTTAATAGAACCATGGTTTTTGAAAGAGTGCCTGTAAAACTCCAATGACCCCCAAATTAAAGCATTTGATACTAAGCTTCTAAAACCAGATGGAAACTTCATAGGAGGAAGCATGCTCCAGGTAGCAATGTCTCACACAAACAGATTAGAGCTAAAGAAGTAGTGACAGGCTAGACCACTACATTACTGAACAGCTACTGGCCAAGTTAATAATGTCCAAAAATATTTAAAATCACTGTGCTTTCCAACTTACCAGTTAGAACTCCACTCATTATTCCTGGAATCCCTTGAATTTCTGTTACATTATTAAGACTAAAGTAGTCATCACATGTAGCATTAAGCAAAGAACTATCACAGAATAGGCTCCACAAAGTTGTAGTCTTTGTTTCATTATTGCTTTCAGTAAATTTGGCACAGACATCAAAGCTGCGTTTTGACAGTGTGCGGTTTCCAAGGAGACAGATACTATAAACAAAAAAATAAAAACAGTGATCCTTCAATATAGTGTTGTGCATTAAACCATTTTGTCCATTAGACTTCTTCAGAAACCTGTTATTTATAGTACCTATCTTATGGCCTATACTACTTCTACTAAACCAGGATATAGTCTTTGCATACAAAACTATCGTCAGTAATCTTTAAAACACAGATCAAACATTTCTACTTTAAGGTATTAATAGCTATTTTGCCTTCTGATTTATTCTTTGGAAAATACAATCAACTCAGGCAGCTTGGCCACTAAATAACAGAGACAACTCATTCAGTCCTACAAGAAAGAAGTGAAATTAAGTAATACTTAGTATACTTAATATAACAATGAGCCTGACCAGAAAATACAAAAATAAGATTAAGCAAGTATGTCATGCCCTTTTCTAGCAAATAGATGTTTTAGACAGCCCTCAAAAATATTAAAATCCAAAAGGTAGGAAATGAGCCAGGAGGGTTGAACAGCAAAATCTGAGAACATTGTGGGAGTACAAATTAAAAGAATCATGTAGTAGGAAGCAATTACTCAGAAATAAAAGAAAATTAGAAAACTCAGAATAGTTTGCAAAAAGCAAATTCCGAACAGCAAAGAATATTAAGGATCTAGGAACATTTCTTGGCTAAGCTACACAGGAGATGTTTAGGAGGTATCTATTCCAGGCTTGCTTAATAATGAAATTATATTATATATCTATGAAGATGAAAGAAGGAATATCAAATAAAACATTTGTGTTAGGCAGACAAATCAAAGAACACATAGTATACACCTAATACTTCTGAAGGAGGTCAGTTAAACTGATAACAAACAGTAAAAACATACCACTTGGTATTAGAACAAGAGTATACTAAGACAAGCAGAATATTGACCTAGTACAATATCCTGTTTCTGATAGCAATTAAGAGTAGATGCCGTGAGAATAGTACAGGACACCAGTACAGCTTCAGGGTATGGCATCACATGGAAGTTGAGAAGATTTAACAGAAAGCTGCTGCTAAAAAGATCATCTTGCCACGTGCCTTGCTCATTTTTCTTTTTAATTGCTACTGTAGCAGTGGGGTGAGTTAATTCACCCATGGAAACTTCTTCCAGTTTGATTCAACTAGGAGATCATGAGGTAAACTATTTTACCATCTATACAATGGCCAAACCTAACGGAGGTTAGCAATACCAACCTAACTAACCAGCTAAGTGAAAGCTGGTCTTTTTGGTGACCAGCTCACCACAAGATCAACTTTACCATAATACAAAACCAGACCCGAGCTTCTCATTTTGAGGCAATCTGGCCAAAAACGTGAACAACTATATTTACTGGAAGATAACCTTTCTTTATCCCCCCCCCCATCAAACAATAATATATCACAGTAGCAACTACAGATAAGGTTTCCAGGAACTTGGTAAGAAGTCTCACCTACGCTACATATCCAGACAAACCCTCTTACCTACAGAGGTGACTAAAAGATTTAAGTATTTGCCTACTAGAAGTTACATTTCCTTAGAAATTCAAGTTTTCTCCAGAAAAACGTCAATTTTGAAAAAATAAAAATGTGTTCAATGGAAGACTTGATATAGTTTTACGGTACAGTCCACAAATACTGCTTTAATGCTCAATTTGTAATGCAACCAAACACTTCAAAGTTCTATGGAGTCTGTAACAATCATAAAGCAAAGGATAACTTCAGTCCTGCATAATAGATGGCACTTCACAACAAAAGTTACCAGGCTATTCTACTAATGTGGTAAACAGTATAATTTTGTTAGCTCTCCAAACAGAAAAAGATGCACAAAATGCAAGTCGGTACTGATAACTGGACAAAAGAAAAAATTCTTAGTGAGCTGAGAGAGGTACAATCTAAAGGTGTTAACAAGCATATATGCCAACAATGAAGTTTTATTTCATTAACAAGAAGACAGAAAACCTTCACAAACACAGGTGAATTTAACACTGCAATGTCTCCATTTTAAGTAGGGACAAATGGAAGTTTCACAAATTTTCTCACGACAAAAAGTTTGAAAGTGTGTTTCTTTTGTAACTGTGGTTCATAGCTACAATGTTTTCTTTACGTTTTTACTTTATAAGTTTTAGTTTAATTCTTTAGATAAAGCAGCTATATTTACTGTCAGCAGAAACCACCTTCCTGTTCTTTAGGTGTGGATGGAATAATGGCCAGTAACTTTAAGTACCAAAGAACATTTTTTCCAGAGTATCATGTCTTATGAACAATGGGAGAAAGATTCAGATAGGTAACTCAGAATAAAAAATGAGCACATAGCTGCCTAAAACACATAAAACCTACCACTGAAGCCAACGTGCTTCAAGTTTAGCTTAAAACATGAAATGGTTACAGTAGCTATTCCCTCCCCCCACTTTTTTTTTCTTTAAATAACCCACACTACTTAAAGATATTGCACTTACGGAAAGTCAGGTGGGTCAAAAGCAGTCTTAATTACTCCAGCATATATAGCAATGATGGAAAGAATCACACAGGCAAGGAAGACCAGTGCAAGTTTGTTGACATACTTTACTCCCACAAAAACTACTATGGCCATTAGAATGATAATACATGTTCCATAAACTCTCATGTTGTTCAGCATAGCCTCTGTTTCATCACCAGCCTCTTCTGCTTTAAATATAGCCGCACTCGGAGAAATGTAGGTCTGCAAAAGATATGGCAAACTATCATGCATATACTAACAAACATTTTATTAAGAAATCATTTACTTGAACTTCTATTACAATATTCAGTTTTATTCTTTCACAAACCAGTTCAACCAGATGACATGGGAATTTAGAATGTGTAGAGGTAAAAGGAAGGGGGAGGCAGGGATGAAGAAAAACGAGTTTTGAGAATGAGGTATTGCTTTTGATCCAGGTTCTTCTCTTCCCTTTAAGAGTTTCTACTCCTCAAATTCATGTCTCTGCCAGACAGGAAAAAACATTAAGGACCCTAGACAAATTGACAAAAACTCAAAGAAAAAAACAAAATCAGAAACTAGCTCAAACGCTGAGCTCAAACCAGATATACCCTAGATTCATTTGAAGCATTTGCTGATAAATAATTCCATCGATTGAAACAAAGTATGAAGAGTCAAACAAAAGTATAGTAAAAAACTAAAAATGTTTTCAGTACTGTAGCCCCTGCACTATATTTCATGAAATTCAAACACAGATACCTTAAACATCGTACCTTAAAATGTTTTATGATGAATTTAATTTTTAATCTGAAACTGCAACAGCACAATTTAAGATTATTATGACAAAGCTTAGTCCTGTGCTAAAACAGACAATTTAAACTACTGCAGTTTCAAACAGGATTCTCTTACAGATCTCAATTTCATATAATTTTGTTCTGGGTTCTACCTGTAAAGAAGTTGGAAGAATAGCTTATAGGACTTATACTGATAAATGTAAATGAAAAGACCAACTCTGACCTATAGTTCTGAGACATTTGTGTACTACACTACATGATAAAGATACCTTTATTCCTTCTTCTAACACCTCTACAAAAAAAAAATCTCTGCTCAGCTGTTAGGGGAGTAATGGGGCTTGAGGCAACTCCACTCCTTCAAAACAAGTGCTAAACTGGCTATCCTTAAATAATCTGTCTTCTAAAGGCAGGAAGAAACTTTGAGCAGGAGGCTATCCTGATATGTTCAGAACCAAAATCCAAAAATAGACATAGGCAATTCTTTACTAGAATTTTCTTTAAAATTCATTTAATTAGCTTAAATTAAATTAAATTTAAATCTAGTAAATTTAGAGTGCTAGAAGAGATGAAAATTGCCACATCACCATGAAAGAAAACAAAAAAAGCAAAATGAAGAACTGATTACAGATAGAGTATTTACATATCTTTTTTAGAAAAATCCTACATCGTGATGTTACAGAAGTATCAGGCTCTGCATGGAGGTACTCCAGAAGGTTGTCTTGTGCACTTCGTTGCCCTGCTGTTCGCAGCCTTTGCTGGGGAAAGCCACACGCAGATGACCAATCTCTGCCCCTCTAAATAATCCATGCCGCAGTGGAGAAGGTGCCTTGTGGCTATGACGGGGGTTTGTTCTGGTCTTCTGACAGATATGACATCCTGGGAGGCTTTTTACTTTTAATTCCATAGCTGAACCCCATACATGTTTATTAGCAATACATAAAACCAGCATGACTCAAGCAGGGAGAACAGTGCACCAAATCCAATCCACAATGTAACATGGTGCTAGTGTTGTTAATATAAATCAGATCTCACAAGCTAGCAGTAGTGAGCGAGGACTATCTCTAATTTCAAATCCAGGCTTTTTTGAATTTATGACATGGGTCACAGTAAGTAACAAGGAGGAATTCTGAAGTACCTCCTGTGTGTATCTGCACAGTCTCTGATATGATGACCAATAACTGTCTGGCCCCTCCTGGATGAGGCAGAGCCACAGTAGCTGGGCCATTGCCATACAGGCAGTCTTCTACAGAATCTTTACAGGAATATGAAATTTCCAATCCAGTAGTCTGAAAAGGAGGAAGTGGGATAGATTCTTAATTGCTGCCTCATACCAGACATACCCTTCATGTCCTTCATAACCTTTCATTGTGCAGCAGCTTTCACCAGCACACATGACAGTACCAAGCATTGCAGAAGCTGAAAAGTTTCTGAGAGTTATCCTGGAAATGTTTGCCTGATGCCAAGCCCACTGACTTTCATTTGGAAGAAAGAGATGAGTCCTCCTAGACCTTAAGAAAACGTGGCTTAAGAGGACTTATGCCATACTTATCTAGAGTAAGCAGAAATGTAGAGCCACGTAGGTGTGTTGACTGCTTACTATAAAGTAGTTGCCAGATTTAGAAATCTTATAGTCATGATCTCAAAACTAGAACAGTAAAATGGAAAATTAATTCCAGTAGATACAAAGTAAGTGGAATCTCCCCTGAAGAGCTCACTAAAGAATTCAGGGCTCAAATGCATACAGCCTGGGAAAAATGAAACAAGATATATATTGAGAATTTACAGCAGGACTACAAAAAAAAAAAAACACCAACCCGAAAACCCCAAGATGTTGAAAAGATAAAGGATGAGTAATACCATGAAATCCACATCCTTGTTAAAGCTTGTGATAGTCACAAGGAAAGGAACCAAAAAACTTCTTGTGTCAGACTGAAGAAATAAAAAGAGTAAGATTTCATTCAGAGTTGAAGAAAAGGGAGACTCTAAAGCAAAAAAGATAAACTGAATCTCAAGATGGAATCTTTAGCTTTTCAATTCCAAGTTTAAGATGACCTAAAGGAAATGCTATGTGCATCTGTGCATTTTTGTTTGGAAAAGGAGGAGGACGTACAACACAAAAGCAGCATAATATATGGATCAAACTTTTTGTAAGTTTGCTGTGGTGCACCATGAACATATGCAGACAAACATTTAAATAAGAAATTAATTCCTTCTCGTTTGTAAATAAACAATTTTTTTAAGCTAGAGTAACTGACTTAGCATCACTAAATCCAAATGACAATTCAGAGGCCCTGGAAATAGGTATTGTGAACTATGATTTAGTCTGCAATCTAATGTGACATTTCACTAAGGACTGCACTATTTCTTGTGGCATTTTTTGTCATTTTTGGTACAAATGTTGTAGTTTTAAGTTGGTGCAAAAAACACTGAATTAAATCTTAACATGTCTCCAAAGTCTACCTGTTGATCTGATGTTTTTTTCTGCAAAATCTACTGAAACATTTCCTATTTGTTTGTCGTCTCCAGTTTGGTCCTATACATCTAGTTGTGGAATTTTAGGTATGTCTTGTTAAAATTAATAGTTTTCCTTGCAACTCTGTAGGTGTACAGTAGCACAGGCATAATTTATGGGACCTTTTCAAAACATGTTCTGAATACGAAATGTGACAACAGATATATTGCATTTGGTGCAAATTAGTAAATGTCAGTTACCAAATTCTGTTTGGTTCCTACTTTAAGTAGAACATATTTACCTTTAATTTATTTTTGTATCCCTGATCAGAATTTTTTTTAACTTTTTCAAACGGTCACAAGTAGAGTAAGAATAAATATTGACATACTGGAAATATAGTATCAAAATATTAAAAGCCAACAAACTAGAATGCATTTTAGGCCAAGTGCATTCCTCAATTGTCTCCCAAAACAGCCCAAATGCATTTACTCTTAAGAGAAACTAGTACTTACCAATAAAATTTCAATGGTACCAAGAATGTACATTGCTCCTGCAAAGGTTGTACCCAAGTAGAAACAAAGTCCCACTGCTCCACCAAACTCTGGCCCTAAAGATCTTGAAATCATGTAGTAAGAGCCTCCAGCTGTGAATTTAACAAAAAAAAAAAAGACTCCAGCCCTTCAGATTAGGGACAACAGTAGAGAACAAAAATTTGAATCATTTGATCAAAACAATCAAGACAACTACTCCATGTGTCTCCGTTGACACGTTCATACTAAAAATGTATTCAATGACTATACCAACTAGGCAGTTAGAATGTACATTTCAAAATGAATATCCCCATGTGCATTTCCTGGGGAACAGAAAATAAACACCAAGGAAAAAGAGCAAAATATCCACAAGGTAAACAATTTAAAAGTAAAGTAAGATAAGGATATACGGGTATAAATGATTCCCATCTATTCTTCAGTTTTTAACTTCAAGCTGTTCACAATCAAACAAACTTCCAGAATAATTTCTTTATGACATAGGGACAAAACAGAATTTGTCTCACTAATATGCATTTTTTTTCTTTTCTATAGTGAAACCATTACCACTTTCACTACAGGCATTTTTTTCAGTACCATTTAGAAGTGTTAAGTAGGGATTGCTTTTTCTTGTCTACTCATTTACTATTCACTTTGCCCCTGAATTTTTCAATTCGTCTCACCCATATTTCCCATATACATGCATCATGGTTTTTTAAGTCATAAGCTAGCCACACCTCCCTCCCCATTTCCACTGTACCATTTCCCTTTCAATAAGGCTCTAAGTTTCAAGCTCTTTACCTAGACTTCCCCCCAACCCTCTCAAGGCATGCTCCTCTCTGGTTCCCTCTCCATCTTCTCTTAAATTCATGATGTTTGTCCCACTCATGACAACTGAGCAAGGAAGAAGAGACAGAATGGAAGCGCTTCATCTTAAATAAATATACACCAGCCTTGTATAAAATTAGTCTGCAAATAAGAAATACATTTCTAATCAAAGGGCAGAGTCTGAAACTGCTTTTCAATATGAACAAATGAGAAACTAACAAAAAAACATATGAGGCATCACCAATCCTTTTACTAAATATACTGCTGTTGCATATAATGGCAAGAGACAAGATCTTGCTGCTCAGGTCTCTTTCAATCCTAGGTTCCTATCTGTGCTTTCTGCCTCCTCCACATATTCCAGCAGAAGCAGCACTTCTCTAAGAAACTGGCACCAACAAAAAGAAGTGAAAAAGAAGAACTGTGTAGTGCAAGAACTGCCAAATTCAAAGATTTCTGTGACACTCAGATGTTAAGCAAAACCTTTACAATGAACTTTAAAAATATGAGGGGGAAGAGAGCAGAACATTTTAGTTATCTGGACACTGATTAGAATAACTACATTTCATTATAAAATATAATTATTTAAAACATAATATTCTACTGTATTTATATTTCATATATGGTACTGTATCCACGAAATGCAATTATTCTACACGCTGCACAAGTTGTACTGTTTACTTTTGCCCAGTAACTTATGCATCAGTTCTGGAAACCCTTACTAAGCTGGAGAAGCTCTGCAAGTGAGGAATTATTTTAACTTCATTAGGTAAACTGTTCAGAGTTCATAACGATGTCTTAACACCAGTATTATCAATTAATGTGTTGAGAAACTGAAAAGGGTAAGAGCTTCAAAGGCTAACTGATACTGTATTTAAAAAAAAAGTCAGCTTCATAGATGAACTTGTTCCTCTTCTGTTATTTATCCTGAAAATTTAATGAGTGAGCATAACCTAGAGTGCTTATACAGAAAAAGATTTCTGCCAGCAGATTGGCTGTTATTCTTGCAGAAAACAACACAACTAGCTCCAGTGTTTAGAAATGGAGTCTAGGCCAACTCAGGCAAAAAAAAAAAGTAGCCTTATTTGTAAATTTGTAAAGAAATCTACTTTGCATGAGGATGAGTCTCCATTAGTTCAAATTATAACGTCTTTCATTCAAACAGAATCAAATGCTTGATGACAAAAACATGTGCTACAGTGCATAATTCTCAGAAGGTCCAGTTAAAAGATTGCATCTCACCTTAAAAAGTCATTTATAAATATCAGTTAAAAGAAAGTATGCACTTGACACAAAAGCATTGCTTCTGATATCTCAGACTACAGTAGTTTCTTAGCCCAGCTTTAAACTTCAGTCATTTGACCATTCACAATTTAAGATAAAATTCTTCATTACCTGGAACTACACCATTTGTTGCTATTGCACTCATTGAAATTGCAGTTAGCATAGTCTGTGGAAAGATGAAATAGAGGAAGGTTAAAATAATGAAAGTTTTTTTTGAAAGATGGGGCAGGACAAAGTGATCAAATGAAACTAGGATTTTTTTTTTCTAAATAAGATGTTACAGCAACCAAAAATGACCATATCTTTGGTTAGGGATATCCATGTAAATTAAGAACTAAATTTTTCAGTAGAATATTCAGTCAATTTAGATGTTTGAGGTAGTCTTTAAAAAAGAAAAAAAGAACTGGAAGAATATAGACCACTGAATATACTTAGAATAAGGTATCCATTATTCCAATGAAATAGTAGTGGCAAACTGATCAAGTGTCATTGTTATGACAATAACATCTACTAGTGGTCTCACATTCCAAAATATTATTTATGGACATAATGCTGTGGATTGATTTGTAGTTTATATTTCAGTTTGTTCTGAAGTTGTGAAAAGCAGAACAGTTCAGATCTCAATGCAAGTAGTGAAATATTTGCTAAAAGCTGATTTAATAAAATCCATATAATACTTAAATAAAAGCTTACTGTCATCAACTCAAAAGAAACTCCATACAGGCTAGAATGATGTGACACTCAGTGCACATATATGTGTATATATCCCACGTGTCTCAATTGCACTGATACTTAACCATTATGGAGAAATCTTTCTCTGCTACTCATATATTAGAAGGCAGTAGTACTCTTGTAACAGATTTGGTCAGTAGTGAAGAAAAAGGTTAACTTACACAAGCACAACACATGAACACGATGATGAAAGATTCAAGAACTCCAGCTGTTCCCACAATCCATGTTAAACGTAGGAAAAGGATGACTCCCAAGATGTTTTGCAAGCAAGGCAGGTACACCCCAATAAAAGTGCCCATACGTGGAACCTGGAAACAAAGTCAGAACTTTAATTCCTTTGCACTAAACAATTTAGAGTCCATAAGCACTTTCTTCTGCAAACACGTATCACAAATGCCAAGTGAAATTGGATGGTAGCTTCAGAGTGTCCAGCTTCACAAATATTCATAGGCTATTTATGCAGATAGATTTCTGAAGAGACAAAAATATTTGTGATAGCCTGCTGTGATCCTCCTGTTCCATAAGAATTAGGATGAAACCTTGATAGGGTGCCCCTTTATCTGTTGACTACAAAGCTTTAAAAACTTTCTTCTGAAATACCACTTACACTACTGTTGAAGAGAAGTTACTGCTGTAATCAAAACACCAAATCTATTCTGCAAAAAGTTGATCACCGTTGCCCTGCAGTTGGCCCACAAAATGATATTCAGTGTCTTCATTTTTTAAAAAAAAAGACAGACAAGGTATTATGACAAGGCCAGAAGAAATGCAGAGCTGACTACAGTTTGTTTTTGCAAAAGTTGTAAAACCTGCCACAGCACAGTGTATTTGTTTGTACTTTTTATTTGCTGGCGATCATCATGGGTCAAGACAAACACAAAAGCATTGAGGCTTTATCATTAAAGTTCCAGCCTTCTACACTCATGAAGAAATCAGGCCTGGAAATACTCAACTTAGAAGCAATAGTTATACACAATAGGTTTCCAGATACAGAAGCTCTTCTTAAGTCACAACTCAGGCTGTGAAAAAAGGCAAATCTATTTAAATAAATAAGCAAGCATTGGTGCTTTCTAAGTTAAAAAAATTATTAAGAAAACACTAAGTTTCCAAGTACTTATAGGGAACTATGGGATGCCATTTAGACTATAATCTTTATTTTTAGCATCTTGGGCAATATCCATTTGCAACATCAATGCTACTGTCTCAATTACACCATTATAAATACTACTCTGCCAGGCTACTACTTAACCATCACTTAATTTCAGAAATGGAACTGAAAAAAGACGCATGCATAGAAATCATGTTTTCAGGCCACCAGATGGTGCTCAAACGAGATTAAGTAGAACTGCAGACACGTTCATTCAGCTAGTCAGTTCCAGAGGGACTAACGCTGTGCTGCATTAACAAAAACCTCTGCACAGCAGCTGGATGGAGGACAGGGATCACACTAAGGAAAGCATGAGTTGATCAGTGTTGGTTTTCTTATATCTCAAGCTGTATCTTCAGACGAGAACAAACAAGTACAAAACAAGCACAATGAGACAAACAAGAAGAAACCTCACACACAAATGCAAAATAAGCAAAAAGCTAAAACAAACAGCTGGATTTTATTCCTCATCCTTGCCCATCTTCCTGGTACCAACTTCCTATACAGGTCAAGTCCTAATGCAAACAGTTCTATTGCAAATATTCAGGTACTATACCTTAAATCTCTCTTCCAGTCAAATAAACTCCAGTTCTAACCTTACTTTCAAGCACCTTTTCATATCTGTCTCTTCTGCTATGTGCTCATTTCCTTTTACTCATTTTTATGTGCTTCTCCTCCTTTCTCCATAGCTCAGCATACAAACTCAGTAGCAGCAGCCCTTTTCCTACGCAAAGGCAAGTGACTCCCGGTACTCTCCTTTTCCCAGTATCTACCCTAAATTTCTTAGTTTCAGTCACCATGCTCAACCACTTCCAGCTCATCATCCCTCCTTGCCTGGGAGTTTTTGTACTCTGTCAGGTCACATGTTTTTGATCCAAGCTTGCTCCTTCTGAAACAGCTCCCTGCTCACAGAGGTATCAGTCCAACGCCTCATCCCAGACTCCGACTGTTACGTATGTTGCATTTCTACAGGGACCTAAATAGGCACTTGGGTATCCAGTAGACAACCCCTGAAGAATACAGTTGCAGTCTTTTAGCAAGTGTGTTTAGGGATGCGACAAACAGAGTCTTTGCCTTTCCTTCCCCCCGCCTCCTGATAAATATCATATTTGAGGTATGCAACAAAACGTTTCCCTGGAATGTGTCCGCTAAGTTTTAAAAACACTTACTCCAACACACAGAAACAAGAGAGCAACTCAGAAAAACTGCTACCATGTTAACAGCAGCAAATATGCTTATGGATTTAAAAAAGTGACGTGTGTCATCAAGTTTTCCTTAAATTTCACCTTCAGGTAAAAACCCAGCCAATTAAAATGTATTAATAAACCAGGCCCCCCCGCCCCAATCATACTGTAGCCTCACTAGAGATAGACAAAAGGTACTGATGCTCATACAAAGAAGGAAGAAAAGAAAGGAAGAGGAAATGGTGCACTGCACATTTCAGGTCCTAGCTTTGCACACATTTATCTAGGGCTTTTACAACAAGGTTTTGCTAAAACATGCTAACAAGAACACTGAATTAACAGAAGTCCTACTGCAAATGCTTCAATTTTAAATATAATATTACAAATCTCGCTCCTGTTTTTAGCCATCTACACATTTTCTTTTCAGGTTGAAAAATGTCGTTCTTTGTGGCTAGCTTTGTGTCAATAACTTATTAGAAGTTTAAATACCTTGACTTCCTTTCGCTTGCTGTCTTCATCTGCTTCATGTTCCACCACACCTTGAGTCAGATTAGTGTAGTTTGCTAGTTTATTAAGAAGAGATGACACCATGGGATTACTATCCATTTCTTCCTGTTGGAATTTTAAGAATACTGCATTATTAAATGTTTTTTTAAAAGTCATGATGTTATGATACTAATTCAAACACATACTCAACAGGTCAGCCCTGTTTCACCCAAATCCAAATTAGCATGACAAGATACCAGTCAGCTTTCAACCAACAAGAGTTCTAAATCCTTCTAGAAGCATAACACTATCTATTGCTATTTTGCAATATTTCTTTCACTTTTTTACCCTATCTCATAATATGCAGCTCGTGCAGCTGCAATAAGGAAAATGTAGAGAAGGGCTCTTAATTATAAAAATCTGTTCCTACCACAATACAGTTTTTAGGGGATTGTACTGGCAGGGCTGAGTCATTAGTGTGCTTTTCCAGCATCTTGCTTGTTTCTAGAGCGTGACCTCAAATGATTCTCTCAAGCACCAAGATACTTACGGATCACTCTCAAACCTACTGTTGTAGGCTTACACGTTTTATCTTAAACCAGGCATACTACTTCCACAGTATTCATTTGTTGAAAATACAGGCACATATGCATATCATATGTAATATTACTTGACACAGAAGTCAGCCCACCTTTCTTTAGCCAGATATCTGCTACAAAACAAAAACATACTATAACAAATAAAATCCAGGAGAAGCATATACAATACAAGGATTCCAAGAAAAGCAGAACCAGAGAATTCAATCAAGTATGCAAGAACAAATATTGAAAGGAAGACAAGAGATCAGAATTGCAAACAGGAAGACAAGAACTGGGCATCTCTGCCTGAGGCATGAGGTCATGGTAATCATGATTTTAATAGCCACACAAGTCAGCTGAAAACATGAGAAGGATAAAATTGTAGGAAACATACTATGAGCTATCAAAAAAGATTCACCACTACAGCACTGGTGATGAAGTCACTAGAAGGCTTTCAAGGCAACACTACAACAGCATGGCCTATAATCTGACATATGTAAAAGACAGCATCATTATGCCATCAGCTGAGGATTTAATGTCAGCCACTATTCAAAATAACTGATGCAAGCATATATTCAAAGGAGATTAGGGACAAAAAGCAGCTATGGCCAATTTATCAACACTGAGGAATACCATGGCTAATTTGAACAACAGGAAGTTTCGGACATTGCTTTGTGGAATAGAGCTTGAAGGAGAGAAGTTCAGTGACAAAACTCCACTACCATGGTTTCTGTCAAAAAATAGTAAGCAATACCATACACGACAAAGAAACACAATTAATGACCAATACTACTTTGATCCTTAGCACAATCTTCTCTAAGACTCAGTGAAAAGTAGTAAAAATACATTATTTGGGTCATGCAGAAAGATGGAACTGAAAGATCATGTCCTCTGTGCAAAGATATTTGAAAGGAAGAAGAGAGGAGTATAAAAGGACGACAAGAAAATAGTGGGTAGAATGCAACAGCAAGATGGCTAAGCAAACAATGTCGGAAGGAACCTGTTTATTGTTAACAGCAAGCATCAAAGCAAGAGCAGTTAATGGTGCTAGAGCAGAAGAACTTAGGTTAAACTTTACTAAAAGCACTGTTTCATTGCAAAAGTGGCACTTAAATGTACCATATCAATATATTTCTCTTCTGTAAATGATTGCAATCATTCAGTGAATTAAACAGATATTAAGCTTGCATTATAAAGTAGATGTTTATATTAGAAAGTAGAAATAGTTATAGTATGCTCTACACTGTAATTGGACAATATAAGTCATGGCCTATCACTGTTTAATAGTTTTGCTGCTGTAACAGAAGTCTGTATTTCCCCTGCCCAACATAATATATTTGCTAATCCTTTTAGAACTGAATATTGCATTGTTAAAACCACTACATTTAACATTCAGCAGCTTTCTCTAACAACCATTTCTAGATCCTAGCCCAAAAATTTTAAATGCGAAAAGGCTTATTTCATATCTTCACATCAATGCATATCAAAATTTACCGTTCTTGCCTATGCAGATAAACTAAAATATATAAGAAAAAAAACTTAACACTTTTTATTACACCATTCAAATCCACTGAAATGGAATGGTTAGCAGAAACCAAACTACTGAAAAGTTATTATAATTTTTTGCCCTACCACGCCCCCCAAATTTCCAGAGAGAAAGAACACAGGCGTTGGTCTGTTTTTATCTTACTACCAGAGCCTCAAATCGAAGGTGAAATACATTTTTGGGTTATTTAACTTACCTCAAAGAGAGCCATATTCTTTCCTTCATATATGTTTGCTCTGTCCATCTCTGCATTGTTAATAAATGGACTACTTTCCCTGGCAGCCCCATCCCCTGGTGGAAAAGTGCAACAATTAGAAACAAAGGGGAAAAAAAAAAGATATACCATAAAAGGAATAGCCAGAAGACGCTGGTTTAAGAACTGGTTCTAGATAACACTGGAGGTGGCTGCCAAACACTGTGTCTTTGTCCCAGACACACGGACTCAACATCCACATTTAAGGAAATTAAGTTTACTTTGACAGTCTAATCTTTATATAGTGTTCTGCCTCTTAACTATTACTTATTCTTCTTTAATATATGTACTGATATCTCCCTTCTCCCCTGACCCATCTTTCCAGTTTACTTAAAAGCACTTGATAACAGAACTTCACGTAAACCTTTTGGGCAACAACAAACCCCCCCCAACCTACCTTTTCATTATTTTACTGACTCCCTCAAAAAAATTCCAGTACTTCAGGCAGGAATTTATGAAAAAACAACATAAAAGGAATTATTTTTTAAAGGTTGTGAGGCCTCTTCCATGACATGCTATATTTATTCTATTTCCTTATTGAAATATCAATCTCATTAAGCTATAGCTCCCCTGACCTGCTCTGGCACACCTCTCAAAAAATATAACATCACTTTCACTGCCGTCCAGCCCACGCAA
This sequence comes from Morus bassanus, assembly GCA_031468815.1. Taxonomy (NCBI): domain Eukaryota; kingdom Metazoa; phylum Chordata; class Aves; order Suliformes; family Sulidae; genus Morus; species Morus bassanus. The sequence goes on along the minus strand of CM062567.1, from coordinate 63,495,473 downwards.
TACAGAAGCTGATACTATCACAACATTGGCACTTCCAAGTCTTAAGTCCTTGCCTATGCCACTTTGTCTGCACTTTTGCTCTTATATTCACAAGTTACAGCAATAGCACCTACATAGTCTCTTCTCTACAGAATTAAGGAGCAGCTGGAGAACAAGTTGCACTCTTTTCCCTGTGTCCTTCACTCTGCCTCCTCCAGGACACTTGTCCCTTCATGAAGTCCCAGAACAAAGCTCTAACAAACCTGGATACCAGTCTCAGCACAAAGTATTATCTTGGTTGTAATAAAGACAGAAATAGATCTCAGTCCCTCAAGTAGATGAGGGACTACATCCCTGATGGATTTCCTACCACTCTCCATAGTATCACTATACTTACTGGTATCATGACATAGAAGCCACATACTATCATAAGAGACTCCATTACGGCTCTAAAATTAATTCCATGATCCAGAGAAGAACAGTTGATGAATTCATCCACAGCTACTGTTCTTATCCAATATATCTCCTTCTCTCCATATCCTCCAGCCTTCATTTTTCTGTTTCTCTACAGTTTATAATTGGTCCCCCATTGCTTCAAGTCTGGCTAGGTCCCCCATCCTCGAACAACACTTAATGCAAGGCCAGCAAAAGGAGCACTGTGAACACAAAATAATCTCCCTCGTGGACCAGCACCTTGAGATGTTTCACAGTGCATGGAACATGCTGGTTTGGCACAAGATTGTCTGAGAAACTGGCATTTATCCTTTAGGCAGCTCCATCATACTTCGGGAAAGGTTCAGGTAGCTTCTCCACTGACAACAAAAAGCAACTCTGTCCCCAGGCAAATACATGCTGATTCCTCTCATCATCTTGCTAAAGCATACATGCACTAGAACTTCTCAGTTAAGACATTGCATTTTCTTCAATATTTTTGGAACATTGTTTTTTTAGCTCCATTCCTTGAAATGGCCACATTACTTTTGCTGAAGTTTTTACAAAGCTTTCATTACAAGGCACATTCCCAAGTTAAAATAAAAGATAAGGTTGCTTGATATTTGTCTTGCTAAGACCACACTTCTATTGACTTTCTCACATATTGATAGCTGGTAGCAGTACTTATTAACCAAATATTAGTACTCCCTTCAGGATACTTCCAACCCCTTCAGAAAGGATTACTCTTCAAACAGTGAGCTGGGGAATTTCAAGTATTGTTTTGCATTCATAGAGTGTAATGTCACTAGAGTTACTACTTCAGTGAGTATCTAAGCATCAAAAGGGTAGCCAAACGAATAATGTGTATCAGTATTCACAATTCTGAGGTTAAATATAGTTTTGTCTTATCAGTTCTGGAGGTAAAAATCAGCATCTCAGCACTGTAAGTATTTTAAATTGTAAGTAGGAGAATAGTGAAGTCTTCCCTTCTATGCTTGTATTTCTAAACAATCAGTTACTTGGCTTTACTCCAATAGGAAAAACCTCAGAGCACGTCTCTAACAAATCTTGTCAAATGCACCTAACAGACTTCAACTGGAAAAACACAGAACTTACACTTCCTATTCTTCATATCCTTTTTCAGTGTTTTCAACCGATATTCCACCTATTTTAAAGCTTTCTAATGCTAGTCTTCAAAATAGCCTGTCACTACCAGACTCTATAGAAGTCTCCTGTTTCTTTAATACAGTTGTCTCTCTTCTTATTTTGTGAATGTTTGGTGCAGCATTTTTTGCAGTATTTGACATGATCAGCATTATCTATTTTAGCTCTATTTGAAAGAGGGTCAATGTTGAAAGAGTGATCACAAAAACATACTGACAAGTACTCTCATCTCCAGTTTGTTGACTAGTCCAACAATTACGAACGTCTTTGAACAAGCTCCTTTGAGTTTTCAGCATTGCTATCACCAAAATCATATTTCCTGTAAATTAAAACACAACACCTTTGGGAGTATGCTTATTTAATATGCTTAGAAATACAGCAAGCCTTAAATATGTAACTCAAATTGAGATGTATTACACCATCCAGTAGAAAGAACTAGTTTTTGGACCTCAACACACCATCAACAACTATGGTGAGGTTAATGAAATAAACTACTATCCCAATCTTTAGCTTATTCCTTCTTCAAAAGAAGGGATTCATTAGAAAACCAGAACTAAAAAAAGACAGGATTTACACTTTTCACAAATGCTTAAATATCACCTCTGGGGCATCAAGTGGAAAGGAACAAAGAGTTTTGTCTCTTTCAGCTGCTTCCACTAAGTTAACATGGAATGTAGAAATAGGTACTTCATTCCACTAGTAAGTCTCAAGCCATTTACAGCTTTTATGTTTTAACCCTATTCCCTTGAATTCTATGAGGAAGCCTAAAGATAATCAAATCATAGAATCATTTAGGTTGTCAAGACCCTTAAGATCATCGAGTTCAACCGTTAACCTAACACTACCAAGTCCACCACTAAATTCTACACATCTTTTAAGTACCTCCAGGGATGGTGACTCAACCACATTTCCGGGCAGCCTGTTCCAGTGCTTGACAAGCAAATCACCTTTCCCTCAGGCTTCTTTGAAATCGTGTCAACTCAAACTCTTCTCAGGTGTGGAGGAGAGTTAAACATGCAATAAAAATTATTATTTCCAATGTAGTTTTACACATTCCTCTAAGCTGCACGTCTTCTGGAATACAATTAGAGCACTCCAAAAATCTATACTTACTGTTCCTTGATTTCTGAAAGTAATTCAAGTTATAAAGGTTTACAGACAAAAATCTTAAATCCGGACTAGATTAGTAGTCCATCTGAGCCACTGTTTCATTTTAGACCACCACTGGTATTAAAAGATCCATAAGAAAGTCAAAATAAAAGAACAAAAAAAAATCTTCTATGAGCTTGGTTATGGTATAGTGTTTCCTCTATCTTATGACACACACAAGAAAAAAAACTGTTGATGTGACACTCCGTTCCACCCAACATAAGCTGATCAAAGCCTAAGATCTAGAAATAAATCTGTTCCCACCCCCTCAAGTATACGCTTTTAAAATTATCATTATTACTGTTTTTAATCTGCTATGGAATGTTCACATAACATAGCACAACTCTGTGCTTACTGATGAACCAGTCAACAAACTAAAGCCATAACTAACGTACCCTTCCTAGAAGCCTGTCTGGTATTTTCTGCATTGACGGGACATGCAAAAATTCCTACTCTTGATTTCTACAGATACTCAAGCACTGTGATAGGTGTAGCTATATTTACATGGACAGTAGCTGCAACAAATTACATTTTCTTTTCTACATGAGATATACAGCTGCAGGCAGAGAAGGTAGGAGACGTCTCAAGTTTGGGACTTAATATTCAGAGTATTCATGCAGATCACCATAATGTGCATTCCCGTACACCCCAGCCCCCCAGCTGCCGATGCACTGTAACCCACAGAAGTTATCACAAACCATCCCAGAGTTGCGCTAGCCTCAAGTTTAGAACTGTCAGTGTCATCAGATGATTTCTCATTAACATTTCCACACATCAAACAAAACTTACGTCAGAAATATGTCTGCATATCACAATTCAAAGTGTTGGTCACAGAGGCAAAAGATAGCACTTTGTTCAATTTCATATTCCTCAGAAGTTTCAGAGCAGTGATCCTCAAACACTGACAGGTAGAATACATTAAGGTATGTTACCAGTTAAAATTTTCTAAGCTGATCCAAACTGGTCCATTTTATACAATGTAAGACAGAACCCAACAGTGTAGCTTTAACAGGCAGAAGCCACCTTTGCCACCAAAGACATAGCCCTCTCGTTCCCCTCTCACACTTACTACTCACCCATTTGTGTCCCTGTATCACACTGTTCCTCACACAAACAGAGCTATTTATTATTAATGCAACAGTAGTGTGCGCTTAATGCTGAGTTGGGAGAGTTGTTTTGCTTCTGTTTTTACTTGCTGCTACTTTTAATCCAGATGAGCTTGTGTGTTCACTATACAAATGCTTGTGCTGTCACTAGAGAAACAATCAGTGTAGAAATGAGCAATCGGTGTAAGCAAAACCACTTCCTTAGCATTGACGTCAGTATTAATAAATCATAGAACTACAGTGGTTGGTTCCTGCCCCCCCAAGAGAGAGAGTATGGAAAAAAAAATGTGTACCAGGTGTCTTAGGGAAAGTGGCAGAGCAGGGTTTGGGGGAGAAGAAAGAAACGATCATTTAAGTGATCCTAAATTTGCACTAGGATGCCTGTTCAAGAGATTAAGGACAAAAATATTAGACCATCTAATCTGATTTCCTGTACTTCCACAGGTTGCAGAATTCCATTTCTGCATTAGGCTCTATAACTTTGAAAAAAACATTAAGATTTGACCAGTGTATCTCAATGTTTTCAGAACTGAAATAAGAAAAAAAGCCTATCAATCTATCTTTATAAAAAGATTAAGGGTTTTTTAATTACTGGAAAAAAAACTCAAAAAACCTCTTCTTCATTTCTATTTAAGTTTGGTTTTCAAACTTTTAGCTCTAACATCCTAATACAGCTTCCAAATTTAACCACTCACACTTAGTATTTTCTATCTGTGAAGGTAACTATACTTATCAAATCATCTCAAACTTCCTTTTGAAAAACTGAAACAGTTAAGTTCATGAAATATTTTCCTAACCTTTAATCATTTCTGTGGCAACATTCACTCCAGTTTTTAAGTTATGCAAAAAAAAATACTCAAACTTTAAAAATCAAATACAGCCTTCTAACACCCGTCTCAATCATGCTATTTACAGAAGTATAATCATCACCTCTCTACTCCAAGGATCAGGCTAGCCCTCTTTACCGCAGCATTAAACCAAGCTCATGCTATTCTATTCCAGTCTGACCCCTAAATCCTTTCCAGATTCACTGCTTCCTTGCTGTCCCACACTGTCCATCATTATCGTTCACATTCAAGAAATGTTCCTATTTGCCTTTGTATTCAAACACATTTTGTCCAAAAAAGCAAGCATCTGTCTCTCCTGTCATGCTGTAAGAATTTAACATCTATCTGAAAAATAAAATCTGATTCTTTTTACACAGCAAAAGAATACAGGTAGCGTTCAAAGAGGTGAGGACGATCTAAAGCTTTTGAACCACATGGCCTCCAATAAGATAGCTTGGCTATGATAAGGTATAGCTATTCTTTAAACAAGTACATGTGTAAAACTAGCTTCCCACTAGAAACTTCTAACTTTATATGCTGCTGCCTAAAGCAGAACCCAGTTGAAAAATAATACTTCACAGAAAAGTCCTAACCTTTCATAGTTTCCTAAGTACAGCTGTTAATCACAGTCCATGTACCTTGAAGTAGGCTCCGGTGAGCCAGATAGAGGTAAAAAACAATAGTTTTTAATAAAAATTATGGTAACATTATCATTAAGTTAGTATTTGATCACATTAAGAACAAACTGCTACAAATGGAGAATATGAAGATAAGATCCTGTTTGCACAAGGGTAAACAAGCATTTACTGTTAATGTAAATAAACTTTTCAAGGTAAAAATACATAAAGTCACTAAAAGTGATGTATACAAGTGCCACATTGAAGAAAGCTGCCTGTGGCAAAAACTGTAATTCTATCTTCTCTATCATGCATATTTACTTCCTCCATGTCCAAACTTTTGATTGGCAAGCAACTAAGGAAAACTCAGACAATCTTAAAAATTTAATTTCTTATCACTCCTAATCCAAAAAATATATAGAAGTATTCTTTAGAGCTCTAACAATCTCAAGTTTTCAAAAGCCACTACCTTGCTTTAATTCAAATGATGAAAAGGCAGCGATAACCTCATTTGAGTGCATCTTGCCTCTGAATTTTTGCATCAGAGAGGTTTAAGAATTCAGTGCAACCTACTTCAAAGTTGCAGGTTATTGGGGATTTTTTAGTAAAGAAATATCTAAATATATTTACTGTATCACCAATTTCTTCCATTATTTTTATCAATGACTAGCACAATTTATGTAAGTTATCTTGAAAAGCAGAATAAAGTGTACTTAAGCTCCTTGTAAACCCCTTTACATAATGGAGGATTCTAATACTACATCCATCACTTATCTTATCAACATCACTAAATTTTAGTTTTCCTTTACTTAGGCTACTATTATAATCATGCACAGCTTAATTCTAATGTAAACACACTGCAGAAGCTCTTTATAAATGCTTTATAATATATCTGGAAGTACAGAACCTGCTATTTCAATAAAAGACTCATTAGAACCATAGTATTGTCTTTTAAAGAGACTCACTTGGATTTGGCCCACTTTCTTCATAATCTTGTTCACTCATGATTAAGGAAAAATCAAGTCATTCCCCTCTGCTGATGCTTCACATATCAAGAACTGAAACAGGAAACTGACAGTTGCTTCCTCCCAGCTTTGTGTAAGACCGCAAATCCTGTTTCTTACTAGTATTGGATTAATCCTGAAACAAGTCATTAAGGCTTCATGCAGTGTGAAGCATGCACATGACACAGCCAAACTACATGACAGTCACAGAACTCTAAAGAGAATTAAGCTGGAGGATTTCCGTCAGCAATAAACATCATGCTTAGTGAAATGGGCAGGATCAAGTTACTAAAACATCCCACATCTTCACCTAATAATAAATACATTTAAATTTTTCTTTCCATCAAATAAATTCACTTCAAAATACTTCCACTAAGCAAATCAGTATACATTAGCAACAAGTAGTATTAACCTATTCCAAAGATCAATCTACTATTAAAAAAGCCAATTTTATTCATCAAGTACATATTAGCAGATCTTAAGCAAGCTAACCATAAGTATAGTTGCTACACGTTGATTTTTTTGTAGAAAGAGCTTGCATTACTTGTACTTAAGATACAGCAGATAAAAAAACACTTTAAAATATAATTCTAGTAACTTTGCAAGCATTCTTTTTAAAAAAAAGTATTTTGTCTTCTTTAAGACTGGCTGCATAATTTGTTAATTCTCTTTCAAATTAGATATATCACTGTTTTCTAGTTTATGCATTAATCTATTTCACACTTTCTATACCAGCCTTACACAACTTCATACAAACTGTTTCAACTCTATTAAATGGATGTTATTGCTTAGAAGAGAATAGTTCCTGTGGTCAAATCTTTGAATCACATCCAAAATCTACCTTTCTCTGCAATCCTAACACCTATGCCACAAGCATGGTCAACTGTGGGAAGGTCAAAAGTGTTGAAGGCTCCTTCCAAGCCCACTTCCTAAAGTTCCTCCTTCCTAGAATCAGCTCTGGTGCTTACTAAGCCTCTAAAAGAGCTGCTTTAGCTCACTGATGCTGCAAAAAGCCTGCCTCCTGTACCTACCCATTTTGATTACCCCCTCCAGGGACTGCTTCTTGTTCCTTGCTAGCAAAATAAAGCTGCTTGAGCAAGTCCTCAGCAGATGTTCCACAAAGCAAGAAAGGCCAGTAGAGGGATAGAGATAGGACTGACTAATCAATGGCAGCAAGCTGTTAGGTTGTTTATGTTCTGGTAAGTTTCTATCAGGACAGTTCCAGAGATTACAAAGCGAAGTTCTAACATACTTTCAAGGATGTTCTCAATTTTCCTTTCTGAAGCTAAAAGGAAAATAATGCAAGCTTCCCATTCAAGATTGGAATTAATCTGCTAAAAGTTTTTATTCTCTTCAAAAAGTAAGCTTGCAGAAAGATGCTTTTAATTTTAAGAAGTTTCAACCTTGTGTGCCCTTGTCAGAAGGCAAGAAACAGAACAAGTTTTTCATTTCTTCTTCCAGAGAGAGACACAGAGGTTTGTTTGTTTTTTACAGAAGATACATGAGTCTAAAAAAAAAAATCAATTTTTGCAAAGCAGTTACCACTCAACATCTCATCTCCCAAAGGCTCTGAGAATTATTTCCTGAACAGGTTGAATGCTGCTTATTTTTGGTTGCTATAAGTTCGCTAAAGGATACAGCTAATTAAGGTACCTAATTAAGAATGCTAGCTGTTGAAATCAGAAAGCAGATAACAAATACTATCCAGTCGACACACATTATTAAGCCATGCTTTCCTATAGCTGTGATTCAAGAGCAAAGTTATTCAGGGACCATCTTTGAGTTTGTATACTGCTAACTGCTCATGAATCCATTTCTGAAGATTACCATGAGACCTTTAAAAATAAGTAGGTAACACTTCTGATGCCCTAGAACTCAAGGATGGCAACTTTGATGGTTGAGAAGCTGCCAAAGAAACAGCTATACCTCTTGTAAAAGCAGGGTCAGAGTAACATTGCAAGAACTGATTGTTGCACAATCTAGTGCATCAAAACTTCATTCAGTTTTGCAACTACTTGAAAATTTGCATATGAAATCAGAGAGACTGCAGTTTTTATAGACTTCATGTGGTAGGTTGACCTTGGCTATCCACCAGGTGCCCACCAAGCCACTCTATCGTTTACTCTATCACTCCTCCTCCTCAACAGGACAGGGGGAGAAAATATGATTAAAAAGCTTGTAGGTTGAAAAAAGGACAGGGAGATCACTCAGCAATTACTGTCACAGGCAAAACAGACTTGACTTGGGGAAATTAATTTATTACCAACTAAACAGAGTAGGATAATGAGAAATAAGAACAAATCTAGAAAACCTTCCCCCCACCCCCTCTCTTCTTCCCACGTTCAACTTCACTTCCAACTTCTCTACCTCCTACCCCTGAGCAGCACAGGAGGTCGAGGAATGGGGGTTACGGTCAGTTCACAGTGTGCTGTCTCCACCACTCCCTCCTCCTCACACTCTTCCCCTCCTCCAGCATAGGGTCTCACCCTTGGGAGACAGTCCTTCATGACCCTCTCCAATATAGAGTCCTTCCTATGGGCTACAGTTCTTCAAGAACTGCTCCAGCTTGGGTCCTTTCCATGGGGTCACCAGTCCTTCAGGAATGGACTGCACCAGTGTGGGTGTCCTCATGGGGTCACAGGTCCTGCCAGAAAACCTGCTCCAGCACGGGCTCCTCTCCATGGGCAACACTTTCTGCCAGGAGCCTGCTCCAGTGCAGGCTCTCCATAGGTCATAGCTTCCTTCAGGGCACATCCACCTGCTCCAGCATGGAGTCCTCCAGGAGCTGCAGGGTGATTATCTGCTCCATGGGCTACAGGGGGACAACTTGCATCCCATGGTCTTCACCACAGGCTGCAGGGGTATCTCTGCTCTGGCACCTGGAGCGCCTCCTCACCTTCCTTCTTCAGTGACGTTTCTCTCACATATTCTTACTTCTCTCTCCCAGCTGCTGTTGCGCAGCTTCTTTTTTTAACCTTTCTCACCAACATCACCGATGGGCTCAGCTTTGGCCAGCGGTGGGTCCATTCTGGAGCCAGCTGGAACTGGCTCTGTCTGACATGAGGGCAGCTTCTGGCAGCTTCTCACAGAAGCCACCACTGCAGGCCCCTCACTACCAAAACCTTGCCATGTAAGCCCAATGCACTTCTCCATGTATTTTTCTTTCAGCAAGGAAGGAAAAGTGTTCACAACCACTGCCAAGAGTGATGACACCTTCTCCACTTAATTTGTCTTTGCTGTCACCGCTGTGTCAAAGGTGCAAAAAGCCAAGGAAAACGTTCCAAACCTGAAGTACTCTTATCAGCTTGGGGTAGGAGAAGGTAAATAGAAACCTGACAGGATAAACTACACTATTAGTAGAATTAAAATTCTGCTAGCTACTGTCTGGAGAGTTCACAAAGCCCTGGCATACAAATAATTGCAGTTACACAAATTATACTGCATACCAGAAATGCTCCTTGTTCAACCAGTATATCAAATCAAGTAGGAAAAGAAATACTATCTGATTATGTAAAAAATGCCACATAAGCCACAAAAGGCTTATGCGGGGAAAAAAAATAAAATTGGCAGGAGAAGCCATTTAAATTGGTAGAATTCATTTAAACATTTTGTTAAGGGGGAACACTCAAACTTTAATATTTCTACTCAGATTCAGAAAATAAGTCCCCTGTGATAGCTTTCTATTGTTTTTTAGTCTAGGGAACAAATAAAAATAGCACTAATTGTTTCACTCCCTGTGCTTTAGTATCTGCACCATGTTGTTGCTTTACGTAAAAACAAAGATGCAGGAAAAATTAATCAGGTCAGTGCTGCCACAAGGGGTGGTTTTCTGTGTTGGGGTGGGGGTGGAAAACACTGTTGTTCTGCAATGAGCTGATTCAAGGAAATAAAGCCTCTTAAAACAACTTTTTAAAAACAACTGTTTTTCTGTCATAGCTAGTTTCCTGCTGATTTGGCTCCCTAAAACAGTTTACAAGCAGTAGCACTGCAAAGAACAGAAATACTTTTTTTCCCAGCAGCAGCTAATAAGATCTGCTATGCAGTAACAAACTATATCCTTTACCAAAGGCAGCCTTTACAGTGCTTACCTGTGAGCTTTTAACACAATAACAGTCATCTCAAAATTATAAGACAACAAAACATTACAAGCAAAGTTCTGTTATGAAAAACAGTAAAAAACAGTTACACCAGAAGACCTTTACTCACCATATTCTGATGGCTGCAGAAGTGTTATCATCAAAAGAAAAATCAGCAATAAGGGACCAAAAAATCTCAGTAATAATATTTTCATTACAGGATCAGAGAGGTTGAAATTATTAGGGTTGATATCACTATATTTGATGTTAAAGCAGACAATTCCAGGAGAAAGTAAAGTTGTTTTATGACTAGAGTTATTTACATCTAGCTCTTAGGCAATAAGTACAGTAAGACATTCTCATGAAATTAACACAATGGAGTAAAAATAATAATTTGCTGTCCATTTCAAGCATTAAGATCCTCTCCTTCACAAAAAAAGGGTCAAAACTGCAACAGTCTAAAAGAAATGTTTAAACAGTTACAAAATGCTAAGTGCCCACTTATTCCACAGTGAAGTTATTTAGTTTATTATCCTTAACTCTGACTCCTTTATTCGCCGCCATTTCACTTGGAGCTATCAATAGCTAACAGAACCACTTATATTCACAATGATACATGTAGCTATATTAAATGATGAAAGGCTCAATCAGAGCACCTTGGCAGAGCTGGGCATACATCAGGAGTTGACCTGGACAACCAATGCCCCCCAGAGCCAAGAAAATCCCTGTGTGTAACTCCCATGCCTGTGATCAAATGTCAGATATGCATTTATCTGCAACAGGAATAATGTTTTCCATTCCAACATTGTATTATACAATATGACAGAGTGGCGGGGGAGGACAACTAACTTAGCTTCTGTAAAGGGAGATTCTGTCTCACATGCCTAAAAAGAGTGCTTTGAAAGAATCAACAAGCACATGGGTAATGGAAACCTAATGTATATAGTCTGACAAGATCTCCAAAAGACTTTTGATGAAGTCGTCTCTGAACATACTTAAGGAAATAGAGCAGCCACAGAATAAAAGAGAAGATATTAGATAAGCCATAGGTAAATAACTGAGTAAGAAAATAGAACGCAAATATGGTCTACTCAGAGAGTGAGATGATCATTGAAGTTCTGCTGGGACACATACTGTTCCGCACAAATAAAAAACAGCTACAAAAATAAAAAAACATGAGGTGACCAGAGATACGACAGTTTGAAACTATTTCAAGTTATTTAGGATAGTCAAGGCGCAGGCCAACTGTGCAGCTCTTCAAGACTAAATGAATATTAAACCAACAGGCAAAATTCAATGTAAAAATTTAAGAGTAGATATATACATACATGAAGGAAAACAGTCCTAAACCAGCTGGGCTCCAACTGATTGTTACCTCTCATGAATAAGATATGTTGGTTAAGCTTGTTTCATAAAAACACCAGTTCAATAATCACTCTTCAAACCACAGCCTGAACATTGGTAATGAAAAGGGGAAAAAAAGTCCATGTTACACAAAGGCATTAAAAAAGTTTTTTAAAAAAATCACTGTTTATGCACAGCTTGACCATCATGCACAGTTCTGGAACCTCCCCCACTTCAAAATGAACAGAAGTGGAAAAAGTTCAGAGGAAGACAGAAAGTAGAACAATAAGTACGGAACAGCTTCTGTATAAAGAATGACTAAATAAGAGTCTTCAGTTTGGAAAAAAGGTGATAGGATTAAGATGGGACAAGGTTTATAAAAATCTTGAAGTGATCTGGAGAGGGACCTGACAAGTATTAACATGATTTGATGCCTTTAATCTGATGACTGTATCAGAAAACAAACAAGAGGTAATTTGCGTTTGAGCAGCAGATCTTACTGCCACAGCTTCCGAGGTGCCAAAAACATACATTGGTTCCTGACTGCATAAGAGAATGGAAGAGAAATTCACTGAGTGTATTTAAAATATGAACAAATTTAGAACTTAAAATCTAAACTCACCAAAATATAAGAAACTAATTCAGTTTTATAGAAGGCTCATCTTTTTCTGCCCCACAAGTTGCTGGAGCCTGGACAAGCATGTGGAAAACAGTATCATATTTGCCAACCCACGCTCCCATGCATGTCCCTAGACCTGAGCCTTTAGCCAGTACTAGAAATGCTGTGCACACTACTGGCTAAGCATATGAACAGGGCAGTGAGGGATAACTAACCTGTTGAGATTAAAAAAAGTGAAGACGTCAGTTTGCATTTTTTCAGGGTACAGAAAACTGAACAAATTGCAATGGGATGAAGGGGAACATAGACTGTATTTTTCTGTACAGCAAGCTCTGAACTACAGACTAGTTTTGTATTTGAGCAGAAGCTGACCGAAAATATACTAGACATCTCGGGGAGATTAGCCTGTCCTCCCTCCATTGCATATACATATATATATATACACACACACACACCTGCCTCAACTATTTCCTGGTTTTCCAGGAATTAGCATTTTACAAAAATTCACAGCATTCGTGCTTCATTAGTTACGTGATGACTTCTTGGTAGATGACCAGTTTTGTCATAGATATTCCTTGTATTTGAGGGTCTTCAATTTAAAGAGATTTTGTAAGAGTTAGTTCTCATATTGGTTTCTAAATAAGACACTGCTGTGGCTAGGTAAACACTACTATGGGATGCTAAAAATACTAGGTACACTTTGAAACACCTGACATGCAGAGCTGATAACAGATTTGATCAACTTTCCCAACTTTTGACAGGTCTGCCTAATAGACATTCACTACTGATATGTGTAAAGAAAACAAACAAAACCCCAACACAAATCAAAGCCAGAATTTCTCATAAAAATTCCTCCATTACTGCCTACAACAGACTCCTGTTTCTTTCTCTTCTTCAACCAGTTACTATCTCCCAACTATCCTTCCCCTGTAGTGTATTATAAACACTTTAAAAGACACAAGCACATATGCTTTCTACTATTTTGTGCGTATTTGAGTCAGCAGGCTCTGACCCTGAACTATATTGTTCAGTCCAAGCATTAACGTTCACTCTGCCTCCCTACTCTTCCCATGTACTACTTTGGCCAGTGCTATAATCCAGCCAAACAGCCACTCACCTAAGACTTCCCCTCCTTCACACATGTGAGGGTGTCACAAACAGAAAATACAAGGCTACAGAATTTCAGATGACTAGGAGTGACAAGCATAGAGTAAGAACATCCCAGCTTACTCCATTATCACATAAATGAGTATCAGATAAATATGTGTGAAAGGGGATAAATGCACAGAATAATCAATAAGCGCCTTGCTAATAAAATACCAGAACTACTTTACTGGTGATTGAAAGGCTAAACAGCATACAGCCCGTTTCCCTCCAAAAAACAGTGTTGTGCATTTGGTAGAGGTTTTTTGCTGGGTAGGTTTTTTTTTTGTTGTTTTTCGGGTTTGGGTTTTGTTGTTGTTGTTGTTGTTTGTTTGTTTGTTTTAAACAAGGTACTAGTGCTGTCAAGGAAATTCCAGAACAACCACTTGTTTTTTTAAGCCAGACAATTCAATCAAAACTGATAAAACTCTAGGGTCCTGAATAACTGGAACAAAATTATATGCTGAGCTGGCTAAAGGTGAGCCAAAGTTCCCATTCTCCCTCTTTTTTTACTTTCATCTCCGCTCTCAGCTTTACCCCCCTCCCACCTTGAAACAACTCTAGTCATTCTCAGACTTTTTGCAGCACTCACCTCAGCTCCAAAACAGGGGAAGCATGTTTTTCCCTCTGCAGCAGTTTCAGTTTTCTGCCAGTTTAGCACGTTGACCCAGACCAGGGAAGCATCTCATGAGCATCAAGGTCAAATGCAGGAAAAAGGAAGGGAACCCAGGGATGTGGAAGAGGGCAGGGAAGGAAACGGTTTACGCCCTAGCCTTTTTCTCAAGGCTAGAGCAGGGAGAAAGGCAAGCACTCCTTCTCTGAGCAGCAAGCTCTTAGATGGGCTTAACTGCAACAGCTTTTAGCTGTAGTAATATTTTAGAATTCTTTAAAGTTTTCAGAAGAATGAGTCAAGGAGAATTATTTGATTACACAGCATTAACTTAACAATTTTATGCATTACAGGTTTACATACCACAAGCATCCGTATAATACCTGAGGCAACATTAAGTATGTTCACTTCCCAAATCTCTGCATCCAAATATAGCATTTAATATCTTAATGAAGTCGAGCTCTCTGACTATACCTTGTTTACAAGTCAATGCCTTCTCTTTCAGTGACTTCCTCTCTACTCCCTGTTTTGCAGGCATATTAACAGGAAAGTCAAACAAATTCATCCACTCAAGTGATATAGATCTAGAACAGTAGCTAATTTAAGCATATTTTGCTAGTCCACACAAATTCTACTAAATTGCATGAAGAATTATTTTTTTTTAATCACAACCCAAAAGGTTAGAAATAAGCCACTACAAGAGTGCCAGTTCTACTCTTCGCCTTGCCCTCCCAAGATTTCCAGATGTTCCAAGCCTTCCGGATGCTTCATATATACATATGGTCTAACAACTCTGTCTAACTACGCCTGTAAGTACATTCAGTATTTTGAGATGCCATCTGACCAAACACCACACTCTAAGCCTTTCTGACTAGCTCTCCTACTGTAAGGAAAACTGCCCAAACAGATTAATGCTGTACCGCTGTCATCCATCTAGTACAGGAAACAAATTGTTGCCACAGTTAATACCATTTTGGTTTTTCTAATCCATTTTGGGGGGGGGGGGGGAGGAGTGGCAGTTATTAGAACACCAAATATATATAGAATATACCAAAGGAAATGCAACTAGATGTAATGTATATCTTTTACGGGTAAGTAGTAGTTTGAGGGGAGAAAGCTCTGGGAGAAAGCAACCCAACTTTGTCAGCTTAGTGTTTTACTGGATCATCTTCCTAAAGAATCTTTATACAGAAAGAAATTAAAACAACGTAAATATATTAATTTTGTCAAATATCTGTTTTCATCGCTTTACATCTCACATCACGTGGTATGAGCCTTATTTATCTGTGATCTATACCACAAAAAGGAGAAGCCACCATTATGAGGAATTGCCTTTTACAAAAGCCCATCTTTTCACCTGTGATCCTCTAAAAAGAAAGTATTAAGAATGAGCACTGATTTTAACACAATCCACGTGTTACATGAACGCGGTGCCCAAAATAAAGTTCAAGATCCAACTAGCTCTCATAGCGCTAGCAGCGATTAAATCACCATACTTGGTATTGCCGCTGCAACACCCTTCAGAAAGAGGAAGTGTTAAGGGCTTCTGAGCCAGAGCAGGAGTTATTGCCTCCCTGGCAGCGCCTTATCATCCGAGTGAGAAAAGCCCTCGTTGCCCCACCACCGCCCGCAGACGAACACTCATCCCGCTGCCGACGAGGCTGCCCCGACCAGCCCCTCGGCTCCAGCTCCACCTCAGGCTGGATTCCGCTCCCCCAGGCGGCTTCGGGGGCGAGGCCTAGCAGGAGACAAGGCTCCCAACAGCACGCCGTCAGGTAGCAAACACCCACTTAACCCAAGACGCGGTCGCTGGTGCAAAAGCACATGGCTAGACAAACACCAGGAGCAAGCCAGGTTAAGACCGTGCTCTTGTCCACAGTCTGAATCCTCGCTCCCTCTCTAGTGAGCTCCACCAGCACTCGGCTTTTAAACAGAGCCTTCACGCCCGCCTGTTGAAGCGCCAGCGGCACTGGTCACTGCCGCCGCCCCTCGCAGGCGGGAAGCGGACCGGCCGCCGCCGGCGGGCGCCTCGCCGGGCCCCCCCGGGCTGCTGCTCTCCCCGGCCGGAGCCGCCCGGCCGCACTTCCTCCTTTCGGCCCGCGGCCACGGCTTATGGAAACAAAGGGAAACAAGCCCTCGGCCACCGCAGGCGCCGGACCTTCGCCCTCTCCCGAGGCGCGCTTCTCCACCTGGGCAGGTAGCCCCGGCGCCGCCCGCTGCGGGGAGGCGACGCGGCCTCTCCACAGGCTACAGGGGCCCTCCGGCGGCGAGCCGAGCCCAGCCGAGCCGCCCCACGCGGCGGACCCGCTCCCCCGCACACAAAGCGCCGGCGGTGCCCTCAAGCGCCGCTCCCCGGCGCCTCCCCGCTCCCCCGTCTCTCACCAGAGACGCGGTCCCGCTCGTTGTCGTCTTCCTCCTCCTCCTGCCGCTGCCCGTCCCGCTCCGCCGGCCCCCGCTCCTCGCCCTGCGCCTCCACCGGCACCACGGTGAAGCTGGTCGGCATGGCGCAGGCAGCCCCGGAACGCCTGGCGCCTCCTCCCGGGGCAGCGGGCAGGGTGAGCCCGGCGCTGCCGCCTCCCTCACGTGAGAGCCATTTCCTCACGCAGCGGGGGGCGGCGGCCCGGCACCGGCCGGCTCCGGCTCCCGCCCCCGCCCCGCACCGCCTGACTGGCGGCGCCGAAGGGAGAGGCGACGGCCTCCCGGTGGCGAGGAGGAGGAAGAAGAAGAAGGTGCTATGACTAGTTCTGATTCACATACACGCAACTCCCCAGCTGGGCGCCGGGGCAGGGCGGTGGGAGGC
This sequence comes from Morus bassanus, assembly GCA_031468815.1. NCBI lineage: Eukaryota > Metazoa > Chordata > Aves > Suliformes > Sulidae > Morus > Morus bassanus. The sequence continues at coordinate 63,478,603 of CM062567.1, read as the reverse complement.
TTTGCTCCCCCGCGGAGGGGGAGAGGAGCGCCGGCCGTTGGCGCGGAGAAGCGTCTGCCGTGGGTCGAGCGAGTGCCGTTGGGGAAACGGCCCGAGAAGGGCGTGCCCGCCGGTCTGAGCGCGGGAGCGCCGCCCTGGGTTGTTTTATGGGGTTTCAGCTATGGCTGTTCGGCACAAAAAATGCTTCCTCTCTTTCTCAGACCTTGCCTTGCAGATGTCCCTGCGGTACTAGGGCCACCAGGCTGCTGCTCCTCAGATCCCAGCAGACAGAAACTGTCATCCAAAGGAAACCAGGCTGCAGGGCCCTGATCCTCCAGGTCTCCAGAGGGATGGCAGCATCCAGAAGGCCCAAGCAGGAGCTTTGAGGGTCACCTTTTGGACAAGGAGAGGAGAGAGTCCGCTGTGTGCCTTGGGACTGTCAAGAGAAGATGGTTCCCAGAAATCTGCTCTCCTACGCAGCAGGTATGGGTTGCAGGGGGCAGCTGAGGGCCCCGTGATTCAGGCTGGAGTCAGCGGGTAAGCTCTGACCTGAAGTGAAGCAGATCCAAATGAATCAGTGGATAAGCAGTGTATCAAATTAAATATTAATGATGTAGCACTAATGACAAGCTGTAGCCCTTGGTTACCTTGCACTTCCAAGAGGAGGTTGTAGCATCTCCACTCCAAAAATAGAGAAAACAGTCTTGGAAGCCAAAGGCCTTTTCCTTGTCTCCTGCTATTCTATGTTCCCAGCAAAGTGCTAAAATAGAGCAGAAAGACTCTATTCACATCAGTTTGTACCTATGCCTTTTGGAAGGGGACTCTGGTGGTTTTGTGGGTCCCATACCTCAGCGGGATGCAAGATGTCTACCTAACACTACAGTCTGTCCCCACAGCATAGAGGCCTTTAAAGAAGGGGTGGGGAAAGTGATTCTGGACATCAAAGGTAGCAGTGAAGTGGCAGATGTGGTCGTGGCAGGGCAACAAGAAAAGGAGAGGGAGAGAGACATGGTAACATTTTGATATCTGGTATGGCTTTCCAGTTCCACCCCCTTTCAGATCATGGTGTAACTACAGTAAAGAGAACAGTGGCTGCATGAAAAAGGAGTTTCTGTTTTGGGGATGTGTCTCTTCATCCCTGCCTTTTTCCAAACTCAAGAAAGCAAGTGGAATGGTGTCTTTGTTAGTGATAGCAGATTTCCTGTATGTTAATGATGTTACCTGCAGAGGCAAGGATATTTTGGGGTACTTTTAACGTTAGAACTCATTTTGTCATGGTACGGACTATTATGAAAATTAGTGGTACTAAGGAACTAGATACAATGTTAAATTACAATAGTAAATGTAATTTTAAAATGTATACAAAAAATAACAATTCCCTCTTCAAAACAAGGACTGAACAGCATGTAATATATAAGGCATGAGATTACATATAAACTTTGAGAAGAAAATTTTAAATAGCTGATCATTTTTTAAGTACCATCCATCTGGTGCCTTGAGAAGCCTGTTGAAAGAAACCATGTACAATAAAGATGAAAACTGTATCAAACAGTATCATACTGCATGCACAAAAGGCTGAATGGGGAGAAATCAAGACTGCAGCCTTCAGTTTTACTTCAACCCGATACAAATTTTTGTCTAAAATAGCTAATAGCCAAAGAAAGAGAAGCTTTGGACCAAACAACTTTTGAATGAACAGAGGCAGCACTTCCTCTTCCAACTCTCTTCTGTTTCCTTTGTCATAACCATAGAGAGCCATCTGATGAAAAATAGGTGCAGTTCAGTGGAGCCAGGGTGGTAAGTTCATACGGGGTTGTGTGTTGTCCCCCATTACAGGGACACCCTGTAACCTGAGAGCTGTGATATGTGAGCCTCTTAAAAGTTTTTGCACAATGAGAACCTGGGACTGGGAAAAGTAACTCACTTAGGTTGATTTATTGTCGTTTCCCTTCAAATAGCATGAGATAAGTAGTGTTGTGATACATGCCAGGTTTAACAACAGACTACTCTGATGGTACCCTTCTAGGAATAAGAAATAAAAAAGCAAAAGTAGAATAAGATTAAGAGATTATATAGATCTATGTCTAAAAAGTACGATGCTGGAATCATAACATTACGCAAGTGTTTTGCTAATAAAATTAAAAAAAAAAGGCAAAAGCTTTCAGTTTGTGACATTCACTGAAAACCCAGTGCTCTGGACCATCACCATCTTTCTGTTTGGCAAGATAGGAATGCAGCAGGTACGCCACCAATTCAACCAGATATGCCCAGATGGACCTTTAGAAGGCATTACTCTTGTTAACAGAAATGGATTTGGGAGGTGAATATTACTGAGTGCTCAAACCTTGCCTCCCCCCCCAAAAAAAAAACCCAGAACACATGAAAAAATGTTAAAGTATAATGAAGCTAGTTTACATACTGAGAATAGAAAAAGGATTGAATTAATGCTAATGATGAATATGTTATGATTTAAAATGACATCTGCCTAAGGAAATTAATGATGTCACTAAGAAACCAATACCCTAAAAATTTGTATTGTCTTTGATAATATTGAGATATTAGAAATAAATCACTAGAAATAAAAAAAAATAGTTATTGTCATAGGAAAAAAAGTAAAATCAGAAATAGCAAAGAAGGAAAGAAAAATGCTTAACACATCCAGATCATACGTGACTGACAGTAAAAATCTTACTAAAATTACACATTTTCAAGTCATCAGGACTAATGCAGTTTATGTATATGAAACAGAAGATAAGCTAGCCAGTGACTTCTCGGACTCAGGAATGTTAAATTTTTAGAAATCTTGAAAACCTGGGAAAATTCCAGAACGGTGAATGATTGTCCTTATCAATACTGAGTCATCAATACCAAAAAAGAGGGAAAAAGAGTGACTCAGGGAAGTTGAGCTAACTGGCTCGATAATTCTGTTTTGAAGAAAGATGATCATGATATATAAATTTTGGGGGACAAGATAACATGTCTGGACAGTTAAAGTTGTCCTAGTGTTACAGCCCACATGAAAATAGCCAAGGCATTTGATTTGGTACCAGCTGAAACCTGGTTGGAAATTTCAATGGAATTAACTCCATATGCCTTTCATATATTTCAAAACCGCTTCCTGACAGATCTCAAGGTGTTAGCAGAGGCAGAAAGATAATGAAACATAAGACAGGGAGCAAGGAAGAATAGGATTTGCTCTGACACTTTTTTCATCAGCCGTTAAGATTTTCTGATAAAGTCTGTGGGTGCCAATAAGTGCAATAATAAGTAATGGGGGGAAATGTTTGTAATGTGATTCGAACAGATAAGGGTATTATAATGCAGCCATAAACACATCTGAGGATCAGGACTGCAGGAAGTGAACATTTATGTTGGGAAGTGATAACTCCAAAAAGAATACCGTGTAACCCAAGTTGAGTGTGACACCTTCCCAGACTGACCTTTGCCAGACCTTCCTCATTCTTCAAATATTTCTGTCTCATACTGTGACCAAAATGCAAGCCAGCTACACTGTGTGTATTTCCTGGGTACAAACAAGTGTTTCCCAGAGTCCCACGCACCATGCCAAGTGGTACTGTTCTAAGACTTAGTTTGTTGACTACTTGTCTCTCCTCAGTGAGAGGAGAGGGGCATCACAACATGCCATCACCTGATTCCTTACAGTCTGTTATCACTGTCATCTAGAACACAGTTCAGGTTAGCACATTGCAATGGACTCAACTTTGTGAGAGCCAGAGAGTTTCCATTGCCCAAGCGCTCATGCCTAGGGCATTTCTGCAGGGATGCTGCAGTAGTTTTTCATATCTATGGTGATCATTAAGACACATCTGAAGCAAAGTGTAAGATTGTGTGTCTATCTTGCATTCAGAGCACATGGAAACGGAAACCTATGAAAACCTGATGAAATTAGTCATTGCCAACATAGTCAATGCAAGTGGTGAACTGGCATTTTTTTAGGCAGGCTGAACAAGACCACAGTCTTCCAGGGTCAGAGCATGCTGATAGAAGAGCAGATACTGGTATGAAGGTGGAATGCTACTGAGATATGGCATCTGGCAGCATGGTTGATTCCTCATTCTTTCTAAATAACAAAATCATTGATGGAGAACATTCTGGAGGATCCTTTCCTGGAATGATTTAGAAAGCTCTATCTACCACAGTATGAAGCATATTCGGATACCATCACAAAAAACAGTATGTGTATGTGCTGGGTTTGGCCAGGATACAGTTAATTTTCTTCAGAGTAGCTAGTATGGGGCTATGTTTTGAATTTTATGCTGAAAACAGTGTTGATAATGCAAAGATGTTTTTGTTATTGCTGAGCAGTGCTTACACAGAGTCAAGGCCTTTTCTGCTTCTCACACCACCCCACCAGCGAGCAGGCTGGGGGTGCACAAGATGCTGGGAGGGGACGCAGCCAGGACAGCTGACCTCAACAGACCAAAGGGATATCACACACTGTATGATGTCATGCTCAGCATATAAAGCTGGGGGAAGAAGAAGGAAGGGGGGGGGACATTTGGAGTTATGGCATTTGTCTTCCCAAGTAACCATTAACGCATGATGGAGCCCTGATTTCCTGGGGATGGCTGAACACCTGCCTGCCGATGGGAAGTAGTGAATGAATTCCTTGTTTTGCTTTGCTTGTGCGCATGGCTTTTGCTTTACCTATTAAACTGTCTTTATCTCAACCCATGAGTTTTCTCACTTTTACTCTTCTGATTCTCTCCCCCATCCCACCAGAGGGAAATGAGTGAATGGCTGCATGGTGCTGAGTTGCTGGCTGGGGTTAAACCATGCAGTACAATTATTGAACAGTATTTACAAGTATTTTTACTTATAAAAGCCTCAGAATGCAACTGGATTCAACAATTATTCCTTCATTTAGAAAGTGTATAAATCTTAGCGGACCGAAGGCTGGGGAAATTAGGGGTGTCACATATCATTACAATGCCAGCATGCTTACTGAGTAATGCCAGAGCATGCATTGATATCACAACACAGGTTTATAACAAGACTAAGATTTGCTTTGTAATCCTTTATGGAGCACTTTGCAAAATGCACATACATATCTTCATTTTACTTGAGCTGTTAGCAGAGCAATGCTGTTGTCTCATGGGCAGGCTTTGCATGACATAATTTTATCTTTCTGTAACTCCTGTGGCTTCTGTAATAAGAGCAAAACTCAAGAGTTTTATTGGTTTGATAAAGCTTTCCATGGCTGATCTTTGTGGAAATCCTCAGACTGAGTTAGGCCACTTTATCCTGTCATTAGTTTACATGGTGATAGTTTATGGTGCTTTTTAGTCCATGAGGCTGGGTGGACTTCAAAGGTGCTATGACAGATGGCAGCATTTCTTAAATTTGTGGCTTCAGTTTACTGTATGAAAAGCTGCATATTGTCTATTTTGTCTAATTAAGCAGCAAAGGCAAAAGGTGTGTGTTTACCTAGCTTAGCCAGTGCAGTGTTTTTCACAAGGACCTCTCTGACACTGGAGCCTGGAATAGGGATTCTGCCTTTCTAGACAGTAACTTAGACTGGTCAACAGAGAAAGTTTCCAAAGTGCAAGTCATAGCAGGCAGACAAGCAGACACCATTAGCTGAGAAACTTCCCAAAAGATAAGGAGATCTGATTGTCCCAAGGACCAGTACTAATAGTCAATGATTAGAAGTTATGGAAGAAATAGATGCAAAGAAACCATATGATGTGGTTTAACTCTAGAAATGCCATATAAAGTTGCAAAGGCCACACTAGGCAAATTTCTTCTGAGACTTCAGATTAATTTGTTTCAACCAGGAGAGCTGAAATTCCTCTATTTGGAGAGTGATCTTATTCTAGCTTAGTATCCTCATTTATGAAGAAACATAGCAAAGGCGGCAATTGCTTCCATCCTTCTCCACCCTTAGTGATAGCGAAAACTTGCTGTCAGGACCCTGAGTGTGCTAATAGGCCTTAACTGCACTGACCAGCATCACCTGAGACACTTCCACCTGCACACCCTCTGCCCCTGGGTCGGGGGCTCCATTTAAGTTCAGGCCTAGGCCTTCTATCCCTGTCTGATCTGTGCCATAGGTGTACTTGCCTCCAGTACCATCACAGCTCTGCTTCACTGTGGGCTTTATTGATCCAGAGCCTGGCCTGCTTGCCTCACTTGAGTACTGTGGAACCAGACCCTGGCTGGTGAAGCTCCTGCCCTGCTAGCCTTGTTACTATGATTAGCTTCTCTCCCAAAGGGAGCAGGCAGTCCTGATTGTTCCTTGATGCTTGTCTGGATGAGGCCCTGAGTAACGAGATCTACCCTTGAAGTTTGCCCTTAGTGTAAGAGGCTGCACTAAATGACCTCCAGAGGTGTTTTGCAAACTACCTCTTTCTGATTCCGTACAAATGCAACCACTAGCCCATGTTAACTAGGCACAACAGAATTTGCTTTTTAACAAAACATAAAAATAGAAGGGAACTAGAAATCTTGGTATATTATCTGTTGCCTTCAGCCTCTACATGTGCTCTCTCCCTTCTACTTTTGCCTCTCCTTGACAGTGTTGTGTGGTGTGGGGACATTGTGAGACCTAACTCCTGTGGTTTGCCATGCCATATAGGAAACACCAAAGGAATATTAATTGCAACAGGTCCCATCTTTTCTGGTGATAAAACAGAATGAGAGCCATCTTCCCCTATGAAAAAGGCCAAGCCTGTGTTATGGTGCATATAACAGCACTACTACAAGCATTAATTTCTGTTCATCCTTGTTGCATTGTTCAATATCACTTGCAGAATTAACTTTCCCATCCTTTCTCTCTTTGTGCTTTTATTGTTAGAAACAATATGTCACAGAACAAACACAGTGTCTCCTCAGCCTGACTCACTGCACTTTTCATACTATCGTTTGTACCTCTATTTATTGTCCAGGTAGCTTTTCTTATTGAAAGAAGCTAATGCACACAGTGCATCTTGAAATTTTTAATCTCTTTGCTACAGCTCTGTGAAGTTGTTAACAGTTGTTGACTCAGGCTCAGCTTGCATGGCTCAGTGGGTTGGGACATTGATGCCTCCTTGGACGGTTAAGCTCCTACAACCATTAATGTGCAAAGGTACAATTTGTTGGTTTTGTTGGTTTTTGTTTAATTTCAGAAATGAAAGGCACAAAGATACAGTTTTGCATCTTTTAGCTTGTTTGGCATGCCACTTTGACACGTTTGCAGGCAGCTACAGATAGAGTGTTTTTGAGACAATGCCAAAATTCCTAATGGCAAGTTGGTTTTCTTTGGCCTCTGCATTAAATACGACCCATCCACATAGGCCTTGTTCTTTCAAAAGACAGCAGTTCAATTCATTATAGCACTAGGGTGATTTTGTTCCTTGTCCACTTGATGCAGTGTTTCACGTACACCTTGAGCTGAGAGATTGTGGTGTGGAAAAGATACCAGAACTGCAGAGATGCACCCTTAGAATATGCATAGCAGATTTTTCTGACTGCACAGTATGTGCCAGCTGGAGCTAGTTTTGTTAGTTGCAGAAGCAGTGAAATAAACCACTCTTACTGACTAAAAAAACTGCAGTGCAAACCTCTCTGCAGGATGAAGGTAGGAACACCAACATGTTTGCTTAGTACATTAGCATACCTTTCACATGCACCTGTTCCTCTTTGTCATTGCTAAACCACTGCACTGGTGGGAGAAAAAACTTCACTCATCACGGAAGTATTTAAAGCAATCGTGTCTCATGAACTCATCCTCTGCCAAAATGAATAGCCTCTCCACCCTCTCAATGGCATCTGCTAGCAGATACAGTGATACTGACTTGCGACATTAGCATTGCAGGTTAAGAATTGCCAAGGTTTAAATGAGTTGTGAAACAAGTTTCATAATGCCCAATAAATAAGGAGAACATAGAAGCATATTAGAAAAATGTAAAGAGCTCTTTAAAGAGCAGTACCTTGTCAAATGAATAGCAGGTAAAGACATTAAGATAATACGATAGAAGTTAATACTACCTTTGCTTTAATACTACTTTGCTTTAACTGTGTTTTATTATTCTGTTGACATAGAGTACTTGGCAGAAAGAAAACCCCGTGTAATCCAATTGCATTGCTTTTCTTCTGAAGGGAAACTATGCTCAAAATGCTGGAGTCCCTTCTGCCCAGTGAGGACCCGTCATCACTGAGCAGCAGCACTGCCTGGTTCCCTGGTATGCACTCCCTCGGAAGAGTGAGTTCTCTGCTGGACATTACTACAGTTTCAGTAGAAAGGGTAGGGATTAGTTTCTTGCATACTCATTAAGGATATTATTTTGGGATATGGGAATAGCACAGTTGAATCCCCTCAGGCAACAAATGTTTAGAATCCACCTGGAAGAGTACTCTAAATAACAGGTTATTATGCTAAAAGTAGGCACTTCTCCTTCTGTTTTTAATTAACTAACTTTTGACTGTTATATATGCCATATTCTTCAATATGTCTGCTGGATGAGGCCCCTCAGAGGACATGGGCAAAATTAGGAGTTTCTCTGCTTTGTCTGAATTGCAGTGAATCTATTCAAACAGGCTGATTCTTCATGTGTGAAGGTGCTTGAATACCAGCATTAAGGAAATTTTGCAAATTGAAAATCAGATATCGATTGAATGAAGCAAGGCACTTATAGTGTTAGCAGGGAAGTATGTTTTCTCTGTTGATGTCTTGGAGACAGGCACCTGAATTCCTCCCATGTGTTGTATTAAATGCCAAGGAACATGGCCTTAAAGTAGTTCGTTACTGTTTATAATTGGCCCTTTAAAAGATTGGAGCATTTGTCAGAATCAGCTGGTGGCAATTTTCCTTCTCCCTCCATAAATTATGCCAATTTACTTTTTTTTTTTTTAAATAATATCAAGGATTCATCTTAGTTGAACATTATCATTTAACTTATCCATCTCTATCAACTGAGAATATTTTACCTATATAGAGACTTCACAGGCATGATTAGGAGTGACACAGTAAATCTGTAGATGATAATGACTAGAGGTTTAAAAAAAATATGAAATTGCTTCCAAAATGCTGAAATTAAAACCCCCAGATGTTATAGTTTATCTTTCTTACTTTCAGTTTTCCTGTGCTTCTCTTCTAACATCTGCGATAAAGTCAGGTTGAAAACACACACAAACATAACTGTAAATCTATCTCTCTGCTTTGCTTATAAGGAGATTCTGCTAGGTTGACCTTTTTGTATTCCAACTAGAGGCAGAGTTTCCTAGCATTTTTCCTCAGGTGCTATCTTTCTTTCCATTATTGGAGGGTTGTAATACAAAGATGGAAACAGAAGTTCTATGAACTGTAGTAACAAAGTGCCCAATTATTTCTCAATAAAGAGAGCAAATATCTTTTATGTATCAGGAAAGCTAGCCAACTTCATGAGCTTGCCAACTGATAGAACACTGCTAATGTAAATGAGGCCTTTCTATAACCTATTGCAATGGCTCCAATTACTGTGTTAAATTTGATTATTGACTAAAATTATAATATGTCTTGTCATGCTGAAATACTAATAAACATAATTTTATTCCTTTTTTATAATTGTGTTCAACTAAATAAATGTAAAAGCTCATATCTGTATTAGATTTACTGGTTTTTTTAAATCATAATTTTCATAACAGTTGAGAATATGTAGTCTCCGTGGATCATTTCATTTTTTTTTACCATGACTCAGTGTCCCCATATTGTTGTATACTATCATCCAGTAGAGTACAGTTGGACAGTGGCTATCAGAATAGCCTGAGGAAGTAAAACATGATTAAACAGCACATTTCCAACCAAGAACCAAATGGAATTTTTCACCCAAGTTTGAAGCAGGGAGACAACTGGAGCTGAAATGACATCTTTTGGTGACCAAAGAGCATGAAAACAATAGACAGGTTTTGAAAGAGATTTTTTTTTTTTTCTTTTTTTTTCAAATTTAACCGTAATTCAGTGACAAACACAGCCATGGTGGATTCCAGGAAAACAGACTAGGTTGTGTCTGCTACACGGACTTTGATCACACTTATCTAGAGACGGCGTGCTGCAAGCTAACTGACTAATAGATGCTAGTTGCTTTTAGAAAAGCTGTCTACATCTCTACAACAACCTGTTCTCACAGCTTTTCTTTAGAGATAAGCTCTCAACATCAGCCAATTTTGCCTTACAGGGATAAATGCCTATACTGTAATGCAAAGGCAAGTCCTGATTTGAGCTGCACCATCATTTAGGACATTACACCTTGAACTGTTTTCTGAACGGAAGTTCAGGAAACTGTATGAAAGGGCTAGGGGCTGAACAAAGCCTTGTAACTCTTCATGAAATATCACCTGGTTTGCAGCCAAGAAGATGGCCTCAACCAAGGAAATGATGCTTAATTTTGAACTTTCAAGTTTTTCACCTTTTTTATATTTTGAACTTTTACAGCATAAACAGAAGGGCATTGTTTTTCTGAGCTAGGCAGCTCACATGGCAGTGGTTTTCTGAAGTCAGACTGAGTAAGCCAGGGACATGGAGGGTCTGGTCCCTCAGCACATACAGCCAGGAGAGTTCCAGGACATTAGTTCTCAACTGGGAATTAGAATGCTCATGTTTTGCTCACTATTATTCTGGCTGGTAATCTTCTACACAGGGGTTAGAGTGCTTGCCACCTTCTTCACTATTCCTAAGAGTGTGCTACTAATGAAACTAATAAAATTATTTTTCTGTCTCTGCTTGGTGGTATCTTAAAAATAATTGGCCTTGGAAGGAAAAATGTAGTTTTCTGTAGCTTATTGGATTTAGTCTGATAGTCTTAGTAAATGTGGATTCCCAGAAGAGCTTTTCAGTGATAGAAAAGATAGATGATACTGCTGTATTGATATATCTGAGCTGCCAAGGTATATTATCATTTATTTCAGCAATGACACATTGGGGGCACCTTATTAAATATTTCAACAGAATAAATCAATGAATATTAATAGAAGGAATAGGACTATAGAGAAAGGGTGAAGAAAAGAAAGAATAAAATTAGTACACTTTTTGTTTAAAATATCACTTAAGAGTTGTAGGGGATATGGAACTGGAAATAAATCAACAAAAGCTGATATAACTGAAATCAGCTGTAATTTAATGAACAAAATGATCAGAAAGTCATATATGCTGTCCACCAACTTGCTCCTAGAAACAGGATTCAATTAAGGCAAGTGTGCAAAATGGACAATGCTGGCAAAGGACTTAAGCAGTAACAAGAAAATAGTCTACTAGCAGTAAAAGGAAGCCCAACCAACGTTCAGTACAGAAAATGAAGTATTCAACACTTGTGTACTTCATCTTTCCTTTGAAATGCCTAGCAAAATTAAACACCTATGGCAACTTCGTCCAGAATTAGGAAAGAACAGGCTACAAAATACTTGTATCAACTGAATGGTTTTGAATCCATGGCACCTAGTGAACTTATTGTATTAAATATATAAATCAATCTTAAACCTATTGGTGGACACCCATATTTTTTGCATCTGTTAAGCCTGGGACCATACAATCACCACCTGGAAAGCCTTGCTTTGTCTCTCCCATCCCCGAGTATCTTTCTTCATCCAGTCCAACATCTTTCTTTCCAGTAAAGGCATGTGTCATGATCAAGCTGCCATCCTTACACAACTCTACTGTCCTTGTATTTTGAGAAAACTGATGAAAACTGTCATTCTGTCAGTAAGGCAGAGGGGTTTCTTTTGGAATACATTCACTACTTCCCATCAGCAGGCAGGTGTTCAGCCATCTCCAGGAAAGCAGAGCTCCATCATGCTAATGGTTACTTGGGAAGGCAAATGCCATAGCTCCAAATGTATTCCCTTCCTCCTTCTCTCCCCAGCTTTTATTGCTGAGCATGACATCATATGGTGTGGTATATCCCTTTGGTCAGTTGGGGTCAGCTGTCCCAGCTGTGTCCCCTCCCAGCTCCTTGTGCACCCCCAGCCTTCTTGCTGGTGGGGTGGGGTGAGGAACACAGAAGGCCTTGACTCTGTGTAAGCAATGCTCAGCAGTAACTAAAACATTCCTGTGTTATCAACACTCTTTTCAGCACAAATCCAAAACATAGCCCCATACCAGCTACTATGAAGAACATTAACCCTATCCCAGCCAAAACCAGCACATTCTCCACCCCTTATTCCACACCATTTATGTCATGCTCAGGTCCCACACTATCAAATACAACCTCATCAACCACCACCACCCCCTTCCCATCCATTGATATAACACACAGATATCATTCCCCTAGTCTATGGACCACCCCTCTAAAATGTCCACAAAATGTCCACTGAGTTCATTTAGTCCATGACTTTGGGCTCCATCTCTTATGATGGTCACTCAGGACAGGAGAGGCGGTGTGTTGCGTGGAGTTATTGGGCACCAAAGCCAGCTCAGGTTGGGTCACTGCTACACTTGCACTGCTTCTTGTAAGGCTTCTCCTCCATTAGGTGGAGATACATATCCATCCTGCTGTGGTATAGCAGGTGGTTCCTGCTACAGTAATTCCTATAACATGCAACTCAAATCCTGGGTTACAACAATTTAAAGGTATTTCCCTTACAACCTCCACCCCTGATCCTTTTCGACCAGACCATCAGGTTTAACACTGCCATGAACTCTTCCCCTTGCCCCTGCCCTGGCTTGGACTTATCCACAGACTGCAGTCCTTTAGGGTTGTACCTGCTCCAAGTGGAGCCTTATCTATGAGCCACAGTCTCTCCAGGGGTATTCCTGCTGCGGCATAGACTTATCCACAGCCACAGTCGCTTTGAGGTGCACCTGCTCCAGCGTGGCCTTACCCATGACTGCAATCCCTCCAGGAGTGTACCTGCTCTGTCAAAGGCTTATCCATGGCCACACGCACTGAGGTGCTCCAGCATGACCTCATGCACAGCCATTGATGCTTCAAGGTGTACCTACTGCAGCATGGACTTATCCACAGCCACAGATGCTTTGAGGTGTACTTTCCAGCATGGGCTTATCCTTGCACCACAATCCCTTCAGAGGTGTACCTGCTGCAGCACAGACATAACCACAGCCACAGACGCTTCGAGATGTACCTGCTCTGGCATGGGCTTATCCATGGCCACAGACGCTTTGGGGTCTCCTGCTCCCACGTGGACTCATCCACAGGTCACAGTCCCTTCGACTCAAGCTCACATTGGAGTTCCAGCCTGTCCAGTACAGCAGCACAGAAACAGCAGCCATGTCCTGGCCATCTGCCAGCCCAGGCGCATCGCCATTGCTGTTATCAGAATGTTCCCAGGCACAGCAGAGTCAGGTGATAAGCAGTACAGCAGGACAGCTAGCAGCAAAAGCAAAAAGCAGCCACAAATGAGTGCTAGACTCTAACATACAGTAAGGCAAGCAAGCCCCATGGCAAGCACAGGAGCCTGCCAGTTAATAGCTAAACAGCAATAACAGCTATAAATTTGATCTGGCACATTCCAAACAAACTTGTCGTTATCTTGAGCCCTCCGAGCCCCACGTTGGGCACCAAAAGGATTGTTGTGGTTTAACCCCAGCCAGCAACTAAGCCCCACCCAGCCGCTCACTTCCTCCGCCCCCACGGTGGGATGGGGGAGAGAATCAGAAGAGTAAAAGTGAGAAAACTCGTGGGTTGAGATAAAGACAGTTTAATAGGTAAAGCAAAAGCCATGTGCACAAGCAAAGCAAAAGAAGGAATTGGAAAGCAGGGCTCCATCACGCGTTAACGGTTACTTGGGAAGACAAATGCCATAACTCCAAACGTCCCCCCTTTCCTTCTTCTTCCCCCAGCTTTATATGCTGAGCATGACATCATATGGTGTGGAATACCCCTTTGGTCAGTTGGGGTCAGCTGTCCCAGCTGTGTCACCTCCGAGCGTCTTGTGCACCCCCAGCCTGCTCACTGGTGGGGTGGTGTGAGAGGCAGAAAAGGCCTTGACTCTGTGTAAGCACTGCTCAGCAGTAACTAAAACATCCCTGTGTTATCAACACTGTTTTAATCAGAAAATGTGATCAGCAGAGATGTGATCTGCTTCCTGTGGCACAGTAAAGTAAGCATTTGTTTGCCAGGATTGTTAAAAAAAGTCAGTGATTACAAAGTAAACGCATTCCAACGGGTAGAATGAGTAACGAGTGAAATTTCTCAGGCAAGCACAGTAGTTTAGAGGAAGAGTTACATGAAGTTGTGGTGGGGCTTAAAAATAAGTTTTTGATGTGGCAATAATGGTGTGTGGCAGAAGACAAAGCAGTATTGGAATCAGAATTCAGAAATGCAGGAAGTGAAGCCTGCATATTGAAACAAGTGCAGAAAATACTCACAAAAGTGTTTGTTCCAGGAAATAAAGAAAATGACTCAGAGTAAGACAGTTAGACTGTTTTCTATTAATAAGAGCATGAGAGATGACCAGATTACAGTATGAGACTAGTTTTGCAGGTAAATAATACAGGGTACTAAAGAGCAATTAATCTAGTATAAAATCACTGATGGGATGCTAGAACCAGATAAAGAGCTATTGGCTCAGTCTTGGTGGAAATTAAAGGCTTCTGAAGTACATCAGTCTGGACAAAATCCAGTAACTTCACTTGTAAGCCTAAACTCACGGATTTAGAAAATCTGTACACCCATCCCTATTCCTACTACTTTTCCTTTTCTTTGAAGTCTGCAGCCATTTTTGCACATCACAAGAAACTGATATCTTGATTTATGCCTCCATCTACCAACTGATCATTCTTTTTTGTTTTATTTGGGAATAGTTTCTTTACCAATTATTTTAAAATGTCTGGAAGCAGATTCTTTTTACGTAAACTGGAGGGATGCAGGGGGAGCATAGTGAAAGGGACTTCAGATTTTATTTTTTCTAATCTAATATATATGTCCAGAGGGCTATCTCAGTCAGGTCTTCCTGGTGGAGATACAACCTACACTAACAAAAGAATACTTTGGCTGGCAATCGCTTAGGACAGCATCCTAAATAGAATGAGCCATACTTGCAGAATATACTTTCTTTTAGCTGGTTATACCTTTATGTAGGAATGTGGTGGGGGGAATCACATCTCTGACAAATGGAGTCAAAATTTAAAGGTATAGATAATGTAGTTAAAACTTTAATGTTAATATCTTAAAATTCTGTAGAGATGTACAGTGTTCTTGGAAAGAGCACTTTCCACTATTTCAGCTCATCACTCTGCTACATACAAAACATTTATCTGTAGAGAATAAATGTCTTAAGTCACTACCCCTCTAGAGATTCTGTTGCCTGTAAGAATACATTTTCCCTTTTAATATTAAGGGCTTCAATATATAAAATTATGGTTACTGTAGGATTTATTACCTGATATATACAGGTATATAGTTTATAAAGTGTGTATATATACGTATATACACATATATGTGTATATATATACCCCCGATATATGAATCTCATTGTAATTCCTATCAGATTAGAACAAGGCGACTCCTTAGCCAGAGTTGATTGTTCATCCTGTCAAAGCCAGGGAAATAGGCAGCAGCAAGTCATATCAGAGAAGGGAGTCAGAAATTGCTCAATTAGCTCAGAAACTGCTGCAAGATCCCCCTTTAAACACACACTTGGTGAAGAAGACCTGTCCTCAAAATTGTACAAGAGAAAAATGAACATAGTTGGAATAAATTGCCCATGAGAAAGATTACATAGGAACGACTGGGAGGAACCAATTGTCATAATTGTATACAATGTGTTTGGGCTTGAATGGACAGAAGTGGATGACTTCCTGTCTAGATGAGAGAATGGGAAACCTGGAAAAGCCAGGGAACAGATGCAGCCTTGTTCTGAATGAGGGCAAGGAAGAAAGGGAGAAGAGTTGCAGTTGTGACTATCACATGGTCTCTCCAGAGTTCAGTGCAGGGTTGCACTTATGCCCTTCCTCTGGTATTCCTGAAACACGTAGATTCCACTGTTTTTTTTCAAGGCTAAAAGCTCTTCTTCAGCTCTCCTCAGTGTCATTTGACCCTTAGTCACAGCTCAAGCTCTGGAACTTGTTTCTTTGTATGACTCCTTCACAGGGCTGAATTTTGATCAAAACCAAACATAGAGTCCATAGAGTATGGCTGCAATCAGAGGGATTCTCTGCCCACACCCGCCTGTACGACCTGACACTTTTTCTTTCAGCTAGCATATTCTCTATTCATATCTGTTTCTAGATCAGTCCACTGTATGCCATTGTTCCATAACAACTCAACACAAACATACCCCTCTCTCTTTGTATGGAGTCTGCCAGGCCAGCCCTTCACCATCTTTGCTGTTTCTGTTTAACTTTCCCACAGCCAAAACCCCACTCCTTTACCAGGTGATACTGGGCTAATTTCATTGGAACATGCCAGCATCACAAATGTATTCTTGGCTGTAAGTGAAAAATCGTACCTCTGTTCATCTTGTTTTGGTTTGTCTCCTCTGGCTGGGCTTTATCCACATGCCTGGCTCATGTCTTATCTCATTCTAGCCCCTGGAGCAAGTTAGTAGACTGCCATCCTCTTCCTTCCTAAACCACTGAGCTGTGTACAGTTTTCCTATCCTTTCTTACTCATTGCTATGTGACACTGTTGCAAGATCGCTGTATTATAGACTGTCCACAGATTTTACACTGTTCAGTTGATGTAATATTAGCAGTAATAATAGCAATCTAACAGGATGGTCCCCCTAACCTTAGAAGCATAGGGGAACTCCAACAAGATAGAACATGCAAGCGGGCTATACCTCAGTCTTAGAAGGCCACCAAAAAATCCCCAGGCAAGCCCTGCCCCATGCAAAGAGGCTAATCCTGTGAGTCTGACCAAGAGACCCGTGCACCCTGACCCAAGCTACCAGGATGACCATGGCAGTTCCTGGGGCAGTGTTTGGGCCTTGCACTGTGCGGCAAAATACAGGAAAAACAGAGCAAAAATGCCAACTTTGGGAGAATGTGTAGGTGGGGACCATAAGTGTGGGCAATTTGGTGCTGTCTAAGAAGTCTGCAAGCTTTTTCACAGACTAGAAGCTTGGGGAGGGGGAGTGGACAGCATCCTACTGCAGTTCTGCTGCTAACTCCATGGCAAAAATGTCATTTGGGACATATATCCCTGTTTTCTGCATACATTTTATGTCATCAAAAACATAGCCCTTCCCTGCCTCTAGATTTTTGAACATGGGCATGAAGCACAGGTGCCTGTTTAGATTACAGATCTATCCATAGCACATTCCACTTTTCCAGCCTTGACATCTGTGATGCTTTCCACGTAGGCTTTGCATGTCTCACAAAAAATCATAGCCAAATAAACAATTTGTTTTTTTAATAGCCATGGTCTTGTGCTTCTGCAAACATTCCCAGACCTGCAAATCAGTCTGCAGCTGGGGCACCTCGCTCTCGCATCCAAGTTAACTTCACAAGTTGTGCGACAAGCGGAGCTGGCAATATGTACAGTTATGGACATGATTACACCACCTGTGGCAAATACAGCACCAAAATTTCCTGCCCTAAATAACTTTCTGACATCCTTAACACTGTGATAAGTTTGATCGCATGAAAGGAAGGAGGTCTTGGGATACCTATGGTGATTGTTCGGCTTAAAAATACCTCAAAATTCTTTCCCCTCAGATAGGAAGATGATGCATGTATAACATGCGGCAGGTCTTCAGGCATGGTGATCTCGCTCAGTATGACCTTCCTGTGCACCGACCACCCCAGTTTGTAAGGCAGCTCTTTCGCACCAATTGACAATTGTACATCTGTCAGATCTCTCACCACTCTAAGTCCTGTGAGACTCCCAGCAAAACAGAGGTTGTTACCATTATTTAGATCAGTTAAATAGTGCCGCTTTTTGTCTGTGTTTTTAGAATGGGAGATAGACTGTAGGGTTCTCTGCCCTATGCTCCTGAGTGCTTTTATAGTAATGATAGCCAAAGGAAGTCTGATCACAAACACAGCTCTCATTTACTCTGTAGGAAAGTACTGATGCAGTCTAAAATTCTCTCTGCTTTCATATTGCTTAAATTAATAGTGGGAGAATATAAAGGGTTGTGCATGCTGACAGCTTCAAGATGGAGCTAAGCATAACCACCAGGTTCAAACAGTTGGCATGAGTGGTTAAACTAAACATTTCACAGAGTTATTCTAGTGATAAATAACTTAAATTAACAAATCTGTATTCTTCTACATACTGCCTAGCTCCAAACCCCTGGATGTGCCATTACCATCCTCCATGGATGCCTCCCGCTCTACCTCCTTTGCTGTGTTTGGGTATAGAGGTAACACTGCACTAGCAAATGCCCATTCAGAACTTGGGTGTGCTGCCAGTGGCCTGTCCTGGTAGACATCCTCGTGAACTTGTTCACAATGGGCATAGCCCCTTGTTCTATAGAGTGAGTGCAATATCAAGGATGTCACTTCCAGGGATCCACTTCTGCCCTAGCAGTACACATGTCCACAGCCCAGCAGACTCAGAAAAGCAGTTTGCACTTGCAGGACTTGTGGCTGCTGTAAACAATCTTTAGCAAGATGCTCATAATAATCCAGAAATTGTTTAGCTTTACTAGTGAGCAGTCTTTGTTGTAACACTGTTTTCTGTTTTGCTGGGCCAAGAATTATCTGCAACATCAGCGCGTTTATGCCCTCCACCTTGCCCGCTACTCCCCTGTACCAAATAATAATGATGGTATTCAACTCTGCAAAACTCCTGCCGTTTTTTTTGGTACCCTTCATCTTTCAGCCATAGCTGTGGTGTCTAAGACCACGTGTCTGAGGGCTGCATCCCAAAGCCTGGGTCTTGCTGCTTCCACAGTAATCATGGTCTAACAGTACAGTCTTATTTCATTCTTAGTCTTCTGCTTTTCATTTGTAACATCAACCTAAGGATAAGGAAGCACAAGCCTCCAACCCAACAATTTTTAGGCTTCCAAGTTGCTGGAAGCTCCTCCACAGCTGTGGGTAAAGCGTGCTTCCCCACAACCCACATTCTCTGAGTGAAACTTACCTTGAAATTCAGTTCACAGCCTGGCTCATATGGTCTTTTACAAGAAGCCCTTTGGTCTCAGGCTGCCCTCTAGCGTCTCATAAGGACTTCTGTACAACATACGGTTCTCCTTTTGTGACAGTCTGGCTTTTTCAGCCCTGAAAAGGCCCAGACCACTGTAGTAGCATGCACTCCACCTAGTGTTACTACCCTTGGCAGCAAAACTAAAGCATTTTGCAGGATTGCCAGTTGAATGCAACTGTCTCTCTTCTCTCATCCCAATACTAAGAGTGAGGAATTTGTCCCGGGGCTCCCTGTGTCTTCAAACAATACAGCTGTCTTCTGCTAGCAGGAATCTGCTGCCCTGTAAATGTCAGAAGTCCAGCCACAATCCTAATATGCTGCGCAACAAATGGGAAATGATTAGGACAATGTGTGACACAAACAGTCTTTTGAATTTATTCATTCTAGCATTGGGCTGACCTGCTTTGAAGACTGCACAAGCTGTTGAGCAACCACTGTGCCTGGCCTTAGAACTTGAATCTCAGTAGATTAATATCACATGGGGTTTACCAGTAGTAGTCAAAATGTTGTTAATGTATTTTGTAAGCCATGTTATACAACCACAAGAATGTATCACTGAAGGTGCTGGGCAGCATATCATATGCATGTGATACTCAAAACAGTATCTCACAGAGCGTAACAGAGAATCCATTCTGTCACCTCTGGCTGCTCTGCAAGAATAGAACAGAATGGAATTTATACCTACAGTTAGAGGACAAGTGGTGATCAACCAGAATTCACTGGTCTTTTTAATATTTATTGGTCTTAAGGATGAACAAAACTTCCCCTGTAAGTGGCAAATTGTCATAGAACAGAGTGATTTTTTTTCCTATCCCTTGATAGGTTGTAACTCCATGCTATTACCTGGCACCCTGTCCACCTTAAAACCAGGAAGCCTCCTGGCACTAAACCCAACAAGCACTTGTGCACTATCTCCTGGGCTAATCTCTCAGGAGACTCAGTGCACACTGCAAAATAAAATTCTCAAATCTCCTGAGTCTTTACCATATTGGCATTCCCATCCACTCCTCTGTGACTTTGCTCACCCTTTAAAGCAGGCCAAACTCTGGTTGAGGGTACACCGCACATTCAGCAGGGGAGAGGAGGGAGGTCTCACCAATGCTGCCTTTTGAAAGTGCAACAAACATTATGTAAAGACCCTGGAGGAATAGATCTTCTCAGTCTCCCCCCTCACCCCATTACCTACCACGCAAAACTTCTTCACCTGTGATCTTTGGTATAATCATGAACTTCAGGCATAATCTGCCTATTTCTCCTTTGATCACAGACTGCAGTCATTAGCTCACGTTTGCCTAAATCTCCTACTCTTATTTCAAGCAATTTTGTTCCTCAGTGCACCACCAGAATGGTCTGGCCACACTTTCCAAATGCCTGGGTCAGCTTCATTTGTTTTTGAAGAGTATTGCTGGTTGCTGTCCAGGTTGCAATGTGCTCGGGAATATTGTTGAGTGTATGAGTTTGTTTCCTCATTTTGTCCTGCTCTGCTGCTGTCTGCTGATATCCCATATCTAAGTCAAACCTGCTGTTTCCTGGCTGTCTTACGCCCTTAGAACTGTCCTTGGGGAGCCAAGCTTAACAGCACAGGGCATATGGCTCCAGCCCAGTTCCCAGTGTCATTCATCTACAGCAGTAGATATATGCTACTTTCCTTGCTACCTTCGTATCCTCCCCATACCCTTCCAGTGTTCTCCGTCTGTTTGGCACCCTTATGACAAAAGACTGCCAGCTATAACATAATCTTCCAGGAGCTCTGGAATGAAAATTCCCAGTCATTACCTGAGTTCATGCCTTTTTCTCTCTCTTGCCCAATCTGCATTTCCTAAAACTCCGCCTGTTGTGGATTCATATGGGGCCACACTCCCACTGTGCACCTAGAATGGCCAAACCTCCCATCTAGTAACAATCTGGGGGTTTAGTACCTAGAGACGGGAAAGGTCATTGCTGACTTGGCTGGAGGACTGAAGTTGAACTGAACAACCAAACAGGGATCAGTAACTAATCTGAGCCAGTGGGCTATGGAGTAAATCCAAAATTGCACTCTTCAGCTGTGACGTTGGCAGGAAAAAGGGGAAGTCTTAGCTCTAAATGTGCGTAATTCTACAGTAGTTTTTATTGATATTAATTTCTTTCACATTAATATTTTCAATTTGTAGACCTGAATAATGTTTTGAAAAATATTTTACAGGGTAACTGGTTTTAGCTTATATTCACTTGAAGAGTAACACATCTGCCTCATCTGCCAGCTAATTCTTTCAGGTGTATTTTGCAAATCCTTTTGCTTCTGAGAACAAACCTTTTCTATAATTTTTTTACATAGCTGGTAAGATGTCCATTCCACAGCATCAACTGACTTTGCTTTAATAAGTTTTTGATGGTAGAAGCTGTTTGGCCATTTGCATCATTAAGGAATGAAATATCAGGTAATACTTAAAGAATGCTTTATTAATCTCAGAATAACAAGACCTCTCTCTTCAAGGGTGGCAAGAAAAAGCCAATACCTTTCTAAATTATTTTTAGACATTCTTTGATGCAAAAAAAAACCTGTTATGAAGCACTGAAATAATTTTTTATTCATTTAAAATAAATGTCCTGTTAAAAATCTGCCACTCTTCACATTATTATCCCCAGAATTGATATTTGAATTGAACTATAACCATCTCTGAATCTGCAAACACTGTAGTAAATGAAGGATTACAGCTGTATCATAAGTAAGTTACAAAATTGCATATACAGCTTATGGGGTCCTAGGAAACCATGAAAATTTTATTTCCTTTCATTCAATACATACTCTTCTATCAGAAAATATTCTACTCATAAATACATAAAAACTACTGAATGGTAGACAACAGAAAAGTACAAAAGCTGTATCAGAATAAACAACAACAAATATTAACAACTCCCAAATTTGGAACAGAACAGCCATCAGAAGCCATAAGTATTGAACACTTCAATGTGACTGCAGAATTACCTTTTATCAATTAACCAATCATGGTCTTTTAGAAAAAGACAAAATATAGCACAGATGTTAGCATATTAATAGAATTGCTCATGACTTCCGGAGACTGCATGCAACATTCAGAAAGATGAATAAAACAGACTAAGATGATAATGAAAATCAACAGCCTGTTCAAAAGGAAACTCAGGGAGGTCAAGACAGCCAAGAAGTCTTTGCCCAGCACAGCAAAGACATGAAGAGAATCTGATTAACTGATCTCTATGAACACTTTCGACAGCTAACATTGTATTTAGAAAAAGAACTGTTATAGCTCAAGGACATAATTAAGTTAAGAGCATAGCTTGTTTAACTTGACCATGAATTATAGGATCACATTGGTTGGAATGGACCTCAGGGACATGATCTAGTCAATTACCTGCTCCAAGTGTGTCCAGTTAGAAAAGGTTGCTCAGGACCTCGTCTAGTTAAGTTTTTAACAACTTCAGGGAAGAATACTCTGTAGTATTTCTGACCAACCTCACCCTGTATTTTATCACCCTCACGCTAAAAGTTATTTTGCATGTATCAAGTCATAATTTCTCATGTTTCAATTTGTGACTATTTCCTCTCATCCTTCTACAGCACACTCTGGCTCTGCCTTCTCTATACCCTCCCATTAGGTAGTTGTGGACAGCAATAAGATCTCTTCTTAGTCTTCTCTCTTTGAGGATGAAGAAATCCAGTGCCTTCAGTCTCTCCATACATGTAATGTCATCCTGCCTCCTGACCAACTGGGTGGTCCTCTGACTCAATCCAGTCAGGTCTGTCTTGTAACTGGGGAGCCCACAGCTGGACCCGGTACTACAGAACTTATCTCACAAGTGCTGAATAAAGGAGAGTAATCACTTCCCTCGACCTGCTGACTTCATGCTTACTAATACCGTGCAGTACTTGGCTGGCTGCCTTTGGCACAAGGGTGCATCGCTAACTCATGTTCAACTTGCTGCCCCCCCCAGGACTCCCAGCCCCCCAGGTCTTTTCACACAAAGCTGCTGTCTAGACAATGGGCTCCAGCCTGTACAGTTGCATGGGGTTATTCCCTTCCAGGGGCATGGCTTTGTGTACATTCAGGCTGAAGACTAAAATAATTTCTTACAGTCAGGACTGGAAAAAATGGGAGAACCATGGGATAAAAATTTCATTGATTTCATATGGGTCTTTATCAGCTACTTCTTAGTAATTACATTACTTAGTAAGTACTTAGATGTCAGCTAAGAGGAAAAATATAGCACTCCTTAAATTCCTAATTAAGTTACCAGAAATATACCTTAAATAAAAATTCATTAATGAGTTATTTCATTGGTATTTCAGTGGCATCAATCCAATACCTGTTTAATCACTGCCTACTTCAGTAGAATATAATTAGAATTGCATGACCCTGTTGCAGCTGCTGAACTGTCCTTCCTAAGCAGTCACACAGACACATACTTAATTAGAAACTTTGGCACCTATTTATTTGATGCCAACATATTGAATTTAAACACCAACCTAAATCAGTACTTACCCCAGGAGTTACTGCATTGATTCAAGATTTTAATGCTTCCCAAAACAACATTTATTAATATCTATTAAGAGGTATCTAACTTACTGGGTAAGCAGTGAATTCCTTAAATTGCTTGTTAAAAAAAAAAGATAAGCTCGCTAGGTGCCTTGAATGGACAGAATGTACCTGCCTGATTGTTTTGTTTCATAGGCAACTATCCAACACATCCCACTACTCAGTTTTCACTGTGGCCTTTTATTTCCTAGAACTTAGATTTATAAAAAATACTCGCTAGGACAACATGTAAGCTGACCCTACATACACAATTTTGAAACAGACAGCCCTTTGGTTCCTACCTACTGTATGAAAAGTGTTCTATTAGGATGAGCTTTTCTTTACAGTGATTATGACTTTTAGTTTCTTACAGCTCCTTACAAGTGAAGCCCTCTAGTCCTCTGACTAGAATAAGTTTCCTACACTTTACAGGAATAAATGTGGCTGTAGCAAGAAAACTGGACATTGGAATAAGCACACATTAGATCAAGTAGAAAGCTGAATCACTTAATAGGTGGCAGTTCCTGGACATGATTTCACAGACAGTAAAGTTGTGAGGGGCAAGCACAGCAGATCTCCACACAACAGGCACACTGACACACTGGACACCCTAACTTCAAAAAATATGGTGCTGGAAAAAGTAGCTCATGGGATGACAGAACAAGTCATACGTCTAGACTGTAGAAGGGCACCTCACCCATACCACAGCCCTACTCTAGAAGGAAGCAAAGAATATTCAGCAGCAGATTTCACCCACTGAACATAAAGGCACACTCACCTATCCTTTGGCTGGAAGCTGAAAGGATCCATATGTTGCTACCTGCAACAGGGTCCTGTTAACACCAGAGGATTCCCAGGATCCTTCTGGGACCTGGCTTCTCCCAGGACAGCAGGAACATGGTCTCTTTCCCTCTGCTCAAGAAGCTGCCCTACTTCCTCCAAAAATTCTGAGATGACAAAGACTAAGAAACCTGGTCTGAACTATTAGGTCAGGCCACTAATTTTCTGCTGCTATTCTTAATTTCTGTGGCTTTTACCATTGCAGATGCATTACTTAGTATCATAAAAGTTTCAGCAGGAAGCAATTCAAATAATTTCAAACTTCTGATTTTCAGACTGGTTGCTTTTTGAGTCTCCCTGCCATCTACTAAACTGTGTTGGCAAAGTTTCCACACACAGCCCCCCCATCCCCCCATTTGTCATCCTGTATTTGTTAAATCTAATGCCTGCAGGGACTTTTAAGTGACATTAGTCCTCACTTCCCCCTCCCTCCACTGCCCCCACCCCACAACACTCTTCTTTACAGTCCCCATTACAACTGAACAGTGGGCAAACAACAATGAAGGGACAATGAGTTAAAATCATACATTTTATTGCCAAGTAGCATTTAGGCTGACATAGTAAAGGGTTTTTCAGATAACCAAAATGTACACTTCTATTCAGATAATCTCTCCTGTACTTCTGAATCCCAAGAAGGTAGCAGATAATCTTTACTCTCCATTTCCTAGGGAGTCCCTCTTTACTTGCTTCATTCTCCTTACAGCATTCATTTAAAAATCACTTCAAATCCAGGAAATCCCACCTCATATTTCAAAGTTTGAGGAAAAGGACTCCCCAAACTTCCATTTAAATATTTATTCGCCATGATATCTCAGTCTTCCAACTTTGGAATACCAAGACAAAGTTTGCAACCAATTCCAAAGCACTGAACTTTCAACTTAGATTTATTTCAGGTTTATAAAGAAAGTAATTTGAAAAAATCAAGTCAAATACAAAACTTTCAACAAATAACTTAAGTGCTTTAGAACAATTTTACTTTGCTTATTTTATTATGTGGCAGATATGGTACAAAACTGCCACAGAAACAGTGGTACTGAAATCCACTTACACATCTTACACAATTTTAGGTTAAACCCAAGCACTGAATATTCAGAGCACTTTAAATGTGGTAAACAACACAGACAGGTAATAGCACAGCCCAAATGCCAAAGTATCTGCCTATTTTATACACAATTGTGAAAGTACTTCATGAAGTTGCATGAATTCCAACTGACACCACATAATCTATTTCAAAAGATGCTTATTGCAGAGTACTTTCTTCAAGTAAATTTACAAGAAACAATACTATTCTTAGGGCTGTGGAAAACAACTAGCATATCGAAGCTTCAGTCTTGGTTCCAGTGATGTCCATAGGATTTTTGCCACTGACTTCACTGATGCAAAGACTTCTTTTATTCACTCATTTTTCTATTAGGTAAAAGGTGTAAAAGGCCAGCTCAGATTTACAAAATAGGTATTTGAAAAATATTTCAATGAGGCACACGTGCAATATGAAGATGAGTTATGACAGATATCAAAACTACAGCCTTTAGTACTATTCCATACAAAAGTCACAGATACATTGCAGCAAAAGCAAACCAGAGCAGAGATGAGAGCACCACTGTTAAACTTTGCTGAGTTCCTTCTTAAGGCTATGTAACTGTGTTCTGGGAAGAAAGACATCAGTACTTTCTTTTTGGTATTATTTTCCCGGGTAAATGTATGGTATCATGTTTTTAACCAAGTTATTAAAATGCATTTCAAAATAAATAGTTTCTGTACATATGACTTGCTTCATAACTACAGATACGCTCCAACAGCCATGATTTAGAGATGTATAACATACAGAACTAGAAAATGTTTTAACATTCACATAGTTAAGAGGTTTAGTGATGAGAATTATGACTTCAGTATGAACAGATTCAGCAATAATTATTATTCTTATCTTGAGAAGCTGAAGATTACCTGGGTTTTATTAAAAGCAGTAGCAGAATACTCCACTGCTGATGTGCATCTCAGCAAGGCTCCCATTTTTATGTTCAAGCCATAATCTGATAAAAATTCCAAAGAGTAGAGCTAAATATAATGCTATTAAAAACCTTTTAAGTTTTAAACTTCAAATCAGAGGTGCAAATGTGAAGTTTTAGCTATATTCATGTGAAACTGAAAAGTTAATAGGCTTCAGCTTTATTATCAACTAAATCACTTTGGTTTTCTATAACATTAGGTCTACCTATGGTATACCAACTGTGTGTGCTCCAGTGGATGTGCACCGAACCTTATATTCTCAACTCACCGGACCTGTGTGTCAGCTCCTGTCCAGAACCTACCTTTGCAGTATAACTATGTACATTTTCCCTAACAGGTGTTACTAGCTTGAAAACAGTGCTATAGTAACATAGCTCTGAGTTTCAAAACCAGAATTAGCTTTGTCTGGCCACATTGAGCTGGCACATGCCTGCAAGCACTGGAATAGATACACTCCTCACAATGAAGGGACTGCAGAAATACGTTCCTGGAAAGATGCTGAGCAACTTACTTCTTCAGCTGAACTTAGCAAAGCAGTACATCTTGTAGAATCAAACACTAATTTGCTTAAGAAATTAAGGGCAACATAAGCTACAGTAATTTATTTTTCATTTCTGTACACAAAATATTAGACAAAAAAGGAAAAACCAATTTAAACCACTACATGCAAATCAAAAGCCTGAACACACTTGAGGGTTGAGAATCCTTCAGGTAACTTTTACCTGAAGCATATGCATATCAAATGTTTAGAAACATGTAAGACTGCTTTTTTTTTTAATGTGAAATAATAAGCTCCTACAAAAATAGGTAATAACAGCATGCATTTTAATTTTCAAAACATTTTGGGGGACAGATACGGTCTGTGAGTTTGCTGCTCATTCTTTGTTTCGCAAGCTGTTCAAGATGAAATGTAGCCACAGAATGGTTCACAGTTAAGGCTCAGGGTCATGTGATAACTGTAAGTGAATCTAAGCATGGATAACTGCCTTCCATTTTCTTGGCAACAAATCTCACACTACACTATAGTGAGCTGGCTAAAAAAATACATCAACAACAGATGACAAGTCTTCTGCTAGATCTGTTTCTTCATTATGCTAAGCCCCTCTTAGCAGCAGCCCCTGATGCTGTACGGGAGACCCACCTTTAGGGCTACATGTAGCCAGCCACAAGGAACAAGAAACGGAGTGCATCCGTGTCAGAGTTAAAGTCATTAATTCAAAAAACCTTCTCCTGAAGTGAACAGATTTACTCAAATTCAGAGCTGTGCCACCTCTTCTGATCAGACCTACAATCTCCTCTCCCAGAGAGCTACTCACCTGCCTTAACTCATCATCTGGAAACAATTCACCATCTGAGAGACCACTTTGGTGTCTTTCACTGTTAAAACCATCATCCCATTTTGTTTATGGCATTTCCCATAAAACAAAGACCTTCCATTGCCAAACAGTTTAGACAGATGGTCTTATAAATTTTACAGATATTGTTCCAAATTCATAACATACTTAAACCAAACTTCACACATTGACCTTAAGCTTGCACAGCACAGAAAAAGATTATAAACCCCCAATAAAACCATGCAACCCCCCCATCAAGACCACCAAGCTAACATATCTAAATACAAATTAAACCAAATAGAACACCAAAATAATATAAAGTCCGATTTTGTTCAAGGTCTTGAGTAACAAAGTATTAATAATTTTTTTGTGTTGTTTTTTTTGGGGTGGGTTTTTTTTTTTGGTTTTGTGTTTTTTTGGTGGTTTTTGTTTTGTTTTTGTTTGTGTGTGTTGTTTTTTTTTTTTTAAACTCATCAAATTTGAGGTAAAGCAAAAAGTCTTAATTCCCCACCTTCCCCAAATCCTGGTTCTTCAGATACCAAAGGAAGTCTGTGCTCTTAATAGGCATTTAGTGTATATATTCATAGACTAAATTTTATATTTCCTTCCATGTAGAAGAGTAACTCAAATTCCCAAATTTACCACATCAACACAGAAGTGAATTAATAAAAATATGAACACACTTTAAGAGTATTCCCAGTGGTTTTAACACAGACTATTTCCTGTCCTTTTTAAGTTGTGAGATATGTCAAAATAAATCTTTGAGATTTATTATTGTTCTTACTACCTCCAAAAATATATTTGATTACCAGTTCTTTCACTTTAAAGGCATCAATGGAAATCCACACCATTCTGACAGCATATTAGATAAAAAATTGCACCAAACCCAGGTTTAAAAAGCTATACTACTGTTAGGCATTATGCAGTTACGTAAACCGTAAAAATGCATAACTTCTTAAAGTATCACAATCAAACTTTAGATGTTAAATCATGAATATGCTGAACAACTGATCATTTGACAGATAACCAAAAAGCACCTCGCAGAATAACTTAGTATCTTCACCTCTAAGCTTCTATATCATAATTCTACATCAATCGCTTCAGTCCTGGACGTCAAAGTAGTCAATTACTGGCTCTTCTTTTAATGGTTTGGATAAACCACTGTTTGCACTACTCCTGCAATTATAAGAATATTAGATGTTACTCACCTGCATGAAAAACAAGATACAAAGTAAACTGAAATCACAAAGTCCCGTATGTCTCGGTGTGCACATGCACAGCGCATTGTTAAGTGGCACGCACTTCCAAATTACGTTTTAATGGAAGTACCTTAATGCTCCAGAAAGCCTCTGTTAACTGATTTTTGGAAAAAACATATACATGTACATGAATGTGTGGCTGAACTCATACAATTTGTTTTGGGGTTTTACCAGAAAATATCATTTACTGGTAATATTTATTACAGAAACAATACTGTACTGAAGACTAAATGTTCCACCCGCCTTTTCAAAAAGAAATAGCAAAAAAAAAATATATTGTTGAAGTGAGTTGATGATCCAATCTGCTCGCCTTTAAAAGCAAGAGTCACAAAAAAATACATGGTAATACCAAATCCAAACACCATAAAGATTTTTTCCATAGGACAGTATGAGATCTTCCAGAAGATTCTGAAGAATTAAGCACTTCCAAAGAAATTTCACTTCTAGTAATTGAGAACAAATGGCTAAAGCCCTTTATTTAATTTTGCCACATAACCCACTTTCCTTAGAGTCACTGAAGACAGGAAACCCACAGAAGTGGAAATAAAGAGTAACAACCTTCTTAAAATTCACATTGAGTTACACTGTAAGCAGTCACTTTAGATGTGTTTTGCTCTAGATGCTTAGTTCTGAAACAATTTAAATTTTCTCAGAACAGCCTACTCTGTATTCCAGCAGCACCTTAAACACCCAATAGCTACTGCAATAGTTACTGCAAAATTAAGCTGTCCCTTTCTGCAAATGGTACTTCACAGAACATGATTTCAAATGCTGATATGGAAATAACTTGGGGGAAAAAAGTTCTGAAAGGTAAACCTGAACAAATAAGACATCCATTAAAAATTCATAACTATAAGATGACTACCAGTACCTGAAGCTGGCAGGTCATACAAAGTAAAGACTGTTCTATTAGACTATTGACCAAAAAGCCTTATATATTCCACCTTCAGTGGTTTTCACTATCTGAGAAAAATATTAGTTCACCTTTAGCCAACTGTGTAGTCATAATTACACAAGAAAAATACCTTTACTACCTGTCCAAATAAATCATTCTATGCCAGTAAGACGTTGCCCTCTTACACAGAATAGATACAGGTAAAAAAACCCCAAACCTCCAAAAGAGCTATCTCTTCCCAACTACCTAATCTTTATTAAAAAATAATAAAAAAGTCCACAAGATTTGTTTCATTACTACTCCTATACCACATAGTCAATCCTACATTTTCTTAGTACTTCATTTCAGGTTTACTTCTGTGGAAAGAAAATCTTAGTGCAGGCTGCAAGCTCCAAAGCTGTGTGTGGGTTGGGAAAATGAAAAACCAGGGAGTATAAAGTTGAAGTTCAGGAACATTCTCCTCAGGCAACACAACACAAAATTGCACAAAATTGAAGAATACTGTTCTAAAAACAAATTCCTTACTTATCTGTTTGTTTGTAATGAGGAATAGGAGGTGGAGGCCTGCTCTGCATTTCCTTATCTAGGACAGAAGTTAAGGTATTGCTTGGACAAATCGATTTCCCTCTAGAGAAATAAAAGAAAGGTTATTTAATTCAACAGGAAATTATATTCCTTAAGAAGTTAGGGCAAAAGAGTTACATTTGTAAGTAGCAGTTCTAGTATCAGAGTTCATACTTGTATACTTAAATATCTATCCAAATATTTAATTTTCCAACCACGAAGACCAATAGTACGCAAAGTCCGTTTTCATTACCAAGAACAAGATATCCAGTACTCTAAATGTCTCTTGATTGCTGTCTATAAAAGATGCAGAAACAGCTTACTGGCTTTGAGTGTTGGTGCCCAGACTCCTTTTCTGCATGTGAAGTGCACAACTCCTTTTTACTATGGAGTGCACAACATGATCAACTGTTAAAATACCAAAAATACTTGCATTCCAGGGCAACATATATCCGTTCTTTCAAAGAAGGGATATAAGATCAGAAGCAACAACTTAATAGCTTAACTCAGCATCGTGTGAACACAGCTCACTGCATCTTCACAACATGTTATCTAATGTTTTGGAAACACGTTCTTAAACTCTAGCAGTAAGTCTTGTTAAACTTGTTTATCACTCTGCACTCAAAGTAGCCCTGCTAAGCAGCACCCTCCCAGGAACAATGCAGCAACACTGCCTCTTCCTTGTCAGCTACCCCAGGTGAACAAGATCAGAAAAAAAATATTATGCATTAGGGGAGAAAAAAAAGAATCGGCTCTTCCTGCCCTCCACACTAGTTACAATCTATTATGTGATCACAACCACACAATGAAGCATCCCACTTGTGTTTGTCCCATCTGCAACACAAGGGCCACCCTGTGGCTGTGGTGCAGGGCAGTATTTTCTCCAATACAGGAGGACAGTGTACTTTAGCATGTATATTTATATGCTTTAGGCATATATTAGCTGTGACTCACACTCAACTTCAGTAGGGCAAGTCCATGCCCAAAGGCTGCACTGGCTGGAGAAAGAGGAAGAATATAACAACCCCCCTCCAAAACCCCAGAAAAAAAACCCCTAGCAAGATTGTTCCAAAAAGGCATCTAATTAAGAAAAAAAATCCAAATAATTACCAAACACACTATATCTCTAATAGGCTGTGGAGATGTCTTAGAATTTCCTATAAATTCATGAGCCACTTTCAGAGTGAGATTGCTTTATTACAACTTCCAGCCACTGTCATGATTTAAATGCAAGACTGAAAAACCTTCCACTATCAACATCTTCTCCATTCACTGTTTCTTCTTTGTCTTTTCTGTGGGCAAGTAAGCTGATTAAATTAAAATTCTTAAACCTTGTCAAAGTAAATTTCTTACTCTTCTTGCACTTTCCTCTAAACCTATGCTACTGGCATTTTAAGACCAAACTACTTCTGGTACCCTAAACTGGATTTCTTTCCTATTTCTATCTGAATGGTTTATACTGCATATTAGGAAAAATTTCTTCAGTGAAAGAGTTGTCAAGCATTGGAACAGGTTGCCTGGGGAAGTGGTTGAGTCACCATCCCTGGAGGTATTTAAAAGACAAGTAGGTGTGGCACTTAGGGACATGGTTTAGTGGTGGACTTGGCAGTGTTAACGGTTGGAATCAATGATCTTCAGGGTCTTTCCAACCTAAATGATTCTACAATTCTGTGTCAATCACTAGATAATGTTTCCTCATTGTTCATTTTATTAATGAGTTTTAAACTAAATTCCTCCAGAGCAGAGTCCTAGAGACCATAAGATTCTGTGTTTACTAATCACATTAAATTCCTACTTTCAAGTTCATCTGCTCCTTTCAAAATTACATTTCGAATAGCAAAAAATGCCACAAAACGATGGCTTCTGTATTGTTAGAATTCCAGAAATGTGCATGTGTTAAGTGTTCCATGCTTTGTCATGTACTTGGTAATTCATATTTTTTTCCCCACCTCACTCAGAGCTTTAAGCAGTTGAAATCTCACATCAGTACACAGAGGAACGCTAATCCTATTTCAGAGCTTAAAACATTAAGTAAGTTTGCTTTGGTCACATCAAGGCCTAGCCCTGTTTTTGCTTTGACAAGATTTTAATGTCCCTCCAAAAAAAGCAGAAGACATATACAGCAGACTGTCCAGCCATGAAACCACAGAGGCTTCAGAGACAAAAAAAATCTATCAACTCACACTCAAGCAAAACATATACCACTTCCTGTATACCTTGGTGACACACAGGACAATACTAGACTGACTCCAATCATCCCAAATTTTGTGAATATTTCTATTAATTGGTTTAAAAAAAAAAACCCAAACCAAAAACAAAACAGCCAATCAGCCAATCTGGACGAAAACCAAACAACTGAATTCAACTAAGTAAGTGTACAATGGAAAAAAAACCTTGACTAACTAATTGCCAGAAAGGAGAAAGAAACCAGACCCTCCCTTCCTGCTATCATAAATCATGGTTATCTATCATCAGTTGTAATAGAACTGTAGAAATGGAACCAAAAGGCTCTGCAGGTACTTTGGACATTTTGATATGAAAGCTGCCATTCTTAATTCTATTAACTTATTCTCAAAGTAAGGAAAAAAGACAACTGCCTGTCACAAGCCATGAAGATGAGATGACAAATTTTTAGCGGCACTCCAGGGAAAAGCAAAGAGAACATAAATAACTCTCTGCTGACTATAAGGCACGGGTAGTGCCAACGGGATGAACTGTTGTATAAAACCAAACTGTGGAAAACTTCTCTTCTCCTGAAAAACTGGAAGTTCAATTTTCATAACTCTGGGATGGATCAGCATTGATCTGTTTGGTACAAAACTCTTTGTCTACTAATCTGTGCAGAACTGACTCCATGTAGCCTTGCAATAACGATCCACCATATTTCAGACAGAGCAGGTTTTTGTGAGAAGTGTCTCCAAAAGTTGACACAGTTTGGGTAGAATAATGAAGCAAGTGGCTCTCAAAACAACCTCCTCATGGTCTAGACTTCACATATCCTATGTCATAAGCTGTCAAGAGGCGACACATACTATTCTCAGGGCAAACGATGTCAAGATTGAAGGAAAAATAGTAAGAAAGAGATGTAGCCGTTTTCTGGAGCAGGACTGCTGTTAAAACCACCTTAGCTAGTGATCTGTAGCATTATTTGTGCTTAAATTGCTCAAAAGCCCTTAGAGGTTAGAGGTGTTGAGATGCAGTCATCAGAAAAGGCCTTTGTGATTGCAGAGGGGGTGGGAAGAAAGTTAGCTTTTTCCTCATGGCAGAGCAGAAAACTCCTAGAGAGTGAGGGGTAGAATAAAAGTCCTTGAAGTGACAGACTACCTTCACGAAGTCATCAGAACTTCTATCAAATTGATAGTGAAGTTATTCCCAATACCAGAAAGGCTGCAAAGACAGTTAAGTAAAATGAACTTGTACCTGGAGATCAAGTACTGAAATGTGCCCAGAAAAACTTAAAGAAGCCAAAGAATAACTGTTTCCTCAGAGCATATAGTTTCCTTTCAAACCTGCCACTGGGATGTAGTTTTTGCCTTCTGTGATGCAACTGCCATGATCTGATATGGATGTTCCATGTAGTTACAGGGGTTTTATTTTCTTTAGGTTTTTGTTCCTGCTGGTCTTGTGTAGCCAGCAGCTAAGTAACCATTCCTGAACCATCTCCACACTGGCCTCACTGAAAGGAAACAAAATCCTGGGTGAAGACAGATAACAGAGAACACATCGATGAGACTGTGGCAGGACATGGTTTTCTCAGTGAGAACAATGTGCAGGAACCCTGTCACCTTCCTGAAAAGTCCCCTTGTTTGTGAGAATGACGACCCTATTGTTCTTCCTGGAAGGAACAGGAAAAGGATGGGTCTTACAAGGGACTTCCACAATGTCTCAAATCCATACAAGCTGCTTAAACACTGGTCACTACATAACAACAAGCAGACATCCCTTAACTGGCTCTAGCATCCAGAGTTATTCATAGGAGTAGAAAATTCATATAAGTAAAAGACTTCAAGAAACCACTGACAGGTACAGTGAAGCATATGTGTCAACTTGGAGAGGAAAGCCTTCCCCTTTTCACCATACCCATCCAGGCATTACCTTTGAACCTGGTTCAGAAGGAATCTGGTATTGCAACTGCTCAGAGGATGGTGACTACGAAGATGACCAAGAGGGAAGCACAGGGAAGGGCACTTGCAAGGATTCACTCAGGGTCTCATACTTCAAACAACGCCAGAACTGTAATTCAGATCAACCTCGACAGTCAATACTGGGAGTGCTGTCTATGTGGTTAGACATTGGCAATGCTATACATCAGTGATTCTAATGCAGCTAATATGACCAACCCTTAGTGATGTGGTGGAATGATGTCAGGGGCAGGGGCTGAGGGCAAAGCAGATTTGTGGTGTTTGCTCCTAGATGTCCAGAAGAGGAAGTCCAGTTGGAGGAAGCTTTCTTAGCACCAAGGAGACTTCTCGCATCTCTGACCAACCTGTATGGTGATGTCACCATTGCAATGATCCAATGGGGGAGTGTGAAGAGGAAGAATGGTCTCTTTGCCCAGCATCATTTGAATTATCTATACTCAGAGGAGTCCACAATAGAAGTCTGTGGGGAATGCTGAGAACAGGATAAAAAAAAATTAAACAAACCACTTAGACTTTCTGATGACTACTAGTCCCTGGACTTGAAGAAGCTGTTGTGAAATACTCAAAAATATCATCCTGGAACTTAAGCTGTCATTCGTCTGAGGCTTCGATGTTTTTTATGTCTTGAAGAAGCGGCAAATAAAAAGACAATGAAATTGGATGAATCCACTGAAATAAGAAACATTGCTATGCAGCTGAAGAATATTCTTAGTAGACCACTTGGTGTCTGTAAAAGTGGTAGAGGTGAAATAGCAGCATGTGTGTTCTGCACAGTACGCTGTTCCCTGAACAGCACAAGGGAAGGAACAAGTGTGCAATCTCTCGTAAAACCACAGAGAAAGGCCTCCCTTTCTCAAGTTGCAGGATACGCCTTTGTTTTTAAAGCATAGTCATCCATCCTGCTCCTTTCTCTGACACTTTATCCTCTTCACTAATTTCTCATCCTGCCCCCCCATCTATTTCTTTTTCTTAAACAAGCTTTTCCAAATATGATCTCTTTTCTCACTTTCCTTTACTAGAAACAAAAAGAGTATCTTAAATTATGGAAACAGAAAGGGGTGTCAAAGTGGTTTTCCATCTCTTGGAACAAATCAAGATTCTAGCTAAGCTACCAACCCATGAACAGGCTAAGAAACAGCTCATGGCACTCTAGTAGCACGGAAGGTGACGGGTTTTTTTATAACTACAGTCAATATCTACAGTTAACAGGCTGTCAAAGAATCAGTTTGACAGTGCTAAACTAAATATGCTGCTCACTGAGCAGCAGAATCAAGAAAATCTTGACACCTGATTCAGGAAGCCTTCCCATACTATGTCTCCACTGCAATCACCTTGCTTTTCCCCCAGCTACATTCCCTCCGTTTCCTTCTCTAATAAGAGCTGCCTTCCGTGGGTCTTCTCCAAATATTTCCAGTTCTGCTTAGAAATCTCTTCAATTTGCAGTAATTCCAGCTCCCTCTTTGCCCATTAAAGAGGGAGTATACTCTGTGGCAGGTTCAGATAGATGAAGAACAAGTAAGTTCGAATATCAGATTTTTTCAAAGACGGTGTAAATTTAGGTATGACTTCTCAACCCAGCAGTTAATTTTCATAAAATTTTGTGCCATTTATCATCTTTGATACCTCTATCAAATTCAGCTGATGGCAAAAAGACAAAAAGTTACTGCTAAGATGAATGGAAAACAGCCTTGCAAAATCTTTTCTTAGCTTTTTTTTTTATTTCTAATCGGGCTTTCTTCTCTGAAGATTTACTTGACTAGTGGAAATAGAAGCCTATGAAATTATCAATTTAAAAACTGCTTTAAAAAATTTCTACTGGAAGTTACTGCACGTTGCAAATTGCACTGTAAATAAACTCATCTGAGTAAGTGATAAAAACATCCAGTTATTTAAACTATAGTTAAGAGATTTGAAAAAACAATGATGAATTACGTACTTCACTGCAGTTATAACAACATTACGCTTTGGTTCGTTGTCATAGCTCACACTTTCAATGCCATAAACCTGAGCTAATTCATGGATGATTCTGCGGTGATCTCTGTTCATTGGTGGGTAACAATGGCTCTTCTTTGTATGCTTGCCCTGAATTCAAGAGAAAAGGTTAAAAAAAGGTAAAGTTTTCCTTCAGGGGGAGCAGGGGAAGAAAAAAAAGAAAAAAGAAAGTGCTTCTACCTCTAAAATTTTGCCGCTATGGCAAAATTAGTACCACAGATTACTAATAACTCAGTATTGACAGAAAACTCATCCAAAAACGTCCACTTGTTTCCCAGAAATTAAATTATGCGTTCTCCATTGTTTCCATCACCTCAAAATATACACACAGACACGTATCTTTTAAGTTTGAAATATATATCCTGAATGTATCCATTCTACTTAGATCCCAAAGAAGCAGTATAAAATGATTTTTTCTGAATTTTTATTTTTCAGAATGATCTGCCAATTTTGAATCAGATCTAATTTTATTTTTCAGACTGGCTTTGCAATGCACATATTGCAGATAGCTACAAAGCTGTCAGATTTGTTTATCACTTCCCTCTACCAAAGAAGCTATTTATCTGCAAAATCTGCTGTGTAATAGCATCAGACTTTTTATTAAATAAAACCAAAACTGTAGTTTTAATTTCAGTTAACGAAGACTGATAATGCTTAATTCAACACTGATTGCTATATAAACAGTAAAAGAACAAACATGGCCATTATGAGCCCTGTACTAAGGGGCTGGGTGACTGTAACAGCAAATGCAGATGAGGATGAGACACTCAGTGCTTCAGGGACTCGTGACACTGCTTCAGCTTTTACCTTGGTTGTCATCAACAAAGTCTTCTAGGTCTTTGGGTCTACAGAGAGTTCAAGGGGAAGGTAAACTACCAGTAGTAGAATAAGTTTTAGTTGGGGATTTCTAGAGAAATCCCAACCTATACAAGTTCCTGGGACTGCAGGCAGTGCATTTAAGGGTGCTAAGAAACCAGGGCGATGTCCTACTCTATCACCTCTGAAAGACTGTAAAGAATGGGATAGGAACCAAATGACTAGAAAAAGCGACTTGTTAGAGCTGTGTTGAAAAAACAAAACAAAATAAAACAGAAAAACAACCCAAGAACTATGGGTTGATCAGCTACATTTCAAAGCCTGGAGAAAAATCACAGAACAAGTCTTTTTAGAAGCCATTTTTAGGTACATGAAGGAGAAGGTCCATGGGAGTAGTTGATGTGGATTTACAAAAGGTCAGTCACCTGAATTAATGTAAAGAAGGCCCCATGCCATAGAGCAAGATATACAGAGGTACATTGTAACTACCCTGTAAATAGAGGATTAATATCTGTCTCCTCTTAGACTGTAAAATAGCTAAGTTATATAAAGTAACTGGACCAGAAACTGTGGTCAATCATTTTCATAAGTCTTCAGGGTAATCACATGCTGTCAGGATATAATCTTTACTTAGCAATGAACAGTAATAAAATAAATAAACCTTCCACCTATTACAACACTTCCAGCATATAGACAAGCATTTGAATGAAGAAAACTCTACAGATTCTGTACCTATTTATGATGACTAGTAACGCTTGCTTTAAAAAAGTGGTGATCCTTCTATGCTCAGAAAAACATCAGAATTTCCATCTGTATGCAGACAGAGCTGGATGATATGTTTCCTGTCTTGTCTGCTTACATGTATCAACAATGACAACTCCGCTATGCTAGATGAGTACATACTGATGAGTCTAGGGGAACAGATGACCATGAGGCAAGTAAAGTCATATAATGACAGATACAGCTGAACCATATTAATCCTAAAATTAGTAAGTATCAAAATCCTAATTACTAATTTATTCAGTTAAGCTGAAGTTGGTACCTCCAAAGGCACAGTGCAAAAAAAACAGAAGTCAAAGTGGAATGTGTAAGCGTATGTAACAGTAATCAGTGTGAAAGACATAGTACTGTTATAGGCAGAGCTACCTGAATGCTTGATAGACTAGCATGCAAAATACTTTTAATACAAGTAAGTAAAGCTCTACATCTAGAAACAAAGAAAGTAAGCTATGTCCTTAGTCAGAGAGAATTTAGGAGTCATGATGAACAAACAGCTGAACACAAGCCGAAGCGTAAGGAGGACTTAGGGATCATGGCAGAACAACTAAGAACAGTCTCCTTGCATAATGCCATGTCAAACATTAATCCAATCTTCGGCTGCATAAAAAGGGGGAGTTGACTTGGTCAGGTTGGACACAGGCCTGAATGAGTAACACTGATAACACTTACCAGGTACAGAGACATGCCCAAGACAACATAAATACCTGTGGGTTGGAAGATGAAACCTGACTCTTGGAAGGGACAAAATAAAGCCCCTGAGACATCCAGAAATAAGAACAGGAATGCAAGAAGAAGAATTGAGTAAAAGAGCAGGTTAACTTTACAGTGCAACAGACATGCTCCCTTTTACACTGCACACACCACCATTCTGAAGGGAAAGTCAGAGCATGGCCTCCACACACACTGTCACTCCTATCTTCAAGACAGGCAAGGACACACAGAGCTACAGGCTGGTCAACCTCACCTTGATCCCTGGGAAGGTGACAGAACAGCTCATCCTGGAACCCACTTCCAGGGACATGAAGGACAAGAAACTCCTCAAGAGTAGTCAGCATGGCTTCACCAAGGCTTCACTGACTGGATAAACTTTGACGATGAACTGACATGCCTGGTAGGTGAGCGGAGAGCAGTGGCTAGTGTCTGCCAGGCCTTCAGTAAGGTCTCTGACACTGCCTCCCATAAGAGCCTCACAGGCCCTCAAGCTGTTGCTGTAGGGGCGGGATGAGCAGACAGTGAGGTGGGTTGAAAACTGGCTGAAT
This sequence comes from Morus bassanus, assembly GCA_031468815.1. Taxonomy (NCBI): domain Eukaryota; kingdom Metazoa; phylum Chordata; class Aves; order Suliformes; family Sulidae; genus Morus; species Morus bassanus. Next base: position 63,439,173 of record CM062567.1, on the reverse strand, counting down.
GGCTGGGCCCTGAGGGTGGTGATGAGCGGCACAAAGTCTAGTTGGAGGCTGGTAGCTAGCAGTGTACCCTAGGGGAGAGGAGGGGGGACGCATACTGCGTCCAGTCCTGTTTAACATCTTCATTAGTGATCTGCACAGTGGGGCAGAGCGTACCCTCAGTGAGTTTGCCAGTGACACAAAGTTGGGAGGACTGGCTGATAGGCCAGAGGGTCATGCTGCCATCCAGTGTGAACTTGACAGGCTGGAGAAATGGACTGACAGCAACCTCTGGAAGTTCAGCAAGGAGAAGTGCAAAGTCCTGCACCTGGTGAGGAACAACCCCACACACCAGTATATGCTGGGGGCCACCCTGGAAACCACCTTTTACTATAGTGGAAAGCAGCTTGGCAGAAAAGGACATGGGGGTCCTGGTGGACACCAAGTTGGATGTGAGCCAGTGATGTACCCTTGTGGCAAAGAAGGCTACCAGTGTCCTAATCTGCATTAGGCAAAGTATTGCTGGAGGCTGAGGGAGGTGCTCCTACCCCTCTGCTCAGCACTGGTGAGGTTGCCCCTGGAGTACTGTGTCCAGTTCTGGGCTCCCCAGTACAAGAGAGACATGGACATACTGGAGAGAGTCCAGTGAAGGACCATAAAGATGATTAAAAGACTGGAGCATCTCTCATATGAGGAGAGGCTGAGAGAGCTGGGACTGTTCAGTCTGGAGAAGAGAAGGCTCAGGGGGATCTCATCAATGTCTATAAATACCTGAATGGAGGGTGCAAAGAGGACAGAGCCATGCTCTTTTCCATGGTGCCCAGTGACAGGGCCAGAGGCAGTGGGCACAAACTGAAACACGGGACGTTCCTCTGAACATCAGGGAACACTTTTTTACTGTGAGGGTGACTGAGCACTGGCACAGGTTGCTCAGGGTGGTTGTGGCTTCTCCGTCCTTGGAAATACTCAAAAGCTGTCTAGACATGGTCCTGGGCAACTGGATGGCCCTGCTTGAGCAGGATGGATTGGACAAGATGACTTCCAGAGGTCCCTTCCAACCTCAAACATTCCGCAATTCTGTGAAACAACTACAGCCTCGTGTCATTCTACTGTTACCAAAAAAGCTCATGTGCAGAAGCAGAGGAAGGTTGTAAGCAATGAGAATAATGCACATCTAGAATGGGTATTTAAACAGTAAACTGGTAATCAGGAATCAAAACATTTTAAGAAGGAATCTGACAGCCTTGTGAAAGTTAACATATAACTAAATAGAGAATTTTTAGGGACAGAACATTGAGGTTGTCATGGAACTCCTCAGATAACTGATGGGTTTGGCTACTGAAGACTTCATGAAAGAAGAATAATTTCTTATCTGCATTTGCACTACAATATAGGGATACCAGGCTTCAAGGCTTGTGTCACTTGATTTTGGTGTTCAGAAAGAAACCTCTTCCCCTTTAAAATATAATTTGACTTCTGGGGACTTCTTGTACCTTATGGAATAGCAATACCCAACAGCCTGAGGGGCAGGATGGTGCAGAACTGATCCTTGAGATACTGAATTGTCATGTGGGCCTAACTGGTTCATCCTGATCATGATAAAAGCTTAAGTAACCACCAGGTAATTCTTCCTTTAGGTCAGACAGGGAAAAAAGACTGTCACATCTGGTTTGTTTTCATTTTTTCATTCTCTTCTGCAATGTAGATGCTCTTTAACAGACACCATTTGTCTGGTTTGTAGGATCATTATTTAACAAATAGTTGGTTACTGCTGAGAACTAAAGCACTGGAGATGCTCTTGAGCACTCTGTTTCTCTTGTTCTGTCATATTTGACCTCACTAATTCATTGTATATTGCAAATTCAAGACCTATGGTTGCCCCTTTTTTTAATATATATATTACATATCTTGGAGTGATATCAGTATAGGCATATACATTGTATAGAAATATATATGTGTGTACACACTTGTGTACATATATGTGTATAATAAAGGCAGTATATAAAGGTATATGTAAAATAGGATAGCCACAGGCAACACAATATTGGGCACATCATTTTTAGGTGATAGCAACTCTTCTACACTTCTACTATTAAGTGTCTGAGGTTGGAGGGACCTGAACATATAGATGCAGATGGCCCCCTTTCAGATTCATTCCACTGCGGAAAACAATGGGCAAGAACATTAGACAGGTGGACAAGCACAAAGATTGTTTAAGAAACATTATACATAGAAAAAGAATAAAGTTAAGTAGTTGTCCTCAGGGGTAGAGGGAAGGAAATTAATGCTTTCTACAGAAGGTTAACTCTTCCTTGAGCTAAGGGCAACTGAGGATAGTATGGTTTACACTGTCCTTTGAACCACATATACCAGGTCAGGCATGGTGCAGCAGCAAGTCAGGAGTATGCTAACCTGACAGGCCTGAAGGCAGAATTCTGCTATCACTGAAAAAACCTATGATTGAGTCTGCGGTATCAACCTCTTTAAGTATACTGCAGTCTGCCAAACAACTGTGGCTGAATCCAAGCCTCCTTATAGAAGGAGGACGACTACATCACACACTGACAAATACAGGAAGGTATCCACAAATTTGTGAGCAAGTTCCACTAGAGGGATCAGAAGAACCTAGGCTTTCTTCCTCAAAGTCTGAACCTTTAAACACCATCTTCGATGATTAATACTTTATTAATGGAGATCCAAAAATTAATGATAATCCATCAATGCATTAAAGCCTAGCACTGGTTGAATCTTTAAACAAAGCTTGACTGTCACCAAAGTGATCCTGAGCTACTATGGCTCCTAAAAATTTTGTTCTATTTATAATTAAAATGTGTACTCTATTGGAGCCCAAAGAGATCTAGTATCAACTTATAACTATTAGTATTAATAAAGATTAGTAACATCAAACTCCCCGCAAACTAAACAAAACTGTTTCTTCTAAGTCATACAGAATATCTGAATACTGACCTTATTCACAGCTTCCACAAGCATTCTCATTTCCTTCTCAATGTCACTGACAAATTTTAAATCCTTCCTGTAAGAACAGCATTCTAGGTAAATGAGGCAAGAAAGTGTACAAAGATACAGTATCTTAATCTCTTGTAACATTATTTTCACTAAGAACAAAATCAAAGAAGCCTGAAACAGAAGCAGAAGTGAGAGCACGTTTCGATTTATACATTATACTATTTACATAAAAAAATATTAGTATGTCATCACTATTACAAAAATCATGAACTACTTTCCCTTCAACCCTTGGAACCCAGCATAAAATTCTATGATACAATGCTACTGTCTGACAATACAATTCTACATTTTCAAATACTGTACATTTTAAAGCTGCCAATTACTTGTCATTAAGGCAATTCACTTAATTAGAATCCATGATTAGACACAAAAATGGGGATTGGGTAAACAGAGTGGAGTTCTTTTCCAAGGCAGAGGAAAAGTGCACTGACTTTGGTCTTCAACTCATCTAGCATAACAAATTACTAAGAACAAAAGCAGCATAAGGCTACTTACAAACAACGTGTTCTTGATATGAGATATGAAGGATTTTTTTAAGATTTTTTTTTATCTTGCTTAATCACAGTAGGTCAAGTCTTTCACATAAGGGTCAGTTTTGCACTCTGTTCTTAACTAAGCAGGTAAACTAACTCCAAAAGTAAGGTTGTTATTTATTATGGCACCATCCCCATGGGGAAAAAGGCTACCTGAAGATTTCATATCTCAAAGCTGGTTAGTAGTAAATAACCTTATTTCTTAAAAAATAGGCACCATTCTATATCAATATAACACCACTTTGTGAATGATGTCAGAATTTCATCAGTCAATAAGTGCCTACCAAAGCAGGCACTACCATCTTTGGTAGATGCCCTACCAAAGTTCTGGATGCTAAAGTGAATGTATCATCAAAAGACCAAGTAAGTGGTTTCAAGCAAACATGCAAAATGGCAACACTGAGTAGCTAGGCTACCAACATCACTTGATCACTGGCATGATGGACTCAGCTCATCACTGGAAAACCTTCAAGGTTTTATAACAGTGGATGGACATTGCATGTAGTTATCAGAACTCCTGGATCTTCAGTGGAGAAAAGTATTACACTGGGAGAATTGCAAAAAGGACCTGGACTTGTAGAGTTAAAAAGGGGCCTCCAGACACCTAGGCTATGAAATACAGAGTCAGCCCATGCAGCATGAGGCTTTGGAAAAATTATTATAGCAATAATCTCAGATTTAAAACAAAAAACCCAAACCCCCAACAACCCAACCAAAACCTTCAGGATGAGCTTAACTCCAGAGAGTCAGAAAGCAAATACTACATGGAATGCCAGCCACGAACACCCGAATTTCAAGGTGGAGTGATCACAGGAGGTAAAGAAAAAAAAGAAAAATGGAACCAACAATCCAATGAGAGGGTCCACGAGCACCTGATGTGTAATATTTAAAAACCTACTGAGGAACCAGCTCACAAGCTAGGGTATATGTTAAAAAAAAAGTCAACCCTTCAGGAGCCTGTAAAAACAGAGTTATCAACTGGAAGCCCAAGTGAAATCACCCAGGTGGGAGTTCTTTCAGAAATACTTAGAAAGTCTCTCAGCTTCAGCAAATCCTAGGATAGTCAAGACTGAAGTACTCAAATAGGAAGACAAAACAGAAAGCATACCATGCTGGGGACAGGGCCAGGGGGTGGGGGTGGTTGCAGCAGAAATCAGCTGATTAAGAGAATGTTATTTCCCTGTAGAAAAAGATGAGATGGATTGGAGTAGATGAACTGTACAGAAACTAATTTCATGGGCAACCCATAACATCCCTAGTTCCAATGACTCTCTAAAGAGTAGAAGCAGGACCTTACTCCCTTTTGCTTGTAACATACTACACAATGGCAGAGTTGTGACTACCCATATGTGCGTTCAAAGGTGAGGCAAGTGTTTTACACACACTTTGTACCTCCAGAATTTTTCATATAGAAGAACCTCATGAAAGAACAACTCTGAGCCACCTGATGATCTGAGTGAGTCCCAACCTACAGACTGTTCAGACAGGAACAAAGGGCAGGCCAATGCAGATAGTGGAAGAGACAGAACAATTGCTTTTTCTTTGGAATCATCAAGATTCTGAGTAAGCATAATTTGGGTTGAGGTATCTTCAAGGAAATGGACTTCAGTATTCCTTAATCTGAAGGCTTCCTTTGAAAGAGATACCCTCAACAAACATCTGGATTACCCTAGAGAGTTCTAGATGCACCAGTGAACAGCTGAAGCAATCCAACAGGAAGATGCATCTTCTGTTTCTAGATGTTCAGAGTGAAGAATATTACTTCAGGCTGTTTACTCCTCTGCCACTAAGGCTGACAAAGCACAAGTAAGATCTTCTTTACAGTATCAAACTTCCCTTTGATATTACGAGATGAAACAGTAAAGAAAAAATAAAGTCTCTTTTCAACAGTGTGTGTCCTTCCTTTCCAAATTTGGGAGCAAACCTCATTATAGACTGCCATAACATAAGAGGAGGGAAGTGTCAGGTCAACATGCAAGGAAGTATGCTCTTTATTCCTAGCTATACAGAAGCATGAACCCACACTTCACTAAAGGGCGAAAAGAAGCCTGCAGTTGCCAAGAAATATGGGCGAGCTTGGCTGTTAGCAAAGGTCTTGAAAGGCCAAGGGTAACAGAAACTATCCATTAAGATGAAGAAGAAAATGAAGCCTGTTGTAAATCATTTCACAAGATGAAGAAAAAAAAATCGTGCAGGAAAACAGAGTCATCTTCTCTGTATGATCCTAATCAGATACCTGGGTGAATAGGGACAGTAAGAACTGGCTACTGCTTATTTCTCACCTGTACTTGTCTCTGGTTCTGATCTTGCAGTTTTAAGTTGCTTGTTTTGGTGTCTCATCAGTTTGCTCATATCCTCTTTGGGGAATTTCATTTGTGGTCATCCTGAGCTGGAATTTGCTTGTATATTTACAAATTAACTGATGTACAATTCATACTGCCCTATCAAAACCAAATGGACTGTCTCCATTTCCCAGGATATTGATGAGGTTTTATTACCTGACTAAAGTATTTTCTCAAGTATTTTTACCTTTGAGTTATTCAGCTGAGCTCTTACAATAACTTTTCCAAGTTTTGCCATGCATGTTGTTTTGTTGTTGTTTCATTTTAAAAGGAATATTGTTATTCATAACTAGCACAGAAATAATGATTTGCACACAATTCTTTCAATTAAGCTATTTATGACTGGTTATGGCCAAACAACCAGATAACTGCTCATTGTGAGCTCCTATGTTCTAACCTGCAATAGGTGCTTCATGAAAAATAATGTACAGTAAAGAAATGAAGTAGTTCTTAGAATAAACACATCTGATCTGCAGTGGGTATACTGAAATTCTGCAATGTGGGACTTGAAAGTCTTTTTCTGTGCAGTGTCTATAAATGGTGTACATTAGGCTTTTCCTCACCTTCCTGCATTGCATATAAGCAGGAGCAGGCCTACTGCCATGTCAGTTCCTCTCAACCACACTACTTAAGTTCCTCATTGCTTGGTTTTTCACTGTAGTTCTTACTGTATATTTTTTTTGCTTTCCCCAGGTTTTGCTGCCTTTGCCAAAACCCTCCTTATTCTTGCAATGCTTGCCAGTGCAAGATTTTGCCTCTAAGTGACTGACATTCCAGGTTTGCAGTTTACCAGTCATGTGCTTGAGAAGCTGCCCTCACTGCCCCTTCCTTAAGGCTTCAGTTCTTGTTTGAAAAAGCCTCAAAGGTCTCCTATACCTAAACCTGTACACTGCTCCTGTTGCCAGATCACTCACAGGAGTGCTTCATTATCTACAACAGCATGGGGAGGGTTAACTCTTGGGAAGACTGGCTAAGACAACACCTACAAAGGACCCATCTCCCTCTGGGTCTCTCTAGATTTAACCATTCGGTCCAAAATTTCCCTGGTCCATACAGCTGCTGTGGGGTCTTGCATAGCCAGTGCAAAATAAGAAAATTCTCTCCTGTGTAGCTCCATGTGGCCAGATATTCCAGGCATCCTCCTCTCCTTCTCCAGTACTTTGAATTCATCAAATAGCAGTCTTAGTGCCATCCTTGTCAAACTGGGCATTGATACTTGTGCCAGTCTACCCTCCAACTTCATGTCAATGGGCCAACTTGAGCATTTGCTTGCTCTCTGTGTCTATTTCTGGAGCCTCTTAGAAAGGTGAATGCTGAAGTGTCCACCCAGTGGATCTGTACCCCCTGATCTGTGCTCAGTTGTGCTGGTTCAGTCACCTCCATGCTAGAAGATGAATTCCCTTGGCAGCAGAGTACCTCCTCATGTAAAGCTATATGGTGTAGAGACTTTTCTTCTGACTCCTTGTCAGATTCTGACAAACATATCAGCAAGATCAGCATGCAGCAGCATTACCATGCTATTCCTGGTGCTCCCTTCTCCTGTCACTCTCCTACAAAGGAGACATATTATCTTGGCATGCTTCCACTTACTCATCTTCTTCCTGTTACCTGGAGTTGTACTGCATCTTGGAGCTTTAGGGTTCTGTAATTAAAGATTACAGCTCAAAATCAGGAGTTTTCTCACAGCTTTCTCAAGTTTTCTCATTTGTAGATGTGCATTTTTTTCAGCCCTTGACAATGTATCAGATCAATGGATTGCCTAAACAAGACATCACAGCATTCTACTCATGGGTTTTGGCAGCTGCCTTCTTCTCGAGGCAGTGACCCTGAATGCACAGGAAGGTGGCTGTTGTATTTCTCATCATCCTCAGGTCCCATACATAGATGTATAACTTATGCTCTGCAGAAAACCACAAGCCCTGAACTCTTGCATTACTGGAGTGACCTGCTCAAGCAAGAATAAATGCACCTGTCAAAACTTACAAAGAATGCTGAGCTACCTGCAAAAAATACTGTAACAGATACATTTTGTAGATCCTGCCATTATGAGGGAAACAGTCTTTTGCAAGACTGCTGAGATAAAAGATCATTGAGAGCAGTCAAGGAAGTAAGTTCATAAAGCCACAGCTTTACAAATTGCTTTACAGATTGCTACTCATGTAAGAGAGATAAATGAAATCCAGTAATTCAATGCACAAAGTCATTGACTTGAGGACTAACAAAAACTTTTGCTTTAAGCTGTGAATCAGTAAGAATAGCCTGGGTGTATTAGTTTATTGTGAGTTACCAATATTAAGTGGCTACAAAGGAAATGCAAGTAAAATTGCAGCATGACTGCGAAGAGGTATTTTCAGAGAAGTGTGGAAGCGTTAAGGCTACTTTCAAGGTATCTGTTAGACCATCTGGAATACAGTGTACAATTCTGGACAGTTCTGTTCCTGAAAGATGAACACTGCACTATGGGTAGAGAATGGCTGACAGGAAGGTGAGATTGGATTGTAGTCCAAAAAAAAAAGAGAGGGGACTACACACATAACAAGATATTCAACACAGTAAGAAAGCAAAAATGTGTGCTTTTTTTCCTGGAAGTGGTAGAGCAAAACATATTCTATATACACTTAGGAGAATAGACCTTATAAAATACCACTCAAGTGCAAATACTAATAAAACAGTGCTTCCACAATGAAAACATTCAGCTCTTATCTTGCAGTAGTCTAATCAGTTGGAAGTAAAGCAAGAGGTGATTTACTCTTAAATTGTGTGGCTATTTATGTAAAATTTTCACTTGCCTCAACACAACAGCAAATTAGATAAAGGATTTTCAAGTAGAAAACATCCTCACAAAAATATGAAATTTACGTATCATTACGATAGTGAAGCAAGAGCAAAACAGATTCAGCTGTTCTAAAAACTTAAGAGTTAGAAAGTAAGGTTATGCCTACAAACACACACATGAGAATAAAAACTTCTTAGATGACACTTATTATTTAAGCATCCTTTTAAAAATGTGTCTGGTCCCCCCCTGTCATTCCAGATTGTGTAGTGTTCATTAGTGTGATGCTTTTGATATTACCTTGACTTTCTATTGCCTCATTTTCAGATGTTTCAGTCTAGCAGCCCTCTTTGCAGTTAGCACTGGCATAGGCTTAGCTCTGCATCAATCAAGCATTTTATTAATTCCATTTCTTTATTTTTAAAATAAAGACAGTAAGGCAAAAAAAGAGAGTGGTGGAGGGAAATAATGTCAGGCTATGAGAGGATATTTCATTACTTAGCTATCACTTTTGTCTTTGTCTTGAAAAGTTTACAAGGAGCACCAAGATGGGAGTTGGTTGTGTATGAAAGCAGTGGAAACGTGAGAAGTACAGGTACTGATTTGTAGTGAGAAGAATGGTGGAAAATGATGTTCCCATTCTAAATCTGGTCCTGTTACAGAACAAAGCAACCTGTCAGGCACCTTCTACTTTTCAGGTTCTCCTTTTGGAAGCCTTGAGAAGTGCACATCACCTCCTTTGCTTCAATTACCACCTATTGCCAAGACTGGAGAAAAGAGTAAACACGAGTATTTTTACAAGAGTAAACAGAACTATTCTGCATTTCCCATCTTGCCCTCAACACTGTTTACCTATGACACCTGTCATCATTAGAACACCTACCTCGCATCTTCTTTTAAAAGGTCACTGTACTTTGGTGCAGAAGAACGGATATTAAAAGGATCAGAATTATCATCTATTTCAAGAGCTTCAGCAAGACGCCTAAATTTGAGGGTAGGAGGGAAAAAATGAAACATAACAAAACCACAGCCAAATGAAAAACAAAATACACAAATCCCCCCAGCCTCCCAAACTGTTGTCATTGAGGAGCAAAGATATGGGTTACTAATACAGATGAACAGCTCGCAAAAGATACTGTCTGTATATTTTAAACTACTCATTTAGGACTTTTCACTAGAACATTCTAGTAAGATCTAAGATCACTCAGTATAGATCCCTGTAACATAGGAATTATCTCCACAATTATCAGTTCTCTAGGCCATGCAGGAAAGGATTTTATTCCATACAGCATTAACTTTCTGAACCTGGACTTCTGAAAAAAAGCAAACAAGTTCCTTGCCCACCTGTTCCTCTGAAGAGCTAAGCATTCTTCATCACATTGCAACCTGAATTATGAAAAAAAATTACAATTAGAATCACTGCTGCTACTTGTACTTTTCAATCTGCAGCTTTGTTGGTGTCCTATCATTATCACAGCCTAAAGAAGTACGAGTGTGAGACGAGAATAGTTTATTGTATTAGATCAGATAATACAGCTAAAAAACAAACAAACAACAAAGATCTTTAAGCACACAAGCCCTTCTCCAGGTCTTGAACAGAAGCAGCAATTAACAAAGCCATATAGAAGCTGAGAAAAACAGCTTCTGAATTTGATTTTATTATATTGGTAAAATAGATCTTTTGAGAAAAAAATGCAGTTGATATCAGCATTGAGGGGATGCTAGGAAGGAGGGGAAATTAGCAAAGGAAGATGTGACAAGGTCACTTACTCCTATGCATCAGAAAAAATTATCAGCCAGGGAAAACAGGAAAGTTAGCTATACATATGGAGGATTATGATGCAACAAAAAAAAAATCAGTATTTCAACTTCCAGTGTCAGTAGAGTTACAAATTTCAGTTTTCTGTCTCATCTTTGAAAGGTATTTCATAATTTTAAGGGATTAAAATGTCAGAGGAGAATCAAGAGTTTTCCAGATTTCAGTGGCAGTTACAAACTTCGGCCCCTTCAACTGCATAAGTGAATTCATTCTGTTGATAACAAATAATTTCTACAGGGGAAACTGGTTCATTCAGTGACATGCATTATGTTTGGAGACACACAGCTACAGGATCCATAACTTCATGTGATTTTCTCAAAGGAGGCAGAAGAAAGCTAATATACTTGCATTCTAAGATCAAGCTGGTATTGTTTAAAGTAATTTGCTTGAAGAATCATTTTCTCCTTGTCTATGAGAGGAATGTAGCCAATTTAGAGAATCTACTCTAGGACCAACCAAATTTGTGAACAAAAAAATGCAAACCCTAATAAAGAAACCGAACTAAAGTATAAAATGTCTACAGACAGGACCAGAGAGAAAAACTCTGCACAGTTTGCATAAAATATTCTGTTATTTTAAATGAATGAAGCAGATTTGTAAGATACTTTGAAAATACTGGAGTCTGACAATAAACTAGAAATCTAAGAACAAATATATTTTATGTGCCATCATCTCCCCCCCCCCCCCCCAGTATTTGGTAGATGAAAAGAGTGGGGAAGGACTTCCTCTGACTGTCCTTGAATAAAGGCTACCTGCCACAGTTCAGATATCATATTAAGAAAGATTTGCACAAAGAAAAGTAAGCTTTGGTAATTTCAACTATCCAAGGAAAGGGGAGTGTAAGTCTGCCCATGCAGGAAGATGTGCAGCAGTGACTACAACACAATTTATACTACACATTGCAAAGGCTGGGACACCATCAGACACACCAATGTCTTATTTGCTCTCCTGCCAAGTAAACAGCTGTTATGACAGACTTGCAGCTTCAGTAGCTGAAAAAGTCATCTCCCTGCTTCTACCCCCCACCCCTAGTTCTAGCACTGCCAAATGGTTGCTTTCTTTAAGAAGTGACTTTTTTTTTTTTTGAGAAGCTGAAGTTGGTTTCATATTGTGAATATATTTGTATCTGCTTGGCATTGTGATACACATAGGAACAAAGTAGTTGAAGCTCAAGCTGGGTAAAGCACAGATTATTTTACAGTAATTCTAGAGACAAAAAATAATGTTTATATTGCACATTTTTGAGTATTCAATTCATTGAAACAAACAGGGTAGGCTAAAAGAGACTCAATTACTGTTTCCTATTGGTGTCTTTCTTATACCATGCTTATACAGTAGTACTAATACCACACTCTTTAAAGTTGCATGCAGGTAGCAGTACGGCTCTCACTCTTTCACCTTGTTCCCCCCCCCCCCCCCCACACACACTTTTTTCTGAAGTATGACACTGGCTCAGCTAGAACGAAGCTGGAGACTGAGATGAGCAGGTGCTCCCATGCGTCATTTCTGGTGTTAGTTCATCTTGCCCATACATTCAGAGTTAAAATTATTTCAGTGTGGAAAATTATCCAAAAGGGCTTGGTAATAATGTGCTCCAATTTCATAGGCATTAAACAAATATACAGAACAGAATGACTAGCAAAAGTTCTTGAAGTATGCTGGTATTAGCTTTTGATACAGGAAGTTATGAAGCAACTGTATGGGAAATCTCATTATTTTGACTTTCACAATATAAAGAAATATTAGATTTTAACACACAGACTGACTCTGAAATAATCAAATTCACAATTAAGAGAGGAGAAATGGTAACTCAAAATAAACTAAAACCAGAAATCAGGGACGTCAGGGCAAAGACTTCAGGAAGTCAAGTTTCTGACAGAAGGATGTTGGAGAAACTTGACAATTCCTTAAAGAAATGATACTAAAAGTAAAAAGACAAGCTATTCCAATCCTGAGGAACATCAGGAGAAACAGAATATCACCAAACTTATGACTTAAGTGTTTTTTGTGACTTAAAGCAGATTTGCAGTGCCAGCCAGTATGAGAACACAGAAGTGCCAATCAAATTGAGATTACAACTGTAAGAAATCTAAAAAGGGTAATAGAAAAAACATTATAAATAGTAATATGATGACTAGGGGAAAAAACGCCCTATTAATCATCCAGGAAGGAATGCTGGATGCTGAAACAGAAGATAACAGCAAAAAGTTATACTGTCTAGAAATCTGAAAAAATCCGGAGGAACTCCTTAGAGTTTGCTCGGTAGAAAGAAACTCTGAAGTCAAACATATTGTTCCATATGAAATTCTAACATCAAACCAGCCAATGATAGAGAACTCATTCTACATGAAAGCAAAAACATGAACTGCTAAGGACTTGCAAAATATTCTTTTAGCAGTATTGTTACAGTAGAGTCTTCCTATTTTAGCTGGGGTTTTGCTCACAATATTATGTATTTTCCACGTCGCCTATGTTTCAGGTACACACAAGGGTTTCAAATATGTTTCTACATGTTTCTCCTTACCTGGCCTGCTTCATTTCTTTTTTCGTAATAAGTCTACTGATTTCCACTGAATCTCCAAGCTGTAGATCTGTTAACTTAGTGGCTATAGATATAGCAGCTATTCTGAAAAAGAAGAGCATTAGATTTCATTTGAGGCAACATATAAACCTTTGAAAAGGTGTATAAAGCTGCAGGTTTAAACCTCCAGGTGAAAGAATTACAACAGAGTGACTGTTTCCTCATCAGATTACAGAATGGGACTCTAGTTCCACATCACCTAGCTTTAGGAGTCTAATCTAGCTATGTAAATTAAGAGGTTACTCTCTCTCATCTCCTCCCTCAAGCAACTAGGAGCAAGACTAACAAATGGACATGATTCTTCAGGGCATTTTTTCAGAGCATCAATTCTAAGCAAGTCTAAACTAGGCAATGTGAATACTCTTTCTTCTCACCTGCTTCATATTCAAACTACAGCTGACCATATAGCTTTAATTGCCTTTTTAACTTGTGTGATTCTTCCTTAACTGTGTGCAACTAAAACCTGTAAAATGAGTTTATAAAGTAGTTAAAATTTGCTTAGAAAATATGGATGATACATGCCATAATGAAAGAGCAAAATGCCTACTGTTAAAATTTTCTTTATAAAAAGATTCTTCATCATTCCTTTCAACAAGCCTTCCCAGTCTGATTTTCTTGCTAAAATTTCTGTAACTAAAATATACAGAAAGTTTTTAGTGAAATATCCCACATGATCTTCAAACAAAATCCTGAAAATGGAACATTCTATCCCCTGATCCATCTTTCCTGTTAAATTCAGATAAAAGGATATGATTGTGTCTATATGTTTTGCATCACATTTGATAACTAATCACCTATCAGGAAGGAGCATAATCATATTACATAAAAACAAAAAGCACTGAGAGGCACCATCAGCTTCATATTTATCAGGTGGTGACAAAGTCTAGGTAATGGGCCATTAGATGACATGACATCATTTGTATCATGTGTACAGATATAGCAAGCAGTACAATCCCCTTCCTGTTCCCTTGGGCATTCTTTCACTGACAAAGCTCAAAGCTGTTTCATCACTCCTGTAACATTTTTGAAAAAAAACTGGATATTCCATTAACTTGCTGACCTTTCCACAATAGTACTGCAAAAGAGTTACTTGCTGTATTTGTTTTTTGGTTTGGTCTGGTTGTTTTTTCTCCCCAAGTGTGTAGATGGTGGGGAAAAAAGCCAAAACTAACTCCCACAAAATGAGAATATTTTAATCTTTCAGGAACCTGAACAGTTGGAGTTATCATACAAACTTAGCTGGCATTAAATACTGCTTTTGTTAGTATCACATGGGCCAAGAGTAACTTAAACCTATATGAACACACTTGAACAAACAGATACAAAACACTTTCATTAAACTGATTGTTCCTCTCCCTTCCTCTTGACTTAGGCTCTGATTAGATAAATACATGTGTTCAGCTTATGCTTGCAAGGGCTCTCACTGACTTCGAAGAACCATTTTCCTTATATGAATACTTTTGCAGTCCCTGAGCTGTAGAAACACGGGAGAAATAACAGCCTGCAAAAATTTGGACTTCTAATTATGTTACTTTCCCAGCTTATCATTAATGACAAGCATGTGTCAATTTAAACAGGTATTTCGAAGTTGAGTCAGTCTTCTGATTTGTATTCATAGTGAGATAGATATTAACAAAAAACCCCCCTTTTTTCTAAAAAAGAAAAAATGATCACCGCTCCTTTAAGTCTATCTTGCATTCAACTTAGTACTTACTACAGTTGTTCTTAACTGTTTCTGATTAGCACATTTTTCTTCTTGTTTTCATTAGGTAGAATTAAGCACCCATTACATAGATGCTAAGCCATCTTCTGTCTGAATTTGAATCTGGGCAGCGTTCAGTAGGAACAAAGCAGCATATCCTAAGCTGGGCTAGTATTGGGCCCTCAAATAGCAGTTCCAAACAAAACAGTCATTAGGAAGCTTTCTTCGAAAGACAGGAAGAATCCATGACTGTGCTCTTCTACCAAATGGGATGCAGAGCAGAACTCTGGTTGCATATCAACTCTCTAGATTAATTTTTTTACTCCCTCTCAAGCACAGCCTCAGAGTAACATTTTTCAAGTTTATTATTATTATTACTGTTTTGCTATTTTCATTTCAAAAGTTCCAAAGCCCTAATTTTCTTCTTTTCCTTGTCCCTTCCTTGTCCTCTCTTTTAAGAAAGAGAAATGAGTTTAGAAATAGGATCTGGAGACAAAACTATTCCAATAAATGGAGTTGGGTAGCACTCAGTTTGCATATTAAGAACTTAGATTTAGATGCCAAAGCTCTCCTGCGTAAATTTAGCTATTTCAGAATGACTTTAAATCACTCTTTAGCTTCCATCATCTGTATTGACTAGGTTCCATCACACATTAAGGGAAACCTAGACAGCAACTCACACATGGACTGCTATACGTAATCACATATATTCAGGAGCCTGAATCTGGACCTGCCCAATTAGTCTGTATCTAATTGCTTTATGTGGGTAGAGCAGAGTTCCACAGATGGGATATTCAACCTTTGACACACCACCACAGTTCGACTAGCAACAGTGAAAAGAGTAGTGTGTTCTAGTACAGCATAGCTGGTATGAAAGCTCAGGGGAACACAAAAAAAAAAGAAACAGTCAAGCCTGAAATTTAATCAAACTGCAAAGAAGTAAGTGCACTAAGGAATTAAAAGAATTATTACAGTACAAACCTTTGATATGTATTAGATGCTTCTGAGCAAATCATAGTCTCCTTTCTTCTTCCACATTCACATTGAAGATCAACCTGTTGTACCACACAAGACAGCAGCTTTTTTAAACTTTTGGGTTTTTATGGCCATGGAGGGCTGTGAGGGAGGTAAATTCATTCCTTTCAAAAGTCCCATTTTAGTGGAATAATGGCTAATTAAAGTGATGAATAGGGGTTTTTTTAAAAAAAATTCAATATTATAATTTTACAGAACAAAAAGTCATGCTATCAATATACAAACATGCCATTTTTTGTCACAACTGTTATTGGCTGATAATTAAACCATACGATTTGCCTGTGAATTTGCAGTGAAGTTTCTTTGGGTATCTAACCTTCGCAGAGCAGGATGTTGTTGGGCAGGGTGAAGAAGGATGACATGGAGCCATACAGGGATGATTACAATATAGCCTTGGAATAATACATGGCTGTTTACACTCTTCATCTATAAGACATTCTCCTTTGTGACAGATTCTTTTACATTTGTGCATTCCACATTTTAACATTTGATTGCAGCGAAGTCCACAGGAAATGTCAGTGAGATGACAAGGAATATTACTTCGCAGCTGGAAGAGGGAAGGAAAAGGATGACAACTAAAAACAAAAAAATTATAAATGCAAATCTCAAAGTACTTTTACAGTTCACACCTTCATTTGGCCCTGTCCATGCAAGAATCGTAATACTAAAATATCTTAGGACAAAGACTGAGTTTTTCTTTATATCATAGTCCAATATAGCAGTTGGTCTGAATAAGTATGGCATAAAAGAGATACTTCTCTCATTTAATCACGTTAAACTCAAACTCCATTAACATATGCCATTCCAAAGAGGCCACAAAAGTCTAAGTCTACAGTCCTAGAACATTATTTAGTATTTAAAAACACTAAGTGTCCAGACTTACTTCGTGCTTGCCCATACACCATTTCTGAGTGAGATAGGTACAGGGTGGACATTTCTCCTCACTATGACATGAATGGTACACTGCAGTCACAGAAATACAAAAGCCAGCACAGTTTTATTAGCATACTTCAGTCACATGCATTAAAAGGAGACAGTACAGACTATTAAACATGAGTTTGCATTTCAGAACTACACAATTTATGGGAAGTATGATGCTTCATGCAAGGATAATCTGCTCTTTAAAGTACCCTTTAAAAATTATAATGGCAGGTTTTTAGGGGAATATTCTTCCATATTTTGTAAATTGAATAGCAGAGAATTTTCTAACTTCTGAGCAGGGTTATACTATCCGGCAGAATTTGTCAGAAAGCACATCTGTTTGACCTGTGCTATATCTTTTGTGATGAGCCAATGTAACATAGAAACTAGCTGTTCACTAGATTATCCTACAGTTTCAATAGAGCACTTAATCTTTGGAATATAGCATTTAATGTGTTGCGACTATTAATAATGACCAGAAAAAAATCCAATGCTTTTTACCAGTCAGAAGTACAACTATTCATGGCAAGTCTTTATGTGGTTGGCTTTTAAGTGTAGACTTTTGAAAATATTCACAACTGAAAAGGCATCTAATAAAAAGCAAATATATTATCAAACAGACTGATGTACAGTTTTCTATGTTTTGATTAAAACAAAACAAAAAACCCAAGCAAAACCTGAATGGCCCGACTTACCTGGATGATCACAGTCATGTGGCCTGGTGCATGTTTTTTTACACTCTGGTGGCTGAGTGCCACAGGGGACAGGGGGGTAAATCACAGATTCACCACAATAACAAGTTAACTCGTCAAAACCTGAAAAAACAAGTAAAATATATCCCAATGGCTAGATATATTTGCATTTCTCCACTATGACAAATCTTTAAATATCATGCAATGTTTTACTCCAGCTTTGTTTTTTGATATTAAGCACCACTGTAGTAAATTTATTAGCTTTTGTGGCTCCTACAAGAAAACTGGACTATGATCACTTCATTAGGAATTATACTTGCTTTTAGAGAATGGTTCTTTGACAGCAACATTTTGAACTGGAGCAAGAAAAATGCTCATTTCAAGTTGAAAGCTGTTGCTGTTCTATCCTTGACTTAAAAATGGGGAGATCTCTTGAATTCCCTCCCAGAAAGCATATAATCCAAATCTTGTGCTCCGAACTTCTCTCCACTATCACTTTTTCAGACCACTGATTAGATTTTGTCCTTTTGCCAAGCCCTGCACATGGTACTAGGAAGATTCCAGAGAAATTACCAAAAGGCCACCAGTCTGTAGACTTCTCCCTATAATTTCTTCTGTATGATTCTATGTCATTTAGTACTACATGGATCCTGATAAGCAGCTGATGAACCTCTCCAAATACTTCAAAGCCAACTTTGTATGTTTTGGAAGTTGTCTGTCTCAGGCAGTATATATTTCCTTTATTTCCTTCTGCATTTAGGAAACAGATTTTAAACTCTTATCAAAAGATTCCAAATCTCAGAAAATAAAGGAATAGAAATACTTACATACACCATCCCAACTAAAACTTAACACTGCACAAAAATTAATACAGTTCACTGCCGTTTCTTGGACTATAAACAAACTGGGAGGGAGACTGATTGGAATGCAAACTACAGTTCAAACAGATAAACCCTTAGAAAAACAAGACACTAAGAGAAAACATTAACATCAGAAATCATATAGAAGGAGATTTGAGAACAAAAAGATAATATGATTGGTCTATAAATGAATAAAGAGATAGTGGATCAGGGAGAACAAGAGAGAATGATGGAGGAGGTAAGAGAATAATAGGGCAATAAAAATACAAAACAACAATTCCAACCTGAAGAGGAGACAAGTATGTTACGGGAGCTGCTGAATTCAGCAAGTTGTCTGGCTCTAGGAATCACAGGACTCCTCCTTCCTAGTCTACCAAAGCAGAATCTGTTGAACTCTAAAACCCCAAAGGCTCCTACTGTCCCCTTCCACGGATATGATGGCTGTTGGATCAATATGCATGTCCAGCGAGTAGCAAGACTGACCACATATTTCAGAAAGACAAGACACCCAATACACACATGACAATAACATGGCCGGACACGCAGACTAACCCAGAGCCAACTGAACAACAACAAGATTCACATAAACAGGAATACCAAGAGCCAAGTCCTCTTCGTCCTCTAAAGCTCATCAGGATTGAAGTTCACTAGTGAAGACACACACACATACACTCTAGACTCACATGCACAGCACATTCATGGATCTCAAGTATTAGCATAGGCTAATATCCATACCTGGACACACCCCTTATCCAGTCACTGGCTGAAACCTTGGGTATTTCCAGAGGCAGATCTCCTCCTACTAGCCAGTCAGTCCATCTTTGAAGCAAGTTTATCAGCAAATTACCCAGACGTACACAGCCACACATAGGACTGAAATTAAAAAGGGAATCACGCACACACCCTGGTCTCTCCAGGTGCTGGCACCCAGAGCAAGGGGCCCCTGTAACTTGTGATCCCATCCTCCAGCTGCTGGCATACAGCATATTAAGTCTGTCTGGTCTCTCCAGTTGCTAGCATGGAGACTATGGGCTCCCATGATCTGCGGCCAAGTGTCCAGTTGCTGGCACTTAGACCTCTCACTCAGAATAAAGAATGAGATTACACTGAAAGATATTAAATCTTATTCTTAACTAGGACAGGATAGACAGTTGTGCAGGTGCACAGGGCTCTGTCAGAGAAGTGCACTGACCAGCAGCTTCATTTGTGCAAGTGGTGCCTTTTACCTACCCTTCTCTCCATTTTCCCATGCATCCACCTTGACCCCTCCCAAATAACCTACCAAAATAAATTTCTCCCCATTGGTCCTAGTTTAGCTACACCTGTACCCAAATCTGCTATTTCTGGTATCATTAGCTAGGTCATCCCAGTATCACACAACTACTTAAGTTCTGTTGGCCTTGCAATATTCCACTCCCAAAAAGGTTCCCATTACTTCCCTCCTCTAATTATCTGTGAAGCTCAGTCATCTCTCACCCTTAACATCTGTGAAATCCTTCCATTGCTCATGGCACTATCTGAAACTTTTGTCAGCTTTTGATTCAGAAATCAAAATATTCAGAAATTTCTCATGTCTGGTTGTTTTTATGGTCTGTTCAGTCAGTTAAATCTCATGCCAGGTCCTAATCATTTGCCCATGCATCTTAGAGTGCAGCAGTTAGTAGAAAGGATCATAATTTTTGTCTAAGGAGACCCAATTACAATAAATTCCAGCAAATAAGAATGCTGGGGAGAACAAAACTTTAAGGGTTAGAAGGAAGAAGTAGAAAGAAGTAGAAAAAGTTGAGAAGTTTCAGAACGTCCATGGTTTTTCTGTGGAAAACAAGCATGGGAAAGAGTAGGACTTCTGTCATCCCTCACTACAGGTCTCGAAACAACCTATAACCCTCCAGGCTTCACAGCCACAAATCTTCCTTGGTTCAGGAAGATGAAAGACCAGAGACCAAGGTCCCTGGAAGACCTGAGTGTTAGAGAGCTACACTGGCTTCTTGCTATTGATGAGAAGTGATAGGTGAAGAATCTTAACTATAATGAAGGTTTCTTAACTAGCACTAATCAGAATAATGGGGAGGGAGTGCAGAGAGGTCTGATCCAAAGAGCAGAAATAAATCATCTGACAAATTTAAAAACAAACAAAAAAAAGCTGTTTAATGCTGACATAATTTCCCCCCGCCCCCAGAGATGTACTGCTGTCTTAAAGTAGACTGGGCGTGTAAAAAGAGACACTGGCATAGAAAGGGACCTCACCTCTCAGCACTGAGGAAAAAGCTAAAGTACCTGAGAAGCACCGAGAACCACAGAGGTGTAGATGCACTCTATTATTGCATCTTGATACCAGCCCTCACCATTCCCAGCAAAAACAGTAGTGGAGATGGAGGCAGGGGCAAGAAATCCAGTCTAATGAGTGGCAAGTGGCTTGCAGCTGACCATGCCATGGCACATGATACCATGGCTGATGCAGCCCAACTGCAAAGTGGTGGCTAGACAGGTGGATCAGAGCCAAGGATGGACTTCTTAGTGCTGAGAAGCACTCCCCATCAGCTACAGGGTCAAAAATCACACAATGTATGCCTCTGAAATCTCAACTAGCAGCATCCAGGGAAAGCCGGTAAGAAATCTTTGAAGATATTGCTTAGCTGATTTACCTCTAGACAGATTCAGAATGGGAGACTTCAGGATCACAAAGGTTTAACCCAAATGATCATTATGTATCTGGTTCCTTGAGTAGGTAGCTGCTTTTCCTGTGCTCAGAAAAGGGCCTCACTGCAAAATTTCCACAGTAAAGCTTGACCTCTCAATTGCATCACATCCAACAGTGGAACAATTTACAGGGGAGGCAATCCTTAGATCTCTCCAGGCTAAGACAGGCATCTGAATCTTAGGTCAGAGTGAAATACAATCCTCAAATATTGCAACAATGTGGAGAAGTTTAATGATCTTGAAGATCAAACCCATGAAATCCAGCGAAGAAAAATAACTGCTCAGAAAAATCTTTGCATTCTGACTCAACTAGACCAGAAGTTACTAACAGGATCTCCGAGACATCCAGATTACTATTTTGCTTTGTCAAGAGGAATGTTTGGACACAGAAACATTTATTTTTTAAAGAGGTAAAGTCAGCATGCACATCATTCATAGGCTATTAAAAGAGACTACAATGCTATTTCAACCGCAGTGAGCTTTAGAGGCTCTAGTACCTTTTCTTTTCCAGGATGTTTCCATGAAAAGTTGGTCTCCATAAAAATTGAGTTCTTTGACTATGTCCATGTGCATATGACACAGGAGACATGCATGTACTACTGCAACAGTAGCCTTACAATGTACAACACCTGTCTCTCTCCTTTTCACCAGTGTCATGAGGTCTGGTTCACACTTTCAACATCTCACTGTCCTCTTTCCCACATTCCAGTGAGCAGTTCCAAAGCAGTACCCAGTTTCTGAGAGAGGAGACTCACTGTTTCTCCAGCAGTGACTGCAGAACTACTAGACAAAAGACAGTATTTGATGAAAGCTGAAGGGGAACTACAGGTGAGTATTTATATTCCATTCTAGAGACACTCTCCCCTCACAGTTTTATTGTAGATTACAGCAGACGCAAAAATAAACCTAGAATTCGCAGCTGAAAGACTTAACAATGATGGATTTAAAGAAAACTGTCAAACTTCTTAAGCAAACACTGAGTGGAAGGATGGATACAAGCTGAAGAATCCATTAAAGGTTTTTTCTGCCAAATTTTCAAAAATTGCATCTAATAAATAGCTTACAATTTCTGTGATAAGCTACATCTCTATAAAGAAAAGGAGAAACCTACATTAAAATACGAGACTGAGAAAAAAATTAAACTGCTATCACATATGAAGATGTTCCAGATCAACTAAAGGTTCCACTAGCAGAAGGAAATATAGAAGCATTCTTCTGTCTGCTTCAGGCTAAAATCAGAAAATTTAATATTATCTACCTATTATAATTGTGCAAAATAATCAACCTATGGTCCTCTACATCAAGTGGTAAAAGCAGTTGTAGAAAACTAGTATATTCAACTAGCACAGTTTTTAGTAGAGTACATACCTGTCTAAAGCTATTACACCAGCTTAAATCTTTAAAGAGTTCAGCAATCATAAGAAAATTAGTAGCTGCTGGCTGTCAATCTATTTCTAGCAATTCAGTACTAATTTTCACCATCCGGAACATGACCAGAAAGTCTAAGACACACACGACTGACATCTTATTTCTGCAAATGGTCCTGTCCAGAGAAAAATCACTAGTGTACCAAGTTGGGAAAAATCAGAATTCTAAGCAGCGAAACAAATTCTGCTACATACTTCAGTATCTTTAACAGTTATTACGTTGCTAAATGAGAGTTCCCTTAACTTTGAAATTATCTGTCTAAACTGCCTTTTTTTTTCTCCTCGCATGATTCCTTAAATTTTTTAAGTGATTGGTAGATCAACATACGTAACTGAATATATTTCAGTGTAATTCAACTTTAACTATTGAAATCCAACACTCAAACTCATCTAAAATGAAATAACTTTCTCTTTCATGAAAAAAGATACAATCAAGATCAACTGCATATTCTTCAGGTTCTGGTCAATTTGGATCACATTCTCTGTCCAACACTGACCAGTTAAGTAAATAAATATCTATAATATATAAGAAATCGTGTACTCTTGCACATAACTCACTTGTTTGCCAGCATGTTTGACAGCTGCCCCGATGACAGGGTTCTTCACATCTATGAAGCCCACAGTTCAGTTTACGACCACAAACCAAAGAACACTTATGTTCTGTGTCCTAGGGGAAGGCAAAAAAGAAAAGCAGAATTAAACTATAAACCCCAGTGGTTTATTTTTCTCTGTAAGGTCATAATCTACCAATTGACAAAACTGTCTAGTGCAAAAAATAGCTTAGGCCTGATCTATACAGTTTTTCCATCACTGTGTGGGTACACAATTTTAAAAGCAGATTCTCTTAAGACCTCTGTTGCAGACATAGCTACTATATCATAGCTTATGTTTCTTGTATTAAGTAATATCCTTCCCCTCCACATTCTCCCTGGAATCACTGCATTAACAAAAAGCACCTTTACATTGATTTAATCACATTTAGGCTGGAATGTGGTTTTACATTTATAATTACACCTATAAAACAAATGCTGCAAAATAAATGCACACACACAAACTTTTCGACCGTGACCAATTTGCAGAAATAGAGACTGAATATGCACAAAAATGGAAAGATACAAAAGCAGAAAAGCCAACATCACATCCAAAGCCAAACACACATCACAATGAACAATTTTATAAAACCACACATAAACTTACCACACAGCAAACTTCATTACACTTGTGTCGTCCACATGATCTTTTCTTGTTGCATCGCTTGTCACACATAAACGTAATAGCAGCTATTAAAAACAAAAAACCCCAGAAAACAGTCATAACTTGTATGTATTTGCTTATGCTGAGAACAAAAGCTGCAATCACAATATTATGCTAAGGCCATTGCAAAGTGTGGTCTAGAAGAGACTAATACAGAGTAAGCCAGCAAACAAACTTTTAAATTACTTGCTCTTCCACATTAGTTCCCCACATGAACACTTAGCTTCCTTTAAACAAACCCTTCTTCAAAAGGATTTTAGAGAGCAGAATACATGAAACTCGTTTATTTCACATTAGTCTTTATACCATAAACTCTGCACGATAGAACACAGAAAACAGGATATCCTGATACACTGGAGTACCACAAACATCCAATTTAAGACTGCTCAAATTGGTAAGGCAGTAAAAGTCAGCTAAACACAACTACTGCTGCTACGCTCATGAATCTAGTGCTAACAAGGAACATCCTTACCACCACCCACAGGTAACAACAGCAATCACTTCTGGATTCTGAAGAGCAAAGTCTTCATAGAAAAAAGCTCAAATTAGGAAATATGGATATTAGTACCTTATGTATCTTGTAAGTAACTCAGTATGACAGGGGCCGGTCAAGTAAACATTTCACTGAGGTGAATTTTGAAATGCTACATCCAGAATACCAAGAAATGGTTCCCATGTCAAATGGGAACTCTGCCAGGCTCAGATGCAAAGACCAGCAGCATACAACTGTTAAGCAGAATCAAAGCTTGTATTTCCCCAGGAACTTGGACAAGAGCAGAGCAAAAGCAGTACTTCGCATTTGAGCTGTGCAAGTTGACCCAAAGATATGCAGGATGACGGGGGCAACCTATTGAATATGGCAGGTAGCATAAGAAACTGTTCAAATTGAAATAGACAGCTTGTCTGGAATCTCTGAAATCAAATGCTGAAGAAGTCTTTCCTTATGTAAAAGATGGATAGAAATGAAAGAGGTTTATTTCAAACCTCTTGCCAAAAGTAGCAGCATCTCAAGAAATTACCAACTTGGCATAGAAGTATGGATAAAAGAAGCAGTACTGATCAGATGTTTGCCAACTTTGTCAAACCCAAAATTAATGAGCTGTGTATCATTTTTAAAACTATTCCACATTATATTTATAACATAACATTGTACCTTTATTTCTGAGGAGAGCGCATGGAACTTCCTAGGAAAGAAACAAGGAGCCATTAGGTTAAAAAGGATAAAAACAACTGACTTATCTAAAAAACACCTAGTCACATGATAAAGAAAGAAGCAGGACTCAGTTTTCACGCGTATAACACTTCTGTATACAAAAGTGAAACAAAAGCTGGAAAAAATCCTCAAATCTTTTAACACAATACTTTCGTTCTTAGAGGTTTAATACCAATTAAAAAAAAATTGTAGTTTTGTATTCCCCACTTAATTCAGCAGATAATGCTGTGAAGTGACAGAAACAGGTTTGCCCTAAGAAACCAGAAACTTGCATGGAGGACACCAAAAGAGTTCTCCCAGAGAATACTGACAGAGCACATAAATTTGTGCTTTGACCAACTGCCCCAAAAATGCAAGTCTAACAAGAAAGGAAAGGGAGAAGGAGCGTGAAATCAAATCTCATTATCAAAAGAAGTCCTACCTGGATTAAAGACCTCAACATGAAAATAAAAGGCGATGGATGAAAAGAGTTGATTGACTACATTTAAACTTTCAGTCATCACAGCTTTTCATTCTGAGTTGTCACTTCTGAGCATTACATTTTTCATGACTGATTTAAATTATAACTGTAGCTCACTCATACTTTTTCAAGATGCAGTTTTCTGGTGTCTGAGAAGCTGCATAAACTAAAACCTCACTACTTTGTTTCAGGCCTCAAAATGAAAGATAATCTGAAGCCTTCTATCCTATAATTACCTTCAGCAAACTTGCAGGAGAAAACTGTTCCAACATCAAGCCAAGTCTCAGGCATTTCTATGCACTTATATAATCAGAAGCCATCTCTACTTGGTATTACTATAAAACTTTAGTTAGCTTTTTATGTTAGGCTACCTTTCTTCTCTCAGTTTATACTACTCTTAGTAAGACTACCATTCTTTGTGCTATATAAACACCGCAGGATAATATAAGACATTGCAGCCAGCTTCAACAAACAGGATTCTGTGTAAACTCTGCAAAAATATTTCAAAAAATTGCCTTGACAGTAGGTAGCCTATGTTAGCATTTCACAGTATAATCTATTTAGCATCTATCAGTTAGCATACAATGGAGATTCTCGCAACTAAGGAGCGCAAAACCTCTTATAATTCTCAGCTTTCTTTTCCTCAACTACTTCAGCTTCTTTATCTCCACAGCTTTAAAAAACGATTACCTGTTTCCATGGTCAAACTTTATACACTCACTTTTTTTTTGAAGCCACAACGACAATAAATATTTGACGTATGAGAACATGGTTTACAGTCTCCTTCATGGCAAAGGCTTTCACATGTATGAATGAACTCTAGCAAAATGAAAATACAAAAATTAAGAATTAATAAAAAAATAAAACGCATGACCTGGAACTTCATATTTACTAGGAGCATCACTGGTCAAAGATACTAAAGCTTATGGTCAGTTTGGTTTCCAAACAAATTAACTATTTTGAGTTAAATGTGCAAAAAATTTTGTCGTTATTTTCAACTTTTTAATCCTGAATCTATAGATTAGTGTTTCAGGCCTACAATTAACACTGAAAATGCATACATTTTATATATTTTTTTACATTAACGTTTATACAGAAAAAAGAGAAAGATTTTGTGTGATGCTGTCTTACCCAAGTTCCAGGAATTTTAAGGAATTTTTTCTTCCTTTTCAGCCCAAAAGAATGACTTACTATGCATACTTTCATATTTCACTTACTAGGTTAACTGAAATTCAACTAAAAGTAAATT
This sequence comes from Morus bassanus, assembly GCA_031468815.1. NCBI lineage: Eukaryota > Metazoa > Chordata > Aves > Suliformes > Sulidae > Morus > Morus bassanus. The sequence continues at coordinate 63,412,609 of CM062567.1, read as the reverse complement.
ACTCACTCCCTTTCTACTTGTTGTCCTTGCACTGACAGAATGATCAATAAGAAGCCCTCAGCTTGACAGCATTGGTCTCTCTCCTCTCTAAAGTCTAACAAATCACGATTAAATATGTAGTCTGTAAAACTGGAGCTTCACACAATCTCACAGTTAAAACACACTTGAGCACTCATTGAAGTGTGAAATTGCTTCTGGACATAACTTTCTCCTACTTTCCAATGCTACTTTTTACTTCATGACCCTCTCACAGCAGCAGGAAATGAGTATTTACTGAAGGCATCCAAACAAAGTAATTTTTCTATACCAGTCTCCAAATGAAAGTCAAAGATCTAGCTAGGCTTTCCCTCTACCAATAGGAAAGGTGCATGTAAGCAAAATTTAAAAGGCTAGCTAGTGTTAGTCCTTTCTAGACAAATATATTTCCTGATTTTAAGGCATCATTATGAACAGCCAGACTGCAGGCTCTGCAGTGGCTTTTACACTTGGTTTGTTTAAAACACAAAATCACTAATCAAATATTTATTTTTTGAAATGAAACACATAAGAACCTTATTTTTTTTTGTAAACAATGAGATAATTTGAGTATTCTAATGCAGAAAGTTCTAATTACCATAGCTACCGCAGGAAAGAGGTTTGCCACATGTTTTTCCACACGACGGGATAGGATCTGTGCATATTTTACGTTCAACACATCCTAGTTCCAGTAACTTGCTGAGAGGAGTCTGACCACAGGGACAGCGATACACTACTTGTGGAAGTCGTGGACAGAGCTGGCATGGCTGAGGATGGCATACTTGTGTACAGTTGTGCCTCCCACAGTTTAATTTTCTGGAACAAAACAAAACCAAAGAAACAAAAAAAACCCACCAAAACAAAAAAAGGGGGGGATTATCTAAGAGTATCATGATCACTGAGTGTAAATAAATGACCTTTTTCTTTCCAAAAGCCTAAATTATAGTGACCTTACTTGCCACATATATTCTGACATGAGAAATTCCCAAATCCATCAGAGAATTCTTCCTCTGTCCCACACAATACTTCTCTGAAGTTACTTCCACAGTAACACACTGAAAGAAAGCAATATTCCACAGAAAACAACATGAGAGAATATCAGTGACAGAACACCTCCAGCAGTACGGCAAATATTTTTAATATTATGGTAAAATGTGAGAAATTGTTACAGTCAGTTTTTAGAAGGATAATGAAGTTGCCTCCTTTAGATTTATTTCAGCAATAGAGGTTTCTCAGTCCTAGAGAAGCCGGAATTCTGGTTGTATTTGTTTTGATGAGATAAAAACTAAAGGGGAATTACTATCTGCACACGAAAGCTTACATATTAAAGCAGTATACGTAAGTTAATTATTACCTTAAAAGTTGAGAAAATTAACTTGCAATTTTCTATATAAACTGTCCAACAAAAATGTATTTGTATACTGGCACACATACTTGGAAAATTTAATTTCCACTCAAAACCAAGTTTAGAAAATCTTAACAGAAAATGTGAGTAGCTTGTTGAAATGTGCTTTCCTATACCTCTTTCTATCCTTCTTCCATGTACTGTTTAATCAACTCTCAGAATTATAGTGAAAGACTAAGTAGGATCATAGGACAATTCAGGTCAGAAGAGCTCTTAGCGTATTAGCTAGTCCAAGCTCCTTCTTAAAGCAGAGTCAGCAATGAGATCAGACCATGTTACTCAGTGTTTTATTCAGCTGTGTCTTGAAAATCTCCAAGTTTCCAAGAAAGGAGTTTTTCCTTATAGCTAGTTATAACATTTCAACTTTGGCTCATTGTCTCTCATCCTCCCACCATGCACAGCCTGTCTCTTGTTTTCTTGTTCACCTCCTATTAGCTACTGACAGGCCGCGTCTCGGCCTTCCCTGTCCTAATAGGGCACATGCTCCAACAGCTTCATCACCTTGGCAGGATTCTTTCTAGTCATGTTTATATTCTGATTTAAAAATATAGTGATGCTGACACATTTTCCATTTTTTAAATATTCTAGCAAGAGATTTTGGTTTTGTTAAGGAAAAATAAACCACTTGCCTCTTGGCACTGGTTTTTTTCCACCCTCTTGTTTTCATAGTGTAGAGTGGATATACACTTACCTTGCTGTGCTGTTAATTGGCAAGGTGAACATTTTCCTGCATGGCACACTTGAGTACAGCTGTGCTTACCACAGTTTAAAGTATTTCCACATACATTTGAGCAATGAATTTTTGTCGATTGGCCACAGCGGACTGAATGGCTGTGGAGAAATGACACCATAGTCTGTCAGCTACCTTAATATCTATTGAGCATTTATTAAAAAGGAAAATACTTTTTCAGTAAAATGCTAAAAACTTTGAAGGGGAGAATAACTTACTTATTAATGAACAAGTTTTTAGGAAATAACCCCCCTATTTTTCACCCTGCTTCCCCTCTCCTGCTCCGCTACAGTAGGACACTTATCACAGTAGTGAGCCTACTAAATTTTCTCTCAAAAAAATTGAAAAAAAAAAAAAAGGTGACACTATAACTTGAACCTAATGTATGGTTATGCATCGTGCCAGAAGAGCAGATATTTCTATTATAGACATCTTTCCAAAGATTTAAATGATCTTAAGTCCACTGAGCACAATGAAGATAGGGGTGTGGGCCTTAACAGTGAATCAGTAGTCTATGAAGAGAGTTGGGTTTTTAATTAAATTGTAAAAAAAAAAAAAAAAAAGGGGTGACAAAATAATAAATTCTCTTCTTTTTCCATTCTGGCTGGCCTCATACAATGGCTGTAAAATGAACATCTGAAATAGTAACTTTAAAACATCTTCAAGTCAGAGGTGCCATACCATACATCTTGGATGCTAATACCATACATATGAAAAAAATGCTATTTAGAAGCAAGTTTTAAGTATTATATGCAGTATTACAAAAATCAGCAATCTGGTGAAAGTAGCTGGCACCTGGGAAAAAATAATCAAAGTTGGTTGCATCTATTAAACTTTCAAATGGAAGGAATAGCTAGAACAAAAAAAATGAGGTGATCTTACTATGTAAAATAAAATTCAGTAATCTACAACCAAATCCATTTTTCTACTGAAGACAAAGTGCTTTCAATTACAAATACTGCCACAGAAATAGCTGTACCTTCTTTTGAAAAATTAAGATCACTTAGTATTACACTCAAACTTTCAGAAATAATTGTAAAAGTCTGAAAACCTTTTTTTCTAGAGCAAGAACACTAATGCAGAAATCGTTTTTTGTTTGTTTTGGTTCTGGAAACGAGCACAGGCAAACATTTTATTACACAGAATCAGTTCTAGGCAGCTGGAACAGGAACTGTAAAGACTCGGAACAACTGAACATGAGAGATCACAGGTAGTATGGGCAGTACAGTCTTGCTGTTGGCAATGACACTATATGTGTCAAACGTGCAAGGAAAAGATAGCCTTCAAGTCTGGAATATACTACAGACTTTTCTCTTGCTAGTAGTACAGCTTCCCAGAAATGTAAACATTATTTTTGAGATTATTATTTCTGGGATGGAGTAACTCAACATTACACTCCATTCAGACAGAAAAGGTGTGAACCTTTTTCTACTTCTTTCTCTGTGTCTTCTACTGAATAAAATAAATAAGTACTAGGATAGGATTTCAGAATCAAATCAACTCACAGACTACTTTGACAATTCAGCTACATGTACCATGAAAAAAATTGTCTCTGTTAAAATCAATTTATTTTAATTTTTCTTAAAGGATTAAAAAGTAATTGCAATTTTTTAAAATATAAAATTCTCCAAATTATTTTAGAGCACAAATAGAAGTTACAGCTCAGAATAAACTTTGTACTGTAAACTTTTAATAAACTATAAGGAAGAAAAATTTTATTAAACTTTTAATAAACTATTCTTATTAAACTTTTGTGTGTATAATAGAAGCATTTTCACCTTGTTTGTCCACATTCACATGTTTTTGTCACAAAGGCTGGGCACGAAGGGCAAGGTCCTGGATGGCACAGGCTTAAAAATAAGTCAAAAGAGCAAATAAAATTGTAAAGTTAACTTTAGCTTTACTACACTCCCAGAGAAACAATCCACCCAATCTGCAGTGCATTATCAGAACATTATACAAGCCACTTACGCTCCTGCAGGGTATGAAAGCATTATTAACGTAAGAAAAAATATTAGATTATTACAGTTGCATCAGTCTCAAATGTCACCAATGCTGAAGGAAAACTTCAGTATTCCTGCTGCTGTCAAATCAATAGTATCATTGCTACTAACACATTACATATTTTGCATTTCTCTAGCAGAGGTGCATTAACTCAACCATGTTCACCGCTGATAAACACTCAAAACAAACATCACATGTCCAAACCATTAATATATTTCTTTCTTCAGTGATTTTAAACAGATTAGAGACAAACTTCTCTATGAATTTCTTCTTTTGAGTTGGTGGCTTTATCTTTGAACTCGTTGCTCCTCTTCCTGTAAGGTAACGCATGGGAGATGCAGCAAGTCTCCCTCAGTTTCCTTTCTTAACATCAAGCGCAATTTTCTGTGTCCTCAATACCAGTCCTTTACTTGATTATCAGATCTCACCTCTTACTTCAATAAACACTAGATGGTCCCTATCTGCATAAGACGTCTGTTGGACACAGACAAGCCCAGGTTTGTGAAATACTTAACTTGTCTGCACTCTTCCATAGACAGCTCCCAGCTCCTCACTCATTTTCACCAAAATGAGCTAGCTAGTGCCACACTTAACACAAGCATCCAACTGAACTCTACATCATGGAAAGGAGATTAACACAATGATATCTATATTTTTAAAAAGTCAGATTGAGGAAATACAGTTGGGAATTGGCCAGCCATTAAAAAAATCCATACACAAGGTGGGGGGGGGGGGGAAGGGGAACAAACCCCCAAAATCCAAATTATAAATGAATAACCAAAGCAGCACTTCAGCAGAAAATCATTTGTTCTGGTGATATAAAGGGGATCAACACATAAGCGTAAGCTGGTTACAGGCAACAGTAGACTGAAGAATTGCTGTATCTCTGTAAGCTTATTTTTTGCCAATTTCTGACATTCCTTACAAGCATAAAAGAGATGCCAAATAATTTGAAAGCCATAAACACCAGGGTCACAAAACCTTAAGAAACATAGCTGTGATTCAAACTGAAAATATGCAGGATGCATATGTCTCATTACATCATTTTAGACAGTGCTTAGAGACAAAGGCCTCAAAAATGATGGTCTAACACTGCAAAGTACAAAACTATGACCAATTAGAACCCCCTCCACATTTAACACACTTGTTGCCTGAATCTGGCTGTCATCCTAATCAATCTTAACCAGGGTATGACCTTTAATATCCTTTCCAAAAGCATCTATGTCATGCTGGGGGCTCTAGACATTCTTATTACCCATATCAGGATCTGTTCTCTTTTGAATCTTTTAATCATTTGCATCAATTTCTTGCAAGAATACACCCTGCCTAGCAGGATGCATTTGATGCATTCTGAATTTGCCATCTTCTGATTAAATTGAAGGCCTCATTTCCTACTCAGGGAACACAGCGGGGGGTGAAATCCCCATATTTTCAATGTTTTCTTGATAAAACTAGTAACTTCACAAAGTATTAAAGGATCCGCCTAGCTTATAGCATAACACAATCCATAGAGAAGGCAGGGAGCAGGAGGGAGGATGAAGTTTAGACCACCACCAACTATTACAATGGCTTACTTACTCCTGTACTCTGCACATTTCATCTACACAGCAGAGGGAGAAATACAAGCATCCTAATGCAAAGCAATGAGAACAATGTTCCTCTGATGTCACATATGAGGAGAAAAGGGGATGATGTTTGTTTGATCCTGCTAGCATCACATCACTTAGCTGCAGTGTAGATACATGGTGTGTGGTTTCTGAAAACTGACAAACACTGCAATTCAGATTCTGTTGCTAGGCACTGCATAAATAATTCTGATATAAAGAACAGGGGATAGCTGTATCTAAATCTCCAGTCTGCTCAACTGGAAGACAATGGATGGAGCTCGATTTTAAGTGAGAATCCCACATACTTCAACTGCAAAGGGTTTCCCAGAATAGATAGGATTAAATACTGGAGAAATGGCAACATCAAGAATGCCACACCAAGACTCAGACACCACACCAGACTCAGTCCACTGCCCATTATAATGGACACAACCCTACTATTAACTAAAGTCACACAGACTCGAGAAGAGCAGGAATAGTTTACCCCAGAGAATTCATTGTCCTGTCACACTGTGAGTTAGAAGGTCTTGACAATGACACAAAACATTTGACCCAAAAGGGGCCGGGGGGGGCGGGGGGGGGGGGGGGGCGGAGCAGAGAAAAGGAAAACAAAAAGCTTTTAGGATCTCCGTGAGCAGAATGGCATTTCTAATTCAAACTTTATCACCTTATGGAAACCTGTGGGAGTAGGGAAAAAAGGCACAGAGCAGACCCACAATCCAAAGAAACAAGTGCTTGCAAGATAGAGTTCTGAGATCGTCTAAACTCAAGCAAGAGCCATGAAACAGACTGCTGGCCCTGATGGCAACAAGTCTACCTTTGAGTATTCTCTTGAGGAAAACCTCTGCTCAGATACAGATCATTACCTGGACTTCTAGATCAGTTGAGGCTGTCCAGTGGTGAGGAGCTGGTAAGATAGACTACCAAAGATGCATTCAGATGATAAAGCTCCACATCTCTTACTCCACCACTTCCTGATACAGCAAGTTGGAACCAGGTTTCTACTCGCTTTTTGATACAGATGGAGGCAGAGTGTGTCCTCATAAATACCTAAGACTCCCCCATGGAAGGAAGAAGTGTCCAACACATACTGAGGAACGTCAAAACTGGGTAACACTGATGCTGAAAGTGCATTCCTCTCCAGATCATTATCACAAGTTAGAGGGTGCCAAAACCACCCATTATCTTGATCTGCACCCTTGCTGTTTCCTTACCTCCAAGGACTGGATGATCTCAGCATGGTTTTACTCATGTGGAACAAGCTGAATGATAACACTTTTAGATTTGCTACAAACTTAAACTGGTAGCAAATTGGGACTTTAAAAGGTCACAGTTTTCACATCTCTTGATTCAGATCAGACTACCAGAGACTACAAATTTGTAGCTTGCAATAGGCACAATATTGCCACCACTGTTCAGAATTCTTCCACAGAAGAGAACTTCCTCTTCTTCCCAGAAGAGAATGCCAGAGGCTGAGCCTCTGCTGTAGACTGGGACAGGAAAGAGGAGGAAAAGAACAGCTGTTTCTTCCAAGCACTATAGGAAAGTTTGTCAGGTAGCAAACTGCAGTTGGGGAGTTCTCACAGTAGTTAAGGAGTCTATTTCTGACTGGGCAAAAGAAGTCCTCCACAGACACATGCCTCTCCTGAGATGAAGGCCAGCAGCTGGCCTCCAAGAGAATCGGTGTTCTGCTGAGTCAGGGTATCAACAACATCAAGTGTAGTCTGAAAGCTGATCTGTTTCAGTTTTACCCTGCAAACCACAGTGAAGAGGATCTAATATGATGATGAATTAAGGAAACAGCTATGGCACTGAAATGACAGTCTGAAAAGAAATCTAATATAATATTTTCACGTGTGGGAAAGAAGTATTAGAGAGTAAAGAAATATTCTTTCATTCAACAAGATGTTGAAATAGGTTTGAAACACTGCATTAAATAAAACATTCAGAGTAAAGTTCTGAGTTTTATTAAACCTTGGAAAAAGTGCAAGATGACTATTTGTTGGAATGACTGAAGTTTTTGATTGTGTACCAAGAGCAGAAACAATTGCTTCTGACTCTTAAAAATTTCTCAAAACAGAACTATGAACAGGCATTATGGACCAACTTTCATACAGGGAAAATGAAGCTAGATACACTAGGAACAACATATAATTTATTTTTCTGTCTAGCAAGCATATTTATACATTGAAAAAGCTCACCTAATGCTGTTAACCTTATCAATATAATACTATCACACTGCTAAAAAAAGATCTAAAGGAAAACAACCAAAACTGAAAATAGAATTGCTCTTCTTTGCCTCTCTTCATTGAATTATACTAATAAATGTTAGCAAAAACAACCCAAGTTATGTATACTGATTAAGACCTCCATGAGGGATTCTGGTTCAACCATCTGGTGGTCTCTACAAATAGATAAATACATATAATGCCCTCTTATCCTCAACAGTTTACAAGCTAAAAAGAAACAGAAACAAAGGATAGAAGTAAGTGGTTCTTCAGTTTAACCAAGTACCACTGCTATTAGATTAAGACAGACAAACACTATTACAGGAAAAACAGCACCTAAAATGTCTGGTGGACCACTGGACAGACGTTTAAAATTACTTCTATTCAGTATTATTTCTCTACTTCAATGAAAGTTCTTGAAACCAAGTCAGGCAGCTGGTTCAGTTCCTAAAATATGACGGAAACATTGCTACAACTATTGCTGCTGACGACCTGTTCATTCTCTCCTATGAAGTCACTTTAGACATGTAAACACAAGTAGCCTTCAGTTGAGCCTGGAATAAATCAAATACACCTCTAAGCAGATCCTATAGTCAAAAAATATTCAGACACAGTCTTCAGAAATTCTCTAGATCATTTCAATATTCACGTGATAAACATTTACTTACATGTTACAAAGATGTGGACAGTCCAAACACTGTCTCTTCTTTCCACAAAGTTCCCCACAGCTATGTGGGATTTCATTTCTATTCCATTCAGGATTGTGCACCTTACCTAAACCATGTCAAAGACAAAAACATATTTATTGCCTTGAATACAATACTGATTTTGGGAAAAATATCACACCAAAAAGAAAAAGCAGTATTTTCAATACTGGCAGTAGCCTTCTTTGAAAAACAAAATGACACGAGATGTTTCATGTTTTTCTCATCTTTCAGTGCTGATATATATTCAACTTCTTTAAAAGTAAGTGCCACCAGAATATCAAACTCCAGAAGATTCTTTCCTTCTATGCTCTCAGGAGGCAGTGAGGTAGCTGATATTTAACATTAAATTAAACTGATAAAATACAAGAAAATTAAAAGCCCCCTTTAGTTGGTCAGGCTGCATAGTAGGTAAGAAAATTAAAAGCTGTAACTCCCTTGCTGCCTCAATGCAGGAAAAAAAAAATATCTCAAAAACAAACAAAAAACCCCCATCACCACAACAACAACAAACAAAAGACACCATTCCCAGAAAATAATATCTAGCTGGTAAGATGACAGGGAATAGGGGCAGAATGAAATGATCGGGCAAATTATAAAAGTCACTTCCCTAAAAAGAAGCAGACTCTACATAAATCTAAACATTAAAGGTTGACATTTTGATGAATGCACCAGGATGTCTTGAACAAGAAGTGATAAATCCAGTATGTTAGCGTCAAGTATCCTGTATTTCAGATGAGCAATGAAACCATATTTTTAAATAGTCTGACATACAGTTAGCAAATTCATAGCTCTAAGTGCATGAGATGATCATCGGGGTTAAAGTTAATTGCCATGGTTAACACATGCACACCTAATTTCACTCTCTGCAAGAGAGGAATTAAATTGGCAATGAAGCAACCTAGCTAATGTTACAGATTTGAGTTGCAACAATTAAAAACACCAAGAAAATGTATTTTTGGTGACATAGTTATGTCATTTTAACTCTTTTAGTACACCTTTGTATATTCTACAAGTAGCAAGTTAGAAAAATACAAATGAACACCACAGATGGTATTTATTCACCTGAGTTTCAATTAAATTAGTTGAATATGCAGGAAAATCCTGAAAACTAGAAGATTCAGAAGAAAAATAAACTAGAAATTCCCTCATGGAATGGTGAAAAAAACCCCCACACTTAGCCACACTCAACACATAGTTAGTATTTTCCATCAAATAGAAGACAGCTTTGCATAAACAACTGGTGATGTCCAAATACCATATCGTTAATGTAAAATTATCTATACATTATTAAAGTTATGTTCCAACACAGTGCTCTGCTAATATTAACTCTGTGGACAACTTCAGTTTCCTCCTGTAGATCTCAAAACTATGGAACAGTCTTTAAGCCTAGGCAGGTTTCTTTCCTATTTAACAGATGGACAACCTGTCTTAAAAGTGTAATTTTCATTTGGAATCAAAACATTCATTCTAACTGAATAATTATCCCTATATTTGTAAGATTTCACACACTGTCATACAAAAACTCGTTTTACCTGTATTGCACTGTTTTTAACTGACTCATTGACACATTTAGATAAAGAGAACTTTAGATAAAATTGTTACCTATTACAACATAAGTCTAGTTTCTTTAGGGCAAGTTCATTGACTCTCAGTTCCTGTCCCAATTCCAGAATATTCTGTTTTGTAGAAAGCTAGGTGAAACTTTCTAGTGACTCTGACTTAAGGGAAAGCTATGTGAAATCAACACAAAATTCTAAAGTGTAGATCTCAAACAAAATTTATTTGCATGTATGCAATTAAGTAACATAATTCATTTCTCCCTTTGTCATATACTTACAGCTTAGTGAATGTTGTACTCACTTCATTTACCTCTTTTATTAAACACTTATCCACATAAAGGTCTGAAAATTCTGAATATTATTTCCTGTTTAACCTGTATGCGTCCCCAGTCAACATAAATGACAACACTGCTAAATCAATTTAAACGTTTAGATAGTTGTATGCTTGAATTGTGTACTATTTTGGTGTATCTTGCCACAAAGACAGACATAAGACATGCAGGTTATTTCAGTCCTTCTACAGAAGGAAAGCTTGTAGGATAGCAGCCCAATTCTATCATTATTCTATTAAAATCACTATTTTTACATAATGATATGAAAATATTTATCACTTATGATTTAATATTTCATTTTTTAAATGTTTTAAGCAACATGTGATTCTCTGCACAGCCACCTTCCAGTGTCAAAGTTTTAAACAAGGTTAAATTTCAGGGATGTGGGCAAACAAGCAGCAATATTGGAATCCAGATAAAAAAAAGAATCAAAATGACAAAATTGTTTTCCTTTGCAAAAAGCAAGTAACTCACCACAGAAACAAGTGTAAGTTTTAGGAACTTGCGTAGAAGCATTCTGACAAGCTGGACACCTCCAACCGCTATTACCATCTGTAGGTAAAAAAAAAGATATTTACTTCAAGCCATTTTTAAAAGAGCTTATCTGCAAACCTAGAATAAGTGCTCTCACCTTGTTTCTTACCACAGGTACAACCAAACTAAGTTTTTCCATTTACTCAGAAGTGGTGAGAAAGCAGGTTAGTAAAAACACATTTTATACAGTATCAGGATAAACATAGCAGTGGTACTTCATCTGACCTGGCTCCAACTTTATATAGAGACAAGAACAAATAGAGAAAGTGCAATTTTAAAATCATCACGTACCCCGTTACTAGACATTCTACTAGAATATAGACAGCCTTCACCATATCTAAAGATGTGAGAAAAAAGTATTAAAGTGTTCAAAATTGGTGAGAAAAATGCAATTACCTACAGTCTTAAGCACCACCTGTATTTTCCTTTTCATTACCCTCTCATGTTAGGAGTTTACGTGTCTTGTAGAAGACCAATTCAGTATTGCTTCATGTCCAGAATAAATTAGTGCTACATAAACCAGAATAATCTACTTCAATTAATTTAAAGGTGACAATATCTAGCTATTGACTGGGACATTACTCTTCAAGTTGGTATTTTATTAACTAGTAGTTTTTCTTGCTTCTGCGTTTCAGGAGGGTGTTGGCTAGCAGTAAAGAAAGTGACATTCATTAAGATGTTTCCCAAACGCAGTACATATCTGGCTATGAAGAATACCAGTGTGAGAGCACTACTGAACACAAAGTGAGGCACGGAGGAGGTTTTTTTTTAATATATACCTCTATATATCTCTATATCTCTCTCTCTATATATATACACACACACACTTAGATTAAATAGTATTATAAAAACTATAATTTATCTAAAAATAAAAATATATAAACAAACTGATTAGCTCTTACTGTCTCTCTTAACCAATCAATTCAGTGCTGGTAAATTAGTAAAGCTGTGATTTTAGAAATGTTCTCTGCAATTAAGAAATGTGACCAAGATTGTGATACTTTCACATTATGAATGCAGGAGGGATTGCAAACAGGAAACCCTAAGTCAGACAAGACAACTGCACTGCAATGACATGCACACCTAGGTTAGCTATCAATTGGATTGGAGACTTATTACATTAACCGTCATAATCACAATGGTAATGATTTTCACAAACTGGAGATGATCCAGATTACAGGCTGCCTTGACACTCTTGAAATGCAAATCTAAAGCATGTCTATTCTTTTCAATACTTGGTGCCTATTCATACCCCTTGTTATCCTGGCTCATAGCACTGTGCCACCAAGACTGCTTCAGAGAGCTGTACAATTATGGGCTGAGCAGCTGTACGACAATGGCACAAGGAGTATACTCTCATATTCATGCTCAAGACCAAGCTGCATTTCCTGACCAAGACTTTTTTTTTAATTTGACTGCTACAAACTGACGCGTCTCAGAAAGAACTGTTAAAAACTACAGGTAAAAACTTGCAGCAGGGGACAGAAGGGGGTATCTGCTGACAAAGCTGTCAGCACCTTATGCAACTCCTCCCATAGCTAGCATACTAAAGCCTAAGGGATTCCCTATGGGATTACTTTGTACAGTATACTTAACTATTACATTAACATAATTTCTTTCATTGTTATTCCATGTTACGTTTTTCAAAAGCTGTGAAGGTAAGCCTATCACCAAAGCTTCAGGCGGCCAGTGGAAGGCCTCTCCTATCAACATCTTTCCCGGAGCAGGATGCCTAGTCCTCTACAAGCAATGTTATCTGCAGAGTATCACAAAGGTCCTTGTAAAATAGAAACCTTCTACCAAGCAAAACAGCCTTTCAAAATATATTTTGTTGTTCTTAATCGTTGTTTATCCTTTGCTCCTATAAGACATAGCTACATTCATGTGGGTCCACCCAAAAGGAACACGTGTGGTTGCTTTCCTCAAATACAAGAAATAAAAGTTTTCTTCCTGGATTCAGATGCAATTACAGTAGGATGACTCCTGACACCCACATTTGTAAGGAGTGGTCCTGTAACCACTCCTTACAGATACCTATTACTGAAGAAAGTCAGAATGAGGATGACCCTACAAAACTAACATTCCACTCTCATTAATATTCTCTTGAATAGGAGTGAAATAGGCAGAATTCCAAAGACACCAAAAGGACGTTTGTCTAAGCAAAATCAACACAGCATGGCTTAAGGAAAAAAAAAAGAAAAAAGAAAAAAGGAAAAAGAGGAAAAAAGGCAATTAGATTCACATTCTGACCATTGAAACTCAGAAGCCATCTTAGAGGCCAATATTGGATTGGTACAGACCACTAGCTGACCTGGAAGTGGAGGGCAGGGACAGCAGAGGGAGCAGAGAGAGTTGTAATAACTCAAATCTCCAATCCTTCCAGCCAAAACAAAAATACCAGTAAAACTACCTTCCCTGCAAAGAAGGGAGAAAATGGCTTAAACTTTTGTTCCATCAATGTAAAGGTACAAGTCAAACACCACTGAAGCATCAGTTTTTAAAAGAAGTAGAAGAAGGGGATAAGAGACACCAACTTCCCCTTTATGAAGATCTTGTGTGCAATGCAGGTATTTTTGTCAGATTGACCTTCGCTGTGCAATATCTAAAGGCCACATTCCTCCAAGACATAATTCAAAATGTTAGTAAAAACGCTTGCTAAGTAGAAAGTTACATTCTTCCTTATACGAAAGAATCTTTCCACACGATGGCAAAGGGATGCCTAGCAGAGCTCCTTCTCCTCCTCCTGACTAGGGCATCTCTAATACACAATGAAAATCCATTCTCTAGTTCCAAGTGCCACTGACAGCTTACATTGTAGAAATACTGAACGTTGCATCTCAACCACAAGCCTAATGCAAGCAGACCAAGAATAGAGCAATGCCCTATGACTCCCCACAGATAATCAGGAGATTCTTTCACCTGGCTTTGTCTCATGGCTTAACCCCAGCCAGCAGCTAAGCACCACACAGCCACTCACTCACTTCTCCCTGGTGGGATGGGGGAGAGAATCAGAAGAGTAAAAGTGAGAAAACTCATGGGTTGAGATAAAGACAGTTTAATAGGTAAAGCAAAAGCCGCACATGCAAGCAAAGCAAAACAGGGAATTCATTCCCTACTTCCCATCGGCAGGCAGGTGTTCAGCCATCCCCAGGAAAGCAGGCCTCCATCAAGCCTAACAGTTACTTGGGAAGACAAAAGCCATAACCCTGAACACGCACACACACACACCCCCCCCGCCTTCTTCTTCCTCCAGCTTTATACACTGAGCATGACATCATATGTTAGGGAATATCCGTTTGGTCAGTTTGGATCAGCTGCCTTGGCTGCGCCCCCTCCCCTTGTGCACCTGGCAGAGCATGGAAAGCTGAGAAAGTCCTTGACTAGTGTAAGCACTACTTAGCAACAACTGGAACATCTCCACATTATCAACACTCTTTTCAGCACAAATCCAAAACATAGCCCCATACTAGCTACTCTGAAGAAAATTAACTCTATCCAAGCTGAAACCAGGACACTTGGACTAAAAGTCATTTTTCAGATGACCATCAAGACCACAGAAGGCAAAGAAGTCTGAGGGAAGACACCTTCAGTAAAACACATCTGAAAGAGTCCCTGAGAAGAGAGATACTGTAGGGTACAAGAAGACTTCGTTACAGTAACCTAGGATAGTTCTTTGCTTCTTCCCACCAGAGGGTGTAGAGTCACAAGCGTGTTTTCTCATTGACATGGTAACCCAGGATAGTTCATCTCCCCCCTCATCTGCACCCACCTTTGCATGGGTGCCAACCTGATGGCCAGCTGTGGATCTTGGAATTCAGACAAGAGCACCTGCATTACATCAGCAAGTTGACTAATGAGCAAAACAGGACATTGCATATATACAATATGTTAATCAGCACAAGTTTTCTTATCCATCCCTGCTGTGCATTCCTTTGAGCTTCACTCCCAAGCAGGGCTCCACCATGTCGGGTCCCCATGTGATTAGCATTTGTGTCCCAGGGCTCCCACCGTGGTAATGCCTTCATTAAAGCCAAAGCTTTCACTTGCTGAGTGTTGTGCCTTGTCCCTGAGGGATCCACACCTGCTCTTCCCTCGTAAGAGATACCCTTTACTATTGATCTGGAAGATGGAACTACCTGAGTAGATACCCCATCAAGGATGTTATCTCCCTCATCTGGGCATTCAGGATTTCTCTGATACAATGCTGTGAACACAAAAAATCGCGAGAAATTATGTACACACTTTCAGCCTCCTACTACGTGTCATAGAAATAAGAGCTGCTGTAAGGCTGCAAATGGAGAGATATTCTCACTGAAACATTCAGTTGCTTCAAAAACAAAAGAATGAACATTCAAACCTGATCCTATGAACAAAATACTCTCACGAGGCTGGAAGTGAAATGTAGCAGTGAAAAGTTTGGGTGCTGAGATTAGATTTCTTGGAACTCATTATAACATTTGCAGAATTGAGCAGATTTAAAGTAAATTGTGTCCAGAAAAAAAGAACTTTTTCTCCTCTTCCAGAAAAACAGTGAATTATTGAGTTAAGTAGATTACAGTGTCCTATTTCTCTTCTGGTAGACAATAATTACTGCCAGGGTTCTAGTGAATCCTCAACATCATACAAAGCCTGAAAAGTAGAACCTACACTGAAACAACCTACCAGGAAACAAATACAATGTGAAATAAAAGTTCTAATCAAGATAGGGTAGCAGGGCTTTGCAGGTCAAGAAATATGCATCACTGTCCTTACTGGAGCTATGGAATCAGTTCTACTGAGGCCACGACCTTTAATTGCAATTAATGGTTAGCTCAAGTTCTCTCATACACAAGATACAGTAGCATACTTAGTCCACAAATTCTTACAAGAAAAGCAAATGGCCAAAGGATATGGCTATCTGAAACGCTGTGGGGATTCAAGGATCTAAGGTCGCTGTCTTGACAGATAAGCAAAGCCTCCCTTACGCAAGCAGAAACTCTTTTGATCAAGCAATAAGCTGTTTCAGGGAGATAAATTAGCTCCAAAGAAGGTGACAGAAAGACAGCTAGGTGACAAAGGTTCTCAGTAGTCACTCTCAGTTTGGCTTAGGATCTCAGTCTTATCCAAAAATCTGTTCCCCTTCTCAAATATTCCAATGCCTTATGTTTCAAATCTTGTGCTGATATTTGTAACTTCCTTTCTACTGTCAGTATGAAGCATGACCAGCCCTACCCAAAAGTCTGTCTAGGTTTTCTGAAGATGCAAAGAACTTTGCGACCAATCCTTTCTGCAAGAGATTTACAGTCTGTAAGAACTCTCAAACATTTGGAAAGTAGCTGACAGACTGTATTTCCTCAGTCTGCCCAGAGAGAGACAGAAAGACACATGAATAATGGTAAATGCTCAACCAGCAGGGTACAGAAAAAATTAACCGTACTTCAAGATTAACATTACAGTCTTCAGGGTGTCTCTACATCACACAACTGAATACAGCAGAGAGGCTGTAATTCACCCTTAACTTACACCAAAGCGTTTGAAGAGCAGAATGTAGTGGTAGAAGAGTTTCAAGAAGTGGTATAATACAAAGAATCTGAAACAGTTTAAGCTAATGACAAAGGCAGCAGCTCTCTCTCTTCTCTGAATTTCATTTCACTGCATGGCATCAGTGACAGATTTCAGGAGTGCTTTATCTGAGGACAGAACTAAGAAGTGGTTGAGTAAAAGCAGACAACTAATGCTGGGAGTGCTTCTTCAGTTTGACCGCTCAGCCAAGCACAGTTGAGTAGATGAGACATTTCTTGGTGTGTAAAAACACAGCCACAGAGCTTTGCGTCTTGATACACTGATTTCATTGAGTGATCTTATACCTATATCCAAACCTGTAAATTAGTTTTAGCTAGAATACCAGAAAGAATCAAAACAGTTAGGAGGATTATACAAAGCATCTGAAGAACCCTGAGAAAAAACAATTTTTTTATTTAAAACTTGCTTTGTCTAAGGTAACAAGTAAGCCATAAAGAATATTTATAAGTAGCTTTCCAGCATAAGAAACACATGAACTTTGCTATTATATAAATTTGAGAGAGAAAGTGTGTGCAAGAGAGAATACCAACCTTCAGCTTGTGAAGCCGGTGATCGTGCCCACTTCTTAATGCAATTCAGGTGGAATACATGGTAACAATTCTGACAGCTCCACACTGGGGCTACTATTCGGACCACCTCACAGCATACCATGCACTCATACTTCTCTGTGGTCAGCTGTTCAATCAATGACCCTGCAAATAAAATATATACTTGTGCATGAAACATCAGCTAACTGAAAAACAGAATTCAAATGAAATTCCAAGATTTCATTTAAATTATAGCAGAAATTATTTTTCCTGTGTGGCTACAAGCAAGGTATTAGTTTACTCTTGGAAGATTCCAGTTTGATACTTGGCATGCATTTCTCTAGTTTCAGAGCAGGAAGAGGGAGTATGAGATTCCCATAAAAGTTGCAACAATAATTCCTGTTCATGAATAGCAATCCCTCTGATCTTACAAATTAGTTAATACTTTCAAGCTTGGCAGAAGTTTGAGATTTTACTCATTACTTTATATGGGAAATTTATCTTCACATAAAGTTTAAACCAAAAAGCTTAAAGCTCCAAACTACAGAAGTTGCAGCCAAAATTAAATTTAATTCCCATCCTTGCATATTCCTGGAAGACCACACAACAAATATTAACAGTGAAGTAACTGGATTATGGAAATAAGCCCCTCAAACTGACTGCTTTAGTAGTGGAATTATTGTGAAACAATAGTCAAAGTACAGGGCCTTTTGAGCCATAGGAAAGAACATGAAAAAGTACTTTGCAAATAAAGCAAGAACTCCACATGAAAGACAAAACAGCCTGAAAACATAGTCAGATATGCAACCATAACAAAGGCACCACATAACTTCAGTTATGCCAGATTAACTCTCCCATCACGGCAAGGCTACCAATATACCTTAGAAATGCTATTCTATCTATGCCCACAGAATTTTAAAACATCTTAGTTACAGATGTAAAAATGTACCATTTTTAGATGGTGCCAATACAAGGGAAGTTAGAACTCATAATGAAAGACCAAAAAAAAATAACAAAAGAAAAATGACACACAACTGAAAGCAAGCCCATGGATGCCTGGAAACTTGGAAATGTTAACACTGTTTGCCCTCCTTAATAGGATATAAACACTTTCAAGCTTCTTTTCCAGCCCTCCTCCAACAAGTACCACAGATTTAGAATGAAAAGTCATTTCTGCTTTCAGCACCCTATGAATATTACCTGCTGCAAAGAAAGCATCCCCACCTAAAACATACTACTTTCTTCCAGAAGACTAAAGCTATACTGTATTCAGAAAGGATAGATGCCCAACAAATAGTTAAAAGGCACAGACTCAGCCCCCTGAAAACAGTGGCAGATACTGGTTCCAAAATAGCTCCCAACTAAAGCATGCAAAGAAAGACTGCCATATTGGAGGGGGAAGTTCCTTAAGTTCCCTGTAAAAGATTACTACTTCTCTTCCTGCTTACTGCATATGATGTTTTTCATTTAATAATAATGCTGTGAGAAAGACTAAGGTATCTTTAATTTTATGATTCAAGTAGAAGCCAGGAGCATGAAAGTTAATGCATTCAAGTTAGAAAGGATCAAGGAGAACCTCGATCCTTAAGCTTTTCCTAAGGTAAGAAAGTTTCTGACTGGAGCTATCTTATGCTTCCCAATTACCCTACTTTCTCAGCTCTGAAAGAGAAGAGACACTGAGAAGCAAAATCTTCAAGATTCAATATCACAGTTAAGATAACAAGAACTAGTCCATCCGTCTCTTATCATTCTGGGCAGGAGATCAGGTTGAGATGCATTCTAAAAACCAACTAAATCTAATTCTTACTGTTTGTTCAACTGGAAAGGGAGCAAACAAAAAAACCAACAACAAAAAAGGAAAATCTCTCTCCTTATTGTCTCTGAAAGAAAACAGGTCTACTTCTGCTGGGTGCTAAGAATAACGCGAGACTATTTTCTCAGTGCACACTTAAGCTTATCTAAAACAGTAAGAAAAAGCTACCGAGGTTGTCTAGAAACAGAAAAGAGTACCGTGGCATTGAAGACATGCAGCTGATTTCCATCTAATGTTTTAAGTCCCTAATGGTATGAGTTGGCACAAAATTCACTCAGTCAAAACCCTGTGAGTCTGCTTTACACTGTCAATGGCACATGTTTCTCTTCTCAACTTCCAAAAATAGTATCCAGAGACTTTCTTTATTTCTAATTACCTTCTGATACCACCATTGCAAAAAAAAAAAAAGAGCAAAAAATCCAGACAGGAGCAGAATACAGTTCCTCTGTCTAGCATTTTCTTATTTCTACACAAAACATGAGAAAACTTATCCCACAAAAATCAGTTTTAGGATTGTCCCTCAAGTCCCATTGTTCAGAAGGCTCAGAATTTTACTCCCTGCTCCCGCAATATACATGTTTTAACATGGTGCCTGACCAGGCCATCATCTGCAGTTTGGTAGTAAAACAACAAAAACTTCAGACAAAATCTGTTCTTCTCTAGTAAACTTACAGAATGCCTCCCCACTCAGAAACCACACATTTACATTTAATTCTACCCTCTGAAACTGATACTGACCAAATGTGAAATAAGCCTCTTCAGCTAGTCAAATGTGAAGGCAGTTTAAATTATTCAAGATCGTATCTTTAATAAAGGAGTACAAGACAGTCTAGAAAGCTTACCTGTATGAGTTTCTTTGTTTTTTGGTACATCACTTTGCTTTTTCCAGTACTGGGTCCAGCTGAAATGAAGTGCAGGTGCCTGATCCCCCTTTAGCAGGAACTTTCTTCCATTACATCTGACAGAATCAGACAACTGATGCCTGATTTCACTGGTCAAGTTTTCATCATTTTTGTGAACAGAGTTTTCTTTCTTCCTCTCATTTTTGTCTTTTGGAGTATATGCAAGAGAAGACTTCTTACCTACTTTTGTATTTTTACTACGGTGAGAATCATGTCTTTTCTGACACTCCTTTTCTACTGGGGGTTTATTCCACACAGGCTTCCGAGGATATCTTTTGTTTACATAATTGTAGCCTTTCTGCTCATCCCCACTACCAACAGGTGCATCACAGAATGCCTTTCCAACAGATGATTCTGAAGAGTCAGACTGAGTCATATCCAAAGCTGGAACATTTTCAAACAGCTCTACTTTCTGTTTAGAGCTCACTCTCTTTTCCCGGTCATGTACTTGCTTTCCTTTCTCCCTGAAACCTCTTCCAGATGCATGCATCAGATGGGTTTTCTTTGGCTTTGCTCCTCTGCTATCTGCATTAGGTACCTCCCTGTCACTCTCTGAGGAGAGAAAGTCATTGTATCCTCTAGGAGGTGCTCTTCTCCCAGGTACTACCGCAGCATCTGAAATTCCTGGACCTGCAGCAGCATCAACAGTACTTTGCTTTGTCTTACTTCTAGTACACATGCTATCGTTTCTTGATCTGTGCCATCTCTGGCTTTGCAAGTTGCGATTCTTCAAACTTTTACTGGTACCAAAATATTGGTGGAAGTCTTCAGAATTTCCATACTGACTTTCTGGATTACAAAACCCACGATGCTTTGTGGAAGAGCTTTCATAATCTGTACCTCTTTCAGAAGACAAACTAGGAAATGGTAAATTACTTCTGTTCTGATTACTGTTAGGGTCTTTCCTATCTTTATTTACCCAATTTATATCTGTAGGTTGTCTTTCTCCTGGAATGGAATTGGCAGCATCAGGATTGAAATTCAATGCACCTAAAAAATGAAAAGATAAAACCACACATAAGACTATTAAATAGTAAACATTTCTTTTCAGCAAAATTACCATACATTGAAAGGCCCAGAAGCTCAATCAATCCCATACTTGACAGAACAACTGCAAACAAGTTTCCAGAAACTAGAGTTGAATCATACAGTGCTTTGTGGAAGTCACCTTCTCTTGTCATCGTTACAGAAAGACTGTGATGACCCAGAGTTAAGATAAGAATATAAAAATGTATGGTGAAGGAAAACATTTGAAGCAGCACTGTACGTATACAAGACGTGCAAGTGTGACCATCAGTATTTAATATGTGCTGAAGTTTTTCCTACACACACACAAACGTGAAGAAAAAGGGGTCCTTTAAATACAATGTCTACATCTGAGATTTTAATATTACACAGAACTTTGATTATAAATTAAAATCCATCAGCCAAAGAGTAGCAATAGTAAATGCTTGCATGAACTCTGATTATACTGTTCTACATGTAGACATATTAAATGATAGAGGGACTACCCAGGGCAGCTTTGCAAAATTATTTTTTGTTATGAGGCCATCATCATGAACCACACTTCTACTTGAGAGGTCTCCTGTCATTTCTATGTCTCTAGATAAAAGCAAGAGGTGCACATTAAAAATCCTTTGTTGCCCAATTTCATATCACATTGTGCCAGTGGGGCCTGCCTGCAACAGGAATTATCAGGTGAGTATCAGGGACAGTTTAATGGGCTGTGGCAGATTTGTTGAGTCTTACACAGTAGTGTAAAAAAGATAAGAGGCTTCTAAAAATCTCATGGAGGTAGTGTCCATTTTAGAGGTTCAGTAGGGCAGGTGCAGTTTCTTCCTGGTTCAGGACAATTCAAAGAATCAAGCACTTGGGCTATAAACACAAGCGACTCTCCAAAAGGCTAATGCTACCTGGGTCTCTCAACTGCCTATTATTTTAACTTTTCAGTAAAGATTGTGGAAATTAACATTTTGAAGGGAGGAACAAACCAGAACACTTCAAAGCATTAACATTTTTTTCCAGCGAATTTCATTATTTTCAAATGAAAGAGGTTTTTTTAAACCTCTAGGAATGGTCATAATTACTATGAGGGATTTGCCGGCCAAAGAAAAAATATAACATACAACTTTGTGGAAGTGAAGCTTTAAGCTTACTAAAAGTTAGGAATTTAAAATTACATTTAAGGATGTTCTTAACCACATAGCCTAACTCATACTTGTTTTTAAAGAGAGACTCAGTTGAAATCACTTTGGTTTTTTGTATTTGCAAAGACTATATATATAAAATTATATATTATTTATATTTACTATATTAAGAGATGCTAATATAATATAGTGTATGTTCTTAAAACAACATTATATTATTATATGCTATGCTATATAAAATATATTATTATTACACTAGATATAAATGGCAAATACAAAGTGGGGGTTTTTTTGTTTGTTTGTGTTTTTTTAAGCTGTAACACTAACCTGATTTTGAGACTCAAGAATCAGAACACCAGACAGAAGTCTTTCAAAACAGCTGGGGACTGAGTTAAGAATCAATCTTAACTCAAGGGAAGTGGAGAGGGAGGTGCTGACCTCTTCTCCCTGGTACCCAGTGCCAGGATGCATGGGAATGGCTCAAAGCTGCATCCCTCAGGGGAAGGTCAAACTTGACATGAGGAACAGGCTTCCTAGAGAGGTGGTTACTGCCCCATGCTGGTCAGTGTTGAAGAGGCATTTGGACAATGCCCTTAACAGCATGCTTTAACTTTTGATCAGCCCTGAAGTGGTCAGGCAGTTGGACTAGATGATCATTGTAGGTCCTTTCCAGCTGAACTGTTCTATTCTATCATTAGGACTGCAAACCCTAGTAGGTACAAAATCTTAGACTTATACATCTGAAAGAATCTGAACTGCAAACAGCTTCCCTGGAAACATTCTATTTTTCTCATCTTAGCACAGACATCTTGTGTAAAGAACTCAAAATATGAAGTTGTCCTTTCTATAAGTACACTTACTTTCAGTTTTTCCAACGTTTTGCCAGTTTCTTTTCTATCACTAATAAAGAGGACTACAATCCTAAATTGTAGTCCTTTTACATTATAATGTAAACTGCAGTCATTCAGTATAGATTACTTAAAATAGAGTTTCACATACTTTGATTTGAAGACAGGACGCAATCCTATAATTACACATCAACCTTATCTGAAACAACCCATATTCTCAGCTGGTTTAAGATTTCTTTTGGGTACCCTAAAATTTAAATCTGATGGATAGATACAACAAGGTAAACCGAATGGTTTCCTAATGTTTAATAAAAACATGTTTTTCAAAAATCACACAGCTTGCCTCTAAAAAGTATATTCTATTACTAAAGACCATTGTTTCTTTGGTTATGAGATGTGGTATGTAAAATGCATGCATGGATTATAAACAAATTGATGCAGAGGGCTCTCAAATGCAGTAAATAAGCTTAAGTGTGTTCTGTAGATTTTATAATGACACAAAAAACATGCTGGACATGGCTTTAAAATGCTGTTTTTCTAAAATACAGTCAAATTGACTTTTGAGCATGGCCTCCAAGAAGCATAACCAGGATGTGAAACATAGCTGTGGAAGTGATATTTTTGAAAGTACTTTCCAAGTCATCTATTAAGTTTGAAGAAACAGATGGGAAACCAGGATTCAGATATTTAAAAGCACCTCCAAGATATGAATAATTCATTAGGACTTTTTATATCACCCATGAATAGGGTTCCTATTCTTACTGTCAGCTTTTACATTATAAAAAAATTCCAGAGAAGCTGTGAATTCTACTAAAACTGATCTCTCTCTGCCAAGACAAGAAACAGCAAGATACATACAAGTGCAATAACCAGTAGCTAACACTGGCTCAAATTTCCTCCGATGTGTACAATGTACATACTGAAAAATCCCAAGAAAAAGGGAACCCCCAAAGCCAGATTCCAGCCTCTATTTCCATGAAATAAACAAAGAAAACCACAACACCTTTCGAAATAACCTCTACATTGCAGATTTTAATACCCCTAAGAGCTTGAATGTGAATTAAAACCAAGCATATAAAACTCATATGGTTTCATGCCTGTTCTGCCATAACATTACACATCACACCCCTTCAGCATTAACTGCGGACAGAGACAGAATGCCCTGTCAAAGTTAGGTAGTCTGTGTGAAACACCCTTCAGAAAACTAATTTGATAAGGACACTTTAAAAATATGAGGCAAATTACTAAGCACATGTCTCATTTTAATAAGTACAAGCTCTGCTTCAAAAACAGAGCGTATTTTGGGGACCAGTACAGCCAAACTTAACTCAGGTACTCTTTTTATGAAGACATCAGTAATGACATTTGAAGGTGCCACTTAAAGACATCATGCCTAAGTGATATTTCTTAGCACAGCTTCAGCAAGCTATATTCAATTAGATTTTGAAGAGCTATTAAAGAATGTACTTTAATTAGGCAGAGGCTGTGTGAAGTTGATAATTAAGAATAAATGTAAGAACAAAAAAAATATATTGAAGAAGTCCAGCCAGAAAAAAATATAACGGGTACAAGAGTCCACAGACTAGCCCCTTAGGTCTCGGAGGTAGTAATAATTCTTTATTCTTAAATTAATTCAGCTGTATCTGCTAGATAGGAAGAACTCTGATTTTCTTTCTGAACCTTCAGATCAATACAAAACTGGCACTAAATAAACAACACTAATTAGTACCAGGTCTTTCTGACTGGACAAGCACTTACTTTTTAATTGACCACTTCTTATTGAGATACCCAAAAATGCAACTAAAAATAGTGTCACCTTGAGTACTGTGTGCAGTTTTGGGCTCCACAACATAGGAAGGATATATGTGTCCAAAGGAGGGCAACAAAGATGGTGAAAGGACTAGAGGACATGACTTAATGAGGAGCAGCTGCGGCTACTAGCTTTGTTCAGCTTGGAGGAAACTGAGGGGTGATCTCATTGCTGTCTACAGCCTCCTCAAGAGGGAGAATGGAGATCTCTTCTCCCTGGTGGCCAGTGGTAGAATCATAGAATGGTTTGGGTTGGAAGGGACCTTTAGAGGTTGTCTAGTCCAACCCCCCTGCAGTGAGCAGGGACATCTTCAACTAGATCAGGTTGCTCAGAGCCCTGATCAACCTGACTTTGAATGTCTCTAGGGATGGGGCCTCCACTACCTCTCTGGGCAACCCGTTCCAGCGACAGGAGGTGAGGGAATGGCTTAAAGCTGCGTCAAGGGAAGTTCAGACTGCATAGTATCAGGAAAAAGTTCTTCAATGAGAGGGTGGTCAAGCACTGGAAAAAGCTTCTCAGGGAAGTGATCATTGCCTCAAGTCTTTTAGTGTTCAAGAAGTGTTTGGATAATGCTCTTAGATATCTGGTTTAACTTCTAGGTTGCCCTGCGTGGAGTCAGGAATTAGACTCAATGACCCTTGTGAGTCCCTTCCAACTCAGGATATTCTATGATTATATGTTCTGCTTATGTACTGGCTCCCAGCAGAAGACAAAGGTAATTTCAGAACAGATGTCTTCAGTTTTAAAGCAATTCAAGTAACCTATTCTTTCACCTAAAGACATGTGACAGTACAGAGTGCATACACAACAATCTATTTGTGTCAGCACTGCATATATCCAGGCAAGGAATGGTCCAGCCAGCTGAACAAAAATCACAAGTTACAGGGAAGACACTCCCTGCAGGTCTTATGGTACCTATATTACACTGTACCACAAAAAAAACCCGGAACAGTGCATTATGGAAATCTGAGGCTTTCCCCATAGCATTGGAAGCGTTAAACCTCTTCCTCACAGAACACCAAGCTTGATCTTTTCTGTCTTCTCTGATCATTTTATATATTCACTTACAGCATCCTATCATTTCCAGAGATGGCACAGATTTACAAAAGGTTGGATTTCTTCCTAAACAGGAATTACACTGTTTCAGGCTTAAAGAATCCAGCAGTGAAACCTGTTTTCATGCAAAACAATCTGCATGCCCCAAACTTATTGTTTATTCCAACTGTAATAGCTCATCTAATAAAAGATATGCTCCCTTCCCACAACTCCTGCCAGAAATTATTAAAGAAAGATTAACATGCAAAACCATCATTACCATAGAATCACAGAATGGCTGAGGCTGGAAGGGACCTCTTGAGATCATCTAGTCCAAATACCCTGCTCAAACAGGGTCAGCTAGAGCCCACAACTGTGTCCAGCTGGGTTTTTAGTATCTCCAAGGATGGAGAGGCCACGACCTCTCTAAGCAACGTGTTCCAGTGTATGACCATCCTCCTCACAGTAAAAAGGCTTTTTCTTATGTTCAGATGGAATTTCACATGTTTTAATTTGTACCTGTTGCCCATGGTCCTTTCACTTAACACCACTGAGAGTAATCTGGCTCCATATTCTTTACTCTCTCCCATCAGGTATTTGTACACAGCACTGAGATCACTCTGAGACTTCTCCAGACTGAACAGTTCCAGCTCTCTCAGCCTTTCCTCATATGAGAGATGCTCCAATCCCTTAACCATCTTCATGGCCCTTTGCTGGACTCACTCCACTATGTCCACGTCTTCCTTGTACAGGGGAGCCCAGAACTGGCCTCACCAGTGCTGAGCAGAAGGGAAGGTTCACGTCCCTGACAAACCAGCAACGCTCTTCCAAACAGTCTAGGATACTGTTGGCCTTCCTTGCGGAGAGAGCACATTGCTGACTCATGGTCTGCTTACAGTTCACCAAGGACCCCAAGGTCGCTGTCTGCAGAGCTGCTTTCCCGCTAGCTAGCCCCTTGTGTATATTGGTGTATGGTGCCATGTTTTTATCTTTTTATGCTATTGTCCAAATTCAGTGCATCCACATTTTGAACAGAACATCAAGTTTTAGCTAGCCCGTTTCAAGACATAGCAGAAATACAAAAGTAGGGAAGGAAATACAACTTCACCATAAGTACCTTCATCATTCTAAGAGAATTATCTACTACAGAATGGATTTTGCGTAAGGAGATAAATGTATTTTAAGTTTTCACTTTCCTGTTTCACCGTTACAGCAGGCTACTTAATGTTGTATAGCAACTCCCTGATATCTTCAGTTTAATCATGCATTGTACCACATATAAAGACACAGCTGTCATTGTGAAGGCAAATAACCAAAACTATATTTGACAGCAATTATGGCAACTGATGGAAAAAAAAAAATCCAATAATGGCTATTAAATACAAATACCACCTGTCCCTTCTAGGTGCACAGGGCTGGAAACTAGAAAGGTGTATCAATGTGAATAATCATTCTACAATTGCCTTGTTTCTTATATTCTTCCCCTTTGTCTCTTATTGAGACCCAGGGGACGAGTATAATCATTCACTATTGGCAAAATATCCTGGATGGGCTGCACATCTGCCGTGACCCAGAAGTGTCATTCTTCAACCTCAACCGCTTATCCTGATCTACCCTGAGAGCAGAAATATCTTTCATATTTAGTCTCTCAAAATCATACACTCACTTTGTCCATGAAATTGTGGGGCAAAAGCCAGTTCCCATCCTAATATTGCACAAGCATAATTCAAAACTTAACTATGAGATGGTTCTTGATAGCACAGTATGTATTACCATAACAAGGAATGAACTCCAGAACTTAATGCCATGTGACAGTATCTGTATTAGCTTAAGTATTATAAAGCAAATGTAGAAATGGTGTGTCATCCAGACTAATCTGCTTTTCATTAAAGCTATTTTTAGCTCAGTATACCTATTTAAGACCCTTTATTCCAATACATATAACTGTACAGAAGGTTTCAGGACCAGAGCTGACTCGCAGCCTGGCAGCAGGGAAGATAAAACAGACCAGCAGATGTTTGCCTGCACCACCTTCTCTTCACTGAAACTAGCAGCCTCTGAACCATGACCCAGGCTATTCCACTTCCCACAAGGCAGATGTGGACCCATTTTCATCCCATCAAAAAAATGAACTCAAACTACTTTTCCGCCATGATAGCCAGGCTGCCAAGGACAGAGCAGAAGAGACAGGATGCTATTTAGTACATGGGCTAATGATAACCTTAATCTGAATTAACATCAGGGTACTGCAAAAGTAGAGATTCATGTTTTCTTCTTCACCCTAGCCACAAAAGTCCAGGATTCTTCCTGGCAGAAATCTAACGATTCTGTAAACAATGAAATGACTTAGCTCATCAAGCGACCCCAAAGTGACATTGATTACCTGAGAACTCTACCCAGACTGCAAGAAAATCAAGAGATATGATGAAAACACTAAATATCATGAATGACTCTGGGCAGCAGTGTTACTCCTAGCTACACACTCGAGATACAATTACATAAGGGCTCTTCTATCGTTAAGTGACTGCAACACATGATAAACCATTAAATGCGAGGCTGGGATATGGACCTTGAAAGGCTGCTCCCCCTCCTCCCCAGCAGCCACACCCAGTAAAGCAAAAGTTAATCAGAATCTGCACCGTCAAAGCCAGCAGGGAAAAACAAACAACCAAATAAAACCCTCTCGTTGCACGTGTGGCGTTCAGTCCCACCCCAGCCGGGCCTCCAAGCCGCCCCACCCGCGAGCCCTTGCCTAGCCTGCTCCGGGCAGGCGGCCCCGCGTGAGCAGCCACCCCCCCTGCACGGCCCAGCCTCCGCCCCCCGACCCCCGCGGAACGCCGCAGCCCGACCGCGGCCCGTGGGGCCGGGACTGGACCGGCCGTCCCGCGCCGGCGGCGCCGCCCGCCGCTGCCCGCCACGGGCGCGGGTGGGCCGGGGGCCGCGAGTTCCCCACACACACCAACCGGCTCTTTGTATTTTCTGCGGCGTTCCCGTTCGCCCGCCACACACTAGAGGCTCGCACGTCCCTCCCCGGGCAGTTGCCCTATCGCGCCCTGCGGCAAAGGCCAGCCCAGCCATTTTGGGCGCCGCGGAGTTGCGGCCGGCCGGCCGGCCGGCGGGGGGTGGGGGCAACAGGTTGTGCCGCCGCCCGCGCCCCTCGGCTCGGCACGGCACGGCACGGCACCCCGCCCGACAGCCCTGCCGCGGAGCCGTGACCGCTCCTCCCCGCTCCACCGGCCCCCTGCCCAGCTCCCCCCGAGCGCCGCGCCGCGCCGCGCCGCGCCCCGCTCACCTGCGCCGGGCCGCGCCTCCGCCATGCCGAGGCAGCCCTCCCCCCCAGCCCGCTCCCAGGCCGGGCTTCCCGGGCGCCGCGCACGCGCACACCCCCCGCTCCCCGCCACGGGCGGCGCACGGCTCTGCGCGCGCAGCCGCAGCGGAGGTCTGGGCGCGAGCGGGAGGCGGGAGGGGCGGAGCCGGGGGCGGGGCTGCGCGGAGGGGCGGGGCTGCGGCTGGCGGCCGTGGGGTGAGCGGGAGGTCGGGCGCGGTGTGCGTGGCTGCGCGGGAGGAAGAGGGGAACGCTAACGGCGGCGAAGGAATGCCGGCGCTGGCAATAAGCGGGCCGTTTGCGTGGCAGTCAGCGCCCCTGCTGTGGCCTTCCCCTGAAGGGGCGTACTGAGCCGGCTGCGTGCCCGAGCCCGGCGAAGCAGGCCCAGAGCAGGAGGGCGGGCACAGGACGGCTCGTCGTGCTGCCTCTGCGCGCAAAAGAGGTGCTTTCTCTAGGCACGGGGTAGAAAGCAGGGATGTGCCGTCAGGCTGTTGCATCCTGCATGCACTAGGGGGGTGGCAGAGCCACACGCTTGTCATCCCAGCTGCGTGCTGGAACTTCAGCTTCTGTTGGAAAGTCCAGACAAGGGCTCCCATACTACAGCCGGTGCTGCAGACAAATCTTGTCACGCTCCAGCTAGAAATACTCCGTAGAACTGCACGCTTTGTCATACTGCGGGTTTCAGCACCAGCGTTTAACCATTGTATGATTCACACCTCCCTGCAGAGGTTTGCAGTGCCATGGTTACAGTACATCTACGGAACAGTTCTATGCTTTTACTGCTGCAATGTGGCTCCAGAGTCATTACAGAGCTGCTGATCTTTTCAGACACTGCAGAGTAGGTTCACAGTTCCATAGCAACTGCAGCTCTGAAGAACAGCACCTCAGGACACCCGCCTCGTGAAATTCTCGTATCAAATGTCCGTTTGCTGCATAGTTCTTCCCCTCCTAGTGCACAAAGTTCATAGCTCCAAAGCCCTCAAAGAACCAAGTGGGCTTATTGCAGAAACACTAGCTGTTCAAATGCACCCCAGACTCCTGCCACTGCTGCAAAAGAAGCTTGCAAACTAGTACAGCAACAGCCTTATGAAGATGCTACATGTTTTGCCATGGATTTTTGAGTGAGTTTGAAGTGCTTTGCTGTATGTAAACATTGTGACCATCTCAGGTTGCAAAGAAAGGTATGTGGCAGTGGCATCCTTTCAGAGGTAATGCATGGTTTTCCTGCTGCTGTCAAAAAACTTGCAATAGTCCTCTGGCTCCCATAGACTTCTCTGTCACTGCTGTAGCGATGTGACCATTACATTCATATAGAACTACCACAAATTTTTAACACTGCTTTACACGAATACCACAGCACTACCACTTCAGTATCCACACTCTTTTTTGCTACCACCAAAATCCAGTTGTGGTACAGAAAGCACTATAGGGATTTGCACCTGTATGTGCTGCTGCACGAATGCCAATGATTAGGTCTATACAGCTTTTCCTTCGTTGCCCCTTTTCCCTTTTTATCTAAACAGTTCTGCTTTTTTTTTCCTTTTTTGTCTTAAATTTGCATTGGGCCAATTCCATCCACTCCTGATAGCCTAACTTAATTGCCCAGCATTTCTGTACAGGCATGTGATTTTATTTTCTTCTTTAGTTTGGCCAAAATAGTCTTTTTATCTTATCATCATCTCTCCTTTTCAGTGCAGGGATAGGGGCAAGGATCTCCCCACTATATCATACACCCTCCCTTAAAACATATTTTTTGTTTCTACTTTGTCATGCTTGAATATTTATCTCCCCATCCTTTTGCCATTTATCACTCATTTCTTTTCTCAGTGGCTGCTTTTTTCCATCTGACCAATATGACTGTCAGGAAGCAGCAGGGACAGACGGGGAAAGTAGAGCTGGGAACTGAGAGTCAGCAAATTCCACAATACCTGAGCAAGAAGAGCAAAACAGATTCACCAAAACTTCAGGCAACTGGCCACATTGCCAGGCAAGCCTGTAGTGACAGGGCGGCTCAAACCAGAAGTAAAGCCAGTGGGTAAGTATCACAGAGGGTAGGCACAAGCATACCCGCAACGTTGTTCAGGCAGACACTAAGGATGAGAGCATGAATTTTAAAGCAGCGTGGGAAAGCATGAGGGGCAGGCACCCAATGAGGCTTCTCAAGGCCTGACAGCTACTTATAAAAGTTGGTGCTGAGCCCTTCCAGAAAAACCCCCAGGGTGGTGGGAAGGGACATGAGGGAAGGGACATGGGAAGGGACATGATGTACTCAGGGCCCTCACAGTCACAGATCTCTCCTATAGGCAGCAGGGATGCTGGTAAACAGCCTTGCCTTCAGGGGAGAGGAGAGATGAGGTAGGGAAGCAGAAGGAAGGGAAACCCTAGCCATAGCTGTCAGTGCCAGCATGCAAAGGAAGATAAATCTGCTAATAGAAACATATTCACTCCTGAGCTGGCATCATGGTATAGTCATTTTTAAGGGCTAGTCAGCCCATGGTGGGGTCAGTGACTGCTCGGGAGATGCGTTGACATGAAGAGAGCAAGGTTGCCATGATGCTGAGATTCTGGTGAGGAAGACAAAATGGACTACAGCAAATCAACTGCAAGTCTAGATGTTCAGTGTGAGTCTCCTGCATACACACAATACCCTTTTATGCAAAGGATTTCCTGGAGTTCCTGATTTTTGAAGAAGCTGTTCCTAGGTGTTTCCAAAAACCATTGCGGTAACAATCCCTGCAGCCAGAAGCAGTAGTTTAATACAGTACTGTATACCCCTCAGAAGGCAAGGGAAGAGTTATAAGGTGGTGTGGGCACAGTCCATTGCAGCACACAGTGATGTTCTCTCTCTTTTGCCCTTTCCTTCCTTACAGAAAGCCCTTATAGACAAGAAAAAAAAAAGTCCACCAATATGTGCTTTCATTAAAAAAAAAAAAAAAAATGAAACTACCTAAAAATGAAGCTTGTTAAAAATGGAGGGGCAGCTAAAATAATGATGTCTTTGAGGGTTACAAGGATACCATACTGGAGGCTCAGGGCAAATGCGTATAAAGGGAAGAAGGAACCTGCCATGGTTAAGCAGCAGGGACAAGGGAGTCTGCTGCTGGAGACAGCTTTTCAGAAGCAGCCTTCCAAAAGCTAAATTTGGGCCTAAAATTGAAAATAGAATCCGAACTTGTGACAGATGTAAAGTAAACTGCACCATGAGACAGGCCAAAAGGGTTTGAGGAACAACTTGCATAAGGCATAAAATCTAATAATAAATCCCTTTTCAAACACGTCAAGCTCTGGAAGCCTGCCAGACAGTCTGCAGCACCAAGAAAATTAAAAGAAATTTAAAGAAGCATACAGAGAAAATAAGAGAAAATCTAAATTAATTCTTTACACCTGTGTTCACTACAGCAGAGCTGGATGACATTCCCAGGCCAGCTCTTCCTCTTTATGGAGGGACTCACCAGGGGTTGTGTCTTAAAAGAGTCAGTATGGAACATATAAGTTATGGAACATATACCCAAAATTAATAGTAACAAATCACAGGGACCAGATGGTATATAACCAGCAATTCTAAAAGGATTCAAGGGTGAACTACAAACTGTCCTGTACAGCCTCTAGTATAAAACTGCTTTGGTAGCAGGAGACAGGGATGTGTCAGCTGTAATGTCAATTTTTTAAAAGAATACCATAAGACATTTAGAAAAGTACAAGCCTGATGTCTGTAGCAGGCAATTTAATGAAAACTGTGGGATAGATGAGAATTAGTGAGCATATGCATAAAGATGCTGTATAAGTCAAAATGGCTTTTGTAAAGGAAAGAACTGCCTCAAAATCCTCCTGAAACCTTTATGAGTCAACAAGCTTTTGGCTAAGGGAGATAGACCCTGGTATCCTGACCACAGATTTGTGGAAGGTATTTGGAGAGTTCACTCATCAAAAGCTCTTAAAGGTTACACTGCCAAGAAATAAATAATTGCAGGGGTAAATAACGGGTTGAAAGACAGGAAATAAGGCAGTAGGAGTCAATAGTCCATTTTCACAGTAAAAGAAGGTCACCAATAGAGTCCCACGAGGATGTGTTCTGGAACCTGATCTATGCAATATTTCTCCAGGATCTGGAAGTGGCAGGGTCAGGGTCTGGTGATGGTACAACATTATTTAGGGAAATGTAGGCAATGGCAGGCTGAGAAGAACGGCAAGCAGAAGAATCTTAGGATACTGAGTGTATGGGCAAAAAATGGCAGATGGAATTTAGGGAAGTAGTGCATATGGGAAGAAACCGTCCTATCTTCACATTTGAAATGAAGAGCCCTGAGCTGTTATAACAGTTATAACACGTAGTTGTAGGAAAATGTCTTCTCTATGCCCAGTAGTGTGAAATTATTAAACGTTGCTAAGAAAAGAGTAAAGAATAAAACAGACATCAAGACAGTGTATAAATTGATAAATACTGTACACAAATCTGGGTCCTCCACCTCAAAATGAGTACAGAGGAACAGGGAAAGGTACAGAAAAGGGCAAGGAAAAAGGGATCGTAAGCATGTAATGGCTTTTGTACAAAGATAAACCTTCTGGAAAAGAGCGGGGGGTGGATATGATAGAGGTCTGCAAAATCTAGAGCAGCACAGAGGGAGGAAGCAGACTAAGCACTGACCTTTGACAGATGATGTCAAATTAAAGATCATTTGCAGTCCTGGCCAGGCAGCACTGAAAGAAGGTAAAATGTCAAGATTAAGCTGCACTTGACCTAACAAGTATGAGAGTCCTGATGATCCAAACGAGTTAGAAGCTGAAAGAAAACATAATGGTGGGGCGCTGACACTAATAACATGATACTCGTAACAGAATGGCTAGTCTGATTTGAAAGATCCGAGTGTCCATCCCAAAGTACCGCACAGGAAAATCAAGGCCATAGGTGCATCAATAGACCTTACTTGCCCTGGCCAGCCTCACCTGGGGCTTCCACTCACATGCTCTGCCCCATGGGCCCAGGAACTCCATTTAAGTCCAGAACTGGGTCCCTGACTCTTGCCTGAGCTATATCATAGGTGTACCACAGGTATACTTGTGTCCACTTCTGTCTCCTGTTGCTTGTTCTGTCTCCTGCGCTTCAGAATTGACCTCAGATCTGACTTACCACCTTGCCTTTGTCTGATGATCACTGGACTGTTGATGAAGCCCATTATTGTCACCAACCCTGCCTGGCTACTGTAGGACTGCACCATGAGTGGTAAGATCACTGCCCCTGCCGGTTTTATGGTCAGTCCTGGCTTGTCTTCCCCTGTGGAGCAGTCCCCACTCCTGACTGAGAAGTCAAGCCTCCTTGAACTCAGAGCTAAGCACCACAGGGCCAGGCCCTCAGGCTGTGCAGGGGCTAGCCCCAACGGCTTCTTGCAGCTCCAGGGCCCAATGGCTCCCTGCAGCTCCAAGCTAATCTCCAAACCTGCAGAGATAGGTCACAGCCCTGAAGGATTCTTTAACATCCCCTGTGCCCAGAGTGACCCTGCCCCCAGCTTTGCCAAACCCCCTTCAGTGGGGATCAGGTGAGGGTTCAGGAATTTATTAGGCACACATGGCTAATCTTTACAGCCAAGGCAAGAGATACTAGCTGCTCTGCAGTCATAATCTCCTGGCTTTCAGGTGGCCACAGTGGCCCTGGAATGAATTACCTCTATAAGAAACGCAATGGCTGTTTTCCAGAACCCTGAAGCCTTATTCACTGATTTGAAGTGGTGTCTTTGGGGACCATCGATGTGCAGCTGTGGCTGTGATTGCCAGCTCCAGCAGGGAAGCTAGGTGGCTGCTGACTAGACAATCCAATTTATGCACTGGCTGTGGAAAACTGGCTGGGAAGAATGAGTCCTTAATGCCCACTACAGATTACTGCCTACTCAAATTCATTCCTTTGGTGAGGCAATGGGCAGTGCAAGAGGTTGGAGTAATTTTGTAATGGTTTCTTTCTGCTGCTCCTTGCTGCTTACTCATTTTCCTCTGCTCTGGTATGACTCACCCATGGGCCGCAGTCCCCTTCAGGGTGTACCTCCACAGGTACAGAGCACCTCTTTTTAGGAGTGCATCTCCAGCTGTGTCCCCAGTGTCTCCTTATATGCATTTCCTCCATTTCTCCTTTCATGTCTCCTTTGCTTCTTCTCAGTGTCTTTTCCTCTTTTCCTCCCTAAGTGGCTGCTGCTCTCTCTTAAATATGTGTGAGCTGGGGTGCTATGTGCTCCTCTGAAGTTCTGGGGTGTAGTGGGTTGTTTACATTGATTTCAGAGTTATCTGGTACTGGCTGCAACTGGCACAGGGCAATACATGATCTCCTCCATGTTAGCTCTGCAACCTGCTGCTGAAGCCCTGCAATTTATGTCCAGTCTGCTGCATTACAGAAGCATAACCTTCTCATTAACTGGCAACTGGGTTTCTTGTGTTTCCCTGCCAGAAAGGAATACCCAGATCCTGAGGGCAAAAGTCTGCCCTGGGATCTTCTCTGGGCTCTCTTGCCCATTTCAGCACCCCCTGTGTGTTGGTCTGGATTCCCATGTTTCTGGTTTTACACTGTGTGAGGCACCACAGCACAGCCTCAGCCCAAAACTCCTACACTACTGCAGCTCTGTCTTGCCAGATGCCAAGACTGTGCCTCTACCTCAGCCTCTGCTCCTCACCCCTTTATGCTCCCAGATAAATACAGTGATCCTGTGGATGTCTGTGAGAAGAAGGAGGCAGAAAACATTACTATCCCATCACTCATGACTGCCACATTGACCCGGCTCCAGGAAAAGGGCTGCCCTTTAGGTACATCTTTGCCTTATAGCACCCTGAATTAGCAGCCTGCAAGTAGGACCTCAAGGACCGTCTGCCATATAGGTTTATTCAGCCCTCCCATGTCCCTGCTGAGGCCACTGTTTTTTTTTTCCTTCTTAAAAAAAACCCAAACATCTGTGTAGATTGCGGTGGGCTGAATGGCACCATGGTAAAGAACTGGCACCCTCTGCTTCTTGTCTTGGAGTTCTATGAACAGCTGCAGGGAACTTGCTGCGTCACAAAGCTAGACCTGTGAGAAGCCTAGCAGGAGAATGAATGGAAAACTGCTTCTCACACCAAATACAGCCACTAAGAGTATGTTTTGATGCCATCTGCTCTCTGCAGTGCTCCAGCCAACTTCCAGCATACTATGAATGATGTTGTGAAAGACCTGCTTCATTACTACATAGCAGCATGTCCAGAAGACATCTTTGATATTCTGCACCACTTAAGCATATGTAGATCATGTCTGAGATGTCTTGAGTTTCCTGTGGCAGCACAGAATTTTATGCCAAACTCAAGAAGTGGTCCTTTGACCAGCAGAGGGTGGAGTTCCTGAGCCCCCAATATCTTGCATGTGGACCGCAAAGAAGTTGAGGCCGTCACTTTCTGGTGTGCAGGCAGTGCACAGGATCTTAGGACTTGCCAACATCTATTGACAAATCATGAAGGGTTTTTTTCTGGTATTGTGATTCCTACAGGAGCATTCACCTGAAGTGGGCTTGCTTTTGGTGGATGCCTGTAGCACAAGTGGCTTTTGAGAAAATGAAATAGGCGTTCACCACAGGTACTAATCTACTCTACCCAGACCCCAGTTGGCCTTAAGCTGCGGAAGTGGATGCCTCAAATCAAGCCACAGTGACCATCCTCCCCAAGAAGGCCGGCCTTACACAGAGGTGCCACCCTTTTTTCTCTTAGCAGCTCCTCCCCACTGAGAGGAATTAGAAGCTTATCTGGGATAAGGAGTACCTTGTCAATCAAAGCTGCCTTTGAAGAATGACAGCAATTCCTTGAGAAGGCAAAAGCATAACAGTGCTGCTGACCAACCATCAGAACATGGAACAGTATCAATGGGTGAAGTGTTTATCCCTCCATCTTGCCTCCTTTATACGGCTCCCCCTCATTTTCACATTATGTCCAGGAAAGCAGAACAGCAAGGTAGATGTCTTGTCATGGAAGGAAGATTCAGATTTGGATGCACACCTTCTGCATGCACCCCAACACTGTTTTCTCCAAGGCCTTTCATTACAGCCATGGCAGAGGATGAATTCACTGCAGAATTTTTCCAGGCCACTGGAATTAACCTGAACCTAACGCAGCATCCCATTGGCTGAAGGCCTGGAATACTGGTGTCTACAGAGCAGGAAGAATATGGGCAATGCTGTGCTGTAGTGTGTATCTCCAGACAACACCAAGAAACATGTCTCTCCCAATATTCTTTCTCCACAGGGGCATTTGAGATTGGAAACCACAGGAGTGAGGATGAGGCTAGAGGTTGCCCTGATCAAGGTGGTAGGAGTGAAGATGATGGCTCTTCACCCATTTCCTGGAAAGTCTCTTATAAGGGAAGGGGCAAGATCAAGAGTAGGCATTACCTCAGGAGCAGCTGGGACACAATGCCATGGCATTGTGTGCTCCCAGCTCTACACTAGCAGAATTTCTCAATTCTCAACAGCCAACTGTTCTTGCAGATGGAACAGCTCAAGCCACAGATAGATAAGCAGCTCCTTTGGAACATCTCTGTGCCCCTCTTTGTTCAAACACTGCAGAGCAGTACTACCTCCTTCAACCTCAGTTCAGGAGGCCTAGCTCTTGGGAGCAGTCAGCCACTCAGCACCAAAGCCAGCTGTGCTCCATATGATTTGGCAGTCTCAGCAGGAAGCAGAAGTGGACACATCCTGTGAGATTGCTACTATGGATATAAACTGGGTTGCCTGCACATGCATTGGAGAGGCAGAAATGGAGAGAAGAGACTGAATGTGTCTGTGGAGAATGCAGTTGGGGAAGGGAGCTGGGGGAACCTTCACAACTTGCCAGTATATGGATGCAGATGGAGAGAGAGAAATCAGAGCTTTTTATTTATTTAATTTTTGGCTACAGCCTAGGTAGTCCAAAAGGCCTGTGCAGCCCTATCCACATGGCCACCACAGACCAGGCATGGTTCATGTCTATCATGAGCTGGCCAACACCTAATAGTCTTCCCACAGACTGGTAAGAGTCAGACATAAGAAGGTTCCAGGGTCATCTTTTCTTTCCTGAGTGAAGTGCTCACAAAAGACAGTGCCCCAGCAGGGAGCCTCAGAGATGACTTTTCACATGTTGAAATTCTGTACCCACTTCTGATTTCTGAGGTGCATAGCACAAGCTGATCCTACCTTTGGTCCTGGTGTCCCAGGTCCCAACACTGTTTTCCCTGATGAACAGCTTACAGAAGACAAGTTCTGAAGTCCCCACACAGCCCTTTTACCCAGACAAAAAAGAGGTGGCTTACAGCAACTGTTCCCTTTTACACATTGCTGAGATACTGGACCAGCCCCACAAGGCTCCACAGAGCTTGCGTCTTGGTTTGGAGCCTCCAGAAAGCAGCAGCTCTGCTGTCCCAGGTGGAAGAAAGAGGCAGGTCCCCCCACAGGCCTAAGCAGGTGGTGAAAGCTGTCTGGCATGAACACATCAGCAAATGAGGTAGGAACGTGCATCACCCACAGACAGCATGTTGTGTTACCAGGAACTAAGCACAGATCACCATTCTGCAGGTACAGAGTAAGTATCATTTTAGAATAGCATCCATAGGGAGGTAAGGAAAGGGAGATGTGCATGGCATACCAGAAAGACATGCTGGCAATTAGAACCAAAGGCCTTTCTGCTAAAGGACTCCTGGCAACTAACTTCTGATTTGCATGCAGCAGACACCCCATTTTGGGAGAAAAATTTAGCTGTCTAAACATGAAATATACCTTGTTACAAAGTTTCTGAGCATCCATAGTTCTATATAGAAAATCTCGATGAGTAGTATTATGTGCTGCTGAGATGCCCAGTATGAACACAAAGCATCTCCAATGCCCATGCAAAATCCAACATAAAGGGCTTACCATGCATATATTTCTCAGTTAACTATGCTTCTAAACAGAACACAAGGCAGTTGCTACATGTGCATCTGTGACACGTACAGCTGACATGCACTGAATAGTCACATCCCTGTGATTTCTAGTCAACCTTTCCTACTTCACATAATTTCAAGGAAGAGAATACAAGAGGATTCTACCATTGTTGTGTCACCCAATTTGCTAAAATAAGTTTAAGATTTTTTTTAAGAAAGGTCTTAAAATTTAAACATGGTGGATTTCAAATAGATCCTTGTAACCAGTGTGCTCTCCTTCCTCTACCACTTATCATTCAAATATCAGAGGCAAACAAGAATTCACTGTACGCAATAAAAGTATACAGGAGGACCATGCCAGATAATTTACCACCTGGATGTTCTCCCAATACTGAGAAAAGGCACTAAGAATGATACTTCAGGAATGATACAGAAAAATCTTTGATGTCATGGTAACAGAACAAAGAACCAGAGCCCCTCTCAGAGTTATTTTCATAATCAGAAGAAACTGTACCTCTGAATTGAGGAGCAGCCTGTGGCAACAGAGCTGCTTTCCAACATCTGACAAATCAGAGAGGAGAAGAAAAAAAAAGATCTAAAAAAGAGGTATTGCAGTACTGAAGAAATATGCACAGAGCACTCAGAAAATAGGGTAAAGAAGGAGAAAGCCTGAGAAGGGAGATAAGATTATGACACATCATTTTCACCCTGAACTAGGAGTTGACTCACCCAGATTCCTGCACAATGTCCATGAGACTATAGGAAACAAGCTTTTTCTGTCTTGTAGTACACTCACCTGAAAAAACTCCTATATATTTATTCTCAGGACGCTGACTACTATGCAGTGATAACCCAGCAGATGAGTCTGCGATGCTGAGCATACCGTTCAACTGGTGTGTCTGGATTTGTCTTACACTAGAGGAAAAACCTGAAAAAGCATGTGAAAATACAGACATTCAGAAGAGCAAAAATTAGTATATTTTGTCTTAAATTCCTTTACTGTCAATTTATGTAACAGAAACTCATAATTCTGCAGAATGTGTGTGTGTGTGTGTACATATCTGTATTGAAAGCGAGGGAGAGAAAGAGAAGAAAAATAGGGAGAGGAGAAGTTTGGATATACCAGATAGACAAAAGGTAAAGGACTCCTCTATGACTAACTGCCAGTGATCATCTAGCTGGCAGCCTAATTAAATAGCATTTCTTAAGGGTCAACACTGGGCCTGACACTGCTTAACATCTTCACCAATGATCTGGAAAAGGGGATGGAAGGACCCTGAGCAAGTTTGCATGTGACACAAAGTTGCAGGCAGCACATGATACGCTCAAAGGCAGGCCTGTCATTCAGATTGACCTTGACAAGTTGGAGGAATGGGTGTTTATAAAGAAAAGTGAACCAAGCTCTTCTCTGAGATGCACAGCTAAACAAGAAACACAGACTCAAACTGAAACAACAGAAATTCTGACTAGAGAAGAGAAAAAGATTCTTCACTCTTAGAACAGTTAAGCAAGCTGGCCAGAGAGATGGTAGGATCTACATCCTTGGAGATTTTGAAAAATCACCTGGACAGGGCCTGGAGCAACCTGATCTAGCCTGTAGTTAATTCCACTTTGAGCAGGTTGGACTACAGACCTTCAGAGGCCCCTTGCAAGCTAAATTTTTTCTATGGTGCTGTAATATTATTTATAACAATAAAATGATAATATCTTGCCTGCTAATGTCTAAATAAAATAACTGTTTCAAGTCTGTCTTAAATGAGTTGTTTCTTTACCATTATTGAATCCCAGAATACTCGGGATAGGAAGCAAGAAAAAGTGAAGTTGCACTTTCATCCCCAAGTATTTTCTCTTTAGTGAGAAGAGTGGGATCCTATTTGTCTGTGTTTCCGTTCTGGAGATGTGAAGTACTTCAGAGACCTTGTACATTAGACTGTCAATAGGGAAACACCACAAGAATCTGAAATCAACAAGAGCAGCTGAAACAAGAGATTCTGCTGAAACACTACATAGAAATTCTGCATAGGAAGTACCTCTGCATATCACCACAGCTGGGATAGGTGGAAGTGGTACATCTCCATGGAGTAATATTACTCATTTGATATTTTTCTTCAACATCAGGTAGGACATTTGGATGCCAGTAAAGCCTTAGAAAGAGTTTAATGTAGGCAAAGTATTAGTTATACTAGCGAGAATTCATATTGGTACAAGAACTGTAGGAGTGTGAGGTTAAAGGGAAAAAAAAACCAAAATCAGGTGAGAGGGATACCAGGCCAAGGAACTTCATTTATATAAATCCTTAATAAGCAGTCCAATATATACTAGTCCAATAATATTTCTTATTTTTATTAATGGATTTCACATCAGATTAAGTCCATGCTAATAGAATTTTCTGAGGACACTAAGTATTGTCCATGGGGAACTGCAACAGCATACAGAACTACTTTGATATTATAGAGAATGAAGTGATAGCATCTCAGTGAAAGGTAATAACTCAATATCCAGGCCATGCAAATAGTTACAAACCAGTCACAATGTTTAGAAACTCAAGAGGAAGGTAGCAAGTAGGATCTTCAGTTGCAAGAGAAGATGAGCTGTTTGCAAAAGTTAAAGAAACGGAGTTGCCATTATCCAAAGCACAAGTAAAATTCATCTGGCATTTCCTCATCTGGAATTTAATTCATGTACATCCCCACGCACCTATGTTTAAGAAAATGTGATCAACAATTTAGGGATTTCTCCTAAGAGATAAAGCAAAACCAGTTCAGATTGCTTAGCCTATCAGAGGCCAAAACAAAACAGGACAGGGTCAAGAGAAGCCATGATAAGAGTTTGGTTTTGTTCTTTGTAAATAGAACATGGGGTACACAGTTGTAAGTGAGGAGAACTGTTTAAGGTAACAAGAATTGGCAGAAGAACAGAAAGATATAAATTGGCTATGTCTAAATTTAAACTGGAAATTAAAAATGGAAGTGACGTTCTGGAGCAGCTCCCAATAACCATAGACAGTATAGAAATCTAAATAGCTGATAATCGCTATAAAGGATTACATGTGACTGCAAGATGCTTGACACAATGATTCAGCAGATTTCTCCAGCTCCCATGTTCCTAATTTCTATATAAATTATGAATACATGGTGGCATCATAAACTACCACCAACATATCTCTCAATGACATTGTCTTCCTCACCTTATCAAGAGTTTAGTTTAAAATTCAGTACTGTATGATGACCTTGAAGCAGTAATATATCACTGAAGCATGAAGCATGAGCAGGGATGTCATTAGCCACTGCCCAAAATAAATTTTAACACTTAATGCTACTCAAGAAAATTTTCCCAGATCATCTTGTTGATCAGGTCTGATCACTATACTAAGCTGTAACTTTCCCACTGCTTGTTGACAGATTGCAACTGGCATGGTTATTCTGAACTAGTCATGGGAATACAAAAGAAAATATGGGTCTAGTAACTGTATTGATGATCCTTGTGTTGGCTGAGTGATAAAATTTACATTAGCATTTCATGCTGCTGATAATTTGGAGGCAGAAGGACAATACAGTTTTTACTCCTCCGTGGTAATAACTTGGAAAAGACTACATGCAAGCTAGTAGAGTGAGAAAGTAAAAGCTTTCAAATGCCATATGCTGAAAGCATCAAAGCTGACAACAAGAATACTTAATTGCTGACTGCAACAGTTATTATCCTGGTGGAAATTCTGGAATGTCAAACCAAGGCATCTGCAAGAAGAGAAAACTATTCACATTTTGAATAGGTGTCCTTACTCAAGGTCAATCAAGTAATATTTATTTTTATCTGTGACTAAAATTTTCTTTGCAGATACATTTTATGAAATTATTTTTAAAATAATTGACAGTTGTATGTACATTTGGTTAAAATAAACAAATTGTACTCTGAGTTATATGACTGTTACTTTCATGGACCTAACTGGGATTTACTGCATGATAAATGTGTGCATAATTACATTAATATGCTTTCAAAGTCAGCCAAGACACCTAAATCAGACAAGACTTCTAAAGAGAAGCTGCCTGGCAACAAAACTCTAGCTGATCAGCCTTTCTGAGGGTGAAGTTACCTGGAGATGAACAATAAACAATAGAATTATAGGATAATCAATCAATTAACTAAAGGTGAAAATACCAAATATAGTTTACACTATCCAGACAAAAGTTCTGATTGAGCAGTTACGACTTTGTGCTATTTTACTTGTGTGTTTAGAGCCGCCCTCCCTTATTCTGGAGCATGGAACAAACAACAGATGTAGATGACAAAATTTAAAACATTGTTCCCCATTCTGGAAAAGGAACGGGTCCAGATGGACACCATCTGATACCCCAGACTGGACTTGGTACCAAAATAGATGAAATCTCCTTAAGACAGATGAATCTGTCATTGCCAATGACTCTCACATTCTCTTCACTGTGGAATCGTTCGGTGGGACTGAATGAGATGGATGTCACGATACATTTTTGATCTCAGGCCTGGGCTTTTGTTCCCTGCCCAAGCAATGTCACAGGAGTACCAGTCTCCAGCTCTGTCACAGCCATGCACATGTCTGGCCATGGACTTAATTGATCTAGACCCTGGCCTGTAGTCTTGTTTTTGCAGCTTGATCTCAGACCTGCCTCGACACCGTGATCTGGACTGCTGGCTGAACCCAGCTGCCAATGCTGGGTCTGCCCTGCTTGCTTGGCTGGTAAGGACCCTGTCCTGCCAGTCTTGTTATCGTGCTCAGCCCCTGGCTCCCATCGCCTGGGGAGCAACTAGCCCTTGCTGCTCCCTGACATTGTTCCCAAATCCATTCACTCTTAGACTTTTGAAAGACTTCCCTTCTTTGGAAGGAGGCAGATAAGAATACTGGCTTTTTCTGTATTCTCTACATAGCATGTGAACAGAGACAAAGTCTGGCTGCACAGTCCAAATGCTGTGAGCCTACAAAACTCTTTGCTGATTCTGATATTTTTTCCTTAGGGCTTGGAATACATTATCTTGGCATTAAAAATACAGTAAGAATGTAAATTTTTTTTTTCTTAACTAATGTCACTAATTTT
This sequence comes from Morus bassanus, assembly GCA_031468815.1. Lineage (NCBI taxonomy): Eukaryota > Metazoa > Chordata > Aves > Suliformes > Sulidae > Morus > Morus bassanus. The sequence goes on along the minus strand of CM062567.1, from coordinate 63,368,564 downwards.
AGCAGGGAAAAAGCTTTTATGTAAGAGTTACACCCCCTCATCCTACAAAAATATTTGTTTCCTTGTATTGTCTGCAAGCAGCAGAACTTTAAGTAACTACTTTTCCCTAAAGACAATTTCAATTACACTGAAAATCTCAGCAAGTTTTAGCAGCTTGTGACTGGAAGGCCATAAAGGAAATTTACAGAAACCTTATCCCCATCTTACAAAGGATGCATTTCTAATGATAGTATGAACCTTGTGCTTATTCTAAAATAGAGATTTAAGAACATCCTCACATGCAAGCCTGAACATTCTGTTCTAAAATTGCGTAGAATTAACTCATGAAGAACATTGGTCATTCATGTATCAGTGTTTCATCCAATGAAAATCTACCTTTCTTTTCTGTTTGCTATAGGGAAAAAAATGGTAAGTTTGATGCTGTCTTCTGAGCTTCACAGGAATTGGTTTGTACAAAACAAATTTACTCTTCTTTTTTCAATGGTCAAGTCTGACTGGCAGCCTTCTTATGTGAAGTTCAGGACTGAGATATTTCATTCAGATCATTTAAGTTTAATTTACAATTGCTGGGTGATACAAGATAATAAGTTGTGAATCAGTCAGCAGCTTCAGAAGAAAGTGTCTCACTCTTCAGTTTTTCCCTACTAACCTCATCAAAACTAGTGTCATATTTCTAGCACTAAATTCAAAATGAGGGCTTTTTTACTTGTGTAGATTGAGAAATTTGCAAGAGTAAAACCAGATTCAGGACCAATATCTTTAACACGAGCAATGAAATTTTCCTTTCTGTTTTCTGTCAGTGACTTGAACTAAAAGTCAGTAATTTTATGGGAATTTACTTTTCTGATAGATTCCTGCACTTAAATTTAATGATGAAATCATCACAGCAAACCTTTTGATTTTCTCTTTAAAGCCTTCCTCTCACCTTGTTTAGTTCAAAATGTTTTTTAGTTTTGTGAAACTTTTATAAACAAAAGCATGCATACATTAGAATTTTTACTTTTTTTTTCCTGACAAATATAGTCAAAGTATGATCATCTGAACAGGTATTCATTTCTAAGTTTGTGATCCATTTGTCTTTGCCTGCAAAGATGGGATCTAATGTAAAATTTCCTCCCATTGGACACATTTTTTGCAGTAGGAAATTGTCATTCATAATAGAGACACCTGCAAAATCAATTCAGAGAGCAACCTGGTATGACTCTTTGGGAGAGTAAACTTTTAGCATCTGTAGTATCCTATGTCAAGGATTTCCATAGTTTAACTGAATATTATGTGAAGAACTAGTTTTGTTTGTTTGTTTTGAAATGGTTACTAGGCAACTTTATTTGATGTCCTCAGTTCTTATATCAGAAGGCAAAGTAAACAGTCTTTCATGCAACTCAAGATCTGATAGGCTTTTATAAAAATACCTCGGTCACCTCTCTTCTCTCAGGGTTCTTGCATGTTTTTGCATGTATTACCTACCTTTGTTTCTCCTTTATACCTTTCTCTGAATCTTTCTCATCATGCTATATCCATTTTTCAGACTGCTGAAGTGAGAGGAGGGAAAAAAAGAACAACTTACAACATATAAGACGCAGGCATTTGATGGGTTTATACAGTGGCTTAGTGATAATTTCTTTTCTCTGCTTATGACCATAAAATATAATTTCACATAATTAATAGATTAAAAAATGTTTTGGGGAATGAGGGAATGGATGACACACACGATGTAACTGTGTATCTTTCATTCCTCCAGGAAACTAAGTTAAAATGGCTTAAGAGAATCATGTAAGGTTTCCATAGAGGATGGAAATCTTTTCATCTGTTCCAGCAATATTTCAAACTGTAGTATAGGTATTTTTAGATGTCTGCAAGCTCATGTTGGAGGATATATGAGAAAAATTCCTTTGATGGCAGACCACCCATTGACTTATCTATTTTACGGATTGTCATTCTCTGACATTGAATGAAGCAATAAAATTGAATTTCCTTCAAAATGCAGGTAACTTGTTTTATCATAACTAGATTTTTATTGGTAACTGGCAAAGTTCACAAACTGTGAATCATTCAGGATTCAAAAGACAGAAGTTACTTCTGTCTTTGCACAAAACAATATGTATGTCTAGTGTCACCTTTTTGTCACTTGAACATCTCAGGTTCCACTCTTGCTCCTTGATATTTTGCATTATTTCCTATATTATCTAATGCAATGTAATATACTAAGGCTTACTAAAAAAACCCAATTAAATGATAGCCCTACAGTTTACAAAGTTGACACTGGTCTCTTCAGTTGTATCAGTTTCTGCTGATCTGGAATCCCATGGTTTATGTTAGAGCCACTTCCTCCTGCCTAGATTACTCTTTGGGATTCACTTCCTACCATTCATTTCAGAGTTGTCATTTTGGCACCACAGCTTTTCTTGCACTTGGTCCATGGGACACCACATAGATGCTATAGGAAGACCAAATGCCGAATCAAAATTTTTGTACTGAGGGTTCAAACAGATAACACTCAGAATATACTTTTTCTTGTGATTTCCCTTGAAAAAATCAGCTCTGAAGCCCATACGCTACCAAGGGGAAGATCACAATTTCCACAGGAGCCCTCTCCCTGCCTAGCTCATTCAACTGAGCTCAAATGCAGTTCCTGGGTGCATGGGCAGAGGGCATGTATAGAGGTCTCAAGAGAGGCTGCTCAGAGCAGTCAAATGCTACTTGTGCCCTTGGGGCTCTGCCAGCATCCTCCCCTTACATCCTCCTGCCTCACTGTCACAAGAAATTCCAGACAAGTAATACAGGGCCTTTTCATAGCCTCTGCAAGTGGGTATGACTCTGTGCTCTTTTACTGATGTTGGGCATGTCCTAGGTATGGTGTATGTGTGTTTGATCCCAGACCATGCCAAGAGGACTGTACTTACCAAAACAGCACATGCTTGTCCACATTGCTACCAGTCCTATCCCAATAACTATTCAATAGTTAGCCAAGGCATGTTTGGAAGAATGTTGGTTAATACAGCCACAAAGCATTGTGCAAACAGTTAAACAACTGGGATGATCATATGCCCTGCTTACTCCTACAGAAGATGATTATACTGACTCCTCATCCAGATGGTACTGGAGTAGATTACTTAAGAGGGAGAAGCAATAAGGTTTGGTGGATCCCCTCTAACAGAGGCTGTCTATGGTGGCTTGACCTTTGTTGGCCAGCAGGTGCCCACCAAGCCATTCTTCAAGAACTGCTCCAGCATGGGTCTTTTCCATGGGGTCACCAGTCCTTCCGGAATGGACTGCACCAGTGTGGGTCCCCCATGGGGTCACAGGTCCTGCCAGAAAACCTGCTCCATGGGCTGCAGCTTCCTTCAGGGCACATCCACCTGCTGCAGCGTGGGGTCCTTCATGGGCTGCAAGGTGGGTATCTGCTCTACTGAGGACCTCCATGGGCTGCAGAGGGGCAACCTGCATCACCATGGTCTTCACCACAGACTGCAGGGGAATCTCTGCTCTGGCACCTGGACCACCTCTTCCCCCTCCTTCTTCACTGACCTTGGTGTCTGCAGAGTTGTTTCTCTCACATATTCTTACTTCTGTCTCCCAGCTGCTGTTGCACAGCGTTTTTTTTACCCTTTCTTAAGTATGTTATCAGAGGGGCACCACCAGCATTGCTGATGGGCTCAGCTCTGGCCAACAGTCTATCTTGGAGCCAGTTGGAACTGGTTCTGTCTGACATGGGGACAGCTCCTGGTCTCTTCTCACAGAGGCCACCCCTGCAGCTGCCGCACTACCTAAACTTTGCCACGTAAACCAAATCCAATATCACAACAGCTCACTGTAGCATGAGGCTCATGGCTACGCAAAGCCTGAGAGGCACTCCCACTTATCTCGTGTCTTGCTCTCTGGGTCCCCATGGACCTCAAAGAATTGCCTGCTAGTTTTCTTGGGGCATGGATACACTCATATTTCAGATGGGGATTTTCCAACCTCTCCAGCTATCATTTCCAGCTACTCCAGACTATGTGCAGGATGCTTCTCAGCACAAGCTGCTTGGTTGTCCTCTGCCTCAAGTTCACGTCTCTTTCTCTAAGGAATCTGTTGTTGAAAATAAGGATTACAGGCCTATAAGTCTTTTGAAATGACTGTGAACACAGGGAACTACACTGCTACCTCTAGTCTGCCTTCCCTCATACCTGAATCTTGAGACCAAGGTTTACAACTCGTCAAGAGCAGGCTGGTCCAATGAGTTCACTGGAAGTCAAGACCCATGGGATTTCTCTTCCCCAGTTTGCTAACAGTCCAGCAGGTAGCAGGGCTGAACACATATAGCAAGCATACAAACATGCACACTCTATACATATGGCTGGTCAACAGAGATCAACACAGACAACGATGCCTTTACCAGCAGCCACACAAACACAGAATGTGCTTCCCGTGCACATGAACAACACAAAGCCCCATCCTATTTGGGCTCTGTAGCTGATCAGGACTGAAGTTTACTAGTGGACACACACTCACTCATTTTCTTGATCCACATGCAGGTTTCTCAAACCCTAGACCAGACCTTAAGTTCACCCAGAATCCATGCCCAGATCCGGGGCTTCATTTATCCAAACTCCAGCTCAGACCTTGGGTCTTTTCAGATGCTGGTCTCCTCCTATTTGATGGCTATGGTCAGAAATAGAGTTTAATCAAAATTTTGAGATGGCTGTTTTGTGACTCATGCGTCATGCAACTTCATAGTATAGCCAATGGCAAATAGCTAATGGCAAATAGCCAAGGCAAAATAGGAAGGCATTCTTCACCTTTTGTTTGCAAGAAGTCTGCAGAGAAAATATTAGTGGGCTCTCCAGAATGGAGAGAGCTAACTTCATGTATTACATGCTCACATTGCTGTGAGAATGACACTGAGCAAATCTCGAATGTGCCACAGTTTCCTCTTAAAATGAGCTAGTTCTTCCACTTACCTGACAAGACCCTGGAGCACATTATTCTGTATTTAGTACAGAGGATCAGATGATCAGGGAATGAAGAACAAAACACTTGCTGCACCAAATTGACAGTGCTGACACAACTTAATGAGTCTGTGCCTAGAATGCCACAGTTAAAGCCCAAATGATTCACTATCTCATTTCTACAGCCAGTGAAAACAGACAAGAAGGAAAATTAATTAGTAAAAATGCAGATGCATCTAAAACCTGACATCCTTTTTTTGTTAATGCTGTGGTCACATATGATCTAGGCTGGATGTTATTGTTGAGCAACAAAACTCTAACAAAGCATCATAGGTCCTGAGCCCACTTCTGAATAATTTTATCAGATCGATGCTTTTCCAGTATTTTCAGTAATACTAATTGCATCCAGTGATGAAACTGCATGTCTTAAGTGCCAACATTTTGTGGTGGTTATGTTTAGGTTATTTCCCAATAGTGAGCTCCTCAAAAAAGGCCAATAGACTTTTTAAATTCAAGAAAGTCAGATTTTATTGCAGTATCAGCTAGAACAAGTAACTTCACACAACACAAATAAAAAGATTCGTAAATCATGCTTTCCCCATGCACTATGTCCTTGAAGATGGGTTTGTTGCTTCCAGATTTATTTTCTATGAACTTCAACCTTCTTACTTTTGTAGTCCCTTGTTCCTGGAAAATATTACTTCATTCAGCCTAGGCTTGCTCTCACTCTTTTCTGCCTACCACACACTGCAGTCCCTGGAATCTTCTCTTCCCTGAGAAGGCATGGATACTGTCCAGTACGGAAGCAGAAGGAATATAACAAACAAACTGAGGAAAATGTGTAGCTAGGAAATATATGTGCAGGACTGATTTAGTTATAGGACATAATTTTAGCTTGTTCCTCTCAATCTGGGTATGTAGTTTAAAACTGATATATTCTTTAATGTCCACATTAGCAGCAGGGCTTTTTTCATTGCTGTGGTATGGGGGAATACTTTTGATACATAAAGTTATCAGTCATATTCTATGCCAAGAAAATAAAACAGCACTTGAAAATTAAGCTCCTGATATTATTGTCAAAGAGGACATTCGAGAATACAAAAAAAAGGGGGGGAGGGACACATTACATATGGATTAATGTACCCACATGTGTAGGTACCTACATCTGAACTTGTCATCTACATTCCTATAAATCTATGGACAGAAAAAAGTATTTTTATGGTGCGACTCATCTTACTCTATGTTACACCTCTAAAACAGCTCAGATTAAGTGCATTCTAAATGTGCCTGTCCTCTCTAATGAGTATCGAGGGAGCCTAGATAACATATTTTGCATGTGGATGGCTTTAACTCAAAGTAGCCACAGTATTTAAGGAAGTAATAAGTGTATAAGGAAGGTATTAAAAAAACAGATACAAGGGATTCTGGAGAAATAAATAAAATTTATATTCTTCTCTGAGAAGGGAAAAGTACAAAATGGGATATGAGACTGATATAAATCCTACCACTTTCCAGGAATACTGGCACTAAACATGACTTCATTACATTTTCTGCCTTCCCTGGAATGTCCTGTGTCTGAACTGAACACTCTGTTGTGAACTAAAGAGCGTTTCCCTGTGTGCTTGTCAGTAACACCATACCTTTTGAACACCAACCACTATACACTTCAGGAAGATGTGTTCATTTTGATGAAAATCATAAAGTAGTAAGCTATCGCCAACCACTTGAATTTTAAAAATATTTCACTTCTACAATAAATATTACTAAAAACTAGATAATACACAAAATTGGCAACAAAACCACTGTTCTCTTATTGGCCCCTGAATGCAAATTAATTTAAACAATTCTTGATATAGATTTAAATTCAAGTTTACAAAAGAAAAAGGAAGTGGAAGCAGCAAACATTAGGTGGGGAATATGACTGAAATTCAGTTGAGGAAAGCATCTAATTTTTTTATTAGTTGAGGACATGCAATGATAACCCAACTGCAATGTAAATTCTACCTCACTGCTCACTATGAAATGGTAGTTCAACATGAAAGAGTTGGGATTCTTGCAAAATAGGTGGCTTGATAACCCCTTAGGCCACTGTATTACTGCTGTTATCTGCACAGATGGAGAAATAGAGATTTCAAAAGAAAAAAAAATCAGATTGAAGAACTTGTAAAAAATGTTCTAGGGGCACTGGTGTCCCTTTCCTTGAAAATAGTTTATATTTATCTATAGTTATATATAGTTAATATAAATATAGTTAACATAAAAATGCTCTAGGGGCACTGGTATCCCTTTCCTGAAAATAGTTTATATTTATATGTAGTTATATAGTTATGTATAACTATATAGTTATAGTTCTTTGTGCTTCCTGTCAATGACACTTTGGAAGTCCTCCTTTTTTTACTGAACTTTTAAACTGCTCTTTGCATGATTCTCTCATGTACTGCATTGGCAAGAACAGTACTATATTAAAAAAATGGCCTATGAAAGAAAAATGATATTGAAAAAACATTCATTGGTACCTATGAGGTAAAAACTATTTTTCCTGGAGAAATTCAGTATTTCAAGCATTTTCTTGGAAGAAATTTTCTGGAAAACTGGCAGAGCAGCTGGTAGCACTGGATCTATTTTGTGGCTTCCGTCTGTGCAAAGTATGCACAATAATCTCCTCTAAAGACGGAAGAAATCTGATTTACTTCCAGAAACAAGTGGGTGAAGAAACTGTGAAAGCATTAGTTATTTGTTTCCTTACTTAAACCAGAACTTTCTCATAACCATTACCAAAGAGGTAAACAATATTACATGACAGACTTGTATTAAATGTGTTTTTGCTTAGTAAATGCATATAGTTCAGGTGCTTGCTACAGGGGAAACAAAAACTTTTGGTATGTGTCAGGGAATATAATTTCTATTTTTAGCACTCTGCCTTTCAGAACCAAATATATTCATTTGAAAATGCAAATGTTTGGTTTTCAGAAGTATTTTCGTAAGTGTGAAAGCTAATTCATCTCTGGCAAAACCAACAGAGATTACACTGTATTAGAGCACATTGTTAATTCACACGTTTCCCCTCATTTCCATTCCCTTTTAACACAAGGATCGACTTCCAAAAACATTTATGTTCAGTGGTCTAAATGGATGACTGATTACTTACAAGGGCTTGAATAAGGAGGAAAGGACTTGTAAGCACCACTTCACACAGCCAGTTCAATGTGGTGGAACTGCCTCTATGGACATTCAAAAAACCTACTAAATGTAGTTTTTCTACGAGTAAAAAAAACAAAACCAACCAAGCAACCAAACAAAAAACTGACCAAAAAATGGGTAAGAGGAGAAAAAAGGGAGAAAAGTGGTGATATTTTTGCAAAATTCTGCAACTTGAAAACTGTTTGGATATGCTGTGACTATACCTTGTGAAAACCGAGCACTGCAATAGCCTTGAAATAGACAGAAATATATCTAGAAAGGGGGGAGTTGAAAGAAATCTAGTTTAGGGAGAGGAATGAGATCTCAGCAAACTTTCTGTTAACTGGATACAGTGATTTCAGCTGAGGTACTACACTTCACATTGGATTAGTGTAAAACTTAATACAGACTAAAAATGTTACTTTGGATTCTGATCTTAAATATGTCAACCACAGAGGCAGTCCACTAAACTCGTTACTTATCTCCATATGAGAGAGATTAAGTTCCAGTCTTTTAAACTTATATTTATCTGCCAATTATTTCTTATGTATGTTTCTAGTTAGGATAAAATACAAACTCATATGGATCTTGAAATTATTGAAAATGGACACAGGGAGTCTTGTTCTCCTGATACCATAGTCTAAGTCATAGTCTAAGTCTTTTCCAGTACAAACACCAGTGTGAGAAATTTAACAGGTACTACCTTACAGTTATTATGTCAGTATGAGGCTTTTTTTTCCTTTGAGATCAAATTGCTTTCAGTATTCTGATCACTAGTCTAGCAGATATCCTGGACTGGGAAGGAAAACAGTGAAGTTGCATTTCTTCTGCCAAACCATTTTAACAGAAAAAGAAAGTAAGGTTCTTTGAGTAAATGACAAGAAGAGAAATCTCTTTATTCCCTAGCTTACAGGATCAGGAAGGAGAGGGGCAGAGGGAAGAATTAATAATTGGGACACTTATCCATGAAGGGAATATTCTGGTCGGTCCATGCTCCAAAGACTTTATATTTATGCAGTAACAGTTTCATACAAAAGACATAAACTAGATCCTTTGCCTAACTGTTTATAAGGATACTTGGAAGGGACAATTGTGATCCTACCTACCTGTGATCAATTCTCATTATAATTCTCATATTACCACCAAAACCTTGCCACGCAAACCCAGGACACTATGATAGATATCTGTTGAATGCCAATTGTAAATAATAAGTATTATTATAACTTAGCTATGACAGGACTGAAACAAAACCCAAGTTCTAAGTACAAAACAACTGCAATTCAAAACACTGACTAAATCAATCCACTTTTAATGTTTATTTTCATGCTATTGCTGAGAAGATTTGTAGCATAGTCAATACCTAGTCATTGGCATCAGAGCACTGGCTGTGAATACTGAAACAAAACCAAGATTCCAACTATGAAATAAAAACTTATCTTTCAAAACACTTACTAAATAAATAAGTTTGCAGCTTCCATAACACAGTTTGAATATTTTATTTTCTATTTTATTAAAAATATTTATAAAAGAATCAGGGCTTCCTTGCCTACTAATGAAAGTATTTAACCCAGGAATAATATGTAACTGAAGTCTTGTTGTGGGAAAATTTTCTATTTGACAAGAGAATTTGAACTGATTTAGTCTATAAAAATGCACAATTTGTTGGTTGAAAATATTCTAGTTATTTGAAATGTTCCACTTTTTGAGCTATTCCTCCAGAAAAATACAAAGTAGAAGTGTAACATGCAAGGACCAATATCCACTGAAATAAGCAGGAGTCTTTCATTAATTTCACTTTGATGAAACCCTAAAACTATCTAGGAAGAAGGTATGGGTGACACAGTGTATTGAAATAGTTTCTACTTCCTTGCACAGAACCCAAGACAGGAACAGTTTGGAGACTGCTGGCCTAATCTAGAATAGAATCATAGAATCATTTAGGTTGGAAAAGACCCTTAGGATCATCGAGTCCAACTGTTAATCTAACGCTGCCAAGCCTACCAGTAAACCATGTCCCTATGTGCCACATCTATATGTCTTTCAAACACCTCCAGGGATAGTGACTCATCCACTTCCCTGGGAAGCCTGTTCCAATGCCTGATAACGCTTTCGGTAAAGAAATTTTTCCTAATATCCAATCTAAACCTCCCCTGACGCAGCTTGAAGCCAAGTCCTATCACTTGTTACCTGCGAAAACGGACTGACACCCACCTTGCTACAACCTCCTTTCAGGTCGTTATAGAGAGTGATAAGGTCTCCCCTCAGCCTCCTCTTCTCCAAGCTAAACAACCCCAGTTCCCTCAGCCGCTCCTCATAAGACCTGTTCTCCAGACCCTTCACCAGCTTCATTGCCCTTCTCTGGACACACTCCAGCACCTCAATGTCCTTCTTGTAGTGACGGGCCCAAAACGGAACACAGTATTCGAGGTGTGGCCTCACCAGTGCCAAGTACGGGGGCACGATCACTTCCCTGCTCTTGCTGGCCACACTATTCCTGATACAAGCCAGGATGCTGTTGGCCTTCTTGGCCACCTGGGCACACTGCTGGCTCATGTTCAGCTGGCTGTCAACCAGCACCCCCAGGTCCTTTTCTGCCAGGCAGCTTTCCAGCTACTCTTCCCCAAGCCTGTAGCTTTGCATGGGGTTGTTGTGACCCAAGTGCAGGACCCAACACTTACCTTTGTTGAGTCTCATACAGTTGGCCTCAGCCCATCGATCCAGCCTGTCCAGATCCCTCTGAAGAGGGACCCCTCAAGCAGATCAACACTCCCACCCAACTTGGTGTTTTCTGCAAGCTTACTGAGGGCACACTCAATTCCCTCATCCAGATCATTGATGAAGATATTAAACAAAACTAGCCCAAATACTGGGCCCTGGGGAACACTGCTTGTGACCAGCTACCAACTGGATTTAGCTCCATTCACCACAACTCGCTGGGCTCAGCCAACCAGCCAGTTTTTTACCCAGCGAAGCGTACACCTGTCAAAGCCATGAGCCGCCAGTTTCTCCAGGAGGATGCTGTGGGAAACAGTGCCAAAGGCTTTACTAAAGTCCAGGTAAACAACATCCACAGCCTTTCCCTCATCCACTAAGTGGGTCACCTTGTCATAGAAGGAGATCAGGCTAGTCAAGCAGGACCTGCCTTTCATAAACCCATGCTGCCTGGGCCTGATCACTTGGTTGCCCTGTACGTGCCGTATGATGGCACTCAAGATGAAGCACTCCATAACCTTCCCTGGCTCCTTCCAGCCCTTCTTGTAGATGGGTGTCACATTTGCTAACCTCCAGTCAACTGGAATCTCCCTGGTTATCCAGGACTGCTGATGAATGATTGAAAGTGGCTTGGTGAGCACTTCCACCAGCTCCCTCAGTACCCTTGGGTGGATCCCATCTGGCCCCATAGGCCTGTGTGTGTCTAAGAGGTGTAGCAGGTGGCTAACCATTACCCCTTGGATCATGGGGGCTTCATTCTGCTCCCCATCCCTGTCTTCCAGCTCAGGGGGCTGGGTACCCTGAGAACAATTGGTCTGACTATTAAAGACTGAGGCAAAGAAAGCATTAAGTACCTCGGCCTTTTCCTCATCCCTTGTCACTATGTTTCCCTTCCACATCCAATAAAGGATGGACATTCTCCTTAGCCTTCCTTTTGTTGTTAATGTATTTATAGAAACCTTTTCTATTGTCTTTTACCACAGTAGCCAGATTAAGTTCTAAGTTCTCATGACATCTTTGTAGTCCTCCTGAGTTGCTCGTCCCTTCTTTCAAAGCTGTCTTTTTTTTTTTTCCTGAGTTCCAGACAAAGCTCTCTGTTCAGCCAGGCTGGTCTTCTTCCCCACCAGCCTTACGTTTGTCCCAACTGGAGACTGCATTAGGATGTTTCAAACACTAAATCCAGTGACATCTCAAACATCATCCAGTCCTTTAAGTCTCTGTTTATGCAAAAGCTCTCTGGGAAGTATATGGAAATAAAACTATGGTGCTGAATTAATATGAGTTTCTTTCACACTTACTATGGTTAATAAAGTTTTCTGCTATAAAGCTGAGACTGCCAGAGTCCATGGTGCTGTCACATTGACAAGCTGTGAAGATGGTTAGGCATCTTCATTTCCTCTGCAGAGCCTCTCTAACTGCACCTATCATCAATATTGCCTTCACTTACTGGTGGTGAGAAGATGCCACTTTTGTGCTATGAATGACCACCGGAGTGTTGTTTGCGCAGCACTTCTTTAGAAACATCAGTGTCTGATTCTTTCTCATTAATTCATAAGAAACAGGAAGGGCACCTTATGTTGCATCTATAAGCAACAGTAAAGAAATCATGCTTATGTGCTGCTGGCTATTTCAGTTCTGCTTAATAAAGAGAATAACCCTGCAGGCATGATTTCATTCTTTTAAATGGCCCCATTCAGCAATGAGGACATTCACAGCTATCAACAATGGCCAATTTTCTGTTTTATCATCAACGAAAGAGACCAAAGTCTCTGTGACTCAGACCTCATGGTACACACATCTTAGCCCTAAGTCTACTGTTGAACTTACAGGGCTTTTTAAATTCCAGATTTATAACTCTCCTCTTTTAGATCCTGTCTGCCCTTCCTAGTGCCCTCCCATCCCCGTGCATCCTCTCCGAACTCCAAGCCCTACCATCTCTCTTCTTCTTGGCCTAATCAAGTTAAGTGCAATTAAAAAGAAAGCGTATAGTTTACATTATTCTTTTGTATTCTTGGCTTTAAATTTTAAAATCTCTTAATTCTTTGAAGTAAATGCTTTTAATAACTAGTTTTTGTAGGGTATGTTAAAACAGAGTTTTAAAATATTTTCCTCTTGTCAAGGAATGGGAACTTAAAAAATCCAATGCTAATACTGAATTTTCATAAGTTTACTTGCCTAGTTCTGCATGTATTCAGAGTCTGAAGCATTGAAATTTACGAGCTTTTATAGAAGAAGTATAAACAACTAGAAAATTTGGGCACCTTCAATGTTAAAACAGAATTTTGAGGACAGCATTTTCACTTAAGCACGAATAGTCACAAGAAACACTGAACTCTTCTGAAAACATCTTATCTATTCACTTCTTTCTGACAGATCGCAGTTTCTTTCTGCAGAACCCTGCCCTTAACTATCTCACCTAATAAAGTGTCTTGTTACCTGACCTAACCACAGCCCCAACCTCTCAAATCTAAACCAAGTAGTGCTCAGCTCCATTCCCTAGGAAGGCCACTTCACACAGGAAACTTACTCACTCCAGAGGGAGTGATTCGTTCCAGTGACATTGTCACTTAAACTCTACTCCTGCTCTAAAAAGTATTTTATTATATTGTTGTAAAGCTCTCAAAGTAGAAAGATCCAGAAATCCTGAAATGTTCTGTTTGATCAGAGCACTTACACAGGAGTTACAAGTTTCAATGCCTTAATCAAGGTCCAGTTAACCATGCAGCTCACTACTGTTAGTGAGAAAGATTTAACGTGGCTCCACGCATCTAGAGGTGAACAGTGACTCCCCTGAGGAATATGTACAAACTGCTAGGAAGACAAGAGTGATAAAGCAATTTGAAGTACCTTGATAAACTCAGCCAGAGAAAGTTTCAGGTAGACTAAAAGTTGTGTAAGCAGCAGGAACAGTGCAAAGAGCATTCAGTGAAGTCCAACAGCATGAGCTGAATAGAAAAAAAAAAACAACCCAGAAATTAATTCCCACTCTGTGCAACCATCTATCCTGTGTACTCGATACTGAATGATTGCTGTGGAAATAATGCGGTGGGACCACACCTCAACAGTAACACAGTGTGGAACAACAGTCAGCAGTTATTACCTTAACTTCTGTTTCTCTAAGTGAACAAAAGCATAGCCTGCAACGCGTGACGTCTTCTCCTAGCTCGCCCTCTATATAAAGATGTTGTTCAGGTGGTGGATGCAGGCAGCCATGATGATGACAAGTGATGCTAAATATTGCCCTTAGAAACCTCGCTACGAATGTCTGGATGAAATGAAAAGCTCGATCCCTTGCCGGGAACAGCACACTCCCACAAGGCGCCGTCCGAGTGATCTACGCTCCCGCTTTAAGAACTGGTTCTGCCGGGGAGCAGCACGGGCCGGGGACGGCCGTGCCCAGGCGGCAGCTCCAGCCCGCCGGCGGCCGCGGCGGAGCAGAGGGACAGCGCAGAGGGCTCGGCCCTGCTCGGCCGGGCGCCCCCCACCGGGGCCGGAACCCCGGCGACCCCGACCCGGCCGAGCTCTCCGCCGCCGCCGGAAGAGAGGGCGGACCACCGAAGCGCGCAGGCCCCGCCCCCCGGACGACCCGCCCCAGCAGCGGCCCCGCCCACCCTCGCGCACCAGGCGAGAAAAGGTGCCCGAGGCCGCGCCTGTACTAGGACGGCAGCGGCGCCCGTGCGTTTAAAAAAAAAAAAAAATTAAAAAAAAAAAGTAGTTGTGGAAGGGCGTGGCAGATGCGGGAGCCGTCGTTCCTTCCAGCGGGCCGAGGCGGCGCTCACCGGGCGCTTTCAACCTCTGCCCTCTGCAGAGGGCGCCTTACTGCCGTTTTTCCCGCTGCCGCTAGTCAGGCAGCGTTGGGGCCACCCCCGAGGAGGCGAAGGCGGGCCGGGTCCTTGCTGAGGCGGTGGTGGCGGCGCGGCGTGTGACGGCGCGTAGGCCGCGCCCCCGCGCCGCTGCCGGGGCCGGGGCCGGGACCGGGGCCGGGCGTGGGGAGGCGCGTGGGTGTGCGGGGCGCCGCCGGGCAGCGGGGCCGGAGCAGGGCCCCACGGCACGGCCCCGGTCACTATGATGCCAGGAGAGACACCGCCGCCGCCGGCCGGGACTGCCGCCGCCGCGGCCTGCTCCAACTGCGGCGTTCTCCAGCAGGTAGCGAGGGGCCGCCGCCCCTGCGGCGCCGCAGCACCCGGGGCGGGGAGCTTGTTGCTTCAGGAGGTGACGGCGGGGCCGCCCCGGGGTGCGGGCGGGCGGGCGCCGGCGCCGCCGCTCCCGGTGCAGCGGGAGATCGGGAGGCGAACGGGGCAAACGGGGTCTGTGAAAGGAGCAGCGGTGGCGAGCTTTGGCCGGGCGAGAGGCGGAAAAGGAGCTCGTGTTTGCGGGGCTTGCCGAGCGGGATCTGCTAGTGCGTTCCCAGGCGTATCCTTTTGAGCTCGCCTCGGTGCAGCGGGAGGGGTGTCACCTTTCGCCTCCGTTCTGCAGCCCTCTTAAGCGAGCCCCTAGTTTTATAG
Source organism: Morus bassanus (assembly GCA_031468815.1). Classification (NCBI taxonomy): domain Eukaryota; kingdom Metazoa; phylum Chordata; class Aves; order Suliformes; family Sulidae; genus Morus; species Morus bassanus. Next base: position 63,353,236 of record CM062567.1, on the reverse strand, counting down.
TGTAAGGCTTTGGGCAGTGTTTGCTTCCCCTTGAAACGGGAGTTCAGAGGGCGGAGGAGGTCTTGGAACACGCTTAGAATGAGCCTGGTGAGAATCCGGGAAATCTGCCGGCTCTGATGAGCCAGATGCGGCTTATTGGTGCCAAAGTTTAATTTGATTTTGAGAGAAAAAGTTATGGGGATTTTAGTATATAATCTACTGTAAAGGTAAAGTTTGAAGAGTTTTTGTAGTAAAGCCTCATCTAAGCGTGCATGCTGTCTTGTGGAGCCTGCATTCACTGTATGTATTTGTATAAATATATTTTTGGTGAATTAGTGACCTGGTCACTAAGAGAACTGAAAAAAAAGAATACAGGTTATTGTGTTGTGTAGAACATTAACAATCATTTTAGGGGTTATGGACAGTGTATAGTGCTGGTTTTTGGGCTGAAACTTCTTTACCAACTTGAGACTCTTCCTTACAGAATATAAATGAATATGTAGCTGCATTAATTGCACTGAAGCAAAAAATGATTGATGGAGAGTAAGTACAATTGCACAAGTAGTTTTTCTTGTTTTGTTTTGGTTTTTATTGCTCTTAAGTTCTTAAAGCAAATGTGTTTTATGGAATGTAGGTATTCATTAATGCACAAAACTAAATCCTCCTCAAAATGAGAGTAAATTTTTCATGAACAGGTCCTAAATCTAGACTGTAAGACTTGTTCAATTTATGCCTTAACCTCTGCGTGTAATGGTAGTAAAGCAGGGCTATTTTGTGTAGCTATGATAGTTTATATATTATGAATGCTAGCAGAAGCAGCTTTCTGAGGAGATTTATTTTGTTTTATCTGTTGTGAAGAATACAGTATGAGAACTAAAAGTCGAGCACAGGTGTATGTGAACCTTTTCAACAGAACTTAGTCAAGCATTAAGGTGTGAAATGCTGTTGGGGTTAATTACCAGAATATGAAAAGTGAGGCTGAACATCAATCAGGACAGTAAGGTTCTAAAATGCTTCTCATAGTTTGCTTTCTCTTCTGTGATTGCTTCCACTTCTCAGTAACCATCAACATATGGTTGTATGGAATAAGGTATCGAGATACATTATGTATACCTCCATACTATGGCCCAATATCCTTGCTATGTCTCCTAACTGTAATGGTTTATTTCTCATGTAACCTTTCCCAGATACGTGTCAGTCTGGCTTTAGCGAATCTAGATTCCAGTCCTGCATTCTGGTTTCCAAAAAGTATTTAAGAGAGCCTTCACTGTCTTATCTGGAACCCTTTTCTTCAAAGCTCCTTTGCTCTGTGTCCGTAGATTCCTTTTCCTACCTCCAGACTTTGTGTCCCTCTTCTCTCTGCCAGTACATACATTTCTCATGGGAATTACCTCTCCTTTAACTACTTGCAGCTCAGCCCCTTTCTTTTTTGCCTTACTTGATTACTTTTAAATGTTGCAAGAGACAGTAATGCAGCTCTCCTCTATTGGAGGAACTGCCACGATATTTCCCTTTCTTGTCCTTTCTTCTCTCCATTCCCATTCTTAAAAATCATAATATTTGAGGAAAGAATAGCTTTCCTTGGTGCTGTCCCGTGGCCCACTGTGCACCTTGGATCAGAGTAAGTGTTACCCTCTCATGGCTGCTGGGAGAACAATATAAAGATAAAAGCCTTTTAGGGTCTTTTGAACTATTTTTCTTATATATCTGTGTTCTTTCCTAGGGAAACAACCTTTTAAGTTTGGGAACTAGGATATGATTTTGTGATTATATGTATATTTTTTATTATATGTATATTTTGTTCTTTACATAAATAATGTTTTCTTGGTTTTGTTTTTTTTTTTAAGCTGCAAATAGTTAATGGCTACAAATTTATGTAATTACCAGTTGGGGTTTCTTTTCTATTTTAAAGCTGCCTGATTTGAGGTTTGAATGGCTTAATGAAACAAAAGGGTTATACTAACTACTATCAGAAAATGCAAACCAGTCTTACATTTTCTGTATTTATCTATAAAGCAAAAGGAAAGGTATGCTAAGATATGATTCTCAAAAGCAGGTGAGAAAATGATTAATGACTTTTCTTTTTTTTCTTGCAGTCGTTTGCTGACAGAGTATCAACAGAAATGCACTGATATCCTTTACTTTTCTCTGTGTCCTTACAGAATTAGTATATCAGTATTCCTTATAAGAGGGCATGATGCCTCTAGTAAAGAACAGACTGGATAGGCTTTGTAAAGAAAATAGGGTTTGGAATTAAACCTATCCACTTAAGATCTGACTGTGTCTAATATATGGCTTAAAACTATTTGAAATCTGTGTTGCTGAGAATGCCTCAAGTTTTTTCATGTAACAGAGGCAGCTCAGCTTATTCACTTCAAACATACTGAAATGTTTCAATTAAACACTTAGTTCTGCAAGTCCTATGTTTTTTGGGTGCAAGTCTTCATTGGATGTTTCTTTGCAAGTGGCAATTGGATTGAAATATACTTAAGGACGTTTGATAAACTGTTTGTCATTTCTGCCTTAACAAGAGATAACAGCTTCAATTTGCTGAACGGTAAGTTTGATTTAAACTATTTACTAACGATGCTATGTTCTTCGTGTCTTGGACAGTTTTAGGAGTCTGACGTTGTAACAGCAAAGGCCCTGGGTCTTGGCTGAGCTTTTCATATGATCCTTCCTTTCACCATGCTTTCTAAGCCATAGTTAGCAAAGATACCCTTGATGAGGAGAAAAATCTGTCCTCCTTCTGTGACACCTGTGTGAAATTCTTTCCTGGCCCCATGTTGCATAAGAGTCTAAGGTGATCAAGTGGAAGTGCGGAACTCATCTTTTGGTGGTGGTTAAACGTAAGCGTATTTGGGGCAGCCCTATTTATATGAAGCATTTTATCTTAGTGTTGTGGTTGCATGCCCTTGCTTACTCAATTATAGAGGAGGAGGCAGCATATAATCTTTATGGACTCCATCCTGCCTGCTGAAAAGTCCCAGAGTTGGACTCTGCTCTTATTTCACAGCGCTACCTATGTGAGACACTTATTCCTGGCACTTCAGTGTAGGCAGCTGGGCAGTACTCCTGTGTGGCACGTGCCATCTGCTTGCATCTAGCTTTAGGCTCAGTTTAATGTTTTTAAATCAGATCTTGAATTTTCTTTGAATGTGAAACGTTGAATGGAAAAATGAGAACACTTAGACTCTTAAAAGCCTTTGGGTATCTTTCTCAGCATTTTTCCATAGGGAAAAGCAAAATTCTCAGACACTTGCTTGAACAATCAGAACATTGAATTTGAAAGCACCCATGTTTTTTGGCAACTTTTTTTTTTAATTACACTTCCTGTTTCAGAGAGATCTCTGCACTTCGTTGCCAAGTGGAGCAGATGCTGCAGAAAATCATGCCTCTGGAAAAGTGCCAGGAAGAGTTGGGTTCCTTGAAAGCAGAGTTGGAAGAGAAAAAGGTGTGCTTGTAAGGTTTGAATAAGCTGCACTTTTTCTGTTGAAGGAAATGTATATATTTAATGCTCATCTTACTAAAGCAGGCTTTAATCAGCCCAGTAGTTATTTCCAGCTCAGTGGGACAGGCAGCTCTGGTTTTAGGTGAAATTAATTAAATGGTAGCAGATTTCAGATAGGCAAAAAGTTCAGGCTTTTGTAGTTCCCATTATTTTTGATCAGATTATTTGGGTTTTATTTCCTTATCTAGGAAGGAAGGAGATACATTCTAATTCCTTTGGTTTTCTGTTCTGATCTTACTAGATTACTGAACTCTCTATAATGTGTACTACTAAAAAGGTACAAAGAGGGTCTGTGCAGAATAGCATTTTGCTTCTGTTACCATTTTTAACATATGCTTTTACATTATTAGCTACTTGAGTTTATTCTTAAGTTCTCTCTCATCCCTTAGCTGAGATTTAGTCTACAGAAGATAAGCTTTTGACTGTTCAAATTACCTAAATATATGTATTTTCTAGACATTAACTATTATTTCTGCAAAAAATACCCTACCCTCTTTCTTGTTGTTTTTTGTGCGGGTACAAGGTAGGATGTTAACATTTGTCTTGTCACTGTACCTACTTTTTCTTCTATGTTAGAACCGTTTTTTTAAAGCCTCTTCCCTCAGCAAGCATTAGTAGCTGATGTCCTGATGGCACTTTTTCAGAAGAAGTGGGATTATATGTATGGTGTATAATAGTTGTGCTCTTGACTTCAGCTTTGGGTTCCTATCCAGACAGGTGTTGGAGGCACATACTCAAAAGATAGATATATATAGAGATTTATTTATTTGTTCATTATAACTTTTGCCTTTAAAGAAAAAGAATAACCTGACTTTTCAACTTGCTTGTTTTCTCATTGCATATACTTTTTTGGCTATGCACTGTTTTCATTAGAATAGGTAAAGTGTCTGCCTTTTTTTTTTTTTTTTTTTTTGCCCTCAGTAAGGATATATTTTAACTGTGCTTTCCTTCTCCACAGAGTTCTCTCAAGATTTATCGGGAGAGTCAACTGGAATATGTTAAAATTAAAGAAGAAATAGTAAACAGTGATGCCGCGTAAGTGATGCTTCTTTTTTTCACAACCTTTCTTTCCCGCTCTTACCTCTTCCCGAACTTGGTCTTTTACCTTACCTAGTTATGCTTTCCATGTTGCTAAAATTTTTATTGCTTATGGGTTCTTAGAACAGGGAGTTGATGGAAGAATGGTCTTAAATTTTGTAGCAAACACTCTGTGGAAGGTAGAATTAGTTTAATTATTATCCTGTCTTGAAATGGCTTTTGGTGGTTGTTTAGTGAAGGTTTTTAAGAACAGGATGAGATTAGAGAAGAAGCTGTAGCTTCTCCAGTTTTAAGTGGTTCTTAGTCTTGGCTTTTTTTATTGCTGTCCGTATCCGTTGTGCTGATAAGTCTCTGTGGCCAGTATATAAATGATATTGCCAAAGTGACCTGCACTTAAAATCAATCCTTAAAATAATTGGCTTTAAAGAAACAGCTCAGCAGGCCCTGATCTGTCCACCATGCTTGGAAATGCGTAGGAGGGATTTGGTACCAAAAAAGCAGAAGCCATTTTTGCTGCCATAATGCAGAATATTGTAAAGCTGTGCCTCGATAATTCCCAAAGTTTGTTCTTCCAGTAACCAGTCACTCAAAGGCTTCCTTGCCTGGAGCATATGTGTGTGTTATCATGTCTTACAGCTCTTGATGGACTCTTTAATGAAGAGAGGCTTTTTAACCCTGTTATGCTCCTAGCCTCTAAATCACCTGTATCAGGGAACAGTGACTTCTCGGTATTGTATGGAAAGGTACTTATGCTCTCAAAAGAGAACCAGCTAATATACAACTGGTTGTTGTGAGTTTGTAGTTGTGGTTATTTTTCTCCATGCGCATCACTTTGCATTTATCAACACAAATAATTGCTCTCTAGTCGCTTGGAATTCTGAGACTCTTCTGCTGTTTTTTGTAGTAAGCTTTTATTTCTGATGTGTTCTAGCACACATCCCAATGGGACTCCCACTGGTGACTCCTTACTTCCTTCCTTGTTGTCGTGGTTTAAACCCAGCTGGCAAGTAAGCACCATGCAGCTGCCTGCTCAGTCCCCACCATGGTGGGATGGGGGAGAGAATCAGAAGAGTAAAAGTGAGAAAACTCATGGGTTGAGATAGACAGGTTAATAGGTAAAGCAAAAGCCATGTGCACAAGCAAAGCAAAACAAGGAATTCATTCACTCCTTCCCATGGGCAGGCAGGTGTTCAGCTATCTTCAGGAAAGCAGGGCTACATCACACGTAACGGTTACTTGGGAAGACAAACACCATCACTCCGAATGTCCCCACACTTCCTCCTTCTTCCCCCAGCTTTATATACTGAGCGTGATGTCATATGGTGTGGGATATCCCTTTGGTCAGTTTGGTTCAGCTGTCCCGGATGTGTCTCCTCCCAACTCCTTGTGCACACAGCAGAGCATGGGTAGCTGAAAAAGTCCTTGACTAGTGTAAGCACTACTTAGCAACAACTAAAACATCCCTGCCTTATGAACACTGTTTTTAGCACAAATCCAAAACATAGCTTCATTCTAGCTACTCTGAAGAAAATTAACTCTTTCCCAGCCAAAACCAGCACACTTGTAAACTGGCTATCATTTTTAACTTTGGTGTTCCTAAGGTATTTTGGTGTTACCAGCAGGTCAAGGGACGTGATCATTCCCCTTTACTCGACGGGTGAGGCCACCCTTGGAGTACTGTGTCCAGTTCTGGGCTCATCTGTACAAGAGAGATACTGGAGAGGGTCCGACAAAGGGCCACGGAGATGATCAAGGGACTGGAGCATCTCTCAAATACCTTAATATCTTTATATGGCTTGTGAAATGTATGGTACTCACAAGCACAGCAGCAAGCCACTATCATCCAAAAGATTGTACAAGCACATGTACTAGCATTGTTGTCACTTGCTGTTGTCACTTCTTCTGCCAGACTGCACTTATTTCATGTATAGGTACTCCGTGTCCTGTGAGCTTAAAGGAATCTTTAGCACATCATCCTATCTAAGAGCAGCAGACAGCAGCTACCCCATTGCTTACTGCATCTTAAGAGGAAACTGACCACCCTAATGTGCTGGCAGTATACTGTGTCAATATAGATATATTGCCTCTCCCCTATCTGTCACTCATATCTTCGAGAAGGAGGAGCCAGGGAACTACAGACTGGTCACCCTCACCTTGATCCCTGGTAAGGTGACAGAACAGCTCATCCTGGAACCCACTTCCAGGGACATGAAGGACAAGAAACTCCTCAAGAGTAGTCAGCATGGCTTCACCAAGGCTTCACTGACTGGATAAACTTTGACGATGAACTGACATGCCTGGTAGGTGAGCGGAGAGCAGTGGCTAGTGTCTGCCAGGCCTTCAGTAAGGTCTCTGACACTGCCTCCCATAAGAGCCTCACAGGCCCTCAAGCTGTTGCTGTAGGGGCGGGATGAGCAGACAGTGAGGTGGGTTGAAAACTGGCTGAATGGCCGGGCCCTGAGGGTGGTGATGAGCGGCACAAAGTCTAGTTGGAGGCTGGTAGCTAGCAGTGTACCCTAGGGGAGAGGAGGGGGGACGCATACTGCATCCAGTCCTGTTTAACATCTTCATTAGTGATCTGCACAGTGGGGCAGAGCGTACCCTCAGTGAGTTTGCCAGTGACACAAAGTTGGGAGGACTGGCTGATAGGCCAGAGGGTCATGCTGCCATCCAGTGTGAACTTGACAGGCTGGAGAAATGGACTGACAGCAACCTCTGGAAGTTCAGCAAGGAGAAGTGCAAAGTCCTGCACCTGGTGAGGAACAACCCCACACACCAGTATATGCTGGGGGCCACCCTGGAAACCACCTTTTACTATAGTGGAAAGCAGCTTGGCAGAAAAGGACATGGGGGTCCTGGTGGACACCAAGTTGGATGTGAGCCAGTGATGTACCCTTGTGGCAAAGAAGGCTACCAGTGTCCTAATCTGCATTAGGCCAAGTATTTCTGGAGGCTGAGGGAGGTGCTCCTACCCCTCTGCTCAGCACTGGTGAGGTTGCCCCTGGAGTACTGTGTCCAGTTCTGGGCTCCCCAGTACAAGAGAGACATGGACATACTGGAGAGAGTCCAGTGAAGGACCATAAAGATGATTAAAAGACTGGAGCATCTCTCATATGAGGAGAGGCTGAGAGAGCTGGGACTGTTCAGTCTGGAGAAGAGAAGGCTCAGGGGGATCTCATCAATGTCTATAAATACCTGAATGGATGGTGCAAAGAGGACAGAGCCATGCTCTTTTCCATGGTGCCCAGTGACAGGGCCAGAGGCAGTGGGCACAAACTGAAATACGGGACGTTCCTCTGAACATCAGGAAACACTTTTTTACTGTGAGGGTGACTGAGCACTGGCACAGGTTGCTCAGGGTGCTTGTGGCCTCTACATCCTTGGAAATATTTGGCAGCCATCTGGACATGGTCCTGGGGTGTGAGCTCTAGGTGGCCCTGCTTGAGCAGGATGGATTGGACAAGATGACTTCCAGAGGTCCCTTCCAACCTCAACCATTCTGTGATGCTATAGCTATTTTATCTACCTTTGATGTTGAGGCCATTTTAAGCAGTAGGTCACATGAGTTCAATAATTTGAGAGCTGAGTTTCTTCAGAAGCAAAATTCTCGTGAATTGTTCATAGAATGAATGTTAATCTACAGTTACTGTAAAATAATTTAGGTCAAAAATTATCTCTCAAGTCTTTTGGTCCAATCTGCCATTCAGAGCCAGCATCAAAGTTAGATTGCTCCAGGACCTTGTCTAGTTGAGCTTTGAATATTTACAAGGATGGCAGTTCCCAAATTCTGAGCTTATAGTAAGTGTGATAACTTGAGACAAATACGCGTGTCCACTGTGAAGAAGGTTCTAGGTATGAAATCACTCCTACAGACAAGCTTTCAAAGAAGCACTCAAAATGTTAGACTGTTCCAGAAGTAAGGTTGCTCATTTAAATTAAAAGATCACATTTCTCTCTAAGGATGAAATAAATGTGACAGACGCAGGTGTTGTTTGTATTTATATTTTTCAACTTTTGAGTATTACAAATATAACCACATTATGGTTTTTGTAGTTTGGGTAGATTGTAATACTGTATGTATTCTGCTTCTGAATGCAACTTCTGTTAGCATAGCTTTTTGTCAGCTATGCTGTGACAGATGTGTGTGCATCTTAAAGATCAGATAGGAGCTTGACTTGCATAGCATGAGTTCTGTCCAAATGCAAACCTTGCTTTTAGTGAATTACTACATTTAATGTCTATCTATTTTCTTTCTTAATGTAATTGCATGTGTTGATTAAATTAGTCAGCTTACTACTGCACCTGTAACATTAACTATTTCATCTGTAAATATCATTGCAATGATGAATGTTGGCATTTAATGGCTGTCTTGTTATTCAGATTCTTAGTTGTTTGTATCATAGAATTTCTATCTTGAGTTGAAAGGGACCTATAAGGATCATCAAGTCCAACTCCCTGCTCCTTGCCGGACTAGCTAAAACTAAACCATATGACTAAGAGCGTCCTTCAGATGCTCCTCGAACTCTGGCTTGGTGCCCCTCTTCCCTGGAGAGCTTGTTCCAGTGACCGACCACCTTCTCAGTGAAGAACCTTTTCCTAATTTCCAATTTGAACTTCCCCTGATGCAGCTTCATTCCGTTTCCTCTTGTCCTATCACTGAGCACCAGAGAGAGATCAGCACCTGCCCCTCCTCTTCCCCTTGTGAGGAAGCTGTAGACCGCAATGAGGTTTACCCTCAGTCTCCTTTTCTCCAGGCTGAATAAACCGAGTGACTTTAGCCACTCCTTGTACAGTTTCTCATCTAAACCCTTCACCAGCTTCATGGCCCTCCTCTGGACACTCTCTGGTAGCTTTATATCCTTAATGTACTGTGGCGCCCAAAACTGCACACAGTACTCAAGGTGAGGCCGCACCAGTGCAGAGTAGAGTGGGACAATCACCTGCCTCGACCGGCTGCAATACAGTGCTTGATGCACCCCAGGACACAGTTGGTCCTCTTGGCTGCGAAGGCATACTGTTGGCTCATGTTGAACTTGCCATTGACCAGAACCCCAAGGTCCCTCTCCACAGAGCTGCTCTCCAGCCTCTCGTTCCCCAGGGTGTATGTACCTCCAGGGTTGCTGTGCCCCAGGTGCAAAATCTGGCACTTGCCCTTGTTAAACTTCATGGGGTTGGTGATTGCCCCTTCTCCAGTCTGTCCAGATCTCTCTGCAGGGCCTCTCTGCCCTTGAGAGTGTCAACAGCTCCTCCCAATTTTGTGTCATCAGCAAACTTAGTTAGTATTCCTTCAAGTCCTGCATCCAAGTAATTTCCAAAAAGATTAAAGAGTGCTGGCCTCAAGATGGATCCCTGTGGAACCCTGCTAGTGACTGGCCGCCAGCCCAACGTAATCTGTTTTACTATAACTCTTTGAGCCTGACCCATCAGCCAATTGCTCAACCACTGCATTATGTGTTTATCCAGCTGTATGCTGGATGTTTTGTCCAGAAGGATACTGTGAATGACAGTATTGAAAGCTTTACTGAAATCCAAAAAGATCACATCAACTGGCTTCCCTTGGTCAACTAGTGGGTAACCTTGTCATAGAAAGAAATTAAGTTTGTTAGGCAGGACTTTCCCCTTGTGAACCGGTGCTGGCTGGGACCAATGATTGCGTTGTCTTCCAGGTGTTTTTCAATAACTCCCAGAATAATCTTCTCCATAATTTTTCCAGGCACAGAAGTGGGACTGACGGGCCGTAGTTACCAGGGTCATCCCTGTTGCCCTTCTTGAAAATTGGGACAATGTTTGCCAGCTTCCAGTCAACTGGGACCTCTCCAGATTCCCAAGAGCATTGAAAAATCGAGAGAGGTCTGGCTATGACATCAGCCAGCTCTTTAAGTACCCTTGGATGAATCCCATCAGGCCCCATCGACTTACAGGGATCCAGTTGCAGCAGCAAGTCCTGCACAAGTTTGGTGTTGAGTGGGAGTTTATCATTCCCACAGTTGTGGTTCTCTAGCCCAGAGGGGTCCCAGAGCCCACCATCGGTGTTGAAGACTGAGGCGAAGAAAGCATTAAACGTCTCTGCTTTGTCTGTGCCCCTGTTTGTGAGGTGACCATGCTCATCAAGTAACAGGCCAATGTTATTTCTGGCCTGCCTTTTGCAGTTAACATATTTTAAAAAGCTCTTTTTATTATCCCTCACAGTACTGGCCAGCTTCAACTCCAACTGAGCTTTGGCTGCACAAATTTCCTCCCTGTAGTGGTGAACAGCATCTCTGTAGTCCTCCTATGTCGCCTGACCTTGTTTCCACTGGCCATATACTTTCTTCTTTTGCTTTATTTCTAGCAGAAGAGCCCCACTCAGCCAAGCTGGCCTTCTGCCTCACATGTTTGACTTCCTACATTTTAGAATTGCCTGCTCCTGTGTTCTTAGGAGGTGGTACTTAAAAAGTGACCACCACTGATGGACCCCAGGACCTTCAAAAGCTTTTTCCCAGGGGACCTTACTAAGTAGTTCCCTGAATAACCTGAATTCTGCTCCCCTCATATCCATAGTTGAGGTCCTGCTGGCAGTTTTCCTCCTGTTATCATAGATTTTAAACTTGACTGCTTCATGGTTGCTGTGGCCAAGGCAGTCACCAATCACCACTTCCCCCACGAGACCCTCTCTGTTAATAAGCAACAAATTGAGGAAGGCATCTTTCCTGGTTGGTTCCCTTAGTACCTGTACCAAGAAGTTATTGTCCAGATAGTTTAGGAACCTTCTGGACCTGTTTGTCCCAGCCATGTGGTATTCCCAGTTGACATCTGGCAAGTTGAAGTCCCCCATAAGGACAAGGGCAGATGACTTAGAGGCATCCCTTAGTTACTTAAAGAATAACTCATCGGTGTCATCATTCTGGCTGGGTGGCCTATAGTAGACTCCCATGACAACATCTGCTTTATTTGTCTGTCCCTTAATCCTTACCCAGAGGTTCTTAACTGTGCCATCGCCGACTGCAAGTTCCGTGCATTCCAGCTCCTCTGCTACATACAATGCCACCCCCCGCCTCGCCATCCCCTCGTTTCTGGGATATTGGGATTTAACAGAAGGAAATAGTAGAAGTGTTTCCTTTTTTTTTTTATTTTCCAGTTCTGTGTATGTTTTACATATAAGGTAGGGTTGGAAATGCTGAAGTCAAATTGTTCAGGATGCATAATTTTTTTTGTTTTGGTTTGGCTTTAGTAAACACCTGGATATTCTGAACAAAAAGCTGTGGGACATAAGTGATCCCAAAAGCTATTCCTGGTTATCTCATTGCTTAGGTCTTATTGATTGTAAGCAAGGCTTAATTTTTTTTAAAGAGTAGAACTAACCTGTCTGCATTACATCATAGAAATGCAAAAACCAGAAGCCACTTTTATTGGGTTGTTTGTCACTCCAAGTTGTAGCTGTAGGTATATTTATGTACTTGAATTAGTGGACCAACTCTCCTAAGAGCAAACTCCACCTCTGTAACAGATAGAGCTGTTAGTGTGAGAATGTCAGCAACATGCCACTGATTTAAGTTTTCAACTTCAGGGACACATTGGTCTTACAGGTCCTGGTTCTAGGAAGTGTGTTTTCTCTGAAATGGCTAGATTTTTTTTTCCTGGCTTTTCATGCAACGTAATTCTATATAAAAATGATGTATTAATGCCTTCTTTTTAACAGGAGAAAGAAACTGGAAACAAAAGTGAAGAAACTTGAAGGTAACTTTCTACATTGTGTTACTGTGCTGTTGTCCTACTCCATCTCTTGATTCCTTTTTTATCCAAAGAAGTAATTGCAGCTGTCTGAGGCCCCAAGGAGCAGAGCAGGGCAGTACTCTGTGCGGTGCTTAGTCTCTGAAATACATCCTGCAAAATGTTTTCTGTTGAGTATCTTAGGCACATGGCATAAATGAAGTTGGAAGGGAACTTCTGGTCATGAAAACCTCAAAGGATGGAGTCTGCCCAGCCTGTCCAGGCAACTTGATTCACTGCATGATTGTCTTCATGGTGAAAAAGCTTTTCCTTACAGCCAGTTGGAAACTCTCTTGTTTCAACTTATGCCTGACGTCTGTTGTCTTCCCACCATGCACCCCTGAACAGTCTCATTCCATCTTCTTGATACCTCCATGTAGGTACAGGAAAGCTGCTCTTGGATCCCTTCTAAGGGTTTTTGTTGGGTTTTTTTTCCTATCAAGGTAATTAGGTCTAGTTCAATGAGCCTGTTTTCACAGGGCATGTGCTCCTGCATTCTAATAATCTTCGCAGGATTCTTCTAGTCATGTTTGTAATGATATTTAAATATGTAGTGATCCTGACACATATCTTCAGATTTTTAGATATTCTGGCAATTGGTTTTTCATTTGTTTGTTTGGTTTGGTTTGTTTTTAAGTAGCGATAAAGCACTTGCCTCGTGGCACTGTGTTTTTCTTGTTTTGCTGTTAGAGGGTGGATATGCATAAAGCATTCTGATACCTAATTTGCTGTACTGTTAGTTGGCAAGGCAGGTATTTTCATTCATGGCACGCTAACAGCTGTGCTTACCACAGTTTAAAGTACAATGAACTGAGTGCTTTGTATCTTAGTGTTAGAAACCCCCCAAATCCTGTAAGGTACAGGGTGTTCATTTTGATGAGCATTTGGGAGTTCCATTATGTAGCAGCAAGGTTTTTATACCCTCTTGCCCCCAAAAACTCAAATTCTGGCAGAGCTAGAACAAAATACTGTGAGATAGTTTGCATTAGGTCCAATCTGAGTGACTGGTTTATCTGTTTTGCTCTTTTCTGTGTTCTTTAAATATCCCAGACCCCGTATTTTAGCCTGGTATCTTTTGTCACTCTGAAATTTTCCCATGATTGTTTTTTGTCAACCTACCATCTGAGGTGCCTTTTTAAAGCTCTTTTTTTTTTTCATATGCTCTCTTCTGTGACCTAATCTGATCAGCAGGCAAGTTCCATCTGTATTTTCTCTGCTGTCTGTGTATGTCACCAAGCTGATCTCTCAGGAGTTCTCTCAAATATCTCTCTCACTTGAGAATTTCCCTAGGAACCTCACATTCAGTCATCACTTACCTGCCCTGTATTTTTGATTCCCACCCATCTGCACTCTTCCCAGGTGTCTGTTAGACATTAAAAGATAAGGTACATTTTGTTCATGGGTCTTGAGTGCTATCTACATCTTTTTAATGCAGTTGGCCATGGTGTTTTCATCTTTGGACCTGAGCCCTCTTTTAAGTAAGAGAATAAAACACATGAAAAAACCATTGCACCTCATTCTTAATTTTATTCCCTTTTTTCACTTGGTGTATATTGTTCTACAGTACAGTATCATTAAATATGATCCTCTCTTTATTCTTGCATGTAAGTGAGAATAGTAATAGATGTATTTCAGTAGTTCAGAACAGTAATTAGGCAGTGGAAGATGACATACTTGCATACATGAGTTGTCTTAATGAGCCAAAATATAACTTCAAGAGATTTGTATTTCACATTATCTATTTTTTTTCTGTAATTTGATTTGCAAACTGGTGACCAATACTACTTAAATTAGTTGTCTCTTATATTGTAGTTTCTAACTTGAATTTTGGTTTTCTTTCATGAAGAGGCTGCAACAAAGCATACACAGGACTTCAGACAACTGAAAACTGAAAAGAAGAGGCTTGAAAAGGAGCTAAAGAAGGCACAAGTAAGACTTACCTTGTCTTTTAGATTAAGCTTCTTTTAGTATTTCTGCAGGGAAAAAAAGGAAGCTACTAATAATAGAGATACCAAAATAGTAAAATTACATGTGTTGGGGATATTGTGTAACTAAACATAGCAATTCACCTTAGGAGGTAGAGATTTTCCAGCTGAAGCATGACCTTTGAAAGGCTGATTTAAATTTCTTGCTAATTAAGAGTAGGTGCTCTACAAACTATGTATGGCATGAAAGATTAATATTGTTTAATTTTAACAGGGAAAACTTGATGGTGTACTTAAAGAGAAGTGCAGAAAAGGTAAGTGTTCACCTTTGATTGCCTTCAGATTTATGTGTGGTATTGTTCCATTTGAACATTTCCTTTCCCCCTTCTCCTCTTTTCAATAGTTAAGCATGCAGAGACACAGAGTTCAAGTGAAGATCTTACAAGAGATATAGACAAAGGTAAGATTTTTTGCAAGAGCGTTCTCTGTACGAAACCAACCATTATGAATTCATTGCAACTCTTCTGGAGTTGCATTTTTGGAAACAGGATACTGACAGAAATGCTCTAAGAGCAGATGTGGTTGATACAAATATGTTACACTCATGAAGGAGTAATGTAATGGATGCCTATTTTCAGTTTTGCACTAAGGAAAATACTTGATTCATTAAAATGACTAGTCTAGATTTTTTTGTTGCTCCATGGTAAGACTAAGATGAGTTACTACTGAGGGGGCATAAAGAAAGAATGTGATATAAATACTTCATTCCTGAAAGATTTCCTCCCCCATTTATGTTCATGTCACCCGAGTTGTTTAGAAAGCTGTTTAATTTCACTAATGCTACATTCAAATCTGCTTTTACATTTTACTCTGGGGGCTCCTGCAACTTTTTGCCACCTTCACTACAGAAAGGAAAAGCTAAAGCATTCTGCAACTGTTCCTTCGGTCTGTTGTGTGGCTATGGCCAATACAGGATCCATTCCCTCAGTGGCATCTAGCATTTCTCTTTCTCTGAAGCTAAAATGCCTCTTTGTCCTTTGCCTTAATTTTTGTTGCGGGTATTTTGTTGTAGGCATGTCTGTATTCTGTAAATACAAAGAAACATAAATTCTTAGCTCTCTGAGCAATTGAGATTTTCCTCAATTTATAAAAACATTTATTTTAACAGAAAAAATAAAGCTCTTGTTAGAAGAACTCTGGACGTGCATTAACAGTGCAACAGGAAAAAGAGAGAACCAGGAAAATGATCCTGTCTTGGGTGAGATGGCATGCAAAGTCTTGACATTCTCTTGAAGCTGTCTCTTTTTCTGACCAAAAATAAATATTGGTACATTTTTTCAGCTTCTGTTCAGGATACGGCATGGCCTGAAAAAAGAAGACTGACTGTTACAGAAGGTAGGTTCCGGTAAATGTAAATTTATTAATATGCAAGTGCATTAGCTTAGTCTTACTGGGATATCATCAAGTTGGGTACTGTTTGCATAACACTTTTGACAGACTTAAATACTTTCCTTGGTGATTGCATGGTCAAGTACATTTGTGATTAGAATATTTGAAAATAATTGCAAATATTAATTCGAACAGCCAAGTAAACTGGAATGCCCATCTAAATAAAAGCTGTTATAATCTGCTGTTGCAATTGAGAAATCAAATTCTTTCACTATCAGGTGCTTTGACTATTTCTAAGTAGTCAAAACTCACCTCTCATGTTTATACCTTAATTGTTATATCCTTATAAACTCTGCAGTATATAATGTGAATTATGGGATGCAAGCTCTCTTTTTAGTCTGAAACAAACACATGGTAACATAGCTGGACTGTAAAATTTAAGTAGCTGTTACCACCATTTTCTTCATTCATACCTACTTCAATAATAGATAATGGTGCATTAATTTCTGTATTCATGATACAGAGAAACAAAACATACAATTTGGTGGTAGCTTTAATTTTGTAATGTGATATTCAGTATAATAATAAAAAATAATCTGAGTAGTTATCCACATGCACATTCACAGCAAACTTGAACTGCTTTAACTTCACATAACAGATGTCATTTTCCTTCTGCCCTCAAGAGTAATAGGTGCCTTGAAACTGCATTAGTATTTCTGTAGTTGTCTTTCCAGAGTGTGCTTATTAATCTTCCCATCTGCCACAAAGGGAACTTTAGGTTCCAGGAGTCCTGTCGCAAATTTTCCTATTCACATCTTCTCAAGGAAGCTACAGTACATTCACAAAAGGAAGCAATTGTCCATAACAGTTCCTTCCAGTCAGTCCTTCTTTTGCTTTTGTTGGAGTGGCTAGATATCATAGAAAAATCTTACTTTCCGTTGCTTTGGCTTTGTGTTTTTGTGTCTTTAAGCCTAGGACAGCTGTCTTGTTCTCCCTGTCATGAAAGTGGCCGTTACCTTGGATTCATAATAGCAAAATGCTTATGTTTACAGATGCAATCTTCTAGCAAAAAAAAAGGATCTTAATGAGTTTGCCGTAACTACTTGTCCCATATTATAATGGTTTCATCTTAGAGAGCAAATCAGCTTGATGGTAGTATTGCTGAAGCATCTTTTCCAGAGAATGTCAGTTCATCTGTCTGTCTGGATCTAGCCTTTGAGAAAGATACCTCTTTGGCTGATTTCTTAGTACACTCAAGTGTGCTGTAAAATATCCAAAGCTTTACATTACAATCAGTGCCTTCTGTGTTCCACCAAGGTTTATACCACTTTGAATGGCTTTCTTGAAGAACATGTTCATGTATGAAAACTAGAAGACTCATCAGGCTTTGCACTCATGCTTTTTCCAAGAAATGTGCCACTGTGAAAGCCTCGTAGGGGAATGAGGTTTTGCCAAACTTCATTTAAATTTAATTGATTTAAAAGCATTTTTGCTTGTTCTTAGTAGTATTGTTACAATCTGCCAGTAATAAAGTAGACTGTACCTGCAGTTGACCATCAGACCAATAAATAGCCTTAGATCATAATCTAAGGTTAATAAGACATTGCTGGTTTTTTAGACTTCGGAAAACTGTTTTCCATGTAATTTGGGCATAAAGTCACCTGCACTATGAATGGGCATGTGAAGAAGCATTTGAAGAACCTTGCAGCCCAGTGCTGAAGACTGTGGTAATTTGTATTCTCCAACGTGCACTGTTCGTATGGAGGCTTATGGTGAGAGGAGATGGGGGAAGATGGGAAGACCACATCTGGGAGGAGCTGAGCCTCTTTATGTAGTATGTATAATGGGGTTCTGAGCTAAATCTGGCCTATTACAGAGCTATACCCATCTTACTTGATCTTCCTTTTTGTTTGGAGATTCAGGATAAGGGAGAAGCTGCATATAGGTTAAGAGCAGGGATGGAAAGGAGCACACTGGTGTATGCTTTAATACCAGATAAAAGGCAGTGGCTTTACATGTAAAATACAAAGATAAGACTGAATCCCTAAGGATCTGTGTATGTTTTATGATCCTGAGATTAAAGTCCATAGGATGTGAGTGATTTAGGAAGCAGACCTCTTTTCTGTCTTTAAGACCATATGAAAATGTCTCAAGATAACATCTTTTTAGATAGTGTAGCATTGCGCATTTAGTTTCAGGTATGCCATGTTCACCCTACTTATATGTTTCATATGATGTGTTGTGTGGATGTGCTGTCTCGAAAAACAGAATACTGTCTGTAGCTCTAAAGAATAGCTAGTGTGTAAAACATCCTGAAATTCACATAATTGGAAACAGGTTGAAAAAATGAGAGTTGTCAGCAGGGCATTAGAAACTTTCTGTGGAGGGATTTTTCATCAGAGAAATATTGCTGTTTGTCCTTGAGAAGTGTGCAATTGCTACTGCCAGGCATTTGCAGTCACTGTGCTGATAGTGATGAGTTTTTGCTGTAAACCAGGAGAGATTCTATGGCTGGATGACTGATTTTGATAAAATATCCAGCATCTTAATCTGGTCCTTCTTTTTGAGAGAAAAAAACAAGACTTGTTTCAGAATGTTGCTTTGTTGTTTAGAGCAGGGAGAGAAGAGGACGTTGTTTTGCAACAGTGAATTGCTCTGCAATGTGGACAATCGGGACCAAAGATTTGAGTTGTAAAATTGTTTGTTTAGTGCCAAGGCAACCGATGTTAGCATTGGATTGCTTATTTCATCTCTGGTCTCCTTTCTCCATTCTTCATCAAGGAAGTATTTCACAGTAGTGTGTGGTAGATTTTGATGGTGGTTTTAGGTCAGAGTAATCTTAACCTTCTCTCAGAAGTGGGAGAAGGCAGCAATGTGAGGGCTTGAAGCTATGTGGACTAGATTCCAGGTTGTAGATTTGAGGACAAAACTTAATCATTTCGGTAAGTGACATAATGAAAAAGAATGTGATTCCCTGGTTAAAGTAAAATTTGTCTGTGAAATATGATCTTTGAGAGGATCCTTCCAATGAGAGGGGCTCGATACCAGTAGGGCTTTTCCTGAACCTGAAGTTCAGGCCAGGGTGCCAAGGAGCTGACTGTTTCCTGTAGAGAAGTTTACTATATCCTGAACCTTTTAAAATTCCTATGACAACTCTTCCTACAGGTGAAGGGGTAACCATGAGAAAAGCATCTCATTCCTGAAGAAATTCAAAGTTATCAGGGACTGGATTGGAGAGGGATGAGGAGAGAAGGATGGAAAATCTCTTAGTTATTCAGAAATTACACCTTTGATCCATTTCTCAGAGGGAACTTTTCAGTGGATGGTGTGTATCAATATTCTTGGGCTCCATATAGGCGCATGACTGATCTTGAGTATAAATAGGATGTAAAGGTCCTGATAACTTAGTACTATTGTGTAGTTCACTGTGCAAAGTAAACTTTCCAGTTGCCTAATTGAAGTTCTTCTAGGGGCAAAATACAGAACTGTGTGTTTCTGCCTGCTTCAGTGTGGAGAAAGTTCTGAGCTTAGAACTGGTTGGCGCAGAGGGGTGTGAAAGAAATCTAAGATACAGTCTAAGATTATATCTTAGAGAGAACCATGTTCTGAATTTTCCTTCTTTTCTTTATTCCTGCTTATGAAGGATCTCCTTTTCCCTTGGATGGTCTAATGGGACTTGAATTTTAAAAGGAATCTTGTTTTTGCATGACCAGATGTAGAACACCCTGGAAGGTCTATGTGACTGTAGCTTGTAAATAGCTTAATAAAACAGTGTGTGATCTTAAAACTTGTAAGATGCTGCTTTGACCAAAGGAGATATCAGAACTTACCTTTGGGGAAAATGAGGTGGTAAGGCCCTTTAGGCTGAACAGTTTCTCTGTCCTCATACTGTCCATTGCAGCAATTGAGGTTTTGACATGGAGCTGCTACGTGAAGTGACTGACATGGATCTTGGATATCAGAGTTTTTGATCAGTTTTCCCACTAACTCCTTTAGTGGAGCCAACATATCAGAATGTGCTTAAATGTTATTGGGAGACAGATCTCTGGGAGGTCATTTTCACCTATCAAATTAAATTAGTATTTTCGAATCTGATACTACCATTGATGATGCTTCAGGAATATCTCTGCAAGTTCTAGTAGTGGATAAACACCGACAGCAATAATGAAGCACACTATTCTTTTTTATTTTTCCAACAGAATGCAAGTTGTGCCACTTAAATCAATACATCCTCTCTTCAAAGCTGTTTTGTGCATGTGCTGTTCTTTATACTGTGGTGTGGTACTTGTACGTACACAGAATAGGCTTGATCTGTTGCTTGAATACTGCTGATTCTGTGTCCAGTAGTGTTTGTGAGCACTATAAACAAGATCACACGTACAAATGTCATATAAGAATTGCAAATACTACAGAGTAGGTTCTAGTTCCATGCAGCACACTGGAGTTTGGGATTGTTGATTTCTACTCTTTTATTGGAGGTCATCTTTTCTTTTTATAAAATCATAGAATTTAAATTTCAGAAAACTAGGCCATCTTTTCACTGTTAAAAGCAACTAGCACAGTTATCATCAATATTTAAATTCTTTGTCTCTACTGTTTAGACTTTCCTGGGGCAATGTGTTTTGTCTACATGCATAAGAAATGGGTTACTGTTTAATAATAAAAAGTGTGATTTGAAAAGGAACAAAACAAAAGTTCAAGGCAAAGAATCACACAGAGCATTTGGACATGCTTTCTTGCTGCTAGAATAACTGTGTAAAACTGGTATAGTCGGCATTATCTTTAAAGGGTTGTCAGCTGCTCAGTATCTTTCACTGTCTTAGTGGTTCAGAATCCTTTGGGTATGTTGCGGGGGGAACCTCACTTCTAAGAAAGTTTTTTTAAGGGTTTATCTTTAACTAAGTGACATCATTGAAGACAAAATCTTGTATGATTAGACTCAATATTGAAATTTAAAGAACAAACACTTCAAAAGCACATGCTTATTAAATCATAAAACTAGGAATATAGCTAAGAACTCCCTTACTGTGTTTATGGCAGGGTATAACTGTAACTGGCTTGCAAGTGCAGCAGCTGGCTCAAAGCTGCGGGTTGCCTTAAGCTGAGAATTAAGCCTGAGTGGGGAATGTCACCGCATGCTGGTCCTGCTTTTCCTGAACATCAGTTACTGGGCTAAAACTGAAATAAATCATTGAGCCACATGGACCTTCAGTCCTACCCGGTATGGCTCTTCCTGATAAGAAAAATTGGCATCAATAGTCTTAATGATCCAAGTCAGAAAGTGGTTAGAGAGGGAGCTCTTTGCACATACATATATCTTTTTCATGAAAAAAGATAACAACATCTGATCTCCGTAAGGAAAATATTTCTGAAAGTGACATTAAGTGCTTCTTATTACTAGCCTATGGGAACATCAGTTGAAAAGATAGTAACACATTCTTATTACTATGATGTATTATCACTGTAAAGAAAAATGGGATGGGAAAAGAATTCTTAACAATATTTTTGTGTCTTAGAAACTGTACAAATCCACCAAAAGATTAGGAAGTGTGATGGGAAAACACTGCCTTGGTATTCTTCACTAGAAAGTGCTGGAGAGCAGAATTCTGTAACAGCCATGCAACTTCAAGTGAGTACTGAGCCTTTTGGAGATGACTATGTTGAGAACAGGACTACTGAAGAATGTCTGCACAGTGGTGAGGATAAAACTGTAGATATGATACTACAGACAGATGGGGCAAACAGTTCAGACTTCTCCGATCAGGAGCAAAAGGGCCCAGGTGGAAATGTGATGGATATATTGAATTGGGCCAGGCCTCTCCCTGCTCTACTTTCTCCAGTACAGCTTTCACCACTAACCACACAGGTGAGTTTAAGGATGTGTCTGACCTGGCACTAACTTGGTCGTACAATTACTGCAGAAATAATGAATTGATATTCCTGGGCTTTTTTATTTTTTTGAGTATCAGTGACTTATGCACTGAAAGGGTCTCTTTGTGAATGTTTAGATCCATATGGATACTTTTTTTACCTTCTGACATTGTCTGTGGAAGGGGGCAAAACATAAATTTTAGAAGTGTTTTAAAAACAAAGTCACCCATTTTTCAACTGCTGTCATAATTTCTTTTCCCAATGTTGCAGACTTACAGTCCCAACTCCTGTTGGGTATAAGCGTGGCTTTCATAGCAAAATTCCACAGCTTGAAAGTCAAGGGGAACCTACTCAAATGTTGTTTTCCAGCAATCTTATAATGCAAGTAGGTAGGTAAAGAAGTCTCTGACTTTTCGCAGAGGTACCTTCCGTTTGCTATGAAGAACAATGATGGAGAAGGATGTAATTCTGTTGATCAGCCTCAATCTCTCAAAACCACTGCATGTCAGGGCCACCAGTGTATTTGTTTAGAGAAATAGATCTTAAAACTGATGCCATGCTTTGGAATATTAACTTTGTATTTTTCATTAAAGGATATATTGTTTGGAGAAGTCACAGGTTCCAGCGATGAAGAAATTGATTGCAGTGCTTCTGCAGTTGAGGGTATTTTACAAGAAGACCAAGTTCAGCCTCAGAGTTGTAATGTATTCAGCCTCAGTGAGGAGTGTAACAGACAGAGCAAATCATGTGAGCATGGTCTTGATGCAGAAATCTCACATAACCTGAGTTGGAATGAAAAGAATGTTCATATGAGTCCAAAGATGTCAAGCAAGGAAGACAAGGATGCTGAAACAAAGCAAGCTGAAGCTGCTACTTTAATTACAAACATGGAAACTAACAAAGATTGTTTGGAGGAGAATTCTGAGAATAAGGAAACTGAGAAGAGAGAACTAATTGAAAAAACAGCACACGAATTGGAAGCCATCGAAGAACAGAAAGCAGATAGTGAGGACATGCACAGTGAAGAGGGAGGTTCTTCAGCTGATTTTATGTTACACAGTTTCAAGCCTCAGAATCAGATGGAGAAATGTAGTGAGACAGAGCAAAGAGAGCAGAATGTAATCTTAATCAGAGCTGTTGATTGTGAGGGTACCCATGAAAAGCATGGTGAATTAATGAAAGCAGAAAGAGATGGATTATCAGGAAAGAGAGAAACTCCCAGGACAGTATCTATTCCCCAAACTGTTACTCATTTGCCACCTGAGCAATGCATTGTGCTTCCAAGTGAAGATTCTGAGAAGTCTGATGTGTTGACACAGAGTGAAGTGGTTGAAAATGAATCAAAAAATGTAATCAAAGTAATTAATATGGCAAGTGATGTAGGGGAAAATATAAACCAAGTGATAACGGGAGAGGAAATAACAGCTGCAATACAGATGGAAGGACTCTGTGCAGAGGCAAAGAATGAGAGAGTGCTCTCTGAAAATGTGTTTGACTTCAGTAGTACAAAATCCTGTGAAGTAAAGTGTCCTACAGACCTAATGATACAGCGTGATGGGGAGGAAATAAGTATGGAGACTAAGGCAGACACTGGACGTATTGAGATCTCTGCACACTCTCGGTGCTCTGAAATAAAACATGACAGTAAAGAGATTCTGGAGAAACAATGTGTGCAAACAATAAAAGGTGAAGCGGACAGTGAATGTGAACCAGAGACTATTAAAATCTCTAGACATTACTTACCTATATCTGCTATTGAGGGAATCAGAGATTCATTGGCTATGGATGACATAGACAAAAATGTAGGTATGGAGAGAACTGCTTTGTCAGCCTTTCCAAAAGATGATGAACAGCTTAAAATTGAAGACATGTATACAACCAGACCTGAGACTCTAGAACTAGCCATGAAATTTAACAGAGAAAGTGTTCTAGAAATAGCTGAATCATCAGAGCTACTCCACAGTGCAGAAAATGGAAAATCAGTAGATATATCCCCCCTATATTTAAAAGGCAAACCACACCAGGAAGAAAATGGTAGTAATTTATCGCAAGGGAAGTCAGACTTGGAAAGTATACTTGCGCTACCAAAGACAGCATGCATTACTGATGCAGAAAGCAGCGTAGCTAAGTGTGAATCCTCTGTGTTAGATTTTACAGAAATAAAAGGTGAAATAAAACAACCTGAAGATCTGTGTAGTGCATTAGAATGTGGGTTGTCCAAAACTCAAAACCTGAGAGAGTCTGAATCTCAAGAGACTGAATTCAAAGTTAATCCAGAAGATTTAGGAGGGGAAAGCAGTGAGCTGTTAGGAAGAGTGGATGCTGTTGAATCTGTCATAGTAGAAGGTAATCTTACTTCTCAGGCACAGTTTGCAAAACCTCTGAATCAGTTCTTGGTAACTGAAAATGTTAAATGTGATGAAATAAAAGGGGAATTAAATAAACAAAGCAAGGAATTGGTGACTGACACTTGTTCCAGTTCATTAAACTGGGAAGAGAATGTTGTGAAGAAAAATAATATTTCAGAGATCATCTGCCAGCCTACTTCAGAAATGGATTTTAATAGTGGGTTGTCTTTTTCTACTCAAGGAGACTTGGAGACGGGCTGTATAAATACTGAAGAAACAGATTCTCCTATGCAAGTGGGAATTGGCTTGGAATCCACAATGCCTCCTGATCTACATTTTAGTGTTCAGAAAGTTGTCAGTTTTGTTGAAACTAATTTCACAGAAAAGACCGCTTTCTCCCGTACATGGGACAACAAAGGAGATAAAAATTGTGTTACAGGTAGTGCATTTAACTGTTCTTCGGAAAGCTTGGAAGAGGGTGCTGAGATCCTATCTGCTGAAAAAGACAACATGTGCAAAGAACTGGACTGCCCTGAGAGGGAATGCATGCAAAAAAATGAAGTGAAAATTCCAGATGAGAAGGAGCAGCCGGTAGATAAAGGACCTCAGGCATCTGTTAAGTCAGAGATCCTGGATGCAAATTCTTATAATAAGAATAATTTTCTTCTCCAGAAGTCTGATTGTCAGGAATCAGGATGCAGAACTTCTATGTGTGAGGTTAGAACAGATCCTTCTAGAACTGGTTCACTAACAGCTGGGGGAGAAAGCAAAGAATTGAATACTTTTGAGGCGACTGGGAAAAATGCCATAAAAAAGTCTAAAAATGATTTTGATATGCCAGAGCAGAGCAATGAATCTGGAGAGAAAGACTGTTCTATACAAGAAGTTAGATACGTGAAACGTTCTGTATGTGTTCCCATGTTCAGAAAGGAACTGAGAGCTTCCAGGAGAATTGCAGAGGGTTCTCTGGAAACTGGTGCAATTGTTGATGCTAATTACCAAGTATGTGAACTTCATTCAACAACGCACCCAGGAAATACTTTGACAGTTAGTCATCTAAAAGCAGACACTACGGGGGATATGGATACACACTGTGAAACAAACACGTCTCCAGATTCTGCAAATGAGTTGTCAGGTGTGGCTAGGGAGGGTTATCCTAAAGACTTAGCCTCTATATTAGTAACCTCTGAAAATACTGAGGGTGCTAATGAATGCATGGTAGATTCTAACAAAACTGGATGCATCAATGACAGTGAGGAAAACCTGTTAAAAACTGGGACATTGAATGAAAGCCCTGTTATGCCAAATGCTTCAAAAAATAGATTACCACTATGCCAGGTGTTAACCAGATCCTCAGAAACTTGCAGACTGGCTGTAAAAAACAGTAAATTAAATACAAGAATGTTAGCACTTGGCAATTTCTTAGAAGAAAATGATTCTGAAAAACTTGAGTCAAACGTGGAGCAAAGTCTACTACACGGTGTTGATATGGGGCTCTCAGTGTCTGAAGAATATAATCATAATCAAACTTCCACTGCTTGCAACATAGGTGAAGACAACACTGATGTTACGCTAGATGGTAGCAGTAGAAAAAAAAATTTTGTCAAGTATCCTCCAAATCCAGCCCTGTCTGATGTGGAGTGCAATTGTCAGGCAGTTAGGCAGCTTCCTGAGCCACAAAAAACATTTGAGAAGCCATGTATGTTGGAATCAGAGTCTTGTGTGGACGTTGCTCTCAAAGAGAGCAATAAATTGAAGTGCAAAGAGCAAGAACCATCCGAAATCGTGACTGTTTCAACCAAGACAGCTGCCCAAGTAATGCATGCCAAGCTATCAAAGAGGCTGTTTCCAGGTAAAAGAAAAACAAAGACTCTCAAAGTTAAACTCACTCAGCCAGTTCTTGCAAATGCTGATACGTCTATGCCAACAAAATGCTCATCCGAGACTATAAATAAAATTAGGCAAGAGATGGGTCCTCCTCTGCCCCCCTTGCTACTGCCATTGATTGCTACTCCTCCAAAAGCTGCAGGTACCATGTCCCCAGTAATGTCTTCTACTGGTCGATCCACTTTGCTTTCCCCTCTTGATGACCTGATATCTCCACTACATGAAACTCCTGTTCCTCCTCTCATGTCTCCATTAACAGATACTCCAACAGTAAAATCTGCTCTTTTATTTTCTCCTCCCTCACCGTCAGAAATGGCAGTAGGTAGAAGGATTCGCTCCTCACCTTTGAAATTTTGTACTTCCATTCCAAAGCATGCACTTCCCGTCCCAGGAAGATTTCCTCTGTTTGCCCCTGATAGTTCTACTCCAGGTGCTCCTCAGGAGAACTCTGTGAAAATACTGGACACTATGTATCCAGAGCTGTCCGCAAGGGCAAGGACACTAAACATTCTGAAAGGCAATATTCAGCTTAACCGATGTGCTTTTTCAGACAGCCAAAGTTTGCCAGGACCTGTGGCTCAAATAGGTGGGTTCAAAGCAATTGCATCTACATCGACTGCTTTTGTTAAAACTGGGAGCAATTTGAAATCTGATAGTAGCAAAGATCAAGACAAAGATGTGCAAAATCAGCAATTGTTTTCAAGCTCATCAAATCATCTTGAAAAACGGACACTATTGCCCATATCTATGCCAAGAAGTGCAAAGAGACTGAGGTTGGACAGTGAACCACCAAAGCTGGAGCCCAATGATATTGCTACTATCAGAAATACTAAAAATACAATCTCTGAAATACAGGAGGCTTTCCATGACAAAAGCTGTGAAATCAGTGATTCAGCACACAGTTCCAGTTTAGAAGCATCACTACCAGTAAAGAATGTTATTGATCCTGACTGCCAGAAAGTTTCTTTGGCATTGAAGAAAATTGCTGAATCCTGTTTTGACTTGTTACCGGTTATTAAAGGTCACATGTATGTTGGCAATATCTCAAAGATTCCAATAATGAGAGATGAAGAGAAAGAAGTTGTCTGTGAATTTGGTATAAAAAACAAGGTAAGTAGCATAATTTTTAATTTTGTGTTTTAATAATGACTTCTGTGCAGATGAAAAGAGTATAAGCATGTAGTAGTTGAATTCTCAATTGTTCAGGCAATGTGCAGTGCCAAAGTGTAATCTTGAAAGGTTATCAGACACCTAAACTTGTATAACTTAAGAAAATGTAGAACTTCACAGGAAGTTACTGTTCAGTGGTGTCCAAGATGAAAAACTGCATTTGTAAATACGTTTGCTTTCCTGATGTATGCATAAAACACTTGATTTTTGCAGCATTTTTTGTAGTGGATAGCATTAACAACTGTAGAAGTCCTCTACAGTCTTCTACGTCCTCTAAAAGTATGACATTTGATTACCTTTTTTTATTTTTTTCAATTAAATAAGATAAACTGCATTGTCTATACAATAGTGTCATACCCTTTCATTCCACATTTACCTTTATTATTCTACATCAAGTTGTTCAAATGAATTTTATTGGAAAAATCGTTCATTAGTTTGTTTCTCAGAACTTGCTTAGCATCAGTGTTGGCAAAAATCAACTTTTAATTGCCGTCTTTCTCATAGATAATTTGTAGTCTGCAGCAGAGCAATTCACCAACTGATGAATGGCAGCATTTTTCCCTGTTTCACTTCTTGAACATAATTAAGTTCTCCATGGAAGCTGCTGCCAAGTTCTCGGGTCGTCTTTCTTAGGAGTTGCCAAATCTGGTAACTTCATAGGAGCAAGGCTGCAGCAGCTTTATATTTCTGGGTGCAGCCAGTAGCAAGGCCGAGTATGTACTCCTAATAGGCACGCATGCACACAATATGTGCCTAATCTTGTTCCCTTCTCTGGCTGATCAGGGTGAAAGCCTGGTAGTGGAAAATACATACATATATATACAGACAGTATGGATCCCTTCAGTAGCTAACATTAGACGCTCAGTATATCCAGTAGGTGATTCCTGTTCTCCCCACTTGTCTCACGCACTGACAGACTTGCAGGCACAGAAGTGCACACACATCCCTCCAGTAGCTGGTCCAGACCTATGGCCTTACCTGCATGTGACCTTCAGACCCCCAGTTTTTGGGTAGCTGTCTTGGACATTCTGGTTCCGCACAAAGCCAACACTCAGACTCCCTGTTGTCTGCAGGTACCAGTCTAAACCTGTGGCCTCTCCAGCACCTGGCTCCTAAGCCTCTCATTCTACTCCCCACTTCTAGCCCTCCCTTTAAATATCCTATAGTAAGTCTTGCACAATCCCAATATTCTCCTTCATTGCATCTTATTTTGAGTCCCATCTTACTTAGACAGTAACACCCACTCCCCACCTCCTGCAGGGTGAAGGTGAAGACTGCTGTTGACTAGTAAGTCTCACACCTGGGCAATGGGCTGTTTGTCCTCCTGTGACAGCTCTGGGAGTAGCCAGGTCAGGGTGCTCCATTCACTCTGAGGAGGTTACTGAGGTTCCTCTACCTGTCATTATTCCTATCCTCACTTTTTGTTTAAGGAAGGTAGTTTTTAATCACATAACTAAACAATTTATATTTAAAGAATAATAGTCTTATTCTGCATCTGTTTAAGGCATGTTTATTCTGTGAAGTTGCTCCTCTCTCTTTTATCTTTTGCAGATTGCTTCTTACTTTTCTGCATTTTTATATGTATGCAAAGAGTATTCTTGCAAATAAGATAGTAGTTCTTTTTACTTGTCATAATACTATAATGTTATCAAATGTCCTCAAGTATATAATATTCTTAACAGTATTTTTTGTGCCTTATAGCATTTAGCAGAGTCCTTGCTGCATGTTATTCTCAATAAACTCAAGGCTCAGAAGAATGCCACAAACTACAATTTCAATCAGGCTCTGTGTCGAGTCTATACAGGAATTTGTCGACAGTTGGGAGATTTGGAAAGAGCCCGCCTTTTCTGCTATAGCCTACTTAAAGAAGGTATAGTATGGCTTAGTGGTCTTGTATCTTAAATATGCTGTGTGTCTTTGCTGTAGTGTTACACAATGATTATGTTTGTAAAAACAAACAAAAATCCTGTGAAAGGGACATTTTCCTTAGAACTTTTTTGTGTGCAGAAGTATAGACTGCTCTAGAAGAAATTTCCCTGTTCACAGTTCCTCCACGTCTGTGTCTGAGTTTGTTGATGACTTGGGCTCTTAGTAGGCTACTCATTTTCCCAAATAAATATTTTATTTAGGATCCTCTGTGCTTTCATTTTTGCCCCACCATCTCCAAAATGATAGTGTGGTTCCAGGGAATTTTGTACTTTCTGCTTATTAGTATTTTCTTACTTTAACTGAGTAAGCACTGATTCATAATACAAGTGTGATTTAAAAACATGTATTGGCTTAAAATAGTGTCAGGAATTGGACAATACCTTGATCAAAATCAGTGCATTTGTACAGCATGTCCTCCTTAAAGTTTTATTACTTCCCATTACCCAAAATCTTGCTTGGTTGAGAGTTTTTTTTTCATTTTGGTTCCCTTCCTCTCTCCCCCTTCCTTTTGTTCCTGGTAACAGAGGTAATACATACATACTATCACTGTACTAAATTAAGATACTGTCTTGGTTCTGGAAGGACTTCACTTAGTTTGAAAATACTGAGCCATCCAGGGCTCAAAACAGTATACTGGTATCTGTGTTTCAAATTAAAATAAAATAAAATTTGAGACCACTGAGCAGCAAAATGCTACAACTTCTGATTGCTTCAGTTAGTGGTTATCCTCTGTATAACATCCCTGTCTTTTTTTCTTTTTTCTTTTTTTATCATATTAAGGATTGTCATTTTATTTTGTTCTTAATTATCTTTTTTTTTGTTGGGTGGGATATTTTTGTTTGAGATCTTTTGCTTGGGTTCTTTTTGGAATTCCTGTTTTCTTATCTGTTTTTCTGTCCTTCATGCAGTCCATC
The DNA here is from genome assembly GCA_031468815.1 of Morus bassanus. NCBI lineage: Eukaryota > Metazoa > Chordata > Aves > Suliformes > Sulidae > Morus > Morus bassanus. The sequence goes on along the minus strand of CM062567.1, from coordinate 63,323,526 downwards.
ATAACTCTCCTTTCACTTTTTTCACCTTAATAGTTTTAATAGCGCACCATGTCAGAAACTATTACTTGTCAGATATTTTTTCTTAGTCTAAATTAACAATTAAGCCTTTTGTTTTGCAGTACCTTGGTCCTTTGTCTTTTTGTGGCTTCTTGCAAATATTAAACATTCCCCTTTTTTTCCTTTCTTTTTCTTGGTAAGATCCAAACTTCAGTAGCTAAATGCATATTTTTGTTGAATTATTTTCTAGTCTGTACTTCGAATTGCATAAACTCCTGTTGTGGTTGTTCTGTGCTTTTATTATTATCTTTTGAGTGAACAGCCGTAAACACATCTTAAGGGTTGTTTGGGGTTTTTTAATTTGTTTATTTTTATTTGATTACAATGCATTCATTTTAGGATTTTCTCTTTCATGTAGTTTCACATCTTAATTGCCATCAGAATTATGGCAATACAAGTGTGAGCTGTGTGCCAGCTAAATTGCTGGCACAATTAGCCAATTGCTAAATTGACTATAAACAGTAAGTACTACCTCATTAGACTTGCATCATCTGTTCTCTTGACTTCTTGTCCATCCTTTTTTGTTCAGTTCTCCTTTCCAGTATTCTGCCTTAAATGACTGTAAATTAAATGTTGCCTTTCTTTGGTTATTTTTGCCTTTCCCCCTCCTCTGTTCCCCTCCTTTTTTCTTTTTTTTCTTTTCTTCTTTTGATATCCCTTTAACTCTTACTCATCACTGAGTGAGTCTTTTAAGTGTTCCACATTCATGGGCAGGCAGTTCAAGTTGCAGCATGTAGATAATTCTAGTTTAGCAACAGTCCTTGTTCTGACAAAAAAAAGTTCATTCTTATGTGAGGAGGGGCTTCAGAGTAGAGAAGGTCTATCCAAGACACCAGATGGAACTCTGTAAATTCTTTGTGCTCAGTGAATCCATTAAAGCTTCCTGATTTGATGTATTTTCATATGCTCTGTAGGTCTTAAGATCTTTCTAAAAATGCAGAAGTTATGGTGAAGTGAGGAGGGAAGACACATTTAGCTTGTCAGTTTTCATTGTTTTTTTCAGCTTTTTATAGTAACAGTAGTGTTTCAGGCATATGTATTGCAGTATTGCATTTCATACATGAAAGTAATATCTAGTTCTTGCTTATTCCAATATACTTTTTATTGCTTACAGTCTACACATTCATGTTTTATCTTAATATTTTGCCTGAAGATCTCTGTTTTGGTGTTCACAAGGGTCTATTAGCTTCCCTTTGATGGCCTGGAACTCTGTCCTCTCTTACTTGTATAGTTCTAGATATATAGTTGTCATATACTTGCTCTGAATTAATTTAATGAATGAGGTTTTTTCAATTATATCAGTAGCACTCTTTTTTCTGTCTATGGAAATAAAAATTTTGACATGCATTATTCATATATGCTCACTTACAACTTTTATAATGTGTAATTTCCCTGACAGAGTATGAAAGTTCTTTGCAAAATTTTTTTTTTATGTGGATTTCATATGTGTATGGGTGCAAGGTGTTAGCAAGTACAGTGGATTTGTACTGAAGACCTGATTTTCACATTATTACACATCTCAGGATTATTTTTTTCTTTTGAACCAGCTCTAGTTTGATCCAGTGATCAGAGTGCTCATTTGTGGCTGGAGTGTATTAGGTAGGCTTCTGGAGTTCGTCTTCCAATTTAATTTCATCCTAAAAGAATCCAGTTTCAGTGCTCCAAGACCACTCTCCTTAGTGAACTAAAGAGCAGTTAGAAGGATGAAGGGAGACTAACCTCAAAATGCAAAAGGAAAGGTCCTTTTGCACTGTCATTACACAGCGAAGTCCAGTGAAGCCTCCCCCCCGCCCCCCTTAAAAAAGAGAGTGAAATTACAATGGGTGAGGTGGCTTAGGGGGGATTTTTTTTTTTTACTTGGGTCTTTTTTTCTTATTTGATCTTGGGACTGAGATGTGCTAGTATGACTCCCCTTCCCTGGGCTGCAGTTATGACCTGACTTCTGTGCCTTCTTTCCTAGTTATCTTGCTGAAGACTGTACTAGCTTTTAATGCCTGAGTATATTTTTTTTTTGTTTTTAAATGTTAAAAACTTACTTTGTTCTCTGTTTTTTTCCTTAGACTTTCCAGACTCAGAAAAATTGGTTTTATTTATCACAAATGTATGGTCTGACATATTTGTCTTCCAAGGTGCAATTAACAAAGCTATGCAATTAGTTGTCAGGCAGAGTGCAAGCAATGAGATGCTGGCCTGCTTGAGTGCTTATCTCAACTGGGAAAAGGTAACAGTCTGCTTTCATTGTCAGTATCAGCTTTTGTCTGCATTGGTCGCTTTGCTGGCTGAATCAAATCAAGCAGCTTACTTCTGCTGAAGGGTGTGAAGATACCCTGTGAACCTCCCATGGAGTCTCTACAATTGCACGACTAATGCTATTTCAGGCCTTTTTCTTGTGGTTGTCTAGACCCTACTAGAACACAACACTTTTCTTGTTTTCCCTATTAAATACTAATCTCTCTATTAAACATTAAAAGTAAACATTGTTTTTAAACTTTGACCAGAATGTTCTTGGACTAGGGAATTCTGTCATTTTTTCTGGGTTGTTTTTTTTTTTAGATCTGAAACCAGCCCTGAATTTATTATGGTACCACTGGAATTACAGCCCCTATAAACCTCCTTATCTAGTGCAGGTTTACTGTGGAGTGAGTTAAGAGGGCATGGATTTGTGTATGTTTATTTTTTGATTAAATCACAGTTGTGATGTAGCATTAAGCTCTGGTATTCAGAGTTATGCTGTACCGCAATCCCTGTTTAGCAAAGAATTTGTATTGTCCCTTCTATTAGGATACAGCTTTCAATCTCATGCCAATAGAGGTGCACATAAGTATGTGTCAGTAAATGTTCCTGGAAATATTAATTCTGTGCACTCACACTACCTGCTTTCTTTGATCTCTATGAAATACGAGAGCTGCTGCAGCTGGGGAGAAGGACCTCATGAATTTCTATATCAATAGACAGATCAATCAATAGATATCATAGATATCTCTCAATAGATAGATAGCAAATGACATCCTATCCATAAGAAGTTTTTTACTTAGGTGGAAATACAGGGACAAATTTCAAGTGGATTGTGGCCAACAGTCAGTTATACATACAATTCTACAAGAAGATGATTCTACTTATGAAAGTAAAACTCATGTAGAATGGGCATTTAGTTCTTGGTCAAAGCATGCCGTTTTAGTGACTTGTACCATTGCAGAACTTGCCAATTATATGAGCTTTTGTACCAAGAAGATATGCTGAGCACCCACTATGTTTATACGATAACCCTAGACTTTTTTCTTAATACTTCAGATATTCAAAGGATGTTTGTTTTTAAATTTTCTTGCTTTCCCTAGCTATTTAATTAGCCGAATTGTTTCACATGACATGTTTTCCGTTATTACTACCTCAGCTATTGAAAGTGCTTGCTTGGAAATTAGCCCCTAATGAACAATAAACAGTAACAAATTTCAGCATCAGAAAATGTTTAAAAAAAAAAAAACTTAGAAAGTGAGGAGGATTAGTCTAATCTTCTTGCATTGGAAATACTCTTCTAACCTTAAAGCTTCATTGAGAGAAACAAAAATCTCCAAATTGTAGGAAGAAAGAAGAGAGTGGGTGTAGGGTTTTGGTTTTTTGGTTTTTTGGTTGTTTTTTTTTTTTCCAAACTCCTCTTAATAAAAGCATCAAGAAAAATACTGAGTACTTGAAGATTTTAGTTTATGTACTCTTTTTGTTGGTGTTAAGCCAAACCCAAAGTTGAATTTATGGTGTAAGATGCTGTGGGCAGTCAGAATCAAATACATGTAAAGAGTTTGGTTTTGGGTTGGTAACTTTTCATGCATTAAGATAATCACTTTCTAAAATTCCAGAGCTCCTCTTTAGATGCTGGTACTATGGTCTCAAACCTGCTTTTAGAAATGCACTCATGTCCAAAAGTAGAATTTCAACTGAGTGAGCAATACGGAGAAGATCTGAGTGAAGATGCTTGGCAGTACATATTTGCTGTTGATCTACTCTGCTCTCACCTGAAGTGGGATTGGACACATGACAATGTTATAAGGTATTGTGGCAAGCAATTGTTTCAAAAGTTTTCCTGTGTGGTTTTTTTTGTGGTTTGTTTTGGTGTTGGGGTTTTTTTTCCAAATTTGAGACATTATGACTTAGCTTTTAACATAATAAAACATTGTATAGATACTTAGAAACGAGGACATTTTAACCTGATGAGACCTAGAGTACTGTGTGTGTGTGGCTTATTTTAAGATAGAATACGTGATCAATGAGGAAATGTAGGATTTTATGGTACTGGTCCAAGAAATTAACCCTGTTTAAACCATTCTAATAAAGAATTGCTTTTAAAATAGCTGTATGTGGGCAATTGTGAAAGATTTTGAGATGGATTGTTTGTCAACAAAGCAAAACCATACTATCCTGATTTCAGTCTGATTTTAATTCTAACATCATTATAATACTTAGATTCAACATCTTAAATTTTCTTTGAACCCTATATATAATCCAGTGCATGGACTGTTACCATACTTAACTTGGTTTGAAAGACTTCATTTTGATACCTGCACTGATCTGACAGCCCCTATTTTCTATGTAGAGGTTACATAACCTAGCAGAATCTCCAAAAATATGGCATTTGTTTAGCTATGACGTAACGTAATCATTGTGTATAAAGTAAATGCAAATAACTTGCAATCATCAAGTCTATTATACAAGTTCCATGCTTTCAAATGGTAAAGAAGTTATTTTTAGCTAAATACTTTTTAAATGAATACAAATTAGCTTCAGTGAAAGGTATGTCATTTTAACTAAAGCCACACAGAGTTGATTGTCTGTGTGGAGTTGTGCTAATAATAGGTAAGTAGGTCTATTAGCATCATTTTAAGGATGAGAAAAGTATCTCAGGTCCTTTCAGGTTTAAAAACAAGCATCAGATCCTACTTGTAACATGCAAACTGTGAATTTTCATTCACGTAAGAAGCTTGCATAACATCTCAGCATGACATTTGAAAGTTACGCAATTTCATATACATCTATGAAGTCAGTGGAGTAAGTTTGACTTTAGGTACAGATGCAGAATGTTGCAGGTAAATGAATGGAAGATGAACAGTAATACTATTCTGAACAGGAATGATTCCTCCAGAAAGTTAGCTTTGATTGTTTGGGTTTAAAACCTTCTTTACATTACTCAGATTTGTGGGTGCTTGGAGTATTGTGAGTTTCCCTAGAAGGTGAATTAAGATGCAAGCGGAGCTATGGGAGTACATGGTAAACAGAAGAACTGTTTGTGTGCATTATTATATAAATATTGTACCACCCCTTCGTGCAGTATCAGATTTTCAAATTCATTTGTCTTTCACAGTAAAGTGCTTTGGCCTTCTATGGATAAATGGGTAAAGAACAGAAAGGGGCATGGAACTGCTCAATCTATTCCCGATAGTGTTATAGCATTGACACTCAGGCTAATTGGTAAGTAATCTAAATTCTTTGTTGAACTTCTGCTTTGTGTAAGTATGTCCTTTGAAAGTGTCGGCCTGCCTGGAAAGTGAATTGAAGTATTTTTGCATTTTTTTGGATCTTGATATTTTTTTCCCCCACTTTCTTCAAAAATGTTCACCTTAAAAGCCAAACTTCTACAATCCTATGCAGATATTTTCTGTTTGTCAGCATGTGGAAAGCATGTACTTAAGTTTGGAGAGATGTTACTCTGATTTCACAATAACAGACACCAACACGTTTCATGTATTTAAAATTAAATCATCTGTAGCTACATATGCTTTATAGCAAGTGTATAAAATAAGGTTTTATATGGAACATAATACCTCTTCCTGCAATTTTAAGTTAGATTCATTTATTTGGGATCTAGATGGGATTCAAAGTAAATAGATAAACTTTGGGTTTCAATAGATATTTTCAGTACATAGGCTAAATAATATTGTTTGTTAAACAGAAATTGCATTCTTTGAGAGTTTTACACTCACAAGTTGTAAACCTGTGGGAGGTTGGATCAATCTGATGACAAAAAATGCCTTGGGGTCTTCAGTCACAAAAAGAATAGAGCAACTGTTGTTCCCAAGACAACATGGTAACAAGAATGACTAATTTTTGTAATTGAAATTTGCATTTTCTGTTGATACTTCAACAGACAATCAGTAAGTCTAAAAATTAGGAAGTTGACTGTCTGAATATCAGATACCTAATAACCTTTTTTTCTTTCAGGTCGATTGGGCCAAATAGGGTTGAAGGAAGGATATCTGCCTGCAGTGAAGAATATTAGCTCTGTAATTGGACTGTTTGTACAGCATGCAAAAGAGGAAGGTAATGTTTTAGAGGCATTTTAGTGTAACATCTGCATTGTGAAGTTTTGCCAACGTAAACAGAGCACATACAAATTGAGACACACATGCCAAAACAGCCTGCTTGTGCAGTTTTATGTGAGTGCATAATAGCACAAACAGTTTTCAGTTTGAGTCCCTTTCTTTTCTGAAGTTAATGAAGCATGTGTATTACCTTCTGTTTGAGACAGAGAGCAACTCTGAGATAGTTCCAGCCTCCTTGGAATTGCACTGCTTCATGTAACAGCATATCGGCTGCCTCAGAGAACTTAAAGGGTGATCTTAACTTGAGCAGTAATAGCTATTTGTTACCTGAGCAGCACATGCTGAAGCTTGCTACTAGCAAGATTGTTGTATGGGGAGAGGGTTGCAAGAAAGTCCAGATTCCTGACTGAGACAAAGCAAGGCAATTAGGGCAGCAGAGATCTATATTGCTAAGTTATTCTGGATGTTAAGTACATTTTGCAGTGAAGCACTGGTTGATGTTAGAGGGCTGTTTTGAACCACTTGTATAGCTTCTCTTCTTTGCAATCTCAGGTTCTTCCAAGTGAGTGGTATATGTCTGTGTCTCTTTTAGACTCTGTGTAAACCTGACTGTTTTCATAAAAGTCTGGTCACCCTTAACTAGAATAAAATCACTAGATGCTCAAATCTTTTATGCCCTTTTAATACTGAAAACCTGCTGAATTCAGAAAACTGGAAAGTGGTAGTATAAAATGTTATGGAATTTGTGTGCAGGTTGTCATCTTGCTACTTTCTGGTTTTAGGCATCCCAACTATTGATGTGTTTTAATTCCAATTCTTGAACTAACAATTTCTTTAGATTCAGGTTTCCCAAAAATATTATTGCATATCAAAGTTTCTATAAGCTGATTTGTGTTAACTTTTTTCAGGTGTTCCCTGGGGTGTGCAGCTGGCAGCCATATATTCCCTGTGTGACTTGGGTTCAAGCAATCCAGAAGGTATTGTTGAGGCCATCCATGCCTGGAGAGCAACAGTTCTTAACAACATCCCTTTTGCTGTCACAAGTGGCATAGCTGAAATCACTTTGCTGTGTAAAATGGAGGTGAACTAAAATCTAGGGAAGTGGACTGATCTAAAGGAAGAAGTGCCTTATTTTACTAAGCAGTAGTTGGTTCCAGTTAAAAACAAGACAAAGTGGCATGTCCTCTTTTATTTATTTTTTTTTAACAGAATGTCTGATCACACAAAGCAAGCTCAAGTATTTTATTTGGTTTTTCTATTTGAGGGAAGAGTTTTAAAAAAATAAATAAGAAGACTTGTTTTTCCTAATAACTGATCAGTGATCTGAAAACCAGTGCGTCTTTGACTCCTGAGGTATTTCTGGTTTGATGTCAATAGAAATCAGTAATAGTTTCCATTATTTTATTTCCATCAGTTTGGAGCACAGCCTATTTGACACAACAGAAGATTGAGCCTGGCTGAAAACCGCCTTTATTATTTTGTACTATATTTATAAGGTAACTGTTCAGACAGCAGAACTTTGCCCAGATTCTGCTTTATTTCGCTTGAGTAGTCTCATAAGCTTAATTTAAAATACTTGTGTAAGACAGGTAGGAATTGACTTTTTGGGTAACAATCATGTATAGAGTAACAGAGATACTAAATCTCTGAACTTGTATATATGGTATATTCTGATAATGTGTCTCACATTTGATATTGTTCCACTTGGGGAATTTTGCATATGTAAATAGAAAGTTGGTTCAAAATTCATGTTTCACGTTTCTAATGATAGCTTCACTACACTCTGGTTTTGTATCTTTCATAATAAAAGAAGCAAACACCATTATGTTCTTGTTGGTCTTTTTAAATAACACAGAATGAACTGTTGTTTTAGCTTATATAAATACTACTTCGGGGGGGCAGGAGGAAATTACCTATAAGGTCATTTCACTGAATGAACTGCCCATAACGCTGCAGTTCTCGCCACTGGAAAGAGGTATATTGCATCTCTCCAGAATTGTCTGGTATGCCTTGGGGGCTGGGGAGGTAGTTTTAAAAATCCATCGAAAACTTCCATTTTTTACCCCCTGATTATAACCATATGAAGGGGTGAGCTTTGCTAATGCAGGTTCTCATTTGTAGCGGGACTCAGACTCTGCCAGAGCTTTGAGGTGGTGTCAGTCTTTTTTCCTTTTTCTTTTCATTATGAAAAGGTCAAAAGGCTTTTAGTCTGCTGAAGCCAGCTGTGAACTTGGATAATGAAATCTTTAACTTGGAGTGAACCAGACAATATACAGTTTACACATAATTCTTTCTCCTACGTGTTGTCTCTTTGCAGGCACATCTATGCTTTCAGGCTTGTCTTCAGTCAGCAGTTCAGTATGTTTCAGTTGCGGCAAGCACTTTACAATTTCTTCTGGTTCTTGTAAAGTTTTTTGGCACATGAGGACCAAGTTGTGTTTCTTGGTCCTCTCAACAGTTTCTGAGTTGCTGCATGAGCCGCAGGCTCTCAGCTCTTGTTGACAGATCCTGTGTTGCCTGGAGGTTCTGCTCTGCAGCATGCGGAGTTGCTCATTAAAGAAAGAAAAGTCATCCCCTTCCTGCAGTTCTGCTTGATTAGGCACTGCTGTCTTCAACAGACAGGATGCATGCTGCTTTTGGTGTTGCCTATTGTATCAATGCCTGTAGCATCATACTTCAAATTTAATTCAGAAACAAGCTTTAGCTTGTTCTGCCTTGCCAGTTTGTTTTTACATCTACTTCAGATTAAGGTCTTAAAACCTACTGGCTGTTTTTGGTGTGAATGGAATGTTTTAAGAACCTCCCTTTTATCTTAAGCTTCCTATTGTAGACTCCCTGATAAAGACGCTTAAGAAGTAAAATCAATTCACTAATGTTTCTAAGTATTCACTGGAAATATAAAATCCTGGGTTGGAATAGCTGGTACTGACAGTTCAAAATTTATAGCAAAATCATGTATTTTATAAAATATAAATTGTATATTTTGTGTATCTACACAATTTATACAAAATATTGTATAAATATTTTGTTTCTGATCAAATTGTTTTACACTCTATTGCTTATCTATAGAAGCAAGTTCTTCAGTTCTGCCACCAGATTTAGCCTGGCCTTGTGGTATCTGTAGCTGGCATGTTCTTTATGCTCTATGTGTGACATAAGGGGTAACACATATGCCAGACCTTCAGTTCTTCTCATTTCCTCACTGAATTGCAATACTTTGTGTCTGACTCCTTTTGATTATACTTTGATTTCAAAAGCATCTTTCTGTACCACTTGTGCTAGTCATCTTCTATCATACGACTTTCATTCCAGACATATTTGTATTGTCATAGCCTAGAACAACGTGCCTGAGAAATTCCGCTGCTCTTCTATATTACAGATGAAACGTAGCAGCTTCCAAGCTGTGGGGCTTCATGCCAGAAGGATTAAGTTTTCAGATACAGGAGACTGGGTCATTTTATCTGTGCCAGATCATTCTGCCTTGCCCTTGGTATATTTGAAAGCTACTAGCTTAAGAAAGATGACATAAGTGCTTTGCAAGCCATCTAGCCTTCTTACCTGCTTTTTCTGGATTCCAGCACACTGCATCCTTGGAGGCTTTGGTGATTGCCACAGACTGATGCCTAGCTATTCAGGCCATCCTTCAGCACCAAGAAATCATTGCTGACAACTGTTCCTTCCAGCCACACCTGAGGCAAAACCGTATGAGACTGATTTCTGCTAGCACCAGCGATGTGATGGCTTTGGTTGCATTAGTGTTGATTTTTCTTTGGTGCTGCCTTGGCCCTTATCCATTTCCAGCTTTTTGCTAGTACTGTAGTCTGGGGTATTCAACTCTGTCTTCATTTCTGCTGCCAGTGCTGCTGGCGTGGTCAGCTCTGGTGCAAAGAGCTGGTGTTCGTAGGCACTGTGATATTTGCCTCTTCAGAGCCTGACTACCAATGCAGTCTCCCAGCCCTCTGAAAGGTTCTTTCCTCTGAAGTGAAACCATGCAGAGCAAAGCGTCCATTGATTTCAGTTGCAGAGATAGCTGTTAGCATTCCGGACATGAAATTGACCTAAGTGAGTTTAACACAGCCAACTGGGCCACTGAAAAATGTCTAGTAGTATTGGTGACACCTATGCACAACAGGCACTGCTACATATGTGTGTCATGAAGGCTTCCAGTAAGGATCCATAGAAATTAATTTGCCTCAAGTTGAAGCTGTATGATGTCTGGGTCACTGGGCATTCTGGTGATTGTGAGGGCTATGGAGATTTCATGTATAGCCTTTGCTTATCTTTCTTGCATTAAAATGAGCACAAAATATCTGCAGTGGAAGAAGGACAAAAGTAAGCAAAGGTTGACAATAAAAGTATTGATAATAAATCTGGTAAAAAAGATGAATGGGAAATAGATCAAATAAAAGAAAACAAAGAAAGGAACAATGTGAGAAAAGGATCCCAAATGTTTCAAAGCAAAAACATTCTAACACAAAAATCTTCAAAGCAAACAGAAAATCCTGTTGCCTTTAGAATTTTTATAAAACACTGACATTTGAAGTATATGAAATTCACAGGGGAAATACCAGAGCTTTCCAAGACCAAAAATCTACAGCTATACTAATTTGGAAACAAAATTTTAAAAATCTCAAAAAAGAAAAACTCGCAAAGCCATTTACTTGAAAAATCTTTTGTTCTGCTAATATGACTGCAAGAATAATTTTTTCGTGTGCCAGAATGTGAGCCTGATTTTAATTCTGTTGTTATTCTCTACTGTCCAAACTGCATCTGAATAAGCAAAATCAGAATCATTAACACCTGAAAGTGTTTGCTTCTGTTAAATTCTAATCACTCATATAAAAATAATACTTGTACCTCCCACACACAGTGTCAAATTTACAGTATTTAAAGAGCTGTCAATGTCCATAAATAGGTGAAGAAAGTATAGTGATTTTCACCATATGGAAAACTATCGGTATAATTCGCATTAATCAGAAATAGCATAAGTGAATTTCTCATCAAGATATGTGTTCCAAATACTAAAAACCTATTTTGTGTAAAATACTTTGTCCATTAAAACAGGGATTTTCAGATTTCTATCATCATTTGCAGATTTTTGCTTTCTTGTGTTCTCACACAAGCATTGACCATGTGGCCTATCCCAAACTGTGTATCAGAGAATGTTCAAGTTTCTACTTCCTCTATGCCTTCTCATATTCCTAAACTAAGACATGAAAAGGCACCTCAGCTGCTAAGAAATTAATGTCAGCAATCTGGCACCCTTTGAAACAAAATGCTAGCCATCAGAATTGATCTCAGTTTAAAATACTCAGCTCTAGACCTTCTCCCTCTCCAAATATAGGAGACAGTAAACGTGCAATAGTTTATTTATTACGACAATTCTGTACTACAGACTTCTGACTTCATAGCTGTATTACCAGGTATTTTGAAAAATACCTGACAAACACATATTTACTCCAGGAAAAGAAACTTATCATAAATATTGGGGAGCAGTTTATGTCTGTTTGTGTGTAGATGAACAGGATGCTGGAATAAGCTATTCTAGGAAAAATTACATTTACTTATTTTACTTGTATAGCTGCCTTTATACTAAAAGTTCTTTTCTGCCAGTCTGTATCCTAGCATGCTGTATTAGCAGAAGTATCCCACTGTATGTTCAGTCATACAGTCATCCCTTGCTGGAGTACTGATTGTGGACATATATACCTTTTTTTACATTATGTTTCTACAAAAAGCAGCATCTTGGAGCTACACTACTATTTTTTGTTGGCCTATTATACCATTAGGGTATTTTTCGGGATGATTCTACCTGTCTAGGTATAGTAGCAAATCTTTTCTGGTGTGAATTGGTTCTTGGTTTGTCTTCATAAAAGAGAAAGGTCCGGACTCTAGCTTGTTCAAAATTAAGCTCTAGTTATTTTATCAAACCCTCTAAAACTGACATATTGTCTTTCCCAGCTTCTGCTTTTGCCTGCCTGTTTTGAACAAAAAGAATTGCTGAAACATACACTTTAAAAAGGCCAAAGCAGTTACAAATTTTCCAGTTTGAAATGACTAATGAAACTACATGCTTTACCTTCAGTTTTACCTGATGAAGTTGCATGTGTGGATGGAAACCAATCAGAGAACCTGAAGATTTGTTTTCAAGGAGCTGAAATTAGGTGGTTAAATCAGTTTGGAATATCACCATACAGCTTCACATTCTTCCCATCCTACCTAACTTTTCTCTGTAAGAAAAGTCGAAGACTGCTATCAAAAGACTGTCAAATTAGAGAGAAAGGGTTTCTTCAGAGACAGGCGTTGTAATTACACTGTTATTGGACCGAGTAGGCTGAGGTGTCCATCTGCAAAATTCAGAACCTTGTTTAATTGTCCAGGGTTTTACAGATCCATGAAATGTTAATGCTTTTGGGTGTTCTGAGCCCATCTATTGCACTCAGTGCAACTTTATGAAATTACTTTTTGCACTTTTTAAATTTAATTTTTTTACAAACCATTCTAATGAAGCAAATAGGTGCTTAATGGGAGTTGGAAAGAAAATAAGGGAGATATGCAAATGGACTGGTTTTTGCTTATTTTGAATTTTAGTCTTAGATGGCTCAAATTCCTTGAGCTGCCACATCACCCTGGAGACATCTAAATGATTGCTGCTGTAAATGGCCTGGGCTTTCTAAATAAAACTTGCGTTTTGTTATCATTCTTTGGCTTGGACAGAATAAATTCTGACATGTTTTAAGCATGAAATAGGAGACAGCTCAGTACTTGGCGCAACCTGTCTCCTTGGGCTTCACATACAGCCATGAGCCTGGCTCCAGAGAGCTGTTGATGATGGTGAATTCTCTATTGATTGCACAGGCAGTAACCTGTTTGTTTTCATTTTGTTTTTATTTTAAATTTCAACATGCTAGGGACAAATGTACAGAGTTCATTTAGGGCTCTTCTGAGATTTTGTAATTGCTCATTGCTTCAACAGTAGTGACATTAGTAGGCAGCTTCATTAAACTGCTGGAATATTGACCCAACAGCAAATCTTTGCCTGAAGACAAGATCCCTACATATGTTAATAAAGTTCTGAGTCTCTCTGGACCTCCATATACCCCTTCTTTCTAACAAACATGAGCACAAATATGGAGACAGATGCCTCTATCAGCCTGTTTGTAGATCTGGCATATTATTTTCTGATTTGGTAGGTTTTCTCTGCAAGCTGGTAGGATTTCCCATCAGAGGTTTTATGTGATTCACACGATATTAAAGCCCAAAAGGAAAAGGGCATGTAGGCAGCATATAGACAAGCTCCCTGAATTGAAAATGAATGGGAATGACTTAGCCATGAAGGTACACAGAGGAGCAAGCACTGCCTCCCTGAGGATTCTGAAGGTAATGTTATTGTAACAAAATACAACTTGTTTTAGGTAAAATTATTTCATTTAACTCAAAACAGTTTCTTGTGATTGTCCATATATTCAAAACTACTTCAGTTTCACTTTTGTATAGATCATCGAAAATAAAGCTTAAAGTTCTTTTACTTCATCAATAAGAAACTGCAGGTTGTGTTTTATTCTTAATTTCTTTTTCACTTTTTATGCTTTTCCATATTTAAATTACTATCCATTTTTTTATCTGTGATGCATCACAATGGATTCATTAACTATATCATAAAAAATGTGTTAAAGACTGTGTTTGGAATCTGAGCATTGGTTTGTGGCCTGTGTAGGCTTATGTTGTACTTGTCAATTTCTTGCTCAAAGCACCACTTAACATAGGGGTTTTCACTAATAACTTTGAAACAAAGTGAGAGAAGTGTGTTCCATTCAGTGTCCAATTTCAAATTGGAAACACTGATTAACCTTAACAGCTGATAAGAACAGTGGTCAGTTTCAACTCATTTATGTAAAAAATACTGAAGTTTTCCGTAACAGCCAAAAAAAGCTTAAAGCTATCTTAGCACTTCCTCAGTCCAATGATACGGACATGTTCAGAGCTGAGCTTCAGCAGACTGGGATCAGATCGCACAGACTTTTCAAGCCAAATGTTTGCCTGTTTGTGGGAGCTGCAGGGGGAATGCCTGGTAAATTAAAGCTCTCTGTTCTCCTTTCTGTTACACTCAAACTCTTGTTGGGAAAAAGGGGATATATATGCAACTACCTGTATGGGCATGTGTATGGAACTGTTAGTTTAGTCTAGTTAGCGTACTAGACCAGTTACAATAATATCCACTTGTATTCCAAATTAATGTGGAAAGGCCTCAATAGTACAGTTAAAAGTGTTACACAGAGCCCTTCCCAGGATCTATCCCTTTTCTGTGGTGTCATGCTCACCCTTCCACTGTTCCTCTCGTTCTCAGGGTTGACATTCTCAGATTTTTTCTTTCACTTTCTTTGCCTCTCCATGAAGCAACTAAGTCAGATTCCCACAGATAAGCAGTGTGAATGCCTTCTTCCCTGAATGAGTATACCATATTTAGATGGGCAGAAAAACATAGAACTTGTGATTTCATGTGCATGTATAATTCATTTATTATGTAAATAAATAATAGAAAAATTGGAAAAAATACATTAACCAAGCAAACGTTTCAGGATAAATTGTTTTCGACCATAACAGGTAACTGTGGCAGCAAGACTCACTAGGCCTAAAAGTTGTCCAAGGCCACAGCAGTGTCAAAAGCAAGAGGGGGACGGGCTGAGGGGACGCATAGGTGGTGCTGCAGGTTCTGCATTATTAGGAGCAGAGGGGTACATCTGCTGTGACAAAGCTTCCTGCTGTGCAGATGCTGCTCTGCCATATCAGGCTCCTTTGCAAAGCTGTTTATATCTACTGTAAACATGTATATGCCCTTTTGCTTTAAGCCAGTAGGAATGGAGAGGTAAATCTCTGTCCCTCTGCCTTCTCTCCTACAGCTCTAGCAATAAACTGCTCCTGCCTGGCCTGAACCCCTGAAGCAGAGCATGTGGTTATTCTGTAACACCTGTTAGTTCTGAGAGCACAGAGCAATACAAAGCCATCTTTTTTGCAGGCTTTTAGGTGTATATATAGCATATAATAATTTATTTCTGATATAGTTCTGATACCTACATTGGCTATTAATTCTCTGTAAAGTTTGTCCTCTCATTGTGGCTTAACCTTCAGAGGTAATAAAGCATTGTTAACAAACAGACCATGTCAAGAAAACAAGCCAGAGAACAAATTTGTGTTCAGTTTTCTCAGGAGACTATATGATAAATAGTCAAAGGCAGAAAAGGTAAGCAATGTGGATTTGTTACACCTTTTGCAATCCTCGTGTATCAGGATGCCACAATTTTAAAGGGATTAGCTCAACCTTCCTTCCACAAATCCCACCTAACCTTCACATAGCGAGCATTTCACTAAAAGTAGTCTACAACTATGCGTGTGAAAGATGGAAAGTGTGTTGAACTGCAAAGAAATGTGATGGAAGTATGAAAGATGCAGTGAACCTACCTGGATGTGGGGGATTTGAGTCCATCAGGGCTATATCTTCTGCAGCCACATTTGTTTCACAAAACAACAAGGTAATGGAACAGTATTTAATGAAAAAAAAAAGAGGTCTGTCTTTCACAGAACCACACATACAGGCTTTATTCTATTCACAATCAGTATTTTTGCCACATCTAATATATTTGAAAAAAATCTCAAGCTGTTTTGTGATACAGATACAAATATGGCATTGACAGACTAGGTGCCATCTCTGTGTAAGTCTAGTTGTACCACTACAGCTGCAGGAGAATTGTAAATTTCTAAAAATATTATCAAATATTTGTAAACACACTGACCAAGTTACATCAGGACATTTTCCAGACAAGTCTTCTAATGTTCATCCTACCTACCCTTGACCTTTATGCCCATTTCTTTCATTATAAAGCTATTCACAACAAGGCTGTTGACTTTTTGACTTGTCTGTGGTGGGCTCAATAGCTTCAGTGGCAGATGAGTGTCATGAATATCATCTTGGGATCCTATAGGATCTGAACATCTAACAAAAATCACGCAATCTATGTCTACGCTTTTTTTGTCCTGAAGGGTAATTGAAGTAATAAAAATTAAATAGCCTGTGATTTTAAAGAAAAAAAATCTTTGAACATTTGTAAACAGTTTCATTTCTTTAGGTCTTATTACAGATTTTTTCTCTATCCTATTAAGTAATAGCTAGCATGAGTTAAGCCTAGTTAGCACAGCTGTTAGCATAAGCCTATGACCTTTAATGACTTTTTGCTTTAGAAGAAGTAGGTAAAATGTAACCAATCTCTGTCCCAAACAACAAGAAATGTGTTCAAGAAAATAGATAGCTGAACTATGCAACCAACCAGTCAGTCATCAAGAAGTATGAACGTGTCCAGAAGTGTCTGGAACAAGCAGATTGTGAGTGCCAAAAATGGTCACAGAAAACAACAGCACAATCTGAGCAGTCTATTCACCAATAAAGCATTCTCTACTGAGTCCTAAAACTAAGAACACTTAGTGGGTAATGCAGTATACTTGAAACACTCATTCAGGGAGAAACTCCACTGCTATGCATCAGGACCCAAGACCACCTCTCCAACCCCCATGGAGAGAGTTGGAAGAGTATTTTTTAACATGAACTTAAATCCAGGAAAACCAAATTTTTTTATTTTCTTCAGAATTAGAAATAAAGTCTGATTTACCAATTCTCTTCAAACACTTAAAAAATTTTGCAGATAAATTTTAAGTGTTTTAGTATTCAACAGAACATTCTGAGATTCATGACCTTAAGTTTCTTGTAGGTCATTTTGAACTCTGTAGCAGAAGAGTGTGCTCCTCTGACATGGCCCTTTGGCACAGTCCTCTAGCACTGTCCTGATGCCTCACATCAGGCTTCCTTAGTCAGAGAACCTGGTGCTACTCTTAGGAGAACTCTAACCTTCCTGGATAAGCACATAGCAACCAGCTACATCACAAGTGGCTCTCCAGCCACTTAGAGTTGGTGTAATGAGATTTCAGAGGGAATCAGCCATCTGAATAGGTTTGCAGAAAAGTTGGAGTCCTGGCAGTACAGCTCCTTGCAGAGAGCCCTAGTGGTGGCCTTCTATGGACAGAAGTTCTGCAATCATGCCCTCCTTTTTCCATCAGTAGGAAGTGGTCTTCCAAATCTTCTCCATGATGAGGGGTGTGGGAAGGCCAAGGACCAAGGTCTCAGCCCTAACTACTTCCATCAGCCTGGAGTGAGAACTCCAGGCCTTGATGATCATTTTTTCTCCGCCTAAACTGCTGAGTCCTGAATCAGGTACCTGACCCATTCACTGTGGAGCTTTCAGGATGCACAGCTCTGCTTGCCTCCTAGGAAGAAAGCTGCCACCACTTAGGCCTTAGGTAGCTTCAAAGTCTGCTAGGGCATGATCAAAACCAGCAAAAGTAGCAGGAGCAGCAAGGTAAGCTTCTTGTTAGGCACCAGCAGCATAGACAGACTCCTGT
This sequence comes from Morus bassanus, assembly GCA_031468815.1. Taxonomy (NCBI): domain Eukaryota; kingdom Metazoa; phylum Chordata; class Aves; order Suliformes; family Sulidae; genus Morus; species Morus bassanus. Next base: position 63,305,713 of record CM062567.1, on the reverse strand, counting down.
GACACCAAGTTGTCAGAAGAGGCTGCCCATCTGAGAGTACAGGGCACAGGGCAGTCGAGAGAGGAGCAGAGTGCCTACATTGTGCTAGTGAGGTATTGTACTCCGTTAGGTGCAAAGGTGTTACAGGTGAGACAGAGTCAATGACAATTTATTGTGAATCAGGACATTGGTGTTCATTTAAGAAAAATCAAGATCAGAGCTCTTGCCCTACTTGATTGCTTCTCACACTCCCTTTCACATTCCTCTCCCCTTTCCCCCCAGGTTATATTCACTAGGTCCTGGCTTCCCTTCATAGCAGGGAGAGTGCTGCTGGTCTGGGAAAGTCAGGCAGAAAGCCATGCAGGTTTCATGCTGGGCAACTGCTTGCAGTCACTGCCATTACCAGCCAAGGACCCTGGGCATTCTCCAGCATTTGCCTACATGAATCTCCCCTGTTTCCATGACCTTCCCCTCATTTCCAGGATCTTCCTCTCTCTTTCAGGATCTTTCCTCCAGCCAGGATCTTCACCTTCTTCTTTGCAGGCCCCCAGCCCCTGGTTTCCCAATCTAAATCTATGCACAGAAACACAATCTGTGATGTGTTTCCTAATATGTGGTTCTGCCTCTCGTTTCTTTATTAATCAGACGATTCAGAACTTGCCACTTTCATCTAGTTCAGGTCTAATCAAAATTTACAACCAGCCTGTACTGGCTGTAGCTAGCAAATAGTGGGCTTGTGCCCAGTTCAGACATTCAATTTCAGAAATTCACACACAAACGCACATACACCCAATTAACTGCCACCTGTCAGCATCCACAATTTTAATTGTTTTTCACATACCACAGAAAAGCAATAGGATATTTCTTGTTCAAGGATCTATTTCATTCTGCTTCAGGGACAGTAAGTTTACTAGAGATGCTGTAGTCTTAGCCTGTGTAGCCTAGTAAATATGATTTTGCCATGACTAATTAAAAGCCACATAGTGCATGGTCTCATGACTGTCCTGGCCTGTGCTGGTTTTAACTTGTCAATTTGTCAAGTGATTACCGTCTCATCTGTTTTAACTTTAGCTCTGGGAATATCCCATATGGTAAAAGACACAGCTAGATAGCGCATAACAAACAGCCCTTTGTGTTAAACAGGTTGGGGGAGGTCAAATTGCAACTTTCAAACTTTAGCTGGAAATTAATGAGAAGGGAGCAGGTTGAGGTGAGAAAACATACAAATATAGCCCATTTCAGGTGACTTATAATTACGTCAGGGGATTTTCTCAGCTTTTAAGCACAAGAGCCAGACACGAATGAAAGTAGTGCATTAAATTGTGTTGAGGATAATTTCTTAATTCAGGTGATAGGCAGCCCAACCAGAGGAGAAGTGTTACTGGACCTGTTGCTCACCAACACAGAAGAATTAATTAGACATGTCAAAATTGGTGGTAGACTGGGATGCAGTGATCATGCCCTGGTGGAATTCACAATCTTGAGGGATATGGGCCAGGTGAAGAGTAGAGTCATAACCCTGAATTTTAGGAGAGCAAAGTTTCAGTTGTTTAAGGAATTAGTGGATGGACCCCCCCGGGAAACTGCCTTCCTGGACAAAGGAGCTGAACACAGCTGGCACTTTCTAAGGATGTTTTTCTTGAAACACACAAGCTCTCAATTCCCACATGTAAGAAATAGTCAAGCAAAGCAGGAGACCAGCATGGCTGAGTATGGACCTCCTGGTCAAATGAAAGTGTAAGAAGGAAATGCACAGGCAGTGGAACCAGGGACATGTATCCTGGGGAGAATACGAGGACACTGCCTGGATGTGTAAGGATGGGATCAGGAAAGCTAAGGCACAGTTGGAGCTGAATTTGTCAAGGGATGCGAAGAATGATAAGGCCTTTTACAGGTATGTGGGCCAGAAAAGGAAGATTAAAGAAAATGTACCCATCCTGGTAAATAAGACAGGAGAGCTGGTGACAACCAACATGGAGAAGCCTGAGGTACTCAACAATTTTTTTGCCTCAGTTTTCAGTGGTAATCCCTCTTCCGACATCTCTCAAGCCCCTGAACTTCAAAGTAGGGACTGGGGGAATGATGTCCTTCCCATCATAGGAGAAGATCAGGTTCGAGACTACCTCAGGAACCTGAACATACATAAGTCTATGGGACCTGATGAGATACATCCCATGGTCCTGAAGGAATCAGCTGATGTAGTTGCCAAGCCACTCTCCATCATATTTGAAAAGTTATGGCAGTCAGGTGAAGTCCCCAGTGACTGGAAACAAGGAAACACCACACGTAATATTAAAAATGGTGAAAAGGAGGACCCTGGGGACTACTGACTAGTCAGCCTCACTTCTGTGCCCGGTAAAATCATGGAGCAGATCCTCCTGGAAGATGTGCTGAAACATATGGAAGACAGGGAGGTCATTAGAAACAGCCAACATGGCTTCACCAAAGGCAAATTGTGCATCAGTAGAGCAGGGAACTACAGATGTCACCTACCTTGACTTCTGTAAGGCATTTGATACGGCCCTCCACAACATTCTTGATGCTAAATTGCAGAGATACGGGTTTGACAGATGGACTGTTACATGAATAAGGAACTGGCTGGATGACCATGTCCAAAGAGTTATAGTCAAAGGCTCAATGTCCAAGTGGCAACCTGTAATGAGTGATATCCCACAAGGGTCTGCACTGGGACCAATACTATTTAATATCTTCATCAGTGACACAGGCAGTGAGATTGAGTGCACCCTCAGCAAGTTTGCAGACAACACCAAGCTGAGTGGTGCTGCTGATTCACCAAAGGGAGGAGATGCCTCCAGGGGGACCTTGACAAGCTGGAGAGGTGGGCCTGTGTGAACCTTATTAAGTTCAACAAGGCAAAGTGCAAGGTCCTGCACCACGGTGTGGCCTATCCTCAACATCAACACAGACTGGGGGATGAATGGGTTGAGAGCAGCCCTGTGGAGAAGACTCAGGGATACTGGTGGGTGACAAATCGGATATGACCTGGTAATGTGTGCTTGCAGCCCAGAAATCTAATCACATCCTGGGCTGCATAAAAAGAAGCATGGTCAGCAGGTCAAGTGAGGTGATTCTCCCCATCTACTCTGCTCTGGTGAGACCCCACCTGGAGTGCTGCATCCAGCTCTGGAGTCCCCAGTACAAGACAGACATGGACCTGTTGGAGCAGGCCCAGAGGAGGGCAATGAAAATGATCAGAGGGCTGGAACACCTCTCCTGTGAAGGACGGCTGTGAGAGTGGGGGTTGTTTAGCCTGGAAAAGAGAAGGCTTTGGGGAGACCTTATTGCTGTTTTTCAGTATATAAAGGAGGCTTACAAGAAAGACGAAGCGCAACTTTTTGCTAGGACCTGTAGTGACAGGTCAAGTGGCAATGGTTTTAAACTGAAAGAGGGTAGATTTAGATTGGATATAAGGAAGAAATTATTTGTGATAAGGGTGGTGAGGCACTGGAACATGTTGCCCAGCGAAGTTGTGGATGCCCCGTCATTGGAATTTTTCAAGGTCAGGTTGGATGAGGCTTTGAGAACCTGACCTAATGAAAGATGTCCCTGCCCATGGTAGGGGGGGTGGACTAGATGATCTTTAAAGGTCCCTTCCAGCCCAAATCATTCTATGATTCTATGATTCTCTTCTATGGTTTGAGTTTGGGTTAGGGATTAAGGTATAGGAGGGTTAGGGTTTGGCTGAAGAATAGGGGTTAGGGTTAGTGTTAAGGTTAGAGGAAAACATATAAAACCATTGCTTTTGAAACACAATAACACAGGTTGAGGTTATTTGACCTCGTTGGGAATTGCCCCGTTCCCAGGGGGGAAAAAAAAAGAAAAAAAAAAAAGATTAAATCAGAGAGGAAATGACTGATCAGAGTTTGTGATATCCATCTAGAAAGGAACTATCCAAGTAACAGCAAATATATGAAACCCTCAGCAATGAGAGGTCTGAGAAGAGGGGCTAACCTTCAAATGGAAATGAAACATTTGAAAATTCACTAGAAATGCCACATCATCAAGGTACTTTCCATTTATTTTCTTACCTGGTTTTAATATTATAGCAAGTTCATAATGTGTAGCCTGACTTATTTATTTTGCAATTATCTGCATATAAATGACTCACTGGAATTTGAAGCATGAGCAGAGTGTAGATATTACCTGAACATAGATGTTCTTTTGCCTGCTTCCAATACGTTGCCTAACTAAATTTTTAAAAGTACATTTATACAAACTCTTGTATCGTGTCTCTTCCCTGATTACCTACTCCTTTTTAATTAGGTATGTATAGTATGTATGCTGTACCACAGTGCTTAAGCATCAAATAGCTGTTTCTAAAGGGATGACAAATATAGACAGTATGATTCAGCAGATTAATTTCTTAGAAGCTCTTAAGAAATTCTGAAGAAGTTCCATTGTCAAATACAATGAAGATCTACAGCCTAACTAACTAGGCAAATCTAAAACAAAGTTTTGCAGTATTAACTTCTATCCCTCTGACTGGAAACAGAGTTGGAAACACATCTCATTCTATTCTCCTTTTTGTGAAGCCGTCAGAACTTTAGGCTTGGCTGCTTTAAAAATATTTCTAAGCTTGGTGGCTAAGAACTAAGATAGTAAAGTTAGGCAAACAGCCTACATCTTCTTCCCAACCTAAGCATTCCAGAAAGGAAATGCTCACCATCCCAAAAGAAGTGCTCTGCTGCCATCCATCTGGTAGAACACAGAAGAGGTAGACAGGATTGACAAGCAGGCAAGCCTAAACGATGACCGTTTTTCATGTATTTGTGACACATTTCTGTTAAAAACGAATTCATCTAAAAAGGTGTGAAAAAAACACAAGTACTTCTAGTAGTGTAGAAAACCACTACATCTCAGTATGCCCTATTGAGAAGTCACCCTGATCTCAAGCAACAGCTTTGAGCACTGGAATGCCATAGTTGGGTTCTGAAAATAAAAAGTAGAAGGTTTTGTAGAGTGTTTATAAAAAAGGGGAGAAGTAGTATCTGCAGAGAATTTGGAAACTATTTAGTTCTCAAAGTTATGTATACTCTTCTAAGAGCTGACATAACAAAGAAACATCAGCAAAGGTCATGGAGTTGCTTTCACTGGCTGTCAGATGGCGGGGACTGCTGTGTGAAATGTTGGGATACACCACTAGCAGAAATGATAGTGGAATGTAGAGTAGAAATAATTGTTAGGCAAGGAAAGGAGAGAAAGGAACAGTTAGCTTTGAAGACCTTAACTTGACTTAAATTGGAACTTGAGACCCTGAAAGAAATCAAGACGTTAAATGTGAATAAAGGTTAATGCAGGAAGGGGTTAACATAGTAGGTGATCTACCGGTTATCTCTCAAGATGAAGACTATAAATTTGTTGCTGTTATTAGTTCTTTCTAGGTATTCTGGCAATGGGCAAGTAAAACATCAGTGGCTGACCATCTAGTTCCTCCTTATTCACCCCAACTTGTCACGAATTTCCAAATCACCCCTCTAAGAATAATTTTTTTCCACCTTTGCAGCTGCTACTTTCCCAGTTCACCTCCCATTTTCCTGCTACACCTATGTGCTGCTTTTGGCTAGGATAGAGTTAATTTCCTTCATAGTAGACAGAATGAGGCTATGTTTTGGATTTGTGCTGAAAAGAGTGTTGATAATACAGGGATGTTTAGTTACTCCTGAGCAGTGCTTACATAGAGTCAAAGCCTTCTCTGCTTCTCACACCACCAGCAAATAGGCTGGGGTGCACAAGAAGCTGGGAGGGGACACAGCCAGGACAGCTGACCCCAACTGACCAAAGGGATATTCCATACCGTATGACGTTGTGCTCAGCATACAAAGCTGGGGGAAGAAGGAAAGGGCAATATTCAGAGTGATGGCATTTGTCTTCCCAAGTAACCATTACGCATGATGGAGCCCTGCTTTCCTGGAGATGGCTGAACACCTGCCTGCCCATGGGAAGGAGAGAATGAATTCCTTGTTTTGCTTTGCTTGTGTGCACATGGCTGTTGCTTTACCTATTAGACTGTCTTTATCCCAACCCATGAGTTTTCTCACTTTTACTCTTCTGATTCTCTCCCCCATCCCACCGTGGTGGGGAGTTGGAGAGCAGCTGCATGGTGCTTACTTGCCAGCTGGGGTTAAACCACGACAACCTATCAGTGATCCCCCATTCTCCAGTGTAGTCATACCCTCAGCCAGGAGCCCACCAATTAAAGTAGAGCCTGGAGTGATAAAGAACCATTTCTGTAGCCCTGGGGACCAATAGGCCCCACGATGCCTCTCAGAACAATTTGACAACAGCAGCCAACAGAAATGGGAATTCACAAAAGACGAGGTTGTAACATATTCACAGACATTGTGTAAGAGATTTGACAGTGATCTATCATCTTGTTAGGATGACTTTTATCAGGGAAATACTGCTCTGAAAAACATAGCATATATCAAACCATAGTGCTGAGTTTATTGGTTGAAGATTTGAATCAGGATTGATTCTGCCAAAGCCTGCAGCACTGGAGTGGTTTCTCTAGGAAAATCTTCAGCTGATTTCTGCAAAGTGCACAGGGCCTGTGAGCAACACAGCCAGAAAATAACCTCTCCAGAAACTATTGCTCTTTCTGTCAGTATGTAGACCCAAGTTTGTTTCTTTTGTTCTTTAATTTTCTTCATAATGTCACCGAAAACCAGGAAACAAACTCCTTAACACTGGGCATATTAAAGAGCAGGCATTACTTTATTTGGCACCGGGTGCAAGGTAGAATATTTCCACAAATCAGGCACACCTACTGGAGTTCATTTTGACATTTATACGTGACAGTTAACACACCACACCTATCTAATACATAATCATTCACCTGACTGAGCATCCCCTTCTTGCATTGGTCTGTATCTTTTCCTCTTAGTTTTAAAGCTACAGTGTGATTTTAATTCACTGAGCATACTCAAAAGGAGTGGGGGGGAGTAGTCCTTTTGTCCCTCAATTGAATCAGTGGTCGCAATCTCCCCCTGCTGGAATTACCTTTCTCCCAGTTACTGTACTTCAGCCTTTGTCCAGTTTTTCAGCACCTTCTGGGCCAAGATGTTCCCTTTTATCACTGGTGACTGATGTGTGGCCTTCCCTTATGTCCACAACTTTCTTTGCAGCAGGATGTTGTCACTGTCAGTCCTTGAAGTTCTACTGATTTGTATTCTTTTAGGAGGTTCTTGTTAATGAGGCATTCATTGCTAACACCCTCACACCCTCCTATCTGGCCTTAGCATTATTTACTCCCTTGAATATTCTAAAATTCTCAGGTGTTAGTTTCTACTCCTAACTGTGATCCTTTCTTAACTACTACTAACTCCTGCGCTATTCCACTTCATCCAAGAAGAATATAACAATAATGACTGTATCGAAAGACAGCATCAAGGCACTGTGAGCAGCATCCCAAGAGTATTTCAAAATCAAATGAAAGAAAGACAATTTAGATGGTCTGAGGAACTTGCAGTGTGACAAATGCACACCAGACAATCCTGAGGAACCTAAGAGGAGAGCACTAGAAAGCTGTCTCTGCAAATGCTGCACTTTTCAAGGACTGCAAGGAACCAAGAACACCACAGAGGCAAAGGACCAAGTCTCCTGCAGGAAACAGGCGTGCTGCACACAGACAGGGACAGGTAAAGCAAGGCTTTCCCTCACTTTGTGTTTCTTTGAACTATTCCAGTCTCTGCATAAACCCCTTGCACACCATGCACTAAGCTGAAATAGCCCTGGGCAAATGGAGCCTGTCTGCATGAGGTGCCTGGTCTGACAGAGAGCTCCTTTCTCAAAACACTTTGGGTTGCCCAGCCCTTTCTGGGTGGCCTGGCATCATGGTTTAACACCAGCCAGCAACTTAGCACTACACAGCTGCTCACTCACTCCTCCTGCTGGGATGGGGGAGAGAATTGGAAGAGTAGAAGCGAGATAACTCGTGGCTTGAGATAAGAAGAGTTTAGTAATTGAAATACAATAAAGTAAAATAGTAGTAGTAGTAGTAATATACAAAGGAAGCAATGCATAGTACAATTGCTCACCACCCACCGACCAATGCCCAGCCCATCCCCAAACAACGATCGCTCCCTGCCCCAGCCAACTCCCCCCAGTTAATATACCGGGCATGACATCATACGATATGGAATATCCCTTTGGCCAGTTTGGATCAGCTGCCTTGGCTGTGCCCCCTCCCCTTCCAGCTTCTTGTGCCCCTGACAGAGCATGGGAAGCTGGAAAAGTCCTTGACTCGTGTAAGCACTACCTAGCAACAACTGAAACATCAGTGTATTATCAACTGAAACCAGGACACCTGGCTAGCGATGGGGAAGAGGAAAGGCCCATTAGAGAGCTCTGTCCTCCCTTTCTCAGGTGAGCGTTGCCTTCCTCCCTCGCCTCGCGTCGGGCACGGTACCCCGCCCGGGGGCAGAGCCTGGGCCGGGCCCCTGCCAGGGGCTGACGGGTTCTGCTGCACGGGGCTCCTTGGATTTGAAGAAGAAAATTCCTCGAGGCCTCGGGGCGGGGGCCCATACGGATGGTTGGATTTATACGTATGTCCCGGCGGGTGCCGAGAGGTTCTGCTCTGCAGTGAGCTCCCAGGCCCAGGCCCAGGCCCAGGCCCAGCCAGGCGCCCCGGCCGCGAGGCCGCGGCTCCCGCCTCCGGGCAGCAGGAGCGCGGCTGCCCCGACCGCTCCCCGCATGGAGCCCTTCGCCCGGAGGCCGCCCTCCCCCTGCCTGACTCCGCCCCGGGCCCGCCCTCGGCCGCACCGCTGGCGGCGGGCGGTCCTGCGGCGGCGGCGGCGGGCTGGGCGCCGCCATGCGATTTCGGGCTAAGATCGTGGATCTCGCCTGCCTCAACCACTTCAGCCGTGAGTACGGCGGGGCCGGGGCCGCCTCTGCCGGGGGAAGGACGGGAAGAGGGAGGGCTGTGGGCGCCGGCGGCCCGCGGCGGGCGCGGTGAGGCCCGGGCGGCGGGCCCGTGGCCCCTCCCGGGGGAGCCGGCGTGAGGCGCTTCCCTTCGCCGCGGGGTGTTTCGGAGTGTCCGCAGCAGCATGAGCTGCGTTTTTGGAGACGGAACGTTTCCCCCCTGTCCCCCCGCTGCCTCCCCGGGACGAGGTGTGTGGGGCGGTTGCCGCTGTAACCTCCCCCTCCCTCTGCCAGGTGTCATTAACACAATCGCCAAGCTAGCCAAGACCTGCACCCTGCGCCTTACCGTCAGCAAGCTGTATTTCATCCTCTCCGATAAAGTGGCGAATGGAGGCGTCAGCATGTGGTGTGAGCTGTGCCAGGTGAGCCCGGGGAACTCCCGATAACCGCACGGTGCTGAAAACCAGAGCATGCGGTTGGGTCTAGGATACGAGGAGTCTCTCATGCTCTTATCCCTCACCTGAGGTGCACCAGGTCTCCCAAGGCCTGTCCAGTCGCTGAAGGCCTCTGTTTGCAGGACTGCCTTTTAGTTGCACAGGGCTGGTGTTTCTGGCTAGACATCCCCTTTACCTTCAGTGTGTGCTGGCCCACAAGGGCCTGCACAAAACTGGAAACAGGAAAGCATAACTCACCTGCCATACCCCTTGTTCTGAGGACTGATAAGTGTTAGGGGAGGATCTGAAATTTATAGGTTTAGCCTGAAGCAGTGGGTCTTCATGCTTATGCAGCCTGTCTTGATTCCTGCAGGTGATGAAAAAAGCTTCCTGTTGTACACATGCAGTTCTAAGCTTAAGGTCTGATAAGTAAAAACTTGCCCCTCTGTCTTTTTTTTTTTATTATTTTTATTTGCTTTATTTTATTTCCCAACTTCCAAAAATTGTAGGGGAATGTCTTCGATGAATTTCAGATGGAAGGAGTGGCTTCAGAGCACAATGAAATCTATTTAGAGTTGGTGCCTGAGAACCTGTCAAGAGCATTAAAAACTGCCCAGAGTGCTAAGGCAGTGAAGATCAAGTTGACTAACAAACACTGTCCCTGTCTCAGAGTTTCTGTGGAGCTGGTAAGTGCAACCATGCTTTTATCTTCATTATTAAGAAAAAGCTCTTAAAAATTAAATGCTTTTCCTAAAATCAAATAGGAGCTTTGGTAGTCTTTGGTGTAATTCTAGAAAACAAAATAAAGAAAAATCATGCCGTTTTCTATTTCACTAGCCTTCCCTGCCATCATTGTTGGTAGCACACAGAACCAGCTTCGTATTTCCCAAAAGGCAAGGAAGAGGTGGAGGAAGAATGAAAGCATCTCTGATTGAAACACCTTTTTCTAATGTGTACTTTTCTTGGTTCCTTCATTTTCTAAATCTTCTGTGGATTATTGCCTCCTCATTGAAGCCATTAGGTGAAGGAGGTTTCAGTGTAGTGCCTGGCTCTTTGTTTTGCTTTTTATTGTCCTGGCATTCTGTTTCAAACTGCTGTCTTCTGACTTTTTTCTGTTGTTAACACCTCTTCACTGATTCTCCTCTTCAGCTCTAAGGATAGCTTATAGATACTAATGACTGATACCTCACAACCTCTTCCTTATTCAAAAGGGAAGTCCGCTTAATAGCGGACCAATAGGAACCTGTGGAAAACTGAAACTGAGTGTCTGGGGCACTCAGTTATAGTATTTCCCAGGGTGGGTCTGAAAAATTTGAATTCAAAATTCAAGTTCTGTTTTTAACTGCAAGAGCACCTTGTCTCTCCCTCAAGCCATCCTTTTCAAGTAGCAGTAGGATTGTGACACATGACATTCCTGTGGGGGTTATTCCCAGAAGATTATGGAATGACTTCAGAGAGCCCAGTGTGCCAGACTTTGATGTAAGCCTCTGTTTTGTTTTTATATTCCCTATGGAAAGGGGAGGTTGCAAATAGAATGGTGCTGCTGCAGCACATGCTACTGGTGGGTTTTGGAGAGGAGGTGAAAGGAAAGAGGGAAGGCTGGAGGCTAGAGGTTTGGAGGGGGATGGGACATGGCTTCCATCTTGACAGAGTCCAGAACCTGAGAGAGCAGGTGGTTAGCAGTTGTTGCTGTGATATTCAGGGTGGAGGAAAGGAGGGGCAAAGGACTTCCATGGCTTTAGGCAGGAACACCTCCAAACCACAGAGGTTTAGACTGTTTCAGCTGTTTAGGTACCAAGTGGCCCAAATAATCTGTTCTTTCTGAAATTCATGGCCTACCTGGCAGAGTTATATATGTGTTTCCTCCAGATTTTTATATATCCTCTCTATATCCTTTTTGACTTTTAGCAGAGTTGCAAGGAAAGGTCTTTGTGTAAATGTGCTCCTATTTGAGGTTATGGATGTCTGTTACTTCTGTAGCTAAGAGTATTTAAATTCTGAAGAAGACGACACTTCTACTGAATTTCTACTCAGTAGAAACTTGATGTATTTTTTTCTGTTTTTTCAGATTTACACTGATGCAATTCCAGAAATTATTACAGTACCATGGGAATGATGTTCTTTCCTTTTTGGCTGTAGTACCTTGTTAGCAGTTAATAACTGCTCAATAACACAGATGTGGGTTCATGTGAGAATCTGATCTGCAAAAACCTGACTCTACTTTATTTTGAACACAGACTTGGGATAGTATGTCTGAAGCAATTGCTAGAGTGATGGCCTGTTGGTATAATGCGAAAGAGTTCCTCTGTTCCCGAGTCATTTGCTGATTTCAGTTAAATATTGTGCTCCCTGCACTCAATACATAACTGAGTCCAAAATAAGATAGAATTGAAGGGAGAAATAAATACATCATATCCCTGTCACACATGAAATATTTGTGCGAATGCAGTTCTTATGTCTTTCTAGGTCAGTATTTACCTACCAGTGCTGAAAACAATGAAGAGTGTTGTGGAGAGAATGAAGAATCTCAGCAATTCCATTGTAAGTTAAGGCACTTCAGGCACATGTCCTGCAGACCTTATTTTATATTGGATATAGGATGTTCCCCTGTTGCCCAAACTGGTGCCCTCGTGTTATATCTTATTTTGGGATGGGTCAGACATTGAACTAAAGGCACCTTGAAGACTGTGTAAGGGCTGAAGAGAATGGTGGGATTTATTTTAGGATTTATGCTGAAGAGCTCGTTCTGGGCTTCCCAGAAAGTGGTGTCTCTGTATTGAATCCTTGAAAGCACATGGCATTGTGTTGCCACAAGCCACTCTTTATAGCTGGTAAGAAATTGCAGTCCTTCAGGAAGCTTTCCAGGTGATTTCATTAAAGAAATGCCTATTAAGTGTGTCTTGTATTAGGTGTCTGTGTGAATGAATTTTAGGTAAACTTGAGGCAGGATTTAAAGGAAATCCTACTAATAGATCCGGGATGTCAGCCTGTGCTTTAGACTGGCATGGTGGGTTTCCAGTCCACCCTGGGTTTCTGGAGTGCTGGTGGGCCTTCCATTGAAAGAAGCCCTCTGCAGTTAGCCAGAAAAAGGGTTTGGTTTTTTTTTTTTTTTTAGTTGTTGCTCACAGTCACCAGAATTGACTGAAATGAAAGTTAGTAAGTAAGCATAGAGCTTTGGAATGGTTTTGGGGCTGTTCATACCAATTTTGATAAACAGGAAATTTTCTGTAAACTGAGAATCCTGAAATTGGGACAGTCTCAGTCTTCCAAGGCTTGGAAGAGTTGAGAGATTACCCTGGGTTTCTGGCAATTTTGCAGATGGCAGTCATCCTGCAAATATAAGAGTAAGCACTTCAAACTCTTCTCCTTTGTCAGTCTTTTGGGGATTTTATTTTTTCTCTCTCCTTCCTTCCCCCATGTCCTCAGTGGAAGTGCTTACACACAACTAAGCACAGAGTATAACTGCTTTGTTTCCAGACTTGAGGATCTGTTCTCGCACAGGATAGCTCTATGATGGGATTGAACTTTGGTGTTCAGCCACACTCAGAAGAAGTAGCATATCAACACTGGGCATACCCGCCTTCCTAAGTTCCTTACTTCCTGCTCCAAAGCAGGAAAATAAATAAACCTCTGCAAAATAGTTTTGATAGCTCTAAGGGAGGAGACAGACTACATGCATCCTCTACATGATTTCCTGTTACTAAAGAACAAAAACATCATGTCACAATTAAATATTTGTGCTAGATGCATCCTGGTAGTAAAACTAGTCAAGATCAGTGCTGCAAAAAGGGCTTAGAAGTTCTTTCAAATAGTATTTGGCCACTGTTGGGGAGCATTTGTCTGTGGGCGTCTCCCATTCTATAGGAGATTCTGGTTGTGATATGAGCCTCTCTTAAAATTACTGAGAATTCTTCTGATCACAGAAATGAAGTGCTTAGATGTGCTTTAGGAATCCTCTGATCTGCTTGGGATTTGTGTAAGATCATATATAGTCTCCTTCTAGTTGGGACACTTTGTCAGGATGGAATTTGAAAGTTTTCAGCACTTTTCCAGGATTTGTAGCTCTCCTGCTTGGAGTTACTGCTCTGGTGCAGCTGTTGCCTGTTTTTAAGTCTTGGAAAGCAACACTGCAACTGCAGGTCAGCTCTTGATGCATCCCATTTTCTATGTGCATCATATGGAGTGTGTAGGTACCTTTCTGGTTGTTGAAAAGCTGGATGGAAATGCAGGAAACCTTGCATTTCTCCAGCTTCTGTCTCTTACTTCTAAAGCCTTTTCCTCAGCACATGAATTTCCCAGTACTTGTTCCAAAAGTACTAGAGAGCAATTGAATTTATTTCTCTTCATAATTTCAGGGAGGTTGGTCTAATTCACACAGGAATGATGAGAAATGCATTTTGTAGCTGCACATTCAAATGTCCAAACCATGTTCAAAAAGTACAGTTGAGTTGTGAAGGCACTGAAGTGCTTCTGGAAGCTTGTATTTGAATAAAGCTGCACTTTATTCTTCTGTAATTCTGCAGTGTGAAAGTGGCTTGCCTAAAATTGAGGTTGGTTGTATTGCAGGTGATCGAAGCAAACTTGAGTGGAGAAATGAACTTGAAAATAGAAACTGACTTAGTGTCTGTAACAACACATTTTAAAGACTTGGGAAATCCTCCCTGGCGTAAGTTTCCCTGTTTGTTGCCTCTTGTATCTGTCTCATCTCATTACTTAAGTGTGATGCTGATAGCAGTACTTACCTTCTGTTAGTCCTTACAAAATAGCATCAAGTACTTTGAAGTCTTCAAATGAAACCTTGAAAAGAAAAGTGGCCAACAGCTGTTTCATGTTTGTGGGGGGGAGTTTCTTCCAGTGTCCTTGACAGCTTTGTAGGAAAAGTGGGCTTTCTCTTCCTTGCACTGCTGTTTCTGAAAAACAGCCCATTTGAGTACCAGCTGTTGAGTGATTATCAGGTGTGTCCTTACAGGTGTTTAAACTCTTTCTGATGTTTTGTCTAATTGTTGTCTTCTTATGCTTTTAGCATCAGAGGATGGATGTCAAAGTTCTGCTGAAGGCAGAGATCTGGAAAGCATGGCTGAGGCACGCATAGACATCAAGAAGCTGCAGCAGCTGCTTGCTGGACAACAGGTCAATCCCACAAAAGCACTGTGCAGTAAGTTCAACAGCTGTGCTTGTAAACTCCAGTTAAGGAGGGATGTTTGCCATACTTGTAGTCTCAGCAGAACAGCATATGTTCTGTCTTGTCTGTTTGAGACTTGACTATTTTTACTGTACCTGAGGATTTTTAATATTTTTATTTTTAGGCAGTCAGCTTCAGGCCTTAGGTGTTTGGGGAAGAAAAAAAATCATTAAAAAAAATTAAGCCAGGTCCTTTTACAAGTATTGAGTTGAATACACAGACTGACTAACCATGGGTGTCTTTTTGTTGTCTTTGTTTTGAAGTTACTATTTTTTATTGTTATTTTGAGGTGGTTTTTTTTTTGAAGTCTTAAACAAAGCCCCTAGTTTCTAGCAGAGAAACTGAGATTTACTGACATGTTTGTTTTGGTTTTTTTCCTCAGATGCTTTCTTCCATTCAGCACCAAATTGATTCTAATACCAAAATGCTTTTTATGCAGTTAGTGTTTCTAACCATAGAAACGATATGTTCTTTCTAGTAGGAGCCTGTGTGGGATTTTATATCCTATTTTGATAACTCTGTATGCTTTTCCTGAGAACATCTGTGTGTTACGGTTTAGTGCAGATTCTAAGAATTTCCCAAGGAAGATGTAAATCACAGGTATAGCATTATAGGCCTATACATTACATATTTCCTTTTTGGTATCAGCTTTCATAGACTTTTTAGTAATGCTTCATAGACACTCAAGGATTTAAATATTACAGGATGATATGTTTAGTCATCCTTCTGTCAGAAGTGGTAGAAGCATTGTATTCTTATGGTGGTATTCTGTAGAAGATGGAATTTTAATGTATTTTTCCTGCTTTAAACTGGATTTGTGGTTTGTTGTTTTTTTTTTTCTTTACAGATATTGTAAGTAAAAGAATTGTCCACTTCATCTTGCTCCATGAGGATGTTTCACTTCAGTATTTTATTCCGGCACTTGCCTGAATGTTTTGGAATCTTGGTCATTTTCCAACCTGAGGCCTTTTCCACAAAGTCTGAAAACATTCATGAGTTGCTGGAGTATTCTAATGTGACATGCTGTTAGATGCAGCCATCAGACGGACATTATTTCCATATTTATGAAATTATTCAAAATACCTTCTCCTCCAGAGGCTATTTTTGTGAAGAGTTACATGCTATGAAAGAGGCAATGCTGGGGAGTTGGCATATCTGAGTGTTACAGGGAGCGAAATTGAAATTTTTATGTGCTTTTGGGATGCTTTGAGCTGTGGGGAAGGCAACGTAACTTTTTTTTTTCTGGTCAACAAACATAAAGGTAGAATTGACCTCTGGAGCTGCTGCTGGGTGTATTCAGTATTGGACAAAGACAATGCAGCTCCAAGTTAAGGGATCTCCGAGCAAGCTGTCATACCTCCATGGAGCAGGAGAGCCCTCTGGAGGGTTGACAGATTGGTATTTGCCTGGGCAGGTGACCACAGCCCTCCTGAAGTGGTACTGGATTGACAGTGAGATATATATATATATATATATATATATATATATATATATATATGGACTTGATGCTGCTGCAAACTGTGCAGCAGAAATGTGTCTGAGGCAGAGGAGCTTCCTGTGGCTTCCAGCGTGTAACAGGATGTAACATGCTAAGGAGCACCAACAGCTCAGCAGCATCTGTTTGTATCTGGTTGTATCTTTTGATCTGACTTGCTCCAACATACCTCAGTGGTTGTTAGTTCTTGAACTGATGTGTTTAGCTCTTGGCCTGAGAGGATGAGATAAACAGTCTGAATTACCCTTGTTAATGTGGGCAGTGAAGGTCTCCGTGTACAGAATTAATATCCTATGAGGACGTGTGAACACAGCAATTGGTGTGAAATAAAGGGCAAGTTATCTGAAGAGGACATTTTTTTCCCCTTTCCAGATGGAAAGCACTGTACCATCTGTGTTGTCATGGTGTCAGTCATGGTGAGGTTGCATCTAGGCTCTGATGCCGAGCAGCCAAGGGCATGACTAAGTCTCACTGATAGGAGCTCTACCCCTGCTTCAACTTCTTGGTTATCTTCTGAGGTCTTTTCCTCCTTATTCCATGTATGACTGTATTTGTTATCCAGCCGTGTTCCATAAAGCCTTTGGTGTTCCACAGGGTTTTGACTATCTTGTGGAACTTCTTGTTTTAGAAATACTGAGTGAGTCTTTGCTGCCAAACAGGACTGGGAATTTCTGCTAGACAGTAACTCTTGTTGTGGTCAGAAGTGTTGGGTTTTGGGGTTTTTTTGGTTTGGGGTTTTTTTGTTGGGTTTTTTTTTGTTTGTTTGTTTTGTTTTTTTTCCCAAGGGGCATTGAGGTTAATGGAGCAATTAATCTTTCTGCTCTTGCATATGCAAATGGTCAAGAGAAGGCTAAAGGAGAGGCAGTGGCCTGGGAATGTTATGCTTCTTTGCCTTCTTCCACTATTTCTATCAGAGTGAGCAGAAAGCATCTTCCAAACCCTGTTACTTTTCATGGACAACTGCAATTGCCAAAAAAATCTGTGTAAAATAAAAATAGCTGTACACCAGGTTACAGCAATTGCATTTTTAAGAGATATGTGGTAAATATTCCTGGGTTTTGTCTTGAGGGGGGAAAACTGTCGGAGTATGATACTGTGAAAGTAGGCTTTGGAATTTTTGGATTTTCTCCTTTGGAAAATGCATTCTGTATAACCTGATGGAAATGGCTTTTTCTGGTATAGCATAAAAACTAGTAATAATGGCCTCAGCTGTGTGGGCTCTGTGATTGCTATTTTTAAAAAGAAATCAGAAGTTATAATTGCAAGAAAATGTGTTGATTGGGGTTTGGTTTTTTTTGTTTGTTTTTTAATAAAAAGTAAATAAAAGCAGAAGCAATGCTGGTACAGGTCAGTAGTATGCAGTGAGATGTCCATTTCATAGTCTGGATGGGAGGAAGCTAGCAAACATGCAGCAGTCACACTCTTTACAGAATGAATCACAGAATGGAAGGGATTGGAAGGGACCTCTGGAGATCATCTTGTCAACCCCTCTGCTTCAGCAGGTACACCTAGAGCAGGGTGCACAGGACTGTGTCCAGGCATGTTTTGAATGCTTCCATGGAAGGAGACTCCACAACCTCTCTGGGCAGCCTGTTCCAGTGCTCTGTCACCCTCACGTTAGAGAAGTTTTTCCTCATATTTAGATGGAACTTCCTGTGTTCCAACTTGTGCCCATTGCCCCTTGTCCTGTCATTGGGCACCACTGAAAAGAGTCTGGCCCCATCCTCTTGACACCCATCCTTTAGATATTTCTAAGTATTGATAAGATCCCCCCTCAGTCTTCTCTCCTCCAGGCTAAACAAACCCAGGTCTCTCAGCCTTTCCTCAGAAAAGAGGTGCTCCATTCCCCTGGTCATCTTGGTAGCTCTCTGCTGGACTTGCTCAAGCAGTTCCCTGTCCTTGAACTGGGATGGGCCCAAAACTTGACGCAGTACTCCAGATGTGGCCTCACTAGGGCAGAGTAGAGGGGGAGGATAATCTCCCTCGACCTGCTGGCCACACTCCTTTTAATGCACCCCAGGATACCCATGGCCTTCTTGGCCACAAGGGCACAGTGCTGGCTCATGGTCAACTTGCCATGAATGTCCACCAGCACTCCCAGGTCGCTCTCAGTAGAGCCGCTTTCCAGCAGGTCAACCCCCAACCTGTACTCGTGCATGGGGTTGTTCCTCCCCAGGTGCAGGACCTTACACTTGCTTTTGTTGAATTTGATTAGGCTCCCCTCAGCCCAGCTCTCCAGCCTGTCCAGGTCTCACTGAATGGCAGCACAGCCTTCTGGTGTATCAGCCACTCCTCCCACTTTGGTATCGTCAGCAAATTTGCTGAGGGTACACTCTGTCCCTTCGTCCTGGTCATTAATGAATATGTTGAACAGGACTGGACCCAGCACAGACCCCTGGGGAACACCGCGGGTTACAGGCCTCTAACCAGACTCTGTGCTGTTGATCATGACCCTCTGAGCTCTGCTGTTCAGCCAGTTCTCAGTCTTCCTCACTGTCCACCTCTTGTCTCACAGGCATCCCATACTCACAGGTCCTTCTGAATATAAGCACAGACCCCAGCCCTGACCCAGGCCCTTGTACTCACTGGCTCATCCAGCTTCAAGTTTGACAGCAAACGCACACCCCGTGCACACCCAGTTTGGCGAACACACAGGCATTTGCCCCCACCATCAGCCAGCACCAGGTACGTGGGCTGTGACCCACAGTCCTGCTCCAGCTGCTGGCACCGAGCCCTGCACCTGCCTCACTCATACCAGTAGTTTATTTTTGGGACATATGCTATTCCCTCCCTGGTGGCTGGGACCCCTCCACTTGCTCCAGTAGCTGACACCACAGCCCTGGGACACCTACAGCCCCGTCTGACTCCAGTAGCTGGCACCAATCCCACTCATGCTGTTCCCCCCTTGTAGCTGGCACCTAGTCATTGCAGCACATAGACATGTGGGGTAGAGAGAGAGGTTATGTGGAGATAGTGAAGAAAGGACTTAATAAGATAGGACAGACTGCGGTGATGAGTGTATCGACCAACCCCTTTTATACACCCTTCTGCCTACTCCCCCTTTGTACCTCCCTGCTCCCTTTTGACCTGCACATTGCCTCATCAGTTGGTGTATTTCCAACCACCCCCTCCAATATGCTGGTCCCTGAGGTTTGCATCTTTATCAGTTGCAATGTCCCATTTTGCCTATATTGTATGTTGATTCCGATAGGCAGCTCAAGTCCACACAGCCGCTCGCTCACTCCCCCTGGTGGGATGAAGGAGAGAAGTGGAAGAGTAAAAGTGAGAAAACTCGTGGGTTGAGATAAAGGCAGCTTAATAAGTAAAGCAAAATCTGTGCGCGCAAGCAAAGCAAAATATGGAATTCATTCACTACTTCCCATCGGCAGGCATCTCCAGGAAAGCAGGGTTTCATCACACGTAACGCTTACTTGAGAAGACAAACGCCATAATTCCAAATACCTTCCCCTTCCTTCTTTTCCCCCAGCTGAGCACAATGTCATAATGGTATGGGATATCCCTTTGGTCAGTTGGGGTCAGCTGTCCTCGCTGTGTCCCTTCCCGGCTTCTTGTGCACCCCCAGCCTATGTGGTGGTGGGGCAGTGTGAGAGAGAAGGCCTTGACTCTGTGCAAGCACTGCTCAGCAGTAACTAAAACATCCCTGTATTATCAACACTGTTTTCATCACAAATTCAGAACATAACACCATATGAGCTGGTATGACGAAAATTAACTCTATCCCAGCCAAAAGCCATATAGCCTGCAGTTTCTTGATAGCCCAAAAATTAGTGTGAATGACCAGGGTTTTTTTCCTCTGGTTATTGTCTTTGTTAATGCTAATTGGTCAGGTTTTATATCTGTGTTTGTCTCCTTCCTTTTCGTAATCATCCCGATACAGGATGTGCTCAATCAGATAACCTTGCTGGAATAAACGTTCTCACACTCCGATATACACTGCCTCTCTTATCGTTTGTCCATTAGTTTTGTGTCCCTTTATGTTCCTATTTATGGTTTCCTCCTCCTTATCCCTTTTTTGCATTGAAAAGGTCCTTGACCAGATACCCTTAAAGGAGCAGACGCTCTTGTTCCACATGCTTGCAGTTTTCAATCCTTTCATCCTTCTTATTCTGAAGACTAGCAAATGATTTTATCAAAACAGAATTTGGTTATGGTTTATCATACAACATATACTTAAATGATTCTAATTTTTAGTTGTGGTATTCTGGAAGTGGATATTAATGCTTGCAAGTGACTGTATACAATTACTTTCTTGTAGCTGTGAAACTTCCTGTGAAGGTTCTTTGAGGCTGCGTGTATGTGGGAGCAGCTGGTTATTTCTGGCTTTTCCTTCTGTGAGCTCTATGGTGCCAACTCTGTTCTCCTGTCTTATCATGTTTACTCCTGCTGTATGCACACAGGTGTATACATGCTCTTCAACAAACTTTCTTTATTTCACTCCAACAGTAGATAATTTGTGCTTAATTATCATCTGTCTACAGAGTACACTGGATGAAGGACTCATGTGGTTAAATAAGGGGATAAGACTAAATTCTGCAATGTGTTTGACCTAATTCTACTCAAAATTTTGTCTAGAGCAATCAACTTCTTCCTTGATGAGTCAATGGGATACCAGCTCCCAAACCTGTGCAGGCACAGAGCTACGTTTTAGGTAAGTGTTATTTTGTGAACACATTATTTTGCATAGTTAATGTACATATTGAAAGCCCCTACGAAAGGCTACTGAAGAGTATATGAAGTCACTGACTTCCTCTGGTTACTTGCTACACCCAAAAATCAAAACCAGGGAGAAGAGATTTTTCCCCTCCATTTTTAAGGGAACTCCTTCTTTTGTGTAAGACTGTTCTGCACATCCACTGTGGTAATGTATAGTGAGGGTGGTGAGTGGTAGGTATTGTTGAATTTCATTTCGGGATCACAGTTGTTGGATTTTAGTATACCTGTTAATATGTGTCCCAAGCAATACTATACTTGATATAAGTGATCCCAGTTGATTACTTGGTGCCTTCCTCAAAATATCTGTTAATTTTGGAGAATGTTTCTTGGAAACATCTCTCTACAAATTCAGCATCTGTATTATGGATTGAAAATTTGACAAGTTGCTGTTGGCAGGCAGTATAAACAGTTCAGTGCAAATGCATTTATACTGATGTGGACGATATACTTTTTAAGCTGTAGTCCCATTTCTGCCTTGTTATTAAATCATTGGACTGGGGAGGGATTTGGGATCCTAATGTGGAATTGTTCTTGGAGGGGGTGAAATAATACCAATTTGCCATGCAGCTGTAAAGTTTAGGAGCAGTCTTGCCAAGAGAAGTGGCTTTAAAACATTGTTTTGTTGTTGTGTACTAGAAAAATCTGAAGAACAGGCATGATGTTCTTGTGTACTGTTTTATTATCTGCAAAAATACCCAAGGTTTAAGGTAAGAATGTGGAGAAAAAGGATTAACATCTGCTAGTCTAAATTACCGAGTTCAGGTCTCTTAAGTTTAGGACAGCTGAGCGATTGGAATAGTTTGTCAAACAGTACAAGTGATTTGCATTCTGAAAAGTTGGCTTGAAGAGGCTGCTCACCCACCCCTGACCAACACCCGCTGCTCTCTGCTTTCCCAGTTCCTCCCCTGAGTTTACAGGCCAATGAACTTTTCCTTCTTTGGAGTTGGGGAACTGATTCTGGGTGTTCCTGTCCCCGCCTTGTAAAACCTAGCAGATTCCTTAATTCTTGCTGACGAGCCAGATCCATGCATTCTTAGTTAATGCCATGGTGAGAGGATGGAGACAGACACTGAGGGACAGGAGGGAAGTTGCTGTACCTCTGTGCTAACTTCTGTTAACTCCGAAAAGCTGAATCACAAGCTCCTTGGATTCCCTCTGAACTTGTGCACCTTTTAGGGGCTTTTCCATTCTCTTAGGGCCTTCCTCTGATTTGTGACTTAAATGTGTGTACCAAGGCCTTTTATGTGTATGTTCTTCTGCTGACAATTTGTCCTTCAGAGACATAGGTTTTATTTTTTCCCTCTTCTTAGTGAGAAAATCCCTCCTGTATATCATAAGATGGTTATTGAAGCCACGTGTATGCCTATGCTACCTTAATGTTGCTAAGCAGGATATGATAGAAGATTTTTTTTACTCGGTTGCTGAAGGTGATGTTGTTGACCTCTTTCTGTGCTGGTACATACTTGGAGTAGTTGCTCCTGAACATGAGTACCTAGTACACAAGGTTATGTGTGTACTTTTTGTACGTTTACTGGAAGTTAGAGCCTTAATTTGAATCCAACACCTGTTACGTTAACACCTCTGCAGCTGAGTCAGAGCTTTTGCTTTTTATGTCATTTTAAACTGACAGGTTCCTGCATTGCATTGGTATATTTTGGTTCTGCTTCCTAAGGGAATGGTGCTGCATTTTGCTGTTGTTCTGTTTAAATTTCACCCGTGTATGTAATATTAGTCCTTCTGATCACCCAGTTCTTTTATAGCATTCTAGCTCTCCTGTCTTCTTCATCCATTTTGCACCAGGAGGTGCTGGTTTGTTACGATCCCAGTAAAAAAGGCACTCAGACACTATAAAGTATCACTTAAAATACCTCTTATTAAAGGTAACACTATAAAGAAAGAGAGGCTAGTATAGATAATCTTACATCCCTTCAGATGCTGGGAACACTGGGTTGTGCAGTTTCAAACAGGCCTCTGACCAGTGCACAGCACGCTGTGCAGATCTGTAGAAGGGTCATCCCATTCTGTGATACTTACTACGCCGTAATATTTTTCCTTACTTTCAGTGCAGGACTCATGCCTCTGTTTGTGTGGAGAGTGGGACATGTTAGACCTTGGCCAATTAATCTTGGGGTGCCCTGGACCTGGCATGAGGAGAATGTGTTGGAAGAGTGCTTGGGTGCAAGGGAGAGTTGATAGCCACACTTCCATGCCTGGCCTACAGAATGCAGCATGTCTTCTGGCATAGAGAAGGGAAGACAGGGCATACCTTACTCAGCCCCCAAACTGGGAGAGTGGTGCATAATGTGGTGGTAGGGATGTCTTGCTGCAAACTGAAGGCAGGCAGGCAGACTGACAGCAGCCAGCTGTGGCAGGGCACCCCACCCTCCATCATACCTGCTTCCCACCCAACAGAAGGAACATTCTTGTGTTTTCTGGTGAGGTTCTCCCCAGGTTACACAATGTTTGTTTTCAAGGGATGAATTAAAAAGAGCTATTACTTCTTTCCGCATTCCCTTTTATTTGGATGAAATGGGTGTCGTGACAGCTGTGTTACTCACAAAATGAAAGTTACAAGATAGTGGAGGATCCATCCCAGCTAAATAAAGTGTTGTTAACTATTAATGATTTTTTTTTTCTTCTGAAGAGTATCTACTCATTTATTGCAATCAAAGAGCTTGAAAATCTAGTGCAGTTGCGTTCAAAACAGGGGAGGCAAATAGGAGAAATGCTGAAGTTATATTCAGCTTATATTGCTGAAGTGCTAGTTTTTCTTCTTTTTTGCAGTAGACTGGCTGGGTTGGCTGTAATTCTTTGGATTCATTTCAGAGTAGTGTGATTGCCATTGATCTATGTTTAAATCACAGTATTGTCCAGAAACATTAATCAAAACAGTTGTTCTGGGTGCCATGCAAATTGGAAGTTATTTATGGAGCACAGAAACAGGTTTTTACAGAAGCTTGTAATATTGATCTTCTGTTGATCTTTTGAAAACTAGTGGAAAGCCCTCAGTATTGCCATTAGACATTGCCTAAGATATCCCCATCCATTTTGTATCAGGCACTGTATTAATTTCCTATTGCAGGGCCTTGGTTTTCAAGAAATCTTTACATGTAAATGTTAACTGTCCATTTTGATACACTATCAACCTCTGCTATCTTATATTCTTTTCATTCCTTTTTTCAAAGTATGTCTTAGAGGAGCATTGAAGAGCGTGAGAGTATTGAAGTCTCTGAACCAACCACCAGCTGCTAAGATAGTAATGAAAAATAATAACTTTCTTTACCAGTTATTTCATTCTGGCACTGCGGTGTTAACACAGAAAATTATTTGCTCCACCGTTTCACATGCTACCTCACTGCTGGCTAAATAGAGTTTAAGTTCAGATGCTGCAGTATCTGCTCTGGTCTGACATTTAGTAGTACTTCTTTTTAATCAAATTTCCACTGACTTGGAACACTCAAGGTTCTGTCAGGGTTAGGTAGCAAGAGAAGACAAACTTGAAATGTCAAAGGGTAAATTCTAAATATAAGACAGGATTTAGACAAGGTGTTGGCCTTGCCCCATCATCTGTCCCAGGGACTGGAGGATGCTCTCCATCCCTCACATCCAATCCCATCTGTCTTTTTCTGGCATGAGCCAATTCTGTGGAGCAGCCTTACACAAGCAAGTCTCTGGCAAGTCTTCTGCTCTGTTGAGAAAGCCCAGGAGGAAGTTAGCTATATATGTTACATTGCTTTTGACTTGCTCCTTGATTTTTCAGATGTACTTGCTTTTGAATTCACCTCCGCATTGAACTCTGTCTGGCCCCAAACAATTTTTATATCTTTGCATTCAGTCACAATAGTTGTTAAAAAGCTCGGGCCCTTCATGACTCTGGGATTTCATTTTTGACTCTGAATATCTTGTATGAAACTTTATCAAGCTCTACATTTTTGCTCTATCCGAATTTACATGTGCCACTTTAATATTTGGATATTTTCCTCAATTAGAAGGTAATAAGAGTTAATTAAGAGAATGATGGCAAGTTTATGAATTTGATTGAAACAAGCATTTTAAGTGGCAGCCATGAAAATTGTTCCTAGGCAGCTTCAGAGATTTAAGGAATTTCTAGAAGATCCTCGGATCAACTGTATTTCTTCACATGCAAATAGATTTTGTCCAATTCAAAGTTAAATCTTGCTTTGAGTGTGTGGTTTGTGTTGGGCTTTTTGGTTCCCCCCCTCCTTGAGGTTTGTAGCAAGTAATAATAATCTGTAGCCATGCAATGGCTGAATAACTGTCTGACAAACTGAATCCATTTGGCACTTTTTGTAACCATTCAAAACAGACTTACGTCTTACAAGTTCAGCATTTGAGAACACTTAACAAATCTTTAGGCCTATTTCACGTTGTTTATAGTTGTTATGTATTTTGGTTTCCTGTTTACATTTATAAGGTTAAATTCTGCAGCCACTACTCAGGTCTTATTAGACTAAACTTCTGCAGTCATAGGCTCAGCCCTTTGCTGAAGTGGATAGCAAAAATCTTTCTACCTTCAAGAAAGCATTTTTGTGTGAGCCAGTGAAGTGGTATAGAAACGTACCTATAAACTTATCTTGTTTTCCTTGCTTTCTGGTTTCACACTACCACGTTACTGATCCTTATTTCTATGCTGCTTTAGAAAAAGACTTTGCATATATTCTTTTTTTTTAATGCCACAGCAATTCTGAGAGTAAAATTTTGATTAGAAAAAGAAAACAATAGAGGGTGCTAAAGAGCTGTGGAAAAATTTATTACTCTGCTGTCTTCTAAGAAAAAGCTAGGAACAAACAGTGGACCTCAGTTAACACTTGTAAGAGGGCACGATTTTTTAATACTATTTCATAAATGACATTTCTCAAATGGGCAGGGTGCCAGTGACTAAATGTAAGACTGGAATTGTTTAAACTTTGTAAGCTATGGAAGAAATATTGTTTCTAGAGCAAGCATCATGAATGACCCAGGTCAAATCATTTAGGTACAGACCCTGAGAGATGCTGAACTCAACTGAGATTAGGTGGCTAAATAGCTTACAGGATCTGGACTTAAGCCTCTTTTTGCTTCAGTGCTTCATCCGTAAAACAAGAATCTTTGTACTGTACAGCTGGGTGTGATATGTGGCGAATAAATGCATGAAGGATTTCTGGTGTTTTTGGCTTCTCTGACAGAGGCCTAAATCTAAATTCTAACCTTCACTTCATAGGTATTTACTCAGGAACATCTTTATTCATGCACATTTCTCAGTGAATAATCAGGGAAACAAACTGTGTGAATGTGTGTGGGCTGGTTCCATAAATGTTTGGCTCTCCTTTCCTTAGGTGGGAGGACATGCGTTCAATTAATAATTAATTAATCCCTCACTTTGTGATGTACTATTAATGGCAATCTTAAGTACAATTTATTGCAGTTCACTAACAGAATGCAGAATGTTGGACTTCCCACCTTTTGTACCAAGTTGTTGGCTAATTAGTTGATTTTTCTTACACTTAAGAGAGTTAAAGACTGTATTCAATGAGCTTGTATGGTTTACTGTCATGTCATATAACTATGGAAGATGCCAAGCTGGAGCCTCAAGTAATTTATTCTGGTGTTCAAGAATCAGATAGACCTCCAGAAATGGACACTGTGGGATACTAAATGTAGTCAGTCAAATGCCAGGAGCCTTTTCCAAAAATCAAAACAGACAGGAAAAAATTGTCTTATGTTATACAAGCAAAAGTTAAATCACACTCGGATCTTAAAGCATTTTAAGTGATGTCCAGTCATATGCTGGTACTTGTATAATTTGCAGCCAAAACTGGGAACAACTTTAGCCTTTGTTTCATTCTAAATAACTGGCAATGTTAGTAATTGCTAGAAAAAATTTACTTACCAACTGTCACTTTAGTGAATTTATCACTCCTCAAAGAACATAGAAGCAAACTAGTTACTCAGAAAATAATCTCTAATTTTGTGAAATAGTATGGAATAATTTGTACACAGGCCTTAGACTTCTGAGCAGCTCATAAATATCTGTTAATTTATAGTGGCCAGCTCTCAGCTGGCATAAATCAGCTTAGTCCATTTGAAATCAGTAGTTATGCCATTTTATGCCAGCTGAAAGATACGGCTTTGTGAAGCTTTCAATAATTCAGATCAGGGAGGCGATCTGCCTGGTGGCACAGGAACCCTCTTCATAGATCTCGTTTGTGACATTTCTTTTGGAAGCTGAAAATAAATCCCAAATTCCAGTAATGACATCTGAATTTCCAGAAGGTGCTGGCATTTCTGATGAAGACACAAACATCAACATGTCATTGGCATGGGGTTTTCTTTTGATTTGGCTTGGTTTCTACCCTAGCAGTGGTAGCTATTTGATTAGTGGTGTCCGTGAGCCTGTGTGGCTTCAGCACAAGACTGAATATTAACAGAATGGAGGGCACTTAGTTCCTCTAGAGCAAAATTAATCCTCGTGGCAGTTTTTGTAGATAAAAAAAGTCGCAGAGCACCTGCCTTGGGCCCAGGCCAGTGTGCCAAACAAGATCAAGCAGACTCACTGTTACCAAAGATTTTTCCACTGCTCTGAGGCCGGGCTTCCTCTCAGGGGCTGGGACTCAGTGAAGTGCTTGTTTTTCAGGAGGTGGTACTGATCCCTGCAAAGCTTGTCTCCCCAGAGTGTTCAGGTTGACAGAGTCAGAGATTCAAGAGGGCATTTTGGACGGGAGGGATGCATTCAGTAACATAGTAGTAGGAGACGTGAAGCACATGCGACATGTTCTTTGCTTCATTCTAGTCTGAAGATGCTTATTTTTTGGGAGGCAACCCATATTTGGGAAGTTGAAATGTTTAAAGAAGTAGAGAAAAAGAGGCCCATTATGGTTCATTAAAACTCCACCATGGAGCCATGCTGACTCCAAGTCTTTCCAGAAATAATTCTCAGAATTGTATCTTTTTAACCTGTTTCATGTAATGTAGGCATCTGAGCTCCAGCCCTTCAGGCAGGGGTGGTAGCGTTGTCCAAAAATTTGGCTACAGCTTCAGTGCTTGAGTCAGCCAGAGGATAGGAAAGCAAAGTGTCCTGCCTCTGTAACTGATGCTGTAAAAGGCAATTTCTGTATTGTTTTTGGATTCTTAGAGAACAAGAGTCATTACAGTGACCCTTTCCCATCTGCCGTGTAGTCTCTGTCTCTGGGAGATAGGCAAGGGGTTTTGAACTTACTCCATATGTATCATATCAGAGTGCCTTTAGGACAGTTTCTGTGAGGGAACTTCCTTTCCAAGTCTTTGAACATTTCCCCTTGTTTGCAAGTTCACAATCTGACTCTTTAAGGCTAAAGTCTCAATGGGTGAAAATCTGTAAGTTTCCATGAGAGAAATTAGTTTGCATCAGATAGGCAGATGCTTAAATACTACAACAGCACAGAAGAGAGTGAAGGCAGATAGAAGATAGGCCTCTTAGAGGGGGAATGAGTGATTAACTCCCTCAAGTATGGTATGTGTTGCTAGAGTTGCCAATATTTTAATAAGAGATGACCACAAAAACTTATTTCCTTCATTCTGCGATAGCCTGTGAGTTGCAGAGGATGAACATATTTACAGAGAGGAGAGAAGAGGCTGCAGAGACCCTGTTCATTTGGACTTTTCTTTTACACAAAACCACTTTCCACAACTAGACTAGTTGACAAATGAGCTTCTGTTTGACTACTTTGCACTGGTGGCATGGAAATCTCATCACACGCAGACAGGGTGCTCTGTCTGATCACCGCCACTGTAGGCTTGAAGTAGAGAGAGGTAATCCCTCCCTGTGGATTTGCTACATACTCAAACTCAAAACACCTGTACAATATATAAGTGGGCGATTTGGATATGTAGCGTGTTGCTGTTTCAAAGGACTTCAACACATCCTGTTTTCTAGCCCAGTTCAAGCCCATGCTTTGGAAGTCCACTGATTTTAATGAGAGTTAAGGGACACTTCAAGTTAAGGGTGAATTTATTGCCAGGCTGAACGTTTTGCCCAATAATGTCCTAAAATACTTCAGTATGGAATTTCAACATCATCTTTGACACAATTTCCCTCATTTTTGAAGTGTAAACCACACATTCAGGCTTGACTGAAGGAATATTACCAGATGGTGATATCACTTTTGCAAAGAGCTTTCACAAGAATAAGAAAATATTGGAAAGAGTTTTGTTTCATTTACTAAGGTATAGGAGGATTGTTGCTATAATGTTAAAGGAGAAAATCTCGTAGATGTGGAAAGAAATCTGTTCTGCTGGTGTCCTTCTCCAGCTTATGCCAACAAGTCCATACTTTGAGATCTGACACCATCACCCCCATTCCTCCCCCCGCCAAAAAACCCCGCAGCTTCTGTACATCTGGAAAGTTTTGTGTACTTGATTTGTGCTATGCTATAGCAATCCTGTCAGTGAAATGGTGGGGATGATTATTCACAATTTTTTCATTGTTAAATTAAATCAGAGAACTCTGTCATGCAATGAGTTAGAATGAGAGGGTGAATTTCATCTTCCTACTGCTGGTAGTTGTTACATGTATTATACAAAAATGACAAGAATCTTTTCATGGAAGATTTGTAGGGACTGGACTTTGACAGTGTCACTGAATTTTTGAATTCAGTAAATCTCTTCTTAGACAATGGGAGGAAGTATCTGTCAGAACCTGGGATAAAACTAATTTTCTGATATAATAACTGATTTATGTTACCAAGACCAAGCCAGCAGAGGAACTGTTTAAAACTTAATCATTTATACCATCTAAGTTATAAAAAACAGGAGATAATTTACACTCTGGTGGTGTACTTTGGTGCTGCTCTGTTGCATTCATTATAGTTCAGTTGACTTATACCCACGGATAGGTTTATTTTCTGATGAACTGTCCTTACCTTGGGAGGAACTCTGAAAGTTTCTTTATCAGATTTCCATTTTTATTTTTTTTTTTTTTTGCACTGTATGCAGCAGCAACATGGCTAATACGAAGAAAAAAAAAATCTTTGTGTAAAAATAACACATTTCCCTCACTTTCACATTCTGGTATCTCCTTTTCTTTAGCACCTCATCTCTCCTACTTCTACCTGATTTCTGAAAGCTAAAATGTCTGTCAGAAAATGTACTCTGTCATAATTTATAATGTCAATATTTACCATATCAATTTTTTCCATATTTAATTGTCATGGTTTCAGACACAAGATTTATTTCTACTTATGGTCTTAATTAGATCTCTCTGACATCTCTATTGACAGTTTTAATGATAGTAATGACAGCTTTTGTTTATTGTCTTTTCATTTATAAAGGCTAATCTGCTTCTGATGTCTTAATTTGATCAAAGTGATGCTCTTCCTATAGTAAGTACATGTTCAGCTGTCTTGGTGTTGGGCCGGGAGGAGGCTTATCTAAGGCTAACTAGCTTGGAAAAGTGTTCTGTGTACTAAACACTGTAATATCTGCAAGCATTGTTCATACAACATACTCTGACACTAAACAGTGATTAAGAAATAGGGTGCCTTAAGTACACTGGGCAAATCCTGAGGAAATTCATTGTACCCATCTCAAATTCCTTAAAATTGTGAGGTTCAGTTTATACTTGGATTTTGCAGTTTATGGATTCTCCTGGTGTTTTGAATCTCCCAGGACGCAAGTGGTAATTCACAGAATCAAGCACCTAATAATAGGCACTGGGTTTTGTTTTCTCTTGAAATATAGTGATTGTAACAAGTTAAATTTTGGGTTCAGGATTGGGGATTTTTTTTACAGCTGTCCCAGATTTAACCTACTTTTTCCTGTTGTGTATTTTATATTTATATGCTATAAATGTTATTAATTGGCATATTGTCAATGCCTGTTTCATCAAGGTAAAAAACATGCAGCAGGTAAAACACATGGTGATTGATACTTTAGTAATTATGTAGCTTATCCCACTACACTTTTCATATCCCTGGCTTATTTCTTCTGATTAATTTAAGTTTGTAAATTAATTAGATTGTTCTTGATGTGTGTGTTTAGAAAAACACTCAGGTAATACCTGTGTGCATGGTTTTGTGATAGAACTCTGTTCACCATGAGTGTACTGGAGAAAAAGGTCTCTAAACTGTAAGAGATAATTGCTGGACAACCTAAAATGAAAAGCTATGCTAACATGTCTTTTGTAACGCAAAGAATCTCTCTTCTAAAAATTATGGAGAAAAAAGGAGAGTGAAGGAGGTGTGGGCTGGGTTGCAATTTCTTGTGGGAAGCAAATCTTTTCCCTAGTTTTCTGTGTCAGTAGTAGATATGAGGTATTTATTCCAGAAGTATAGAAATGTAAACATTTAAATTATTGTCTAAAATAGTGCTTAGCAATTAAAAATAGCCATCCAAAATTTTCCATCAAAAATACTTTTGGATGAAAAAACAGATTTTCAATTATTTTTAAAATTATAGATATGAATATCTGAAATACCAGCTATTTTGTTTTTGAAAATTATAAAATATGTGTACTTTTGCTGCCTCTGATCTTTTTTTCCTTTATGGGTCAGGTTCAGACCCATAAGGGAAGACATTCTTTCCCAGTGCAAAACTTATTCTTACCAGAAAGGGAAGCTACAACATATTTGTGTGTATATCTAGATAATGGAAGTTTTAATTAATTACTGAGCCTAAAGTGAGTGGGAAGGGGACAGGGCAAGGACAGTGTCTGCACTACCCTCCTTTAAGGTACTGCAGCTGTTGCAGATCTCTATAGAATATCAGATTTGTAATATTTCTGCTTTAAATTCTTTATGTGAAGTTTAACATTTTTGTTAGGGAAAGGAATGCATTGTCTGACGTGTTCTGCTCAAAACTGATTTTCCAGAACTTTTAATCTACTCATCATGAACATGCAGAAAATTTTTGGTCCCATTTATGCAAAGTGCAACAAACTAAACCAGAATTCTGCCTTCTCTCATCTCAGAGGCCTGCACAGGGTGATTGTATTTCTCCTGTTAGTCTACTTCATAGTAAACCCAGAAGGAATGTGTCTGGGTTGGACTTGGATCACCCAAGGAGCTTTAACACATATGGCAGAACCTGCTGGTGAGTGTCTTGTCTGCAGCAGGCCCTGTGGCATCACAAATCCTGCAAACTGCTGCTCAAGCAGTACTGGCCTTCCCACTCTGAAGAGGGGCTCTGAAGCTTTTATGGAAGTAGGGAACACTGGGAGAGTTTTCTACTCCTGCGCCTGGAATTTTGACTTACCCAATTTTAATCAAGATTTAATTGCCTTATATAAATAAGTTTAAGTAATGTCTTATTTAAAGACTGCCTGGAACTGTAGTGTATCTAAAACCCCAGTGGTTTCCCTGCAATATTCCCTAAGAGTCTGTAGGCTTCTTAAGTCATCTGCCATTTCTTCCCAGAATGTGGAAGTGTTCATCTTGGAGACATGTGAAATAGCTGAATTGTTAAAAAAACCTCACCGATTATTCAGCACTTCTAATAGTAAACATCTCTGAAATTACTTTGTGTTTTACAAAGTCCATTTTTGACTCCAGCCAAACTTGTTCAAATCGGTAGATGATTTTCAACCCTTCTTACTGGTACTTCACATCTGTCTTTAATTTTCATTCTGATGAATAGCATTCAGTCCATTTTGGTTTTGTTAATGAGAAATTCTTCTCTCTGGGGCTTTTTGCTTGTTTATTTGAAAGTTGATGGTCCCATAGAATTTTGTGACTGCATAGCACAGTGCCTTCAGACAGTGCTGTGGTTTTCCCCAGGAAGTAATGTATCCTTCCAACAGATTTCTTTGCAGTATGTTAGTGTATAACTGGTAGGTTTTGGTGTGGAATGTGCTATAACTTTCTAAAGCTAAGTTTTGTGAAGAACACAGGCTTAAGTATTTCTCTGATGTTCAGTCTGGTTTTACTTGTTATATATGTAATTATTTACAGTGCCACTTAACCGTTATTTAAAAAAAGACGCACACTTGTTATAGGTGGAATTTAAAACTATGAATCTATTAAGAGCTGGAATTGGCAGTTTCTATTCATTATTTGTTGACTACCAAAGTGTAAGCCAAGGGCAACCACACTCATAACTTAAATGTCTCTGTTAAGTGCTTAAATGTATCACCCAGAATGTTTGCAATAATCAGGGAAGTCAGGATCTGTACTTGGTTTAAGACATTTTCTTTCTAATTATTATGAGGAAAAAGTCAACTGATAGAGACTTAGTGCTCATTAGTATAAATAATTCTTCATGATAGAAATTCCTCATTCCAAAACTCATTATTATTTGTAAAAGAAGCAACCAAATTACCTGCTAAGCATAAACTAAAGGAGTTGAAGCAGTAGAGAGGCTGTCTTAAACTACTTATACCTTAGTATCTAAAATATTCCTACTTACCCATTGTTCTTTCTCTTGAAGTTATGCAGCAGTAATGCAAGTGGCATTTCAGGTAAGAATGTCCTGTTGTTGGCACCACAGAAGTGAAGAAATTCAGTGTAATGGGATCATTCTGGACATATTAGCAAAAACACTGTGATTATGTTTCACCTTTCTTGCTTGTGCCACACAGTAAAAAGAAGTGCAGTAAAGAATGTGGAAACGTGACTGAGACAATTAACGTTCTTGGCTGCAATTTTCACCACAGGCTACTAAGTATGGGTGTCTTTCATAAATTAACTACTTTAATTTTATTATGTTCCTGTACATTTCCTATCTGAAACGCTGGCAGATTGGCTGGTGATCTGGAATAGTAATCTGTAGCTAGCTATCTTATTCCCTTTCTACAGCTCCCCATGTCCCCATGTGTGGAAGGGAAATGAGGAAGAAGGTCTTTGAACATCTCTCTTGGTTCTCCCTACGTATCAGTAGCTAAGATTGGCCAAAGAGATCTAATTTTGGATTGCTCTGTTGAACAGATTGAGATTAGATATTTAACATACTGGTGAATTTTCCTCAAGGAATGTACTGTGCATCAAGAAACCCCTAATCTTTGTGGTCCAGCTGCCATGCAAATATGCTTAGGTTTGCAAAAAGCTGCTGTTAATAGTAGTTAACATGGTTGTTGAAAGTGTATTCACAGCAAAGTTCAAAATTTTATTTCAGAAGCAGTTTATTTTCAGGAAGCAAGATGGGTCAGACCTTCGGGTGTTGCAAGGTGGCACAGTCCCTCAGACATGACTGGGATGACATCAATTTAACATCCACTGAGGATCTAATCCTTTGAGGAAGGATGGGAGAAAGTAAGCTGTGGTGGCTGGGAAGGCTAAATCCCATGCCAGTGAGGTGAAGGGCACTGTGCTGCATGGACTACAGACCTCAGAGAGAGAAGGTGATTGAAAAACCTATTGTGTTTTGCTAGTCCCTGGATGGAAGGAGTGGTCTGATCCCTTGAACAGATTTAGAGTTTTTGAAGTTTCTCAGATTTGTACCCGATTTGTGCTTTTGTAAACATTTCAGCAGCTGCAGATGAACAAAATGCAATAACCCTCTGACCATGTCTTCTCTTCCCTAGATATACCCTTTCTGTCTAGAGCTGCAAAGAGGGTAGTGTCACCGTTACTACCTTGAAAGCATGCTCAGTCTGTGGTCTGCTATCTTTGCTGAGAATTACCTGCAGGAACGGATGCAAGTCATAGTTCTGCTTCCTGTCTTGGAGAAGGTTAAAAGTGAGATGCAGTGACTGATAACATCTAACATGAAATCACGTAACAGGCATCTTTAGGTTTTACATAATGGTTTACAATGCAGTCTGCAAAGCTTAGAGTAATGCATTTCCCAAGTTGTAGCTGAATTTTTTTAATTAGTAATTTTTTCTTCATGTCCACTTTTTAAAGACTCTCAGAGAACACAGCAATTTAAATGTAACAGTTCCAGACATTGCAACCTGTGACTGCATAATTTTCAAGACTGACAAGCTTTTCCATCAACCATAAACTGCATGGGCTGAGGTTTCACTATAGGGCAGAAGCTTTCCATGGCCAATGCTGCAGGCCTTGATGCCTTC
The DNA here is from genome assembly GCA_031468815.1 of Morus bassanus. Lineage (NCBI taxonomy): Eukaryota > Metazoa > Chordata > Aves > Suliformes > Sulidae > Morus > Morus bassanus. The sequence continues at coordinate 63,271,028 of CM062567.1, read as the reverse complement.
TCATTGCCCCTAACTCACAGAGTATGAGAGTTCACCACAGACTCCTGCCTAGGTGTTGTGAAAGGAAATCTTGATACAAGGGAATGGTTGCATCCTGACTTGCTGTTCTCCTGCTCCCCCCTAAACCTGCAGTGTTGATTCAACCACAGATACCAACTTGTCAAGGTAGAAATCTCACAGCAAAGATAATTTTGACCTTTTTCCAGGAAGATGCATATATTTTAGCCATGCAGTTAGCGTGTTCCCTCAGTTTCACTAGGATGTACTTATTTACTTCTTTGGAAGATCCAGGCTTTAGCGTCCTTCAGCATCATTCCACTGATCACAGAGTTCCATTTTCATGTTGTATACTCATTTAAAAAAAGAGAAAGAGTGCTCAAGCTGATGGTTTAGGTGCTTGTTTTCCACGCAAGGTTTAAGCTACAAGCTGATTTTTCTTTGGAAATACAAGGCATCTGCTTGTGATGCGAACAGCTTCCTCACTTATTTTGCACTATAAAATTACTTTTGTACCACATAATTGGTCTTGCATTTCCCTAGTGGTAAAAGCCACGTGTTGTATCTTTCTTCTTTACATCATATTTTCAAGCTGCTTGACAATAATGATTTACCTTTGACAATGCTACTTTCTGTGATATTTTTTTATGGATAAAACTTCCAATTTTTATCGTTCCCATATATCGCTTTTATTCCCAGTAAAACTGCTTTTTGGGCCAGACATCCAGAATACTATTGTAATGGAAATAGTGAGGGCTTACTGTATTGCTTCTGTCTGATCTTGATTTTGATCCTGGTCCCATTTAAATCAGTAGCAGATCTCCCCCAGCATCTGTGAGAATTGTGTTGGCTGTCTGTCTATCCTATAGACTACCATACTTAAAGATTACTGTCATTGTTTTAAATATTTTTTTCCTGATTTGTAATTTGAACAAACTTTTTGCCCCAGTGTAACTGTCTTAATCTCTGCTACCAAGAGTTATCAACTGTTGTTATCTTGAAACCAAAAATATTTATAATCATATTGTGAACAAAGACTCCTACTTCAGAGAGAAAAATGCTTTTTTCACTGTTATTCATGAGACATTTTTATGCTAAGAATGAAAATCATTAGCAAGATAAGAGAGCATATAAGAATCTGAGCCTGTTGGTGATTTTCCACCAAATTCCTTCTACTGATTTCAGGACACACATTTAAGAAACATGTGACAACTGTTTTGGCATAAAGATCCCATTAATCTCTGTGGCATAAACTATGTTGGTTATCACCGACGTGCTGCTGATCTTTACAACGCTGAGAGAAAAGAAAGTGAATGTGGTTGATGTGCAAGGTCAGTTCCTGCTCAGTGCAGAGGCTGTGCTATGCACTTATCTCACTTGTATCTTGTATGACTCTTTATGTGCATTTCCACCGTCCATGGACATCTGAATATCATAAATGAAGGCAGTGTTATAAGGAGGTTTGGTGCCTGCTTGTTGTCGGTGCTGCTGGCTGTGCATCTTGTGCTTCCCAGGATGTGCCATGAAGTTGCAATTGTACCACTTCCTCACAACTCACAGCCGAGCTCTATCCACTCCAGTTTTGGCCACAGCTGTCCATACTCAGCCAGTGGCAACTCTTTAAAAAAGTTGAACAGAATTCAGGAATCAAATTTCCTCCATGAATGTGTGCGCTTGCACTTAATTAAAGATAATCCAACTTTCTAACAAAGAGGCCCTTTCAGTGTAGGCAAAGTTTTCTTCCTGAATTCGTAAAGTTTATGTTGGTCCTACATTTTGTTGGATCCTCTTATGCGTGAGTCTTGATTACCTGCCCGTATTTTCCCATGACTCAGCTTCTTCTTCAAACGGGAGTGATTCTAGCATTTTTCTGAGGTAAAAACAGTGAAATCATTGAAGTATATTTTTGTCTTTTACCCATTTATAGAACATGTTCAGAGCCTCTTTCCAGGATGAGGAGGGCTTTGCAAGGAGTTGTGACTGGATCATTAGGTTGGTAAAAGGATGGAGCCCTGAAAAGCTATTTTGAAGTGGTCTGGCATACACACTCAGCAGCAAAACCCTTCACAGGCCGGGAGATGCCTAGATGCCAGGTCAGTGGGGTCTCTTTTGCACTTCTCAGGAGAATATATTATGTCTTTTCTCCCCATCTGTACAACGAAGCTTGACACCTCACTGGAGAGTTGGAGATGTGTCACAATTTAAATGAATGATTTGATGGTCAAACCATTTCTAATTCCTGGTCAGAAGAAAAAAATCCTCTTTTAACTTTGAATGTAAAAACTTAGATGTCACATTTGCTTGACAGAAATAGAGAAATAGCAACCAATTATATGTGTTCTTAAATGGCTTATATATTCAAAGGCATTAGAATGTCTTCAAATATATTAAATATTAATAATTTTCTGTCATTCTCAGCCCCGAGTCTATGCCCAGGAAAATAGATCTTTTGAAGCATAATTTCTCCAAGCTTCTTCTATGCCTTTTCCAATAAGAAAGTATTCTTCCAAATAAAGTTTGATTTTGATATATCAGAAAATAAAATGTTTTCAGCATGAAAAAGATATGTCGTATTGTAAAAATAATAAAACAGAAAAACCCCACTAATGCTGTAGAACAACATACCCTCTCTCTAAACAGGTATTCCTTAACTATATTCACAGACTGGCTTAAAATATATATCATCCTTTATCCTCAATTCACACTAGCAAAGGACTGGTGCAGATCTGAGGATTAGACAACAAAATGACAACTGTGTTTCCCTCCCAGTTCCAGAAGGAAGTCTGTGATAACTGTATGATGCACAGCTGATCAGCAAATTTTACAAAAGCCACTATTTTTTCTTAAAAATAATCAGATCATGTTTAGACTTCAGGGGCAAGATGAACCTCTTCATTAGATTGCACAAGACAAGAAGCCAGGGATAATTTGTCGCAGTACTCTGAAAATACACGTGCTCCTTAACGAGTGAAGTATATCACCCTAATAAAAATCATCAGAAAGCTGGTCTTCTTCCAGTGTTAGTTTAGTTCCATCATAATGCAGATTAAGGTGTCTATATCTATGTCAGGGTATTTCTAGTGAAATGTTCGAATGCCTTGCCGTCAAGGCCAGTCCAGTTTTCATATAATTTCACTGAGTAAAGACCAGATGAGGTGATGACATGCAAATGAGCAGTTTTGTCAGAGCTCTCTCCTATAATATGATGTAGGTATCATTTTATCTTGTATAATTACTTAACTAACTCTGTGGTGAAGATGTCAGTTCAACTGGATGGGTTATCATAAGTATACCTATCTTTGGCTGCAATTTTATTCCTGAACCTATCATGAATGGTGGTGAAATCATATCCCAAATTGACTGAATGATTTTAACTAGTGACTAGTAACGATCACTAATGTTACTGGTTACACAACTCACTAATCCATACAAATGGATTAGAGCCATTTGCACTGGGAAATAAAACTTAACATCCTACAGAGGGCTGAATGTCCTGGAGTGTAGTTCATTTTTAAAGTTTATTATTTACTTCCTGCTTCCCGTGTTCCAATTATTTGCATTTCTTGTCAAGAGAAACAATATGAACTTGTTTAATGAAATTAAGTATACTTTCAAAAAAGCATCAGTCTGAATGGCTTGACAGAAATCAACAAATACAGTAATATTGATGTCAAGAGGCCTGCACTTTATTTTAATGTGTCCTTAGATATAGTGCCATTCTCTGCACCTTACAGATTTTGTTTTGGTTGGTGACCAACCTGTGCTTGTTTTTATTACAGACCTTTATGTTAACCTGCCTAAATCTGTTTTTTTAGCCTTTTCTGGACTGAACAATTAGTTCAAAAATACTTGTGTATGTAAAATTGAAATATTGATATTTTAAGTTTTCAAGTAATGAAACTGAGAAATTTACTTAACTATATGCTACTGTAGCGGGAAATTGTTACATGCAATCAGTTACTCATAGAAACTGGAGTCTTGAAAGTTAATCCCATAGCCAGAGGTATGTTTTATTGGTAGGAATTATCTTGTGCGGTGGTATGTTTCAGTTTCTCCTATTAAGGTTTACAGGATTAGAGCTACGGGATTGTTAAATTGAGGTTTGTGTGAGAGAGGTAAAGGCACTGGATTTTCTTTATATAATCTAAAACCACTTCATTTAGATACAGTCAATGGCTTCCTGAAAAAAAATAATGAAATAAACATAATGAAAATGAGCTACGGGTAACTAGAAGACTAAGCACAGGACATGGTGCCAAGACAACTCTTATATCTCATCTTTCCCTACTTGGAGAGAACACAGAGAACTTGACATGAGTTTTAGACCTTGACTTTGCTTGGTTCTTAATCTTGCCAGATCTTTTGAGCTTATCTTAAGATGATGAAGAACCCTGCCTCATCTCACAGTCCCTGATCCTGGCTCATGGCAATCCAGGGATGACTTCAGAGTGGGCGGTACTGAGGCATTTATGACAGTGTTGACAAAGGTGGTTCTTAATAACCTGGTGGTATTGGAGTGTAAATTTCCATCTCCTAGGTCAGGAGTCAATGACATTGCTGTGGAAGAAGCTTACTCAGTTGCTAGAGGAATAGGTCAGAGGTCTTTTGAGGTATGTGGCAATTACTGTATTTCTGCAGGTAAGGGACCGAGCATGGAAGATTTCCTCATCTTCTGAGAGGAATGAAGACTAGGAAAGCTGCAGCAGGACTGTCTCTCTGCTTCTCTATTCTCTGCACGTTGATAAATTGAAGTGAGAAATGGGTGGACTTAATTACAGCAACAAGAGAGTGTCTCCTTTTCTTCATGTCTGTTCAACCTGTCAAAACCTAACACCTACACTCTTGTCTGCCTTGACAGAAGACTGGATGCCAGGTTACATTTGCCTGGCATATCATTAATGTTTTTCAAAATTAATGAGACAAAAATTACTTGGTAGAGCTTGTAACCAGATTAACATAGCCAAATGCCTCGTACTTATTCCTCCCACCCTGGCATGAGAGGTGCACTCTGGACCTTCTCAAACAGCTGCCTCACTTAATAGAACATTTACAGTGAGCTTTTGCCATAATTAACAATTATTACTCCAGCAACCAACAGTTCAGAATTGCAAGCTTCTCCCAGACTTGCAATATGTAGACAAGCATTGCTCTCTGCAGTACTTATGAGAAGTAGGGAAACAGGCTCACTCTCACTACTGAATAAGGGCAGCACTCAGAAATTCCAGGGGAAAAGCAGAATCAGGTTATCTTAGTGGGTATTATGGAAGGTGGTATTCACAGCAGCTTTTTCTTTTTCAAACTGAAAAAGAAATTCAGAATTCCAAACTGAAAAAACCTGATTTCTGAAAAAGTGAAAAAGAGAACCTTTAATTTTATGCTGTCATGTAAAATAGTTGATTATACTTTTATCTTAACTGTCTGGCCTTCATTGCCCTTGCTTCTTTTCCCTGCTTGCTTTTTTTTTCTTGTGAAAATATTTTCACAATTTATTTAAATACATTCATTTATTGAAAAAGAAATCACATTTCATTTCCACAGACATAAATGCTCTTACATTTTCATTAAGCCCTGTGAATCTGCTTGAAATGTGTAAACAGGAAGAAGATCAGATCTGAAGAGAACTCAGGAGCTGAAAAGCTGAAATTCAGATGCAGAGGTTTTCAGGTGAGTGCCATATCCATTAGCCTGCCCCCTCTTTGGAAAATGATGGGTCAAAGCAGAAGCCTAGTTCCAGAGCCTCTTAGACTATCTGTGCCACAATCCAGAGTGAATTTAAAGGGCAGTTCAATCTCCAACACTTTTCTTTAATGCTCCTGGTTGGGAATTTGACAGTTATGAGAAGTATTTTCTCCCAGACAGTTAACAGCAACAGAAGCTTTTGGGAGGTAAAGGTCTTCAGCTTTCAAAATCACAAGGTGCTTTGTTGTCTTGAGTACCTTAGTGGGGGTTCAACAGACAACTGTGGGGAAATGTGGGATGAAAAATGCAAATTTGCATGTATTTCAGCAGCCACAACAGCTGGTGAAGGTAACTGGATGTCCCTCTCACCATAACTTCCTGTTGTCTCTTTTTAATTTTTGCCCAGTAGTTGTGATCACTGGTTGTTTTATTAGCTTCCTCTTTGAAGTTGATTTTAATCTTCATTGCCTCCCATTAAGTCAGATCAGGTTAGTTATATCCCCTATCCTGCCTCACTATGATATTGCCTGCTCAGACTGCTTAAAGCAGCATCTGTGACCCTTTATATTGTGAAAAAAGTAATATGAAGTTAAACTACAGAGGTGAAAGGAGTTCCTACCTTCTGCCTCAGAAATGTCTGAAAACAGCAAAGCAGTCAATGAGATTCCTTTGCAGGCTGTACAAATTCGCTTTTTTTCAGGCACTGTGAGACTGTTACAGTTGTCCAGTCAGACCCACAGTTTAACACAGGCTCTAGAGGTTCATCAGGTGATATTCGTGCCAGCCCACAATATGTGTTCAAGATATGCAAATCTCTTGGAAAGAGTCAGTCTTGAGCATTGAGATCAAAGAAAGCTAGAAGGTGTTAAAACTCACTATTTATAAAACACTAACATAAAATAGACAGAAAGTATCTAGACTGAGTAAAGACACGGAAAGGAGGGAGGATTTAGTTCATGTTCATTCAGGCCTGGTTCCATTAACGCCTATGGGAAATATCCAAATATACCCAAAAACCTGAGAATATGACCTTATTACATGGTACAGTGATTAAGGAGTTTTAGAATGGATGGCAGGACCAAGTCTTTTTACTATTCAATGTCTGGCTCACTGCATTGGAGCATTTATAGTACAGAAGTTAAATTGATTATACATTTTTGTTTACCTTTTAAGTAGATCCTGTTTCTAGAGGGAAATTCAATATATCTTAATTAATTTATTTTCATTATAGAAATGCAAGCTATGTATAAATGTTAAATTAGTGGCAGGGGTGGGGGGGGAGGCTAGTGGTGGCTGGCTGGGATTTTATAAACACAGTTATCACAGAGAAGCAGTGATGTCCAGCCCAATGGAAACAGCAGAGACTGAATCCAAGTTCCTGTAAGTTTTTTCTCCTTTCCTTAAAATGTACATTGTGTTTTGCATCAGAATGACCTCCTGCTTCAAAAACAATATGACCATTTCAATGTGCTGATCGTTTCCACATTTTAACAAATCGGTTCTACTGGTGTCAATAAAAAGCTGCTGTTCATTTGATTAATACTGAATATTTTAGGATGTCATAAACCTCAATTTATATATAAAACCTGATTGCACACAAATTTATTAAAAGTGTGAAATATTGCCCATAAGTGATAAAGCATTCCACACTGTTCCCCTGTATCCTCTTCAATGAAAGAAAGATCAGATCAGGGTTATTACATAGCCCTGAAAAAATGGGACTGGCTGATCAAAAATTTTATAGGTAAACTTATCTCACCTCAGGTTTTAGGGTATTTTTGTTGCAGAATCAACAGCTACTGGTTCTTAGTTACACTAAGGTCTTCCCAGGCAGATACAGCAGTGTGTAAGTGCCTTAAAATCACACTCAGGACCTTCCTTGTGCAGAAATGTAGCCAAAGACCTTTGTGTCATGCATGTCCTCTACTTTCAAGAGATCAAAGAGATGTCTCGAAAGACTCCGAAAAATAGCAGCTTGTGAGCTGTATAACTGTAGCGGATAATGTTTTACTGCAACTTTTTTTTGTTTGTTTATTCTTTCCCACAGCAATTGCCTATCCACCACTAACAAATCATTTTAGGGCTGATTTTGGAGTCCTCTCTGTCTTCATCAAAGACATTTGTCTCTTAGAAAAATTATGATTCTTCCTAAGGCCACAGGCCCTTGGCCATAGGGAATTACAAACTGTTAATGAAAAAGCTCTGCTCTACTATACCTTTCACTGGGATAATGGTATTTTCCTGTCTTCACTGGCTTCTGATGCTCTGTTTAAACTGCTGTAGGTTTCACATGTGTACTGAAAACTGACCATAGCTTCCTGTTCACAAGGCAGCACAGAGATTTCATTCTCATCGAGTTGGTAGAGGCGGTCAAACATTTTTTCAAAAAGCAGTTCCCCAAAAAGTCCAGTCTGTCAAAATGAAAACTTTTCTTTTTATACCTTGTTTTCAATAGAATTTTATTATATATATTTTAAGGGAAAATCTTGACCTTGACCAGTGGGCTTCAAGTATTAGTAACCATTTTTGGCTACCATTCCTATCCAAAACAAATGCTCTTTTTATCTGCTACATGCTGTTGCCAGAGTGATTCAGCTTCTCTTCAAAGACCTAAAGCCTTAGAAAGGCCTAGAAAGTCAGTTTCAGGTCTTTCCATGATCTAATCCTTTCGTTCAAAAGGCACTAAGTTTGAACAGCTGCTGAAGTATTTCAGGAAAATACCTATTTCTACTGTGTTTTACTATGTCTGATGCATCCATGCAGCCACCCAGGAATGATTGCATTAGCAGGAATAACAGTAATAAAGAGTTATAATCTGTGTTTGGATGGCAATTACATCATTTCTAAACAATTCCAGAAATTTCTTTTAATGTAATTTCTGCAGCATAAATTGGGGGCAAACTTATAGGACTGGATGGCCATTCTGCATCTGGTTTCTGTTATCGAGAAGCTGACAGACACCATTTGCTCAGACCATCTGCAGAGAAAGAGGTTGGGTTTTTTTCTTGTAAGACAGACTGCTTTTGCTTTCAGCATCTCAGGCTTGAAGTAACACAAGGCACATGTTACTTCCAGATAAGTGTGGGAACGGTATTATTAAAATTGTTCTGGGTAGCACTTAGTCATATACTTGACATACGAGGGATACACTCTTGAGAAACTGCTTGTCTCATTTTAAATATTTGGTGTGCATTAAGAGCCTGATATAAAGCCTGCTGTAATTGGTGTGTGTCTCCCTGACTTTACCAGCATGTATCAGATCCTCAGCCCTTTTTGAGGTTTGCTAATAGACCCAGATTCTGTGAAAATATTAATAATTTGTCTGCCTTTTTACTTGCCTAATCTAACTGTGTTAAAATATTTTCTTAATGGGTACCCAGAGTTAAGGAGGACCACAGAACTCTCTTAAACTATCCTAAATAGGAAAAAAACAAGGGGAGCTCCTTATGTTACTTGTCACCATGACAATCTTTACCAACAATTTTTTGTCTGAAGTCCAAATGATGTTGATAAAGGTACCCCAAGGTTTTGTTGACCTGCAGCAGTGACCCACAGGACAAAGCTGTTGCCATATGCCAGCTCTTGCCGGCAGAATGAGACCTCCAGATGCCAATGTTGACTGCATCTTCCAAAGCTGGGTGTGCACTGGAGCTGATGTTTGGGGCTGAAGTACACAAAGAGATTAAAAGATTATTGGCTCTTTCTGCAAGGAACTGTCAAACAATCTAACAGCCCCTGAAGACAGAGAAAAAAATCTCCATGCCGGGTAATAAATTCCACAAATGCATGGATTCTGTTAGATTTGGGGCCAAATTCAGAGAAAGCCACATCCAGGCCATGGACGGTCGAATGGATGTGCTAAAAAAATTATAACTATTCTATTAATACCTTTATGAAACAGAAATCCCATCCCTCCTTCAGCCAGTTTTCAGGGTCTGAAATAGAGTAAGGACCAGATTTACTTTTGCTGGTTGATTACAAAGATTTTTTTTTCCTTTTATTAAGGAGTCTTTCAGGAATACCTTATTTCTTTTTTAACAGTGTAATAATATCTCCCCTCACAGATGTAGTAAACATAAGGGCAAAAGACGAGCTATATGATATCCCAGCACACTTTGAGACACACTGCAATTACCAACAGCTTTGCCATTTGTCTGACAAAGCTTGTTTGGGGGGTCCTTGAAGCTGTATGCCAGTGACCATCTACACTCACCTACAGCTGTGGTGTCACTTAGACCACAACACTTAAACCCTTTATACAGCCTGCTCCTTGGTATTTGATTTAGTCCTTGTGATAGGAGGTTGAGACTGCTAGTTTTGGGGGCTGAAATTCTGCTTCTTCCTAGAAATAATGAGAGAAGGCAGCCAGTATTTCCTCCTACAGAAGTGATGGTAGAGGCATTTCCCGAGCTATCTCAGTCTTGTAGCATAACCTCTATCCAGATGGACTAATTAGTAAATGGCATGTGCCTCAGTCCTTTCCACAGAGACAATCCACAGGATGTTTACTGCTGTCAGGGATGCTAAGTTTTGTTGCACTGTATTCCTGAAGTGAGTAGTAATATGTTAGAATTAGAATGTTAGAAGCCCTCCTTCAAAGTAGGTTAGTTATTTACAGGCGAAGAAGAGCAAAGAACTAAAAATATGAGGGTAGGCAGGAGGAATGCTGTCCAGAGATGCAGAAATGTTTTTGTGGCTCTCAGTGTAAGTTCAGTAAAGTGGAGATGAGTAGAACAGGTTTAAGACACATTAAGAAAAAGTATTTTAAATTTTTTGGCAGCAACACCTGTTTCTATTTTGTCTCACAGGAAAAATAGCAACTGTCTACATATGACAGTAGCTAAAACACTCAAAAAACCAGAAGTACTATTGCAACACACTGTGCCCTGAAGAACACTATGTCCTGTTGCAGACAGAAAGCATAATTTTTTTTGCAGATAGTCTTCAGACAAGTTTCTGATTTTAAATATTTGATTTCACTGTTGTTAGAATAATGTGGACAAAGTACAGCACCATCTCCCAGATGGAAATCTCTTTACTAATTTGGTTTAGTACAGGAAATTCTGTGCTTCTTATTAAGAAGAAGAACAAGATCCTTTATCGCTGCCTTATTTGGATTATAAATTTCCTCTTCTCAATCTGGCTTTTCAGAAATATCACTATTATGGTCTGCTGTCACACTAGCTTGGGCTATAATGATCTCATACCCCAAGCAATGTTAAACCTTCTCTGGGGCTGGCTGGGTGAATTCCAAGAAAAAATTAAGGTGCCACAGGAGCTGCTTCTGATGCTTTCAATATGTGACCTTTGGCTGATCTTGAATTGTACCAATAACCCAGTCTGGTGGTAACGATATCCTCTTCTAAATCAGAACTAAAACTCGGATTTTGATCTTAAGGGGTAATGAGGGAGCCCATTACCTAGTTTTGACTTGACTTCTTGGCCTCCATGTTTTCCAGCACCCCACCAGGGGCTTTGCACAGCCTACAGCATTGTACCCACAGCCTGCAGTACTAGAGGCCTGCTATTTTAGCACATGTGCACACAGATCAGTTTTGTAAAACTCAGTCTTTGTGCTGTAGTGCATCAGTCAGCAATGCACTGCTCCGTTATAACCAAATGGGACTGGATGATAGATCATTTGTTTTACTAAATAGACAAACAAAAGGTAAAGCTATGCATCATGTTTATTTTGGTGTTACAGAAAAATACTTTCATAGTGTTTATAAAATAAATTCCTATAAAAATATAGTGATATTTAGGAAGGAGCATTATTTAATTTTTGGCTAATAGTGGCTGTGAAATAATTTTTTTCTTAAAACAAAGCCCTTTTCAGAAGTATTACTACTACAGTTATGACACCTGGCCTTCCAAAATGCCAAGGGAGTGCTGTGATCCTCTGAATGTCTGTAATTATACAGAAAAATTAGTCTGTTTGTTTAGATCAGGAAGGTGTTCTTGACGTGAATTTCCTGGTAGCCCCCTTTCACAGCACTTCAGTTCACATTGTGGAGTGGCCTTGGAGTGCATGAACTGGATTCCTTCTGGATGAAGCTAAGTAAGAAGACATGTGCTTCAGTCACAAGTGATTTGGTCTTTGGGACCCCTCTGAAGCTAGTCCAAGAGTGGGGAATGCCCTGTCCCCAAATGCAACATGTTAAAAACTGCACAGTGAAGGTGCCAGGTTCTCAACACCAACTGTTCTGGTTAGAACTGCTCCTGCTGGTCTGCTCTGTCTGCTAAGATAGATGTGGGCTAGGGCACCACTTTGTAGTTGACAGCATGGGCTTGCTATGGGCTCTCTGTGCACTGTGAGCCCTGTAACAGGGCAGCATCTTTGAAGCAAATTGCTTCCACACTCAGTTCTGCAGGTATGCTTTCCATCTGAGAGAGAGGGAAATTGTTTCTGAAATGTTGAGGTTAGCAGACAATTTCTTCCTGTGCTGTGATGTTTTTCAAATACCAGCTGCATCATACTTTGGCATGATCCTGATTATAATGTTTAAAACCACCTCTCAAAATGTCTTGTTATAGACAATTCACTTTTATTTATTCAGAAGACAAGATGAGGTGAGAACATTCTACTTATTCAGGCATTATTGGCTGTTGATCTTGTATGTTACTGCTGGTCTCAATGAACTTCACTGACTTTTTCAAAGCTCTTTCTAGTTTGATTCCACCCTTTGGACCAGTCTGAGAAATATTCAGGACTCTACCCTTCTGTGAATCCTCAGACCTGTATCTTGATTTGAAGCTCTCCAATGTTTGGGAAGGCTAACATCAATGCTACTTTTAATTACTATAAAACATATGTTATTAAGTTATTGTTTTTATTATATATTCTGATAGTATCAAAAGCACTTGTGAGATTGAGCATCTCCTTATCAACTCTCTCCTTTGAGGATGTTCATGTATTAAAAAAAAGTGTACCTACATTAAAAATGTAACTTCAATTTTACTTTCTAAAGAGCTTTGGGGAGATCCTAAAAGCACTCAAAGTCTAGACTAAATGTGGCTATCAATTATATTTACAGATTTTGAAAAGTTTAGTGCTTTCTTCATTAAAATACTACTACTACAGAAAACATTTTCACTACATTTTTAATAAGTTGTCAAATAATTGGTAAAGAAATAAGTTGCTCCTACTTTATTTCCCAGTTATTTCTGAACAAGAAATACAACACATTTGAGGAGTGCTTTGAATTTTTTTTGTTTTCAGTCAGCCATAACTTGGCCAATGCAAATGTAAGTCAATTCCATGAAATATTTCTGGCAGATAATACCATCTTCTTTGTTTAGGATAAAGCATGCTGTTACTAACGGTGGGAGTGGGGGTGGGGGTGTGGTATTTCCAGTGCAGCACCAGGGCTTAACATGGTATCAATTTTTGCATACCCTGACAGCTTACCTTCCCCTCTCCCTCAGCAACTCAAAGGAAGTTGGAAAGTGTGAGGGATTTGTATGTTTTTGAAACAAAATGTGCCTTTTTTTGTAAAATAAAGCTTGGAAGCTTGAAAAAAAACCATAGGCGCAATTACTTTGCCTTGTACTGTGGCTTTGATATTAGGTATTTGTCAAACTGTTGCAACAACTGTTGCAGAACAAGACATTGCCATTAGCACAACTTCCATCCAAAGGAACATTTGAAGTTTATTTTTCTGAAGGCAATTTAGTCTTACAAATCTCTGACAGGAAATAGAAATCTCTGACAGAATAGAAATTCCCTTCTGCTTTGCAAAAATGCAATCTAAAGATAAACTTGTCTTGTGATCCACAAAGGTTAAATTAAAAACCAGGTGGCTAGAAATTGTCCTCTACCTGGCTGAAGAAACCATAGAAACCGGGCTTTTTTGAATACCCCTTTTTCTTCCTCGCCCACACAAGAATATCATATCCACTGAACCCCTAACTTTACCAGTGAAATAAATGGGATTATTCATGTTCTGAAAGAGGACTTTTCAATGCAGTAATGTAGAGGAAAAGCAACTCACCCTCCTGAACACTTTAAACCTATTGGTATAGAAAATATTCTGTGTTTCTATTACCTGGTGTTATTCACTGAAAAAGCTTTTTCTCTTTCTTTTTACATTTTTTCTTTTTTTTTTTTTTATTTTCTTTTTTCTTTTTTCATTTCCTCTTTTTCTTTTCATTCTTCTTTTTCTTCACACATGCAAAAATGCATGAATAAAATCAGGTTACAACAGCATTATCAAGATTACAAAATCTAGCCCACCTAAGTTAGGCAATGTCAGACTTAGAGGTACTATACAAAACTGATTTGTGTGTTTGTGCACGTGTACTATGATACAGTCAATAAATACATCACTGAGTTCCACTGTTTACCTTGGGTACCTGCCAGTACATGGACAGAAGTTGCTCACTCATGTAGTAGTAAAGTACTTTTCTGGCCACCTTCATTATACGGGGCCAAAATCCCTGCCTTATTTACTGCGTATCAGTTCTCCTTCAGAGCAGGGTTTGAATTATTTCACCATCTCACTTTTTTTTTAAAAGCAGCCATCAGTACAGTTTGTAAAACTTTTGTTATTATTATTGTTGTTGTTGTTGTTGTTATTGATAGTGATAGGTTTTTTGCAGATATAAAAGCAAATGGAGAGATTCATCTTACAACTTTTTATTTTGGGCGTCCCGTTGGGAACACTGAAGACCTGATTTTTCAAGGGAATATGTAATACCCATTCATATATTCAAAGCACAGCTTCCAGAGGATTTAATATCATTTGGGAAATTTTCCACATCTTAAATTCAGAAATGTCTTCCATTAGATACTCAGCCAATAAAGATAGCAATTAGTGACCACATGAGGTAAGTTTGATTTACATGTCTTTGACTCCTTGCAGTTCCTTTGGTAGAGGCCAAAGCAGAATATAGTTTTTCAAAGAATCTATAAAATTATATAATGTTTTTCTTTTCATGCACTCCTCTACATCTTTATTTTCATAACTTTGAGATTCCTACAGTCAAGTCTTCCTCATTGTATAACTCTGACTTGTTTCCAACATTATTCCAGCCCTCAACGGACCAAAAAAAAATCCCTGCTTATCCTAAGCCTGGATTATTTTCAATAGATAGGGAAATTCTTGACAATATGACAAACTGACAATGTGCAAACTTCTTTCTGTTTTTCTCATAAGGACTATAAAAGGCATATACAAGATGTTTTTTGTTTACTTGCCTCAAACAGGGCCACTCACAGCTCTATAGAGAAGGTAGTTTTTAACAGGAAGAACATGGTTTTCCCCCTCTAATTCTCTGAAATTGCAGAAAAATTTCAGGAAAGTTTAGTCTGAGGACATATAAAATGTAAAATTTATCATCCCAAAAATTTAAGCCTTGGTAAAAATTAAAGGCAACTTGTAAATTGCAATTTGAAGTATCAGAAGTCTTGACACTCAAGCCGTGGTGTTAAACCACATCAGCATAACAAATGTAGTATTTACAGGGGAGGTGGTGATAGCTGTATCCTGACTAACATAGGGTGAAAGAACTCTTTACTGTTAAGAGGTAATTATATAAGTGTATTACTTTGTTTTATAAAAATATTGAACTGTGTTCAAGGTAAACTGGAAAAGTCTGAGAAGTAGGCTTAGTACAACAGAGAAAGGAGTTGAAAGAAGTTGACAAAGCCTGAAACAGAGAATAAAGTTTTTGAACACATATCTTTCAGTTGTGTTGTCAGACTAATTCCTGTGTTTTCATGGATATAACCCATAAATTAAAAACAAACAGTTTTTTCATGAATGCTAGGCAAGGTTATAAATACGCATGATATATGCAAGGGGGAGTTTACTCAAGACCATCGCTTGCACAGGAGCACTCCCATATCTCCTGGTCTTTGGTCCTCTGTAAATCCACTGTTTGCCCTATTTTGAGCTCTCCTTTGCCTCCACTTTACCAATCTTCTAGGATTGCTATGGAGGCATCTCCATCCACAACTGCCTCCTCCAGGACAGCCTTACAGCTGCAACAGGTTATATATAGATGTGACTACTTATCTTCAAGAAATGATATTTTAAAGCGCTGCAAGTTATACATGTGAAAATACATTAAGGATGTGACAAACGTGAATATTAGCTGAAACAATAAATTATCCTCATAGGTCTTTCCAACCAGCAGCAACATCAGGTACCTGACAGAGGAGAAAAAAATTCTCCACCCGTCCATTAAGCAATTTACTCTTTAGGACTGTGTAAGTGTGAAGAGAATGTAATCTGCAGACAAAGTTAAGGAAATATAGTCACAGCAAAAGTAAATATTACATAGGTTCTTTGTGCAAATTCATGCAATCAATTATGGATTTAAAGTAAAGGAGGTAGCCTTTTGTAATTATTTTTGGAAACAGATGTATATAAAATCCAGATCTGCCAGTGACTATCTTACGACAGTAATCTCTCCGTGTGTGGTATGCAATACAAAGGATACTTCTGTGCCAGTGACAAGCAAAGACTTTTTTTTTAATTAAACAACAACACACCCCAATATCATGTCTGTGCTTGAAATGACTGTAGTAATTAATATTAAATTTAAAACTCGGTTACTGCAAATACAAGCTTTTGTAATCATGATATAAGATGCAAACAATCATGAGACAAATCAGAGAAGCCTTTAATTTTCTTTTTCACTTAGATTGTTCAAATTCTTTCTTTTCACGCATGTGGATGTATCAGCACTAGTTACCTACAGCTGCAAGTGCCTCTTACCTGAAAATAAAATGAGAGAAGAGTTCTCCATTGGGTAACTCAGCACATCATTCTCTGCTCCTATTGGAGTAAAGAGTAGTCACATAATAAAATAGGAACAAGCAAAAAAAAATGATTTTTTAATGAAGTTACAGACTGGATTCTTCTTTAAATCATGAGTTTAATTATTTATTGCTTAAGCTGACATAGAAAGCTCCCAGTAACACAACACATGAATTAAAATATAAGGAGTGTCAGACAGGCCTTTTCCCCTTTCAAAATATTTGCATTAACACATTCACAGGTGGGGCCTGTGCAGAGACATTTTCACACCTTGAGTAGCTGCAACTGTTCACCTTGATTGTTTTCCTGCAACACATGAAAAGAGTGGTGACTGCAAAATCCAATCTGCCACCCCTTATTGCTTAATTTAATACTCTAGACTGTTCTCCTTGCTCTTTTGTTCTTTCAGCAGCATGCAGGACTGAGGCTAATAGCAATGTCTCTACTTCTCAGATGGCAACAATCTTCTTCCACTGCTGTCTGGTTTCCACATCTGGTGAACAAATCCCAAGGGCACTGTAGTCTTGGCAGTGCTATAATTTTACATGACCTTTCATGCCATGATGTCATAATTATTTAACTTGCCTGTTATAATCCTGAAGGTTGATGCCTGTGTTCCTGCCCCAATAATTAAATCCACCTTTTTAGGGTTGCAAGGAAAACTGTCATTTAAACTGTGATGCTTGTGGCCAAAAAGTTAGATTTGCCTTGTACTTGGAAATGCCCAACGTGCATAGGGGCATGTGCATATAATGCGATGTTGATGCACTCCTGGAATGCCCAGAGGTCTTACCTGGAAAGCACTTGTCTTGAAGCATATTTATTTACAGAGATGGTTGAGAAATGTGTTAGTTCAGAATGCAGCAAAACCTTGTTTTCTCATGAAGTATTCACCTGTGAAAGTACTGAGTTACTGACAGCTTTGACTACTTCAAGCACAGTTTGAACGTATGGCTGGACTAAATTAATCTGTTATTTTCTCTAGAGATGGTGCCTTACGATGAGATGTATTTACAAGAGACAGTGGTAAAAGTATTTCTTTCTCCTTAGTCCTTGTTTGGTAACCATATCCATACAGGTAGAGAAAAAATATTTTCTGGTTAGAAATTTCCCATTTGTTTATTTCTTGATATAACACTTGGGAGTCCCAGTTGTGACATTAGAAAAAACGCTTCGTAGCTGTAAGGGTGACAAAACATTGAAATAGATTACTTAGAGCAGATGTTAAACTTTCATCAATTAAGGATTTCAAGAACTGCTTAGGTAATCATCTCTCCAGGATGAAATTGGTGTAGTGATGTGTCATGAGGTTTGGAGATAGACTAGGCAAACTCCTGAAGTCCCTTCTGGCCCTATTTCCTATGATTTTTCAATTTGGTGTGCAGGACTCCCTGAGAAACACAGGGACATTAAAGTACAATAAAATCAGACCAACGCAAGAGGAAAGGCTATGTTATGCTGACGTCAGTGATGCTGTTGAGTTAGGCAAACAGTATGGGTACTTTTTTTTTTTAAATAAGACTTTATTACGTTGTTTCATTTGTGCTCAGGTATTACTGTTTTTCACCTAGGTCCCTGATGGAAAGAGTGTGGAATTGAGGAGAGTAGGTGAAAACTGACTATTGCAGGAATAATGTTTCCAAACTATATGCCTTATACTTCTTTATTTCGTTATAATGCCCCAAATAGCATCTGTGCATGCTTGCCCTTGAGCAAGTGCCTAATGGCACATACTGTGACAGAGCCACGATCACCCTAGCATGTGCAGTCATGTTCTCTTGGACCTCTTGTCAGGGAACTAAAAGCAAGTTTTTCCCTCAAGCCTGGTGTGTAGACAACAACCATGGGATGAACTAGCAAAAAGAATGAGTCCCCTTCTGGGAGATCTGATCCCCCCCCAGTTGCATGAGCATGGAAAAGATGAGAAATGATCAAGCTTGGTGAGAAAAACCCACAAAGCAACCCATGCTTCAGAACTTAAGACCAGACTAGTCAGGAAAAGATTTAGGCCAATATCTTCTCCTGCAAACAATGATTTAGCTGGCTGGTAGGAAGTCAGGTGGAATGTCTCCTCTCTCTGTTATCTCTGTAATGCTGGAGCAGGTAGAAAGACCCACCACATATTAATTCAGCAATTCTGTTTGACAACAATTCTAGTTGGCAACAGCTTCTGTCTGTGCCTTGTACATGATGTTATCTGAAATGACACAACTAAAATAGTCATATTTTGCAACCTACATCCTGATCAGAATATAAGCCAACAATCAAAAGGTGAAAGGATATGCAAAAAAGCATTTTCAAGTTCCCTTGAGTGCAGGCGAGAGATACTAAACCTGGTAAACTACCATGAAAGGAAATTTGATAATACTGCTTTTACAGATGCATTAGTTTCAGTATTCTTTATACTCCAGGGTGAAGCAGATAGTTTTCCAAGACAAGCAATGATGGAAAATCATACCATAGAGAGAGAGAGCAAGGAAAAGCTAGCACAAGATCCATATGCTGGCAGGAAATATTGAAACTATGTGTCATTTTACATTCTTGTCTTTATTCAGAGATAACAGTAGACAAACAATACTTCTCCCCCGGCTTCCAAACCATTTGGTCCTGGGCTTCCTTTCCTACCCTGGATGGAGGTTAAACTGCTCTGGCAGAATCATCACTGAGTTCAGTGCACACTGAAGCTTTCCCAGGGGTATC
Source organism: Morus bassanus (assembly GCA_031468815.1). Classification (NCBI taxonomy): domain Eukaryota; kingdom Metazoa; phylum Chordata; class Aves; order Suliformes; family Sulidae; genus Morus; species Morus bassanus. The sequence continues at coordinate 63,251,889 of CM062567.1, read as the reverse complement.
TGTCCTCAGCTCTTCAGCTTGCTCTAAAGTTGCAGGCAATATTTGAAACCATGGTTTCTCCTGGAAGATCAAACGGTGCTGCTTACAAACACAACCTCTCCTTCCAGGGTGGGAGTTGTCTGCAGCTGGCAAATATGGGTAATAATCAGGCCTCTGTGGATCTCCAGGCTAGATTACAACAGTTGATCTTCATACAAATGTTTATATTTAAAAATAGAGTACTATAGTTAGTCATAGATGGTTTCTCACATCATTTTCCCAAAAGCAGCTGGCACCTCAGTCTTTAGCTGACAAGATTGGCTCTGCCACAAAAGCTGGATTTCCCTCAATACCAGAATTTCCCAGAGAGATGGAAAGCATCCAGTCAACTCAGCCTGAGTGTCCTGGGATGAATGTCCTGTGAATAGCTGCCTCTTTCTGCTGCTCTGATTCTCAGGAAACGTAAGTGCTCATGAATTTGTGAGGTAAAGGTAACTGTGAATCTCACACCCCAAAAATTAAATGCAGTATTCACTATATCATTCCCACAGGGAAAGAAAAGGTGAAGTCAAAGAAAGAGACAGGGAGAAGGGATCGAAAAGAGAGACTAGGGAGAAAAAAAGTTAATCAATCATCAGAATAAATACCTATTTAATTTTTGGTGGCCAATGAGGGGAGGTAAGGTGGAAATCTCAGGCTATTGTTGAAGTGTTTTCAGATCTTTAAGAAGCATTGCACCTGGTTATAAGACTGATGGAGTCAGTCTTATAAAGCATGGAAGGAGCAAACCTGAGGATCCTCCCCACCTCGTTCAGAGCTGACGGATTTTGCAGTCCGTCAGTAAATCACTTACTTTCCTTTCACAGTGCATCTGCTCAGAGCAACAGGCTGCTGGGGAAATAAGGCTTTTGCCATTACCTGATAATCGCTTTGTTTCAAAGCACAGAAGCTGACATTACTCATAATCGCTTTGCCTTTTAACTCTAACTATTTTAAGCATAAATATTGTTTTCATTCCTCCTTGATAAGCCATTTGCTTCAGTAGAGCTATCTGCACTCTTTACTTTCCCATGTTGCCCCTCCTATCTAGGAGCAAACAGGTCTGACATCAGCAGAGTAGTTTGGATAGAAAATGAAAGCAGGGCGTCTTCAGGGATGTTCACTCAGGTACAAGCATTCCTATTACTGTGCTGCAAAGCCCCCGTTTCACATAATCTGACATCACCACTGTGCAATGGCAGAGCTATGGGATGTGGCAGGCCTAAAGGACAGCATCAAGGACTGAGGCAGATAAACCAAAACAGAGCAAGTGTTTTTACGTGAATACCCGTGGAGGTAAAGTTAATAGGCATACAGACTAGGTAACAGAACAGTTTTCCCTGAAAAGCTTCAGGGGTTAATACAAGCACTGCTGGGTTGGCAGTGGATTGACCCTGGAATAACATCCTTCCCTTTTCACTGTGTGTTTGCTCTAAAAATTCAAACCTTGCTGTTTGCTCTGTGCCTCCAGAAAGGCTTTGCAAATTGCAGTGTCAAGTGGAAGTGACAAAGCAGGATGTTTTCTTTGTGAGAAGGTACCCTGAGTACACAGCCCATCATCACTATTCAGCTTTCAAAACAGGGGTGACATGGTGGGACAGTGCCAGGGAAAGGTCTGGATGTTGTCATCATCATCTGTCCTGGCTCAGCAGCGGCAGGAGAAGAACTGGACAGACGTGACTCTGGGCAGATACCCTGGGTGACTGGTGTGGCAGTGAGGGGGCAGGGTTCTCCAGAGCTCTGAAGAGGCTCTAAAGGCAAGTGCAAAGAGCAAGTTGATTCCTAGTCAGAAAATTTCCCTCCCTTTAAAATAAAATATTTTGTAATATATAGTAACTTTTTTTTATTTTATTGTATCTTGCACTTTTCTGCATTGCAACTTCATTCCACTCAATATTACTGACATTGCTGAATTAACTCCAGGTCAATAAGTAAAACCAGGTGTGATTCTGGACCCACAGGTTTAAAAAAGCAGGCTCTGCTTTGAAACAGCTCTACAGAGTAATCCCATTTTCTTATGCTTATAGCTACACAGCATATTTGCAGTTAGCAGCAAAAACATGTTACACATGTTTTACCTCTCAGTAACACAGAACCACAGTGGTTGTGGCAGAGTTTGCTGGAGCCTCTTCAATGGCACTCACCAATGATGCAGCTCTTGCATTTCATTCACAAGGTCAAAGCCTTACCTCATTTAGATGAGAGCAATTCTATTGAGAAACTCAAATATAAATGAGGGAAATGCTAATCCTGCAGAACTTCTATTCCAAAAGCATTGCACAGCCTTGCTTAAGAGGGACAACAGGGCTAAGAGTTAAAACAGGTCTTTTTTTTTTGAGGTTTGAGTATGCATGCTAAGGAATCATGAGAAAAAATAGTGTGGAATGCCAACCTGTTGGAGCAAATCTGGGCTCCCAAATTGTCTTGAATCAATGAAGTATTCACAACACAAAGTTTGTTCCACTTACTCCTTTGAAATGTCACAACATCACAACAGAGCATAAAATAAGGGTTGATTTTTATGAGACATTCAGAATGTAAATTCACTACTCCTTTTTTTCATCAGTATCACTGTGTGCATTTATCTATTACAAATGCCACAGTAGACGTGGAATCTGTGCCGGGGTGGTGCAAATGGTAAGTCGTTTAATGACCTTCCTTTGCTTTCCAAATAGTTGATTATTACATAGGACCTGTGAGATTTGGAAGTGCTAGGCCTTGAGTTAAGAGGTATTTATTTTGTATTCTTGTATTTCTTGTTTTGTTTGATCCTTTCCATTAACAGGTGGAAATTAACATTAATAGAAAATGGTGGGTTGTCTAAAGTACATCACGTTAGAGTTAACGGCATAATTTACAGTCTCTGGAATTTAGGATGAGATGATCTCAGTAGATGCATATCGGTACATTTAGTAGTTTGGCGGATCACTCCGAGGAAAAGAGGCAGAAACATAGCTATTTATCTCCCTGTTGAGAAGACTAAAGACAAACATCTGCAAAACAAAAAAAATCTGAATTCCTGGTCACAACTAACTGCTACAAAATAGCAAAATTAGTCACCTCTCCAGCATTAATCTAAGAGGTATCATGGGACTGGCATGCCAGAAATCTTATGTTATTGAGAAATCTGAATATAGTTTAAGTACTCAATTTTAAAAATATTAATATCAGCCCTCTCTCTCAAGGAAGAGGATTATAAAGATATCCTTGAACACACATGTTCTTGCATTTGCACTGGAAAAAAATAGCAAGGACTGTGACTGACCTCTTAGAGCCTCCACATTCTGAACCTTTAAAAATACCCCAATAGTTCAGCTGTCTCCACAGGTGTTTGCTTCTTACTTTTTTTTCCATTTCCTGTAATGTTTTTTTCCCATGGAGATGGACTGGGGGCACAGCAGACAAAATATGTCTTCCCCCTCACTCCAGCCTGAGAATTTGCTGGAGCCGAAGTAACTTGAGAAGCTGTCAGGGCTGCTCACAGCAGACAGCAGCAGGAGGAAAAAAAGGCTCTGCTTCTGGGGTCTGTTAATTATTAAAGTGCTTGTTAACAGGCTCAGCTCCTTCACTGACTGGTGCTGTGAGCCGCTTGCACAAGCTGTGTAGGTTAGTCTCTGCTGGAAGTATGTAGAAATTCAATAAGCTTGCATACAAAATGACCACCTAAGTGCCTAGCTTCTGTCACTTTTCATAGAAAATAGGGAGTGACACACTTCTAATATCAAAGTCCCTATGTTTTGCTGAACTTGTCACATCTGATGAACTGAAGGCACCCAGCTAGCCTGGCATTTTCATCTGTTTCAACACGGGGTCTGTCTTAGTTTAGAGCTTTCAGAAGTTTTAAGAAGGGGGGAAAAAAGGCAGATGACCCAAAGGCAAAGAACTTAAGATTTTGAAGTCCAAACTCTGAAACTTGACTTTTCCTCTTTTCATGAGCTGTTTTAATCAGCTATTATTATCATTAAAATAAAACTAGTACAAATACAATGGCAATGTGTATTAGCCTGTAAAACTTTGTATTATGAAAGTGATGTAAGAGTCAAGCTACGGACTTGGACCCCCTGAAATACATGTGTAGCTGCCACAGTTTCCCTCCAGTTGATAATGCAGCTGAGAATAATATTTTGTTCTATGAAAGACCTGCTGTAAGAGTTGTTTCTGAAGTGTAATGAAGATGAAGTTTCATGTACTGGTAGCTATCTGCTTCCAGGTGAGGATACTACTGCAGATTACTCCAAGAAAAAGGGGGCAAAACCAGCCTTGTAATGACTCAGCTACAACAGCTACTTTGTTTTTCTGTTAACCAAAAATATTTTTTCACCTTCATTGAATCAACCTGTTCAAAAAATAACACAATTGCTTACAACAATCTGCATCTCATTGTGAGAGTGAGCTATTCCTGCAAACCAGTCTGGGTTATAACACTGTCAAGAGTAATGATTTTTCTACTTGTAAATCCTATTGTCTTTAAGGAGTATTTAATATTTTTATGCTGTAATTACCCTCTTCCAAATTTATAAATAACTAGCAATTAATACAAACTATGTCCTTGGAAGATCCATAGTGCATCAGTAGGACTTAGAAGCTTGAAATCAAGTACATGTGCAAGTATTTCACAGACTAAGCACATCAGATTTTTTTTTTTGTAATATGACAGGACACTTGAAATAACCTATTTTATTTTGTAGCAGCTTTTCTTTGAAACATGTTTGACATCCCCAGGCAACGGGAGTAGAGAAATACCAGGGCAGAGCTGTAGTCATTTCTCCTCTGAGAATCAGCATGGATCAGCGGCTCCTTGAAGCAAGGACCAGCTCTGATATGTTTATACAGCGCCTTAAACAAAGGAGCTCTGCTCTCTGGCGGAGACTCCAAAGAGCCACTTTAATACAACCAGTAGTAAGCTACCCGGGTGTGGTATTAGACTGCACCATGGTATTTTCCATTCTAAAGAAATATTTGAAATGGTATAGAGATTTAACTGGGTGGAACACTGCCACGCTGCTGATTTGCTGGAGGAGAGTAGTGTGTTAGGATAAATGATGTGGGAATGCAAGTTTTAGAGCCAGCTTGCTTTTGGGTACTGCATGGAGCAAAACAGTGCTAGTATCAGTGTACCACAGACCCATCTGTGTAACTCTAACTGTTTTCCGAACAGCTCATTGCTAAAGAATCATACTGTATACATGTATTTATTTTTAGAGGTGAATATTTTTCTACTTTCTTCTACTATTTTCTCTCCAGAGTTTTCTTTGGTTTCTCAGGTTGTTTGATTACTTTCAGGTCATACTGCCATGGTAATTTAATGCAGAAATGTCTGTTATGCCCTCTGCACATTGCATTGCATTTCATGTAACACTTCCTTTTGACACCATGTCAAAATGACCTTTAGTTCTGAAGTGAAAGGGAGGTTTTAAAGCTATACATGAGATTTTCTGGTAATGAAACTTCTGGTGTTTTTCTCTATGTTACTGTATTCCTCCCACCCTCCCCAAGCCTGATCTACATTGCAAAATTTGCAGCTGGGGACTATCCATACATGGCAATCTGAACTAGCCAAAAGGGTGTTTCTGCCTTTGAAATAACACACGCCAAGAGGTGCTTACTCCTGGTGTGTGCAATGCTAACAAATTCAGTTGTTCATGCCCGCTGCAGCATGCCTGTTTTAGCAATCCTGCGCCCTGTCTCACAACACTGACCACCCTTGAAACAGTTTGGCAACTTAATGACACCATGTGAAAACATGCCTGTCTCCCCCCCCTCACCCCCCCTTTAAAATCTCTCTTTACTTTCTAGTTTGTGTTTGTGAACAGAAAGGTCTGGTTTCAGATTAAAAGAGAGAATAGCTTAATATTCTGCTCCTGCCTGATCTGCCCATAGAGATACTCCTGGACATTTGGGTAGCTGTGGGAAGAGACCAGTGGTCTGATAGCCAAGTTATGGGCTAGCAGAGAAACATGGAAGCAGAACAAGAGTTAGAAAGCAGCAGTTGCCAAAACAAGAGGTCTGCAGCAGGCTGACTGTGGGGCAAGTCTCTAAAGCAGGAGATGTGTAGCTGTCCCCAATACATATTCACCTTATGACAGGCTGCATAGCAGACATACGTTCCAGATATGGTGGGAAATGCACGTTTTTCCTTGCTTTTCTCCATGGATATCTCATGAGCACTCAATTAGTACTCTATGAGAAACACGATGCCAGGGAAATGCAGTCGGCATTTCAAAGAGCAAGTTAGGTTCACAGGAACCAAGATTAGAGAAGCAGAGAAGGGAATGGAGGGGAAACCCAGTTAATTTCAAACATGCATTTCCTGATGCATGTGTTTTTAATTCACATCAGCATCCCAACACTTCCCCCTTTATTTGGAAGTGCTGCCTTTCCATGTAGTCACAGAGCAAAAGAATAGGGGTTTCTAAAGGAAGGATTTCATCTTACAAAAATATATTAGCAATGAAATAAAGTAATAATAGGGCTATGTGGTAGAACTGGATCTGCTACAAAACAGCAGCATCCCAGAAAGCTGTTACATTGCTAAGACAGAGCAAGAAAAGTACCTTTACACTATATGCTGCCTCTTACAGGAGCATAATTCATGCAGGTACATGAGCTCCTGTGTGTAACAGTGATTCCCTTGCTTCCTCTCCTTTTTTTCTTTATAAGGAGAAAATTGTAAATGTGTTAACATCCATGTCCCATTCACAAATGAATCCTCTCAGATAGCACTGGGGTGCTTCTCATGCTAGACCTGGGCCAAGCCAATCCAGGCCCATTTTGCCTTGCCAGTGAAGACAAGGAAAGCTCTTATCACACACAGATACAGAACAATCTGAGTATTTAGCTCTATGAATGCAACCAGTAAAATATTTTCTCAAATCACAGCAAATTATTTTTATTCCTACTCAAGTATTGGTACAGTGCTAAAATATATTTTCTGTGTTTTAAAAAAAAATTCTGTCTCAGTAGCAACATTTTGACAACATGCTTTTTCATAGATTTAGCATACTTACAGTATTCATACTGACCCACAATGGATGGTTGTATATAACTCCTTGTTTTAATTCTATAATTTTGTAAGTTAAAACATTAGTACAAAACTCAGCTTACAAACTCTTTCCTGGCAGAAATGCAGATAGTTTCAGTACAATAATTCATCATAGTATAATGATTATAGATAAAATATTATAGTTATAACCCAGTGAGAGTTATATAACTCTTTGCTTTACAGAGATCTGTTTAAATGATGAAGTTTTCAGTCAGCCAAAAGCATCCTGCATTTATTTAAATGGCAGCTGTATCTTTTCTAGCAGCTGCCTCAATTTTCTTTTTTTTTTTTTTTTTTGTAAGCCCAGGCAAATATGTTTGGGCAGGGGCCCCAGAATCACTGAGGCCACTTCCTCACCCCTAGTGAGGACCTCTGTAGGCAGCCTTTCCAGAAACTTAGGGTTCATCATAGGAGATTTATGTTTTTTCTCTAGCCAGCCAATACTCCTGTCCTCTGAAGTTCCCTGCAATTCATCAACAGTTGCATACCACAGAACAGTCATCTTTTCTGTTTATGCATCAGAGGAGTCCGAAATGGGATACTTCAAATCGCTCTCTCATTTCCAGTGCGCTAACCGGGTCACTGCTCAGCTAGACAAAATCTTGCTCAACAGGCTGTGCTTACCCTTGTACCCATTGCCTTATTGTGACTTTGCCTAGTCCTAAATGTTTTGTCTTGTGTTCTTGGGACTCCTGGCTTCCAGAAGATGGCTGGAAACCCCCTTTTTCAGTATCAAAGCAACACTTCCCAGTGATTTTGGGTTGAAGGGCTGGAGTTAGTACACTGGTAGTTAGGCTCCTTCTATCTCCTGTACCCTTCTCAGGCTCCCCACACTCCCTGGCTTTGGCACACACCAGTAAACACCCAGGGCAATTTGGGATGTTTAAGCATTTGCTGTCCTGCTCCTTCAAATGTCCAGGGGCAGTGCTTTCTTGTTTGAAGTCCATGGCACTGCACACTAGAGTCTGTGGGGCCTTGCTTCGAAGGGCCCTAGCCATGGTGCACTCCTTCCAGCACATGGCCATGGCAAGGGCATGTGAATGGTTCTTCTACTGAAGAGTGCTCTATAACATCAAAAACCTCCTCAAAGTGAATCACTGCCCTGGGTCATCTGCACTACACCATTGCTTGTTGTGGTAATAGTAGACATTTTAATTCCACAAGTGAGTGGAAGTCCAACACTTACCTGCAAACAAAATAGGCAAGAGAAAGGGTGGGAGTCAGGAAACATAGTAGAGCTTGCAAATTCCTTATGTAGACATAGGTCTAGAGTCCTTTGGAATGATTGTCTTTAAATTTTCATTATGTGTCAACGTTAAAACGCCTCTGAGAGGAACAGGATAATTCAGCAAAAGCCTAGATAAATGAATAAAGAACATCTTCCAGATCTAACTGTGCCAGCGAAGGATGTTACACCCAAGAGCAATCTGTCATTGTTTTCTGCCAAAACTACTGGCAAAGCTGTTAGAGTGAGAGCACCAGACCCTGCTTACTCACCAAGATCATGCACGCCAAGATTTACTATTGCAGCTGTTCCAGCTAATTCAGGTTTGTTCATTTGTTTTGTTTTGGTTTGTTTTTTTAATAAACTGGCCAATCAAAGGGGTGGTGGTATCAGCTGTGATGCTCAGCAGGGAGCCATAGCTTCTTCCACCAAAGAGCAGTGTGCAAGTATTGTGCTTATTGACAGCCTGGGTTAATGGATGATGCACAGAAGCAATGAGGATTTGGATGAAGAGGTATCCTGTCCACCGCTAAAGCGGTAGCTTGGAGCAGAGCAGCAACTGAACTTGTGCTGTGTTTGTGCTACAGCCTGGGAGCATCAACAGCATCCAGGAGTGCTGTGTCCCTGCTGCAGTAGGGAGGGCAAGCCTCTGCACACATGCCATCCTAAATGAACAGCTGTTGGGCTTCTTGCCTTCAGAGAAAGGAGGCATGGGAAAGAATTAAGAACAATGTCTGCTTTTCTGTTCACCTATAATTAAGGTTAAACTGTAGAACTAGAGAACTTCTTACTGTAGGTTTTTATTAAAAGTTTATTTTTTAGCTCAGTACTTTTAACAGGGTATGGCGAAAGTAGTGTCAGAAATATTCAGTCCAGTACCAAGACTATTTTAAATCACTTAATGTATTTTAGTGCACAAAGCCTGCATAAATTTTATCATGAAATCAAACAATACCATAGCAGTACAGCTACGCATATTCTTAAGTATTTTCATGGTGACAGCCTAACAATGCAATGCATATAGCCAATCACAATATTTTAACACAAAGGATCTAATACAAAACTTGGCCACTTTCCAGGAGAGGGGGAGGGAAGCATACCAGCCATTTCCGTATTAGTTTCTACTGCTCTGGATTTGGTTATAGTATATAAATACTACTATACCTCTATTATCCTGATGTGCTTAATAGTATCAATTGGTACACTAATTATTAATAAGTATGTTAATTGATTGATTCTACATTAAGAGGTAGAATGACACAATCATATTTTGTCCAAAAGATGGAGCCAATGACACTCTGAGGTCTCAGCTTTGTCGCAGGTTGTGGTTTAAGAACCAAGTCCTGTAGGTGGCCAGGGGACTCTGACTCTGGGCACCACTGCTGCCTTGTAGGGAAAGATGCAGCTTCATTACACTGACATGTTTCCCATTTGTCTAACAAATGGTGGAAGATCTGCTTTAAACTATGTGTACATTTATGTAGTCTGTCTCTTTAGTGGGCTAAATCAGATCTAACACTTAATATATACTTTCAAAATGTACAAAAGCATGTAACTAAATATGGGTAGACAGTCTGAGTCATACTGTTGTCCAAAAATCGGGGTTCTTTCACCTAGTGTGCAATAAGCCAATCTCACACACAGCGCCGAGACACTTGTTTATTCCATGTTTGCACAAAGACTGGTGCTAGATGTAACATCTAATATTCATGCCCTCCAGCTAGTCATTGGTTAGTTTCTTTCTCACTTCATTTTAAAGGTACAGCTCCTTTAAAATTTACTATGCATGCTCAGAGAGTAAGGGGCTTATTTGATAGGGGGCTTTTTCTAGTTAAGAGGTGTGGTTTTCATATTATAATGAGATAGTTCGACCTCAGGGCATCAGTTTAGGACATTTTGTTGATTTTGCTGAGCTGGTATGTATCCTCAAGGATATAAATCAATTTTTTTAAATTTATGTCCATCCTCCCTTCCTTGAGTTTTCTCTAGAGTTCGTTATCTCAGTACACTTTATCTTAAAGGTCAGAATAACCTGAAACAAGCAGTCATCAATGCCATCTATAGCAGAAAGTTAGGTGAAGTAAAATGGCATGCAGTTTGAAGTTAATTATATATGTTTGTGTGTTGTATATGTTAACTACAAGTCATGCTAACATTTATTTCGTTTTGTATTGTACATTTTACTTGCATCATCTTCACTCACCTGTAGGGAAAAACGTAGAGTAATCTTCTGAGCAATTAACTAACGATGGCATGATCTTAAAATAAACTCCGGGCTAATGTAGACTTGAACATAAGATGAAAGAGAGATTAAGACTTTGGCATGTTAGTCCTTTAACTACATTACTTTTGCCTGAAAACTTCCTCCTGTTTGGATTTTAAAGACACATCCTCTGATATGATAAAGCTCCAGCCTAAATATCCCTCAGCTCTCTCCCTGTCATGTTCTGCAGGCTGACGCCTGGCATTAATATGTTATTGCGAAGACCAAGCTGGAGGGGGGCCATGGAAGATAGGTGCCAGTCCCACTGACCCCACACTTTTTTCAGGGACTATAAGAAGCTTTGAAAAATAGCTGTTAGAAAGGAAAAAAGGGAGATTAGGATGGGAGCAATCCTGAAAGCCAGGTAGCAAAAGAGTTCCAATTGTGGTGGATATTAGGACGAGCAGAATAAAATTAGAACCAAAGCGTAGTAGTTTATACATAAGAATATAAATAGAATGTATCAGTGCTATCAATGTGACAACTATAGGGAGGTGTATCATATAGTACTGTACAAAGTATGTATGTCCTTCCACAGTCCTCAATTCATTCCAATACACCTGGGGAAGGTACTTGATTTATATTTGTTTTGCTACCGACATCTATTTATATATCTTGAAATCCCTCTATCTCCATCTCTTCAATAAAGGTGAGCAGTGCAGATTAAATACCCTATCCTTACTTAACTTTGGCTCTTAGACAGCATTTCCTGCCTGGAAGCTGTCCTTTCAATAAATAAGTAAAAATACATCTTTGGATATCATGCAGATTACTCAATCAACAGAAGGTGAGAAGTGCAGTGTGGATGCTAGTCCTAAAGAAAGCAACCTTGTGGGGTACAGCCAGCCAGCGTCCCTGGTGATTACGTTGAAATGAGACAGTTTGATAGCCTCAATGAAGGAAGTAATTAATTTCCCAAGTAGATGTCAGGACTGGCATCTTACAGTATTTCAAACTCAGAAATGCCTTGTATGCACATAGGAAAGTTTCCATCTCACTGCAAGCTTCAACCCCAGGAGTCCTGGACTAATGTGCAACATCTAAATCCACATGTACACAAAGAGTATGCAGGACTTCAGGCTTGAGCGGGGTTGATTGGCTCTGTAGATCTCTACCAGAAGTGCCCTCTAATATGTCTGTCTCATTAGTGATCCCCAAGAAGACTCTCTGAAATTACTTCATTACAAGTAATAGAGGACAGTAAAAGGAGTATGCATTTTATAAAAATAAGCAAGCAAAAGCCCTCAGAATTAATACTAGAAAGTGTTAGAAAACTGATAGTGTATGATTGCGCTAGACAATCTTTCCTGGTTTTGGCATTTTTGCACCAGCTAAACTTAATATGAGACTATGCATATTAGCTAGGTACACAATTGTTGCTAATGCTAGAAATGACTGCTTATATGGACAGACTTTTCATGTAGCTGTATGGGGGGGATCTAAACTTAGCAGTCATGAAAGGGTTGTCAAGCATTGGAACCGGATGCCCAGAGAAGTGATTGAGTCACTGTCCCTGGAGGTATTTAGAAGACATGTAGATGAGGTGCTTAGGGACGTGGTTTAGTGGTGGACTTGGTAATATTAGGTGAATAGTTGGACTCAATGATCTTAAGGATCTTTTCCAACCTAAATGATTCTATGATTCTACCAAATTGAAACGAGAGCCACAGAAACAATATGGCATCTCTATGCTGATGCATATAGATAGCTGAAACAACCTGAATTTCAGTGAGAAAAAAAATTCCAAAAATAGGCAAGTTTGGAAAGGTAGAAAATCACTAGGACATTGTTAAGAGTCTGCAGCAAGAATCTTGGTCTATTCTCTAGAGGTAAAGAGGGGTTTTTTTCTGCCACAGGGAGCAACAGAGGTTCTTACAAATGCAGAACTTTTCCATGTCCCTACTTCACACAAAATAAGCAAGCAATTGTCTGAAAGACCATTCATTCCAAAAGGTTTGTGAAAAGGAGTGTGTTACATATCTACTGAAAAAATATACATACTAAAATAACTAATTATATAATACATAAGCAATTTAATAACAATTAAAATAATTACGTAAAATTAAAGGCTTAGCTGCACTTTGAAGACAAATTTAGAAAATAGGAATCCATACATATTGGAGGTACTTGAAATTCACATATATTATGGGTGTTCAAAATCTGACTGCCAGTTTTGACTGTGTTCCCTCTGAATGTATGAGGTTGAACAGAAACCATTGACTCAAACACGTTTTCCAAAAGGAGTGTACGTATTTGATTCTGAACCTGTCTCAACAGTAAGGGGTTACTAGGCACTCAAACATGCACAGAAAAATGAGGTAAAAAATACCTCTGTGCTTTTGAAAACTTACCAAACTATCCCCTTTCTGTTTTGACTACTTTTCATGTTTCGGTTCTAGCTTGTGGTCTGTCTTGTGATTCCATGTCTGGCTGCAAATTAATTAAGCCTGTCAATATCCTTTTGACCTCTAATTGATCAAGAGGTTCACCTTCCACAGCTACCTCTTTCCCCCACTGCCTTTCATGCTGATCTTCAGACTCCCATAAGGACATCTCCCAGGATGTCTGAGCATCACCAAGCATCACCATCTGAGCAGCTCCATAACTAGCTGCTCCTCCCAAAGTAGCATTCCCTGAGTCAGCAGCAAATGGCAATTTCTAGTAGGCAAAGTGTTGCTGTTGGTTATTTGTCTCTCCTCCACATATGCAACTGCTTCCCTTCCCACTTGAGTAGAAAAAAGTCCCATGTAACCCCCTCTTCTGTTTTGCCTTGTGGAAACAGAGGTAAGTGCATTAGCAGTGACCTCCAAGAAGATTCAAATGATGTATCAGCATCATCTCACACTAGTCCTCTGCTTTAACAAAGCTGCTGCTGGCTGCTGGTTGTAAATATTAGCAAGTGACATGAAAGAAGCTTTGTTTGTGATGACCAGGAACAAACCTGAATTTGTGTATCCCATCCTAATTCATGGCATATATTTTATACCATTTTAATTAAGGTTCTGATTTTGTTCCAAAATTTAGACTGACAACTCAGTAACACTGAGCAGATGCACTGATCCTGCACACTCCAGCAAGATACCCCCCTTCTTTGCAGTAACACCAAGTAATAGAAGTTTTGCTGAGTGGGAATACAAAACCACCTCCTGCATAATACATGAAGATGAGTGAACCTGAGAATGGTAAACACATTTAAGATTATACTGTACAGGAAGCTGCCAAGCTCAACCAAAATAAAATGCTGAATAAAGGAGTATGTCATAAATTGTCCTCCTTCCTGGTACACATGCGTTAGAGTTAGCTTCAAGGAGGTGCATCTGTCTGAACTAGTCTTCAGAGTACCTCCTTCTAGGATTAGATGCTTTTACCATCTATTTCTCACTTGGTGCTGTTGGAGGGAAGGTGATGTTGCATCATACATCTGCAAGCAGGCTCTAACTACTCAGTCCCTCTTCCAGAAGCCATTTCAACTTCCAAAGGTTACTATTAACTGCTTCTTGGAACAGTCTACTGGTTATTGCACACAGTTATAGGGGAAAGACTTACATTTCAGTCTTATCCAGTTCTTTATTAACATAAAAAATTGCAATATACAAAGTAGGGACTGGATCCCAGTCCCATCCTATCTCAGGCAATGTGGAGTTTTTAAGAGAAATTTACTGTTGCCTTTCGCTGAAATCTAACAGGGTTTTAACTCAATTTCAGTAAAAAGTCTGCGAGCTTTCCAAAGTCCCATCCAAAAGTTACACCCAGATGTAGTCCAGTAAAATGTGATTGCTTAATATTTATTTACTGCCAGATATATTTGCCTACTAAGGATATATTTGCCTATTTAATATAAGTATCCAGAGATTCTTCCAACAACTATTACCACAAACCTTTATATGTGACTATCACAAAGATTTTTTTTAATCAAGTATCAAAATAAGAAAGAATCTGGAAGGAGGAATAAGAAGGCAACTTTTTTGCTTTGTTTATTTTATTTTTAAGGCAGAATAAAACGGAATGTGCCACTGCTTGGCAATGTTAACAATAGGAGACAAATTACATCTGTATTAATAAGAAAAAGCTGCTATGAACTTATGCATATATGGCAGGGGATCTACTAGAGAATGTAGATTAAATGTACTGCATGCTCACATTTTGTGCATGTGAATTTCCAAAGTGCATTTAGGAAAGATAGTAGATCACAGCATAAATACAATGAATACTGGAACAGGCTTCCTAGAGAGGTGGTCAATGCCCCTTGCCTGTCAGTGTTTAAGAGGCCTTTCGACAATGCTCTTAATAACATGCTTTAGCTTTTGATCAGCCCTGAAGTAGTCAGGCAGTTGGACAAGGTGCATAGGTTCCTTCCAACTCAGTTATTCCATTCTATTCTATTCTATTCTATTCTATTCTATTCTATTCTATTCTATTCTATTCTATTCTATTCTATTCATTATTTTCTATTCTATTCTATTCTAGTCCCTGCATTCACAATGAGTCGGATAACAATGAAACCCTTATTTGCCTGAAATGGCAGAGCATTTTCAGCTCTAAAAACACTTTCAGGGACACAAATCACAAAGGTTACAAGTGGTAACAGGTTTTTATTTCATTTTTCTGAATCTGTTTCAGAGCCAATGCTCACAAGCATTAACACAATGTGCGTATGTAGCCAGGAGCAAGCTGATGCATCTTCAGTTTAGCTTGAAAAAACCACCCCTTGCAGTCTGGCAAGGGAAAGTCACAGAGCTACAGAAAGCAGCAGCAGGAATACAGGCCAAGCAGTCCCTGTTTCCTGAAGAGTGAGAATTTGAAGAATGAAGATAGGTACCAATCACACACAAAACAAGAATGAGAATGAGAATGAGAATGAGAATGAGAATGAGAATGAGAATGAGAATGAGAGAGAAGAAGAAGGAGAAGGAGAAGGAGAAGGAGGAGAAGGTCAGGAGGAGGAGGAGAAGAAGAAGAAGATGAGGAGGATTAGGAGGTGTGTCGTATCATATGGTATTTTCAAAAGTATGACACATATCGATGACATGCATACTTTTTGCCTGCTGTGCTTCTTGGCCAGTGATGCATGAAAAGTGCTCTCGTGCCTGCCCAGTGCTTGTATTGCATGGAGGGAGAGCTCAAAAGTGGCAGCTCCTGGTGGTGCAGCAAGCCTGGAGCCCTGCCAAGCACAGGCTGTTTTTCACAAGCAAGAACCCCTGGGGAAGTGGAGCCAAGGGAAGAGCAGAGCTTGCTTCCACTACAAACTTGCAATGGGAAAGAGCCAGAGAGAGCCAGGGCATGAGTGGTGCCTTGGTGGTGCAAGAGCAGCAGGCAAGAACCTAGCCTAAAGGGCCCAGAGGAGTCCTGACAAGGGGCTGTGTTCAATGCTACAGAGGAAAAGAAGAAATCCCCAAGGGTCTGTTTCCAGCCTGTCCTGGGGGAAAGAATGTTTTTGCCCCTCTCCCCCAGTGTGGGGCATGAGGGCCACCTTCATGGAGCATGAGCAGCAAGCACCTAGCCAAAATGGCCCAGCAGAACCTTGGCAAAAGGCCATGCTCAATGCTGTAGAGGAGTGCAAAAAAACCCCTATGGACCAGTACTGGCCCACCCTGGGGAAAAAACAGCATTCCTACCCTGCAGCTACAGGGCACAAGAGGCCACTTTGTGGTGCATGAGCAGCAGGCAGTAACCTAGCCAAAATGGACCAGAGGAGCCCTGCCCTGACAAGTGGTCATGCTCAGTGCTGCAGAGGAAGGCAAAAAAACACCGGGGACCAGTGCCAATCTGCCCTGGAGGAAAATTCCTTCCTGACCCCAGTGCTGGTGATCTGCTATTCCCTGAGCATGTGAGCAAGACCCACCTCCTCATCACACAGGCCGATCATGCCTCCCAGGAGGTGCCCAAGCCCTATTCTCCCTCAACCTGGAGCCATCTCTGGGGCTTCCAAAAGTGGCAAAAGGCCCCCGGCCTGATCGACCTTGGGGGCAAGAATCCTTCCCATGCCTGGCAGGACACCAGCTCCAAAGTACTGGGACCCCTTGCAACATCTGTGCATCCCATTTCTTATGGCTGCTGCCCCTGGCTACACAGGGGATGAGGACAGTGAGCTCTGCAGAGCTCCTCAAGAAGGCATTCCCTTGGTCTTGCTGCTGCTATTCAGTTGAAAAAGCCTGATAGCCTTGGGCACCACTGAGGGGCTGGTGTCTGTTCGCCAAAGGCTGAAGAAGGATTTCCATCCATCAAATGGGC
The DNA here is from genome assembly GCA_031468815.1 of Morus bassanus. Lineage (NCBI taxonomy): Eukaryota > Metazoa > Chordata > Aves > Suliformes > Sulidae > Morus > Morus bassanus. Next base: position 63,235,110 of record CM062567.1, on the reverse strand, counting down.
TTTGAAGGTGGCCCTGCTGGGAGCTGGCCTTGCAGTGGAGAACCTCCAGCAGCCTCGTCCAGCCTCTGGTCTTCCTCCCTCAGTCCTCTCCAAATAATTCCACTGACTCCTCAAGGACTTCCCCTCAGATGTCTTCAGGCTGCCCCTGGGCCATGTGTGACATGGGTGTGACTGGGCCCCCCATGCGCAGACCTGCCTGCTGCCCCTCCGCCCAGCATCCTTTGGAGGAAGGCCTTTGGGGTGCTGGCCCCAAGGCAGCCCCTGTGCCCAGGGGGCTGTCCCTGCCCTTGGTGGCCACGCACTGGGCATAGTTGCTGGGCATCCCTGGTGTGTTCTCTGCCATTCAGCTCCCAAACCTAGTGCTGTTGGTCCTCTCTCAGGCCATGGCAGAAACCAACCCTGCAGCCCACAGACCATCCCTCTTAGCTGTCCCTTCTCTGTGCCAGAGCTAACATCCAGGCCCCGCGGAGAGAAGACCGGGGACTTGATCTGGCTGGGCACAAACCCTTTTCTGGGAGGGTGGGAATGATGTTGGCAGCCACAGCCTGGAGGAAAGCTAAGATGTAACCAGAGCCATAGGTTGGGATAGATGGTGTCAACAGACTGCCATGGAAACAACACAGGCTTTGAAAAACAAGTGAGGGGAGGTTACTCTGGTGTGGTGGAAAGGCTGGTCATTTTCAGACCTAGAACAGTTGGATCCATGCCCAAAGCACAGCCAGGCAAAGGATGACTCTTCCAAACTGTGAAAATAGCCCAGTGCTCCTATCACCCTCACATCCCCTTTTCCCACTGAAACCAAGCTGTGCAGCTTCTGTGTTGAACACACCCCTTGGCCATGTTTATGTGGGATGCAAAGCGTACTTCAGCCCTGGGGTAAAACTTTCACAGCTCATTTGTGACTTTAACCTTTCTGAGAGTTATTTGCCTACCTCACTTTGTGGGAAGATGTTCAGATCTTATAGAAAATACCGGTGAGTCTCTTTTTTCCTTTAGGATTTAGTATTTTAAGTATTGAAAGAGTAAGGAAGGAAGGTATTATTCTAGTCATTTTTTACGTTTGTGCTAAAATTCGTATGTATGTTCAGACTATGTAAATAAGGGCATTTATACCATGTACATTCATTTAGTTGGGAGGATGCCAGAGGTGGAAGAAGGGGTTTTGGTTCCCTTTCCATGAACTTTGCAGAGATGCAGAGAGCATGCAGGATTTCCTCACCCTTTCTTACCAATGCACCAAGTGACATTTGCTACTACACTACTTACGGTGAGGTCTTCTTGGAAGGAAGTACAGAATTTTTGTGTGGTTTGACCATATTTTACCTTGCACTTCAAGAGCTTTTTTCCTTCTTTGGCCTTCACCCTTAATATCTTTCTTGAAGGTGATGGCAGCCCTCCTAGCCTTTGTCTTGCTCCTTCTAAATTCACAATACCTGACCATGAACTTCACTGTTTTATACATCTGATGACATCAAAGCATGAAGGGTGGAGCCTGAGGGATGTGTTAATGAGGCTTTCACCTATGAGTAGCCTGCTGGACTCCAGCTCCACACAGTTATGACCAGCAGATCCAGCCCTCCACTGGCCGGGTGAGCTGATGGTCTGTGTGGCTGGGCTCTGAACATGAAGCTGGTGGTGTCAACCTCATCACTTTCAAAGTGGATGTCTGCCTCCCAGCCAAGAAAATAACCACACCTGACATTAACTGAGCTTACATTTTGGAAGTTTAACTGGAGAAAGTGCCAAATCAGCCAGACACTGAAAAAGCTGCAAAAGATGAAACACTAGTTGGTCAATGCGAAGCAGTTAGCGGCACTGCTGTCTGTGCGGATATGCTTTACTCTCCAGGAGTCTGAATAAATGTTGCCAAGTTTTTAAAAGAATTCTGCAGGTATTTAGTGAAGGGGAAGGTTGCTGCTGATAATGTTGATAAGGAGTTGGCTGGCCAGGTGGCCATCCGCCACTAAAAGGCAGCTGACTCTAAAAACCCCTAGGTGCCTGTAAGATAGCCGCAAAGAAGGACTGAAGATTTTGCTTTTTATACGCCCACCTGAAACTACCTGAGAATGTTGGTGTGATGAAATTCCTGATGATGTTATTCAGATACAAAGGATTTTCTTTTTTTTCAAATTATAAAAGAAATTATGAAAACCAATCTTCTAGCACACACTTGGTAATTAGTTTGCAAAACTGGTGCAATTAGTGCAGAAAGCTGCCAGACTATGTCTATTGAGTTAAAGAATCTCAACATTTTAACGCAAGCTCAGAGCGAGAAGACAGGCCCTTGCGTGTGGATCTGATGGATCAGCAGGCAGAGTGAGGCTAGAGATGGATTCTCTTGCCATGACTGCCCCCTGTCCAGAAGGCTTTTGGGAAAAAGACATTCTTTGAGGAGCAAGGATTTCAAATGACATGGAGTTTATAAGCTAAACCTATGTATTGAGTTACGTTTGAAAATGAATTGGTAGCCACCGCATTTTATGACCATGCCTTCCTCTTTGCAAAGGGCCCAAACACATGCTGAAGTAGCACATCCTGAAATAATTCGCTATAGCTGTACTAATTGCATTCCCGTACTTGTGGGAGAACACATACAATCCTGTAACTTGGGCCCCACCACTTAAAAAGGATGTTAAGGTACTTGAATGCATCCCAAGAAGGGCAACAAAGCTGGGGAAGGGGCTGGAAGGCATGACCTATGCAGAGTGGCTGAGGACTCTAGGTTCGTCTAGTTTGGAGAGAAGGAGGCTGAGGGGCAACCTTACTGCTCTCTACAGCTTCCCGAGGAGGGGAAGGGGAGAGTGAGGTGCTGATCCTGGAATCCAGTTCCAGGATGTGTGGGAATGGCTCAAAGCTGCATCCATCGGGGAGGCTGGGACTTGACATGAAGAAACACTTCTTTACAGAAAGGGTGGTCAAACCCTGGAACAGGCTTCCTGGTGAGGTTGTCATTGTCTCATGCCTGTCAGTGTTTAACAGGCATTTGGTAAATGCTCTTAATAACTTGCTTTAAATTTTGGTCAGCCCTGAATTTGTCAGGCAGTTGGACTAAATGATCATTTTAGGTCCCTTCCAATTCAACTATTCTATTCTATTCTATTCTATTCTATTCTATTCTATTCTATTCTATTCTATTCTATTCTATATTTTCTATTCTATTTAACACATATGGCAAAGGCTGATCTACCCTGTTTCAGTTTGACTTATCAAAGCTAACTCCAGTTCTCAGGTATGATATCAGTCTTCATATCTGTTCTCTGCCCCTGTGCTAGATTCATCACAGTGTTTGGGAATTACTGCCAAACTGGAAGCACTGGTTTTGACAAATGAAGAGCAGCTTGCTAGGAAGAGTTTAAGGTTCTTCTCTCTTCCCAATTCATGTTATAAAAATGCTTGGAAAAACTGCATTCTAATGATTTCTAACCCAGATTCCCTCTGGTGTTAACTGGTGTTCTGGAGCCGAACACCCCAACATAGCACATTCACAATATCTACAAGCTCTCAGCCTGCCTTCCACCGAACATTGTCTAGCCACATATTAAAACAAACACTCACATGCAAATAAAATGCATCACCATCACAAACTTTATTGAACTATATGCATAGCCAGGCAATACAAAAATATAACTGAATAGTGCGTAGGAGTCAGAGGTGAAAGATCTATAAAACACGGAAGTGACTCTTTCTGAAAATCTTTTTTTTTTGTCTCTACTATTTCTCATTAATGCAGGTTTACCTCTTAAAGGACCTGTTTTGCTCCTATACATTTTTCTGTGATTGACTGTCCACTTAAAGATGATCTGGGAAAGCAGCTTCAGACATTGTGTAAGGGCTTGCTTTTCATTCTTCTTTTCTGTGTAGTAGCTGCTATTTCTCAAAAACAGGCAGTTCTTACTCATGTAAGATTACTGCTTTATATGCATTTTGATTTTTGGCATGTAGCCTGGCCACTTCAAAACCACCTTCCTGAGCTGTTTCTCTCCCCTTGCTCTCAGGTTTTTGAACTTACCATTCTCATGAGATTCTAGTTGCAGGGAGACTAAGTCGGTTTTCGTAGCATATTTAGTCTACATTGTGCATGTGTCTGATAATTGTAGGAAAGAATAGGGTATCTTGAGGTTTGGTGAAATGCATATGATTAGCTTTCCTTGCACTTTATACCTACTATAATTGCAGCAGCTGACAGTTTATGAGTCTAACACCACATGTGGGTCTTTAACGAGCATCACATGTACTTCAGTGGAGAAAATAACACAGTGCTAGTCTGTCTCCAACACTCAAGCACTGAAGGTCTCTTATCTCAAAACTTGCTGGGGAGGGTGGGAGGCCAAGTTTCTTTCTTCCATCGTAAATATAAATTACTTAAAATTAGTGTAGGAAATAAAAAATCCTTGATCCTTCCACTGTCTGACAGAAAATAGAAAAGACATTGTGCTTTCTTTCTGAAGTACCCCTGAAAATAGTATCAATTTATTTTGTGCATTTTCTCTCTTCTTTAAATGCCATTCATACGGACAAGTAATCTGGAATCCCATTTCCTCTTTAGCACTTGAAAAAGTCTTCACAGGTATTCAGAGTATGATAGTTTCAGTTCTTCTGTAGCTCAAGAACTGATATAAAATAATCTCTTTCTAGTTTGTTATGCAATATACATGGCTTTAGGGGTACTGTAGCTTTGCCACACTAAATACTTCCAGGGAAAGGTCTTAAATTTAGCTCCACTGAAATTAAGTTTCTCTCTTGTTTTCTAGGGATGATAGGTTTTTTTCATATACTGTAATAAATACATCCTCATTTTCTTTTCTAAGAAGCCAGAATGAGTGAATTCTCTAAAGTATCCTAAACTGTCTGGCAGCACTAGTATGTTTAACATTCCTTCATAGAACAAGTTTCTCATCCTAAGCACTTCATTTTCTATTTTGCTGCAACAGAAATTTTAAATAATAAGCAGAGTCATAAAAATACACAGTATATTTAATTTAGAAGGATCAAATTTTAGAAGTATAGTTTTTTAAAAGCTATGCCATGTTTTTCTTTTATCTGTAACTTTCTGTCCAACTAATAATGCAAGGTTATTTTTCCCTGCTCTGTTTTTACATACTTTGCCCAATCTCCTCTTTGTAAGGGAAGCCACTTTTATCTTAAGCAGATATCCAAATTAGAGTCTGAAATCAAAAATGCAGGAAGTACAGATGCATACAACTGCTAATCTAAGTATTTATGCCTTGTAAATAATGCCAAGCATGCTCTTTTCAGAGACAGAGTGCACACCAATGCAACCTATTCTTTCTTAGATGATATGATATGTTATTCACATTTGTTTTACTATGCTTCCTGAGTGAGCAACAGGCTGTTCAGTATAAAGACAACACAGGAAAACAAGGACCCTTTGCACTAGGTGGCCATATTCATAAAGATATTTAGGTACCTATTGGGATGTAAACTAAATAAACTAGGCAGCAAACTCCAATGACATTAATTTACCTGAGTGCTTTAGACATGCTGAGCTCAAATTCTGAGTCTGAAATGCAGTATCTAACTTCCCAAACCTGGGGATTCCTCCAACTCACACCCACGGGAGCAACTCACAATTCAGCTCTTGGCATTTTCTCTAGGCAGACATTTTAGTTAGAGCAAATCTATTTAATATCAGTAATCAATAATGCTGATTACATGGGTAGCCTCAGACTGGCCCTCTTGTCTGTGACTGCTCTGAATGGAGTCATTTGATGTCAGCCTGACAAATACCACCCTCAGGTTGCCTGGTGTTAATTTAGAGAATGACTCCACAGTGTTTCACTAATCCATCAAATTTATATGCTCAGGCACCACAAAAGCAGAGAATAGGACTCTGAGTTTTATCATTAAGGCTGCTTGGGAGCCAGCTCCTGTGAGATGGGGTAACCAATACATCCTAAGAGGAACTTTGTAAATGGTCTGTGGCTCTTTTATAAATGGCAGAGAAGCACATGCTATGGCATGCACATAATTGCTTGAGCTGCAAACTTCTCTACTGAATTGGAAAACTCTGAACTCCTCCTTTCAAGGGACTAATATACTGGTGCCACTTTAAAATAAAGGGGAAACATTTAGCTTACTAGATCATTTACAAAAAATATATAAACTATTGCTTGTTTTTTACAAATGAGGTCTCCATCTCCTCTTAATCTTGAACTGGACATTAAAGTAGTCATTTCTACATAACAGCCCGAGGCAAGTGCTCCTCTATGAAGTTCTGACATCGGTTCAAACCCCAAGGAATGGTAAATGGAGATCACATTATCTATTTGTGTCACTGTTTATAGTAGACTTCATGGTGCAGTCTTTCATGGTCTGTGAGGCTTTTTACAGTATATGCTGTGATTTCTGTACTCTGAAAATGGCAATGGCATTTGTACAGTTCCTGGCAGGTTCTTTATTTGCAGTGGCATAGCCATAACTTCAGCTAGGCAAGCTCTGTTAAATTCACAATAAGTTCAAGGGTTTTCTGTGAGGCAATGAAGAACTGCCAGTCAGAATGCTGCAACCTATATTTCTTGAGGAAATGTGAAAGGTAGGAAAAGGTAAAAGAAAAAGTTTCACTGCTGCCACAATAGTGTCTTTTGAGAAGGGACTTCAATGTGGTGTTTAAGCTGTTTGTGAGAAGGGACTTTAGTGTGGTGTTTATGCTGCTTTTGTCTATGCATGCACACTGTGCATTCTTTAGTGCTCTGCTGAAAAATGAAGCACTTCTATGTGCCATATCATGTGTACCTGAAACCCAGCACACATAAATGTAGCAGATGTTGACTATGAAAACCATAAAAATTTGGCAAAACCCTACAAAGAACAAAGTATCCTTTTAAAATTCCCAGTCTGGAAAGCAAGCACAGATAGTCATTACCTTTTCTTTACCATTTTTCAGAAAACAATGAGTACCTATAGGCTTCTTGAAAAGTAATATCACCAGTGGGAAAGTAAATCTTGAATTTTAAGCCCTCTTGCCTCATCTAAATAAAGCCACAGCATACCATGGGGTGCTCAGGAGCTCAGGTGGACCCATGGAGGGGGGCAAGCTGAATGCAGCTGGCAGGGCAGCTGCGGCAAGGGCGTGCATGGAGTTTTCCTCCCACACAGATGCTCGGCGATGTGTTGGAAATGCATGGTGACATCTGAAATGCCCTGGTGAGCCCCTGGGGTCAGGGAGCTGGCCAATCTCTGGGCAGGGTGGATTAGGCTGGGTGGGCTGGAAGGGTGCTGACAGCCCTTGGTTAGCCAGCAGAAAGTGAGGCCACTGCCCTGCGCGACCTAGAATAGACTAGGATGTTGCGCTGGAAGGGTGGGCTTTCCTCAAGCCCCCAGCATCCCCTCCCGTGTGTGGGGTCCACCCAGAGAAGACATGAGGGATTATTTTCTTTGCTGCAGGAAGAGCAGCAGCAAGCTCCTGCTGGAGTCCTCTCTGCCTTTACTGGAACCCAGCCTGAAACGGGTACGGGGAGAGTGTCCTCCACAGCTTTGTGCACAGGGCTCTGCCCGTCTCCTCCCTTTCAGCAGCAGAAGTGACAACTTGATAATGAGAGTTCTGCTAAAGTCCAGCCATGTATTTGTGTTGGGCTGTACTTCCCACACATTAACATGTCAGCATTTTAAATGATGTTCAATAATCTCTTTTCTCTCTCTTCTTTCACATCTTGTGCAGTGCGTTCTCAAATGTGTTGTAGGGCTGCTGCGGTCTTTAACAGCAGAGTAGATGCTGAATGAAACATTTATCTCATTGTTTTTCTTATGCCTGCAGAAGTATTTGGAGAGAGAAAAAGATTGTGCAGAATGAGAAAGGGGTTTTGGTTTGCTTTCAGCTAGTCAGCGTTTTCTCAGAAGGCAATGTGACTCACTTGTGGGATTTTATTGAGAGAATAATGTTGGAGCAGCCCTTTAAATTAGGACGTTCATGTTAAGGGCTGCACTACAGGCTGTTTCAGTTTGCACTAGCAAATACCTAGTCTTAGTAACAGTGCTGCTCATTTTATCTCCAGATGAAAGTTTATATTCAAGAGTGGGGTAGAAATGGTGGATCCACTTTCTTCTGTAATTTAGAGTACCAGGCTTTACAACCTTTCTTTAAGTTTATTCTTCCTTCAGCTTTTACTAGTACAGGATATTAGCAAACTAATACCGAAGGAAATGCCTGCAACTGCAGTCACATTACTGGAATACCTTCTGTATGTATATGAGTGTGTGTATAACATATATATATTATGTGTGTTTCTCTTTACAGAATTTTTTAACAGTATTTATGTTTCTTTACAATAATGTTTACATGTGCATAGACACAGTATGTTGTCTTAAACTACTACAGCAGTTTCTGTGCTTGCCTGATATTCCATCTGTCAGTCACTCTCTTACAGAAAATAAAAATAATTTGTTACACTGCAGGTTTTCTGGGTGTATTTTGGGTATGTTTCTTTGGTCTTCATCCAAAAGTTAAATAAAATATTCTGTACAGCATATATTCTATTTTTCTCTCTCTTTTTCTTCCTTTTTAAGAGTAGGCATCATTCACATATTTAACTAAACAGGATGCTTAGATATTATTATGGCTAAAAACAGAGCTGGTAACATTTCAAAGGTATGTGTCTTCTAGGAATACATAGCTGTACATATGAAGTATGAATACATATGAAGTATTCTGATTTTTAGGAACAAATCTTTATATAATGCAATATTTTGCACAGTTTCTGCTCTCCAAGCCTGCCAACTCCACTGCTGTTATAATCAGTAATATTTGTTATAATGAAATTACTCATTACAACAAAATACAGAATCCTATTTGAGTCATTCTTTTTTTTCTTTTTTTGAAGAATAACTATTTCTGAATTAGAAATTCTCCATAAGCATCCATGCCTGCAAGTAAAGCTTCGTTTTTTTGCTGCTGTTGTTATGATTATTGCTTAACTGCACCACGTGTTGGGATCTTGAAAGCACTGTTCCTGGCATGAGTGGATTTATTTAATCTATTGAATACTCCACTCAAAAAGTACACCCTATCCTTAACTGAATGACATATAACCTAAACCTGTCTCTGCCTGTTCTCACTTTGAGTGGTGATGAGACAACATGTTTCCATGAGCTGCATAAATATTTCACTATGCAACTCCAGGGAATGCTTTGGAGCACCATACCTGGGATGGTAACTCACAAATTTCCCAACTTTCTTTTTCTGATCTTAAAATTACAAAAATAATGTGAGAGGGCTCTCATGTGCTGTAAGGATAAAATGCAAGTATATGCCAGACTTGTGACATGAGCTCTTTGGAAGTATTCTACAAAATAACATACAATCTGAAAAACATGTTTTGTGAAATAGGACAAATATGGACAGGTATGGAAAAATTATGATGTATTTAGAAAACAAAAAGCTGCATTTTTGGAGCTATCTAACTTCATGTTTTGACTAATGTATTTTTTTTAATTTTTCTTCAATCTTTTTCCTCTGTGCCTTTTCAGTTCCTAATACAACAGGATCTTCATCCACGACAGTGACTCTTCTGCTGCACTACTAATTAAAATGATCCCACACTAATGAAAAAAGTAAGTGAAAGCTGTGGAGTTAGAGGTGTCTCACGATACATCAACTTAGACTTATTCTAAAAAGAAGCATCATATACCCATGTTCCAGAAAGTGTGCCATATACCTTAAATGACACTAGAGTTCTCTTCTTTGTCAATCAGGTGGAAACGGTGTGAGTTAAAAGTGTGTGTTCGAAGCTACCAGTACAGCAAGTGGAAAGCAAATACAGTGGTATCTCGATTCAAAAAGCCAATGCTAATAGTAACTTTTTCCTCTCCCCTCTTCTCCAGCTCATACCTTTAAAGGTCAGTGGAGTTTTGCCCTTGACCTGAACAAGTTTTCATTCTTGATGTTATTTTGGAAAATGAAATTGTAAATTCATTTGAGTTTTCTGAGAAATTATGCTGCTAATATCACATTTGTGAAATATTTTGAGGATCTAAACAGCAAACTTCACTGTCCAAAATGTAGCTAGATTAAGGTTTTTCTTCTAAAGTCTTCTTACTTGCTATTAATTAAAAAAAGGTATTAGAAAGAAATATTACTATTTGGAAAAAAATAGCAATGAAAAAATTAAATTTCTGGATTGAGATATTACTTAGACTATATGAAGAATTCTCCTAGATCTGTTATATTTCTTTATTCTCATGCACACTCTGATAAGCCCTGCTAACATTGGGGTTTGTGATTTGCGAAAATAATCAAATTTTCATGCCTTTAAGGTAATCTAGACGTGGTTTATAGCCAATCTCTTTCTAGTACTGAAATGCAAGAGAGTCTTCTAGGATATTTACCATGTTGATGTTAAAAGTTAATTTAATGCAGTAACATAAGCTTTCATTTCTTTATCCTTCAGAAAAATGGGCTGTACATTTCCACTTATTGATGGGGTCTATCTTGGGGCAAGGCTTTAGTGTTTGAAGTTACTTGGTTACAATACAATTTCACTAGCAAAGAGACAGTGTTTAACTTGCATAGATGGTCATTCACTATTACTTGTCTCATTCATCAAATGAACAGTCCTACCAAAGCTAGTTTGTTATGTGAGCTTTGAGGCAAGCTTTTTCTTTATGTATTATGTGAGTTACATCATACGTAATTAATAAAAGCAGCATAAAAAATGGCCCATGGCATACACAAAATACCAAACAATGATTTGTAACAGAGAGGATAGGGGAAAAAAAAAACAACTTTTTTTTTTACTGTAGAGGACTGTGCACCTCTGTTGTCATTATTTTACTAAGTGACAGTGGATTTCCTGAATCAATGTATTTTTAAACACAACAACATTAATCCTTTTACATGCTAGTGTGCAAACATGTTCTGAGACGCTTCATTATTTCAATTATTAAAAGTTAAATTATCTTCCTGCCTTTCTGAATGTTACTTCATTAATGGAAACTTGAAATAGGTAGGAGAAACTGGTACAACGAAAGATGCTTTTGGGGGCATGATGCCACATGAGACAAAAAATGCAGATTCAAAGGCACGTGGGTTGTGTCTCCTCAGAGAAGCTGTGGCATTTCTCGGGACCCTTCCCTGAATGCCTGGCTGTCCCCACTTGAAGGCTGGCAAGGCATTATGGCCACATTCCGTGATGAAATTTCTATTTAGAAATGGCACCTCCTGACTTCCTGGGTCAAGACTCTTCATGCTAATAACAACACTTTGTGGTAACTTCTTGACATTTTGTGGTAACTTCTTGACTCCTTTAGCTGTGCACTTAAGAAAGCAGGAGCTGGAGTCCACTATATTCTTTGATATCCTCACTACAATTGCTGTGGTTAATTACACATGTGTAAATCCAGTGACAGCAACTGAACTGTGGTCTTGCTTTAATGGGACATATTTTGAGAAAGAAAACTCTCTTTACTTAGTGATGCATGAGAACGAATGAATGCAACTTTGGCTCTTAGCTTCAGGCTGAACTTACAAGGCTGGGCACTGGGAAAGACAGCTCTTCAGCTACAAACTGTGCACATGCAGGATAAAATCACCGTTCCAGTCACGAACATGAAATCCCACAGCATTTTCATCTACTTTTCAAAGTTCAACTGTACTTTTAAGAAGGAGTCGCAAATTGCAGCATGCACCACACTGTCTCTGATGTAGCCTCCTGAGGCCTCTGTGCCCTTTTATTTCTAATATTTTGTATTGGTGCAGCTGTTACCACCTGGGTGGTTTATTTATCCACTGTCTCAGCTTCCACTTAATTTTGGGACAAAGGAGGTGTTAAAAATCATAACTTACATGTAATAATGCACATGTACTTACATGTAATATACTATTATAAATGCATATATTGGATCTGGTGCTCATATTGCAGGTACCTACGTAGCTGCTTCCTGTTGAATTTTGTGCTAAGGTTGAAATTTAACAAGGTTGTTATGAACCAGGCTAATGGGGATAATTCTTACTTTGCTGTGATGCCTTATTAAAGCCATGAAGAGAGGTCAGCAGAAGGCATGGCTTATTTCAAACAAGCCATTCATAAAGCCATAAATTGGTAAGTCTTTGAAAGTGCAGGTTTTCAAGGTGCGATTAAGGAGATTATAATACTGGGTTCCTCTCCAGGGCAAATTTCCCTCTTTGCAAAAGTCCCTCAGAGTAGTGTCTTTGTAATAGGTCTTAGACACAACTTGAGTAACAAACTGGTTTTGCATGGCTTCCACAACAGAATTTAAATTTTCCTGTTTAATTACAGCTGCTTGCCCATTAATAAAAATAACATTATTATGAACAATGAAGCCATAACTAGGAAGTGCCAGAAGCTCAAAAGGGACACTTCTGTTGTTATTAAACCAACCGATACTGTCAGCCACATAATATTTCAGGTGGAAGCCCTGTTCTTTCTTAATATTTTGGTGTAAATACAAATAGTATTCCTTTCTTATCATTGCACCCATTATTATCTAAAATCTTTTCCTATCTCCTTTAATTCGCAGAACTTAAGTTATTCACAGAACTCAGGTTTTTCATGACCTTGCCCTTTTAACTGTGTTGATCCCATCATGTTGATACCATGATTGCTAGTGATTCTCTTAAACTCTTGGTGGGATTTATGTTAACCTTTTGTTAACTCTTTGAAAAAAAGTATGTTTGTGTTCTGTAGGGCTGTAGGAAAAAATCTTGAGTAACTTGGAAAAAGCAGATAGAAAAAAACTTTTTGCGTATAGTGATAAAGTGATAATAAGCCAGTGCTTTGATATCTTGGGGGTTTGGGGGTTTTTTTTGGAATTTAAGACAGGTAGTACCACTTCCCCATACTGACTAACTCTATTTTCAAAAACAGATTAATGCTAAATCTGTTTCAGAGTTTTCTTCTTCTATTGTGTCTTGGTAATAAACTTCATGTCCCCATTTGCTCAGTTAAAGCACAGTAACAGGATGTTCTGCACTTCGCAGCATGGAAGATACAGCAAGATTAAGTGAGAATCACCAGGAAAACCAGAAATATGGGTGGCTATGAAACTGAACATCTGAAGTAACCTTTGAGAATGTCCATATTGATACAACACAGTGAATCAAACTGAAAAGATGGCCAAGTTTGAGGAAAAGCAAAGAATGACTGCAGGGTCGTCTTTTTGTACAAGGGGATCTGCATTGCTGTCGTGCAAGCTGGAGTTCCCTGGGTGGAGAAATTCAGCCATTAATGATTTACAGATCAAAGTCAGTAGCAAGATAATAAAGTAAAATTATTTATGCTACTGAACCTAGGATAGGCTTAAATCTGACAGTCAGTCTGTTGGATGTGAGTCTGTCATGTGCCAATGATAAAATGATGCATTCAGTATTCAGGCATAGGTGTGCTAACTAGAAAATGACTAGTGTTATTAAAAAAAAAAAATGATCTGCTGTGCTGCAGAGAAGCATGCCAGCCAGAAGCTGTAAGGCTTATTTTCTTCACATATACAATCATTTTACTCTCTTCTAAATTCTATTCTTTATTAAAATTTCTATGAATGGGTTTCCAAGCCCTACCACATTTCATAGAATCATAAAATCATTTAGCTTGGAAAAGACCCTTAAGATCATTGAGTCCAGCCACTAACCTAGCACTCCAAAGTCTACCACTACACCGTGTCCCTAAGTGCCACATCTATACGTCTTTTTCATACCTCTGGGGATGGTGACTCAACCACTTCCCTGGGCAGCCAGTTCCAGTGCTTGACAACCCTTTCAGTGAAGAAATTTTTTTCTAATATCCAATCTAAACCTCCCCTAGTGCACTTGAGGCCATTTCCTCTTGTCCTATCACTATCAGCTGGGAAAAGACACTGACACCCACCTTGCTACAACCTCCTTTCAGGTAGTTGTAAAGAGTGATGGGGTCTCCCCTCAGCCTCCTCTTCTCCAGACTAAACAACCCCAGCTCCCTCAGCCACTCCTCTTAAGACTTGTGCTCTAGACCCTTCACCAGTTTCATTGCTCTAGCACCTCAATGTAGTGAGGGGCCCAAAACTCAACACAATATTCGAGGTGCAGTCTCACCAGTGCTGAGTACAAAGTGACAATCATTTCCCTAGTCCTGCTGACCACACTATTCCTGATACAAGCCAGGATGCTATTGGCATTCTTGGCCACCTGGGCACACTGCTGGCTCATGTTCAGCCAGCTTTTTACCAACATCCCCAGCTCCTTTTCTGCCAGGCAGCTGCCTGAAGCCTGTAGCATTGCATGGGGTTGTTGTGACCCAAGTGCAGGACCCAGCATGTAGCATTGTTGAATCTCATACCATTGGCCTCAGCCCATTGATCCAGCCTGTCCAGATCCCTCTGAAGAGGGACCTATCAAGCAGATCAACATTTCCACCTAACTTGGTGTTTTCTGCAAACTTACTGAGGGTGCACGCAATCCCCTCATCCAGATCACTGATGAATATATTAAACAAAACTGGCCCCAATACTGGGCCCTGGGGTACACCGCTTGTGACTGGACGCCAACTGGATTTAGCTCCATTCACTACAACTCTTTGGGCCCAGCCATCCAGCCAGTTTTTTACCCAGCGAAGAGCACACCCATCCAAGCCAGGAGCAGCCAGTTTTTCCAGGAGGATGCTGTGGGAAAGTGTCAAAGGCTTTACTAAAGTCTAGGTAAACAATATCCACAGCCTTTCCCTCATCCACTAAGCAGGTCACCTTGTCATAGAAGGAGATCAGGCTAGACAGGCAGAACCAGCCTTTCATAAACCCACATGGACTGGGCCTGATCACTTGGTTGCCCTGTACATGCCGTATGATGGCACTCAGGATGATCTGCTCCTTAACCTTCTTTTGGCACATGGGGACAGCCTGCTCCTGTGCCTTTAAGATTTCCTTCTTGAAGAATGTCCAGCCTTCCTGGACTCCTTTGCCCTTCAAGACTGCCTCCCAAGGGACTCCATCAATCAGGCCCCTCAACAGGCCAAAGTCTGTCCTCCAGAAGGCTAAAGTAGCAGTTCTGCTAACCAGCCTCCTTACTGCTCTGAGAATCAAACACTCTATCATTTCATGATCACTATGCCCAAGATGGCCTCCAACCATCACATCACCCACAAATCCTTCTCTGTTCACAAATAACAGATCCAGCGGGGCGCCTTCCCTATTTGGGTCACTCACCAACAGTGCCAGGAAGTTATCTTCCACATAATCCAGGAACTGCCTCACCTGCTTCCTCTCCACTGTATTGTATTTCCAGCAAACATCTGGTAAGTTGAAGTCCCCATGAGATCAAGGCCTAGCGATCCTGAGACTTCTCCCAGCTGCTTATGGACCCTTTCATCACCATCATCAAGCTCTAGACAGTCAAAACACTCCCTAACACACAGGACTACCCCACCACCTCTCCTTCTTTGCCTATCCCTTTTGAAGAGTTTATAGCCATCCATTGCAGCACTCCAGTTGTGTAAGTCATCCCATCATGTTTCCGTGATTACAATTCTATCATAGTTTTCCAGCTGCATGATGGCTTCCAACCCCTCCTGTTTGCCCATGCTGTGTGCATTGCTGTAGATACACTGCAGTTGTGCTATTTACCCTGTCACCTTTTTTGGGGAAGAAGCCCTAATTCCTATGTGACTGTTCTCAGGTGCTTCTGTGGTTTATAATACATCAACAACCCTTGTGTCTTTGCTGCAGTGTGGATCTCCATCCCCTACCCCTCCTGAGATGGCTAAGGAGCATTCATTGCTGCTCTGGTTTGCTTAGCTTTTTACCCTTTGAATTCAACTTCACATATGTCACCTCTATGCATCCCATCCCCCAGGCTTGTCAGTTTAAAGCTCACTTCATGAAGTTTGCTAGCCTATTGGCAAAGATTCCTTTTCCTTTTCCAGTCAGGTGGATCCCATCTCTCCCTAGCAGGTTATAGTCATCAAAGAGCATCCCATGATCATGAAAGCCAAAACCCTGGCAATAGCACCAGCCACATAGCCAAGGGTTGATTTGCATGATGCATCTGTTCCTGCCTGCACCCTTTCCTCTAACTGGTAAAAGAGAGGAAAAGATAACGTGAGCACCAATCCCTTTCAATCACACCCCAGAGCTTTGTAGTCTTGATTCTGCCCAGGTTCTGGTTTGCCGTGTCATTTATGCCCACATGAAAGAGCAATAGTAGATAACAGTCCATGTTTCTAACAAGTTGTGGCATCCTCTCAGTAACATCCCAGACCTTAGCACCTTGAAGGCAGCAAACTTCATGTGATTCCCTGTCAGGCTGACAAATGGTGCCTCGCTGCCCCTTAGCAGAGAGTCACCCACTATGAGCACTCATAATTTCTTTTTGTGGTTTCTAGTGTGTGCTGCTGATATGATTTCTCCCTGCGGAGCTTGCTCATAGGTGCTTCAGCTATTAAGACATCATACCTGTTCCTGGTTGTTATGCAGGAGAGTGGAAAGTGAAGCAGAGTCTTGCTTTTGTGGGTCACCAGGGTCCACAGTGCCTTGTTCTAATTAGCATCAACCATAATGGACTGGTTGTGAAACCACTCATCTACCTCTTCTTCAGCCCCCCTAATACTGCACAGTCTTCTCACTGTCTCCTGTAACTCTGCCACCTGGCATGCCAGATCCTCGACCTGCTTGCATCTTTCACAGGTACTTGCTTGTGCTACAGGAGGAAGGTCTGGACACTCATCGCAACCTGAGGTCTGCACCGCAATCTCCTTCCTTAGCAGTTCTGTCTGGGTGGAAGCATCGGCCATCCTGGAGGTTGTTGCTGTAGAAACCCCAGCTTTTGCTCTGAGACAAGTGCCCACCATTCTACTAAGAAGGGCAGATGGAGCTGACCAGTTACAGGAAGAGAGGATGACCCTCCTTGGTAGCATTGCCACACCACATCCCAGTTGCTAGACTGCCAGCCTTACTTGTGAGGGCTGGCGGCTCCTGGCAGCTTGTTCTGCTCACCTGGCCTTTCCCTGGCTGAGGAAACCCCCAGTACACTGCCATCAGCTGCTCCACTGCAGACCAAGCTGGCACCGGAGCTGATCGCCTTGACGAGTGTCTCCTGCAATTGCCCAGGAAATCATTCCTCCCCCAAATGTGGAAGATCTCAGAGGGTATTTATGAGATCAAATGACCTGCATGAAGGCTTTGGTTCTTTGCAAGGTCCCTGCAGCTCCTTAGCAGTGCGCTAACAAAGCAGTTTCTTTTCTAGTCTCTGTCTATGCTATCTTCTCTGTAAGACAGAGGTGTTTATGTTCTGAACAGAAACAAAACCAAGGTCACACACCTTGGGCTTTTGGAAAGCAGAAAAAGTAACAAGTGCTACCAAAATTCTCGCTGCTTTTGCTTATCTGTTTTATTATACAGCATTATCTGGCACATCTAAATGTGGAATAATTGATCAGCTTCTTTTCCACACAGAGGACCCAGGTGGTAAAAACCAGCTGCTGCTAGTGAAATACTAGAAAATGGCGCAGAGAAGCTTAGTTTATTCACCTTAGTCCAAACTATTGTCTGTCCTAATCCCGAGGCTTGACTTTTCCCTTAGTGTAAGTGACTAGTCTTTCCTTGTACAGTCTCAAGGATGTGGCGCTCTGCCCATATCCCCCTGCCCATAGGACCTGTGAGATGCAGTAAAACTTGCAGGCCTCACAGAACAAATTCCAGGGCACAGGAGAGCAAACCATGGGCCTGCTAAGCAGTGCAATGAATTGGAGGAGATCCTCATTATCCTTCTCCCCTCTCAGTTCTCATTTTAAACCTCCACAGTGTCAGTTCATATCTTTATCTTTTTTTGACAAAATAAAATAGTCTTGGAAGCTTCACTAGCAAGATTTAAGTTATAATATTTCATGCTTACTTCTTTGCTTTGCCAGCAATTGTTCATGATCTTTTAAAATTTGTTTTCTGTTTAGAATTGCTTAAAGAACATTTTTTTGCAAACTGGATTTATTTCTTCATCTTTGCATTGAAAAGAGATCTATGCCAGGCCCCTGTGTGTCTTGATATTTGTTCTGAAGTATCCTACAGGAGAATTAATTTGCCAGCCAGAAGATTTCAGTGATTACAGGGACATAGGAGCTTCCCTCAGCCAGCTGGCGCAAGAAAGAGAAACATTCCAGGAGAGCTTCTTGCCTCCAAACGCCCAGTGCTCCCACCCCCACTTCATCAAACAAATAGCTTTTGCAGCATGCCTGGAAGTACATCAAATTGAGGCTATTTTGAACCAAGGCAAAGAAATACATTCCAGACTCCTGGGGCCTTGATTGAGAATATGCAGCTGCCAGTGCCCTTTGTAAGGGAAGGATCCAGACCAAATTCTGCCACTGGCCACAGCTGTAGTTATATTTTGTGGATTTCTCTGTAGTATTTGCTTTGATCTGTTTGTTGGGCATTCACTATTCAAAGGGTGATATTCAAGCTGTATGAACTGGTCCCTTCCTTTTCTACAATAAAGATTATGCTTTGGCTGCAGATATGGAGCCCAGTTTTAGAGTGAAGTGGGACGCATCCCACTGATGATAAGAGTTACAAATTAGCTCAAGAAATTCTGAACTGGAGTAGGTCTTGGTCTTTATTTTTGTTTTCTTATTGTCTAGTAAAATGAAGGAAATCTGCCTGCATTCAAATAATTCCATGCTTTGACTGGACTGTGAAGGCTGCCTCTAGACTTGTGTTCACTTAATCACACAGACTGTGACCAGGGTGAAAGTCTGGCTCCTGCGGTTAACAGCAAACTTCCAATTGATTTTGAGAGGCTAACCTCAGAGTTTCACCAAAGGTCAAATTTACTCTGGCAGGGAAGGTAGGGGGGTTACCACTTCTGTAATTTTGCCTACCTGGTGGTGACATTGTGGTTGCATCTGACCTTTACGTTGCACTCCAACGCTAAGGTTACATTTCAGAAAACACTCTACAACTGCTAGATACATCGCGCATAGCCCTTTTTTCCATATGAACACATTCAATGTGTGATTGTGCTTGGTCTCCATTTTCTATGGCTATTTCTTACAGTTATTCTTCCTATGCTTAAAAACATTCATATCAGCAGGCCAGATTCACGGAAATAGGCCTGGCTTCATTTGGATGTGGTGCCATGTCTCTCTAAAGTGTTGGCTGAGAGGAGAGTTAATAGCCAAGGCTAAGTCCAAATACTTAAAATATAATCACAGTCTTCACATTCTTCTAATATTTGAACATTTTGCTAAACAGAGGAGAGAGATGAGCTTGTAGCCACATTTAAGGCATCTAAGTGATTTTTTTGAATCACTGGAACACTATTTTTAGTTTTGTATGTATACTGTCACTTCAGAAAGCAGAAGCAGAATGTTGTTCTTTTACTCCAAATGGGTTTTCTTGAGGACAAAATATAGGGAAATAGGTAAATATCTTTGTACAAATGATGACCCTCTCATCCTTTCTTAGTGCCTGTATTGAAGCATTTCTTTGCCATGCATTATGGGGCCAGTTTGTTGAGATGGTTGGGTTGAGCTGCAGGATGATGGTTTCCCTTGGTGATTACAGATGCCCTCTATGTTTTCTAGTTCACATTTTCCCCTTTCCCTTGGAGGACAATCAGATTCTAATTAATAGGGGTTAGAAAAAGCAGCGCTTCAAAAAACACAGGGTGTACGCTTAGATGTTCTTTTCTTTTGTGGCATTAATGATCTAGGTTTCAAGTACAGCTCAGCAATTCCTGCTATGTTTACTGCTTTCAACTCTATAACTGCTTTACAGGTAACATTTCTGCCAGTGGAGTGGTACTGCAAGTTCCAAGGCTCTCTGTAACATAGTTGGATCCTGATAGTGTAAAGCTTTCAGAAAAATGATGCTACTACACAATAACTGCAACACCTCATATGATAGACTAAGAAGTCAGATTTTCCAAAAGAACAGCATGCTTTATGAGTTTGTACCCTGATGCTGCAGTTCCAGGTTTTGCCTTATTTTTACTTCACTTTTGGTTAGACTGTGCTTTGGCTAGCCTGCACTAAACCTCATCCTCCCCAGGGTAAAATAGCTTCAAGCCTCCAAGCATCTACCTGATTCTGGCTACAGTACACGCAAAAGTTTGTGAATTAAGCAACCATATATATGTACCGAATGCTAACTATAGCTCCTGGGGACCTTATCTCATCATAAACACATTGCAGCTTTGCTCACTTTCATCGAGGGGTAAGTTGCTGTGCAGTCACCCTCAGGTAAGAGCAGTCACATGGACAGTTACAGTGCAATAAGTAGTCTTCTGAGATATTCATACAGCAAATTTTTTAGGTGGTCATACTGTATGGTACTGTTGTACTGTATGGTATAGCCATATTGCATGGTACCAATACCAGACACTATATTCCACTATAGACAGTAGTGTTTCAACTGCACTTCAGGAAAATTCCCTCATAAAATCTTTGGTTTCAAACACCCACTCAAGGGATCTCTCTTATTAGGGTTTGGCCACCTGACAGAGTTAATTGATTTAGAAGATTCACTGGTCTTCAGTTGTTTGGTTTAGTTATTTGTTCTTAGTTATTTCTGGTTTGTTTTGGTTGCCTAAATGTTTCTCACAGGACTGAAGCATTTCAAAGGGAAGAATAGTGAATGCTAAGCTTTGTAGGTTTATTTGTACAGATGAAGTTTCCTCACAAAAATTATTCATATTTCCTGAATTCAGAAAAAAGAATTATAAGTATGCAGAAATTGTTCAAATGTTGGTTTGTAATGGAAATTAAAGCAAAGATTGTTTTCTCAAGATTTTAGTTTTGGTTACCTGCCCTGCAAGCTAAGATCTGAAAAAAAAAAATCACTTATTTGCAGGCTGCCTCTTTGGTAAGTGATAGAGACGTCATTAGGATTGTTTAGGACTTAGACAGAAAGCTATTTTCTTTTTCTGTCTTCTTCTTCCCCAAAGTCATATGCCACCACACGCCATGATGCTGTGACACCCTTTGGCCAGCGGGGCCCAGGTTCTGCTGTTGAGGGCCCAGGTGTCCCTCGCATCGGTATCTCCAGGAGGGGTTTAGACAGGATCTGTCCTGACTGGACTGTGTTTGGAGATGATGGAGCCTCTCTCCCTCCCTGAGATCCCACCATCCAGCTGAATCACAGCCTCACCCTCTTGCTCCATGCAGGGGAGCCCACACTGACTTCAGCAGGTAGCTGAGTGACTCCACCGTGGAGCTCGGCCAGGAGCATGTCTTTAGTTCCTTGTTTCCTTTGTCATTGGAGGCACTGCAGCTGGCATGACATAGAGCTGGCATGGTGCATGTTTATAGGTACTGCTGTAGTGTCTGTACATCTCCCATTACTATTCCAAATGGGATTTACGCATCCCCCATGTATGCTCTAAATGGCTTCATGACAATGACTGCCAGGGACCCGGTGTATTGGAGATCTACTGCAGAAGGAGCCCAAGGCATGAAAAAGTACCACTCTGTCTCATAAATATATGCATTTTAATAGAGGGCTTTAGGGAGATTGCTGCCTCTCAGAAGTTAACACCACCCTAGCCAGAATAACTCCAACAGTGCTGCAGGGAGGCTTAGGTGGCTGGGAAGGGTGAAAGTTACAGAGCTGGAGCTCAGGCTGGGAGTGAGGAAGCCACATGTGGGGTTAGGGGAGGAAGGATGAGGAATCTAGATTGTTCTAATAGTATTTTGTGAGTGATCATTCTTATGTGAATTTTGGAGTGTTACTTTAGATATGAAGCTGCAAGCATTTCAGATTGGATTCCAGTTGTACTGAATTCGCCTTTTATTGTTTAACTTCAGCTGTAGGCATTAACAGGAAAATCTGGACCTGCAGATTTTGGATCTGTAACTCCAATAGTGTCCTAAGCTTAGTCCTCTCATTACATATGGTAAGAATGAACTTTTAGCTATTTGAGTCCTACACATGCCTCTTCTAGCACTATGCATTCAGATGGGCAGGATGAAGGCTGCCTGAGATTTTAAATTGATTTTGAAGAACTATTCAAGGTTTAATAGTAGCAAGGCTGTAGTGTCAGCTCTTGCACTGATTGCACAGTCATTACAGGATGTTTCTGCAGAGACAAAATTGGCTTTGTGGATCTTTTTTCAGTTGTTTCATTTTGGACAGTGTCTCCCACTTGAGCACTTTCCATTGGGGCAACATAAAGTTGTCACTGGAGAAGTTCAGACCACCTCGTTTGAATGTGCTTTGCATTTTCTTTATCACACGTCTATTAAGTCTGTCTGATGTGTGGCTTTGAACCACTACCTGTTTGTTTTCATGGCCTGGGGAGGGACTGGCACTTGGACAGGCATATGTCTCAGGTGAGTTGATGCCTGTGGGGCCATACAGCATTGCTCATATTAGTAGCACAAGTGCTAGGGGACTGCATGCTCACAAACCTCCAAGCCCCATTACCTGGCCTTCCCTGCCTGTACCAGGGTACTCAAGGCTCCTACCACTGCTGACGTTTCCCAAGTCTTCTGCTTTAGGGATGCAAAGATCAGAGAAATAAAATTCCTGGACTGCAGATGGTGTTACCAAGAAAAAGAGCTAGCTCCTGCACCTCCCCACGTGCCCTGGCAGCCCAGCTCTATTCCCCATGCCTTTGATGTTATCCACAAAATCCTCTCTCTGTGTCTTTCCAAAATTACCTGCATCATCCTCTTTTTTTTTTTTTTTTTTTTACTTTTTTCCTTTCCCAGAAGTTTTATACTATACTCCAGGCTTCTGTGTGTAATTGCAAATGAGAGGGAATACTGTCAGTCTGAAATCTCAGTTCTGTACTGCTAGGTCATAATTCATACTCTCCAGTTAAGACATCATTGATTTTAATATTTTCCCATATGTTTAACAATAACAAATCATGGTTATATGGCTGATGTCTGTTAAAAACTTCCATAAATTCTTGTCTAACTGACTGATATTTTCCAACCATAGTGCAATAACAGTGCAGTAAAAAACCTTGGTTTTAAGTCGTATCAGTTATATATTTTTCTGTGATTTTATTTCTTTTTCACTCTTTGTGATTGGGATGTTATTGAATCCAGCACAACAAAAGCAAAATATAAATTAAGCCTGGTAATTTTCATTACAATCCTTTGCCAGAAAGGTTTACAGTTGGACTCGATGACCTTAAGGGTCTTTTCCAACTTCAGTGATTCTACGATTCTATGATTCTGAGAGGTTTTGGAAGACCTTAATCAAGAATATATGAACAAAGCCTACAGAATGTAATAGTGAAAGAACCAGTACAGTTTTATAAGCCTAAGGATAAAGACTTTTGATCTGGGATTTTTTGAAACAGCCTATTGAATTTGAGAGCAGGGATCAAATTTTTTATTAAATTCTACATATGCTAAATAAAAATCTATAAAAGTTATCACTTCATGTTAAATTCTGAAGTTTTTACAGGAAGAAAAATGAGGAACCGGTTATCACAAGATTTATAACAAAAGCAAAGTGAAAAAAATGAAGCAAAGTCTTGAGAAATGTTTCTGTAGAAGGCAGAAAAATATTTTTATGCTGAGTTAATGTCAATCTAACCCTTTTTGTTTGCTTATGGAATGAAACACCATTAGTCATTCATTGTTTGGTGGCTGCTTGATTAAACATAATGCTGACACAATTTCTTTTCAATGTGAGTGGTGGAAAATGTCTGCAACATGGCAGAAATCAACATCTGTCATGTATATTATTCCATACCTGTCCTTTCAATAATCTGCTTGTTTGTGCCATTCACTATGTTGGCTTTTTTTAATCTTCTTAGACTGTACATTGCAAAGAGCAAGGTCTATTTTTCAGTTTGTGGTTATACTGTGAGTAACTCAATGATTCCCTAGCAAATTTAAGATGCTGTTGCAATAAAAAGTGACAGTAATAATGTTTTGAAATTAATCTTTTTCCTAAATTTATTTACATCTTTTCTTCTTACAGATATATCTGGTATCTTTAATCCTTTCATGTTGCACACAGTGTGCAAAGATACAATATGGTAGACATTAGTATGTTGGGCCACATATGAAGAGATACAAGCGTACATAGAGATCTCTCTGTGTAACTTTTTTTCTTAGGCGATGGAATACTGTCAGTTCTAGCTGCTCTTTTATTTGCTTTATAAATGTGTGTATTTTATTTTGTTTTCTTCCCTGACTTCAGCTAATTTCTATTCAATGTGTTTAAATCTCCTTTGATATCTCATCAGGGTTTCCACCATACGTGGGAACAAGTGGGAAGTGGAAGCCACAGTTTGATACTATTTCCAACCTTATGTTCAGAAAGGCTGGGGCTAGATCAAGATGCAAATATCAATTACCTCCCTAAGTGCAGGCTAAGATGGAAAGATGCAGCAGGAGGAGGAGGGGCAGAGGAGAGGATAATTCAGTACCCCTGGGGAGGTCTCTCAAGGCATCATCTCCCAACGTAGAAGGGACTGTCTACAACTGAGCCTGAACGTGTGGCACCTTGCCATCCCTTCAGTCTGGCTTTCTCCTTGGCTTTAAATGCAGAGGCCAGAGAGGTAAAGTAAATGCATGGAAATTTTGGCTGCTTTAGGGCATGAAAAGGAGGCTCTCAATGAGCCTCCACCTCTCCCTGCCACTTATTGTATTTACTGGATGAAGCTCAGAGAGGCGAGTTCTATACCAGAGACATCAGGAAAGCATTTGCTTGGTAAACTGCTAGGAAACACCTCTAGAAGTGCTGTTCTTCATAAGCAATTAAGTCATAATTACTGAGAATGTGTTTCCATGTCCCCTGAGAAATCAATCTCCAAAGACAAGTGGTGTTGGCAATGAGCTGAAATTGAAATCCCCTATTTCTCAGTCATCCTAGAGGTGGGCCTGAGGTGCAATGTGACACTGGAGCACCCATTTAATAGCTTTCCAAAAGTAGCTCTAGATGCAGAAGTCAAAGTATTCCCACTGCCCCCCTCCTTCCACAGCCCAGATGTGACTTCCTCCATGTCTTTTCTCTCCTAGAGAACATTTGTAGTATGGAGTCTTTGGTCAGGTTCCTGACACATTGTCATGATCTTCAGTGAATAGCTTCAAGCACTAGTCAGCTCCAAGGGTAGATCAGCCTTTTTTTTTTTCCTGATTAAGTTAGCAATTAGAGTTTAGACCATAGTTACTACCTTACTGTTTACCTATGTCTCCTATTTGATCTAGTCATGCTAAGGACTAAATTTTCCCCTCTCAAATTTAACTGTCCATGAGCCAGCCTAAGTGAACACTTTGCCCAGGAATTAAAAAACAGTGTCTGTGTTATAAATCAGGGGTTTTATTTCAGTGCAGGATGATTAAAGTGAAATTGGACTGGAAAGAGGAGTCAGTAAAGCAGAAATACTTTTCATCATTAGAAAGAGCATTCCAAAAATAATTCCTTGTGTGCTTCCTCCACTACAGGGCTCTTTCCTTCCAAATTTAATTATGTGTTAAAATTTCCAAAGGTAAGGGAAAACGAGTGGAAGAAATGCATTTCCCAACACTTAAATAGTACCTCTGAGTACATGTAGTGCAAAGGAATGCTCTCACCCAAAAGTTTCACTGTATTTATCTTTTTTTCAGTATCTTCCTTCTCAGCAGAGACAAGTATTTTAAATCCTTGCCACAGGCTTTAGTTTGCATGGCAAAAGATACACTGGGAAAAAAAACAAGAGACTTTATAACTTGGAGAAAAACTCATGCACTTGTTTGCATGACGAAACATTGCATGAATTAGTTAATTTGCTAAGAAGGCCCTAAATAATGTCAGTATAGATGCCAATAGAATAAGAATACTTCAATGCATGGCAACACTTGATCAATAAATGCGTGCAGAGACACTGGGAGCATGTCAGCTTTTCAGCTGGCTGTTAATAAAGAGGTATAGTTTATGCATTGGAGTTCCCCAAAGGTCACATGTTATGGCCCAAAGACGTAAATTAGAAGCCTCAGCTAATAAAGAGACTGTTTAGTTTAGTCCACTTTTCAGGGTTGAAGAATGCTTCCGGTTTCATTTACCATGAAAGGAATTTGGAGAGGACAGGGAAGGGCAGTTGATGATGGATAATGATACAGATACATGGAGGAGAAGGCAAAAAATGTTTACATTGTAATAGGAGAATGGATTAAAAGAACAAGTTGTTTTTCCTCTGCCTGTTCCAATAGAAGAGGAAGATACAGGTTTTATTAAATTAAAGACTACTGATCTAATTTTCCTTGCTTAGAAATCAAGTTCAGGAAAATATTGCTAAATATTGCATGAAACATGAATATTTGAGGAAAAGTGAGGAGGACTTGCTGTTGTACAGTCAGGTTAGTCTCTGACTGGGTATCTCACTCTAGATGGAAATTTTGTCATAGAAGTCTTTGTGGCTGCAATTACTAATATAACTGCCTCCCTCCCATCCACCCCCTGCTCCAAAGCTGTGCAATGGTACACAGAACATTTCTGAATTTGTTGATTGGATGCTTTTACTGGCTATTATCACATAAAAGAAATATAGAAGTTAAACTGAATGCTTATACATAAAAAATTCCTCCCTCAGTTGCTATGTAAATTCTTCCCTCAGTCACTATGTACAACACCTGGGAGGAGGGAAGAGAGAACTTTGTGCTCAATGACTTCCTTTTTAGGGCTTCTTTTATACTGAGCTTAAACAAACCAAACAGTTATGCAACCTGGAAAGTATTACATTTCAGGAAGTCTGGAGTTCTGGAAGTGTTACCCAGCCATGAGGCACTGCAAAGCTATTTAAATGCTTCTCATGGGTCTCCTTTTATGGAGATCAGGCAGCACAGGCAGAAGTTAAAAAAAAAAAAAAACCAACAAAAAGCAAATGACCCCAAAACCATCACCACCACCCCCCCAAAAAAAAAAAAACAAACCCAGAAGAGATATGGCAACATGAAGTAGCATTATGGTAAATCAGTGACTTCGAAGAAATGAAGTATCTTCTTTAAAGCCTTGCATGCCTATACTCATGAGCTTGAGATTTTTTTAAACGTTTGATTATATGAGGAAGGGATACATACACATAGACTTACTATAGATACTGTGAATACTGTGAAGGACGGATGATTCAGCTTGTATTAGAAGACTTTACAAAAAATATAATTCTGGAAAGGATAACAGAAATTAAATCCTAATGCACTAGAGGAAGGAAAACACTTTTTAAAAAATATTATTTCTAAGCTGAATAAGCTGTCACTTTTGCTTTGTTGCATAATATGCAAGAAGTATCTTTCTGTCAGACCAAACACATCCTTTCAGCATGCCAAGATCTGTTGTAGCATCATCTTTCCCAGCTATTTTGAAGAAGGATCCCCCCGTTAGCTACACATGCACACACACATTTGTACACCTGCTGCCTTCCGAGGAAAAACTGCTTCTGCCTTGACATATCAGCCAGGTTAAGGTATTTCATATGCATACCTGTAAGGAAATTGAAAGATCTGCTTGCTTTTATTTTCTTAACAGGTTCATCACAGCTCCAGATAGTTAGGATTATAAATGTGTGGGTTTTTTTTCCAGAGACCTCTTTTTGAGTGTGTCTGAAAAGTCTTTTAGGGGATTGTGCAAGCCAGGCACAGAACAGTGTTAAGGCAATTCAATGGAATTCAGTGACATCTCACTTTAAATAACTCTTCACACAGCAAGCACAGAATCAGTTGTCTTAAGGATCTGTACAAGTTCCCTTCAAGGAAGGACTGCCTTGTCCAGAACTGCACATGACCTCAGGAAAAAGAAGACATACAGCTTATAGCTGCAGGGGTCTCAGCTTTCTCAGTTTTCTTCCCATGACGTAAATATCTACTGAAACAGGTACCTTACAGGGCCTTACGTGGGTCTGACATGAATACATAGCTAAAGGAAGACACAGATTTCCCTGGCATTTAGAATGTCGGTATATAGGTAGGGTAATATTTTTAAAGTCTGTTGTTTTAAGCCCTGTTACTGTGAGACCTTGTGACTGTTCAGCAACAAGGCTAGATAAAATACCACAGCTTTAAAACAGAAGTTATGAAAGAAAGTCAATGTGCTGCTATGAGCAAAGCTCACTAGCCATGAGCAAATGGATCATTTCTCTCTCTATTTTGATTTTGATACAGAAAGGTATAAAATTGCCTAAGAAGTGAGTTCACAAAGCAGTCAAAGGCTTGGAAACTAAAATGAAAATAAAGTATTTTACGAAACAAAAGAATCAGGTTACCTTTAAACAATCATTGCAGAATTAAGAAAAAATGGTGATTAAGGGATTCATGAATCTTGACCATTCTGATTAGTGTAGCTAGTGAGTGCTTCAAGTCCTTCTACAATCCTGGAAGATACGTAAGGCATCAGGCTGGCTTCAGACTTATACTGACAGTGCCAGTGAAGGCTTCCCCAGTCAGTGCCCACGTGCACATGAACAGCTGTACTTGGAAAGGTGGGACCACAAATAGAAAGTACCCAGTCTCCTGTTGTTCCCAAATCTTACTTATGGACCCGTACCTCACTATGCATTCTTGCCCTTTTCGAGTCCAGCATGTTGGATTAATCTTGCCACTTACTAGTTACTACCATTTTATCTCACAGAATAGGATAATCCCCATCATAATTAGCTGTTCCAGTGTCTTGCCCTAAACAATCCCCTGCAGTGTTTTATCATCATTAACTGGCAAAATGCTTTAGATCTTCCTCAGAAGAAAAGGAAACTGATGCATGGAGTCTCAATCTGTCAGCAGATGGCCAGCCAGGGCAATCTTCTGCTCTGCATGATAGGGCCCTGAAGCATTTTTCCTGTGAGCCTGACACTTGGTGTGGAAAGGAGGCTTTTGTACATATTTGCCCTATTTTTTCTTCCAGATTCTCTTTTCTTAGTAATACCAAGTTTAAGAAAATACAGAAATTAAAACATGTTCCATAAAAGAAAAATTAATTTCTTATCTTTCCAAGAATACCTGGAATGCAATTATCTTATTATTAGCTTCTGTAATTATAGCAAAAGAGCTCTTCACTGCTATAAACAAGGAATAATTATCACAGCTTGACTATCCAATAAGTAAAATAGTTAAGGGGCTGGGTGTGTGGTGCTTTCACAGGCAGGGGGATACCAGAAGTGTTAATTGCAGTGCTGCCAATACTGCTGGGCTGTATTTGCAAACAGAGGGGCCCAGGGCCAGCTCTGGCTGAGCAGTAAAGCCTCTTGCTATTGTTGGAGATAGTATGACACTTCTCACAAAGACCCCAGCACAGTCATTTCTATGCATCCCAGAGCCAGGTTTCTGTTCAGTTGTTGCTTGTCCACAATTGACTTTTTTCTCTATTGTATGTCGCCCTTAAATCCTTTCTTGTTTCTGATTTGGTTAAATACCACTTTCTTTCTACAAAGTGTTGTTGTCAAAACAACACAAACATAATTCTTCATCTAACAAACCAACTTTTCTTCCCCTTAGCCTTCATCTTGTTTCCTAATCTTTTCTCTGCATGGTTCCCTGTTTATTCTGATTTCTGTTGCTTGCTGTAGGCTTTTATCTTTCAGTCATGCTCCAACCTTGTATTTGGCAGAGTTCCTTGTTTCTTTACTGCCAAACATCTTCACAGCTCTCTTTCAGGAAGTTTAATCCAAATAAATAAAATTTGCTCCTATGAGAAATTTCATTTCCATCGTCAAACTTCCTTTTCTTCCTATACTCAGCTATAATATCTTTAGGATCAGGAGTGTGCGAGAGATGGCTTTATGTACAATTAGTGTACGCAGCTGGGTGTTGCTAAGCTACACATGGTATTTCTGCTTTGTCTAGTCTGCTTGAAGAGATGGTTCATCATGGTGTAAGTGATTACTTGAGCAGACACAGATGAGGTTTAGCTTGTCATGAAGATGCTGTCTGTCTTTTCAGGCAGGCTGTGAGCCACCACCAATATCAGACCTACTGAGGAAGAGGATCACAGGTGAATGGGAAGAGCAAAACCTGTTTGCCAAATGGTAGGTTGCTTAACAAAGAGTGATTGGCATTAGCAAAATCGCTCTTCTTTTTTCTGCCAGTGAGATGCCGCTGATAATTTGTCATTTGGCAAAGCTAAAAACTGATAATAAGGGATGTGAAGATTTGAGGCAAACTGAGTGAAGATTAAAGAAGTATCCTAGGGAGGACACATGAGTTTTTGCCCTCTTATTATCTTAAGAGGATCCTGTCACTTACTAACATTGGTTGACCTATAAAACATAACGCTAAACAACATTTCTGTGTAAATCCCTTCACTGCACTTGATCAGGTGAAAAAACTCTCATTCATAGCATTAGTTTCTCGGGAAACAATGGCACGCTGGCTTTCCCCAAAGGATCTGAAAATCTGTGTCTTATACATATCTTGAGGAACTGCTGTCATTATTTACATCACTCATTGCTCAGTAGAACTGGGCCATGTGGGAAGTACTTTGGATTCATTGTTCAACAGTGGACTACTGATCTATTTTAGCTTTAGAATAAAATAAAAGGTATTTCCTATGAAATGCAAATCCAAGAAGCCAAGAACTGTCTCTAAACATGAGCATTATTTTTTTTTTCTTTTTCCCTTTTTCTTTAAATTCCTACTCTCCAAGACTTTAAAGTCAGAAATGTGAAGAAGAAGATAATTATACTGTTACCACAGCAGTAAAATGGTATCATCATTGTGTAGTCCCTTTGAGATGACACTGTGTGTTTGAGCCATGTCCTGTGATTCAATCTGGCTCACTGTGTAAACCACCAGTCTGCAGCATGAACCTAACATGTTCTAAAACTTGTGGTAGGAACCCAAACAAAAGAATAAGCACATGGAAGCCTCTCCAAGGTTACATACTGCTGAAAATGCTTCCAGTATGGGAAATGAAATATGAGATGCATATCCTATATGCATATGAGAAAAGCTTTTCTTCTCAGCTTTTCCTATATAGAATTAGTAAAATTATAAACAATTTCATGAATGAACATTCATCTGCTCTAAGCAGCAACTTGACTTGGTATAGGATGCTGGAGAACTTGTTTCTGAGGAGCAGGAGCTCATGCACAGGCAGCAGTGTCCTGGAGCATGTGTCTTTTGTCTCCAAACCCATCTTCCAGAATTATGGGGGAAAGTGTGCCAGCAGTTCTGGCTGTGATTCAAGCCCACATAATGGTAACATGCTGTTGTACACCCTCAATCAACAGGCCCAGTATAGCTCTCAGTGACAGAGGAATAAACATAAAAGCATCTATAATTTATGGAAGATTTGACACGACATACCATCAGATAGTGCAATCCTATTATATTAATATTTACCAGGAGTAAACTCCTGGCTCTGCTGAATTCAACTGGGGGCTTTGTCATTGACTTCAGTGGACTCATGACTTAATCCTCGTGAACCTTGTCCTGTCAAATCATTGGTGAAATTTACCCAATGCAGAAAGCCAGTACTAGATGTAGATACCAGCCCAATTTTTAAAAGAATGATGAAACTGGGGTTTGAGCTCTTTTCAAAACTCCTTTTGAAGAGAACAGTAGTCCTTATGAAGAGCACTTGCAGATCAGGCACCTGGTCAGAGATTTCTGGAGGAAATGCTACTAAACACCTTGAAAGAAGTAAATTATTTCCTAACTTAAAAGGCATGAAAACATTATCTTAATGTCTGGAAGAAATTAAGAAATCCTTTAAAAACAACTCACCCAAATAAATTAGTAGAGGGGGGGTTTATTTGCAGGAAAAAAAAAAAAAAGGAAACACAAACCCAAAAAACACTTTGTAAGATATTTAAAGAGGCAGAAAAAGGTTTTTTTCTTCTCAGTATATCCATATTTCTATCTTTCCATAGTGAAGTGTCACTAACATGTTTTCTTCACTAAAAATTACACTAGAGTTCTTGATGCTTGTCACAAGAAAACTATTTGACAAAGCTGACACTTTTTTTTAAATTTAATTTTAACGAATTACTTTCAGAGAGAAGCCCTCTCCCTCTTGTGAAAGTGTTTTAAATACAGGGTCTTCCTGTAGGAAAATAAATATTTTTCTGGTGAAGAATGAGTTTTTTTGTATACCATAGGCCTGAATCTGAGGAAAAGCTTTCTAGCTGAAACACGGGCAGTTATATCATTCTGGTGCCTGCTATAAAAATGTTCAGATTTATGGGAAAGTAACGGAAATTCAAGCCATGCTGTTGTATGCAAGTTTATGGCTTAACTGGGGCATCTGTAATAGGAACAGCTGAAGTCTTGGGAGAAAAAATTCTTCAATGGTGCAGAATAAGCCTGTGGTTCAAGTGCTGGGAATTATATGTTGTGGATTTGTACCCTGGCTCTGCCAGAGACTTCCTGTGTGTTCTTGGAGAAGGTTCTCATCCACGCTGGGCTTTAGATCATCTTCTGTGAAATGGGAATAATGACTATTCTTCTCTGCATCCTTTCCTCTATTTAATCTAATTATTTTCCAATCCATGCATGTAATTTACTTCATGCACATCCACATTCACATCCACAATTCACATTCACAATCCTACTTGCCTTGCTCCTTCTCTAATTTAAAGAGTAATGTGGAGAGAAACTATGACATTTTCTGTCTATTGACAGAGTCACAGACATGGCTAAAGACTTCATATCTTAGGTTTTTTTATTTTTCCTTAACAAATCCATTTTGATAAAACATGCATGAAGAGATCTGGTTGTTTCCCATTATATTTCACTCCTGTTGGTTTTGGTTTAGTGCATATATGTCATAAACCCTTAATGAGAGCTTTTACTTATTATATAATGTGATAGCTTTTCCCATAGTTGCCAGGGTGGAAGATTGCACTTGGCAGCCTGACAGAGGGTCAGGGCAGAAGTAAAGGGAGACCTCTTTTCTGTGGTCTTGGAGAGCATTTCTGAGAGGATTTCTGAGAGGGTATAGTGAGAAACAGCTATCATTCCATCATCATTTGATGACAATGAGCATTAAAGGTCCAGCCCCAGCCATACATACTTTGCTTAATGCATAGCTTTAAGATTTTGTTTTGAATCCATAACACACTTTAACCTTTTATTTCATCTACATGTAAGATTGCTGGGAAGTAAATTTATATTTTAGGTATCAATGTTTTGACTTTTCAGGTTGTTCTTAAACATTAGCTATTCTGTTCTCCTGAAGTATTTACAGACAGTTTTTGGACAGATCATTACAAGTCTAGTCTGTCAAAAGAGTAGCTTATCTGTGAAGACGAGAGAAAGGGGGCGGATGTTTTTTGAGATGGCAGTAGTAGGGGATATATTGGAGGTATTTAAAAACAAAAGAGAAAAACCTGATGCCTGCCTCCTTTCAACATCTCTTAAGCCCAAAGAAAACCTGATAAAAAGGTAAAATTTCACTTGAATAAAATCCCAGATTCAATCAGGATTGTGCCTTTCAGTGGTTTCAACAGCAGTCTGTTTTAATTTTTCTGTCATAATGTTTCAACTTCAAGGAGTTTTTGCTACATATTCTTTTTTAGAGTAACTGAATAATAATAACTCTCCTTACACTTTAGTAATATTTGGATTCAAACAGAGTGGAATTTTCACAAATTTAAAAACAAGGGAAAATATTTATTTGTTTTAACGTGCAAGTGATAAAATTTCATATGATCCTTTAACATGCATATGGAAGGCAACAGCTCTCCAGAAGAGAGCTGCCACATTTGATACGATGCTTTCAACTGCATACAATATAGGATGAGGCACTGTGCCTCGCCTTGCTTTATGAAACATTTTTTAATGGTGAGTTCCTTTTGTCCTTCTTAGTCATGACATACACAGAAAATGACAAGGGATTAATCTGAACCTAGCTCTTTGACATCTTAGGCTGTTCTGCTGAGCATTCAGCCCTCTCTTTAGTCTACAAGTCTGAGTGTCTCCAGTGGAATTTATAAACAGCTGTAACATTGGTCAAAAGATTTATTCTTCCAGTTCATTTATCTCTAAGTGGACAGAGATGAACTCCAGCAATGGTACCTTGTATGGCATACAACCCTCTTTCCAAATGAATATTTATCCCTAATGACTAATAAGAAATGGCATCTCATAGCCTGAAATAGCCATTATACATTATAAGGATGATCTTATTGAATGACCCATCAGGAACTTGTATAATGCAACCAGATAGAAAATATATTAATTGTGCAAGGATGCTGAATGATGAGAACAGGCTGCTTGACAGTCAGAGCAAGCTGAGGAACCTTTGGAAAATTTGCAGGTTGTAATTTGGTTTGAAGAAAATTTGCTGAAATCTGTGCATCTATATAACATAACAAAGGCTTTCCTTAGACATCTAGTCTTGTACCCTGAGCCTGCTGAATTGCTAAAATACATGTGAAAGCTGCTAAAGTCCCTTTAAAGATTGTAGCACTATTTCTGTTTTACTGTCTTGCCTTTGGTGTTTTTAAAGAATCTCCCCCTTTGTTGATTGCTCTGCCTCTATGTTTGCTAAATGCAAAGTAAACCAGCTAAGAACATAGAGAAACCAAGCACTGATGGTGCTGAGGGGATTATTCCAAACCACTTCTCCACTTTCATCGGCAGATGGTTCAGTGTTTCTGCTGTGAGTCATGCATTGTGTCCTTTGTCTGGAAAGTGGAAAGCGAATGGTTCAGAAGTGATATTCGAAAAAGATATTTTGAGACTAGAGGAGTATTTAAGACACATGAAAGTTATGTTGCCTGATGGGACCACTGAGAAGTGCTGGGGAAGCGGGGCTGCTTGGTGGTTTGACAAGATCCTACATGTTATATTAAAATGTGTCTTAATACAGAGGGTCACAGTCTCAACCAGATCTTGAGGAGCTTGTGAAGTCCCAGCTGTTACACCCCTTGTGCTCCTGCTGTGGCTGGCTGTAGCCAGGATAACTGCCCAGAGTTTTTTTTCTGACGCTCTGTGTACTCATTTTCCTTCTAAGCAGTAATCTGGAAAGAGAGAAGACTGGTTTTAGCTGGCATTGCAAGAAGAAAATAAAAACAGATTAAATGATTGAAGCAAACAGACCCATTTATAAAATTCAATGCTTTCAACTCTTTCTAATCTTTAGACACAGATTCTTAAAAATTAATAGATTATTTTTGTAACAGATGAGTGGTCAAATATGTTAATTGTTGGCATAACTCTGCTGTTGTGGAAAGCAGTAGTAAAAACTCCTGTTGACTTCATCTGGACCAGAGGTAGAGCAGTACTAAATGCTTGTGGAAAAACTTTCTTGAAAACATTGTTAATGAAAAATAGATGAAAGCAGAGAAGTTTGCGTACACATTTTTATTGTAAGAAGTTTATTAGCTTTGCTGCACCATCAACTCAAGAAAATAGGAAAAAAGAAATAGTTCACTGGTTTAAAGAGATAACATATTTGTGATCTTGACTTCTCAGTTGGCTTTGTAGTATGTGTTTCCAACCACAAAATCTCAGTGCAGAATTTTGGTCAAGACTGAGAAGTTGGATATGACCTTTGGCCTTAGAAAAATCCAAGCAGTAAAGCTTGCTGGATGGGACTGAACCTACTGCTGAATTCTTGCAGCTCATAGGAGATTCTTACAGGACACCAGTGCCAAGGCCAACAGAGGACTGAAATAGTGGGCAGCTAAAGCACAAGTCCTGTGTGCCAATGCATCGCTGTAATGTAATGCAATTTAACACTGAAATAGCATGAAATAAAACAGTCGCTAAGCAGAAATATTTCACTTCAGGCCAAATCAGTCTAAAGCAAAATACTTTATTCCAAGCTACGTAACACTCGATAAAGTCAGCAAAGCTAAAATACACATTTTCTGTCAGGGAATAACCTGGTAGAAAATTTCTAACCTGCCCTCTCTCTTGTATCAGTATTCCTACCCTATATAAAACCTGTTCTTAATATGTTAGGATACTGAGAACTCACAGGAAAAATTTGCAACCACTTGGGAGGCTCCTTTGAAATGTTTTAAAACTCAGACCTGTGCTTTGAAGAAGTTAAAGAAATTCTGTTTGAATAAATAAATAAATAAAATAAATAAATCAATAAATAAATAATATAAAGAAATTGAGACCTCTTGTCCAGCAGCATTTGTGTTAGAGCAAGTCAGTTCCCCCCAGCTCTAGTTTCCCAGCTGTGCATGAGGTGACTCTGACAATCCTCAAGGTAGGTGAGGATACAAGGCCACTGAAGCACATTTTCGTCCAGTATGAGATGGCACCACTCCCAGGTTTACCCTATTTTTGCATAGGTAATTGTTTGTCAGGTAAACACAGGAAGCAGGAGGTGAAAGCTTAGATTCATCTGACTCTGTACAGGTTGGCTAAGTCTTACCCTCTACGTGACATGTTTTTACAAGTTTCTGAAAACCTTCCTAGTTTGCAGTGCAAGAAAAATAAAAATAAGGTAAATACCATGAAATGTGTGACTGGAAGTGGACTTTGTTTTAATTAACATGCAAGAAGGGGAAGCAGGAGATTAAGAGTTCTGATCAGATTTCTGCTTTATCACTGGCATTAGCAGAAGTAATCAAATGATAAAATTGTGTAAGATTGGAGCATGATCCTGTTTTCAGTGCAGTCACTGGTGGCTTTTTCACCCATTTTTTTGGATAAGATTCCTGGCCCTTAGCCCTCTCAGTTTTGTTGTATAGAAGCTTAGACCTGCTTTTAATCATTTAATTATCCTTTTCTGAATTAGCTTTAATGTTCTTCCTATTTATTTGTACTAAAGAAACTACAACTATTCTTTCAAGTGCTTAAGTGCTGTCTGGATGGGTGGTCTAATTCTTCTTAAAAGACAAAAGTGTTGAAAAAAACCATCAAGTCCTGACAATAATTAGCTATTTATGGCTTCTTATTAAATGTCAGATTGTCATTTAGTGTAGCCTCTATAGCTTAAAAAACTTTAGTTTGGCTTATAAAGTAGACCCTGATTATATGGGACTTATCCTCCCTGAAATTATTTCTTTCTGTAGACAACTGGATGAAAGACTTTTAGCTGTAATTTCTAGGCATTTTTTCAGTATTTTTCCATTTGTTTAAGTAAAAGAAGCCAAATAATCCTAGGCAGAAAACCAAATTACTGAAAAGATCATGGCTTTCTGCATAGGCCTTCAGCGAGCCAAGGGGATACTCTGTTTCAAAAGGCTATAATTAGTAACTAATTACATACATTCAGTAAATAAATAATTTCAGATAAATATAAACTTTTTATGTTCAGAATATTGAACATGAAAATGTAAGGGTGAGATTCTGGTGCCACGAATGGCAATCCAGAATGTCAGCTTTACACTTGCGCAAAATCAGTATTATACCCAAAGACCGCATTGCAAATGCATAAACTGGACTAATTTGTAACAGTATCTATTCACTTTTTTTTTCCCCTTAGATCTTAAAAGAACTTGAAGGTTCCAGTGAAAGATCACTGTGCTATGTAATTTATTGATACATAAGGAAATGACAGTCTTTTCCCATAAACATTAGATTCTAAATATATATGCACAAACAGATATTTAAAATCTTTTAAACTAGTTTTTAATTTGGTACTTCAATTAAGCAGATGCATTTGTTAAGTAAATCAGAATGTGACAAATCTTCAGAATAGTGTACTATAACCTGCAGGAACTGCTTTCTCTTTGTGACTGCAGGAACTGCTTTCACTTTGTGAAA
Organism: Morus bassanus; assembly: GCA_031468815.1. Lineage (NCBI taxonomy): Eukaryota > Metazoa > Chordata > Aves > Suliformes > Sulidae > Morus > Morus bassanus. The sequence goes on along the minus strand of CM062567.1, from coordinate 63,197,584 downwards.
TGACATGTGGAAAATAGGGCTACAGTCTGACTCCACAGTGGGGCTTAAGGACTGACATGGGACTGTGACAGCTTCTAGGGAAGCAATTCATCTGCCTAAACAGAGATGTCTAGTGCAGGTTAAGATGCACCCCTCCTCCCCTAAAAACCAAAAGCAGACATTTCATCTGAAAATGAGAGATGGATGTGCCCCTTACCCTTTCCGTCCTTCAGGTAAAAAGGGAAGGGTTAGCTCACACCTCTAAGGTGTGGAGGAGCAGTTCGGTTCCCTCAGTGGGGCACACTAATTCCAGGACTCACAGAACTAGTAGTTGATTGGAGACTACTTTGCAGATATATTTTGTGCTTGTTTTCCAGGGGTCATCATAGAATCATAGAATCATTAAGGTAGGAAAAGACCTCTAGGATCAAGACGAACCATCAACCCAATACCACCATGCCTCCTAAACCATGTCCCAAAGTGCAATGTCTACATGTTTTTTGAACGCCTCCAGGGATGATGACTCCACCACCTCTCTGGGCAGCCTCTTCCAATGCCTGACCACTCTTTCAGTAAAGAATTTTTTTCTAATATCCAATCTAAACCTCCCCTGATGCAACTTGAGGCCATTTCTTCTCATCCTATCACAAGTTACTTGGGAGAAGAGACCAACACCCACCTCACTACAACCTCCTTTCAGGTAGTTATAGAGAGCAATAAGGTCTCCCCTCAGCCTCCTCTTCTTCAGACTAAACAACACCAGCTCCCTCAGCCACTCCTCATAAGACTTGTTCTCCTGACCCTTCACCAGCTTCATTGCCGTTCTCTGGACACGCTCCAGCAACAAAATGTCCTTCTTGTAGTGAGGGGCAGATTTCTTAATGCTGGCACCGGGGCTTAAATTAAGATCCTATTTACATCCTTCTTATATAAGTATTTGTATATATTTCCTCTTACAAACCTTTCTTGATTGATCTGGTTCATCTTGTAATAACCTCTGTCCAGTTATGTTAGCCATGGGTGAAAATAAAACTGGATCTTACAGTCCTTCAGTTACTCAGCTGGCTCCCAGGCTTGGAGCTTGTTCTCAAGATTTCAGGAACAAGTTTGTTCTTTGCATAAGAAACTCTAAGATGCATTGCCTGGCAACTTTTGTTGTCCAGGTCAAGCCCATACCGCCTTCTACACTTTTACATAGAACTGTGAAATACAGTTGCAATATGGTGGTTGAACCAAAGCATTGCCTTTCGGCCGAGGTGGGATAACTGACGTTGCATGCTATTTGATCAATGACAAATGCAAAGCAAACACATTGACCTAAGTCTCAGTGTCTAGAGGGCTAAAAGCTCAGACACAGGTGCAGAATTTTGCCAGTAGTAAATCATTAAGCTGGGACATAATATTAATAAAGACGAAAAAACCCAAGCATTTACTGAAAGCAAGAAACAGGGGCCGATTCAAAAAAGTAATGAAGGTAACAAATTAACCTTTATTTTTTAGATATGATTTCACTGGATAAAAAACTAGCTGGATGGCCAGGCCCAAAGAGTTGTGGTGAATGGAGTTAAATACAGTTGGTGGCCGGTCACAAGTGATATTCCCCAGGGCTCATTATTTGGGCCAGTTCTGTTTAATAACAATGATCTGGAGGAGGGGATTGAGTTCACCCTCAATAAGTTTGCAGAACGATACCAATTTGGGTGGGAGTGTTGAGCTGCTTGAGGGATCCCTCTTCAGAGGGATCTGTACAGGCTGGATTGATGGGCTGAGGCCAATTGTATGTGCCTAGTAGTTTCCTCATCAAAGAGGACTCAATGGGAATCTCATTTTAAATGCAGGCTTGTCTTACCCACCCCCTCATTAAAAAAAAAAAAAAAAAAGCCCAAACAAAACTTCCAGATGTACAGATGTATGTTTTTTCAACGTGACAAGGTTGGGTTTGCTGTGCCAAATTTTGATATGGTATTTTATTTTAAATGTTCTTCAAATAGCATTTTGCAACAATTTTGGATGTATTTATTAAGTATAAGAAATAAATGTGGATGGAGAAATGTAGTGGTTAATTAAGTTAGGTATGATAGTGGGAAAATGCAGAGTTTCTTATGCAGTCATTTTGACTGAACTTTAATCTACTGACTAAATCCATCTTAAATGACCACTAAAATAAAACAAAAGTATGCTGCCATAGTCATGCTTTTTTATCCCATCCTTTACCCCATGCATCCTCTCTTTGTCAATTTGCATTGTAAGCTTTTGTGGGCTAGCTACTTTGCAGGGTTTGTCCAGTGCCTAGCATTATCAGCCTTCATTCTGACTTTCTGTTTGGACAGAATTTTAATGCACAGGATTAATAATGTGTGGTTATGAGAAAAGTGCCTCCTGAACAGATTTTGCTATATTTAGATTTATTGTCATTCTGTTTAGGTACTTATATATGCTTTGCATTATCCATAACTTAACACTAATAAAGGGATGAATTCCACCTTCATGTTCTTTAATAATGTTAACTTGATAACATGACTTTTTTGGGCACGAGAGTAAGATTATACAAACCAAGTCTCTTACAGCAAGCAGCTATGCCATAGATAGCTTCATTTTCTATTCATGTTAACATCATCTGTGCTAGCAAAAGCATGGCAGGTACTATCAGCTTCTGGTATTTCTTGTGGAAAAATTATGAAAGCATAAATTCCAATTTCATCTTCAGGGGAAAAATGTGTGCAACAAAAATCAAAGCAAGCTGTCTGTGGTTGATGCTAAATGCAGCTCTGCACAGTTGGCATGCTAAATGAATGCTCAGGGAGGGGTTCTGGCCTTTCATAAGATATATAACCTGTGGGAACTTTGTTTCTTCTCTCCTTACCATATAGAAAAAGAAAGCCTCGCAGAGCCATTCCCTATGACCACAGCCCCTTGACTTCCATTCAAGCCATAGGTTGCTGTATTTTTCTATCTTTAACTTCTATATGGTAAAGTAGGGGAATTACGTCTTCTTCCCGCCTCCCTATTTTCTTCTATCTAACTTCCAGACCTAATCCCAGTTTGGACTGCAGGCGATGCCCAGAAGAACATTCAGGTCTACCATTCAGGAGGCAATGTGGCAAAGCTTAGTGATCTTGTTCTCCCTGCCTGAGTTTTCACTTAGGATAGAAAAGGTTGATGGTTTCACTTCGAAACAATAATACCTAAATGTGAGGAGAAAGGCAAGAAGAGACATTGCTTTGAGTACTTAAACCCTCACTCCTTGTTTTGCTTCGGAGATTAAAAACTTAGGAAATTAAAAAGACAGTTTCTTGCAAATTAAGAACAGCTGCTTATAAGCATAAGGGCCTGTCCTGGTCTTAACTCCCCCTCTACAAATTATTTAAAAGGCAACAAATGAATTTTCGCATAGTTTGATGACCATTGTTCTTATACACTGTGTTTCTATTATAGTGCGTACTCTTTAGTTGCTTCCTTTGAGATTTGATCTTGCAAAGCATTTATACGGATGAACACAAGTATGTAATTTATTATTAAAACTTTCTATGGTTAATATTCAGGCCTTTGGGATATCTGTGCTTTTGTGTACTAAAAAGGCAAAAGTGACAGCTTTAGTCTTGCCTGAAGAATCCAACAAAATAACACTGGTTCTTTCATTGGGCTCCAAGGTATTCTTGCAAAAGTGCATCATTCTTTTGTGAATTGCTATAATCTCATATATTTTTTCCTCTCTGAAATCATTGCCACTGTTCACCACATGAATCTTTTATAACTTGTTTTTGCTCATTCTGGTTCTCAGAGCCAGGAGGGGAATCTCTCTGGTGGTACTGCATGTGTGTGGTCTGGAGCACATAGCCGTATATCTTAGCTCTTTGTGAAGAACAAATGGTCTGCAAGTAAATTTTGTTGATGATAGTATTGCAACATAGATCCAGTGCAGCAATGCATCTGCAAAATGAGATTCTTCCTGTCACCTGCTGGAAATTGCATTCCAACAGAAGACCAGATGACATGGTCATTTTTATAAACCAGAAGGTCTCATGTCTTGTGTAGGCGTATCTTGAGTGTTGGCAGATGGGTTCTTTAAGCCTCTGCTGTCGGCTTTTTATCTTTTTCACTAGAATGAATTTAACCTCAGCTGAAGACACAGCAGGAGAGGGCTTATTATTATATGTATTACAGCACAGGCAACAGCCAAAATTGCTATCACCTGGGCTCCAAGAAAATCTTTATTATTGCACAGGTATGGTGGTGGCTTCCTGCAGCTGGCCAGATGTCTCCCCTTGCTTCTCCAGGACGCACTACACATATCTAAGAACAAAGTAGAAAGAAAGGAAAGAGAAAACACACAGGTTATATTCTCTTTCTTTGCATTGTCCTCTTCCTGTGCCCTTTGGTTGTGTTTACCATTCTTCACCTGGGGTGCTGTATCATCCTTTACATAGTTGCCCCCAAATGAGTAATGTATTGTTCAGTCCTACTATATTTACGTACCCTCTGTACTGATGTGCCAAAAATCTCTTTTCTGATTCTAAAGCTGCCAAGTGAGAAGAGTACAGTGAATGTTAAAGCTATTTAGAGTAGCTTGTAAGACAGGTACTGAGATGAAAAAATCGTCAGTAAAATATTACTTTTCCAGTGGGGAAAAACCCAGGTGTGGCACGCTCTAATAGGAGTGTATTTTGTCTACAGAACATTCACCTTCTGCTCTTTGGTTTAGTGGTTTGGGATGGGGGTTAAGTGGAATGCTCAGCCAAACTACACCATAAACAACCTCTACATAGTGAATGATGCCCAGTCTATCTGATGATGACTTAACTAATGTTCATAGTCTAACTGCATGTCTCATGCTTTTATTTTATGGATAACAAAACTCTGACCTTTCATGTCCAGTCCGGAAGTGGGAGAACTGGATTATGCTATCCTTACAAAGACAAGGATAATTCTGTGGGGAGGGAATACTTTATATATCCCATCTTTCTAGTGCTTCCTGAAAGAGCATTTTGCGCAACCTGCAGTAGGAAATAACGTGGCAGAGACGGGGTTCCTCTCTGTAGGTCAGCCTCTGGGTCCAAGCAGGACTACTGCTTCTGGCAGATGTCGATCTGATGTGTTTCTAAACAGTTCCAGTAGCCTCCCTTTCCCTGACAATCTAGTCCAGTCCAGGGTATCCTTATCAGTAGAAAATTTGTCCTAATGACTGTCATAAATTTATACTGCTGCTGCTTAAACCCAGTTATTCCTTGCTGTCATCGACTAGGGACATCAAAATGCATTATCCTCCTTCTTTGTCAGCAACTGTGTATGTGTTTAAAAGTGCATGTGCCCCCCTCCAAACTGTAAACTGCACACATAGAAAATAGCAGAAGCTATGATTTTTCAGCCACTGAAGGCTTGTAACCATGTGAACTGGATTCCTCTTTATACTGCTGAAAAGTACATTAGCTAGCATCCTCTTCTGTCTGATGTGCTCACAGAAGCTTTAGTTCATAAGTATATACGCTAATGTTTACACACACTAATGGTAGGAGAACTGAGGTCTTAAGGAACTACCAAAAAAAAAAGCCTTTGAACCTCCTTCCCCTCATCCCCTCTCCCCCTCACTTGGGCCACACAGACTTAAAAACTACTTTCAGATCCATAAGGATGCATCTTAATGGATTTGCAAGAGTAACTAATTCTTTTTTTTACAGAGTATTTTTTTAATTTTGAATTTTCTAAGTGTTGCGGAAACACTAATTAATTCAACTTAACTGTATTTACTGTGTGAAAGATACTGCAGTGGTATGCCAACTTCACAAAATAGGAAACAAGACTAGACAGGTTCAACACAAAATTGGGGATGAATAAAACTAGACATCTTAACAAGTTGTCCAATTTTCAGAAGGTCTAAGCCCTCCTTAGTGGTACAAATTTTACAAGTATCTACTTATGGTCACTAATAGAACTGAATTGACCACCTATTGAAAAGGAAACAGAATACTTAAAACCTTTTTTCTCATCTTTCACAATTAATCTTTTTGTTTACTGTAATTGTTTTACTACTTTCCAAACACATTTTCAGAAGATACTGTAAGAAGAGATGCACCAAGGCTATTTTCTACAGACTTAGTGGCTTTATTACCTTCTTTAATTCTTTTTACTTTGTTTAAATACAGGCATGCAGGAGAAACATAGTCTGTATTAACCATTGGAATGAGCATAAGTCTTAGGTGGTTGACCCCAATCTATCTTTGATGACAACTAAACAAAGAAATACAAACTCACTTCCATATGTTGCTTACTATTTGCACTCAACCAGATATCTAAACATTCTGGGAATCTGGTCATTCAGCATTGCAGGGAAACTTCAATGAGTTTTTGGGGGAACAAGGGATGCAGGATGTGACCCCCTAATGTGAAGCTTGCCAGACTAAAATTAGATGCATTAAGGAATTTGTACAAACACTTGCAACTAACTCTATTTCTTCTTGGATCGCAGTGGCATTCAACAAAATTAGTATCTATGTCTTACACCAGTTGGGGGAAAAAAATTTAAATTTTTCAAAATATTAATTATTTCTTTGTTTTAGGTCTAGACACAGTCTGGCTGCAAAGACGTAGTTTCCCTATAATCAATGATTTTTAATCAGTCTTCTTACTCTTAAAATTTTAAGACAATAAAATATTCTGTACAAAGTTAGAAGGTAAAACTTTGTCAAAGTCCTGCTGTGTGAGGACACATGGTTACATTTTAAATTAAATGCTTAATAAAAATAGGTAATTTTCTTTGGAATTTTGATTTGGGAACTACAGTTCTGGCTTCAGAGATTTTTTAGTTCAGCACTTTAACTTCTTATTTGTGGAGAGACTTTTCACTTTTATTGACTTTACCATTGGGGATTAAAAAATCAAAACTAAAAGACAGTGTTTGTTTCTGCTGAAAAAAACACAGTTTGAGACCCATCCCCAAGATGTTTGTATAAAAATGTGGGGTTTTTTTCATGGACACTTTTGAGCATGGTAGGTTTTGGGTTTTTTGGTGGTTTTTTTTGTTGGGTTTTTTTTTTTTTTTTTTTTATTCAGGCAAATTTAGAAAATATGGATAGCCTGCATGAGATACAAAACTCATTCTTCACATAGCCTGATTGGTTATTCATATTCTTCTAGCACGTGCAAAAAGCCTAAATATTTTGCTATTTGACAGTGTCCAAGTAGAGGAAATAATGACTTAACTTTTATCAAATGGAAATTTGAATATGTACTAGAAATTGCAATGGAATAGTTGGGCATAAAGTAACTAAAGAAATGTTGGCATTGCTGCTCTAGTAGTGGTGAGTAAATGCCCCAGGCTGCAGTTACACAGTCAGATCAATTCTGAGATTTTTGCAGTACTAAGATTATGGGGGCAAGGGGGTGGGGGGCTTGTTTGTATAACTTTGAAGCATATTCTCATTTGTTTTCCTCATTTTTCTGCAAAACTTTATTTCTAACATATTAGCTGCACTAGGAATTTATTAAAGTTGGAGCAGCTAAAAGATATGGACTGCTTTCAGCTCAGTGCATCCATCTTTAACCTAGCCTGCTATAGTCTTCCCTGATGCCCTTATGTCAACTGACTTTGAGTTTTTGTGTCTGCAATGAAAGTTTTTTGACCTTGCGTTTGGCAGGAAAGAGAGCTAGGAGAATTCAGGACCATATGCATTATAGGAACAGACGATACAACCACATTGGTTTGCATGAGTCAAAGGGACTTAGATGCAAAACTACAAAAATGGGAAAAGACAAGAGTAAAATTGGAGGGGACAGAAGTTTTATCCCTTGAGCCAGCACACATGCATTCACATAAAAACTAGTCAGTTTGCACAGGTAGAGTGTTGCGTGGCTTGCGGCTCCAGAACCAGCTGACTGAGGTGATGAGTGTGCACCCTTCGGTCTGGCATGGATTAGGTTCTCTTTCCTCCATCTCTCTTTCTGGGGAAGTGCAAGACAGAGGTGACGACATGGCATCAAGCTGGGATTCACTTGAAGATGGCAGTTTGGAGAGGGCAAGGCTCGTCCCGGCCTCTTGAGTTCTGACACTTGAGAGCGGACTGGTGGTAAGAAAGAGTAACACAGACAAATTTGCTGCTATACTCTGGGGTGCCTGAAAGCAGGGGAATAGTGACTTTCAAAGGTTAAGGTTGCAGCCTTCACAGTTAATCAGACCCCATTGTTGATGGCTTTTCTGGTGTCCATATCAAGGAGCCTGCCTGACAGCTTTGCAAAAGAGACACGTGAATACACACACAAATTCAATTACCAGGATTGCTCACACTGGAACCTACTTCAAGAGCAGCGTTATGCACATAGGTAAGCACTTGCAGTTTGGGGCCTGCTATATAATGCATATACTTCGTCCATTAAAAGTACTTCTGTTTTACTTTGAAATCTCACTTTTCTCTCCTTCCTCCTCTCGTGTATTTACTCTCATACATTTGTAAGACTTAATTAGTGGTGCTGCTCTGGACCTGCATATCTTATCACCTGTTCAACAATCCATGGGAGTCCATAAAAGCTAAATACCTTTGAGTAGAACCAAATATTTTTTCTTTAAGAATAACAGGATAAACATATCAAACACAGCTTCTCTTTCTTCTTTTGCTGTAAGCAAGCAAATGTCTTTGGAACGGGTGTTTTTGATCGCATGCTTAGGAGAAAGGGTGGTTTTGATGATATGTTTAGGAGTGGGGAGACAGCCTTGCAAGGGAAAATTTTATTGGATACTTGGAGGGAGCAGCTTGCACAAACTGTCCCCGGTTCTGCAGAGCTGCTCTTTGCATTTGTTGTTGGTTTTGGTTTTTGGTTTTTGGTTTTTTTTTTTGGTTTTTTTTTTTTTTCTGAAGGCAGCCTGCAGAGCCGAGTTTGGCTGTGAGTAACAAAAGCCTGGCAGAGAGCAAGCCCAAGTCACCTGCCTGCTCCTGGAATGCCAAAAGCACAAGAAGGCTGGGGCAGGGGGACTGGGGGACCAGCTTAAAAGCTTGGACACTGGGCAAATGAAAAGATTACCACAGCTGAGGACCATTTCCTGGTATTTCACTGCTTTTTTTTAGCAAGCAGGGAGTGAGGGGTGGGAGGGGGAAGGGTCTGGAAAATATTAAATTGGCCCCAGAGGGCATTTTTAAAAAAATCTGGAATTTTGCAGGCATTAACTGTCTGTTGCATGGCTGTGTGTTTTTCTTGGAAATCCAGCATAGTTATGTAACAAGTTTGGGCTTTTTTAACTTTCCTTTCTTTTCAAGGTACCACCAGAGCTTTTGGCTAATGTTTTCGTCATTATAACAAAGTAAGTTTTAAGTATGTGTTTTTACTTTTCATGAATAGCTAAGCTGATTTAAGAACAAACACAAAACCTGAACAATTCTCATTCAGATCTGCATTTATGCAGAGGTTTGCCTTTCTCTTTCTGCTGTGTGAGTCCCACTGTAAAGCGGTTTTTGACAAAAGACGATACTCTTAGCTTCTTTACTTTCAGGGTGAAGCTTTATTTGGGGTGGGAGAGTTAAGGACATAACTATATGGGGAACAGTTTAAATGGTTTAGCATAACCCCCTTTTCTTTCTAATCTTTCCAGGCGCATATACTGGGATTATAAAACACATGTCTTTTCATTATGTTTCCCAGACATAGTGAAGTTGTTAAGTCTGCCACATCTGTCTGTCCTTTTTCGACCTCCCACATTTTTGGCTTGGGGTGAAAGAGCAGTGTTTCCCCCATAATCAAATAGCAGAACAGGAAAGGAGGTGTTCCTGCAGCTGAATAGCAGAGCATGATAATGACATCTTCTCTGAAGCCTTTTAACACTGGCCCCTTTGGGAGGAAAATTCTTTTGATTAGGTTTTATTTTGGGGGTATCAAAAGGAGAGTTTAATGGAGGTACTGGAGAGAGATAAGAGAATAGCCAGAGTGCTTCTTTTTGACATGTGAAGTTTGTTCAGTTCTTTCTCCAAAACAATTCACAGGAATTAGTTTATTGCATTTGCTGGTCTGAGGTTGTGACCCAGGAGAGTTACAGGTCTTGGATAAATGTGTCACGGAGATTCAGTTCTTAGTTCTTGATGGGAATTATGTTCACACAGTTTTTTTCTAAACAAAGCTCCAAACAGCTTTTAAAATATCTCAGTAATAATGTTACTTAAAAGAGGAACAGAGGAATTAAAGGAATTTTGACAATGTAAAGAGGCTATGCTTGTCTTGGGGAAACTTTTCATTTCTGGCTCTAATGTACAGTTCACCCATATGTGTGTCAAAATGAGATTCAGGCTTATTTTATTCCACCTCCCTCATACTCATGCTGTATTCAGATCTGGAACTTCATTAGGATAGCCAGGGTATCAGCCCCACCATGGCAGACCTCTTTACTGCTCTTGGCATAAAATGTTGCTAGTACCAGGATCAACTAATGTATAGTAGCTTTTATTGAGATAAACCCATAGGCCCTGATGGGAAGCACCCAGGACTGCTGAGGGAGCTGGCAGATGTCATTGCAAGGCCACTCTCAAAAATCTTTGCTCAATCATGGCAGCTGGGAGAAGTGCCTGAACACTGGAGGAAAGAAAATGTCAGTCCTATCTTCAAGACAGGCAAGAAGGAGGAGCCAGGGAACTACAAACTGGTAAGCCTCACCTCAGTCCCTGGGAATGTGATGGAGCAGCTTATCCTGGAAATCATTTCCAGACACATGAAGGACAAGAAACTCCTCAGGCACAGTCAGCGTGGCTTCACCAAGGGGAAGTCATGCTTGACCGACCTGATAACCTTCTACAATAAACTGATGCACCTGGTAGATGAAGCAGTGGCTAGCATCTACTGAGCCTTCAGTAAAGAGTAAAGCCTCTGACACTGTCTCCCATAAGATCCTCATGGTCCCTCAAGCCGTTGCTGTAGGGGCTGGATGAGCAGACAGTGAGGTGGATTGAAAACTGGCTGAATAACTGGGCCCTGAGGGCAGTGGCACAAAGTCTAGTTGGAGGCTGGTAAGTAGTGGTGTACCCCAGGAGTCAATACTGAGTCCAGTCCTGTTTAATGTCTTTGTTAGTGATCTGCATGATGGGGCAGAGACAGTTTGCCGATGACTCAAATTTAGGAGGAGTAGCTGATGTAGGCCAGAGGGGCGTGCTGCCATCTAGCACAACCTCGACAGGCTGAAGAAATGGGTACACAGGAACTTCTGGATGTTCAGCAAGAAGAAATGCCAAGTCTCACACCTGTAAGGAATAACCACACACACCAGTATATGCTGGGGACCACTCAGCTGGAAAGCAGCTTGGCAGAAAAGGACCTGGGGGTCCTGGTGGACACCAAGTTGTACATGTGCCAGCAATGTGCACTTGCAGCAGAGGAGGCTACAAGTATTCTGGGCCACATTAGGCGAAGTATTGCCGGTGGGTCAAGGGAGGTGATCCTTCCCCTCTACCCAACACTGGTGAGGTCGCCCCTGGAGTACTGTGTTCAGTTCTGGGCTCCCCAGTACAAGAGAGACATGGACATACTGGACAGAGTCCAGTGAAAGGCCACAAAAATGATTAAAAGACAGGAGCATGTCTCCACTGAGGAAAGGCTGAGAGAGTTGGGGCTGTTCAGTGTGGGCAACAGAAGGCTTAGGGGGATCTCATTAATGTCTATGAATACCTGAATGCAGGGTGCAAAAAAGACAGAGCCAGACTCTTTTCCATGGTGCCCAGTGACAGGGCCAGAGGCAGTGGGCACAAACTGAAACACAGGAGGTTCTCTCTGAACATCAGGAAATGCTTTTTTACTGTGAGGGTGACTGAGCACTGGGAGAGGCTGCCCAGAGAGGTGGTGGAGTCTCCCTCCTTGGAGATATTCAAAAGCTGTCTGGATGTGGTCCTAGGTAACCAGCTTTAGGTGGCCCTGTTTGATCAAGGAGGTTGGACCAGATGACCTCCAGAGGTCCCTTCCAACCTCAAGCACTCTGTGATTCTGCTAGTATTCATCACTCCACCACTCCACATCATTCCACCAGTGTCAGAGGGTCTAGGTACTGCTCTGCATAGCTGAGGTACCATTTCACCTTCTCCAGAAAAGAGTACTTAGTTTCTTCAGTCTTTAGAACTGGACGCTACCTCTAAATTCCTTACCGAAAAGCATTACTGTTTGTGCAGACTGTGAAAAATGTGAAGTGTTATAGAAGAGTACATCCAACCCCTACCATTCTGTGATTCTGTGATTCCTTCTTATTTTTGCTTGGCTCTTAGATTGTGCCACTTAAAGCAGTATGCATTAAATGCAATGTATTATTGCTCTCACAGAACACTGTTGATTGAGCTCTGTTCAAAACTGGCATAGATTGATCTATCCTATTTAAAACTTATTTTTTGTCAGCCCAAGCAGAATGAGCTGGCTGACATTTTTCTTCTAAAAACATAGTTTTTGTTATGTCCAGATGATCTGAATAATAAGAAACACCCTGTTAGCACATACTGCTAAGGCTAATGAGAATCTTTTGGCAGTCATACACTGGAATAACAGAATTGGTCAGTACAGAGGGAAGCTAAGTATTTGAAGAACAGAAGGCTGAGAACAGGGTTGCACAACCCTGACAATATGTGCAAAATTTAGGAGCTGCTCCTGGTCCCACTGCAGCAATGCTAAAAATTCCTTGAGTTTTTGAAAGAAATTCAAATAACTTCTGTGCAATCCATTTTTTCTCTGTAGATGTTCCAACACAGAAGCAGGGTCATGAAATGAATATAATTTTTGTGCTGCTTAGTAAAAATAATGGCACCACAAGGAAAATGCTCCTCCTGCCTGACTAATCCCTCTCCCACCAAATAACTGGTTATAATTTCATTAATGACTTCAGACTGGTGCATTTCCTGGAGAGTTAATGGCAGACTTGATGCTAATATGTCTAGCTTTGCCTCGGGCTGTGGTCATTATTCTCTAGGAAGTGATCTATGTCTTAGCCACAGTTAGTTAATTTGAAATCACTACACATCTGTGCATTTTTTGTTACTTCTTTCCCCACACTCCTTGGTCTTCCCCAACCTCCCTCTGGTTTTGCTAGTGACAAGGCTGAAACCCATCTTTTTTAACTGCTAACAATAGTGGAGGAAGTAGGAGGGGGACTGAATAGTTAAGGAAACTCTTTCTTCCATTCCTATTTACTTAAGTTATGATGGGTCATTAATGCTTGCTTGCCCCTTCTATAAATAAAAATGCATTTACTACTGTCTTTAAAAAGACACCCTTTTGATTGCAGATACTGCACTGAATCAGGTTTGTGGTAATGAGTTACCTGAATTACCAATTAATGGAAATTGAGAGTGTTTGACATGTCAAAGACAGGGTCACCACCTTGTGGAACCCACAGATAAAATTCCCTTCTAATTATGAACAGATAACCTCTGAATATTTTTGCATACAGGTGCCAGGGTCAAGGACTAATCCAGAGGGGAACTTGGCATTTGAGTCCGAAAATGCTCTTGGTTACCCCCATTAAAGAAAGTTGTAATAAAGTTCTGTGATCTCTTTTGCAAGGTTATCTGACAAGCTGCCTAGCTGCATTTGAAGAATCTATATACAAAGGGAAGTGATAGCACTAGTCAAGAAAGCTATAACCTTAGTTACCTACTAGCAGCATGACTCTCTGTCCTCTTCTAATTCTTGATTCTACTTTGGTTTTGAGAAAATAAATACTGTTTTTTTAAAAAATACCAGAACAAGCAGCAGAGCCATATGAAACATTGGCTTGATTAGTTAAGCTTTGCAAACCCTTTCACACATATCAAGTCATATTTAGAAGATGACAGTAATTAAAAGTAGGGTCAAAGCACTAAAGCAATGAAAGTGATCGCTCCAGTAAGGTAGAACAGTGAAAAGTCTTTCAGAAGGGGTTGACATTTCCACATTTATACTATTTCATTTCTGCAGAGGGATTTCAAACCTGTCAATAGCCATTCCTATACCGTCAAAGTAACAATACTGACTTCAGTTCTCTCCTCTTCCTGCCTTTTATTTGTGGATCAGTCAACAAGGACCAGATGAGCTCCCCTTGGAGTGGATGAGCCAGTACAACTCCCAGTTGGAGAGGTTGTTTTTGACTAGCTCATAAAAGTCACCTTCACATACACATTCCCATATTACGACTCCAGTCAGTTTGGGGTATTTCAAATACAGCTCATTAGTCATGATTTGTGACTTCTCAAGGAAAAGCTTACATGATAATATCAGACCTTGAAGTTATCTAAGAATAGCTCTTCCTGTACAATGACCCTTTCTCCCTTAATCTATTCCTCATCCTGCAGAAATAACCCATTTGTGCCTTCAGACTCTTTGAACACAGAGTTCAGGCTATGGAGGGCAGGGGGAGAAACGTGGGAAGATTTATGCAGTGAAAATAAGCTGACAGCCCAGAAACGACCCCATGTAGGCTACTCAGTATATACCTGAACTCCTTCATGCACAAGATCAACTCATTTTATGAAGTAAAATGACTTAAGTCACTTGAAGTCAAGCACCTGGCATAATGGTGGCCAAGTACTCAATTAGATCATCCAAATGGTACAAATAAATAATAATAGTGTTAAAAACCATTTAATTAATTTTCCTTTTTAGCTCTATAAAAGACATATTGTTTTGACCTAAATCATAACGTGCCAGATGTTATCACAACACAAATGTTCAGAAGTGATTTCTCATCTTTTCTCTTCCTTGAGGAAAACCAAAACTGATCAACCCACTTCCTCAAAATCTATTTTAAGATGCCTCTGCAAGAGCACTGAAATTCAAATGTTTGGGAATAGGTAATGAATTCTCTCTGCTGTTCAGTTACAGACATCTTTTACAGACATGACAGTCAAGTAAATGTGTCTTGAACTTCTCAGGATGCATCAGGGGCAGCGAAGCACTGATTTATCCTGTGTCCTTTTCTGCAGAGGAGGAAACTTGGAAACCCAAAGAGAAGACGGCTGAAAGTGAAAGTTTTTCCCCATGATCCCTTAATTATAGTAGCACGAGTTATCCAGTGTTATTCCCTTAGGTCCTGGTGGGAGCTACAGATTCTCAGCACTGTGAGTAAAGCGGGTGTGCTTTTCCTAAAGCTGGAGATCTAAGAACTGAAACATGCAAAATTACAGCACATTTCTGCAAACTTAGGTTGCACAGGATAGCAAACGTCTTTGTCAAAGAGGGAAACAGAGCCCCTGTCCCTAAGCTTACAGTGTTGTGCTTCCATCACATGGTTATCCCTCCTGCCCCTTAGCAGTGTGCATCCTCTTGCAGGCAGGGAAAGTAAGTTCTGTTAAAAACTAAAGGGAATTCATTAACGTACACAGGCAGGCAGATTACACAAAGAAGCAGGAAATTCCTGTAGGTTCTCCCTTTCTGAAACTGTTTTCAAAATAATTCTTGGTATCAACTTTAAATACCCTTTTTTCTCTCTCAAGTTACTTGGGTACGATCAGCTTGCTTTAGTGACAGACTGCTGGAAAGCTCGCTTTTCTTCTGCACAAAAGCAGCGCACCCTCCGAAGCAGACTGTTTTGCGAGTTACTAGTTTCGTTGTTATTGTATCCATACCGCTCAGTGATCCAAAAACCCTCCCACCAGGATAGGGAAGGCTAAGTTTCCCCAGCTGGAGACAGAGCTTTCGGCACCGGCTCTCTGATTTGTCGTCCTGGCCCCGGAGGGGGCACGGTGTGGTCAGCTCGGGAGTCCGGTAACAAAAGGGGAAGCGGAGGGAGAAGGAGCCGGGAGAGCGGCCGAGCGGGTGACAGCCAGGGGGGCTCAGCCCGGCACCGGCCGCGCAGGGGCGGGGGCTCATGGCCGCCGGCGGCGGGTGAGGAGCGGGCCGCGGGCACAGCCCCGGGGCCGCGCTGGCGGCGAGGAGCGGCCGGGAGCGCCCCATGGGCGGCCGGGCCAGCCTGGCGTGCCGCGGCAGGGAGCTCCGTCCCCTGCCCCGTCGCCGCTCGGCGCAGGGAGAGGCCGAGACGATGATTCAGGTACGCGGGTTGTGCTCCCCAGCGCCGGCGTGGAGCGGCGTGGGGGGGGGGGCAGCAGGGCGGGTTGCGGCGCTGCCGGGGCCGCGGCCACCCCCGCCGGGCTCGGTGCCGCCGGGCTCGGTGCCGCCGCCGGAGGGCGGGCCGCGGGGAGGCGCCTGCGCCCGGCGCCGGGAGCCTCGCCTCGCCTCGCCTCGCCGCGCCGCGCCGGGCCCGGCTGCGGGGCGCCGGCGGCAGCACCGCTCCGCACCGCTCCGCTCCGCCCGGGCCGGCGCTGCGCGGGGCCTGCGCGGCAACGGCGGCGCCCGGGGAGCAACGGCGCGGGCGCGTGGGGCGGCGTCTCGGCGCCCGCCCTAAGTCGGGCCGGGGACTGCCCGGCGCCCAGGCGGAGCCTAGGCTGAGCCCAGCCCGGCGCCTAGGCGGAGCCCGGCGCGGCCCGGCGGCCGCCTCCCGGTGCCTGGGCGGCGGCTGGCTTGTCCCGCCGGGCCGGCTCGGTGGCGGGTGGCGAGCCCGCGGAGCCCGGCCGGCAGCGCGCTGCTCCCCGCTGACACCGGGCACACGCCGGGGGATGCGGTCGCCCTCTGCTCGTGTCAATATTCCCTCTTGCCTTCGAATATGCACCTAAATCGCTTGTGGGGGCGGTTACGGAAAAGACATGTCCAGAAGTGAGGATGGGTTGATAATCCTGATGTACACGTACCAGCTTTTCACGGCTATGGAGGTTTGATCAACTTTAAATCTGGTTTTAAACCCATTTGATCTCTGTGATGCATTCCCTTTGACTTTATGACTGTGAACAAAACCAGACAAACTGCCAAAATAGCAGCCTCGGCACAACTGCAAATAGGAAGTACCAGAAACCTCTCTAGAGCATTAGGCGAGAGTCTCAGCGCCACGGAACTCATTCCAGAGGCTCATTCAAGCATCTCTATTTCTGGTTTGCTAAGCAAACCTCTGGACCTTTGAAGTTTCATGCACTTCCTTCTGGGTTACCTCTGAAAGCTTGATTCAACAATGGATTTAAATTAATTTTAAGCATATGTTTAAATGTTTTTGCTGACTCGGGCTCGGCATGCTATAGCAGTCTCCCTCTCCTCTTGCATGCTTAAGTGATCAACCTCTTTCACTTCAAATCCCTTCTGAAAACATACCATTGCTGTTGAAACCTTTTAGGATTAGTTTCCCAGAAATTAATGAATAATACACCACACAAGTGGTAAACTGTGGATATATGCACTAAATAATCTTTATTGGTTTTAAGCTCCCTTTGACTGTCTCATGTGCACTCTATCTGTGAAACCATCTCCATCACTCTTCTGTCTAACATTTCAAACCAAGCAGCTTCAAATAACCATTTTATTATAAAAAGCTGCCAAGGAAATATCTGAGTGTATGTTTTCCTGCCAGAATTGCTTTCCTCTGAGGTGTAAGATGGCCAGCGTTCAGCTGTAGACAAGTGACTCATTTAAAGGGCTGAAATTTTTGCCTTTTCTCAGAATTAGAATAGCAAGCTTTATTCCATTTGGAAGCATATACAATGATCTCCAGTGATCTCTTGCCAAAGAAACATTAGCCTGTGACCTTAGGCACCATAATGAACCTGAAAATCATAATGTTACAATGGAAAGAAAAATTATTGTAACAAAGTTTTGTTTTGGTTTTGTTTTTTTTTTTTTTTTTTTTCAGGGGTTGATAAATATCAGTTTTCTGGTAACTCTTAGCTCCAGCACTGTGGGTCCAATTTTAGAATCTTAATGCAGCATGCTTTACTAGACAGAAAATTACTAATTGGTCATTCTGCAGTGACTCAGTTGGCACCAGGACCCCAATTTTGCTGGATGCTCTTGAAACACATTAAGAAAATGTTCCACGCTATATGACTTTGGGAGCAAATGCCATGCCTTGTTCTCTTCTTCATGCCAGCATTTATATTACTAGGAATTAGTTAGGGATGGGTAACCCTATTCCTCAGAAACAGTGTCACACTGCTGTGATACCTGCTCATGATGACACTTTTGCCCCACCACCCTTTGGTTCGTGTTTTTCTTTGTAGCTGCCTCGGGCTGCTAATTGAGTGTCTGCTGCTCAGAGAGATCTCCAGCTAATGAATGTTATTAATATTGCTGAGGAGCAACTCCTTTTAAGCTAGATTTTACTTCCAAGTTTGTTCCTGATTCTTCTTTTCCTTGTTAAGATATCCTGAAGGGTCATTGAACCTGAGCATTGAACCCAGGAGCAAGAGAACAAGCTAAATGATATAAAACTCCTCTTTCTGTGACACTTAAAATGACCGGGAGAGGGTAACACCAAGCAACAAGATAAAGAAATCTGGTAGTTCCTTAGCACCAGTCCGTAGGGATATAGCAGGGACTGCTGGGGCTAAGCAGAGCTTCATCACCCTCATACCAAGCTCCATCAAATGGATGGTCTGCATTCTTCTCTTATTATATATTAGTATAAATCAAGAGTTTCTTCTCTGAAACCAGTCGGATTTCATCAGTTTTAAATTAGTATGAGTGATAGGGGAAGCTGGGCCAGTAATTCTCAAAATATTGGTTTTAAAATGAGTTCAAATGACGGAGTAGCCTACAAAGCTGGCATAGGCTCCAATTTATGCTGCTATTATGGAACAGAAAACATGTGGGCAGGATGTATTAACATCAGTGGCTTTACTTTACATCTGGAACATGAAAAAGGAGGCAACAAGCAACAGCTGAAAATATGAGCTTTCTATATTGTTGAATTTCTATTGATCTTTCTCTTCCAGCAGGAAGATACATAATTATACAGCAGGCCATCTGAATTTCCACCACTGGGTGGTTGAAATAATTGTTATATGAGACATTCTGCCTCAGAATATGCCAAAAGGTCTTAACACAAAGTTGAGGGGAAAATAGCATAAATTTGAATCTAGGAAGGTGTTTTAAAGAGTGAGGGGGTTTGTTTGTTTTGAATTTTCAAGTGGAGGGGTAGATTTTTCTAGTATGATTACACTAGACAAGCAGTTTTCTCTTGGAATCAATGGAATTAAGCTAACTTAAAATTGGCACTAATGCCATAGGTTTGCAGTTACGTTTTTTGGTTAGGTCTCATCCTCGGTGGTTTATCAGCTTTCTGTGCGGAGCTGCTGTGACAGTGATTATTGAATTCCCTGTCCAGTCTGGACTGGAGTCAGGACTGAATGCAAGCACCAGCCCTGGCTCAGTTTCTGTAGGCAGTCCTTCCTGAGGACCTGAAAACTCATTGTCTTAATCTTTACATTTTAACAACATCTCTAAATTTCTTTTTCTTTGTGAATAATATTTTAAGGGAGGTCAGACTTCCTGAAAAATCTTTAGGGAGGTCAGGCTTCTTAGAGGAACAATTCTTGGGATTTTTTTTTTTTTTTCTTGGAACCTGAGTGTGGGAGGTAGGAACTTATTTGCATATAGTTTCTGATAATTTCAGTTCAAGGACTGGTGTTTTTACAGCTCATAACATTCTATCATAAAAAGCACCTGTGTTTTGCATTGCTGATATTCTCTTGCAAAAGAAAAAAAGGTATCTCAGTCCTGCTTTCTTAATCAGCAAGCAAAAAAGCAGTAGTGAAAAATGAAGTGCAAAGTAAAGTAAATAAAGTAACTTTTTCCAAGTTGCTCAGCAAATACATAAAAGACTTCAGCTTCCCTCATCCTCAGTGTAATGCTTTTCCACTGAAGCATATTACTTTTTAAGTAATGAGTTGTCACTTGTGCAAACAAGGAAAAAGGACAGTCCAAATGGATATCCATACTGTCTTCTCTGTATTATATCTTTGTATCTCAGACTCTGGGTGGAAGTGTGCAAATGTGAGGAAGCTACTCTACATCAAAGAGTAGTCACCGATGTTACGCAGTCCATAATCTCCCTGCAGGAATATTCTGGCTTCTGCTACTGATGACTTATTTGTACAGATGGAAAGAATAGGAAGAAAAGCACTTCTTCCAGGAAGAAAGATTTTAAAGGGTTTTTGGATTGAATAATATGCAAATTAGCAATTGCATATAGCAATATGCAAATAGCAAATAGCAGCATTGGCCCAAAATGCCCACAAGTTCAGAAGTCTTTAGCATCATGTCCTTGTATTGTGTTATGCAGCAGAAAAGTCAGAATAAAACAACAAGAAGCCTTAAGGTGTTTTTTGGGTTTTTTTTGCCAGTGCTAGGTCCTCTGTGCAGATTGCAGGCCAAGATGACAACTGTAGAAGACCCAGCCAGTGGGACCATTATTAGTGAAATCATATTCAAGAAGCTGATGAATCCTGTGGGCCAGTCACCCTTTTGTTAATAAATGTGTTCTTTCATCTAATGAATACATTCTGGAGGAAAGTGGCATCATTTTTACTATCATATGTAGATGGGAAAACCCTTAGACCCTAGTTCCCACTCCATTATTATTATTTAATCAGTCAGGTTAATTCATGTAATGATGTCCCTGTTGCTAATGTTATTTAGTATATGAAAATCTTGGGGAAAGTGGAAGCTAGCCTAATACAGACTACTTAACAGTATGCAACTGGAGTTCTTTTCAAGGTCTTCAGCACCTCTGGTTCCTTAAGTGCAAGTTGTCTATCATATTTTTTATGACCAAGGAAAGGAAAATGTTTTTCAAAAACCTCAAGCAATTTTAGCTGCTGTATCAGTTAGGTTTCCAAGTGGTCTCAGACAGGTGAAGTACACTGAAACATAATGGCTGTTACTGGAAAGAATTACATCTTCACTTCAGTATCCTGCCTTCTGTCTGACAGCTGTGATATGTCCTGTGGAAAATGGGCTGGATAGTTTTTAGTCAGTTTAATCCAGTTTTGTAGTGCTTTTCAGCAAGAGGGAAGTAAAGATTTTTTTTTTTAGAAAAATAAATGCAAATTCAAAACTTAACAAAAATAGTTTCTTAAAGGAACTGATAAGCAAAGAAGGATTTAAAACACTTTTTCCTTCCAGAAGAATATTAAGTGAATAGCAGGGAAGAGAAAGTTCCCCAAATGGCTCAGTTACTGCACTCAAGTGATGTCCTGTAAGATGAACAATTTTCCCATGAAACTTACAATAGAAAACATTTTTTTTTAGAGTTTGTGGGTTACTTTGAGCATTGCTGTTGCTTTATAATTTCAGAATTGTTTCTTCCCACAGACTAGGAATGTTAAATTGTATTATTCCAAAAGAAAATTCGTTGTTGGTTATGGTTTTTTTTTATCTAAATAGAGAAGTTTCCTGGATCTTGGACAGTCTTTGGTTATCCAGAAAACTGATAGAATAAAAGTCTCAGAAAACAGTGAGGGGAAAATGAATGTGTTGAATATAAGGAGGTACAATCTGCTTCAAATTTAGCTCATTAAGAGCAAGGAGGTTAAACAGTTTCAGCCACCCCACCATTTCATAAGACTGTTTCTTTGCACAGACGGTTCAGATCACAACTCCATCACTGATACACGTTGTTTAATCATCCAAACCAATGATTAAATTATCATAATTGTTATTCAAAACATGTGAGTTCTTTTATGATATGTGGAATGAGTCATACTGCTTTTCCTATTTGTCCTTCGTTCCAGCTGGTCCTTCCTCCTGACCTCAGGGCTGATGCAGATCCCTTGGTCCTCCAACAGCAGACAGAGCTCCTGCTGATTTTAATAAAAGCTTGAGTAGCACTGGTGCCTGAGCAGTCCTGGCCTCTCTCATGAAAAAGTAAAATGTTAGCATCATTTCCCTTCCTCCTCCACTCTGCTCTACTCATGTAAGAGATTGAGGAATCATCATGAGTAGCCCATGGTTGAATGTGTACTTAGCTCCAGCAGCAGGGTTCTTCATTCAACAAAGCCCTTGTACATTAAGCAATTCCTTAAGCCTGTTCCTATACAATTAAATACTTAGAGGCTCATGTGATCTTGACATCTCTAGAAATTCAAAACTAATTTTAAAGATGACTTAAGATATTTTACCAAATTAAAGTTTAGGAATGTTTAATCCCCTAGTGACCCATGTATGGTGCTGGTCATGATAAATTTCCCCCTCCTCCCCAGACAGAACACTTACCATTATGCCTTCTTATATATTCCTCCAAAGAGATAACTACTTGATACTTCCTTTTGCTTTCTTGCATCCTCTCAGATACCCTTACAAAAACAGCTTTCTTGCCCTCCTTTTTCCCCTAATGTGGGTACATAGATCACAAGATGCTTGGGTGTGAAACAATATCTGTGGTGTATCCTGGTATAGATTTTCACTTGTTTAACCCTGATATTTCATACTTTAACATGCTTAGTTGTTTATGTATAATATAGGCCCTGGTTTAAATATCTGCAGTTGCTGAACTGGGGTCTGATTCTACGGCTCTTAGAGCAACAAAACTTTCAGTGCCAAACCCAGCTCTTTGTGGATCTCTTACAGCATTATAAGAGACTACTGGTGCAACATAAAACACATAAATAAGGTTTAAGAATCCTGATTCAGTCTCATACAAAGCTGATAATGACTGCTCAAAAACTCCAGGCAAGTGAAGATACCTCTTACCCAGGAAATAATTTATTCAGGATATAGTGCCCTGGCAGTTAAAATACAAATACCCTGCAGAAAATTAAACTTATGATTTCAGGGGTCTTATTCATCTTTAGGATGAGTGGTAGTTAACAATATTCTTCATGTTAACCTCCTTATGTATGGGCTGGGTTGGGGAGGCATACGTGGGAGGGACCAAGGGAGGAAAAGGAGATTTAAGTTAGAAGCCAGCTAACAGCTTGCAAGAAACTCTGTAAGCTCATATGCTGTAGTCCTGCTTTACATATGTGAATTCCCACTATCTGGGTTTGACCATTAGAAAAGAGGCTACGGTACATAGTACATGACAAGACTGAGTCCCAGTGGCTGGACGTTGCAGCTACCTTCATGTTGTGAATTTCTTTTATGTGACCTGGCACTTTTTATAATTGATCATTTCTGGGAAAAGCCTTTCCCCTCCACATGGCCAAAAAACCCCAAATGGGAAGTGGCCTTCTCTTAAAAACAGATGAAGAGAAGATAGGAGTGCTTTTTGTTTCTTTTCTCCTTCCAACCTGCTCTGTTTTTAATACATAAAGAGCCAAAATAAGTGGGATTAGATTTTCCAGCTAGACACAGTTTTGCCATGCTAACTCAAGTAAATGCAGTGGGAATGTAACACGTAAGCATGTGCCCAGTGCTGAGTGTATGCTAGGTGTTTCTCCATGTGTGTGAGGGGTTGAGATTATTTTTGTCTTAGTTTGTACCCTCTGTAGTTCCTTGCAGGATGGTGGAGAGAGGAGTTTGACTCCACATTGTGACAACTGAAGGCATTACAAGATGGTCTTTGGCAGCTCACCCTTTTAGGACTTGAATAATGTTTTTGTCCTTAGGAAAAAGCATTAAAATAGTCCGGGATTTCTTGCATTTGTTGTCTAGCGTTCTATGCAGTCTCTGCCCTACTATTTCACCAATTTCTTAGTCAGAAATTATTATTCTGCTTAACTGGTACCTCATTTTTCTTGGAGAATTACTATGGGCTGTGTTTATGAAACCCTGTTTTCTTGTTCAATGACCTGCCAGTTGTAAGATCAAATGGGAAAGGAAGTTTAACTTAGAAGGCACAGTGCAAATTTTATCACCACGGAAGGACAGCAAGAATAAGTATGAGAATCACCTGAAATGTATATGTACACCTTTATGCTTTATGTCTGAAACAATTACTTTAATTAAAAGCTCTGTTTGAAATCTGTTTGGATGATCATTAAGAATACCTCTACCTTCAAAATGAAGTAGCGTATCCAAAATAAAACTTGTATGTAAAGTATGTTGAGGTTCTCTTTCAAATGAAGCAAGTGACAACCTCCAATGTCACTTGTAAGAATTATGGGAATTTTTAAGTCATCATTTTGATTCCAATTTTGCAAATTTTCCATTGTCTCTATCACAACACAGCACTTTTTCATCTTGGCTGTAATGAAATAAATGGAATGGTAAAAAGACACTTAACCAAAAAAACTTGGTAGCACAACCTGTAACAGATCTTCTTACTTCAGTTTATCTGTGCTTTAACCATCAGTCAATACTGCTTTCTACAATAATGGGTTCCTGGCTATTTTATTTATTCTTATAAGTTCTTTGCAATTAAAGCCAAATACCACTGCCTTGTGGAGCTTCCCTTTTGGATTAAGGGCATAAATAGCTGTTTCAGCTATCACAAATAACAGAGATGTGAAATGTTTTAGAGTGAACTGCCATTATTGTTTATCAGAGCTGTTCCAGATCTGGGGAGAAAAAATTGAATGAAGCCAGAGCTAACTGAAGTGAGTAGGTGCTCTCATTCATTCCTGGCCTGTTTCATTTTATAACACATACATAAAATGAAAGGAAGAAGTCTTTAGGGTGACAGGGTAAAGTGAAGTTTATGTCAAAGTCTTTGAGATTCCTACTTATTATCAGCCATCCAGTACATTTTCTTGTAAGGACTCTTATCACACCTCAAGAGTTCGCTATGGCAAGGATGATCATTTCAAATCATGATGGTCAGGAGGTGGTTCAGTCTGGTATTTCTGAACTGACTTTTGAAAACAGAGTTCATTCCCAGCTTCCATGTGATGACCAGCTTTGAGCATGCCTTGCTCCCTGACAATGCTGCTGTTAATCCACAGATTTGTCATGCTGCTGTACTTGGTTTGTAGATCTTCCCACTGGC
This sequence comes from Morus bassanus, assembly GCA_031468815.1. Classification (NCBI taxonomy): domain Eukaryota; kingdom Metazoa; phylum Chordata; class Aves; order Suliformes; family Sulidae; genus Morus; species Morus bassanus. The sequence continues at coordinate 63,172,944 of CM062567.1, read as the reverse complement.
CCTGGTCCAGCTGGTCATGGAAGTTATTCCCTCTCTGGGGAAGGGCCAACATCTATTCCACCCCAGTCTTTTCTGGCTTCCAACCTCAGCCATGAGTAATGGCTAAGGAAACCTGGTAATACAAGGAGAGCTGATAATGTAAGAGTCACCTTGAGGTAACTTACTGTTTTCTAAAACCCTTTTGGACCCTGTGGGCTTTAAGAAAAGTTACTTATGTCCCAGATCCCCTTCAAAGTCACCAAAGCTAGGAATTTTCTGCCACTTCTTGGACACTTAAGTTATAATGATAATCCTAATTGCACCTTTACTCATTGGGTATGAATATGAGCAGTTTCTGTAGCAAGAGTTTAGATTTAAAAAAAAAGTTAATACATATAATTTTACAAAATGCAGCACATAATCTGCATGTGTACATGTGAGAGTACAGGTGTGAATGTATTCACATGCCCACACTGATTGTTATTCATATCTCAAGTTACTTGTGAACCCCAAAATGTATTTGACCACATGGCTAAACTGGTGGTGTTTTAAGTTTTATTCTAAAATTTTTGCGGTTTAAGTTTTAAGTAATGCAACATAAAGCAATAAGTCATGATCGTGATGGATCTAGGGCACACCACAGAACTGTTCCTTTCCTTTAGGTCATGATTTTTAACAGTTGAATTATGCCTTTATGTAAGCTGCTTTACGCATGGTGTGAAGTCAGCCATTTTTTCAGGAGCTGTGACACATAGAGCAAGATGTATCTTTTTGGTTCCTATATGGATTTCAGGATGGAGGGACGAGGTTGGTTACGTTTTGACTGTGGGACTTGCAAGAGCTCTATTAAACTGCTGCTACCTGTTCTCACAACTAGCTAGCCTTGGCCCTTTCGTACCTTCTGCCCTGAGAAGACTGTCATCCACAAACCTTCCTAGCTCTGACCTACCCCAAATGCATGTAATACAGTGGAGATGTTAGTCCTCCGTTACATGTCTGGCAGGAATGTGGAGCGCAGCTGATGGAAAATGGGCTTTTGCTTTTGAATCTCCACTGTTACCAATACTTGCCATACCGTTCAGCTGTGCCACCAGGGTACCAGGCAGATGGCTGTATATGACATTCAGGGAGAATACATGTGGAGAGAGTTGGGGCGATATGTGGAAATACTACATATTCTTTCCGTTCTGTTAATTGATGGAGAGCTGCCACTGATGAATCGGAGCTTGATGTCATAAGCCACTTATTATTTATCAAAAACAGTTGTAAGGGGGACAGAGAGCGAATGCGTTGTTCAGCATCTTGTTTCTCTTGCTCCCTGTTCTCTGTCATCCAGCTATAGAACACTAATGAAGAGCCTACTCCTAATGCTTTTTTGTTAGTTATCCAAGCAATCAGAGCCAACAAATGCTTTTTTAAAGTAATAGACTCTCAGAAACTAATGCAAGTTTGGGACTTGAAAGAGCAAAAGGTTTTCATTATGTTTTTAAAGCAAATGTCAAACATAAACTCTTTTTCATGTCCGTATAAGCCCAACGGGCATGGAATGCCTACTTCCTGCCAAATCTGGTATTAACTATGGCTATCACTTAGAGGGAAATTAAAACCATTTGGGTCTTCATCCTTGAAGGCTCCCCATACAATTTATGAAGGCTCTCTGTAGATTTACTGCAATGTCAGTTCATGGGTTTTCAGTGCATGTATTCAGTATGATGCTTCAGTGACAGGCTGATCATGTTGTGGTCTTGAATGCAGTGGTCCAAGGGCTTCATTTAAGCATATTCACAGTGGCACCAGGACCTAGATGTGGATGTGTGTGTGCACGCATGCAGGTACAAGAGAGAAAGAAAGATGATACAGAAGATGAGTGAGTTCAACCTGGGGATTTTGACCTGGGTTTCATACAGCTGTAATTTTGGTGGGTGGTTAAATAAAGAGTTGTATTTTTAGCCTGTCTTTAAGGTATTTGGAACAGTTTTTTCTTGCCTTTGTGCTTGAGCAGGGCAAAGTGCTACTTTGTGCATGAGTGTTTTTGATGGGCACTGTAAGAAGAACTATATTCACGTGAAAATAATGATTGTGAGTACAGCACTTCATTCAGCTCTTCCAGCACCATGGCACCAATGGCAGTTCTAACTTGAGGAGGGCTGAAGTCATGCAGGTGGAAATGTGGTGGCCTATCTGTTGCCCTGAGGTCCTGTGGCTGCAACTTGCCTAAGCTTCCTCCTGGAAGCTGAGGTTCGCAGTTACTCTGCCACAAAAGCATGTTTTCTGTTAACTGCTTATGAGACATTTGACCCATAACTTTTCCCTGAGTCGTTCCTAACTTATTTCCCGTTGACTTCTGGGTAGTTTTAGTTGCATCAAGTGTGTCTCTGTCTGGGAAAAGAAGAGAATCTATTGGCTCAAACTGAACAAAACTTGAAATATTTTAGGGTTTGTGGGTTGCGGTGTTTTAAAATCAGTGATCTGAAGGCAAAAGTTGTAGTGTTCTTCACTGTGGAATCATGTCAGAACAGTATGGGGATGGCTTTTCTTTCTTCAGCCCTCATTTGGAAAGAATTCCTATTCAGGAATGCATTTACACATGTAGCATGAAGACTCTGAAGATGTGAGGGTCTAGACAAAAGGAACACTGACAGAACCCTCAAAAAGAGTGATGGGATAGCCTCTGTGTCAGCAAACAATGATACTTCACTCTTTTCCCCACAGAAAAAGGAGCATGTTTTTAATGTATCAGCTGGGATCAATGGATGCACTGAATATCCATAAAAGGAGAAATGGAAGAATACTGTTTTGAAAGTAAAAAGATGTTTTCCATATTCATCTTATTTCTCCCTTGCAATTCATCTTGAAAGGCCATTGATGCTAAATATTGATCAAAATGTAGAATTAATTGACCAGAACCAAGTGCTTGGTTTCATCGTGGATGGCCCCCATCTTGAGAGGCAGAGGCTGTTCTAGAAGGGTGGAAGCTGAGCCTTAGGCAGCTCTGACTGAATTCCAGCAATGCTTGCTTCTTCTTGGGTTTTGCAGCTCTGTTGAAGTTGTCAGTGTAACAGCATTGGAATGTCATTGAGACACTTAGCAAACCTGAACTGGTTTCAGCAATGTCGGAGGGCATTAGATGGAAAAATGAATTATGTGGAACTCACCAGAGAACAGTATTTTCACTTTAAATTGTTTTAAAATGCTTTCAATTCCAACTCAGATGAAGTTAGCTGCAAGGGACTGGCTCACAAGACTTGAAAACATAATCTTAACATTTACTGAAACATGGTGAGAATGAGAAAACAGGATGAGCATGATTAACCTTGTTTACAGGATTGTGCACCAAATACTTTAAAGTGGTAGCTGTTATGAAATACACTGGATTTAATAATATCCTTATAAATATTCGTATTCTCTCTGTTGCTTCCACATACTGTAGAAATTTTTATTAAGAAATTTGTTATACTTGTCACAAAAAATAAAAGCAAAGAATAAATAAATAGCAAGAATCCTTGTTAATGCTACTGCAGTTGCATTTCAGCGCTATCTTCAGTGTTTCGATCAATTATCACCATAACTTTTTAAAGCTAAAGGTCTACTAATTGAATTATTGCCTTCAACACTTTTGTATCTCGGATGTGACTGCGAACTAAAACCTGGCTTATAACTGTCAAATACTGACAGGGCAAATATGAAAAGTGCATTTTCAGTCTATGTTTACTGAGAAGAAAGATTTGAGTTGGGAGTTTGTGGTATGAAGCTGGGATCCCGACTTGAATAAGCATCAATTCACAGGGATTTGACACAGATGAATGGACTGCTGGCTGCTGGATTCTTGAAAATTCTTTGAACCTCCGTTTTTGGCTAACACTGCAGGGAGAATCACATTTTGCCCTTCCTGTAATAAGTCAGAAAAAGCTTGCCACAAGGCATTCCTCCTCTAAAATCCTGTTGGCAATTTGGGCCATTATACATAAACTGGGAGCCAGTATTAGAGAAGAAACCTTGCCAAGAAATCCTAAAAATAGAAAGCTGAAAAATATTACTGGTGTCACTGGAAGGCTTACACTTCTAATTACTTTCATATTGTGGCCTTAAACTCTATGAAAATCAGAGTGCATTGAAAGCATTCTTCTGAAAATGCTTGCAGGTTTTAAAAAAACTTGCAAGCTGGACATTGAGCTGTGGATCATATTCTCCTAGATGCTAAGAAATCTGACTGCCCTCAGTATATAAGGTGAAATTTAGAAATCATGTTACACAGGTGATTTCCCTCCCCCACTCCACCCCTTATACTGTCGTTTTAGCTGAGAGGATAATTGGATTCTGGAATGAAGAGGAATTTATAGTTACATCTCACTTGATGCTAATATTAATACTGTTTTCTTATTTGAAGGGGGATAATTCTGCTTTAAGCTACATTTTAAAAAGAAAACACAAAAAATCATGCTGAAAAAATATTTAATATGTAAATAATTCTAATGCTTTTTAAAGGCTGTGCATTTTCACCCTCCACATGACTTTTGCGTGCTCTGTGTAAGCTTTTTTTCATGTATGCTCTTTCTTGTAGACTAAATATTGATCTAATAGAGTGTAGGAGCTGCAGAAAGGTTCAGGGTGTTCGACAAGACACATAGTGACTATTTACTTCATCATGCTTCCATTGAAGATAAGTTCTTAATGGATATAAAAATCAGATTAGTTAGGAAGGAAAGGAGGGCCAGTAAAGTGTTACTCCTTTGTTAATAAGATGGGTTATTGGCTCTTCTCTGAGGGTTGAAGAATAATAGAGACCTGGTTTAGTCTCATATTGTGTCCTTTTTCTGTGCTCTCAGTCCTTTACACGAAAAAAGGCAGAGGCTGACTGACTAATGCAGCAGTAGTGTTATAGTTTTTGTAGTGACAAAAAAGGGATATATCACTCAGTGGTGAAGGAAGATCTTTGTGTTGAGCTCATATGCTTCCTTACATGTGTCCTAGATTTAGATTAGCTATTTGTTTTCTAGAGTATATCCCAAATAGTGTGGTGTATAATGTCTATACTGAATACCAGACTTACAAATCAGAAACCTCAGCATCAACATCCAGCATTAGGATGTTGGATTTTATATCTTATTCTTAAATAAAACTACAGGAGAACCTTATTCTGAGTTTCTCAGAGTGTATGTTTTGGTGTTGGGGACGCAATGGATTAGAAGTCCAAGTACCTTTTACATGGTGAGTTTTTGTTGCTGTTGTTGATAATAACTATAACAATAATTCTGAAACCCATCTATCCACCTTCTGGTCCCACCAGGGAAGAAAAACTTGCTGTATGTGTGTGACCTGCAGATTAAAATGATGCTTGCAGCATCAGTTAACACTTCACCTGTCCACCTTGCTTGGTTTATAGCATGCTCTTTTGGAGACACTTTTCAACTAATTTTCAAACCTCAGGTATTTAACTTAAGGAGCTGGATGCCGGCATCCAAAACCATGTTCCCAAAAAGTCCTGCTAAAAGGCTGCCTTGCTGCTGGCGAGGGCTGGACTCATAAGTGCTTCCTTCACAGTTTTTTTCAGTATGTCCAGTTTTAGCAGTGACTAGATCAAATAGGTATGGTAGTGTCTAAATCACTAGTGGAATGACTTTGGGGTACAGTCTTTGCTTACATGGGTTAGAAATTCTTACAGGACCTTTTTGCCTAGGAGGGAGCTTACTTCCTTTGGCTGAAGTCATGTCACCTTATTGCTCAGAGGCACACAGAGATTGGGACATTGAGGAAAAATACTGTACCCAGTGTAACTGTGCATCCTGGCCATGATATTATGGTGACTGGAAGAGCACCTCAAAGTATTGATTATAATATGGGCTGCTGGACTATGTATTTTGAGGCACACTTATTCTGACTTCCATTGACTGACCTCTTTTAATTGACTAGAAGGATGTCATGCAAAAACCTACACAAGAGAAGCAAACAACATTAGGACAAGATACAAATCTACATATGGGATTATAACCTGTTTTGTTTTTCCTTTAAATCACATATGAAAATGTTTAACTGGGACATAACATCATGAGCTGTGGAATACTTGCGAGCCTGTTTCTCACAGTTGAGTACCATTCAGAGTGTGGGAAAAACAGAAACCTTGGTGAGAAAGAGGTTTCTTCTGAGCCAAATGGATGAAATCTGAGACCTCAGATTAAAGTGCAAGAGGAAGAAAGAGTTGATAATTACAGCATCAGATACATACAACTCTCAGGACGTAGCAGAAATCATAGGTTGCAAACATAACTGGCAGAGTGCACCCAGAAATAAGTTCACAGGGTTATATTTTCATTCTGTATAGACAACGTGAGGCTAACTGGGTTTAGCTGCAGCGCTAACCAGGAAGAAAACTTAGGCTTTTGAGATTATATGGTGCTGTCAGTTGCAAGAAGTGCAAAATGCAACATAATGTCTTGCTTTCTGACAGATTAAGAAAAAATTTGGTGCAGCAGTTTGGTGGTGTTTACTGCGTTTATTGTATGTTGTTGAAACACCGTCCTTGGGACCTGAATAATCAATGTCAGCAAAGAAGTGCTCTAGCTTTTGCCCCCTGGCTTTTTCTGCCTCAGTGCATGTTGCACACATTCTCCTAGTGTTATGACTATCTGAAAGGACAGGTGTTTATAAAGGTGGGAAAATAATTTTCAAGGAGATGAGAATTATTTTATTTTTTTAGCCTCTGACAAAACTATCTAGAAGACAAGTACAAAGATCAAGGGAGGGAAATCCTGACTCCCCCGGAGTAGCAAATCTCTGCTTGGGTTGCTAGAGCCAGAACATCAATCCCAGACCTTTCATAGTCCTCTATAATTGGTCCTTGCCCTTCTGATTGTTACCACTGTTACTGATCTGGATACCCCTGAATAGCTGTGCTATCTATTTGCAACGTGCATTGCTGGTGGTGAAAGTTTTCCAGTGCTGGGAAGGAAGTGTGGTTTGGGAATGTTGTGCTTTCCTTATGAAACCGGGACAGGGGAGGGTGCAGTAGCAGCAGCAGCCAGCTATTCTGACCAGCACGGGTCCAGCATTAGGACAGAGTGGGAAGCCTTACAACAAAGCATGTCTGCTTGGGGCTATTTGGAATTACCATGCATACTTAGGACACTCATATATGCTGTTGCCTCTTGCTACGTGATACAGATTTTTTTTTATTTGTTTGCTCCCCTTCCCCCCTCAAATTCTAGATGGATGTAGCAGGGTGGTTGGTGGGTTGAGAGCCAGTTCAATAGCCATCTGTCTAGTTGTACTAGAAAGTGCCAGGTGAAAATAGAGCAAATGAAGTTTGAGAAAGTCTGGCTCCTGAAGAAGTGGATGAAGGCAAATGAATCCTAAGAAGAGTTCCACAATATGTTTTCCAACACTTCAGCTCGTGATTAATCTGTCATAATTAAGGCTAATTACCAAAAGAAGAAAAGGGAACATCAGAGTTAACTGGTATAGGGCCATTGAAGACTGTATTAGATCCCCAGTGTTTGTATGCGATGTGTCCTGCTCAGACCAAACCCTGTGGCAGTGGTAGGTGAAGGGAAGTAGCCATGGAAACAAATATGGAAGTCTTCTGTATGCCTTAATTAGGTCTAATACCTGGCCATGACAGTTTTGTGAGAGATAAAGCAAAATGAATCCCATTGCTGCCTTCTTCCTCCTGTTCAGCCTTTCTCTCCCCCGCTGCAATGCACACAGTTTGCTCTGGGATTGCTCGTTGTGATGTACAAATGAGTTGCTATGGGAAGTTAGAAGATATCCCTCTGAAACTGATTCTGGAGATCCTGAGAAAAGTTTCACTGAAACTGTGACCATTTACCCAAACGTTGGCTGTTCCTGTTTAAGGGTTTCATTCGTATTGAGGGGAAAAAAACCCAAAGGACCCTGAAGTACAATATATTCATAAACCAAAAGGAATAAACAAATTCTGTTCCATTTCTAACTAATTTTTATTATAACTTAATTCTTTTATTTTTGCATTAAAATTATATCCCACTCCAGCAGACTTGAATTTTTAGTGAAAAAAATATTTAATAATTTCCTTCCTTTTCAGCTGTTGTAACTGTACTCTGTGAGTTACTACAGGAAGAGTATCTTATTCCTGACTTCCTGATCTGCCTGCAAGCTGATATCTGGTGCCCTCCTGAAACACACAATTTTGATTGCTGATCCACCCAGCCATGCCAGATTTATGTAAACAAGGTTTATACCTCTAAAGATGCCAGAGAAGCAGATGTTTTATGTTTACCCAGGGTCTTTTGGCATCAGGAATTAGAGAACAAACTTAACACATCCAAAGCCACATGCCTTCTTTAATTGCACCTCTATTAGATTTGGGGAAGGATCACTGTTTTGTCAAGCAAGAGATTTTACTGATTAAATTACTGATTGGTAGCTGTGCAAGCAGGCTCAGTCCTGAGTCTCTTTTTGGCTCTCAACAGAAGGAGAAACTGATCTTTAACAGATACTGCTGTTCCCTCTGTTTTCTTCCTACCCCATCTGTGTAACAAAGCTGCTGCTTGATCACTCTCTTGACCTTAAGCCTTTGGTGACGGGGAGAGAAGAATAAAGAGAGAGGGCAGAGTAGGGGGGACTCTGAAGTAGGAGGCAGGGAGTGAATGATTTGTATTTGGAGATTCAAAAAGGAAGGGAGAGAGCAAAGGAGATTTGGAACAGAAAGGAACAGAAGTTGGATATGAAAGCAAGAGCTGCAAAGAAAAGTGGACGAGAAGTGAAACATAAAAATAGATGAGGAAATTAGAGATGGGGTGGGGAAGAGACAGGGAGAGGGAGCAAAAGATGGAAAACCAAGAAGAGATAACTTACCACAAGCTGCATAAATATCTGTAATATGTATGTATTGGCTTACATTAATATTTATCTAAAAGTTATGCATCTAGGCCATTAAGAATCCAGGCTTCCTACTTAACTATCCCAGAAGATGATTTATTCAACCCATGTTGAGATTGGCTACTGCTGTTTGCTGACTACAGAGGGAGCTCAGACAGTTTAAACTTGAAGGCCAGCTTTTAGCTGGCTAAAGTTTGGTAAAATGATTTCTACTTTCTGTATTAGAGTTGGATATTTTTGTTTTAAAAACTGTAAAAGATGTGGCTTTCTTAAGGAGAAGAGATCTTGGCGTTCTTGTAGGATCAGGATGGAACTATAGGTCACACCCTTACTGGTGGGAAGGAAAAATTGTTTAGGACAAAATAATCTATCTTGATGCCTATACTTTGTTTTCACTGGTGTGTGAAGAATGTAACAGTGTTTGATTTGTGTGTGTGTTTTGTATATCACTAAAGAAACAACTCTAATAGCTTTTTAGAGATCTTTCCGAGTTGTGAGGGTATAAACAGAAGTATAGGAAAGGTCTCTGAGCACAGCACCTTAGTATGGAGATTACAGAAAAAAAAAAAAAGGAAAAAAAAAAAAGAAAAATTTGTGATTACATAAGAAACTTAATTCTGTTAATAAGCTGTCCCAGTCTCCACACTTGCAATTATGATCTCCCAAAACTTCAATTCCCAAGACTGAGAATATAAACTTTAGTTACTCTTCTTCAATGTGAATTAAGAGATCTTAATATGTTTCTTTGTCATCTGACTTCTAATTACTCATCTAGCAGCACTGGGTTTGTCTTCCAGTTGAGAAGGGGAAAGCATTGCTTTGAATTCAGTTGTGTTAATCTGGGATGGTTATGGGAAAAACATTGCTAATTGTTTTTTGAGGGGATAGATGAAGAATTTTTCACACACACATGCGCTTCTGCCACGTTTAAATGTGTGTCTATAAGTGCGGGTGTTTCTCAGTCCCTGTTGTTTCAAAGTAAAGTATTAGGAACTTTTTGCTTCCCTGAAAAAGTCTTGAGCCTCTGAGTAGGGACCCACTAGAAAATGTCTGAATATGAATAATTTTGCTAAAATGCTGCAGGTAGACTCGGGCACTTAGGACCATTACAGGGTTTTGGTTCAGTTGACTCTGTTTGTGTATCCTCTCACTTGGAAAGCCAGAAGTATATGGTGATGTTTGCCTTGTTTGTGCCAAGACAAAAAAGCAATGTGATTACTGTGTGTATGTGAAAGATTAAACCACCAAAAAAGTAGAATGATATAGAATATTTCCATGGCAAATGAAAGGATTAAGTAGGCCAACAAAATTTTACATAGGAAAGAAGAATACTTTCTGGAATATATGGCCTTGGGATTAAATGTTTCATATTCCTCTCTGTATCTCTGAAGACTGAACCGCACAAATGAAATTAGCATAGTACAGCCTAGCAGACATCCTGACACAGATTAGCCAAAAGCCTTTTGTATGTTTCCTGTATGATTCCAGGTCTGTGTTTAGCGATTTTTATTATGAGGTCTGTAAAAATGTGAAATGCATGCATATGTGCTGGATCTTCCATATTGAAGCTTTGTGTAAACATTTCTCTGGACACTCCTGCAGCACGCTCTCATAGCCCTCGTCCTGCATGTCCCATCCACGCAGCCGGCACCCCCATGCTGACTGAAGCTGTGGCGGTGGTTTTGGTTGCTCAGAACAGCGTCACCTTGTTGTATGAGCATCCGCCAGGTGCCAGCGCTCTGACCTGATCCTGGAGGGAGTGAAAACCGATCAGTTATTAGTTATTATTAATTACTAGTCGTTAGCAACTCTGACCAACGTGGGCGTTCAGAAGAGAGCAGGTGGTTTTTGCAGGGTTAGCGTGTCTCCCGCTGTTGTAGCGGGGGAGGGGGGGTGCGGGAGGGCCGGGCAGCAGCCCCCTCCCCGGCCGGCAGCCTGGGGCGAGCGGGGGCTGCCGCCACGGGAGGGCACTGCGAGCCTCCCGCTCCCCCGGCAATTCCCAGGCACCGCCTCATTTCTGGGAAATATTTTGAACTTTCAGGAGGAAGCGTGTATATTTTTTTTTTTAACATCAAAAAGCTAGCTCCTCCTCATTCTAGGACTAATTTAGCTGTATTCCAGTATTTACATGTTTACATTGTTTCATAGTGGTTACCGTGAAGAGCTTGTGACTTGATCTCCTTTCACTATTACTCCCTCCTTTTCACTCTCCCTAATTAACCATCGCTGCCTCTCGTTTCCCTGTATATGCTTTTACATTCCTTTTTATCCTCATTTTTCAGGGTGACCGTGTACTGGTTTGTTTATTTTAACCAAAATAAAAGAATAACACCATAACACAGTCCTATACAAACCATCTATATTTTCAGATGATGGTTATGTAAATCAGGAAACAGCAATATGAAGGATGCCCATGCAAAGAACCCAAAGGAAGGCAAAACCAAACCCCAAACTCACCACCAAGAACAAATGCAAATATCTTTTCCTTAGGCCTATAAATATCTCCTCTGTGACCCATAGCTATCCTAAATAAATTTGTAACCTGAAAAGTGTGTATTTATTTCACTTGATGGTTTCTCTGCTGAAAATTGAAGTGCTTAAAAGAGAAAGTCTGGGATCTATCGGACCACAACCTGAACAGAAATTTTATAAATGTTTCCAGAAACAGAAACATTTGTGGTAATTATAGCTCTTGTAATATACCCTGCTTTTGGTTTTACCAAGTGTTCTTTTCTTCACATGTGATAAAAGCTGGCTACACTGAGGAGAGAGGTCTCCCTGGGTCAGGTGCCACATGCCAAAGAGCCTGACTTTCATTTTTGCCAAACTCGGAGCCATTTCAAGAAGCTACTGCAGCACTGCTGAAAGACAGGGGAAGTCACTCTGAATGGCTTGCAAGCACAGAGATATTCAGCATTACATGCCTGCTTTATTACTTCTTCCAGCTTGCTTTCCTGCTGATTTTTAACTGGTAAGCAAGCTATCTCCATAAAATAAATTGTGTCAGCTGTCAAGCTGACTCTGTTATACAGTACATGTGATATTTTCCAAGCCTCTATTCCGCAGTCTGAAGGAGCTTTTGAACACTGCCATTAATCCCAGGGCCCCTTCAGCCCCCTCCCTTGGGCTACCATGACCATTGCTTGACCCTAAACAAGTTAGTCTCCATCTGCTGGTTTCCGTACATCTCTGCTGTGGTTCATTTTGTAGCTCTCTGTGAGTTTAACTTGTCCTTGATTCCCCTGGCACTAGAAAAGGAGCAGGAAAACATTAGAGATGGCATGTTCATCACTGACGGAGAGAATCTTGTCTCAAATGTCATAATGTTTTCATAATGCAGAGGAAATGAATGAGAGACAGAAAAGGTTCTCTTCTGTCAGGTGTGCTTGTAATTTGATGCAGGTCTTGGTCAATGCAACACACAAACATAGGTGGTGAAGATTTTCTTCAAAGGATGCTGTTTAATGCAAACTTCTGCTTAGAACATGAAGAAAAAGAGAATGGGAGAATTTTCACTAGCACACAGTTCAGTCAGAGGACTTCTGCTGTCTTAAAGATACTGTCCCAGGTTTTCACCCAGTTTACTGTCACACCTCCAGAGGGAGAGGTAGTGAGGGGGAAGGAGCCCTTGTTGACCAGGAATGGGGTGATTAATGGAGCCTCACCATGGTACAGGGCAACTGACAGGAAAGAGGGGGGAGGCAGAGGCCAAATTTTTGGCAGGTTTGTGAAAGTCAGAACTGTTCTGTTGATGTGTGTCCCTCTTATCAGCTAAAGACAATGTTAAGTTTGAATTCAGCTCTGGCAAACATTGTTTTTTCTCTTTTGTGCTCTAGATGCTGAAGCTTGTGTTTCTTCACTGTGGTTTGGGCTGTGGAGAGGCAATTAAGTGAATCCCCTTTGGTTTGGGAAAGGAGGAAAGAGAAGTAGTTAGTGCATTTAAGACAAGGATTTCTATAAGAAGCACAGTCAATTAAATCTGTTTTCCTGTGCTTTAGTGTCTTGAGGTCAGTATCCTGAGTGGACTCTTTGATGAGCAAGGATGTGCTCTCATGGTGGTATTCTTTTGATGGAGGCATTAGTATAGTTTGCATCCTCCAGCTAACTCCTGTTTTCAGGAAACCTGAAGGAACTATCCAGGATTGAAGTTGCTGAGTTTAAAAACTGCTAGAGAAGACATTAAAGATAGAGATCTTAAGCAAGGTAATTTTTATACTCACAAGTAATAGATATGAAACCAAGTTAAAAATAAAAGAAAAAAAGACAAATACATTGTGCAAGGCGACCATGGCCTGCTTTCTTGCAGTTAGATGTTTAGGATCTGCTGCCTCTCATACTACAGCTTGCTGTGAACTTTCAGCTTGTCACAAGCATTAAACAAGCACGTTTTATAGTAAGCTGGAAGGCTTCTGGGAATAAATGAACAACTCCAGCCAAAGCTGAGTCAGAAAAATCTGGCAAACTTACTTGAGGATGCTCTGTAATAGGCATGTTTCAAAACCTCAGGCAGTTCTGATGCCACTGAGAGATGCTTTTTAAGAGGAATACGTATAAATTCAACACATTTACATCCTCTTTCATGATAATTAAACCTGTATTACTGTTAAACATTTTTATAAAGGATATCCACATTACAGGCAAAAGTGCTACTGGAATCTTTATCTCACTATAAAACTTTAAGTAACTTTACTCTGATTTTAACTGTTCTAGCTGATTATTAGAGACAGTAAAAGATTCACCTTTTGAGGCGGGTGGTATTTGACCCATCTATCCTTCAGGGAGGAGAAAGCTATTGACTGGCAAGCTTGAGACAGGAGTTGAAAACGCATCAAAATGCAGCCTCAGAAATTACAATGATTTGGTTAAACACCTGAATGGCCTTATTGGAAGAGAAGGGCCAGAGTCACTGCAATTAATTTTTCAAGGAGATTCTTTTCTCAAGTGTCAGCCATCATTATCTGCGTTTCCACTGTACTAAGGAAATGAATGCTTTGACACAATACACTGTTGATTGTGTCTTTCATATTACAGTCACTGGTATATTGCCAATGGTTTCCCAAGTAATCAACAGAGACACAGCTAGTCAGGCTCACAGTGTATTCCAGATGTCTGTCAGTGGCTAAATTCATGTTGCAACTATGAGTTTTTTTAATTACTAGTTGGTACACCTTTGTTTTGTTATTTATATCTCCAAGTTTTCTTGGTGAGAAAGATATTTGTGTGAGTAGGATAAGAAAAGTGATTGATGTTTCATCTTTCTGTGTAATTTTAAATTCTTTTCCTTCCTTTCAGTGTTTATTCACAGTGATTTGTTGTCCTATAGCACAGTGAAGTGCTAGGCATATTTGTCTTGAATATGTCTTTCCCTGGTGAATGAAATGAAAGGGAGCCTGGTGTATATGAGGCTATAGCATGAGCTGAATGGAAGTAGGTGGTTTAAGATATGCAGTGATGTATCTTAAGGTACATGTCACATACGTTTAATAGCTGCCTATGGAGCTGCAGAAGGTGTCACAAACTATCTGTGGGACACCCAGACCCTGCTGGCAGTGTTATAGCTGTCTGCCTGCAGCACTGTGGATGCCGAAGTCCAAAGAGAGGTGGCGTAAATACTTCAAGACCAAAATGTCATCAAAATGCATGCAAATTATTTAAATCATTGTAAAGACTTGTACTGAAGAAATGTATTAGTGTACAGGGAAGTTTCTAATCTGTTAGTGAGTTTGTTACATTTGCTACTTTTAGTATTTTTAGTAACAAAGTAAAAGTTTGTTACTTTTTCTTTCCTCTAAACACTGGCAAAAAGTTTTTGTAAGGTATTATTTATTTACAAAAAACCCAGACTAAACAGGAGTTAGCCTTATTGCTAAAATCAAAGTTAATTGACATTAAATATGAATTTAAATAAATCTGAATTAAATATGAAATCTGATAATCTGGAGATAGTGCTAAAAATGGAATGAAGAGAAGAAAATTACAAACTTAGCACAGGGGGGTGATTTAAAATGACTGCAGATACAAACATTTATGATAATACAAAAGCTTAAGCTAAGTAAAAGGGCAGATGTAAAAACAAAATAAATAGATAGAAACTAATGTAATTATGCTTTATGTGCTACCCAGAGTTTATGTGCAAATACTCTGGTTCCAGAAAGGCACGCCAGCTTCTGAGGGCTACTGGCTTCGCAGGGCAGGAGGAAGCTAGGACTGGATCCCAGTTAGGATGAACTGTGCTGTTCAACTAAAAGACAGGCACATTCGTAATTGACAAAAAGGTGGACACCAGCAAAAGTAAAGCAGGCACCGTATACATCAGCTCTAATAGCAACTACATACATAGTGATCAAAGCTGAAGATAATAAAAAGGTGCCATAAAGAAAAGAAACAGTAAATACAGAAGAAATAAGGACCAGAATTGATCCCAAAGAGTATTCGTGGTGGAAAGGACAAAAAGTATAACAGGGTATTCTACTAGAAATGAAAGAGTTGCTTTTGGGTAAACCTTATTTCAAACCATACCACACTTCAAAACTGATAAATTAGTCAGTTGCTCCAAAGTAGTTATTTACATGATTCCCTGGTTTCTCTATCCATATCAAGGATGTTCTGAAAAAGGGACAAAAATTCCTATCTCCAAAATATTGGAAGTATTTTAATCCTAAAATGAATATGTAGAGAAGTTCCCCTTACTCTTTGTATGGAGAAGGTAGTGGCTGACAGGATGGGGCTTACAAGACCCGGGCATGGGTTAATATTGTGCTAGGAAAAATTGTATGTAGTTGTAAAGTCAGTCTACTTCACTGTATGTCACTTTCAGTGATAACTCACTGGATAATGGCAAGTTGCTTTGGATGTAAGAATAAAGACTGGATTTAATTCTACCTCATAAACTGTCACCGCCCCCCTCCTCCGCCCTCCTTCTAATGCAGCTAGGGATTAGCTGTAAGCAAATGCTGTTATCTGATCAGTACTGTTCTGTGATCTATGCAAAATAAGCTGTGACCTTAATACAGCTCTTACTGAACAGGTGTCTCATTTGAGTGATTATTGAAAACACAAACTGAAATGGTGCTTATTTACATTTTTGCATTTCAGCTATTTCATCAAAATGCTGACATTTCATCAAAATGGTCAAACGAAGTTGTATGGGCTGAGTGTCTGATGGTAGAAGTAACCTCTCTATTCAGTAACCTCTGCTGTTGGAAGTACCTGGGCAGAAAAGGAGTAGGGCACTTGCACTTGCATTGCTGATTAAACCTGGCCCTGGGATCTAAACCAAGAAAAAGAAATGCCTTCCTTTGGACAAGGGCATTCCCTTTCTTTACTTGAGTTTAGTTTCAAATATATCATTCCCAAATGTTGAACGTGATATCTCCCCTCCAATCCTATACCTATAAATTACAGAGCAGTAGTTAGTAGAATTCCTCAGGGCACAAGAGTTAAGGCTGTATGGTGTGCACACTTGAGGTTTCTGTGGCCGCATTTGCAAACAATAAATGTTGTGTTTTTATCTTATTTCCCTTGGGGAATGTTTTTTGTGTAATCTGGTTAAATGGTACAAGGATTATAAGTGTGAGTCTGTGTGTGTGTGTGTATAAATATATACCCACAATTTATCCCCAGGCAGAAATATGAATAAATTGTTAAAGGTCAACAGTTGCCTTGTTGCTGAGCCAGTAGTAAGAGGCTCTCTTCTGATGAGCCAAATAATTATGCTTTCTTAGTTATGTTCACTCAGATAAGTTATCCGAATGTGACTGAAAAGTCCTCTTGAAGTTTATTAAGGTGCTAACTAACATATCTTAAGACATGTTTGCTGCTCATATTGTAACTTACTCCTAGCGTGCATTGTGGTGGCCTGATAACTTGGCTTTAGATTGTTCTGTGGTGTTATAAACACAACACTGATCTCAAAACATAGCCTTTGGAAGGCCCCCGAGTTTCCTTTTTTAGACCCTCTCTCCTCCACTAAACGCATTAAGCATTGCTGTGGTGAGTGTCAGAAGAGAAGGGGAAAAGCCTTGGAAAGAGCAGTCACAAAAATCTGACTCATGCAGTTAGGCTACCACTGTACATTTATTTGTCTGCTATTGCAGTAGGCATAGGAATGATCCAAAATAGCCATAAGCTTGATAGAGCTTGAAAGAGAAAGTCCCTTATTGCACAACAAATTTGAGTGTGAGATAACA
Source organism: Morus bassanus (assembly GCA_031468815.1). NCBI lineage: Eukaryota > Metazoa > Chordata > Aves > Suliformes > Sulidae > Morus > Morus bassanus. Next base: position 63,155,923 of record CM062567.1, on the reverse strand, counting down.
TCCCTTATTTTAGGTTTAGTTCTGTTCTCCATATTGAAGAGAGAAAAGCACGGTACCTAGCTCATTTCAGTGGTGCTGCTTTTGGAATAATGCAAGATCAGGAAGATCCGGCAGTCTGTAAATTTGACATACGTCAGCTATTCTGTATGAATTTTGCTGACACAGGCAAACAAGTAGATATGCCTTGCCCATAGCAACTTTCTGTAGTTCTAGGCAAAATCTTGTTCTGCCTTGTAGCTTTGAGAAAGCGGATGTGCTTAGCTGTACTGTTCATTTTATCATGAGACTTGCAATAGTTCGGTGTTTTTATAAAATCCATGTTCTGAAGGTAAGTAAATAATACATTAATCTCAGCTTTCTTTATGATGGGGAAAGTTCCTGATTCTGGATAAAAGTTTGAAAATGTGAACTCTCCAGGCTTACAAAACAGATGGCAAAGAAAAGGAATTAAAATGAAGGTTATTATGGATGAAGCAGGAGTTAGTCTCAGAATTTTGTCTTGCTCTACATTGTAAAGTTGTGAAGTTGGACTGGCACGGCCATGTCAACTGGGAATCCTTTTACGGAAAACCCCCTTTTCTAAACTGATGGAGCACTGCTGACGAAGCCTCAGTGGAGATGGAGGCCTCCTGGCAGAAGAGTAATTCTCTGTGTGTGGCTCATGTTGTTTGAATAGATGAGATGGCTGTAGTGGCAGAAGAGACCCTTTAGGCCAGTGAAACCAAGTCTGTGCTAGAAGGCTGTGTCAGCGTAAGCGGGCCAAAAGCGTGGGGTAGCACTGGTTCCCAAGCTCTGCCCAAGAAGTTAAGGCCTGGACTTAGAAACAACTCATGCCAGTGCTTCCCACCACTTACTATAAATAACACCTTTGTCTCTACTTGTGTAAGAGTGACATAAGCTAATGGGAGGCAGAAAGCAACTTTTCAGCAACTTCTCCTGGGAATGCTGAATTTTAAGGAGGTGGTCTTTTGTCTTTGTTGAGTATAATGAGACAATATGAGTAGCAAAGGTGTAGTGAAATTGTTAAAACATTCTCCATCCCTATGACAGACTTCAATGAGAGAATTTTTTGTTTTCTGTCCTAGATTTTTATTGGCTGGTACCATGCTGAGATTTGGTATTGCACAAGTAGCTAATGTGATCCCCTGTGCTTTATAATTGCTGCAATGCTAAAACTTTTCCTCATTCCCATTCAACTCTCATAGTTTTGTTTTGTCTTGCAGAGCTGAATGGAAGTCCTGGGAAGATACAACAGGCTTATTTGTGTCTCTTGTTCACAGAGAGTAATGCTGTTCCTCTGTTCTATTTTGTTATAGCTAATTGGAGATATTTTCCTAATTCGTTGTGACTACAGTTATGTTACTGCAGCTCTTCTGAAGTCATTGGACAACATATGCCCATGCCAGGCTTGAAATTGGTGTCTTTCCCTCTCCCCATATAATTCAAAGCGGGGAAAAAGGACTATTTTGATTTATAAACTGTGGAGTGTAGAGGGGAAAGGATACAGGAGTTTAAAACAGAATTTGGTGCCTGGACCCTGGAGGCAGACATCTGTCAATTCACAGGAAGATATTTTATAAAAAAATTGGTCTTGTTGCATCTCCCTTTCATAATGTACATTTACAGGTTAGGTTCCACTCTTTGGGACCTCTTATTTGAATCACGTCATTGTGATTAGAAAGGAGACATCCTATTCCCTGAGGAGAGTAACTACCAGCCCTATAATCTAAGTGAATGATAGATGAGCCATTCAAATCCTTAATGCTTCTGTACAGCTAACATTATAATGAAAGCTGAGGAAACTTCCTTAAACTGGAGGTGGTATGCAGGGCTGTAAAAAGGAGCCAGGCAATAGTGGAGTCACTGGACAAAGATTTAGGCTCCTTGGGGCACAGCCGTTCATTTTATGTATTACATAAATAATGTACATAGACATAGCTAACTATGCTTAAGAAGGGATAATTATAAGGAAACCCTTGGTTAAATACATTTCCTGTTTATAGTATTTAAAAAGTGTGGCTCTGTCTACCCTTATCTAAAGAATCTTATTTTCAAATTAATGCCTGAAAACCCAGTTCTCTGGCTCTGTATTCTAGAAAATAGTGGTGGCTAACCTGCAGGCCATGTAGGGTCTAAAAGGACATGTAAACTTGTGGCTAGTCATCTACAAGGTATTGTATGGCTTCACTGATAATTGGTAACTGATACTATTGGACCATAACTGGGAGGTAGGATGCTATGCACAGGCTTGGAGAAAGCTTGCTTTCTTGTTTGGTTTAAGGAAATCCACCCATCTCCACTAATAATTAGTAATACATAGTAATGTTGTTCATAGGCACACAACATGTACAGCAGATTCTTTCTCAGAGCTGCTAAAAGCTCTCTACACATTGTTCTGCATTGGGCTCTGTTTCACTGTGTGAAGAAGGGAGGTGGAGGAGGAGGAGGAATATATCATTTTGAAGCTCCCATGCCACCAAAGAAAAAGGCAGTCACCAGTGCTTGGAGTACACAAGGGGCAATGCACTGAGGTTTGATAAGGCGTGTTACAACATCATGCTCTTGGTTCTCTGTTTTCTTGAGCTTTGTGTAGCCAGTTGCAGCTATTTTTGTATGCTCTGCACTAAATTTCCAGTCACGTTGCACTGAGTATATTATACATGGCGTTTGATTCATCGTTGCCTCCCATCACAAGAGTTGAAGAATTGTGCAACTGATCCCTGTGTGTGGAACTCTGTCCAAGTCCTATGAGAGGAACTGATTGACTTCTGAGAAGAGTAAAAATCAGTAACTGTTTCACTTTTCATTTAGTTCTCTTTCCTACCGTTTTCTCTGTAACAAGTAACACTTGACTTCCCTTACTCAGTACCACCAGTCTTGTGTTGGAAGCATCTTCTGGAGTTTTTTCTGGACTATAGTAGTGCTAGTATATGTTATACAAAGCATCAGTTATACAATGCATTAGAGGCTTTTCTGCAGCCTTCACAATTTCACTTTTAAGCTTGCCAATTGCAGTGTTTCTCCCTAGTTTCTTCTTCAACCTTTTTTTGTTCTTTCAGGAAAAACAAAAAGGAGGAACAGTTCTAGCAAACTGGAGAATAGCACAATGTTTATCAGATAATGTTAAGTACCAGGCATTTTTTGTTATATCACAGGGCATTAAGTATTAGATGACATGAATAACTACACATACAGTGCTCATTGTAGCATAATATAAATGAGCCTACCTTAAAACTGCATAGCCCTACTTCTACTTTTGATGGTTATTTTCAGCATGCTTATACTATCCTGTAGTGGGGGATGTAGACATACCCTTACTTCTGCCTTGCAAGCCGATAACCTGCAAAAATGCAATCATTTATTAGGAAAAGGTGGTAAATTAGTACAAGGAGAAGATGTTGTAAATACTGTGCAAGATTCTTGTCCATTCTTCATAAAGAATCAGAGTACCAAATGAGAATCAGATTAGTGATAGATTTTTCTGCAGCACACTGTAGGTATGGACTGAAATTATTCACATGGTTTTAGTATTTCTTGTAATAATTTTATAATTACTTAATTTTATAAAGAAAATTTTTTATTTCTCTTCTGGTTTTGTACCAACTGAATGTTTCAGAAGGTAAATGTGGATTGATGTTTCATTGTTGCACCTGTAACACAACCACTGGCGTGTTTGATCAGTCAGCAGATTTAACATGAGCTTTTTGACCACCACAGATATCGTGTTCCATACCAGTAAGTCAATGATGGAAAATAGGTCCTGTGGGTTGATTCCTAGAACATAGAATATGGGCTTAAATATGGTCAGTTGGTATGGTAGCTTGAAAATATATGAAATTGTGGCTTAGTGCCCAAAGTTGACCTATGCAGGGGCAGTTCTGTAAAGAGTACATGAATTAGATGATTATTACCTATATAGCACTGCAGCTATAAGGATTTTTTTTTACTGAAAATGAAAGAAAACAAGAAAACCTAGTTTCCAGACAACTCTGTTTTTTTCTTGTTGCAAATAAAAATGTAAGCACTGTTAATTTGTGCCTTTTTTTTTTTTTTTTCTTTTTCTTTTTTCCCACTGACTGCTTATGGAAGTAATTTTAAGATCTGAAGTTCGGGCTAAGTTTGAAATTGTTTCACATTGTCTTTTGTTAAGATTAAGCTATCATCTGAGTAAGATAGTTTCCTAGCAATCTGCTCCAAAACAGAGCAGTAGGTTCCGCGAATTGCGTAACTTGGAGATGCGTAGAAAAGTGCCCCTGAACTTGGTAAACTGCTTAAGTGGGAAACTAATGCACATTTTGGCAGTACTCTGAGGTACTGATTATAATTTATTTTTGTATTAGCAGAGTAATCCATGAACTATTTTCTCTTCTCCTGAGGGAACCAATTGTTTTGCTTTAGATCAGACTTAAGAAAATCAGGGCCGATCAACTGAATATTATCTTATATTACCATCTGGAGGTTTTTTTAATGTTGTTTTTTCTATAAAGTACTTTACTCATTTTACAACTCTTCCATTATAAAATATTCTAGTAGAAAGGTAAAACTTTACTGTCTGTCTTTGTTACCTTGGGAAGAGGCCTTAACATTGAAAGGTAAAATCGTATTGCAGCAAAATAAGTGTTGCATGAAGAATACTGAGCCTGTAGTACAGACTGGGATGTAGTGGTTGTTGTTTATGCCAGAATATAGAGCTGCTGTGGAGACATTTATGAAACACTGTAAATTCTTGTGCTACTGTTCACGTTATATAGCTTCAGTTACATAGCTCCAAAGAAACTGTTATTTTGTGATCCCTGACACTGAAGTCAGATTACAATTTGTATTAAGTGGCCTGCTTTGAAAGAGTGTACCAAGTTTTAGGAGCCTTGCTCAAGGTTGGTATATGTCAAGTACTCGACACAAATGTGGTGTATATCTGTATGCTTTATGAGTGGTTATAAACATAGCATATGTCATCACTGTATATTTTATACACATGAAAGAATGCTGTTTGGTTTGGATTTGTGTTATTTAAGCAAAATAGCAACAGGTAGATAGGACTGAAAACCATTTTTCTGTGCCCTGATTTCTGCATAACTTGGTCTCCCAAGATCTTGGCTGCTGACAAGTGTGGGTGGTTAGTTTCAGCTCACTGGTGATCAAATAATTCCCTCTTCATTCTGATTTAAAAACTTTTTTTGTTTACCTGATACATTACTCAAATTTGGGTGCTTCTGTAGAAACCAGTAAGAATAAAGCACCATGCAAAGTCAGGGGCAAGTCAAACTGGCACGTAAAAGGTATGAGTCACTACCATCACTCCTCTTACTCCATTCTTTGGAATTTGTAAAAGTGCTTGTGGTGTCCTTAAAGTAGAAAGCAAGACTATTTTGATTAGCAGGTTAGCTTAGCAACTCCCTTCACACAGCAGATTCCTTGATTCAGCAAGTGTGTATCTGAGATGAATGTTTAACTTGGTCATTGACTACACCTCTAGGCAGGTTCAAATACATTTAAAGTTCTTTGAAACACAGACACAGATTTTTCTCTCTCCCTTCCTATTCTTCCTCATTCCCAGGAAAAGCAAGGAGGGGGTGAATTCAGAATATAGAGGGTGATAATTAGGCATGTAAACATATAAGATGATATTGTTTGTCAAAGCCATGTGTTAGAAAATGTAAAGAACATGCAGTTACACTAAGCTAACACTGTGGCAGTAAACCTACATACCGAACTTCCTGACATTGAGTCTTCACATTGTATTGCACGTGATATGCAAAAATAAACGCTTTTTTCCTCTGGCTAGTGTCATTTATGTGTAAAACTATGTGCATCTGCAAGCTGGTATCTGCATATATATGAAGTACTGCCAAAGAGCAAGCATTTCAAAATCATATGTCAAAGTGCTAAATCACATGAAATTTTGAAAAAATATAATTCCTGCTTTCTTTCCTTGGGGTTCAAGTTTTGAAACTTTTGCTTGAAAGCTAGAAGCTGATTGTAATTCTTTTTTTGTTTTGTTGGTGAAATTTTCAGGTAATCATGTGATCCATGTGATGCAGCTTTAAGAAAAACACCAAATGTTGTGAGGCTTTCAAGGTGCTGATTGTGTGCACCTGTGCACTGCTGATTAAGAGCTTGATCCCATTCCCAGAGGCTCTTGGCTTGATTTAGGGACACATTGGGTATTATTTAAATATGAGCTATAGAGTGGGGTTATGCAGATGGTGTTGATCTAGCAGTAAGTTTAAGATAAACTGCATCTTAGAGAACAGTGAGATGCCCAAGTCTAAAAGGTTTGTAACACATATTCTCTTTCTCTACTTGGCACAAATGGGGAGAAGAGATTTAAGATGTGATGATGAATAAAGGATTTTGATTATGTCTGGCTTCTAAATATGGTGGAGCTTTCCTAGCAATACAATATTGTCTTGTCCAAGTGAGACATTAAGCATGTCTGGGACCCAGTTTCTCTTCTGTTCGCTCAGCTTATTATATTGCTCTTTCTCAGTAAGTAACATATCTGTATTTGAATGTCATTGGTTTCCATATGGTCACCTGTCTGCCTATTCCTGTAATATGAAGCACTAGCAAAGAATGGGCTTCAAAGTTCAAATCTAAGTCTAACTCTGGGATCTTTTGAGATCTGTTTCTTGGGGGTCCTCCCTCCTTTTGCAAAATCAAAGGATTTGCAAAATTTAACCACTTTAGTGCCTAAATCAGCTGGGGGAAAATGCCTAGTGCTAGCATGGGCTGGCTGTAAATCTTGCCTCTAAGAGTAATAGAGTAAGGTATCTATTCCTGTTTAGGATTCAATTCCATGAGCTTGTTTCTGGATCAAGCTATAAAGAGATCATGTTGGTATGGACACCCCATTCACAATGGGGTCCTTGTCATAAGAGGGATGTTCAAATCCTTTCCTTTGTCTCTAGTGATATGCATCCACCACTCAGGTGAGGCCTCAGCTATCAGCTGATAGCATGATCTGGGTTAGGCATCTCAATCCTATTAATTAAATTCCACTTTGCTTCAGTGGAATTTTTTTTTTTTAATGTAGGGAATGAGCCTCAGGTTATGCCTGTTTCAGCTAAGTTTCAGGGTAACTGGGGATGAAATTCTTCACCATAGGAAGGACATGAACTCTCATTTCTTGCCTCTGGGGTGAGACCTCTGCTTTCTGAAATGCTGAGCAAAAGGACAGTTGTACCTCTTATTTCCTCTGTGCCCTGCTCCTCGGCTGTTTTTTTTTTATGTCATGCAAGTTACCCCATTCTGCAAGTGGCAGCAGCTGTGATCCAGCAGGTACAGAGGACAGTGCCTGGTTTGTGGGTCCTGCAAGAGAACGCCAGGTGCGGAGCTGCCCTTTCTTGAGCTACCCCAAGGGAGAGGTAGTTCTCGGTGTGTAAACAGCATACAGCATAAATGTCAGCGCAGTAAAGAGCCGTACTTGTATGAACACGTGTACGCAGGGAATCTATGGCCTTAGGCAGCAGCTGAGCTGTGATTTTGGGGATCATCCTGGCACCTCAGATGCTGCGCTGAGAATCTTAGGCCGGTGCAGGCCCTTTGGCACCCAACTGGTTTTGGCCTCGTTGGTGTGGCCGCTTTGCACGTGGCTGCCTAGGGCTGTTGAGCTTGCTCCTCTGCCGGCAGCCATGGCCGGCCGGCCCGGGGAGAGATGAGTGCTCGTCTCCAAGAGCTGCGGCTCCCAGCCTTGCAGTTAAGCTCAAAGCCGCCAAGGCACTGGCTGGGAAAGCGCAGCCTTGCGGAGCCCGACGGGGTGGCGGCGCTCCCCTCGGCCCGGAGACCCCCCCCCCCCCCCACCGCCGAGCCCCCAGGCGGGGGCCAGGCCTGTCCCGGGGGGGGGACGGGACGGGACACCCGGTGTTGCCGCCGCAAGGTGATCGTGGCGGGGCCTGTCCCGTCCCGGCAGGGCTGCCCCGCGCCCCCCGCTCCCCCCACCCCCCACCCCCCACCCGGGAGCGGTGCTACGCGCCTCTTCCCCGCCTCCTCCTCAGCCTTGATCGAGGCGCCGGAGGTTTCTCCCCGGCGGGAGGGACGGTAGGAAATAAACACGAGTGTGTGCGGCGCTGGGGGAGGGGGATCGCCGCTCCCGCTCTCCGGCCGAGCCGCCCTGCCCTGCCCTGCCCTGCCGCGGAGCCGGGGGAGCGAGGTAAGCTTGGGCAGGCGGCCGTCGGGGGCTGCGGCCGTGGGAGCGCGCCCGGCCGGTGCGGCGGCGCGGGGCTTTGTTTCCGCCGGCGGGGCGGGAGGTTCGGGAGGCCCCTCGGCGGGTCGCGGTGCCTCCGCGGCGGGGGCTGAGGAGAGGCGGCGGCTGAGGGGCCGGCGGGCGGGCCGGGGGGCCGCGCTCTCGCCCCCGGGGCGCGCTGGGGTGGGGAGGGGCGTTGTTTGCCGGCGGCGGGCCGGGCGCCCCCCGGGGCTTGCCCGCCTGCCCCTGGTGGTGCGGGCCGAGCGGGGTCGGGAACGGCGCCCGCTGGGGGAGCGTTCAAGGGTTGGTGTTATGGGGAGGGCAAAGGTGGCGGAGCGCCGCCGCGGGGAGGAGGGATGGCGGCGGCGGCGGCGGGCCGGGGGCTGGGACGGCGCTCCGATGTCTCTGTAGCTGGGCTGGGCTCTCCGTGCCGGGCAGCCGAGCGGCAAGGCACGCATTTCTTTCCTGGAAAGTTACTGAAACCGGCGGCTTGCCAGGTGGGGGAACCCCCGGTGCGGGGCGGAGGCGCGTCCGGCAGCGCGGAGCCGTCCCCGGCTTCTCGGGCCGCCGCCAGCCCCGGCCGAGGCTGCCCGAAACCGCTGCAAGGGCAGCTGTTCGGTGTCAGCGATAAATGGTCCCTGGTACTCCCTGCCCCCCGAGTATCTCCCGGTGCCCACCTTCGAACTGTTGGCAGTGGTTCGCCATCACCGGCTAGAACTGCCAGCTGTCTTACAGAGAGGTCAAAATCTCCAGTTGTTCGCTGGTGCTCTTCTTAGATAAACGATCCTTTCGGAGGATCGCGGTTCAGGATCTTTGTGTGTCTTCTGACAACTGCCCAGGTCGTAAACAGCTTTTGGCATCGGTGCTGACCAGGAGCACAGGCGGGACGGCTCAGGCTCCAGAGCCGTCATCCTCCAGGTCGAGATGGTCTCTTGAGCGGTAAGCAGTTGTGCCTCAACCAAGCGTCTCGTTTCCAAGCGTAGGATTAGGTGATAGTTACAGCATTTTGTGTAATTTGAAAATATTTTTTTTCTTCTTGAATAGTGTTTACATGTTTTCTTTGTGTTGAGGAGTGCCTGGTGATAGTCTTTATGTTTATAATAGCCATGTTTATATTTTACTAGGTATGAAATGAAACGGTGAGAGCCACAAGTAGCTGTGTGAATGAGACTTTGGGTCTATTTTATGTCATGTTTGATAGGAAACTTCTGGATACTGCTCAACACCATGACTGATTACAGATGTCTTAAGGTGGCTAATTTTTAAAGGAAACTGCTGCAGTTAGTCAAATTTATTGTATAGAAGGCCAAGTGGGGCTTTTGCTGAAACTAATGAGATCTTTGAGGACTTTGAAGATGTGAAATAGAACCTCTGAAGTATTGGAAGGAATGGGTTTTTCATCCGATATAGCTAAAAGGGGTTTCTTGTTCGTTGTAATTAAATTGATTACTTCTAATAACTAATGTTTATTGGAAGGCTTAATTAGTCATTTAATTTGTTGGAAGTACAGGTGCTCACGAATCAGTGCTGCATTGCCAAGAGTTTTCCATGAGTTAAATTAAAAACAATCCATTTCATTTCAGCATAGATGTGTATGTGCTACAGGGAACAATTATTTAGAGAAGGCACTGGCCACACGTGGTTTAATCAGTGTTCTTGCAATCTCTGACATAATCCAAAGTACCCTTCTGCAGTTCAGACTTCGTTTTACTGAACAACTCTAATATTTTTGGGATATCATTACCGTTGGCATTACCTTCTTTGGCCTGCTCTTGTTTCCTGGTCATGCAGAAAATATTTATAGCTGGAACATAGAAAAAGATCCCTGTTGTGGGTTCTTTGTCTGCACTGCTTGCAGTGTGGCACATGAGTTCATCCCTCCAGTTTCTCTCTCTCTTTGACCATAAGCTCTAAGGCTGGCAGAAAGTGTGGTGTCACTGAGATAGTGATATAATAGTGCAGAAGGTGGGAAGAATACAGCAATTTCTTTTGCGTCTGACAAAGCTGATGGAGAGTTTCTTCTTCTCTTTTGTGTCTGACTTTCCTTCTCTGGAAATGACCAAAACAACAGATAATGAAGTGGTATTTTGGAGACATCGGTGAGGTTTATTTGAGTAAAACATTATTAGTATAATTACTTTTGTGTCTCCTAAACATACTCTTTAACAAAAACAGAGATGGTAACCAAAATAGCAAGCAGTGCTAAAATTGCAGAACAGGTGTAATGAAGGAAAACCAAATGTGGTCAAACATTTGCAATACAAGGAAATTAATCTAGAAGTCACTAAAAATACTACCAGAAGCGTAATGGTTGGTTAGGCATTTACTTCTAGGGCTTAGAGTTCTGTTTTATTCCTAGTGAGAATTTCTAGTGGTGTTTTTCTGGCTGCCAGCTGAAGAATCAAATTATTAACTCATTCACATGCTGGAAGAATCTCCTGATCCTTACTGAGTACCTATTGAGAATCTACAGTTCCTACCGTAGTAATGAGTGCTGAATGTGCCTTATCCATCAGCTTCACAAAACTTGTCAGAAATTTAAAGTTTTATTTTTCTTTGGTGGAGAGAAAAAAGTACTGGAACAGCTTGCACGTTACTGTTTGTCACTGTGTTCTTGGGATATGAAAAATGCTATGTATTGCTGTAAGTACAGCTTTGCCACACTTTTGGCCTTGAAGTGCAACCTAAAATATTGCATGGGTGATCTGATTCCTAATTCTGACACAGAGTCATTTAGTAAAGTTGGGAAGATCACAATGGAAGTGTTTATCCAGATGTTAAGTAAGGTACTCATTTACCTCATGTTGATGATTTAAGAATTAAAATTATTGCTTGAGTGAAATAGCACTGTAGAGCAATTCCTGTTGTTTACCATTCAGAAATGTCACACCTTTTTAGCACTATGGTGGATTGATAGGCCAAGACTGACCAGCAACAAGGAAGTGAAGCCTAGAAAAAAGAACCTTTGCAGGTCAGGTTAACCATAGCTCCTATGCCTTCCATACAGAGGGCTCAAATACAGGACTGAAGGTAACCAGAAGTTACCAAATCCTAACGAAAGTCTCTATGTATCAACTACACACCTGAGCTATTGCTGAAGAACCTTGTCTTGGAAAATCCCTCTTGATGGAGACTATCCAGCCATGAAGGAAGATGTGGGTAATAGGAGAGGTGGGGGACAGGAAGTGAATTAGTGGTTCAGACTTTTTTTTTTGTTTGTTTTTGTCTTTTTGTTTTTGTTTTTGTTTTTTGTTTCTTTTTTGGGTGGTGTTTGGTGTAGTGGTTTTTTTGCTGTATGTGTTGTTTTTGTGTTGTTTTTTCCTCCTGGCCTTAGTACCTTTGTGGCTGGCAGGCAAGAAGCAAGCCAAGTGACTACAGCCTCTCTGAAAGTCAGTTTGGTCCCTGCTTAATTGTTTCTTACACAGCAGGTCTGTAACAGCTATTTGCATGTAAGTATTTGCAGGTGTTTAGCAGCAAATTATTTTAGTGAGGGGTAGAGGATAAGGTTGGGGGAAGCAAGCATCCTGGAAATGTCAAAGCTGTTAAAGTTTTGGCAGGCCAGTGTCCCCAAAGCGAGGCCTGCCATTTGATGATGAATGAAAACTGAGTTTCAGAAAAACAGCCTGGAAGATGATATTTCTCACCTGGGGATAGAGCAGTCTGCTACCCTGCTCCTTGCAACACCCCTAGCACTCTGACAGTAGTGTACTTCATTGTATTAATTTTGGCTTTTAAAGTTAATCCTTTAGGGCAGTGCCTGGAATGGCAGAATAAACATAATAAGCTATGTCTAATAAATGAGAGAGTGAGGAGGTTTTCTTTTTTTAAACTATCTTTATGGCAGTGTGGGAGAGTGTGCGGTGATAATGGTAATGCACTTCATGCATGTAAGTGCCCCCTCTCCCTTTTTTCCCCACCTGATTTGGTAGTCTCCTGTGTTGATATATTTCACCATGTAACTGTGCTTTTAAAGTTGCTAACTGGACTTGCACTCTCAGGACTTCTGAGTTCAGGAAGGGGGTATAGCTGTTCTGTGCTTGATGTATTAAGGCAGAATTTCCATAGCCTGCAGGGTCTGTTGTAGTGATCTGCCAGTGATAGGAAATCAACATTGCCTTTCTTCACAGGGACTAGGTGTTCACATTTCTTTTTTTCTCTCTCCCTCCCCCCTCACTACTATCTAATTACCCTGCGGGTATAGACCTGTGTGATAACAGAATTGAGATAATGAATTCCTTGAGGCATAAGGTGACAGATTGATTTGCAGTAATGTAATGGACAGGTGTGTTGATGCAGCCTGCTTCCAGTGCACCTCCACTGGAAAAGATCTGAGGAAATTAAGCAGCCTTGGAGACAGAGGAAGGGAAGATGCTGTTATGTCTTTGTAGTTCCTTAAGCTATATAGACACTCTTTTAGCTTTGGGGATGGCAGAAGGAGGATGTTAATCCATTTAGGAATGTATTTATTTGTGATTATGGGGAATGAGAAAGAGAGTGGTGGTGTCTGGAGATCAGTCTGTTAGGTTTATGTATTCAGGAGGCTCTTCTAGAGCTTAGCTTTTTACTTAATCTATCAATCTTGCATTGACTTACTGAAAGACAGGGGTGGTGTTAATATCTTTTAAGCCTTAACCACGGAAATGAACAAAAAAAAGTGGTCTTGAGGTTATCTTTTTTCCTCCCAGTTTGTTGAAATCCATATGCTTGTGGACAGAGTGGAAAAGTGAGTGATCATGACTTTAACCTGCAAACATATATTTTTATTTTCAATTAAAATGCTGTGTTATTTTCTTGAAGGAGGTAATTTTAGTTGGGTAAACTGTGGAATCCTGCAATGTAAGTGAATTTGTAGTTCTTCCTTGTGTTGAAAAAAATCAGTAGACCATATATATTAAACTTCAGTGTACCATTCTTCCCTCTTGTCCCCTGCCTACTGTTTCTCAGACTGTATGTTTTGTAAGCACATTTCCACTGATTAGTAGAAGTAGTGTATTTACAGCTGTCTTTTTAGTTGAAGTAAAATGGGTTGGCTTCCTATATAGAAAGTATAGGTCTTTCTATACTTGCCCTCTTTCTGCAGTTCGTACTACTAAAATTCATTTGAGAAGGTAAGGTGAAAAAGGAAGCCACTAATGTCTAATTTGATGAGGGCTATTTCTGTTTGCATAATGTTGTCATGTTGGATACAAGGGTCTCTGCAGAAATATTATCTCTAGCAGTGTTTCTTTGCATCAATAAAAAAAAGCATGTTGCACCTTCTGTCTTTCAGCATGAAAATACCTCAGACAAAAACTTCAGGGTTTTGCAAGGCTTCTTGATTGCCAAATTAGAACACTTTTATGTCCTAATCACCTGTATTGATCCTGATTAATAAATTTTGAGGGTTTTTTTTCTGCCCTCAGATTTCTGTATCTCTGTTGTAGTGATTCAGCAGGTGGCTGCAGTTGAAAGTGGCCCAGGGGACACTTCCTTCTGGCTTGCCATCTTTTCTCTGGAGGGGATGAGGAGGGCCCAGACAGCTATGTGCTATGTTCTGCACCTCCTTCCAGCCTGCTGGTCAGTGTCGGGTTGCTTCTTGTCCTTGCAGAAGTGGCTGCCTCCTCTTCCTCCTGTCCTCTGGCAGCTGCAGTGTCAGTAGCTCAGTCCTCTGTACTGCCTAGCACAAGTCCTCCTGTTCCAGGGCAGCAGCTGGGTTTGTAGTGGCCAGTGGAGATGACTTGTTGCGATTGGGCAGAAAAGTTGGTAGTTGGGAGGGTGGGGGGAATTGAGGGCATCCCACTGGGAAGGAGGGAGGGGGGAAAAGTTGTTTTTGGGATCTGAGACTAGACCATTGTAGTATTGTAGTATCCAGTATTCACAGAGACAGATACTGTAGCACTCTGTTTGGAGTGCTCATCTGCAGTGCAGAAGCAAAGGAGAGCAGGAGCTTGAACCTGAGCCTTCTGCATCACAGGAGAGTGTACTGGCTTAGAGGTCCTATGGTCTTTCTTCTTTGTATGCTGTGCATGCAGACTCCCCTTCCCACTTTGGTGCTATAGTATGAAGTGGAATTGCTGTACCAGAAGAGACTGAGAGGTGCTCTGGCCAGGCATGGCTCAAGCATTCCTGGCTGTCTGATACCAACAACAAGCTACTCCATTAGAGGTTTCTTCTGGAGGTGCAGCGGTTTGTAACACCTAGCTCTAGCAGTGTTAGGCTCAGTACCACGCTGTGGGCATCCTTGTTTTCTGCCCTTCCTGGGCCTAGTGAAGAGGGAGACATGATCTGTGTTCCACAGCCTTATATGAGTTTTCCCCAAATTGTAAAGAAATTAATAATGGAAACACAACTTGTGTGCATCCAATCGTTTGTTTTGTCTAGCTTTAATGATTAATAAGTGATAGTGGCTCATTACAGGATACTTTCCTAGCAGTCACTGTCCTGAAAATAGTAACGATGAGAGCAAATAATATCTTTGTGGGTATTGTGTGCTTGTAGGTCTGGGAACGTGTGATTTCCGGAACATATGTGTTAGGTTTTGTTTACCTGTTGTATCTGAGCCTTTCTGTAGTGCTTGCAGTCCAGATGTAATTTTTTTATGAATTGTTCATGCTGTACTTTTGCCAGGTTATGGGTAATTTGCCTTTTTTTAAAATTATATATGTATGAAGAAACTTCAGCTGCCTGGATTTCGGTAACAAACTGTTCCCTTTAGGTTTGATGAAGGAGTTGTTATCAGATTTTAGTTCATAAACACACAGCCTGTTGCTATGGTCAGGAAGTGAGAGCCTGGAACCCGATTAGGTCTATGGTTAAATTCATTGCTGTTGATTTTAGTATGTAATCAATTTAATTTGTGTTTGAAAAACCTCTGAAAACACCTCCTTATGAACACAAGGTATCTCACTTAATTAAAAATAAGCCTTTCCTGACGTGTGCTATCTTTTTTGCAGTCATTCACTTGTTCTTGCAGCTATGAGCAACTCTCAGCCTTCAGAATTATTTTTATTTTCACTTGAGACAGATTTTATTTGGAAGATGAAAAGTCACACACAACTTCTGAGGTATTACTGCAGCTTCTGGGGAACCTGTCACTGGAAATGCCACTTTCAATAAATTAGGGTTGTTTGAGATCAAACTCTGGTGGAGGATGTACATTTTTGGTAGTAAACTGAATTTTAAGTAATGAATTTTTAGATTAGTACATTTCAGTCAAAACACTGAGATTGTTATTAGTCTAATTCTTAGAATTGCTCTCTGCTTTTTCCTGAATAGTAGATTTTTTTTTTGAGCTGCAAGGTTATGAGCATCTAAAAAACTGCTATTCTATCTTAGCTGCTCTTGCTCTTCGATTAAGGTTTATTGAAAGCAAAATTGTATTTTTCAAATATCAGAAATACATCTGTTTTAGAAAGGCATCTTCAATCCCTAAGTAAAATATGACAAGTAAATATTGGCAAGTCTCATATACTTTCTTTGTAAGTTATGACTCTGGAAAGAAGTGACAATAATTCTGTAGTCATTTTCAAAAAAGAGTTCCATGTTTTGTGCTTTTCATAACCTTGCAGGTGTTCTCATTCACCAGATACTCAGCAGTGGCCTTGCTGCAGCTTGAATCCAGCTGTTCTGCATTATTTGGAGAACTTTTCATGCAGTATTCTTCTGAATGCAAATATTCCTTTACTTGTCTTATTTCTTTCTGTCTTATATACCGTAGTTACTTAAAATACTTTGGAGCTATCCTGCCACTCCTTTGTCTGTCTGCTGTACAAAAACATACTTAAGTGTGTAGTCTTGAATCTTATGTTAAGATTGTCTGTCTATATTAAATTACATATGTGTTTCAAGATGCTTAATGATGGGGCAGGGGAAGAAATAGGTTTAATTCTAGCTGGAAACTTAATTTTCTTCCGTAGAGTTCTTGCCTTTTGAGGCTGAAAAATTTTGCAATTTTGCATTTTCAATCTAATATTTTGCTTTTACTCCTGTGCTGCTTCATGGGATATGCTTCATTTGTGATTTCCTTCCCTACCCCCCGCCGCCTTGTAAGTGCGGGACTTTTCTCCAAGTAGTGGCTTTCCTGAAGCACAATGGTTTTATCGTTAGAGTTGAAGTGCATTGTGGGATTTGTAGTTCTCGCTAAAGAAACTAATCTCTAGAGACATTGTGCCAGAAACCACTTAGAACTCTATCACCAGGAAGCACAACAGCAGTGTGCCAAAATCTTTTGGCTTTTGCTGTGAGTATTCTTTTGTCAAATACCTGCTTTCTCTGCTGTGCAAAAGTACATTGAAGAAAAGAGTAATTTTTGAATATGCAGTTTTGTCTTTTTATTTCTGTGTAACTGAAACACTTTGACTGTTTCCTGTGTGTACGCATGCTGTTACTCTCAGTTTTATTTTGGAATGCAGATACTCATTCTGTCCTGAAGAGATAATAGCTGTTCTTTTTGTATGTTAGGGACATAAAGTGTATCAACAAGCTGACCTTTCTTGAAAGCTAGAGACTAGGTCATGAGGCACCCCAGCTTTGATTCTGGCCTGCAGGAGATAGTGTGCTACTTCTCCAGAAAGATAATTTGGGAGCTAATTGGGAAAGAGTGGCTGTGTTCACCTGTGACATATGGAATCTGCAAGTACAGAACAGTACTTCTGGGGGAAAACAGGACTGAAGTGTTGATTCATAGTCTAGTTTAAGATAGTAGTATCAAAATAGTCAGTCATCATGTGTTAAAAGAAATGTGTTGCCAGAAGAAACTGATAAATAATCAGAAGCGTCTTTGAGAATTGTTTTTTAATAGCTTGTGCTCATTTGAGAAGGGGAAAGCACCTTGTCATACCTAGTTTAATGAATTAACACTTCATATAAACACCCAATTGAGCGGGTTAGTGCTTTATCCCTGTGCTTTTAAGTGAAACTGTGCACCCTGCAGGTGTGATATTTTATGAAAACGTAATTATTCTGCTTAACAGAAAACATTGTTAGGCTGAGCTGGTATGAAATGTGAGTAATGGCTTTTCTTTTTAATAGATTTTGTTTTTTGATCGGGTTTTATTTTGTTTTTAAAGAATGTGGTGACTAATGCTTGGAGCATAGGACTGAAATTCAAGCAAAGCAAACTTTACTGTTACGTGTTTTCTGTGTGACTGACTCATGCTGGTATTGTCATCAGTAACATAGCTTGAAATGTAAAATGATACACAGTGAGAGAGTTTGACGCTTAGCCTCATTGGGTTCCATTTTCTGTCTTTTTGGAGGCGATAATCATTCCTGCCTCTCTTGCAAAGCAACTTCAGGTTCTCAGGTGTCATCTGCATGGTGATGCCTGTTGTTGCTTAACCAGGTTGAATTGTGCATCTTGTGCTTAGAGTAGGGCTGTGGGTGTTGCTGCTGTGGAAGAAGAGGAAGGGAAGGGCTCTGCCTGCTGGGAGGCCCAGGGAAGTGTGCTCCTTGGGGAGGCTGGGCAGTTCTGCTAATAGGGGTGGGTAAGCTCTTAATGGTCAGAAATCCCTCGTGGTTCCTTTTAAGCTTGGAGTTTAGGAAGAGCTGAAAGCTGGAGGGCCTTGTCACTCTTGAGAATGAGACCCTTTCCAGTGAGAAAATGTGGTTTCTCTTTCCTGATGGCATTTCTGAGCTTCGAGTTGTGTTCCTCTGCTTTCAGCTTCCATTCTGAGTATCATGAATGTCATTCCTTTCCTGGGCACCCAATTTTTTTTCTCCTTCGAGTCTTTCAAGGAAATGGATGCTTCTTTTACAGTTTGCTTGTAGAGGGAGCATTGCCTGTGTAAACATTTTTGGGTTGTTCGGTTTACTTGCTTTCGCTTACCCATGTGGGTGCTGTTACAGTTACTTGTAGTTGTTCCCTAATGAATAAGGGCTCTGAAGACCGGTAGAGCTCAGAAGGGAAAAACATTTCAAAATAGGAGTGTTCAAGCAGGCAGAATTTTTCACTTCATTGTACTTGAAGCGGGGAGGGAAGTGAAACATGTCTGCAGAGCAAATCAAGGTTTTCCTATGAGTCGTTAACTATCTTTTGACAGCTCTCAGAAAAGTGAGCTTGCTCCATTTATTTCTTAATGACATCAAACTGGGCACCAGTTTTATTTGTTTACCATGGCCATGAAATTTGCTGTACATGCTAAATAGATTTGGGAGTTTCAGTTCAAGTAATTCTGACTTACTGCATTCAGAACTGAAGTTTTCCTGCACTTTCTGAAAGAAAAATGTTAGGCTCACATGAAGATTGAATGTAACTTCAGTGTGATTATGGCTGATATAATGAAGTATTTCAGGTGTAGCTGGAACCATTAGTTAATAAAGAAATTTAATGATTGGGAAGCTTGTGAATTCACCTGACTGAGGTTACAAGAATACAAACTGAGGATTTCACAGATTTAGGCATGTTGCCTAGAGGCACAGGCAGTTTCCTAGGTATTGTAATTATTGCTGAGCAGCATTCAGCAAGAGAGACAGTCAGTGGGAAAGCAGAGGAAAAATGAAAATACTCTTGCTTAAAAGCCATATGAAAAGGCCTATAGAAGAAAGGAAAGAGCATTTCTGTGATCAAATTTTCAACCTGCATAGGTCTTTGAATACACAGTTCCTGGGAAATGCAACAGCTGAGATTGCTTTGGGACCACAGAGTCTATGTATGCTCTTATGCCTTTGTGTTGATGGAGATTAAGAATTGGCAGACCTGAGTTATGTGTCGTTCAACCCAGACTGTTTTGTACTTCATGAGTAAAAAGTGTGTTTCTTGATTGTGTTTTGGCTCTTTTAGTTATTTGTCTCTTGCTAGGAATCAAAATTTAATTTTTAGGGTGATGTATGTGTAACGAATAAATTAAGGGAGGTAGTGACAGATGAACTTTACGCATACAGACTTCAGCAAGATACTCTGAAGAATAATACATTATTTGGCTATAAGGTCTATACCAGGTGGTGAAGTACTTCAAGATGTCTTTTGTATTTCTCTTCATTATTGAATAATTTTTTTAAGGTTTGCTGTATTCTATTAGTTACCCATGTTGTAGCAACAAGATTATTGATTAATCATGAATAGTTGTATACAAATTTGTTTCCTAACCAAATGACTGCAACTTTCTGAAGGCGAAAAAGAAATATACTAGCTTACTGAAGGAAAAAACAAACTTTTTTCCTATTAATTCTGATGTTCATATACACAGCAGTGCTTCCAAAAATGTGATATCATTTTAGAAACCAGTCCTCAGTACCTCCTCCTTTATGGCTAGCTTTCTTTTATAGGTGTAGTGAAACTGGAATACTGGTGACGTTTCAAGTATGTTAATGCACAAATGTATTAACCTTCCTTCCTGTCTGTTATGTCACATGGTATTGTGGTATCTGGATACAGTTTATGCTCCTTCTCAAAGTTACTTAGCTGCATGTCATCCCAATCTTAAAAAAGCTGGTATCTCCATTTTAGATACCAGGTGCACAGCTGCATGGAAGAACTAAGCCATTTGTCCATGTTTCCCTAGAGGTCTATGGTGAGGCAGGGAGCTTTTGACATTTCCAAGATCCAAATGGTGGGATGGTAGCTGAAATGGTTTGTGTTAGCTCTCTTTCTGTCTAATTTTGTGTATAGCCTCTCTGCAAAGGAGGCAGTGGCAAACTTCTGAGTGGTAATTAAATGAGAGAACTTCAAAGCCCAGGGATGGATTTAGCAGGGGGAATTTGAAAGTAAAGCCCCAGTTCCCAGTCCATCCCTTCCTTCCTATTAATGCTGCCTGGCACAACTCATGTTGTTTCATGAGTTGTTGGAGCAACTTGATATCAGCAGTTTGTCAGTGAGCCACATCATTCTGTACGTGGCAATTTCCCAAATTATGCACTCCTCAGTATAGTGGAGCTGATGGATGTGATGTGGGTGATAGGATAGCAGGATAGATTTGCTTGTAAACTCCAGTAGCATTGCCTCCTTAATCTGGCCAGTGTTCTGATGTGGTGAGAATTGTCTGTGTTAACGTTACTGTTGTAGCTCTTACCAACCCCATCAGCTGCTAGGTTTCCTGTTTCTAACACTTTTTGTGAAAAATGGCGATTTTGATGTTTCTGTAGGAATGAAACTGGGCCAGTTATGCTAACACTGAGCTTCTTTAGGCTTTTTTGGAAAGACTGTAGTTTTTTTTTTGTCCGTAGTTTAGCAGAACAAGAATCTCTTTTCAGGCCCTCTCCAAGTCATGATAGTTTTCAGCTTGCCTAGGAGAAAGATGTAGAAGAGTTTAATCACAGGTGCCCTTTTGACATCTAACTAAGGTATTATATAAAATACAGTTGGGCAGTGGCAGCTCAAATGTGAATGATATCCTGGAAATATTAAAAGAACTGCCTGTTGTAATGCGTATATTTGCTTTTCCTAATATCTTCAGCTTCTCACATTCACTTTTTCCTGTTTATAAAGCAAATTTGCTTCAAAGAATCTATTACAGATGAAAAATATTACTTCTGCTGTTTTAGCATTTGGAAAGGACAGTCATATCTCTGTGTGATGCAGGTGCCATTTCCAACCTGAACCTGCAGTGAATCTTTTTGATGAAGCAAAGTATCATGTTTGATAGACAATGGGGATAGAATTGTCTCTCAGCTATCTTCATGTGCCTGTCTGGGGATAGAGAGGAAAGGGGGGAAAGAACATAGTTTTTTTCAAAGAGAAAAGGAGGGTGTGTGTATTCTGGGGAGTATCATATTAATCTAAAAGAGCTAGATGCATTCTTTGAGCTTGACTTTTTGCTCTGGGAGGGACTTGGGGGACGTAGTATATGTGGGGGGGAGGGGGGAGGTGGTGAACATTCCTGGAGGGGATTAATTTTGAGGTGACTCAAACAGACACTTTGATCCTTTCCATCTGCAGGTTGGCTTGTTTTAGCTTGTTAATATATGGATAGCAAATTCCCTCCTTCCTTTTATGTTTGGAAAATTGCTCATAGCCCACACATGGCTCTGTAATTGGGGAGAGATTGTTCATTCTTGCCTGCAGGAAGACATTTCTCTGTCTGCTGAGCTGGAGTTCCAGACTAGATAGAGGGAATCCAAGAAACATGTAGATGTGGAAGCAGGGCTGCACAACTCTTTATTTAAGCTATGGTTCTTGAAGAAATGGCTGCTAATCCATCTGTGTTTGCATCCAGAACACGATGTATTCTGCAGGGTGAGGGAAGTAAAATTGGTCAGTAGCGTGCTCAGCCTCCCCTGTGCCTCAGTGTGTAATGGTGTGGTTGCCTGTAGGACTGCATAGAAAGTCATATGCATAGAAAGTTTCTATGCATACTGCATAGAAACCTCAGTGAGTCTAGGGTTTTCTTCATCGATAATCCGCAAAAGTTAAACCCTCTCATGAGCATCATCAGGTTTTCTTGTTTATTTCCATTTCAGACATCTTAAATATGAGTAGGAATGATTGTATATATTTAAGTGACCTGAAAGTAGGCAAGGGTTTGGTGATAACAAATATTATGCTATGTTTTTCAACCAAGCTTCTTAAAGATTGTTAAACTTGTATTCTGTTGAACTTGCATTGCCCTGCCTCCTCTCAAGTTGCTCTTTTAAGTCAAGATTTTCCAAAAGTATCAGGATTTTCTTCACACTAGGTTTTCTCAGAATTCTGCCTGGGTGCTTAGCCTGCAGGTAAGATAGCGCTGGTCAGGTTACAGAGAGATTTGATCTTCTACCTCTTCCCCTACCCCAGAAGATGCTTTGGAAAGGTTTGTGTGTGTGCATGTGTCGTTTGGAACTTTTTTGTCTCTGTGAGGGCATAACATGCCAAAGTGAAGATTTTATTTCTTGTTCAAGATAGAAAACAGCAGCACGTAACAGCCAGAGTCCTGGTATAAGCTTATATTTATTTAGTGGAATTTTTCCCTGTGTTGCTTATACATCTACATTTAAAGATTATAGGGGCTTGCTTTGGCTTGGAGTGTTGCAGTTCTCTCTTTGGTTATTTTAAGGTCTCACAGAATTTGTTCACAAATGTGATTGACCAAGGGGTCTGGCCACGTTCCAGGATGAATAATTGCAGTCTGATTAGATGCAACACTATTCCCTTATCTTTTGGCTTTTGTGGTTGGTGGCTCACTATGGCTGCTTTGGGGTCCTAAGGAAAGAGTACAAGGACTCTTCTCACCCACTTCATAGAGGCCTTTTTAAAAGAAACTCTGGGTGTGATTTAATCCCCCTAAATTCAAAGTGACTTTTTGTCATTCACTGGTGGCTGGGCATCTGCTAGGAGGAGTTTGTGTATTTGAGGTTAAATTTGAGTAAGCCAAATAAAGCATGGGTTTTTTTTATGTTTGAGAGGTATTACGTTTGACCTTCATAGGTGATATGGTAGTGTTTTAAAAAAGCAAAAAAAAATTTGCAAATCCTACCATTTTACAGGAGCATTAAGTAGTTCCTAATAATTGAATTATTTTCTTAACAAATGTATCTTGAACAAAAGAAGCTGATGACTAATACAAGTTGAGTGAGTGAAAGAAAATTAGCTGTGTAATAACTGCAGAAGTGAGGGTTTTTTTGAGAAATATGTTAGATATCGTGACTTACATGAGGATCTTTGGAGGTCCTTGGAGGGTGATTGCATGGTGCTATGTGGAAATTGTTACTACTAGATTTAGATAGATCAGTCACAGTGAAGAAGTCGTCACAGCATAGGTCATGATATAAGTAAGCGCTGCTGTAGGTTATAAGCTACACAAGCTCATGTTGGCGGTAATGCTTGGAAATTATGGCTGCTATAAATAATGACATGAGTTGGACAACTGTAAGTCTAAGCCTAAATTTCAGGTAGTCTGATTCTGCTAGAAATTGTCACTTAGATGACCTTGTAGAGGATCACCTTTCCTTGCTGGAACTGGGGTCACTGGAACACCGAGTTGCACAAACGTAATCTTGATTGCAGTTCAGGGAGCCTTATGTTTGGGGAACACCTCACATAAACGAAGAAGTCTACAAGCAGTTCTCTTCTTTTCACGGGGCACACTCCTGTGACTGCATTCGAACACAGACAGACAGTTAAACATAGCCGTTCTCCGAAGATGCAGAGTAATAGAAAGATCTTAAATCTTCTGCAAAATGTCATTATGACAAGACATTTCATTTAGTCTGAAGGCATCTGTCTGTACATGCAGCATGTGTAAGCAGTAAGAACAAAATGGGCATCTGTATGTTGTTGTACAGGTATTATACAATTAATATCTTGTGCATATGTGCGTGTTTTGCATGGAATAGATTCATTTGTTGTGCTTGAGTGTATAGAGTACAGTAGATCACGTTGCTAAATACCAGGGTTTGGTTTGGCTTGGCTTAACTTTAAAGGATTTTATCACTTGTTTTAAGAAAAAAATACTAAGCTCCACCCTTCATTTGCTTGCAAAATGATATTTCTTTGTTTAAAAAGATCTGCACTGGTATTGATGTCTTACTACCTGTTCTGTCAGCAGTAAATTTTGATTTTGGTTTCCACAGTTCAAGTTGCTATCATGCATAAACACAACATGCTGATGGTTGTGTGGGGGACTATGTGGGGACAGGTTGGATTTTCATGGGTGCATGGTGAACCATGGCCTGTTAGGTTGCTCAAGGTGGTGAAAGAATAACTGAGCAGTTTCTAGGAAGTGAAAAGATGGAAAATTAATTGCAGCTAGGGGAAGGTGACAACTCCAGTCAGTATAGTAATAAGTTGTGAATTGAACTTAACCTGAACTGAAAATGGGTTTGAACAGTTGTTTGGCATTTTGCTTTCCTTTTCTGCATCGCCCCTTCCTGCCCCCCCCCCCCCCCCCCAAGTCAATGCAGAGCTAGATGGGAAGAACTTCAGTCCCAGCAGGATCTGAAACAGGACTGAAATTAAACGTTGCCTTGTTCCTCAGGTAATAATATTAGGAAGCTTTTTCAGATGCTTTGGGAAACATTTTTATTGCTTACTTAACTGTTGTTTGATGTACAGAGGAGAAATGGATATACTTAGAGCACACCCATGTGGCTGTGTAGGGGTTAAATGCTATTTAAAAATTGTTTTAATGGGGGGAAAAAGGTTTCTAATTGTAGTGAAGTATTTTTGGAATTTGCCCTGTCAGTTAGTAATATTTCACTAATTAAAGCAACCCTTTGTTTAAACCAGGCTGACAACAGTTCGTTTGGAGAATTGGCTGGTGGACAAACCGAGGTATGTTCATTCCTCAGCAATTCAACCCATTTTATATGCTGATGTTTCTGAAGTAATGCTTTTAACTTGGAAGAAGGTAATCACATCTGTGAATTCCTTGTGGTTTCTCTGCTGCTGAGGGTTGCAGCCTATAAACAATTTTATTGCCTTAAAGCCTCGTGTGTAATGAAAATTAACAAATACAACAAGCATACAGGTACTAGGCTCTTTATGGCTGGAGGCATCAGGTTTGTTTGAATGGCAAAATTAAGGGATTATAAATTTTTGCCGAAGGAATGTTAGCAAGAGGCAGTTCTCTTTTTCCCTTTCTCTTGTGTATGCTCTTGTTCGGGAGAACAGTGTATGTTCTGACTGTGATTTGGTCAATAAGGTTTTATGTGTTTGTGGAAAAGTAGGTTCTCATTTGGGAATTGTATGTTTGCTATAAAGGAGAGGGAAAGTGCTACATTAATATATAGTGTCAAGTTGAAGAACAAAAGTGACTGAAAATTTTACAGGTTTTCCTGCCCTGAACTGCATTATATGAAGAAAGTCACATAAAACTAAAATGGCAACGTACAAATCTGGAATAGCTAACTGTACTCTTGCAGATTGTATTTTCACAATGCTGCAGTATTGCTGATGGCTCTTAGTTGCTTGGTTTTGTCAAAGGGCTTGCTGCTTGTAAAGAAGCCTACTTTGCCAGATCAAAGATCGTGAAAAAGTAAAACTTCTGACTGTCCTGGCATTTTGAGTGCTATCTGCTGAGTGATGAATACCTGCTGACTAATATTTTTGGCTAGACTGAGACTTGATAGCTTTCTTTTGAAAGACTACCTCTTCTTCACTAATAGATGTTCAGAGATAGCACCTCAAGTCTTGAAAAAACAGCATTTGTATTTTCTGTTTACAACATTTATAAAAATACCAGCCTGCAGATCTGCCTTGTCAACAGATCTGCAAACAAACATGTCCAGGCAGTGAAGATGCTTCAGAAGTTTTATTTGATTTCAGTAGCAATATTGATATACTACGTGGTGTGCTGTGTAATAATGAAGAACATACTGGAACAACTGGATGTCAGAACCAGGATGAGCCTTTGAAATGAGTGTTTTCTGGTCTCACTTGTATTTTGTTGTACGCTCCCATGAAATTATTTCAGGTTTTGGCAAGTGTACCATGGAACTGTTACTTTTGTAAATTGCTGTGATCTAGAAATTTGCTTAATTTGAACAATCTGCTCTAGTAATGTTTTCTTTTTTTTTTTCTGTGGGGCAGAGGGAGCCGTAACTGTTGTGATAATTTAGTCCTCTAAAAGTGCAAGAAAAGAAATTTAAACTACAATAGAGTAAAAATTATAGAGAGAACAGAGTACTCTTCCAGTGTGCTAATATGAAAGTACCCTTGGTGCAACAGACAAGAGAATGGAGACTGCAGAATCCTGATGAAGTGACACTGATGAGTTTGGAGAGTATTTGATAAAAAGAGTATGGGTTTGTGGAGCTTCTTGGTCGTTAAAAGGAAGAATTTAGGGTTTCAAGTGGATTCTGTAGATTATGAAAGTCAAGTTCAACATGTGTGTTAGTGAGTTTTTTCTTTACTCACTGCGATAACAGATCCTGATTTTAGTGCCAGGGAAATAACTAGATTAGTTATTTGGAAATTTAAAGTGAATAGTTATTTTGAGCTACCAGGAAGGAGCGGGTCAGTTGAGTTAAGTAACAGTTGTGTTTTATGTAATTGTTTTTCTCAACGTAATAGTTTAACTATTTGTCCTTGGGTGAGTGAGCAAGTTAATCAGCTACAGAGCAGGCACTGTATAATAACTTTATAAATGTCTATTGTGTTTGATTTCCATTTCCAAAAGAGCTTTAGATCTTGTAGCTGAATGTGATCCTTGTGCTTAAGCCATTTTGCATTATCCTGGTTCATTCACATGGCAGAGGGGAGGAATTGAAGTTCCAAGCCTCAGGCCAGTAGCAACAACTCTTTTCCCGGCTGGGTGGGAGCACACAGGGCTCCCAGTTAGTAGCAGCCTGCACTAGTCAGTGACTGGAATTGATGTCATTTGTCAAGACGGCTATTTTCTTGTATTCCTACTGGAGGTTAATGTTTGAATGGGAATAGCTAATCAGAAAGGTGGAGACCATTTGGATGGGCAGGCAAGGGTGTTATCCTATCTCCAGGCTGTAATTGAAGTGACTTTGAAAATAGTTTCAATAATAAGGTGGAGGTAAGTGTAACTTAATTCAAATTCTTTTAGGTATAGAAATCTGCGGTTCAGCAGAAGTAGGTATAATTATGATGATTAGCTTGCTATAGACGCATTTTTTTACTGTAACATGGTATGCTTTGCTGTTGAATTTTTCTTACTTTCAGAGCTGCAGGCCAAGCATCAGAATGTGTATGTGAACTGAACATTATATAATTTAATACATTTACTGTGAGTTCCTCTTTCGAATAAAGGCAAAGCTTGAATCTGACATAGCAAGTCCTTTCTCCTTCTGTATGGTAAAGTGTGACTCCATCTTGTGCTAGGCATGTCTGCCAGTCTGAACAGCCTGTTTTTCATAGCGCTGATTTTGGTAACGGAGTGGGAAGGATGGTTAGAGCTGGAAGCAGTGTGAGGGTCCAAAGAGGATCCTTATTTTGCTGTTTGCTGCAGTGAGTGATGTATTTGTTGCCGTCAGGCTAACCTTGATTTCTCCTTATCATTTTTTAGAGTTGTGCATCATGAAAGTGTTGTTGTAGTATGAATGATAGTTTTAACAGGAAGTTTTGACACTGTTGCTTGGGGTGGTTTGGGTTTTTTTGAGTTGCCTTTTTTTTTTTTCCCTTCTTTGTGTGTGTGTGATTCATGTTCTTCAGTAAAAATACAAACCTACCTAATAGCCTTTGCTCTCTCAAAGTTTCCTCCAATTTGCCTGTTAGGGCTTAGGTAAGCACGGACTCTGTACAATATCATCTGTGGTTAGTAGCAGTGAGGGAATATGGTTGAGACTTTTTGATTTAGTACGCTGTTACCACATGATAAACACTTTGAGAGATGTGTTCAGAGTGGTCAGTACAACTAATCTTGTAATATCAGAGGAAAATAAATAGAAGGTATGCAAAATCTACAGTTGCAAGTAGTGTTTTTCATCAGCTTGTGTTCCCATAGACTCACCTGATGAGACCACAGAGGAACACCAGGAAAAATACAAAATAAATGGCTAACCACAAGTTGTCTGCTGTCTGAAAGTAATGAAATTACATCTTGGAGTGGGATTGTTGAGTAAACATTTCTGATTTTGGAGTGGCACTTACGTTATTATTTATATTTTTATAAAATTTTTTGTAGAAGTCTGTGTAATACTAGTTTGGTTCTGTTTCCTGAGAATGGTTGATTATAATTTGATGGGGGAAAAAATGGAAAAGTTTCAGTAAAGTAGCAGCAAAAAAGTGAAACTAGATGTTATGAAAGAAATGAAGTTCTACCCAAAAGTGCACAATGAAGATTTTTATATTCCACCTTGAGTTCTCCCCCACTTCTTAAATTACTGAATACGAATTTTGTAAGCCAAAAATTTTGGATCCCCAAGTTTAATGAAGTGCAGAAAATGTGCCTATTTTGAATTGTTACATAAAAGATATTGGTTTAATTTACTGATTGGAGCAGTCTTAACTATATGAAGTAAGATAACTTCATAAAATGAGGAAATAGTTAAGGACATAATTCCAGAGAAAGCGAGTGTGTCTCTCTTTCTCTGTGCATTGTTTCCTATACAAGTTACTATCTTTAGTGCAGATGGTAATCTGTATGGGATTGCATGTTTAACTCGAAGCTGTTTACATACTGAACCAGGAGTGTTTGGAATACCATTGCTTCTGGCCCAGGGGAATAAATTGAAGTACGTACTTTGGGGTGGGGAGCATAGGTGTTGCATGAAAATGTTCTGGCCACAGATGCTGGTCTGCACTCTGTTCCCTGCTTAGTATAACTCTAGCCTTTCAAAGTACAATGACCAGGTAGACTTCACACCATCATTAATAGTGTCTGTGTCAGTAGGTCTGAAGAGGCACACTGATAGCCTGGGTTGAAATAAAGTACTTAAATAAGGATGTGTGTGGGGAGAGGAGGAAACTGAACTGAGGTTGCCTTTTGTCCATCCTACTGAATCACCTTTAATGATATTTTCCTGCAGACTTGGAAAGCATGTTATTTTGTACTTCTTGAAGATGTAACATAGTGATCTTAGAGAAGGCAGATCCTGACGGATGACTGACACTTCCCTGATATAAGCACTGTCAGTGTGCATGCTTCGTTGGTACAGCAGCTGCTAAATGCACATGTATGTGAAGTGTGCGACTATCAGCTTGCTTACCTCTGTGTATTTCTAGCCTAGACGCTGACTTTCTCTGGAGGATAAAGGGAAAAAAGATATATCTGAAAGGTAGCAGTGCTGACAACAGAGTACCTGCATAAACTTAAAGTGCAAAATTGAGTATGTACTTAGTGTAGTACACCTGCCTCAAGCAGGATTGTGAGGGTAAGAGGGAAAGCTCAAGCTGTGTAGCAAAATTAGCCTATATGAAATGGCTGAAATTATTCACTGCATTAGTATTAATAATATTTCTTCCATTTCTCAGTGACTAATTTACTGACATGCATCTTCATTCCTTTCAGCTGTTTTTCCTGGTCAGTGTTCTGGCACACAGCTGCTGCCGTCTGTCCTTGTTCTAGCCTGGGTCTGACCTCTTCTTTTGCTTCTGCTCTCCCTTTCTCCACTTACTTTGCAGATTTTTGGTAACTTCCTTGGTTGGTTTTTTTGGTGTTTTTCTTTTGTTTATCACATCAGAAATTGTTTACTACAAGACATAGCTCTTGGTAGCTCTTTGGTATTTGGCCTTGTAACTAACTGCATCATGTCATAGGAGGGAGGGTTAGGTTGTACATTGCTGCAGTCCTTTGTCCATTTGCTGCTTTTGTAAACAGGTTCATTAGGACTACTGAGATAGAGGGAGGAGATATGCATAGAAGCATCTACTTTGCTCGATGTTTTTGTGTACCTGCAAGAATTCATCTGCAGTGGGAAGAGATTTGATTAGAGATTCTAGGTGAAGATGATTTAAAAAAAAAAATAATTTAACTGTCAGCATTTCAAGGGTAGACACCTGATGTCTCTGAATTTTTACTTTTGTTATGCCTTTCAACATTTTTTTTTCTGTGAACTGAAGGTAAACCATGTATATTCAGAAATAGCCTTTTTCCCCCTGTTCTTTAAAGACGTGAATTCTGGTCTTCAGATGTCTAGCTCTGAGTATGTGGGAGTTCCAACCTTCATGTAATAAAAGCAGTGCTGTAGCCTCAGAGATGTCGAGGCCAGTTTATTTAACAAAAAAAGAAAAAAGCCATTGACAAACACTGAGCTTTCATGATGCACATAGTCCTTTGCTGCTTTCAGGCATTCCCTTTGTACAGTATTTTCCCACACAGAACAAAGTGTCGGTTTGCCAATGAGATGAGGATGAAAAAGACAAGTTTTCCAGTGTCTGGAGTAACTATTGTCTTAATGGGCTTTCCATCCGTCTCCTAATTAATTGCTTTTCCACCAATATGGATTCATGTGCAGTGGAGAAATGAAGGTGTTGAAACAAAAATGCAAAGAACTGATGAAATGGAAAAATGTGAGAGCTGTTGCTATTTTACATTACAAGTGAGGAGTGACCACAGGCCGCCCTGTTTGTTTCTGCTGGGAGACCAATTCCTAGGGATATTTGGATGAAGAAGAGCAGTGAGGATTTGGCTGGAGAAAGGCAGCCTTCTTGCCTTTCTCCAGCAGGTGTGCTGCTCTGCCTGCATCCTGCTGGAAGGAATGTCGGGGCTGCTAATGGGCATGCATTCAGATACCCTTGGGCATTGTTTTTCTTCAGCGGATGTCACCCACCTCTAGGCAGACCTGGACCTACTGTTTTCTGGACTGAACTCTCAGCCAGATCATAAGGGGAGGGACTTGAAACTGTCTGGGAAAACAGCAAATATGAAAAAGTTCCTCTATGTTGTTTAAAGTTTGAGGTGGCCAGCCTCAAACTTTAAAGTGGGGAGAGAGATTTATCTGATGATCAGTCTTTTCCAAACCTTTTACTCTCTTATATTACCTCTGCATCCTGTGGAAACTGTGCTTCAAAGCAAGCTGATATTGCTTTGCCTCAAGAATTTAAAGCCTTAAGAAGAGCACATGCTAATTGATGATCTAGATAAAGGACCTCCAAGGTGACCTGTCTGCAAATGAGAAATGTAAATGTATGTGGCATGAAAGAATAATACATGAGCCATAGGTCCTGTTTCTGGTTAGAAAGCAATGAAATTGCTGTTATGTTCAGTCATGGCTCCCTCCAGGTGGGTCACTTGGTACTGAGGTTGCAGAACCCTGTGGCAGACTAGGTTTGTGCTGCTGCTTCTCTATTGCATCTTGTGCTGCCTTGTGTCCATCTGGCTTTTAACTTTTCAGTTCAGAGCTGTAAGTGTGAGACCTAAGGTGAAAAGCTTTGTATGTGAGAGCCAGTGCAATTTTCCTTTCAGCTCATGACCGGTGTGTTTTTTCTGGCAGCTGGAACTAGAAGCAGCTATACCTGGAAATCTAGACCTAGAGACCCAAGTGCTAGGCTGTGTGGGTTGAACAGGCTGTGGAGCAAATCTATCCTTTTCTTTTCAGTTGTCAACTTGAAACATTGAAACATTATATATAGGTCCCAGCATGTAAAAAAGCATATGGTAGAATGAGAGCATGTCCAGAAAGGGATGACTGAAATGGTCAAGGGGATGGAACAGCTGCTTTTTGGGAAGAGACTGAAACTAGTGGAAACATCTTGGAAAATGGAAAGTTCAGGGTGAATATGATCAAGATTTTACAAAATCATAAAGATGGTGGGTAGGTTGAACTGGGCAGAACTAGTTACGCAGTCCCACAGTTTAGAAACGAACAAGTGTTAGAACTGGTGGGAGTTTACTTTAAAATAAACAAATGAAGGTACTTTAAACACAGGGGAGTATGACCTTCTGGAACTTGCTGCTGCAGAAGGTCGTGGGGCAGATAGTACCAGCATGTTCAAAGAAGAGTTAACAAAATTAGTGGAAAATGGGTCCATTCACAGATACTAAGAGGATGGGTCAGGGATGGACCTTCCAGCATCCCTGGTACAGCAGGAGCATGGAGGGAGTGGGACACAGATGGGGCAGGGCTGGCTTGCTCTGTTTGAATAGTGTCTCCCTTTGACACAGCGATGAAGTGCTTGGGTGGGTGTGATGGACATTGTGACGAGCCAGTAAGGCATACCTTATATTTTGAGCCATGTTTTCTACAATTGGCTGTTGATTCACCGAGTAAACCTTGAATGTAGGTGCTTTACACATCTCTGACCTCTTTCTTTAAATCTACATAAGTCCTGTAAGGTCGTTTGGACAAAAACATCCTTTTAGTTTTGTTTTGGAAAAGTATATATGGCTTTGAAACCCTGCTACCTAGGCAGAGTTTCTTATTAAAACAATGAAGACCCCTGATTTCTTTTGTCTGAGAATCTACAAAGGCTTCTGCTGCTTAAAATTATAGCACCAAATATTTTAAATAAGGGAAAAAAGGTATTCTTTTTCTGTCATTTTCTATTATTCTTTGGTGCCTTATGCTCATACAGTAAGGCAGTTTTCTACTACCAAATCATAGTATTTTTTTCCTCTCAACATGAACTTTACTCAGCTGGTTCAATGAGACATTTTTTTCCTCACCGACATCCCCATGTGGCCTCACTTGAGTCACAAGTCAGGAGCAGACTCCACTAGGAGGGATGTTGCCAGCTCAGGCTGCATGATCCTAAGTCGAATCTCTCTTCTCTAGCTTGGGCTGCTTGTCTGTCTTTCTGTGAAATTCCTTGAATGAATGGAGAGTAAATGGGGTGTTTAACAAATACTTTCTTGTCTTTGCAGTTCCTCTGAAGTTATTGGTAATAGTAAATGGTAGTGATAGTAGTATTTGTGTACATTTTATTGTGTGTGTCTGTAAATATATATATGCTGTGTCTGTCACTAGAAATAATCTCTGCATGTGAGTGAAACAGCCAGAAATGCCTTATTTCAGTCTGTGTAAAAATCCTTTGGTGTTTTTCATTTTTTTTTGCCACTGTCCTCTATTCCAATCATGTAGCATGGGCTCTGCAAAATTTATATATTCGCTGGTGGTAACTGTGTATGTACTTAAATGTTTATGAAGTGTTCAGTTAAGTCATCATACAGAAGTAGATAGATGGCTTCATTTTGTAAAGGCTTTTTAACTGGGGCTGAGTGTTTTCATGAAGACTGCTTTCAGTCATCCCTTATTTGAACTTACTTTTGGACATCCTCTGTGGGCATTTCCCTAGCTCATAAAAGGTAGTGAAATACGCATTCTGCTAATACACTGCTACCACCTCCCTCCATGTATTTGAAATAATAGTCATAAGCTTTATATCAGCCAGTGAATTTAAAGCGAACTTGTAGAGTAGAAGAATGCACAAAGAGAGTCCCAGGACATTGCAGTATTGGTTGGTAAGCTTAAGAGAGAGGATAGGGAAAAGGGATTATATTTGTGTGACCGTGGATGGGAAGTGAACAAAACATATCTTTGCTTTATATGATTTTGCTGCTGTGCTAAGAGGGTTTTTATGGGCCATATAAAATCCAGCAGGAGTAGTGCCTGACATAGGGAAAGTTTATGGGGCTTTGCATGTTTGTTTATAATTTTCTCTTAGCTGGAATATATAACATGAATTGTTACAAGTTTTGGAGATAGAGAAATAATGTACAAACAGTTTTTGGCCTTTTTTTTCCTCCACATAGAGTAACATCTAGAATCAACAATTTAATTTAAAAAGTCTATTTTTGTTGAGACTTTTATTTCCTTATAAGTATAATATAGTTACTGCCTGGATGACTTTTGAGGGAACCGATTCTATAGAAGTAAAAAATAATCAGCTATGTTTGATTATTTTTTTTTATTGAGCATGTATGTATGTGAATATAGTTATACACTTTTCTTGAATATTATTTAAACAGGTTTAATTTTACAATATATGCTTGATTCTTTGATAAAAGATCTAAGCCTTGTGACTGTCTTATTAAAGAATGAACCATTATCACAATTGCAGTTTACATGTTGGAAACATGGAATTGACATAAACAAGTGTTGCTTGGTTCAGTTCTTCATTGAATAATTGTTATGATGTAGTATGGTACATTGTGAATGCCTCTTCCATAGGTGTAATGAACCAGTGTTAAGTCTCTACCAAAGAGAAACTGCTGTATCAGTATTGCCAAAACCCAAGTTGTGTATCGAGTGCTTTAGTCTGTATTGGCTTAATTGAAATCTGGAGAGTGTTTTTTGTGTAAATTGCTTTTCTCTTCTCAGAATGTTATGTCTGTCAAAAGTTTTTGACAGAGTTGCTGTGAATTTTTTTATCTGATGATCAGCATGTTGCTACTTAATGAAAATGTTCAGTGATGAGTATGACTAAGGGCAGACCTCATCGCCGTTTACAGCTTCCTCGCAAGGGGAAGAGGAGGGGCAGGTGCTGATCTCTCTGGTGACCAATGGTAGGACCCAAGGGAATGGCAGGAAGATGTGCCAGGGAGGTTTAGGTTGGATATTAGGCAAAGGCTTTTCACCCAGAGGGTGGTGGAGCACTGGAACAGGCTCCCCAGGGAGGCAGTCACGGCACCAAGCCTGGCGATGAATATTCAAGAAGCACTTGGACGATGCCCTCAGAGACGTGCTGTGAATTTGGGGTTGTCCTGTGCAGGGACAGGAGCTGGACTTGATGATCCTTGTGGGTCCCTTCCAACTCAGGACATTCAATGATTCTATGATTTGAAATGATCATAGCTGAGGATGCCCATGTAAATCTTTACATAGTCTGCTGTGTTACATTGATGCAAGTCTGGGATAAACTTTCAGCTTCATCAGATCTCTGTGTGCCCTAGAGAGCAGAGCATGGCCAAAAATATTTCCATGTGTGGTAAACAAAAGAGAGTTTCATAATGCTAGCAATTGAGACCAGACCTAATTACAGCGTCTTCCTCGGGCAAAGACTCAGTCTGTAACCTGTGGTTCTGCACTGTTTTCTTCCAGTTTTTGTTCCTAACAATTACATGCAGTTTAGATTCCAGTCTTGAGCCTCATGAAAGTAGCATTGCTTGCTGCCTGCCATGGTTGCTTTTTTTTTTTTTTTTCTTTTTCCTTGGCATCTTCCTCAGTGGAGAACCACAAAAGCTGTACCAGGTGACAACAAAGAAACCTTGGTCTAGGCTCCTCTAGGTTTCACAGTAGATTATGCAGAGTTCTTGTATAAACAGCTGTGAGTACTGACTCTCCCAAATGAACTGTTTAACTGAATTGTTTGTGGAGCCCATAGTGGAATGTAATGAAAATGAACAACAGGGAACAAAAAAATGCACATTTTTTAATTCAGATGCAAAGGCTGCATTGCAGAGTAATTCCAAAATGCCATAGATGAAAACTGCTTTATTTGATGTCTACATTACAAATGAAATGGGCAGAATGACTAGTTGATCAATTAATGTCAAGACCTACTTACACTATACTGCAGTATCTAAACAGTGAGTTCTCGTGACAGTTGTCTTGCTCTGGAACAGTGCAAGCATGAAAGCTTGCGAAGAAATGTTTGGGAGGTGGGAAATAGGGAGAAGCAGGCCTAGATATAGAATAAACTTTCTGTGAAGTTTATCCATGAATTTCTTCAAAACTGTAAGCTCTGCAAAACTGTCCTTTTCAGAGAAAGTCACAGACATGTCCTGTGAACTTCACCCAGAAGTAGAACTCTGCAGGGAAGGAGAGTGGATAAAATCTGAAATGAGAATTCTGTTTTTTATCTATATATCTATAAAGCAGAGAAACTGCAGCAACCAGCGGAGATGATGGCATTGCTGATTTTTTTTTTTTTTTTACGTAGAAGAGGCTGTGAAGGTGAGGAAGTCTCAGCTCTTTGGGCATGATGCCTGAATTGAACCCGTTATGATGCAGACCCTTCTCACATCAGATTAGTGAAGTTACCTGGATGTAATGACACTTTTCCTTCCTCCTAGACCTCTGTCTCTTCAAAAATAATAAATTCGATCTATCTCTGTCATTACTGGGTTTTTTTTATGTTTGAAAATATGGGAGATGTTTTTGAAAAGTTTGCCATCAAGTATGTTCCTACATAATGCTGGGCTTCAGCTGTTCTTTTTCTTTATGATTTACTTTTAATATGAATCATAATTCTGACAACATCTTTTGATTTAACCTGAAGTAACATAACACACATGTCAGCAGTGGGGGATACAAGGGAATTTGTGACTTCAGCTTTTACAGTGAGTGATTGGAGTGTCTAATGAAGCATTGTAGTTACAATTCAAATTTATTTCTCGAGTGTTTCATCCCCTGGTTCAGCCTTTTGAGGATGTGGGCTATTCTACTCTCTCTTACTAATTTCTGCTGATTAATACACTTCACTGGTGGAATGGTTTTCCTGAGAGTCCAGCCTTAGTTTTATTCCTTCAACCTAAGTAATTTCTACCATGGTGTTTATGGAAATATGTTAATTATCTTGGCTTTACACTGTTAGTAAGACCAACAGTGTTTTCTGAAGCTATTCTTAAGATCAGGCTGTCTGTGCATCCTCACTGGTGAGCATGGCCTCCGAGCACCCAGGCCTGCTCAGGGAGGTCAATCGCTGCCGTTTGTATTCCTTGGGGCTCCTCTGGAGTTTCAGGTAGGCCCATGTGGAGGCAGTACTTAGAAGGTGACATCGATTTTTATGGCTGTTGTAGTGCCTGCCAAGCAGCTGTGTTGTAGACTTTTTTGGAGGCAGTAAACATTTTGCCTAGTGCCATGTGTTGCATTGCTCAAAGCCAGAAAGAAATCCCATGCTACCTTATTGCCATAAACTTGTGCATTGCACCACACTGGGAAACTTCCTTGTGAGATGTATGGGTGGAAGCCTGGCACTGTGGTGGCCTGGCCTGGCTGCGTGTGGAGGGACAGCTTTCTGCTTCTAGACACTTGTGCTGCTAGATCTCAGCGCAGGTGTTGAAGTGTTGAATGCAAGCCCATGTGCAGTACTGAATTTAAGGATGCTAAGGTGCAAATGTGAAATGAAAATGAGGAACGTGAAGAATCATTTGGGGATTTTCATGGTCTGGTAAAATATATTTTTGTTTTTGAATAGGTAACTGATATTTCCAAAAAGTCTGCCAATGAAAGTGAAGGTTGTTACACCCTTCCAGAGGAGATACTGACTCTGTCAGCTTTTGGTAGCCCCCTCCATTTTGTTACCTAAATGTTTCCTAAGTTATAGCAAGCCATATAATATCCATTACATGTATGGTATTGACTTCTGCAGTTCTGTCCCCAGTTAGAAATTTCATTTTTCCATTATATTTTACCATGATAGTTCAGTTACTGTGACACACTGTGTAAATAATGTTACTTTAAACTAGTGCACTTTTCTTATGCAGGAAAGAAGCAAAGGTGGTTTTGCAGTTAGCAATCCGTGCCAAAGTCAGGTTGCATGGATGCTTTTCATTTATTAAATGAAAAGCCCAACCTGTCTTCTGCACCATGAGTTAAATTGCCTACTATGATAGAGTGTTACGTTATTTTTAATCAGATTAAGCTGAACCAATGCAAGTTTTTATGTAGATAAGATGTTAGGTCAGAAGGTTATTGGTTCATATTGTAGAGATTATTCTGTATTTCCTCTTAAAACAAAAGTCATAAAGTGAATTCTGAAGTTATGATATAAAATGTCTTGCAGTGTCTGTGTCCTGGTATGTGAGAGGTTCCTCACACTCTGTTGCTTCCCACACTTGACAGTGGAAAGCTCATGTTATTGAGTAAGAGTGAGGATGAGTGAGAGAGCAAGAGCGCTTTGAAATACTACTGTTTTTCTACTGAAACACTATTGTTATATTTAATTTAAAATTATCTATATTTCACTTAAAAATATTACTCAAAAGCTGAGGGAGGGTCTGACATTATTCCCCTTGCTTCCAGCCTCAAGAAACAGCTTCAAGGTCTCACACCTTCAAAAACAAGTCTTTTAAGAAATCCAAAATCTGTGGAATCTGCAAACAAGTGATTGATAGCCAAGGCGTTTCCTGCAGAGGTGAGTAACATATGATGTGCTGTTTACTTTCTTGCTGTGTAAAGGAAATTAATTTTATGTTAATGTTTCTAGGAATCTGTGTTTCTGGAATTCCGCCTGGACTAAGTATAGATGTTACCTCGGAATATTTCCTTCCTCTGCACAATAATGTTCCCTCCTTTTGTCAGGGGCTGGGGTGCTGTAGTAGGTAATTGGACTTGTATAATGATGTGCTTTTATCACTGTGCTATTCAGGCAGGTTTCAGAATAAGGCAATGCCTGCAGAGATTGGCTCTCTGAGGAGCATGTGAGTGACGTGTGCTCAGTGGGTGACAGATGCCTCTGGAATTCAGTCACCAAATGAGGAAGTGTGTGACCCTCACTCACTGAGGCATGAAGGTTTTCTTTGCATTAATTTGCAAAAATTCACAAGAGCAGCCATCTATTTATTTACTTTAATTTTTCCAGTTGCGTTATGTTCTGTCTAATCCTTAGTCCTTCAGGTTAATTGGCCACAGAAACAATAAAGAGATCATCCTCCTGGATGCACAGGCTACAGAGGTTAAGCTGCCTCTGGCATTGCTGCCTGCTCCTTACTGCTGTTTCCCCTCATTCTTCTACCTGCTGTGTAGAATTGAACATACTTGCCTCTTTTCCGTGGGATACTTGTGAATTACATATTGAGAAAGCTCAATAGGTCCTTTCTGCAAGTTGTCCAGGGATAGGGGATTCAATCCCCTTTACTGGTTTAGCCTGGTTAATGTTCAACTCCTGTTACTCCGTGTTAATAAAATAGCCTCTTTACTTGCCGCATGTGTGGCCTATCTCCTAGTACGAGAATGCTATTGTCTCTTCATCTGAAGCATAATCACTGTTTTCACTTAGAGGTGTTTGCACCGCTTCCCGGTTCTAGATGGATCTCTTTCTCCCACCTCTTCCGTCCCATATTCTTCAGACACCTTAGGATCATTCTGAGGGTTTGAGAGGGAGGTGAGAGATTTGGAAGTGGAAGGAATGTGGCTGTTTCCTGAGCTAAGGTGTGGACTTTGCAGATGAACAGCTAAATGTAAAATACCTCACTTGTTCAGCATTACAGTTATCATAGAGGTGGTAGTTAGGTACGTGTTTCTTTAACACATTTCTTCCGCCTGTCCTTCTGGAGGTTGGTTTCAAAGTTCTTAGGATTTAGTTGTTTTCAACTTAGCAGAAATAATACTGTTGGAAGGAAGCCTACTTAGTGAAGGAACTGCCTGAAGACCCTTTTGATTATGTTCAGTGTAAAAAGCACTGTACCAGGAGAGAATCAATACTTTGGAGGAAAAGACCTTTTGGGTGGGAATAGAAAAGAAAGTTTGCCAGTTTGCTCTGGATTTGAGTTCTCACAGCGCACAGCTCAAAGTCTCAAATTCGCAAAAGCTGTGTCAGTGTGCTTACCTACCAAAAGTGCTAGAGCTTTACCATATGTCTTGTAAACAGGTCAGAGGTTAGGATGAGTCTGAGCAAGTTTTCCTTTTGCCCCAATGTGTAACAGCTTTGGTGGAAATACAGACAGTAACAGTATGTGCCAATGTAATTTAACACCTATTTGGCTAGCACTTATACATGGTTCAAAATATCAGGAAGAAAGCAAAACTCACATGTATTAAAACTATCAAGGAAAAAAGCTTTCGGGGAAAAACAAAAAACCTGAGGAACTAAAATTCTACAAGCACTTGTAATGGGATCCCTCCAACACATTCACCAGACCAATACATTCATGGATATGGTACATCTATGTACATATCTAACTCTGTCTGGGATAATTTTATCAAGGTTTCTGGCTGCAATTTTTAGAAGGAGCCCCTTGATAGCATCATATAGCCCCTTTTGTTGATGTGAACACCAGGCAGAGCCACCATCTTTCTTTGTTGCTGGTACATTTTGATTGTTAGTTGCTTGATACTTACCTGTGGGATGGGAGCAACAGGAGTTGCACAGGGTGAAGTGATGACTCCAAATAGTTTCAAGTTAATAAGAACCCGTTTGTATTTTAACTTCCAGCATGGGCTTTACAAAGCAGAGTTTTGGAAAAGATAGAACTAAAAGTTGTCTGTTCCCCTGCCAGCACTGCAGTACTTGAAATGTACCCTAGTACTGTGAAACTCTATTAATAGGAAGAAAAATAAACCAGCTGTTTCAGAGCCAAATCCTTGTGCTGCTGCTTCTGGTAAATTCTCCCTGATGTTGCTGAATGAAAGTGAGCAAGTTGGCGGGGGGGGGAGAAGAAAAGCCTTTAGTTAAGAAGAAGTAAAGTTCCTTTGTGTATTAATGAGAAAAACTTGCTTTTTGACAGTTTCTCCTCAGAAAATAATAGCTCTTTGTACAGACTGCAGGTTCCTTCCAGACTGTAGTATCTTATCAAAGGAAAGTTATGTGTCAAGAGAAATAAGGGGAGGGGAGAGGCTCCAGATTGGTCACTACATAGTATTTGCTGTTTATCTAGCAATGAATCATCTACTTGTAACAAAAGAAAAAAAAAAAAGCCATAACTGGGTGTTGTGTTGGTTAGATAAGCTTTCATTAGTGTGTGGCAGTCATTTTGGGGTTGTATTGTTTAGCCCTGTCTTGCAAAATGTGTCTTTTGCTAGTAGCCAGGTCTGAATACAGTGCCTAAAAGCTTTCTATGAAAAATGAATGATTGTCTGAAAGGTATGCTTGAATGATGTCCCTTTTGTCCTTGTATAGTTCAGTCCACCTCAGTAAAGCATACTTAGTTACAGGGAATTTATTTTTAACAAGCTCTACAACAACAGTGGCAAAAAGCAAAGGCATATTTGAAGAAGAGGAAGCTCCTGGCTGTCTCCTTGCCTGGTAAGCATGTTTGTAGCTGGGCTGTGTCTTTGATGTGGCTTCTCATTATGAAGAAAGGACAAACAGCTGTTGATTGACTTCTACAATACCTGCACATTCTGCAGTAAACAGAGGACCACATGACTCCCCATGTCTCTTCAGCACTACCTCAAACTCGAATGCTTTTGAGTTCTGGTTTGATCTTCACTGCAGTACCATTCAATTTAATTCAAGGCTAAGCAGATACACATCCTAATCATGCACATTTACAGAGTTAGCCAAAGGGCTGCAGTGTTACAAAAGCCTTTTGATTTTATTCTTAAGCTACTTACCCTAGATATTGAATATTCAATATTTTACTTT
This sequence comes from Morus bassanus, assembly GCA_031468815.1. Classification (NCBI taxonomy): domain Eukaryota; kingdom Metazoa; phylum Chordata; class Aves; order Suliformes; family Sulidae; genus Morus; species Morus bassanus. Next base: position 63,115,253 of record CM062567.1, on the reverse strand, counting down.
ATTTGTAAACAAGCTGTCATAATGATGTAATTTTATGTATTTTCCATGTTAATTTCTATTTTATTTATATATGTAAAATATAAATTTCTTTTTATTTCTATTTTATTTTATTTTCCTTTGCTTTTTAAAATTATGATTTATCTTTCTTGTGATCAAATGACTGTTAGCGTAAAACAGAGAGCTTTTTAGATGCTTCCAGATGCTTTTTAGAATCCTCCCAATCTCTAGAAATTACTTTTCTGGCAATTTAAAAACTGGAGACCAAACTTGGGAAATTTGAGTAGTTTTAAATAATGCAGCTAGCATTTCCTAGGTCTTAGAGCATATATGGGTGAAATAAGTACAAAGAATTGAAACACTTTACACATTTCTGTTGATTAAACTCCCTTCCCCTCCATTTGACGATTAAGTTGACATGTTTAGGTGCTGCTAGTAAGTCTTTACATGCAATACAAGGCATTCCATGAACTAGATTTTGAACTTAAAGCAATTGATGGTAGTTTGAGTGAACTGAGTATCTTTTTGTTAATCTAACCAAGCCAGGAATGTGTTGGTTTTGGGAATATGTGTTGGAGTGATCCCAATAGCAGCACTTGTAGAATTTTAGTTCTTCATTTTTTTTTATTTTTCCTGAAAGCTTTTTCCCTTGATGATTTGACTGCATGTGAGTTTTGCTTTCTTCCTGATATTTTGAACCATGTATAAATGCTAGCCAAATAGGTGTTAAATTACATTGGCATGTACTGTTAGCTGTATTGTGAGCAAAGAAATTCTTAAAATGGTATTGTGTGCAAGCTGAGTATAATAAAGAATACTATTCACCTTCTTTACTTAAAATTAATCTGTATAATAACTTCTGTCTTGTATGAGACCATATGTTAACATGACTTACAAGTGTTGATTGGCTTACAGTAAGTCCTGGACTGTTTCTTTGAGCACGTAGCATGAAGTGATAGTAGAAAGTATATTTTTCTCATCAAATCACAATATCTATGTTTAGTCAAGAGTTTCTAGCCACTTACAGATCATAGATTAGGATTTGAAGGCAGTTGGAGCTGGTTTTCTTCTTAAAGAGGTTTGATATTTTCCTTTGAAATTCACCTGACTGTTTGCGATTGTGCTTGTGGTCTTGGCTAGCAATTGTGGTTTAGCCCTGGTCAGCAACTAAGCACCACACAGCCGCTTGCTCCCTCCCCCCAGCCCAGTGGGATGGGGGAGAATCAGAAGAGTAAAAGTGAGGAAACTCCTGGGTTGAGATAAAGACAGTTTAATAGGCAAAGCAAAAGCCACACATGCAAACAAAGCAAAAGAAGGAATTCATTCACCACTTCCCATGGGCAGGCAGGTGTTCAGCCATCCCCAGGAAAGCAGGGCTCCATCACACGTAACGGTTACTTGGGAAGACAAACGCCATCACTCCAAATGTCCCCCCTTCCTTCTTCTTCCCCCAGCTTTATATACTGAGCGTGATGTCATATGGTATGGAATATCTCTTTGGTCAGTTTGGGTCAGCTGTCACGGCTGGGAGGGGACACAGCTTCTTGTGTACCCAGCAGAGCATGGGAAGCTGAAAAAGTCCTTGACTACTGTAAGCACTACTTAGCAACAACGAAAACATCTCCACATTATCAGCACTGTTTTCAGCGTAAATCTAAAACATAGCCCCACACTAGCTACTATGAAAAAAAATTAACTCTATCCCAGCTGAAACCAGGACACAATCCACAGAAAATCTCATTTTGGGTTAGTTGGAGTTACCTGATACAACGAGTTCTCTGTATCTAATCAAATGTTCATTGCTTCTGGCAAGACAAAAATACAAATTATATTAAGAATCATTTGGAGCTGACAAACTGTTCTTAAGGCTTGTTTGTGCATACTGTGTGTGTAAATATATGCATATTTAATCTTATATGATAGCAGGTGGTTTTATATACTCTGTCTTTCAGTAAGTGCTAAGTTCAGTAATAACGTATTAGTATCTTAATAATGTGCAAAGCATGTCTGTTGCTACAGTTCTGGCTGACAAACTAGAAAGCTAGAAATGCCAAAGGAATTTGTATCCTGCTTGGCATACAGTGGCATTACAGTTGACTCTAAATGGCGAAGCATGTAGTGTGTATTTGTGGGGTAGGTGTGTTTGTGTCACCCTGGTTTCCATGGAGCCATCCTTGTGAAATAAGATCCTGTATTACTAGGCACTTACATGGGTGTGTTATGAGATCTATCCATCTATTGATCTTATAATACATTATATATCTGATATATATTAACTGTAATTTCAACATAACTATAACATAACATCTTATGTTTAATTATGGCAATAGGCATTTGATAATTAACCATAATATGATTAATTATGGCAATAGGCATACCCATAAAATTATGTTAATATTATAATGCAGGAGATGTTTGAGAGAATGAAAAGGCTGTCATCAAATTAAAAGGGTTTTTCATCATATCATTCTTGCTTTCTGCATGATGTTTGTATGTATACTTACATGTTTTCTTCAGCTCTGATCCAGCAAATTGGTATTGCCTTCCATGGGACTGTTTTAAGATGATTTTAAGATAACCATCTTTAAGATTTTTTTTTTTAAGATAACTTTTAAGATTTGTAATGATGGATCTCTTATATATGGCTCAGGCTGGTCAAGAAACAGCAGAAAACAAACAAACCAGGAAACCTCACTCTTTTCCTAAGCAATTAACTGCTAATTACCTCCAAATTTAAAAGGTATGTGGACTTGTGAGAAAATGAGACCTAGAATTTCTTTTTGCTAGCACTGTATGCTTTCAGTTACGACCAATATTTGGTGATATGAGACACAGACAACTGCATGTAAACCAGGATATGCAGGCTGTAGGACCAAGGAGCATGGTCTGTTGTTGTCCCTAGAAGAGATTAATAGCTTGTAGCTGCTGTGAACTCCAAGGAAGAGGGATTATGGAATGCTCAAGCAAGGTTGGGTTAGGTAGGGACCCAGGCTCTGGCTATAAAACCTCATTTGGCTGTCAGGCTTCTTTGTGAAAGGCATCTGGGAGGATGTCCAAGAGAGACTGCATGAATTGATCTAGTGGCAGCAGAGAAGTCTTTTTAGGAACCCCTCAGAAATGGGCGGATGTTGACCTGGACATGAGTGACACAGAGTGTACTGTTCCGGGGAGGAGGAGGCTAGAAAGGGAAATGTGGACTGCAGCCCACCTGTGACACCAGAAGCCTGGAAAGGTCAGCCCCTCTTCTCTGGACAAAAGATGCACACAGTAAATAGCAACTTCCACTGGATTAGTAAAATTTACTCTAATTAACACAGCTGTACAACCTATGCATTCATATTTCAGGGCAGAGCTTAGATAGTGAAACATGGAAGCTATGTGCATAACAACAGCAAAGACATGAAAGGGGAGCATGAATAAAGACTTACTGGAGCATACAGAGATACAGAAGAAGCCACTGTAATTAGTCGGCATTACACAAGTGGTACATAAGCATCCTGGCTGAACACAGCCCTCTCTGGAGCTGAGACAAGCTGTAAAAATGATGTCCTTTGATGGCATGTTGCTACCCAATGGGAATTAGGGGAAAGGGGAAGGAATTTTGGCAGAAATCTCTAAGGTAAGTTCATACTAATTCAAACATAAAAAATAAACACAGCAAAAACCTCTAGTGGAATGTTGAATGTTCGTAGCAGCCAAGCTGCATCACAGATATTAGATTATGTTTCAGAAAGCTGTCTGTAGTGAAAACATGAGTTCCCTATTTGTTTACCTCATAAGGACCAACTTAATCATGCCAGAATTTGATCTGTGGTCGTAAAATTTATTTTAAAATCAAAGTTCAAACCACTAAGGTTTCTAAAATGCTGCAGCTTCTGTTCATTACAGCTAATAAATTAAAAAGAAACAAAAAAAGTGCGAAGTAAATGTGATCCCATGTGGCCCCCTCTACATTTTTTCCAAGAAAACCAGTGACTGCTATGTGATCTGGTATACCTGCAATTTTATAAACTTATCCCAGTTGAAGAGAACCCAAACTCCTAAGGGTAAATTGAAGTTAGAATTATCTGCACTAACCCAAAAATCTGAAATGAAATGCTGTGATCATTAGAGTGTATAATTTGAGTGTGATGAACTTGATATGCCATTTGGGGAAAGGAACCTCAAAGTAAATCTTGATGCATTTGGCTAAAACGTCACACTTCTAACTGGCTTCAAAACAAGGGTGGGTGAGGGGGAACTACCATGAGAGACAAAACCAATGTATATGAAGATAAAAATCTAAATAAAGAAGAGACGGGTGAAGAAATCTGTTGTAAGTAATGCTGAAGAGTTTGTTCTGGTACATGAAGAAAGCTTCAAGAAACTAAGCCAGGCTACAAACATAACTCCATTTGGACACATTCAGGGTCTGAACCCTGTAAACATGTAAGAGGGGGAGTTGTTGGCTGATTTTATGCAGAGTTCCCATCTATTGTCATTAATGAGATTTAAAAAAAAAATACCCTTGGAAATCATGCCTACAACTGTATCAGTGCTTGAAGGATCACGTTGGTGACCTCCTTTGCATAGCCTATATTGTTTTCTTTTGTGGTGAAGGTCTTTGTCACTTATTTTTTCTGTAGGAACTTAAGTACAGCTGTGAATCAAAACTTCCAGGCCCATTAGGTCTTATCCACATAATAAATAAGTTTCTAACAACATCGGCTTTCTTATTTTGAGGATCACCCATTTTAAGCTAATCTCTTGTTTTTCTCTGATCCTTGCTCTTAGCATAATTTATGCAGGATATGTTTCCAAGATCCATCACAAGCAGGCAAGCTTTCGAGATCTTGCAGGTCTTGCACTGTCGGCAGCTGTGAGAAAAACCTGGAGACAGTCCAGCCATTTTTTTGGTTTCATGTGGGTTGCTGGCTACAGTAAACCATAGTCTGGTGGAAATGGTTTTGTGGATGAAATGTTGCAACATGGGGTTGTCTGTTCAACTGGAGGGAGGAGGTCTAAAAATAACTTTGGTTCCAAACCGGATTAAGGTTTAATCATTTCCTATCTGACTTTTAAGTGCAGCTTAAAAAGATGAGAAAAAGTTGCTGTATGAGTGCTTTTTTTTAAAAATGGGAAAACATTTTCACTGTGCTGATATTCGGCCTTTGTAACAGCATCTCTGGGAAATTAAACAAACAAAAACCCACCCAGGAGTTTTCAGGATACTGTTAAAATGATGAAGTTAGACTATAAAATCCAGAGTGGGGGGGTGGGGTGGGGTGGAAAACCCAAACCAAAAAAAAAAAAACCCAAAAAAACTTGATGGTCAAGATTCTTTCTACAAGACAGGAAAAAGGTGGGATTAAAGGAAAAGAATAGACGTACTATTGCAGCAGTAGTGCCAAAATATTTTTCTCTTAATAAAGGTTTTTCCACTTCTGTTGTCAGCAACTGCAAGTGGAATATTTCATCTGTGGGAAAGCTCATTCACAACACTCTTTACTGTATAGCCACCCCAAGTGAAAAATGCTGAAGCTTTGCACAAATTTCCCATAACTGTCTTTTAGCCTTCATCTTCAAAAACAATGTCTGCAGTCCCTGTCATGAAGTGCTGGGAGCAATATTCAGATGGAAGAGACAATGGTTGGCTGAATATGAAAAAGAACAAAAGAAAATATAGGAAAATGTTTGAGGCACAGGAAATACATCAGCAGATGTTGTTGCTGTAGTGTGGCTGTTAGACTTGCAACATCTTTGGCATGTGACTCTGATAACTTAAAAATAGAAGTGTTTACTTTTGAAGCTAAAGCCCAATATTTCCAGCTAGAGGACTCTTCCCCCACCCAAAGGTATCTCTGCCCCACGCAAAACTGCATGCCATCTTATTTTAATGCTGCAGTTAATAAGTTCTGTGTGCCTGCTTTTCATACTGCTTTCATTTTGGATCTTTATTTTCAGCTGAATTGTTGCAGAGCTGGTAGGAACAGGTCAGCAGAAAAGCATGTGTGTGTTAGTGAGAGTTTTTTCTAATAATCTGATCACAATGTTATTAACCCTTGTCAAAATATAAATGGCCAGCAAGTTGCACAGTTCTTTCCATTTGGGACATTTTGGTCATGGATGTCTTTCAGTACCAAGCTCTGCCTGGAGAAGACCCTGTTGTGATGGCCTTGCTATGCTTTTGTTAAAATGTCTTGAATTGGTTTCTGAAAAAAGGAAAACGTCTTTTCTTCAGAGCCAATGACAGACCTGGGATTTTGTGTGAAACGTTTCCTGCAGGAGGGAGATGTTGGTCTGTAGTGGTATTGCTAGCCTAGCTGCTAAAACGGCTGAGCTTTACCACTCCCAGGACCCTCTAAGACCCATCTTTCTGTGGTATTAAGAGAGAGCACTGGAATTGGGAACTATAAAAACCTATGTCTTTATTACACAGATCTTTTTAGTTTAGATTACATTTTGTTGTGGATCGTCAAGGACTCTTCCATTACTGTCAGAAAATAGCTGTAATAGCATGTGTCTGTTTTGGGGAAGATGAGTTGGAGATGCTGATGGAAGGAAAGCACCTTTCAAGAAGCTAGGCCTGTGATTCAGTATCCTAATGTATTATTTGTCACTAGGAAGTTAAAAATTAATATCAAGAGCTGTATAGTATATGCTTTTGGGGCAAGTGATCTTTCTTAGGGATCAGTAAGGTATTAAACTGAGTTACATCTCTTAGATTCTTTATTTATATGCAAGTTTCTGCCCCAAGAGGATTTCTGAATTATCTTGTTTGTACCCTTGCAATACATAGAGTTGTTTAAAAACAAACACACAAAAACTCACCATGGAGAATCACTTGATGAAAGGTGTGGTTAAGTGTGAGGTTGTCCATTTAAACTAGTCAGGTTTTAATATTCACTGCACGTACAGTGAATATTAAATGACAAGAATGCTTGTATGGAATTTATGGAATATATTGCCATGCCGTATGTCCAGTAGATGCTAAAATGTGACAAGGTGAGTAGCCCTTACCACACAGAGAAAAACTTAAGCTCTTTGTCCTGGTAAACCATAAATTATTTTAAGGGTAATCTACAGAAGTACTCTGTTACTTTGTAAATGCATCGCTACTGGTTTTCAGAGAACATCTTACATGCACAAATGTAAGAAGTAGAACTTTACATTTCATAAAAACTTTGGAGCTCAAGTCTGAAAAATATGATTCACTATGCTTATTCTTCTGTTTTTACCCTGGCAGCAGTATTGTTAACTTGCAGGAGTTACCACATCTTCATTTTGATGCAAAGAAATGTCTGGTTTTTTTTTTCTTTTTCTTTCTTTTTTTCTTTTCCCTCTCCCCCTTTTGAAAAAAAAAGGGTTCTCAGAGCTATTGTTTAGGAACTGTTTTGAAGTGTAGTAAATTGACTAAATATGGCTTGGCCTCCATTTCACTGCCAGCCAGCTTGGGACAGTTGTTCTTGGAACTGATGCCACAATCCTTAAACACAAATTTGGAAAGTCTGGTATTTGACGAGAGCTGATGTGTGGGATGCAGACATTCAGCTGTTCAGTTGAAGAACTGAAGTAATCTTGCTGAGTGTGACATTGATTAAGTCTTCCAGACTGTTTCAGGCACATTTTTAAATCTGAATACACTTGGGCTGTAGTCCTGAAAAGAGCTGAGTGCTATTTCGCTTGTAAGCTTTGCCTGAAGAATGCCAGCATTCGGTAGAAGCCGCTTGTTGAGATATTTTAACTGTAAGTTGCATGTGTTTTCCTACAACTGATGTGCTGTGGGTATGCTCAGTTGTTCATATGTTTTTGCATTGCATGTTTGTTGCACTGAAAAGGCATGAGGTGCACGATTGTCATGTAACACTGCTTTTTTTTGCCTTAGAGATTTTCTCAAAGTGCATCTCTCTGCTATTTAAGCCTTTCCATAAAAACAGGTGGCATACTGAAACACATTTCCGTTTCTCTGGCAATCTAATGATTGAGGTGATCTATCTCTTTACAAGTACTCTAAATGCTTGGGCTGAGACAAAACCAGCCCTGGGCTGAGGCGGTGCAACCATCCAGGCGGGGTAGTTCTGCAAGGTAGTAGCATTAGCTGTGGCAAGATGAACTCTAAGTAACGAAATACCAAGTGAATTGATTTTTCTCTGTGGGTGAGTGGTTAATTTGCTAGTGTTGGTGAAGAGATTGCTCACTGTTCGTGATGTTAGCAGCAATAGTGAAGAAAACCATATGAATTGTATTGTAAAAGGATGTGCCTGGAAAGGCAGTGGTGTTTCTTTCCATTAAGTCTTCTATGCTCAGATACTTGGAGAGTTGTGGCTGCTGCAGCACAACTCTTATTCCATTCACTCTTCCTCTGTGTGCCTGCATGCTTCCTCATACCCCGTTCACGGTGTTTTCTTGATACTGCTGATACTCCCCACCCCTCCATGTGTCTGTGTATATATATATTTTCTTTTCTATCCCATCCCACCCCACCCTCCCCCCGAGAAGGGATGGAGATTGTGAAACAGGAGACAAGAAAACAGAAGGACAAATTAGTTTAAAACTACTCTAGCTTAACTCTATCTGTACTTTAAAAACAACCTTGAAGTTTATTCTTGTGACTGTACCACACTAGCAATAAAATTGTTGGTAGGAATTATCATCTGGAGATTGATAATTGGCTGCACGTTAATGATCCAAGGTATGTTTTCTCCCAATCAGTTGTTAATTCCTAAGCAATATTCTATGTTAACAGCCTTTTTCATTTTTGCCATTTTTTTTATTAAGTTGGTTTTAGCAAGTGGTTGTACGTTTACTACAGACAAGACTTCTGTGGTTTTTGGAGTGTGTGTACATATGTTCACACATGTATTTATGAATTTGTAAATGTTTATACACACACATGCATACTTATATAGATCTTTGTATACAGAAAAAGATTACCTCACCAGTAAATGAAAACTTGATGCGTGCTGTACTTTAGTGGGACATACACAGATTACATGAGATGCTTTGAACACTTGAGCATCTGGTAAATGCCAAGAACAGCCAGTCAAAACGGGCTCAGTCATTTTAAGTTTTGCTGTTCTGAGTAGAGATTTGGTCTACTAGAGAAATTCAGTTCTGTCAAGAAAAGGGAATTGGTGTTTGGTTTTGTTACGCTTAGAGATCAATTTCTGTTGTTGGGATGTAGCTGGTGTGTCTTTTAGGAGCAACGTATGCAATGAGCAGTTTGACATTCACCCAAGAGGGAAGGGGGAGAATCTCCTTTCTGCTTCTGAGCACAAAGGAATGCTTTGTTTGCTCCCAGCATCTGGACAGTTAGTGATCTCATTTCAGAATACTTATTTCTATCTGTTTTTATTATCATAATCAGCTTTATTAGACAGTGAGGGAAAGAAGGTAATGACTTAACTCAGTCTAATCCATGAAAGTGCTGGATTTAGATATGAATAGGGCATTTCTGGATGCTGAGGAGGAGTGAAACAGTCTTTATGAATGAATCGGATCTCTATCCTCAGAATGTTAAATACCTGAAAAAATACACGGTTTGTTTCAGAGAGCTTTTGCCTGGTGCGTATTTGGCTAATTACCTCTTGAGGCTTTAGTCTTTGTTTCCTTTGATTCTCATAAATATAGCAATGCTTTGTTTGTAAAGTGTTCTCCCTTTAATTATGTATGGAGTTTTATACACCATATTTCTGTGTTGCTTATGAATTTGAATGTGATGCTGCTGCAAGCCTCAGTCTTGTTGTTGCTATCCAGGCTAAACTCATATCTGACTTCAGTGGTTTCCTTCCAGCAAAGACAGTACTGTTCTGCTACACAAGAGCAGCAAAGTCGGACTTCTCATGTACATGGAAACTGAAGAAACTCAATGGCTGCATTTACTGTTATCTACGTCTTTATTAAAGATTTTGTTACTTGTTTTTATTGTTGGTGACATTAGTGATTTGGTTTTGCATAAGGCAGTAGCAAAATCATGGAAGTTGTCATGGAATTAAATCTATTTTTGTTTTGTATTTCATCTTGCCCCCCAGAAATCTAGGCTTAAGCATCAGTAAAGAGGATGAGAAACTTGTCTGCAATATCAGGGTTTCCTGAGAGATTAACTGTTTTATTCTTCACTTTTTTGATTGTCTCTCTCTTCCACCTTGCCCCTCTCTCCCCCCCCCCCCCCCCCCATTTTGCAGGAGATATCAACGTAGGCTATAGAAGAAACAGATAGTATGCATGCGTATTTTTAGAGCATCTGTTAGCCTTTTGCAAAGTCAAAGCTAATCATGCTGATTTAAAATACGGTTTCTACTAAATATGCAGTTTCGGTGCATGAAATCACTTAATGAATTTAGGCATCCCTCATGCTGTCACACAAGAAAATGAAATTTTTCGCCATGGATTAAAAGCCATCTTCCATTTGCTTTAAGGTTGATAGCATTTGTGAGTGTTATGTGGTTATTGATCATTATCAATGCTAATAGTTAGAGCAATGTATTTGTGTGAACACTAATAAATTTTTAGAATAAAGAATCTTGATCTTGTGAAGCACTATGAACAAAGAACTCATTCCTAACTTATAACTAGGGAAAAGAAGTGAACGTAGCACCTACAAGATTGCATGAGAAGATGTGTCAGTAAGCCTTACTTTTCTTTTCTTGAGAAGTGACTGGAGCATGAGTGTTTTTCATTCAGCAGGCAATGCACTTGAATCTGAAATGGGCATGGTCGTGTATTTGCTGACCTCATATCTTGGGAGTGGTATCTTTTCTGTGGGGTCAGGCTGTAGAATATCTTTCTCTTGATTGAAGCATTGAGAAATGAGCATGGCTTTCAGGTTTACTGGTCTAAGGTTAGGCCTTGGTTAATCTTCCAGCTAAACCTCTGTGGTGTTCTGCAGCTTACTGATCTTGGAGACTGAATAAGTAAATTTTTCCTGCATTTAAAATACAGTTTAGCTCACGGTAACCCAAAGGATAGACATTGCATGGATATAAAACAAATTTCAGAATAAAGAAAGAAGTGCATATAAACGGAAAGTCTATTAAAACCATGTGCCTGACTCTAGCTATTATGCTGTTGCATCATAGTTACATCACTGCACATCTGGCTACTTTTTAAATCAATTGCTGTTTTCTGAATCTAAACTTGCTAGTACAATTCATCCTTTCCTGCTCATAGATGAGCAGGAATTTAAAAGAAATCAAGTGCCTACCTCTTGGAAGTAGTGTTTGCAACACACTGTAAACTGTATTTCACAACCAGAAATTAAAGTCTGAACAGTCATGGTCTCCTGCAAGTTTCAAGACCCCCTGCTTTTCTTAGGTCTCTGGAACTGCTGACAAGACTAAGATTCACAGGTTACATTTGGAACAATTTGATCTTACTATCTGTGTTATTTAGATGGTAACACTTCTGGTGCATGCGAAGCTGAAAAGGTAGGTGTCAAGATGATCAGCCCATGAAGTTTAACCAGATATATGTTATCAGAAGTTGATGGAATGCACAACTCTAATATTGCTGTAATTAACTAATCTTTCAGGAATGGGTAAAAACTAAATGCATTTCTTTTTGTTTTGTTTTTGAAGTATGTAAGTACTTTTATATATGCAGACTTGAGTTTGGCCAAATCTCTAGTAGAAAGCTGATCTAAAGAAATGGAGGGGAGAATCCACCCACTCTTCTACTCACATATTTTATTTACTTTTGTTTTAGTTTGCAAGTATGCCTGCCACAGGAAATGTGAAGAAAAGGTAAGCATATTTATTTGCTTCCCTTCTTGCTGTTGATCCACGTGTATTTGAAGTTGAGACTACAAAGGCTGTATCAACTAATTAAGAATAAGATGATTATTAAATCGGATGCCTAGCTGTCAAAAACGAATAGTTTTTTTGCTGGGGTATTGTTCCTGTCATTAATAAAAAACAGGTCCCTATGTAGTCAAAATATCTGCACCAGTGGTTGACTTTCCCATTCCTCCCACAGAAGGTCATGTTTCAAGTTGAAAACAGCAAGTTAAGTGGGTGACATAGAAACCACACATTTCTACCAGAAAAGAAAAAAAAGGTTTCTGAGTGAATAAGGTGCATATATGTATATACACACCTCTGTAGACACACACACACACACACACTTTACAACGACAGATTTAAAGGCAAACTTTTGGCATTGGATTATGAAAAGTATAAGCATATTATTAATTTATTTTCAGTGTCGACTGTAGGTAGTTTCCACCCAGTTCAGTGTCATTACTAGATGTTTGTTAGTTTTTAAAATCTCTGAGTCCCTTTTACGCAAAGTGAGATCAGTACTTCCATGGTCTCAGATGACTTAAAGTTTCTCAATCCCTGGACTTATGTAAATCAAAGACATTTAAGGAGCGTTGCAGCCTAAATCTAACAGTCTTGGAGGGCTTTACTTTATTATCCCATGAGGGTGGTTCTGGTAGAATATTCCCTGCTTTTAACTAAAACTTTTGATTAGTACTTGCTGTCTATGAAGACAGTATTTTTTGTAGTTAGAGCACTAAGCTTCTGGAGACCGTGGATCTAGTCCTTCTACCTGTGTTGTTGCCTTGATGTTTGGCCTTGTGTAAGGATTTGTTTGATTCAGTGCTTGCAAGAAATATAACTAAATTCAAGAGAATAACCTCTAGTTAGTGAAGGACTTGGAGATTTGTCAGGCCATTTGGGGAAATTCTTGTAAATACAAGTGTCAGTTGGCTGAGCATCTGCCATTTAGAGTAAAAATGATATTTGTGCATTTGAAAACTTGCTGTTATGTGGTATGCTGAATAAATGCAGAATTTCAGGTTTTTTATGACATAAGATGCTGAAGTACATGCAGTGGTAATTGTTTGCAAGTAAGGTATTACCTATTGAAGGTTTTTGTCAACTATACACATTCAACAGTGATTAGTAATAATACTCTAGTAATGGTGGTCTAGAAGTAGAATGGAATCAGCTTAGTAGAAGAAAGTACTTTTTTCATTAGACCAGATGATGTAATTGATCTCTCTTTGCACAGTAGCTTTGGTTCTCCAAACAGCACTTGCAGTATGAAATTCTACAAGCTTCCATGGGGAAGACTCTGGTTTGTTGATAATGTTGGTAGCTTGCAGATTTGCTTGCATAGGTGCTATATAGATCTAGTGTTTCCAGAAGTGATGTTACATAAATGATGCTGAAGACTCTGGTAACAAATTCTTTAAACTTGTTTTGGAGACAAATAATTTCATATGTGTACCATATGTTAAAAATGGGAAACTGTATTTCAATCAGCATTTATGCTCTCAGACATTTGGGTGTTAAGTGTGAAAAGACTAATACATGGAGTGCTAAAAGTATATAGTAGCATAATTATCATCGAGATACTGGTATATTTTATGATTTTTAAATAATTGAAGAGAAATTACTACCATGTATTACAGAAGATCAGAGAATAAGGTATGGGAACAAGACCAAATTTAAGAATCAATTTCTTACAAGAGGCTTTTTTCTGATTTTTCAGAGAAGTAGTAAGCTAACAAGTAGCTTAAATTCAGAATTTTTCTACGAGTCTTTTCTTTTCTGACTACTTATGAGGCTCACAGCAATATTGTAGATAATCTTGTTACATTGTTCATCCTGATTCAGATCTGAATTTTGCCTTTATTGCCTAAAAGGGCATCTGTATTTTCATTTGGTTATCAGTTTAAGGCAGGAATGATTCTGCTGGTTTTTGAGCTGGACTGAGAATAAACTAAGACCATCTAAGGATGTTGCAGGCAACCTTGAGGATACCTGTTGCCATAACCATATGCACTGATTCAGATCCACGTGTATGGAAAGAATTTCATGGACTCCAGCTGATACGCAAGTATCTCTTTTCCCTAGAATATATTTTACCTCCAAGACAAGTATTACTCCCTACACTTTCTATAAAACTACCCTGCCCACAGTTTCTGAGGAGTAACTATTTTTGCATTAGTTAAACATCCCCCAAGACAAAATATGTAAGCAGTTAGTCAGCTGACAGTCACGTGGAAAGTGAGTGAATGGCAGCAAAGAACGTTGCACTTACAAGATCCTGTAGTCATTTTGGAAAAGAATAATGCATGAGCACAATAAAGCATTAGCTGAAAGACTACTGGGGTCATGAGTGTTCATAAAAGCATTATTATGTGCAAGTCTAGCCATAAAGCCCCATAACAAAACAGATAATTTCATAAATGTGTTCAGGTAAAACAACAGCTCAGGCCTTACACTGGCAACACTACAATGCAGGTTTTCAAGAATTTGTCAAGACAATACCACTATTATGCTTGCAAAAGAAAAACAAAATTCTTGTTACATAAATCATCCATGAAAATAAAGTGGACTCTGAATTCGATCAGAAGGTACACATGAAGGAAGAATCATGTTTTGGAATTGTTTGGGATATCAGCTGCTGCCTTGTAGGATGAACCCTGAATCAGTTCTGTGGGGGCTTTCTAGTTGCCACTGACATAGCAGTGAGTACAAAATAACAAATGCAGGTAGCATTGTAGTAATATTTCAAAACCTAGGGCACAACTGGAAGAAAATATGAAGTTATAAAAACAAACGAAAAAAAGCAGAGATTAGCTTGCACCAATTTAGGCTGTTGCATTTGGTGCCGTTATATTAGTTGCAGAAAGATTAACACTTGAAATTATGTAGCATAAATCCACTAGATGGTGTGGATGGACGCAGGTGTGAAAATTGGATGAGCTGTGAAAGAAAGTTACCCAAAAACCCAACAAAAAAAAGCGCCTAAAGCCTAAACTCTGCTGTCTTGGAATTGTCTGTGGAAAGGAAAACAAACAAAAAACTGGATGTCTGGATATAAAACCTGAAGAGATATATCCATCTCTGTCAGGTTACTGTTTGCAATTTAGCCCTGAAGGGGAGGGCGGGTGCATGGCTACAGGGATGAATTAATGGAAATTAAAGGATCCACAAATTCAGAACAGATGTCAGGAAGCATTATTTCACACGGAGAGCAATGAATTTGTGAACAAGTCTCCCAGGCAAGTTTGTTCAGATGAAAAGCAGTGAGGTTACTCAGGACTGAAGTGATCTAATCATGTCCTGGGAGACAGAGCTCCGAGAGGGCTGTGCCATAAATGGGCTGGTTGATCAGTCTGCTCTGAAGATGTCCCTCAACTCTTGTGACCTGTGTCAACTCTCATAACCTATTAGTGAAACTGTCTGTTGCATCCCTGCCAGTGCAATGTCGGAGATCTTGGTGTGCACTGGGGTCTGTAGAAGCATCTGATTTCAGTACAGCCTTTCAGGACAGCTGTTTTGCCTGCATACTGCTCAATGGGCCTCTTCTGCATCCATCAGCACATGGTATGCATTGGCAGCACTGAGCTAGCACAGCCCTGTTACTCTGAGCCTCAGAAAATTGATAAATGTTAATAAAGATACATGGTTGTACCTGTAATGTGAATTTTCCAGTATTCTGGCTGTACGTATGCATAGTGAGGTGTTGTCCTGCTGACACACATGTGTGCTCATCAAGGAGGCCTGATGGACCATGCTTTTCGGCATGTTGATTGAAAAGAGAGCCTAAAAATGCTGCCCTGCTTGAATGGTACTGGGTTGTTGTTAACTTGCTGAACCATAGTAATGCATCTTCTGATCATGGGAAGCCCTCAAAAACTTGTCACTGACCTTCCATAGATCAAGCTATTGTAATACATTTGGTTTTGTAGCAGGCTTATTTAGAACTAAAGCCAACCTTTCAAATTGTTATGTCATACCAGCATATAATACTATCTCAATTTTCTATAAAAATACCTTTTTTTGTGCTTTAGTAATCTGTGGGTTTTTTCTTTAAAATGATGGGGGCAGAAAACCATTCTAGAGGAAAGTGTTTGCTATTCCTATATGTACTGTATTTTAAAACTCTAAGAGGCAACATTTTTGTTTTCACTTTGAAAAACATCTTAAGAATGAATTCTGTGAGAATATTGTCTTGCTGTATAAATCCCTGTTCATTTAGGTAATTACGATCTTATACGGCCTCAGTCCATGTGTGTTCAACATGGAAATGTTTCTGTATGGCTATTTGTTCAGGTGTACCTATCTAATTAGTGTTCCCTGAGATTTCTGAAGCTACAGCACGTCTAATGCCCCAGGGCTTTGCTCTGGATTTTGCTCTGGGAAGTTGTCCCCTTTATTTTGTAGGTTTGTCTTGGCGCATCTGTCTCTACATATGATGTAGGAATACTTGTTTGTCCCACTGCAAGGTTTTCACTTAGTTCTCTGTCCTGGGATACCATTTTTTTCCATCTTTTACTTTTACTCTGTCAGTTAGGTATGTGGTATAGAGCTGGGACATTGAAAGGCATCATCTCATGATTCTAGCCAAACTTTGTTCTTTGAAGTCTGGGAATTTGAAAACCAGTTTCTGCCTCTTGTCCTGTAGGAAGACTGAAAGTGGGAGGGGGAACCTCTTGACCGTATTTTCTTGACCTGTTTCTTGTATGCTAATTCTCCCTTCTGAGAATTGACTGATTTTTATTGAGTTTGTAAGCAAATGCTTAAAATATCTTAAAATCAGTAAGCTTAAGTATTTGCTGAAGTCTTTTGCTGAATCAGTTGTGATCCAGCTTTATGCCTTTGCCTCACAAACTTTGCATGTATCCTTAATTCAACCTGGAAGATATTTTTGCTGTGCTTAAGCCAAGAAGACATTTTCTTTACATAATACAGTTTGATTCTTTGTTAGTCTGAAATGATGTTTCAAAGAAACCAATATCCTAGGCAGGTGGCTCTATGTTTTCTTCTAGTTCCAGTAAGATTAATTTATTTATATGTGGGTTTGATTCAGCACACTTCCTCCTTCAACTTTCAAGAAGCTGTCTTAGACATCTCAGTGGAGTGCAGGTTTAATCAAAGCTTCAGAATTTTGTATTAATGGTCTAAAATCATTGTTTAGACTAATTTCCTGAGCTGTAGTGTGCCTCTTCAATGCTGGTAAAGCTAGACTAAACAATTTATTACTTTCAAATTCTGTAGTTTATTTTTTGTAAAGGAATAAGAGATTTATAATATGTTTTTAGCATTTTATCATATATAAAGCCACCAAAATTGTTTTAATCATAAAAGGTACAAACTCTGATGTGATAGTTTGTACTGCTACTTTTCTCAAAGGCCATGTTTTTTCTATATTTTTTTTTTTTAGGCATTTGTATCTGAGAAAATGTAATTCTTCCCTTGACCCTGCTCTTCCTTTTTCTTTAAACCATTTAAGCTGTTGCTGACTGAAGAGGGTTGAAAGAAGGCTCCCCACTGCCCCCAAATGCATAGTCCCTTGTGATACCCTAATCTTTTTCTTTCTTAGTCTCTTTAACAGTCTAGGAAATATGAACATGATTACAGAAAAATGCGTAGAAATAAACAAAAATTTAACTTGAGTTACTGTAAAAAAATCATGACCAGCAGCACTATAGGAGGGAGAGTGACAGTAATGACAGCAATAAAAATTAGCAAGGCGTGGTAGTTGTTTTTGGTCCTGGGTTGCGTGTTCAACTTGTGTTGTGAAAATAATGAACTTCCTATCTACCTATCTATGTATATCTGTATATACAGGGAGACTAATATTGGTCAGATATTTTTGAGATTTAAAGCATAAGCTGTATTGGCTCTCAAGGCTCTACTGACTTTTGTCACTTGGGTACTTCGTTTGGACGTTGTGCTTGCCTGAGGCAGCCTTGTTAAGGTTGTAAGGCTGCGCTCTGGCTCTTGCAGTGGATGGGCGTGAAGGCAGATACTTCTACCCTGTGAAGAGAATCAGTGACCCTGGGCAGTCCAGTGGGAGAGATACTTAAGAGAGAAACCTATGGTACACTGCCACATGACAGTTTCTCTTGTGTGTTTCTGGAGCAAGAAGGAAAGAACCTTCTCTTTTGTATAAGGTTGAGGAAAAGAGGTGGCCTGTTTTTTGTCATCCTTGCCAAGAGTTCCGAGGCAAGTCACGTGGACTGTTGCTCATTTATTTATCTTCTTGAAATTTAGTTTAGACTCCTGAAATGTTGTCTAATGTAGTAGTTCCCACTAAGTGGTTGACAGATATACGTGCTCATGTTCCCTCTCTCATATGTGTTTGTCTTTGTAACATATACACGCATGCAAACAAGGCAACTATGTGAGGTATTCCTTTTTTTTTTTTTTTTCCTTCTTCTTCCAGTCTGGCTTCTCTATAAACAGAGGTCTGTTGTAATGCACTGTAATTCACTGTTACTGGAACGTTCCATGAACTTAATCAGAAATTCACCATTATCTGAACTTAACATTAGTGCACCCTGCTCCATCTTTTAAACAGCTCAATTAACTGTTCAGAATTGAGTTATGGACAGTGCATTCTTATTAGTAGTATAATAACCAAAGCTATTTCCTTTGTGATTGTGAATTAGTTTCATGTTTTCCTACGCAAGTAGTGTAAATAACATCCAAATGAAAAAAAGAAAAAATCCACCTTCCCCTTCTTTTTTTCAAGAAAGATTTGGAAGAAGACTTTCTGTTTAAAAGTTCTTCACTTCTAGCTCCTCTGTATTGCACTGAAGTTTTGTGAGCAGAAGGGCCATGACTTCTCACTCTGTGTGCAGTGCATGGTATGTCCTGATTGCAGGACACTACTTACTGTTCATTGCTAAAGAGTAAAGTACGTAAAGGAGTACCTCTCTAGACTTCCATTAGCACTGTAAGAAAAAGAATTTTGACTTGTAGTCCCAGGCGAGGGGACTGAAAAGAAAAAATTAACAGAATTTAATATAAGTGCACCCGGTCCACCTTGTTAGATTACTACTTCCATTAGGAAAGTGAAACCAGGGAAGAGACTGATAGCAGAAGCGAGTAAGCAGTGGGCTGGCCTCTTCAGAGTGGTGGTGAGCCACTTTCTCTTCAAATGGAAAAAAAAATTTCCAAGCTTACTGTGTTCCTGCTAATGTCTAATCTCTGCTGCTTCTTCGATCCCTGTAGTAAAATTGGGCCAACCTTCACACCAGTATGTTCCTAGTGATACTTTATCAGTTTGGAAAGGGAAGCAACTATATCTTGGATGCTAAAATTTCTCAAATTATTGCCAATGTTATCTCTTTTTGATGGTGATAATTATTTCTTTTCTGTCTGATTTGCATGCTGCATCAGCTTGCTATTGAGGGAATTCAGCACGTATATTCAAAAAGGTGGAAAGAATTCCTCTTTGAATGTTTAAAACAATACAAAATTAGAGCAGGAGCCAGATTTGCAAGATGTCAAAATGTGTATTACTTTTTAAAGAGTTGGCTGCTACTTTGGTAGTGACAGTTTAAACACTGTGTTTCTCTTGAACTTTCTAACCTTGTTTTATACTTACACTCAGTTGCATTTCAAGCACTACAGATAACGTGGCAAACTTTCTCAGAAAAATAAAGGCAGCATTGGGGGAAGAGACACAAACAGAACATCACAAACTTTTCATGTGAATGCCCAGGGTTTGTCAATTATTACATTGTTATTTTTAAGTGATTTTGAAGTAAAGTTCATCTAGTTTTAAAAATAATTGAGCCATCTCGAAAAGATTTGCTTTGCTGAGATCAGCAAAATACTGTCAACTTTTACACCTTAGTTAATATGGCACTGTTGAAAGTGTAGATTAAAATTATCATGACGAGCAGTGGACCAAATAGTGGTGACTTTGCTTCTCGAGTGGGCTAATGTGAGTTTATTTTTGGTTTTGTGTTTTGAGGGTTTTTTTGTTGGGGCTTTTTGTATTTTTTTTTTTTTTCCCCCCGGTATGGGTTCTCCTTAACCCTCTCAGATTTTGGGCAGAGGGAATCAAGGACTTAAATGAAAACTTGTGTCATGTTTTTTCCAGGAGATAACTGTATGAATGAACCTCTGTGGTCGATGCATTTTTGTGGGACTCCATAAATCTGAATACATTCAATAAGGCTGAAGACTTTAAGGATTTTTTTTTTTTTCCATAGGCAGTGTTTAGTGAGTTATATTACCATGCATGCAAACCTTTTAGTGCTGCCTGGCATTGGGCTAGAATAAAAATGTTTGTGGTTTGAGTCCAAGGGATTACTGTATGAGTTTTGTAACTGACATTTGCAGCTCAAAGGGGTCTTCAGAGTTTTCTTGACTGTACCCAAAAGCAGGATTTTGCAGATCCTCCTGTCTGCAAAATATTTTGCCCTCTGTTAGAAATAATATCATTCTAATGAACTGTGTAATGAATAAACATTCAAATTCAGCCAGAACTGTAGGCTATTGAGGGACATCAGGACTTCAAATTGCTTTCTGTGGGCATAAACCTTGCGTTGTTTAAGTAGCAGAAGTGCTGTGCTGGAGCATTGTGTATTTGGCAGTTAATTTGCTGGAGCTTTCCAAAAATGAAAAAGTATTTTAAAGTGTGCTAGTGTTTTTAGATAAGAACTCTCATTTAGTCTTACTCTTTCAGATAGCTGGCTATGTTGTGCAAGACCCAGCTGGTACATGTAAAACTTTGAGGTTTGTTTGTTTCCTTGCTGATTTTCTTTTAAAAATAAATTTGGCTGTTGGCAAGGGGAAAAGAGGATAAGATGATGTTAGTAAGGGAAGGAATCAAAACAATTTCTGCTTTTCTTTGCTTGCCACCAAAATATGGATAGGTTACTTTTTCATGACAGACGTGAACTTTCCACTGGAAAATCTTAGGATGTTTTAGGAGAGTTGGGTTTTTTTTGTTTGATGTTTCCTCCCATGCCCTGTCCTGTTTTGGCTGATTTTGGGAAGGATGTCTTTACTGGTCCAGTTATTTTCTGGCTAGCTCTGATCCTTTCTGTATAGATACAGGAGATCTCACACCGACTTCCTTTGTAACTTTTTTTTTACGAGAGGTAGAAAGGCATTTGTCAGCCTTTTAAAGTGGGATCAAAGAACCTGGGAAAGATGCATTTTACATTGCTGCTGCTTGGAATGCTCCCCTAGGTCACATTATATAGCTCATGCCACATTTGTCTCTGCGAAATGGGAATCAAGTAGCTTACAAGTATATACCAGTCCTTTCTTTGTGAGTTACTGTTATAAAAAGTTGTTTACATGATGCTCTTAGCTTTTATGCAAGAGGCGTTGCTTTTGTGTCCACTGTTATGGCTAAAGGCAATAGCAACGTCTTGAAGGGTGCTCTGAACATCGACAGTGGCTGTGTTTGGGTAGCAGGCAAAATGTCCCAATGATGTATAACATTTTGTACCATTGCTGTGTCATACTGTATTGCTTTTGCTGGGAGTTTTGATGAAGAGTGCATACTCCTAGGCACTGGTTGAATTTCCTCTTGCAATATTGCATCTCAAAAAGTTGGAGCCATCCCAGCCTTAGATTGCAAGGAGTTGCCTTGCTGACTTCATGGAAGAATGGAAACTGAGTTATAGACATCATCATGAATAACCATAATTTTGTGGAAATATAGAATGAAAGTGAGTACTATGTGTTTTAAAGTTTGAGCTCCATCCCAGAAGAAGTCCTGACTGTTTTGTATCAGCAAGCTGCAATGTCTAAGCTTTGTTAGAATTTGCTTTTACTACTACTGTGTGATAACACAGCGTTTATAGTATTTTACTAGTAATTATTTCTAAAAGGCTGCTTCCTTTGTCTTGTTCTGTCTTGCTGAAGAAAACATTCAAAATATCTCCCACAGTTAAAGCATAGTAAAGCAAATTCTGTCTTAGTGAAAACTGTCCGTTTGGGAGAGCTAGTTTTGATGATAAAAAATATGTTTTTAAGTCTGTCATAGAGAGACAGGAGTCTGTTTAAGACTTTTCTTTAATATATTTTGAGAGGAGGGAGATTTGTTAAAATGGCTAGAGGGCTATGAATGTCAGGATTATGATAGAAAAAAGTCAGAAATACCATAGTAAAATTTACGTGCTTCCAGCGCCTTAATGTTTGCCTCCAAGAAAGTGCACTCAGTCTCAAAAATGGGCAAACTGTGGCCTCATAGAGGGACTCCTTCTTTACAACACGAGTACATTCCGGTGGGAAAGTGGAAGGTTTCTCCTTTGTTCGCAACCCTTTGGGCTACTCCGGCCTCCTTTGACTTGCTGAGTGGTATACTCCAACAGGTTTTCCAAATGATTTCTGTAAACTTCCTGCTGGCGAGGTCACTCTGCCTTTTTGACATGACTCTTGCAGACCTTCTGTCACAGACTGAAACCAGGCCTGTGATAAATTGCCATGCGTATCGTTGGATTGCCTGATTCAAAAAGCTATCTTTCTTTCTTGTGATTTGATGCACTTTTGCATTAAACTGGCCTTAGTAAGATGCAGAGAGTCATCCTACAGATGGATGGTTTTCAACTCTAGGGAAATAAAACAACAGACAAACAAACAAACCCCCAAAACTCATTACTTTACCAACAAGTCTGACATGTGACTTCTGCCTTCATATCTTTCTGGGATGTTGAGTAGAAAAGACTGGCATTGCTGCCTTCTGGAGCACTCCTCCTCTACCACATTTTCCTCTTCTCTGTAACACATATTAAGAAAAAATGATCCCCCCTATTTTAACCTAAGTTTAGTCTTTAAATACTGCTTTCATGTTTTCTTTAATACTTCCATTTGATGGCCATCAGTCTGTTCCAGATGTTACAGGCACACTGGAAGCAGTGGAACCTGTGGGCTGACCAGTTACCTCTGCAGTTTGTCATGACAAAGCTCCTGTCGTCTCCTAAAACTGCTGATACCGTTGACTGTGTGGTGCCATTTGTGACCACAGGAACCATAATGCCTGTAGCTCTTATCACCATTGCTCAGATGTTGGAAGCAGACTGAAACCCTGAGAAATCACACCAATATATATATTAAAGGTCCAAAATTCTGAGGTACAATAGGTCTGGTGCACAGCTTGTTTCCACTCAAGAAAATCCAGTCTGTGCTGGTAGTTTGTTCTTTTGGGACAGGAAAATTTCTGTGGAACTGTATCCCTGTTGCTTGCTAGGGCCCTCCCTGTCTGGTAATGTTGCAAGATTTGTTTGACTTTGCAGACAAAGCATGTTTTCTCATGGGGATTATACCAAAATAAATAGGCCCTGGAGTCCTGAAAGGATAATATAGTTCACTGAGGAATGTGTACCTAATTAAGCTTGGAGAAGTCAGATCTGATACAAAGGAAGCAGAAGTCAACTCTCTCAAAGACATGTGCAATTGCCAAAATTAGGATTATTTTTTAACTGTTCTTTAAAGAAGAAGCAAAATGAGACATTTTGAGCAAAGATACTATGTTTTTGTACTGATTTAGCTAGCATTAAATCATTTCAGCCTACTTTATAAACCTGTGGTTAAACAGATTAACTCAAGAAGGACAGTAGCTAGCACTCAATTTACGGTTCAGATTGGCAAACTAAACCATGGTGTGGAGGGCTAGTGCAAAGTCCAGTAAAAATCTGGTTTTAGGATCTTGGATCCCGCTGGCTGGTTTAACCCCTATTAGCTACACCCAAGTTCTGACTGAGTTTCTTGTCCATTGCTTCTGAACTCTTTTGGAGCAAATCCAGTGATGTGATAAAAGGAAGGACTTAATCTCTGGTTTACTGGTTTACAGTTATCAGGAGAAACGAATCTATTTTTTATTCTAGGAACCTTCTGTTTCATTGCAGGTTTGAAGAAGTTCTTCTATTTTATCTTTTTTTCCAAATAACCTGTGTACCAAATGTCTTGCCCTGTATGTGTTCTTTGGAGAGTTGGAGAACAACTTTCACGATGTAGGTCAGGACTGTGACTTTGCAAGATCAAATATCATAGCACAGAAGAAAGCCAGACTTTGAGGTGGCAAAGATATGTGAACAATGCATTTCTGTGTGTTGGGATAACTGCATTCCTAATTACTTGTGGAAAGTTTCTTTTCCTTCAGTAAGTTTGTTTGAAACAGCTTTGTTGTTTTCTCTTGGGAAATGGGGCTTTGTATGTATATAAATATTCTAAATTTTGAAATACCTCCTGAAGGTATGTAACTTTACATTTCAGGTGCTAATTTCAGACTTTATTTCATAAGGCATAATTCCAAGTAGACAGAAAGGAGTTGTGCATGGGTCAGGGATGTAGGAACATGGCTTAGATGTTACAGTACTGAGTCACTCATATGTTTTTTCCAAGAAACTCGTGGAGAGTTTCTCAAGCTTCAGCTGATCCTCTTTGCACCTTGATTAGGTGGGTACATGTAGTGTTAGTGTTAGTTTCAGTATTTTTTATTTGCTGAAATGAGAAATTAATAAAATGGTGAGAAAATATCACTGCTGGAATTTGGTTTTGAATTCAGAGAGCTCCTGGCTGTGTTTGTTCTGTCTTTCCCTGTAGCAACTTCATCCAGAACTAGGTGAGAGAAAAAAATGTAATGTGTTAGAAAGCTTTTCTGGTGTTACTTGGTTTCTGCTTGCTGTATGATAGCATTGTATATGAATAAATCTTTGCATTTTATTGATAATCATGAGCCAAGCCCATTAACAGTGTATCAACTGTAGCTGTCTTTGTAATTGACAATGCAAGTTTTTTGTTTTTTTTTTTTTTTTCTTCCAGACTTAACTTCAAAACTCTTTTATGCTAATCAAGTAGGAGGGTTGTTTCCATAGGGCAAAAGAACTAGATGTTCTGAAGTGAGAGTGGAAATGGTGTATAATTGCACCGAATCTCAGTGCAGATTTTACTGTACCCTCTTTTCTTTTTGGGAACACAATTATATCTTGTTTATTAAAATATTGTAGTGACTGTGAAGTGCTTGTTCAGTTTCTGCTCTGTTAGGTAAGTCTTCCTTTAAGGCTGCTGTTTTCAGTGTGTCCAAAAATGCTTAATTTGGAGAGGAAAATTCAGTGGGTTTCAGGCACGCTTTAGAACTGTTCTGTCTGGCATGAAGTGCTGAGGATACTTGATACCTCCAGGACAAAAGTCTGAGTTAGATACTAAGATCACACAACTGGAGATGTTCTATTAAGAAAAAAAAAAAAAAGTTGTGGTGTATTACTATTGTAGCTTTTTAATCCCAAGTTAATATCCCAGTAATGTCCCTTTTTATTCTAGAATTCAGATTTACATTTTTAGTTTTGTCATGTTACAAGTTGTACCTTTGAGAGCACAGAGTTATTTGAAGATATACTGCACTCAATGTCCTTTAGTTTGTTTCCTTACTGAGTAAGGGGATTTATGATTTGAGTATTTTGGGGGACAATAACTGACAGGCATGTCAAAAGGAGAAAACTAAGTAGAGAAATTTCTTATGTTTTCAGGATTTAACTCCAAAGCTGTAGATTTAAATAAACAGATAAGTGTGTGTGTGGTTAAAAGGAGGAAAAAAAGTGTGTGTGTGTGTGTATATATATGTAAATAGA
Organism: Morus bassanus; assembly: GCA_031468815.1. NCBI lineage: Eukaryota > Metazoa > Chordata > Aves > Suliformes > Sulidae > Morus > Morus bassanus. The sequence goes on along the minus strand of CM062567.1, from coordinate 63,089,938 downwards.
CACATATTAAATATTTTCATGAACTTAACATTTGGGCTCCTGACAGTCATTTATACAACAGTCATAAGGTCTTCTAACATCACTGTAACTTTACATTATTTGGAGGATGTCAGTGGCTTGCTTTTGCTACTCTTTCTACCCTTTCTCATCAATTTTGTAATATGATTAGTAGTGAACTAAATGAACAGATTTTTTTAGGTGGTCATGTATATATTTGGTGACGATTCCTCCCCCTGCACATCCTTTGTGTTACACATAACCTGTGGCAGGCATGCCAGCATTTCTTACTTGATAAAACTGTAGCTTGGAAGAAAGTGATTTGTTATAGCCAAATGGTTAAATTGCTTTTGCAAAAGCAATATAGTAGTGTATGAGATTTGGACTTTGAAATGCACCTTTGGTAATAACTGGCACATTCTTTGAAGATGGTTCTTCCTCTGAACAATAACCTACTTCTTGCAAAAAGAAAATAAAAAGTAAGGAAGGTAAAAATGAAAGATGCATCTGGGAGTGAAAAAAGGCATTTAAATGTAAATACTGGATATCCCAGCAAATGATGTGTTGTGCAACAGTGGGGGGCACTGTTGCGTCTCTGTTACAGCAAGTGGGGACAGATTTTTATTTCCTTAGTGCCAGATATCCTGCCATTTGTTGACATTTTTTCTTGCTTGAGTTAACATTTATCTCATGTTGGCCGGTTACTCATTAACTGATGTGACTGGTGTTACAGTCGTATGAAGGAAAAATATCCACAGATTCATTGGAGTCAGAATTCTTCATCAAAGTAATCTTTTTCCATCAATATGGGACTTTTTCAAACTAAGGCTCGATTCAGGAAGTATCACACCAGGAAAGTGTTTCCATGTTAACTGTGAGTGCAAGAACAGGTAGTTTGTTTTTTAAGTATTTGCTTGGTTATTTGTGGGTAGACTAATGTGTCTATATGCATGTGTGTGTATGTGCCGGGCGCTGAAGAGGTAACTGTTTTTGAAAATCAGGCAAGGCATTCCCATATTCTGGTATGGCTTGTTAATAAGGGACTGTGCAGAAGTACAGAAGCTAAATGCACCTTGGTTGTGTGGAACTGTGAAATACTACGCTAATGCATATCCGGTATATTTCTTACAAGAATAAAGATACTATTGAAAGCTGACAAACCAGGTGATTGCGAATGTGTTTTTTAAGATTAACTGTAGCTTCAGCTGGGGAACAGAAAAGTCTTTCTAAAGTTTTTTGTTTTGTGCAGTTGGTACACAGTGCGTGTAACTTTTAAATCAATGAATGAGATATTTATATTCCATTTTCTGTCTCTGCACTGATACTGGATTGAAATCCTGCAATCTTATTTTCCAGCTCTATACTTTTTCTCTAAATGGTGACTTTTTAGCACTTCTGAGACCTTTGTAAACCAGGAAAAAGAGCTGGAGCCACTCACATATCCTCAACTTAGGTTGTCTAGACCTCGTGATAAACTCTCTGTTATCTGTGAACACGTCAGCTCTTTTGCTTTTAACCTGTGTCTGGATTAACAGTGCAAGAATTTGCTGCAACTGCTCATGAGAACTGAAAATGGGTTACATAGAGATCTTGAGTATTTTGCTTCATCTGGGAAGAAATATGCTATTTGTGTATATGGAGTCAAAGGAAAAAAGTCAGTGCATCTTGGGTGATTCAGTGTGTCTTGCATGGAGTTTTGTAGCTTGAAAGCAGTAGCAATGCATCCAAGTCTTTGGCTGTGTGATGCATTTTGAGTGCTCTGCAGTTTAGTGATGGTTCAACATAGTGATAAGTGGCAGCGTGCAAGGGCGAAGGGATTGCTGTTTACACCAGAAAGGGTATTATGTGACTCTTCAGTAGTCCTAGAACAGTACTATCTAATGTGGATGTTGATCTTTGTAAAAAGCAAGTGCAAAAGACACACAACCAGGAGAAGATGGAGTCTATCTGTAAAGCCAGGTTGCTATATATAGCTGTTGTAGGCATAGTGAAGCTCAGAGAAGAAAAAAATCAAGAAAGTGTTACCCATAATGTTAGCTCCCATCATCTTACAGCCCTGAGTCTGTGAGTTACCTGAATAAGATGCCACAGATTTGCCAAAAAAGATCTGTAATTCTGTGCTGAAATTCTTTTCTAGTGATGTCCCCAGTGCTCTTAAGTCAGAATATAGGGTTTTTTTCTTAGGCAGTGAGTCAGCTGTAACTATCGAGGAGGTTACAGCAGAGTTGTGTTTTGGTTAGCCAAGGGGAAAGGAGGTGCTTGATTACTTGAGGGCTTTTAACAGTGGAGGGAAGGGAGAGAGCAGAGGTAATATTTATGTGCTCCAGTGATGACAATTTTATTCTGTAGCGGTTCCAATTATTAATTTTGTGATCATGTAATATTGGTTCATCTCTGCTTTTTCCACTGCACTACCCAGCCAGCCTGCAAACTCCTTTGGGGTTTCCATTAATTCTCTCTTTTCTCTCACTGCCTATACTAGGAAGAAAAGTAATTGTTGAAATTTCAATTTTTATCTGTTTTAACCTTTAGATGTTGCTAATGAGAACACTAGCAAAAACAGATTTTTAGCGCTTGTACTAGGTAATTGCATGGCCAGGACAACTGAGGACAGTCTTTTCTCCATAGATGCAGTGTTTGCTGCTCACAGTGGTGGTGCAGGGTGTATATTACTTTAGTTGTTCCTGCTATGGACTGCTCTGACTGGTGGTTTGCCACTGTGGCTTGAAAGCAGAATTAGTGGTTGTAATTGAAGGTGGTGTATGAAGTTTTACATGCTGTGTCAGGCAAGAGGTCACAGAGGCAGATGTTGTCTTTGCTTTCAGCAACGGGAATGCTATCATGACAGCTTAGTTAACATCTTCCACATGTTTAGTATGGGTGTTCGGTTGGATAGACTAGTGTGTCATGAATAGCAGTCATGAAATGAGCTGCAGAAATGGAGCTTATTAAGATCTTGGACTTGCAAGCCCACTGAGAAGTCAGAGGGTGCAGCAGACAAATCTCAAGGGTTCATATCTGTCCTGTTTTCTTTAGGGATAGTGTGGAAATCACAAGGATGCTGGGAGTTGAAAGTCAATATGCTACTTTTTTTGTTCTTCTTGTAAGTACTTTGTGATTTAAAAAGCATTGAGAATCAGAGACATATCTTTTTCACAAGCAGTTATGGAGGCAAATGCCACCCATTCCATGCTAGTGGTTAAAAGCTGTTCCTGAGAGTTAAGACTGGAGTGGATTGTCCTGGTATCATCAGGTCTGTCTCCCTTTGTCTGTGCTGCCTACAGGACTGATGTTTCTTTTTGTTCTTGCAGCTTGCTCTGTTGCATGGACTGCATCTTTTTATTATTCTAAGAATTATAAATGATGCATCAGGCCCCTTCTGCTCAGTAACCCACTCTGTATACCATGCCTTGAGAGCTGGTAGGACAGCTCAGCAACAGTTCCTGAGAGAAAACTTCACCTTTGTAGTCCAGGTGTTGCCACTGAGTTTCTGGCTCTGCTCTGCTGGCTGAGAGGCAAGTCTGTTCTGGACAGCTGTAATTGTGAAGGTGAACATGTTAAATGAAGCAGTTTTCACTGGGGTTAACCTCAAGGTGCTTGTTAAAGTGAGCATGCATGATGACTATTACTGAAGCTCAGCTGAGTGGTTTAAGTTGATGAACCACAGTCTTTCAACTGTATGTATGAGGTCTGATGGTGCCTGCTGTATGGGACTGTAGAAAAAGTTAACCCTTGCTTTTCACTAGATCATCATGTAATCTGAGTTAGTCATGCTTTTCCTGGCTTTCTTGTGTTTGGTTTTTGAATATTCAAACAAGGTTGTTTGGGGTTTTTTTGGTGTGATGTATACAGAACATGTTGTCCATAGGAAGTGTTTGACTTGGAGCCGAGCCTCTGAAATTATGTGAGTCCACACCATAAAAAAATTCCAGAACAAGGTATTGGGAACTGCTGAAGTTCTAGATTACTTGAAAAGCAGAATGCTTATTTACTAACTAAATCTGAGATGATATTAGAAGAATGCTGCAAAGGATGGAGGAGGGGAGAAAGTCTTCCATGTTTCCCTGCATATGTGACCTGAGGGAAGGCATTACTCTTTAACCTGTTTCACTGATTAAAGGTGAGCAGGGCACTGAGTTAGCATTGACCTGAGAGAAAGTAATGCGGCTGAGAGCAGCTGAGGACACTCAGATTCTGCACCTGGTCTGCTTGGTGCCCCTTTGACTCTGCCTGGATCTCATGGTATTTAAGGGAGCTCGATCAATGGAATTGGTTCATCTCCAAAGAAAGTATCTTTTTTCCTTATTTTATTATTATTTTTTATTCCAGGTGGTGACACCTTGCTTCTTCCCAAGCAACTACGAACTGGTAAGTATTTTTGGCACTACTGATATCCATCAGGTTTTATTAGGTTATAGGTCAGGTTATTCCTATAGCCTCCTATAATCTGTTGTTATTTCAGTACTGTGCCATCACCTTTCCTGTGTGAGGGCTTGGCAAATCAGGGCTCTATTCCTGAAGCTTGTTACTGTGTCCTGTCCCATGTAGGAATCTGGTTGTTTTACTGAGCATTTTTGAAGGCTAAGGATTAACTGGGTGAAATGTTTTCTGCTATTCAGGATTCTTGAACTGGACTGGACGACCTGCCTCTGATGTAGCAACCATGTGCAGTTGTCAGTATTATGTTATCTGCTGTTGTTTGTGTGTTTTAAATAAAAAAAGACAAACATTGTTTCAACATAGGATGTCTCATGTCAGTTTGAAAGTACAAATAGTGGATGGTTTGGTTGGGGCCTGTTATTTTTTTGTTGATAGTGGAAGAGAGGAAGTTAACCCCTGCTTGCTCAGGATAGGAAAATGATAAGCCTTTTCTGGGTTGCGTGACTGAATTTGATTATTTTAGCTCCAAGGGTAACATGAATGATGCCTGGAGGATGGGATGTAACAGTTATTTGTTGAACCAGCACTGCTGCCTGCTAGTGTCGTTACTAGGACTAATTAGCCAACAGCTGATGCCCAAGTGTCAGCCAAGAATTCTGTGTATTGTAGGTATGTGATGCAGCCACTGGCAATTAGGAATTCTACATCTCACTTGTGCCTTGCTATGTGAATTGGCCAAGTCACTTTCCATATTTTTGTGTCTTGAATTCCCTGCTGGAAAAATACAGGTAATGATACTTACGTAATACGAACCACAGTAGAAGAAAGGTGCTATAGAAGTGTTGGTTCATGCTTTTCTTAATTATTATCCTTTAAAAGAAAGGCTGGAAACCTAAATCAGTGATTCATGGTATTACGAGGAGTGTGAATATCAGCTCATGGGAGGTCTCTCCTGACTTTGACCCAGTAACTTTATGAATTAACCCATGTCAGAGACTGAGGATCCTGTAAGGCTTTACTGCTAAGATTATAAATAGAAAATAAACCCTTTACTATGCCTGCAGCTCACAGTATTAGATGTATACTGGCAGCCATGGTTGCTATTTCTTTTGTGTTGTGCACGCAACCTGAATATTGATTCTGACATGGAAAATTTGTCATTGTGATTCAGCAACAATTTTAAACATACAGCAACCTGTGGGATATGTTACCAGTCATTACCATTACCATTAATAATTCTGTGTGAACTTGGTTTATTGGAACTGTGAACATGGGGCAATGCTGGTGATCTGAACGTGTGACTCTCCAACCTGCTTACAGTTGAACAGTATGGATGGAAAAAGTGACCTAACCTGTTTTAGTTTACTAGCGAGGATGTAGCCAGAGGTATATTCAGTCCCTGAATAAACATTTATTTACTAGTTCTAGGCAGAAGAAAGGGTGGAATTCTATTTAAATTTCTTGCAGGGAAAGCTGTAGGTGAAGTATTTTCACTACATAGTGTGCAATGTGTTCTTATTACTGGAAGTGAGATTGAGCAATGTGTTTTGCTTTTAATGTAAAATATGGTGACATGTAGATTAGGAGTCTGCCTTGTGCACAAATAAATTTTATCGGTTCAGTGAAGAGTTCTGTTGTTCTGAGGGAGGATAATCTGTGACCATATTAGCTGTAGGCAATTTCTTTTATAAGTATGTTGAGTGTAAAATATTGAGAAGATCAAGAATCAGTAGCTGAGCTCTTTAGATAATAGGGAGGGCAGTACTCTATTAAAATTAACTAAAACTTTGTTGCATTGCAATTTGCTGCTGAACCATAGATTTATCCCCATTCATTCCAGCCAAGAAATTCCAACCTTTTGGTTCTCACATAAATAAACAATGCATATGCCCGCTCTAAATTAGCGCTATATATATTTAGCCAATGTAATGGTTGTCTGTATTGCTCTTAGTGTGGCTTATAGCAAGAACAGTAGTTAAACTTTCAGCGGCATGTTTGTTGGAAGACTGTTGAAGGCTGATGAAACTCACAGATGCTCTTTTTCTTCAGAATGTGGGTTTTATTGATTATTTTCAGCTTGAACGTATGTTTCCAAAGAGGCCCCTTCTTCCTATTTCCTATGAGCCGTGTATCTTGAAGCTTTGTAATGACATCAGGACCCTCATATATCACCCCAAAGCAGCTGTTAGGAGTTTCAGGTGCTAAAATATAAACCAGGTGCTGTTAAGTGTTCTAATACTACTACTTTATGTTGTGATGCACACTCCTCTGATCGGAGAAAGGTGAATGATGTTAGTCCAGCTCTGTTAATTCAAGTCAAATGCTTAGCAAAGATGACCTATTTTGGTGCACTTAATTTTATTTCATGAACGGGTTATTTGTGGCAGTGGACTTTCATTGCAGAGATGTATAGCATGACCCAAATATTTTAAAATTTAAAAAAGGGGGAAAAAATTGCCATGGTCACTGGTTTGTGGTGTGTGGGTTTTTTTTTGTGGTGGTTTTTTTTTTTTTTTTTTTTTTTTAAATCTAAGAGCTGATTTAGCCTATATAACAGTTCTTTTAAAAATTGATTAAACTCAAAGATGGCAAGTCTGTTCAAACAACCTTTTCTGGAATTGTTGGATCTTATTTTGAAAGCTTGACAATTACTGAGTTGGTCTTATTTTTTTTAAATCAATGTTTTTAATTGAAAAGAAATTTGCTAACAAGCACACACATTTTTCTTAACTCTTTTTCTCTAGTGCTGCAAAAAGAAGAGAAGGTTTGGGCCCTAACCTTAAAGCTCCAAATACTTTTAATTTCGCCTATTACTTTTAAAAAGATAAAAATAAAAGGAAAGCCAATGGAAGGATATTATTTTTGAGGTAATTTTTAGATTCTAGGACAGTTTAAGATGCTTCAAGAGGGCAGTAATTTTGTCATCTTCACAGAATTTTTTTTCCACCTTTCATGGTAGTGTATCTTTGAAAAGAATAAAGGAAATGAAATCTTAATTCCTCAGAGGCCCCTCACATATCCCACCAAATGTCTTGTGGTAGGTAGTGAAATGTGGCATGAAGACCCGAATGTCTTAGCATACGTGGATTCTTATCTTAAAATTACTCCATTGGTTGGATGGTCCTTATCACTGCATGACTTGTCAGTTTTAAGGCATGGTTAAGTAGTGATCTTTACCAGAGAAATTTCTGATTTAACCTTTATAACCTTTCCTCTTTTTTCCTCTTTTTTTTTTTCTTTTTTTCCAACTGGTTACCAAGGAATTCTGCATACCTGTAGTGTTGCCATTTAAACATCACATTTCATAACCAGCTGTTATAATGCGGAAAGATTAAGTGGACACTTACCCAGCTACTTATCTTTTATTGTAACATTACTTCAAACTGAAATTTGTTTAGCTATTTTGCTCAGTCTTGAGTGGAAGTTTAATCATTTTGATAGAAATTGGGGGGAGGAGGGGAGGGTGGCAGTGGTTCTGCTTTTTTTGTCTTGCTTAACTCTGTTTTCCTTAAGTATGCAAGCCTCTCTTCTGCTTGTGAAGAGAAAAATCAAAGACTTTCACATTCATGCCCCTCCTTACAAACAAAAAACCTGATTTTGAACAGTTGATTCAGACTGTACTCTGACCTGTCTCAAAAGAGGAGGGGAACAAAATAAAACTAATTGTGGGAGAAAAGGGGTTTTTTTGTGTAGGTGGGGTTTAAGGTGTTTTTTGGGGGGTGTGTGTTTTTCATTTGTGTTTTTTGAGAGTGGGAGAATACCTTTAAAAAATTGCTGAAGAAGCGAGTGGTGGAGTCACAAAGGCCTCATCCTAATTGCACGTCTTATTTTTACTTGCAATCTATGGTAGTTAACACATACTGGCATGTATGTGCCAGCATTTTCTCAAAGGAAACTAAAAGTGAATTTTTGTGAAAATGTATTATGGTACAAAGAAAAACAAAAATGAAAAACCGAGTGTATCTGGGGAAAGAGAGGAAGAGAACAGAAAACCTTAAGAAAACTCAGTACTCTTAACGGTGTTTGAAAGAAAATTAGTCCTTTTTAGCAAAAACCCTCCCATTCCTTTTTTGCGTGGTGCCTGGTGAATGCAATCCTCCCCAGACGCTCTGGCTGAGAAAGATCAGTAGATACAACAACATGTATTTTTGTCCTTACTGCATTCATTTACTTTTTAAACTCGTTTTCCCAGAAAAAAAAAAATGTGAGGTGGTCTGTTGTTCCCATGGAGCACAGTCCATCTGTTTTTAATGTGAGCCTGCACGAGATTTTCTGAGAAATCTGAGGCTGAATTACTGTTTGTGCTGTTGGGAAGGCCTGAGCATGTAGATGAAGGATTGCATTCTCCAATTTCATTTTAAGTGGGGCCTCAGTACTAGAAGACATAAGATTGTTAACTTGGGTTAATCAGGTATGACCTTCAAATACCCTGGAGTATGGTGACAGCAACTAAGCTGAATTAGGAACTGACATAGGCAACGATTTAGCTCTGCCAGCTATGATTTTGGTTTCCGGCTTAAATCAGTGAAAGCTTTGCTGGAAAATTTCATCAAGTGCGTTTGATTTGTAATAAATTTCTGTGACTTATGGCTAATTCATTTCTGGGTTTTTCTTTTTTTTTCTTTTTTCAAGCAATAACATGGAAATCTTATGAAAAAACTAGGAAAATACCCAACTGTCTTATTTACAGGGACTTACTTTTTTTCCCCCTATTTGATACATCCAAAGTTTATCTCACAGGACCTGTGAGATGCATACAAAGCAAGTGTTATACGCACATAGCAAGCATGATTTGGTGGAGGTAGAGGTCACACAAAGTCTACCAGACCCTCCCCATTGCTATGTTTTTTCCTGTCTCCTTTCTTCAGTCTCACCAGAGCAGTTCTGCCAGGGGGTGCTGCAGGCTGTAGCTGCCTGTCTTGTGGACATGCCTGCACATCCTGGGAAGGGAAACGCAACAGGGCTGTGCTGTTCTTTAGTTTGTTTGCAAAGGGTGGGAATATCCAGTGGAGGTTTATATTTGCGTGGTCAATTCCTGCTTTGTCATCATCCAGAACCATAGTGCCTGTGTCTCCATGTGAAAGAAATCCGTGGGCTTTGGAGAAACCTTTATGGAGAAAATGTTTCTCTACTTCTGGTTCATACAGCTTTCCTGAAATGATGAGGAAGCAAAGGTGCCTTGAAACTTGTTTTTTAAAGCTAGCTCTTTCTTGCTATTAAGTTTTGCTTTATTAAATTTTGAGCTGTGCTTTTTTCTTCCTTTCCTTTTTTCCAGCTTCATCAACCAATAATATTTCTACTTTTCTTGATCTCTTGATTTGTTAGTTCCACATTCCCCCAGTGCCATAGATAGCAGAAGCACGGAGTGGTGAGACACCTTCTTGACAAAACCTGTGAGCTGCTGCCTGAATTGAGACACTTGACACGATTATTTTTCAAACCTTTTTGGATTTGTGGGTCCCCAGAGGGTGTTGATGTGGGCCTCTGTATAATGCATTTCATTGGGGTTTGTTTTTTGTTTTTATGTTCCAAGTGCTTACCAGAGTAAGGCCATGGACCCCGCAGGTCTGCAGATTAGAGGTTCAAAAATGCTATTTTGAAGTGCAGTCAGTGCCTTGTTCATCTATGTCTCTGATATAGCCATAAAAGGGAACAGAGAATCAAACTGCATGAATATGGACACCCCACTCCCCCAAATTAATGAAATGTAGTGATCCTGAATTGAGCTGTGCAGTGTATACTAAATTCAAAAGCCAGTCGTCATATTTGCCAGAAGGGAGGGCTCAGGTTGTTTCTAGGTATATTAGCGAATTACAAGATTTAATAAAAGTTTAAATATGAAGCTTTGTTATAATGCACTGTGTTCAGTCCCTGGTGTTCATCCAAAATGAAATTAAAATCAGGCTTTCTTTTGAACGAAAACAATCTGCAGAAATAGGGGATCAATGAGAGGGAAAGGTTTGGTAGTTTCCAGAGCCAGGTTTGCCTGCTTGTTTGTTTGTTTTTTCTCCAATTTGACTCCTAACCTTTCCGCTGAGTGTAGTACTGTTGCAGGGCGGAAGCATCTGCTTTTCAGAAATGTGACATTATTTACTGTAGCAGCTAAGTCCAGCAGCATGATGTTCTTGCAAGGTATAGCATGCTTCTTTCTGCCTTCCCAGCTTCCTTTTAGCTGAAGGAAAATTATCTATGTTTCAGACTCCTCAGTGTCATTAGTTTTCAGTTGGCATAGAAACTTTTCACGTATGTTTGACTTTACTAAACAGCAAATGGACTTGCATAGATTCTGCTTGACAGATCACCCTGGAAAAGGGAAATACACGTTCCAGCGTAGGTTTTTCTGCTTTTCTGCATAATTTTCTGTTCTGTCGTAGCCTCTCCTAAGAGTGACAGATCTTATGTCCTTTGTGAACATGCTTTTAGTTACTCTTTTGAAAATGCTTTCTCAGCAGTGGAATGTGTAAAAGGAAAGAACAGTACCAATCCCATCTCTATAAAGTGTCTGCCAGCCAAGCATTTAAAAAAAAAAAAAAATTACTGTAGCATTAAGTATTATAGTGTTGTGGAGGACTGCCACCTGTCTTGCAAAAGGAAAGGACAAATCCTTTAGTGTTAATTTAAAAATCAGCTTTTCTTATAGTCAGTGTTCATTGTAATAAGCACAGGTGTCCTTGTGGACCCCTATCTTCAGACAGAACTGTGAAGCAAATATGATTCCTTAGGTTAAATTCTGATGTTTCATCTGACTATTGTATAATGGTGGATCAAGTTTGCTCATTGCTTAACTAGTCATCAGTCCTTAGCATCCCATTCAATTTTAGTTCAGTCATGCCAGATATCATGCTGGTTTTACTTGCTTTAGGTTAATGTTTTTCATATTGGCTCAAAAATTTAGTAACGAAGTGCATGTGTCAGAACTGTTATGTGTGAACTTGCTTTTGATTCCTCTCACTTAATGTCATTAAATGCTGGAGTGAGAGAGGTCAAAGCTCAAGTCTGTTTCTTGGACAAATGTCACATCATTACTTGGTAGATTTGGGGGAGGAAGGGAGGGAAGCTGGAGTTCATTGGGTTTTGGGTGTTTTTAAAGTGGAATCCAAATGAGAAGCTTTCAGGGCAAGATAGCCCTACTGATGAGTGAAAAGTTAACAAAGGTGAAGAAACTCTGCATGTCTTGAATCAACGAAGTGGGTAGAGCATCTCCTCTGGCATTCATTTAAGGGTTGATGTATAATTACTAAAAGGAATATAACTTTTTTTTTTAAGTAGTGGTATCATTTTATCTTTTGCTTCAATGGCTTTATTTTTCCTTCAGGTGCGAACAAGAATGTTTTGCTGTGTTTGATATTCTTTAAATGCTATGATTGAGGTGCACAAGTAATACACATTAGCTATAATATACTGTCATCACAGTGTTCAGTATGTTATATTGGGTCAAAGTATAATGACGGTACATGGGGCTAATGAGATGTGAGCAACATCTAATCTTCTATTGTCTGACTTCTGGGTTTACACTGGGAAAGTCATTCTCTTAATATAGGTCACAGTTTCCCCATGGAGAATAGTAGCACTTCTATTCCTTTTACAGGTAGTATTAGGAAAAAACACCCCAAAAATCAGATGTGATGAGATATTGTAATGTGCAGTGATGTTTGCCATGTAAGGTAGCAGGTCTTTTACCTACATCAGTGTGTCTTCCAACTGGGAGAGGGGAGTAGGGGAGAACTCAGGAACTAGAAACAGCAGGCATGAAGTGAACAGGATTGATGTGCCTGTAGAAGTAGGGAAGGAGGGAGGGGAAGACTATCACAGTTTTGTTATGGAGCTTGTAAGATCAGTACATTTGGCTGTTCCAGTTAGAATTTTTTGTTTTGCTTCACTTTTCTCACCTGGATGTCCCATAGACTTGTGTCAGCCTGGCTTCTTTTTCATCTCTTTTCCTTTTTCTCTTTTAGGACTTAAAGACAGGAAGATTTGTAATTGGCACAACTATGTCTTAGTCACCCCACGCCTTTGCAGAAAGTAATGATGAAGTTTCAAGAAGAAATGCCAAGCTTTCACTAAAACCTTTAGAAATTTGAGATGTAGCTCTTCCATCTTGGTTAAGATCTTTAGCTTGGGTGTTAGAATATACTTTTAAAGCCTCCCTTCATTTGTGTCCAGTCAGAGATTTGAAGCTGATCTTCCACATCTCAAATGAGTGTACCACAGTAGTTAGCCACTGAAGAGTTTTATTTGTAATTTTAATCTTAGAGTTGATGAATAGGCAGCAGGAGTAGCAGTATCTGGCTTGAGGGCAACCATTTTAAAGCTGTGCAGGGAGCAAAAGGAGACATGAACGTACATTCTTAGGTAAACAGGTTTTGAAAGAAAGGGGTTAGATGCTGGGCATCTGCTTACTCTGTGTGTGTATGTATATGTATATACACATATATACAAACACTTAAATTTACCTGAGATGGTTTTTTCACCGCAACTCATTTCAGCACTCTTAAGTCAGAAGAAAAAGGGGACGTGATCCTGCTAGCTGAGATAGTTATGTCAAGCCCTTTGCTTCTAGCACTGTGTGTTCCCTGTCTGTAGTAAAGTGGAGAGAGCTGTTGCTTCTAGAAGAGTGAGAGAATACGATGTTTCAGTAGGGGCTTGACAAGCTGAAGAGCAAATTCAAAACATTAAAAAAGAAAGAGGAGAAGAGGATATTCTTGCTGCTTATGCCATGTTCCGTCTATTCTAGAAAACTTTAAGACTCTACCAATCCAGTGCTAAACTGAGGAATACAAGGAAAAAATCCCTTTGGAGTGGCAAATATTAGGAGTAAACCTCATTTATGCATCTATTTTATATGCAGTAACACAAACAGGCTGCTTAGTTGTCCTGGAAGGGTAGGTGCTGAGTTCAGCTTTTGTATGAGCTTTCTGGTGAAGGGCAAAACAGGCGGTATATTTTGCCAAGCACTCTGCTTATGGAGCCCACAAAGTCTCTTTGTTCAGACATCCACAAGTGAATCCAAAAACTGTATTTTGTATGTTTTGCCTTTTCCTATATGGGTCTGTTTATTTCTGCTAAGTAGCTGTGAGTGTCCTAAGACCGTGAAATAGTAGTAACTAAGGTTATAGTGATACAGGTGTTTGTCCTATATATCACCTTTAATCTACCGAGGAAATCTTTGAAGTTTCAATCAATTTAGGGTTTCTGGGTTGAATTAATAGCACTGGTCTATATGTTAGTTCTTCTGACTGACAGGTTTGCATGTTTAACACTGTGGAGATTTGATAGCTGGCAAGCTAAGTCAGGTTTTTAAACAAAAAATAAAACAACCTCAAAGCCTATTCTCAAGGGTTAACTGTGAGCCAATCTCACATCATAAGGGTTATGGTTAGTGCAGGATGTATGCCCTGGTAAATTTGTGTGTGGGCTCATTGAATTAAGCAAGGTCTTGCTACTATAATTTACACTCTGGAAATCTATAATTGTGTTTCCAGTTGAGATTTGCAAATAGAGTGTATCTGAACTTCAGTGACCTACCAAGAAAAGAGTTGGCAGTTATAAAGCTGTATCTCTAGTTCAAAGCATCTTTCCCACAGCAGGCTCTGGAGTCAAGTTTTCAGTTCTACCACTACTGATGTCTGCACGGTGGAGTTGTGTGGCCATGCAAGTATGCTGGGGTACCCATAATCTGTCTTGGACAGAGGCTGGTATTCTTAGTTTGGGCAAACATTGTGTTCCTGTGTGCGTATGTGCTGCTTTAGCTTTTCTTTTTTTAACAATTTCCAAGCTGGAAGTCACTGCACAGTCTTGAAGTTGCAGGAGAATCCAGCTCTGGTCAGCAAAGCAATTCAACAAGGAAGAACTGGGTTTTTGTTTTATTGTCTGTGCGTTTTTAAAATGGTCTGGTTTTTTACCTAGAATCGGAAAGCAGTTTCCTAAGACTTTTTCCCTCCTTTGGGTGTGCTCTCCAAATAAGTAAGGTTCAATACCAGTTCCTCTCTTACCTGTCACTTAGTCCATATGCAGTAGTGTGCCAATTAAAATTATGAATAGGAAAAACATGTTTCATTGTGCATTTTTGTGGATCCTTTCCTGACCCTTTTAGTTTATGCTTTAAATGTACAAAATATTAAGTTTGATTTTCATAATCCTAAACTCTTGCAAAGTGTTACAGAATGCTGTTTTAACAGCTGTTATGTTTTGTTCCAGAGGTGTCTATATTTTGGTGGTGGATATATTTCAGTGATTCATGTTATGTATAAAACATGCATGCAAGATTTTCCAGATTGTGAAATGATTTTGCTTTCCGCAGGGTAAAGATTCAGATGGAGTGTTAGCTGTAACGATAACGCTGTTGCTACAGCAGCAATATAGCTTGCTAGAATTTAGCTTTAATGTCTTCTGAGCAAAACACTGTTGATTTTTGCACAGAATTTGAAATTGTCTTTTGAAGCAATATTTTTATGCAGTTGAACATTAGGTATTGCTCTATGCACAATGGAGACTCTACAGACTTGCGGAGCAGGGAACACTGAAGTTTAGTGCAGTTTTACGTAACCTACAGCACTGAATTAGTTCTAGTGTAACGGATTGGCTCATTTCTTTTGAAGGGTTAACTTTAAACCCCACAAATACAACTTAGAATGTTTCAAAGCCTTGAAGAGAGATTTTACACAGTGCTTAAAGAAAATCCTAGGCAGTTCACTTCATCAATACCCACTCAAGTGTGTGTTTTCATGAAAAAGCATAAGATGAGAGACTGGGAAAAAAATGCAAAAGGGAATACATGGTTAACTTGGAATAAGCACCCTCAGTAGCTGTGTGCTGGCTTACAAGACCTGAATATGCAGGATGATAATGTAAAATCAATTTGTTTTCAGTATCTGTTTGAAAGATAGTTAGGTTATTAATACTGTAGAACATATGTGTACTTCTGAATGGTTTATTTTATTTGTTGTGTGTATATATATGAGGAGGGGATTTCTTAGAATATGGTTAAACTATGTGGAAAATTAAAGTTAGTTTTGTTAACTTTTTTCCTTTGCAGGCTAATAACGCTGAGGCCGTTAAAAATCATGTAACCAGAACTGTAAGTAATTCCATTTTATTTATTTTTTTCCTTTACTTGGCCTGATTTATTTTCCTGTTTGTAGCTGCTTATTTTTATTACATCTTCACAAAGCATTTGTTGCTAGCCATTTTCAAAGCACGTACTTTGGTTTCTATACTGTGTGAAATTAGCCTTTGATTAGGATAATTAGTACTTTTTTTCCCCTCTGAGTTTATCCAGGAACAATGAAATGAACTCTATCTTCCTTATTGCTAAATCAAGCGGGGGAGAAGTAAAGAGAAATATTAAAATCTTCATAGACTGATTGTATTCAGGGGAGTTTAGAAATTCAAGAGTTTTTTTTTCTTTCCAGCAGGAAGAATATTAGTTCTTGTATTGTGGTCAATATGCAGTTGATCTTTTAGCCCTTATTTGCTCAAGTTACTGTGCCACGTTATTTACAAAACAAATTAAATGCCCCTTCCCAACCCTTTATTATTATTGCTGCTCTAGTACTACTGGTACAAGTAGTATTAAATACACTTATTGAAGTGCAATAGAACTCAGTCTTCTAAGTGATGTAGAAATTTCTGCAAATGGGAAGTATTGCACATTTCGATACTGATAGCACTTATGAGTATACTTTTGGCACAATTTCTGTGAAATAAGTAAGATGAAGAAAAGACTTTTTGAAGTCCTTTTGCAGTTGCTTTTTTTCAGAGATGCCAACTTTCTTTGATTTCTGAATAAATCATGGGGGATGCCTATAGTTAACTATCTGTTAGTAGGTAACTGTGATGCAGGTATTTGGTTCACTGCTGTAAAGATGAAGTTAACGTTTAAAAAGGGGCAGAGGGAAGGACTTGCAAGACACATATGGTCTTCACTGATTCATTGTTCAGTTCAGGAGCGGCTCTCAATTGCAATAAATGAGCATCTATTTCACAGTGTTAGTCTTGTGTGCATTGCATTTGTTTTGCGGTGTCATCCGTAGTTCAGTGCTGCAGGCTGGTGCCACTCTCTGCAGGGTGTGCAGAGTTCTGATCCTTGCCTACCCATATAGGCAGGAGACCTTCACAGAGGTTGCATTTGTATTAGCAATATAGTTTGTTTACTTGGGGTGGCAATAAATGTTTTTGTACAACCGAGGTCATCTCTGTGGTTGGATCCATGCTATTATCCACACTGTTCTGGTAAAATTATAATTATTTCTAAGTTGCAAGAATATATTTGATATTGAAACAAGCTAAAACGTCTAGTGGCAAGACTGTTTCTCCCTTCACTTCACTCTTCTCTTCCTTAACTAGACAAATTAACTAAAATAAAATCAGAATAGAGCAAATTCTTCATTATCTGTATGTGAATAATTGGTTTTGACAGCTGCTTCTAGTGTAACAAATGTGAGGCAAAATAATGAGATACATGTGAGGAAAATAATTGCAGATAACTTTCTATGGAGTTGGAAGTTTTTAGCTTCATTGTGTGACCTCTGAATGCTTCAGAGGATTTTCTGTTTGTACTGGTCGCTGATTACACAAGCCAAGGTTATATGTTTTTGGGTTTGTAGTAGCTCATGCACAGCCGTTCTGGAGGCAGCCTTAATGGCAAGCAGTGCTGCTTCAGCCACGCCTTTTGTACTTTATATTCTGCATCAGTTATTTCTTGATCATTAGCAAGTTTCCTGAAATTTTTGATAGTTGCTTTCCATGGACCAGTATACCCCAGGAGCAAAGGCTGGTATGGATGAGGGGCAGGGGTCATTGGGAAACAGAAGAATGTTCCCAACTGAAACACAGTGGTATTTATTACTATTCCTACTATTCCAGTGGTATCTATTACTATTACTGTTTGGAAAAGAGGGGAGGTGTAAAGCTGCAAGGCTGGGGATTTGTGAGAAAGTGCTGTTTCCAGATAGTGGGGCTAGATGTCATTGCCTGGATGAGGCTTTTGCAGCTCTGGTTCTGTGACCCATGACTGTAGCACACATCCTGTCTGTGTAGTGCTAATGGGAGGGGTATGTTCCTTGTCTTCCTGCCTTCTCTTCCTTCTAAATTCGTGCCACACTTATTCTCCTTTTCGCTTATTAACTAAATTGGAAGAGACTGCTTTAACCTGCCTGACCCTTTTTTGGCCCTGGGATTTCTTCTCCCTTCCTCTCTCTCCTTTGCATCTTGTTCCATGGTATCTGGTCCAGGAAAGAAAAGCTCTCTTCCTTTTTCCTAGCAATGTGACTGCTGATGGAATATTTCTAGCATCAGCCCTTACTGCTTTATAGGAAAGCTGTGTAAACATCAACAAAGAGAATTTGGCTTGAATTCTAGGTAGTGTCAGAACCAAAATTTTTTTAGCTTAATTCTAACATTTGGGGATAGCTCTGAGGCTTGGATAACACTTTCTTACTCAGGAGGTCAGAAGTGCATTTTCTTACATTTAGAGGGCTTCCTCATGCCCCTGTGGACTGGCATCTTATCATATTCTTAATATTAACATATTAACAAATAAATGTGGCTTCTTGTTTCAACTAAAGGCTGGCAGAAGTGATTGTCACTTTCTATCCAAGGACTGCATGCGCATAATTTTCTGTTAGTTAATAGGGTACTAAATCTGTGATGAAAGTTTGCTTCAGTTTTGATCTCTTGTGTCTTAACTAGGTCAGAGAGAAATTTGAGAGGTGTACTTCTGAAGTCTTTTCCTCTGCCACCACATCTTTTCTTTCCACTGTGGATATCGCTGTGTCTTTTGACAGAGTTAGGAAGCAGAGCACATATATCCAGGAACTTTTTGTTAGGGGCTACCGAGTCATGCTGTACAGGACTTCTACAGACCCTCTTAACATGGTGGGTGTGAATTAATGCAGAAACTTTTACACTCTGCTGTGTCTGTTGTGCTTAATTACATTGCTTGTGGATAGTATTCATTCAGGAAGCTGCTTCAAAGCTCTGCAGTAATTATGAAACTATGCTACAACCGGAGCTGGAGCACATGTAGTATTTTAGTCAGTTGAGGTAAACTCCTTGCCTAACACTTAACACGGTAATACTTAAATACGGACATAGTAACTTTCCCCATAGGCTTGCAGTGGAACGCAAGTCATTTGAGTGTTGATGTGACTCTAACTCAGCCAGGCAGGTGTGTTCCTGGTCTGTGTGAGCAAGAGACATGGTTACACAGCACTGGTTAGGGCTAGGTGCTAGCCTCATGAAGCTCGGTGTGAACTCCTAGTCTTGAGACATTGTAGAGCTAAGGCTTCAGAAATATTATGGTTTTCCAAATGTGTATATGTGTATCTGTAAAACTGTATATGAAGTAAAACATCAGTTGTGCCTCATTCTCACATGGACTTCACATGCATTCAGTATTCTCTCCTAAAGAGCCCTTGGTAGCAAAAATTTGCTGTGTGCCTTCTCCCTGTTATGAATTTAAATTTTTTAAAAGAAGAGAAAAGGTTGGATAGAAGATCCAGCTGTACCAGGAACTTTCAGGCTGTGAGCAGGGCTGCTTTTCTGAATCTAAGTGAGTTAGAAGATTATCTTCCTGCCCCAGTTAGTTCCTTGTTGCCCTGGCAGATTGGTAGATGGAACTCCGTATTCAAGTGCCCCACAAACTTGGTAAAGATGAGCTGGATTACGAAGTCCTACAGTTAACGTCTTTAGGGGAGCCTGGCCTGTCTTGGCTGAAGTGTTATAGGGAAGAATCGTGGGAGCAGCTTTGCTAGCAGCTAAGAGTCAGGATAGTTTTTGGCAGGGAGACAGCATGCTGGGATTCATAACTTCTGCAGACACTGCTACTTGCAAGGGGCACGCACATCTGTCTGGACTCTTGCTGTTACACTACACAGGGGAAGAGACCATTATTTTTACAGAACACAGTATGCAGAACAAAAAGAAAATGTACAGCCAAACAAAGAGCTGTTTGCAGTAGAAAGAATGATAAATCTCTTCTGTAGAGAGTCAACTCCAAAAAAGATATTTTTATTAATTTCTTAAAATTTACTGCAGGAATAGATACACAGTAACATAGAGAGGTTTGTATTCACAAGGCATGAATCTTTGTTTTCCACATTGGGAATCATTCTAAAGCCAGAGACCAAAAGATTATGCAAATTTTGGTTCTCATCCAAGACATCCAAACATGTGTTTCACTGTAGCTTCTAAAAGCAACTACTCTGTTAGTAGGAATTATCATGGTGAAGCAATCTAACAATCAGTGTAGTCCATTGTCCAGTCTTTCCTGCAGTACGAAGTAAATAGAACTGTTACACTATGCCTTAGAATAGGTTAGAGGACTACTTCTGATTCCTATCCATGGCTTGGGGAATGAAAATACCATCACAAATTTCGTTAAAATGCATTGAGGTCTCCCACTGATCAGTCTCTATGCATATTCATATTTGTGGCTGTTTGAATGGTGAATAATTGTGTGGAAAAAAGTTTCATAAGCTAATTAAAAGCTGTGTAAAATGCATGTAATTTTATGACAGATTAGCTAATCCAGTTTTCTGCTTATATCAACATTAAAAATAGGCACAAATAAACTATTTATATCCCAAATAGATCCATGTAATGCTTTCAAAATATGTTCTGATACCTTAAAGTCACAGGTTACTCATTGATTTACATTTAAGATAATTATAGTTTCTACTCATTGATCCATACACTTGTTAATGCTCCCATTCTAGAAGGAGCCCAGGAGAGAAACAGATGAGCTGCATGAATGCATGTCAGATCCTGGAGCCATGAATTTTCAGTAGTGCTGTTCCTCAGAGAAGCATATAGTTGATGTACAGCTGTCTCAGCTGTTTAAAACAACCTGGTCCTTGAAACCAGTAGTTCTTATATTCTGCTGAGATTGCTTTTAAGCAGATAATGTGTTATATTATAATTCAATGCCAGGAACAGGGCTTTGGGAAAGGCTACTGAATTATTTTTCATTTGGCTTCCTTAGCCTGCCTTTTATTCCAGTCTCAAAAGGGGTAAGTTGTTATCCCACCTGGTCTTTCTAAGCTTATGTGTGGCCCACATGTCTAGTTTTACTTTGGTGTTGGAAACTAGCAGTTTACATATTAGGTTTTTGATTTTTTTTTTCCCCCTCCCAGAGCTGTCATATAAAAGATAGTAAATCCAGTGTACTGACAAAATGCAAATAAATTCATCTGGGGCAAAACTGATCTTATTTCACCCTTTGTCCCTTCTGTGGTCTTTCTGGTCTCTGAAGCTCTACTACAGAGGACTTTAGCCTATGAAGTGGGTAAGCTGTAACTAGCTGTAACCCAAGTTCCCTTATTCGGTTCTTGGAAAGGTTGAGGATGATCACCTTGCTGAGAGACATGGTTTTTTTACAGATACCTTTTTTTTTAAAGGCATTATTTTTTACTTGTCCCCATTTCTTTCCTTGAGAGGCAGCCTTTTGTCATAGGTGAGGGGATGCAGGCTTAGTAGAGAGGTTATTTCTTATTCCTTCTGTTTCTGGACAAGTGCAGAAGGTGTCTCAATGCCATCTCAGTGTCACGCTCAGTGAGATGGCCTGTATTATACCTGTGTCATGGTTTTGCTCTGAAGCTGTGGAGAGTCCAGAAGAGAGATTGTAAAGGTATGAGATGCAGCCTGCTGCCTGGGACAGCACAAGAGTGCTATTTGAGTCAGACCAGGTAATCCGTAAGCAGGTTCACCCTCTTTGGTGTCAGAGGAAGGTGAATAAACAGGACTGATCTCAAAAGCCTGCTTTGTCCAAGCTGTGCTTTAATTGCTGTCTTGCCCACTTCCTATGCTTCCACTGACAGCAGGCTGTGCTGTGAAACTTACCTTCTAGTGACTGTTGTGACCTGGTGAAAATGATGTAGAATTAAATATGGGTCTGTTTCTTAGCTTCTGTATCACACCTAGGCTGTACTGGACTCTGGGATGATCTTGTCTGAGGACTGCATTTTTGAGAAGGTTAGGATAGCAAGCACTGCAATGTGCCCAGGACTAGATTCAGCAGCCAAAGATGGTAAAAGCAGCAGTAAGGAGGATGTCAAAGGAAAGAGTTGCATGGCTAGAGTTTTCACTAGAAAAGGGCAACGATGCAGTACTTTGGATGCAATGAATTTGCTCTTTAATATCATTCTGTGGCTGGAGAGAAGACAGTTGTCTTTTGAGAAGCAATTGCTTCCCCCTGCTGGTTTTCATACAACCGCAGCTATATTTGTCTGACCAAAAGGCTCTTTGCACTTGTTTACGTAGAAATAACTTTTATGTGTTATTGTTTGGGATTGATCTGTTTGTTTGGGATATTCATTCAGTTTTGAGGAATTTTTATAGGGAAATGGGAGGTGTTTTTTCAAAACTCTGATTTTCAAATGGCTGGTTATATTGTCTGCATTGCCAGGCAGTCCCAGGGAAGCAGGGAAACAAGAATCATGGGGAGAAGCTCAAGGAAGAATAATCTCGGGGCAGTCTGTCCTACTCGCAACAAATCAAGCGCTAGTTCCACTGGATCTGTCCTAGTTACAACTCCAAATTTTTAGCCAGGTGTGGTTAAACACCCCATTTTGAGCCATTATTTTTCATTCCCCTTCATCTTCTCTACTGCTGTTGGTTGACAGGAAATGAAAATTTTATCTAGTTTTGCAAGATTTTCTGTGTAATTGTCCATCCTGGGAGATGCCAGATGGCATTTGCTGTCTTGGAAGTTTAGCCAAATGTTTTGCCATTATCCCTCCAGTGTGCAGCAAGGCAGAAAACAGTGGGGTTTTTTTACTTGGATGGATGACTTGCCTTTATGGATGGTCTGCCCTGTGTTGTTGAATCCTGTGCTTGGTGAAACTCACATTTCTGCTTGTAGGTGTGTATGATGGTGCAGAATGAAGAAGAATCCCTTCTTATTGGTGAAATGACCCTGAAACCATAGAGAAATTTTTTTTGGGGGGGAAGACAGGCAGTCACAGAAGTTCAAGATTGTTTTTAATTGACTATTAAACCTGAATTCAGTCAGAAGCATGGTAAGATATGGCTCATGTTACAGATTGCCTATTGTGAGAAGTGCTGTAACAACTTCCTCATGTGTCTGAGAACATGTTGTAGGGGTATGTGCATGTGTGCTATGTGATTCATCAAACCTTTAAAAACTTTTTCAGTAACCATTTTGCCTCTGTAGGAAGTCATGTATTATATTGTTGTTGGATTTTGCTAAATATTTTAGCTGTGAGGGGAAAAGTTAGTGGTGTAGTCATTGATAATTAGTAAACAAAACAAATAGCAGAAAGAAAAACTGAAGAAAAAAGAATGCATTGCTAGCTACAAGATAATTAAGCCATGGAAGAGAGGAGGAAGTGACTATAATCTAGAGGACATGCAGAAGAATGGAGGTCTTTTTCTAAAGGACAGTATCCCTTCTTATCCTGGAAGGAAGAGATACTGCCCCCCTCTAGATGTCTCTGTTTCTCTCCATGACATACAAAGCGCTTGGGTGACTATCACACTTGGAGCTTAATCCTGAGACAGCTAAAATTGGTGAGAAAAATTCTGTTACTAAGGTTCATGGGGGAGAACATTTTGACACTTTTTAATGCATAGTTAGTATTACTGAACAAATGTACTACAAAAGACACACACTAAATTCTCATAAAGCAAAACTATTGCAGCTCAGGCTTCTATTCAAACTCAGGACCCTGATACAGGAATAAATTGCGTATATTTTTTCAATATTGTCATAAGAGAATCACTTGAGAGGAACTTACTTTTGCAGGTTTATACAGAAAGTCAAACTCCACCTTCTCAGAAGTCAATTGAATGTTTTCTCTAATCTTAATGCAGTTATTAAGAAGAGCACAAAGAACAACCAGTCCTTCTCTGGCTGTAGTGAGTTGGAAGAGGTAGTAGTGAGTCTGTGGGAAGAGCTGGACATAACCTGGCCATAACCACAGTGTCTGCAGTCAAAACATAAGGCAATGATACTATCTTATGCTATTGTTGGTATAGTTTTCCACAGTGTGGACATAATAAATGAGGAAGGAGGCAGGAACACTGACCTCAGTGGCAGCAAAGAAGGTACCGGATTGACTGCTCTGCTTTCTTTGTTCCAGAATTCCAGCACTGCTTCAAAGAACTCCTCTTTCAGTTGTGACAAAGGATCACGGCAAGTATTTCTTTCATATTTTGTGTAGTAGTGTCACATAATGCTGTGGAGGGTTTAGGTTTTGTTATTTGCAGTTGTGATTCCTGTGAGTTCAGTCTTCTGCAAGACATGTCCTGCTATGCAAGGACCATTTTTACAATCCCTGTCTGAGAATACAACTAGAGCGTATTCACTGAGCTTACTTTTAACTTAATGACTATATCCTTCTGATTATTCTTTTAAGGTAAGGTGCCTGGTTGTGCCCTCAACCTGGAAAAGAAGGAGAAGTTAGAGAAAACAGTATCTATGTAGACTAACTTGTGAGATTAATTGCATTAAATCGGTGTTTGGGTACTGGTTTTGGATTCACTTCGCTGTTACTCGGAGCAGATCTCAAGATAGATACTATCTGCAATGTTCTACAGATCACTGGTGAATCTACCAATTTGTAAAGCATTTGCAGAATTCTCCAGAAAAAGAGATTTGTGCAGACATAAGTACCTACATGTTTTCTATTTAACTACCACATTTGTTGCACTAGTGTTTGTCAAAGTTGCTTGTATTCATCTTACTGCTTTTCTACGTTATTGGTTGCAGAGATTTTTTCACTATAGTTTTGACATGAAGAACTCTGATGTTTGGCTAACTCCATTAGCCACTCCATAACTGAACTGAATAATTTGAGTTCTGTAGGCATTTAATAAGTTGTAATTGTAATGAAAATACTGGAAACAACAGATGCTTGACTGCACGAGTCCAAGTTGCAGTTTGTTCTCATTAATATGCTATATTTGTTCTTGATTGCTTTGCTCTGAACTGCCGCATCTAATTTCTTCACAGAAGTGCAGGCTTTGATCACATTATGGAGGAAGGCTATGAACTTGACCTCACTTACATCACGGAGCGGATCATCGCTGTATCCTTCCCCGCTAGCTGTTCTGAGGAAACTTACCTCCACAATCTACAAGATGTAACCCGAATGCTCAAATCCAAACATGGGGATAATTACTTGGTATGTGTAGGATCAGTCTTTTGTGGTACATCATCTTCTGTCCTGCAGGAAGACCACATGTAGGTCCACATATACCATTATAAACTAAAAGTCACTCGTCTAAAGCCTCTTTGGTTCACCTTTACAGGTTTGCAAGCAAGACCAAGATTTTCAGTAGTGTTTTAAGCTGTTAGGCAAGGACAGATATTAAAACCACTTCTCTGCTGGTGGCACTGCAGTCTCTGTTGTCATAGCACGTAGTCAAATGCTGGAGAATAATTGCATTGACAGTTTTCATTGTCCAAAGCATGCTTTTAAAAGATACACACCCTGCAATATGGAGTGCATTCTTGTGCAGCCAGCTACATCTATGTCCTCAGCTGGGTATCTGATGGTCTCTCACCATCATGTCTTGGCTGTCTGTACTTCTGTACTATATATTGTGAAACAGTATCTAAAATTAGGGTTGCTGTTTGTGTGTTCTGTCCAGTTCTTTCTCATTAACTTGATTTAGATGCATTTTTTCCTGCTGTTTCGTTTTCTATAGGAAATTAAGTTTTAAGCAAATCTATAATGGCCTTCATTTGCAGAGGTGTTTTTTTTTTTGGTGGTTTTTTTTTTGTTTTTTTTTTTTTTTTTTTAAAAGAAAAAGATTTTTTTTTTTTTTTATTATTACCCAAACTGTTAATCTCCTGTGCTGTTTTCTGGCCAATGCATCTAAACCCTATGGCATGTATTGTCTCAGCTTGTTTTATGAAGGTGAATTTGAAACAGGGCCAATATTTTATTACCTTTTTTCTTCTACTGTCTTTTTAGTTAGCGTGTGTAAATTGTTAGAATCAAATCCACAGCTTTCAGGAGCATCAACTTGACTCACAGTGGAAATTAGTTCCTGGAGAGATTCCATATAATGATTTAAATACATTACCTCTTGCTCAGAAACCGAGGTGTCATAGATGCATTACGAACCAGCTATTGTCCTCAAGATGCACTTGTAATTCTTGTAACGTGGTCTGATGTCCTCAGCATGCCACCTTCTTGTGTTGGCTTCCCTTCCATCAGGCACTGGTAGCTTGTGAAGGCACAACATAGTAATAGTTTGAAGCTGACCTGTACGTAAAGCTTTACTGGTTCAAATTCACCTGTTCTCAGTGGCCTTTCCCATGCAACAGCAGTGTTTTGGGATTTGTGAAATAAGCTTGTAGTCTCAGTCCAGTTAAATCTCACTAAATACCTGGTTGTATTACAAAAATCTGATATATGGTAAATCTTGTTTAGGATGCCCTCTCTAAGTGGAATTGCAGTCAGTTTCTCTTGTAAAGTTTGGATCTGTGGGGTTTTTTGGTTTTGCTGTAGTTTTGTTCTATTTATTTATTTATATTCTAATGAGTACTTTGGAAATCCACTGGCTTGGTCAAAAGAAAGTTTGATGCTGTCTGTTCCAAGTATGTTTCTGCAAATTTGCAAGATAACCTGGCAAACCACAGCCAGGTTGTAGATCCAGAGAGCTCATTTTTAAACTATCTTTTGTTCTCGTGTTTCAAAGACCCCTTCAGTCTGCTCAAGAGGCATGTGTATAGCAGCAAAAAAATGCCCCCAAAAAAGGTATGCAAGTGAGCAGTTCTGCTGAAGTTGATGAGAACGGTTTTACTCTTTCATTGGGTCAGGGTCTCAGCAGAATATATACTACAAATAAGCATTTGTCATTTCTTATCTAGCTGTTCTCCCTCCAGATTTTTATATATGTTAAACTGTTGCCACTACAGTTGATAGGACAGAGAAGGGGAATGATACACCCAAAGAACTGGGTGAGTGCATTGTTGCCTGTTTAAATCTCAGTTTGGTACGAAGAGTATGAACAAAAAAAATTGTAAGTATCACATTTGCTCTAACAGTAGAGGATTATACTTTGACAGTCTAGACCAGAGTCCTTTATGGAGAGATGGAAGCCTGTCCATAGTTTACAGTAAATTTTTCTCTGCTTTGTTGTCCTAAAAAAAAAAAAAGCTTCCCAGAAGGCTTTGGTTCCTAGAAGAAATGTGACTTTTCTCCAATAGAGGAAAAACTTCAAAACTGAATTTTTATAATATCTGTGTAGTACTGTCATCAATTTATTCTGTTTGTATGTGTGTGGCCTTGGTCAGCAAGAGGGAAGTCACATTATGTTGAAAAATTCAAGATGATGTTACTCCAGAAGAATCCAATGATGTGTCAAAATTCAGAGTTGTGAAAGCCTGTTCTTTAAATGCTGATAGCCTTTAGAAATTGGCTGTTAAAACAAGCAAGCTTTTATGCTAAACATAGCAAAAGACTTTTTCAATCATAGAATCATTTAGCTCATGGTCAATTCTTTTAAAAAAAGTGAAACAAACCCCAAACCCACTGCTACAATCTATAGAAAAATTTCAGTGGTTACACTGCAGTCTTAGCATATACATATTTGTTACTAGGTTAGATTAATCTAACTGCTGTGCATTTTCTTGGTCTTACATACGTAAGTGATGTGGCAATGCTTGTGTGTTGCTGTTGCTTTACTAGTTGGAACTATTTGTTCATTTTAGCTTATTTCATGTTTTGGCCACCTTCTTCTTTGCCTTGCTCTTTAGTCAACACAAGGCTACCACTGTTTTCAGAAAGCAAGTTTGGTCCCACCTGGTAGAAGGGTTTTACCTGCCTGCTCTCCCAGTCTCTTCTCCTTAATGGAACAGGCTGTAGTCTGGTGAATTGTTCCCCAGTCACTACTTTGTGTTGTATGACCACAATACCTCTTTCACTTTCCAAAATTGCCAGCTACATGCTATTTATCTCTGTTCTTTGGCATGAGATTTCTGTATTTCTGGTCATCTGATTAAGGAGCAGATGAAATATAAGACCCTTTAGTACCTTCATAAAGGTCTCTTCTCCAGCTAAAAGGTCTCCTTATTTTTGTTCTGTGGTGTTGCTAAGCATTCAGCAGAGTGAGAGAATTAATATTATCTTAATAGTACAAATTACTTCCCAGTTCACGATTAAATCATATGGGAAGGGAGAGGGGGATGTTTCTTCTCTGCTGTGTATGAGGAAGGGTTTCTTTTTTCCCCACTTGTTTTATCTTACTTAATTTTTATTCTTTACATGAGGTCC
Organism: Morus bassanus; assembly: GCA_031468815.1. Taxonomy (NCBI): domain Eukaryota; kingdom Metazoa; phylum Chordata; class Aves; order Suliformes; family Sulidae; genus Morus; species Morus bassanus. The sequence goes on along the minus strand of CM062567.1, from coordinate 63,062,315 downwards.
TAAAATTTAGGGCAAAATCGTTTAAGTTACATAGAACTAAAGGCTAATGCTCCTTTTTCTTCTATCAAAATATAAGTAAGTAGACCTAGAATATGACAAAAAGGGGCTAAAAAGGATGCACTTAATCTTCTACTGACATCTATTTATAGTGTATGCTTCTCTTCAAAGACTTCTGTGACCTCGTGTTTTGTTGCTGTATGTGAAATGTTGGTTCTTCTACCTTCTGGTCTCTGTTCTGTGCTGACAGGAATCCTGGAGTATCTCAGTTTGATCTCTGCTCTATAGCTTGATAGGGACTTGGGTACAAAAGCACCTTTGAGTTTGGCATCTGATCCAGCAGTGACAAATACCCATCATGAACAGGGCTGAATCCTGACATACAGGAATTTTAAACTGATCTTACATATAAATCCAAGAAGAAAGATGAATAAAAAAAGTTCTTACCAAGTAGCAATTTTTTCTGTGGAAAATTTTAAGGAGTTGATCTCTTAACATAGCTTTAACACTAATTTTAAGAATTCTGTACTGAGAAATACAACTCTCTGCATTGTTTTGCAAATATTAAGACTGATAGAAAATTACAGAAATTTTTATGGGCCAATTGTATAAGACACTTCTGGTTTCATTCCTGTTAAATTACAGTTGGTATTTCTGGAAGGATAACTATAGTCTCAATTCTAAATGTTGATACAGCTTTCTGATACAAAATAATATAGTCAGTGCACATATGAATTTTTGATCGCCATTTAGCTCTTCAGCAATAATCTGTTGTTGTGGTTTAGCCCCGGTCAGCAACTAAGCACCACACAGCCGCTCGCTCACTCCCCCACCCTTGTGGGATGGGGGAGAGAATCAGAAGGGCCAAAGTAAGAAAACTCGTGGGTTGAGATAAGAACAGTTTAATAATTAAAATAAGACAGCAATAATACTAATATAATGAAAAGGGAAATAATGAGCGAGAGAGAGGTGGAACACTGGAAGAAGAGGGAAAAAAAAAAAAGAAAAAAAAAAAAACCAACAACAACAAGTGCTGCAACCGCTCACCACCCGCCGACCGACGCTGCCGGTCCCCGAGCCGCGATCGCTGCCTCCCCCAGCCAATTTCCCCCAGTTAATATACTGGGCATGACGTCACATGATATGGAACACCCTTTGGCCAATTTGAATCAGCTCTCCTGGTTGTATCCCCTCCCCTCCCGGCTTCTTGTGCACCTGGCAGAGCATGGGAAGCTAGAAAGTCCTTGACTAGTGTAAACACTACCCAGCAACAACTAAAACACCAGGGTGTTCTCAACATTATTTGCATACCAAGTCTAAAACACAGCACTGTACTAGCTACAGTGAAGAAAATCAACTATCCCAGCTAAAACCGTGACATCTGTTTAAAATGCAAACAATATATTGGAGTAAAGACCATGTTCCTCATCGTATAAAGATGCTTTTTTTCGGGGTTTGATGTCAATGAAAGTGGTGTATACTCTTTATGGTCAATATCATGTGTGATTCCAGAACCTTATGCAGCTTAAAATAGAAGCTGATTTCTTGGGTACCTTGTTAATTTGGGGGTTTCTCCTTTCTCTGGATGAATTTCTTGTTCAAAAATCGTACTTTTTCCTAAAGATGCTATAATGTGTTCCTGCTTCCACTGGGTCCATGATGGGGTTCCACATTCAGCTTATTTAAGTACCACATCAGTGAGCAGCAGACACCAGCTTCTAGAAGCAAAATGAATGTAGCTTCTTTAGCCTGTTCAGTTCTTGGCTTCTTTGCTGAGACTGCTGATGAGAGTGCTGGTTAATGCCAAATGGGATGATACACTTCAGAAAAGCATTCTTAAATTGTCCTTGGGTAGTAGTAAACTGTATAATGGACTTAACTCCCACGTTTACTGTTACTCATATTTATGGTCCATTTATCCCATTTTGGCAGTGTAATGATACTTTTAAAATTAGTATGGATGTCATCTATACTTAACTCATTGTGATGTGAAATAACCACACTATGAAAGAGAATCTGCTCCAGCAGCATTGTTTCAGTTGTTGAGTATTGATATTTCAGCTTTGTTGTTGATTGATACTGATTTAAAGTACTTCCTAATGTAAGAGTCAGATATACTTGTATACACTGCTTTATTTTTATTTTTCCTTATGTTCATTTAGCAGTCTATCTCTTCAGCTGTTCCTTATTAAGCACTAAGTGTATGATAACTTACTGTCTAATAGGTAAACAGAAGAGTTGGGAGATGTCACAGGTTAAGCTATAGTTAAATAGCTATGCCATATCTTCCCTGTGAAGTTTTGATGGACCAATATTTTCCTGCCAGGCACTCAAATTCAAATATTTAAGACTGTATCACCCTCTCAGACTTTTCTTTGTTAATTCTTATGCTGTGCAGTTATTCTGCAGGGTGCCCAGGTCTCTCAGTATACCTCTGACTAAAATAAAGCCATGCGAAATAAATAAAATGTAGCAGAATTTTAATTGTCCTTTTTCAATATGTGCATTTAGTTTCATCGTATAATAACTGAGTACCTAAAATACATTTGCTAGTGCTACCTGACTTCAAATGTTAATTTAGTTTAGTAAAACAGTAGGCAAACCTGAAGGCTTACCACTGCAGTTTCTTGTAATTATCATGTTTCAAATACAGCTATTTACTATGTAAATTATGAAGTCTTGATGGTTGATATTTTTTCTTTCTTTCTGAACAGGTGTTAAACCTCTCTGAAAAGAGATATGACCTTGCCAAGCTTAACCCAAAGGTATTGGTTGTCTTCCATAACATACCTGTCTTTCTAGTGTTAAATACAACTTAAATGGCCTGATAAGCCCTGAAGCTATGCAAGTGTTGATATACAGAGTAAGACAACAACTTTTGGAAGATGATAAAAAACCCAGATGCATCCCTTTCTGTTTTTTCCCAAGTTCTGTTTTGTGTCTGTTAGGTCTGTGCTTTACCTAGTCATTCCTGTTATTTTCTTAGACTTTGTATGCAGGACCTGAAACCCATTGTGACTACTGAAAAATTCCTATTGAGTGATATAAATTTTACTCCAAGTACACTTCCTTTGTGCAGTCACAGGATACTAGGGGTTATATACTCTAATGTACAGTCTGATAGCTGAGGCTAGTAACCTCGGTTCAGATGTAGTCTTCCCTCTTGTACTTTCTCTTCATAGTTGCTTCTCTGCAACAATGGAGACGTAAGGGAGCTATTGATGCCTGTCTTTTGTTCCTCCTCACCAATTGTTGTATTTGTTTGTTGTAAAAAATCATATGCAGGTACTCTTCAGTAGCTATTATAAGGCCAGAGTAGCACAGATGTATATTTATAGCAGTAGATTTACAGGGATATACGCTACCTAAGAAAACCATTAAAAGAACTCTTAATTTTGACCTTTTGAATGCTTTATTGATCATGAAGGATTTAAGTTTTTCAGGTTTACTGGTTTTGTTAGGGTTAAATATGCATACAATAATAGGTTGAATAAACAGTATTATGTAGTGACTAAAGTTGAATAGAAAATATGAACAAAATTTTGAGATGTCAAATCTGTTGCATGTGAAGGAAATAAATTGCATGTTCAATAAAAACAATCACAAAATACTGGACCAGGCCAGTTAACTTTCTTTGTTCTAATTTTGACCTTCTAAATATTTTACTGTTTTAAAATACCTGAATACCTAATTTAATATTCTTTAAGAAATCAAGATCTTTAGAAACGTTATCACTTGTGAATGGTTGGTGGGTTTTGGGGGGGAGTTTTTTGTTTGTTTGTTCAATTTTATAAAAGTACTAGTATCTTAAAAAACCCAGACAAATCCCATTCTTGCCCTTAAGAGACCTGTAAGCGTATTTTAGCTACATCATGGTATTCGAATGACATGATTATCTGGGGTTGGAAAAAATGTGGAGACTCTTCACCACCACAGTTTTTTGAAGCCAGATTTTAATATGTAGTATTAGGGTCAAGGTCTCTTGTGAATGTTACTTGCTTAATTGCAGATTATGGATGTGGGCTGGCCTGATCTCCATGCTCCACCTCTTGATAAAGTGTGCACCATCTGCAAGGCTATGGAGTCATGGCTGAACAATGATCCTCAACATGTGGTGGTGATCCACTGCAGAGTAAGTGATCTTTGTGTATACACACCGCTGATCAGTTTGTATTCATTTTCAAAAACCTTGCCCTTTTATCGTTACTTATTTTAAAAAATAACAAGCTTGATCTGTTTTCAGTGGTGGAAACAGTGTGCCAAATCTTCAGTTGACTTAAGTAAACTTAAATCCACTGACCTTGCATGCTTGTTATACATTGCTTTTTATGATAACTAAGGTTCTAGCCTCTGCTCCAGGTATAACATGCAGCGATGTTAGTTTGCTTCCTTCAAAGGTCAGTGCTACTTCTGTGAGTGTAATTAGAAGTTTGAGGTTTTTCCGGCTCAGCAGCAAACTCTTTAGAAGCTTTTCACGTTCTGTGACATTCAAGGATTTTGTTGCAGGATAAAGATAAGCAACGTATCACAGCCCATCCCTTTAGACTATCCTATGGTTGTAGGAAATGAGGGCATTGAGTACCTCCTGGGTACTTCTGACAGGTTCTAACTGCCAGCATCATTGCAGTACCTTACAGCAAAGCTAGCATTGTGCAGTGTTACTTTTTCTCCTTGCTTGCTTACAATGAAGAGAAATAAAGAGAAGTCTTAATTAAATACAGACAAATTGAAATCAAAACTGAGTTGGTACCCGTGCTGGTGATACTCGAGGCAAATCTGTCTCTGTATCACTGCCAGATGTTATTCTAAACAGAACAAGGGTGATAATGGGACCAAAACTTCTCTTCAAGTCAGGTTGTATAGTCCCCAGTCCTGAATTGCTTGCAGGCAGAATGCCATGAGGTATGAAACACTATTGAATTCTTACTAATTGCAGGACTGCAGCCAGGAGAATGGCCCATACATGGGACAAAAGAAAAAGGGGCAAAGTATTCCTGGGTATTTTATATACAAATTGGTAATGTGTATTGCTGATTAATGCCTTTCGGTAATGACTTTAAAGTTTCCAACCAGGAAGACAGATACAGTTACTTGTATCAGCTGAGAGACTGAAATTGTTTTGAAGTCTGTGAGAATTACCGCTTGGTAACTTCTACTGAATTTATGTCATATAAATTTTTTAATAAGATTTTGGAATATTTTTTAAACTATTCATAGAAAAATAAGTAGTAGGGTGCTGGGGAGGTAAAAATGCCCAAACCCATCGGAAACTCATATGCTTTCCAGAATAGCTATTTTGTAGCATTTCATGCCAGAAATTGCAACATTGTCTACACTTGAATGATCTCTGGAAAAAGTAATCTAAAATTAGAATAGTTGATACAATGTCTCTATTACTGGTAAAGCTGGGGTGTGTGTGTTTGGGTGGTTTTTTTGGTTTGTTTTTCCTGGTTTGTTTTTTTTTTGGTGTTAAATAATTTCCTCTCAGTAAGACTGGGAGGCACACGCATAGAAATCCTACCGGTTTTTGTGTCACTTGTCAGCCAGCTTGCATAGACAGACAAGCTGCTGCCCATCATTACCAGCTTTCCCACAACACAGGAGATGCATGAGCAAAAGGACTCTCCTGTCTTAAAGTTTTGTTTAGTATGGGTCTTAAATAAAATAATGCCTAATAATGTAATAAATTAAATAAGTTATCATTCCCTTTTTCCTGATACAGGGAGGAAAAGGAAGGATAGGCGTAGTCATATCATCATATATGCACTTCACCAATGTTTCTGCAAGGTAAGTTGTGAATAAAGCATGTTTGTGTGTTTTACATCAGAAAAAGATGCCTTTTAATTGTGGTACTGTTTGTCAGTTAAGGTTTGTCAGGTTTTCTTCTCAACGAGTCTTGGAGCATGTCGTCAAACAGCCTGCTTTCATGGCAAAGTTTTCTTGTCCTGCTTTCAGCAGGAGGTTGGACTAGGTGACACCCTAAGGTCTATTCTAATCTGAGATATTCAGTGATTCTGTGGGAAAAGTCTCTAAAGGGTCTTTCGAGATGAATGAATGAAGAAATGTGCAAGAAACCATTTTTATATAATGATACCATCTTTATGCTATTAAACCCATCTATTTGCCACATCCATCAAGTTGTCTCTTTTGAATCAATGCAGAAACTATTCCTAAAGTATTTAAGGAAAACAGTTACTAGAATCTGGTATTAGTATTTGAATAGGGAATTCCTAGACATAGATCAAAGTACAGAATGCAGTTTAAGAAATTATCTAGACTTTAACTTGCAGTCAGTTCAAACAATAGGTGTCTGATTACTTGGTTTTAATTGTTCCTTTTAGAGTGCTCAAATGATGAAATGACAACTGACAATTTATGTCAATAAAGATAAAATTTGATAAATGGTGTCAAAAGGATGAAATGTGTTTTGGTTTGGGTTCTTTATTTGGTTTTTAATCAAATTTTTTCCCCTTGGTCTCTCTTATTTTAATGCATTTATATATGTGTATATAAAAAGACACTGTAAAGACCATGGTTAAATCAAATTTGGTTCTAAATTCATACCAGTTTGTCAGTAATAGATTTGATCCAATCCTGTACTGAATGAAGTCCTGGATCACTATGGGCTGATGGCAAATTACTAATGGATTTCAGTAAAGCCAACATCTCAGAAAATAATCTGTGTTCACTCTGGTAAGCCTGATCAACAGGTAATCGTAGACTAAGAAATTAAGTGCATTATACACACCAATATGTGCTGAAAAAATAAATACATATACCTTCGAGTAGTAATTGGGACAGTGATTGCAACAATATTATATTTTGTTTAGAAGTATTGTGAACGACAAAATACGTGAAGTGAGGATAGTACTGTGTTGTGATCTCAGTGTTGCCATATTGTGTCATCCTTAAAGGTGGTACCTGGCTATAAATACATTTCACTAATGCCATAGCAGAACAATATCTGGATGTGATTGTAAAGGCTGGCGACGAAAGGAGTAGTCTTTTACCCCAAAGAAATTCAGGATTCTGCCAGTGAGGCTGCCTTCCTTTAAATTTCTGGATATGTCAGCTCCTATCCAAAACGTAACTTTTCTGTGTGAGAATGAGGTTGAGGAAGTTTCCTAGCTAGGATTTGTGTATCCCTGGCTTTATCAAGACTCTTCAAATGGTACACAGCAACCTCACACAGGCAGAAATTACTGCAGCTGCTGTTGAGGGCGCCAGCTGCTGTGTCAGAAATGGTACTCGGAAGACTTTGAGGATATTTGCAATAAATAAAGTTCCTAACTGTCTGCATGCACATGCAAAAAATCTAGGCTTAGTGAAAAAGCCTTATGATGCAACCCCTTTTGGTTATGTGTTATAAATATCTGATTTTCTTATTTAGGAAGGAATAGTGTGCCATCAAATTTAACAAGGGCAATCAGAGTTCTTTATAACGGTAAACTCTGTTTTAACAAGTAAAGTACTAGCAGTCTTTCACCAGTTAAGAGTGGTTTGACTAAATTCTGGGTGGTAGTGGGGTTGAAGATGTATGATGGGGTGGGTGAAGAAGAGGGTTTTTGGGCCAAGGATATTCTAAGCACACACTATGTAATCTTTAACATCCATGAAGAAAAGGCATGACTTTACAGCCTGATCCAGCACCCCGCCAAGACAATTGGTAACTTCTGATTATTTTTTGGAAAAGATGTAAATTCCGTTTCTGGCCTGATATGCATATCTGTACTTCGCACAGTTTTTTTCCTCAGAACTCATTTAGGTTGAATTAGATGTGGAGTTTAAAATTTGAGATTCCAGAGTCTAATTGTTTTGAAACTTCTGCTTTTTTTATGTCCTGATGTTATTTAACACTGTCAACTGCATCTGTTAAGAGACACATTGTTTTTATCTGGTATAGATACAACAGAATCAGCATAGCATGTTATTTGTCATATGTGATTAACTGCATTCTTACTGATTTTTGGCACTTCTATTTCTTTTTTCTATACCCTCTTGCCTTCCTCCACACAGATGCAGAAGACCTCCATCAGAGCCATTCCGGGTAGAGAAACAGAAGAGAATGTATTTTTCTGAATATGTTGCTCCTTAATTATGCGTTTGAAGAGTTTGTGGTTGTCTGGTGCAAAACATTTCTTTTTCAAAGATTGACACTGTTATTTTAAACATTCTTTTCCTTGGTAGCTCAGGGCACAGGAAGCAAAGACTGAATTAATTATTTGACTGCTTAAGTGATCCTCCAGCCCGGCATCCTTTGCATCTCATGTACTGTAGTACAGTCAGAGCTAGGCGTGGTTTTCAGCTCTGTAATGTTGCTGCTTCTTTTTTAAAAAGAGAATAAATTTGTATTTCGCAGAGAGAACTCCCCAGTGGCACACTCAGGAAATTATGGCAAGTATCCTTCTTTTGCAGCCTGAGCTGCTTGGCTTTGCTAAAGTTTATTGCATTATGACTTTAACATATTCACGTTGGAAATATGTAGTCCAGTTAATTGAATAAGGGAGTAGGTGCTTTGCCTCAGGAAGGAAACTGTCTTAAGGTGTGGAATGAGAAGGTGTCAGTGGAAAAAACATTCTTGTCTGACCTGTAAGTGCCAGAGTTGCCAGTTAGGTCCTTTTTCCTTTTCTTTTTCCTTCCTTTCCTTTGTTTTCCTTCCAAATATTTTGTCATATTTCAATCAGTAACCTACTGAATTTCCAAGATAACCCCGAACTAGAATAACATGGTATCTGTGTCTCTGTTTTGACAGTGCTGATCAGGCTCTAGACAGATTTGCTATGAAGAAATTCTTTGATGATAAAGTTTCAGCTTTAATGCAGCCATCCCAAAGAAGGTATTTAATTTGTTTCTAATTCATACCAATAAGAAATGTCATCGCTATCTTCTGCCCCCATCCCTTACTCCCTCCCCTGCTGTGTGAAGCCTATTTCCACAAGATCCTCCAGTGATTCCTGAACTCTCAGCGCTTTATCTTATATTAATATTCCTTGATTGATGAGATCTGTCCTTCAGTCCTGCACGTAGCCCAAGATAGATAAAACCTTTTTTACCACACTGTTATCTACATGTATTCTTATTGCATTGTTTGTTAACAAAAAGAGATGTCACAATCTATTTATTGATTGCTCCAAGATAATAATAAACTCATTTTTCTGTGGCATAAATGATGTGTATGGAATGTGTGTTGATTAGTGTGCAATAAAGATCTTATGACTACTTGTTTGGAGGATCTGCAGATTATGCATCTGTCCCATGTCCATACTGGTAAATGTTTGTCAAAGCATGTGCTATTCCTTCTGTCTTTCTGGGTGTCTTTCGTTTTTAGTCTGTCTGCATGAATAAGGTTGAGTTAGGACTCAAAGTAAGCAGTTTGGAAAGTGAATAGTTCTGGGGTTTGCTGTTTACCTCATTTTGATGAGAGGTAATGAAGGATTCAGTACCAAAAGAGATTGATATCCATCAGACAATTAATTGTGGGATAGGTGAATCTTCTTTTAGAAACATAAAATATCAACTGGATTTGATTTAGTAATTACTGTTTCATTTTGGTCTTAATCAGCATCTATACAGTAGGTTTTTTAGAAATTGTTTAAAGGATAAGGCTTTGCTCGTAATTAAACTAGAAAAATAAGTAGTAACAACGAGCATAAGGCATTTGGTTCTGTTAATCTCTAAATAAGAAAAACTTTTCCGTTACTTCTTGAACCTATTTGGTGACCTGTACAGCTCTTTTTCACTTGAAAAATAGTAACACAGCATTCCATTGGACTTGAAATAAACTTTTCTTAACTAGAAGTTTACTGGCCTCTTTTCTTTTTTCCAGTTTTATGCCTGCATATATGTGTATTGCATTTTAATAATAATGATTTGAGAAAGAGAAGTGTGAACTGTAGGAGGGAAAGGAAATAGACGTTCTTAATTTTACCATCAAGGAGCCTTATGCAGCAGGCATATTTCCATGACAGCCAGGAACCCTCACAGCTGCCTCTGTGAATTGTGCATCAGGGCAGTTTTTACAACTATGTTGACAGGCAGCTACAGTAGCTACTAACTGAGGTGATTCATATGCAAGCCCTAAAGCTAGGGATGAAATAGATGAAAATGGTCTTACCTAGCTTTCCTACCCTCTTCAAGGACACTTGCATAATTCTTCTGGGGGGCGGGGAGGGGGGGGAAGTCTCAGAGAGACTCAGTTCACCTCCTGACTGATGGAATTAGCATCTTTACTCAGCAGTGGAGAACCTGAGCTGCCCTTACTGTCTTCCAGACACATGCACACTCAGGTACTTTGGAGTGTCACTCCCCATGAGAACAGAGGAGGTTCTCCAAACCACTTGTCAGAATCATTCTCCTCCTGAACCTGGCCTTTCCTACCTTTGCCTGGCCTGGGAGTGGCTACTAATCCTATTGCAGAGAAAGGAAAACCAACTCTATAATATTTGTGGGTAATTTCATAATCCTTTTTTGATCCTATTTTGATTGGTTAGTGGCCTGATCACCTTTTTAATGAGCTTTTCCTCTGAAACCATTCTTGGATAATTAATTAGCAATGTTCTTGTTAAAATCTAGTGGATGTATAAACAGGTATAATTTAGGTGAATATCAAAATGATAAGATTTGAAAACACACCCATTATTTCTATTTTGAAACTGTTTCTCCACTAAGTTTTGTCCAGAAAAAAATAAAATTGTGGCCATCAAGTGCATCAGTCCTGAAAAATATCACTTAGCTTTTCCCCACTGCTAGTGGAATGCTGTAGCAGTGGCAAGAAAAGAAACTATTCTGAATCCATTCTGACAATACTTAAAATGGGTACTTAATCTCAGATAAGCAGTTGAAGGTTTGCCTGAATAAGAAGGGCAGATACAGACCCTTCATATTTAAAAACTTCTCATAAACCTTCAGGATAAATCTTTGAATACACTTCTCAAAAATAAGCCCAGTGCCTATAAGCCTCATAAATACACCACCTTGAGAAAGGTGTTAAAAAATTCAGTCAAGTTTTTGGAATAATTAAAAACAGGTGGAGGAAGAGAGAAAATGTTCAGACTGAGAGGTCACTGACAAAATGTCTTACCCCACTCTTTTGTCATGTAGGTGTGACAATTTGTAAATTTGTGCTTTTGATGTACCAAATATTTTCAGAAAGACTGAAGGAGGAAACCAAATATCAAAGTTGTCTTTTCTTAACATTCAAAATAAAGTGAGCTTTGATAGCTGTCCATAAAATGAAACCTATTTTAAACCACCACAACCCCCATTCTGGGGTAGTAAAGCTGTCATTGTTGGGCAGGATATCTTTAGTTGTGGTATTACCAGGAACATGCAGTAAGGAATCAGTTAATGAGATCTGTGTGTAAAGGAGGAAAAAGAGGTGATTTTTCTTTCTTCTGTATGTTTCTGAGAGTGAATTTAAATGAAGATTGTGTCATGGGCATGGAAGAGAAAGTCAAAGCCAGTAGAAAAAGACTACTGATTTCTCTTGGTTATTTAAGGACATAGGAGGAATTTGTTTAACACACTGCAGTGATGTTCACTTGCATGAGCTTGTGACCAAACCAGGTATTAAATAGCAGAAATACAATGCTTTTCACGTTGCTGTGGTAGTTTTCCTCTGTTTGGTGCTGAATGTTATCACTTCTCATTATGAAGTTGTTATTTGCCTGCATTGGCCTTAATGCTAAGATTTCTGACAGGGCCACTTCTTGCTCTTATTTTAATGAAGTGTGCTTCAGTGTAAATGGAGTGGGACCCATGTCATGCTGTTGTGAAAGCCAGTTGAGACCTTCAGTTACAACTAGAAGTGTATACCAAAATGATTGACTTTACTATCTCTGCTAGTTCCTCTCTTATTTAGTGATGTAAATAACTAAAATGAAGACATCAACAATAGCAAAGTAACAGCCATGGATTTAAAAAGTGGTAAATTAAAGTGTCTTTTCATGCTGTTTTGTGAAGATTATTCTTTTGGAGTTTTGTGTAATGTCACAATGCTATTCACCACCCATGGCCTAGAAATACTAATGTGTAAAGAATGTATATGCCTAATATGGTTACATTACTGTTTTTATTTTATTCAGATAAAATTTGTATTTTTAGATATGTGCAATTCTTAAGTGGCCTTCTATCGGGATCTGTGAAAATGAATGCAACACCTCTTTTCCTGCACTATGTTATCCTTCATGGCATCCCAAGCTTTGACGCTGGAGGAGGTAAACTAACTAATTTTCCTATCTCAGTGTAGGCTTAAAGTGTTGTTTAATTTTGGAGCTTTCTAGAAAGTCGACATGAATCTCAAAGTAGAATTGATACTACTTGGTATCAGTCCAAATATTCCCAGTAAAAGAACCAGGAGAAAAGAAATATCCTAAGAGTAAAAATTACAGCAGGTGAAATAAAATTCTTGTCCTTTGTTAAATGAAGGGTTGATGCTATTCATGTCTGTCTAGTTTCTGAACAGTTGTGATCCCAGTCCCTGCAAAAACCTGAGAACCTGGTCAGGTTTCACAGTCATTTCCTCCTTGTTCAGGAAAAAAACATAATCATAAATATAATCACTTTTCTGTTTTGAGATTCGATTTTCTGTAGAAAAGCCATTGGATATGGTGTGCTTCTAAGGTGGCCTGCTATAATAAGTGGCTTTAAAATTAAAATGCTAGACTAAGATATTGTACTAGAGCATAGTGAAGGAGTATAACTCTGTATTTTTATCACCTAAGAGTTAAATAGCACCTGTCTTTTGAAATGTGATCAGCATGAATTTGCAATGCTCCATTGTCATTGTTGTTTAGTCTGTTTAGTCTGGTTTTATTTCTAAAATAACTATTCAAAAAAGACAAGGTGTTGTTTGTTGTAGTAAGAAAATTAAGGGACTTACTGATTTTGAAACAAAACTGTAGGTCAAATATTTTGTTTATTTTGAAAATGCTTGTTATTTTGTTCTAGGGTTTTGTTTTGTTTTTTTTGTTTTGTTTTGGCCATTTTCTTTCTCCCCTTAATAATTTTGTTTTCCTTCAGAAAAACTGGGAAGGCAGGCAGGCAGACATTTAATAATGAGCAAAGTGTTCCCTCTTTCTTTCCTTACTGGAATCCTTTAAAATTCCCTTCTCCCCAATTCAGAACTAGTGTGAAGAGCAGGAAAAAGTGGCTTTTTCATAAAATATAACCAAATACTTTTTTTGGGGAAAATGAATCTGTCAAAGCGAGTTTTGCTTTGAAAGATATTTTGACAGTCAACGTTGTGCCACTTGTGTGCCACTTTGCTCAGTCTGGATGTGCATGAAGCTTCCTAATTGTAATATTCAGATAAAGGAAAATCATGACAAAACAGTCTTTTCTGTTGACTTCTTTTTAGCTTGCCGGCCTTTTCTGAAGTTATACCAGGCTATGCAACCAGTTTATACATCTGGAATATAGTAAGTCATAAGCATTTTCCTTTATGTTTGAATTCAGGTTTTAATTCTCATGATTGCAGAATTACATAGTCTTTTGTTTATTTAAACCATAACTTTTATTTTTCTTTTCTCTCTTGTTAAGTAGCATAGGGCCTGAAAATCAAAGCCGAATCTGCATTGCTATAGACCCTGCCCAGCTTTTGAAGGGGGATATTATGGTAAGTTAATTGTATGGAATGAAAATCTAGTACTGTGCCATTTAGTTTACTGTCTGTGACCTGTTTTGCATTCTTGTAAAAAAATAAATTGAGCAAATGGTTGCAGACATACTACAAAATAGGTTATTAAGTTAATTTTGTCATCATCCTTGAACTAGAGCCCTTGAAGAAACTAGAAGGTTTTTAGGAGCTGAAACAATTGCTCTCAGCATTCCCATTTCATAGCATCACCAAGTGCAGTAATGCCTGTATCACTATCTTCTTCGTAAAAATTGCTTTGGGGAATATTTCTAACTCGGCATTAAAATACCCTTGTCCTGTAACTTGGCAGGCAACGTGCACAATCGTAAAACTATATGCTGTAAAGAAAATACCTAACTATTTCTAAATTGTTTTGGGACTCAAAAAGGTGTGATACCAAATAAAAGCTTTCTGATTCTACAAGAACATGCAGTATTTAGAAAGCATATATATGCTAATATAGTGCATGTAGTTCCCTGTGTGCAAAGCATAACTATGGTTGAATTGCAGCGCTATCATTTTAAATCTCTCTCCTTTCTCCCTTGCTTGTCATACACCATTATGCACAGAGAAAGTGAAGAAAGATAGTTGACATGCCTTCCAATTTGTTAAACTGAGAGGACAGAAGAATATGTGGAATGAATGGTGGGGGGAAGTATTGTCAGAAAGTATTCCTGGTTTATTGCTAGTAGGTTTCAAAATATTTTTTTATTTTGTGTACTACTCTGAGAAATGTTGGACCTCAATGTAAGGCATCCTTGGTATAAGATTCTTTTTTTTTCTTCTTTTCTTCTGAAATCATCTTTTTTATTATTCTTCCTCCTTCTCCCTTTCCTACTTCCCTTCCCCATTCAGTTTAGTATATTATTATTTCTTTCTTTCACTGAAAAATGGAGAAACAATTTTTAAATACACTGTTATAAATTGATATACTCTGGAGGTTTGGGACAGTTTCAAATTCAGGAAGATTTGTTACTCATCGGAGGACTGCTGGTGCGTGAGGAAATGGAATAGATAATAAAAGAAATCAGTCTGAGACAAATTCAGTATGTCTCAGATGTGTGTTTAAAATGAAAAATGAGCACATAGCTTTTCAGTAATGCTTGCATCATTTCAAAAGAGATCAACTTCATTAATTCCACGCTATTATTGGAGGTAATTCTTCTGAACAAGCCAGTGTCTTATTCAGCATGGTAGTATTTCCTAAACAAAGACTTCACTTCAGTATTGAATATTTTTTTTTAGTATGTCTAAGCAAAAACATCAGTGGTTTCAGGAAATTAAAAATGTATAGTATGCTACACCTCAAACCCCAAAAGGTTTAACCACTTGAAGTGCAGGGGTTTAAAAATGTAAATGCATCTAGGTGTTTCCCAGCATATTACAGTGGCTTGCACTGATTCTTGAATATGGTGTCAGAAGGTAGTGGAGTTAGAATTCAAAGTCAAGCTTAGACTTCATTGAAAGCTTATAATGTATACTGAGCACTAAAAGATGTTTTCGGTATCCTGGGTATAGATGTACACTGTTACTGATTGTGAGAGAGGCCAGATTTTCATAAACAATTACAATTCTGTATAAGTAAGTTGTTTAGGATGTGCTCAGTTAAAATCATTCAAGGCTGTTACTTTGAATTAAAAAGAAGAAAGAAGCAGGAACTACGTAGTTCTCTAAACTGACCCAGGTTCAGCGTTTTTATAAACATGATTATGCAAAAGACAGCAGATTCTGAGTAAATCTAGCAACTGTGTGAAGCCAAAACTCTTGACGAGTTGGAGGATAAAATGTATTGTTCAGGTATTTAGTCTTCTGCATCTTCAGAAACTCTCATGTATGATCCACATGTAAAAATAATATGATTAAACAGGTAAAGAAGCTAATGTTTTAACACAAAATTGTGGAGGAGTGTATATAACCTTAAAGAAGCTCTTAAGTCTTTTCAAGCTTCTTTTTGCTCAGATAATATAATTAAATAGAATTATCACAGTTACTTTCAGGCTGATTATACATTTTTTTTGAGTATATTAGTTCTAATATCTCTCATCAGGGGTTGTCTTAATCCTATTTCTGTCCATTTTTCGCTTCTGGGCAAACTTGCAGTTTTCATCCTATATGATGGTGGTTTGCCTTTACATAGAGTTGCTGGGCATAGTGGAGAATGAGCATTTATTTATTCTTGAATGAAGCAGTCTAACGGTTTCTCCTACCTTATATTTCCGTAATTTAAGAGACTGATTTATGGCCATAGTTCTAGCGAAATAATGCTGGTAGTTGTGTTGGACTGAAAGGAAATAGGTCCCTTCAATAGGTAGGGTTTTTTTCACTATGTTAATTTTAGTGGGTGTAAAGCACTGTTTAACATAAGAAGCAAATACTATTTTACCTGGTATTACCACTATGCTGTAGGGGATTCTCTTTTGAAAAACAAAGAAACCAGCAAGCCCAAATCCTCACTTTCAGATAAAATAATGCTTACTTGCGTAGAGAATCTCCCCGCATTTATAAAGGATTAGGCGTATGTGGTTTATGTAGAGAATACCTGAAAAAAAACCCATCTCTGCTCTATGGGCTAAAATATTTCAGAGGTTGTCCTATGTGCCTTCTATGTGGTCAGCACTGATTAACTTCTGGAATTTAAGGCATCATGGGGTTACTATAATGAAGAGTAGAGAGCAACAGCTTATGCTGGATTTTTCAAATCCTGTAGTGAGAAGAATTTAATAACTATGTTTTAATCCCAGCTTTCAGAAGCATCCCTCTTAAACCCCTACATCTTTCTCGTATTACTTCAGTTTGAATAACTGTTTGCTCTTCATTTATTCAGTATTTTCTGTCTAGAACACTTCTTAGTCTGCCTTAAAAAGTGATTTTGTTATCTTTTTAATATATTTCAGTAACATCTGCTTTCTCATAAAATCCTGATATCATCAGGATACTATAATAAAATTTTCAATCCTGTGACTAAGGTTACCAAAATTTTTATGTATTCCTGTAAGAATGCTGAGCGGCTTTGTATTATAGCTGACACACAGAATTAGTTGGTAAAATATCCATAGGTCTAGTCTAAGGGAAGGTGGTGTTAGAGAGTACATGTATTATGTTCACCTTTAGCTGCTGAAATTCATAGTAGATGTTATTTTTACAGAGTTCTATGGTGTTCTAGCCAAGGTGTCAAAACTACTACCAACTTCTCACAGTAACATAAAACAAGATCCTGTCATCACTACAGTAGGTTTTTAAAAAGTCCTAAAATAGATGTAATCAGCTTGCAGGCTTGCTTCTAAAAGCTCTGCATATTCGTCAGTTGTTTTGAAATGGGTGTGCTATAATTTAGTTTTACATTAATTTGGTACCGTGAAGAAGTATGGATACAAGTCAGCATTCCAACATTGTACTGACAAATGTTGTGATTCTGAATCATAATCTACTGAATGATGACTGATAGTGATGAAAATATTAATTATTATTTTTATACATCCAGAAATATCTTGCCTTGGGCCTGTATAATTTTGAAGGATTGAATAATGCATACCCTGCTTGTTACAACATCAGAGGTGTCTGCAGTAAATTGTGCTGTGGCTGCTTTACTTAGCAACTAATGCATGCACATGCACACGTTTGTTCAGATTTGTAAGAAATTACTTCCTGACATGTTTCTCTCTCTTTTTCTCTTTCTAGCTGAAGTGTTATCACAAAAAGTACCGGTCAGCTACTCGTGATGTGGTTTTTCGCCTTCAGTTTCACACGGGAGCTATTCAAGGGCATGGCCTGGTGTTTGGCAAAGAGGATTTGGACAATGCCAACAAAGGTACTTGCCTTCTGTGGTTGGTTGGATGCATGTGTGTGTGTGGGGTGCATCTGTGTGCCTCTGTATGTCATGATCGTCTTCAGGACCGGTTTTCTCATAGCTTGTAACACAGTTAAACCCCTAATGAGAATAAAAGCCCTTCAAGTGAGTTAACCTGTCAAAATAATTCAGATACTCTTACACAGTTCTTATTGCCTCCTCTCTCATTTGTAAAAACAACAGACATTTGTTTAAAATGGTGATTCTGTTAGTCACCATTATGGGAAATAAGATGAGCTAAGCCAATCCCTTTTTTGGCTGGTGAAAACAGTCACAAAGTCTTATGCTCTGGTTGTGACCTAGTCTACTTGAGTATGGAGTTCTTTTAATATGCTTCATAATATCCAAAAATGGAGGCAAAGTTTTCAGACGCATTTGAAAATGTGTTGTGCTAGTCTTTGCTTTTTCCAAATTATTACTTCAGTTTTATTTTTATGTTTATATGCAGGATTGTAACTCCCTCATCCGATGTTACTAGCATACTAATATCAAACATATTTTCCTGCAACTTACGGCTACATAAAAGTCCTGTGGTCAAGTATTGCAGTTTACCCAATATAGAGAACAATTTTAGTTTGCTCCTGGGTGTGTTTTCCTTTAAAAGCCAAAGCCAGCCTTATCTGTCTAGAGAGAGGTTTGGGAACTGTACTTCTGTTCTGCTTTTGACTGTTCTTGGAAGTAAACAAAACTCCAACTGACACTTACGTGATCTTTTCTGGAGAATGTGTGGGGCAAAGAATGTGGCTCTTTTAGAAGCAAGTTGCTAAACTGCAAGTGAGAAGAGAAGAGTGACGACAGTATGTGTATTAATAGCTATAGAGAATCTGGATTTCTGAGTGCCTTGGAACTGCTTTCCTGGGAGATAGCTTGCTGAAATGCTATCCTTTGTTTTCAGATGACCGTTTCCCTGATTACAGCAAAGTGGAATTAGTGTTTTCAGGAACTCCAGAGAAAATTCAAGGTGAGTATACAGAAGAAAAAAAATATGCTTAGTTTGAAAATAAACCACATTGAAATGTATATTTTTAAAAAACATCCTTTTTTCCTCTTTTATTTCACTTCTCTTGTAGAAGATGTGAAACTCAACTTTACTGTTAAAATATGTAATATAGTTACTGGTTTAAATTTGAAAAATTTAATGAGGGCTCTGCATTTACTTCAGCATAGGAGTGATCAGATTTTGTTTTAAAACTATATCAGAACAGTTGTTGATGACTAGTAGAAAACATTTGTATATATTTGTAAAACATGCATAGTATAGGTAGCTTGACCTGGCATAAGTGGCAGCAGTGGCCTATCCCATAACCTTTTTTGGATGTTGTCATAACTGATTATGTTTGCAGTGGTGAAGTTTGGACTTCTTCAGTTTAACATAAAGAGATACAGCTATAGTTTTGTTGGAAGTGTTTCTGCTCTGAAGTTGGTTTGTAGGGTATATCCTGTATGCCTCCAGAATTCTATTGTAATATGTCTAAGATCATAGATAATTATGACCTGCAAGAAGAACTGAAGATCATGCATTATATCACAGTTTAATTCTGTTAATGGATGTGTTCTTACTCATTTTATGGTGTCCCAAAAAGGATTCTGCCTGAGACTGAATGAAAACCAAATATTCTTAATTGTCTGTCTCATACATATTCCCATTTAGTGTCCTGTGAATTGCATGTTTTCCTTTTTTTCCCACCAGTTTGGTCGCTTAGAAACTTGTAGTAGCAGCCAGTAAGAAGTTGGATTCTGTCCAGCTGAACACGAAGATCTCAGCCTGTTGGAAAGCCATATAAGAAAAACAGTTTTATAAATAAAGCTGTCCAGCTTGGTCTAAACATTTCTGGATAGTAAATGCATGAAGAGAGGCCAGCTGATGTGTTTGAAAAAGGACCAAAATTTTTTCAAGTCTTCCTTCCTTTAGATGGCAAATCAGAGGTTTTTTTTTTAGCAGGCTCCAAGTTATTGGAAAGTAAGGTTCCAAGTGATTGGAAATTTGTATTCAATTACTATCTAAGGGATTAACTGGCTAGGAAGAAGAGTTCACCTTGAAATATTTATTTACAATTTCTGCAAAATTACTTTTGCACATCTGAAAATACTATAGAATCATAGAATGACTGCAGGGTATCTCTAGTCCATCCTCCTGCTGAAAGCAGGGTAATCTGTGAGATCGGAGCAGGTTGCCCAGAGCTTTGTCCAGTAAAATCTTGAAAACCTCCAAGGATGGAGACTTAACAACCTCAGTGGGCAGACTGTTCCAATGTCTGACTGTCCTCACAGTGGATTTGTTTTTTCCTTGTATTGACTCTAGACTTCTCTAGATTCCATTTATGCCTGTTCCTTGTAGTCCTTCTGCTTTGTTCCCGCCTGGCTCTGTCTCCTCCACAGCCTTTGGGGGGCTGCTATGAGGTCCCCACCAAGACCATCTCATCTCCAGACTGAAGAAACCCTGGTCCCTCAGCCTTTCCTCACAGGACAAATCCTTCAGTTCTGACCACCCTGGTTGCCCTCCCCTGAACTTGCTTCACTTTATTCATATTTTTCTTATTGTGTAGCTCAAAACTGGACACAGTGTTCTAGAAAATAACTGACTGTGATACAGTTTTTAAGAATGAATGCACTTGCCAGGAAGATGAGACACCTAAATATTTAGGTAACAAACTTCATAAATCTGCCTTGTGACAAATGTCATCACAGAAACTCTACGGATGGCTTTTTTCTGCCTGCATATAAAGGTACAGGACCATAGCATTCTTGTCCTTCTAATTTCAGCTATCTTTGTTTTGAAAGTGCAAAACACTGCTGCTTTAGAACAATTTACAATAGGACTTACTTCTCCAGACACAGCTGCAGAGTTGATAACTGAGGATTTCTTTGTTCCCTAATCTAGATAGAGGAGGAAAGGCAAAAAGCCAATTTGATTTGTACCAATGTCAAAGCTAAGTCCAAGGTCATGAGTTCTTGATGCCTGTGCTTTGCTTTTGAATCAGTGGTCCACACCTAAATTCCTCATGGTATACATTTAAAAGCTGAATATTATCTTATGCCTCGTTAAGGGCACAAAAACGTGGATTACTGCTGAAAATTCCAGGTACATATGGCAGAGCATACTTAAGCACAGTGAAACACACTGAAGGCAAGCCCAATATCAGGTTCTGCCAAGAAGCTGGAGAATGGATGAAACAGCATAGTTGACACCTTGGGAGAGCTGGGACGGACACAGAGTGGCAGTTTTCAGCTCTCCCTATTCATCTTTAGTGAGAAGTTGCTCTGGTATCAGAATGATAATCTGTACCAAAGTCTTATTTTATCATTCCTTTAGTACTGTCTCTTTATAGGTACTTGTGGTTTCATTCTGAAAAGTTATTTGTTTTATCGTGCCTGCCTATAGGGCTGGATGGATCATCTGTGTTAGTTGTGTTTAGGGGCTGATCCAAGTTATCAGAGCTACATCAAAATCAAGAAGGTCAAGTTATCAGAGCTACATCAAAATCAAGAAGGTCAAGATAAAATTGTCTGTATCTTCTGTAATGAATTTTTACGCTGGCTTATATAACCTTTCTTCCTTTTATTGCTGCTTCTTACATTTCAGAATATGGTATTGCAGTTTGGGGAGCAAACTTCTGTCAGAAGGCCACATACATATGTGTGTGTATATCATTACAAATGTGGCTATGATAATTTTTGGTCTCAGACAGATGTTTATTTTTTAGGATGTGAACGCCTACAGAATGACCATGGAGTGATAGTTGATTACAATACCTCAGACCCACTAATACGCTGGGATTCCTACGAAAATATGAGCCCTGATGGGGAAGGTAAGCAATTTAGTCGCATGAGACCAAGGCAAAACCGATTGCAACTGTGCCAGAGTGTTTGAAAGGCAGGAAGGAGAGCTCGTTTGCTTGAACCTAATCCCACTTCACTGATGCGTTAAGTAGCTGTCTGCCCTTCCCTATTTAGCTTTAGTGGCTTTAATGGGAAGACAGCTGGAGGAGTTGTTTAAGGCAGATTCTTGTTAATGCACTGAATTGGAATGAGACACAACTGGTTGATGAGAGTTACTTTATTATTTTTAAATTTGCTTAAAAACTTTTTCTTTGTTCTAAAGCTTCTGGTTGGAATCCTAATATAGAATTTTAAGAACAACAAAATGATGTGGTGTGTTTGTAGCCTTCAGTACTTACTGTGTTATCTGGAGCGTTGCAGGAGGTGCACTAGGCTGTAAAGTTATGGATAAATAAACAGTAAAGGATGTGCATATTTGCATATTTACCTCCATAAATTTACCTGTTTTCAAATTGCCCTTTTATTTCTCAGATTTTCCTTCTGTAATGTGCTGATACATGCAGAAGATGAAACCCTCCAGTAGCTGCCTTTGGATTCTGACTCCAGTGTGGATGCTTTGCTGATGCTTTGCCTGAGTGAATGTTGTGCTTTTAATGGATATATTTTTCCTGTAAGGACTCAGAATGTCACACCTGTGTCTGCACACCTCGGTGCACATGAAGTCTGACATTGTTGCAAGTAAAAACATGAGAGAAGGTATAGAATGGATGCCAAAGTTCTCATTTTTACAACTCTCCTGTTATGAAATGAGAGAGGTAGAGCTAGGATACTCAGTTGCTCTCCAGGCTCTGCTTCCATTGATTTTTATAATCTGAAGTCAGCTTTGACTACCTAATAACTACATTGGTGAAGGTTTTAGGGGCAGAAGCATACTGGGAGCTTGACTTTTTTTCCACTGCATCACTCTTGTACGGGAGTATTTCCTAATCCACAGCAGACTCCAATCTCCAGGTAACTAGGGGATAGTAGAGGGTGGGAAGAGAACAGTCATTCGGCACTGTTACATGGGGCAGGTAGAGCACTCTGTAGGGAATCACGAGATGTTTTATAGTTGGATAAGCCTGTGCAGTGTCTTTTACAAGGAGTAATATCAGAGAGACTGAATCTTGGCTGAAGAAGATGTCTCAATTTCTACCAGGGATGTTGCCATATCATTTGCTTCCTTCTTCTTTTTCCTCCCATCCTTTCCTGTTTCCTTTGTGTATGCATAGCTCTAAGCAAGCAATGCATTGATGTCAAGTATTTTTTAATTGCTAAGATTGATTGGATAGATGGATTTGACCTTCGCATCCTCATGCATTGCATTGTAGGTAACTACATCAGTACAGGAAATTAAAAGCAGAGATAAATGCGTAGGCGGCACACTGCTGGAAGATACAGAACTGTATTTTGCTCATGTCTTGTGGAAGACTTGATCACAGACTGTTCACAAGTACAATTAGCTTTTTTCCTCATGTTCAGAAGTCATATGTGCCGCTTAATAGGCTTTTATGTGTAAGTTGTGTTCATGATATATTTTTAATTACCTGAGGTATAACATAAATATGATTTGTTAGCATAGATATTGAGAATTTTATTGTGCCTCTGCAGAGAAATCACTAGAGTTGAAGCTGGAGGATATACCATAAGAACGAGTTGTATCCAGATATTTTCTCAAGCAAACATTTAGGAAGCAGTGTGTTATCCTATGATGCTCAATAACCGAATTGCAGGCAGAACATTTGTCTCTGCATAGGCTGGGCAAAAGATCAGGAGGGGCTAAAGCACACAGGGGACAGCTAGATTTTTCTCTTAAGGATGAGATCTGTACTCAGTGCAAAGGTAAGCTTAGTCTGCTGCTTGGGGTAAACATAGTTTGCTTAGGTCTTCTTTTATGTACGATTTACAAACGCCAGGACAGACTTCTCTTATGGTTTGTTACAGTGGTTCAATATCCTGCTTATGCATTAAAAAGATGTACTGAGTCCTAATTTTCACCACAGGTGAGAGACCACAAAGAGATGATGCTGTTTTCACATCCAGAAAGTCAGCAAAGTCAAAAACCTTAGAGTCTGAAGCCTTTTGCTACAATCCTGAAGGCAGAGAGAGAATCTTTTTTGTAGCTCAGAAAAGACTGAGATGCAAGATGTGGTGCATTTGAAAGTCTGCATAACGGTGGTATGTTTAAGATGCAGGGTAGTCTCATACAGAGTGCCTGTTTCAGATCTACTCCATGTTAAGTTAAACTCCTAGCCTTTTGTGGGAACGGGTCCCAACGGTTTTATTTGTACCTGTTTTCCCACAGGAATTTCAACAGGAATAATATGAGATGTGAGTGTGACAGATGATTTCTGTATTACAGTTATACACCTTTTTGTTCATTTCAAAAATGTCTGCCTATGAAATTCCAGATCAAGGTGGCCAGGAAGGCTACAAAGCTTTGTGAAATGAACAGGATTTGCTTTGTAGGTATACGTGTGTGGAATGGCTATTTCCAAGCTGATGTGTTAAAATGGAAATTAGAAGTGAAAAAGAAAGCAGTATGTCTCTTTTGAAATTCTACACCTATTTGGCCTTGTTACCAAAGGAACAAAAGATGAAAGGACATGATAAAAGAAAAATGTACCCAAAGTATCTTGGTTTGTTGGCATGATACAGTATTGCAGAGAGAAGCAATTGCCTTTTAAATGATCTTGAACCCTTTGATGGTAATGAAGTTGTGTACATTTGTGTTGAATATAGCCAGGCTTTGGAGAGTTTGCTCTCTGGATTT
Organism: Morus bassanus; assembly: GCA_031468815.1. Taxonomy (NCBI): domain Eukaryota; kingdom Metazoa; phylum Chordata; class Aves; order Suliformes; family Sulidae; genus Morus; species Morus bassanus. Next base: position 63,038,243 of record CM062567.1, on the reverse strand, counting down.
AGTTCCTTATCCCTCATTCTTGACAATATAGGAATTCTGGCAATTGGAAAGCAATAAATGATTTGAATTTCTTCTCATAAATACTGTTTCTCTTCTGATCTTTTGGGAAGTGTCTCTTGCGTATTGCACTAATGGTTCTCCATAATAGACTGAAGATTTAATTAAGTTTATAATTCTAAGTTTGTATCAGATTTCCTCCTCCTTGAGCAGTACATTAGCACAGAGACTTCTGTTACACTGATTTAAAAGTATGCAGTCAAATGTAGGATTTGGAACTACAAAAATCAGAAGGTCTTCCTACTGCCATGTAGAAGTCTGCGATAGTTGCCATTCATTTTCTTGTGGTTTTAAAGTCATGGTACTCATCAAGTCTTGTGTGTGTTTTGTGGCAGGAAGGAACACAAGTGACTTTTGATCTTGCTGAGTTTTCTTTTTTTTTTTCCCCTTAAGGCATCACTTACCATACAATAGGTGTGTATGGATTTACAAAAGGTTGCTTATTTGCTGCAAAATAGCAAGTTGACCACAATGGTATACCATCTGTGGCCACAAATGAGTAGTATCTTCTGCTATGTCAAGAGATTTAAATGTGTCCAAATTCTTCTTGATGATCATGTTTTTCAGTTTATAACTTGGGTATTGTAGCTCACATACTTTCAGCCACACTGCACTGTCTTTCTTTTGATTGCTAAGGTCATATGCGTCATCTTTATATTTAGCCTGATTCGGGGATCCGGATTGTTCGTGAGAATATTTTGGGAGTAGTTTGAAGCGATAGACTAAACTGATGTGGGCTTTGTAGCTATTGTTATCATTAAAACCCAGTAATTATGGCATTTGGGGCAGGGAAAGGGGGAGTAGCAATAAATAAGGATGAAGTATTTTCTATGGGAATACAAAGTTGAAAGAAACAAGTAATCCCTTCTGGAAAACTTTTCATGTGCTTTACACTTACTAATATTCCCCCCCCCCCCCCCCCCCCCCCCGCCAAATGACAACTAGTTTTGAAAAAAGCTTCCTCCTGACAGGAGGGAAGAAGAAAAAGGAAAAGGTTTGACTTGTCTTTTGTTGAGGTGTTTTGGGGTTTTTTTTGAGTTCTCAATGATAATTTTCAGGATTATTACTTGGCATAGTAAGAGATACTATTAAACATTTCCCTCCTGCTGAAAATGCAAATCTCCTTTTGGATAGGAACCATCAGTTTGTGTGGAACCCACTGGCAGATCCTAATACAAGCCTGGGCTCTGAGTTGTTCTGAAAATAAAATCAGAGATATTAAAATAAAAATTAAATGTATTGCCAAAGAGCAGAAACTTGTTTTGATAAAGAAGGTGAATAATTGGAAGAAAAGATGACTGTTGCTGTTCATTTTGGACTGTCTATGACTGCTTTATCTCAGGTTTATTCTAAGTATCCGATAGCATGCTAAGATTATTCTAGAGAGAGAATTTATCTACCATGAATGAACAACTCTGTCTTAAGACAATGACTGTGGCATGTATGACTGGGATGCTATACTGCCATTTGTATGTGTAGCATTCAGTTAGTAGAGATATGGGATTTTGTTTTGTTTTGTTTTTGCTTTTGCTTTTTTTAATAAAGACAACTGGTAAGCATCAAAGGTTATAGCTGGCTAAAATAGTATTTGTTTTAGTTTGACTGAATTCAGTGGATTGGCAATGTAAATGCACCTGGTTCTCGTTCAGTGTTCCATTTTAAGAAATTTCTCTTATTTTAACAACCACTAAATCCCTCTGCACTCTTCTGTCTGCCAGCTCTACAATCTGTGGAAAGAAAAGAACATATGCGCATGTTAGAAATTGTTTAAAAAGACAAGAGGACTTTCAGCAAGTCTTTACAAGGCAGGAACTTAAGTATCTTTCTCAACAGAACCTCGCTGTTTGTTTCCTAGCAAAGTGGGTTTCCTTGCTTAACAGTGTTTGATAATTAGAAAAGACACAACTTTGGAAACAAAAGGATGTTTTAATTCAAGCCAAATAGGGTAGGGCTGAGTGAATCCAAATTCCTATATCTCAAGAGTGTTGCTTTACAAATTTTCTGCACAAATTTAACTGTAATCAACACCAATTAGTCAAAAGTTGCCAAGTATTTATAAACTGGTTTGCTTCTGCTCTTTTTCTTTTCATTAAAGTATCTGAGAAGTGTCTCCAGATAAGCAATAATCGACATTCTGGTATGCACCCATGTCATGTGATTAGATGGGATGTTTGACTTTTATTGAAATTTTTTCTCCTCTTCAAACCAAAGTAAATAGCTATTCAATAGGGAGGTGCCCTCTCATGTAGTTAAACACTTGTTTTCCCAGAGGGCCCCTTCAGTATTGCAAAACTCAAGGGCTGAGGCAAAATTGCTTGGCTTTGGTACATTAACAGGAATGCAGATGCCTACCAAAGACAACAGCAGGTTTGATGCCGTTTCTGGTGAGTGAAGCTGAAGGATAAATTGGTAGTGAATAAATGGTAATTCCAGCTTTTAGTCACCAGCTGGATGCAGTATTCTTTGAGACAAAGAGAGATTTGTTAGAAGGTAGGGATGAAAAGGTGTCCTGCAACAATTTCCCTTCTTTCTATTTGACAATAAAAATAGACACATCTATAGAAAATAGAAAAAGTTGCCCAATAAAATGCTGCCAGCTTGAAACAGTATCTGAAATGCCTTGGAGTTTCTGCCTCTAATTGATTTTTCTCTGAGGAAACTTACATCTTCCATTTCTTGAAGCTTTGTATATTCTTTTTTTTATACATATACAATTTAAAACAGGTTAGTCTTCTTAATCATGAGGCTGATGGTAAGTTGGAGATAAATTAATATAAAATGGTTTCTTTTGTATGTCAGGAATATTGAATGCAAACATAAGATTACAAGGTTTCATTTCTGCTTGTGCAGCAATAGGTAATTCTCTCCTCCTTTAATACAGCATTGATTGTAACAGTACTGTGGCTTAAATATTTTTTTAGCTCAATATGTTAGGGACTAAATATAAGTTCATGCAGGTGTTTTCAAGACTGTGGTTGATGAGCTAAGATTACTCTGGACTGTAATCTTTTTTTCATGTTTTGGGGGGTGGGGGCTTTGGGTTTTTTGTTTGTTTGGGGTTTTTTGTTTGTTTGTTAACCCCCAAAAAAAAGTATTAGAGAATTTGGGATGGGTCAGTTAGGAGCCGACAGTTAAGGGCAGTCATGGGCCAGACTTTCAAAGGATTTACTGATTCAAAGTGACTTTTTTTGGCTCATTTTTAAAGGGTATAACTTAAGATATACTGAACACCTTTTTGAAAGTCTTGAGTGTTTACTTAAGTGCTAAGCTAAGCTCCAGAACTTGGCCTGTCAAGTTCTCTTGAAAAATATTTTTTTCCTTTTACCCAAATATATGAGCATATTGATAAGGCAGCATCTGAAGTGAGGAATTATGTGCATTTTACTTAGTGCACTGGGATATTGATTTTGCTAGGTACCATCTGTCAGTTCTGCTGAGTTTAAATTTAATCTCAAATAAAAACAGAAAAACCCCCAAAATGCTAAGTGCCAGAGAGGGATGGTTGTACCTAAGGTAAATATTGAAAGTCTTACATCTGAAAACAAGAACAGATTAGAAGCAGGGTTCCCTAGGCATTTACCCTACGCCCCTGTTTTTTTCCATTAGACTCCTGCCTCTAACTGCCTGTACTTCCCTTTCTCCTTCCTATGAATTATTTTGCCCTTAATTCTTTGTCAGCTCCTAGTTGCATATTCTTCTGTAGCTTCTCTGCCTTTCATTCTGTGAAGGTTGTTTGGGCACACTTGCCTCCACACCTCCTGGTATTAATGCCTTTAACAGTGCATAGCTTTATTTGAAGCACAGGTTGCACATGTCAAATACTTATGAAGCTACTGCAGAGCCAATTATTTGCTTTTAAAAACAATGCATTTTTAATGTTCTCCAATTGATTTCTGTCCTGTCTCAGTAATAGGCACTGTTATTACCCCAAGGTTGTTATTTACCAGCCCTTTGTCAAAGGTTTTCATTACACTTTTAGACCCAAAGACCACAGGGTGAAATTTGAGTACTTTAATAGATGTTTATCGTACATTCAGATATATTTTGCAGTTCTATTTTTATATGACTGTGCTAAAGACCTCTCTCTTCAGTAGAGGAGGATTCAGACAGTAGAAACTCAGAGGAGGGTAACACATGTGACTGTGGCTAGCATTCTCTCTTCTCCTTCCTATGTTCTCTACGTATTGCCCAAAGGCCATTATCTTGGGTCCATGTAACACTGCTTTTTCAAGCAAGTTTTTCTTTGCCCAGCTTATTTGGGTTCTTGAGCAGGCTTGCATTTACCTTTAAGCATGTGCCTGTTTCTTAGTCATGTCAACTACAGTCTATGGTTGTTAATTTAAACACTAATGTCCAAATCAATATCTCTCTCCATGTACAGTTACCACAGGAGAAGCCTCTTCACCCAATCTTACAATCTGCTTAATGACCCAGGTTGAATAAAGAGTCCTGAAAGGCAAACCTCTGCCACAGGTGTGTGTTCCTTCCCTGCACCTGCTTCCTGAACACTCTTTCTCTCCCTTGTGAAGGCAGTGGGGCATCCCACCTTGTTTAGCTTCATTAGACAAGTAAAAACAACCTTCATGATGGTGTAGGTATTGGATATCTTTTTTTTTTTTCCTGTAACACCTTACTTGCTTGAGAGTAAAATTAGCATTGCAGCATCACAGGTTGAAAGTATAACTGGAAGTAACAAACCAAAATGCCTTACCACAAATTAGGATTTGGGGCTTGTTTGTTCTGTGACTTTCCTAAGACCAGAAAGAGAAGCAATTAAGTTCCTCTCTCTGTGCCTGCACCCAAGCACGCATACACTGAACTACCTTATGCCTCATGCTTTCTGTCTGAGTGTTCAGGCCAGTAACCAATGAAAATGTGAACAGAGGGCATCATCAGTCAGGGTGCCATTTGCACACGACATAAGAGGTCATGCTGTCTCTTAAATGAATGCATGTGCATGAATGAACTCGTGATTCATGATACTGAATTCATGATAACCCCAAATGGCAAATCTCTGGGAAGACTTACAAAACAAAAGACAGACTTCAGCATGAAAGTGGTTGGAATTTCTTGGATTTTTTTAGGCCACCATGAAGCAATAGCAATCCTTTTTCTGGTAAATCTGTGAAGTAGTCAGATTGTTCTCTGTGTCTATTCCTGGGTTTGGGTGTAATTACTGCTCATTTTGCTGGTCCTTCAACATCATGCACCTTGCCTTTTTTGGCTAGATTCCTTTTCAATGACACTCTCCTCCTGGTCCTGCTTCAGGGTTTCAGCTAGCCACTACACTACTCCCTTCATAAGAAGACTAATGATTTTGTGGTGCGGTGTTCATGCTTCTCTCCCCATTGGCAAGCATGTTCTGTTGATTAGAAAGGCCTGATGAGTTTCTGCTTACAGCTTGTGCAAAATGTTTTGTGTTGTTATGGAGGTGGTTTGGTCAGGAAGGCTTGGTTCTATAATGAGTGTTGGTTTTTGAAGGAGGGCTCTTCCAGCAAATTTTGCATGGATTGCTGTTGGGATTATCCTGGAACTGTCCATTTTTTGAGAGACTGGCATGCTGGTTAATGAAACATACGTGTTACTGCCATTGAATACATGCAGCAGGTAGAGAAGAACTGAGGACTCTTCCTGGAAAGGTTCCTGCAGCAAGCATCTTCTGCAAATAGTGGTTCTCTTTAGTGAACCATAGAAGGATGTGTGGAGAGTTTTTTCCCCCCTTGCATGTGTTTCCAAAGTGGTGTTAATACTTGCACAAACACTTCATATGTGCTGGTGGTTTTTTTTCTTGACTTTGGAAAAGAGCAGAATGAAAGACTAGCCCTCCTGAGTCCCACAACGTCTGATTTCAATGTCTCATTTTTAAGAGTTACCTGTAATATTCGATAGTCTCTACAGAATGAAGCATATCACTCTGTGTCCTTTCAGCACTATAAATCACAGGTGTTTCTGATAGTGAAATGTGGTTGAATAAATTCCTCCAACCCAGGAGATAATGAATTTTTTTAAGTGACCAACAGCAGAATTTTAGCTGTACCAATAATAGTAGCAGCCTTTAGTGCAGTCAGCTGCAGTGTTTTGGTAGTTTTTCAGTGGCACCTGGTAGTTGCAAGTGAAGCTTTGCTAGAGATAGTACACTTGTTATTCACGGATCGATCCCAGAAAGCTGTCCTGGGAATCTCTATCCCTGCTCCAGCAGTTTCACTTGTTGAGTGTTAAATGGTTATCTGTGATCCCTTCTATTTAAGGCTTAAGTTCTTTGCAGAGATTTCCATGAACATCAGAGAGCTTTGGGTCAGGCTGCTAAGCAATAAGAGGAAATGGAGAGATGGGAAAGACTTCAGGTCTGCCTGCATATCGATGATACCTCCTCTAGATTCTGCTTTCAGACATGGACAGTATCTGAATGCTGAGGAAGAGCAGCTAGTTCAAACTCCTTCCAGACTGAACAGAAGGAGGCAACTTCCAGTAAGCAGAGGGAAGGTTTTTGGTCAGAATTCAGGCCTACTTCTTATTGTGGACATCTTCTCTCCAACTGTGAAAGCAAAAGTTGCATTACTAGCACTCTTTTATATTGTTCTCTCCTGGAGTCTATCAATACATAAACATGTTGCCTGCTGAAAGGGCAGGTCTTTTTTTCTTACTAGGCACAGGTGGAAGCACTGTGGCATAAGCCTTCATCTGTGCAGTTTCTGAAATGGCCCTGGGCACTGAGCTGTCTCTCAAGTCGTACAGGCTAGACTATGTCTCTGGGTTCTTCATGTTCTATATTGTTTCTCTATCTTATTCTGGACCTTGAAGAATGTTTCCTAATCTGTTACCTGTTTAAGAGACTTGCTAAAATTCTGAACCTCATCTTACGTTTCTGGCATCAAGCTATTCCTTGTGTTCCTTTTAGAAAATACGCATAAAATATTATTTGTAGGAAGAACTCTTGTTTCTAAGTCATTTAGGCACTTTAGAAATTTTCCACCAAAACTACATACTTTATTATGTTAGTATGTGCTTGTATTGAACATGTGTAGATCACCTTCAAATACTCTTTTTGAGAAAGATAAATACTATAATTATTATCATATAAGGTTACTATATATTACTTCTACTATTGCTGTAATACCTGAAAATAAGCCACACGTCTCTCGAGTCCCAGTGCAAAACCCTCTAAGTTTAATTAGTAAGTTAGGAAATCAAAGAACTCTGCTAAATGTATCTGTGCCTTAGCTTCCCTTTCTGACACGTGGACTTGTTTAGAAACACTTGAAGATCAGTTTATTGAAAGCACCGTAGAATGGTGGAACAATTTTATTAATAATGGTAATACTGTTAAATTACATGTTCCATACTCAACAGAAAGAGGAAATGCATTATGTTGACCTTTTAGATAGCCCTTTTAAGCCCTTTTTTTTTTTTACTGTAGTCCCGTACAGTTTACAGCAACCATGTAATGTCATCAGTGTTTTTCTGCTGCTTCATCTTTAATGACCATAACTAATTTTTGGTGGAAGCCTAACGGTATAGTAAGAGAAAAGCCATGACTCAAGGCGAGTGTGCTGTTCCAGCTGTAAGGAATAATAATCGTGAATTCTGAACTTCAACATTTGGAGTACACACTTGCAAATTAATGGAGTGTTCCTGAAGATGGGCTTTGTTTTTGGAATGAATGAAAGGAAATAGTTTCACATAGTTCAGCGACTTTGGAATGTCCTTAAACTTTGCTTAGTGTTTTGTACTTGTGGCTATGTTTCTCTACCATGATGTTTTGTTATTCTTTTGCTGGTTATCCAAGCACAAGCTACTTAAAGTTAAGTCTAGGCTTAAATGACTGAGAAAAGTTTGCAGAAGTAGAATCAAAATGACACAATAGATACTAGCTTCTGTATACCATGTTGCAGTAATAAATGTATCAGTCAGTTCTTTGTACTTTGGATCATGGCACAAGTATAATTTTCTTTTAATCCCAGGTGGGCAAAAGTGGGGCAATATATTACAGTAGTATTCTAAGAGTGAGTTTGTGCTGGCTGGCTCTGCCTGTGTTCCATGCTGGCTGGACAGCAGCCAGTCTCTGGTCTAGAAGCTGTGCTTTGTGAGGCAGATTTTTTCTTACTCCAGAGTACTTGCAAAATCATTAAAGTAAAAATGTGATCCTTTTGAATGGCTGGGAAATATACATTAGCATTTGCACAGCATAAAGATTCCGTAGGGTCTCGGATGCCCTCTCATTTAACCTTGAATCTTTTAAGAAGCAAAGGACCTCATGTGAGCCTGAGGGTTCTGCTTGTTAGCATTTTGCTAACAGCAACCCCCTCAGTTGCTTTCCTTTCAGACTGTTCTCTTTTTGTTTTTGTGACACATGCCTTGTTTTCTTCAGCCTCCTTTATTTTTCTGTTAGAGTTGGGACTTGAGAAGCAGAGCAAACCAAACAGCTTCCTGATGACTTAGTTACTGCTATTTCATGTTGGAAAACTAGTTCTTTAAAATGGTATGCGTAGATGAATATCAGCATTTGCTTGGATGTCTTGGATTGTCAGGCAAAGGAAAAACAGTGGTAGAAGATGACTTCATACCTTTTTCCTTCCGTTCCAGTCCATTTTGTTATCCTCAAATTATAATTCTCTAAAAACTCTCTAAAAATGTATTAAAGGATTGCCAGATGAATGTTTATGAACCAGGAATTGATGAAGCAGCCTTGGACCAACTCACCAGATCAGGCCCTGCGCCAAATGCAGTTTTAGGTCTCCAAGTTGTAGAAAGCATCACGATTGGGCAATGCAGAGGTCTAAGATCATACGGATTCACAATGCTGATCCATATCTTTTTCCCCAAAACTTTTGATCAGTTCCTTGTGATCAGGTCATTTGCATGACCCTTCCCTGCCACTCTGTGCCAGACCAGGTATCATCTGTACTTGCAACTGTCAGCATAAAGCTTTGAAGAGATATATATTATAGCCTAGCTTACAGAGTTTAAATGTTCCATACCTGAACTGGACCAGACTGGCACACCCAGTAATCCAGTAGTCCTCAGATATGTGAACGTTCACACAACCAGAAGTATCCAGTACTGCAAAGGGTGATATGCCCCAGAAAGCCTGGAACTGATAACAGAGGAAGCATCAGCAAAACCGGTTGAGTGAAACAATTTGAGAACATCTTTTTAAACACATCCTAGGATAGGTTTAACCTGTAGTTATACAGGGCTTGCTTGAGTTCCCAAAACATTCTTGTGATGATTTGTGTGGAGCACCACTAAGGCTATCCAGAACAATAAATTTCAGCAGCATGGTGATCTGTCTGAATGAATCTGTTGCAGGTAAACTATCCGTAGGATAAGTTAATTTATGCAGAGCTGCTATTACGTTGTCCAGGTTTCTTCTGGTAATCTAGCTAGTGCAGGTGTCAGTGTTGAGCCTCAGCCTGCTTTCAGGCATGCTGAGTACTAATGGTCCAAGATCACCAGCATGCACGTGCAGTGCAGGCTTATGAAGGAGCAGAAGAGGCCTGTAATTGAAGCAAGGAATGCAGCTGGGGTTTTTTCCTCACAGAGAACCAAAACACAGTGAGACCAAAACTAAATTTGCATCTTAAGTGAGAGTCATCAGTTTATATCGAGAGTTTTGAATATACCTTTTTGTTTCTTTTTGTATCTTCAAGGCAGATGCTGGAAGTTTCCAGATTACGAGCAATTCTGCATTGTCCCAGAGGAGAGAGACAGTTCTCTGGTTCTGGGAAAGTACTGCCAGCATAGCTTGTGTTGTGTGGTTTATGTTTTTTATCAGAGTCCTAACTGGTTTCATGTGCAGCCATTTACTGATTTGCAAGAAACGCAACACTTGGACAGGAAAGTGTGTACTTTCCGAATTAGGTTTGAACTTAACTTCTAACTCTTTCATAAATGATGAACAGGTATATGTATTTTGTGGATGCAAGAGCCACTTTTATCCTTTTTTCAACTGGGAAGTCACTACAGTGTTGACAGTCCCTAAAATAGAAAATGAATGTGTCTAGGGGCATGGCTGTCTGGTGTTGATGCGTGCGTACATTTGTAATAATGTTTAGAGCAAAAGTTTGCGGGCTGCTGTGTGGTGAGATACAGCTGTTATTAAAGGAGGAACTAACAGGCTCACTCCAGCTAGTTTGAGCTGATTCATTCCAGAGACGGAGAAGGAGTCAAAGCCTGCTGGGGTCTGGGAGCTTGAGATCAGCAGCCGCTACATAAAAATAAGCGTTATCGCTGTAGGACTTCCAGAAAGCTTTTCTTGCCTGAGAGCTCAAATAATATACAAATTCTTGAAGACGTGGATGAGAGTGTCTGACCTGATTGTTCAATGTGGAAGAACAAAATTTACTAAAGGCTGTTTGTTTTAGGAAAAAGACCTCAAAAGCAAGCAATCATAAGTGTGTGGCTAAATGATCCGGGAGCTGAAACTCACTCGGCTTCACTTGGATATTGAAACAGACTGAGAAAAGAACCACTGTAAGGAAATCGCTTGTAGACTGAATTACCTTTTCAGCCAACACATTTCCACTCCTCCTTGGCTCCAGGAGTTCAGATTTCATTGAACCTGATTGTTCCCTCAGGCTCCTCCCTCGTGTTTACATTTTCATTTGCTTTTTCTGGCTGATACAAGTCTCATGCTTCTTTAGCAAGACCATTTACCTCTAGGAGCAGGAACAGCAGCTGCGGCTCAAACAGCAGGAGTAAAGACATTTCTTGCCTTTTTAAGCTGGGGTGTTTGCTCTGTGCAGGGTTTTGCTTAGAGAATATTAGTTGATTTAAATGAGCCAATGATTGACTATTGCAGAAAGTTCCTGATCGTGCCTAGTGAAGAGGTAAGAAGCTTCATTGTGGTTCAGGAGCTGGAAATACAAACCACGTGTATTTCTGTATGGATTTTATAGGAATTATATGGGAAGAGTTTGCAAGGAATGAGGGCCTGTGTTTGTTAGGGAGGGGGAAAGGAAAAGACAAGCACACATAAAAAGATTTAACTTTGAAGGAATGCAGCTCTGGACTTGTCCAGGTTTGCCTGAAGGTAGAAATATTTATTTATGAGGTTGAAAAAAATAATCCAGATCTCCTGTAATGTTTCCTGCTGCAACATGAACAAGGGTACAGTGTGCAAAGTTTTGTGTATTTGCAACTTTCTTCTTTTTGTTCAGGTGGACTGGGTCAGAACGCTCTTGCTGAATTTGTGGTGTATGTGTTTACCTAGCTGGCTTGTATTTGTATTTGTTTTCACAAGTGGTGAATGGACGGGGGGAGCTGTGGGGACAAGTCAAAAGGCTGAAAGACTGAAACCCCTTTTTAACTCACAAGCCTGCCTTTGGGTATTTGGATTTCAAGGAGGGAAGTGCCAGGAAACACGGACTTGGAAGGAAGCCACTGAATTTGGTATGTGTTGGTATTTCAACTCCTAATTTTTATAAAAGTTGCTCTTTGTGTTTTAGGTATGGGAGTGAAAATACACACATACCCTTTGCTCTGAGGCTCTAATTTACAAGATAGTCCCTGATACTGGTGTGTGAGTATAATTCAGATTCAGTGTGGGAATTTTGTCAGGCTTCAGCCTGGGCAGTTCAGGGAGTTGGAACAGCTCCTGAGAAGAGAGGTCAGGCTGAAAGAAAGTGGGCCCCTTCAGTTTGGTTAACTAAATTCCAACATTACTTAGGTCTCCACCGTTGTGAACTTCTCTTGTTTTTTGACAGCTGTGTTACTCCTGTATTTTACAGAGTGTTGCTTCCTCGGAAAAAATGAGAGCAGAGATTGAGTTGTGCATTGAGATGAGGTATCGAATGCGTAAGGCCTCTGCAATACTATTACTTAGCAAGGTGCACAGAATAAAATTTTTCATTGCTAGTATATTTTCCTCATTTTCTTCAGTTAAAAATGTTCCCTGCCTATATGAACAACTTCACTTTTGCAGTTAAGTTGGTTATCACTTTTTGGGGGAAAATGTGGACGAAGACCAGAATAAAGTGAACTCTGAAAGTCTTTAGTGCAGAGGTGTTACAAAATTATTATTTAGAAAATAGTAGACTATGACAATGTTGTGTAATACGAGAATAACAACTTCAAAACCTTCTATTTTGAAGGTTTAGAGTATTTGAATAGTTCATTTGGCCTGGTTTTATGAACAAATAAGCCACATATACATAGTTCTTTTAGATATATATATGTAGTTTATATAGAGAGCTTATATATATGTAATAGTGTACATATATGTATTTTATATGTATGTACACACACAAATAAAAATCTAAATCTTGTATTTCTTTTGACTATTTGCATGTTCTCTACTATGATACCATTGAACCTTTGGAGATAATTTGTGGTGGTTGTCTCCATTTAAAATAAGTCATATCTAAGTATTTTCTGAGTTACTCTGGTTCAGAAACGTATCTCAGTCTGCTCAGTATAACATTTGTGTAAAACCACTGACGTATACATATGCTCCATAAATGCTGACTCTGTAAACAGAGTGTGATACCATATATTTAATTCCATCCAGCAAAAATGCTGTATTTTAAAAAAAAATTATGATTTTTGCCTCATACAACATTTCATATTCCTTTTAAACCAAGTGAGGAGGGAAAAAATTCTAGGTAGAGTTGATTGTTTTTACCTCACCTGAGTTGTATTCGTTCCACTGGACTTGCAGTGACAAATCTTACACAGGTCTGAGGTAAAACTAAATTCCTAATGCTGTTCAGCATCGCACACCAGAATTTTTGTTAATCATTACTGGGTAATTACATGTAAGTGCTTGTCACAGTTAAATAAAATAACCCAAAAATTAATCTAAGAATGCTCTCCTACAACTGTACAAATTTGAAAATAATTTAAATTAGTTATGTGCACTATCTGTTGTGTCTTCATGATCAGGAGCTGCAAGTTTAAATATCCAGACTCCTCAGAAGCAGCTGGATTTTTGTTTAGCGGTGAGTCTCATCTGTTTATAATGCAGAATGGTAATTTTTGGTGACTATTTGAGGTTTCTAAAAAGGCAGCTGCCTACTAGAACAAAATGGTCTAGTTGCAAGTAAATTGTTTTATCCCACAATCACAGGTGTTTCCTTGTGAAGTCTAACAATATTGTATTCATCTTTAAGCTCACAGCCAAAAGTCAGCAGGTCCCAAGCGTTTCTGTTTCTTGCTTCATTTGTAGACAGATAACATAATATGACTCCTCAAGTTCTAGCATAAATATCAAAAGTAATGTCTGTTAGGCTCACCATCCTACTTGTGACCGGTGTGACCTCTGGGGAGCCACTGCTTTGAGAAATTGCCTTAGGGATTTTTGAAGCTTGGCAGTGGACCAGACTTTCAGATATGGATACTTAAGTAGGACATCTAGATCCCACGCTTTTCTGAGTACATTTTCCTTGTGCAGCTTAAATGCCTTTTTTTTATATAGCCGGCTGTTCACTTTAAGTGGTTCATGCAGGTCTTGGAATCCTAGTAAATTGTTTGCTCATTTAGTCAAGTTGAGTTCTTGGTTCTCCTCTCATGTATATGCATTTCCTTCCAATTTAGATAATCTACATTTATCAGATAATGATGTAGGGTGTATAAAATATTTCAAGCTGTTAATTTCTTTCATTGTGGAGTTCTTAATAAGTGGTATACCTAGGCTTGTTGTCTTGGTTATGAACACAGTTAGGCTAATGCTGAACAAGACAGTGCTCATGTCCACAGCTGTTCAGGCTTTTTAATCCACCGGCATTCCACATACCAGCAATCTTGAGGTAACAGGGTGAGACACTGAATGCCACAAAACCTGGTTGCCAGTTTTATGGTGCTGAAATATTTCAGAGATGCTAGTGTGCATACATCATCCCTTCTGCCATGGTGTTCTGTTCTGACAGGGCTGTGTGATTTATTAGCACATGTAGGAATTGGGAAGCCCTGACAGCTCAGTCATCAGTTGCTTATACAAAGTGGTTCTAGTCATCTTAGAAGAATCTGAAATTTCAGGGATTTTATTTTTAACAGGGACCATACTGTAGTAAAAACATGGTTACAACTGCTGAAGCTTCAGATCAGATTTACTCAGTTGCTCCATAAAAATGAGGTGTTTCCATATACAGACTGTTGAACATACACAGACTCGTGTGTAAGCTTTCCTCTCCTGGCCATTAACATTTCAGTCTCTTAAGTCTGCTGCCTCTGTTCTAACCAAATTTTGTGTTGGGCCATCCTGAGCCAAACCCTATGAGAAGTCTCAGAAAGACTCTTGTTGTTCCCAGTAGTATCTCTCTATCAGTCAGATGCCATTCTTCAGTGTAGTAGAGATCTATACATTTAAGTATTTTTTAAAAAAGCTCTGTTTGCAAAAAAGACATTTTCATTCATCTACACGACAGGTTAGGAGAGGGAGAAATTCCTCTAGCAAAATTTTTCTTCCTTTCATCTGATTTACTTGTCTAAAACTTTCCTAACACTCTTCCTTGATGCCTATTAGTTAATGCTAACTCTTCAGAGAAACATGAAACTTCTTACAAGCTCTTCTTAGTGTTCACTATGAACTATAGCTCAGATTAAAACTGGGATTTGAGTAGTAATTAATTGTCTTAGCCAGCAATGGGAACATTTGAGAGTTCAAAGACAGCCATTTAACCTCTACATTTATCAGAAAAAGATACTTTTAAATTTACTTAGCACACATCTTGGAATCCTGAAGTTGTTTAAGGCCAAGCTTTGTACTGACATGTAAATGTAGCATGAAAAGGAACTGTCTCTAAGAAATGTAAATTGTTCAGAATTTGAAAAAAAAAAACCAAAACCCCAACAAACTCCTGAATATTGTAAAGCTGTTGTATCCAGTGCAAAGTCCAATGGAAACAAGCATCTGAGAGCTCTAGTGTGCACACTTAATATGTAAACAGCAAAGATCATAAGCAACCAAAACCACATCCTCTGCTGAAAGCCGTTTTCATATTTATATCCAATGGTGCTAATTCTTAACACCATTAATAATACATTGAGGAATTATTTTTGCACATTTCCCAATTTGTGTGTAGAGATACTGTACAGATGTTAAAAAAACCTCAAAACTTTCTAAAAAAGCTTTCTTTGTTTCAAATGGAGACATAAAGAGGGGAGATGAGCAATTCTTGAGATTTATGATCTACTTATGTGCCTGTAGGTTTGTTGTTTGTATTTAGTTTTCTGGGTTGTTTTGGTTTTTTTGTTTGGCTTTTTTGGTGTTTTGTTTTTGTTTTTCAAATGAAATGGCATAATTTTAAGTTGAGATGCTACTGGTAAGCTGAACTCAGTCTCTCCTTCAGAATGAAAGCTGTACAGTTCACAGTTGGGAGACCCCCAAATGGTTTGGGGTTGCTCAGCATTCCAGGCAACATGCAGAATAAATTTGATAATTTTGTATTAGTGGAAGAAGTACTGGGCAGGGTTATCTCTGAACCGCCTCAGAGTGCACATGTACAAGACCCTTGGGTCAGTAGTCCACTGGCGGTCTGTCCATCTTCTTGCCTGTACTGCTATTGCTATGCTTGGATGGCACTGTACTGGTACAGGGAGGGCTAACAGAGGGAGATGCACAAAGGTTTTCCATTGTTTCCATGGCTGTACTTGAGAATTTAACAGATTTTGTACTTACCATTTCTGTATGGTGAACCAAATCTGCATGCTAGAATGTTTCATCTGGTGTGAGGTATTTATGGCTGACTAGCATGTTTGAAGGATTTACAGCACTTTGCCTAGTTTTGGGTAACAGAAAAGTCAGACAGGGTGACTTCTCAATGGTTTGAGTTTACTAGTCCTGTATTTACTTAACTGTGTTCCAGTTCAGACCTGTAACCTATTCAAGTCCATTTTGTGTCAGAATATTCAACTATTCAAAGCAGTTTTGTATTGTTTTCTTTTCTAGTTTTTAAACTCAAAACTAAGCATGCAGAAAAGAAAAAAAAAAATTATCTAAGAGTTAGTGTTGTGGGTTTTTTAATTTTTGCAATTTATTGTGGTAACTGTATTAAATAAGTCCACATGAATTGCCAAGTGTGCTTCATTGCCTAGCCAGTAGTGAGAGCTTATGAGAAATCACAGCATGAAAGAGGTTGAGAAACTGTCAGTTGGCTGTATTTTCCTTAGATATGGTTATTTTTTTTATAAATGTTGTTTTTAAATATCTGTACACAGACATTCAGCCTCATGCATAGCAGCTCTTTTCACCATGGGTTTTACACATCATAAACTTCAGCAAACTTCTAGCAGTTTGCTCATAGAGAAGTTCTTCGGCAAGGGGAATTGCTTTCTTTTTTCCCTAACCTGATGACTTGTTCTGAAAAGGAGTATTTTGGTCTTTTGCATGTGCTGTTTTTAAAATCAACATCAGACAAGTAATAGTACCTAGTCCTTAAAAAGTAAGAAGTTGTCCTTTAATTATTAGCTAAGATGTATTAAACCTATCATATAACCTCCAGTGTGTAAGTGTTTTAACTGATGGAAACTTGGCAGTGTGTCTTATAATGAAGGCTTTTTCCAACCAAACCACTTTTCTTGCCATTATAAACCGATGAATTCATTGCTATCATGGGTACAATTTCTCAATAATGCTTTTTCTAAAATGGTATTGCTTAGAAAAGCTTCTTAGTTCAGAAGCTTCATGATCACAATGCCATTTTAAGTATATTTTGCAAATGTGTGGTAGAGTTGATGTTGAAATGCATTGGGCTATCCATGGCTCTTTTGATTCTGGAATGAAAATCTGCCTGTTCCTAAACTGTAATGGTCTAATTTTTTTATTATCAAATTATGGGTAGGAATAGTTATTCAGAAATTTCTGCTTAATATAAATGTTTTGGTAAATGAGCATTAAATCCTTTGAAAGTAGAACCACTCACTTTACTTTCTTGGCTTGGTGGACAGTAGAAATATTTACTCCTAAAGCTTTCCACAAGAAACAGAATTAATTGTGTTCATTTTCAGCACTGGGTGAGAGCCCAGTAGCCATACTCTGCCTCAGGTTGGTCTAACCTGTGTGATGTGTGTGGGAGCTGGACAAACAAGTCCAATAAAGGATCATAAGAATGTGCTCCTCATGGCTTCATTTCTTCTCCTTGATCTATAATGTCAAGGAGAACTTTAAAAAGCCATGACAGGCAGAGGTAGGAAAAAGTGGTTTGGACAAAATAAGCTGGATTCAAATAAACTCTTCAGCTTTTAAAATGTTCCAGAGAGAAATCACTGTATTCAGTGTTCTGTGGTTTTATCCATTGCTAGTGTTGGTAGTACTGAAATAACATGCAAGAGATCATTCTCGCAGTAGTATTTTTAACTCAAATGGATTTTTTTACTTCCTGATTGTATGAAAAAATCTGCTCAAGTTTGTGTTTTTTTTCTGGGAAGCAAAAAGAGATACTTTTCAACAACTTTAATTACCCATTTTGTATGTATTTCATATTTGTTATTGTTGAGTATATATTTTACATGATTCCTGTTAGCAGTAAAGCTTAATATCTAAAATATTACATATGTGTTAAAACATGTAGATGTATGTATATAGGAGACAATTCTAAGGCTGAGATTTTTAGTCCCTAGTGATTCTCTTGACTTTCTGCTATATGTTTTGCATCCATTTTTTTTATTATTGAAAAGAAATAATTAAAGTGGGCTGGTGGCTGCAGTGTGAAAGCAAATCAATATATCAGATTAAAAAATACAGGATGTGTGCCTTGAGATAGCAAGAAGCAGCAGGGTTCATGGATGCCTGGGGACCATGTAACAATTCTGGAATCAAAAGTAATATAGTCACTTCAGTGAAGCACTCCATTTGAGTTCATTAACCATGTAAGAAGGTAAAACTTGGCTCACGCAGTTCTTCTTTGCATAACTGATGTCAGTGAAGCGTGCTAAGTTGTGCTTATGCAACTGGAAGCAGGAATTTGTTCTCAACACCCAGCCTTAGTAAACTTAGTAGATGCCTTTTCCTGCAAAATTGTTGTATTTTCTAAGAATGTTCTAAACAGAAAGGGAAGTTCTAGCCCATATTTATTATGAAAGCTTATTCATAAACTTTAGTTCAGTGGGTACCTCAGGGATCAGAAATAGTTAGGTTCTTCCCATCATTGATGAGGAAGGAGTTATATTCTGATTTTTAAAGGATTATGGCCTTGCTTATTAAAACTGAAATGTGAAAAACATACCAGATCCTCCACATGTGTAGAAATTCCATAGTCTAACATTTCCTCATGCATGCCTGTGTGAAGAGGCCTTACATATATTTGAAGGACTACAGCTCTGTTTGAAAGCCTGTTTTTTCCTTGCACCACCAAGAGGAGTAAATGATTCTTCGTAGTGTAGTTAGACCATCAAGTAGAAATGGATGAACTGGTAATTGCATGATATATGTTCAAGGCAAGTATTGCTGGTAGGTTCCTACCATTCTTGCTCTGAATGGAATGCATGGTAGCTGCCTCTCAAATTTCTAGCACTGTAACAGTGCAAGTCTTCAAATTAGTATGAAGAGTCTGTGGAGCCATAAACATGTATAACATGTTAAACAGCATAAAAATAGAGAACTGTATTTGATCTTGAGGTATGAATGGCATGATATATTTCTATCAAGAAAACTCCTATAAATTTAAATGTAAAATGAAAGAAGATAATGCCATTGGTTGATGCTGTATTTGTAGATCCGGTTTAGTTTTGCAGAAACAATGCCATTAGTATTAGCAGTACTTCTGTCATGTGGTACGACACCAGTCAAAGCCCTTATATAATGTCTTGTCCTTTTCTCTCCCTTTCCTTGTTACTTATCTCTCCACAGTGCTGCATACCCAAGGTCCCATCGATGGCAGTCTGTATGCGAAAGTGAGAAAGAAGAGCTCTTCAGACAGCAGCATCCCTGGTGTTGCTCAGGGTGTTCCCGTGACTGGCAGTCCTGATCACAGTGATCATACCCTGTCTGTCAGCAGTGATTCAGGACACTCAACAGCTTCCATCAGGACAGACAAGACTGAGGAGCGCCTTGTGCCAGGAGCCAAACGGGATCTGAGCCCACAAGAGAAGGCAGAACTGGACCAACTACTTAGTGGTCTGGAGGATTCTGTCAACACCACCAAGGGTATGACTGATGCCCGAAGCAAGTACAGTGGGACTCGCCACATAGTGCCAGCTCAGGTTCATGTGAATGGAGACACCAAACTGAAGGACAGGGAGACTGATATTCTGGATGACGAAATGCCTAGTCATGACCTTCACAGCGTGGACAGCATTGGGACTTTGTCTTCCTCAGAAGGGCAACACTCCACCCACCTAGGGAACTTCAGTTGCCACAAGAGCAGTCAGAACTCACTTCTTTCAGATGGCTTTGGAAGTAACACTGGGGAAGAACATCAAAATGCTTTTGCCCCAGACCTAGGAATTGGCGTGGATCCCCTCTATGAGAGATCGTTTGGAAGCACTGAGCCAAAGTCAACTCAGCAATTGCAACGGAATCCTTCTGTCTCACCCCAGCCGCAAGCCTATGGCCCAAGTAACTACTCTACTCAGACCTGGGTACGCCAGCAGCAGATGGTCACTGCTCACCAATATGGTTTTGCCCCAGAGAATGAAATTAGGATTGGCATTCATAACGCTGTGGAGAATTCAGGCAGTGTGCAGAGCCAGTCCCGAGTCCCAGATACCCCGGCACGTGGTTCCAGCAGCAGAGATGCTGTGCAGAGAGGGCTAGGAAGTGTGCCAGGTGCTGCTGAAGCTGCAGAACATGCTAGTGCCCAGAGTTTTAAGTCAAGGCCAGTGCCTCAGAGGGACATAAATGGCCTGGATCTAGGGCGGAATGCAGGGGACTTGCCAGCTTCTCCAACTTTGGATATTGATCAGTCCATTGAACAACTGAACAGGCTGATCTTGGAGTTAGACCCTACATTTGAACCTATCCCGACCCGCATTAACACTGTCACCAGGGACAGAAATCAAGTAAATGGCTTCACCACCTTTGATGTAGACGTGGAAGGGCTTGGCGGGGGTCCTGGCTTCCATGACAAATTAGAGGTCACAAACAGGAATCCCTCCCGGCATGGTAAGCTGTTGTAATACTTTCTGAATATAATGCTTTTCCTAGCACTTGTGTATTCTCAATATGGTACAGCAGGACCTCAGGTCATGACTTAGAACTTTCAGGATGATTATCAAGGGATTATTTCTGATACCCTCTTTACATAACCATACAAGGAATTATGGAATTAAACTGATGTAAGATAAGTGAGTTTTGCAGGTATTTATTTTTTGCTTGAAAAAAGTACTCTTCAGCAAATTCTTCCCTGTTATAGATCATCAGTTGGGATTTTTTGCTGCTGTAAGTTTAAGTGATAAGGAAGAAATTCCTTACACTGAGACATTTATAGAAAGCATCTGTAGTGAAATAGTTTATGATTTATGATTATATGCTTTTTATTATAATTTTTTTATTATTTCCACTTAAAGTAGGAGAAAAAGTACTGACAATTTTATCTTCAAATTTAGTGTAATACTGCTGGCATTAAATTTCTATGCAGTATTTTCATAAATAATATAATCTTTGCCAGTAAAGTATTTTAAAACATACTCTTACTGAAACTTTTTCCTGTTTAAAAATTCAGAAATCACAGTACTTGCTTGTTATTTCTGGCTCTGATATGATTGCAGAAAACAACTGGTGGAATTAAATGTGCAACACTTGCTGACTATATTGCCTAAGTAATACTACTAGAACTAGCAGCTTTGCAAAAGGATGAAAAGTCTTTCTCTGCTGAAGTCCACTGAAACCTTTCATTAATGCTGGAGCCAAAATTTGACAAGCAAGCTCTTGCTGGTCTTGCTGTCATGTTTGAAAATTGTGTGGTCTAATTCCTCTGGCAGAATATATCCCCTTCCCTTCCTTCCCTCTTCCTCTTCTCCCTCCTCCTACCTCCAGTCTTGGTGCAGTGAAAGACTTACTTGCGTCTCCAGGATTTGATTCAGTTAATCAGCCAACATGCCAGAACACATGTCCACGGCCTCATTGGACACGAATGAGCTGCTTCAGCTCAAGTGCAGTTGGATATGCCACACCATTCGATGATGACTGTGCCTAACTAGTGTGTGGTTTCCATTAATGTGCAGGCCTGTGTGATATCAAGGATGGTGATTCTTGTAGAGGTGAAATCACAATTTTGTGTTTAGGAGAGTGAGGACTAAAGAAGTCCAGAAATCCATGATGAATATATGTGAGCTGTCTTACTGTTTGTTTGTTTTTAATACATGATATGCATTGTGTGGCTCTTACAGGATTAAATTCATTAGTTTGTAGTTCTCTTGAATCTTTCCAAATGATTAGCTGATGGACAAATTGAAAATGAGTTTTTTCCAGCAGGAGAGAACTCTTCCCTCTGGAAAACAGTAAAGCTAGTGAAGGAGATAAAAGGGTCATTTAGAATAAGCCACCTTTTACAATTCTGTGTTTGAAGATATGAATCTGAAAAGAGATGTTTGAATGTTTTCTCACAGATTCTGGTCATCTTCCAAAGGAAGTAGCAGTCACTGTCAATTCCTTTCCATTTGTAAAGTCAGGTAAAGCAGGTAAACTTCCTGCCCTAATAAAGACTGGTGAGAATACGAGTCCTTGGGGCATGTTCTGGAAGAGGATTTGTTTTAAAGATAGTGATGAATTTGGAATTAAATATGAATATACAGACAGCATTTAGAAATCCTGGGTAATTTGGGTGGGGGCAACAGAGCATAGTATGAAAGAGGAAAGAATTTAGGAGTCAGGAAGCTCCTTTACTTTTTGTCATGCCCTTGCCTTTGGCAAGGTATTTCTCTCTCCTTCATCAGTCTGAGCAAGGAAAAGGGAGGGTTAATGTTTTTTCCATTTGTTTTTTAAACCTGTCTCTCAGAAATATTGAACATTCTTACAGGATGTTTACCTCATACTGAGCTTCAAACGTAACTGTACGCATACTGATTCCTAAACCACTTCCAATTCAAGTCAACAGAAAACCTCTTTGATGGATTTAATTAGACATAGGGTATATGTCTCTGAAAACAAGGTGGTGAGCACAATTTGTATGCTGAAAGTGGTAAGTGCTAATTGCTATCAGCAGCAACTGTTTGACATTGAATTTTTTCCCCATGCCCTCTATCTCTGCTCCAAAGCTACACCCACATTCCTACTGAAATCACAGAATCGCAGAGTGGTTGAGGTTGGAAAGGACCTCTGAAGATCATCTGGTCCAGTCCCCCTGCTCAGGCAGGGCCACCTAGAGCCAGTTGCCCAAGACCATGTCCAGATGGCTTTTGACTATCTCTTATCTACAACCACCTCTCTGGGCAGCCTGTGCCAGTGCTCAGTCAGCCTCACAGCAAAAAAGTTGTTTCCTGATATTCAGAGGGAACCTCCTGTGTTTCAGTTTGTGCCTGTTTTCTCTGATCCTGTCACTGGGCACCATGGAAGAGAGCCTGGCTCCCTCTTTGCACCCTCCCTTCAGGTATTTATATACATCGATGAATCCCCAACACACTTTCATTTAATCAAGAACTCACAGGAGGAGTGCCATCCAGTATTTTATGGACAGTTCTGCACTCCACCAAATCATGAGTACTTCTGCATGATGTTTTATTTTAACATGCTAGGTGTAACTTGCCTGGCAAAAAGGCTAATTATTTAAGGGACAGTCAGGGAGTGAATCAACTGGTATTTGGGTCTTTAAGTTTTTTCTTGAATTTTTGCTCGGAGGAAGTACTTACTCCATTCACACTTTTACTGTCCTGAAGTCAGATTCTCTTGAAGTTCTCACAAAGCCTTTCATTGACAGCAGAGACTTAAGGAGGAAGGTGGCAAGGAAAGGGTTACCCTTGCATTATTAGGGCCCAAAATAAATGAATGAACTGTATCTAGAGTTTAAGCACTGCAGAGAGCCTAAAATGTGTGGAATCCAGGATACAGAATGCAAGACTGGAGGCTTCCGTTAGCTTCTAGTCTTGGCTTATGTCATTCAGATTTATGGGCCTCATGCTAGTCATATCTATAGTGACTTAGGATATTTATGTTTAGGAAAATGTCCTTTAAAAGTTTAACCCTTAAAGTGTTTTCTCTTTGTTTTACCTTCTATTTTTCAGGGCCTAATGCTGCCATTGTTGTTCAGGTTGGTTAGCATCTTCTAGCCTTTGTAGTCTCTTTGAAACAGGGTGCTAGCATAAAACTGTGTTGGATATTCTCAGCTGAAATCTGTGGCGGTCTTTGTTGAGAGGTTATAGTTCATTTCATCAAAGGCAGGAAAACTGAATGGGTGCTTTTGCTTTCCTCCAGCTCCTAATTTGGTTGGGTGTTTAATTAATTAGTTTATATTAATTAATTAGTTTATTAATTAATTTATATTTCTGGGGGTGTAAGCTAAAGCACTATCATTTTCAACAACTGCTACTTCAGAGGATGGCATCTTCTGGTAGAAGAGGCAGAGAGAAGAAATAGTAAGTATTTAGATATTTTAATTTAGGTAGGGCCTTTGGGCAGCTGAGTGCATTTGTGTGCCCTGAAGTTTAAAGGCCTCTGCTTGTGGTTAATGTAGGTAGTGTCTTGAAGAGTTTCCCTTGTGTAACAATCATGTGCCTTGCTCTTGAGTGATAAGCAGCAATTTTAGATGTGTGTTGAGTCCCTTGCCTACACTTTGAACCCTTTGAGTATATTCATTGTGATTAACAGTGCAATTTTATGTTGTGTCTAATGCAATTGAAATGCAGCAGACTGTTCCCAAGAGAGGTGGCCTTACGCTGCCTCTATGATCCTCAGACATGCATTACCCCATTCATTTCTGCATCAGATCTGGTCACTCTGCATGGTGGGGTTTGTTGGGTTAGCTTGTTAATTTCATGGTTTGAAGATTTTCTTATGGGTTAGTTGTCTGTCAGATCAAAGGGTTAACCTTGCAGTGTGGACAGGTAATTACTAAATGCCATGTGCAAAAAGAGTGGTGAGGGCACGTGGCTGGAGGTGAAGGGCAAGCAGAACGGCCGTTTTTGCAGCCTTTAAAGCAGATAGAACAGGTTTATTCTGAAACCACATACCTATATCTTGGCGATAGGACCTGATCTGTAGGAACTTCACTGTGAGGAACACAGTTATTCCACTGTGTTACCAAGCACCACTGGGAACTGGGGCAGAGCTATGAGAAAGGTAAATTCAGTATTTTAGGGCATTAGCTCCAAGGCTAAGGTTGGAGATGTCAGGATTCACCTGCCATTTTCTGCATGTGCTTCAGCATGTGATACTGGCATAAGTAACATAAGAATAACATTTAATTAAACAAAAGATTTTTTTTGAAAGAAGTATTCCTTTGTATAGCTTTAAAATAATAATAATTTTTTAAGTTTGCCGTTGTGTCATGTGTTAATATGTTATGTTTCTGACTTTTGCAAGTATCATTCAGTTTATACTAGTAACAGCTTGATTTTAAACCTACCTATGGTTCCAAAGGTAAAAAAATACATAGGTGTAGCATGCTGCCACCTCTGCTTGAGACTAGGAAGTCACCAGCACATACTGATTTCCAAATGCTGTAAGATTTATTTATTTACATATCTGGACTTGCCCCACTGCTGTATACAGAGTCATTTATGCATGGTGTGCACAAAACAACAAGGGGAAAAAGCAGTTTGACTGAATTAATGTTAAGTATGAGGAAGACCTGGAATGTTTTTTCCCTTGGTACATCATTTGATGGAAAGGGAGCATTCTAGCTGCAAGGAGAAATTGTGAATTGGGACAGTCAGATGGAAGCAACAGGGCTATAATTTCATGTCTCATCTGAATCCAGATGATGGTCATAGTTCTGAGCATAAACCACAGATGTTCTGGTATGTTCTTTTAACCTCTGCATAGCACTTCAAAGGAGTAAATCCAGAAGCGTAGTACAAACATCACAATCCGCTGCTAGGCAGATAACTGAATACTGGAAAAGTAACCTATTGTTTGCAGAAGCCCCTACCACCTCCCAAGCCTGAGCTGTATGAGAAAATAGGTAGATAAATTGAAACAGCAAAATTAGTCTATTTTGACTGTGGATAGGAGAAGAAGCAGCAATCCTAAAGTCTGAGAAACAAGGAAATACTCTTTATTAGCTCCCTTTTTCAAACATGTTTGACAATTCACTTGTCTTTGGGGACCATAGGTATGCAATATCTATGTGACATGTGACGAGGGGTAGAGAAAGTGGCCTTAGGGTATGCAGGTCTGTCAAATGCTCTGGAGTTTCAGTGTACAAACCCAAGCACTTAAGAAGTCTGTTGTCTTCATACTCCTACTGGGAATTAGTGCTTCTGTGCAAGGATTAATAAATAACAAGGAATATCCTCTGTACTCACTGGGATAAATGGCAAGTGTTAAACAATTTAAAAAAACTAACCAAACAAAAACAAAAAAACCACCTAGATAACCAAACACAGTGAGTTATGTTTTTAAAGTCAAAAGTCTATTCCTGCATGTGTGGGAAAAACTAATGTATAATGTAATGGAAAGTTCCTCTTCAGACTTTAACATTGCTTTCCCTCCGCAGTGAACAGCTGAAACATAAGTTTAGTCTGACTCCATTCCCCTGCACATGCACACACACATAAAGTAAAGCTGAAGTACTCGGCATACTTGCAGTGAAAGGCTGTAAACATGTGCTATACTAGAAAGAAAAGAAAACCTTATAATATAAGCTAAATAACCCCTTAAAATAACAATAATATGTTGTTGTTCATTGCCAGTTTGTGGTAAAAGAGCACAGTCTTGCTGGATGTGGTTTACCTTACCTTGGAAGTAGACTCATAGAATTTGGATAAGCAGGAGATTCTCCAAAGCAATTAATTAGCTGTTGAAACTACTGCAGCACAGGAGGTGCAATTGATAGCACAAAGAAATGCTGGCTGCCATGGGGATGAGGAAATAGCCATGAATAAAGGATAACCAAAACAAGCAGTTGTTCACTGATGAGTAATGGTTAGTCTTACACAGTCAGGTTTTACGGGGAACTCTATACCCTGTGACTTTAACAGTCCTTGACCTAACAAGTATATCAAGAGAATGAATTGGCCTGTGATGGAGGGAGTTGGCAGATCAGGGCTGAATGACTCTGAGTGAGGTTGAATGGACGAATGAGGTATTCTGAGTGAGGGGAGCAAACAGTGCTGGAGATGAATGCGATTGACGTGCCTAACTTGAGGGTTGAATTACGAGAGGGTGGTGGGGTTATCTGGTTTCCTGCATGAGCATGCAGAAAATGTATTTCTTAAGAAGGCATGTGCATGTTTCCAGTGCCCTGCAAAGCTGGAATAATGAGTTTAAGAATGAAACATGTGTCAGCTGGGGTGTACGCTATGGTCCATTCTTACCTCTCTTTGCTTGTATGTTTCTGCAGTGATTGACAGATAGGCAGCTACCTCTCCATTTACGCCTCTTCCTAGGGGTTTTTATACACATGTACCCTTAACATAGGTTAACATGGCACAAACTACTGACTGCTCCTGTAGCAGAGTTCTGGATTCTGTCCAAAATGATGTCTTGGGTTGTGTTCAGTGTTTTTGAGAATAGGAAGAAGCAGACAGTGATCCTTGAATTTCTTTTTGCTAGGATATGTATTTATGAACTGTGTAGAACAGTGGCTGATGACCTCTTTTCTCCTTCAGTGCTATGTGCATTGCTTATGAGAGGTGAATCAGTGCAATGAATATAAAGATTTTCCAATTTTTTGCTTTTACATGAGCTGAGTTACACAGAGATGAGTTTCTGGTAGTAAATGAAGCTGCTGCCATTTACTGGTAACACAGTGCTGCAGTAGTTCTTAATTTTAAATAACAGGAAAGTCTGTAGCCTGAGGAAATTTTGATGTATATGTAAGCTTTTCTCTGCAGCCTTACGCTCCCCCTTTACTTCATTCTGTGTATGTTCTTTCATGCCTAATAACACATGACCTCAGTCTACTGTTAAAGATCATTTGTAAGACTTATTTCCTTGAACCCACCATCTTTTATCACAAATCTTACGCTTATTGGGTAGAGAAGGAAAGCTGAAACAATATTTTGTTTCTACCTAGAAAACTGTAAAAGCAAGGATCTGTTAATAAACAGAACAGAAAGGTTTTTACCCATTTTCAGTAAAACCCGCCCCCCACTTTTTCACTCTTAAAATGTTACAATTTGCATCTTCAGAAAAATGTTAGAAGCAGTTGAAGAATTATGTGATCAAACTAAGGCAAAGCACATGAACACATGCATTCAACATTTGGGGGCGGCCTGTTTCCGTTGTTGTAACCAAGAGATGCATATCTATCTAAATTGGTCAGTATGAGGAAGAGAGGGACTATATTTTCCATAGGTTGAAATCATATTATTGCTCTCAGCCAATTCTAATTCTTCTTCATGCATGAGTTATTGTGTTTGAAAATATTGTCTTAAAACATCCTTAGGTCAGCTAATGTGGTGGGGACAACAGAGATATATGGTTCACACAGCCTGACACTCTGTGTGGAGTTTATATAGTTTATCAGCTCAATAAAGATTTGTGCATTAAACAAAGCCATCTTCCCTCCCTCCCTCAAAAAAATCCCAACATGCAAAATGAATAAAAATGAGGTGGCTAAACATCTGACTACAAGTGTCTGGAACATCTTCGGAGATCTTTCCTCTATCGAAAAGAAATCTTTGAAGATAGTCCAAATTACACTGTAGCATGATTTATGATACTGTATCTGCAGACAAAGGAGAGGGGAAGAAATCCTTTTTGCATACTGTATTAAATAATTTTTTAAAGCATTGAACTGTTCCAGATGTTCCCATTCCCTCTGTGATATTCTGTGGGAGAGCAAACCCAGTCCCTCTGAAATAAGTTGTAAAGTGATAGGAGAGCAAAGCTTGTCCCAATCCTCATGTGCCTTATTTGCATGTACTAACAATACACGACAAAACCTGTTGTAGTTTCCATCACACAGGAAGATTTTGGTACCTGACTTGGAGTTAATTTTACAGTGGTAAACAGTAAATTTAAATGGAGTTTTTAGCTAGACTAAAGTTAAAAACTGAGTTTTAAAGTTAAAACTGGAGTTTTAACTAAATTAAGTTTTTTAAACTAAACTAAATTTAATTAATTTTTAAGCTAAAGTTAAAAATGGAATTTTAGTTATATTTAGCAGCACAGTAATTTTTAATTTAATTTATGTCATGTACTTATTCCACAAATTTTTACTAATCCTGTAACTTTCAGGATGTGGGCCTGAGTGTCATCATTATGACATCTCTGTATGGGTTTGGAGATACCAGTTTGGATTTTGCAACATGCTTGCTGCCCATGCTTGGCACAGTGTAAAAGGGCTAAGAAACTAAAGTGGCCAGACTTGCGAAGGGGCTGTATCCTACGCAGACAGGTTTAATGGCCTACTTGGATTTCAGGTAGAGTTTAGACCTTTTCATTTGCTTGTTAGACTAATGGGTTATAAGGAGTTTGGGCTCCTAGTCTACTACCCATTCTGGATAGGGGGGAAAAAGAATAGTTTGCTTGTGAATCATTGCTAAATATAGGGTGTTTTTTCAATAACAGAGATTTTTCTGGCTGCAATAGCACTTCCTACTACATTTTAGAAAGATTAAGGCAGTGAAGATATCATTAGCACAGCTCAGTTGGCTTTTATTCTGATTAATCACTCTCAAACAGTGTTCCTATAGAGCTGTGAATCTGAAAATTTGAGCATAACAAGATACTCTGTTAGTGCTTGCATCAGAAATCCATAATTTTGTTTCAACTGGGTATACATTTGCTTGTCCTTTTTCCACCACAACTTTTAGCTCGAGTTTTGTCTTGCTGTCTTTGAAGATGTTATTCTTCCTTTAAATTTGTAACAGTGATTAAAAAGCTGATTCTAAATTCTTGAAATAGATTTGCTTTGGTTTAAGCAGAAAGCTGTCTTGAAAGCTTGATCACTAAGTGCCTTTTGCAAAAATATTAAATTTTGTAGGAGATAAATGGTGCTAGAGAAGAAAATCACTTTGATTTGGGTAGTGTTGTGGTAACATCTTTTAGTATGTGGGGCAGTCCCTGAAGGCTCCTCTGTTAGAAGTTAAGGACTTTTTTTTTCCTTGATGAATTGTTAAGTCTCCTGTTGGATTGAATCCCCGTGTTTCACAGTAATGAGTAGTCGGAGTTATGCAGGTCTTTTTAAACTGCTGTATAGGCAGCAGCATCTGGAATTTCTGCAATGCTAACATAATTCTCCCCAGAGTCTTTATTTCAGCCTTCATGACTATGCTGAGGTCTGTGAAAGGGGCACTGGAAAAACAGCCTTGTGGGAGTTTTCACTGTACCTTTCTCAAAAGAACCCTGAGTTTTTTATTTATCTGTGGGTTGAACTGGCAGAGCCTCTTTTATGTCATGCTAACTTTTCACACAGGTTGAAGCTGTGGTGAGAAGCTCTGCTGAAGTGCATCTATTTTGTCTGTTCCTCTCTATGCTCCTCTGTGTGTGACATGCTTCTATACTGCAACGATTTCCAAGCTGTCTGTCTGCAGAGTCTGTTATTTGTTGTGGATATTATTTTTTTAATTACAGTATCTGTTAAGTTGTATTTGTTGGTTGATTGATTAAACATACATCCTAGTAAGTTTTCCTTTTGTTTCTTCAAACCACATGTTGTTTTCTTAAACCATGTACATGTGGCTTGTGTACATGCTTGCCAGCATTTTCTTAAATGTATAGATGTTACCTTTTGCCTCTTGTGAAAGGGATAGTGTTGAAATGAATTCAGTATTCAAAAAATCCTGCTGGGGAATAAATGAAGTTAACTAAGTAAGAAGTTATCTGTGAAATGATAGTTAACATTGCTTAAGCTCTATCCAGAGAAGATGATCTTAACTGTTATGCAAGTCTTGATGATTGCAGTGGTTAAAACTAATTTTGCAAGTTCTGACATTTATTTTTCAGTGCCATAACAGTTCACCATGTTTGCAACCTGTCGCATAATTTCAGCACAGAACTTTTAAGATTAGTATCTTGTAAAAATTGAATAATCAAGTTCTTCCCTTTTGACGGCAGCAATTCTTGTTTTCCAGATTTTCAGTACAATAGAATTTTTCAAACTTGTTAAAGCCAATGTGAAATTTCAGTTAATAGTATTAGGTTCAAAGCTTGATAGCACCTTTTGATTTAGAAAAACAAAATGTCATCTATACACAAGCTTTGATCACCCATTTAGTTATAAAATTACAAATAAAATCTAACAATCTAATATATTTTCATTAAGTATTGAAGCTGATGAGGATCTTTGCTAATTTCCAAAAGATAGTCTAAAAGAAAAAGGTGTTTGGTCTTACATTTAAATGTGAAATATTTACAATTAATGGCTCCAGTTTAAAGTTAATTCTTGGTGATTTGATATTGTCTGGCATTGTCTAAACTGCTCTGCAGTTGACTGAAGGCAGTGTTGTCAAATAAAACTGCTTTATAAGATCATTATCCCACTGTATGAAGCATTGATGAGGCCTCACCTTGAGTATTGTGTGCAGTTCTGGGCCCCACAATTTAAAAAGGATGTTAAGGTCCTTGAATGCATCCAGAGGAGGGCAACAAAGCTGGTGAAAGGGCTGGAAAGAATGTCCTATGGGGGGCAGCTAAGGACTTTGGCATTTGTCTGGTTTGGAGAGAAGGAGGCTGAGGGGTGACCTCATTGCTCTCTACAGCTTCCTGAGGAGGGGAAGTGGAGAGGGAGGTGCTGATCTCTTCTCCCTGGTACCCAGTGCCAGGATGCATGGGAATGGCTCAAAGCTGCATCCGTCAGGGGCTGTTCAGACATGACATTAGGAAGCATTTCTTTACCGAGAGGGTGGTCAAACCATGGAACAGGCTTCGTAGAGAGGTGGTCAATGCCCCATGCCTGTCAGTGTTTAAGAGGCATTTGGACAATGCCCTTAACAGCATGCTTTAACTTTTGGTCAGCCCTGAAGTGGTCAGGCAGTTGGACTCAATGATCATTGTAGATTCCTTCGAAATGAAATAGTCTAGTCTATTCTGTTCTGTTCTATTCTATTCTGTTCCTTAAATTCTAAAGGAGAAAAAATTATTATTGTTTTGTTATTTTGAAGTACGTTATGGAGCCTGCATGCT
Organism: Morus bassanus; assembly: GCA_031468815.1. Taxonomy (NCBI): domain Eukaryota; kingdom Metazoa; phylum Chordata; class Aves; order Suliformes; family Sulidae; genus Morus; species Morus bassanus. Next base: position 63,007,084 of record CM062567.1, on the reverse strand, counting down.
ATTCAAGGGATAAATAACTGCTAAACATGTTTTTTACTTATTTGTTGTTGTAACCAGGATAACATGTGAATCTAGAGACTCTAAGGCATTTTTACCCTGTTGTGATTCAATGTATCATAATCTTTCCCCGACTCAAGCCAGTTTGAATAAGTTTATTTCTAGAGTTTATTTAAGTCTTTTCTGCAGTACATTGCTTTTGTTCAAAAGCAAAATAAAACCTCTATCAAGAAAAACAATGCAGAGGAATAGAAGGATGGTTGAGTGCCCTGAAGTAATATTCAGATCTTTAAAGGTTGCTGCACCTCTTCATGCACAAAGTCATAATGTGATTTAGAGCCCCTTATAGAGGGGTAAACAACAAGATGCTGAAACTGTTATATAATTATTTGTTGTAAGGGGTTTCCAGTTTGGCTGTAATTTGCATAGTTGGCTGCGATACAAACTAGGTAGAATTTAAGGAAGGTCTTCGATGGACTATGCTGGGTTTTGGAAAAGACTGATAGTTCTATTTTACAAATTATAAAGATCTCCATAATGGGCAGAAGGGCTATTGGTCCAGCTTGTTTTTCCACCTCCACAAGAAAAGTTCTTCCCAGAGAGTCCTACCATGTACGCTGTGCTTGCCCTGCTCTCACATAAAGCTGGTTTTGAGGCTAGCCCGCAAGTCCTGTGAATCAAGTGGAAACATGTAAGCATCATCGTACTAGTTGTTGTGGTAACTGAAAGTAAATATGGACTTTTTAACGGTGTTCCTCATGCACTCGGTAAATACAAACATGTATAACACATAAGAGTTAACATAATAGTTTTTGAAGTTTAGCTGAGGCAAATGCTAATATGAGATAGAATACTGTTGTTGACATGCCACTCCAGACAACATTTTTAGCTTAGTGTTGTTTTCTCTCTAGGAGTTATATCTCTCAATAGTACTCCAGGAAAACTAAGCAGCTAAAGAGACCAAACAAAGGTTAACCTTTAACCCCTGGCCATGCTTCTGTTAGCTGTAGCATTGGCATGGTGATGACCATCTGACAAGATAAATGCTTGATGCTGTTCTGTTGCCAATCTGTTGGAATGTTATTATTTGTTCTTCAGGGAAAACAAAATAATTTTTGTAGTTCACAAGGGAAAAGAGAGAAATGGGAGTATACAAAATGCTTTCGAAGAAATAAATATGTGCTCCTGAGATATTTATGAAGCTTTGCCAAAACTTTTAAGCTAAACTACAAGAACAAAAACAAATTATGTGACTTCTAGGAAGTCTTGGCTCTTTACACTCTAAAATATGTCTTTTTAAATTAATAACTCTAAACATCTGTTACATTAAGTGAGGCAGCCCTGAAGTACATTCACGAAACTAATTAAGTAAAAGTCATTTTTTTGCTGACTTCTTCACTTAATTTTCATCTCTTAGATTCAAGTTATTTGCTTTAAGGTTTATTGCAATATATTAACTCAACTTCTCCCCTCTGTCGTCCAACATCTGCGGGGAATTTGATACATAAAGCACTTCCAGTCTATTTAAGGAAAATGTCTAGTTTCCGTGAGATACCTGTTTGCAGCTTTCTGAGGACTCTGTTAACTTCGTAGAAATTACAAGCTTCACGAGTGTATGAATACTGATGACATGAGTGTATGAATATCATTGATGATGAAGGCCTTTCATTAGTGTGACAAGTAAAATCTGTGCTAAATTTTAAGGTCTGTTTTGACCCATCCAAAAGGTAGACATTCTTTCTCATAAAGTAGTTTATGTAGCTGTGTTAAGTAGGAGAGGTGTATTCAGAAACAATCTGCCTGTACCTTAATAACTTGGTTACTAATGGAGTAAAACTCTCATGTGCCTTTCCTGGCTCCCATTGCCTCCTGTGGAGGAGCGGTGGGACTGGGAGTGCCTGATCTCAGATGGTGTCTTTGAAGGCTGAGATTCTGCACAGTGATTCCCACTCATTTTTCTTTATAGAAATTACAAATAAAAAAAGAATTCCAATGCAAAAAGTTGGTAAATTCTGGAGTGGTATGAACTTGGTCTACATTCCTAAGTGTATTCAATTTCAGTAGAAATCTTCATGACTTTTTAGCATCACTTAAGAGGTTGGAAGATATTTGTGATTCCATATCCTTTTCTCTTCTGGCTTTGAATATCTTGTTTGGTGCATCTAGTTTGCTCACAATGTCTTCAGAAGATAATCTTTCCACCTGAAAGACCACACATAAAGTTTCTAGTCAGGGGAAAAAGGGTTAAATAAGTGTTTAAAATATGGGTGCTTAAAAAGTATTTTAGTTTTCAAAGTTGTACCATAAAAACAGAATCTCAGCTGTGTCTTTTCCAAGTTGTGCTAGGTATATTTATATTGACTTGATAAAATAAAAAGCTGGCTAAATTTGGGCCCCTAAATTTAACCCTATTGGTGGAATTTTCAAAAGTGACTCGCAGGGTTTTATTTATTTATTGGCTTTAGTAGTAGTTACTATCACACTGGCTTTGATGGTAGGCAGAGCTGGATTTTTGAAAGTGTCTAATTTTGTAGTTTTACAAGAGATTTATTAATATTTTTAGGATAAGCCACTACTTGCCAGCAAGTTATTCAGGTTGATACATGTGTATGTCAATGCAGAATCACTTGAGTACCATGGATTTTAGCCTGAAATACCTGTCTATATTTTAATCTTGAATAAAAACTGCTCTCCTATACAGAAACCTATTTGTGCATTGATGCTCTATAATTGTGCTATATAGTCAAAGCGAAACGTCTATAATACAGGCACTTATGCTGCATGCCAGATTTTACAGTTTGGCTTCTGTCAGCTACTTCAGATTAGGAAATGGATGTGTGTGGAAGGTGTACACTATTGTCTTTACCAAAGTGGCTGGTTCAGCCCTCCTGCTGGTGTAGGTGAAGGGCATGCTTTGGACTCCTACTGTTACGGCTCCATGATCAGGGTGTGTAGGAGATGTGCTTAATCAACACTTACTGTTGGAAATGATTGTAAGAGTTTAAATGACACCAAGCAATGAAAATAAGTTATTTTAGAAAACCTCAGCTCTTTTAAGAGAAATAGCTAATTCTCAAAGATCTTTTTGCATATATAGACAATAAAAACTCTCAGAGGAGTATCTGAAAAGTTGCTATGCATACGGTTATTTTTGTACTGTCCTGTGACTACACAGTAAGGACTACTGTGGGACCCTTATTGTTGACTTAGTCTTACGAAGAAGGGTGGAAAAAGCAATTGCTGCAGGAATATCCTGAAATTGCCTGTTGGTGGGAGTGGATGACTACGTATCAAGTCCTGCTAATCATAAAGCTGTATCTAATGACACTTTCTTAATACTGACTTTGGAAATAAATACTGCTTTATGCCCTTGAATATCCTGGATTGTTCTGCTGGCTCAGCTTACTCTTGTGCTCTGCTCCTCAGACTCCAAAAGGTTACAGCTCCTGTGTGTATCTAGTACCTAATTCTTGTGGTTAAGTGTGATTGCCATGTGTGTCACAAAAGGTGTACAGTGAGCTGGGTTTATAAGGGCCAGGGTCTGTGTTAGCTAAAAAGAAGCTGTGTTTTCGGGTAAAATGCAGTCCTGGAAAGCAGCAATGGTTTTGCTGCTGAGAGCTGCTGTGTGTTAGGGATGGAAAGAGAGATTTCCCATTTGGCTGCCCATAGCGGCCCCTCCTGGCAGGCTCTACCGGTGGCACTGGAGGTAACCTCTTCAAAAAATGAGTGTCAGCAGAAGCATGCTCCTTCGCTCCTCTGGAACCAGGCGTAGTGTAAATATGTTCCAACTTGTGTCAGCAAGGCTAATTACAACCCGTGTGGTTTTGTAAAGCAGTTATAAAACCAGTTATTTCATGAGCGTTCTTGAACAGAATCACTGAAGGCACAATAGTGAAGTTTGTTTTAACAGCTCTAACTGAAAAAAAAAAGTATTAATCAGTTTACCTATTTGTTTACAGCAACAGGTATGCAAGATGATGATGCAACAGGGGGAAGGATCAGAAAGTTAAGTGTTGGGCAGTATGACAACGATATCCCTGGGCAGCCATCGTATAACAGGTGTGGATGGATGAAGTCTCCTGCTACTGACCAGGCTGTAAATCCAGGATCACCGATTCCTGTAGGGGAGACCAAGGAGGTAAACAGTGAAGAATTTTTCAAGAAATACTTATTGAAGCAAATGGCTAATAGGGAGTCCCATGTTCATGTTCAGTGTCCAAAATCAATGTGAAGCAGTTGGGCAGTTGCATCGTGGCAATAAGAAGAACAAATGACTGTAGTTATCTCAGAAATGCAATTCAGTGTTTAAGGATGTCCTGCTCTTTTTCTCTCTGCGTGTTTGCATGTTTTCAGTGTTCCAAGATATCTCTGCCAGAATCAGATTATATGAAACCTTCTGTAACCTGATGAAAAATGCCCCACTGTGTTGTAGGGTTAAGTGGTAATTTTCACATGATAATTTTGCTTTTCTCTACCCTTTCTAGATGGCTGTTGAATGTTACCAAGATGAAATAGATGGGGGAATCTTCTCCCCAACAAAAAATGGAAATGAAGCTGTCCCATCCACACCAGCCTTTCCCCTGTCGCCAGAGACATCGTATGGTAAGGAAATGTCTGTCTCTTTTTATTTATTTATTTTAATAGCACTATTAACATTTTAGCTGTTACTGAAGAGGAATTATACTACTTCTTCTCCCCTAGTGAAAACACCTCCACTATACCATCAGCGGATTCCCTCCAGCCAAAAGGTCAGCAGCCCATCTGAGCTGTACAGAAGCAATCCTGGTAAGATACACCTACTTCTTAAGTAATTTGAAACTGAACTGTGTATGAAGGCAACTAACACAACAGTGGTTATTCCTGTATAAATAGGACATACCCCTGGTGAATTTACACATGTGCAACTCAGAGAAATAAAATTTAGCAGTACTATTTTAATCATATCAAAAAGAAGTAAACAATGAAGAATTATCCAAGCAAGATTTAATGCCATTAATTGCGAACAGGGAGTCCTATGTTCACGTTCAGTGTCCAAAATCAGCATGGAGCAATTAGGCAGTTGTGTCATGGCAGTAAGATGAAATGCAATTCAGTGCTTGAGGCTATCCTGCTCTTATTCTCTGTATGTGTTTGCATGGTTTCAGTGTAACACAATCTCTCTGCTGATACTAGATAATATCAAAATAGTATTGTCAGGAGACTTGAGTTCCTTGTGACTTTTAGTAGGTTTTGTCTCCATCTGAGTAAAGAGGGGTGATACCCATATTGCCATTTTTCCAGGCAAATTAAACTGACGATAGAACTTGGCAGTAGCTATGCTCAAGTCAAGGAGACCCTTTATCAAAGGAATGAATGTTCTGGAGCTTTTTTTTTTGCCACAATACAGTTTGTAAATGCGCAAGCATGGAAAAGTAGTTGGTAATAGATAAGTACATGGTTAAAGATTTAATGTGATCTAGTTATGAATTTTATTAATAAAGAATTCTTCTTTGAGGCCTTAACTCTCTGCTGCTAAAAATAGCAGCAAAGCTATTGTTAGCTGTCCCTTTTCTGTGCAAAATTATTTTAAAACAATAAGTTTAAAAAAAAAGCATTTCACATGTCTGCATCAGAAAGTGCTGGACATAGAAAGAAACCAACATAACTTATTTAAAACCTGAATAAAATGAATGTCTGTGATTTAAAATTGTATGCATTAGAAGATGTTCAGATGATAATTCATGTGTGTAGATATAGTTTTATTGCTTAGGCTATGACTGTCTTCTCACGCAGGATCTTGATAGTAGAGTTTCGAATAAATTTGGTGGTGGATTTTGATGCAATAATAGTTACAGTGTTGTGGTTTTAACTTTGGGAAAAAAAAAACCTTCCTGTTTAATTTGCCTCATTTAATAGTTATCAAAAGCAAATAACATCAACACAGGATAAAACTATCTTTAGTAATAAAGCAATCTTCTACCAGTTCAAGACATCTCTTAATGGTTCAGTTGCTGCGGCTTTGCCCTTTACTCTCTTAACTCCTAAACAATTAGTGGTAGGTATCCTCCTGAGGGCAGCTTCAGCAAATCAATTACAGGTTGCTTATGTAGAGTTACTCTACTGAACACTTTGTTGTTAAATGGTTTCCATTGCTGTTGTACGAGTTAGGACTTGCCCTGAAAAATTTTATGGCTTTCAGTGTATATCTGTATTTTGTTGGTGATTCTCCTGCTTAATTCCAAATGCTGTCATCTCTCAAATGCTGGGTTTAGATACTCAGTTAACGGGACACTGAAAATAATTGCTCTAGCTTAGACCAAAGCAGGTAATTCTCCCTTTGAATGCCCCTTTAAAAATTATGCTCAAGGTATACTGATAGCTACAGGTTAAGTGCTCAGCTCCCTATGGCTTTGCTTGTAGCGGCAAACATAATGTACTTTGACAATAAAGGTTAAAGGTGTATGAGGTGGGTCAGCTAGAAAACACTCAATGCACCATTAGCAAGCACCTCTAAGAAATGTTAGTGGGGTGACTTTCCCACCAGAGCACAGAAACTTCTATTGACAGAAGCAGTATTAGAATCCTACTTTAAATATTTTTTTTCTTTTCTCTCTTTTCCCTTCACTATTCTACTTTATATATTGCCTGAATCTACAGTAAGTATCTTTTTACTGTATTTACTTGCTTCTGTGTCTTCTGACTTTGGCAAGAAGTGATGATGATGCCTTCTCATTACTTCTGCTACCAATCCCTAATTCATGGCCAGAGCAAGAGCACTGTTTTGTGTGTTGAATGAGGCCAAGAATCTGAAGGGACCAGAAGTAGCTGTTCCTGTGGTTGAGGCTGCTCTAATGCACCTGCAACAGAAGTGACTCTTAACAGTATGCGCTTTGCAAGAATTCCTTACAGCCCCAATTTTTAATACTTTCCTCTGTAGCCTTGATCTTTTAAATGCTTTCATGTTTTTTATTTTGGTAGAAGTTGGGAAACATAGTGACTTCTCCAGAGATTTTTCAACAGATTGAGGCCTTTGAGACATGGACTCTGGAGTCTTAATTTCTGCCATTAAGTTACTGCCCCTTTTGCCTCAGTTCAGATCACCCTTGAATTCAGAATTGTTTTGTTCTGCATCTCAGCTTTTCTGCTTATCTGCATTCCAAGTTAGCAGTGAGGATGCTGTAACATCTGGCTACCAATTACGATCTTATTTCCTCCCCAATTCCTTGTATAGAATAGCTTTCAGTGTAGTTAGCACTGACTATATCAAGGCAGAACTACTGTGGCTTTAGAAAAGTATAAAAGTATACATTTTAAACGAACAGTACATGGTTTTGTGTATTGTATATTCAAGAATTACAATGACATCCAGTCTTTTTGTATACAAAATTATAAAATTATGTGTTCTTTTGTAAGTTATTCTTGTTGTAAACTGTGTACCTTATATATTGAATGCATCTAATTCTGATTCTTAAACTATTTATTAAGTGAAGGGCACTGTCTTCACTGAAGCCTGACAAAACCCTGTATAAAATGGTGCTCTGCCCTAGAAACGTTAATCTTCCTTCCAGGTGAAACCACTTTGTTAGGGAAAGTCAGTCCAGTGGTATGTATCTGTCTCCCTTTCATTAGCTCTGCCTTACCTCTTCTTTCTCCCCATACAATTGTTTAAGATGCCCTGCCTGCGCCAGCTAGAAAGAGCAGGATTCCTTTCCAGAGCCTTGTTCTTTCTCAGATGGGAGCAAGTTTAACTTCCCTCAGTCTGTGTTCAGGCGTGCAGTCCTTTCGTGTCAGCACTGCTGCTCCAGTGATCACTTGCTGCCATGGTTTCATTGCCCTTTTCCTCACTTTACATAGCTTGCAAGTAATACAGCACCCATGGAGTTCATTCTGAATTATCTTTTGAAAGACACCTTGTTTCTTAAGACAAATTTGAGCAGTCTATAAATTGGCTAGTTTTATAAATACCCCATGAAAAAGCAGGCTCCAGATAGAACCCAGATACAGCTCTCTGAGTAACACAATAGCCATTGTATGTCCCACCAGAGTGTCCCACACATCAGTGAAGGAACAGAAGCACTATTCCTAGGCCATTTTGAAGTCTATAAAGGCTCTCTTGTCTCAGACAGCATACAGCTAATTGAAGTCCCTTTGTATATAGAAGTAACAAATAAAACCCTAACAACCTCTTTGCCAGAGGACTGAACTCTGGCTAACCACTCCTCCCACTCCACCCCTCAGGCTGGACAGGAGGAGCTGCCCCTTCTTCAGCCCTGGCCAAAGTATAGACAGAGCTTTGCAGAAAATCTGCATTCACAAACAGGCACTGTCTTGCAGCAGAAGGCAGGGATCTGTGGAACAAAGGAAGATTGTCTATAATCCTTTATCCATGTACTGACAAAGAGAAGACATGATGTCCTGTTTATCCATCTTTTCTGAACAGCTTAAATAAACTTACGTAGTTCAAGCAGTTCATATGATGGGATGATAGCACTGCTGCTGGTTTGAGGAATCTCAGAGCCTTCAAGCATGTGTAAGGCCTTGCCTTTTCATACCCGCCATGGAGCTTAGTCTAGGTACTATACTCAATACTATGCGTACGAGCTGCATCTTTTCTAAAAATTGTCAAAAGGTCTTTTCTCCTCATGCTATCGTGGAACTCTTCAAGACCAGATACTGGCGTATTTCCACGGTTTGTCTCATACAGACTTTTTATCTGACAGAGACATTGTAATCCTAAATTCCCCCCATTGACTAACATAATCTTACTCTGTTACATCACCCACTATTGTGATGTTTCATAAATCTCTCAGAAAGCAAAACCATAACCTAGGAGTTATCCTCATTACTGCATAATTCTATTACTGATTATAATTTTATACTGTTGTAATTTCATACTGTTATTCCAGGATTGTCATTTCTTCCAGTCACTGAGTTGCAAGGGAAATGAAACGTACTGCTTAACTGTTTGATAAAAAAAGTCCAGGTTCTGAGCTGAACACGTTTTCTGTGTGTCAGGAGGGTTAGTAGCATAGGAAATAAAAGTGATACTGATCTGTGAGAGGGAAAAATTCCCAGTTTATGATGTGCAAAAACTTTCTGCACAATATGAGAAGGTTTAATATAGTATTTATTTACACCTGGCTTCCTCTCCTCCCCTGAACTGTTTATATAAGGTATACATGTCTAAAGCAAGAGATAGGTGTGGAACTTTTCCAGACATCTGGGTTTATTTGCATAGAACACCAGTGCGTGCACTTCAGTGGATGGTTATTGTAAGCTCTGTCCTCCTGGAGACAAAGGTGCATTTTGGTTTTTGCTGTTGCGATTTTGGGTTTGGGGTTTTTTTTTGGGTTGCTTTGTTTTCTTTTGTTAGTTCTGTGGGTGTGTGTTTGTTTTAAACATTGAGGCTATTAACGAACAATAAAAAAATTACAAGTAGAGACAAGAAATTTATGATATTTGCTACAAGGCAGATAGACTAGGTCTCTTTTACGTTTTTAATTGCCCTGCAATTGACCTTGACATGTTCATCTCTTGGCTAAATACAGTGCTCATCTCCACAATATTTTTAAAATGAAACTGCTAATGTTTCTTAGTTATGCTGTTTATTAGTGCATATGAAGCCTCCATAGGGTTCAGGAGCAAGTAGGAAAGGACTTAATTCTCGTATTTGGATTCTGCTGACATGAACTCAATCAGGTCTTCCAGAAAGAGCATGTGCAGTGCTGTAAAGCATAGTCATAAATGTTCAGAGGCCACTTCTTGGCTGTTGTAAACACTGAAGTCAATATAATGTGCTATGATCTGTGTCACACTTTTTCCTCCCTGAATTACTTTGACACATTCAGCTCAGTAAAAGTAACCTTTATACAAACTTTATTGCACGAAGTTTGGAGATGACTTGATGTATTTTTTTCAAGTGTTTATTGCCACAGACCTCCTTCCCTTTGCACTACTGAGTATAATACAGTTATTAACATATCTTTCAAATACAAATATGGACAGTTTGTAACTTGTCTGGCCTGTGGAGAAAGAAGCAATGCTTATTATCAGCAATATCAATCTGGTAATCCAAATTCACAGCGAAGGAAATAACATTATTCTATCTTGTGTGCTGAATAGATTAACAGGTTCATTTAATTTGCATCAATCTGAATGGTGGAAAATATGTTGTAACAGAAGAACCAAATTGAAACTGAAAATTACTTGAGATATTTGTGGTCTATGCCTCCTTTTAGTGAGTGGTATTAACCAAAATACTTACAGTTTAAGTGTCTACAACTGTGTTGTTTGGTAATCAGCTTTAACTGAGCTTTTTTTTCCCCCCACTCAGTTTGACTAAGGTTTTCATGGGAGGTACTCTCCCAGTGCACACTGATTAACTTAACAAAGCTTTATTCGCTGGCTTAGATAAGAATAAAATGATTTAGAGATTACTCTGTTTAGCTAGCTAAATATGGACTGTTTTTGTTTATAGCCATGTTATGTGTTTCTACATAAAACTTTACAAAATCTGTACATATTTTAGCCACTCATTAAAAATTCTAACATGTCATTGATTCAGAGGAGTAAGGAATACAAATAGACATAACTGAATATAAAAAGCTAGGGAGTGCCAGGTCCATGGAAGATAGTATGTGATGAAGAAGCAGTGGGACAATATAAATGTGTTTTTCTTTGGCTGATATGTTAAAGCTGACAAAAGGTGCCATTCTTGTTACTGAATTATTATAAGAAAACTCATTGTCTAAACTATACTTTGTGTTGCATTGGTTTTGGATACTGTAGTTTGATACAAAAATTCTTTAAATCTGGTTCTTATGGCCCCACGAGCTAAACTTCTGCAAGGGATGGGGTTTGGTGTGACCTACAGGTTGAACATCATGTTGAACATGAGACAAATTCATGTGCTACAGATGGTCATGAAAAATATGTTGACTTTGAGTGCTAGCAGAATGCATAGTCTAGTGCACATGTACATAATTCCATGTGCAGCTGCTCTATAATCCTGCAGAATTTTTTTTTTAAAAAAAGATGGTTAGGCGCTTCAGCCATTACATTGAACAGATGATCAGTGAAGGTAGTCACTGTCTCCTCTTCCTCCCACCCTCACTTTTGTAGCAGGATTTCCATCTGGACAGAAACACTGATCACAGATCAGAATGAGCTTTAAGCCATATCCTGCCCTGTTAAAATTGTGTTGGAGAATGAATCACATACTGATTTGGAAAGACTTTCTGGCTTATACTGTGTGTTTCACCTTCTGTGAAAGTATTCACATTGCTCTTTTTTCTTGGTTTTACTGGATTACTTTTCATTCCATGCAGGGAAAGTGCTGATTGATAAGCAAATACAAGAACTGAGACTGCCCCTCTGAAAAGGGAAAGTTAACAGCCCTCTCAGAGGCTGGTTGGCACTGTCTGCATTATCCATGTGAACCAAGACACTGCTGAAAAGTTACATGGAGCCTTCTGCCTAAAATAGCAAATGTGAATTAACTTTTCTCACAGGGAAATGAGTATCCAAGTGGCAGGGACCCTAAACATAGAAACAAGCTCTCCACTTTCTCACCCACTCATTTTGTCCTTAAGTCAAATGTTGAACTGTGTTAAAGGAATGGTAGATCTTGTGACGAAAATGCCTTGTGACTACAGGAGTTCATATATAATAAGGTTTTTAGCTCGGGACATCTTTAAAGTCTCTTACACTTTGTAAGTCTTCCATCAATGGTAGCCCTAGGTAGGTCAAGGTCCGACTGCTACTCGATCCCACACTAATACCATTAAAGCAAATAACTGTTGACACGTTCTCCATGAAGACGACCCCCCCTGTAGACTCCATCCCTTATTTGGGGCACCTCACTTTATTCCAGTTTGTCTACTATTTGTTTGGTCTTGACTCACTTTTGTAACACTGTGAATTTAAAATGAAACAACTGCCTTTTTTCAAAAGGAGTTATTAACTGAGGAAAAACCTGGAATGAGCGGCAACACAGAAAACAGCACTTGCATGCTTGGCAATACAGTCCACTAGAAACGCTCTTCACTTCATATCTTGGCACTTGACAGCCACACAGAATTAAGGCTTTGATTCTGTCTTCAAAGCCAGCGTTGCAGATGCTCACAGGCTCTTCAAAGACTGGCCTTGAGTGCCCCACATGGCTGTGCTGTACTGCAACAATGGAAGCGCCTGCCACCAAAGTAAGACTAGCGAGTATTTAGGACAGATGCTTTTCGACAGATGGCCCACAAGCATAGAACTTACTCACAGTACATAACAGAACCTTGTGGCGTTTTTAACAAATTATAAAGCATGCTTCCTCTGCGTGATTTTCCTGCATAACAAAATGCTTGAGGGGGAAAAACCCCAAGAATAGAAGGGAAATTGCAGGGATGGGACCTGTGCATTTTGTCTAATGCATTTATATGATGAAATGCTTCACTGGTAACTGCAAAATAAACATGAGATAGATCAATGAACCCTCATAATTTGAATTATCTGTTAGAAATACGTGGGCAATTTGAAGACTTACCACCATTTCAAAATGACACAGAAAAAAGCTCGTGACTTGTTAAAAGGCTGTGTTGCATTAATCTCTTCGTTGTGCACTGTCAGCATTACCAAATGAAGCACACAAATGTGCTACTAATAAATGTACTAAATATACTTATGAGTTACAGTAACAACTTGGAAAAATAAGTGACCCACTATTTTTCTGACATTTCAGAAAGCAAATAAAAAACCAGTATGCTAGGAAATTCAGAGCTGCTTGATTCATTCTAATAAGTGGTTATGTTTATTAAGTGACAGGTACTGAGCTTTTGGAGTATCACCTTTAGTATATTCCTGTTCTCTCTAAAAATGAATTTTTGCATAACATACTTGCAATCATGGTCAGTAAATTGCACCAAGATTTATATGGTGAGTACTCACTTGCGTGCTCTCTCCCTTTTCTCTTTCTCTCCGTTTACCATTTTGCAAAACCAGTTGTGTGTTCTGGAAGATGATCATTGATATTTTTCTTTGTAAACAGATGAAATGGTGCTTCATTTTGTTATATTTATTTAACTACATAGGTATTTTATCCAACAAACAGACATTTACAAGAAACAAAACTTCTGATTTAAGTATTGGATTTAAGGTTAATCCTTATTGTCTGCATATTGCTTACTTATTTTCAAAAAGTCTTGAAAAATCACACAATTCCTTTAATAACCTTTGGAATTGTCAGTTTGCTTTAGTTTATTTTCGCCTCCTGCCCTCTTCCACCACTCCCTGCTCTGAAAACCTGATATATGAGATTTCTCTAATTTATATATATACACACACTTTTTTCCCAAGTGACTTTAGGATCCCTGAGGGGCCACAGGTACACTGAATTTTTTCTACTCCGTGGAAAAGTACATGTACGTGGAAATGTCCATGTGGCATCAACATAGTGCTTGGAATGGGAAAAGTGGGAGAAAATCCCTGGAGAGGAAAAAACTACATGCATGTGTTGGGGGAGAAACAGCAGGAAGGAAGCTGGGGAGGAGTAGAGTTGATATAGCTGGGACTGAGGGTTGTAATGAAGGTATGTTAAGAAGAACTAGTACAGAAAGCAGAATAGATTAATTAGTTTTTTTTTCAGTCCTTCATCAAACACTGTGTTAAAAACACAAACTCTAAATGGGGTGTAAATAAAATTAAGTCTGAATAGTACTGCATATGTCACATTTCAAGAAAAACAATGTGAAGGCAATCTTGAGCATTTCAGTTACACTGCTAGTTTGTGCCTGCTATTGTCATTGGATTTCCTGATTATTCTCAATTTGTGTCAGTGCTCTCACAATGTTTTAAGAATTTGTCCAGAAAGCTTCAAGAATAAAGTAAATGAAAACGAAATTCTTTGCTGGGAGATTATAAAATGGCTATGAAGATAAGGTAGTGCTGCAGATGAGATGTTCTGGATCTGTGGGATGCTCATTAGGATCCCTAAATTGATCTGTGTGCCAGATAAACTCTAGGAAATAAAAATCATAATAGAAAGATTATATAGACTTTATAAGAAGATGAAATTGCACGATGTGAGTTTTATCGCTTTCAAAAAGCCTGAAAATTTTTTTGATTTCTTATTATTATAATTTATTATATTCAGATTTTTGTTTACACTTCTTTTAAGATAAATGGAGAACAAGTTAATGAAATGTGTAAGGTTAAGGGAACATTTCATTCAGATGTCTTTAATCCCTGGAGCCAAGCTGAGCTTTCATTTGTATACATTTACACACCAATATCAGAAAGTTGAATCGTATGAATGACAGTAAAGTTAATATTGTGTTAATTTTGTTAAAACCGTTTGATGCAAAAATTGGAATAAATGATGTCAAGAAAAGGTTTGGTTTTTGTCAGCACTCAAGAACCCCTCTGTATTGAGGGTAGAGAATAGAAGCAGCTCCTAGTTTCCTAAGATGGGATGCATTAGATTATGAATCCTTTCTGTACTTGGTCACAGCAAAATGTTATCCAAAGATTAGTAAAATATTTTTTGTTTCGGAAAACAGTGGGAGTATTTTATAAATAGCTTGAGATTACATGTCGGTTTTGGCTTTCTTTTTTCATTGTTGTTATTTCTATGCTTTCATATCTGGTCAAAAGAATGTGTATTATTAATACCTTTTATTCAGTGCTTTTGAAGGGTGCCTGTTGGTTGTAATTGTCTGCAAACTGATTTGATGCCCAGTTGGGAGATGACACACTCAGAGTTGATAAAACTGCCTAGTACTAAGGTATGCATAACTATGCATTTTAATGAAAGCTGAGACCTGTGTAAGTAAGAGGGACCTCATACTGCACTCACATCCCTTGAAATTACAAGATCAAGCTCAAACACTATATGAAACAGCAAAGTATAATGTTAATGAAAATTTCTGCTGTGCTTAGATTTTATTTCTTTTATCTTACCATTTATTTCTATGTCTGAGTAGCAGCCTAGCAATTTGAAAACTCTGCCTGCTTGTGTTCAGTTGCCGCAAATATTTTGGCAATGAATTTATTATAAAGAATGTTTGAAAAAGAAGACAAAGTTTAAGAAAACATTAGAAAACAAAATACAGAATGTTAAATATGTTCAAAATATGTCCTCTGTATGCAATATTTTTTCTAGAAATTTCATTCTAATTTGTATTTGCTCTGTCAGGGAGCATACTATACAACCAGTCTATTTTGGATCATTGCTAAGCACCAGAGTCAGCTTACCAAGTAGATGCACCGAGAGACTCGTAAATACTTGCATGTCAAAGAACTGTTTTCAGATGTCATTCAGGAAATTCATGCATTTTGGAAACTTCAGGTTGAGTTACTCTGAGAGAAAAAGCAGGTCAGAAAAGGCTCATGGATTGCCAGAAGAGAATACCAAAGCAAGGGAGTGTAAACACTGATGGTTGCAGTTCTGGCACTTCACAGTCTGAGGAATCCTCCTCCTACTCCCACCACCCAGTGCTGAGGGCTGTGAGTTCAGTGGGCATCAGCATTGCAACAGCGAAGTAAATATTGTGACTTCAGTGCAGTGACATTATATGTGATCACTGAGGTCTTGACAGGTCTGAACAGTCATGCTATTAAAGCCAGCAGCATTTACAAGCGTGATTGTCTTCTCCATTTTCCACCAGCTGAACCTAAATCTTGGACATTTTCTAAATCACATTTAGAAGGAGGAGGAGCTTACTCCATGCAAATCTAATAGCCAGTTAGAGTATTTGTATGTCACGGGAGAGGTCTAAGGTCGTCTCCCTCTTCTGCATGATTATCAGCACGTCTTGAACTAGGCTTTTCTATGCAAGTCTGAAAACTGTGATGCTTTTGAGCCCAATTTCTTTTTCTGGCTTAGTTCATACACATTGCTATTTAATACAAGTTAGAATAATGGTAGAGCAAGCTTCTCACAGGAGGAAAATTTGAATTCAAGTCTGTGGCCTGATTTAGAGGAGGTTCTCTAATAGGATAGAGGATAAAGGGCTAACTCTATTAAGTCTGTAAGTGTGAAACTCATGTAAAAATATTCCTTTGATCTGGAATTGCCAGCTTTCTACACTAGCATAAAACCTTACTTGTGCAGTGTTTATTACCTAGCCTTAGGGTGACCAAATGAACATGATTCTTCCAAAACTCCCACAAATCCAGGCTTGTGCCCTTGGGCTTTGAATTCCATTCAGCAGCAATACATTTGAAAGTTTAATTGTGCAGTGTGCAGCTTACATCCTTCCTGTAGGTCTAGTCCAAAGGCCTTTTCTCTTGGGAGAAAGCAGTAGCATTATCTGGTACTTATTTATTTATTTAAAGGGTTTTTATATTTGCTGTCCAAAATAACTGACTGTACTTAGAATAATATGCACCTATTAGCTGAAAAGATGATAGCATTTCCAAAGGTGCTGAACACAATTTTTCGTTATCTTCACTGGTATCTATGAGAGCGCATAATTTCTAAAATTCAGGCGATAAAATAAACAGTGTAATTCTGAAGTTGTAAATGCCAAGAGAAATGTTGTTTACATAATCAAATTATTACACAGGAAAAAATGTGTTTATACAAGGCTTCAGTGTTGTAACTGATCATGGTCTCAAAGCAGATACGCCTCTTCGGTTAAACTTGAAATACACTCTGGTAATACACTGATGGGTGGTGGTGGTGGGTTGTTTTTTAGTTTTGGGGGGTTTCTGGTTTGGTGGTTTTTTTTTTGGTGTTTCCTCTCTAAGAAGCAGTGAAAAATTGATTGCTTGAGAGGTTTCTGAAGCACTACATTTTAGAGAGCTTGGCTTGTATTTTTCCCTTTCAGTGGGAAAGTCATGCATTTCCCCACATAAATCTGTCATTTGACCAATAACTGTATGTGTGTATTCATTGAAGTATATATGAGTAATATCTTACACATATATAAAAAAGAGAAGAATCTAAAGCTGAGAAGTCATCCACCACTAATTATTGCTTGTTCTGAAGGTGCAAGAGAGAAGCCATTGGCAGAAATTTATCAGCAGTTTTACAGAAATACAGGATTGGATGAGCAGACAGTCTGGCAGTTGTGGATTGTTTTTACACGTACCTGTTGATGCTAGTTAGCAATGCACGTGGGTAGCATGCATTTTTGAGATGTTACTAGTTCTTCTGTCTGGAGAAGCTTAAATTAATAAAAATCCATGGGAACAACTACTTCCCTTGCTGTGATTACATGAAACACGCTTTTTCAAATTTTCCAGGGTGAGGTCTCCTACTATATGATGTGGCACTCGATGACTGTGATGTGCCAGAGTAATTCATGTAGTTTGAGGGAAGGCTGAATGAGAAGAAAGCTCCAAAAACTGAACTACAGCTGTGAGCACGCCTTTTCAAAACAATTAAAGTCTTAAAATGATCCTGTGTTTGGGTGCCTGGGAAGGGTTGGTCTGCTGCATTCACAAGTCGAAGATGTTCTGTAATTTCAGAATTACAGATCTGCCAGTGTTGAGTGAGGACATAGAGGAGATACACATTCAGCCCCACTGAAATGTTTACAGTCCAAAGGCCATATTGCTCTACGTTTTTTAAGATGCTGTTCTCCCCTACGTTGCTTCTCTTTGTGTTTATTCCGTCTTGCAGAAGAGGAGAAAATTAGTCTGTTTTTCTACACCCGATTTAGGCATGTTAGTTCATGAAGCCATTCATATTCAGACACCTAGTAGACAAAATCTGAAATGCCCTATCACTTGAGATTGATTCTCACATTTCTGTCAGTCATAGGAGTAGCAGCGAACGGATGCCATTCCTTCACAAATTATGGAGTTTGCTGAATTTGTGTCTGAGGTCCATGGCATAGCCATCCTCCTGCAGGGTTTCCTGTTGGAGAAAGGTGCATGTTACAATTCAAGCTCTGCATTTTAAGCTACTTTGGATAGATCTTGCAGTGTGATGGTTCTGATGAAACTGGGAATCTTGTGCACTTTACCTAGAACTGTACACAGGCATTGCTATGTGAGTAAATACTACCACCTGACAGAGGATGGAGGACCTGATCCTTGTCTCTGTGCTGTGCCTGGCACAGCCATGAAGCCAAGTCTCCTTGCCAAGTAACAGACCTTCTCCTTTTGGGATGGCACTCACCTAAACCCATAAACTCATAAACTGCACTTGCTTAAACCCAACCAGTTCCTCACCTGAGACAGCCAACAGCCCCCTCTCCTTCCTAACTCTTACTTCTATGCTTTTGTATACAATAAAATTTCAGTCTGGTCCTTTATATCTCCTGGCTTTAGAGTTTCAGTTTTTTTTTCTCCCCCCCTGCAACTTAACAGATCAGATGGTTAAAACTGAACTTGTGACGGACAAACAAAAGGCAAGTTTTTGTGTCAAGCACCTTTTGTTTCTCATTATAAAAACATTCATGTCAAAGGAATTTTGTTGCTGAACAGCCCCCTAAGCATAACCAAGTCTGATTCTATTCTGTTAGAAAGCTCCATGCAAAAAAAAAAAAAAAAAAAAACAAAAAAAAACCAAAACAACCCCAAACAAAAAAAAAACAACCCACAACAAAAAAACCCAAAACTTACAAAGGATGAATTTGATAATGGTGACAAAACTCAAGTATATTAATGATTTTAATTACCTGTTTCTACTTACATTACATGCATACATTACTTTGGAAATGAACACTTTCTCACTTAACCCAGCCTTCATGTGCTATCTCAGACCACTGTTATCTTCTTGGTTAAATGTTACTATCCTTGTTCTTTTATAATACAGCAAGTGTAAATAGCTGAACAAGCAAAGCTTCCAAGACTTGAAAATCAGGAAGGAAATGGGACATCCAAAGGTTTCCTGTGATTACAGTGCTTTTTATGCAGAGCCAGGAATGCTTTCTATGGAGAGCAATTTTCTCTAATAATTATTGTTTATAGGAGTTTGAAGACTGTGTTCAACTGCGTTTGCCTTTGCCGGGAAGCATCCAAGACAAAGAGAAAGTGTAGTTGTATAATAAATTAAACAAAGTAACTGATGGCAGTTCTGGACTGCTGCATTAATAACCTGTTCTGCCCCTGCGGCAAGAATTGTCCCTCATTTTTTACCTGATAGTATGGTGTATATCACAACTAATCCTTGCTATATGGGTCTCCTGGGTGCAATCATGATTAAATTACTTAATAGGAGCAGCTGCTGTGATGGAAATCAGTGGTAGGAGTGAATATTCTTATAAAGGAATAGTTTGACTTAGTTTACCTTTTGGTCTGTGGAAGAAAGCAAAATTTTAATTAGTTTACCAGTATTCATCTCTATGACCAGTTTGTATATTTTAAAGCTATCAAAAAGGTTTAGTACACATGTTCTAAGTATGTTGCTGTTAGAAATTTGAAAAGCACTTGAGTAATTCATTGCAGGAAAGCTTTAAATGGTTGTATTTGTTTCTGTCCATATCAAGTAATTTCCTATAGTCATCCTTTCAGAAAATCCAGTGCCCTGGGACACTGAAGAACAATCTGAGGAGGAAATGTGCTGCCTGTTGCGGCGCTGCAGTGTTTCCACTCATCTTCCTGACCTGTAAATAAAACCTGCTCCGAACAATGATAGGGTGATGTTGAATGCAATACAGTAGGGTTGCACGTGGTGTTTTGTGAAAGAAAGCTGGGGAAGTGAGTCAAACTTTATTCAGAGCTCTGGATGCTAAATTTATCCGAGAGCGTTGAGCCAGTTTGGCATTATAGAGTAGCTGGGCTTTGGTCCACATTGAAAAGCACTTAGCTGTCGGTTCTGTTTCGTGTCCCGCATCTCTCTGAAAGAAACAGATCTGTGAGGTCGAATGAAGCAGTGAGGGAACTGGGCATTTGCTTTTTAAAAAACAACAACAACAAAAAAAAAAAAAACAACAACAAAAAAAACCCCAAACACTATGGCCTGTGTGCTGGTAGTCAGAGAGGGGCAGTGAGCTGTTAGCCCCCGAGGTGCCCCGCGGACACCGCGGCGCTGCGCGGCGGCGAGCGGAGGATGCGCGGGGAGCGGCGCCAGGCGTGCGAGAGGCGGCGTGAGCCCCGGCAGGGCCGGCCGGGGTGGGGGGAAGAAAAAAGTCAAATTCAAACGAGGTGGAGTCACCAGAGCAGGGGTGCACTGAATGGACAGGCTGGCTGAAGAGCGAGCGGCAAAGCGAGCCCAACAACAATCGGGGAATTATTTTCCGCCCGGATGGCGTGAACTCTGGCGGTCTGCAGCTGAGTGGCTGTATTGAGAGCGGGAGCCTGGTTTTCTTTCGCTGCGGACACTGGCATCCTCTTTGCTGTGAAGTTTTAACGCGCGGGGGAGAGCAGATGGTATTACAGCTGGCAAACGTGGGAAATGGCTTTCCCCAAGGCTCTGGCTGGCGGCGCAGCTCGCCTGGCTGCTGTGCGCGCCCCTGAGCCGCCGGCACCGGCTCCCCAGCACGGAACTGAGGCTTCGCACAGCCCCTGCTCCCCTGCTCCACGAGAGGGCTTCTGTCACGATGGCTTCCATAGGTAGGTTCTCGGTTTCCTGCTCTTCTTTTTTTTTTTTTTTTTTTTTTTTTTTGTGCGTTTTCCTCAGTCTGAAAACTCGCTTTGTGGGGCTCGTGTCTCCCCGGCCGCGTTCCTGGCTCCGCGCAGCGGCGGTGAAATGTGATCTGCGCCCTGAGTGTGTGCGTGTACGTTTGTCTGGGGAGCGGGGAACGGGGGAAGGAGGGGGTTAAATAGAGCAAACGCCGAACGGCTTCGGCAGTGCGGTGCCGGCGCTGCCCGGGGCCGCTCCCGCGGGGCGGGGGGTCACGGAGCGTGCGGTGGGCTTCTGGGGCGCCCGCGAGCCCTGAGGAAAAGAAGTAGGGGGAAGAAGCGTGCCTTGCGGGGTTACGTAGCAACATTTGGAGCCCGCAGAGAAATTGAAAAGCTTTGCAGACGTGGAGTTTTGTCAGTATGAGCTTTTTTTTTTCTGTGATCGTGAACGGAGTGACGGAGGGCGCGAGGCAGGATTCATGAGCTTTGTGAAGTTACTTTTCTGCTGGGGAGAATTTCTAATTCTTTGTGCGGTGGTGGGTTTTTTTTGAAGTAGACGAAACGGGGACTGCCTGGAACGTGTATAATTTTGCTGACTACGTACAAAAACGTTGTCTAGGCTGATTCTTTTTCCTCCCCCAAGTTGTTCCTGGTAATATTATAGCAGCATTAAATTTCCTTTCAAAAGTATGAAAAATGAACTGACTTTGTAAACATAAGTTTTTCCTGAACGAGAAAATAACACATAG
The DNA here is from genome assembly GCA_031468815.1 of Morus bassanus. NCBI lineage: Eukaryota > Metazoa > Chordata > Aves > Suliformes > Sulidae > Morus > Morus bassanus. The sequence continues at coordinate 62,985,860 of CM062567.1, read as the reverse complement.
TTTTCCTGCATTCTGGCTTAATGAGAAAAACAGCGTGGTGTGCCACTAGCACTGGCAGAGTAATTCTTCTAATTCAGGTGGTACATGTAAAATATTCTTGCTTTCTTACTCCAGATCTGAATTTTCCATCAAAAAAATAATAGTCATAGAGCAGCCAACTATTGCATGGTGTGATGTGCAGGATGCACCAGAATACTCAGAGGAGACTGATTCTTAGGGCCTTAATGCAAGCAATTTTTCTGTTCGATCAGTAGCAGCGAATGTTTGCATAAGGACTGTAACCCTAAAAGGAGAGTTACTGAATCACAATTCTTGAGAAGCAGACCAAGGAACACCTAATAGCTTCACTTCTCAGTCCTGTTACACAATCCTGAATAACACTGAAGATAAACTGAACTGAGTTTGGTTTTACCTGTTTCAATTCCAGATTATTAAAAGCAGTTTTTGAAAAATCTGTTCCTTTTCTGGTTCTAAAATGAAAATGGTTTAGGTATACTACTTCAAAGCTAGAAAGCAGCCCTGGCTTTTGGAATTGAGGCTGCAGCGAGCTGGGTTCAGCCATTTGTTACAGACAAGTGACTGCAGAAAAGCGAACAGGTTGAAGAGGGTCACGTTTAGGCAGAATTCTTCTGACAGTAGAAGAGCAGGACCAAAGTGAGACTTTTGTTAGAAGGTCCAGACGTCAGTTTGATTGCTTCCATACCTCCTGCTAGGTAAGTACTCCTCAGACATCAAAAGCTGCATACTTGGCCCTCTCTGGTGCCTGCTGGCACCAGGGAACTGGACTGAGACAGGAAGAGGGGAGTACACACTCTTTCTCTTTTTTTTGCCTTAGGAAGAGTAGATAGGATCATACCAGGAAATTGAAACTTTCACTGGTGAGTCTTGGTGCTTGCTTTCCAGAAAGTCTGCTCCAAGCTCAGTCCCTTCTTCAGCCGCTCAGCATTTGCTTCTGTTTTCCCCCACTACCACCTGGCCTTCCCCCTTTGCATTGGCTTTGCAGTCGATCTGTCAGTAGACGCCAGTTTCATTTTTCAGTTCAGCACAGACAATCCAGGCCTGCATCTCCTACATCTCAAGCAGTTTTTTATAGCTAATGAACTTTGGAGCACGGGGTAGACTTTTTACTCTCTCATTTCTTGGAAGGTGCTTGGTCTTGCAGGACATTCTGCCTGAAAAAGTATTACTATTCATTTTGAAGGTAGCAGTTTGTACATTCTGATTCCTAGTGGGTTTTCTTCCCCTCCTAAAACTATTGCAATTTACTTTTACAATTTGAAGAAAATTGTCATATTCAGTAATGTGAATATCTGAAATTCCATTATAAGATAAGCCATGATAAGAATGGAACTGGCTGTCTCTAAAGACACTTAACTAATTTTCTGTGAAAACTTAGTGCAGTCATGTCAATAATTATATTCTAATTGTTATGTTGGATTTTTTTTTGTTCATCACTGAATGATCCGCTGTACTTAAAGGCGGAATAGTAGTGCTCTTGTTAATAAATGTCACATTTTATGTTTGCATGTGACCCAGATGGCTTGAGGAGATGCCCCCGCAGCTGATTTGCATTCCTAAGACAGTAAAGCTATGCTTAAAGTCAATAGCAGAGCATCTGCAAGATCTTTTAAAATACATGAGAAGACATGTGCAACTGATTGCTTTAGTCCCTGGGGAAGTTTATTTTTTTTTTCTGGTCCTATTCGGGAAGATAAAACAGATTAGTGTAACAGAGTCCTTCAGAAAGGCGTGATAAGAATTTTACTGCTTTGAAGATACTGTATTGCAAAATCTATTCAGCAAATATGAGCTATTTGTATTTTGGTATTTTTGAATGAATGTACGATATCAAGTGCCTGTAAAATGGTGTAAGGGTTTGTCAATTGAATGGCTATAATCCTCAGTAGAAAAGAAGCTGGATAGTTAGATCTTCAGGGCAGGGACTGCAGATGGGGGAAAGTGGGGTCTGTAAATCATCCTTTTGATACTTATCACTGTGCAGACAGGGGGAGAGGGTAAGTGCAATTAATTCCCTGATCCTAGGGCTGCCTGGAGATAAGCTGACCCCTGGCACAGCTTCAGAGGCTGCATTTGTCTGTTACTGGCAGGAGTCTCTGTGGGCCATTATGGGAATATCTTGCCAGCAGGCCAGAACCTCCTGTGGAGGGCCAGCCTTGCTCACCCAGTACTTGCTGGGGAGGGCTGCTGTGCCAAGGACATTTCCACAAGGGGCAACAGGGCTGATTTACAGCCCTCTTTAGGCATAAGGCAAGAATGGATTTTTTTATTCTAAATACATTTGAAAGGTTCCCAAAACACAGTGAACACTTTCTAAATGCATACAATAAATAATCGCATGAAGTTAGAAGCCTTAAGTACTGCAGTGTAACTACCTTTAATTACAAGCAGTTTGGGTTCTAACTGTTGAATGTGTTATTTTTTCCACCAAATAAATTTGTCTGAGAAATACTTTACCACTTCTCCAGATTTGCTGTTTTATTTCCCAGGTTGTTGACCACCACACTGTTGTGTTTTCTGTAAGAGCCAAGCACGTAATACATACTCCACTGGGATCCTTCTCAGTACTGTTTAATGAAGCAACTGAAGCTGACCTTTCTAGTGCAGAGAGGTTAGTATGTGGATGCTAGAGTCACGATCTTCATAGCTTCTTCAGGTTCAGCCCGACTGATTTGGTTACTTGCAAAGAGAGTTGATCAACTCGAACAGGCATTAGCAGAATCTCCAAGCAATAGTAACTTTGTTTTTTCCTTCACAAGCATTAAAAAAACCTGTTATATTATATCTGTTTGCTATTGGGTTTTTGAAAAGTGGGGGAACTGCAGGTACCTCCATGATGGTGCATGATTTTGGCTCATGACATTTGGCTCGTTCTGAAAGAACACAGGCAATTGTGAAGAAGAGTTTATGGATGTGCTTAAACCCTTGCAGATTCCAGGCCAACAAAGAAACTGCCCCTGTTCCATCCATTGAAAAAAAACCCAACCCAACAAACAAACAAGCAAACCCCTGAAAACTAAAAAACCCTCTTTTTATCCCTTAACTGCATGCTCTTTTTATCTGTCAGTGTGTTAGGCCAGTGGTCTCCAAAGTGGGCTGTGTGCACCCCAGGTGATGCACAGGATGATCCGTCGGGGTGTGGCAAAAAAATACTAGAACTTCAGTAGTACTTGTATACAATTCATAAGTAAATATACATGCATTGGGGGTCCGTGTTCAAAAATTTCTTATTGATGGGGTATGCAACTAAAAAAGTGTGGAAATGACTGTGTTAGACTCTTCTGCATGAGGAAATTAGTGTTACCATAGAAAGATAGAAATTGTGTTTGGGAAGCACCTCTGGGGGTGTGTAGTCCAACCTATGACTCAAAACAGGACCATCACAAGTACTGGATCCTGCTTTGTCTGAGTCAGGAAAACCCCTTCTGAAGGAGGTTTCGCTGCAAACCGCGTTGACTTCTTCCAGTGTTGCACTGCCTATAGTGACAAAGCTCTTTTTGATTTTTAGTGAGAATTTCCCAAGACCTTTTTGTCTGTTACTACTGAGAAGAATTTGGCTCCGTTGTCTCTTCTGGTAGAAAAGAGACCCTCTTCTAGTAGTTCTAGGCTGCTTTTAGATTCCCCACCTAGCTGCTTTTTTTCTCCAGACTAGGCAATCCCAGCTCCATCATCCTGTCATCATGGGCTGTGTGATCAAGGCCCCTGGTCATCTTGGTAGCCTTCCACTGGATTCCTTCCAGTTTCTCATGTTCCTGAACTGGTGGCCTAAAACTAAGTTTAGTATTCCAGGTGAAGCTTTCCCAGCATCAAATACAGAGGGGTAATAAACAACTTCCTTTGGTCTGCTGGCCATGTTCCTCCTGCTATAGCTCAGTATGTCTTATTTGGAATGAGAACAGAGTGAAGACTCTTTCAGCCTGATACCCGCTGCAACTCCTGATCCTTTTCAGCAGGGCTGCTAATTACTGGTTGGATCCCAGCCTGTATTGTTGCAAGGTCTTGCTCTGCCCTAGGTACAGATTTTTTTTTTATTTCATGTTGATATTAAGATTTCTGTTGGCCCAGTCCTCAAGTTCACCAAGGTCCCAATACTCATTGCCATTCTTAAAGATGGACTTAGTATTATCCCTTTTCTAGTTATCAGTGTGGTTCAGTGAAGCAGAATCATTGGTATGGACATTAACCCTTACTTTAAGTACTCAGATTTTCTTAAGAAAATTAAAAAGGTGGATTTCCAAATTTCTTGTGATTTGATAATATTCAGTTGTGGGAGGGGAAGTTAATCTGTGTCTTTATACTGTAGTTGTCATGCCTTTAATTTTAGTGTCTAAGGTGAAGTAAAAAAACAAAAAAAATGAAAAGAAGATAAATAGTAATAATAAATAATAAATATTCTGTTAGTATTTTAGGATTATTTATTTTTTCTAAATAAACTACAGTTGAAGAAATACTGGGGAAAGCAGAGGTTCTGTTGCTATAGTCAAAGTCAGTAAAATAGCTGACTAAACTTATAGTATAAAATCCAGTTTGTTTATAAAATACACTTTTAGAAAATGTTGCAGATTTTCGTGTTTCCTCAGAGCTCTCTGGCAGTGGTGACTTTCTGTAGCTTGGTGACTACAGTGGGCCAAATGACAAGGTACTGATTCAGTATTTGGTTGCTGCAGGTTTTGGATGGAGATTGCCAGAACGAAAAGTAAGCTAACATTGAGAAATATTATCTCAGTCTACAAGTTTTCATTTGGAAAGTTTCTTAGCAGATACCTGTTTTCTAAAATATAAACCCCGCAAATCTGTCTTATCAGAAATGTGAAGAGCATGAAGCAATTAAATTCTTTTTTGAGGATAAGAAACAGGAAGGCGTTTTGTTGCTGCCTGGGGTCATTAGGGGTTCTGCTTTCAGTGTGTATGGCTTGGGACAGTTTACTTGTGTTTTAACTCTTCTCAACCAAAAGAAACAGTAATAGAGTAAATTGGCTGTTGTTCTCACAGCTCTTTGAAACACTTAAGAAATAATGGTGGAAGCTGGCAAGCAGTGAAGCTTGGGGAATTTAGCCCTGAATGAGAGGTGGGACAACTTGTGTTGGAAAGGATAGCGTATGCAAAAGAGGTAATAGAGATATATACCTTCCCTGGCAGCTGAAATTATAAAATACAAGATCTTGAGGATCTTTCATTGATTTCCACATACTCTATGGAAAGGAAGGAACAGTGGGACCAAAGTTAGTAGGTTTCATGGAAGGGAATAATTTGGTTCGCTGTATTTTTGTGAAATCGAAAGTAGAATATAGGAACTATAAAAGGACGAAGTTTCAGTAAAGTCAATAGTTCGCAGAGTGACTGAAAGCAAGAGAAAGTTTCAGCATTATCTCAGTCGTTCTTACTGATTTTGGTACCTTAGCGTTTGGAAAAGCAGGAGAGAGAGTGAAAGGGAAGATGGCTACCCCATAAGAACCTTACAGTGCTACTGGACTTGGAAAGGTGTTAGTTTGTAAACCGGTTCAAGTGGGCCATCTTGCTGTGTCCTTTCTCCATATGCAGGGTTTTTCATTCTGGTGTTCCCTACGAGCTCTGTAGAAGTTGCTAAGGAGGTCCTTAGCTTCACCAGTGCCAAGTCTGTTGTTGGTACTCTGTTATCTGCTGGAGGGACTCTTTTTCCAGGGCGCCAAATCCTTTTGTCATGAATTTTCTGTTTCCAGGGTTTCTGGCTTTACATAGTAGGATAAGTCTCTGCTACTCCATCCTCCCACTGTGCAGTTGGAATTCTGCACTCCCTTTCTCTTCATCCAGTCCAATTAGTTGTCACTGGATGTTGCACGTCAGCACCTCGCTTCCACTGAAGCACTCTTCCTTGCTCCAATTTTTTCTTCAAAACTGTGATTTTCCAACTGATCTTTCCGTCAACATTTCCCTTGATGAAATACTGGCAAAGTGTCCTGGAAGAACTAAAATTATGCCTACTCAGTATTATTAGCTCTGTACTTTCCTTGTTGGTGTTTTTGGTTTCATTGCTCGTTTCCCTGATAAAGCTTTCTCCATTTTTTTCCTTTTGTAGATTTTAAGGTTCGGAAAGAAACATAACTAAACAAACCTCTTTCATAAGATGTGCTTAAGATCTTCATCCAGTACTTTTTGACTTACATGCTTCAAGCCATGGAGCCATCCACTGTGTCTCTAGATAGATTGCTCTGATGCTTAATACTAAAGGCTAGGATTTTCTTTGATCCTTGCTCTACATTTCCTTGTATGTGTAACATCTCAGCTCTGAGTTGAGCCTTAATCTTCTGCAAGACATTCAGCTGAATTGCAGAGTAACTTGCTTAATGAGTAATAAAATTTAATATTGGAAAAGGGGAGTGGCCATCTTTTAACCCTTGGTCTCCTGGATAAAATAAAGTTGTATCAGCAGAGAATATTGTCATAGAAACTCTTACAGTTCCCTAGATGTGGGAAGGAGAGATGAACAGCTCAGCACTGTGGTGGAGTTTACATTGGCAATAATGTAAATTCCAAATGGTAGTTGGAGCCAGCTGGATGCCAAGGTGCAAAGTGCCATGGAGTTTTTGGTGAATGCTGGGGAGTACTCTGTGCCTTTTTTCAGAGACATTTCAAAGGGAAGAAGATCTTGAGAATGCTTGTCTGGTAGGACAACTCCAAGGTGAGTCCTGGGAGAATGAGAAATATCAAGTCCTTACTCTGGAGTGCAACCAACCAAGACCAAGAAAATACATCTGCTATGTAAAGTAGATACCAAATGCTCTTTCATTACATTCCTAGATGCCTTCAGTTCTGTCTTTGTAGATGACGGGAAATCTGTCTAAAGGAATGGGCTTATCAGCTGTTTGTGTGAACAGTGAGAGGTGGAAGTGGAGGGACCTCTGAATGAGAGTGTTGATACAAGGACTATTTCACAGCCACAGTTGATGTAGCTTCTTGCAAGTCTTTCGTTAGGCTGGATTTTTTTTCATCATTGCTGAAACCTTCAAAGGATAGATCAAGAAGTACACTGTGAAATTTAAAAGTATTGCACAAAGCTTCTTATCCTTCTGCTGCTCTTTAGGTCTGGCAGTGGCTCCATTACTTTGGCTTACTTTAGAGCAATATGCTTTTTTGTGTCCATTCAGCTTTTAGGCTGGCCTGAGATAGTTTGGGGGTGGTCAGCTCAGGGTTTTGGGAGCAGAACAGTGACTTGGAGCTCCCTTTCCCCAAAAGATGTAACTGAGGATCTTGACTGGAGTTTTCAAACTCATGCAATGCAGGTTAGGTATCACCTTCTCACAAAAAGGACTATGAAGATGGGAATGTATGAGAAGCTGCTAAAATACAAGGTATGATAGTGGAATAACTGCTCCTTTCACTTCCCTGCTGTTGTTGGACTGTTGTCTCCAAAGCTGTGAGGTGATTTTGCCCTTCAGCTGCTAGAAGAAGGAGGAAAACCAATGTTTTTACATATTTTTTATTTGGACTATGGAGTGGGTTAAGCCACTCTGGGGTTCTTCTGGTGGTTTTTTTTTCGGGGTTCCTTTTTCTTTTTTGTTCTAACAGATTTAGTGGATTAAAATACAAGTTAATCTGTAATATCTTACTTTATATACCTGTTTCCTAGGCACAGCCAGGAGTTTCTGCTTAAGACTGAAGGCATCTTGCAACTTTTACAAGTACTTGCCCTTTGCTGCGAAGTGGGAGAGTAGAAGAGTGAGCTGGGTATTTCTCTGCCTTGCATATGGGTGCAATAGTATTTGTTTTCTTCCTGAATGTCACTTTTCAGTAGTGTATGATGCAGAGTCCAGTTGCTCTCATAGGTTCTGCCGGTAAAGTTGATGATCAGTGATAGTAAATGTAGATATGCAGGTCTGACCTGGGTGCATGAAGAGACATGAACATGAATGATCCTGGTTTTGTCATGTCACTTCTTTAAGTAGGGAGCTGCACTTTTACCTTGTCAGTGTTCTCACAGACATAATGGCATAGATTTACTAGGGCCCTGCGGCAAGAAGCACTGATGCTTTGCAGCAAACATGCCAGGGGAGTTCGTACCATGCATACAGAAATCCTTTGGAAGCTATGAGATTGCGCTGAGTTAATGATTCCATGATATAAAGGGTTAACAGCTGACCGGTGAGTGTGGACTCTGCATTAGAGAGTAGAGAGGACATAACTGAAATATTCAGCAAGCTTGTTTTTAATTGAAACATAAACAAAGCTGCTTTCATGGGAAGTGCCTTTCCAGATATACTTGTTTCTAGCCTGGGAAGAGTTGTACAGAGTTTGCATTCTTTCTGCAGATTACGTGCCTGGCTGCCAGTAGCTTTTCACTCTTAGTTTAGTATTTTACACCTGTGAAAACTGGGTATGAAAAGAAATGCTGCTTCTGTGAGCATGACAGCAGTCCTTCCCTCACACAGCGTTTGGTGCTGTAAAGGTAATAGCAACAGTCCAAGGCCTGAAACAGGGAAGAATCAAGTCTTGATCCATTTCTTCAAGCAAGTGCTGTTATTGATGGAAGAAGGAGAGGACTTTGCTGTGTAAGTGCTTTAGATTAACTGTTATGCACACAGCTGAGATCGCATTAGAGCGGGAGAAGATTTTAAGCTATATCAGAAGGAGTGCCACCCCCCTTCCTGGCCACAGGATCTTGATAACGGGAGTCCAGTGACTCCCCTCTATAGTCTGGTATGAGGGGAACAGACACAGAGGCACTAAACCAAGCAAGCATATGAAGTTAGCTTGCGATCATAATTCCTGTGCCTGCAGGGAATGCATTAACCTCTCCCATACATTAGCAGGGTCATCTCAACATGCAGTATAATTAGGAAGCATCTGCAGGTTCATGTGCAGACATGAGATGTCCATTGTATTTAGGATATTTTGTCCTACAGATGCTCCTCTGGATAGATTCATCTTCTTTTAGCCTTAGATTCATCTCCTTTTAGCGTAGTGAAAGTTATGTTTTTGGGGAGGCTCTAGTAGTCTTAAGACATACATTAGTTTGACCAACCCACGTTCAACTAATCAGCTTTTTCTCAGATAATAGTTAAGACGAAGCAATATTACTTTATTATATATTGAAATTATTGCTCAGATCTTAACATCAATCTTTGTAATACGTGTGTAGACAGTCAATCTTTGCTATACTTGCGTAAAGAAGCACCACTGATTTCAGTAAGAATATGGCCTAAATCATAGGTTTGTGCAGCCAGCTTTTTCTGACTGTGTTTGCACCAGTATGAGAGTGACTGTCATATATCTGATCTGTTAGATAGATACGGATTCAGATTTCTTTCTCTTCTACCCCACACACGTTTCTGCAGTATTTCCTTAAAGTGCACTTTTATGGCTGGCGTGGATATAGTTAAAGTAATGGGTATAGTGAAAAGACAGCATCGCAGTTTTCTAATGTTTCCCTCATCCAATTAAATGTTTGCTCTGTACAGTATGTGCGCTATGTGAGGAATTCAAATGGTTTTCAGTTGGGGCACTGATTTGCAGATTTTCTTATCTTAGGCATTTCTTTTAAGTACCTTGCACCCTCATTCAAAACATAGCAGAGCCAGGCTCTGCCATGTATTGAAGGGAAGAGATTTATTTAGACTTGTTTCAGTGGCCCTCGCAGAAATAGTGAGAACCTTCCTCCTTTTTACATTAGAAAGATTTCCTTATGGAAAAGATGCATTAACATGATCTTAACTGTTTATAGGACTGAAATTGTTCTGTAAGTTTCTTGTGTATTTTTTCTCCCTCAATCTTTTGAAGTGTATCTACTCAAGAGACAGTAATTAGAGATTATTTCGTCTGTGATCATCTTATTGGGTTACAGTCCTGCAAGTGTTGAGGTCCATGGAAATATTCAGGTGTATGAAGCTATTCAGATGTGCAGGCATTTGCAGTATCTTAGTGCATGGTCTTTTCCATGGTAGAAAATAGTGCCATTGGACCTGGGCTTATGTGAATAGGTGTTGGATTGCTTTAGACTGTACCAGAATAATTAAATATAGTCCTCATTAGAGCTTAACTGGTTATTAAAATGTATGTGTAAAGAAGGTGATTAAACTGTTCCTGTATAAAACTCTTCAGTAATAGCATCCGCGTTATTCCTCATCCAAAGGCATCCATTTTAACTATAACCCATAGTATTTATGCCCAGTATAATTAAGTTGAACATAGTTCAGACTTGAATCAATTTAGAAACAATTACTCCGATGCTATTTGCAAGGTATTTGTTTACAGTTGCTTTACTTTTTTGTCTGTGTGGTGTGAACAAATTCACACCTGAAATCTGTAGCTGTACTGGTAACTAAACCCTGTGCTGTTCAACTGCCTTTCAACCCCAGTTCTGTCCATTTTCTCCTCATGTGAGCAGAAGAGTGAGAGAAGACTGTCACCCGCATCTTCATTCCCTCACATCAGGTTTTTATACAAGGTGATAATATACCTCTGAGCCTCCAGGCTGAACAGTACTAGCTCTCTCAGCCCCTGCTCCTATGAAAGATGCTCCAGTCCCAGTGATGCTCCAGGCATCTTTGTGGCCTCATGCTGGACTTGCTCAAGCAAGTCCATGTCTCTCTTGTACTGGGGAGCCTAGAAATGGGCACAGAGCTCCAGATGTGGCTGAGACACACTGAGTCGAGATATTTGTCTTTATTGCCAGTTTGCAGAGCGGTGTGCCAGGCATTTAACATCAGCCAGCACACCTTTTAGAAACACATAGGGTCTTTTATACAAAACAGTAGCAAAGAAGTAGTCATGTTAAAATATCTGATAGGTTACTTGTACAAAAGTTCATCTGCGCATGTCCTAATTTTAGTTTAGCTCATTTTATTGAGGTGGACTTACATTTACATTTAAGGTCTCCTCCTAGGGGTGTGCTTTTTAGTATTATAGTTACCTAAGATAATTAGAGGTCATACCTTCATCCTATCAGCTACCACTAAGTTGCTGTTTTACTTGACTTCCTGTTGCAGCTTCTGCCTGAACAATGGCTAGCCCCGAGGCAGGTATTTGCAGGTCTTTGTTTTAGGGGCTTTGTATTCTTCAGGGTTTGAAGACTGACCATCATGGTTGTTTTAACCTTTCAACATCAAATGTGGACTTGGTGCAGCTGATCACAAGCCTCTGGGCCCAGCCATTCAGACAGTTTTCAGTGCACCTCGCTGTCCACTTACCTAACTCATGCTTTGTCAGCTTGTTTGAGGATGTTATGGGAGACCTGATAAAAGCCTTACTAAAGTCAGCTAAAGCAACACCCACTGCTCTTCCCTTAGCCACTAAGCTAGTCAGTTCACTGAAGAAGGCTGTCAGGGTGGATAAGCATGATTTCCCCTTCATAAATCCGTGCTGACAACTGTCAATCATCTTCTTTTCCTTCATGTGTTTGGAAATGGTTTCCAGGGTTAGTTGCTCCATCACCTTTCCAGAGGCTGAGGTTAAGCTAGCCAAGCCTGCAGTTCTCGGGCATCATCTTTCATGTCCTTCTTGAAGATAGGAGTGATACTTGCTCCCTTCCAGTCTTCAGGAATCTGTCCCAATAATTGTGACCTTTTAAAGATTATCAAGAGTTGCCTTGCAGTGCTATCAGCTAGCTCCCTAACCTCTTGTGGGTGCAACCTGTCAGGCCCCAATGGACTTAGATATGTCCAGTTTGTTTAACTGCTCCTTTGCTTAGTCCTCTTCCACGGAGGGTAAGTCTTCCTTGATCCAGCTTTTTTCTGTTGTCGCAGGGGCTTGAGATTCCCAAAGGCCTGTCTTACTGGTAGAGACTGAGGTGAAGAAGATTTGAGTACCTCAGCGTTTTCCCTGTCATTTTCTACCAGGTCCCCTGCCCCATTCAGCCATGGGCTGAATAGGTGGGTTGAATTAATACTCCAGTTTTCTATCACTTCGGTGTTTAAGTGCACACTGAAGGTGTGTATAGTCACATAGGACACTTGACATATCCGATTGACACTGTGGACTGTGGAATGCAAAACTTGGAACAGACGGGTCTCCTTATTTTTAGGGCTAGAGAATATAGCCTGGAGAACTGATCAAACAGTTTGAGTGGTGCAATTCTCTAATCTTTATTCCCTGTGCCATTTGTCCTGCTGGATGTTTTCAGCAATCAGCGTAAAGTTGTGAAATAAAATGTTCACGCTCAAACAAATAAAAACTCTTCTTTATAGTCCTGTTAAGAGAAAACCAGATTGTTTTATAAACACTTCTTTCAGTACAAGGTCCTTAAAAATGTGAGTTGTTTTTTAACTTGCCTTTTACTTTGTTTCCTTTGCTGCAGAATCTCGAAGTTACACGGAAGCCATTAACCACTCTATGGTGATGTCTGACAGCACTGTGGGCACTAACCCTGCTTTGCTGAGGGCCAACATGCAGACAGATCCCTCCTTTCAGCGCTGTTTTGTGCCTTCGTGTACTGTTCCAAGTAACAGTCCTATCCCAGGGGGAGAAAGGTAGGAAAAAGATTCTCCTACCTTATTGTTTAGTTCTCATAACTATAGTTTCCAGCCAAGATGTCATGCTTGCATCTTCATTGCAGAGCATTCACCCAAGGACTTCGAGTTTGGTTGTGACATTTAATGGTGATGATGTCCACCAACTGGAATTTACCACATACACAGATGTTATTTATATGTCAGGGACACAATTAGCTTTGAAGATGAATAGGAATACAAAAATAAATAGGAATTTATAGCTCCATTATTTTATTATGTGCTAGCACAAGCTCATACATATTTTCCTGTGTGCTTAACCAGCTTCTCTAATGCCTTCCTGAAAAGCATTTCATGAAATTTCACATTGGATTAAGTTGTATATTAGAGAGAGGGAGCACTCTTCTCACTGCAGAACATGCGTTTTTAGTCAGTAAAATGTCAGAGGATTTGTTTTTGGTCATGAATAGCTGACTCCTTTTCAGCTGCTCAGCAGGCTGAGAGGTTTTATTATTTCGTATTTGTATTGTGGTAAACATGTAGGGTTCTGAACCAGAGCTTGAATAGTATAGATTTACAAAATAGTCCTTGTCCCAAGGAGCTTACAGCATAAGATGAGAAACAGCAGGAAAAACAGCATGCAAACAAGGAGTCCCAGGTTACTGTTATAAGGTTCAGAAGACAATGAATGGTCAGTCATTAGCTGTGTCCTAATATTTACTTAATAGATGAGGTGTTACGTTACAGCTGATTAGGTTTCCTTCTCTATCACTCTGCAGAAACATTCCTTTGTGGCTTATTATCCTATTCTTGTTCTTGGATAATTGGTGCCTTTTTCACAGTAACTATTTGGAATGCTGTTGGTTGGTATGTCAGAGTCTCAGTGAGGATTGCAAGTATGTTGATAGCTATTTATCTTTTATTTATCTTTCCACCTAATTGATTTCATTTTCAATCAGTACTTGGACTGTGAAAGAATTTTTTCATTTTGTGATTATGAATGTAAATCATAAGACTGAACAAAATATGTTAGTGTTTTCTGAGGAGGTGGCAATGTAACATTTCATTATAAGTGGATATGAATTAAAAGCTTATCAGGCAATGCAGTCATTATCAAGTTTACATTCCTACTTCAAATTTTATCTAGAAAATTATGTTCCCTTCTTTCTAAATATTTTTTTCTGTCTTTTTTCATTTCATATAGCAGATAGCTGCAGCTGTAGGGGTTTTTTTCCTGTAGTGATGTCTTCTTCCTTCTGCTTCCCTTCCACTTCCTTATGGCCTTTCTACTTTGATCTGTTCAAATCTACTGGTATCAGTTTCCACAGTGCCCTTTTAATTAAAAATAATTTCCTTTTTTATATATCTTACGTCAGCTCTTTTCCCTTTGCATCTCACAATGAGTTTGTTCTCTCTACATTTGATATTGCTGGTAATGCTCTCCAGCTACAGTCTAAGGGCATGTCACTTTTAGAAGGAGACAATTTAAACTTTTATCAGATGGTTTCATCAGAAGCTTAGTTTGTCTTGTTTAGAAGGATATTTGTTATTCTTCACTTGAGCAGGTGGAATTGCTACCCAGCAGAAAAATCTAATGTTTACTGTTGAACTATTTAATTATATCAATCAGAATGATTCCATCATCAAATAAGTTAATCACTGGACCTGCCTCACTTCTTTTTTTAATATGAATTATATTAAAAGGGACCTGGTCTAAGAGCTGGGTCTTGTGAACTGTGTTCTTACTGGAGTTATTAATTTATCCTGTGATGGTGCACAACTACCTCCTTAGCCCATTTCTTTTCTTTTTTTCTTTTTTTTTTTTTTTTAATAAGCATAAGAGACTCTGCATGTAAGAACTGCTGTGGAAGTGTCAGTTTTCTTCCATAAACCTCTGCCTTTGATGGCAGCCTTAAGAAATTTTGGCTTAAGAAATTTTTGCCTCCTGCTGCTCTTTTCCGGGTAGCACTTCAGCTCACCATATAGAGATCTCCAGGACCACTGTATGTGAAGCAATGCTGTGAACAGTGTCACTGAATTGATTCATATTAAAAGTAACCCTCTCAAACAGGGGGAAGGAGGAGTATTTTTAACTATGATTAATTTGATGACCTGGTTTACAGTGCAAACTCAGAAACTGTCCCATCAGCATGGCTAGGTGGAGGGTGAGATGAGGCAGAAAGTAATGACCTACACTGAAGAAATGAGTGATCAGGATGAACCCCTTGATCCAGATGCATCACTAGGTCTCTGGCATGTTGTGAAAGAGCACCCTCAGGTATTGTCCTGGGTGAGATGATTTGTTGCTTTCAATGATTGCTGCAATGTGGGTTGTACAGTGACATTTAAAGGGAATGATTTGCTTGTTGTTTTATTTTTGTGTTCAATTTTTGGCTTTTTTTGACAGCTCTTCTGCAACAGAACGTCCGTGGCTTGAAAGCAGCTCTAAAGCTTCCCCGTCACTCCAGCTTTCAATGGGAAACAGCAGGCCGCCAGGAGGTTACCTTGAGCCCTCTGAATTTTCAAATGCCATGCAAGATGTCTCTCTCTTGTCTCATTTCCAAACTCCAGGACTGCAAGTCGTCACCCTGAGCAGCCTGGAGAATTCACCAGCAGAGCCACAGCAAGAACCTGCTGTCAGCAGCAGTGCCCGGGTCTACCTGAGCTACAGTGGGGGCAGCAGGGGCAGTAGCTCCCCCCGTGATGAGAAACAAGCTACTTTCATAGCCAATACTAGCACCTCTCCTAAAACCATGAGCTCATCAGTGGCAAGTGCCGAGGACAATGGCTTTTTGACACAAAACTTTCTTACAGTGGCCTCTGGACACAATAGCCAGAACAGTGCGGTTCAGCAGCACCATGGAGGGAACCTACATGCTCAACCGCCTCTTCCAGAGAAAAAGAGGTCCTCTGAAGGAGACCGTTCCTTTGCCTCCGTGTCACCTTCTTCAAGTGGCTTCTCTAGCCCCCACAGTGGAAGCACAATCAGCATCCCCTTCCCAAATGTCCTCCCAGATTTCTCAAAAATGTTAAGCACTTCACCAGTGCCAGGTAGGTTCTGCATCAGAGAAATGCAAAATACATTAGATTTTATATGAGTTTATAAAAAGCATTTAGGGGACTTTACAAGTGGGGAGGGGAAGAAATAAAAGCAATGAAAATGGCAGAGAGGACTTGAATGTTTGTAGTAAGTGGCACCAGTTCACTGGCTTTGGATGTATTATTCTGAACAAGGCTGCAGAATTCTGCGCTTCCCTAGATGTCAGCCAAGGGCAGCCTACCTTTTGAACTGCCAAACCACAAGTGAGTGGTGAGGAGTCCAATCTCTTTCAATAACGGCTGGCTTCTCTCTGCACCTTTCTAGACTTGTGTCAAGAATAGTTAAAAATGCAGATGTGTATTCACTGGACCCCATTGAGAAGCTTTGTATTTAATACAGCTTTATAAATATAAGAGTTTTCAATATTTTACGGGTTTTGCAAAATGAATCTTTAAGAATGCTTTCAGAATTAGTGTACGGCTTTATATTTGTTGGTTCTAGAACAGTTCAGAGTTTCTCTAAATTGTCCTTCTAATCATGAGGTTTTTGAATAATTAAGGTGATTGGAAGTTGGAAAGAACAGTAAATAATGCTTTTGCATTTAAAAAATTTCTTGATTTTTTTTTTCCCCTTTTATTTCACAGAAAACACAACTGATAAACATGTGACCGTAAAATTTGTCCAGGACACATCCAGGTTCTGGTATAAGCCAGATATTTCAAGAGAACAAGGTATATCAACTGATACATATTCTGGCATATCCATTCACAGATAGGCTAGTTGGTGAATTCTCCTTAAATTTTTTTGATGCATACCTGATGTCTAAAAGAAATATAAGAAGAAATACAAAACCTAGAAGGGCTGCAGACAACCTCACTTAATTTCTTTTGTCCAAAGGGTGAATTTGAGAGTGGAGGGCAGTCAAGTAGTCCTTAAAAAATATTCAGTTAATGAGACAAACTATTAGCGTAACTGAACTAACTACGAAGTAATTTAAATCTGCGTGTGATAGCTGCTGCAAACGTACTTTACTGAAAAGCTCCAGGTTTTGGAATGGCAGATATGTGTGATGCAATACCAAACAACTGTGTGCTGTCAGAAACCTTTTGAGTACAAGTTTTCCTACACAGATAATAGGTTGAGAGATGCTGAATATGAGAGAATAATTCATTAGCTAGAAGTCATCATAAAAGCATCCTCATCTACCAGTTATTCTGTAGCCTGAATTTCATTGTCAGCTGCAAGTGGCATACATTACTTTTTAAAGGTTATAAAATAACACTCACATGGAACAACATCTTTATGATGTACAATACAGATATAGTACATCTATATGTAGAGGTATTATTGAATGAAATGGAGAAAGCTTTTATTATGTATGGGAAAATGTATACATACAAACTTACACCTTGCCACACTCTGCAACAATGCGTAAATAAAACATTGCTTTGCAAATGCAATTGGTCTGACAGTCCTTGTGTCCGTATTGTAATATTCAGCTACAGTGAATTGTATTTAATGAGTTATGGCAGGATTTTAAACTAGAATTCTTAAAATGTGGTTGTCAAAAAGGAAAAATGAAGAACTGGTTCTGCATTAGGGAGGAAGTTCACACTAAACCAAAATAGCCTTCAGCTATTGGCAAATGATGAATTGCTATGTCTGTCTAGTTCATAGTTTCTCAAGTGGTGAGGATGCCTCTTATAGTCTAGTGGTAAATATGAGCCCAGGGGAATAAAGATCATAGAAAACAGATCATTAATTGATCTTTGGATGATATTTTACTAGGCCTTTCGATCCAGTCCCCTTCCCCTTGTCTGCTCCCCGCTCATAATGAGAACTGAGTCTTTAAATGTGCAAAAAAATTTCCTGATTTGATGCGAGTCCAGAGAGGGGAGCAGATCATAAAGGAAGTTTTAACCTGGCTGCTTAAACAAATGAAAATAAAATCTTCCCAACCTTTTAGTATGCCTCTTTTCACCCTACCAAGTAAAATTCCTTTTAAAAAGTGTTTTAAGATACTGTTGCTGAGGGGGAGCACTTGGACTTTCTTCCTGTCCTTAATGGACTGCTCCTGTGACAAATGATTACTGTCCCTCTGCGGATTTAGAAGTGTTATGCAAGTACTGCTGAATTGCAGGGTTTTATATATTCATCCTCCTCCTCTCAACACATGACAGGTTATTTTGAAAATAGTTGTTTTCTTCACCATCTGACAGGTAAATAGAACAGAATTAGTATGCATTTGCTTTACTCACTTAAACAGGAGAGGCAATTATGTCTGCATTTTCCCAATTTTCTGTTGCTACTCTTTTTTTTTGTGGAAAAAAAGAATATGTGTGTTTGTTTATGGTGTAATCATTGCTCAGGCTTTGCAAAATATGGCTTCGTGCCCCGTGTTCTGTGTATGTCAACAGTTAAGGACTCCAAGGTCAAAATTGGGCTTTTTCCAGGGTTTCTTTGAAGCCATGCTGAGCGTTAGAAATTCTGGAAACAAACACAAGTATTTCCAAAAAGTTTAAGGGGGAAAAAAAAAGCAAAGTACTAAGATCAAATTAAGATTAATTATTAGATGAACCTTTTTTCAAAGTGAGTTTAAGATTTCGGGTTAATAGATTTCAAAGTCTGCAGCAGACTTGTGCAAAGCAAGAGCAGTTTCCCTGCACATGGTTCCTCCTAGGGAGGACTTCATATCAGACTTCAGCAGAGATCACAGAACATAGATGTAAAATATTTCAATGCTTGGATGGTCAAAAAGCACATATTCACTTACATCCCTTCCCTTGCTTTAAAACTAGTAAGGGAGTGAGACGGCTTTGCAGGGACAGAATCTTGGTGGTGGATGAAAATGGATCTGCTCCGCCTGTTGAAACTGCATAGGAGAAGAAAAACAGTGCTCTTTAGTCAGCCTGGGAATTACAGAGAGCTGTGCTCTCTGTCATGCTTCTCATAACTTGACAAAATGTGAGCAGGAATCAACTTGCTTTTGCACTGGTTGTAGGAATCCTGGTGGGACCTGCACGTCCTTCTCAGTTTAAAAATGAGTAGGGATCTGTACTTCAGGCTTCTCTTCAAATAAGTGTCTGTGAGATTTGCATGAGATGTTTTCTCTCAGATCCCCCAAATATACTTGACTGTATTCTGTTCTACAGCAATGGAGACAGAGAAAAGGATCTTATTTCCTTTAGTCTCCTATTAATTATAGATTTGCACTCCTGTACTTTTTGGGTGTGTGCATTGTTGTGGAACTGTTTTTTTCTTCTCTTTCCTGGAATCCCTTGTAGCCATTGCTGTTCTCAAGGATAAGGAACCTGGGTCATTCATTGTTCGAGACAGTCATTCTTTCCGGGGAGCCTATGGGCTAGCAATGAAGGTTGCTACACCACCTCCTTCTGTGCTGCAGTTAAACAAGAAAGGTACTGTATGCCTTCTATCTATTATTTAACAAGCCATACATAGTAGGAAGTCCTTACTGCTGGGTAATAATCTGGAGGAATGTCCCCTCTTCCAGTAAGTGCAACTTGAATTACAGGCTCCATTTGGTATCTTGTTAAATGAGACTGGATGAGATGTCTGTTGTACTTCACACTTTCACTATGGCTTGTAAATGTATGTTCCTTGTGGCTGTGCATGTATTGTACCATATCAACCTAATAGAAAACCATTGTCACCTCAATAATGGGCCCTCCCTAGCAATCAGAAGTCTGCATTTGATGCACATACCACCATGTAAAACTTTTGCTTGGCTGAAAGGTTGAATATTTTTGACCCCAAGGTCTTGTTTAGAGACAGTTCTACATTAGATGTGAATCTGAGGAGGTTCTCTAAGGAAAGTTGATAGTTGTTTAAAAGAAGTGATGAAATACACCTCCTTTCCCATGTCCATTGCCTCCTTGTACAACTTGTGCCTGACAGTTGTGAAAGGTAAAATGACAAGAACATACAGAAAACATTAATCAATGTATGGAAACTCAGCACCCAGTATCTGTATTGTTCTTGGCTCCATTTGTACTACTGCAAGGGTAGAATCATAGAATAGAATCATAGAATCATTAAGGTTGGAAAAGACCTCTAGGATCATCAAGTCCAACCATCAACCCCACACTACCATGCCTCCTAAACCATGTCCCAAAGTGCCACATCTACACGTTTTTTGAACACCTCCAGGGGTGATGACTCCACCACCTCCCTGGGCAGCCTCTTCCAATGCCTGAACACTCTTTCAGTAAAGAAATTTTTCCTAATGTCCAATCTAAACATCCCCTGATGCGACTTGAGGCCATGTCCTCTCGTTCTATCACAAGTTACTTGGGAGAAGAGACCAACACCCACCTCACTACAACCTCCTTTCATGTAGTTGTAGAGAGTGATAAGGTCTCCCCTCAGCCTCCTCCAGGCTAAACAACCCTAGTTCCCTCAGCCACTCCTCATAAGACTTGTGCTCTATGCCCTTCACCAGCTTCATTGCCCTGCTCTGGACATGGTCCAGCACCTCAATGTCTTTCTTGTGGTGAGGGGCCCAAAACGGAACACAGTATTCAAGGTGTGGCGTCACCAGTGCCGAGTACAGGGGCACGATCACTTCTCTACTCCTGCTGGCCACACTATTCCTGATAGAAGCTAGGATGCTGTTGGCCTTCTTGGTCATCTGGGCACACTGCTGGCTCATGTTCAGCCAGCTGTCAACCAACATCCCCAGGTCCTTTTCTGTTGGGCAGCTTTCCAGCCACTCTTCCCCAAGCCTGTAGCACTGCATGGGGTTGTTGTGACCAAAGTGCAGGACCTGGCACTTGGCCTTGTTAAACTTCATACAATTGACCTCAGCCCATCGCCAGCTTGTCCAGAACTCTCTGCAGAGCCTTCCTACCCTCGAGCAGATCGACACTCCTGCCCAATTTGGTGTCATCTGCAAACTTACTGAGGGCGCACTCAATTCCCTCATCCAGATCATTGATAAAGATATTAAACAAGACTGGCCCCAAAACTGAGCCCTGGGGAACACCAGTTGTGACCGGCCGCCAACTGGATTTAGCTCCGTTCACCACAACTCTCTGGGCTTGGCCATCCAGCCAGTTTTTTACCCAGCGAAGAGTACACAAGCCATGAGCAGCCAGCTTCTCTAGGAGAATGCTGTAGGATACAGTGTCAAAGGCTTTACTAAAGTCCAAGTAGATAACATCCATAGCCTTTCCCTCATCCACCAGGCAGGTCACCTGGTCATAGATGGAGATCAGGTTGGTCAGGCAGGACCTGCCTTTCATGAAGCCATGCTGGCTGGGCCCGATCCCCTGGTTGACCTGCACATCCGTGGTGAGCTCACTCAGGATGAACCACTCCATAATATTCCCCAGTACCGAGGTCAGGCTGACTGGCCTGTAGTTCCCCAGATCCTCCTTACAGCCCTACTTGTAGATGGGCGTCACATTGGCAAGCCTCCAGTCATCTGGGACCTCCCCTGTTAACCAGGACTGCTGATACATGATGGAAGGTGGCTTGGCAAGCTCCTTCGCCAGCTCCCTTGGTACCCTTGGGTGGATCCCATCTGGCCCCATAGACTTGGGAGCGTCCAGGTGGCTCAGCAGGTTGTAAACTGCTTCCTCCTTGATTATGGGGGGTTTATTCTGCTCCTTGTCCATGCCTTCCAGCTCAGGGGGCTTAATACCCTGGGGATAACTGGTCTGACTATTAAAGACTGAGGCAAAGAAGGCATTAAGTACCTCAACCTTCTCCTCATCCTCGGTGGCAATGTTCCCCTCCGCATCCAATAGAGGATGGAGAATCTCCTTGGCTCTCTTTTTGTTGTTAATGTATTTGTAAAAACACTTTTTGTAATCCCTTACAACAATGGCCAGATTGAGTTCTAGCTGGGCTTTTGCCTTTCCGATTTTCTCTCTGCATGACCTAATGAGAGGTAGTGGGGTGGTTTTCATTGCTTCTGTTTTTCTTTTACAAAGCTTATTGTGTTTCATTAGTACATGCTGCCTTGTGAGGTAAGTAACTGGGATCACAGGAAAGCAGTGATTCATAGTGTTGTAGGTGTGAACGTGTGGTTTTGTCTGGTTTTGGTTGGTTGGTTGGCTTTTTGTTCGCTTTGGTTTTTTTTAAGATTTCATGCTCACTCTGGGGCAAGGTTAGCAGTCCACCTCTATTACAATAACACTTTCAAATTCTGTACACTTAATCTGGTGTCTTGAGACAATTTCTAATAAAAATTTACCATCTAATCCTTTTTATTGCCAAGAAACATCAGCAGGACCACTACAATGTCTTATGTAATGAAGACAACAGGGGTGCACTGGGGTGGTGATAGCAACAACAAAGAGGCAAATGGGGAGTGGCTGTACGGTTTTTTAGTAATCTTTTTTTATCATCAGACCAGTGAAGTCCAGGAAGACATGAAAGTTCAAACTCTGCTAGCCTTTAAGAGCCAGTTTATGTTAGTTGTATCACTGGCAAGTGGTAGTAAGAGAAAATTATAGCTGAGACTGTAGTATTCTTCCACTTCTCTTTCCATGATATTTAGCTTTTTTGGTTCCCACTGTTTCATGCCAGAAGGCAAAAATTTGTTCAGTCTTCTGCATGGTTTCTTGTTCCACGCTTCTCTTTCCCACATACACTTGTAATCATTTATTTTTAATATTGTGAGAGCATAATGGCAAACAGTAAGCTGTCTGAAAAGGTGATCTTTGCAATGTTTGCTTGCATAGAAGTCTCTGCTGTCCAGATTAATGTGTTCATCTGTATTAGCCTGAAAGTCAACCCTTGATGTCATGTGTTTCCTGGACTGTGGCTGATAGATCAAAGGGAGCATTTGTGTTTGTGGCTCTTTTGTCAAGGTTTGAATGGTTGGGTAGCTTTGTCCCATTGCTATGAAATAACCCTTTAATTACTTGGATAGAGATTTAGTTTGTAGTGAGGTGTGAAATACTGTGAACCAATCTTTCAAGAAATAATGAAGTTGTCTTAATGATATGTGTGCATATGTATGTATATATTTAGAAGAATGCTAATTCTCAAGGGAGCTTTTACATGTCTCTTAGACTTTGAATCTCCTCATTACATCCAGCTTAACAATTTTGAGTTGTCCTAGATTCCTGAGAGATAAAATCTGTCTTTAAAAATCTAGTGAAACCTGAGTGTTTCATGTAATTGTTTTCAGGAACAAAGACTTAGTGTAAAACTGCAAACATTTTAAAACATAAAAATTCACTGAGGGAATTGGCATCCTTACCTTTGTGTAGCTAAATCTTCTATTGTTTTAATCTGGAGAAGTTCTGCAAGCAGAACTGTCACTAGAAATCTGAGTATTTTATCATACTTTTACTCCCTTGTCACACTGGATACAAGTTCTTCTAATGGGCAAGCGTGTCAGAATTTCTAACCATTCATTTTCCAAATTTCTTTTCCTGTCTGTAGTTGGGACCATGCTTGGACATTTTGGACACCAGTGTATATTTGGATGTCAGTCACTTACAATTATAAAACCTTTTCCTCTGGTTGTCTAAAGTGAGATATTTGCTTGTTTGTTTTTTGCAAAATGGCCTTTTTACTACGGCTTGTAACCTTGCAGCAGAGCAGTTCTAATATATTCTTTGCATGCTGTATATAAAACATTTGGTGGTAATGTGGAAAACTGCTTCATAAAGACCTGCTAATTTGTGAGACTGTTGTCCGTTCATTGCTTCTCTTCATGAGCTTTCTTCTTCTTTTTCAACACAGTTGGAGATTTGTCAAATGAGCTTGTAAGGCATTTTCTGATTGAATGCACTCACAAGGGGGTGCGCTTGAAAGGATGCCCAAATGAACCATATTTTGGTAAGTACCGTGCATCACAGGGACACAGAAAATGGAAACAGTTTGCATTTGCCAGAACTTTTTTATAGACTTGGAGCGCAAATGAGAGAATGCTTTGCTCAGGTTCAGGTGATTTCTGTAGGAACCCATTCTACGGTTATAGGAGCCTTGTACACATTTACCTTAAGTATATGTGCAGGACACTGATGCATATAACCAAGCTTCAAGCGGTCAAGCTTGTCTACCGCTACCAATGCCGCTGCAGACAGCTGAGCTAGATTACTGTTGTGGGCCTTATTGATTCAGGACCTTTGCCTTATTTTGTCCTTATTTTGTGTTATATTTGTACTGTATATTAGCTGGCTAAAATGTCACCAGAATGGGACATTCCCAAAGTACATTATTCTGCATCAGCCTACCTAATGTAATATGATGAAAGCACATTACCTGTTGTGGCAAACAGCCAAACATCTACGTAGCTACTCACTCATTTGCCTTCCTCAGTGGGGCATGAGGGGAAGATAGGATGAGAAAGCTCCAGTGTGAAGTCCTCCATGGGCTGCAGAGTGGGGGATGTCAGCTTTGGTGCCTGAAGCACCTCATTCTTCTCCTCCTCCTCTGACCATGGTGTTCCCTCTGCTGTGTCTCACCCTTTTTGTTCCCTTCTTGTCTCTGTGCGGCCTTTTCTGCCCTTTCTTAGATACACTTTCCGAGAGGCATCCCACCTGTGGCTCAGCCGTGCCCAGCAGTGGGTCTGCTGGAGCTCGCTGTGTCCGGCATGGGGCAGCCCCTGGCCTCTTCCCACTGAGATCACCCTGCAGCCTTCCCACCCTCTGCTACCAGCCTCATCACATACACCCAATACACCTGTGAAAGGGTAATCTACCATAAAATGAACAAATGTAAAATGGCAAATCCTATTTGAAGTAAAGGTGAATTTAATTTTGTCAGCGTTTGGCATAAGACTTATTTCAAATCAGAATTTTTAGCCCAGTCCTACCTTGATCTTGAAGTACCTGTTTATGGCACGTATGTAGCCCTACTAATTGTTTAGTTTGAGCATCTCTTAATCCTTCAATGTATACAGCCTCAAAACTGCTTCACAAAGTAGGTGGGCAGGCACTATCACATACTTGTATGGATAAGACAATGAAGGACTAATAGTATCAACTGGTCTTCGCATTTCCGTAAGACCCTTGCAGAGTTGGGTCATCTTTTCATTTCGAAGAAATTTTTGATGGGCTGTAAAAATGAGGTTGGTTTTGATTGAACTGTAATTTTTCTCAAGCGTGTGATTATAATGTTCAATGTTTGTTAGTAAATGGGATCGAAGGATGTTTTTTTTTACAAAGACACTGATGAATATTATGCCTTCCTCTCACTCCATATAGTCTCACATGCTAATATAAAGGGTAGCTAATGTTTAATTATTTTAATTAAGCCAAGTCCAAATGACAAAAGTGACTTTGAATAGAAAAGAAGAATAATTTAATAGAGAATGCTATATATATCACTGCCACATTGAATGGAGGAGGTTTTATCTAGAACATCTTTTATACTTTCAGAAGCACAAAATAGAGGTGCTTGTAGACAAAGCACTAGACAGTGGAGACTAGGTGGCTAGGAGGCAGAACTCCTTGCTCTTTCTCTGCCTCATCGCATAGCATTGATGCCTTGTGCTTTTACCATCTTTATAAGATTTTACGACATTTAGTAGCAGAAGGTAAGAGTATTGAAAGGAATTTACTGACTTCCATATGTTACTGGTTTTGTCATTTTTGTGTTTTCTCCATTTGAAGCAAAGCCATTTAGGTTAGGATTTAAGCAGTGTGTTTAAGCAGGGAAAGGGAGCGTATGAATGTGATTAATGAGTTCAAGTACATCCAACTGGGACAGTGCTGGGAAAGATGAATACACTAAGGTTAACCGAAGAAGGTCTTGGCTTAGGTGCCAAGAGAATTTAGTGGGGGGGAGGCCCCTTGGTCTATAAAATACTTAGGAGCCAACATAACTGTTAAGCATTGTTGTTGCCCACCAAGTTAATTGTACATGTCTTATTACTCTTCTGACCACAGGGAGTTTGACAGCTCTGGTGTATCAGCATTCCATCACTCCACTGGCATTGCCCTGCAAGCTTCTCATCCCAGACAGAGGTATGCTTGTTAAAGTACAGAAGAGATATACCCAGCCAAGCTCTGCTTCAAAGTGCCAGTGTCTGAAGGCAGGTGAACATGTCACAAGTCAAGGTCGAAGCAAGAATGCATAGGGAAAGAAGCTGTAGTAGTTCTTCAGTACTGCTGATGGCTCTTACCCAAGCTGTAGTTGTGAGCAGACTAGTACTGTGATATTTCAGTCATAAACATATATGCGTCATGGAAATCTGCACAGTAATCTAGCATGTAAGAAGACAAATGTAATTCTTAGACATGAAATTATGCCCATGTATGGTTAGATATAACCACTCATTCAGGTCTGAGTGGCAAAAGGGCTTTAGGGAAGGCAAGTAGGTAAAGATCAGAAGGTGCCCTGGGTGTGACACTGTCAGGAAGGAAGTAGCAACTTACACAGGTCCAAATATTGTTTAAGTAAATGATCAAAAAGCCTGTGTTGCATCATGGGACTGTAATTCTCATTTTGGTTATGGTGATTTCATAAACCACACTAAGACAACAGCAAAATGTAGTTATGCTTGCCCCATAATTCAGTTTTCTATTACTCTCCCACATGAAGTTAACACCAGATGTATTATTGAAATGTTAAACATTCTTGTGGTTTTCTACTGAACTCTTTAAACTTTTGTTAAAGGCCATATGTCAGTGTTCAAACATAGCATTTGAATTATGCAAATACCTTAATGAAACCATGTTAGCACAAAAACATGCTATGGTAGATGTGACCAGAGATCTCTTTATATGGCAAATCACTGTGGTAGGTGAGCTTGTTCTCCTTATCCTCCTCACCTAAAATGGAAAGTTCCTTCTGTTCTGGTAGAGGTGCAGGACGGAAACATTTGCCTTGTCCTGAATAAACATACCACAGTGAAATTTTATCTTAGATTTATTTTTTTAATCCAATATGATCACACATTTTAAGATGATCTTCTGTGGTTAATGATTCTGGACGCAGTGTGTGAAGTATTTAAAGCATATGGATAATTCTAAACATGTGAATAGTGTCACACACCAGATTACTGCTCTCTTCCTCATTTGAGTGTATTCAAAGACAGCATGCATCATGTTAAATACAGCAGTAAGTGAGATCTTTTTACATGCATTTATGTAACTGAAATAGCATACTGATGGACAGTCTTCTCACTAGTTTTAACAGAAGATTGGGAGAAAAGTATTCCACTGCTGTCTTAATACTTCAGATTTTGTTTTCTACATAAGTATGATGAAAGAAGGATTATGTTGTCATCTTTTGAATCAAAATACAATTAATTGTTTTCATGGTAGAAGCACAGAGTCTTTGTGCCTAAAATAGTGTAAATTATACAAATTAAATGAGATAATTAGAATTGCACTATTTAAAAAATTTCAAGGTTCTAATGAGGGAATATAGCAATTAGTATTGTTTTAATGTGACAGCATGTGTGTCCCTGCAGCATATGCTATGTAGTTATGTCTTTTACTGTCAAGAAATAAAGGTTGAACATCCCTCCTGCAGCACTGGAGACAAAAAACCTGATGCAGCACAAAACACACATGAATTATTATAGGTGCAGATACAATATTGTTTCATGTTTCTGGCCCAGAGTTGTCTAGTATATCAGATGACAATTACAAAAGCTAAACTCATGCTCGACCATGTGCATTGATTTGTTGATTCAAGTCCAAACAAGACATTGATAGTGTTTTCTGTTTGCAGATCCCTTGGAGGAGATAGCAGAAACTTCTCCACAAACTGCTGCAAACTCAGCAGCGGAGCTTCTCAAACAGGGTGCAGGTTTGTGAAACTTTTTCCTTACATTTGACTGTCACCAAATTTTGTATCTTATGGCTGGAAGAAGCTGAAGCATAGACTGGACTGAAGGATGTTTAAAGGGAGCAGTCAAATTTAGAGTGCTTTGTAGAAGTGTAAAGGGCACTGTGAGGATATGAACCAAGTTCTTTCTGTTTTCTGCAACCAGCTCCTAAGTTCTACAACCCTGTGTTTGCTTTCCAGTCGTATCTCCCATGAGAATATGAGGTACACATAGGTTGGTTCAAGCACAGCAATTTTTAAGTGGTGACATTGCTTTCATAGTTGAATAATTTAGAGAAGATATTTTCAACCTGTGTTTGCAGACATTCATGAACTATGTCTGAGGACTGCAAAAGACAACAAAGAAAAGTGTTCAGTAGGGTTAAATTCTCAGCATAGGGGTCAATAATACCACTGGAAAATGCTTACTGTCCCATCAATCTGAAAAAAAAATTATTAAAAAACATTGCCTTGTGCTTCACTTGATGCTGCATGTTCTTAGGAAATGTCCAGTGTCTTTTCAATTGGATGCTCTTATGGATTCTGATGCATACTGCAGCACCCATTCTGGCAAGTTAAGTTGTCTTACTGTGAGCTTATTGCTGTGGCAGAAGAACCCTGACAAGATTACCTCCAAATGATGTGGTGCTATGCATCTGTATCGCTCTCAAATAGAGGTATCTGCAGCAGCTGTGTAGAGACATGCTTTGCTTCTCATCTGCTTTGTGTGCAGCTGACCCAGAGACAGCTAATGAAATAGCCTGACTGAAAAAGTGTGCTGGCGTCCTAACCAGCATTATTGGACATGATGCTCTGAATACCCCTTCGTAATCTTAAGGCTGTCCTTAGTAGAAATGCAGCCCCCTGTATAGTGGGCATGCCCAGGGCATCCTGTCCACACCCTCCCATGGTCCCTAGTTTTCAGGCTGCTATGAATTCTCCCCATGATCTATCTGTCCACCCACTTAGTCCCATTAGACCTGGAGAATATGCTACCTTTGCCACTCCTCTTTGAGTTTAGCCTACCACTGGAGCCACAAGCAAAATTGTTATGGCCAAGCATGCCTTTATAAGAATGCTGCCTCATTGCTGTCACCCATTTTAGGGCACTTCTGAAGGGGGCAGTTGCCAAGCTGAGTAGCTCTGGAGAGAGAGAGTGTGTTGGTCCTTGCTTGTGCAGCAATTTGTTTTGACTTAAAAATTTGAAGTACCACTTTGAATGCTGTAATCAAGCAGGAATGTGTGGCTGAGGCGATGGCAAGCTTTTGCGAGGCTGTGCCGGGAGTGAGCACGCGTTGGCCTTTCTGTCTGCCAGTGCTGGTGGTGGTTGTTGTGGCCAACAGGGAAAAAACCAAGGAGAACGAATTTTTGTAGAAATTTCCGTCTTGAAAACCCAGCAAAAGGGGCATGTGTTGTCTTTAGAGAAATGTTGGTTTCTCCTTGCTCAGGCAATGCTTTTCAAAGAAAAAGAAAAATTCTTAGTTCAGTTGGGGCAGTAGTCAGATAACTCCTTATGGGGGCTGTCACATCATGGATCATTTGGGGAACTTAGTACATTTGTTTTTTCCATTTTGTTATTGTTGGTTTTGGTTTTAATCAAGGGTTTGGAACCTGAATAGATAAATTAACTAGGAGAGATTCTCAGAGGGATTTTTGCCTTGATACATCATTTCCCACTGGTTTTCCGTGTTTCAGAGGTCCCTCTCCAGTCGTAGAGACATTCAGGTTGTGGAGTTCAACACTGAAGTCCCGAAACACATAAATTGTTTCTTTTCCAACTATCTGAGCTTGTGTGAGCACCTGCAGTTTAGTCAAAGCAGATGCACTTTTTTCCTGCCGTGCTTTACCCCACCCTTCTCCCACTCCACAAGCAAAAAATTGATGTGTTTTGCTAGAATGATCATTTTTTATAGCTGTCTGAAAAAACCTAATGAGCATTTCCAGTCATTATCTAAATGCAGAAGCTGACCAGAAATCCTTTGCTTCCTAGAGAGTGACAATTGAAGCTTAGAAACTATACATATACATAGCTTTTCCCTAGAACAGGCCTTGCTTTATTAACCTTCCCGTTCGACAGCAAAATTTTCTGCCCCAGATAAATCCCAGTTCTTCATATCTGTTTCCACTAATACAATCAAGGGACTAAGCATTCTGAACAAAGCACATTCCCAGTCTAAAAGCAGCAGGGGTTACTCGAAATGGCCACATTGTGTAGCTGTTGGTGGTAGCACGGACATGACTACAAAATGCCACCTGTGGAAGACAAGAACAGCAACATTGCAGGGCAGCTGCATTGTATGAAAGACACAGATGTCTACCTTTTGTTCTAACTTTTAGTATGGTTTAATATTTGCCTGGGAATATTCTGACTGTGGTCATGAGTTTAATTTCCAAAGAATAAAGCAGTTTTGTTTATAATCAGAGCTTTTAAACAATTCTAGAACTTGTTAACCAGTGGTCATATTTAATGCCGCATATGTTACTGGTAGGGTGTAATAATGCACTGCAATATTAGAATATCTTTCAGGGAAAAGAATAAATAGTCATTGCTTTTGGTCATTGCTTATATACCCTTATTTTAAGTTTTAGTATTCCTTCTTGAGCCTTGGCAGTCTCTTAGTGTTTTTTTGTTATGATGTATCTGAAGTATTCTGAACACTTTATATGCTCATTTATGAAATAATCATTGGGTACTTTGTCTTATGCTGTACCTTAGAATATTGATAGTTTCTATTTACTCCTACCTAGAAATTTTAAAAGAAAAATATGTACCCTTAACTATATTCCTTTGCTTAGGCAGTGGGGAAAGGATGGCAACTATGTATTTGCCAGCAATGTATGTATAAAACTCAGTTTTCAACATGACTTAAAGAATTCCTTTCTCCCTTTCCTCACAACTCCCATATATGCAGTCACAATTGCACCTGTACCTCCACATGCACCAAAGCATGTACAATGCTTTATTTTCATTCAGCTGCCTCTAGACAATTCCATCAGAACTCTAGATTTTCCCAGTGACTGACAATGGAAGTAAAGTTGTTTCTGTGACTCATGACCTTCCCCTTCCTATGCTTGCTACTGGCACATTATGACAATTTCCACCTTGTGGGTCACTTTTCATTTAGAAATGCACAAGAAGTTGAATTTCACTGCAGTTGCTTTGTTTCCTGCTCCAGACAGTTAAGGGTAACATGACATTCCAAATCAAGTTGAGTAATAGTTTGTATCCAAATAATATCGTGAACTTGGTAAAATCTTATAAACATGCTTACATAAAATACATTTATTCTCTTTGGTCACAAATGTCAAGTGTCAGTTAGAGATTGAAATGTTGCTGGGAAAGAAATGCTGCTGTTCAACCCCAAGACAGAAGGTGAGCAATGTAAAACAAATATATTAGTAGCTGCAGTATCAATGGCAACACTGATGTGTCTATAAGAAATACAGGGAGATAAGTTAGGTTTCCCCACCTGACTGAGAATCCACGACAGGAATAACCAAAGACATGACAAGAAAGCAACCAACCGATGGAAAAAAAACCCAACTGCTTAGGACGGTAACAAGCAGATCAGTAACTACCCTAAAGGAGTATTTTCATCTAGAACAAGAGTTAAGGGTTTCACTGTATTGTGAAGTGTTTGGTACCTAAACTCAAATGACTGCGGCCTCACCTCGAGTACTGTGTGCAGTTTTGGGCGCCTCAGTGTAAGAAGGACATCAAACTATTAGAGTGTGTCCAGAGGAGGGTGACCAAGAGGGTGGAAGGCCTTGAGGGCAAGACTTTTGAGGAGCAGCTGAGGTTACTTGGCTTTTTCAGCTTGGAAAAGAGAAGGTTGAGGGGTGACCTCATCGCAGCCTACACCTTCCTCAAGGGGGGCAGCAGAGGGGGAGATGCTGATCTCCTCTCTCTGGGGACCAGCGACAGGACACAGGGAAGTGGAATGAAGCT
This sequence comes from Morus bassanus, assembly GCA_031468815.1. Classification (NCBI taxonomy): domain Eukaryota; kingdom Metazoa; phylum Chordata; class Aves; order Suliformes; family Sulidae; genus Morus; species Morus bassanus. The sequence continues at coordinate 62,954,677 of CM062567.1, read as the reverse complement.
GCATCAAGGGAAGTTCAGGTTGGACATTATGAAAATGTTCTTCACTGGGAGGCTAATTGGTCACTGGAACAGCCTCCCCAGGGAAGTGGTCACAGCACTAAGCCTGTCAGAGTTCAAGGACCATCTGGACAATGCTCTTAATCATATGGTTTAGTTTTAGGTAGCCCTGCGAGGAGCAGGGAGTTGGAATTGATGATCCTTATGGGTCCCTTCCAACTTGAGATATTCTGTGGTTCTATGATTCTGTGGGATTGCTGTCATTCGATACCCCATCAGACCATGCATGATGTTCTTAAATGAGAAATCTTTCAGCCTTTCTCATTACCTTTCCTTTCCTGTAATTTCCTTTTTAAGGTGACATTTTTTCACTTTCCAACACTTTTGAAAAAGGTTCCTTTTTTTTTTTTTTTTTTTTGTGCTACAGAAGTAAAGGAATCTACTTTACTTACAGGAAAGCAAGCTTTCAGCTATTCAAGGAGTTAGTCAGAAGGACGCCCTGGGAAACAGTCCTTAGGGACAAGGGAACGGAAGAGAGCTGGCAGATCTTTAAGGATGCGTTCCGTAGAGTGCAAGAGCTCTCAGTCCTGAGGTGTAAGAAATCAGGCAAGGAAGGGAAGAGACCAACATGGCTGAGTTGAGACATGCTGGTCAAAGTAAAGAGCAAGAGGGAACTGCACAGGCAGCGGAAGCAGGGACGGGTATCCTGGGAAGAGTATAGGGACGCTGCCTGGTTGTGTAGGGATGGGGTCAGGAGGGCCAAGGCATGGCTGGAGCTGAATTTGGCAAGGGATGCAAAGAATAACAAGAAGGGCTTGTACAGGTATGTCAACCGGAAAAGGAAGGTTAAAGAAAGTATACCCCCGGATGAACAAGAATGGTGACCTAGTATCAACAGACGAGGAGAAGGCTGAGGTGCTCAACAACTTCTCTGTCTCAGTCTTCACTGGCAGTCTCTCTCCTCACCCCTCCTGAGTTGAAGGACCACAAGATGGGGACCAGGGGGGTAAAGCCTCTCCCACTGTAAGGGAAGATCAGGTTCATGACCACCTAAGGAGCCTGAACATACACGAGTCTATGGGACCAGATGAGATGCATCCTAGAGTCCTGAGGGAATTGGCTGATGTAGTTGCCAAGCCACTCTCCATCATATTTGAAAAGTCATAGCAGTCAGCTGAAGTCCCTGGGGACTGGAAGAAGGGAAACATTGTGCACATCTTTAAAAAGGAGGACCCAGGGAACTACCGACGTGACAGCCTCACCTCAGTGCCTGGGAAGATAATGGAACAGTTCCTCCTAGAAGCTATGCTAAAGCACATGGAGGACAGGGAGGTGATTTGAGACAGCCAGCATGGCTTCACCAAGGGCAAGTCCTGCCTGACCAACCTAGTGGCGTTCTATGATGGAGTGACTGCATCAGTAGACAAGGGAAAAGCAATGGATGTCATGTATCTGGACTTCTGTAAAGCCTTTGACACGGTCCCCCACAGCATCCCCCTCTCTAAATTGGAGAGGAATGGATTTGCTGGGTGGACTGTTTGGTGGATAAGGAATTGGTTGGATGGTCGCATCCGAGGGTAGTGGTCAATGGCTCGATGTCCAGACAGAGACTGGTGGCAAGTAGTGTCCCTCAGGGGTCTGTACTGGGACCAGTGCTGTTTAACATTTTCTTCAATGACTTAGCAGGATCATGTCCACTTTCAGCAAGTTTGCAGACAACACCAAGCTGAATGGTGCAATTGACACACCAGAAGGACGGGATGTCATCCAGGGAGACCTGGACAGGCTGGAGAGGTGGGCCTGTGAGAATCTCATGAGGTTCAACAAGGCCAAGTGCAAGGTCCTGCACCTGGGTTGGGGCAACCCCTGATATCCATATAGGCTGGGGGATGAAGGGATTGAGAGCAGCCCTGTGGAGAAGGACTTGGGTGTAGTGGTGGATGAGAAGCTGGACATGAGCCAGTAATGTGCACTTGCAGCCCAGAAGGCCAACCATATCCTGGGCTGCATCAAAAGAAGTGTGGCCAGCAGGCTGAGGGAGATGGTTCTGCCCCTCTACTCTGCTCTGGTGAGACCTCACCTGGAGTACTGCATCCAGCTCTGGAGCCCTCAACACAAGAAGGATGTGGAACTGTTGGAGTGGGTCCAGAGGAGGGCCACAAAAATGATCCAAGGGCTGGAGCACCTCTCCTATGAGGACAGGCTGAGGGAGTTGGGGTTGTTCAGCCTGGAGAAGAGAAGGCTGCGGGGAGACCTTACTGCAGCCTTTCAGTACTTAAAGTGGCACTATAGGAAGGATGGGGACAATCTCTTTAGCAAGGCCTGTTGTGACAGCACAAGGGGTAATGGTTTTAAACTAAAGGAGGGTAGATTTAGACTGAATATAAGGAAGAAATTTTTTACACTGAGGGTGGTGAAGTGCTTGAATGGATTGCTCAAAGAGATAGTGGAGTTCCCATCCCTAGAGACATTCAAGGTCAGGTTGGATGGGGCTTTGAGCAACCTGATCTAGTTGAAGATGTCCCTGCTCACTGCAGGGGAGTGGACTAGATGACCTCTAAAGGTCCTTTCCAACCTAAACCATTCTATGATTCTGTGATTCTACTGTATTTGGTGACTGCTTTTGAATTATCACATCAAGGGAAATCTAGATAAAATGCTTGGCTCTTTCATTTAGAAAAAAAAAACTGAACACAGTCTGTTGACACCAATGCAATGTGTGGCAGATGAGGAATGGAAGCCCTTCATCTGGGTCTCAGAAGTGGTGAGGAGTGTGACTGAAACAAGGCAAGTTTCCTGTGATAGGAGAGGCTCACAGGATTATGAAGAAATTTAGATCTGTACCAAACATACACAGTAATGATGTCAGGAGAGCTTATGGTTTGGAATGTTATTTACAATTTTGGATAGACATGACAGAAAGCTGTTCAGTGAGGAAGGCCTCACTGAACTTGCCATTCATCATCTTAAATCTCTTCTCTGCATGAATTGTGTAGTAATTGATTCAAACAAAGGTTATTGAAACTATCACGCCAATGTGCAAATACATTTGGGAAATTTTACACTTAAAAATCACATAAATCAAATCTCTGGATCCCTTCTTTTGCTGACAGACTCCAGAGCTTGAAGTTATTGGGCTGATCATCATGCTGGAATCAAACTTACGCTTATGCAGTCTTTAACTGTACGATTGCTTGGTTTTGAAAGTGCCAATGTCTAGCTGTGTATTTTACATAGATAGCCATAGGAGAAAGCTTTAGTCAGATGGCAGAATAGTCATATGAAAAGAGAAGCTATTAGATTTAATTTAATCTTTGCTTTCATAGTAAGGTTGGCAAGTCAAGCTAAACTGCTAAACAAATGAAATATTAGCATGGTAATTTGCATGTATCAGCTGCCAGAGTTGTAAATTCTGTCCTAGATACCTACACAAATGTTTTTACCAAAACACAAAGTCTGTTGGTACCAGTGTTTACCTACAGATGTGTTTAATCATTCTTACTTGTGCTGTAGAATAAGACTAAGAGGGCTTTTCAGTTTCAAAAGTTTTCTTTATCTGCTTGTAAATTTGACTTTATACCACAGTCCCAAAGTATTGAAGCATGTGAATAATTCAATTAATACTATATAATAATAATTAATACTCTATAATGCTATAAGGCACTGTTACCATGTAGCACTATGTAGTATTATACAGTACTGTAGTACTACTATAAAATGCTATATATTAATACTTCTTTTCCTGGTGCTCGCTGCAGATTTGATATGAGACCAGATAAAAAAATTATCTGTTCAATAGGCTTGGAAACCAATGAGCTTCTATTTTATAGAGATACTTCAGAAGTTACTAATATCTCTAGGAGAGGAATAGGGCTTTTAAAAATAAGTGCATGCTGAGGTAAAGGATAGACCTAAAAATAACTGAGTCAGTAATTTTTCTCAATGTGGAAGTTGCTTTGTTTGCCCTAAAAAGACCAAACATGCAAAACACTATGGAATTAATGAGAAGTGAGCTTTGCAGCAACCCTCAATTCTTTATGGGGAGAAAACGTTCTTGTCTTGCCAAACAAGTGAATGGTTTCCTTTGAATATACTTTAAATACCATTTGAAAGTGTAAAATGTGTGAATGTATGCTGCAAAAATGTATGTTTTCTTAATGGCTGCTGTAATTGAATTTAAAAGCAAAATATCCCCATTCTTTCTCTTCAGGAATGCCTTTGCTGTAGTAGTACCTATGAGTGGCCTCACTCTCTGCTGCTCTCTTGTATCTATTTAAATGTCAGGATCTGTGGGCAATAGATAAATACAGTCATTGGCTTAAATATAAAGGTATCAAAAACAAAGGGACAGCAAAAGGCCTATGCCCTCCAAAATTATAGTCTTAAACTATGAAGCAACTGTGGGACAAGGTGAAGGACATGTAGAAGGTTTGGTAGTTTGCTGCCAGTCTTCCCTGTGGTAGAAGGGAAGGTGAAAATTTATATTTTGTTTGGTTTTTTTCAGAAGACACCCATTTGCATGCTGTTGAATAATGCCCTCTTAAAATCTTTCCCCTCTTTCATTACAGCGTGTAATGTTTGGTACCTGAATTCAGTGGAGATGGAGTCCCTCACAGGCTACCAGGCAGTACAGAAAGCCTTGAGTCTGACGCTGATGCAAGATCCTTCTCCTATTTCAACCGTTGTCCATTTCAAGGTGTCTGCACAGGGAATCACGTTGACTGATAATCAAAGAAAGTAAGCAAAAGAAGGATGGGATGAGAATATCCGGCCTTGTCCCCAAGAAGTATTGGCTGCTGTTGATTTGATTTTCCTAGTTATGTACTGCAGTCTCTGTTGCAGCAGATAATAGGATTGTCTAAAGAATGACGGTGACAGTGTCAGCTGTCTGCAGTACTGGAAAATGAATGTTTTAAGCTATGAACATTGCTTCCATATGGCAGCTTTTACCTCTGGAAGGTCACTTTGCCATGGCATTTTTTTCATCGTTGTTATTTCTTATAAAAAGGGAAAGTAATGGCTTTGCCAGCATTTGATACTCAACCTATTCAGTTGAATAATTTATCTTCATGGTATCTTTCACCAGTATTAACTGAACAGACTTGGCCTGAGCAGACGCTGTGTATCTCCAGTATTTGAAATGGTGCTTTGTATAGCCTGTAAAACACTATGATAAAAAGTTAATTTATATTTACTTTGTACTGAATGCTGTTAAGGCTATCACAAAGTCTTTAGATTGGAAAACTGACAGTAACAAAGGAGGGACAACAGGAATTCATTATAGGTTAAAAAAAACCCCTAAGTGCCAGACCTCTTAATTCTATGGGGTCTGCAAGTGTTTATAGCAGATCAAGGACAAAACCTTCAATTATAATGCCTAGGAGTGCTTATATTTTGAAACTTAATATAATCAAATTATTCCCAAGCTCCAAGAAGTTGCATTTCCCACTGACATGGTATCTAAATGGCCAGTTTTTAGAAAAAATACATTTCATACTTCTAGTTCTTTTTCTTAGCTTGAGGGTCAGTTTCCTTTTGGTTCAAAAACTTTATGTTACTATTCTAAATATGGATTTATTTGGTTGGAGCAGTTCAGGTGGCTTTTGAAGTCACTCAGGGATAGCAAAAAGAATATATCGTCATTATTAAATTTAGATGAAATATAATTTATTTTTCAGATGTGTTTATTGTTTAAAATTTTAAACATCTTAACTATTCCTAAAACTTGTTGTATTTCTTCCTATCCAGACTCTTTTTTCGGCGACATTATCCGGTCAACACTGTTATTTTCTGTGCTTTGGATCCGCAGGACAGAAAGTAAGGAAGAGAGGCAGTATTTCTAATATGTTGTTTGTATTGTTGATCTACAAAAAAAACTAACATAGGTTTCATTTTTATTTCTCAATTTGTTTTTTCTTTTTTTACTGCTTTCTTAATGGACAACAAGATGGGTGAAAGATGGCCTTTCTGCAAAGTAAGTGGACACCTGTCTGAGTCTCTTTTATCTGAATGTTTTAGGAATATCATTACAGTGATGAGTTCCTTAGCATTCTAAATTATCTTTGTCAGAGATGTAGAAGGGAAAGTAGCTGTTCAGAGGCAAAAGTCTGTCTGCCCACTGTAATTAGACTTTAGTTACTTCATCTGCACCTCTGCATGTCTGGGCCTAATTATGTGATGGTGGGATGTCTGGAGCCAGAGCTAGTGTGGTTTATTTAGGTTGCAGGTCTGTGATTTGACTAAAGTTTCAGAAATGAAAACAGAGCCATTTGCTACTCAGTTTTGTGTTCCACTTGTCCAGCAACACTAACACAAGCTTCCTTGTCTCACTTAGACTGATAGCTTTTAAAAAAAAAATCCAACACATGGCGCATAGATGAAAATACTCCTAGTACTACTAGTGTGTGGCATAAATATATAATTACCAGTGGATTGCAAAGTGTTTTCTGTTGAAGGCAAATGTCATCGTCCCCCTTTTACCAAAAGAAAAAACCTAAACAGATAGAGCTCAGGCACTGGTTTCTGGAAAGGAACAGAAATAGGTGGCTTAAGGTCTATTTCCAGTACTCTGTCCACTGAGATGTGTAGCCCTCAAAATCTCTCTTTAGGCAATTTCTGACACACTATGCCACACACCCCCCAAGGTAGGTAGGAGAACAGCAGTATTGAATCAGATTAAATATATCCCCAGGGTCAGCAGCATGTCTCTGACAGCAAACAGTACAGGTTGCAGTATAGGCAGAGTAGAAGGAAGGGGACAGTCTCCTTCCCTGATTCTGGCCATCCTCATCCTCTGAGCCACTCAGGAGCTCCTGAGTTGGCTGGTGCATCTGGACCACTATGTTTAACAGTCACACAGGACCTTGTCCATCAGAACAGATGAAGTCTGATTTGTGCTTTTGGTTTCTGCTGTATCTTTTTTGCTTTATGAAATGAGGCAACGCATGTCTGTTCTCCAATCTACTGTGATTGTTTCCCTTGCAGAGTGTTTGGGTTTGTTGCCAGGAAGCAAGGCAGTGCCACAGACAACGTATGCCACCTATTTGCAGAGCACGATCCAGAGCAACCTGCCAGTGCCATTGTGAACTTTGTATCAAAGGTCATGATCGGATCTCAGAAGAAGATCTGATGCCTTTCCATCCTTGACTCAGAGCTCTTCGCTGACGGAAAGTGCTGTGAGAGAGAGAAAGCCTATTCAGCAGCAATGTCTGAACCTTGTCATTCCCAAGAAGGAAAGCAGAGGATGGTCTATCTGCATTGTGTTCGCAAGAGTTCAGCCTTTTCTTTGAAGATGCCTCTGACTTGACAAAGCATTATTTCTTTGTTTTATATCAAAGGACAAAACAAAAGAAGCTGGGTGCCACCCAAACCCATGTAGCCCATATCTGAATGAAGCATAAATGAAAAACTTTTCTCCTGAAGGGTTTCTAATACATTTTCACATGCTGTTTCTCATCATTTATTGGAGCAGAAATACTCACTAGGCTGTGCTACTTTTTTGTGCAGAAAATGTTTTGTATAACCCTCACAAAGACACTTGCCATAGTTGCATCAATGGTAGCTGTAGGCCTTGCAAACATGCTCTTGAGAGAATGATGGTCTGAGGAAGACTATTTGCTCTTCCCTTCATCTTTATGTGATCAGTGATGGGAACTGAATGGAGAAAGGGGAAGACGTATGTGAAGAGAAGGTTTGTGCAAGTTGATTTCTGATAAGAAAGGAGCGGCAATGTGGAATATTCAGGGAGATTGCTCTGTATTTAGTGTTAAGAAGGCTGGGCTGTTTTAGTTTGAAAAATTTTAAATAGGGGAGAGGTGGTAGAACAAAAAAAAGGTTGCGTGGAAATCTATTCTGTAATTGAGGTTTTTTGTATTATTATTTTTTTATACAGAGAACTAACCAGGGAAGAATCTGTATTTTAATAATTACAGGATAAAAATGAGGGAAAAGGAAAGAAAATTTTATAATTTATATATTTTCACCTGTGCCAGGTTATTTATAGTAGATCTCAGATCTTGATATGTCATATGGATATTCTTAAACTAGACCATTGTTGAGCTTTGCCTCTTTAGTGCTATTTTGCATAAGTAAAAATGTGTATAGCGTGTGCCTTGCTATAGACAATAGGGTCTTATATTTTGACTTCTGTCTTACAGCAACAAGTTATTTCCCATTTCCTGTCTCTGCATCACTGTTTTGGTAGTAACATTTGTACCCCTACCTAATACATAATTATACTTGTGCATTCTTTTGGCCCCCTTTTTACTGGAGTTTTGGGATTTTTTGTTTTTTTTTTTTTAATGTGTAGGAACTGTTTTTTGTTTATAATGTATTTTTAATAATTTCTTGAGTCAGGAAATCCAAAAGGGAATGGAATTTATTTTGTTACTCTGTCCCATTTCTTGAGAGCATTTATGTCATGATTTCTACAACCATCACACTTGTACATATCTCTGTATCTTTCCAAACACATCGGTATTTTAAATGCATAACAAAGTGCTAGTTAGCTTTACAGAAAATTGATACAGTAGATTACAGTGGAAACCTTCACGAGGAGAGTAAGCCGCTGAGGTCTACTGTGTAATTCCCATTCACCCCAAAAAGAGCAGTACTAGACCCCTATATCAGAACTGATGGTAATAAAGCAGCTTCAGTGTGACAGTGCTGAAAAGTTTCATTGCCTCCATTTCTTTGATGTGTGGTTGTCAACATTACATTAATAACCTGAGGAATAAAATTACATGCTGAATTCAGCGTGGCGATGCATGAGGTACTGGATTAACTAGTAATTGTACCCACTTGGAGGATATAATCCTTTTATCCACTTTTACTAAATAATGGTTAAATGGAATGGGAAACTCTGTTTGGGCTACATGGTAAGAAGATTCCACCAATTTGAGCTACGTTTGTCCTGCATAAATTATGATCTCTTTTTTATTAACAGCTCTCTTCCTATTTCTTAAAGTATTAGGACCATGGAAACCTTATTCAGTGACCATAGCCAAAGTGTTACAAAATTATTTGTGTAACTATGACTTTTTTTATAAATAACTTTATAATTTTTAAAAGGAAGAGGGGGGTGGGAAAGAGAGGGAGAGAGAAAAAAGATTTGAAGTTTAATGTATTTGGACCAGGAAGTGGTGTATTAGTAGCACTGGGTATTTGGATGTGTGTAGAAGGGTGAAGCAATTCAAAGTGTAGTAGCTACCGTTGAAGCAACAAAGGCAAGTGCCTCTGATTTGTGCCAAATAATTCTGTTCTTCTGACACAGAGGTATACTACTAAATGGTGTTTATGTACCATCCAAAAAAGAATGCAGTTCTTACTTTTAGGAGCTTTGATCTTTTTTAAACATGTGAGAACAAGTTTCCTTATTATATTCTTTTGATGCACCAAGAACCCAGTTGCCTAATCTAGTCAGCCAGTTTGAGTCCAGTGAATTTCTTCAGCTGACATCTCAGTTAGATTTAAATCTGATGTGTTGTGAGCATTGAAATGAGGAGGAATTTTTTTACTATATTTTTTCACTTCTGTAGATGATACATATATTTTAGCGTGTCCTGTTAGACACCAAGTGTTGGCCTTTGGGCTGAAAATAAAGTGCCTTTTTTTTCCCCATGTCTTATCATTTCCATTCAGGGCCTTATGTTTTATTCCTTGTCCTTTCTCAAGGCCTGCTGAATTCAAGAGCATAAGGAGTTGAACGCTGACACTCCTGGTGGTGTTTCCTGGGAGTTTAGCTCTACTTGGTAAGTGCGAAAAAAGAAGTTGCCCTGTTTCTAAGAGAGGTTTTCTATTATGCATTCCTTTGGATGGTATATTGCCACGTGCTTCTGCTTTTTAATGAAATAAAAAATGCACAAAGCAAAATAGTTCAGTATGTACCATTGTGTAGTGTATGTAGAAAGATATTCACAAAACATGTTCATGGCAAATACAAGACTAAATAGTTAATACAGCACTTTCTTTCAAGGTTTTTGGTAGATGTGTATATGCAGTTTCATAACTAATGGCAGCAAGTTGACACATGTATTTAGCCAGACCCCTATTAACCTGCTTAGTAAATGTACTAATATAATCGTACAGTGTTAAACTACAAAAATGCTAAAAGCCATGTTTCTAATTAAATGGCTTCCATGTATCCAACAGTATCATTAAAAATTTAATGTTTCCTTCTTGGATTTACCTACTAATGAAAATTTTTGCCTTTTTCTTGAAACTGTAAAGAAGCATCAGAAGGTCTCCACTATGTAAATGAATGTTCTATAAATTCTTTGTATAGTCATTTTCTCTGCTCTTCAGATATCGCCTCTATTCAGATTATAATAAAATTATGAATGTGAAATTTCACAACACAATGTTACAGGACAGTCTGTTTGAAAGAAAGTTACCTTCTGGCATTCAAAACCAGCTAGTAAGCAAAACCTTCTTGGTGAAGAATAGGTTGTGTGCTGAAACAGGGATTTAGTTTTGTTTCTTAAAGATTTTTTTCAAGGACTTGACTTCACATGAGTCTGTGTTAGTGGTTCAAGTCTAGTTGAAGCATATGATTTTCATAGTTCATTTGCAGTTATAATGATATAAAAGTGCCTTTTGCCTGCATTGCATATTTCAGTGTAAGGAGGAATAATATATGATGTCACCTTCTGAGATGTCTGTACCCATTTAACTGTGCCTCCACAATGACTACAGTGGAAAAACTTCCAGAGGAGCATGAGGAGGGTGAGAAATCTAACCCCTAGCTGAAATAGCTCTCTAAGTACAAAATCTGTGCGTCAGCCAGACGTTAAATGTTGAGTTATATACATGCTTTATCAGGATTATTTCTGAGACTGATAAACTCTGGTATGTCATGCTGATGCCTTTTCTATGAGGTGTAGACTAACAGGGATTTTTCATTCAGTATGCTTGACTGTCATTCATCACTACAGGCCATCGTGAGGTTTATGCATGGGCATAACACGTGACGGAGTTATTAATGAAAAGTATTCATCTTTTATTGGAATAAATTATAATGTGGAAGAGATGACAAGGATACAACAGTAAAATGGGTCTTCTGTGTTGGAGTCCAGACTCCTGTAAACTCTTGTTCTTGAACTTGGATGCCATTGTGCGCTTGTGTGCTGCTGTTTGCTCCTCTTTGAAGGCTGCTCTGGGGTCTCTTTGCTCCAGTGGATAAAAATCTGCTTTCAGTATTCATTCTAAATGTATTCACAGCTAGTTTATATGCAGTTGTTCTTATGCCAGCATTGTCTCTTAGTGTGAATAAGTGTTTTCTCCCTGAGGTATTTATAGCAAGAGATCTGACCCCCCTTGTGTACCTCAGTCTTCCTTTGGCAAGGCTAAACGAGTCAGCAGTCAGCCCTTACATTTTTGTCTTTGAAAGGGCGCAGAGGCCTGTTCTTTTTTACTCTTCATCAGTTAAATAATTTCTTTAGTGGGACCCCGAAGTGAACAGTCAGACTCTTTAAAAGGGGCACAAGCTGCTGCCTTGTAATTTTTTAAATATTTTTATTAGAAAACCCTTGGAACAAGAAAACTTGGCCCACCAGATAGGCAGAGTAAACCCCTCCTCTGCTTCTGGTGCTGACACCTAGCACAAGGGTTACAATAGTGTAAACTACATCAGGCAGAATGCACAAAGGAAATTATGAGGGCAAATAGCTAAAGAAGTTCTCAAACGTGTAAGTCAGAAACAGGAAGCTTGCAGGAGACTTAGCAAGTCTGGCAGACTACCAAGAGGGCAAAGGGGACCTATTAAGGAATTTAAGGATCTTGCTGAATAAGTGAGAAGGGATTTGCATTACGTGTCACTGCAAGGGATATCAAACCAGGACTATTCCCTTCCTTTGAAAACATTTAGTGTCTTGCATGAAGCACAAATGTTTGTACCAATTTTAATGTTTTAATATTTGTGGAGTCGTGGAGTAGTTGAGGTTGGAATGGACCTCTGGAGGTCATCTGGTCCAACTGCCCTGTTCAAACAGGGCCACCTAGAGCCAGTTGCCCAGGACCATGTCCAGATGGCTTTCAAATATCTCCAGGGATGGAGACTCCGCAACCTCTCTGGGCAACCTGTGCCAGTGCTCGGTCACCCTCACAGTAAAAAAGTGTTTCATGATGTTCAAAGAGAACCTCCTGCATTTCAGTTTGTGCCCATTGCCTCTGGCCCTGTCACTGGGCACCATGGAAAAGAGTCTGGCTCTGTCTTTTTTGCACCCTGCATTCAGGTATTCATAGACATTAATGAGATAGATCCCCCTGAGCCTTCTGTTGCCCACACTGAACAGTCCCAACTCTCTCAGCCTTTCCTCAGTGGAGACATGCTCCTGTCTTTTAATCATCTTTGTGGCCTTTCACTGGACTCTGTCCAGTATGTCCATGTCTCTCTTGTACTGGGGAGCCCAGAACTGAACACAGTACTCCTGGGATAGCCTCACCAGTGCCGGCTGGAGGGAAAGGATCACCTCCCTTGGCCCACCGGCAATACTTCGCCTAATGTGGCCCAGGATACTGGTAGCCTCCTCTGCTGCAAGTGCACACTGCTGACACATGTACAACTTGGTGTCCACCAGGACCCCCAGGTCCTTTTCTGCCAAGCTGCTTTCCAGCTGAGTGGTCCCCAGCATATACTGGTATGTGGGGTTGTTACTGACCAGGTGCAGGACTTTGCATTTCTCCTTGCTGAACTTCATTTCTTCAACCTGTCGAGGTCATGCTGGATGCCAGCACACTCCTCTGGCCCATAGCAGCCACAGTTTTGTGTCATCAGCAAACTTGCTGAGGGTATGCTCTGCCCCGTCATCCAAGTAATTGATTAAGATGTTAAACAGGACTGAACCCAGTATGGGCCCCTGGAGCACACCACTAGTTACTGGCCTCCAACTAGACCTTGCACCGCTGATCAGCACTCTCAGGGCCTGGCTATTCAGCCAGTTTTCAGTCCACCTCACTGTCTGCTCCTCTAGCCCCTACATCAACAGCTTGTCTATGAGGGTGTTATGGGCGACAGTGTCAAAGGCCATACCGAAGTCCAGGAAGACAACATCCACTGCTTTCCCCTCATCTACCAAGCCAGTCATTTCATCACAGAAGGTTACCAGGTTGGTCAAGGATGAATTCCCCTTGAGGAAGCCATGCTGACTCCACGAAGATAATCAGAGAGCTGGAGCACCTCCCCTATGAGGACAGGCTGAGAGTTGGGGTTGTTTAGCCTAGAGAAGAGAAGACTCAGGGGAGACCTTATAGCAGCCTTCCAGTACTTAAAGGTGGCCTACAGCAAAGATGGGGAGGAGTTCTTTTTCAGGGAATGTAGTGATAGGACAAGAGGTAATGGTTTTAAACTGTAAGAGGGCAAATTTTTATTACATATAAGGAAGAAATTCTTGATGATAAGGATGGTGAGACTCTGAACAGGTTGCCCAGAGAAGCTGTGGATGCCCCCTCCCTGGAAGTGTTCAAGGCCAGGGTGGATGGGGCTTTGAGCAATCTGATCTAGTGGAAGGTGTCCCTACCCATGGCAGGAGGGTTGGAACTAGATGATCTTTAAGGTCCCCTTCAACCCAAACCATCCTATGATCTATGATTCTATGATCCACAAACCGCTGGTACTTTGCCCCATAGGTATGCAACTTCGGTGGTGTTATAAGGAAACTGTTCCAGGTTGCAACCAACTGCTTGTGCCCTCCCAGTAATCTAAGCAGTCTTTAAAAATGGATTCATCTCAAATTCCTGCATGACCTGTGGAAAAACTAAGCCTTTAAAATCATTGAAGTACATTTTCGTCATTAAAATCTTCTAACATCTTTGGTAAAGAGTTGTTTTAAGAGTTCTTGAAAAAGCAGAATCCACTTTCTACATAAGAATGACTTTTTCTGGTATTGTGTATATACTGTCCTCAAATTTCTTTTTAATCTACAGCTATTCATACCCTGCATAATTAAATCTGACTTTTAGGCTTTCTTCTGTTGCCACCTGTATTATATACAAGTTGTGATTTCTTTGTAAAGCAGACGGCAGGTGTGAAAGAAAATACAGGAAAACAAACTTAGATGAAATGCACTATGGATGGAGAATCAAAATGTGGGACAGAATCGGTCCAGGAAATTTGTGTGCTTGTTCACTGCAGTAGAATCATCCAGCTGTAAAAATAAACTATGTTGATTTGTTTATTGAAGTACTAGTTTCCAGCCTTTTCGTTAGCAAGCTAATGTGAAACTCCCATTGAAGTGGATGATAGCTGTTTATGCCTAGGACATGCAAGTGATGAGAGGAGGGCCTCAGTCCTCAGCAGGAAGCTTCCCAGCACACAGACTTCTTCCTGCATATGAAAATAGTTAAAATGCGCTCATGTAACTGAGTGCTATAGCAAACTCACAACCGTATTCTCACATATAAGCATGTTTTGCTCCAAGTGACAAAGAAGGACAACAACTGCTAAAAGTAACTGCTAGATGAAATCATTATCCTTGTGGGAGCTCTCAGACAACTTTTGACCACTTTGGTCTCTTTCCATAGCAAGTGCCAGGCATTTGAAAATATCACTTAGAAGTCTGTGAAGGATTTTTATGAGGAAATCTGGCTTAACATGTCAGTCTGTTTCCTCAGAAGGCAGTTACCTAAAAAAATCCCAAAAGGTGCTACTGATTGTGTAGTGACAAACCAACAGTATATAGTATATACATGCACTGAGACTTGTGGATATGAATTTGTTCCTGTCAAATACATATTTGATCTCACATTGTCTAGTTAATTGGAGAACATCCAGATTTGATATTTGATTTTATTTGTTCTGGGTTATTTCTTGGAACCACCCATATCTGTTCTTCAGAAGAAGTGGAACAAACATGGGTTGTATCTCTGCAATGGTAATATTTAGTCACATTTCATGATAACTTAGGACTCCTATGCCTCATTTTGTTAAAATAACTCATTGAACAGCTCAGAATTCTGCTTGCTGTTACGTCCAATAAATTTGTTAGATTTGGGATACCTTTACGTTCATGCCTGAACCTCAGTCCAGTTCACTGAGTGACATGCAGTCTGTGTATACATTTTCCTGTGTTCATAGTCATACAAAAGCCTTTTGTAAGGACTGCATTCTCAATAAGGTTATCTAAGTGTGTATGTGCTTTCAGGCTAAAGCAATATGTTGCTGAGATGTAACAGGTAAGATTTTTAGAAAGTGCTGGAGAGATAAAAATCCCATGTGAGTTTGAAATGGCTGGAATCACTGTGAAAGAGAAACAATGTAAAGTGTCTCACACAATTTTGACGATTTTTTTTTTTTTTTTAGGGGAGATGATTGATCATGTATAAAACTGTGGATTCCTGCGTGGAAATATCCAGTCTCAAGTTCATGTCTATAAACTAGACATGCTAGATATTGTTGGCAAATGCTTTGAGTAGTGGGCCTGTAAACATTAATACTATGTTAAATTTATTAATTTTTCTTGTGA
Source organism: Morus bassanus (assembly GCA_031468815.1). Taxonomy (NCBI): domain Eukaryota; kingdom Metazoa; phylum Chordata; class Aves; order Suliformes; family Sulidae; genus Morus; species Morus bassanus. Next base: position 62,939,222 of record CM062567.1, on the reverse strand, counting down.
TTTCTGAGGTGGTAGTAAAGTTGTAGGGCTGTGCATCTGAAAAATCAGGACCTTCACCTATCTTTACCTATTCCTTCTATGTTTAATGGCATTAGCTGAGGTTGGCTTAGTATCTCTGGAACTGTTTCTATCTCTGTTTGTACATGTTGGGTAGATTCCAGAGCTGTTTAAGGATGATGGGATTTAACCAGTTTTTAAGCAGTCATGGTTTTAACACTCTCCAATCTCACTCATGTAGTGCAAGTGTATGTGTGTGTGTATGCTACTTGGCTCAGGAATAGGAGAAATAGTTTATCAAAACTTTCTTTCTGAAAAATTCAGTTTGCCCAATATTTCCAGTTACATTTCCAAGATATGCCCCAGAAAAATGGATTTACCATTTTTTTGCCCTTTCTGAGGACTGGCAGTATTCTCTGGCGGTTGAAGCTGTCTAAGAAGGTCTGTGCTGCAATGGGTGTTGGGCAGGAGTGCATGGGCTCCTTGACCCAGTGCAGGAGGACACTAAAACAAAGGCTGTTTCATCACAAAAGGGAAAAAGAGAAAAGAGAGACAAGGAACTTGGGCTTCCTGCTGCATTCATGTCAGACCAGAGGAAGTGGGGCATTAGAAAGGTGGTAGCCCAGACCACTAATGCTGCTGCATTGTGTCTGTGATCAACACACCCTCCACATACCTCCGCTCTTTCAGTTGACATCCAAGCTTCTCCCAAGACAAGGCTCTGCATCAATATTGGATGCCCTGGCTGAGTGCCCATCCCAGCCAAAGGGTACAGAGACAGGAGAGTCTGGACACTGCCAATGGCTCAAAGCTTCACCGGGGCCAGATGGCATCAGGGGAGGGAGTACTGTTTGGTCTGCCCAAGGCTTGCCTGAGTCCTGAGCATGGTACTTTTAAACCAAGCTGCATCGAGCAGTGTTAAGAAGTGTGTGGGCTTATGGGGCTTTGTGCCCTTAAACTGATGTAGAAACTTGGCCACTATCCACAAGATCCTTTTGGCTGTGCTGAGAGATAAAGCAACATGCCTAGAGAGGAAGCTAGCAGTACGGTATGCTGTGATAAAACATGTAAACTTTAGCCTTGGAAAGGAGGAGGCTACATAACTAGGCATGGGGTTTTTGGAAAGTGGGCTGTGATGAAATGGAAGAATATGTGGGGATTTAACTTTTTTTTTTTTTAATACCATCAACATTGCTAGTTCTTATTTCTACTCTAGTAAAAGTATGTGTGGGTTAAGACTTGCATTTGCCTTACATTTAGGTTGACATAATAGCAGTAATATGGGAAAAAATTGAAAATACTTTTGAAGATACAGTGGAAGATCTAGATATAAACAAATCATCAAGGAAAATATGAAAGATTTTCATTGCTGACAAAAAATGCTGACCTTGAGAACTGCAAAATCATGAAGCCTTAAGAAATCAGGACGATGTCCTAAAAGTTGCTTTGTGTTGTTTGTTTTTTTGGCTTTAGATCTTCAGGAGTTCTTCAGGGTTAGAAACATTCTTATTTTTAAAACTGATAGCTCAGGTTCTCATGTAATTAGCCAACTCTGGGACCTTTATAGGAACACAAAGCAAAGTGCCATGAGACCTTTGATAACATTGTGAGGGTCAGTATTGTTTATAGGGCTGTTTACAGGATACCTACACTATATAATGGAACTTGGCTTGTATTTCCGCTTCACATCTATGTAAACTCTGCCCTGGCCCTGGATGTGCCTGAAGAGTGTCCAGGCGGATGGCTCAGACTTTCAAGCTATCCCTGGGATTTCTGATCATGTGAACAAGGTATTCCCTTTCTGCATGTTCTTGTGTCAAATATTTAAATAAAAAAAATTCAATAGAAGAAGCGCTGATTTTTTTTTGCCTTATTGTCTCCTCCTGATCTGACTTACTGTCAACTGGTGGGGTGATGTAGCTAAAGAGCTGTAGTGATGCAGCTCACAGTAGCACAGCCCCATGGAGGAGGATGCCTAAGCAGCTCCTAGGGAGCTGTTATTCTGTTTTTCTACTTCTCGGTTAATAACTATTTGCAACGGAGGCCAGAGCAGTGCAAGGAGCACCAGCAGTGATGGAACACACGAGGAAGAGGAGTACACGTGGACAAGTAGAGGCTTGCCTGAAGTTCCCGGAGCACCGGACCCTGGACCCACTGACTGGATTAGACAGACAGGGGTGGAGCCTGCACCTGGCAGTGCGGGAGATTTAAGCAGGCAAAAAGAGACAGCCCAGCTGATTGCAGCGGACGAGCATATGCGTTTCCCAGTGGGCAGGCACACCACAGCATGGTGACCACCCGGCAAAAAGGAGTGTCCTCTGCTTCACCTGAGCTTCTAGCACCTGGGAGAACCAGTGCAGCCACACTGCTCCTCTTCAAGCATGTGACCATCCAGAGTTCCAGCTGCGGGATGTGTGAAGGGATATTCCTAGAGGTGGAAAGTGATTGCAAGCAAGCCTGTGGGAGGTGAGACCAGACTGATGAACTGCTTTGCTTGGTGGCCGAGCTGCAGAAGGAGGTGGGCAGACTGAGGAGGGACATTGATCAATGGAGCTGTACTCTGCTATTTATGGGCTACTCTTCTATCTATGGAGTGCAAGCCAGCACAGTGTGGCCACTGCAGAGGCAGGTCCTGGATCTGCTTTGTGCCTGCAGGAAGGCAGCATCACAAGGCATAAGGAGGGGTGGAAGAAGGTCACAGCATGGAGCAGTAAGAGAAACCCTTCTTAGCCTCTAAGATACCCTTACAGAACAGGTGTGAGGCCCTGGGTATGGTAGATGAATTGCATAATGAGAAAGAGGAGGAACCTGCACAAGCAGTCTTGCCAAGGTCAAAGAGACCAACCCCTCACAACAAAACCTGCATTATGACCAGCGTTAAGAAGGAACAACAGTGAGTTATGGTCATTGGCAATTCCCTCCTGTGCAGAATGGAAGCACACATTTGCAGACCGGACCCTCTTTTCAGGGGGATTTACTGCCTCCCTAGGGCCGCATTAGGGACCTCGCCCGAAGACTGAAGAGCCTAGTACAACCTTCAGACTACTATCCATTCCTGCTCTTTCATGTGGCTACTAATAATGTCGCAACAAAAAGTCTGAGGTCGATCAAAAGATATGTCAGAACCCTGTGAAGAATGCTAAAAGATCTGGGAGCACAGGTAGTGCTTTTCTCAGTTCTCCCGGTAATGGGGGGAGACTTTGGAAGAAACAAGGCGAGCCCAAGATATCAAGACCTGCCTCCAGGACTGGTGATGCCACCAAAACTTTGAGGTTTTAAACCATGGAAGGGCCTCCAAGACACAAGGTATGCTGGGACCTGACAGGATCCACCTATTCCAATGGGGAAAATGTGCCTTTGGGCATAAGGTAGAGAGAGCTTTAAACTAGAATTGATTGGGGAAGGAGATATCAATAGGATTGCAGTAGGTAAGCCAAGGGTTTGCATGGCATCACCTGACAGTGGCAGTACTAGTGAGAACATTTACACTGCTCCTGGGAGCACAGAGGGCTCAGGAATGTATCTGAAATGCTTGTACACCAACATACACAGTATAAGAAAGAAACAGGATGAACTGCAAGTGGTGGTTAGTTCCCAGAGCTATGATATCATTGGTATTAGTGACACTTGAGTCATTAGAGTCCCATGATTGGAATGCTGGGATGGAGGACTACAGGCTGCTCAGGAGGGACAGGCAGGGCAGGTGAGGTGGAGGTGTCACACTATATGTAAGGGAGAGGTTTGATTGTACAGCCCCTACAGTTAGTGATGATGTAGTTGAGAGCCACTGGGTGAAGACTGGGAGGGGGTGGTAAACAAAGGAGATGTTGTAGTGGCTGTCTACTACTGATCGCCCAGCCAGGATACAAGCACTGAGGAGTTATTCTATAGGTGAATGGGAGAAATTTCTGGATCAGTAGCTCTTGTTCTTATGGGAAATTTCAACTTCCCAGACATCAACTGGGAATATCACACTGCTGTGATAAGCAGGTCTTGGAAATTCTTGAAGTCTGTAGGAGATAACTTCTTGTCACAAGTACTCAGTGAGCCAGCTAGGAAAGATGCCCTCGTAAACTTGCTGTTTGTGAATGGAGAAGGACTCATGGGAGATGTGATGGTAGGTGGCTGTCTTGGCCACAGTGGTCATGAAATGGTTGAATTGAAAATTTTCAGTGTAATGAGAAAAAAAGACAGCAGAGTAGCTACCCTGGACTTCAGAAGAGCAAACTTAAAGCTATTCAGGAAGCTATCTATCAGAGTACCCTGGGAGTCTGCTTTTGAAGTCTTTAAGAATCACCTTTTAGAAGCACAGGAGCCAGCAATCCCATTGTGTCCTAAGTCAAGCAAGCGGGGCAGAAGACTGGCTTGGCTGAACAGGGAACTTCTCATGGAGCTCAAGAGGAAAAAGAAACTGTATGACCTCTGGAAGCAAGGTCAGGCTTTGCAGGAAGATTACAGACCTGTGGTTTGCATATGCAGGGAGAAGACATGAAAGGCCAAAGATCAATTAGAGCTGAAACTGGCAAGTGTTGTGGCAGATAACAAGAAGGGCTTTTTTAAGTATGTTAATAGCTAGAGGAGGTCTAAATAAAACATTGGACTGATACTTGTTGAAGATGGTCACCTGTCTAATAGGGATGAAGAAAAAACAGAAGCATTCAATGCTTTTTTTTTTTTTTTTTTTTTTTCCCCTTGGTCTTTAATAATACTGATAGACCTTGGGCTGCCCAGTCCCCTGAGTTGGAGGACCATGAGTGTGGGAACAGTGACTCTCTGTTTGTGGACACTGAAACTATAAGGCACCAGCTATATCAGCTGAATGTTCACAAGTCCATGGGGCCTGATGGGATTAATCCCAGAGTACTGAAGGAGCTGGCAGGTGTTATGGCAGGACCCCTCTCGATCATCTAGCAAAGGTCTTGGGAGTCTGGGGAGGTCCCACTGACTGGAAGCTAGCCACTGTTATTCCAGTTTACAAGAAGGGTGTGAGGGAAGACCCAGGGAAAAACAGACCTGTGAGTCTAACCTCAGTTTCTGGAAAAATTATGGGGAAGATTATACTGGGTAGTATTGAAAGGCATTTAAAGAATAATGCAATTGTCAGGCACAGTCAACATGGGTTCACAAAAGTAAAGTCCTGTCTAACTGAGGTGGTGGATGTACTTTTTCTGGATTTCAGTAAGGCTTTTGATACTGTCCCTCCCAGCATCCTTTGGGACAATTTCTCCAACTGTGGGATGAGCGGGTTCATGGTGCACTGGGTGAAGAACTGGCTGAAGGGCAGAGCTCAGAGGGCTGTAGCGAATGGAGCCACATCTGGCTGGCGACTGGTCACCAGTGGTGTTCCTCAGGGTTCAGTTCTAGGGTCAGTTCTATTCAATATATTTACCAGTAATCTGGATGCAGGAGTTGAATGCAGCATTAGCAAGTTTGCTGATGATACCAAACTGGGAGGTGCTGTTGACTCTCTTGAGGGACAAGGTGCCTTGCAGAGGGGTCTAGCTAGACTGGAGCATTGGGCAGTGAAATTGAACAAGTCCAAATGCTAGATTCTGCACCTGGGATGGAGTAACGCCAGGCCCAAATATAAATTGGGAGAGGAGTGGCTGGAAAGCAGCCCTGTAAAAGGGATCTGGGGGTGCTGGTTGACAGTAGGCTCCATAGGAGTCAGCAGTGTGCCCTGGCAGCCAAGAGGGCAAACCGCATCCTGGGGTTCATTAAACACAGTATAACCAGCAGGTCAAAAGAAGTGATTATCCTGCTGTATTTAGCACTGGAGTGGCCTCACCTTGAGTATTGTGTGCAGTTCTGGGCCCCACAATTTAAAAAGGATGTTAAGGTCCTTGAATGCATCCAGAGGAGGGCAACAAAGCTGGTGAAAGGGCTGGAAAGAATGTCCTATGGGGGGCAGCTAAGGACTTTGGCATTTGTCTGGTTTGGAGAGAAGGAGGCTGAGGGGTGACCTCATTGCTCTCTACAGCTTCCTGAGGAGGGGAAGTGGAGAGGGAGGTGCTGATCTCTTCTCCCTGGTACCCAGTGCCAGGATGCATGGGAATGGCTCAAAGCTGCATCCGTCAGGGGCTGTTCAGACATGACATTAGGAAGCATTTCTTTACCGAGAGGGTGGTCAAACCATGGAACAGGCTTCGTAGAGAGGTGGTCAATGCCCCATGCCTGTCAGTGTTTAAGAGGCATTTGGACAATGCCCTTAACAGCATGCTTTAACTTTTGGTCAGCCCTGAAGTGGTCAGGCAGTTGGACTCAATGATCATTGTAGGTCCTTTCCAACTGAAATATTCTATTCTATTCCCGTATGTGCATGAAATACGCAAATAAGGAATTGGAATATGATCAGATTTTGCCTTATCAGGATTAAATATTGCCTTATTCCTCATACGTCCTCATAACAGTTGTTGCTAGAACTCAGGGTGTTTTGATGACCTCACAGTTCATATTTGTACACATTTTTGTTGAAGTAAAATTTTCTCCTTCCCAGCTTTTCACATGATGATGGGGAGAATCTCTTTTTTCCTTCCACTACCAGAACGGCATAAAAGACCTTTCAATTCTTTTTGCATTTCTCTGCAAGCAGTGATCCAAAAGATGGATCTGCTTCAATTCACTTCCATCTGCTGGTCAACCTCTAATATAGCATGTAGCTGGTTATTGAGTTGTAGTACACTTCAGGAGTTACTGTAGTTTGAATGCAACAGCTATCGTGTTCACTATCCAGCAAGCTGTTTTATTTTCCATAATGTAACTCACCAATAAAAGAACGCAACCCTCCCCCCCATGCCACTCCTTCAAAACACTAAGTGCTATTGCAGCATCCAATCTACCTTGTAAAGTACTTTGCCACCTATGTACTGTCAGAATGGGCTGGATTCTGTTTATTACAGGTAAGTGATGCAGATGCTGTTACACCACTGAAAACTCATGTTTCTTCACAGTGAAGCATCAGTACTGCTGAGGCTGTTGGAGTTTTTCTGAAGAGATGGCCATCATTTGTGGTTTGTGGGTTTTCAAGGCTTCAAGACCTGGAATCAAGTTAGTAGCTTATTTTTCTTTCTTCTTCAAAAGAAAGGTTATAGCCTTCTAATTTTCAGTGAAAAGCCTCTCAGTATGAGCACTACATGATCCAGCAATAGCGTATACAGAAAACATATCCAAATGTATTCTGCAATGAATTTTTTTTAGACTAATCAGTATTTGAATCTTGATAAAAATTTTTAATTGCTGGACACACAGTGAAATTGGGTATTATACAACACTATTTAGCAAAAACAATGTCTGCTGGTATGCTGTCTTTCCAAATCTAATTGTTACGGGCACTAAAAAGTCAGGCCTTTCTCTATTAAAATTAGATACTATATCAAAGTCTGTATATCTACTATGAGGAAATATGTCATGCATAGCTGTATATCTTAATGTTAAAAAAAAGAAAAAATATTTTCTTAGGACAATTATTGTAAGACTTTTTTTTTACGATCACACATTCCCCCTTTAAAAAAAAATACAATTTTCTTCTGACTATTAACATTTAACATTTACATATCTCTAATTATGAAGTCTGGAAATACACTTTGTGGGGAAAAAAAAACCCAGTGAAGTTCTTCATAAATACATGACTCCAGCAGCTGGGTTTTAAATGAATATACCAACTGTTCTACAACCTATTTCATGTTAATATACGTTCATTGACTGGCAATGTTGTGAAGCTTCTGATTTGGTGCTTTGCTATACAGAGAGAGAACCATAGATAATAAGCAAATTTAATAGCTTTGCTGAATCGGTTCCTGTATAAGATAACACTGAAAGAATCATCTGACTTTTACAATTAGTAAGAATTGCCAGAGGCAAATGCATGTCTCATGGAATGTATTTAGAAAGATGCAGATAATTAATTATACCAGATAGATCAATGCACTACATTTTACCTCTGATAATCTAACAAAATGTCACTTATATTCTTGTCTGACTGTATGCAAACATATTGATGGGATGTCCACGTGTTCTTTTGCAATGCAGTTTTGGGTAGTTTGGGTAAATACAGTATCTCAGTCAGTCTGGGAGCTATGTGTAACACTGCATGTTTCTGAGATCATCCCGGGGCTGTTGGCTCTGTCTGTCCTTGGAGGTTTACTAGCTTGCATCCTAGCATTCATGCTGTCCCCCTTCCCCCTTCAGGCAGGGGCCCCTCAAGCAGTTGGGCTGGCACCAAAGGGGAGAGGGGAGCTGGACACGTGTTCCTCAACAGCAGGAATCATGCAAGCACTTGACCAAGTGACAGCGAGGGTGAGGCGTGCTGCGTGCTGGACAGCTGCTGAGTGGGGAGCAGTTCCCAAAGCATAACCTTGCACCATAAGCACTCCAATGCTTGTTTGATGGCAAAACTTGTCCAGGGAGACAGACCATTTTAGGAGAGGGATATCATTTATCTGTACTATGGTGTTGTCCAGCGGCAAGATCATTGTCCATGTTTGCCACGTATTACTGCAAGCTCAGCCACTGTGAAAGACAAACAGTGCAACCAGGAGCCACTGTGCAGACCATGAAAGGACCTATGCCCTCCCTGTCTTCCCAGACCTGCTAAGTCAGCATATGTCCCCACGTGAGGAGGCAGTAAAGATAGTGGGTCCTGCCATTGCCTGGCAGGTGGAAGGCAACAGGTATTGCCAAGTTGTGCGTTCAGCAAACAGACCTTGGTAACACAGGCTCACAGTGCAGCAGTCCCAAGGTCTCTGGCAGCAGTGGCTGACCCTGCTGGCTATGGCACAGGCAGCTGTGGGACACACTCCTTACCACCATGAGAGCTAGTGAAGGATTTTGGAACTAGGGAGCTGCAAATCTGCAGGCCCTGGGAAGCTGACAGAGGCAGGGAGAGCAAAAGAAAAATGACAACTGCAAGAGTCAAGGGATACAATGGAGGAGGACCTAGCTAAACCCTTAAAGTTTGTTTGCTGTTTATCACCTTGTCTGTTGTGGGAAGAGGGAGCTGACCTGTCTCACTCCTGCAGAAAGTTTGTCTATCAAAATCAGGAACAGAGGGGCTGTTAGGATGGACTGCCCAGACAAAGCTAGAAATTAGAGGACTGTTGTGGTTTAGCCCCGGTCAGCAACTAAGCACCACACAGCCGCTCGCTCACTCCCCCACCCTTGTGGGATGGGGGAGAGAATTGGAAGGGCCAAAGTAAGAAAACTCGTGGGTTGAGATAAGAACAGTTTAATAATTAGAATAAAACAGCAATAATACTAATACAATGAAAAGGAAAATAATGAGTGAGAGAGAGATGAAACACTGGAATAAGAGGGAAAAAAAAACCAAAAAAAAAACCAAAACAACCCAAAACTAAACAACAAGTGCTGCAACCGCTCACCACCCACTGACTGACGCCGCCGGTCCCCGAGCCGCGATCGCCACCTCCCCCAGCCAATTTCCCCCAGTTAATATACTGGGCATGACGTCACATGATATGGAATACCCTCTGGCCAATTCGAATCAGCTCTCCTGGTTGTATCCCCTCCCCTCCCGGCTTCTTGTGCACCTGGCAGAGCATGGGAAGCTAGAAAGTCCTTGACCAGTGTAAACACTACCCAGCAACAACTAAAACACCAGGGTGTTATCAACATTATTTACATACCAAGTCTAAAACACAGCACTATGCTAGCTACAGTGAAGAAAAATCAACTATCCCAGCTAAAACCATGACAAGGACTAAGAGTTTGCTAATAAGTACTCATTCTTCTGCAAGAAAAGGGAAGGGAGCAAATGAAGGAATTAATTTTATTTATTTATTTTTTTTAATATCCTAAGCAGCCTGCATTAGCATGTTATGGCACTCGGAATGTTGTGTGAACTGGAGAGAAATTGCTTTTGAATGAGTTTGGTAAAATGCAGAAGGTTTAGTGTTCTGGGGGTTTTCCATGATCAGAAGAAGCTCACAAGACTGTATGATTCCTGTTTGTGTCCGGAGATTGCTTGTAGCATAATGCCAACCCCGATGCTAAGACTGTAGCATTGCTGTGGCAGTGGATGAGATGGCTGTGCTTTAGGCATTGGTAGGTCAGCATAGATGCATGCCTATCTTTTTTTTTCTCTGTTTCCCTGACTAGGAAGGGAGTAAACTGGAACAACCTTTCCAGTGACATGGTAGAGAGTTTCAAGATGGATTGGACAGGGTACTAGATAATCTCATGTAAGATCCCTTTCCCACGAAATGTTGGACCAGATGATATTTCGAAGTCCCTTCCAACCTGGTCTGTTCTATGATTCCATTTTCTAAAACTGTAAAGCCCACTTGCATCTTCCTTTGAGTCTCCTCCACTGGAGGGTTTTAATTGGCCTAGGCAAAGGCGTGAACTTAAATGCCATAGTAGCTTTGCAATAATCTCCTCTGTGATGCTTTTATTTTGGAGCAAGAAAGCTGACACGCGTATATAAACCAGGAAATAGATTGCTTTTATTTGCTATAACCAAATCTGCTTATCTCTACTTGTCTAATTGTCAGCTGTTTGAAGCCACACTACAGGCATCTTTATTGCCATTCTTGGTATCTCTTATTGCCAGTTTAAAGTAGAGGTTCCATGCATGAGGGATTCATGTAACCCTATAGAGAACATTTGTGTGGTAAGATAGAGATAAATTTTGTTGGCTTAACTGATGACTTGCTTGAATATATCATGGAAAGGCATCTGAACACCTTTAATACTTGTGCATGAACATATGTCTTATTTGTATGTGCACGTGTATGTATGTGTATATATCTTTTATATAAATTTCACAATGCCAAAGAGAATCCATTTTAATATAGAATCATAGAATCATAGAATGTCTTGGGTTGGAAGGGACCTTTAGAGGTCATCTAGTCCAACCCCCCTGCAGTGAGCAGGGACATCTTCAACTAGATCAGGTTGCTCAGAGCCCCATCCAACCTGACCCTGAATGTTTCTAGGGATGGGGCTTCCACTACCTCTCTGGGCAACCTGTTCTGGTGTTTCACCACCCTCAGTGTAAAAAATTTTTTCCTTATATCCAGTCTAAATCTACCCTTCTTTAGTTTAAAACCATTACCCCTTGTGCTGTCACAACAGGCCTTGCTAAATAGATTGTCCCCACCTTTCCTATAGTGCCACTTTAAGTACTGAAAGGCTGCAGTAAGGTCTCCCTGCAGCCTTCTCTTCTCCAGGCTGAACAACCCTAACTCTCTCAGCCTGTCCTCGTGGGAGAGGTGTTCCAGCCCTCGGAAATAATATTAATATATATTAATATATTATTAAAATATTATTTTGCTGCCACATCAACAATCTTATATAAACATAATAATATTAAATTTATATATTATATGTATGTCTGTATGTTTACCTGCTAAGCATACTAGGCTGTGCATATGGTGTTTATTTCTGCTATGGGCATGGATTCCAATGTCTCATTCAAAACTACACTTAGACTGAAGGTCTTCCTTGCTGCAATCAGCAGCGGATTGTACTTTAGATAATCCGTCAGTGGCATGCTCATCAGTGCTTAACAATGTGACACTGACAATACAGTTATTGTGTGACAGCTGTAAGTTATCTAGAGGAATGGAGAATTTTTTATTACGACTTGGACAGCTTGGTGGTAAAAAAAGGTTGAGAACAGAGAGGAGCTACTGTTTTAGTGACATGTGAAACAGACATAAAACTATTTTATAAAGAAGATTCTTAGAGGACATGATTAATTTGTTTTTCTGCATTCTCACAGACAAGAAGAACACATCAGGTATCTGATAGTCCAGCTCAGTTTGTCAATTTTTACATAGTTGCTTCTTCCTTTTCATTAGAATTTGTCTTATCTGGGCAGAAATTCTGCTCTTATAGAAATGATAGAGTGTACTAACTCACAGAACTTGAGTTTCAGAAGCTGTGCATTTTAATGAAAGCAAAATGGAGATTCAAGAATTAAGTGCTGAGTGCTGGTCTGTTCAGTGGAGTCTGGGTGGTGGGGAGAATGGCCAGGTGGTTCAGGAGAATGGAAAGACAATGGGTGCTGTTACCTCCCACTGGTTTCTTGCTGACTGATGTGATGATTTCTAAATGTGGGGAAAAGATTGGCAGCATTTAATTAGATCTGTGAGGAGAGTGGAAGTTGTTTTGCCTAACTTGTATGTAGAGTTTGGTTTTCCTTATGTAACCAAAATGCTAACCAAAGACTTCCAGAATCAAAGTTGTCATGCATGGACTAGTTGTGTTGTATTTTTTTATATATACATGCATGTGCACTGTATTCTATTTTTCTATATACTGAAATGGAAGGAAATGAAAGCCTGGAAGATTTAAGGAGTCTGGCCATGCAAGGTGATGACAGACCCCAAACCAAACCTTAACTTCAGAGCCCGTGACAGTCCTAGTGGCCATCAAATTACTCCTGTGCTCAAGTTTATTGCAGCTCATTTCCTCAGGAGCATCTGCCTTTATTATTGCTGAGAGAACGCAGTAGCAAGAGGATGGCTGGAGTGGAAACGGAGCCCTTTCTTGGGGAATTTTTTGCATTTAATTACTATTCATGTGTGGCTGTACTTGGAATTGTACTTAGGTGTTTTAAAGCCACTGATTGTTTTTTAGGGTCCCTCTCTTAGCCTTTGGAATTAACCAGCCATGAAGAAAGGCTCAGCAGTGAGGTCAGGCTGGTTGACTGAGGGTCCCTTAGGTACCAGCTCTGTCACCTTTTCATCTCCATTTCCAGCAGTGGCAGTGCCACCTGGTGATCCTTTTTCTCCTGACACAATTTAAAAAAAAGAAAAAAAAAAAAAAGTTGTAAAAATTCAGTTGACTGCAGTATGCTTTCCAAAATATTGCCCAGGTTCCTCAAGTTTTTGCTGATAGCTAAAAATTTCTGCCCAGCAGATGGCACGATTGTACCGTGCCTGAGACCTACCTGGGAATGTAAAACTGTAATTCTCTTAAATTGAACTTTTCTAGGTGCTGTTCAGCTAGTTAAGATTAAACAGAGTGATTGCACAGTGATACGTACACTTCTTGTTCCACAGAAAACAGGGTGTATATTGTGTCTGTCAGTATCCTTGGAGCAGATGGTCATTTTGAACAGCATAGGTTGTTCAGCTTTGTTGTATTCTAAAGTTGAAGCCATTGTGTTTAAACTGAATGGTGCCACATGGTTTCTAAAATGCAGGAAATGATGGAGGTGGTTTTGGTGGACATGGGCAATGAATAGTGTCTGAATGGGGTCGAGGAACCTACTAGGGAGCACCCTGAGCTCTTGATGCCCCTCTCTTGGGAGTTGTACCCCCATGCCCCAACTGTGGCCCATCTGCTAGCTCACTGTACTTCTTTCCAGCTGCTCACGGTCAAACCTAGAAGTTCCCAGGGGGGAATATGAAGAATTGTGAGTGAGGCAGGATAATGCTCTGTGTTATCTGTGTATAAAGCTCCTGCTGTATAACAAGCCTCTACCCTGGACTATGTCTAATTCTTTGTGAGCACACCCTGACATACAGATGTTTGTCTCCTAAAAGACGTTAGTATAGCTCATTTCAGAATGGATTTTACAGTTATTTAATAAATAACACCTTGTAAGTGAATTTCTAGCAGAATTTGTGCATGATATCATTCTGAAATGCCTCATAGTGTTTGGAGGAAAATTTTATTCTATTGTGCAATTAGAGACCAATTAAGAACTTGTATATTCCAAGTGTAGTTAAAATGGAAAAAACGTGACTTTTTTTTCAACACAGTTTGGAGGATTGAAACTGGAGGGTCCTAAGGCTTAGATGAAATGAAGTCAAATTTGCTGTTAATGGGTGTTCCCTAGACAAGCGCTTTTGCCTTGTCCCTTAAGGATTTTGTGGCCTGGTTTGTTGGGGTCTTTTTTGGGGGTATTTTTATTGGTTGGTTGGTTTTTTGTTTTGTTTTGGTTTTGTCTCTATTTCTTTGTCATGAGAACATCCAGAAATGACAAGACATTTAGATTGTGAAGAGAAAAAGAAGACCTTCTTATTACATTGATGCTGAACTGAAGAGATTGCAATGCCTGATCCCGATCGTGCAAGCAGGCCTTTATAACCACTTCTTTGAATTCTCATATATTATTAGAGTTGTCTCTTCTTACACTTCAAACTGGAAACTTTGAATATGCTTGCATACTGCTTTTTTCTTTTATCAGTTACCACTTCTAGTGAGTTCACAGTGTTGGCATCTAAATATGGCAATTGTGGAAATCTGTGGGAAATTTGGAAAGCTGGTATTTACTCAAAGGCTTTTTAGGTTGGATTGCTCCCTGCAAATGTTTGTAGTTGCTATCTACATTGGTCAGAGTAAATATTTTGATATTGTGAGCTGCTTTATATTAAGTATGGAGTTTACAAATGTCAAGATTGCTTGTGGCTAGCATAGACACTTTTCATCGTCTCCTCTGCTCTGTATAGCAAACTTGTGGAAAGTAGAAAAATGCTCTGTGAAGAATCCAACATCTGCCATACTTTTGTTGCTTTTCTCAAAAGAAATAAGAAGAGAGTAGCTTAACAGTGAGCTCTCAACATTGTAATTACTGTCACTGACTCCTCTCATCTGTGAAAAAGGATTCAGAGTGCAAATGTAGACACGAATGGAGCTTTTCCAGTTCTGTTACATCTAAAAAATTCTAGCAGAGAAATGTAGCCCAAGTCACCTCCCTACAATTTTTATGGCTCTCATAGAAGATGTCTGTAGAATCTGTGATTAAATTTAAGAAGAAAAACACTGCACTTACTACATAATATTTCTTACTGAACTTTCAAAAAAAGAGTGCTTATGCAGATACTGCAAGTCCATGAGCAAGCAGAGAAGATAATCAGATTTGATAATCAGAATGATGATTGTCACTTAAATCCCACACTTCAAATTGCCCCAGAATTCATTTTGACCAAATCTTATTGCAAGTCTTATTTAAAAATATGAACTCAGTAAGAAACTGAAACAATCTTATTACTTAGCAGTATTTGCTCCTATCATTCCTGATAATGGTTGTGGAAGTCATTTCATAACTCTCTGAAACTTGAAAAAGCCAAACCTGAAAAAGATGTGATCTGGATATACCCTTATGAAAAAAATCAAACAACCTGTTTGCAGGCATGTACTCAGAAGTCTTTGATTTTGCCTGGACTCATACACTGCAGACCAGAGCATGTTAGAGAGATAGTCGTGGGTTCATGTTCACCCAAACAGCAAGAGTACAGAAGGGGAGTTGCACTGGGAGAGAATTTACTCTGCTTAGTGAAAATATAGCTGCACAGTGCACATCAAAAAACTATCCTTGGTTGCAGCTGTCCAACAGTGCCTCACAAACTGAATTCGTTGTTATACATTTACACTGCCATCCACATGTTTTAGGTTAAAATAACTTAGCTTCTATTAATCTTTGTAATAGACCCTTCCAGTTCCACTTCAAGGCTGCCTCATCCTGTTCTGCTTTTCTATTAAATCCATGGAAATGTCTTTAGAGAATATTTTCCTAATCCTTTCCTGGATTTGAACTTTGTTTTCTTTGTACTGTACTAGATCCCAGTTGGAAGAGAATTGCTGTTGTTTACTTGATGAGCTACTCATCTGCCAGGAAGCTCCAGGAAGCTGGATCACTTTCTCCTATAGTTACTCGCTCAGCCATGCATAGAAGCTGAGTCTTGCCATCATGTCATCAGCTCCAATGAGTTAGAAATAGTATTTTGTATAACTTTTAGAATAGTGTAATAAATTGTTTGCAAAGACTGGACAGGCCAAAGCACTATTACTAGAAGTTTTTATGCCAATAAAACTTTATAAAAAGACCACACATGTCTGGAAGCCAGCGATCTGGGTGTTTAGATGAGATGTTACAGCTGGTGTCCCTACCAGGAAACTTTGGCTGACTTGGATTTGTTCTAGAATGGAGGTCAGCAGAGTTTAAAAACTGATTAGTGCTGTCCTCCAGCCTGCAGCAGTTCTGCTGATTGATGCAGGTCTGCTGATGCTGGGTGCAACATTTTTCTTGAAATACTTTGCCCCTTTGGAAGACTCAGACCCTTTGCCAGGTGTTAATTTTCTCCATACATCCTTGCTTGCACTACGTGCAGTTCAGCCTTACAGATCAGAAAAGGACATTTACCTACCAATGACCAACTCTGCTAATGTTTGTGGGGGTTTTTTTATATTACCTGTGAGGATCAAATGCACAATTCTAATACTTGCTCTAGATAGTGAAACTAAAGATCTTTGTTTTCCGCACAGGCCCATCCCTAAATGCCTTACTTTTTCTTCCGGAAGAAGCATAGGAACAAGTGTTAGGATCTAAAAGGCAATTTGACAAGCTGCCACCTTAGAGATTTTATCCTTTCTCATCTGGATATATCTGCAGAGGTGCATCTAATTGCTGCTTGAATAGGCCTGTTGTTCCTTCCCCAGAAAACTTGCCCAGTGGTGATATAATCAGTGGATGTTTCTTTGAAAACTAAGCTGCACAGCTTCTGCTGCTGGAATTGTTCCAGCTTTTCCCATTCAGTGTGGCTGCAGGCGCTTTTCCCAAACTGTGCTTTCCAGTTAGGACTGTAATGGAAGTATTTGCATTCACTTCAGGGGACAATGGCTCAGACCTTAACGAATAACGAAATACTACAGCAACAGATATATGTATTTGCAAGAAAATCTCTATATAAAATATTTCTGACTTCTAACATCATTACTGAGCCTCATTTTTGTCTCCCCTCAGGTGCATTAGGTAAATTCTGTGATGTAGCTTGCTCATCTGTAAGGTAGTGCTATGACAGCTCTCTACCCACTGCGCTACTTTTTAAGAGGTGTATATTTATAGACTGTTTTGAAGATGAAGAAAGTAACTGGACTGACTAGGTTTTTTTCTTGAGAGATAAGTAAATCAGGTTTTTTTTAAATATATGTCTTCAAAGTTATTAAATATTTGTTTTTGCAGCAGTATGGACATTTGTTTGTGAAGACTTGACATAAAAAATAAATTACAAGCTGCATTAAGCAAACTGAGCTGGTCCTTATAGGTAATAAAGTATTATTCTCTTCCTATTCTGCCTAAAAGTTAAGATTTAATAATCTCAAAACCAACTGTCCAATTCAGATTAGGAGTGGTATTAACATGTGAATATCGTTTTTATTAAACCCTTTCTCTGAAAAGGGAATTGAAGGCAAACATTGTGAGTGTAAGCAACATGAAAATGAAATGCTTTGTTTGTACAAAATTTTTGGAAAATATTAAGGGTTTAGATAAATACTTTTCACTTGGTGAAATTAGTTACAATGCACCAGCAAAGAATATCACAGAAAATGATCATATTTACTTTTAATATTGGGTTTTCACTTATATGTGCCCAGTGGTAGAATGGTGTTACAGCCATTAGTCTACAGTCTCTTCTCCAGTGATAGGTTAAATTCAATGCAGAATTGAAGTTGTTACAACATCCAGAGGAAAGTTTCAGCTGATCAGTTTTGGATAGGCTGTAAATGTTGTCTGAGTTCTCACAGTTGTGGCACACAGTAGGCAGGTCGGTGGAAGAAGCTATTCAATGTACAATGGCAATCAGAAATGGCAGTTTGTAAAGTAGTGCAGTGAAGGAATTATGGAGCCCTTTTGGAACTAAAGAACTGGCTATTCCATGTTGAAAATAGGGTTTGAAATCTAATTTTCAAAGGGATATAGCAGAAGGTGAAGATGTTCAATAAAAAGGTAGTGAGATGACAACAGGTACCACAATTGTGCTCTTACTTTTTTTCCCAGAGACGACTAAGAGCTGTAAGAGAAGAAAAGCACTAAACAATAGGCACATTGTTGTAATTCAAAATGATATTTTGATAATGAGTAGTTTTATTTTATAAAACATTGCACAAGTGATACTTTATAATTTTTTGCTTTTTTGCTTGAATATCCCCTTCTTGTATACAGAGGAAAGAACTCAGTGGTAAACTGAAGCATCTAGAGGATTCACACAAGCATTCAAAATTTCTGTGAGATTTTTCAGTTATACAATAGTGAGTAGAATGCAATTGTGAGGGATATCAGCTTTCTTCTTTTAGTATAAACTGGGTCAGCGTTGTCTATGGCAATTATTATTATTGTAAAATTTTTCTTTAAGTAACAGAGTTGGTCTTCCTGGTTACTTGTAATCAGAAGGTATAATGCCACCTAACTGCTTAAAATTAATTCAGTCACATCCTCCCTTTTCCCCAGAAATACTCTTTTACTAGATAAGTGATAGTTCTGTGCAAATGTGCTTTGCATTGGGGTAAGAACACTGAATATGGTATTAATCAGACTTTTAACTGGGTCACATACTCAGCTGAATATAAACTGGCTGAAGTCCACTGAAGATCTGCCAATATGCAGATTTGGCCGAAAACATTTGATGAAGCTTCAAATGGTGCCCTTCCTCAGGATTGCATATTAGATGGAATTCATTGGAGACCAGAACAGATTAACTGCTTATAATAATAGCAAAGTACAAACAAACAAACAACACTCCCCAACCAAGTCACATGTTTTCCTGTTATATTCCTTTTCAGTGCCAATCTCCTCTACTGCTCTAACAATCTTGCAGCTGATTTGGTTAACCATAATAACAAAAGTTCATTACAATAACTTCTTTAAAACAACAATGTTGTTTTTGCTAGAATAATGTGCCCCAGATGCTGTATGTATAGTGGCACTAGGACTCTCCACCTCCTTCCAAGGTCATTTGAAAGCACCTGTGAGAACATGGATTCTGGTGTGTAAGTACCCCATTAGAAATGAGTGCAGCACAGGAAGGGTGGAGACCAGCCCAAGACTAGGGCTTCCAGGCATTATCACAGGAAAGCCAATAAAAGGTATTTTAATTAAAGTTGCTCAGCTTTGCCTTTGCTTGACAAACTTCTAAAATTAATTTTCCCCCCTCCACCTTTCTTTTCCTGATTGCAAGGTAACCACTTCATCCTTTTGAAAGTGCTATTCTGACAATTTGTCACAGTGATTAATTCCTTCTCCCTCTTACATCTTATTTGCACAAAGAAAGAACTGAACAGTATACCTCAGCACAGATGTGGTATCATGGGATGTTTATGTCAATTTTGTAATAAAAGAATGGTAAATGTGGCATGTCAGTGTAATAAATTAATTAGAATTGCTAGGGGAAAAAAAGTCTCACTTTCATTGTTTCTTCCACAATGGTACGGGAAAGATAAAATTTGTTCTTAACTGTATGTTGAAACATGTTCTTTTTTGGCAGGGTCTGTATGAATGTCAGTTTCAGGGATATATATCAAAAGCAAGACAATAAAGCCAACACAGAGTTCGTGAAAGCAGCGTTCAAGCTGCTAAGTAAATATCAGGAAAGAAGTAAAGTAACTCATAGACAGTTGACCTGGAAACCAGTAAAGATATCAGGACCCAAATAACCTTGGTCTCAAATACAAATTCTTCTGCTGATCCAATATGTTGTAGGCACAAGTCTGTGACATGGGTCTCTTCCAAAATGTAATGATTTAAATTGAAAAATAGTCACTGAGTCCTCAGGGTTGGCTGTAGCCATGGTGGAAATGGTAGGTTTACCTTTACATACAAATGCTAAACAAGAGCTCTCGAGGTGCCCAACAGATCCATTGGGATTGTGCTTTTGAAAGAGCCTTAATTTTTGAGTTTTTGCTTCAAATTAGTGAGCCTATCTGTATATCATTTTTATGCACCAGTTTCTTAATATCTGCCTTTGTCCTCCATCCCCTCCTCTAGCTTTCACCATCATATTTACCACTCTTTGCTAATGTATTGTGGGAGAGATTTTCAGTTGCACACTTACTGCTGGAGGAGAATTAAATCTTAGTGCTAGTGCACTAGGACTTCAATAGAAATATCAGCTTTCCAGTTTAAGACCTCCACGAAGTCACGGAATTTTTTCATCTCATCCTTGTTGGCCTTTTTGTGCTTTTAGCTTTACACACAAATACTAAACAATATCTGCTGGTGTTTCATAAGATATGTAGTCCAGCTCAAACAAAATGGCATGAACTTCCTTCTGCAGCTTCTCTAAGTTTACATACCACCACACCCGATGTGTGCTGAAAGCTGAAATGATGCGACATCACGAATGAGCCTCCTTCCTGTTCAGTCTTCTTACCCCATAAGCAGAATGGCATTACTTCTACTTTGTGATGGAGAATGCTGGCTCCATCCTTAATGAACATGCCTTCAGCCCAGTCCCAGCTGCCTATCCCTTCCTCGCCTTAGGTGACTGTGGCAGAGCAGGTACCTGTTTTTTTTCCCAGACTGATAACCAAAATCTTGTGCATCTGCTTGCTTCTACCAGCTAGGCAAAAGAATCCCATCAAAACCAAATCAAAAACACATTTCACCATGGGCACCATTTCTACCCTGTAAAAGGCTAAAATAAACTCCCTCATGCTTACCCCTTCATGAAGTATGACCAAAATGAGCTTTTGTCTTTCTGTCAGCAATGTTTTCCCTTCAGGGAAGGAAAGCAATGGCAGGGACAGGGTTCCTGTGACCTGTTCATCTGTGGCCTGGGCCAGTCCCACTGCCGCTGGGCAAGCTGCGGAAAACCAATGATTTCTGGTTGGTGCCATCCGTGCTGCATTGCCAAGTTCACCATCCCATTGCATTATTAACATAGTACAAATCATAATTTCACCTTGGAGGATGCTTACAATATTACAATATTTTATTTAAACTTTGTTACCAGTTGTGTAATTCCAAGAAAAATCCAGAAGACTTGTGATATTGGATCAAAGAAGCACCTTTATGTTCCCCATCTACCTAAATGCACTCTTCATACCTGACTAAAGCCTGATGTTCCAGTGAAAGATGGGAGAAATCCTTCAGAGAGAATTGAGAGACATTTTCTCTCTACCATCTGAGTTTCAGCCTTTTACAATCTATTAATGAAACTTCTTTCTATGGTGAGTGTAGGCTCTTGTAACAGCCTATTCAACTGAACTTCAATTTCCTCATGGTGAACACAAAAGGCAAGTCTCTGCAGGACACGAAAGCCTATTGCATTGCTCCATATTTTCCTGTGCCTTCTAACTGTTGAATTAAACATCTTACATACACCGTAGTGTTAAGGGCTGCCTGCAGGCCCAGACAAAGAAGGCTGCTGCGTTGCGTGGCTGGCAGCTAAATCAGGGAAGGGCCAGAAATTAGTTTTTTCTGGCTGTTCATTCTTTGCCAGAAATCTAGATTTGGGAAGTTGCAGTGGTGGAAAACTTTGGGAAGGGATGCCCTGTCACAGCTGTGGTGACTGCCAATGCTTCCCTTTCTAGCCCAGTTATCCTCACAGCACCCTGTCCCATGACCCACCACATGGAGATCCTACCCCTGCACCTCATCTCAGGCAGCAGAAAGCACTCAGCTGCAATGCTCACTCAACATTCTTTGCTAGCCTGCCCCAGTAAATGTATTGCCTATGCAAGTACATGGAGTGTGTTTCCTGTCCCACCAAAAGCAGTGACATGTGTCTTGTCCCAGATTTCTGTATAGAAAAAATCCAGGCATACAACAGTGTGAAAAACAATGTCATGTTTATTACAGGACTGTGCAGGGAGAAACAAAAAAGGGTTGCATTGTGCAAAGCGCTTTCCTTGATTAGTGAGGCTGTGCTCATATTCAGCCTATCAACTCACTATAACTTAAATGAAGTAGAGGAGGCATTTTGCCCTTTTCTCTGTATAGTACAGAAAAAGACAACCACACATGCACTCTCACAGGCAGACACAACCCAGTCTGTAAAGCAGCAGGAGTAGCACGATAATATGTAATGGGTTGGGGATGATGACTGGATTTTTCCAAAAACGGAGTTAAGCTTCTATGGAGAAAGATGAAGAAGTAGGAAGGCAGTGGGAGGTCACGCAAGAATAGAAATCAGGTGAAATGATTTTGTGCATGAAGAAAGATGCAAACACATGCACAGGCTATAGCTGAGGAAGGTCAGCTCCAACAGAATGAAAAACCTTTAGGTGTCTTCCCTCTGTTCATGCCACTCATATGTCTCTAAACCTACATAAACCCTGTATGCCAGCCACATAATTATGCATCCCAAGGGAAGTTCTCCTGGGGTAAGTGGGTATGGAAGTGTGTGATAGGGAAGGGAGAAGAGGAAGGATAAGAACATACTGAGAAACAGGGACAAATATGGAGTGTTATTTAAGTACAAAATAATTTTTTCAGTGGAATATAGAGACTTACTTGAGGCTGTAATTATATCTTTTGGTGTCTAATACCTTTAAGGATGTGGCTTGAAGATTCATTTCCTTTTCTGCATGGCTCTTATCCACAGCTACTCTAAAAATGCTGCTGGTAACTGATGATGCCTTTTCATGGAACTGATGGTCTTGAACCTTGTTGTATACTCCTGCTTCTGGGAAGAAGAACTTTAAAAAAATAGGTTGCAGTCTACTTCACTGCAATAATCCTCGGCCTGTGTGTACAGGGGAACCTTGTGGCTGATGCTTGCAGTACCCCATAGGGGAGGGCTGAGACAGGCTGTAGCTCTCCTAGGAGCTCAGCAGTTTTTAAGAAACTTCCTGATACTTCTCAAAGTCAAGATTCAACAAAAAAGTAATTTTTTTTCCTGACATGACATTAGGATAAGTTTTGCCATATTTCTTGTTAGGCTTTTGAATAAAAATAGTTCCTGGTTGTGTTGTAAATACATAACCTCAAAATATTTAGCACATGATGGTGTCAGTAGAGGATGTACTGGAAAGGGAAATGACCTGTTTTTGTTCCGACTGTTTTAAAAATAAATCTTAAATTCAGGATTATCACTTCCAGACACTGCTAATATTGTTAGCTTGAGAGAAACAAGTGTTGTGTATGCATGTTGTAAAAAACATTAAATGGTCATGTGTTTTGGACACAACAATGAAAAGCATCAATAGAAGGGATTCTGTGAAATATGTATTAATTTACAGTTATTGAGATGACGTGTAACTATTTTAAGGACTTGTGTATTGTAGGGCATAGCTAGCTGTGATTCATTAAAAAGACATGAAAAATTACAGGAAAATATACTCATTCGTCTGATGTCCCAGAGCAGGAAGAAAAAGCCTCGTGCACAGCCCCAAGGAAAGTCTGCGCCAGTACCAGCCCCAACCATGCCAAGTACAAGGTGGAGTTTTCCAGGGTTTCACCTGTCTCTGTTCTCTCTTCCTGTTTGCATCATGTAGTAAAAATTATTGCCTATCTCTTGTCCTAATCTGGCTGGCCAGTGCATATGGCATATAATATAATATTATTTGCTTTATCCCTGGAGTTAGTTACTCCTTGTCTTCCCATTTGGTTTATGAAAAAGCTAGAGCTGATTTGATGTTTTTTCCCCAATATGTGCATTTCAAGGTAGGAACCCAAACAATAAAGTTACATTTTATAAACAGGATCAGCTGAACAGTAACAGAACCACATAAACATAACATGGCAAAGATAGAAAACAGGTCTGATACATGTTTCTGGATAAACCTGAGATATTGAAAATACAGTCTTTCAAAAGTGAGCTTCTTCAGAAAAAGGATGAAACCTGTTGTGAAAAAACTTGTTGCAGGTGTGGTTACTTACTGTTGAAGTATGAACTGTAGCAATATATTAGAGATAATACTTATTAACAGAACAAAAACAGCTTACAATTGATTAATTATGAAGTGCAAAATGTTCTTGTTAAGCAGAGTTACTTCTAACGCCAGTTAAGAAAAATTATAAATCACCAAAGCCAGAACTTCCTATTTCTGTGAAAAATACTGTCAATACTGTTCATCTGGCATGCTGTCCAAGTCCATGAGTTACGAAATTGTAGCTCTAGGGCTAATAAAAATAAACACTGCAATATTCTTTAAAAAGGGGAGAACTACACATGAAAGATGGCAAATACCAGTAAGAATATTAGTATGAGTGGGTGGAACAAGACTTTTTTTTTGTCACAGGAGTAGTTCCAAACAGTGTAAGTGTTTGAATTCATGACCTCTGACACTGAGCAAAATATGCTAGAGGTGAAATGGCACATTTCACTGTTTAGCTGCTGTTATGTGCAGAATGGAGCACATCAAGGAAGTGAGGCAAAAGTAGGCTGACTAGACAAGCTTTTGAAGTGGTGCAAATAAGAGTTGAAACTTCAGGACTAGACACAAAAATCTAAAATGTAGAAAAATCTCAGACAGCTGTTAAAAGATATATACAATTATTCTTCAGCCCAAGTCCCTTGTGGCTGGGAATGATAGCACCAACTAGGTACTATCAGTGAGTCAAACAGATAAAATCTTTACAACAAAACATTAGAATGAGTGCAAGCATTTAATGTTTCTAAACAGCAGGGTTCTGTGACTGATGGTAGGCAATAGGGGTCCTTTAGATAACTTTGAACTTTCTTCAGATGTTTCAGCTGTTTTTTGTATTTATGCTTTGTATAATTCAGACGTGTATTTGGCAGAACACAAATTTTTAGATAATGTTGTTCCTAGTTAAGGTTCATCAGCTCATTGATATTAACATAATCAAAATTGCAAATTATATATAAAGATTTGTGTATCTTGCACATACTGACAAATAATAAAAATAAGCAGTACTTTGATATGTAAACTCAATCTGTCTTTATTAAATAGGGCTGAAACTGCTTGAGTGACACAAAAATTTTAAAATGCATCTTTTAATGTTATGTCAATGAGTTCAGGCCATAAAAATACTTACTTGCCTTTCTGCCCTCTGATGTCACTGGGAAGTTAGGTTTATAAATATCTTTGTGGATATGGCCTCTGGTGCCAAGGAATTTTAGTTGTGGATCAGGAACCTGTTATCCAGGCTTTGCATTCTGCAAAACAATTCTCCAACAGTATGTGAGAGCAAATATAAAGGAGTTGGCAGGGCAAAGGAGTAAACCAATGGAGCAAGATTGTAGACAACATAATAGGCTGTGAGGTCTAGACTATTGGTTCACAATTTATGTTGAAAGTTGGCTGTAGGTTATTTTTTGAGATATAATGAAAAAGAAAATGTTTAAGATTGGCTTTCTGCGTTTATATGCAGCTTCTTTGCCCAGAACAAGCATGATGGTGCAGGGTAAGCTATGAAGGCTTCATTGGCTTCTCCAAGTGGGGAATTAACCCCCTGTTATGGAATGATAGATGGTGTGAGTAGTGAAGGACAGCTTTGCCTTGATATAACAGGGAAGGAGAAAAAATAGGGGATGGCCAGGGAAGAACTGTGAACTAGAAAAGTCAATGTCTAAATGAATTTAAGCTGTGTAAGCTTGTATTTGTCAAGGCTAGAGAATAGAGTGGTACAATGTAGTGGTGCAAGATGAGAGCCTTCACCAGCTTGATAGTTAGAGAAGAGTTTCTTGGAGATTCTGTCTGTTTAATAATTTTTACTAAAGTTTATTAGCAGGGTCACAGTGACAGTGTACTAATGCAGGAACCTCTGTTGTACAGTGTGCTTTAAAAATAATGTAGAAAAGCAGATGAATAGTAACATGACAATTATTTGCTTATGCCAGTAAGTTACTATGGGCACCTTCCTTTTAAGGGACAACTGAGTTAGGATTCTTCATCCTGGAAAAGATGTGAGGAAGGATATGATAGACATGTTAAAAAAAAAAAAAAATCACTAGTGGCTTGGAAAGGGACTGATTGTGTTGGATGAGGCTGTAATCAAGAATTAGGGCATAACAGGAAGCTAGAGGGTGGCAGGTTCAAGGCAAACAGAAGGTGGTAATTCTTCAGGCAACATGCAGTTAAGCTGTGGAAATTCTTGCATTCACTATGTCCTGTGGCTAAAGGTTACATGGGAGGCAAGATTATTATATGCCACAGAAATCCACTGAGGGCTACTAAATGCACAGGAAATATGTCTAGCTCCTTAAGTTGCAAGTTTGTGAACTGGTCAGAGGAAGGGTTAAAATATGTTTCTTTAGTCTTTATTATTCTTCTTTATTCTATTTATTTACTTACTATCTGTGCTCAGCTGTTGTTGGAGATGAGGCACAAGATTTCATGAACTTCTGGTATGGATTCCTTTAGAGTTGTTATCTGGAAAGACAATAGAGTTGAATTAATGGCATTCTCCTGAAGTCCATTTGAGAAGATGAAGGTGAATGAGAAATCCTCCAAAGATTACATGAAAGAAATAAATAATGACAACAGCCAAAAATCAAGGTAGGACAAGATTTTAAAGATAATGAGCGTGGTTGTCACTTATGCTAAAGTTGAAGAAACAAGGGTATTTTAAGGAGTCAGCAGAGATTTTAAGAGTGTTTTTAGCTGAGTGTAAATGATAGAAGCTAAAATATGAGGAGTAAACAAATGAACTTGAAAAATAGTATCAGTGGATATACGCTTTCTATGAGTTTAGGAATGAGTAAGACGACGTTTTTGAATGAGGAAAGTCACATTAAATGTGAGTTTCTTTGGGAGAGGAGAGACTATATCATACTGTCTATGATTATATTACTAAATAAAAAGATAGAAGCAAGAAAATAGAAGAGAGTGAATTTCAGGTATATCAGAGATGGAATGGGCATGTTGATGGGGACTACAGAAAGTAAATGTTAGATGTGAAACTTGAGTTTTTAGTTAGGGTACAGGAGACACTTGACAAGGAAGCAGGTCTGCTTATGATGCTCAGAAGAACTTCATTTATCCTATGAATGCCATAAACTGGGTCTAAAGTACAAACAGAAGTGGAAGGATGCTCAAGGTTTTCTAGAAGGGTAGATTTTTGGAATGATGGCCATATTTCCTCAGATGAGGCAGTAACTCTAAAAACTTTTTCACCAATGACTACAAATCCACCACTGTCACAGAAGTAAAAATGTATTTTTTTTAATTAAAAAAGCTCCTGAGAATTACTGAAAAGGCAGAGATTTTAGGCATTAGCCAAATGTTCATGGTCAGGTCAGGAGAAACTATGGAGTTTAAGGGTAGAATGAACTATCCTGATCATGTTGGTCATATATGAATGAACTCCAGTACAGATAAATTTTGTCCCAAGGGTTTGGTCCAATGACTCCAAATAAGACTTTAATTTTGGTTTTGTGGAGTTAAACTTGATTTAGAGACTTAAGATATTATTTCAGTGTCTCAAATATAAGGGAATATAATTTAGTCTGCCTGTATCATTTCAAACCATAAAAATATCACAGGCTTTTGAGAGACTACAGGCTGATTTGTTGTAAATATAACAAATATTTTAGGTTCCATTTGCCCCAATTATGAAATTTGATGAAAGTTTTAAGTAGGTAAAGAAAATAAGATCCTCACTCTGATTAATAAAATTTCAAATGTTTTCATAATTGAAAATATGTCTTAGACAAAGCTGAATGCAGTTTTTATACTTCCTTTTCCAGACAAACAAAATCTTGTCATTGAAATATGGATTTCACAATGTAAAACAGATGTATGATTATTTATGGGGATCAGAAACTGTTTGGCTAATAAGAATAAAATACGATAAACTTATTTATTCCAGATCTATCTCCGGCCAAAAGCCAGTTGAAAAATTGTTAAAAAATGATCAATGAAACAACAATATTCTGTCCTGGAAAACATATAAGTGGGTATATGTGAAAACAGAAATGTCAATCTTTAGGTCACTGTTTCAAAATATAATGAAATTAATTTCATGTTTCATCATTGGCTATGTCTTTAAAGAGTCTAACATGATACAAAATATGCCATGCAAAGAGTCAACAATAGTGTAAAGCTAGCTCAAGAAAAGATTGCACATTCAGATGGGGGGACAAAGGTAGGGGAGTGCAGAGAGGGAGGAGAGTAAGGAAAAAAACATGTCTGAAACTTGCATACAAAAAAAGTTAGATTTTCATAGCTATCTAT
Source organism: Morus bassanus (assembly GCA_031468815.1). Classification (NCBI taxonomy): domain Eukaryota; kingdom Metazoa; phylum Chordata; class Aves; order Suliformes; family Sulidae; genus Morus; species Morus bassanus. The sequence goes on along the minus strand of CM062567.1, from coordinate 62,911,394 downwards.
ATAAAATAATATAGTATACTTTTTACTGTTTAGATAGGGTTGATGAGATGTCAGGCTATACATGAACACCTAAATGCTTTTGAAAAATCTGGATCTGCTCATCTTAAATTACACGTGCAAAAGCACATCTATATTACACCCATTCTTCTCTCCCACAGCTGCTTCATGTTTTCTCTCAAAAATTTTATGCAAAAGGAAACAATCATGAGCAAAAGAAAATGTTTTGCAACGTAGCTAGTCCTAAGATAGCTATCAAATAACACAGAGAATGCAAACAACATTCTTTACAAGAACTATAAATTAAGAAAGAATACACCTCTAACAGGTCAGCAGAAAATAAATAACTGAAATAGCAGTATGAATTTGAACCCAATGCATGCTATTACTTTAAAAGAGATACAATTTCAAACAGCAAGACAAAAAGTTATTTGGCATAAGGTAATACTAAACCAAAGAAAAATCATAATTACTTTGCAATGAGGCTGTGGTGAGTAATTTGGAAACACAGACCAATTCCAAAGCTCCTTGAATTAGTCATATAATTTCAACCTCTTCAAGTCTGAAGCCATTGATCAAGCCCAACATTAATAAGAGAGACAACACACTTTCTGAGTGAAAACTAATTTGAGAAAATAGGTGAATAATTGAGTTCACAGGCAAATCAGTATGGACACAAACTAGTAATGAATAGAAAGAACTGGATATATTCTATTGTACTTTATTACTTAAATACTGTTACCACTTTTGACCTGAATTACTAGGTCTAAACTTGATGCCTTGCAGATTTTTCTACATAGGAGGAGTGAATGATAAAGGAGATGGGTACCTTTGATATATTTCTGTTTTCTTGCAAATGTAAAAGGTCTAGAAGAAAAAAAGAGAAAACTAACAGATTAGACCAGTTTCCTCTGCTGCATTTCCAAGATCTGTTGGGTGAGATAAATTCTTTTTTCTCATGCACTGTGATCTGTTGAAACTACCTTCTCTTTTTTCTTCCGTCTATTTTTTTCATTGTTTTGCAGCTTGAAGCTTTTTCTTTCAGTGCAGTGTGAGAACTAGTGCACATGGAAGACCCTGTAGATCCTAGTAATTCAAATTCTTGTATACAAATAAAATCTCTTTCTGTGTATTAGAAATGGGTCCATATAGCCCTTATGTTTTCACATACATGGCATGAAGCCTGGCACTTCCAGTACTGGAGCTTAACTTTTGACTGTGTGGTATATCTGGTGTTAAATGGAGAATCTTAGGAAGAAGAATATATTGACTGAGGTCACTGAAATCCTGTTCTTACAGGATGAAGGTGTGTATTTTATCCTGACTTTGTTCCAGTGAGTTCCACTAAGTCTTTCTTTAAGAGTTTGGTCTTTCAGAGATTCATAGTATTCCCATAGGTCTAAAAAACTCTATTTCTTGAATACAATATCCTATTCAGAGCATAATAGCTAGGAGCAGGCACCCTAGGAGGCACTTTGAATTGTCCAGGTTAGGTTAGTTTTTGAAGTTCATATTCTTCACCATGCAGACACAAAAAGATTTATACCATGTCAGAGATGATGCAGTCATTTCATCCTTTATATGAGGTCAGAGACAGTCATTAGGCAGAAGTGTCAAACACTAACTGTTAAGTGACGCTGTGAGCACTATAATTATTTATGGTATGTTTTAAAGAAACTGTTCTGTACATGCCTAAAAATATTATATTAGTGATGACTGATTGCAAGCATTAGACACTCACATTGAAGAGATGGGTACTGCAGCTGATTACATCAAGCAGAAAAAAGTCCTTGAGTTACTTACACCTATCAAGAACATACCTCGAGTCTTCTCCAAATTCTTACAAAATGTCTTCTAAGAAATGCCAAGGATTTCAGAGTAAAGACTGTATAATTTATTTCATTTGAGACAGGTGGTTTTCTTTTTTTTTTTCCCCCCAGGATTCCATGCATGCAGTATTTTAGATGAAAAGGCCCGTATGGGAAGTCAGAAAAAAATCAGGTTTACTTTAGATATTTTCCTAATGCTGACTATGAAGTTATGAGAAGTGTTTCCCAGTTTTCTTGTGCGTGTAGCCTATGTTTCACTCCACTTTTTATCAGATCATGAAACTAAGTTTGAAGTTAGAAGGCAATACATACTACTGTTTTGAGAATTTTTTAATGACTGCGTCAGTATTTAGAGGTTACCATATTGCCAGCTCAGTATCATAGTTGCATGCTCTTAAAGTCAGGTCATTAATTAACTATGCACTAAGATTATCTATCTCATCACTTAAGTTGAGCTACATGACCTCCTGAGGTCCCTTCCAGATTTATCCACTGATTCTTGATCACTTATCATGGCTTTACCCAAACATTGCTGAAATTATCCTTAGAGTATCCCACTAAGTTAGAAGAACATCTCTTTTTAACAGAGGGTAACTGAGGCATGAAGCACATTCAGTTCTGTCATAGGTGGAACCTGGAATTGAATTTCTTTGTTTTCTACACTGGAAAGTTACTTCAGTAAGTCAGAGTGTGAATTAACAGCATGTTAGCTATTCCCCTGAAGCTGCTACTGCTCATGACCTCCCACACATCCCATCTTCCACTACACTTTGCTGCCCCAAAGTCACAGACATCCAACCCATTCACAGCCTAGCTCCTGAAGTGGGGGAGCTCAGCATATCAGCTTAATCTCCTAGCTGCTGGCTGAATTTAATGCTCTATGTTGAATTTTTTTCTGTTTTCAGGGTTTGACAACAGGCAGGGATCTGACAGGTACCTGCCATCAGCAAGAGACTTAGCCAGCTAATTTTGATTAACTGTCAAATGTCTGTCAAAGACCTGTGAATAGCCACATATGGTGCTATGGTCAGGGAGCTAGTGATCCCTACATTAGTTCCCAATGTTACTTTGTAGTCTTTCAGTGTAAACAAACTTCTTGCCTCTTGAAACCGTGTGTGCAGGACTCTGCCCTCTAGACTACCCCTCCTGTTAAGTTCATGTGGCTGCTACCTATGTATAGCCCAATGTGGATTGAAAACATCCAAAGTCTTTTACTATAATATAAATAATCTCAACTGGGGATAGATTTTTGAGGGACCAACTTCTTCATTTTGCCAAAAGTCTAGTTCAACACACAGAAGAGATCTTTCCAGGACATTACAAATGGGTCAGAGAATGAAAAATAGTACTGACTACCTTTCCAAAAAATTAAAAAGTGAACTAAACTGGAAAAAAAAAAAAGTTTAGTGTTTTACTGAAAATATTTTTCCATGGCACATATTTTTGCCAGCTGAACTCCTCCCATTCCACCCCCACTTTCTGGCAGTCAGCAGTCTGAAACAATTAGGAGAGAAGCAGGGGTATTTTGGTTGGTTGGTTGGTTGGTTTGTTGTTGGTTTTTTTTGTTTTTGTTTTGGTTTGGTTTGGTTTTTTTAGACAATTCCCTAGTAAGTTACCCTTATAAAAATATTTTGAAAACAACAAATAATATTTTAAATGAACCCAAGCAGGCAACCCCCTCCCCCCCCCCCCCCCCCCCTTCTTAATACCTGCTTCCATGAGTTTGATAATATCAGAATTTGAGATGAAAAGAAACAGCTAATCAAAGCGCTGGCAGTAGATGAGGCACATGGGAGATACTAAGTCCAGGCAAAACTCCTACAAAGAATTCTCTCATGTGAGCAATTGGCTGTCATGTTATTCCTATGACAGCCTTTATGTGGAATTTGATTACAGGGAAAGGCAATTTGGAAATGAAGGATTTTTCCCCTGTTATCAGAAAGCTTTCTCATAGTTCACTTTTTCCTTTCAAATTCATTCCTACAATGTAGCAATAAGCTCTCAGTTTCAAAGAGGGCAGGAACAGTTTCTATTCCTCATGACATGGGTTACATTTGATTTTATTTATGGAGATATTCTGACAGTGCAAAAAAGTAGAAATCTGCAGGTATTTGTCGGGGTTAGGTACTCCCAATCTACCAAATGGCAATGCATGGTTTTAACTCCCATATGGTCTTATTGTTCTCTGTTCTTGGTGGCAGATTGCTATACAGCATGCTGTGATTGCTGAAGTTCCTTGCTTTAGTTTTGTAAATTCCAGTCCTCAATCACTTGTCTTTTTTGCCTTATTTTCTTCAGTAAATACTACTCCATACTTTTTTCCTACTCAGACTTCAGGTAGCTGAACAAAACTGGCTGCTGCTACTTTAAATTAGTGTTTAAAGAATGCTCTACCACAGGAATCATCTACAATCCTGTGTGAATAAATGAGTAGGACAGGAAAAGAATAGTGGCAACTTTTTTAGAAATATCTAATTGCACAATAAGGCATTACAGCAAATGTATATCTGATGGGCATGTGTCATCTTTTGCTCCTTCAGAACACGTGAGGGGAGGGGTTTGTGTGCCAGAGTAGATGTGGTTTCACCTTTCCTCATGGACAGAGTCCACTGGAAAAAGTCAGAAGCCCAGTCACTTATGCTTGAATGTTCCTTAGTTTGGCTTATCTAACAGAAACATTTCGTCCCTGTTTGTGTGGTCATGGCAGCATAGTGGGGGAGAACTGTGGTGGAATCAAGCTCAACTATTACAAATGCTAAATATGTAAATAGACTATACTTTTGACTATAAATGGGAAGCTGAAAGGATGCCTATGAGGTTCAGGCTCAGAACAGTGGCTTGGCGGAAAGCTGGGCTTAAGCTTTAAGCTTTGCCATAAACTTCCTGTATAAAACAGTGCTCTCTTTGGGTTTCTTTTCCCTGATCATGTATGTAAGAAATAATCAGATTTTGTTTATTTTAAAAAAGTATTATGAAAATAAGATCACTGCATGATTCAAAGGACTTTGTTTATCAGATAGACAGACTGCATAGGTTTGAAATGGTTAACCTCAGGGATCAACCTATGGGAGATAAAATTTATAGCATATTATTTAGCACTTCAGAAAACACAGCTATATCATACAGCTGTTCCCAGAGTATAAAGTATAGTTGGGAGGAACAGGGATCACAGAACAGAAAGAAGAGATTCCAGCTTTCCTCATCTCTGGGATCAGATTCAGTTCGAATTAATCCATCATGCAAGTGTGACTCACGAGTTAATGAACCATTTTTCAGCCACTGTTTTTGTAACACTAAGCAAGTGCATATCTGATTTTTTTTTTTAATCTACTTTTGTCTTTTTTATTGTCACTGAACCACCATTCTTTTTCTCGTGTAGAAGTTTGGTGAAATACTTTAAGCTGTTGTTAGTGAGTGCTGGTTGGCATAATGGGATGTCACAGGGAGAGAACTGTCCTCAGGTCTGACTGATTTCAGGCATGAAACAAATGTGGGACAATGGCTTTTCAAGGAGTAGTTATGCCAGACACAAGTCATAAAATATGACTTAGTAAGTGGGCGAACTGGCTGGATCTAATAATGTACAGCTTGTGGAATTGCTGTCCATGCTGTGAGCATATGTGAACAAACATAGCGCCCAGCAGTCATGGCTTCAGTGTGGTGTACACCAGGAATATTATTCCTGGAATAAGTGACTGAAGTTCTTAGAAATCTGTGGTTCTGGGCATATTTTTCCCCTGTGCTACACATAATGTGATATCCTACATCTGGCAGCAGACAGATCACTACTTGAATTTTGTGTCCCAAAACACAAAGATCTGGGAAAGAAGAGATTATGACTGCTTCAGAAACCTCTGTAGGAAAACACATTTCCAGAAAAATGTAAACAAAATGAAAACAAACTTTGCAGACATCTAAGAAGCATTTGGTACAATAAAAGGGAAAACAAACAAACAAATCTTCAGCAGCTGATGAATGAGTCAGAAGTCAGCGATCTCTTGTTGCAAAAATAAGGGTGAGACTTGGCCAACAGTGGCTTGTTTTTGATACTTGAGTCTGAGACTTGACCTCGCATTGAAGGGTCAGTAGCTGCACATATAAAAGCTAATGTTCTCTGGGATAGAACCCTGCCAACCTTGTTTATACTGATTAAAACAGCAAGTGCCAACAGGCGCTAGTGAAGTCATGACCAAATCGTTAGAGTCATCAAAGAACTAACTGTGAAGAAGTTTCTGCATTTTTGGAAAGGATGAGGAAAACTTATTAGACTATACAGAGAATAATGTGTTTTCCATCTTTAATTTGTGGTACCTCCAGTAAAATAGTAAACCAAAAATGACTAGAGGAAGAGAATAAATGTATAAATAGTGGACACCATTTCCACTCTAACAAAGTGAAAACATGCAATAAAGTTAATATAAATTGCTATGTGACTTCCCATCTACCCTGTTGTCAGTGAAGAATGAATCACATTTCTTTTCAAAAAATGTATGAAGTGTCTTGCTATAAATCTCAGCCAAGGGGTTGTTTATTGTTTCCTTCTAGGAAATGAAAGCATTTTAGCTATAGAGTTTTACCCTTCCTTTTCAATTGCTTGACAAATTGCTTTTTCAGCAGAGATATGCAGTGAGACTCTCTGCCATCCTGCTCTATGACCTGAAGTAGAGTGGGCATCGCCAAAATTGTTAGTTTGTTTATTGCTGGTGCTTCACATCTCTTCTACCAAACACATCTAATAGAGATGTAGCTGCTTTTATGCTAAAATCTTGTTTTATTGTTACCTTGTTTTCTCAACTCACTCACATTTCTTTGTTTAAGCCCATATGCCTGCCTGACAAGGCAATTGCAAACCTCCTGAGGCTGGGACTGGTGTGTCTGTACATGTCTGCATGACGCCTAGGACATTCCATTTGCTGTTTTTGATCAGAGGCTTAGGAAATGCTCTTCACATAATCCAGCTCTGTGTTTTTCTGTTACCCCCACCCCCCCACTTCCCTTTCTAGGTTTCTTCTTCACAATTCAAGCTGTTTCATTTTCCCTTCCCAGAAGAAGTAATTTTTTTCCATACAATTGGACTATTTTGTGTCCATTTTTGCCACAGGTATTTTCTTCATTTTGGCTTTGCAACATTTGACTGTGCACAGCAGCTTCATTTAAGAATAAAATAGCTAACTCTTCCTCCTGGTTATTACAGAACAAGTGCAATAGGGCTGGCTAGTAGCTAACTGTATAGTGCACTTCATTCTACAAATTGAGAGCTTTCTTGGTTTGGTTCAGTTAATTTGCGTCAGTTAGTTTGCAATGTATTTGGTAGTTAGTATTTATATCCAAGCCAATCTGAATCAGTTATAGGAGTTACACAGTGTGATCTTGCCTCAGATATTTAATTTTAAAAGAAAATTAGGTGTTCTTTGTTACACCACCTTTTTTCTCTAAGGTCTTATAAATATATTCTTGCTGATCATAGTTCTTGAAGCATGGACCTAACAACTGAGTTGTCAGAAACCTGGAAGACATTAGCATTGCATGAGGCATTCTTCTTTTAATCTGACTAAGTGTGAATATAATCACATACATGTCTCTGTGGAGCATGGCTATAAAAGAATGACTTTCCTTTCTAATGTGGGTTACCTGGTTAGACTTGTGATTTGGTAATTGTTGGCATCAATCCTCCAGTTATTCTCTAGACTGATAGACTGTTTCCCTTTCCTTTTACTCCAATAACTTCTATCTTTTGCTACTTTTTGAGTACTGATTTCTTTTTAAACCCATCATTTAAAAACTAAATAGTTCTGTTAGCAACCCTGGTATCTTGTTATCTATACCCATTGATCTGTTTCTATTTGTGCATATATTCTGGCACTGTTTTTTTGATAAATAATCAGTTTTAGATGCTCAGTCCTTCCAATAGATATTTGTGATGGGTTGACATTGGCTGGCTGCCAAAACCACACCCAGCTGCTCTTTTGCTCACTCTCAACAGGACAGGGGGAGAATAGGGATGAGATGAAAAAGCTTATAGGTCAAGACAAAGACAGAGAGGTCGCATACCAATTACCATCACGGGCAAAACAGACTTGACTTGGGAAAAACTGATTTAAGGGCTGTTTCTCACACTTTTTCCTTCACCCCTCACTGCCAGGCAGCGTTCTGCCCTTCCTTGGCTCTGCTTTCCCCTAGGTGCTGGCCAGTGGCTGAGGAGCTCAGCTGTGCCCTCCAGTGGGGCCGCTGGAATTGGCTGTGTCTGGCACGGGGCAGCCCTGGCCTTGCCTCACAGAGACCACACCTAGGCACTTCCACCTGGTAAAATATTGTAAGTGTCTCTATTTCCTCTTAAATAGTATAAAGCAAAACTCAGTATATATTTGTGATGTAAATGACAGCTTAGCATGGATATATCTGACTTGGCTCATTTAAAGCTAACTCTAAATATTCAAAAAGCCTGACTGTGGCAAATAAACTTTTATGTAAGGTGAATTAGCATTGGTACCTATGCTGACTTCTTTAAAGTTACTTTGGGTGATTATACTGTGGTCTTCAGTACAGACATACTTTTGACTCACTGAGACGGAATAACTGTGTTGTGTCTGATTGCTTTCTTTTGTAGTATGAAATTTTGGCAGGATACTGAAATAAGAGACATGAATTTAGTGTAGACAAAGGTGTGAACTGAAGCTGAGACTTAGAACTTCATCTGGATTTGAAGAGGAGCTAGGCATCGAGCTGTGTTTGAAGGCCAGGCCATCTGAAGTAAGGTTACGTAGCTTGAAGTAGAGTTTCCTTCATGAAGCCACAGATTAATGAAGTACATATTTCTTGCTTGCTGCTGAGGAGTCTTTCTGCATTATTTTTAATTTCCTTTCACCCATGGGGAAATAATCTCTGTATTATAATGAACAGACTCACTAGCACATGGCTTCAATGATGCCAAAGCACTGTTTAACTTCCTACTTACATCAGATGGATATCTACTTTGTTTCCCTAGGGTGTGCTGATGACTCTGACTGCCAAAAACTATGTATGCCTAGAGAGAAAATAATATTTCCTCATGGTTGCAGCTTTTTAGACATAGCAATGCCACATATTTAAAACTTGTTCTGCAGTGACACACTGCCCTCTGCAAGGTTTTAAAAGCCTGACTTTACCTGAAAGAAGAAAACAACATATTTGCTAATAGGCTTTGAAGGACAGCAAAAATGCTGAATTGTAGATTAGTGTCGTTGTTAGATGTAAAAATGCTACTACAGTTTATTTTTTTTAAATTCTCAGAATGCCCCATTTCATTGGATTGGATTGAGTCTGCAATTATTTTAGGGTGTCAGTAATTGAGCCTTGTCCAGAACTCTCTGTCTGCTGTTGTTGGATTTCAAGTGCAACAGTAAGCATGGAAATACCAAGGAGCAGAAGCAGTTATGATACCTGGAGATGCTTTCATCTTTTGCTGGTGATCTGATGAGCAGCAGGGAGTGGGGAGTTTGCAAAGGAAGGCAATTATGACTGAAGAAAGATCCATTTTGCTCATGACAGGTAAGAGATGGCATGTAGCATTGAGATAAATATCGTACATGAGAATCTCATTCAAGCTATCAGTATTGGTAAATGTCCTTTCTCTGTTGCATTTCAAAACTGAGATGCAACCTGTTTCACAATGTATAAATTAAACCTAGGAAGCAACCAAATATTAGGTGGAAAAGAGAAAAAAGGTTTATAAAACTGCATGGTCATTTTGTTTGTACTAGCTTCAACAGATGCTATATTACAAAGCAACTATTGTTAAAGTGGTAATGATCAGTTAATCTTAGAGTAGCTTGGAAGCTAAGCAATTGCATACTAAAAATAAGGTATTCAGAAAAATAAGCTTTGGACTTCTGGCTCTGTTCTGTGCATGTTTCTTTAGGCTTCCTTCAAAGAAACAGCATCATTCAGTAGAATTGCAAGTCATGAGGCAGATAGCGGAACTTTAAGCATACTGAAAGCAGACAGAAATTCACCCATCATTTCTGTGCAGACCATGATTGACTTTCTGGGCCAACCAAAAGGCCTTGAAGTCTCTGTGCCTCTATTGCTTTTCTCCTGCTCTCTGTCACAGGTTGTTTACTTATACTAGTGGACTTCCAACCAAAAACGGATTTTCACATAGTTATTTTTTTGACATTGGCACATGTTATTTGACTCAAGATGTTTTCTATAATTAATATGAGGGATCACAATGTCCAGACTTCTGACCTCTGATGTGGTTGAAATTCCTGGACAGGACTGAGTTTCTGAGAAGTACGCAATCGAGAAAAATTAGACTGAAATGAGTGATTTATTAGAACACTGGCCAAAATATTTATCTTTTCCAATGACTATATCTTGGTGTAAAGTTGTTATTATATGAGTTTTTAGAAGTCACATGACTTGCCCACAGTTTTCTGAGGAGTTGAAAACAAACTGGCATCTTTTCAGCCCTTATCAAGTACCTTAACCAAAACATCAGCCCTTGTCTCTAATGTATTACTGAAGAAGGGAATCTGAACGACAAGTCACTGGACATATTTTGTGACTTAAAGACATGTTGCAAAATGTTATTAAGTATTTTTGCTGTCTTGTTTGTAACTCATACCATCTGTATTATCTTTGGCCTCAAACTAGACTTATTTTGATGTAGCTTTATTTAATTTACATTTAGGCAAATTTAAGTGAGGTAAATGTAAATGAAATGAGATTCTTGATTCTGATGTCAGTGGGTCGCTTGAGAAAGAAGGGAATGTATGTTGCTCTTGCAGCTGGTTGTAGGATGCTCCTGTGAGGCAGAGTATGGAGATGAGCTGAGCACAATTCTTGGGTTCTCACATTAAAATTCCATCATCTAATTGAAGTGAGGGAGTAGAAATGATTACTCTGTCTTCTGGAGTTCTCCTCTCTGGATAGAGCTAAACTCCCTGTGCCAAATACAACTGATTCCTTAAAGTTCATAAAAATACGTAGGAGCATTTCTTCTTTTTCTCTTTGGAATGACCTTGCACAAACTGGCAAGCATTTAAAAAAATATGCGGTGGGAGATGTCCCAGGTATCCTCATAGAATCTTAGCTCAATGTCTCCTCTATCCAAAGTATTGTGGTTGTAAAAAATACTGTGCTAATTTGGTACAGAGTTGTATTTTCCAGGAGTATAATATCTAAAATCATTGCCAAAAGATGCTGCCTCTTTTTAGTTTAATTTTCACAGATGAATTTTTGGGGCAATTGGCCTTGGAGAAGTGGGCCTTTACTGACTGATGTCCGATTGGTGGTAGAAGACTCTGAAATAGAGAAGTTGTTATTCCTTAAAAAAGATATACGAACTTTTTTTTTTTTACAGCGAAAACACAGAAGTAGCTGTTTGTTTGTTTGTTTGTTTGTTTGTTTATTTATTTATTTATTATTTGTACTAAGAGAGAACATGTAATTCAAGCACTACCTTATGATAACTGTTGTTAAAGTCCAGGAAACAGATGCTTTTACGTAGAAGAAGAGAGGAAAAGTCCTAAAGAGGAAATATCTCCACTTCGGTACTTCAAATTGCCTCTGAGGAGAATACATTTCTGCTCTGCATAGAATGCAGCCTTTTTTGAAGACTCTAATTTAGTCACCTAAGTTCAATATTATAAATGTTCCCTGTAGACTGTAGTGATAACATATGATGATATTTTGGTGTGGATTCCTTCATTAGAAAAACTAATTCAAACTTTTTTAGCAAACCTTCCTTGTGAAACACACAGTACGATCATTTTTGTATTATGGGATACTAGATTAATCTTTTATCAAGTCCAACCTTGTATTGCAATTCATATGTTTTTTAAAGGATTCAGTGCAGGTTAAAGTGCGGACAGAAGTCTGTTTTTTATTTCTGGCAACACTGCTTATCTTTTTTATAACCTCAGTCATTTGACTTCTCACTCTTTGCTGGCCTTATATATTTGAATAATAAACCCACTGAATCTTCTATGATTTCCTACTCTGCCTGTCCTAATGGCATCTCCATAACTGATTGGAGGCTTCTGAGAATTCATATACCTAATAATAGCAGTCCTACAAGAATAACATTCAGAACTTTTATTCCAGTTTTAGCTGAGTCTTTTATTTTAGCTAGTTCTGCAGTTGAACGTCCTGTAAGCCTGTTTAGGAACAGAGGCGTGGAGATATCAATGACATTATTAGTTAGGATAAAGAAAGGGCTAGGTAAATGCTTCCCAGCTGGCAGTTTATTGTATTCACACAGTCAGACTCTGCCATTAAGCAAGTTTCAACATGATTAAGCAATTGAAGTGTGTTAAAAAAAGAAGAGCTGCATTTTATATTCAATAGTTATTACAAACACTGAATAGCTATGAGAAGAGATTTCATACCTTGCATGATTCTTAAAAAATGGACATAAAATATTTGGTAAGAAATTAGAATGTTAGTGCACAGTAAGTCCAGGAAATATGATGATTTTTTTGATGTGGCAGTAGTGAAAAAAGGGATGGAAAAAGAGACTTTAAAAGATCTTTACTGGCTCTAAGACCAAAACTAGGAACAACAACTGTGAGAAAGCTATGCCAAGGCCCTTGTGTTGGCATCTCTACTTGGCAACATGATAGTTCAGATGAAGCAGCTCAAAATTCACTGCATGTTGGGAAAAATTTACTCATGAACATTAACTAATTGATTTATAGGTTTTGAACCTCCCTGCTTTCAAGCATGTTTATATAATTCCACTGGCTTAGTTCTGTTTGCAGGTTGTACTGCAAGAATTAATAATACTAGACTAGCTGACTTATGATAGTGACCTTCCTACGTATTAAAATTTGAAGTCTAGAATTGGAAGGTTTTTGTGCTCCATAAGTATTAAAGATGGTGCTGGATTAGCAAACAGTGCTTAGATGTAACAGACTATTAGGGAGCCATTTAAAAGTAAAACATAGGAAAGTGGTTTTCCCCTCATTTAACACCTTTCTTTTCTCTGGTGATAGAGCTAAAATTATGAAAGTCTTTACAATTTTGCTGAGGGCAGAATTCGTGGAATAAGGACTAATCTGTTTAAATTCGGAGATAAAGGCTTGTAACAAAAATCTAACACTCAGGGCTACTACAAGTAACCACAAAAATTATTTACCCCAACACAAAAAAATCAAAAAGTCCCATTTACAATTAGGGCGTTGTTCCTGTCTCTTGGTTTTAGTTTGTTTTTGCTTTGACCTCCCATGTTTCAAGAAGGATGCAGCCCTTATCCTGTTGGCAACAGTTCTGCGAAGAGTGATGAGGATGACCACAGATTTATCGAAGCATTCACAGAAGGAATAAAAAATAGTCTTAATGCATGTGGAAACCTTGTGCAATGATGTCATGGTTTTGGCTGTGATAGAGTTAATTCTCTTCACTGTAGCTGATGTAGTGTTATGTTTTGGATTTAGTATGAGAATAATGTTGATAACACTGATGTTTCAGTTGTTGCTAAGTAGCGCTTACACTAGTCAAGGACTTTTCCAGCTTCCCATGCTCTGCCGGGTGCACAAGAAGCCGGAAGGGGAGGGGGCACAGCCAAGAGAGCTGATCCAAACTAGCAAAAGGGATATTCCATATCATATGTCATGCCCAGGGGCAGCAGTGATGTGATTACGGCTCGGGGACTGGTGGCATTGGTTGGTGGGTGGTGAGGAGTTGCATTACTTGTTTGTTTGGTTTTTTCCCCTTTCCCAGGTTTCATATCTCTCTCTCTCTTGTTATTTTCCTTTTCATTATATTATTATTATTGTTATTATTGTTACTGTTTAATTATTAAAGTGTTGTTATCTCAACCCATGAGTTTTCTTACTTTTGCTCTTCCGATTCTCTCCCCCATCCCACTGGGGTGAGGGGAGTGATTGAGCTGCTGTGTGGTGCTTAGTTGCTAACTGGGGCTGAACCATGACAAAAAAGAAAGGAATTTCAAGACTATGGTGAACTGGACTACTTCTAGCAGAATGAAATTGCAGCAAGGAAGGTTCAGGTTAGGTATCTGGGAAAACTTGAAAATGGAAATGATTGTAAAGCAGTAAACTGGACTAAAGAATTTATAATCTGACATAAAATTCCATGATACTTTTCTCCAATATGTGTGAGAACTTCAGGTTCAAAAATCTACTCAATATATGCCTTTCCACTGCTGCTGAGGTGTGGTTGCTAGCTACTCTCCTCTGTCTTCTAAATAGGGATAACCAACAGTCTTTATTGCCCTACTGATTCCTTTCTATTTTTAGTTTAATATTTCTTTCCCAAGAAATAAAGGGAAAGGTGCTTACAAAGGAAGACATCTCTGCTTTCCTCTGTGCTATATCCTCCCCACCTCACATGTCTGTTCCTCTGTGGGAACACCTGCAATTTTTATAAACTCATGAAAATAATTTCTGACACACAGTCAAATCCCATCTGCCACACATGCATATTTTTCAAATATAAGAGCAGCTAAATTTACAATATTACAGAACTGGGAATAATATATATATGTAATTGCTTTAGGGAATTTTCCCTTGCAAGCACTGCCTATTCAGGGTCCCTTGCGCTTTTTGTCAGCCAAGGAACCAGTATCAGCTGGTATCACTTTTTCCTGAATGCTTCCCCCCCGCCAGCTCCTGACAGCTGTATCATTTTCCTATCTCCAGATCCAAAAGAATTACACCTCCATCTTCCCTCCTTGCCTAATTCCCCCTAGTCTTGTCTTTATCTGTGCTTCTGCTGCAGCAGGAGCACATCTGGCAGGAACAACCTGCTCCAGGGCCTAATGGCAGAGCCAATTTGTGGACTGTAGCTTAGATATGTGCCATAGCAAGTGCCTAGTTTTGGAAAAGGTTGAAATAAAGGCATTTCTCACATCTTTGCAAGAGCTTGTTCTGCCTCTGTCCATGGCAGTTACAGCTTTTTCTTTCCTTTGACTGCCTCAGGAAATCTTTCCCATCTTTGCCCTGTATCAATTCTATCTTCAGCCATGTGTTGCAGTATGGTGATAGAGATGTTAGAGAAGGTGCCAAAAACCCTGATATGTCTGTGAGGCAGAGTGCTGTACAAGGCAGAGATGCTGGCTTGGATTTTAGTAGCTAAATAAACATGTCAGCATGGTATATTATTGGACTCATTAGCCCTGTTTTTGACAGCTAACTTAACTGGCGTTAATTTGGAAATCTCAGCCTGGTGTCATGTTCTGTGATGCAGATATGTTTTTTAAGGCACTTAGCAGCTTTGCAGCTGCTTTGCTGCAGAGAAGACAGGTCGCACAACAGCAAGTAATTGAGATATTAAAAATACTTTTTCATGACATGTATCATTTGGCAGATCATTTTGTATGATAAAGAGGCTAGTGTGAATGACAAGCACTGGAACAGTCTGCCCCAGGGAAGTGGTTGAGTCACCATCCCTGGAGGTATTTAAAAGACATGCAGACCGTGGCACTTAGGGACATGGTTTAGTGGTAGACTTGGTAGTGTTAGGTTAATGATCTTAAGGGTCTTTTCCAATGTAGGTGATTCTATGATTCTGTAAGTGACTGCACAATTGTTGAGTAGAATTGTGATTAATAGTGTTAAATTAATGCCATTTTCTGCAGAGGAAGGAGTGGCTGAGAATTTTTGTTACCTCAGGCAATATATTTTTGTTAGTTTCTGAGGGCCAATAGGTCTACATGACTTAGTGGTGTCTGCAAAAGAGAATAAACTCCGATTGAAGGCAAAATTGAATCATGTTTTCCCCAAGTCTCCTCCTCCTCAGTTAGTTGATGGAAGTGTTTACAGAAGTGTTAGCATCAAAATCTAATGGGAAAAATGGGACCTAATGCTTGGGTCAAGTCCAAGGGCATGGGATGGGATTGTCCACATCCATTGTCCATGTCTACAATTAAATTATTTTGCAAGTAATTGTAAGATTGTAAAGTCACTATCTCACTGAAGTGTGAGAACACTCAATGGCAAATTTATTTAGGAAAGTGGTAAATATTGCTGTTATTGTGCAAAACTACACAACAGCAGTGAAATGTTTTAGCACTGTAAAAATACAGTTATAATGCCTCCATCAGGACATGACAACTATCACAGCTGAGAAGAGATCTATTTGTATACTACAGGTTGGTTTTTTTTTTCATATCTATTTTCAGGTTGTTTGGCTATAAGAGAGAGAAAACAATATTACTTTACCTTTACTTTATAACTAGCAAGTCATAATATTCTATTTTAAGTGGATCTCTTAAATGCTTTTTAAAAACTATTTGATGACATAACTGTTCCTGCTGAAGTCTGTGACTTATTGACTCCACAGGAAAAAAGCTTAACTATATACATAAATATATTTGATAGTTGCCTCACACAAATTATCTGTGTGATTAATACTGTAACACAGCTTACATAAATCCTTGTAAATAACATCTGCAAACATCGTGAAGAATATTCAAATCCTACTGAACCTTGATGGTAATAAAAGCAACAATCCACGTGAGTTTCCACCCTTCAAGGTCAGGCCCTGAATTCCTACAATATGTGTCTTAATAGCTTGTTTTTCACTCCCAGGGAGATCCTTCAAGTGATTTGGCCAGAACCAGTACTGGAGCTAGAGCTAAGCAGTTACCACATTTAAAACTCTGGTCATTTGATTTTTCCTAGCGTCAAGTAATATCTACTGACTTTTGAAGTAAACATTTTTCTTTTGTAAATAATATTCAGGTTGCCTCTTAACATTTCAGTTGCCATCATCTGACTGACTTTGTTGAAAGGCTTCATCATCCAGTTGAAAAGCCCCTGCACATGCAGCAGCATCAAATCAATAACAATTCTGCTGTTGCTAATTGTTTTCTCATGTATGCTGTAGTTTAGAACTACAGGGTTTATTCCTCTGTATCTTTTCTTCTGTTGATATAAACTTCTTTGGACTTCTTTTAATTTTCCTCAGTACAGGTATGATATGTCCATATTTTTCTACCTTTTTAATTGACTATAAGACTGTCCACACATCTCAAAAAGAGTCAACATAGATGAAAGACCTTTCTGTTTGCTTAGTTTCTAAATGGTTACTATTTTCCTTAAAATACTTTCTGTATGAATATTTGCACTTCACAAATGAATCTATTATTCTTCAGTTCAAATACAGTTATTATCGTTTGATAAATATAGCAAAATTCAAGTTATCTATGAATCTGAGAAAGCATGAATTATTTTTTTTCTAAAGACCAGAAAGGAGCCACTGGTGTGAAGAGTAGGATTTCCTTAGTGTGGTTATGTTAAGTATAGGAATACTATTGTATACATTTTGTTTCAGTGCAAGTGGTCTGAGAAAGGTAGGAACCACAATTACTGTCTTAATCATTTTATTGTGAAGCAAACATGGTTTGGGAATCTCTGACATGGATTTTACGCAGATGCTAAATGGAGTCTGAAAACCTGCGTTTACTACATTATGATGAGTATAATATATTCTTTCATATGGAATAAAGCCCAGAAGGCCTGCCATGACATTCTGACACTTCAGTTGTCACTTGGTGACAACTTGGTCACTTGGTTGTCCACTTGAACCACCAAGAGTAGTAAAATACAGTTCAATGAGCTGTACATTTGCTTTGCTTGGTTCCCCATTTGGGCTGTATTTCTGTGGAAGAAGGAGGTTAGGCAGACCTTCCTATAGGAAATGGGAGCTCATTATTCTGTCTTGGGAGGCTGTGCTGGGGGAGAGGAGGTTCACAAGCCTACACTATACAGAGTGCTCAAGAGTTACAGGAGGGAGCTCCAGCCCCCTAGTATGTGGAAAAACCAGCAGTCTGCTGTGAAGAGAGTGAACAGTCAGGACTTGTACCTCAAAATACCTTTCTAGGGGTCAGATAGTACCGCGCTTTGTTGGCTACAGGTATGGGAAGAAAATTATGAGTTATGTTTAAGCCTTTTGTATATCTTATTATCTTAACCACTGCGTATTTGTTCTTCCTCATTTAAACCAAAATAACCTATTTGTTATTCTAATGACACATGGCTTTTTTGAGATTATAAACTGTCTGGTCTTTTTTCAGCAGCTTGCTGTATGAGAGAGTCCCAGGCAGGTCTGCCTTGAAGCTCTAGCTGATTTGGGGCTTCATCATATGTTGCCAGTGTGGTTAATGAGCTGGTCACTGCATAGAGGAACTCTGTATCTCTGGTGTTTCTGCTGTCTTCAGTAAAGAGAAAAGCAGATCTCTAAAATTTTATATTGCATGTTAGCCTGGTCCATCTTTTTATACTGTATCTGTTAGCCTCAATCCCCCATATAATAGGAAAGGAGGACCCCTGTGGGGTCTTACAGGGAAATTATGAGTATAAATTCACTAAATACTGGGTTATGGCTATATGAATGTCAAGACTGCTAAGAGTTTTGTGGAGACTAAGTTTCTTTTGGAGTTCTGAAACTGAAATTCAAACAATTTGAGCCAGCTTCAGCAATTATGTAGCTATAATCCACATTAATGCTGTTTAAAAGGTGTGTGAAGAAACCTAATGTGGAAGCTTTCTCAAACTTTAGTGCTTGGCCAAAATAAGTTTTTAGCGAAAGCATTTAAAAGGATTATAAAACAAGGATACAGAAATCTTGATTTAGTTACCCTACAATGGGCACATTGTTCTCCTGTCATTCAAGCATTTATGTGTGATGGAGTGATCTAAGAGAAGCTTCCTCTTTTTGTGACTTTCTTGTAGCATAAGTAACAAGTGGCAGTTAAAGTAACATACTGGCTAAATTCCAGTACATTTGTGGGGTGGGGGTGGTGGGCTAAACTGATGTACATATCAGCCTGGAAAAAAAGGTAAGAAAGGCATAAAGCAAGGAGCTGTTTACAGACTAATACTTTGAAGTTCACTTGGATCAAGGACTGGTGACTTCCCACTGTGGGAACTCTTGTGAGGAAACATCACTCACTCCACAACAGCAAGGGAAATCCAAGGGCATGTCTGCTATCGTGGTTCAGCGCCAGTCAGCAACTAAGCACCACACAGCCGCTTGCTCAATCCCTGCACCCCAGTGGGATGGGGGAGAGAATCGGAAGAGCAAAAGTAAGAAAACTCATGGGTTGAGATAACAACACTTTAATAATTAATATAAAATAGTTATTATTATAATATATAATATATAATATATAATATATAATATATAATATATAATATATAATATATAATATATAATATATAATATATAATATATAATATATAATATATAATGATAATAATAGTATGAAAAGGATAATAACAAGAGAGACCGAGAGAGATGAAACCCAGGAAAAAAAAACAGGTGATGCAACTGCTCACCACCCACCAACCAATGCCTCCAGTCCCTGAGCCGTGATCGCTGCTTCCTCCGCCCAACTCCCCCCCAGTTAATATACCAGGCATGATGTCATATGATATGGAATATCCCCTTGGCCAGTTTGGATCAGCTCTCT
This sequence comes from Morus bassanus, assembly GCA_031468815.1. Taxonomy (NCBI): domain Eukaryota; kingdom Metazoa; phylum Chordata; class Aves; order Suliformes; family Sulidae; genus Morus; species Morus bassanus. The sequence continues at coordinate 62,892,149 of CM062567.1, read as the reverse complement.
TGGCTATGCCCCCTCCCCTTCCAGCTTCTTGCAGAGCACCTGGCAGAGCATGGGAAGCTGGAAAAGTCCTTGACTAGTGTAAGCACTATCCAGCAACAACTAAAACATCAGTGTGTTATCAACATTGTTCTCATACTAAATCCAAAACACAGCACTATACCAGCTACAGTGAAGAGAATTAACTCCATCCCAGCCAAAACCATGACACTGCCAAGTTACCCAAAAGAGTGAGCACAGTGTAGACAGGGCTATTTGAGCCTGTGTTAATCTGGGTAGCAGTCCAGAACAGTATGCACGTCTTGGCTTGCTGCTGTTATTATGGATTCATGTTCACAGACATCCTAAGCCTGTCTAATTGCTCTCTCCTGCTGGCAGGTCTTGATTCCAGTGTTCCTATCTAACCAGGTGATTTCCTACGTGTTTGGAGAAGTAAGCCTTGCTACATTATCAACACAGGGAGAGATCCAGTGAGTAGCAGTTTGGAGGGAGTGGGGAATGCATTGGTGATTGAGAGAGGTGAGAGTGGGTAGCAGGAACAGGACTTTCCCACCCCCTATTCAATAGCAGTGGGTTAGATTTGTTCCCTGCAAATCCTGAAGCTGCAGCCTTCAAAAGCTGAATTGTTCAGAAACTTGTGTTAGGACATCTTAAGTATTACCAAGCATATTTACTGGCTTCAGTATGATTCCTCATGCTATGGACACATTTCAGATGATACTGCTTCTCAAACTTTAAGTTTTATGTGCTCCTCTTTTCTCTGAGATGGCATTCTCCACGGCTGAGAAGTAAGAACCGGCTGTAATTCAACTGTTACAGGTGGTAACAGTTTTCATTGTGCATTGATTCCTCAGGCATGAGATGAGAAGCAAGAGTGTTCAAGGAACTAGCCCTAGAGAAACAAGGCTCTTGTGAGTATTTATTAGAGTAACTTACTAGGTATTATTTCACGTTCATTTATTACTCAGCACAGAGAAAATGGCAACGATATGAAGTCTGTAGTTACATGGGTAAAAAACGTGAGGGGAAAATTAAAATAAGAAAATAAAGGTTTAATTGAGAATTCGAGGTTTGCACTGAGGACTGCTGACAGGTAGTCAGTCTTTTAGAGAAGAAATCTTATCATAAGCATGTTCGTTGGCAGCTTAGAGTTAATGAGCTGCTATGCTCCACTAATGAACTACCTTTAATTCACAAAGGTTAGCTGGGTGTTAATGCAGTATATGTGGATGGGAGAGATGGGGGTTTGTTCTGTTCATGGGTCTGTTTTGTGATATCTCTCTGGGAGGTGGGGTGGGCAGGGAGGAAGAGAGGTGCCTCTTTACCATGCTCAGGTTGCTGTCTGGAGGGCCTGGGAAGGCTCTGCCTGAGAGCAGTTTGAATAAGCGGGAACCAAGTCCCTTCATGAGTTTGAGTTTGTGCCAGCAAGGGTGACCATCATGGTTGTCATGGTTTTAGCTGGGATAGTTGATTTTCTTCACTGTAGCTAGCATAGTGCTGTGTTTTAGACTTGGTATGTAAATAAGGTTGAGAACACCCTGGTGTTTTAGTTGTTGCTGGGTAGTGTTTACACTAGTCAAGGACTTTCTAGCTTCCCATGCTCTGCCAGGTGCACAAGAAGCCGGGAGGGGAGGCGATACAACCAGGAGAGCTGATTCGAATTGGCCAGAGGGTGTTCCATATCATATGACGTCATGCCCAGTATATTAACTGGAGGAAATTGGCTGGGGGAGGCGGCGATCGTGGCTCGGGGACCGGCGGCGTCGGTCGGCGGGTGGTGAGCGGTTGCAGCACTTGTTGTTTAGTTTTGGTTTTGTTTTTTTTTTTTTCTCTCTTCTTCCAGTGTTTCATCTCTCTCTCACTCATTATTTTCCTTTTCATTATATTAGTATTATTGCTGTTTTATTCTAATTATTAAACTGTTCTTATCTCAACCCACGAGTTTTCTTACTTTGGCCCTTCCGATTCTCTCCCCCATCCCACAAGGGTGGGGGAGTGAGCGAGCGGCTGTGTGGTGCTTAGTTGCTGACCGGGGCTAAACCACAACAGTCCTTTTTGGCGCCCAACGTGGGGCACGAAGGGTTTTAGGTAATAACAGTTGCTGGTCACAGCATTGATTCATCTGTTCTCGATATTAGTAGTCAGACCTACACCATGCTGATTTTGAAGTACATGTTAAAGATTGGCATTGGGTTTTGTAGTTTGCTGTGCTCTGCAGTGGTTAGAGATGTTTTGCCTAGGAGATTTGTTATTAAAACACTGCCCTTGAGTTTTATCGGTTATTTGGGTATTGCATGGAAGCCGTTACTGTACTTCGGGTACCACCTCATGGAGACAATTAGCAATTATACCTCCTCCTCTGAGAGGTTCTTTAAGGAGGAAATACAGAATGGCACCTTAGCTACCATCTTCTGTAATGTCTCCTCCTTCATTACAACAACTTTTCAGTATCTTGAACATCCTTGGGTAGTTAAGATACATCTGTTGATATTCCTATGGCAGATTGTTTAGGTTCTGTCTAAGGTTAATAAGCAATTCAAGAATATCATCCAGAGATCTGCCCCAAGGCTCGATAATTATGGGTGGCAGGGTATGTGGGATAGTATGGGCAAATGCCTGAGACGGTGGGCACCCCCAGTGTTTTGGGACTTCACCCCTGAACAAGTGCAGAATCCTGAAAAATTAGTAGAATATTTGGAGGAAGTATGCTGTCACCCTAGCAATTCCAGAGAGATACAAATCACTGCAATGTGTTGGGGCCTGGCCCATGCCTACCGAGCCCTGTTCAACAGTATTCAGTACCACCAAGGGAAAACGACAGGCCCTGCGGCTACTCCAAGCCCAGCGACAAGCACTGTGGCCCCTCAAACCCCCACAACAGGCGCTGCAGCAGCTCCAAGCCCAGCGACAAGCACTGTGGCCCCTCAAACCCCCACAACAGGCGCTGCAGCAGCTCCAAGCCCAGCGACAAGCACTGTGGCCCCTCAAACCCCCACAACAGGCGCTGCAGCAGCTCCAAGCCCGACGACAGGCACTGTGACCGCTCAAACACCCATGACGGACACTGAAGCTGAATCAGAGAATCAACCCGTGCCAGTATCAGTTGCCCCTATACAAAAGAAGAAATCTTCAAAGAGAAAGTCAACTCGTTTAGAAAAGGATGATGGAGAAGCAGTGCCGTTACTAAGAGAGGAGAAGGAAGAGGAAGAACTTGTACAAGAGATGGAAACTACCCGATCCCTATCCTTAAGTGAGCTACGAGATATACGAAAAGATTTCGGCCGTCATGTAGGTAAGCATGTTGTCACCTGGCTGCTCCGATGCTGGGATAACGGGGCCAGTAGCCTGGAATTAGAGGGTAAGGAAGCCAAACAACTGGGATCCCTTTCTAGGGAGGGGGGCATTGACAAAGCAATTGGAAAAGGGACACAAGGCCTCAGCCTCTGGAGGCGACTCCTGTCTGCTGTGAAAGAAAGGTATCCCTTCAAGGAAGATGTTATATATTGCCCTGGAAAATGGACCACTATGGAGAAAAGTAACCAGTACCTGAGAGAATTAGCTGTGCTTGAGGTGATTTATGGTGACCTGGGTAGCGAACAGTCATCCAAAGATCCAGATGAAGCCCAGTGCACACGACCCATGTGGCGGAAGTTTGTACGGAGCGCACCATCATCCCATGTAAACTCCCTGGCAGCAATGTCCTGGAAAGATGAAGAGGCACCAACGGTAGAGGATGTGATTGATAAACTCCGGGATTATGAAGCACATGTCTCTTCCTCCCTCATCTCAGCTGTGGAGAAATTGTCCCGGGAGTTCCAGCAATTCAAAGAAGATATGTCCTACTCCCTACCTGTACAGACCAGTATCTCGGCCATTAGGAGTAAGCGTCCTTCTGCTCAAGAGAGAAGATACACACCACGGGGCACCCTATGGTTTTACCTGCGTGACCATGGAGAGGACATGAGGAAGTGGGATGGAAAACCTACCTCAACCCTAGAGGCACGGGTATGTGAGTTGCAAGGAAAAACAACCACTCAAGGGGGGACCTCCAGGAGAGTTGCTGCTCCAGTTTCCAGTAAGCAGTTCCCCAGACAGAGGAGTAGAAGTGCTGATTCTATCCGTGATCTTAATAGGGAGACTTCTGATTCCCATTCACAAGAAGTGGGTTACGAATTCTGCAATTGGAATTAGAGGGGCCCTGCCTCCAGCCAGGTGGAGGAAAGGGACAACCGGGTTTACTGGACTGTGTGGATCCGATGGCCTGGCACATCTGACCCACAGGAGTATAAGGCTCTAGTGGACACCGGTGCACAGTGCACCCTAATGCCATCTAACTATGTAGGGGCAGAACCCATTTGTATTGCTGGAGTGACAGGGGGATCCCAAGACCTAACTGTTTTGGAGGCTGAAGTGAGCCTAACTGGGAATGAGTGGCAAAAGCACCCCATTGTGACTGGCCCAGAGGCTCCGTGCATCCTTGGCATAGACTACCTCAGGAGAGGGTATTTCAAGGACCCAAAAGGGTACAGGTGGGCTTTCGGTATAGCTGCCTTGGAGACGGAGGAAATTAAACAGCTGTCTACTTTGCCCGGTCTTTCGAAGGACCCTTCTGTTGTGGGGTTGCTGAGGGTCAAAGAACAACAGGTGCCAATTGCCACCACAACAGTGCACCGGTGGCAATATCGCACCAACCGAGACTCCCTGATTCCCATCCATGAGCTCATTCGGCGACTGGAGAGCCAAGGAGTGATCAGTAAGACCCGTTCACCCTTTAACAGTCCCAAATGGCCAGCACAGAAGTCTAATGGAGAGTGGAGACTAACAGTAGACTATCGTGGCCTGAACGAGGTCACTCCGCCACTGAGTGCTGCCGTGCCGGACATGCTAGAACTTCAATATGAACTGGAGTCAAAGGCAGCCAAGTGGTATGCCATAATTGATATCGCTAATGCATTCTTCTCAATCCCTTTGGCAGCAGAGTGCAGGCCACAGTTTGCTTTCACTTGGAGGGGTGTCCAGTACACCTGGAATCGACTGCCCCAGGGGTGGAAACACAGCCCTACCATTTGCCATGGAGTGATCCATACTGCACTGGAACAGGGTGGAGCTCCGGAACACCTTCAGTACATTGATGACATCATCGTGTGGGGCAACACAGCAGAAGATGTTTTCGAGAAAGGGAAGAAAATAGTCCAAATCCTTCTGAAGGCTGGTTTTGCCATAAAACAAAGTAAAGTGAAGGGACCTGCACAGGAGATTCAGTTTCTGGGAATAAAATGGCAAGATGGACGTCGGCAGATCCCAATGGATGTGATCAACAAAATAACAGCCATGTCTCCACCAACTAGCAAAAAGGAAACACAAGCTTTTTTAGGCATTGTGGATTTTTGGAGAATGCATATTCCAAATTATAGTCTGATTGTAAGCCCTTTCTATCAAGTGACCCGGAAGAAGAATGATTTTAAATGGGGCCCTGAGCAACGACAGGCCTTTGAACAGATAAAGCGGGAGATAGTTCATGCAGTAGCCCTTGGGCCAGTCCGAGCAGGACAAGACGTAAAAAACCGTGCTCTACACTGCAGCCGGGGAGAATGGCCCTACCTGGAGTCTCTGGCAGAAAGCACCAGGGGAGACCCGAGGTCGGCCCCTAGGGTTCTGGAGTCGGGGATACAGAGGGTCCGAAGCGCGCTACACTCCAACTGAAAAAGAGATATTGGCAGCATATGAAGGGGTTCGAGCTGCTTCAGAAGTGATCAGTACTGAAGCACAGCTCCTCCTGGCACCTCGACTGCCAGTGCTGGGCTGGATGTTCAAAGGGAGGTTCCCCTCTACACATCACGCAACTGATGCTACATGGAGTAAGTGGGTCGCACTGATCACCCAACGGGCTCGAATAGGAAACCCCAGTCGCCCAGGAATCTTGGAAGTAATCATGGACTGGCCAGAAGGCAAAGATTTTGGAATGTCACCAGAGGAGGAGGTGACACGTGCTGAAGAGGCCCCACTGTATAATAAACTACCAGAAAATGAGAAGCAATATGCCCTGTTCACTGATGGGTCTTGTCGTCTGGTGGGAAAGCATCGGAGATGGAAGGCTGCTGTATGGAGTCCTATACGGCAAGTTGCAGAAACTGCTGAAGGAGAAGATGAATCAAGTCAGTTTGCGAAGTAAAGGCCATCCAGCTGGCTTTAGACATTGCTGAACGAGAAAAATGGCCAGTGCTCTATCTTTATACTGACTCATGGATGGTGGCAAATGCCCTGTGGGGGTGGTTACAGCAGTGGAAGCAGAACAACTGGCAGCGCAGAGGCAAACCCATCTGGGCTGCTGCATTGTGGCAAGATATTGCTGCCCGGGTGGAGAACCTGGTTGTGAAGATACGTCATGTGGATGCTCATGTTCCCAAGAGTCGGGCCACTGAAGAACATCAGAACAACCAACAGGTGGATCAGGCTGCTAAGATTGAAGTGGCTCAAGTAGATCTAGACTGGCAACATAAAGGTGAACTATTTATAGCTCGGTGGGCCCATGACACCTCAGGCCATCAAGGAAGAGATGCAACATAATATGGGTTCGCGACCGAGAGGTGGACTTGACCATGGACACTATTGCACAGGTCATCCATGAATGTGAAAGATGCGCTGCAATCAAGCAAGCCAAGCGGATAAAAACTCTGTGGTATGGAGGACGATGGCTGAAGTATAAATATGGGGAGGCCTGGCAGATTGATTATATCACACTGCCACAAACCCGCCAAGGCAAACGCCATGTGCTTACAATGGTGGAAGCAACCACCGGATGGCTGGAAACATATCCCGTGCCCCATGCCACCGCCCGGAACGCTATCCTGGGCCTTGAAAAACAAGTTTTATGGCGACATGGCACCCCAGAAAGAATCGAGTCAGACAACGGGACTCATTTCCGAAATAACCTCATAGACACCTGGGCCAAAGAGCATGGCATTGAGTGGGTATATCACATCCCCTATCATGCACCAGCCTCTGGGAAAATTGAACAATACAATGGACTGTTAAAGACTGCACTGAGAGCAATGGGGGGTGGGACATTCAAACACTGGGATACACATTTAGCAAAAGCCACCTGGTTAGTCAACACTGGGGGATCTGCCAATCGAGCTGGGCCTGCCCAGTCAGAACCCTTACGTACTGTGGAAGGGGATAAAGTCCCTGTAGTGCATGTAAAAAATATGCTGGGGAAAACCATCTGGGTTATTCCTGTCTCAGGCAAAGGCAAACCCATTCGTGGGATTGCTTTTGCTCGAGGACCTGGGTGCACTTGGTGGGTAATGCGGGAGGATGGAGGAGTTCGATGTGTGCCTCAAGGGGATTTGATTTTGGGTGAAAATAGCCAATGAACTGAACGGTATGCTGTTAATTGCTATATGATATTGTATGTCATCACTCCTATGGTTGCTATATGCTGTATCAATGGTATCATAGTAAGAATTTCCAAAATTAATGAAGAATGAACTTTGATTGAACCAAGGAACGTGTAGCGGTGGTGGAACAAAGACTGACTTCAGCATGCAACAATCCAACACCACACAGACCATCTCTCCGGCCTTGAAAGACTGTTACGATAGACGGAGCCCAAAGTTATGGACTGAATGAACTCAATGGACATGTGTGGACCCTCTACAGACATTCTACAGGGATGGTCTGTAGACTACGGGAATGATAAATGATATCTACGTATGTCATCAAAGGATGGGGAGGCGGGTGGTGGTTATTGAGGTCATATTGGATAGTATGAGATCTGAGCATGACGTAAATGGTATGGAATAAGGGGTGGATACTGTCATGGTTTTAGCTGGGATAGTTGATTTTCTTCACTGTAGCTAGCATAGTGCTGTGTTTTAGACTTGGTATGTAAATAAGGTTGAGAACACCCTGGTGTTTTAGTTGTTGCTGGGTAGTGTTTACACTAGTCAAGGACTTTCTAGCTTCCCATGCTCTGCCAGGTGCACAAGAAGCCGGGAGGGGAGGGGATACAACCAGGAGAGCTGATTCGAATTGGCCAGAGGGTATTCCATATCATGTGACGTCATGCCCAGTATATTAACTGGGGGAAATTGGCTGGGGGAGGTGGCGATCGCGGCTCGGGGACCGGCGGCGTCAGTCAGTGGGTGGTGAGCGGTTGCAGCACTTGTTGTTTAGTTTTGGTTTTGGTTTTTTTTTTTTTCTCTCTTCTTCCAGTGTTTCATCTCTCTCTCACTCATTATTTTCCTTTTCATTATATTAGTATTATTGCTGTTTTATTCTAATTATTAAACTGTTCTTGTCTCAACCCACGAGTTTTCTTACTTTGGCCCTTCCGATTCTCTCCCCCATCCCACAAGGGTGGGGGAGTGAGCGAGTGGCTGTGTGGTGCTTAGTTGCTGACCGGGGCTAAACCACAACAGTGGTCAGGGAGCCAGGGGCCTGGGAGGGCTGTGGTGAACTGGGAACAGCGGAAGTAACCAGGCCTTGCTGGAAGGGAAGACCTTCACCCTAGAGACCAAGGGAAGGCAGCCCAGGGTTTGCTGGGATTCCAAAAGTTGCCGAGTTGTTATATGGAGAGTGTATCTGGAGGACCTTTCAAAGAATCAGTGGGCTGTTTGAGATCTATTTATGACCTCCTTTTATTTCTCTCCTGGCTTGTACCGAATGTGGTCTCCTTTAAAAGGTGAGCCTAGGAGATAGCAAACTTTCTGCTTCTTGTCGTCCTGGTATCCTTTTTTTGGTCAGAGCTTTACAAAGCTACTTAACACACAGAAAGAAAATTCAAGATTCTCCCCAAAAGATGAAATGGACAATGCCTTATATTTTTGTCCATAGATCTTTCTTATTTGAAAAATTTTATTAAACTTCTATCATTCCTTTCTCTGACTACTGCGTTCAATTCCCCCCACCCTCCCATCAGTAGTGGGGAGGAGAGAAGCACAGTGGTGATGGGGCAAAATCCTTCTCCCCCAACCCTTTTCCCACCTCCTTTGCTTACTCTGGGCCTTTCTATACTCTGGAGGCTTTGACAACCTTGAATTGTCTTTTTTTCCTCTTGCAATTGAAGAAAGTGATGTTTGTCTATAATCTACTTTGACTCCACCTGGGCCGTGCCAGCTTCATACTCACCATCAAAGAGCTGTTTCCAAAGCCCTCTCCTCTTGTGTATCCCCTTTTGGCTCAAATTAACTTCCTCCAGGACTTTATTTCTCTTGCTAGGGCTGCAAAATTTTGCTCCAAATCCCTTCTACACAGCATTTCTGTGATGGGAAGAGGGCTGGCAAATGTAATTTGACCCAATTAAATGAGAACACTGAGTCTTTTGATAAGAATTAGGTAAGGAGTAAGTGTTAGGATTCACACATCTCTGATTACTGCCATGTGATCGGTGTATGTGCAAAACGGAAAGGAAATGTAAGCAGAAGCAAATTGCAGCAGGAGGGTGATTTCCATATAAGCTGAACTCTGCTTCAGAATTACAGCAGATTTTTTTCTCAGTTCTCCTGCTCTCTTCCCCTCCCCTCCAATTTTAGCCTTGGGTTGCTGTAAACTACTCTGTGAAAGAGACTTTTCTAGGTATAGTTATTCTAAAATTAACAGGCTGATAAACACTTTACTTTGAACTATTCGGAATGTAGTTCCTTTGTCAAAGCAGGAAGCTTTGAAAAATGTCCAAACTTCAAACTGGCTACGAGACATTGGTAGTCACAGGGGTGTAGCTACAGCGCCTGTCAGCTTGGTGGCTTAAATCCATTAGGCATGCTTATGCATCTGCTTGTTTTAATAACCCTTTTGCCTTTTTTTTTTTCAGAAGGCTCAAAGACCATTAGTAATGGTCAAAACGTAGCTTAAGGAACCCATTCCACATCTGTTCAGGCCAGACAGCTGAAAAATGAACAACTGAGATGCCCTTTCTCTTCCTTGAAGAAAATGGTTAAACAATCCAAACATAAATGATAAAGTGTTTAAGAATGAATGCTTATGGCTGGTTAAGATATTTTTATTTTTTGCATTAATTCACCTACACCGATGTTGCACTGCCAACAGATGACTCATTGCCATATTAAACAGTTGGTGTCAACTTGCTAAAAGGTGGAAGTTGTAATAAATAATGTTTTACCATTCCACATTGTCCAACTGAAACTACTGAAATGCTCCAGTGTTTCTAAAAACTGCACATTTTTATGACGATCCTTTTAAACAAACTCAAAAGATGAACTAGGGTTGGTCAGACAAATATTACAGTGGATCCTTTCTATCCGAGGTATTACAGCTAAGTGAGTCCAAGTCATTGGAACTAGATGATGATGGGTAATCTAGGTAAAGTTCTCAAATCTTATCTGAAGGTAAGATTTTGTTTTACTTTCACTGAAGAAGAGAAATAGGAAAAGTTCAAGGATATTACTGACGTTACAAACTCAGGAAGATACACAAATCATCAGAGATTGTGTTGCTCCTGTTCCTCCTTTCAGTGTTTGGCTATCATTGCATCAGCAGTGAATATTCATATGATGCCTGTTTGGCAAAACAGACTGTGAAAACCCATTGCATAAATGTGCACAGAGACTGTCTATAAATAGAAGACATACTTCATTGAAAAGCTTCAGTTTCAAGGTAGCTGCTCCAAACTTCTATGAAGTTTAAAGGATTGTATGCATTTTTTCTGTTAGTATCTTTCATTTGTGTAAGACACTAGACTATTACTTACCTGCTTTGGACATTAACTGGCATCATGACATTTTTTGGGTAGTATAATCAATGAAGATTTCCAATGTTCTGTATGAATAATTTCTGTATTAAAAATATACTTAATAGGCTGCAGACAGGGGGAATAACTTTTGTAGTTATCTTCCAGACAGCACTGAGCAGGTAGTAATTCCCACTGAAGACAGCTGTATGCCTAAACGTGGACTTAAAAGTTTAATATTTTAAAAAAAAAAACAAAACAAATCCACCAGAAAACTTTTTTGTTTTTCTGTTTGGCTTAGAACTGATGTTGTGAAGGGCTTTGTTTCAAAGAAATTAATAAAGTTTAATTTTAGTAAATATCTGCAAACAAAATAAATAATCACTAATTTAACAAGACTAATTAAAGGTCTGCAAGTTTAAAAATAGGTGAAACAAATAGGACTTAGTCTTAAAAATAGGTGTCTGACTATATTCTGAATCAAATTTCTTAATAGCAATTTATAGTGAGTGAATTTCAGAAAATCTTTATTAACAACAGTTTTATTAATGTCTGATTAGGTAGTATTAATCCCTGATCCCTGCAGAAGTCTGACATGCTTTGTATGAACCTCCAAATACCTTTTATACAACTTCAACTCTGCAAGTGACTGTACATACTGCAAATCACATGAAAAAAACATTTTCCTTGAAATGTCCTGTACTACATTCTTTCTTTAATTCCATTACAGCTGGAGTTAGGAAGTACATAGATGAGCAAAAATGAAAAATTAAAGGGATGGAACCATTCTAGTGATGTGGTTTAGGAACCTAGAATATTTGAGACCAAAAGGTTTGATTCAGATTTGAGATGCAGAATAGGTTTTCCCCATTTCTTCATGTGTATATTTCTACTTGAAGTGGTTCATGGGAGGCAAAAGTGAAAAGATAAGAGATGCCTTTGCATTTCATTGCTCAGAGCAGTAAGGAAAACAGTGGTTCTCTTGATTTCTCCTGCTCTCTTGCTCTAGCAGCGTATAGTTACAGCTTTTGGCTACATGTTCATTACAGAGCCCTAGATCTTGTCATGTCAAAGAATGGTATTTGGGGATGCTGGACTCCCAGCAGTTGCCTGTGTGATCTCTGAGCTTCTGCCCAACACTCTTGTATGGTAAGCAAAGAGAGCAAGGCCCAACTACAGGTCTGCCTTCTTCCCTTGCACTTTTGAGCTCTGATATCAGGTTGACAAAGAAGGGAAACTTTCCTGGCTGCTGTGCTGGTTGGCCAGTGAAGACCAGGAATAGCCTGGGGAAGGAGCAGTTTGGCTTTGTCCCATTTTCTCTGGTTCCTTAAAGCTGGATGTTGATCTGTGACTGAGTTTCATCCCACTTAGAGTGTTTAACAGAGATGACCTGGCTATTGTGTGTAATTCTAGGTCCTTGTGGCTTTAAAGGCAAAGTTGGTATAGGTGTTGAAACCTTGGATTATGGTTTAAACAATTTGAATACCTCTGAGGTATTCAAACCTGAGATCTGACCTGATTTTTATGGTAGAAAGTGTTGGGTATGTTATGTGGTGTTTTTTGGTTTCTTCTGATTTTTTTCTTTTTTAATAAATACAGCTTATGGAACATGCGTGAGAGAACATGGTAACTCAGCTTTCTGATGTTGATACTTTTTAGAGTGCGCTTGGAAAGACTAGAAAACTGCTCCTTTTTCTTTTGTCTTGAATGAGGTTTGGATTTAACTATTATTTAAGTATCTTCTTTACTTACTATAACATCAGTATAATTTAAAAGTCTAAACCATTATTTTCTGCTATGAGAAAAAGAGATGAACACTGTAACATGACAGCATTTCCAAGTGTTTGTATCAGTTGACTCAAGGTAGGAGTAAGACTGAACTGACCCTGGCTAGAAGGAAATGCTCTGAAGAAGTTTTGACTGTTATACCTTCATATAGATTGCAACTACCAGTAGATTATGTTGGTCTTAAATTGTTAAGAGGCTGCTGAATTCTTCACTGGCATTAGATGAGGGGGGTGGTGTGGTGGTGGTGTAGGAAATGCTACAGTTTGTAGGTGGCCACAAGATGGAGCACCAAACTGCTGGATATCAACCTGACTTTTGTATGTGGGGTGGGGGAGACAAGGGAGGAGATGTAAAGAGTGTACTGGCTCATAGGGAAGGCTGTTTTCTGAGGAAGAGAATGTTCTTTGTGGCTTGTTCTCATGAACAACTGTTCTATGATTGTAACTGATTTAGTTCCAGCACATCTTTCTACTGAGAAATGAAAAGTACAGAGAGAAAACTTTATATAGCTATTAGTTAGAGAAGAATGTTATTTTTTTAAGTATAGTTACAATCAGCATCTTCAATATTGGTTGCTGTTTGCCTCTTAATAAGAATTGCGTTCCTGTGTAGTACTTTGGTAGAGATGTTCCCAGCTCCAGAGGTAAAGCTAGTAATTAGATTACTGTCACATTGCATAAAGGTGCAGGAACTGACTCCTTGACTGCATGGCATATGGGAGATGGATGAAGCAAAATACATGCTGCCTTTAGAGGCTATATTTTTCCAGATGTTCGCCTTTTGGATCTTACATGTTTGCTTTGGACCTGGACGCAAAAGTACTCCAAGTTTTTTTCCTTCTCTCTCTGCACTGTATGGTGAATATATTCTCACTCAAAGTGTAGGTGGTCTTGTGAGGCATAAGCCAAAGTGCTCTTTCAGGTTCTTGCCTTCTTCATGTAGTAAGTGGTGTGTGTGGGTTTTGTTTGTTTGGTTGGTTTTTTTTGTTTAATACAGGAGTGGAGGTTCAGTCCAGTTGTTTGGCAAATAGTCCTCAGTGGTAAATTCTCAGGGTTGTATACCAGTAGACCTAGGAAAGCGGTTGTTGTGTCCTTATATGAACAATGCCTATGGCTGGGCTTATGGTTTTTAACTGTAGCATTGATATGATTTAACAGAAAATAAATGTGGCTTCTCATTACAGGTGTATCTTTCATGTCTGTTGCCCCTTTATACCGTGTTGGACAGTGAAAGCGTCTATTCCCAGAATCTTTAACCAAATGATAATGATTAAAGACTCTTTTTTGAAGAGGTGATAGAAAGGTATTTGTCTTCTCATTTAAGTTCCCACCTATATGCTCATTAAAGAAATGAAGACAGCAAAGCATATGCTTTATAAAGATAGTTATTTTGTTACTATGGAGATACAGAATGACATGGGGTTACTACTTGCTATGTGCGGCAAACAGAGGCAGTTAACACAGATGCAACAATTGTTGCAGCAGTTATCCCAGGACAGACACTAGGGCCCAGAACCACTGATCAAGAATGCATGGGACTGCTTGACACCGTGCAACTATGATAACAATGTGCCATGGTTTCTGATGCTGCCTGAAGCCACTGTCCCAGGCGCATCAGAGGCCTCAATGCAGACAGGCTCCAGAAGGAGCAGGCAGGTCTGGGGATGAGGGAAGCACCTGGCTCCTCTCCCCAGGGCTGGTGGTGAGCACGACAAATTAGTGGAGTTATAGTGCTGGACTTCAGGACAGCAGATTTGATTTTGTTCAGTAAAGGAGAGTGCAAAGTCCTGTGCCTAGGATGGAATAACTCTATGCACTAGTACAGGCCAGACAGCTGGAAAGAGGCTTAACAGGATTGGGGGTATTGGTGGAAAATGAGGTGAACATGAGCCAGCAATGTGTCCTTGATTGAGGGAAGTGGTTCTTCCCCTCTCTGTGATGCTTGTGAGACTGTATCTGGAGTGCTGTGCCCAAATTTGGGCCACATGACAGGCAGTGACATACTGGAGCAAGTCCAGTGGATGGCTACCAGCATATGGTGAAGGAGCCTAAGAGGAGAGGTTGAGAGATTAGAGTCCCTTCAGCCTTAGGAAGAGAAGGCTAAAGGTAGATTTTATTGGTGTCTATACCTACCTATTGGGGGACGTAGAGAAGATAAAGCCAGATTATTCTCAAAGGTGTGTGTTGATAGTACAAGTAGCAGCAGATGCAAGCTGAAACATGGAAAATTGCAATTAGAGAGAAAAAAAATTCACCATGATGGCGGTCAAACACTGTAGCAGGCTGCTCAGTGAGGCTGTAGTATCTTCATCCTTGGAGGTAATCAAAACTCAATAGAACAAGGCCCTGAGGAACCTGCTGTCAGCAGGACATGAATTTGACTAGATGACCTCCGGATATCCCTTCCACTCTTGATAATCCTGTTATTCTGAAAAATACCTGAAGGAAGTATTTTGGATGAATGTATTCAAACACATTGTCTCTTACACTCTTACTGAGTGATATTGGTGAAGATGTCTGAAGTATTACATCCTTAGTATCTTGCCAATATACTTACTAGAATTAACAACTAGTGTAAATGTATTGGAAAGTTTCATCACTACAGTTGTCATTACTGCCATTTTTTTAATCTTGATGCTCAAAACTAATGTGAAAATGAACTTTGGTTTATTTAACTCTGGTTATATTAACAAATGAAAGTGAAAACTTTGACAAAGAATTTATGTTCAAATTTTTTAGTTACCTAAAATGTGCATAGCCTTCTAAATTTATACTTTGTGAAATGTTATATATTAAAACTGGGTTTGAGCTCTGAGCCACTTGCTGTATTTCTGTTACTTTCACCAAGGGATGCTTGTAGCTAGCCTCACTTGTCTAGCTGTTAGTGCAGCTTCACTCAATCATTGCATACAAAGCAGCTCAACTAAAGGCGCTCAACTGATTTTGAAATGTGCTATGCAGGAATGGAGGAATGACCTTTAGTTTTCTAATTCAGCCTCTTGTTGTTACTCCTCCCAGTGTCCACTGAGAAGAAAGGCTTAAGCCGTAGCTACAACTCAGTGAACACAGAAACAATGCAGGAGTAAATCTGATAGTCTCTCATCTTAGGGGTCAAACTGTTCTTAGTTTGGATTATCTCCTACCACTCCTACTTCCTCCCCTGCCCTCCTCCAGCAAAAAAGAGAGAAGGATAAATTAAGCGCCTAATGGAGTCTCCCTCCTCTATGTTCCTTGGACATACAAACACAGTGTAGAACTTGTTTTTCCTGTGCTGAACCTTCATCAGCTGAAGACTTCTGGAGCATGATTAGGGGGACCAGCTCAGTGTCTTTATGTGCAGCTATTTGGGCTCAGTTGTTTCTGGCATTTGGTTAGACATTTTTTATTCTTTCCCAGTTCTTATTTTGAAACCTTGCTGCTTGTGCTGTATGTCAGTAGGTATTTTATCAAAAGGTTAATAAGTCTATAGTTTGAACTTGCATTTCAACTAATGTGAAATGAAGACAGATACTTACAAGTCATGGACCTACGAAAGGGAGAGTAGAGAAAAAATTCTTGTCTTTCATGTGGGTATTTTTGTTTGTCATGGAGCACCAAGAGTGGGGCTGTGCAAGGCTGGCCAAGTCAGAAGCTGTGGACGATGATGGTGCAGGCTGTGCCCTCGCCAACAGGCTGCTGTCCCCCTGGGCTTCAGCCAAGTGGACAGAGCCAGGGACTTGTAATGGGCTCTGTCAACAAGCCCTGACACAGTCAGAAGATGAACCAGGTCCAGGGTCTGGATGTGAGCTTCAAGTGGGAGCAAAAGCAGGCAGGGTCAAAGGCAGGGCTGGAGGCAAAGCTACTTTGAAGGTCCGAGGGGTCCATCCAGGAGACTGGCCCCAGGCCTACTTTTGGCGTAGAGTAGGGGAGGGTTTCCCAGCCTGAGCTGATGTGTGGCTACTGGGCCTATGGGTGGGGAGTGAGTGAGGGTAACAAAGGAGGCTGTTCAGGACCACCAAAGCATATTAGTCCCCTCAGGGCCCTGATAGTATTCTTGCAGAAAAACTAAACTTTTCTGGAAGTGAAAAACTTCATGTTTATTTTCCACAATATTTTTCTGTAAAAAAATTTCTTTCATTCATGGCTGTGTTCAATCCACTAATTTTAACACTACAGGAATCTATATCAAATAGAAAATTATTTAACTAAAACGTTAATTAAAATGCACTAAGTTTTACAAAGAAATTATTAGTGAAAAATACAGTTTTCTATAAGATAACTGTCTAGGTTGCCAAAATCTAGGATGATATGATATATTGCAGGTATTTCAGAGGGTTTCTTGTCTGTTTTAGAAATGCTAAAAATTGCAGTATTAGGCAATAGACAAATATAATTATCTTAGTTGCATATAAGAGATTAATGGATTTAAGAGGAAAATGTTGAGTAACCACAGATAGGACAGTAAATAATTTCTCTTCAGTCCTTTATGTTCCACTTTGCTGACAGTACATGCCCAGGTAAGAAATAAGGGACAGCCAATGTATATGGGGTAATTTGCCACACTGCCCAATCCCTTTCCTTTGGAAATCCTGGGAGAGGATGACCTGTCAAGATTATGTCCTGAACAACAACAAAAAAAAAAAAAAGTGATTTGTGATCTGGAATGCATGTCCAGATATTTTGGCACATGCTTTCTGACTTGGAAATTTCTTGTTGTTTCAGGTACCACGCTTAAGTATCTGGCCTCCTTGGCAGTCTGCTGGTGCCATAGTATGGTTGTCAGAAGTCAAATCCAAAAGGAAAAGATTTTTTTAAAATCCTGGGCTGTTGGAGAAAGTTATTGAATAATTATTGAAGTAGTTGCTTTACATCAGGGCCCTGAGGGCACTAATAGGCCCTAAGAGCCCTGACCAGCCTGGCCTGGGGCCTCCACCCACTGCCTGCCTGAGGTCCAACTTCAGCTCAGGGATGGGTGCCCTGAGGGGGGCTGTAGGTCAGCTTGGCTCAGACCACCCCTACAGATATCCCCATCTCATGCTTCTCCTGGCTGGCCCCTGGACCCGATTCATCCCCTGCAATGAAGGGGCCATTGATGGAGCCCATTATCTGCTTACAGCTCTGCCCATCAGGTTGAGACCTAGGGAGGAATGGTACCCCATCATCAAGGGGGTCACTTTGGTGCCCAGCCCACCTCACTACTCTGTGGCATTTCACATGACACAAGCCTACCTTTAAAAGGAAACAAGCCAAAACACCGCAACCTCTATTAAAACCCAGTTAGTTACTACTTCTGCAGGTACTTAGTCCCTAATATGAGATTAGGTTTATTCTTATGCCTCCTCTAATTTATGCCAGCAAAGATTCCTGTCCCTTGCTGGTTTTGGCTAGATCCTAGCCTGGCTGTTTTGTCTCAAAAGCAGTGTTTGTTTTTCTCCTTTTCAGGTCTGCCTCTACAGAGTTAGTCAGGGTTGTCCGCTGGGAACAGATATGGCATTTTCTTCTCTTCTGTCTTCCAGGAACAACTAAATCAATATGAATGAAATAGTACCTGCTACCAAGAGCTGAGCATGATTTAAATAGGATGCATCTTTACTTCTCAAAAATCAATGTTAAAAAAACAAAAATAAAAAATAATATAAGAACTGCAATTGTGAGTAGCCATTATCCCAAAACATGTTTCAATGCTGATACCACAAATGTGTATGAAAACTAATAGCAGAGCCATTTATCATATTTATGGCAACTGAGAGGCCAGAACTATCACCTGGGGAAAAATATTTTTCCACTGAGACCTGGTTAAACCATTCTAGTTTCAAACCAGAAAAATACTGTTTGTGTTTTTCTTTCTTATTTTTTTCCCCTCCTCCCTACTGCCCCATCTCACTTTCTTATAATAGAAGTTAATGAAGGTATTTTCTGGAACATTATGTTTTAAACTTGAATTGCTTGATCTGGGGGTGAAATCCTGGTCCTTCAACACAACCTGCAGGTGGACAAGTAAGCCTGAGTAGCTAGAAGAATCTTGCTCATCGTGGAAGCGAATTACCTGGAAGAACAAACAGCTCCCCTCCCCTGCCTTGTCAGGTGCAATAACTTTTCTCCCTAGTACCATTTGTGAAGCTATCAAGTGCAGAGCAGATGTTCTCAAATTGTTCTTTGCAGAGCACTGCTCTTCATTTATGAAACAGCAGCTGAGAGGTCATGGTTGGTCAGATCTTCTTGCAGAATTGCATTTGGAGAATACATGTGTTAAATATTTTTCTGTTTGAGCTGTTACAATCACAGGAATGGTGTGCAATAGTAAAACCAAAGGGGTGGTCTTGGCAGGTGTGAACTGTAATGCATGGTGCTCATAGTACTCTGTCTATTGCTTAAGTTGGGACAGAATAAAAGAAAATGTGAGTATCCTGGCCTGGGAAACATGAAATTAGTAATGTCTTGAAAGAGAGAGAAATTTAAAGAAAATCTTTTGGTTTGTAACTTCTGGAGAAAAAGGATCTCTTTCACTAGCTGGTTTGTATAGCTCCAAATTTTGGCGGGGACACCACTGGGGAAATTTAATTTTGATTTTTGTCTCAGCGGAATTTTGTTTGTTGCTTTTATTGGGTTACCCTGAGTTTCCTCCACCTTGCTGGAGGCTTCAGCTTCCTCTTATCTTACAGCCATCTTGTAAGTGAAAGACTTGCTGTATAATTTACGTCTTTCTGATTGCCTTTAAGATCAGAATATTAAAACATTTGTGATGAAACTGGCTAGTATTCCTTCTCCTTTACTGATTTGCTAAATAGCTCCTGTGATAGAGACCAGTTACACAAAGAGATTTTTGAAGAGACCATGATGCTTCACTGTAAAAAATGCACTTTTTTGTGTGTGTGTATGTGGAAACATAATGAATTCCCTTGCTCTCTTTACCCACTGACTGGAAGGGGAGAATCTTCCCACAAGCATTTTGGCAATCGATGCCCATATGTCAATCAGATGAATCATACTCACAAGCCTGTTGACCCCTTCAGAGGGATCCAATAGGCTTGTGAGGCAAGACTTCCCTTTTCAAAAAATACACTGTGTACACACATATATTTTGACATGTGTTTGTAATCATATTCCTTTCTTTTGCTTTTTCCAGACTTGCAGGCATGATGTCTCTTGGTGTTCACTGGAATCTTTCTAAATAATTAGTGAACCTTTTTGACCTCTTCCTGTCCTTAGATACCACTAAATAATTAGTGAACCTTTTTGACCTCTTCCTGTCCTTAGATACCAAAACAATTTTAAACAAGGGATCAAATACCACATGATTTGGCTATCTCTTGAGTCTGGTCAGCAAACTACTCCACAAGCACTGGGATTGCAGGAGCTTCATTTCCTTAAGAAAGCAGGGCCAAGTAGTAGCTCAAAACAGTGCAACTTAATACTTAAAAAAAGTCAGCCAATGCTTAAAAAACCATACTGATAAAGAAACTTTTAATGTACATAACAGAACTCAGTCATAAGAGATTGTTAGATTTGCTTTGGTACACAAGAGCACTAGTTTTTACGGTGCCTCATGAATAGTAAACATACTGTATATTATACACATGGATTGTTTTCTGTTTTTTTTTCTGAGCATCATTCAAAGAGCTTTGGACAACCAACTATAGATGCTGTATGATTGGACTGATTTGTTTTATTACCGCTATGCCTAGTCCAATACAATTCTACTTGCAAGGATTGTCATGTTTTGCTGGGAATAAATTACATGAAACCTGTGATTTACTTGTGAAATTACTAGGAAGGACTGGATAAGCAGTTCAAAAGTCCTGCTGCACTCAAACAAAGGTTAGGAGTCTGTGTGTAAAGTAGTCATCAGGGATTTTTTTGGTTATTCCTATTACAGGTCTTGGAGGATCCATATAGAGAAGGATTAAAAAAAAGTTATTCTTTGCCTAGAAAATTATTGAGCAGGTAGATTCTAGGTAAGGTCCTTTGTGTTTCCATGAAATGTCTTGAGATGTGGTATGAATACGCTATGTATCTTTCCAGGGGACTGAGTATTATCACAGTACTCTTCAACTTGTTCTAGTGGGGAAATGTATAAAGAAGGAAGACAGGTGTAGAAGTACTGTTTACAAAACTCATAACCAATTTATACGACCTAAAGACTTCATCCATATACTCTATAATTGGTGATCTAGTTGCTCCTTGAAGTTGACTCCATATTATGGTTCTAATTTGTATTTCTTGGCATTAGTCATCTGACTCCAATTGTTTCTTCTGGCTTACTTTGGCAACTAAAGGGAACTAAAGAGAAATTTTTTTTCCTGTTTTTTTGTTGGGTTTTTTTTTGACCCTCATCTAAAATTTCTAGAGAACAGCTTTGTTACTTACCTGTTGTCATGTCACTACTAGTGTCTACTAATGAGAGTTGTGCAAAGGGAACACTTACTGCTTTGGGCTATATGTATGAATGTCATGTTAATAAAGCCCTCTTTTGATGTGTATTATTGCTGTGGGAACACTGTAATTCTCTAAGTTATCTCCAGAAAGCAGTTCAGACTGATTTGAGGGGGTTTCCAATGCAACCAGGTTCAGAAAGTTCAGAAAGACCTTCCTGACTTCCCACTACCTCAGGCACTTAGCTGCCAGACAGTTTCTTTGCAGAACTGGACTGCTACCTTTTTCTTTCTTCCTCTCCTTTTCCTTTGTGTTTTTTTTTTTTTTTTTTTTTTTTTTCCCTAATTGGATACATGCACTCCCTTAAAACAAAGTCAAGTAAGATCCCGGCTGAAAACCGCTACTGTGCCTCTTCCACAGCACCCCACCAGGTAACATGCACTGGAGATGAGGCTCCTTTCTCTTTCCAAGAGAATTTTGAAAACAGTAAGTCTAAAACTGAAACGAAACTATATTTGAAGACTTTGAACTCCTGCATGAAGTGTAATTTCCATCTTTGCTCAGTTCTCTGTAGAATACTCTTCCAGACAGAAAAAAGAGGAGATTAATGTTGTGATAGCTCATTTGTTTTTAGCACAAACCTCACTTGATTTGACTGAGGACTTTGAAGGCAGATACAATGTTTTGTTGGTTTGGTTTTTTTTTTTTGTTTTTTTTTTGGGTTTTTTTTTGTTTTTTTTTAAAGGAAGATGTGGCTGTTTTGAAGTTTAGTTTTCTAGAGTAATAAGATTACAGAACTCCGGGGAGATATTTTTTTTTAAAGCCTATTCTGTCCAGCAGGTGTCACTCATTCATAAATAATCTTACAAGGATTTTTCCAGTGTCAATCCTTAGATAAGTGAAGACAAAGCCTTCAGAAACAATTGCCTGCCATGTCGTTTATATCCCCTATTTAAAAGAAGGTACAAATTACTATACCATATATTACTGAACTTTGAAATAAAGGAAACTTCACAAGAAGTAGCTCCCATTTTGACTCTAGTTCAGTCTGAACAAAAACAATGGAAAGCACTGTAACAAGAAGAGGCGGTTCCTTCTCTGAAACTGGCATGGTGGTGATTCACAGCTGTTAGGCCATTCTGACATGGTTTGAGAAAGGCTTCTTTGATGAATTGTTGCCTGACAACAGCTTTTAAAATGTTTTTGTATATACCTCCTTTGTTTTTTAAACAAAAACCATGTCTGCTCAGTGTCTTATGGAAAAACTATTCTTTCTTCTACCTCAGCCAACTTGTAACATTTTTAGGTGGTGGTGAAAAAATTAGGTGAACGTTTGACAGTGTAAGAGGCAGAGGCCATATGTGTTTGGCTAGCTATTGGCAGCTGTGCTTATGGCAAAAACATTAAAGGATGGAAAAAGTAGTCATGCTTGCTGAAGTGCATTCAGTTGCCTTTGCTACTGTTTTTTCCTTTCTGAATTGAAAAGTTAAAAGCTATACATTTTTACTGTAAGTGCAGGAAGAAGGAAAAATAACTGCAACAACATAAATGAACCACAAATGCCATGATGACTGTACTAAGCTGAGAAGGGTCTATGATATGTGGGATATGGTTTCTAGGAACAGAATGCTTTTAGGAGAATACTGATGTTTAGGTGATATGTTTTAATTGTAGCTAAAGAGTATTTACATCCTTAAGCTACATCTGCTTGTGAATCAACAACAGGTCTTCAATAAACCACATGGACAGCACACTGCAATGATGCTTCAGCATTTGCTTTTGGGTATCTAAATAGAGCTAACTTGGTATAGAATAGTGCCTTTGATGGTAACAAAGTACTAAATCACTGTAGTGCAAATTTTCTTTACATATCTGGAATTTGAAATGGCTTAGGCTTTCAACATTAGGGAATCATACGGATGTAAGAATTCCCCTATTATCTGCATGAAACTACAGGAAGGGCAGAAATTGGGTAGAAACACTGGAAGAGGTAGAGGACAATAAGCTCTATGTTTCCTCTAGACCAAAAACATGCTCACAGTCTCAGTGCTTGTCTTAATAGTTGCCAATGGACAAATCTATCCAAGAGGGATGAGATGCTGGCTGGGTGAGGAGGGGAATGTTTTGGAGAATTTGTGTCCTACCTAGGCATTTTCATAGATGATAATTTCAGTGGTGTAGAGCCAGGGAACTGAATACATGTTGGAAAGCTGCAGCTCATACCAAAAAAAGAAGCCATCTTTAGAATCTATGAGCAGAAGACCTACTCTTATATTTTCTTATGTTGACTGTAATGTACAGACCTATTTGAGGTTCTGCTTCAAAGACTAGCTGAAAAATCACCTTTTTCTTTGAGTACCTCACAGTAGAATAAGGAAGCTGTGACAAGATGTAGAGAAAACTAGCAGTACTGCTGGTAAGTGTTTTCATGAGGGAGGTAGACTTTTACTTTCAGATGTGAATAGCTAACCCAATGTAGAGCGGGTTAATGAGTGATGCAGCTTTGGTTACAAACAAAATACCAAAACGTCATTATGGGGAAAGTAACAAGAATAAGTGGGGAACTAATTGTTCTCAAAATTAAAATACAGCTAGCTCTGTGACTTAGGTTATCCTCACACACAGATGCTCATACATATACCAACAATTTTTCTGAGAACTAAAATCCTATAAATTAAGCTGCTTCTTTTACATACAGAATAGAAAAAAATTAAAAAAAAAAAACCAAACCCAAAAACATAAGGGAAGAAAGAAAGCATGTTATTTCTACTTATAATATTGGTTGTGCTCAGAGAATACAGTGATGGGACAGTGTAATTATCTAGCTAAATAGATAGCATCTTTTGTGTTGTTTAGCTAAATATTCCCCATTCCCCTACCAATTTCCACCATACAGGAACTTTTCAGACCTTGCTTGCCCTATCCTGGATGATCACATGATTGTCAGCAGAGCAAGTAATAGTCATGGAGTCCCTTGCTTTCCCCCTTCCCTCCCCCGGCCTCTTTTTGGGAATTGTAGTATTAAAAAGTATTCAAGTGACCCATTCAGTTCCTACTCTGATCCTTGAATTAGGGAAGTAAGGAATACATGGCTAAAGAGAGTAAATAGTGGCAACCTTCTGCAGACTGAGCCATAGTTCTTCTAATGCAGAAAGTGAAAAAGGAGGCCTTTTGCTTTGACCTGGAAGCTGCGCCAAGTGCACCTCCCTCCCCCATTCAGAAATAACCAGGAAATGAGGGAAAGCGACTGTACTTCGTATATTGGCAAGCCACACTGCAAAAGCTAGGAGCATGGGGCACGACAGAAAAAACAACAATCAGTGAGTCAAAGGAAAATGGTCTTTCCCTCATGTAGATTATTTTGTCTTTGAGAGGTGCTGTTTCTTGTAGCCTTATTGAACAAGCAAAGGCCCCACAAAACCACTGTGATAACAATCTGTTCTCCTTCTAGCTATTTCCACAGTATAGCAGTCCAAACCTATGGCTTGTTGATGTGGGGAAGGCAAAATAACTGGACAACAGCAAATACCTGAAATTCCTTATATAGCATTGAAAAGTAAGAGTCTTTAAACAAAACACTGCTACTCTGAATGGCAGATCACAACTGGGTACTACATGCTTCAAGTCTTGGTCTTCTATCAGCCTTTATTGAAGAAGAAGCTGACAGTATTTTAGTTGTACTGACTTTGACTATTGAGCATTGTAATATCATTCAATATTCTGGAAGTTGTAGCTCTTAGAGGCTAATTGACCCCTAATTTAATTGGTAGGTTATGAAGCTATGCAGCTGTATCTTGTGGGAAAAATAGTGTATGCCACATTCTCATGCTACTGTGGCATTTTAAAACATCTGTGTTCCTTCCTTTAAACCTCTGTCTTGTTCAACTTATCCAGAAGAAAGGCTGTAGTATATATAAAATAATCAACTTTATAATACTTGTATGCTAAGCTAGATAGAGCAGCACAAACGCTGATATGCAAGGTTTTCTGTTAGTGAATTCTAACTAAAATCTCTTAAGTTTCACATGTAGTGCATGAGCCTCATTTTTCTGGCTTTTGTTTTTTTTCCTAGTGTCATCACCTGCAACTTCCATATTCTCTCCAGTATGGGTATCTGCGCTGCAATTTTTGGTTTTCTGGAGAAAAGCACAGGAATGAGTTGCAATTAAGGAGTGCCTGGTGAGGCTCTGTGGGAGGCAGCAACCCCCTTCTTGGAGCCTTTTTTTCTTGCTCTTCCATCTCATGTAACTTAACCTAGGGAGAGTGCTTTTCTTTGCCTTTGTGAGACTCTGCATGATTCTCCACAGACGACAAAGACTGAAAGGTCTGCATGAATTTTGTTTCCTTATTTAACATTTACATGCTGGAGGAAGGCTCTGGCTGAGTGTTAATTTGTAGGTTCTGACTGAACACTTCAGCTGATCACTCTGTCCATGGTAATGTTTTGATTCACTTCCAATTCTGTACGTTTGAAAACTTCAGTAATTTTTTTTTTAATCACATCATTAAATACTGAAAAAAGTTCATGCTAAATTCTCCATAATACACACATAAATATTTTTTCTTGTTCCTTGAAAATTTGGGTGTGCAAGAGAAAAATTAATTGCAAAATCTCCTCAAGAGAGAATGAAGACTGAGTTACCATGAGCTTTCTAAACTTGGACTCTAGCTGCAAAGTAGAAACAATAACTCAAAGGAAAAAGTAGTCTAAACTCCCTTGGATTATTCTAGCCCTTACATTTTCACACAAAACCTCATTTTATCGAAACTCTAAGTTGTTCTATGTCAAGAGCCAGCCATATCATTTTCATGTGAGTGAGAAGTTAGACTTTTTTTTCCCACTAACAGCCAGGAAAAACTTAAGTTATCAGGTACATAAACATGGACTTTTTACAAGTGGCCCTGGTGTGCTAGTGTTTCAAGCTGGCTTCAAAATGCAATCACTTGTCACATAAGTAATCTGAGCCACAGTCTTAATTTTTTAGAATGACTAAGAGTGTGTGAACTAATAAACAGTGACAAGATGTCCTCATAATTTTAGGAAGCCATACTGAATCATGGCCTAAATGCTGCTTTGGTTTTTTGCTCTGCCATTCATTCACACTTTTGGTCAGTTTTGAAGGTTTAAAAGTTGTTTTGTGACTTCAAATATCTAATTCCGCAAGCAACTTAGGCAGCATAAACCCCTGATTCTTCAGTGATCTTTATACTCTGAGATAAGTAATAATGCATGGGTGCTCAGAGAGATTTGTGTGCATGGCTGCCACCTTGGTTGACCTGCTGGGAACTGAGATTGCTGGAGCAAAAGCATTAGTTTCTTCAGGGTGAGGGTAGGCTCTTTAGCAGGGATTGTGTCTACCTCACTCCCCTATGCGACTAAGGCATGGAGGGTTTGTAATGCACTCATTAGGATCAGGTCCTAACACTTTCAAAGTCTGCAGTTTCCTATCCGAGTATCAAGCAGCACTGCCAACAGCAATACAGCTTGTTGTTCAGGTGGTCCAGTCACACATTCATATATGCTATTTTTATAGGACAAAATGTAGGTGTGGTACCACTACCCTTTTACTGAATTTGTAGTTGACGCCTCATATTCTGTTCAATGACCAGAGGAGGAAAAAAAAGAAAGGATCATAGTTCATCTGCTCTCATCTTCTCTCTTCTTCCACCAGTTCCTAAAGAAGGTGTGTTAGAACATTTTTCTTAGAGTTTTCCCAACATTATGCTATTTTTATCTCTGTGTATTTATGTCTTACAGTTGCCAAATTAGCTGACCCAGGAGCACATGTCTGGTCTGCTCCCTGGACAGATCACACTGCCATCTCTGCCAAGCAGGAAGTGGTGAATGCATATAAGGATTAGGGTAGGACCACTAGTAAACATTAGTAGCATATTTGTTAATCAACAGGACATTACCAGTATGATATATAGCTGGAGTGAAATATGGCCTCTCTGGGTTTTGAGCTCTAAGAGGTTAAGAAAGCAGAGCAAGTAATATGAAAAGGACATTGATTTGCTGCCTTGAGTTCTAACAGAGAACTACCTAATCATAGCAAAAAAAGAGTCCATGGACAGCAAATCCCAGGAATGTAGCCTGAAGCCTCAGACTCTGGAGAGGGGCCAACCATAAAGCTCCCCTCCTTAACTTGAGTCCATTCACTAGGACACAGAGGCCATTTACAGATGCTAAATTTTACTTAGTGGCTATTTTGCAAAAGCCAAAAATAAATCAATTTGTTATTTAAACGCCACAAATGTAGTTCACATTTGTTTAAAACTACGGTTCCCAGGCCTGCCAGTGACTCCAAGGCAAGATGTTTTCGGAAATAGACTAATTATCTTTGCAGGCTTTTGTGTAACATATCTGTTGACACATGCAAATTATGGATACTATAGTATATTTTGGTGTATAATGGCTATACTAATCTTCTGTAAGCAATGAAGTGGTAAATTTTTATGAAAGAAGAAACAGCTGTGCTCCTAAGTGTCCCTGTTACTTTGAATACAGGATGTCCATTATTTCAGCTTGCTGCATAATATAGGTATTTATGTTTTCTTTGCCTGAATGGCTGCGGTCGGAAAATATTTGGTGAAATCAGTAATACCAGGTTATAGCAGGAATAAGCCATCCAGAAAGAAACCCAAAGACAAATCTTATATATCTATTAGAATATAATGTAATTATTTAAATAATAGACATGATATTTTAGCAATTTCCTATTGCAGAAAAATAGTTATTTTCAGACATCATGTCACTCAGATAACTACTTACCCATTTTAATGGGGAACTTGGATATTCCAGGAAATAGAAGGGATGCAAACTACAGAATATACTGGGCTTTGTGACTTTAAGCACCAAGTAGGATGTAGCATATGTGGTACAGAATGAAAAAGAAAGAATTTGTTAATGTATTTTATAAAGTTAACTTTGGTGGAATTCATATAAAGACATAGAAACAAAACAGCATTCCTATTTTGCAACAGGTATGTTTTTCCTTGGAATTCCTTTTCACTTTCTTTGAATAACTAATATGCACACTAGTGTTTAAGGCTGCATCAAGAATGCACTTTATCTCCCAGTTGCTACCACTTAAAATATTTTTGTTCATACCTTGAAACCGCCTTGGAGTGTACTAACTACTTGTCTCTCTCTCCTTCCCTCCTCCTCCCCTATAAAGCTATATCAGAAAATGTGCTCCAAAAGTGCACCTAATGCACTCTAACCACTAATAGGTACTCAGTCTAGGTGGCCAGACTAAAGCTACTCCAAAGTAAACCCCCAAATGCATGTGTTGTGGACATGGAGTCCTCAGCACTAACTACTGTGCTGTACAAACCTGCCCTTATTGCTCTCTATTACTTGCTAATGCAGACAAAGACTGTGATGTCATGAAAAAATGAATAAAATAGAGTAGAATTGCAAAATATTTGGGCTAAAAGAATTTTACAACTTTTGCATGTCTTAGTGGGGAAGCTACTGGATTTTTATCTGATGAATTGAGAGGGGGGAAAGCAACTTCCTGCTGTTTTAACTAACAATTTCCAGGTTTCAGATTGTGACCTGTTGTATCTGCATCACCAGCACATGCAAAGGAGCCTCATGTTCAGGCTGGATAGATTATTCTTGTTGTGTACTTAGTTATTTAGTTATATTTCAGAGGTGTGACTACAATGATGACTAAAGATGGAAGTCTTGGTGTACAGATTAGCCCAGGGTGGCTCCCTCTTACTAGTAGCAGAAAAAAATGGTTTGTGAACATCACAGTGGAGCTAAACGTGCTTATGACTTCATGTTGTGGTTTAGCCTCAGCTAACAGCCAAACTCCCACCCAGCTGCTTGCTTATCTCCCCCTTCCCCCAGGATGGGGAGAAAAAATAGGAAGAGCAGGAACAAGAAAGCTTGTGGGTGAGATTTATCTAGAGATAGATAGAGAGATTGCTTACCAGGCACTGTTGCATGCAAAATAGATTTGTTCTGGGGAATATTAACTTAATTGATTGCTAATTAAAATAAAAATGTAATCACTAATTAGAGTAGTGGGAAACAAAGACAAACATTAAAATAACACACTTCCTTCCCCCTTTCTCAGACTCAAATTCATTCCTTCACTCTAGTTTCCCACTACCCCCCCACCTCAAGTGGTGCAGGGGGATGGGGAATGGGAGGCTGCAGTCAGTCCATAACAGCTCATCTCTGCTGCTCCTTCCTCCTCACACTTTTCCCCTGCTCCAGTGTGGGTTGTCTCCAGAGGCTGCAGTTCCTGTCAAGAAAATCTGCTCTGATGTGGGCTCTACACAGGCTGCAATTCCTTTAAGAATACCCATCTGTTCCAGCATGGCGTTGTCCACAGACTGCAGTGACTATCTTGCACTGGTGCAGGTCTGCAGGGAATCTCTGCCCTGGCACCTGCAGCACCTCCTTCTCCCTCTCCTCTTTCTCTGACCTTGGTGTTCCCTCTGTTGTTATTCACTCTTTTTTTTGTTCCCTCTTCCTCTCTCTGTGGTGTTTTCCGTCTTTTCTTACATACATTTTTGCAGCTGTGCCACAAACTTTGCCAGTGGACTCAGCTTTGGCCTGTGATGGGTCTGGCTGGAACTGTCTGTGACTGGCGCAGGGCATCCCCTAGCCTCTTCCCACAGAAGCTACCTCTGCAGCCCTCCTGCTGCCAACATCTTGCCACCTACATCAAATACACTTCTGTATATTTGAAAGCCTGTAGGGTGACTGGCAGGGTGAAATTGATAAATCTTGACTGACTTGTGTGTTCTGACCCACAGAGTAGGAGCGTGGTAGCTATCAGCCAGCAAGAAAGAAGGAAGCAAAAAGAGATATCTACTATTGTACACAGGTTTATTTAACAATTATAGAAGGTACACATAGAATAAAAGAAAATCTATACAGTATCTTTACTAGCCTCTGTTTCTACTTTGCCTGCCTTTGGACATTTAACTTACACTCGGGTTAGGTGAGTAGTAAAGTTACGTTAATGGCATGTGTCTGGAAGAACCTTAGACTATGAAATTTCTTACAAAAAGAACAGGAATTTTTGATCAGAAAACAAGAATGCTGCTTTAGCCCGAACCACTATAGATTCTAAATTGCAGACTACAATACCTAATATAGGCAAACATGTATTAAATTAGGATCCATGTATAGCCCAAAATACACAAAGATTTTGCCTTAGGCCATACATGGAAAGCCTTGTTCTGTGTTGGCATTTCACAGAATGTCATCACTTTTAAGAGACCTTTCACTCAGACCATGTGTCTATTTGGGACACAAAATGTGTATATTTGGGAGGGGAATCATTTATTGTGAGAATATCTAAATTTGCGGTATCTGGTAGGAAATAGGACTTTGTGTTCCTGCAGAATAAATAACAGAAAGGGAGGAAAGAGTTTATCCATGATTTTTTAATTTAAAGTTATTCTCTCTGGTAGTTAGTCATTAATGTTTATATACTGGTTCCACATGGACTTCTCTGCTTTGAATATTTGAGAAGAATAGAATCAAAGAAATATGCCAGTGTGCTTTTTTTTAGGGAGGTCAGTGACCATGAAAGATGATTTATAGCTTTAAAGACTGAAGATCTGTCTCTATTACCATATAGTAAAAGAAATAGTGTAAATTTTATACTTTTTTTTTCCGAATACGTCAGTTGAGCCTGTTTTGCTGTTATTGATAGCTCATGATCCTCTATGTCCAGATCTGCAAAAGCTTTGTAACTCCCACTGAGGGTTAAGCATGAGAATTAAGCATCAAAAAGTGTTAGGCATGTGACACCACAAATCTGCATCTTTGTGTTATTGCTTCATCTCTTTAAGCACATTTACACTTATGCAAGGTAGTGTAGTCCTGGAACATCCAAACTACAGACATTGTAAATTTTTCAGGACTGTATATAATATACTTATTACAGTACATACCAGAGACAAGATACATTAGTGATAGCATTCTTTGCTTCAGTCTTTACTGCTAAGGCTGACCCTCAGGCATCTCAGGCCCCAGAGGTGAGAGAGAAAATCTGGAGAAAGGAAGAATTCCACTTCGTTGAGGAGGACTGGGTTAGAGATCACCTAGGCAAACTGGATCCTAACAAATCCATGGGCCCTGAAGGGATACACCCACGAGTGCTGAGGGACCTGGCGGATGCTGTTGCTAATCCACTCTCCATCATCTTTGAAAGGTCATGAAGGACAGGAGAGGTGCCCAAGGACTGGAGGGTAGCGAATGTCACTCCAGTCTTCAAAAAGGGCAAGAAGGAAGACCCGGGAAACTACAGGCCAGTCAGCCTCACCTCCATCTGTGCTGGGTCCAGTGCTGTTCAACATATTCATCAATGACCTGGACAAAGGGACAGAGCGTATCCTCAGCAAATTTGCTGAGGATACCAAAGTGGGAGGAGTGGCTGATACACCAGAAGGCTGTGCTGCCATTCAGTGAGACCCGGACAGGCTGGAGAGCTGGGCTGAGGGGAACCTCATAAAATTCAACATAAGCACGTATAAGGTCCTGCACCTCGGGAGGAACAACCCCATGGGCCAGTACAGGTTGGGGGTTGACCTGCTGGAAAGCAGCTCTGCTGAGAAGGACCTGGGAGTGCTGGTGGCCATTCATGGCAAGTTGACCATGAGCCAGCAATATGCCCTTGTGCCCAAGAAGGCAATGGTATCCTGGGGTGCATTAAAAGGACTGTGGTCAGCAGGTCGATGGAGGTTATCCTCCCCCTCTACTCTGCCCTAGTGAGGCCACATCTGGAGTACTGTGTTCAGTTCTGGGCTTCCCAGTTCAAGAAGGACAGGGAAGTACTGGAGACAGTCCAGCAGAGAGCTACCAAGATGATCAGGGGATTGGAGCATCTCTCATAAGCAAAGGCTGAGAGACCTGGGTTTGTTTAGCCTGGAGAAGAGAAGACTGAGATCTTATCAGTGCTTATAAATATCTGAAGGATAGGTGTCAAGAGTATGGGGCCAGACTCTTTTCAGCGGTGCCCAACAACAGGACAAGGGGCAATGCGCACAAGCTGGAACACAGGAAGTTCCATCTGAATATGAGGAAAAATTTCTTTACTGTGGAGGTGACAGATGACTGGAACAGGCTGCCCAGAGAGGTTGTGGAGTCTCCTTCCCTGGAAACATTCAAAACATGCCTGGAGCAGTCCTGTGCCCCCTGCTCTAGGTGTCCCTGCTCAAGCAGGGACGTTGGATGAGATGATCTCCAGAGGTCCCTTCCAACCCCTACCATTCTGTGATTCTGTGATTTTAATAGGTAAAGCAAAAGCTGCGCACACAAGCAGAACAAAATAAGGAGTTAGTTCAGTACTTCCCATTGACAGACAGGTATTTAGCTATTGTCAGGAAAGCAGGGCTTCATCACGCATAACAGTTACTTGGGAAGAGAGACTACAAATCTCTCCCCCTTCCTTCTTCCTTTCCCCCAGCTTTTATTGCTGAGCATGACGCCATATGGTATGGGATATTGCTTTGGTCAGTTGGGGTCAGCTATCCTACCTGTGTCCCCTCCCAGCCTCTTGTGCACTCCCAGCCTACTCACTGGCAGGGCAGTGTGAGAAACAGAGAAGTCCTTGATGCTGTGTAAGCACTGTTCAGCAATAACTAAAATATGGGTGTGTTATCAACACTGTTTTGGTCACATATCCGGAAAGTAGGACCATATGAGCCACTATGAAGAAAATTAACCCCAGCACAACCAAAACCAGTACACCAGCTTTGATATTTGAGGTCCCTTCACTGACTGTGCAGATGTTCTGAGCTGGAGCTGCTGGGACATTTTATGCTGCATTGTCATATGCGACTTTCAAACATCAGAGAATATCTACTAAGTTGTTGCCATACTACAGATTTAGATGTATAGAAGACAGACTGAAAAGAACCTGTTAAAAAAACAAAAGTCACTGGTCTAGATTTTTTTCTCATATTTTATCAGTTTCCTGCATCACCAAGTAGTGCTGTAAAAGTGTTTCTAAATTATACTCTTGTATTTTCTAAGCTAAGTATTGCTTTTTAACACAATATATATTTATTTATTGTGTTCCTTCAGAGAAAGACTTTTCATTAGTCAGTAGGATTTTTTCCTTTTGATGACTAAAACTTAGAGTAGAAAAAAAGGGAAAAAATATTCAGGTTTTTATGCCTAAAAAATAAAAGGTTGAGAGAACTTGGCTTGCTTATTAGAATAATATACTTGGCCAAAATGTTGGGGGAAAATTGTTGCTTTCAGTTTGTGTGTCCTGAAATATGTAGAGAGAACTTTCATTATTCTTTATATAACATGATTTTGACTGCTAGGAATGTCCCAAATTATGCATAAATAGTTAATTTAAATTGTTTTTCATTAAATGTGCTGACTGGTAATTGGGAAGGTATTCTGATTTCTTCTTGAAGGGTGAGTTCTTGTAGTTGCACATCTGCAGTCAAAATGGCAGCATCCAGCTTTTGCCACTTACTTTATGACATAAGTTACTCCTAGCACAAACTAATACCAGTGCAGTAATACTCATGCTTATTTGACTCCCATGAATTCAAGAGTGATGATACATTTCTCTATGAGGTAAATTTTATACTTCAAAACTAGTGTCACAATATATTAAGCACTGTGTATCAGTTAGAAATTGCAATTTAATAATGTCACATATCTGATGCAGAAGCTCAGCAATCCTTATGCAGACATTGTTGCCAAATTAATCACTGCAAGAGCTCTTGACCTCCCTTCATACCAGGTGGACATTCTCAGTTGATGTTTTGCTATTTCTGCTTTGCTGCCATGTGGTTTGCAGTACATACTGCTTTTCTCCTATTTGTCCACCTACTAAACCAAAGGTGGGGCTGAGATGTGGAAGACATAGCCACTGGACATAATTTACCTAATTAAGTAACACAGAGATTCAGCAAAAAGCAGGTAATTGCAGTCCTTGTTTGGTTTTTAATCTGCTTATTGGACCAAACTGGAAGCTGTGTATGGTGGGTTGACCTTGACTAGCTTCCAGGTGCCCACCAAGCCACTCTATCACTCCACCTCCTCAACAGGACAGGGGGAGAAAATACAGTGAAAAGCTCATGGGTTGAGATAAGGACAGGGCGATCACTTAACAGTTACCATCATGGGCAAAACAGACTTGACTTGGGGAAATTAATTTAATTTATTACCAATCAGAATAAGATAATGAGAAATAAGAACTAATCTAAAACCACCTTCGCCCAACCCCTCCCTTTTTCCCAGGCTCAACTTCACTCCTGACTTCTCCACCTCCTCCCCTCAGGTGGCACACAGGGTTGGGAATGGGAGTTGTGATCAGTTCATAATGTGTTGTCTCTGCCTCTCCTTCCTCCTCATGTTCTTCCTCTGCTCCAGTGTGGGGTCCTAAATGAACTTCTCCAGCATGGTCCTTTCCATGGCGTGCAGTCCTTCAGGCACGGACTGCTCCAACATGGGTCCCCCACAGGGTCACAGCTCCCGCCAGAAAACCTGCTCCTGTGTGGGCTCCTCTCCATGGGCAGCAGTTCCTGCCAGGAGCCTGCTCCAGCCTGGGCTCTCCATGGGCTGCAACTTCCTTCAGGGCACATCCTGCTGCTCCGGCGGGGGGTCCTCCACAGGCTGCATTGTGGATATCTGCTCTGCTGTGGACCTCCATGGACTGCAGGGGGACAACCTGCCTCACCATGGTCTTCATCACAGGCTGCAGGGGAATCTGTGCTCTGGTGCCTGGAGCACCTCCTCCCCCTCCTTATTCACTGACATTGGTGTCTGCATAGCTGTTTCTCTCTCATATTCTCACTCCTTTCTCCACCAGCTGCTGTTGCACAGCTTTTCTTTTCTTCTGTTACATCCCACCTATCCTTGACTAGAACCAAAAAAATTAGCTGAGCCTATATTATCCCTTTTATTGTCTAAATCATTCAGAACAGTCAGCTTTTCTGAAATGGGAATGCCCACTTAAATATACATACATACGTTTTAAACTAGCTAATGTATGTAACAATTATAGTAGTGGTGTTTCATAGTGTATTATATTTTAAGAAAAAAAAGTGAGATAGGAATGATGGCCTGCAGTACCACTGGCAGATCCTAGTAACACTGAGCAATAATTGCAAGGGTATTTACGACAAAGTTAATTCAGTGCATTCCATGCAGCTAATAGTTCCCATATATCTTATATATGTAGTGACTGTGTGAACTGGAGTTTACATCAGGAAATCCCCAATGTCAGTCCAGAAATGTTGGTCAAACTAGATCACTTTGTTATGTAACTAGTAACATACATGAGGGTTGACTAAAAATCATTAGCCATCCTGTACAATACACTCCAGTCTAAAGTTGTAATAAGATATAAGGCCAGTAGATGGACCCAAAGATATAATATCCATGATGATGAATATATATGATTTCCACAAAAGTTCTCAGCACACCAACCATATTCTTTTTATTTCTTTGTAGTCAATGGCTATTTTCTGCTTGTTTGCATTGCCCTACTTCTATATGGCCTCTGATAGATTTTCTTTCTGATTCTGTGCTTACACTTTTGTTAGACTTTTAAATGTATTTCTTTATTCCAAGAACAAAATAAATGGCAATCTGAGGGTTTAGACAATACAATGTCTTCGAAAAAGAGCTTGGAGGTGTTGGAAAGTCACTAAACAAAATAAATCTGACCAGTTAATAAATTTACAGTATAGCAGCATTTACGCAAAAGAAACTAAATGCATTGCACATATAATTAGATGCTATAAAAATTATACGAATCACATTCTGAACAGAGGAGAAAATTGATAAACTTTGAAACAAGCTTTTTTCCCTGAATTAGAATGACAGCAGAATAAAATAGATGTGCCTATTAGTACACATCTTTTGAAAAGCTTCTGATCTTTCCTCTTTTTGTCTGGCAATAAAATATTTAGTTACTTTTCCAATCTTTTGTCATATTGCCTTAGCCAGTTGGGGGACAGGTTTATTAGTGACTGAAAAGCTCATAGAAGTGATGTGTAATATAAGGGAATAGAGCTGGGCTAACATGGCTTGCAGTATTCATCCCAGAATGACATGTGCTAAGTGTTATAAATTGCCAACACTATCAACCCTATTAAATAAATCAATTTGAATCTGCTACAGGATACTACTTCTATACTCAGAATAAATAATTTCTACTGTTCCTAAGTGTGTGTGTGTTTATACACACACATTTTTACCTCAGTGCTCCATTCAGCCAATGTTATTTGATCAGTTCTTTCTGCAGGGGTTTTCAAGGTCCTGTTAATCCACCTCAGATTTAGCTGACTATTTTAATTTTTTGTTTTAATCTCTGCCCACTTGTATACTGTACTTACAGGAGTCCAAAGTATTGAAACTACACTGTTCAGAAGGTTTGGCTACTGGAACAGTTGGGGAATTCCTTGTTAAAATTTTAAAGAAAGGGGAAATAACACATTACTTTGCAGAGCCCCAAAAATCAGTAGTAGGGAATAGGACAGAATGCTAACTTCTGAAATCTTTCTATGAAAAAAGATAAGTATCTATTTGTGAGGGCAACATCCAACAGGGAAGTACAGAAAGTTGTTAATTAGCTGGTAAAGAGAATATAAGTTTATCCTTTAAGATCTGGCTTACTTTGAATTGCCTGGAGGTTTGGAGATTCCTTTATAAATATGCTATTTAAAATAAAAGAATAAAGGAAGTGCTGAACCTCTGAACTTAAAAAGTTTAATACTACTGTTAAAGGATAAAGGAAAGCTTTAAGGTAGTTCCAATTTCATTGTCCCCAGGCTCTGTTTGATTTTCTTTTTTTGGAGTGGTATGGGAGAAAGTGGAGGATTCATGGATTTTAAGACCTGTTTAATTTGATCTCAAAGAAAGGTTTAAGAGAGATCATGTGAACTTCCCAATACTTCATATGAAATCTGTCACAGAAGCCATTGAATTCCTGAGATCTAAGTCAATGGTTTAACAACATGGCTATTTTCTACATTTTACGCCCCTCTGTTGCCTCCTCAAGTAAAAAAGCTATGTGATTCTGAGCCAAATTCAACCTAGTGCAATGTCTGCTCTCACTCGGCTGAGATGAGTATAGACATAAACTGTGGTGTAAATTACCAGTTGGATATAGCTTGGTTAGAAAATTGGCCAAGTCCTGTGGTCATCAACTTCTACACTCAATCACATTATTGTATATTTGGAATACCTGTAATCAAGTTAAAATAATAAGAAAGGAAAAAATAACTTGCTAGCAATGAGTGAACGGGAGGTTTTAAAAGACTGTTAGATTTAGTCTTCTTTTATATTGCTACTGAAGAGGAACAACCCTTAAAAATCCTTCATTTTTAACTGCTGAAAACTTGCAAGTGACCTGAAAATTATGACAGCAGCTCCCATAAGTAGTAGACATCTCATCCCATAGTAGTTTCTTGCAGAACAATTATCATTACTTTCTGATTCAGATACCTACTAAGATGGAAAAGTAATGTCTTAAAATAAATTTATCTACCTATATATTAAAGAAACCTCATTAAAATGATGGAATAAAGTAAAAACTTTGTCAGAAGTTTATATTAGAATGTCTCCCACCAACTGTAGTACATTAGAAATAACTTAATATTAGCTTTGATAGTTAATTTTAGCTTTGATAGATGTACTAAGGGAAGGGAGGACAGAAGAAACAAGAGTCTGGTGGCTTGAAGGTATGGATTTCAAAAGCATCTAAGGGCCTTCAGTACACAACTTTCAAGTGCCAAAATCAATGGGATTTGTGTGTCCTTGAGCATTTTTGCCAAATCTGCCTTACTTCGCTGAAATACCAATTTGGCAAAGCAAAGAGCTACATGGTTCATTAAAGTTAAGCCCTGGGCTTAATATTTGTGAATACTTTCAGAGCCTCTGCTTGAGGCAGTATGGAACAGAAAGTAACTTTATTACACCCCAGCTTACAGTTTTTAGTACTTGCCTTTTGCATTGCAAGATGAGAAATTTCACATTGTCACTTCAATATATATCCTAAGAATCCTAAAAGTGTAGGGATCTATTCTGTACATCTAAAACTTAAATGGGCAAATAACTTCAGCTAAAATGTCACATCAGCATCACATGAATGTGCAGAGATTTATTTTTTACAGTGTTAAAATTTTGAGGAGACTCCTTTTACATGTCTGCTTCTCTGTTTTAGATATTCCCTGTGATAGAAAGGTACCTATAATGCTCAGAATTATTCCAAAGGGATTTTATCCAGGATTCTGCCAAGCATTCTGGCAGGGTCATCTTTATCCATGTCACAGTTTACTTTCTGTGTGGAAGTTGTCTACTTTGCTTGCTTAGCATATTAGTATCTGGAAGTGCACATTTTCTTAGCCTTTCACCTGTGTGAAATATAGTCCCAGATGTATAATCGTGTGTTGTATTATGTCTGTTCGAGTTCCTTGTACACTGAGTCATTGCATAATTGTTCTGTGCTGGAGTTTAATAATTCCAGGAAATATAAAGCTGAACTCCTGAATACTGATGCTGTACCTTCCTCAGGTTAGAAATATTCTGAATATCACATTCAAGACCTTACTTCCTAGACAAGCTTAAGGAAATTTTAATGACTAATAAGAGCTGCTGTGCATTCTATTCTGGACATGAAAGCATTCTTTTATCCATCAAAGCCAAAACATACTGTCATTACTTAGGTATCAAAATGTTGTCATGGCCCGATATTTCAGAGCATTTTCTTTAATGATCCACAAGAGGTGATGTGAGTGACCATGGTATTTCCTCCCCTTTCCCTTCATATAAAAATAAAAATATTAAAAAAAGAAAGAAAATAAAATGCAGCAATACATTGTTTTCCACATTGCTGGGTTTTGGAGTACATCAGTGTTAATGGTATTGAATCTCTGTCTTAGTAATACTACCACTTCCCTATCCTCAAAGAAATTCCATTTACTGAAGACTTATCTTTATTCCCTTTATATTTTTTGCTGTTTTCTCTTGTGTGTGTGATTTCTGTAGACACTGAAAATTTTCCTATCCAGTATTCACTGTGAAATCAGAAATGTATGTAGCCTTCTTCAGTGTTTCAATTTACAGACTCATCAGATACATCCAACTAGTCTGACTGTGAAGTTTTTAAGCAAACATAATTACAAGCTAATCAGGCCAGACTTTGAACAGTTCAAATGGAAAAAACGTATCCCTTGTCTGCTTGGGTTTTTCTGGTTTGTCGGGTCACACTTACCTGTTTTGATTGAAAATATCGCTTTATATTTTTGAACGTGTTTGGACTACAAATCAACCAAATTTTTAAAAATTTATAGAAATTAGATCTGTACAAAATTTTATAGAAAACTTTCACACAAATATTTCCAAAGATTTCTGGGGTGCTTAATAGATTCAGGTTGAAAGTTGGTTTTGTTTTTTTTTTTCCTTCCCCGCTTCAGAAACCAACAAGAAGGCAGATGTAGCCTGTGCTTTTTGAGGTTTATTTAAACCTAAAGTCCAAAGAAACTCTCTTCTTAGTTTCCCTTAAAGAACTTCAACAGCTTTTTTTAATGACTAATCAGCAAGAACAAAAACAACTAGGCTATTATGCTAGCATTCTCTCTACTTTACCGTACTGAATAAGGACATGAAGTTTCTAACATTGCATGTGTTGTACAGGCAGTAAAAACACTCTAGTTTGCTAACCCAGAATGCCTCTGGGTGATAGAGAATACTACCTTTTGTAGCAGGAGGCATGCCTCAGGTTTGCTCAGTAGGCCATGCTGACCTAGATAGAAATAGGACAAGCTGGGGCTGCAGCCGTCTTCCTAGTGTATTGGAGCCACTTTTGATGCTGACCACTCTGATTTCTGTGTTATTTTTTAATTTCTAAACAATATTAAACATATTAAGTATGCTAACTAATATTGCTAAACAATATTAAAGAATACTAATCAAAATTCCCTTAACAGGGAAAGTTTGGTCCTAGTACACCTCCATCCATGTGCATCCATGCAGGATTAACAACAGTACAGCCCTTAATCTGGACAAATCAGTGCTCAAACACTCTCCTTCTGCTTTAGAATATCTTGTTTATTTTTTCACTCCAGCAAGGCCTGTAGACATTTTGCCATCTAAAATTCTTTCCTGTATTTCTCGTGCCAATATTTGCATTATGGTACATCATGTTTTTCAGGGGCTGTCCCACAGCAGCTGAATTCTGAGAGGTGACTCCCTGAAAAAAGCTACTGTGGAATTCTCTGATTTTTCTGTAAAAAGAAAGGCTTCTTTTTCCTGATGACCTTCCCTGCACATCAAGACTTGGGATCTAAGTAGCAGCCTTTCTGACCTGTGCTTCATCATGTATAGTGCAGATTCCACAACACTGAATTCTGCCAGTCATTGGTGAGGCAGAATAACAACCCGTGTACATCCTAAGGAGGAAAAATAATTTTTTTGCCTATATGGGAACATTTAATTTATGCTGGGCCTGAAATGCTAAGAGCCAAAAGGTATTTGTACACATTGATTTAGGCCAATGGGTCTGAGCCTGTTGTCAAGAATTTAGATTTTGACCTGCTAGCCTTCCCCTGGATTATTCCCACACAGGCATGCACTATATTCAGGAGTGCTTTTGCAAATTTAGGGACCGTATTCACAGGCCTACTCCTCCTATAAAGGTTGGATAGAAGGCTGTGTGGAAGCCAACAGTGCTGCATGCACACAGATATCCTCAGCTCAGCTTTTGCGAAGCACAATAAGCAGAATGGGCAGAAAGTGAACTCCTCATGCAATGTATAGCATATTCTGTTCTGCTTTTAATCTCGCAAGTGGAAATAATCTGGGTAACTTGTTTGGAGGTCACAGTGAGCAGCTGAGGCAGAAGAGCAAATTTATGACAGTTTTCAATGTTATCCTAAGTACTTATTACTCCAAGCACATTACCTGATTGACCCATTAATTTTCCTTCTATGTTCAAAGGGGTCAAACACATGTATTCTAACTATATGCAGAATTGACAAGTGTGCATGTATTTCTTTTTTGCTACAGAAATTAACAAATATGCTTTCATATATAGAATGATCAGCTCCATTTACTTGCCAAGAAAGTGCTATTGTTTAGTAATCACTTTTCAATGCAGAACTGCTCTGCTAGTTGTGGGTTTTCTGTGGCTCCAGTTAGCTTTGACTTTTAGTCAAAGCTTTACTGTGCTGTGTTTCTCTCATACTGTGAATGAAAACACTGCGCACACAATGTTCAAAGATTTAATTGAACATATTTCCAGCTTAATTGCTGCATTGGACCTTGCCATTAAGAGTGTTATGTCATGTGACTTCTTCTATTGCTATATGAAGTGTGAGTAGTTAAGGCAAATGCCTCAACAGCATGGAGCTATTTGTATATTGGGTGTGTGGGAGAGTGGTCAGGGAATAGAGGTCACATAGCTTATATATTTTCTGGATATTTGGTTTTCTGTCTAATTAATTTTATAACTGAAACACAGATTTGTGTTTAGAGCAGTTGCGATTCATGAAAAAATTAGTTTTACTTAAATATATTATTCCAAGTGGACAAAACTAAGCTATTTGGACAGCATATTTAAACAAGTAAAGAAAGCCAATTGAAAAGATTTTCTTGTTTACTTTGCCATACATGAGTAATATGTTGATTCTGGCTTAACCCAGGCATTAATGAAAAAATAATTCAAACCTTATTTACTGTTATTATTTTTAAAAAGAATTAAAACATGTTTGAGGCCCTGACTTCCAGAGAAGCCTAAGAGAATTATGTTCCTAAATTCCAATAAGTGATTGTCCCTTTTAAGTAATTTTAGACTGTTTTGAAAATCTAAACCTTGATTTTTAGATTACTTAAAATTAAGAGCCAGAATCTCACATTCTTTTCTTGACTTGTCCCAGGACTGGCCAAGTGAGGCTAGGCCTGAGTAAATATTACCTAGACTGAATACAGGTACTAGGATCTGACTGTACGCTTCTGACTATTGATGAAGAAAAAAATATTTTGAAGTCTCTTTCAGAAAAAAAGGCTGTCAAGGCATAGATTTATGGAATTATCTACACAAGGTCAAATCCTAAATGGATGTTGCAGATGCCTTTCACTACATGTGTTTTAATAACAATATTTTTTTCCAACCTTCTGATCAGACATAATTGTTTAAAAACTGAACAAGGAGAGGTGTTTGACTATATAAGGTATGGGATATCTCAGTAGTTAAGAGAATAGAAGTTGAGGAAGCCATGGAATGAATGGAGAAGGACAAAGACTTTTCGCAGAAAAATACCATAGTATGTTGTAACACAGATTCTTGGTCCTACAACTGTGTTATCAGTGTTTCTGTAGAATGGCCAGGAATTGGCCACAGTGGAACTGGATTGCCCCAAATTTAAATGTGCTACTGTGCAACATTTGACAAGGATGTAAGGACTGTAATTGGTTACAGTGCACCCAACTTACACAAATACTATGTACATATCTACTAGTGGGCTTCATGGTTGTGCAAACAGTAATTGTAGATTTGAATACAGCAAAAAATGCAATTTACTCTCCTTTTGGTGCTATAATGAGTCACATTCCATCATAGTAGTAACCATATCCATTACAGAAGCAACTGATTCTAATTCCTGTTTTAAAAAGGTATTACATTGCATATGTAGATAGTGCTTCATTTATTTCCTGTTATAGCATTCTAATTTTAACGTCCTGACTCTCCTGTAATTACTAGGCCTGGTTGAAATCTTCCTACTGTTTCAGAGAAAGTGAAAGACAGGGAGAATAAATTTTTAACCAAGTTAAACTTCCTGTATTTTTATAGAAATGCTACAACTTTTAATTGTAAGAAAACCCTATTGATCTATGTTTTAAAGCTGCTAAATTAAGAAAACCGAAAATCTGAAAATACATTCATTTCAGGTTCTTCTGTGGAGTCTGTGGGGAATTATATCTTGTATCTTTCACAAAAGCAATGAATAAAAACTGGATTAAACACCATTCCAACCTCCTCCTTGCCCCCAGAAAAGGACTGGGTTGCATTTTACCCTTTATCCCCAATAAGAAGGCAATGTAGGACACAGAACATTTAAATTCTACTCTACCATCTTCTTCATTCAG
Source organism: Morus bassanus (assembly GCA_031468815.1). NCBI lineage: Eukaryota > Metazoa > Chordata > Aves > Suliformes > Sulidae > Morus > Morus bassanus. The sequence continues at coordinate 62,849,230 of CM062567.1, read as the reverse complement.
TTGTTATTTGTGAGAAGTTTCCTGTCTGTCTATAAGGTATTTTCAGTTGGCTTGTTCTTTCTCCCCAAAGACTGAATGGCCTGAACACAAAGGTATTGAGCACTTGTGACTGTTCACTCAAGTCCTGCTTAGATTTTGGCAAAACCAGCTCATGCTAAGGCCTGATGTAGGCTGGGAGCAGCGCCACTAGGTCAAAGTCAGAGCACCACATAGGCAGGACAGGTGGCCAGACAGAGTTAAAATGCCATTATGCAGCCATTGTCTCCTGCCAAATTGCTGTCTCCTGCAGAAATTCTGTTTTCTCTGGCAGCATTGTCAGAATCCACTAACTTATGGATACAGTACAGACCAATCCTCCAAGCTGGAAGGTATAAAAGGTCAGTTTATCCAGGATGCTTTTGAAGTGAATACAACAGCAGCTGGACTCCTGAGGCTTTCATGCTTCCTGGTGTGACCCGGAGGACATGGGACCGTGATAGAAGCAGAAGGATGAACACTCTCACCGTCAGCTAGGTGAATAAGTATTTTTATTTTCCTCATAAGTGCACAATATTAATGGTTATGGGTTACAAGTTATTACCTGAATGGTGAATAAGTGAATTCAGGTGCTAGACTGGCCTGGGCCAAAGGGGATTGTGCCCCTGTTTATCATGTTTATTTATGGCATTTCATAATGAGCTCATCAAATAAAGTTTAAATCACAGAGTATATTGTCCTGTAAATTGGTGAGATCCAAATGGACCATGACAGCACTTTCAAACAAAACATTAAGATCATCACCTGAAGGGAAGCCACTTCCTATAGGATACTCTTATATCTCCTCACTGTTCAGTAAACAGTCTATGAATAAGAATAATTAATCTGATACTAATCACAATAGATTTCTGAATAAATTTAACACAACCTGAGGCATTGCTACAACATTTCCACAGTTCCATCTCTCCCTCTGCGCCCCCCCCCCCCCGCCCCCCCCCTTCAGTCTGTACTGATCTTAAACTGCCTTGGATCAATGGTGTGGTTCAACTCTAACTTATCTCTCACTTGTGGTGTTGTTACACTGAGCTGAAAACAATATAAATGACAAGTAATTGTGATTGTTTTTTTTTCCCTCCAACATACATGCTGATTGATCTAGGAGGAGAAATAATTGAGCACTTAATGCAGAAATATTTCTATTATTGTAAAGTGGTAATAATTAGCTTAATGACATTGGAAAAATAATAAAGAAATGCTTGGTCCTAACTGCATGTCTTTCAGAAACATATATTGTTTAAAAGAATTAAAAAATAGAACTTGTTTGAGAATGTTGCTTTTGCACAATAAGAAAATTAAAGCTAAGAGAAAGCCAATATAAAATGTTTTTCCTGTCATTCATAAGAAAATAATTGACTGAACCATTTTCTTCAGAGGAAAAATAATTGCATGCACCCTAAAGAAAGACCCGTGAAGTAAGTACTATAATCATTGCAAGGGTGCCAGGAATTTGTTAAGTAAGCTTTCTTTTTATGGTTGTGTTCTTCCAATTTCAAGCTGGAAATGTAGAATACCAAAGATACTAGGAATTTTTGTACTTTATCAAAGAAAAGGCTAAGTAGAGGATTAATTAATGGAGTAGCTGTTGATTTAAGGAGCCAAAGGTGAATTCAAACTATTCTCCATGCTCATATTTTCAAAAGTGGTATCAGCTAGTCATGTATGGGATTCAGAAGTACCAGCCAAGGTTAGGAATCTAATTCACTTTAACTTCAGTGGAAATTATATGCCTAATCTGTTGAAGGATGTTTGAAAATCCCGTTATAGGAACACATGCATTTTTATGTGGTTAAATCACTTTAAATATCTTGCCCAAGGTAAGTTAAAGGAACAAATCCCTTAAGTAAGAGCAGATTAGTTTCTACATTGCTTTAGTTTCCTATTAATTCCAGCTCTCCACTCTGTGCCTTCTGTTGTAACTGCATTCTTGTGTTTTCCATTGGAAATAACTGCATCTTGTAAACTCAACAGTGTGCTTATTAGTAGTAGAGTACTCTCTGTCACACAAACTGAAACATGAAGTTGCATGTGCCAGAAAAAGAATTTGAGGGCAACAGGAAACCATTTGTAGCTTTTCCCTGCTCCAGAGGCTCCATATACAAGGTGTAGTTGGTAGGGACTCCCCAAAAGGACAACAAGCTACCGCCAGGATGGGGCATGGAGAGAGTCACGTCATCACAACTGAGATGCAGCAGTAGCTGCTGAAGAGACTGAGAGGCAAAACTCACATATACACTTTACTGGGAATTGTTGACAAAGTTCTGTGGGAATTAAACTTATCACTCTTCTGTATTTGGTTCGTTTTAAAGTATCAGCAGAAAAGAAAGTCCTGATGTATTTTCTGCTGGCTAATAGGTAGACAATTCATGTCCTACCACAAAAGTACTGTCTCCTACAAAGTCTCATGCTATCTGGCTATGAATGGTAAAATTATGTCTTGCCATTTCTTCCACATAGAAAGGGTGAGTATTTAGTTTATAAGGAGACATACACTGTTACTATTTGAGTTCTCAGATAGCTTTGGGGGAAAAAAATGCAGTTTAGTCAGGAAATTTTTGTGAGTTAATTGCATAACCTTGTTACTTTTCAGCAGGAAGGCTTCATTTTTTTTTTTTTTTCAATTAGATTAATACAAAATAGCTCCATAAAGAATAGAATATTTGAGTTCATTTTCCCTTATTCTAATGTATTAATGTTATTAAGTCCTGAAATAATGTATTTTCCGAAATAATTTGGTAGTTCTCATACATCTTTTCCTTCTGTGGGATCATCCCTCTGTCTTTTCTTAGATGTAAATGGAAATAAATAGAGAAAGAATGCTCTTTATTAGTGAGGTTGGCACTGTGTCTGTAATTTTTCACTAGAAGCTGAGTAAACTTAGTTATGTAATTAATAATGTACCAAGCTTGACTCTGTATATTTTAAGTTGAAGTGACAAATGGTTTTTTTTAAAGTACTATCATATCACTTAATACATTTATCTTCTAAAACAAGGGGTGCACATGTAATCTGATCAATAGAACTGAATAGTTCTTATTCTTTGTTTTTAAGGGAAGGCATGTTTTGCAAATAGCATATTTTCACACATTGGGGTTAAATCATAGTACGTTCCAATATCAAAAGAAAGAAAGATTTTTAAGACTTAGGGAGGTAACTGCAAATTCAACTGACATTTTTGACCTATTCAATAATGTGAATTCACTTAATGATTTACTTTTGTGAGAAAGTCATATTGGTAGGTGACTGAGAGATGTATTAAGGTCTTACAAATGCAAACATTTGGGACATAAATGATGTCATGATAATGTTTTCATTTGGTTAACATATGACTCTGAAATTTTGCATATGTGGAGTTAAATTGAGTCTTTGCTTCCTCTATTAATTACATTTTCCAGAAGGAGCCCTGAGGGGGAATTTTACGATTCAGAGAGTGATAGTTTCTGCCCTGCTCCTTCCTTGTTCCTGAAGAAAAATAATTTATGTCTTTATTTTCTCTTACTGCCAATACCAATTCATATTGAGCCAATAGAAACATTTCTGGCAAAATGTGCTTTCATCACAGAACGCTATTTTGTCATAACATAAACATTTGATGCAATTCTCTTTTGTGAAAACATTGTAAAGTTTCTTTTTTCTGCTTCAGTGGAGAATATAATTCAAAACTCAAAGTTTATTGCAAAACAGAAGAGCCAGCCTTGCTCAGCAGCTTCTGCTGTTGTGCTTTTCTGTTTGTCATTTTTCCCAGCCCATTCACTGTTTGCCCATTCTGGATTGCAGAGGGATGGAGAGAAAGTGTAGCTTTTTCTACTGACAAATAAAAGTTGTCTGGTGCCCTCCTGGTGCTTCATCCAGCGGCATTGAGAGCTCATTGCAGATGTGTTACTTGTAGAGAAAGAGAAATAATTTTTTTCCTTTTTTAATATGGATTTAGAAAAATCAGAGGGAGAAATGACTTGCTTTAAATGCAAGAGGCTGGAAGAACTAGTCTTAAAGTCTTGACATTCCCCCAGGATTTAAAAAAAAGCTGTTTAATGAAAACTATGTCTAGGAGATAGTGGGGTCCATTTTGTCTCTGGAAGAAAAGTTTGAAAGAAATCATGAGGAAGTCTTGCTTGCAGTCTGAATACTGCCTGTAGTGGAATCTCAGAATGATATGTTGAACCATAAAAGATATAGCAGAACCCAAACTTCTGTATAGAAGTATATAGTATACACAGTTTTCTTCCAAGAGTTGTCTTTTAAATAGAAAATAATTTGTATTTTGAGCCTTAAATCCAAACATTTGGTCTTGCTGAAACTCTTATAAACTCTGCCAGCTAACCTTCCCATTTCTTTCAGTTTTTTGAACTTTACTCTGGCCCTTGGGGCTGCTTGCATGAGCTTTCTGACCCAAAGCTTTTTTTGGCTCTCAGTGGTTGAAAATCATCCAGAGTTGCTGTGGAAATGATTTTTTTTTTTTTTTTTTTTTTTTTGTTATCCTGAAAAGTGGCTTCATATTAAGGCACAGTTTTCTGATTATAGGTAGTCTCAAATCCCTGGACGCAAATGAGAAAATTTGTAATTTGGGTGTAAATTGTATGATTTGGACCTATATTTTTACAGTGTGCATGTTCCATGCCTGACCCAGCTAAAAGCTAGGTTTATAATAGCGTATGAAGAAAGGTGTGGGCTATGGATAGGAAAATATCTGAGTCCTGCACTTGAGTCACAACAACCCTATGCAATGCTACAGGCTTGAGGAAGAGTGGCTGGAAAGCTGCCGGGTGGAAAAAGGACCTGTGGCTGTTGGTTGACAGCCGGCTGAATATGAGCTGGCAGTGTGCCCAGGTGGTCAAAAAGGCCAACAGCATCCTGGCTTGTATCAGGAATAGTGTGGCCAGCAGGAGTAGGGAAGTGTTCATCCCCCTGTACTTGGCACTGGTGAGGCCACACTTCGAACACTGTGTTCAGTTTTGGGCCCCTAACTACAAGAAGGACATTGAGGTGCTGGAGCATGTCCAAAGAAGAGCAACGAAGCTGGTGAAGGGTCTAGAGAACAAGTCTTATGAGGAGTGGCTGAGGCAACTGGGGTTGTTTAGCCTGGAGAAAAGGAGGTTGAAGGGAGACCTTATTGCTCTCTACAGCTATCTGAAAGGTTGTAGCAAGGTGGGTGATGGTCTCTTTTCCCAAGTAACGAGTGATAGGATGAGAGGAAATGACCTCAAGTTGCATCAGGGGAAGTTTAGGTTGTATATTAGGAAAAATTTCTTCACCGAAAGGGTTATGAAGCATTGGAACAGGCTGCCCAAGAAAGTGGTGGAGTCACCATCCCTGGAGGTATTTAAAAGATGCGCAGATGTGGCACTTAGGTACATGGTTTAGTGGTAGACTTGGAAGTGTTAGGTTAACAGTTGGACTCAATGATCTTAGAGGTCTTTTCCAACCTAAATGATTCTATGATTCTATGAATCTCTACAGTCTCCTAAAGACACTGTTAATTCCTTCTTTCATGTATGCTCGCTGTTCCTCTGTTCCTCTTCTAAAAGGCCTTTTAAATTAAGAGCAAGCAAGATGTACCATATTCTGTGACTAAGCAGACTTCATGCAGCAAGACTGTTCACCAGGTTCTTATTACTTTTATTCTGTATTAGCATGACCATGGAGATGAGCATTTGCTGCAAGGAAGACTAAGATGGATGCTAAGTGTATATCAGACAAAAATAAAATGGCCCTTGATTCAAGATTAGGTTGTTCATCTAACAAATTTTCAGAAACATTTTGGTAGCATCATAGTCATCTGCAGAATCTGGTTATGGGCTCATTAAAACTATGGGACATTTATATTTTCTATTCCAAATTTGATCAGGTTCTTTTTTTGGGAGGGATTGAGGGTGCAAGAGAGGGAAGCTGGAATTTAGATTGATGCTTGGGTTGGAAAAGATTCTTATGAGTGGAGAAGTATTTTCAGCCTATTGCATTAATTCCCAGACAGTTATGCTACACTCATTTGACAGACAACTGTTTTTGCAATACTTAGAAAGTACTTTTTTGTCCTCTTGTAGAATATTTTTTGCATAGATGAAGCAAAGAATTCAATAGATTACTCCATAGGAAAGGCAGGTCAAAGAGAAGCACTCTGTAGTAACAAATGGGAGCTGTGCTGGCACTAGTTTGAGAAAAGAGAATGAAATATGCAGGCTTTGAAAGGTCCTAGCAAATATCACGGCTGTGGTGGGATGAAAGGCAACAGAGGAAGCGAGCAAGATTTTGGGTCACTGCTATAATTCACTGAATGGCACAGAATTGATGTTTCTCGCCCAGTGAGAGGCAGCATTGAGCTTGTTGTTCCTTTTCGATATCAGTCTTAAGAGATAAAATTGAACCAGTTAAAGTTCATATTCTTCAGCTTTACAGATTTTTAAGACAGAAAATATCTTAATTACTCAGCACCTCTGTAACTGTGCTGAACACAAAGACTTTTTCTATTTCTTCTCCACACTTTTATTCTGTTTTCCTCCTGTAGATACAGATAGCAGGTTACACCACAGTTTGTTCTTTGGCCTTTTGATTTTAATTTCTTTTGTTAATTAAAATGCTGCTGTGCACCATTGAGAAACCTCATCAACTCTGAAGTTAATTGTTTTTGTGTCACTAGACTGTATTCTCAAATTTTGAATCTTTCTTTTTAGAAAGTGTCCGAGGCTGTTGTTAGAACTTCATGCTGTTTTCTCTTCTGCACCCTGGCATACAATAAAAGTAGTCAGGCTTAATGACTTTCCACTAGTCAGCTGTGGCAACAGCACTGACTAGAAACTCTTTCTTTTTATTTCAGACATGATGTCTGTCTTGTCTGAGTCTCCTGAAATGTTGTCATGAATACGTCTTTTTTGGGGATTAGGTGAGGTTTGCTTTTTTGGCAGCTGAAACAAGTAATGGAGTTGGTTTCATATTTGCAGAGCGGAGGAGAAGAGGTCTTTTTCTTCAAGTGGGCCAATGCCTTTGCCACGAAGGTTAAATTCAGGAACCTTTACTGGTGAATCTGATGCATAGTCTTCACACTGAGAATGAGGCTTCAGGATTGTATTTGTTTCCAGTTCTATTCCCAGGAGCCCTGTCTCCTCCAGTCCCAACTGTGTGCAGAAGGGACATAGTATTTGCATGTCGATGTAACTTTAATGGAAAACTCCATGCAAACAAAAGGAAGCGTACCACCAAACACAAGACAGGGAACTGGAAATTTTGAGATTAATCCTGGCTCTGACAGTGATCAAACAGTCTGTTCCAGCTGTGGACTATATGATTTTTTTAAAGCACAAGTCTAAGCACAGATAAGATTAATGCACATGGACTTGGCCAGAGGACAAGTTTAATTTTGATGAATCCAGTAATTCTCTCACTTCTGTTAATAACCCACTTTGAATGTGCACACTGCCTTCACAGCAGAAGGTGGGCAACTGTACTAATTAGGTCTTTTCTAATGTCTGGCTACGATTTGGCAGGCTCACTACAGTGAATGTTTCTTTTGACATCTTGCTACTTGAGTTGATGTTGCAGAGTTCATGTGCTGATGGAAGGAAATAGCACTGATTATCCTCCCACAGATACCCGTTGCAAGGACAAATGAGGCAACAGCTACGTAGTCAGAAAAAGCTAGACTACACAAAGCCCAGCTAGAAGATTTCCCTCCCCACCCCCATGTTCTGGATCTAGGAGTATGGGTATATGATAAAGCTGTTTTGCTTTTCTAGTAAATGCCAGCCCTTCATGGCTAACTGGCTGGCTTCTTGGTGCAATGTGTTATTGTTCTGTCCCAAATGAAAACATGCTGGATGTAATTAGGAATGTGGGGCTAAGTGCCAAGGAAAACATTTCCCTGGCCTAAAAACCTGCCACCACTCAGCACCTGTCTGGGCATGAATTGAACATTGTAGCAGTTGATCCACTGCAGTCTGACTGATAGATGTGTGAAATTTTTAGCTGTGTGTTCTCAATACTTGAGCACCCTCCTGGGAAAAAAGCATATGAAGCACATTAGCTTAACCCCTTTTGTGGAGAGCCGGCAGCCTAGAGGGAGAGCTTGCTCACTTTCTTTTCCTGCTCTTGTTTGTGGAAAATGGGGAGAAGTAAAACACTTGCAAATCAATGAGAATTTCTGTTAGATTAGAGGCACTGGAGGATGGTGGCAACTGGGGAAACGGAAAGAATGGCAGACAGAGAGGCAGACCCAACCTAGAAGTGCACAGTGTGTTCAGTTCAGGAAAAGATCTTGGTTAGCATTTACTTCACAAGGGGGAATTCTAATTGTAACTGCTCAGCACTGGTAATTTGTGACTGAGGAATGATCTGGCATGGAGGGCAAGGAGGCTCAACTGCAAAAGGGGTTAAACTGGTGGGAAGATGGAATGCAAGAGGGAACAGACTCCTTGCAAGAGAGTGAAGTTTCCCTTGGTGATGAGATAAGAAACAGCCTCAGCATTGTCTTGTAGATCATCCTGGAATTCGAGAACTCAGGGGCCCAAGCTCTGGGGTCACCTTTAGGCAGCAGAGCTGGGCTGGGGGATGGACCCAGGGCACGGCTGACTTGCCCCATGCAACTGCTGTCGGGATTGCTGCCGGTGCAAGTGTATGTACGGAATCTGCTTGTGATGCATCTTTGCAGACTCCATGTAGAACTATGTATTTTGGTAGGACGCTGCCCAATGCATTGTTCATTAAGTTTTTCTTTTATATTTAAGAACAAACGTGTTTAATTTGCCTCGAGGGGTACCATAAAAATTCCCCAACTGTTTCCTTGTCATTTGATTATATCTGATACGGTTGCTCAGCACTAAACATGAAGCAAACAGTCAATAAATAGCATGCAGGAAAATTCTGAAAGTGCAGACAGTGTAATTTCACCTGTCTGATCCTACTTTAAGGCTCCTAATGTACCTGAAATGATCTACAGGTGTCAGCCATTCCCCATGGAAGTCTGTGTGAGAACTGCTTTAAAGAAAACAGTTAAGTAAAATAGAAAACAAGTTAAGTAAGGGCTAAGGCTTCTTTATGGGCAGATTGCTTGCATTGCACAAGAACTCCCATCCTTGTGTTCACATCCCAAACATGATCTGAACTCTGAAACTTTAAAACTCAGTTTGACTGACTGATGCACATACACATTCCTTTATATTTTTTATTTTTACTTCTTGAATTACTCTGAAAGCATAACACAAGAAATACAGAACAAGATATTTTTCTATTTCTTAAGCAGCCTGAGGCAGGGTATAAAAGAAATATGTGCAAAGCCTCATAGATCTTGAGATGAAATGGTACCTTCACAAAAGATCTCTGGTCACTTGTGACAATTCAAAATTCAGACTTCATATATCTGGGTTGTATATGAGTCTGAATTTTAAAAACTAGACTTCTCTAGAGTTTTCAGTGAACTTTGTGAGCTCATCATTGTGGCTAAAGCTTGGCAAAGCAACACAGCTTTCCAGCTGTCTCAAGTCAGACATAAGCTCTCACTTGCCCTCTGGAGGAGCCTCTGTTATTTAACTGACCATAGACTTAACATAATTAGCCTCCACAGGATAAAGTTAGACTCTATGAAACCATCTTGCCCTGCCTTATTTTTGTGTGGTTTCTTTTGTTTGGAAGAGCCCTTCTTGTTATCTACCTGAATGGTTTTATGGATAGTGAAGTGAAGAAAAATTACGAGATGGGAATATCAGGAAAGCAGAAAAACATAAGTCCTTCATATGTATTCCATTTGCCTGCACATTAACATCATCCAGGATAATTTCACTTTTTTATGTAATTTCTTTTATATATCATGTAAGAAATTAATTTATCTAAAAGTTTTAACTTACTTTTTTTTGCAGTTCATCTCAGATACAGAAATTCTAAAAAAACTGCAAGGGAATAATTCCACTACAGGCAAGAAATTTGCCCTGTGATATCCAGAGCCTTTACACCAAAACTGCGCAGGGGTAGGAAGAAGCTGCTGACACAGTTGGTACTTAGGGTGCAGCTGTTGCTGTATCCTGTGCTTTTATTGATCCTTTAAGCAAGGGCTTGATGAGACAATTAGCAATGGATAAGCTTCAGAAGTTCAGTCTGGATAAGTTCTCACAAGTTTTAGATGCTTACCCAAAGCTTATCTTGGGTCTCAAAATTTGTGCCGGAAAGGGCACAAACATAAATTCTCAAAATTTATGAGGTTTTGTGCATGTGCTCTTAGTGGAAATATTAGGGGAACAGCTTTTCTCAGAATCCAGAAGATCAACTCTGACCTCTAAAGGTTCTTCCCAACCCAAAGCATTCTATGGTTCTATGAACTGATGTTTTAAAATGGATAGGAGATATTAAATAACATTCTCCTTTTAGATAAGCTTTTAGAGTTTTTCAGGCTCCTGTATAGTTAATTTTGTCAGCATGGTTATTCTTTCTCTACTCATCCATACTGTTGGTTTCTGATGAGAAAATATTGTTTATTTTTTATTAAAAAGATAAAATTTTAGTAACCTGTGTACTGATTTTGGCTGCGGTAGAGTTAATTTTCTTCATAGTAGCTAGTATGGGCCTATGTTTTGGATTTGTGCTGAAAACAGTGTTGATAATACAGGGATGTTTTAGTTATTGCTGAGCAGTGCTTACACAGAGTCAAAGCCTTCTCTGCTTCTCACACCACCACACCAGTGAGCAGGCTGGGGGTGCACAAGATGCTGGGAGGGGACACAGCTGGGACAGCTGACCCCAACTGATCAAAGGGATATTCCATACCATGTGACTTCTTGCTCAGCATATAAAGCTGGGGGAAGAAGAATAAAGTGTGGGGGGGGGACATTCAGAGTTACGGCATTTTGTCTTTCCAAGTAACTGTTATGCGTGATGGAGCCCTGCTTTCCTGGAGATGGCTGAACACCTGTCTGCCAATGGGAAGTACTGAATGAATTCTTTGTTTTGCTTTACTTGTGCACGCGGCTTTTGCTTTACCTATTAAACTGTCTTTATCTCAACCCATGAGTTTTCTCACTTTTGCTCTTCTGATGCTCTCCCCCATCCCACCAGAGGGGGAAGTGGATGAGTGGCTCCGTGGTGCTTAGTTGCATGGTTCTATAAACCCCAGTCCATGCTGGGGTTAAACCATGACACCTGTAATGTTGTACGCTCATTACAGGTAATTGGCATCTAGACCCTAGCATATTACGTTCACAGCAGTTCTCCAGGAAACTTAGTTCCCTTCTCTCTTAAAAAAAAACCAAGGAAATAAGAAGTTTTTAAAAATACAAATAAATTTTCTGCAGCTGGGTTGGAAACTGGGCTGTTTTGGAAGGGCAACTGAAGAGGTTTTGAGGAAGAAAAGGTAATCACAAGAATTTACATGGGGATATTCCCAAAATTATCTGAAATTTGTCACGTATGATATGTTTCAGTTCTCACACCATCAGTATGATCTCTTGGCTGAGTAGTCATAGCATATGGTGATATAAGAAGCTTGGTAGGCTGGAAGTTCACTTTCTCAATGGAACAGAGGTAATGGGTACTGACTGGAGTAGATTTGTTAAATATAATTTACATTGTCAATATCAGTCTGAATATCCATTCTGAAGAAGCATCCCTGGTATTCACACAGCTCCCTGTGACAGTCATAGCCACAAACACAGAACCTTGTTCAGCTGCTTAAAGAAACTCTGCCAAGTTAGCTAAGGGAAGGATGACATACCTTCTCAGTTCTGAATAGTATTTTGTATGGTCATTGTATGATACTTATAATCCTGTCTGTGGTATTCAGAGACCAAATTCTCTAATTATCTGCATGTCTGTGTGATATCAAACGTAGACTTCCTCATTCTATTATATGCAGACTTATGTTGAGTGGATAAGTTATTTGTGTATTTAGGACTGGAGAAGAATAGAAAGGACAGAATTTTTATAAAGTGAAAAATAGAGATAAGTTGACACAGTGCAAGCTACAGTCTTAATGAAGCTATTTCACTGATGTGGTCCTCTTCCCTTTTGTCTTCTGAAAATAAAATAGTTCGATTTTGGAACCTTAGTTTGTCTACCTCTTTTTCTGAACTGTATTTTGGCATTGGACATTGTGCTGTCCAGCTGAAGGGATGTTATTTGGTCTAAAAAGGGGATTAGCTTGTACTAAACCTGCCCAGGGAGAAAATGGATGGAGATATTTTCCTATATATAGTCCATTCCTCTAATTTGTCAACTTTTAGGAAAGAGCTTACCTTTCTGTGACAGTGAGAATGAAAGGCAGATAGATTAACAGAGCCTTTGTTCTCCTGTGGTAATTCTGTATAAGAGGAGAAAGGATGATATAATTTGCTTGCAAAAAGTAGGTTCTTGTCTGCTTGAATTTCCAGTAACCGGTGTGTTTTCTGTCAATGCACCATAATGTACTGTTGATACAGGTAGCAGGTGCTATGCAATGTATATTCTGTGTTGTACAGAGGTAGATATATGATGTGCAAGTAATAAACCTTTATTTGTTGTTAACAGTACTGAATTCTTTTGTTTGGCTTCTTACATGTATTTTTTCAAATTAAAAAAGTGAATGATTTAGTCTTCAAATATAATTTGTTGTTTATTAGTGAAACAGAAGTGCCACTGGTGCAGTGTTTTTATGCTGGAGTATCTGTAGGCCATGTATGTTGGCACATACAAGGAATATACTTATGAAAGAAACTCAGTGGCACTTGCTCTGGAGATTTCCATAATCTGAAAATTTTAGAAGTCATATGGGAATCTAAGCCAACTAAAGTAGATTGCATAGTAGAAAACATGATGTTGTGTATCACTAATTTAATTTAGAATAAGAAACAATGTAGGAGGCTATTTCTTCTTGGAATAACTACAGAGTAACTTGTTCTTTTGAGGTCTATGGTAAACCCAGTGTAAAGCATTCAAGAGTACCGTAATGTACAATCTCAAGACCAGCTCTGGTAAAAGTCAGTAGACTGTAGCAAACAAAATATTCATTATTATTAAAAGATTATTTTTGGATCAAGCTTGTCTGTGTTTCAAAATTTATTTTAAACATTCAAGTCCAATATAGACTTCCAGCTGTTTTTATGAATTACTCTGTTGATTAGCTTGTTGGCTCCCAAGGGAAAAATTAACCTATTTATACTGAGGTGTGTTGGATTTCAAAGTATTTGGCAGCACCTAAGAAAGGCATTGTGAAAAGAATTCAATTAAAATTAGGAAAGGTAACTGCAGATGTTTTATCAGTCTTGAAATAAACCTCTGCCCTGAGGCACAACTGCTATAGCACCATATTCCAGAAGCTGTCTTCTAAAAGGTTCTTCAGAGACTCCTGGCATTATTCAGAGGAAATAATCTTCCTGGTGTGAGCAAGGATTGGCAGTAGATTCTAGACTGTAGTACCAATACTTTGACATTACAAAATCTGTTAACGGACACTGGTTTAAAAATATTGCTTTCGTACTTCTGGATTCTGATTTATTATTATACATAAAACCAAGGTTTCCCAAGTGATCACCCATGACTTTGCAAAGTTGGATTTCAGGAGCATTTAATCACCTTATGTAGATTGGATATCTGATCTTTCTACTGAGGATAATTGCACTACTATAATACTTGCCAGTACTACCACAAAAAAGTACCTGTGATATACCTGTATCAATTAACTGAATGCTCTCATTCCTGGGAGCAAATGCTCTTCCTAATTCAGAATAAGATGTTGTTGGCCACCTTTGCCATGAAGTTGCATTGCTGGCTCATGGTCAGCTTGAGGTCACCAGGACCTCAAGGTCTTTCTCTGCAGAGCTGCTTTCCAGCTTTCAGACCCCGGCATGTGCTGGCACCAGGGGTTGTTCCTCCCCAGGTGGAGGATTTTGCATTTCTCTTTGATGAACTTCAAGAGATTCCTCTCAGCCTAATTCTCCAACCTATCCAGATCCCTTTGGATGGCAACACAGCCATCTGGTGTATCAGCCACTCTTCCCAGTTTTGTATTGTCTGTAAACTTGCTGAGGGTGTGCTCTATCCCATCATCCAGGTCGTTAATAAAGATGTTAAACCTTATTGGCCCCAGCATTGACTCCTGATGTACACCACTAGTGACTTGCTTCGTAGTAGACTTTGTGCCACTTGATCATGACTCGTTGGGCCTGGCCATTCAGCCATATCATACGATATCATGCTAGACCTTATTATCAGTTAGTTAGTAAATTTCTTAAACATATTTCGGAGTCTCATGATTGAAGTTCTAGGTGTATGGTCCTGTTTATTTTTTCATTTATGGCACAGATTCTAACTTTTTATGTGGCCGTCACTACCTGTAGTTACTGACAAAAGAAGTTGGGTAGCTAGGTATAAGATACTAAAACTTACCTCTGAGGTACTAAGAAAAGCAGGAGGTAATTTTCAGTGGTCTTAAATGCCACACTTGCTTCCCCTGGAATTTGAAAAAGCTTGTTTCAGATCTTTAGGCAATGTCTTATGGCATGCCACTCCCATCTGCTTATTGAATTAGGCTGTCTAGAACTCCTTTTGGGGAATGTTCAAACTCATAATTTCGTGACTCAATGCAAAATTTTAATTAACTTATTTCATGTCCTATGAAAAATTAGAACCATCTTTATACAAAAGCAAAATAAAGCAGACTGTACTGAGGCATCTCTTCATCATCTGAAAATCCATGACTATGACCTTAGATGTGACATATGACTTAAGCAGCTTAAAGAAAACATTAATACCCATGTTTTTAAAGGTGGGGTTTTTTTTGATACATAATGTCTCATGATTTCAGATAACTAGAATTTTTTAGTGTTCTCTGTACCTGTATTTTCTGTGAAATAAATCAACTGAGAAATTTACTAAAAGTATTGGTTTAGACGGTATAGGGCATCTAACTTCTGGTATCTGAATGTATGCTAGTATTGCTACATCTTTGGAAACTGGGATATCCAAGTACATTTACAACTCTGGACTTGAGTTTTAGTAAAGATTTCATAAGAGTCATGTCCAAAACACTAAGGGTGAGGAAGACTTACTCTGTTTCTGCTGTTTTGATCTTTACAGTCTAAAAGTCAGATGCTGCATTGGCTGTATTATACTGACATTTTATTTATCTTGTTGACCAGGAATATGTGGGGTGTTTGACACATAAATATCATATCTAAGAATTACAAACTGTGAAACAGAATATCAGTGTAATCTTTGGTAATCTTCTGTAATTCTTGTAACAAAGGAAAAATAAACATGGTAACCTAGTGTAAAAATGTTTTTGAAGAAAAAAGTCAATATTTATGTTAATAGCCTTGTGCAAATAGAAGACTTTATGCACACTAAAAAAATACAGGAAAATATTGTGTGAAAGTGATCATTGTGTACTAACATCATACATTACATAAAATATTCATCTGTATTTGCATTTTGTATAAGAGTGTGTTTAACACCGTATCTAAATCATTGAAGAGCTAATATACACCAAAACCAAAATTATATATCCCCTGGAGAATAATCTAAGTGTTGAGTACAAATACCTAGGTGTTTTAACTGTCACCTAAGCCATGCTGTAGGAAATTAAGTTCAAAATGTAAATTAAGTTGAAGTGTTCCTTAATCCTAGTGAAATTTCAGATTTAAGGATTAGTTTTATGTGACATTTTAAATGTTACAATCTCCTGCCAATGCTCTTCTTCTCATTATTTTACATTAATAATCGTGCCACGCAGATAGAGAAATTGAATGTTGTCTTCCACATCTTAAGTGGGTCC
The DNA here is from genome assembly GCA_031468815.1 of Morus bassanus. Classification (NCBI taxonomy): domain Eukaryota; kingdom Metazoa; phylum Chordata; class Aves; order Suliformes; family Sulidae; genus Morus; species Morus bassanus. The sequence continues at coordinate 62,833,476 of CM062567.1, read as the reverse complement.
TATAAGGACTGGATTAAAATAATTGGGTTAGTAGAATAACTCTACATGTGTTTTCCATGGAGGAGTTGATTTAGGTGTCTGCCTTAAGGAACGAATTCAGGGTTATGAATTCTGAATGAAAACAGACATTAATACTCCTTGCAAAGGCATGATTTCAGGCACATTTCTCTATTGACTGACATTAATTGACTCTGTATCAAGTGTCCCACATCTTATGTGTAGAGATCCCAAGTGCTTAAATGTGGGCTTTGGAGTCAATTGGAACAGGACAACACCAGCCTTTGTTTCCCATAATGCCCTTTGCTTACCTAGTTCTGTTTGGGTGCTCTGAAGTGTTCACGATACATTCTGAAAAGGAAAAAATACTCCATTGTATTGGGATATTTCAGGGTTCTGTAGAGAAATAGACTTCAAGTTGATAGTACTGGGAAAAGATCTTGTTAATCGAGAGAAGTGTGAAGCTTTTATGAATAGCAATTGCTTCAGGGCTCACAAATGTAAGGCTGAAATTGTAAGGCTGCTCTTGTGACAAAGGGATATGATAGAACTCCCTGGTACATACACATTTTCATGTGAGGTTGTAGTTTGCAGTAATAGTGACAGATAACAAAACTAAGCAGTAAGCAAAGCACTTGGTTCCCAAAACAAATTTCAAAATACAATGCTTTATTTGGAGAAATGATTATTGAATTGTACAGCTTGCCGAAAACTACAGTTTGTTAGCTCTGGAAATAGTCTACTGAGAAATTGATCACAATGCAAAGTGCCCATCTTCATAACAGCATGTGCTTAAATCATCCTCTGGAAGAACTACTTAGTTCTTTTGCTACAGTTAATACAGAAGCTAATTTTAGGGATGAATGACCAGTCTTGTGAAAACTGCCCAGGACTGAACTGAGATTAACTAAACTTGAACATTAAAATTTGGAATACTTGATAGAAGAGGAAGTGTGAATGATATGCGAGAGTAGCCATAAATCCTGTAGAAAGTGTGATCTTATTTCTGGCTAGGGTTAGAGAAAGGTGGAGACAGATACTCTGACTTTTAAGAGTATGGGGATAAATCGAGATAGGACATTGAACTTCAGCTTGTGATCTCATCATATCCAAATGATGCACCTTAATATATCACTGTAATCAAAGCCACATCTGGATGGTTCTTTGACAGATCTCACAGAAGAAGCTCAGGCTGGGGCTGGGGATTTATTTGGTGGCTTCTGGGAGCTGCAGATGTTCTGCCTTCTATAATGAGGTTTTTTTAATATGGTTAAAGTACAGCCTTAGAAAGGTTGTGCATTGAAGCCTGCAGTCTTTAGAAAAAATCACATTTTTGTCATGGCAGAGTACTTAATGGTATTTCTTGGCAGGTTTGTAGTTGATGAATGATCCTGCAATATTAAAGTGCTATAAAATAGACAAGTATATGGCTCAGATACTCAGCTGTTTAAAAGGACTGTTGGCTACAATGAAGTATCTGCTTTTTGTTTCAGCTGGGAATCAGACCTTTAGTTTTCCCAAGAGATTCCTCAGACTGTTTCATGTTGTCATTACATGAAGTTGTACGCTGTCCTCTCTCTACTATATAACCTTTCTATCTTTAATTGTTTGGGTTTTTTCCCCCTACTGCTTTGCTGCTTTTGTTTTGTGTTTTAAAGATCTCATATCTCTGCTTTGTTTATAATTCTTGAAGTTTCTCTAAGTTTCTTGATGTTTCCACATCAATGCATCACTCTTCCTTTCTCCCCCTCTTTTTCTGTTGTACTGTCTTAACACATATTCTTCTATTGTGTGATCAGCTGAAAATATTTTGTAGGAATTGGGGCTGATTGTGAGGCTTCTAGAGGGGAAAATTTTACTTAAACACAAATGGTCAAGAAACAATCCCATAAGCATCTTCCAAATTATATAAGCAGATGAACATACTTGTAAGTCTATAAATGTTGTTTTGAGCAACTGCATGATAAATTTTTCTAAAGTTGAAAGTTCCGAAGGAAAAAGGTTTTAAATTAACATTTATTTTCCTTGGAATTTTTTTTTTTCCTTCTTCGCTCCCTTCCCCCAGCTTTGTGGTCCTTTTTTTCACAATGAGTTTATACACCTTTAATATTTCTGGATTTTTAAGTGTATTTTAGACTTTCAAAGGACAAATTAAAATTAACTGTACAGAACCAAATCCTGTAAGTATTCCAGTTTGGAACAGAAGAAGTGGGGAGGTACATAACTTTCTCTAAAAATGGGAGACACTTGCCTTTACAGAGGTAAATAGATATTGATGACAAATCACTACTGAACTGTCACTGCTGATATATTTCTACAGCCATTAATTCAACAATGTGGACTTGCATAATTTAGGATTTTATATTCTACAGACATCTTAGAATTTGAGAATAATTCAGGATGTCTCTAGTCTACCTTCCTTTTCAAAGAAAAACTCCAAGGATGGAGACTGCACAGCTTTGCTGGGCATCCTATTCACTGTGCAACTCTCTTTGTGGTGCAAATTCTTCATTGTGTCACATTGGAACCTCCCATTTCCATTTTTGATCACTGCTTATCAACCTCCCACCATACAACTTCAGAAAGAGCTTGGACCTGTCTCTTCGATGACCTACCTGTAGGTTTTGGGGGACTGCCATCAAGTTCCCCTGAAGCTGTCTCTTCTCCAGGCTGAACAAGCTCTGGTCCCTTAGCCTCTCCTCACAGGGCAAGTGCTCCAGCCCCAACAATCCTGGTGATCCTCCACTGAACTTGACCCAGTTTTTCAACATCCTTCTTTTCATGGGGGGCCAAAACTGGATGCAGTATTCTGAGTGCTAAGTAAAGGGAAACAATTTCATCCCTCCTTTCATCAGTCCTTTCAATACAACCCAGTGTGCTGTTGGTCTTCCATGCTGCCAGGATATGCTGACAATAAAAGCATACTTAGTTCTACAATAAACAGTAATGTCTTAATTTTTTTAGATCAGTGTAAAAACCTAAAGTTAACATTATTAAAAATAGTCCTACCTCTTTTCCTCAGAAATCTAGCTTCCAAAGTGATAGCCAACCAGAAATCACACTTTTTTCCTACTGTGGCCATCCTATGAAGATGCATATGTGTTTATCTCAAATAGAAAGAAACAGTTCCATTTTTGTTACTGATGGATCTTTGCTATACTGTTCATTTTTTTGTATCTTAATTTTATGAAGATATCAATTTATTTTACTTGATAACCAAGAAACATGGTAGTACATCTTCAGTGCTTAGTTAAGCACCTGTATTTGGATGACCAGGATTCTAGCTCTTTGATTCTCAAATAGGCTGTGATAGTTTCTAGTATAGGTTAAGAACCCACTCCTTTTTATTCTGTGGTGTGTATTTTCTGTATGAGTGTAGCGAATTACAGTCTTATATGTATACAGTAATTTAAATGGGAAATGTGTTTTAGCATGTTATGGCAGTATTTCCCAGAATACTGTAATATTGTCATGTTATAAAACATGCAACTTCCTACAGAATATATAATACATTACACTACTCGGTACCAGCTGCAGGATTAATATATTTCATATAAGAGCTTTTGTGTATTGTGTATTTTTATCACCTTTTATTGTTTCTGGTCAGAGAATTGAAAGGAACTCCAAAAAAAAAAAAAAGCCCCACCCATGTTGTCTTTAATTTCAGATTTTAGCTGCATAATTAATGTGCTTACTCTCAAAGACTAATTCATTGGTTTCTTTGCCATTTTTAAATACATTTTAGAAAACAGTAAATATTTGCTTATAAAACATAAAATTTTTAATTGTGAACATATTATTACTAGATATTTATGATTAATATGCTGTGTTGTATGAAGTTATAAATCTGTATTTTTTCCTAATATTCTTTTGCTAATGTGTTGAAAAATGTCATTGCATATCAATAACCAATATGCAAAACTCCTTTCAGGACTGCATTTACAGCATGTCACAAGAGAGTGCAGAACACTTTGGAGTATAAAGCCCTGTTCCTGCAAGCACTTATATAAATACTTCCCCACAAGCTTGAGAATTTATTTGAGTGAGACTATTTAGAAACTTACGTGTTTGAAGTTAAGCATGTGTGCAGAGGTTTGCAGAAGTAGGGCTTGAATTGGACTTGTTGCATTCAAACCCTACTTTTGTAAAAAGACAACTGGAGAAGAAGCCCCTGCATATGCACAAAAGTTATGAAGTACTAAAAGTAACTGAAAACACGAATGATGAATCTAGATGAGTGTTTAGAGAGAAAAAAAAAAAAAAAGCCCGGGCCTTCACAGTTCTATATCTAAAATTGCTGTGTTTTTTTTAAAAAGGACTGCTGGTATATCACCCTGTCTGCAGTGACCTTTTGTTCTTCAGGTTTTCCTATTAGAAATAAATCAGAATAAAAGGAGCACTTTGCAACACGTTCTGAAGCATTAGGGAAAAACACTTTAGAGAAAAGTATAGAAAGCTTTCTTATACATCAGATAGTGAAAGAAATGCTGATTTAACGCAATTTACATTTTTATTTAGCTCTTAAGTTTAACATCCCTGCCAAGATCCAGCTATACAATAACTAAACACTTCAGCATCTGCAACTTCTTAAAACCCTGTTAAACAGATGTAATTCCTGGCATAACTTAGTCCTCACCAGCACTTTTTGTTACATTGCACTAAGACCAAACAGGAAATACATTTCCTTCAGTCTAAGAGTTCAGGAAAAAAATGAGCCTCTCTTTGTAGCACAGAACACAAGGAGACCTTCATTGCTTCATACCATCAATTGACAGGTCAGTGGTAAAGTAAATGGGCAGTACTCTTAGTGTGTCAAAGACATGAGTAAATTTATTGATGTTGATTCCTTTTAATCTGCGTATTTAATATTTTTTCCTGTGCTAGGTCTTAGGATGTGATCATTAGAACACTTTCTCTAGTGCCTTTATTATTTTTGTTCAGTGTATATTCATAGTCAATATCTCCAATGTACATTTTGTAAGCAGCTTAAGTTTGGATTTTAATGTTATTTTTATTGGTTTTGAGTGTGAAAAATGCAGGAAGATGCCTAGAGGATTTTTTAAAAGTACTTTGTCATTTAATGTTCAGTCAACACCAAATGCTACGGAAAAACCCTTCACAGATCTTACACACAGATCTTAACCACAGATCTTAACCACAGATCTTATGCATGTTATTTCAGGGAGACGTAAGAAAATGAGCACTGAAGATTCCAGATGAACTTGTACCTTCATATAAACCTGAAATTAAACCTTTTTTTATGGTTGAAGTAGTTCATTTGTATTTTATTTGTTTATTGTATTTAATTTCTTCTTGTGGCTCTGCCCTTCCTGGTTTGAACTTGGAAATGGAAATAGTGAAATATTTTCAGAAATGTTATTCTTTAGTCTGTTTTTGGCTTGGGGAAACCACAAAGTACTGGAAATCCTAGGGGAAAACCAGCTTTCATGAAAGGTTGTCAGCCATGTTTCCAGATGTAGAGATTTAAAAAAAAAAAAAAAATAAAAAAAAAAAAAATCAGGATTTATCCAAATTTATGAACCCACTGAGTTTTAGTTACCAGCCATTCATTGAAAGGATGTTGAATATTTCTTTTGGCTTATACAAATTAGTAAAAAGAATGTGTTGCCCTATGTTTTTACAGCTCTTGACATACCACTAAAAAGCAACACTAATGCCCAAACTAAACTATGACAAAAGAGTGCAGTACAGTATTTTTCATCAATTCAAAGTGGATCTAAATTTTAAAACTCCTTTGCAGAAATTTTCTAATCTCATAATCTTCCCAAAAAACATTTTTTTGAAATCTGGAGAAGGGACAAGACTGAAAATAAGTGTGTGTATGTGTGCATGTGTATAACTCAAATTCATTGAATAATGTTATTGCATGCAAGTATGGGCTTGATTTTTGATTAGCAAAGCTGAAATTCCTCTCTGATTTTACTTAACCTAAGTTAACAAAATTCAGAAATTTCCCTTTTGTTTGTGACCTAAGTAAATTCTTTCAGTTACTCATTTGAATTTTTTTACTATTTATCAAAAATTCGTAGGTACTGGTATATTTGACTGATTTGAACATTGTTTTTTAATTAAGCAATCTTTCTAATCAATACTAGTACATATTATATCTTCCACCATTCTGTGCATTAGATAGAAAGGATAACTATTTTTGAATTTGATTAACCACATACTTTATTTTTTTTTAATAAACAAATTCCTCTGAAAAAGATATTGCCTGTATGCTTATCTATAATGAGCATCATCTACTAAATGGATGTTTTGTCAGAATTTCTAGGGTTATCTGCAAGAAATACTTTTGAAAACTGAGTTACAGAGGAATACTGCAGCATTTTGTTGCGGTAGTTATTCATTCTTACTAGCAGTAAGCCATTTTAAACCATTTGGCCTTTATGTTACAGGATCACAGGACATTTATTCTTTGATACTTGTGAAATATTTTTCAGGTATAGCAGTAGTTTTACTTAGAATTCTATTTTTTAATATTTTATTTTAATTTTTGTGGTGTTGGTTTATATTGAGTTGGTAAGCTCAAACATTTTTTTCCAGTTGCCTGTAATATTGTCTGTACATGCAGTCAGTTATGCTAGTTACAACTATTATAACTGGTTATGTCTGTAACTTATGCTTACTGCTTATGTCTATAGTAACTTAACATAATTCATCACCAAGCTAAAGCCAACACTCCTCTCACTGAGAGACTAAACAATCATTCGCACTGAACTTGAAGCAGAGAGCATGAGTGGAGCGGAGCATCAAGGTGCAGCACTCCAGCCCCACAGCAGCAGGCATGGTGGGATGATGCTGACTCTCCAGGGAGGGCGGTTGGGTGCAAGTGCCCCATAGGATGGCTGTGCTTTTGTAGTCTGCCTCAGTGAGAATGCTCCCAGTCCAGTTCATGGCAAAATCAAAGAGTGAGCTTAAATTACCTTTGGGACTGATCTGTAAAATGATCATAAAACTCTTACATTGGCTGTACAAGGCAAAGGGAAGTCAGTAAGCTGGTGCTAGCTCCCAGTTGAGGCAAGAGGGCTGATGCAGCACAGAGCAGAGCAGCTTGCTGTGTCCCAACGCTAAGGATACTTTAAACTAATGTCTGCCTTTTCACCCTGGAGAGACCTAGAAGTGTTTCTACTGTCAATTACAGATAAAGACAGTTCTGCAATTGCTCCTCCATGCTTCTTGGTCATTATATATAAATGCTCAGCTGAGGCTGCTATCTCAGTGAATTAGTGAGGAGGTGGTTTCCATGTTCAATGACATCAAATATCAATGCATCTTTGGCAGGCTGAGCTGAGTATGAAAGCCTTGTAAGCTAACTGTTCTTATCCTTGGCTGCTAGCTGATTGCTGTGTTGGGGAAGGGATGTAGGAGATGGGTCTATTTTCCCTGCATTATTCAGCATATGTCTTGCTGTTTGACAAGATTTATTTTTTAGGTTATGTATTTATCTTACCAGGCCTTTTAAAAAAGTTCAGTCTGTGAAAGAGGAGAGAGGCAGAATGTCAGAAATTCCAGCAAGAGATGAAGTATTTCCAGCAGTAACTTTGTCTCACTGTAATTAAGTGCTAGTATTTTTTTAAAGAAATGCTTTTATGAATGTTTAGGGCAAAAATCTCAAACCTTTTAGGCTCAGAATTCTGTAATGGACCAGAATGCTGTGGGAATATCACGGAGGCTTCCTGTAGATTTCTCAAGTGCCTGGAGACAGTCTGTGTATGAGATTTTCTTGACTGTGCATGATGTTAAGCTAGTATTTCCATTTATTTAATAACAATAGTAGTCTTTCAAGTCCAGAGTGCTAAGCTGCACCAGTTAAATATTTGGGGTTTTTTGTTTTGTCCATAAGGTTCTAGTAAAGCTCACTTGGGACTGAGACAGTTAAACCCATTTACCTTTCCAATCATTTACATAATTGGCAGACATTGTAAAAAAAAAATAAGAAAAGTAAAACTTACTGACATTTTTAGTTAAATGAAAGCTTGCATGATAATCTTACAAGGCTAAGAGGGCTGAATATTGGCTATTTGATTTTAATATATTACAAAAGTAGCTTTTGTTTCTTTGTACTTGTTCTTAGTTGATTTGGATCAAAGCTCTCAAACCCTTCGTGCCTGGAGGGAGTAAAGAATGTACTGTCACCTCCTTGAAAGAATCTGTCTTGGCTGGCATAAATTTAAGAACATGATCTAACACATAACACAACTGATGGAATTTCTTTTCAAGAATTTTTTGTTTAATCCTTCTTTTTTTCATGACCTATAATAAAAATGGATCCTGCAGTGGTAAGAAGTGCATTTTCAGATATCACATGGGACTGATATAGTTATTAGTGCATATATTTACATATGCTTTGTGCTGGTCCATCAATTTTGTAAATTCACTAAAGAAACTGAAACAGTGTTGAATGAATGCTTCATACTCTTTTTTTCCAGACTGCAAAGTTGGTGGTATATTCTGCATTATCTTTGCTCTGTTATGGTTTAATGAGATTTTTAAAAAGCTTAATGAAATCTGTTGTGGAGTTCTTCAGTGAGTGGTATTTGTAACAGTTTTGGCTTGTGTTTTTATTAATGAACTCAAACAAAATTTGGATTATGCTTGTGAAATGCACTTTTTCACAAAGCTGGGAAGCATTTACATAAAAAGTCATGCATCAGGAATGTTTATAGTAAGCTAAGGGATGATTAATTGGAAGTACTATCTTACATGGAAAGATTTGTCTATATGGCATGTGTCACTGTTGTCACTCACCACGAAAAAGGCAGAAGTCCTCAAATATATTTCATGAGGTATTTCCAGTAAGGATAGGAAGGTAGATGTCATTTTAAAACATACTGATCAATTCTCATTTGAATATAATCTACCATATCAAACTGAAGCTATTGCAGAGAGGGATAAATGGGAGAATAGAAAACCCGCTTCACAAGAGAAGACTAAAAGATGTTGGCTTTCTATAAATGCTGTAATTTCTTTCAATTTGAAAGTTAGGAGAAACATTCCTATTAGCTAAGAATTGAGCTTTTCAAACATTTCTAAATATACAGACGATAGAGGCAAGTTTTTCTTGCTCACTGTACACACACAATATCTAAGTCCTGTCTTAAAACTGTCTGTATTTAAAATGGGGCTCAGTTCAGTGTTACATGGGAAGATATGTCCTGACCTGAGTGGTAGGTGTGTGAACCTAAAGATTCAGGATTTCCTTACAACTTCTGTATTTGTCCAGATGATTAACCTCACTGTGAAAGGTAAAGAATCAGTTTGGGAAGTTCAAATGACTTAAGTTTTTCACATACATGATTGGTCAATGGACTGTGGCATCTCAGAATTTATTTTCACTAAATTCTGGGAATATTTGGAATCAAATATTAGTGAGAAAAATGTATGCAATACTTCTCCATTTTTCACATACTTTAGAAAATCTTTGCATCTTCTGAATTCTGGAGGCCACTAAAATTCTGCCTTGAAGCAATTATCTAATGTCAGTGCAAAATTGATTTTAATTATATAAACTTTTAGCTTTTACAACCATGCAGGATAAATATCATAAATAAAGGAATTTATGCACACATTAAATGCACGTTGTAGGAGGAAAAAATCTCCAAGGACAGAGTCATGCCTCTTTCCATTGGAGCTTGCCTCTTAATGTCAACACCTTTACAAAACAGCAATAGGCACTAAAATTACCCATCAAAAAATGTGACATCACTCTCAGTAATTAATATCTAGCACTTACTGTAGTTCTAGGTTCATGTTTCCGAAGTCACAAAATCTTGTTAGTATTCTTAATCTTTTAAACACAGTTAAAATTTTGATATCAAATATGCACTAAAAATGGTGGGGAGGCAGGGAGGGAGGCGGGGAGGAAGGGAAGAAATACCACATAGTAAAGCAAACATATAAAGTTTTACTCATTATGTTTCTTTGCGCATTGCTCTTTTCCTGCATGTCAGAGAAGGAGTTCACCTGTATTCCTCAAAGGTCCCATCACAGACTATATTTAAAAATAGTACTCTCCTTAAAAGTATTCTGTAGTAAAAGCAAACACTGCCAAATTATGTAGCATCCCTTAAGAGTTTTTAAACTTCTCCATCAAGCTTTATGTCAGATTAGTATTAAACTGAACATTCGTCCAGAATGGCAATGTGCATTTAACCATATTCATATAAAACTGTGTGTGTTGGGGACAGGTTTGGGGGATATCCCTTGGAATCCTGCATTTACTTATTTAATCCAATGTGGTGGTGTTTTTCCATGCCCCCTACAATCATAAGGAAGACTGCTGTTGCTGTAAAACTCAAGGCTCGGGAAAGGGAGGTATAGATTTCACCAAACAAGAGAACGTAAGAGTATAGGTGCTTTGAGTTAAATCCAGCAGGATTTTTGGAGTAGCAGTTGGAAGAATCTTCCTGAGAAGAATTAGATACAAGTGAGGTATGTTTAGGCTCAAAACTTTAAATATATACTACCCTTGCATTTGGTGAGAAAGGCAAGCTCTATGTTCTGCAGCAGTCAGAACAAGCAAGTCCTGAAAGCATCAACAACAACAATTATTTTGGTTTGTCCTTTTGTTTTCTTTTTGAAGCTAGGTATCTAAATGTATGAGGAATGTGCTTGTGTATACTTTTTGGGGCGTGTTCTTTTGGCTGAATTAGTAAAATAAACCAAGGCACTGTAGAAAGTGTGTGTTGCTAAGTTTTGTTTTGACCTGGGGCTCGGGCAGAGTTTCTCTCTATCTGCGAAGTCCTTGGCTTTGCCACACACACCCTTCAAAGGACAAATAATGTCTTTTTGGCTTCCATATGTGATAGGTGGTCTTTCTTCAGAACTTTCCAGTGCCTCCCCTCAAATGACTGGAGGTGGCTAGCAGAGACCATGTGGATTAACTTTTCTCTTGGATCTAGTCCCAGTATTGGCAGCCCTCATTATCCTAAAAAGGAAAGTACTGGGCCCAACATACTCACTTAAGTTTTCCAGCTGCAATAGGCAAGGAATCTAGTATCTATTTCTTATTTTGGAACTATGCTGCAGGCCCATTCTTCAAAGAGGACTCAACATGGTCATATTAGATCATAACCAAGAATTTAGAAGAGTGATACCTATGTATTTATAAAATTATTTATGCACGAAAACTAATCTGGGAAGAACTTTTTTTTCTGATTTTGTAACGCCAAACTGGTGAGCCTCCAGAACATTTCATCCTATATGAGCCTCAAGTCTCAACAGAGGTCAGATAATGTGTATGCTCACAATTTTGTTTATTTTTAATCACCATAAAAACTTTCATATTTTTTTAGTGTTTTCCAAAGGCATCTTGAAAGAGAGGACTGAAAACTAGGGCAAAATTTATTATTTAGGGATGTACTCCCTGCTGTGAAGAAGAATTTAACCTTGAGCTTGCTCAAATGATACATTTTTACTTTAGTTAAAATTCACAATCCAACTTCTCATGTGTTTAATGTTTGTTATTTTTAAAGTATGTTCAAGTTCAATAGAAGATATGGAGAAGGAATTAAAGTAGAAAACATTTTGAAAATGTCTTAATACCCCACCAGCATATAATAGGGTAGACATTTTGAAGTATTTATCATATATCAGTTTCCCATGTGAAAAATAGAAAACTTTGGGTGGAAAACACCTGAGGAAAAATTAGTGGTTTTATTATTACATTAAAATAGGAATTGAATTGTTAGAAAAATAATCTCTCTGTTTTGGGTTTTGAATATTTCTAAAACTAAGACTGGGGGGTGATTGGACTTGAAATCAGTTTCTGAAAATTAAATGAATCCTTCATACTTTGAGAAAGAATACAGAAAAAAAGTGACAGTATATAAGTGTGTATGTGTGTGTCTCTCGTATATGTACCCTCTAATATGAATAGGGAACACATACTGAAAAATGTATCTTCTTTTTTCAAGTAGTATATCTGATATATTCAGCTTACCCAGTTAGTATAAGAAATTCCTGATTCCATCAACTTCTTGGAAGAATTGTAGTACTGCAAGTATATTTTAAGCAGCTGGCTATAAGAAGTGGACTTAAAAATGTTCCAAGCTTATCTTGGCAGGTAACCATATGATTTGGCTTTAATTTGAGATCAGCTGATACTCAGTTATTTGGAATATTTAAGAAAAGCCCAAACTATAAATAGTTACATTTACACCGTATCTCTTTTTTTATAATACAAGTTAATCATTTACTGGTCGCTGTCACAACTACATTTTCTGAGTCGCTTTTCTTTTCTACAATATACAAATAAATGTTGTAAAGCATTGGTCTTACTACCAATTACTAACAATTCAATGGAAAGTTTTGATGCAATAAACTCCTTTCTCTCATCAGTGTATGAATGTCTCATTGACTGAGAGCTACTGCATCTGAAATACTGTTTGATTCAAAGTTTTCTTCTGTAAAGTTAATGAATAAACTAATTTGTCTTAGTTTTGAAGGAATACATGAACTGTAAGGACCCTATAAAATAATATTTTGCCTTCGTTTTTTCTTTTTTTCCTCTTCTGGAGAATATTTCCTGCCCCGGTCCCTTACCCTGAAAAGAAAAGCAATTGCTCACTGCAGCTGACCAAGAAAGGAAAATTCAATGGTTGTGAACAGTGATTTCTGTTCTCTTAAAACTGGTTTTATAAGGCAGAAGGTCTAGATGTTGAATTTTTGGGCTGCTCGGGTATGACTTACGTTCTGTGGAAAAAAATGAGCAATATTTATGGAGAAAGTTATCTGATAGTGATTTACTTAGCAAATCATTATCTGCAGTTTGTTTCTTCTGTTTATGATGTATTTAATTAGCCTTCATGAAGGAAGAAAACTATCCAAACCACAGAAGAAATCTGTTTAATTAAAATAATATGTTTATAAATAGATTCTCCCCACAATAATTTTAATAGAAGTTTTCAGCTTTGGCTGAAATTAAGATGAAAGTATTTACATGCATTTTTAATCAAATATCTATTGCTGAAAATTTACATGACATGATGTCAAGTTAAAATCCAGTAATTATTTTTCTAAGTCAGAATTAGTTTTTGGTAATAATACTTATTGTAAATATAATAGCCAATTATTATAGTTTTAAGAACAGTTTTTCCCTATTTTTTAAGTATAATCTTTCCTTTTTGCTCTTTCATACAATGCAAATCTACTCTCAGACAAAAGAGAAATTATACATCTTGCAAAAATATATACATCCTTCTATTTGTAGGAAGCCCGTCTTGCCTTTAGGCACATATAGAAATCTTTTTCAGACTGGCCTAAGAAAGACCATCATCCTTCAAATCTGCAATTCTCTTTACAGTAAATGTTCTTAGTTGTAACAACGTTTCATTCTTTGCAGTTTTGTAGGCTGGAGGGTAAACTTCAGACAGCATTATATTTTACTATACTCTCTGTCCTCTTATCAGCAATGCTTATTGAATTAAATGTATTTTATTAAAGTATTCTATACTGAGGATGATCTATTCTGGAATAATTTTCTCTTGTGATCCTTACCACAATGTGTATGATGGTCTGTTGTCTGTCTTAGGCAACAGGATTAATTCTGAAAGTGTGTAATTCTTTAACTTTATCACCTTAAACTTGCTGCTTTGACCATACTACATACCAGCAAAGGACCTAATAAAGTTTGCCTGAAGAATGCATTAAAATATTTTGTGGTAAAGAAGGTGATAAATTCAAAATGGCTGCTGATTTTAGGATTTTGTTTTTCATTTGAAGACAAAATTATTGTATATACTTTTTTTTCTGAATGTTTGTAAAATTGTTATTAAGATGCACCTGATTTCGGTGAAAATTACTCAGTTACAAACTGATGCCAAAATCATTGGGCACTGACCTTCTAATACTTTCACAGAGCTTGAATTATGAAAATATTTATCTGCTTTTCACATATGCTATTTTTTCCATCATGTTGCCTCGCTGACCTTCACTGGCGTGTATTCCTTTTTTGAGGATTGTCATTGGGTGGCATGGTTTAGCCCCAGTCAGCAACTAAGCACCACATAGCCGCTTGCTCACTCCCCCCACCCTGGTGGGATGGGATAGAGATTCAGAAGAGTAAAAGCAAGAAAACTTGTGGCTTGAGATAAAACTGTTTAATAATTAAAGTAAAATAGTAATAATAATAATGGTAATGTAATAATAATGATTATGATGGTAATAATAATATAATAAAAAGGAAAATATCAAGAGAGAGAAATGAAACCCGGTGGAAGAGGGAAAAGGAAAAAAAACACAAGTAATGCAACCACTTACCATCCACCGACCGACACTGCCAGTCCCCGAGCTGCAATCGTTGCTTCCCCCGGCCAACTCCCCCCAGTTAATATACTGGGCATGATGTCATATGATATGGAATATCACCTTGGCCAGCTTGGATCAGCTCTCTTGGCTGTGCCCTCTCCCCTCCCAGCTTCTTGTGCACCTGGCAGAGCATGGGAAGCTGGAAAAGTCCTTGACTAGTATAAACACTACCCAGCAACAACTAAAACACCAGGGTGTTATCAACATTATTTTCATACTAAGTCAAAAACACAGCACTACACCAGCTACAGTGAAGGAAATTAACTTTATCCCAGCTAAAACTATGACAGTATCCACCCTTTATTCCGTATCATTTACGTCATGCTTAGGTCCCATACTATCCAAACGACTTCAATAATCAACACCCACCTTCCCATCCTTTGATAAAATACACAGATATCCTTTATAATTCCCTTAGTCTATGGACCACCCCTGTAAAATATCTGTAGAAGGTCCACAAATGTCCACTAAATGTCCATTGAGTTCATTTAGTCCATGACTTTGGGCTCCATCTGACATAACAGTCTTTCAGGGCTGGAGAGATGGTGTGTATGGTGTTGGATTGGCATTGGGCATTTGGTATTGGGCAATTGGCATTGGGTGTTGGAATGGCATTGGGTGCCATTGCATGCTGAAGTCAGTCCTTGTTCCATCACCGCTGCATCTTGCTTGGTTCAATTAAAGTTCATTCTTCATTAATTTGGGAGATTCCTACTATGATACCATTGATATGGGATATAGCAACAATAGGAGTGATGACATACAATATTATTTAGCAATTAACAGCATACTATTCAGTTCATTGGCTATTTTCACCCAAAATCAAATCCCCTTGAGGCATACATCGAACTCCTCCATCCTCCTGCACCAGCCACTGAGTGCACCCAGGTCCTCGAGCGAAAGCAATCCCATGTTTGGGTTTGCCTTTGCCTGAGGCAGGAATAACCCAAACTGTTTTCCCCAGCATATTTTTTACATGTGCTACAGGGACTTTATCCCCTTCCACAGTACATAAGAGTTCTGACTGGGCAGGGCCAGATCGATTGGCGGATCTCCTAGTGTTGACTAACCAGGTAGCTTTTGCCAGTGTTTGAATGTCCCACCCCCCATTGCTTTCAGTGTGGTCTTCAACAGTCCATTGTATCATTTGATTTTCCCAGAGGCTGGTGCATGATAGGGGATGTGATATACCCACTCAATACCATGTTGTTTGGTCCAGGTGTCTATGAGGTTGTTTCGGAAATTAGTCCTGTTGTTTGACTCAATATCTTTCTGGGGTGCCATGTCACCATAAGACTTGTTTTTCAAGACCCAGGCTAGTGTTCCGGGTGGTGGCATGGGGCACAGGATATGTTTACAGCCATCTGGTGGTTGCTTCTACCATTGTAAGCACATGGCGTTTGCCTTGGCGGGTTTGTGGCAGTGTGATATAATCAGTCTGCCAGGCCTCCCCATATTTATACTTCAGCCATCGTCCTCCATACCACAGAGTTTTTATCCGCTTGGCTTGCTTGATTGCAGCGCATGTTTCACGTTCATGGATAACCTGTGCAATAATGTCCATGGTCAAGTCCACCCCTCGATCACGAACCCATATTATGTTGCATCTCTTCCTTGATGGCCTGAGGTGTCATTGGCCCACCGAGCTATAAATAGTTCACCCTTATGTTGCCAGTCTAGATCTGCCTGAGCTACTTCAATCTTAGTAGCCTGATCCACCTGCTGGTTGTTTTGATGTTCGTCAGTGGCATGACTCTTGGGTATGTGAGCATCCACATGACATACTTCTACAACCAGGTTCTCCACCCGGGCAGCAATGTCTTGCCACAATGCAGCAGCCCAGATGGGTTTGCCTCTGCGCTGCCAGTTGTTCTGCTTCCATTGCTGTAACCACCCCCACAGGGCATTTGCCACCATCCATGAGTCAGTATAAAGATAGAGCACTGGCCATTTTTCTCATTCAACAATGTCTAAAGCCAGCTGGATGGCCTTTACTTCGCAAACTGACTTGATTCACCTTCTCCTTCAGCAGTTTCTGCGACTTGTCGCATAGGACTCCATACAGCAGCCTTCCATCTCCGATGCTTTCCCACCAGACAACAGGACCCATCAATGAACAGGGCATATTGCTTCTCATTTTCTGGTAGTTTATTATACAGTGGGGCCTCTTCAGCACGTGTCACCTCCTCCTCTGGTGATATTCCAAAATCTTTGCCTTCTGGCGAGTCCATGATCACTTCCAGGATTCCTGGGTGACTGGGGTTTCCTATTTGAGCCCGTTGGGTGATCAGTGCGACCCATTTACTCCACGTAGCATCAGTTGCATGATGTGTAGAGGGGAACCTCCCTTTGAACATCCAGCCCAGCACTGGCAGTCGAGGTGCCAGGAGGAGCTGTGCTTCAGTACCAGCCACTTCTGAAGCAGCTCAAACCCCTTCATATGCTGCCAATATCTCTTTTTCAGTTGGAGTATAATGTGCTTTGGACCCTCTGTATCCCCGACTCCAAAACCCTAGGGGCCGACCTCGGGTCTCCCCTGGTGCTTTCTGCCAGAGACTCCAGGTAGGGCCATTCTCCCCGGCTGCAGTGTAGAGCACGTTTTTTACGTCTTGTCCTGCCTGACTGGCCCAAGGGCTACTGCATGAACTATCTCCTGCTTAATCTGTTCAAAGGCTTGTCATTCCTCAGGGCCCCATTTGAAATCATTCTTCTTCTGGGTCACTTGATAGAGAGGGCTTACAATCAGACTATAATTTGGAATATGCATTCTCCAAAAACCCACAATGCCTAAAAAAGCTTGTGTTTCCTTTCTGCTAGTCGGTGGAGACATGGCTGTTATTTTGTTGATCACATCCATTGGGATCTGCCGACGTCCATCTTGCCATTTTATTCCCAAAAACTGAATCTCTTGTGCGGGTCCCTTGACCTTACTTTGTTTTCTGGCCAGCCTTCAGAAGGATTTGGACTATTTTCTTCCCTTTCTAAAAAACCTCTTCTACTGTGTTGCCCCACATGATGATATCATCAATGTATTGTAGGTGTTCTGGAGCTCCACCCTGTTCCAGTGCGGTATGAATCAGTCCACGGCAAATGGTAGGGCTGTGTTTCCACCCCTGGGGCAGTCGATTCCAGGTGTACTGGACACCCCTCCAAGTGAAAGCAAACTGTGGCCTGCACTCTGCTGCCAAAGGGACTGAGAAAAATGCATTAGCGATATCAATTGTGGCATACCACTTGGCTGCCTTTGACTCCAGTTCATATTGAAGTTCTAGCATGTCCGGCACGGCAGCACTCAGTGGCGGAGTGACCTCGTTCAGGCCACGATAGTCTACTGTTAGTCTCCACTCTCCATTAGACTTCTGTGCTGGCCATTTGGGACTGTTAAAGGGTGAACGGGTCTTACTGATCACTCCTTGGCTCTCCAGTCGCCGAATGAGCTCATGGATGGGAATCAGGGAGTCTTTGTTGGTGCAGTATTGCTGCTGGTGCACTGTTGTTGTGGCGATTGACACCTGTGGTTCTTTGACCTTCAGCAACCCCACAACAGAAGGGTCCTTCGAGAGACCAGGCAGGGTAGGCAGCTCTTTAATTTCCTCTGTCTCCACAGCAGCTATACCAAAAGTTGTTCCCAGTTGTGCCCAGGTGTCCAAGAAAGCCAATGGCACCCTGACTTGTACCAGGAATAGCGTGGCCAGCAGGAGTACAGAAAATATCGTGCCCCTGTACTTGGCACTGGTGAGGCCACACCTCGAATATTGTGTTCCATTTTGGGCCCCTCACTACAAGAAAGACATGGAGGTGCTGGAGGTTATCCAGAGAAGGGCAACAAAGCTGGTGAAGGGTCTGCAGAGCAGGTCTTATGAGGAGAGGTTGAGGGAACTGGGGTTGTTTAGTCTGGAGAAGAGGAGGCTGAGGGGAGACCTTATCTCTCTCTAAACTGCCTGAAAGGAGGTTGTAGTGAGGTGGGTGTTGGTCTCTTGTCCCAAGTAATTAGCAATAGGACAAGAGGAAATGGCTTAAAGCTGTGCCAGGGGAGGTTTAGATCGGATATTAGGAAAAGTTTCTTTATTGAAAGAGTGTTCAGGCATTGGAAGAGGCTGCCTAGAGAGGTGGTGGAGTCATCATCCCTGGAGGTGTTCAAAAAACGCATAGACATGGCACTTTGGGACATGGTTTAGAAGGCATGGTAGTGTGGGATTGATGGCTGGACTTGATGACCTTAGAGGTCTTTTCCAACCTAAATGATTCTATGATTCTATGATTCTATGAAAAGCCCACTGGTGCCCTTTTGGGTCCTTGAAATACCCTCTCCTGAGGTAGTCTATGCCAAGGATGCATAGAGCCTCTGGGCCAGTCACAATGGAGTGCTTTTGCCACTCATTCCGTGTTAGGCTCACTTTGGCCTCCAATACAGCTAGCTGTTGGGATCCCCCGTCTCTCCAGAAATACAGATGGGTTCTGCCCCTGTATACCTTGATGGCATTAGGGTGCACTGTGCACTGGTGTCCACTAAAGTCTTATACCCCTGTGGGTCTGATATGCCAGGTCATCAAATCCACACAGTCCAGTAAACCCAGTTATCCCTTTCCTGGCTGGAGGCAGGGCCCTTCTAGTCCCAATCGTAGTATTTGCTACTTATTCTTGTAAATGTGAATCAAAAGTCCCTCTATTAAGATCAGAAATAAAATCATCACTTCTACTCCTCTGTCTGGGGAACTTCCAACTGGAAACTGGAGCAACAACTTTCCTGGAAGAACCCCCCTGAGTGACTGTTTTTCCTTGCAACTCATGTACCGGTGCCTCTAGGGTCAAGGTAGATTTTCCATCCCACTTCCTCAAGTCCTTTCTGTGGTCACGCAGGTAAAACGACAGAGTCGCCCATGGTGTGTATCCTCTCTCTTGAGCAAAGGGATGCATAGTCCTAATGGCTGATAGACTGGTCCGTACAGGTGGGGAGTAGGACATATCTTCTTTGCATTACTTCTGGAACAGTTTCTCCACAGCTGCGACAAGGGAAGAAGAGTCTGTCAATGGTGGGCGATGTGATTGACAGACTCTGGGATTATGAAGCACATATCCCAGTGGGATGGGGGAGAGAATCAGAAGAGCAAAGGTAAGAAAACTCATGGGTTGAGATAACAACATTTTAATAATTAATATAAAATAGTTGTTATTATTATTATTAATAAAAATAGTATGAAAAGGATAATAACGAGAGAGAGAGATGAAACCCAGGAAAAAAAAACAGGTGATGCAACTGCTCACCACCCACCAACCAATGCCTCCAGTCCCTGAGCCGTGATCGCTGCTTCCTCCGCCCAACTCCCCCCCAGTTAATATACCAGGCATGATGTCATATGATATGGAATATCCCCTTGGCCAGTTTGGATCAGCTCTCTTGGCTATGCCCCCTCCCCTTCCAGCTTCTTGCAGAGCACCTGGCAGAGCATGGGAAGCTGGAAAAGTCCTTGACTAGTGTAAGCACTATCCAGCAACAACTAAAACATCAGTGTGTTATCAACATTGTTCTCATACTAAATCCAAAACACAGCACTATACCAGCTACAGTGAAGAGAATTAACTCCATCCCAGCCAAAACCATGACACTGCCAAGTTACCCAAAAGAGTGAGCACAGTGTAGACAGGGCTATTTGAGCCTGTGTTAATCTGGGTAGCAGTCCAGAACAGTATGCACGTCTTGGCTTGCTGCTGTTATTATGGATTCATGTTCACAGACATCCTAAGCCTGTCTAATTGCTCTCTCCTGCTGGCAGGTCTTGATTCCAGTGTTCCTATCTAACCAGGTGATTTCCTACGTGTTTGGAGAAGTAAGCCTTGCTACATTATCAACACAGGGAGAGATCCAGTGAGTAGCAGTTTGGAGGGAGTGGGGAATGCATTGGTGATTGAGAGAGGTGAGAGTGGGTAGCAGGAACAGGACTTTCCCACCCCCTATTCAATAGCAGTGGGTTAGATTTGTTCCCTGCAAATCCTGAAGCTGCAGCCTTCAAAAGCTGAATTGTTCAGAAACTTGTGTTAGGACATCTTAAGTATTACCAAGCATATTTACTGGCTTCAGTATGATTCCTCATGCTATGGACACATTTCAGATGATACTGCTTCTCAAACTTTAAGTTTTATGTGCTCCTCTTTTCTCTGAGATGGCATTCTCCACGGCTGAGAAGTAAGAACCGGCTGTAATTCAACTGTTACAGGTGGTAACAGTTTTCATTGTGCATTGATTCCTCAGGCATGAGATGAGAAGCAAGAGTGTTCAAGGAACTAGCCCTAGAGAAACAAGGCTCTTGTGAGTATTTATTAGAGTAACTTACTAGGTATTATTTCACGTTCATTTATTACTCAGCACAGAGAAAATGGCAACGATATGAAGTCTGTAGTTACATGGGTAAAAAACGTGAGGGGAAAATTAAAATAAGAAAATAAAGGTTTAATTGAGAATTCGAGGTTTGCACTGAGGACTGCTGACAGGTAGTCAGTCTTTTAGAGAAGAAATCTTATCATAAGCATGTTCGTTGGCAGCTTAGAGTTAATGAGCTGCTATGCTCCACTAATGAACTACCTTTAATTCACAAAGGTTAGCTGGGTGTTAATGCAGTATATGTGGATGGGAGAGATGGGGGTTTGTTCTGTTCATGGGTCTGTTTTGTGATATCTCTCTGGGAGGTGGGGTGGGCAGGGAGGAAGAGAGGTGCCTCTTTACCATGCTCAGGTTGCTGTCTGGAGGGCCTGGGAAGGCTCTGCCTGAGAGCAGTTTGAATAAGCGGGAACCAAGTCCCTTCATGAGTTTGAGTTTGTGCCAGCAAGGGTGACCATCATGGTTGTCATGGTTTTAGCTGGGATAGTTGATTTTCTTCACTGTAGCTAGCATAGTGCTGTGTTTTAGACTTGGTATGTAAATAAGGTTGAGAACACCCTGGTGTTTTAGTTGTTGCTGGGTAGTGTTTACACTAGTCAAGGACTTTCTAGCTTCCCATGCTCTGCCAGGTGCACAAGAAGCCGGGAGGGGAGGCGATACAACCAGGAGAGCTGATTCGAATTGGCCAGAGGGTGTTCCATATCATGTGACGTCATGCCCAGTATATTAACTGGAGGAAATTGGCTGGGGGAGGCGGCGATCGTGGCTCGGGGACCGGCGGCGTCGGTCGGCGGGTGGTGAGCGGTTGCAGCACTTGTTGTTTAGTTTTGGTTTTGTTTTTTTTTTTTTCTCTCTTCTTCCAGTGTTTCATCTCTCTCTCACTCATTATTTTCCTTTTCATTATATTAGTATTATTGCTGTTTTATTCTAATTATTAAACTGTTCTTATCTCAACCCACGAGTTTTCTTACTTTGGCCCTTCCGATTCTCTCCCCCATCCCACAAGGGTGGGGGAGTGAGCGAGTGGCTGTGTGGTGCTTAGTTGCTGACCGGGGCTAAACCACAACAGTCCTTTTTGGCGCCCAACGTGGGGCACGAAGGGTTTTAGGTAATAACAGTTGCTGGTCACAGCATTGATTCATCTGTTCTCGATATTAGTAGTCAGACCTACACCATGCTGATTTTGAAGTACATGTTAAAGATTGGCATTGGGTTTTGTAGTTTGCTGTGCTCTGCAGTGGTTAGAGATGTTTTGCCTAGGAGATTTGTTATTAAAACACTGCCCTTGAGTTTTATCGGTTATTTGGGTATTGCATGGAAGCCGTTACTGTACTTCGGGTACCACCTCATGGAGACAATTAGCAATTATACCTCCTCCTCTGAGAGGTTCTTTAAGGAGGAAATACAGAATGGCACCTTAGCTACCATCTTCTGTAATGTCTCCTCCTTCATTACAACAACTTTTCAGTATCTTGAACATCCTTGGGTAGTTAAGATACATCTGTTGATATTCCTATGGCAGATTGTTTAGGTTCTGTCTAAGGTTAATAAGCAATTCAAGAATATCATCCAGAGATCTGCCCCAAGGCTCGATAATTATGGGTGGCAGGGTATGTGGGATAGTATGGGCAAATGCCTGAGACGGTGGGCACCCCCAGTGTTTTGGGACTTCACCCCTGAACAAGTGCAGAATCCTGAAAAATTAGTAGAATATTTGGAGGAAGTATGCTGTCACCCTAGCAATTCCAGAGAGATACAAATCACTGCAATGTGTTGGGGCCTGGCCCATGCCTACCGAGCCCTGTTCAACAGTATTCAGTACCACCAAGGGAAAACGACAGGCCCTGCGGCTACTCCAAGCCCAGCGACAAGCACTGTGGCCCCTCAAACCCCCACAACAGGCGCTGCAGCAGCTCCAAGCCCAGCGACAAGCACTGTGGCCCCTCAAACCCCCACAACAGGCGCTGCAGCAGCTCCAAGCCCAGCGACAAGCACTGTGGCCCCTCAAACCCCCACAACAGGCGCTGCAGCAGCTCCAAGCCCGACGACAGGCACTGTGACCGCTCAAACACCCATGACGGACACTGAAGCTGAATCAGAGAATCAACCCGTGCCAGTATCAGTTGCCCCTATACAAAAGAAGAAATCTTCAAAGAGAAAGTCAACTCGTTTAGAAAAGGATGATGGAGAAGCAGTGCCGTTACTAAGAGAGGAGAAGGAAGAGGAAGAACTTGTACAAGAGATGGAAACTACCCGATCCCTATCCTTAAGTGAGCTACGAGATATACGAAAAGATTTCGGCCGTCATGTAGGTAAGCATGTTGTCACCTGGCTGCTCCGATGCTGGGATAACGGGGCCAGTAGCCTGGAATTAGAGGGTAAGGAAGCCAAACAACTGGGATCCCTTTCTAGGGAGGGGGGCATTGACAAAGCAATTGGAAAAGGGACACAAGGCCTCAGCCTCTGGAGGCGACTCCTGTCTGCTGTGAAAGAAAGGTATCCCTTCAAGGAAGATGTTATATATTGCCCTGGAAAATGGACCACTATGGAGAAAAGTAACCAGTACCTGAGAGAATTAGCTGTGCTTGAGGTGATTTATGGTGACCTGGGTAGCGAACAGTCATCCAAAGATCCAGATGAAGCCCAGTGCACACGACCCATGTGGCGGAAGTTTGTACGGAGCGCACCATCATCCCATGTAAACTCCCTGGCAGCAATGTCCTGGAAAGATGAAGAGGCACCAACGGTAGAGGATGTGATTGATAAACTCCGGGATTATGAAGCACATGTCTCTTCCTCCCTCATCTCAGCTGTGGAGAAATTGTCCCGGGAGTTCCAGCAATTCAAAGAAGATATGTCCTACTCCCTACCTGTACAGACCAGTATCTCGGCCATTAGGAGTAAGCGTCCTTCTGCTCAAGAGAGAAGATACACACCACGGGGCACCCTATGGTTTTACCTGCGTGACCATGGAGAGGACATGAGGAAGTGGGATGGAAAACCTACCTCAACCCTAGAGGCACGGGTATGTGAGTTGCAAGGAAAAACAACCACTCAAGGGGGGACCTCCAGGAGAGTTGCTGCTCCAGTTTCCAGTAAGCAGTTCCCCAGACAGAGGAGTAGAAGTGCTGATTCTATCCGTGATCTTAATAGGGAGACTTCTGATTCCCATTCACAAGAAGTGGGTTACGAATTCTGCAATTGGAATTAGAGGGGCCCTGCCTCCAGCCAGGTGGAGGAAAGGGACAACCGGGTTTACTGGACTGTGTGGATCCGATGGCCTGGCACATCTGACCCACAGGAGTATAAGGCTCTAGTGGACACCGGTGCACAGTGCACCCTAATGCCATCTAACTATGTAGGGGCAGAACCCATTTGTATTGCTGGAGTGACAGGGGGATCCCAAGACCTAA
Source organism: Morus bassanus (assembly GCA_031468815.1). Lineage (NCBI taxonomy): Eukaryota > Metazoa > Chordata > Aves > Suliformes > Sulidae > Morus > Morus bassanus. The sequence goes on along the minus strand of CM062567.1, from coordinate 62,809,359 downwards.
CTGTTTTGGAGGCTGAAGTGAGCCTAACTGGGAATGAGTGGCAAAAGCACCCCATTGTGACTGGCCCAGAGGCTCCGTGCATCCTTGGCATAGACTACCTCAGGAGAGGGTATTTCAAGGACCCAAAAGGGTACAGGTGGGCTTTCGGTATAGCTGCCTTGGAGACGGAGGAAATTAAACAGCTGTCTACTTTGCCCGGTCTTTCGAAGGACCCTTCTGTTGTGGGGTTGCTGAGGGTCAAAGAACAACAGGTGCCAATTGCCACCACAACAGTGCACCGGTGGCAATATCGCACCAACCGAGACTCCCTGATTCCCATCCATGAGCTCATTCGGCGACTGGAGAGCCAAGGAGTGATCAGTAAGACCCGTTCACCCTTTAACAGTCCCAAATGGCCAGCACAGAAGTCTAATGGAGAGTGGAGACTAACAGTAGACTATCGTGGCCTGAACGAGGTCACTCCGCCACTGAGTGCTGCCGTGCCGGACATGCTAGAACTTCAATATGAACTGGAGTCAAAGGCAGCCAAGTGGTATGCCATAATTGATATCGCTAATGCATTTTTCTCAGTCCCTTTGGCAGAAGAGTGCAGGCCACAGTTTGCTTTCACTTGGAGGGGTGTCCAGTACACCTGGAATCGACTGCCCCAGGGGTGGAAACACAGCCCTACCATTTGCCATGGAGTGATCCATACTGCACTGGAACAGGGTGGAGCTCCGGAACACCTACAGTACATTGATGACATCATCGTGTGGGGCAACACAGCAGAAGATGTTTTCGAGAAAGGGAAGAAAATAGTCCAAATCCTTCTGAAGGCTGGTTTTGCCATAAAACAAAGTAAAGTGAAGGGACCTGCACAGGAGATTCAGTTTCTGGGAATAAAATGGCAAGATGGACGTCGGCAGATCCCAATGGATGTGATCAACAAAATAACAGCCATGTCTCCACCAACTAGCAAAAAGGAAACACAAGCTTTTTTAGGCATTGTGGATTTTTGGAGAATGCATATTCCAAATTATAGTCTGATTGTAAGCCCTTTCTATCAAGTGACCCGGAAGAAGAATGATTTTAAATGGGGCCCTGAGCAACGACAGGCCTTTGAACAGATAAAGCAGGAGATAGTTCATGCAGTAGCCCTTGGGCCAGTCCGAGCAGGACAAGACGTAAAAAACGTGCTCTACACTGCAGCCGGGGAGAATGGCCCTACCTGGAGTCTCTGGCAGAAAGCACCAGGGGAGACCCGAGGTCGGCCCCTAGGGTTCTGGAGTCGGGGATACAGAGGGTCCGAAGCACGCTACACTCCAACTGAAAAAGAGATATTGGCAGCATATGAAGGGGTTCGAGCTGCTTCAGAAGTGATCAGTACTGAAGCACAGCTCCTCCTGGCACCTCGACTGCCAGTGCTGGGCTGGATGTTCAAAGGGAGGTTCCCCTCTACACATCACGCAACTGATGCTACATGGAGTAAGTGGGTCGCACTGATCACCCAACGGGCTCGAATAGGAAACCCCAGTCGCCCAGGAATCTTGGAAGTAATCATGGACTGGCCAGAAGGCAAAGATTTTGGAATGTCACCAGAGGAGGAGGTGACACGTGCTGAAGAGGCCCCACTGTATAATAAACTACCAGAAAATGAGAAGCAATATGCCCTGTTCACTGATGGGTCTTGTCGTCTGGTGGGAAAGCATCGGAGATGGAAGGCTGCTGTATGGAGTCCTATACGGCAAGTTGCAGAAACTGCTGAAGGAGAAGATGAATCAAGTCAGTTTGCGAAGTAAAGGCCATCCAGCTGGCTTTAGACATTGCTGAACGAGAAAAATGGCCAGTGCTCTATCTTTATACTGACTCATGGATGGTGGCAAATGCCCTGTGGGGGTGGTTACAGCAGTGGAAGCAGAACAACTGGCAGCGCAGAGGCAAACCCATCTGGGCTGCTGCATTGTGGCAAGATATTGCTGCCCGGGTGGAGAACCTGGTTGTGAAGATACGTCATGTGGATGCTCATGTTCCCAAGAGTCGGGCCACTGAAGAACATCAGAACAACCAACAGGTGGATCAGGCTGCTAAGATTGAAGTGGCTCAAGTAGATCTAGACTGGCAACATAAAGGTGAACTATTTATAGCTCGGTGGGCCCATGACACCTCAGGCCATCAAGGAAGAGATGCAACATAATATGGGTTCGCGACCGAGAGGTGGACTTGACCATGGACACTATTGCACAGGTCATCCATGAATGTGAAAGATGCGCTGCAATCAAGCAAGCCAAGCGGATAAAAACTCTGTGGTATGGAGGACGATGGCTGAAGTATAAATATGGGGAGGCCTGGCAGATTGATTATATCACACTGCCACAAACCCGCCAAGGCAAACGCCATGTGCTTACAATGGTGGAAGCAACCACCGGATGGCTGGAAACATATCCCGTGCCCCATGCCACCGCCCGGAACGCTATCCTGGGCCTTGAAAAACAAGTTTTATGGCGACATGGCACCCCAGAAAGAATCGAGTCAGACAACGGGACTCATTTCCGAAATAACCTCATAGACACCTGGGCCAAAGAGCATGGCATTGAGTGGATATATCACATCCCCTATCATGCACCAGCCTCTGGGAAAATTGAACAATACAATGGACTGTTAAAGACCACACTGAGAGCAATGGGGGGTGGGACATTCAAACACTGGGATACACATTTAGCAAAAGCCACCTGGTTAGTCAACACTGGGGGATCTGCCAATCGAGCTGGGCCTGCCCAGTCAGAACTCTTACGTACTGTGGAATGGGATAAAGTCCCTGTAGTGCATGTAAAAAATATGCTGGGGAAAACCATCTGGGTTATTCCTGTCTCAGGCAAAGGCAAACCCATTCGTGGGATTGCTTTTGCTCGAGGACCTGGGTGCACTTGGTGGGTAATGCGGGAGGATGGAGGAGTTCGATGTGTGCCTCAAGGGGATTTGATTTTGGGTGAAAATAGCCAATGAACTGAACGGTATGCTGTTAATTGCTATATGATATTGTATGTCATCACTCCTATGGTTGCTATATGCTGTATCAATGGTATCATAGTAAGAATTTCCAAAATTAATGAAGAATGAACTTTGATTGAACCAAGGAACGTGTAGCGGTGGTGGAACAAAGACTGACTTCAGCATGCAACAATCCAACACCACACAGACCATCTCTCCGGCCTTGAAAGACTGTTACGATAGACGGAGCCCAAAGTTATGGACTGGATGAACTCAATGGACATGTGTGGACCCTCTACAGACATTCTACAGGGATGGTCCGTAGACTACGGGAATGATAAATGATATCTACGTATGTCATCAAAGGATGGGGAGGCGGGTGGTGGTTATTGAGGTCATATTGGATAGTATGAGATCTGAGCATGACGTAAATGGTATGGAATAAGGGGTGGATACTGTCATGGTTTTAGCTGGGATAGTTGATTTTCTTCACTGTAGCTAGTATAGTGCTGTGTTTTAGACTTGGTATGTAAATAAGGTTGAGAACACCCTGGTGTTTTAGTTGTTGCTGGGTAGTGTTTACACTAGTCAAGGACTTTCTAGCTTCCCATGCTCTGCCAGGTGCACAAGAAGCCGGGAGGGGAGGGGATACAACCAGGAGAGCTGATTCGAATTGGCCAGAGGGTATTCCATATCATGTGACGTCATACCCAGTATATTAACTGGGGGAAATTGGCTGGGGGAGGTGGCGATCGCGGCTCGGGGACCGGCGGCGTCAGTCAGTGGGTGGTGAGCGGTTGCAGCACTTGTTGTTTAGTTTTGGTTTTGGTTTTTTTTTTTTTCTCTCTTCTTCCAGTGTTTCATCTCTCTCTCACTCATTATTTTCCTTTTCATTATATTAGTATTATTGCTGTTTTATTCTAATTATTAAACTGTTCTTGTCTCAACCCACGAGTTTTCTTACTTTGGCCCTTCCGATTCTCTCCCCCATCCCACAAGGGTGGGGGAGTGAGCGAGTGGCTGTGTGGTGCTTAGTTGCTGACCGGGGCTAAACCACAACAGTGGTCAGGGAGCCAGGGGCCTGGGAGGGCTGTGGTGAACTGGGAACAGCGGAAGTAACCAGGCCTTGCTGGAAGGGAAGACCTTCACCCTAGAGACCAAGGGAAGGCAGCCCAGGGTTTGCTGGGATTCCAAAAGTTGCCGAGTTGTTATATGGAGAGTGTATCTGGAGGACCTTTCAAAGAATCAGTGGGCTGTTTGAGATCTATTTATGACCTCCTTTTATTTCTCTCCTGGCTTGTACCGAATGTGGTCTCCTTTAAAAGGTGAGCCTAGGAGATAGCAAACTTTCTGCTTCTTGTGGTCCTGGTATCCTTTTTTTGGTCAGAGCTTTACAAAGCTACTTAACACACAGAAAGAAAATTCAAGATTCTCCCCAAAAGATGAAATGGACAATGCCTTATATTTTTGTCCATAGATCTTTCTTATTTGAAAAATTTTATTAAACTTCTATCATTCCTTTCTCTGACTACTGCGTTCAATTCCCCCCACCCTCCCATCAGTAGTGGGGAGGAGAGAAGCACAGTGGTGATGGGGCAAAATCCTTCTCCCCCAACCCTTTTCCCACCTCCTTTGCTTACTCTGGGCCTTTCTATACTCTGGAGGCTTTGACAACCTTGAATTGTCTTTTTTTCCTCTTGCAATTGAAGAAAGTGATGTTTGTCTATAATCTACTTTGACTCCACCTGGGCCGTGCCAGCTTCATACTCACCATCAAAGAGCCGTTTCCAAAGCCCTCTCCTCTTGTGTATCCCCTTTTGGCTCAAATTAACTTCCTCCAGGACTTTATTTCTCTTGCTAGGGCTGCAAAATTTTGCTCCAAATCCCTTCTACACAGCATTTCTGTGATGGGAAGAGGGCTGGCAAATGTAATTTGACCCAATTAAATGAGAACACTGAGTCTTTTGATAAGAATTAGGTAAGGAGTAAGTGTTAGGATTCACACATCTCTGATTACTGCCATGTGATCGGTGTATGTGCAAAACGGAAAGGAAATGTAAGCAGAAGCAAATTGCAGCAGGAGGGTGATTTCCATATAAGCTGAACTCTGCTTCAGAATTACAGCAGATTTTTTTCTCAGTTCTCCTGCTCTCTTCCCCTCCCCTCCAATTTTAGCCTTGGGTTGCTGTAAACTACTCTGTGAAAGAGACTTTTCTAGGTATAGTTATTCTAAAATTAACAGGCTGATAAACACTTTACTTTGAACTATTCGGAATGTAGTTCCTTTGTCAAAGCAGGAAGCTTTGGAAAATGTCCAAACTTCAAACTGGCTACGAGACATTGGTAGTCACAGGGGTGTAGCTACAGCGCCTGTCAGCTTGGTGGCTTAAATCCATTAGGCATGCTTATGCATCTGCTTGTTTTAATAACCCTTTTGCCTTTTTTTTTTTTCAGAAGGCTCAAAGACCATTAGTAATGGTCAAAACGTACCTGAAAACGTCCTTGTCTAGTGTAGGCACTACTTAGCAACAACTAAAATATCTCAACATTATCAACACTGTTTTTAGCACAAATCCAAAACATAGCCCCATAGTAACTACTATGAAGAAAATTAACTCTATCCCAGTTAAAACCATGACACTGAAGCAACGTGGCTGAAGCAAGCTGTCTCTTTGAAATACTTCTTTAATAACTGTCAAATCTTTAAGCCAAGTAGATGTTTTCACTATCGTAATTGCAATGTCAGGTAAGGGATTTAGAATACCACGGACAAAATAATTTAGAGTTTCATTCACCTTTCATTCACACTGTGATAGTGTAGTTATTTGCTACAGATGAGGTTAGATAAAGAGTTTTCTGTGATGGATCTCAGCTGTATTATTAGTTTTTTAACATTGGCTAGCTGACATCAGATGTGGCTCTTCTGCCATTATCTCCGGGTTATCATTGTCTAGGAGTTGAAAATAGATGTAGGTAGTCTTTGGTAGTCTTTACTGGGAGGATAAAGTATTGTGGAAGTTAAAATGATGTTTTAATTGTTAAGGGAAGGTTGAGGCTGCCAGCTCTCATTTTGTCCTGTTCTTTATGCAACAAATGGAAAATTACATAACTTGTTTTAATGAAGATTTTTCCAGTACTAAGTTTCTTCTTTGGCAATTGTAAGAGACTTAAAGGTATAATGTGCATGTTACAGGGTGATTCTATCCTTTATGAATGTTAGTTTATATGAAATATTTAGTTATTGTTACTTTTGGAGCAAGACAATATTCAGTCATGTTTTGTTTTACTTGTGTGTCTCAATGTAATAATTTTTCTTATTATTACTATTTTTTATTAGTAAGGCTCTCAACAGTTTGCATAATGAATGAGGTGGGGTGACTTGTATTCAATACCCAACCTCAGATGGTTCTTACATATTACATTTATGCAGTACATGTACAAAAAACTTTATATACTCACTTCAAGGCTATGTATTTATGAATTATTTTAAGGGAAAGACATATATTGTGGTCCTTTTGCCCCATGTTATCCCGGAGTCCTCCTGCCAGAACATGTGTGGCTGGGAGTGCCTGGAGAAAGCAGCCAAGAGGTGCTGAGGAAGCATAAACTCAGAACAGTTTGTCCTCCCCCTCAATTGTGTTGTATTTTAAAGGTTATCTTTCATTCTGTGTTATTTCTGTTCTAGACTGTGGGAACACCTCCATCAGACCTTCATCCTCAGGAAAACTTGTTTATTTTCTGGTTGTCAGATGGCAAATCAGCAGCCAACAACAACATTGAATCTCATATATCTCAATATTAACTTCTTACTCTGACAGCAAGATTTAAGAAAAAATCATTTTATGATATAACTATGCTTCAAAAAAAAAGGCATAAATATTAACCAAAACACTGGAAATGTGTTCTGAATAAAGTTCCAAAGTTTTCTTTACAACAATAACAACAACAACAACAGAATTGGAACCACACAGTTGACAACTCTTGCCCAGTCATGAATGCTGTCAAACCGGAAGTTGGCCTGAATTTTAACTAGAGGCTTTAGTAAGCCATGCAAAATACAAATCTGGAAACTTGGAACAAAATTTACAGAATATTCACAAACCTCTGAGGTTCTTGTGAAAATTTCAAGGTGCACAAAATTAGCAGTTTAAGCTAGACATACATTTGAAAATTTTGTTTAATTTGCCTTTTGCACTTGAACATGGCATGATTCCTGGCAAGGGAGAAGTATGCAGGAAAGAAATGGGGTCGGGAGAAGCCTGCCAAGAAGACAAGTGGCAACATGGCTTGCAAGTTGGGGAGCTTACAGGTTATACAAGGCTGGAAGAAAGCACTTCAAATGAAACAAGGCTATTGTGGCAGAAGTAGATGCAAAACAGCAGGCAGACTTGGTGGATATGCAACAGTTTTCCAAATGTAGCATTGTGTTGAATACATCTTAACAGTAACAGACTGTTAGATAAGATTATCCAGTCATTCCTGGGAGATTGCAAAAGGCAAAGCAGGGGTCCTTTAGCAAGCGACGCAAGCCTCAGAAATTACAGACCTACTGTGGAACAGAATTTTTAAACCAGCCTTTGAACAAGCTTTCAAAGCAGTGTAATGTTCACCATTTTGTTACTAATATTGAAGTAAAGACCTCTGTTATACAGCATTTTAACAGGATGCTCAAAAAAGATATGGAGATATTTTACAGCACACACTGATGTAGCTTCTGCAGAAGTAACAGAGCTGGGCTTGTGGATGTGAACACTTCAAATTGTGCAAGGGTTTGGAAAACCGTATATGGAAGTATGTTTAAAATTAAAGAATTTGCACCCCTGCTTGAAAAGGGAGACCACATAGGATGACTAGAACAAGAGTGATTTGAGAAAGGTTACAAGCACACATTCGAAGATGAAATTTTTATAGTAGCTGGAATTGTGAGAAGGGGACAGATACCTGTGTACTACTTAATAGACTATGGTCATGAAGCAATAAAAGGGATACTTTACCCTAAAGAACCTTAAAAATGTAATCCCAATAGGGACAGAATCTACAAAATTGAGGTCATCACTGCAAAAGAGAAAGGAGGAAACAACTGCTAGTGACTTGTCATGGCTGGCCGCAGAAATTTTAGCAGTTGGACAGCAGCAGTTGGATAGAAGGGGGGAAAATATGGAAGGCAGATTAGGGCTTCTACATCACACTGCCCAGCAATGCCAGAGCTAGAATGTGTCCACAAAACACTAGCTTGAGCTTTACTGTACAACTGGTGAGGCTTCGGGAAGTGGGGGTGGGGCTGGTGGAGATACAGTGCCCTCACAGCCAGAGTAACAAAATTTTCTGGTTGCTGACGTGACTGTTGGCTCATGTGCTGAACATTTTCATGCCCACTCAGTCCACTGGGTATTTAGTGTTAGCTGTAAGTAACGCTTCAGCATGCCTTAAATGCATGCCAGGTATAACCAGCACATTCTTAACAAACAGCAATGCATAGATAGCTTGCAGGCTCCTCCTGCTGAGGAGCTTTTTTAACAAAAGCTGTCTTTGCTCCTTCTTAGTTTAATTTTTACGTCTACATTGTCCAGCAAAATCTTGTCTTGAAAGAACAGATCACTGTGGAGGGGTCTCAATAGTTCAATCCTCCTATTGTGGGCTGTCAGAGCCAAGCATTGCCTAAACCCCTCATTACCCATACCATCCAGCATGACTGCTTCCTGCTGCCCGACTCGGTCTTTGTAGAATAGCTCCATAGACAAGTGTGTGGACAGCATGTCATGGCTGTAGTTGAGAAGCAACTCAGTGAAGGTGCAGTAGGGGTGGCAGTTGTTTCTCTGGCTTATCAGTCAATCCCCCAACATAATGTCCATCTGGCTGAAAATAGGGGCCAGCAGGTAATTCATGAGGCTCATGGCCTCACCAGCTCTGAGGTTGGACCTTGTCAGCTTTTACAATCTTGCAGAATATTGCTCATATCTGTGTAATCTTCACCATTCCCAGCTATGGAAATGTCCAAAGGTACAGACTCTATAATAGGGGAAAGTGGAGGCACCTCAGTAAACAGAGTTTTCTCAATTCTGGTCTGTGTTGGGGACACTTCAGACATATCCAGCTTGTATTTGGTACATTCTTTTGAGCAGCCATGAACCAGAACCATCTTTTAAAAATATATTTCCTTTTTTTAGAGGTAGTAAGGGACCTCATTCTCAGGTTTTCTGTTTCTTTTTCACTGTTTGGCCTGGCTTGTTATTCTTTTTCTTCTTGTAATTGTTGGACTGCTGTCTGGTGCACAACCTTGCTCTTTCTTTTAAAGGGCTGGAGTTGACATTTCCTCTGGGGGCATGACACAGCTCTCTTTCTTTTAAGGCTTTTTGTTTTAATGTAAGCAAGTCCCAAGCCCTCCTGATTTAAGGGCATTTCCAAGGTTGACCATGCTGAAAACATGTCCAAACATGTTTTTTGCAATATCTTGAGTGGTGCTTCTAGTGCATGGCTTCACAATTTCCAAACACCTTTTCAAAAGCAGGGCAACCTTTCTAAGCGGGATACACAACACACCTCTGACATCTGCACCATGCATCACAGGAACACCTTGAAAACCCATTGCTGGCCTGGGCTCTGTAATAATTCACATACAGTGAATCACAATGCAGTGTGAAGGCTTCTAAAAGCACACCTTTCCACCTTTTAAAAGCACAGGAGCAGGCAATCCCATTGTGTGATAAGCCAAGCAGGTGGGGCAGAAGACCAGCTTGGCTGAACAGGGAACTTCTCATGGAGCTCAGGAGGAAAAAGAAACTGTATGACCTCTGGAAGCGAGGTCAGGCTTTGCAGGAAGATTACAGACCTGTGGTTTGCATATGCAGGGAGAAGACATGAAAGGCCAAAGTTGAAACTGGCAAGTGTTGTGGCAGATAACAAGGGCTTTTTTAAGTATGTTAATAGCTAGAGGAGGTCTAAATAAAACATTGGACTGATACTTGTTGAAGAGGGTCACCTGTCTAATAGGGATGAAGAAAAAGCAGAAACATTCAATGCTTTTTTTTTTTTTTTTTTCCCTTGGTCTTTAATAATACTGATAGACCTTGGGCTGCCCAGTCCCCTGAGTTGGAGGACCATGTGGGAACAGTGACTCTCTGTTTGTGGACACTGAAACTATAAGGCACCAGCTATATCAGCTGAATGTTCACAAGTCTGTGGGGCCTGATGGGATTAATCCCAGAGTACTGAAGGCGCTGGCAGGTGTTATGGCAGGACCCCTCTCGATCATCTAGCAAAGGTCTTGGGAGTCTGGGGAGGTCCCACTGACTGGAAGCTAGCCACTGTTATTCCAGTTTACAAGAAGGGTGTGAGGGAAGACCCAGAAAACTACAGACCTGTGAATCTAACCTCAGTACCTGTAAAAATTTTGGAGAAAATCATACTGGTGTACTTATTCTGGATTTCAGTAAGGCTTTTGATACTGTCCCTCCCAGCATCCTTTGGGACTATTTCCTCAACTGTGGGATGAGCAGGTTCATGGTGCACTGGGTGAAGAACTGGCTGAAGGGCAGAACTCAGAGGGCTGTAGTGAATGGGGCCACATCTGGCTGGCGACTGGTCACCAGTGGTGTTCCTCAGGGTTCAATTCTAGAGCCAGTTCTATTCAATGTATTTACCAATGATCTGGATGCAGGAGTTGGATGCAGCATTAGCAAGTTTGCTGATGATACCAAACTGGGAGGTGCTGTTGACTCTCTTGAGGGACAAGATGCCTTGCAGAGGGGTCTAGATTGGAGCATTGGACAGTGATTAATGGGATGAAATTGAACAAGTCCAAATGCTGGATTCTGCACCTGGGGTAGAGTAACTCTGGGCACAAATATAAATTGGGAGAGGAGTCGATCTTCTGAGGTAACAGAAGGAGGTGGAATGGTGTGTACACAATGAGCAAGTTACAGTCTTTTTTCATCCATACAGAACCTTCTGTTGAACATCTGAAAGATACTTGACAGACATCGAACTCACTGAGCCTCAGCAGGCCCCATCTAATACGCAGGTTATTTTGTCTCTGTTTTATGGCAGAGTGAGTAAATTTCAGGGACAATCTTTCCTGAATGCTGTGTAATTTCTGGTGCATTCCTCACCTTCCTTTTTTGGTTTCTCTTTGCTTTTCCTTTATTAATTCCCTTTCCCTTTTTCTGCCTTTCTCCTCCCTCTTCTGCCCCCTTTTTTTTTCCTTCCCTCTTTTTCCCCCTTTTCCCCATTTCCCCCCTTTTCCCCTCCCCCTCTTTTGCATCTTTCATTTTTCCTTCTGCCTTAATTTAAGATGTAGACCTATGAATGATTCTGGGTAATGTTCCCAAACTAGCCATGTTTGCAATTGGTGGGCCCTTAATGAAACAGGGCAATGACTACAAGCTTCGTTGCTGCAGAAAGAAACTGGAAACTAAAATTTCCCTTCTATTTGATGAGGCTTTTTATATCATGAGTATGCAATGTTGGGCTCTCTATCCACATTTAGTTATTTGAAAACACTTGCCCAATTTAACAACGGCAACAAAAAAAGATAAACGTTAGAGAGGCTTCCACTGAAATTAGTAGAGCTGATGGATAAATTTGAAATTCAGACTTTTTAGGAAGGCACAGAAGAAGATTTCTGAACCTAATTTGTTACTAAAAGCCATGGACATTATAGATATTATACATATAAAAATCACTTAGTGGGGAACATCTGATACAAGCACCTTTCTTCCCTTATAAAAATTTCAGAGAATATTTTAAAGATTACATCTGTGATATATTTTTAATTTGAGCTAGTGTTCAGGAACTCTTACAGAATATATGTTTAGAATTTTCTAAAACCTCACAATCTGTTGAGTAGGCAGTCCCAAATCCGAACAGCTCTTTAAGCATAGTGAGGTAGTAAAGTTAATTCTCAGTTTGCTACTTTGCCTAGGAAATAAACATTAGCAGTTTAAAATTGATAGGGGTGTTAAAAAATGAGTGGTGTTGCTTTTACTATATTCTGATTGCTCACTTTCTGAATAGAAAGGAATATCCATTGCAATACCTATTCCAATGCTTATTACATTTTCTTTGTCTTTTCATTCATTGGATTAGTTGACTGTTCTTGTTGAATATACAATTATGTAAAACTTTTTGAGGGCTGTGGTTTGGTGTTCTTTCTAATATTTTCTTAATAGAATGTGTAGTGAGTTATTTTATTCCTAAAGACAGAATGACTTGAGAAAAATTTAGTGAAAGGTATTAACTTTAAAAGAATACATTTTATTTAAGTGGCTATATTATTTTCTTATAAAGAGTTGGTACTAAATATATTTAACTCCATTCTGAACACAATTTCATCAATAGGATATTAGAAGCAGATTTGACCTTCTGACCTGCTTTGTAAACAGATGGTCTTAGCTAGGAGTATCAACCTGTGTCTAAAATATACCATGTGTTTTGCAACACCCCTGGTAAGGAAAGCATTACATTGCTGTGTTGCAGCTAGGTAACCCTATAGCCCCAATGTCTGAAACAGCGACAAAAAGATTCCTCAGCATATTCAGTCTATTCATCAGTGAGCTACCATACGTCTGCTGTAAGGATGTTGAAAGGCCTGCAATTGATCCATCAAAAGCAGCCTGCAGCTTAATGTTTTAGTACTCCACTATACTAGGATGCAGATGAGTTTTACAAAACAGCTTATTTAGATATAGACTTAGAGCTTTATGTAAGGTAGAGCATGAAGTTTGGAGCATCCCATAGCAGTGAATTCTATTTCTTCAGCCTTCATGTTATACGTATGTGGAATTTACAATGTAATACAAAAATAAAAGTTTACAACATATGAATTTATATTGTGTCAAAATAAGTGCTTATAAGCCTTTAAAGCAAATGTATTGTGCATCCAGATGAGTCAGTATAACTGCATTGACTTTAGTTATATCAGAATTATTTCAGTATGATCGAAACCTCTCTTCACTGTCACCTACCTTCTTTCATCATCAGATGTGAGATTGGCATTTGGCAAGGTGCTATTAAAGGCACAGCTCAGAGCTGCACTTTGAAAAACATGGATATTACTTTCCATCTACAAGTTGTATTTCACATTTTCTATGAAAAATCTATTTATTACTTGAATCTAGATATGATTAACTGGTAGCCAAAACCAAAACTTGTGTCAATCATGCTTTTCCACATAGTTTTTATAGTGATTCTTTGTAGTATCATGGGCTTTGGCAACACAGTTAGGGTTTTAATGGCTCACAGGTAACTTTTCAGATAAAACATACCAGGCATTTGGAAACCAATTTATAATACCAAGTGTTTGGGACAAGCAACCTGGTTTCACACATTTACCCTTTAAGTGATGTGTCTTGATCTTCCTACTTTTCCAACATACTGAACAGTGACCTTATTTCCAGAAAGATATTTGATGTAGAACACATATCATCTCTTAAATAACTTTTAAAATATGGACCTCGCTTCCCTCTTGTGTGTTTTCTTTAACAACTGTTTCTGGGCATGGCGTGGACTGTGCCTCAAAAGCTTCTTGGTAAAAGTAGGTGGCCATCCAAGAGGAAAAGAGCAGGTGGAGTGCTGGCTTTATTGTTTTTCTTCACAATACCAGTTAGCTTATTGTTGTGGTTTAGCCCCAGTCAGCAACTAAGCACCACACAGCTGCTCACTCACTCCCCCCACCCCAGTGGGATGGGGGAGAGACTTGGAAGAACAAAAGTAAGAAAACTCGTGGGTTGAGATAACAACAGTTTAATAATTAAAATAGTTACAGTAATAATGGTAATGATGATAATGATTAATAATAATAATAATAATAAAAATAATGAAAAGGTAAATAACAAGAGAGAGAGAAATGAAACCCAGGGGGAAAAAACCAACAAGTGATGCAACCGCCCACCACCCACCGACCGACACCGCCAGTCCCTGAGCCGCAATCACTGCTTCCCCTGGACAACTCCCCCCCAGTTAATATACTGGGCATGACGTCATATGATATGGAATATCCCTTTGGTCAGTTTGGATCAGCTGTCCCAGCTGTGTTCCCTCCCAGCTTCTTGTGCACCTGGCAGAGCATGGGAAGCTGGAAAAGTCCTTGACTAGTGTAAGCACTACCTAGCGACAACTAAAACATCTCTGTATTATCAACACGGTTTTTAGCACAAACACAAAAATAGCCCCGTACTTGCTACTATAAAGAAAATTAACTCTACCCCAGCCAAAACCATGACACTTATAATTTTTGATGTGGTACACATTTGAAATGGCATACATTAAATGAATTACTCCCTCTAGCTAGTGCAGATGTGGATGCTTGCTCCAGGGCCATTGTCCACTTTGTGTTGTCTACTGTTAAGGGATGTTGACACAAAACTAGCCCTAAGACTGTAGTCTTCCTTATTGATCTTCTTTGGCATTTTATTCTGGCTTTTGAAATTTCAAACTTCTTAGCAGCCACCTTGAAATCTCCTGTATTCTTATAAGAACAATTCTAACGTCATCATCTTTTTGTTTTGTAGTTTTATTTTTTAAACTTCTTCCTAAGAAAATATGATAGAGCTTTTTAAACTCAGATTCTCAGAAGCTTGTAGAGAAATGGTTGTCATCTGTATTAAAACAAGTATTACTGTACTGCATTTATGAAGACAGCTTCATAAAATCAGGTATTCAGTTAAAAGATTGGGGCCAGATGATGCCTTCAGTGTCTTTTTTTTTTTTTTTTTCCAGAATGTAGTATAGTGTACCATTTAGTTCTGAAAATCTTTTCTGATCTGTGGAACTGACACTGGGCTAAATGAGCAGAAGCTGGCAGAGGAAGTTCGTGTGGGCCTGTCTTCCATTAGAAAGTCTGTGGGTCCCTTTCACTTCTGTTCTGAATAACAAGTGGGGTGATTTTTTTTTTTTCACAGACAAACTTAGAAGAAAGGTAATTTTACCCCTTATGAAAGAAAGTACATATAATTCCAGTCTAACTCACCTGTGGTTATACATAATCTTATTTCATCTAAATGGCCTTTTTTTACAGGTCTTCATTTCTCCATTCTAGTTTCTTGTATGTTTGAGTGGTGTTTACTTCTTAATTCCATTTTTAATCCCATATTTTTTAACACATATATAAGCTTGTTATACAGAATGTGACTTTCTTGCTTTCACTGGAGGTTTTTGTCATGATCTATACAGTGGATCCTGTCGTAATCCACTGTATAGAAGTAAATGTCACTGTCTAGAAGGAAGTGAGAGATAAAATAAAGGATTTGCAGTTTTTGGAATCAACCAGATTGTTAAAGTATGCATATGTATTCTAAGTGTGACTGCAGAGGGGATCACAAACTTGATTTCCCTGGCATACTTTTCATATTATTGCAAGCAGGACGTTGTTGAGTCAAGGTTGTTTGCCCAGGTCACAGTAAATTTTCATGCTGAATCTGACCACTAATTACAGACTTGAGAATTATTCTTTGAGTTCTCTAATTTCATTTTTTGATATCTGATTATAAAACAATATTTGAAAATGAACACAGTGCTATTTAAAGTAAAACTATTTGTGGACTTACAATGATGTGACATGACTTGATGTGTTGCTAATGGATGTACGAAAATTCTACAGCTTTAAAAGAAAGCAACCACAGCTTAAAAACTCCTGTTGTGTTGTTGTGGTTTAGCCCCAGTCAGCAGCTAAGCACCATGCAGCCGCGCACTCACTCCCCCCCGCAGTGGGATGGGGGAGAGAATCGGAAGAGTAAAAGTGAGAAAACTCATGGGTTGAGATAAAGACAGTTTAATAGGTAAAGCAAAAGCTGTGTGTGCAAGCAAAGCAAAACAAGGAATTCATTCACTCCTTCCCATCGGCAGGCAGGTGTTCCGCTGTCTCCAGGAAAGCAGGGCTCCATCACGTGTAATGGTTACTTGGGAAGACAAACACCATCACTCCGAACATCCCCCCTTTCTTTCTTCCCCCATCTTTATATGCTAAGCAAGAATTCATATGGTATGGAATATCCCTTTGGTCAGTTTGGATCAGCTGTCCCAGCTGTGTTCCCTGCCAGCTCCTTGTGCACCTGGCAGAGCATGGGAAGCTGGAGAAGTCCTTGACTAGTGTAAGCACTACTTAGCAACAACTAAAACATCTCTGTATTATCAACACTCTTTTTAGCACAAATCCAGAACTTAGCCCCATACGAGCTACTATGAAGAAAATTAACTCTATCCCAGCTGAAACCAGGACATGTAATTAATAAAAAACTAAGCTGTTAATAAAATAAAAAACTAAGGAATTAATAAAAAAATAAAGCTTACAGAAATTATTGAAACTAAGGACAAATTTTTCCAAAAATTCCAATACAGAATTTAATTACATCATAAGTTGTTTTTATTAATTAGTTGTGAGTCAAGACATAGTAAGTAGGTAGCTTTACCAAAGACTTATATATTCTCCAACTTACCCGTACAAGGGGGAATTTATATTTTTCTTTTAGGAAAAAAGAATGAAGAATAATAGATCATGTTTCCTAGTTATACCTGATTTCTGCTCCTACCACACTTGTATATTTTAGGAGTGATACAATAGGAACTAAAAAGTTACTTTTAATATTAACATTGAAGGATGTGGTTGGAATTGGGTGAATAACTGCTGACATTTCTTCTATACATGTAATAACAATATCCTGCAACTTGAACATATCTTTTTTCCTAATTGAGAAGGTAACTGTAAGTACAGTGGCACAAAAGTTTCCAAGCTTTTACAAGAGTGAGAAAGTGTGAAGAACTGATATTCTAGAGTTCAACATATGGGGGTATGAGAGCCTGAGGGAAGCCAATAGTTTCCACTTGGAAGACGAGAGCAGTCCAGCCTAACATGCAATGCAACAATAACAACTGTGAGCTTTATTAACAGAGCAGCTAATGGTGACTTAAACTTTTTGGAGTTCAGCTTTTTCAGAACAGAAAACAAGGCACCTTGAGGCCAGTGAATTAGCTACGTTATTTAAAGGTAGGGCCCCATGGGTAAGGCTGAACAAAATCTTTCCATGCTCAGCTCAGAATGAATTTAATAGGAAAAAATCACCTTTGCATGGGTTAAACACAATGTGCCAAACTCTCTGTCATTTCAAAAGAGGAGCTTATTTTTTGCACAATGGATTTTTTTTTTTACTTATTACATTTTGTATCTCAGTGAAAGAATTGTACATGGCTCTGTACATTTTCAGTTGTGTGACTGGCTGTTTTTATCAAAACAAGTTTGTCCTTGCCTATATCTGGATAAGTCATCATATCACTTATTTGAGCACTACTTTCAGAACTCTGGCTTTATTTTATTGGAAAAATATAGCATATCATACTGGTGCAAATCTAATTCAGAAGTGTCTACTAACTCAAAAGAGTCTTTTGTACTTGTAGGTATACTGTGTAGTTGCCAGTTAGAAACAGGCAGATTTCCTGTACTCAGAGGATTGGTTTGTATTTTACATGTTACCCTGTGTGCAGACTAGCTTTAAAGTATGCTGGCCAGGAGGTATAGTTCTTCCTGTAATCTCTTTTGCTCCGATGTCAATGAGATGGAGAAAACACTTCACTGAAGCCCTTTCAAATGAATAGCTTCTTTCCTTGCTTGCTGTTTCTCAGGAGAGAGAACAACACTATTTATTAAGTCTTCGTTGGTCAGTGGAATGGAAAATGAATTGTTCTCACTATGCTAATTATGATTTATACATTTATTTTTTTATTAGATGCTTGTGTCGTTCAGAAGATAGGTGAGAAGATGGTCTTTTCATTACGGATAACGTCTTCTTGTCTGGTATGCTGTTGACAATGTTTTAGTGGGAGCAGATACAAAACTACTGCTAAAGAGGTTGAATGATTTTTAGATCCCACATAGCATTATAAATACTGAAGGACAAGGGAATGGTTTAGCATCTGATGCTATAACTGATATAAGCTAATGTCTTACTCTCAAATGGAACCCAGTTTATTTCAGTAGTACTGCTCAGGAAGGATTAATCTCATTTCAGTTCACTTAGATGATGTAGACCTCTGCATTTATGTTAGCTATATTAGACTCTTCTAATGCTACAGGAGGCAAATAGGAGAGAATGGGCACTTGAGCTATTTTAGATGTAGGGATGAAAAGGAGCTGCATGCTTGACACACTTCTCTCTACTGAGTATACAGGGAACACAAAGGACCTATAAAGGGACTATGAAAGAAAATCAGCCTCGCTATCTGCGCCTTAGTAGCTGGAAGAAGAAGGAGAATCAGAACTTTTGGTAGTGCCTTTGCAGCAAGCCCACTGATTTTAGCATTACTGCAATACTTATGTTGCTTTACTCATACCTGCCATTTGCTACATTAAAAATTAATTTTCCATTCTTTTAAAGGCTATTTTTTTTTGGGTTCTGTTTGTTGCTGACTACAGGCCTATAGATCATGTTCCAGATGAGTTAGAAATGCTCAACAAGCAGAGAGAAGGGACTGAAAATCTTTCTCAAACCATGTTGTTAAAAGCAAAATTAAAACTTTCAAATATGGGTAAATGTAACTTGCTATTCTTTCTGTAACATAAATATTATCATCACTAAGGTGTGCTTTTAATCTTCTATGTGTCTTATTGGAAAAAATCATCATTTGTGACCTTTTTTTTTCATCCATCTATTTAATCTTAGTCCTGTTAAGAGATCAGCAGACAAAAGCTTAAGTGCATGGACAGTGAACTTTTTTCCAAGATAAGATGAACTACCCAGTTGAGACTATGGTTTTGAAAAAGTAGGGATGTATATGCATTGTAAATATCATATAAGCTATGTGTAAATCTACCATGTTTAGTGACACAGTTTCCCTAATTTCCTGTAAAGCATATGTAATGAATTAATATCAGGCAAACAAATTGTATTATTTTGGCCATGAGTTACTTTGGACCAAAATAGATTATACTGGAGGCAACAGAAGGAGAGAACAATTGGGAAATGTTTAAGGAGCTAGAAGCAACAACGTTAAACCTATGTCAATGTGATTTGAAGAAAGGTTTGTGTGCTTGATCTCTTGCCTATCTTTTTTCCCAAATCTATTGGTTTGTTAAATAAAAAATAATTATCTCTCGCAAGACAACTTGCATCACATATCTCTGTAGATCACCAAAAATGCTTCTAATTCAGCATTTGAAGATTAAAAACATTGCAACATAAGAAAAGGGAAAAAGTTTATTTCTCACTGTGATTTCAGTCCATTTTCATCAGCAAGCATTCCACTCTAAGGTAACACTCAGGAAGCTGATGGAAATCAATGGGAATTTTATTAATACTTCACTGGCTTTTTGGAACAAATGTGGGAAAGTTAATCATTGGTTCTCTGTTATCATTTGGTAAAACCTAGCACGTTCTGTCTCTTTTCTTCCATACAAATGGTGAGAATGTAATCAAATGTCTAAAGAAGTGCCAGAGAATCTGGGGATTCCAAGCATGTAATAACACAAGTACAGTTTAGGACAGATCAGACAGAAGCTTTACTAACTGTGATTATAGTGAGAGAACATTCAGACAGCGTCTCCCCCTCTGCTCCCCTGTTATCTCTCAAGTGATTGCAGAGACCCAGCCTATATACTGTTTCAGAAAAAAAGAAAGAGGTGAGGAAAATAATCATTTCAGTGTTAATAAGGCGAGATATTCACCCCTGGGAGGGATGGACTCCTTAAGTAGCTTGCTAACTGCCACAATTCTAAGAAGAAATCAAACAGTAATAAATAATGTGACAGTATGGACAGATGGCTCTTGGTGGAGCCTATAGGAGTGGCACACCCAGTGTTATCTTAGCTCAGAAGTGGGGAGATGGAAAGAATTACACTCTTGTCTTTTAGTTGAAAGGAATGTTCTTCTAGTTAGAATAAATTTCTTAGCCAGACCCCTCAAATCTTCGATGTTAATAGTTTTATGACCACAGAAGGGAGATGTAGACAAACATTTATAGTGATACGTATAAGAATACATTATATATTTATATAAATAAATAAAATATTTATATAAATATATAAATAAATACCTATTAAAAATATGGCGTTACTTTCCAGAGAGATGTTTCATTTCACAGGCCACCTTTCCTTATCCAGATTTCATTGTCATACAGAATTTGTCATGAAGTTCAGTAAACAGTCAGCCTCAAAAAGAAAATGTTGCCAAAGTCTTCCTTATGTGAAAGCATCACATACCAGAACAAAACCAAATCACTTCTTATTCCTATTAAAAGGACGTATAACATCATGACAGACAGTTGGTTTAAATATTTAAACCCCATGGTTCTTATTCTATGCTTAGATACAGGCAAATCATTTCTACCAAAGTCAAAGCAAGCAACAATTTTGTGTAGCGTAAATGAAGCGCAGGGGTCTCAACACCCGGGTCCACCATCCCCCCATCTTGTCAGCATTGTTTTAAACAGGAGTTCCTCATACAAAATACGTGCTTTGGTAGAGTGTACCAAGACAACACACAATAGATACAGCTTTTCAAAATAAATAAGCAAATAGAAAGGGTGGTACTGTAATGGCAATTTTTTGTCCATGAACATTCTGTATTAGCGTGAGCAGGAAATGGAGGAAATGTAAGCCCTGTTGCACAAACTGAAGTGAAGGACAGACAGAAGAATACTTTACTGGGAGCTTCAGTGCAACTGTTATCCTTTCCAGTGGCATAATTCAGTGATGGGTACATTAGAAATACCAATAAAATAAAATAATGAAAAAAAAATTAAAAATATTATCTTGGTATTTGTAGTTGCTTCATATAACAAAACTTAATCTCTTCTGGAAACACTTCCTTCGCTCCACACATTCACTTCCATTATCTATAATAGGTCAGTGTGTATGCATATGGATCTATACATATTTGTAAATCATTCCATACCCTTACTTTCTCTTTGCATACAGAAGTATACACTAGAATTGTTGTGTAGTATTTGGTATTCACATGTTACATTTAAATAAAGTTTATTAAAAACCAATTATATTAAATACAGACTAACAGAATATTCATAATATATTTTACAGAAAAAATAGCCATGTCTTTATTTTAGAAATAAGTTTCTTTAAAAAGTTCTTTGAGACTTTTATAAAACTTTTTACCCGTGAAAATAAGTTTCCCGTCAGACCTGTAGGAAAAAAGCTTAACCTTTAAATCCTTGTGGTATTTTGTTTTGTTTTGGTTTTTTTTCTTTAATACTTTTACAAGCTTACAATCTGTAAATTCTTTAAAATAAAAAACCAGTATCTTTCAGGATCAAATTGGTCACAGGCCGTTTTTTAAAAAGCCAGTGGAGATTCTCTGAATCCATTCTGAAGTGCCTTTTGTTTTTCTCTCTCTCTCTGGGTATCAATAGTGCAGGTTTATGTGGGAATTCCGAGCTCCCTACACGTCCTATAGGAAGCCCAATATGTGTCGGTGGTGGGGTGCAGCTGCAGCAGCGTCCGCAGAGGCTGCGACTCTCCATCCGATGCAGGACACGGAGCTTGTTACTCAACGTGCAACACAGTCCACAGTGTATGCCCAGCCCCTCCAAGGTCTCTGCAAGGTCCAGCGGCCACGCACAAATGCCAGAAGAGCTGGCACCCAGCCCTCATTTGCTTTCCAAGTTATAGCAGTGGACATCTCCTTTTCCCTTCCCATCATACCCGGGAAGCGGCTGTCCATATTTATCCACACACCAGCAGTAACCTCTCTTTCGGCCTTTGGATGGGCGACACTGAAAAGAATAAAAGACCCAGTTAGCATTATTTTTGTTTTCTCCACCCTTAGTGTTATATAGCAGGGATTCCTGCTCATTTGATAGCTGCACTTCCATATCCTGGCCATATCTGACAGAATCAAACAGAATATTGATTACCACTACAACGTATTACAATAAAAGCTTACCTGCTCTGCCTGTCAAGCCCTTTGGGTCTAATTACTCCATAATAAAATTGCTCTGATAACTACCAGAAAACAGCCTTATGAACTACTCCCTATTATATGAACCCCATTGCCAAACACATAGTTTTGAGATTTGGCGATACTGGACTCGCTGCAAATGCTAACAGAGGTGGCTGTTTAGTCAGGACAGACTTGCAAAGGAGGCAGTGACACAAATATACTTAGCTTTTCAAAGACTGAGGTTTTGTTGTTGCATCATCAACATGAAGACAGGCTAGACTGAAGCCATTTCTGGTCAGGATAATTAATACAGAACACCTAGAATCATAGAATCATTAAGGCTGGAAAAGACCTCTAAGGTCATCAAGTCCAGCCGTCAACCCAACACCACCATGCCTCCTAAACCATGTCCCAAAGTGCCATGTCTATGCGTTTTTTGAACACCTCCAGGGATGGTGACTCCACCACCTCTCCGGGCAGCCTCTTCCAATGCCTGAATACTCTTTCAATAAAGAAATTTTTCCTCATATCCAATCTAAACCTCCCCTGGCACAGCTTGAGGCCATTTGCTCTCATCCTATCACTAGTGACCTGGGAGAAGAGATCAACACCCACCTCACTACAACCTCCTTTCAGGTAGTTGTAGAGAGCGATAAGGTCTCCTCAAAGCCTCCTCTTCTCCAGGCTAAACAACCCCAGTTGCCTCAGCCACTCCTCATAAGACTTGTTCTCTAGACCCTTCACCAGCTTTGTTGCCCTGCTCAGGACATGGTCCAGCACCTCAATGTCCTTCTGGTAGTTAGGGGTCCAAAACAGAACACAGTATTCGAGGTGTGGCCTCACCAGTGCCAAGTACAGGGGCACGATCACTTCCCTACTCCTGCTGGCCACACTATTCCTGAAACAAGCCAGGGTGCTGTTGGCCTTCTTGGCCACCCGGGCATGCTGCTGGCTCTTGTTCACCTGGCTGTCAACCAGCACCCCCAGGTCCTTCTCCACCAGACAGCTTTCCAGCCACTCTTCCTCAAGCCTGTAGCGTTACATGGTGGTGTTGTGACTGAAGTGCAGGACCTGGCACTTGGCCTTGTTAAACTTCATACAATTGACCTTGGCCCATTGATCCAGTCTGTCCAGATCCCTCTGCAGAGCCTTCCTACCCTGGAACAGATCGACACTCCCTAGGTGTGTCAGATCAACAGTCCTGACCTGAAGCAAAAGCTTTTGCTTCCCTGTTGCTGATGTGTATTTGTGTCAGCGCTCAAAGCCTACTTTATGTCAGACTACTTTCCAAATGAACTTGACGCTTTCTTTCTGTACTGCTGGTGAGGTAGGAGCAGCACAATGTCAAGGTGACCAGACTCCCCCCTTCTGGTCTGAAAGCCAGGTTGTACCTTCTAGGATTGGGTTTGAATCCTTGGTGGCACACTAGTCTAACAAAGAGTAGTTGCTGATCTAATACTGGATATGGTTAAAGAAATTGCAGGAAGAGATGTGTAAGGTATTTTTGCTTGATTTTGATTCTTGCTCTGATGAATACCGATGTAACCGGCTAAGTTTAATTCTATAATCTTGCTATCACCTGAAACAGGAACAGTTGTTTTCCACATCTCAGGGCCTTTTTCACAAACTGCTGCCTGTAGACCACTTTATACCTGCTGGCTACTGTCATGCCTCAAAGAAGAGTGTCCTTAGTTCAGCATACACCTGACACTTCCTCTCAGATCCTTTATGCTGGTTTCTTGCATTCAAAATTTCTTAAAATGAATTGAGTAAGCTGAAGGGTTTTGTGTAAAAAAATCAATATACATATAATAATATCAATATCAAACTATTTCAATATCAAATATCAATATTATTATGCTATTAACATTAGTTTGAAATATATGCTATGAATAGCTATCTACTATTAAAACAAATTCCCATAAATATTAACAGTGGTGAAACAGGGGATTTTACAGCATTTCATGTCATTCATACTTTCTTGTATAAAAGGATGGTATTCAGAGAACAAACCACAACTTTTCTATAGCTTGATATATGGAATCAATTTACTGCTTACTTGGTTACAAAGAAAATCATTAGAAGTACTTTGACACATATTAGGTGGAATGGAATGGAAAAATAGGTAAGTGCATTTTGTTGTTGTTTTGAAGTTTACGCTTCATTAAAGAAGGTATTTTAGATTTTTGGAATATGGTACTTTGGGGGAGAAGAGAAGAGTCTGAACTCCATAAAGTTGTACTTGAAAGGTCTTCTATTTCAGCTTGCAGTTGTGCCCACATGCATACCTTTATTATGGAATTTCCATGTGTGTGGTAAATTGAAGTTTTTGTACTTGCTGTCTTTGTGGCAAAAACAGGTACATCAGCATTCTTGAATATTTTTACTCTTTTTTTTTCTTTTTCAACCAAATTTTTACTGAATGACCTTTTTTACGAGATTGATATTGATAAAAATAATTATACTTAAATACTATTTTTATTCCAAAAATGATTTAAACTTCATGTTTTAAAACATAATTCCTGTACTGATCCTTGAAATCCTTGCAACAGCAGCAATTGTATTGTACTGTGAGCCATTAGAGAGAGAAGCATTAGTTTTCTATCTTATATTGAAAGGCTGTTAAGTGCTCTGTTTACATTGTCCATTTGGCAAATCTAGTTCCCATCCATGCTGCCTTCACCTTCTGTTGTTGTGAGGGAAATCCAGCAGCACAATATTTTGAATGTGTTTTGTGGGAGGAAAAAAAGTTGGATTAGTAATCCTGTTTCTTGCTTGTCAAGAGAATAATTAAGACCTAATAATCTGGAGTACTGTGTTCAGTTCTGGGCCCCCAGTTCAAGAAGGACAGGGAACTGCTTGAGCAAGTCCAGCAGAGCTACCAAGTTGATCAGGGGATTGGAGCATCTCTCATAAGCAAAGGCTGAGAGACCTGGGTTTGTTTAGCCTGGAGAAGAGAAGACTGAGGGGGGATCTTATCAGGACTTATAAATATCTAAAGGATGGGTGTCAAGAGTATGGGGCCAGACTCTTTTCAGTGGTGCCCAACAACAGGACAAGGGGCAATGTGCACAAGCTGGAACACAGGAAGTTCCACCTAAACATGAGAAAAAATTTCTTTACTTTGAGGGTGGCAGTGGACCGGAACAGGCTGCCCAGAGAGGTTGTGGAGTCTCCTTCCCTGGAAACATTCAAAACATGCCTGGACGTGGTCCTGTGCCCCCTGCTCTAGGTGTCCCTGCTCAAGCAGGGACGTTGGATGGGATTATCTCCAAGGTCCCTTCCAACACCTACCATTCTGTGATTCTGTGATTCTATAATATATATTATGAAAAAAAACTGCAAAACTGTGTGCTAAAGTTTTAGTCAGTATGACTTTAGAATTTTATTCTTTTCTTCTATGCTAACACAGTTTTATTCATATTCCTTCTGTGACTTTCTGAAGAAAAAAAGGGTGATTGAGAGAGAGTAGTAGCATATTCCTCTATATGATTTTTTTTTAGGTATAGTGAAGTTAAAATTAATCTAAAAAAGCACAGGGACACTAAAGGTAGTCTTTGCCTTGTCAAGTCCTCTAGTGTAGGGCCATCACAATGATTCTACTTTTCAAATATATCTGATAGAGCAATACTGGAAAAAAAAGGTGTCACTACAGCCTAGGCCCTAAAACCTGACAATCTGTGATGTTTCCTCAAGACTGTGCTCATGTAAATACAATTTAAATCAACCACCAGCGTATGGACATTTGTCAAGAAGTTAAACTGGTTGTTGTCTGTTAAAGAAAGTAAATCCCCTTTGATATTCTCAAAGCTGAAATAGAAGGAAAGGTTTTATTCTAACAAGAAGTAATGTGAACTTGAGGCACTTGCTGTTTAAATTCTTCAAAGTAAATTTCAAGATATTCTGCTGAATCCACCAGAACAGAGATTTGTATTGACCTTTTGTAATCAAAACAACATCTTTTTTCTTTCATTTCAAATTTTAATTAACCTGAAGTCCTTTACTAGTGGAGAGTTCTGAAACTATACACCTTAGATTTTCCACTGGTGAATTGTGAATTGATGCCAATTGATCTGATAGAGATTTTCATTTATCTTTTTGTAGTTTCTTACCTTTAGAAGAAAAAAAAAGCCCTGAGGAACTGAAGCTGAATCTAGGTAGCAGGACATAATTTCTGAAGGAGAGTTACTAAAAAGCTAGATCTGGGCTAAATTTACAACTTCAATGTAAATGTAAAGAAACCACACAACCTCCTATAGATCTGTTTGTTGTAACAACAGTAACCTGAACACCTTAAATTTTATTTTTCAATGGAAGGAATGCTAAAGAATTTAAACAAATATAGTTCCCGTCTACCAAATTAAATGGTGCTTTTCAGAGAGAAATAGGGAAGGGGTAACCTTTCTTTTCCTTCAAGATTTCCTCAGCCATGTGATCAAAATAGAACAGGAACCGGTGTAATAATAAAGCAAAGGCTTTTTTTAGCTTTTAGTGGTGCAGCTTGAGGATTCACAAAGTTGTACTTTTCAGTACCTGAAAATGGACTGCTGGGTCTCTACAGAAGATAAATGAATACTTATTTTCTCCATACCTGCTGTGGTTGACACAATTATGACACACTAAACGAAGGTGATATGCTATTCAAGGTCATCTTTAGCTCTCCTGCTAGGGCCTGTAAACTGTTTCCCTTTACCCTTCAAATGTACTGTGGTTAGTCAGCAACTTTCCCAGCAAAAGTACATCTTCAAAAAGAATGGAAATGGAGGGGAACAGGAGGTTTCTTGGGCAAGCTGAGTGTAACATGTTTAGCAGTGAAAACATGGAAGATGAATGATTGACATAATAATTGCCAAATTTGCATGAGATTGAGGAGGCTAGGGTCAGTAGGTTACCTCTTTTGAAAAAATGTTTAAGGATTTTGGGTTGTTTCTATATAGAGCCTGGAAAAAATAGAAAAAAAAAAAAAAAAAAAAAAAGGTCCATAAGCTAGGGTACGTGTTTTCTATCTTGACCTTTCTTTTCAATGACAGTGATGTCAGAGCTAATATGTTCTCATATGTGGACTAGTTATTTTTTATTAATACTGATTCAGGACAGCATGCAAATGCCACCAAATGATGTAAAACATTATTTCTTTTTTCCTTTACTGTGTTTCAGAAGCATTTAAAGACCGTCAATTAAATCAAGATTGTTCTGTATGTAAGCACTCTTAAACAACTTTATTGTGAGTCAAACCCTGCCCTCAAGAAGTGTTAGCAGAGCCTCAGGTCTCATGTGTCCCAGTGCAGTCCCCTAGCAAGACTGCCTCTAATTATAATGTACACAAGTAGTATTGCAGTCAGTAAAACTTAATTAGAGTTAGCATAATTCACAGCATTCAAAAGAGAATGGATTCTTACTTATAAAAGCAGGCAAGACAATAGGCATTTTTAACTTATTTTTTTAGCTTTGCCAGAATTAGAATGACCTTGACTCTCAGCCAAGAACATTCCAAGTGAGCTAACAGCAGGAAACACATCCACTGTTGAGATCATCTTTGCAATCAAATAACAATTTGTTTCCATTTGTGAAAATCATCCAGCCTTATTTAAGGACAATATTATTGTACAGCATGTTCACAGCATGTTTTAATGTCACAGCATGAAGGACATGAAAAGAAGTTCAAGAACCAGTATATACCTACTTTAAAAGATGTTATAAAATGATGCAATACTATTTTTGCAAAATATTATAATAAAATATCACAGAGTTCATAGTTGTTACTCTAACTTTAAAATCTAACTTTGAGTTTCTTTCATTTTCCCCCACAACTTAACTCTGTACTTTTGACCACTATATATGGGTGCATGCAGGTCAACCTCATCATACATTTGGAATCAGAAACCATTGTTTGAGAACTCAGTCAAGACATTATCAAATTGCCCAGAGTAGTCATATTTGACTAACTGGAAATCAGAAAAACTGCATTCAAAACCAATTCAGGATACCTGTGCAAAAGAAGCAGTCCTGATTTTCTGGTAAATTTTAATTTTGATCCATTTCATCAGGTAGTCATGCATTCTCTTCAGATTGTGCAGACTGGGATCAAGGATATGACAAGTGCTAGGGGAGGCACCTTTTTTGCACAGCACCACCCTAAAGCATGTATGAAAACATGGCTTTAGCTTAAACTGCTCAAGGAGGTGGCTGTGAACTGGAGTAACAGAAGTGTAGGTGTATTCCTCTTTGCATGTCTTTGCATGTCTGAATAAGGTAATTTCTTCAACTGCCTCTCCTACTTATGCCCATGGATGCCTCTCAGATCCTGTGGATAGATGGAAAGGAGAGAAAGCTACTATAGTCTCACTAATTTGTGTGAAATGCTTTTCAAGAAAATTGCTTGCAACTTTTGGAAGATTAGGCACAGAAATTCTTGGGAAAAAAGAGCAGAGGTAAAAGCAGATACAACAAATCAGAGGTTGTACTACAGATGGCTTTCCTGTTTTCCAGGATCTTGAACAGAACAGGAATGCTTTATTTTTAATAGCTTTGAACTCATTCAAATAATATATACACTAGAAGACTGAGAGAAAGAGAAATTAGGGGCAAAAATGCAATTTCAGTTAGACTTAGCAGGTCACCATGGCCTACTCCTTCCTCCCCATCTTCTAAATCTTTGAGTCTTGGGATTTACAAGGAAAGCCTTACTTGGATGAAT
Organism: Morus bassanus; assembly: GCA_031468815.1. NCBI lineage: Eukaryota > Metazoa > Chordata > Aves > Suliformes > Sulidae > Morus > Morus bassanus. The sequence continues at coordinate 62,780,817 of CM062567.1, read as the reverse complement.
TAGGTGGTATTGTGATGAATTATGATGACAGTGACTTGAGACAAAGACTCTTCTCTCTTCCCACTCTTCTTACTCTCTTTGCGTTGCTGAATATAAAGATATTTCTTAGGGGGAGGAAGCAACAGCCCTTTTTAGATGATATTGCTGAAAAAGAAGTGAGCTACTAGGTCCCCAAAGACTTCAGAAATCAAAGAGGATTTCAGTGCCAGTTGTGGAAGAAGGATTTGGAGGATGCTGCAAATCTAGTCTTATTGTGGAATCAGAGAGAAGCATACTTGGCTTTTAAGGGACTTAAATCTAGACAGACCACATGCTACATGAGCAGTTTTTGTCTTCTGAAAAATCACTCTTTCTTATTCTCATAAATGAAGAATTAGTGAGTTTTGATTTTTTTTTTTTACTTTCTTTTTGTAGGGTAAGTTCTGATTTTACAATGACAGTGATTTAGGATTAATTCTACCACAGTAAAAGGGGTTGTGCCAGTGCAAAAACAGTTTCAGGGAGTTGATAATTGGTATGTTTAAATGCCTGTTCATCTTCTTTCTTGGGCTCAATGCCTGTCTCTGCCACTGTGTCATTTCTGAAAGAATTTCTTTGCCTCAAGTTAATGTTCATATTCTTTAGCTTTTAGGTAGCACTGAGTGTGCTTTAGGGCTCAAGTAACGATTCTATCAAAATGTGCCAAGTAAAAGTTGGTATATGGTCACAAATTGTTTGTAGTAATTATTAAAAGAGCCTCAGTAAAACTCACTTTACATTACCAATATTGTACAGTAATGAAAACACTGAACATATCTCCATGAGCTTTCTGTGATGAACTCTATTCCACATGTGGAAATCTCTTTCGGTGAAGTTCAAGCTTTTGTCCTACCATGACTTTTGTGCTTTCAAAGTCTTGTATTTGCAGGTACTGAACTGTATGGCAGTGTACAGGTATGCCATACAATGTACAGGTCTGATGATTCATTAGAGAATCGGTGGCTGAATATCTGCAAAGGCTACCACTCCTACTATCTCAACTTTCATAATTTTGAAAGTCATAGGAAGAGTATTTGTCTCCTGGCTATAAAGTGTATACACTTACTAAAATGACTGTTGCAAGTCAAACTGCATGTTACCCATTTTCAGCTGTTTTCAGGCTGTTTTTTTCCCTTTGATGCTCGCTGCAATATCCTTCTATTCTCTGCATTCCTTTAGGCATTCAGTTCTGATGTTTCAAGCTCAAAGTTTCTTGTTTTTGTGAGCACAACTAACTGTGCACGAGTATTTAGTCTTGGGGCACTCTTACGTTTATCTGCATGGGTCCCTTTGCTGTTTGTTGTTATGTGACTGAACACACAATTCTGGCTTCAAATGTTTCTTTTAGGCCTCCATAAATACTGAATAAACTGCCACTATCATGAACAATTTGTGGAATAAATGTTACATTAAAGTTTCTGGCTAACTTTGATACCCTGTCTGTTTGATAAATGATGCACTGTGAGTGTTTTATAATCTTACTGAAATGCATACACTGGTAGGATAATCTAAATAGATGTTTAGAACTTGCACAATCAGGAGTTTGACCATTTGTATGGCACATTTTCTTGCTCAGAAAATAAAAACTTCAATCCAAATGCACTAGGTGGGTCTTCACAGGAAATATTAGCCTATTTGGATCTCCAATTTTCTTATCATTTAAGCAGATAAAGACCCACTACTGAGTGCAGACCATTAGGAATAGGTTCCAAGTTAAACAGTGGACCACAGCTTCAGTTTTCACCACTTTAAGATGTCTGCCAATATTCTCATTGGTGCTGCTATCATGATCTGTAAAACTGACACCCACGGAGAATAGTAGCTAGAAGCAAAAAGTGCCATTTAGAAGACTTTGTCCAGAATACTAGTCCTGAAAACACTGGCTAAGTTACTATGTGGCTTTACAGGAATGGAAATTCTGCCATTACTGAGTAACATGATTTTTTCAGGTGCCTGAAACATGCCATGAGTCTTGACATATGTTGCTGCCTTGTAGTCAAGGGTTGCCATTGCTTTCATGACTGACAAACTCCATAGTCACGAGACTTTGTACTCCCATGATACTTTTTAGCAGCTTGCCTCCAGCTCTTTTTCTGATAAGCTGATACTTAAATTCTGCAGCTTTTTCGAACTACCGGTTCTAGGGCAATAAATCTGGAAGTCCTGGTTATTCCTAGAAGTGTCTTATTTAGCCATAGCTTGAATAGCAGACTTTGGCTTACTGTATCTTGACAATAATATTCTGTGATGGTGATGCAGGAAGCACAAGGGACTCCAGATATCCAAGCAAGCTTCTAAGAGTCAGCTGTTTTAAGATTTGCTGGCAGCTTGCCAGACATATATATTTGTGTTGAAAAGTGTTGTGGTTTAGCTCCAGTCAGCAACTAAGCACCACACAGCCGCTTGATCAATCCCCCCACCCCAGTAGGATGGGGGAGAGAATCAGAAGAGCAAAAGTAAGAAAACTTGTGGGTTGAGATAACAGTTTAATAATTAATATAAAACAGTAATAGTAATAATAAAAAAAATAATAATATAATGAAAAGGAAAATAATGAGAGAGAGAGGAGAAACCTGTGGAGGGGGCGAAAAAACAAACAAACAGCAAGCGATACAACTGCTCACCACCCACCAACCAACGCCTCCAGTCCCCGAGCTGCGATCACTGCTTCCCCCAGACAGCTCCCCCCAGTTAATATACTAGGCATGACATCATATGATATGGAATATCCCTTTGATAAGTTTGGATCAGCTCTCTTGGCTGTGCCCCCTCCCCTCCTGGCTTTTTGTGCACCTGGCAGAGCATGGGAAGCTGGAAAACTCCTTGACTAGTGTAAGGACTGCTTAGCAATGACTAAAAACATCAGTGTGTTATCAGCATTATTCTTATACTAAATCCAAAACAGCACTATACCAGCTACAATGAAGAAAATTAATTCTATCCCAGCTAAAACCATGACAATAGGACAATAAATCTGGAAGTCCTGGTTATTGCTAAAAGTGTCTTATTCACCCATAGCTTGAATAGCAGACTTTGGCTTACTGTATCTTGACAATAATATTCTGTGATGGTGATGGAAGCACAAGGGACTCCAGATATCCAAGCAAGCTTCTAAGAGTCAGCTGTTTTAAGATTTGCTGGCAGTTTGCCAAACCTACATATTTGTGTTGAAAAGGTTCAGCTGTTTTTTTTTTTTTCTAACAGACATTTGCTTTATTTTTAAGGATTTTTTAAGGATGACTGCTTCTGAATGTGTGTAATTTTTTGTTCCACATACCCTAGTGAAAACTCTAAATATATCTTAGTTGCAAGAGTCTAGAAAACCATGATTTGCCTTACAAGTACTCCTGTCTCTTAGAGAGAACTGATCAGCTACATTAAGAAAGTATTGGGAAATACTTCTATTTTGTGCTCTTCTTAGTGTTTAAAAGGTCAGAATAATGGTCCTTGGGGAGCTGCAGAATTTGCATGGGCACATTTTCCATGATTGAGAGGTATTAAGAAACACCTGTTTTCTTTTTGTTGTTTGCAGAGCATCAGAGCAGACTCTGGCAAATGCAAAAACGTAATATAAAATGTTGTAACATCATTGTATGTCTTTTAAATGTATTTATAATAAGCAGATCATTCTGTACTGGAAGAATGTCAAAGCCTGAAAGTTGATTAAATTTGGAAACAACTTCATTCAACCGTCCTAGTAAATTGGGTTATTGGGCAAACTTTCCAGCATGAATGGCCTAAGCTCGCTAGGGGATGCTCTCTAAATTCTTATGGGAATTTACTTCATTAAATTCTCTTTTAATGACATTTGAATAACCAACAATAACAAAATGACACCATGAAACTTGAGTGATTTTTCAGCAATTAAAATAGTTCTTGTGTTTTAAAAATTTGAACATATTGACATTTACTGGTGTTTTCTATTAAGTGTGCCAAAAATAAGATGAACTTCTAAATGTGTCCCCAAATCATAAAACAGTGCCTGCTACAGGTTTTGTAAGGTATGACTTTACTCAATTTCACCTTACAGGAATAGTGCTGGGAAATATTTCTTTTTCAGGAGCATTTGAGTTAATCTTCTCTCTGTAGAGTTGCCAGCCTGGTTAGAAGAATAAAATAAAAGAGAAAATGGAGGCCAGAAAGGAGGAAGGAATGAAGCATGAATTTACTGGCATTTCTACTTCTGCTGAACTGTCTCAGTTTTTAGTACAGCTAGTGCTGATCATGTAAGCATTTGAAAGAAAAAGAAAAAAGTAATTTTTTAGATCTACAAATATAATGCCTTATTGTTTCAATTAGATAAATACATTATGTACCATATATAATCTAATAAATCAGCCTTCGGAATCTCTAATAGTTGTGTTGCAATTATTTTTTCTGTGATTCGTCTCTGTGAAAGGTCGTGTCAGACAGTCTGAGCAAAACCTCTTTAATTTCAAGGAAGATACAGGTTTTTCATAATTTTGCAAAGAGAATGAAAAAAAACCCCTAAACATCTAAAAGTCTTTGTCATACCGGCAAGATGTCTATAAAAGGTGAGCACTTATTTCATCTTTAGATTTGAGGTAACTGTTGAAACTGGTTACTGCTTTTGGTCTGCACTTGCATGTCCTGTGGTTTCCACAGTAACATTTGTCATGTTGAATTACTGAAGTTCTGCACTGACAGTAGTGCTAAGTAAAAAGGTGATAATAGGATTAGACCATCCTGCTACTCAGTTTTAAGCCAAGCTTGGATGAGATCAGGATTCTGATAGTTTAAATTGCATAGAATATGACATTGCTTATGGAATGTAATAGCCACTGCATGCAAATAGCATGAAGATATGGGTTAGCCCCTGGTGGTTTTTATTTAACTGTCTCAGCTATCCCACAATATGTGCAGTAAGAGCTTTGGAAATCTCAGCCCTAGAAGTCACCCAGTTAATTATGTGATCTATTTCACTTGTGGATATTTATTTTAAGAAAAACAAAAGTAATATTACAACAATGTGCGTTAAAAAAAGATTTGGAACTTTAGGCATGGTATCCACTTTGTACCTCGAAATTATCCTCAAAGAACATGAGAGAAAAAAAAGATTATACAAATTGGACAGTCCCAGCTTTTAAGTCAAGGAAATATGAATGCCTCTCTAGTTGAAGTAAAAGGAGGAATGACACATGTATCTGAAAAAAAAATGGAATAGATAATTGTATAGACTGATGTGAATCATTACATCTGAGTTCTTAGGATCTGACCTTTACTGGCTACATTACAGGCAGCTCTGATTTTTTAATATGAAACAGAGATGAGCTTGAGAATTAGTGTAAGCAAATTGATGTGACAAGAGCTTGGGCTTTGATATTCTAAGCATTTCTTTCTGTGAAAGATTTAATGGAAATAAAGTTACATGAATATCTTTTTAAGGTTATGGATGTGTGATAATAATTGAGATAAGCTATATTTAACAGGACATCTTTACTATCATCCTTACACTTTGTTATATCATCCTATGTGTGCACTTTATACCAAGCTTTGCATATAGCTGGCATGTGTCCCATGCATACATTTTTCTATATACAGTACTGCCAGAATTTGTGTGTACCCTAAACATTTAGAAAAGCTTTTTAATGCGTTTGTAGGTGGTGACTTAGGCAAACTGTACTTGCTGTCTAATGCACTAATAAGTGATAGGAATTGTAGGAAAAAGAAATGTTTCATGTTAATGCATTTTTTTTACACACTCTCAACCTTCAAAACTCTTTTTAAAATAATAATCTGTTAATGTTTTGGATTTTGTGAATTAGGAACAATCACTGAGAACTTCAGATAATGTGAAAATTAATATAGGGGCAGCTTTCCCATTGGTGAATATCTTAGATAATATTGTGGGATCTGAGAAAAAATTGGTATAGAAAGAATAATATTTTAATCAGTGTCAGTAACATTTATACTTTTTTTTTCCAGATTTCCTAGGATTTGATTTTGCAGTGAAAATATATTTGTATATTGAAGAAGTCAGAGTTTAATTCTGTGACTTTTATTCACACAAATACATCTTCAAAGTAAATGGATCTACTTGACTGGAGAAAAACTGAAAGTCTGAATATGCATGTTCCTCAGATTGCCATCTCCAGAATAAAATAGTCTAAGCACAACAACGGTATTTCAAACTACTAAATGCTTTACAGTCAACTTTTCCAAAACTCATCCATCTCTACAAACCCCTTACTTGCAAAAGAAACCCCAACCAAAACCAACCCTAACCCAAATAAAAATAAAACAATGAAACCACCCCCCTGCCCCTTTAAGAAAGATTTAATATCTTAATCACTCATCTGCAGAATGAGTTTCTGACCAAAGCATAAATTGTTTCTTCACTGTAACTGTCTAAAATACTAAAATCATTCCATAAAAGGTTTTCTTTATTCAGTTCTTTCCTTCTTTAGTTGTTTTACTTCTTAAGGAAATGTTTCTGCACTTTGCAACCTTATGATCCATTGTGTTTCCACAGAGGCCTGAAGATGTCAAGTCAATGCACAAAAGAATATCTAAGCCATTTTTAATACGTGTGAATTTAGATGGTAAGGTATGGCTTTCACTGCAAAGAATGTAGGTGAGCAGATGAGGTTTGGTTTCAGATGTTCAAGTCAGCTATATGGCCCGAAGTACAAACTCAATTTTCCACATCATCTGCATGATTTCAGGTAGACCTTACTTGCACAGACATCTGCAAAGGTAAACTGAGCTTTATTTTTGTGTAAAACTCATATAATTTTCAAATTGATCTTTTTTGTGGTCTGTTTTTCATTTTAACAACTTAGTAGAACAGCATTAAATTAGTTCTACCCTATCAGAAAATGACAGCGGGATGTTTAGCTTAACATAAATTTCAAGGGCAGACCATGTGCAATTCATTTTTATCTTTAATTGCTTCCATAAACACACAAAGATTAAATTAGCAAAGCTAGTGTAGGATTTTTGGTTGTATGTGGTATTTTAACTAAATACTGAAGGATAAAAATGGAAACCATCAATACCCAGGAAGCCTGCAGGTTTTAATTTATGTTGTGGGCCATCAGCATCAAAGAAAAATTGAATCTTTTAGATTTTTCTTTACAGATAACAAGTTAGCCCTAAATTGCTTGCTACAAAAGAAACACCATCAAATGCCAAAGCTCAACTAAGCAGGCAGTACTGGAAGAAGTACTTTTATTGCTGTTTGAATCAATTTTTTAAGTACTTTAATCTGAAATAATTTATGGGAATTAAAAAAAAAAGTACGTTGAAATAGCTTCTGAATATTGTGTAGAAAGACATATTTCAGGCCACACGAAAGCTACAAAGCAGACTGGTACTTAACATACTATTTTCTCTGTACATTTTGAAAAGGCATTAACTACAGTGTTGAAAGATTGAAGACTAAAACAAGCTAGAAAAGGAAAACATTTCTTTACACCAGAAGTCCAGATTGAAATGTCTTTAGTCTGAAGATTACAGGACACACATTTGGTCACTTCCATTGTCTAGAAAGTATTTTCAGAAATGACAGTGAAGGTTTTTCCTGCTAAAGGAAAGGGGGGTTTTTCTGGTTTTGTTTTTTTGTTTGTTTGTTTGTTGGTCAGTTGTTTTTTTTTGTTTGGTTTGGTTTGGTCCTTTTTGATTTTTTTTTTTTATTTCATTGGGTAGTGCATCTGCAAGCCAAAAAGAGGCAGAAAGCAAAGAAGGTATAGGCCTATGCTAGAAGTACTGGGGCAGCACAAATGCATTTCTTGTTTATTAAGACACAGTTCTGTAGAGATTCTTCAAGTGGTAAGTTAGGGCAACAACTCAGTCTGATGTTTAGTAACCTTTGTGTAGCAGAAGATGGGTAGTTATATTTTTGTTTTTGCTAGTTATGTGATAAAACTTTCTAATCATTACTTATCTACACTACGCCTTTTTCTGTTTTCTAACTTTGGGGAACTGTTCCTTGTTAGAAGGAAGACCTGCATGTTTAAATGAGCCAGAGACCTGGACATGTATGTTTCTAAGTTATATTCTCCTCTGGAGTATTTGGTTAGCTCTTACTAAGGTTATCTGAGACAGAGAACTCGGGACTAGGGACCAGTCATAAAACAACATGCTTATACATACGTACTGTAATAGGGACAACAGTAGGGCTGTATTTGTAATTTTGCTCTGGGCTTATTAGGTTTGCTAGAATTAAAAAGTATATTTATAGCATATCAATTAACCCAAGTGAAAAACTTTTGGTGCGTCCAAACTTTGTCTTCTCCAATATGTGTTCTCGGTTGCCTATATTTAAAAATGGTTTCACTGAGATTCTCACATGTGAACTTTGAAGTGTACCACCTGCTATTACTCATATAAACCAAACTCAGCCACTCAAAGGTATTTTGGGGAGCTGGGCGTTTCCTGGTGTCCCTGTACAGAGTACACTAGACAGATCACACTGTTGCATTACATGCCTACAGAGGTACTTTGTGTGCCAGGCTGCTAGCTTCATTGCTGGACAATGTTTCTGTGGAGAATGATATATTACTTTTTAAACTCTAGCTGACCATGAGCCAACAATGTGCCCTTGTGCCCAAGAAGGCAATGGTACCCTGGGGTGCATTAAAAGAAGTGCAGCCAGAAGGTCAACGGAAGTTATCCTCCCCCTCTACTCCACCCTAGTGAGGCCACATCTGGAGTACTGCGTCCAGTCTGGGCTTCCCAGTTCAAGAAGGACAGGGAAGTACTGGAGACAGTCCAGTGGAGAGCTACCAAGTTGATCAGGGGATTGGAGCATCTCTCATAAGCAAAGGCTGAGAGACCTGGGTTTGTTTAGCCTGGAGAAGAGAAGACTGAGGGGGGATCTTATCAGTGCTTATAAATATCTAAAGGATGGGTGTCAAGAGTATGGGGCCAGACTCTTTTCAGTGGTGCCCAACAACAGGACAAGGGGCAATGTGCACAAGCTGGAACACAGGAAGTTCCACCTAAACATGAGAAAAAATTTCTTTACTTTGAGGGTGGCAGTGGACCGGAACAGGCTGCCCAGAGAGGTTGTGGAGTCTCCTTCCCTGGAAACATTCAAAACATGCCTGGACGTGGTCCTGTGCCCCCTGCTCTAGGTGTCCCTGCTCAAGCAGGGACGTTGGATGAGATGATCTCCAGAGGTCCCTTCCAACCCCTACCATTCTGTGATTCTGTGATAATAATAGATTTTGTCTTTCACAGTTTTATTTTATGAATGCAGATCTATATGTTTGAGCAAATAGGTAAGGAAGATGAAGGCATATCCTGTCAAACCACAAAATAAAATACTTTATTTAAAATTTCAAAATAAAATTATTCTTGGCTGTTTTACCATATTAGCATATTATTTTTCACTTTTTCCTCTCTGTTTCTTTTAGGTTGAACTGGAATTTCCCTTTGTTAACATGAAATTTCTTGCGCTTCTGTTCTTTGGATTTGCTGATGCTCTCTCTTTATCCATCATACAATGAGAAATCTGAAATGCACAATTGTCTTGCTAGATCTATCTTTATTCTTTCTCTGAGACCATTGTATTAAGACTAAAAATAAACTGCGTATGGCACGCCTACTTTGAATAATAGTTTCTGCTCAGTTGATCATAATTTTGCTTCATCTTTTTCAGGGCTACTAATGCAATTGGTTGTACTGCATATTACTTTAAAATCAAGGCTGTCATAGCTGTTGGACTAGGTGCAGTGCAGAAGGAATAAACTTTGGGATGATGGCAAGGATCCTGAAGAGCCTTGGAAAGATCTAATAAGACTATTTCTGTAATCACTTTTCCTGATCTATGCAACTAGAAACATTCTTTTCATATTTACTCTTAATGTCTGACATCTTTATTTGATGTAGTTTTAACTAAACAGATGAACCTAATTAAACTTTGCAGTCCTGATACTTGCTTTAATTGGCCAATGAGAAATCTGGAAGACTGATGACAAATTGAAAAGAGTTGAAGATTTACAACAAATACTCAGGGTCTAAAAAGATAAGCTAAGGAAAAAAAGAATTTTAAGAGCTACCCTTGTCACAAACTAAAAGCATCTACATTAAACAAAAACTTCCGGTCTCAGTGAATGAAAGCATAATGGTATCTTGGTTGGAAGCTGAAAATTGACCGAGATCAGAAACAGCATGTTTCTTTTCTCAGTGAAGTAATTAGCAGTTGAAATAACTTGACTGAGGAAGTGGTGGATTTTTTTATTACTAGGTAAAAAACCCAAACTCCATGTGTTTCTAAAAACATATAGTCCAACTTAATCAGAAGTTATAAAAGTTATGGTGATAACTTTTGTTGGTATGGTAATCTTGCCTTAAGAGAAGTCCGTATCAAAATGATTGTGCTGGCATTCAGAATTATGAATCAGCTTCTATGTTTAAATTGACTTTTTTCTATTTTCAGAATAATGTTCACTCTCTAGATTTTCAGAATATTACGAACTAATGCGTAAGTTTTCTGCTTTATTATTTTAGCAAAAATTTCTATCCAACTAGCCAAGGACTAAAAGAATAGTTCTTAGCTTTTATGGCTGTAAATAGATTCCTCAAACTGGATTTGATTTTAATTTCTCATTTAGATTTTTAGATGATTATGAAAAAGAATTAAAGATTAATACATGAAAATCAGCACTGTTTTAGCAATTAAATTTTAATATTACATACTTTTGAAACAAACTCTAGTTCATACCAAGTGGTGACTTTTTTTTAGAATGGAAACTAACAGAAGGGAATAACAAATCCGAGAACAGAATATTTTTTTAATAATATAATTTATTTTTCTTCTCAGAATAGTTATCATCTATATTATGTAGTTTATCACTGGTAACAGAGTATCTTAAATGTTAGTTTTACTGCCTGAAGCTATGTCTATCCGAAAAAATAAAGGTGATATAGGGACAACCTTTGTCGTTATTCATTATAAACATATGAGTTATAGTCATGTGTGTTATGAAAAGTTACTATAAAAACAATAGTTGAAAAAATCCTGTGGAAATTTTCTTCATCAAAACTATTGTATTTATGTATTATTTTGAAAAAACAGATAGTCTTGTAAATGTAGATGGGGACTGAAAATAGTCAAACTATATTCATTCTAGTTCAGTTAATAACAGTAATATAAGGTATAAATGGAATATTACAGTTGTATTTGTACACATTGATTGTGACACAACTCCAGACTGTATAACTGGAATATTTTTAGTTCAGTCTCATAACTATATAAAATCTTCACTTCAGCTCTAGGGAAACATTTTGTCAAAATCAACTTGGTTAAATATGTGCTGCTATTTGGACTTTTATTTTCAATACTGTGTGAGTAATAATCCTGTTGCAATAATTTTCTTGATAAGCAATGGCCCACAGTAGGTGTGTGTAACTGGACTTGCACATAGCTGTTATCTCACTGGCATTTGAGTCCTTGAGAGCCAAACCAGTGTGGCCAACACAGTTGTGCATAATTTCAGGCTTTCTTATTGGCATGAAAGGAGGATTAGTCAAAGGATATTGTCTCACACAGGCTTGTGATGTGACCCACAGGATAATGAGAGAAGCAGGAAGACTGAGGAAGCAACGTGTGGCAACTGTACACAGCTGAGTCCTGTTGCTCTGTGGCAGCTCAGTTGAGTTTGAAGGATGACTGCTCTCTAATGAGTCTCTGGCTTTTACAAAATATTTTGGTTAAAGAACTGTTGCTGTGAAAACACATTGAGGGAGAGTAACACAGAAAGTAGAAGTAAGGTAAGAATAAGTTGTGTTTGTGTGCTGTTGTTTATTTTAAATTTATTTTATTATTTTATGGCTGGCTGGCTATCATTTATGTTGCTCAAGATGCTCACCATTTGTAGTAATTTATGTGTACTCTGAAAGATTATTAAAGGTTATTAAAGCAGCTTTAAATTTTGTTGTGGATTAAGGATTTGCCAACCAACAAATAAAAAGTTGTTAAAAATAAAAAGTTTTGTTACATTGACACAAATATTCATGCAAGCCATTCGGCTATTTTCTCTTGACAGTATTTAGACAGAAAGGCTTTTCCACAGAGTCGATGTAAGGAGAGTGAAAAATAGAGCCCGATAATTTTATTTTTAAAAGAAATAACAGTCCTACAAAGAATGGCAGAGGGTTATTTTGCTTTTCATTAGGTTTAGACCATGAAAAGAACTATTATTTAATGTTTGTGAAATTCATCCTTAAAAAACATTAAAACACGCAACTTGTTTTTTTAATGTTCATAGTATAGTATAACGTAGCATGGGCAAAGCTTCCTCTTTTTTCTGTATTGAGGCATGCCTCTGTGTTCAGCATGGTAAGAGCAAAGATTCTGTCATTGCAGTTCTTTCAGTTTTTGGTATTCCAGAAAGGATCCTGTAAAGTGCCAATGATCATTGTGGCAACTTTGTTGTGCCATGACGAAACTCAATAGAAGAACCTGGAGAAGTAAGGAGGGGTGCTAACAGAACAGCTACCTTGGAGTTCCAGAGGGCAGACTTTGGCCTGCTTAGGGGCCTGACTGACAGAGTCCCTTGGGAGGCAAAGGTTTCCAGGAAGGCTGAACATTCGACAGGAAGGATATCTTAAAGGCACAGGAGCAGGCTGTCCCCATGTGCCGAAAGATGAGCCAGTGGGGAAGAAGAACGGCCTGGCTGAACAGAGAGCTTTGGCTGGAACTCAGGAAAAAAGAGTTCATGACCTTTGGAAGAAGGGGCAGTCAACTCAGGAAGGCTACAATGATACCATGACTTTATGCAGGGACAAAATTAGAAGGGCCAAAACCCAACTAGAACTTAATCTGGCTACTGCCATAAAAGACAATAAAAAATCTTTCTATAAATACATTAGCAACAAAAGGAGGGCTAAGGAGAATCTCCATCCTTTATTGGATGTGGGGGGGAAATATAGCGACAAAGGGTGAGGAGAAGGCTGAGGTACTTAATGCCTTCTTTGCCTCAGTCTTTAATAGTAAGACCAGTTTTTCTCTGGATACGCAGCACCAGCTGGAAGCAGCTGGAAGCCAGGGACAGAGAGCAGAATGAAGACCCCATAATCCAAAGGAAAATGATTAGTGACCTGCTACACCACTTAGACATCTGCCCAAGGGTACTGAAGGAGCTGGCAGAAATGCTCACCAAGCCATTTTCAATCCTTTATCAGCAGTCCTGGATAACCAGGGAGGTCCCAGCTGACTGGAGGTTAGCAAATGTGACGCCCATCTATAAGAAGGGCTGGAAGGACGATCTGAGGAACTACAGGTCTGTCAGTCTGACCTCGGTGCTGGGGAGTGTTATTGTGCAGATCATCTTGAGTGCCATCACATGGCATATACATGACAACCAGGCAATCAGGCCCAGTCAGCATGGCTTCATGAAAGTCAGGTCCTGTTTGACTAACCTGATCTCCTTCTGTGACCACATGACCTGCTTAGTGGATGACGGAAAGGTTGTGGATGTTGTCTACATGGACTTTAGTAAAGCCTTTGACACCATTTCCCACAGCATTCTCCTGGAGAAGCTGGCTGCTCATGGCTTGGATGGGTGTGCTCTTTGCTGGGTAAAAAACTGGCTGGATGGCTGGGCCCAGAGAGTTGTAGTGAATGGAGTTAAATCTGGTTGACCGCCTGTCACAAGTGGTGTTCCCCAGGGCTCAGTATTGGAGCTAGTTCTGTTTAATATCTTTATTAATGATCTGGATGAGGGGATCAAGTGCACTCTCAGTAAGGTTGCAGATGACACCAAATTGGGTGGGAGGGTTGATCTGCTTGATGGTAGAAAGGCTCTGCAGAAGGATCTGGACAGGCTGGATTGAGGCCAATTGTATGAGATTCAACAAGGCTAAGCACTGCGTCCTGCACTTGGGTCACAACAAACCCATGCAACACTACAGGCTTGGAGAAAGCTGCCTGGTGGAAAAGGACTTGGGGGTGTTAGTTGACAGCCAGCTGAATATGAGCCAGCAGTGTGCCCAGGTGACCAAGAATGCCAACAGCATCCTGGCTTGTATCAGGAATAGTGTGGCCAGCAGGACTAGGGAAGTGATCATGCCCCTGTACTCGTGCCCCTCGTGAAGACCGCACCTCAAATACTGTGTTCCATTTTGGGCCCCTCACTACAAGAAAGACATTGAGATGCTGGAGCATGTCCAAAGAAAAACAACAAACCTAGTGAAGGGTCTAGAGAACAAGTTTTATGAGGAGCGGATGGGGGAACTGGAGTTGTTTAGCCTGGAGAAGAGGAGGCTTTGGGGAGACCTTATCACTCTCTACAACTATCTGAAAGGACGTTATAGCGAGGTGGGTTTCAGTCTCTTTTCCCAAGTAATGAGTAACAGGACAAAACGAAATGGCTTCAAGTCATGCCAGGGGAGGTTTAGATTGGATATTAGGGAAAATTTCAAGCATTGGAACAGGCTGCCTGAGGATGTGATGAGTCACCATCCCTGGAGGTATTTAAAAGATGTGTAGATGTGGCACTAAGGGACATGGTTTAGTGGTAGACTTGGAAGTGTTAGGTTAACAGTTGGACTTGATGATCCTAGAGGTCTTTTCCAACCTAAATGATTCTATGATTCTGTGATTCTATGATTCAAGAATTAAGGCAGATATTACAATTTCTGTTCTTTTTCCTTTTATTGGTACATAATTATTCCTTTTTTTTTAAGCTGGTACAACAATAAAAGACTGGAGTTGTTCACAACTGTCATTAAGTTGCAGCTTCCTAGAAATCCAAGTGGTATGGGTTTGCCCTGTCATGCAAGTGCTCAGCAGAAATTGGTACAAAGCTCAGCTTACAAATAAAATAAAGCAACAAAGAATGACCAGGTTGTACATTTTTACTTTCCACAGGTAACTGTAACTCTAAGCAGTAGAGACTTCCTTTCTAACCTCATTTCCTCTGACTGCATCAGCAAGAAAATTTGGTTTGAAGCACAACAGGGTTTTCTGTACTCTTTCAGACAATAATTGTGAGTCCACTTTCGTATCCTGTTGATATTCTCAGAAAAACAAAAATACAGAAGAGAGGCCAAAGTATTCTTCAAAAAGATGGAATATTGCCAAGGTGATACATTAAAACCACAAAGCATGCATTTTTTTATTACATGGCACAAGTTGTTAATATGCAGAAATGAAGGAAGTGATCTTAATCTACTGATTCATTCACTTCGGATTACCACCATAGAAAGCACTTTCATAACAGAGATCTTTCTAGTAGTGTAGTCACATGACATAGTTTAGAAAAGTAATCATTTTCACCAGAAATGGTCCCGGTTAGATGATAGATTTACCACCTTACCCATGTAGTTGTTCCAACATTTCATCAGCGGCATTGACAAGAATCACTTACTTATTCAAAGTTGAAATTTCTTGTGCTGTCATTATGCTAACTCTCTGCCAAGCAGTTTTTTTTATGTCATGTTCAGCAAAGTTAAAGCATCTCCCCTTTAAAATGATTTTCCTCTAAAGAAATATGCACAACAATTAAATCTCCCTTCCCCCTTCTGAGTGAGTTGAAATTTGCAGCTTCTCATTATAGTGTGTGTTTCCAATCTCTGGATCATTTTTGTGGCTGCCCTTTGAACTCTCTCTGTTTCCAGATCTGTTTTTAATAACTTAAATATATTTAACTGGAAATAACATAAACAAATGATATAAATGTTAGCTTAAATCAGTCTGCCTCTTATAAATTGCTGCTTTCCTTTTAACTGAGTTTTTTTTGGTAGACCTTTAAGTAGGCTATTACCACTTTTTTAAACTATCAACCAATTCTGTGGTAAAACTAAACTATATCTTTACTGGACTCAAATTTTTAACTTCCTGTGAGTCTTTTTTTGTGTCTACTTCATCATTCAGAAGTTTAATGACAGAAAATAGTGTTCTCCCAACAGAATAATTGCTTTTGCATTTCTTAAGAGCTCGTTTATTTTTTCAAAGAAATCTATTTTCCATATTTGAATATTGATACAAACAAGCTTGTATTTTTCTGAAGTTTCAAGCTATAAAAAAATCTTACATTGTACTCAATTTTATACATCAAGAACTTCAACTGTTATCTTTTGCACGTGCCATTGCTGAATTTGATTGAGTTTTGAAACCATAACAAGTTACCTAGCTACTGAAACTCAGTTGTGACCCTGTATCCTTAAACAATACGTCTAAAAGCCTGTCATTACGCTTACTTACATTTTTCAGATTATTTAGTACTTTGTGTTTATGTGTAAGTTACTTGCCACAAACTGGTCAACATTTTGATAGGAATGATGATTTTTAGGTGATTGAAACCAGGCAGCAAAGAAAAGACAGACAGATGTTTGTTTATGTTCCAAGGCAATTTATTATTTCTTAAATTTGGACCTGAAATCATACAACCTTATTTTGCTTTCCATATTTTGGATGTTTTGCAGGGAAGTGAGCACTTTGCAAAGAAGCTTTTTTTCTTTAAATAGTAATGGGTTGTTGTCATTGACCAAGTTCTTGCAGTGTTTCCACTTCAGCAATTTTTGCTTTGATTTAAAAAAACCACTTTTTGTAAGCTTTGAATATATTTGTTTGTTTATTTTTGGGTCGGTATCACTGGAGCACCAATACACTTTTTCTGCCTCTGACTTTACATACTAGAAGTGTTTTTTGTTAGTGAAAAATATATCCTGTCTGATCCAACAGCCCAAGAGAGGCAAGGGAGATGGTGCTATATGTGTCCTGGTCCTGCAGCGAGGCTGAAGATGTATTCTCAGAAAGCGCTCACAGGCAGAGCACATGTATACAGTACATATATACATATATACATGGCTGGCCACACAGACTGCAGACAAGCACTAACATTAACACAGCATCAACGACCTCATCCTGCTTACCTCTCTGGCTGAGCTGGATGGAGGTCCACTGGTGAGAATATACACATAGGTACAAGGCAGATCCCTCTAACAGCCAGACTTGGACACTGTCTGACCAGTATCTGTCACCGGATCTCAGTCTCCCCTGTTTCTAACACATGAACATACATGATCCTGAGGCCAAAGTCCTACTTCTATTGCTGGTACAGAGCACCATGCACAGACACAAGCACGCAGCTGGTAAGGACTTTCGAAGACCCAATAGCTGACCCCTTGTGCTCGTAGAGACAGACACTCTCACACACAGAGCTGGCCCTTACAGACCTACTCACCCCCTTGCTCCTGGGCTGATTCACCTATTTACCAGCTAATCTGCCTTGACCATTGCTAGTGATCACCCACTCACTCACACCCACACTCGCTCGAGTCACTGGCACCACGGATACGTGGGCCATCCAGCCCACAGTCTGTCTCCTGTGGCTGCATTCACAGCCCCATATACACACATACACACAGAACAGAGAGGGCCTCACCCAGGAAAGAGTTAGAAAGCAATTTAACAAGAAGATAGGACAGGCTGCACTGATCAGTCAGGCCTTGGCCAGACAAGCATACAGACCAGACCACTATTTACATAAGACTGGCTGTTTTTATTACCTTACCCCTCTATTTACTCACTCTCGTTCCTCTCCCACACCACCTAGGCCCCTCACTTGAACCACCTTTGGTTCTTCCCCTAAACATCCTATGCGATCCCAAACTGCTTTCCCTCTACATCCCATAACATGTCCCACCCCTCGGCAGCAAACTTTAGTCCAAAAGGTAATCCAGAGAGCTGCTCTAGATGACTTATGGTGGTGGTTTTCATACCTTGACCATGGGCCTGAGGCTGTGCTGGGACAGCCCTGGGAGGAGCCCAGAGAAGGTCATTGATTTGGGTCCCTGCCTGCCATTGTGCCCCTCTGGTGCTCCTCTGGGCTTGTGCAAATGGGCATTTCTGGAAATTGTAGACTTTGTGATAAAAGAAATCCACACAGACAGGATTTGCACTGCTAAACTCTAAGAAACATAAACAACTGTCCAAATGGCATCATGAGATGGAACACAGGAGGGCCCTGTAGAAAAAAGTGAAAGCTGACTTCTTGCTTCTTTGTTCCTAGCTTTTATTCCTTGAGACCACTTTTAGATCTGTTACTTCAGCATTTTCCTGCCCTTCTGTCTGCAAATAACCCAAGACTTTTCTTTAATTTGCCTTTCCGTTTTAGGAATAATGCATAATATAGCCTCTTCTCTATAGCAATGACTTTCAATTAGTCTTCCAATACTGACTTCAAGCTATCTTACCTGTCTGATTTTGTTTCGTCAGTCATTTAATCTTTGTTGCTTTGTCTCTTATTTTCTCATCTTGATGTGTCCATGTTCTTTCATAGATTAGGGCTGTCATTTTTAAGATCTCTAAATGAAATTCTTTCTTTTATATTGACCTTCAAGTGTTGTAGATACTGTGAAAGACACGGGGAAAATAACACTACTACAAATAGTTTGCTATTTATATTTATTTGAACACTAATTTTGTTATTGTTGTTCAATAAACCCAGCCAAAACCTTCCAGTATTGTGTGAATTTAGTTTTACAGTATTCATCCTAATGTATGAATTGTGAAGGTTGAATTTGACCATCTCTCTTGATTAATAATTATGGTGTTTATTCTCCTTCGTTGCTAGCAATTGCACCTTATTATCTCATGGATGACCTTCACTCCTCTTCTTATGTATTTAAGAAATTAAAACCATATTTTTACTACTCAGAGGAAAAGACTTACTGTTACACAAAATGATCTAGCCCTGTTTCTGTGGAATTTCATTGGAAGAATCTCTACAGATAGAACATCATCTTTGCTGGAAATTATGTGATATGCTAACATACTTTTAAATCAGTTAAAACCAGTCATGAATGCATAGAATGGTTTAAGATCACACCAGACAGCTCTTCTAACTACCAGCCAGAACTACTTAATGGAGAAGTGGTTGAAAATGAAAGATGCTGATGGATTAGTTTGGCAACTCTTCTCTAGAGAACTCTAGAGCACCAAGCAGATATTGTGACTTGTGGTCAAGTGAGATGAATTCCACTGGGTAAAATATTTTAGTGCCATGCATTATACCTGATGTCATATGCAGTAATAAAGCAGCTGTTACTCTGCATGTCCTGGGGTACACAGTGATGACTAGATCTTTTCAATACTCTATGAGATGATGGACTGATTGTAAAGCCTACAGAGGTTCTACCTCATTCTGATATTTTAAGAAGTCATTCTTCTAACTATAAAACCTGAATATCCTGAGTTGAGTGACAGGCATTGCTGGAAAAAGATTTGTATATTTGTGTCAAATTTTCATTTGCTTCCCCTGAAATCCCAGTGAAAAGAATAAGGTTTTGTTACAAAAACATACACACAAAACAGTCACTGTAATTCTCAGCACAGGTTCTCTGGGAATGGACTAACTGAGAAAAAGAAGTTGTCTCAAATATCTTGATGGAATAGGTCAAATGATCTAATTTGAGAGAAGGAAAAGCATTTGTATATAGCATAGTTCTCATAACAAGTCCAATGTTCTTGCTGGGAAATAATTTTTTAAACATGCAAAAATGACTAGCACTGCCCCTCTTGATTGAGGATTACTAAGGAAGGACTGATGCTATATCATGATTTAAGTGCAAATGGAGAAATTGTTACTACAGCTAAATGGGGTAAAGTTGGACACTAGTTGAGTTTGGATTTCTGAGGCTTGTTGTGGAATATGGTGCTGAGGTATGCTCTCTGATAAGAAAAACTCACGCTATTTCTATGTGTTCTCAACTGAGATTTTTCATTTTAATTTCTAGTCCAGTCCATTTCTGAGGGTAAAATTATTACATACTTTTAAAACAAACTCCAGAAAATCATGAACAGGCACTGACCCATCCAACAACTTCTACTTAGTCCTCATGGCACAAGCCCCTGTCTGTTTAATGGAGTTATAACTAAGACAGTCATCCACCTAACTTAGAATTTATAAAACTGAAGGAATGAGATACAATTCCAATATTTTCTGACATATTAATTCAAAATGAGTTTTAAGTAGCCAAAGTTGAAGTTAACATTTCAAGGCCTTGTACAAGGAAGCTTGTTCGTGCATCGTGTACATGTTAATAAAAATAGGGGCCATTCCTTAAAATTTGTCCTGAAATAGTATCAGAAAGTAAAAAGAAAAAAATTTAAAGTGTCATTTAAAATATTTTTTTTTTGCTTTGAATAAATTTAGATTAAGATACAGTCACTTAAAAAAACCCCTTTTATTGCTGAGTAATTTTGTACTTGGTGGGATATGCCAACAATAATTCTTATAAATTTAACCTGCATACAAGCAATGGTCATAATTTTACCCCAACAGCAACTTTTTTGAATTTATTTTTATTTAAATTTTAAAATATTAAATTCTTACCCACCTAAGCCATATTCTGCTTTGGAAAAAAAGAAAACAGAGGTCATTTTGCTATAAGGATGACAGCCATAAGAGAATGGAAACTTACAGGGAATAACTTTGCACAAACTTTCAAAGTCAAATGGGAAGTTTATTGATAGCTGTGGTGGGTTAGCCTCAGCAAACAGCCAAACTCCCACCCAGCTGCTTGCCAAATCCTCCAATCCCCCCACAAGGGGACAGGGAGAGGAAATGGGAAGAGCAGGAGTGAGAATGCTTGTGGGTCAAGATAAAGACCATGGAATTGCTTACCAGTTACCGGTGCAGACAAAACAGAATCAACTTGGGGAAAATTGACTTAATTATTTGCCAATTAAAATAAATATTTTTCAGGTAGTGGGGAAAAAAAGATATTAAAATAACACTTTTCCTTCCCCTTTTGCCAGACTCAGCTTCACTCACTCATTCCCAACTCCTCTACCTCCTTTTCAAGCAGGGCAGGGGGATGGGGAAATACCAATAATTACTATTTTAGGGAGGAATCATGTCTTCTCCATTTATAACCAAAGCTGTTTAAGGCTAAACCATTTCTTACCTTTTATTTGTACAGTGTCCACCACAGTACTTTTTAAAATGTAGTTTCAATTACTTCATATTCAGCTGGATTAGTGCTTCTAGAAAGCCTCAGAAAATAGCAGTGTTGCATCTGAATCCTAAAACATCTTTAAAAATAACGACAAAAGCTTATGCACTTAAGCATACATATAGGTTATTGGCCTATAATTGGTTGGCACATTCTTCTACTTAAGAAAACAAACTGAAAAAATATATAAAATAATAATACAAACAAGGATGTATCAAAAGGTAAGCCTAATATCTCAATGCTATTAGTGCATTTGGAGAAAAAGCAGTACTTTAACAATTTTTCATAACCCCTTTATTTGAAAACAAATGCATTTTTTGTAAGTAATGGAATTTATCACTAATGGGAGTTGAATTTATAGCTGGAAAAATGAACTATTCAAGAAAGAAGCTCAAATAACAGATTTGCAGCAGTCAGTAGGACTTTCTCTTGACTTGTAATAATGAATACTGAGTACTTCAGAGAAAGGGAAAAAAAAAAGTTGGAATAATCTACTATAAGGGAAGTTTCCTATGTAGCCTTCATCTGCAAACAACTGACTTATTCCCTAGAAATATGATGATTCCATACAGTTTTTTTATTCCAGAAAGTTATAGTTCTGGTATTTTATCATTAGTTTTGAAGTCTTTTTGTCATTAGATCACTAATTTTTTTAATCTCCTAACCATAAAAACTGTCTTGGGGTTTGGAAATTCCAAAGGTTGTGGGAATTGTGCATTGTGCAAAAGTTTGTAATAATTGTAATTGTTTTGCTGTTTAAGTTATAAGATTATCCTGTCTTGTACTGAGAAATTGAAAGTTAGAGTACATAGACTTTTTTAAAAAGCATTTATTTATTAATTTTAAAGAAACTGATCTTATCCTGAAATTAACGAACTATGTCTACCCCACCCTACTTGTTTTTCCTGGACTCAATAATAGTAAGCAGCTTTCTTTCCTGAGACCTTGAAAATAGTTTTTAAGCATTTTGACTACAGAAGGAATAATATTTCAGCTAAAAATTTCTGAAATGTTTATCTAGCCTTGGGTAATGTTACTTTTAATTTATCGTTTTGTTACATTTCCTCAGTGTTTGACAGTGCTTAATTTTTGTTAGAGGAAAAGAAAAATTTTCATGTTCCTTTCATTTCATGGCATCTCTTAATACCAATAAGGAAGTCAGCAAAGATGGTGGCTTTCCAGGCATGTTGAATGGAAATATCTTTCCTTTGCCTCTTTTCTGCAACACTACATTGACTTTTAATGTCTGGACCATGAATCATTTGTTGAAAGGGAAAAAAACTAGTCAACTGTAGAACAAATACAGGTATTTAAGCTAATGCATTGCCTGATATGAAATAAAGGATAGTAGTGAAGGTGATGGTTCCTGTCCTCTGTCTCATGATAAGTTTTCAGATATTTTGGAATGTTTTACTTAGTTTTGCATAGGATGAGTATAATCAGCTAATCCATTATACAGGTCTTTCTGGTCTTTTAAAAATTAATAACTTTCATTCTTGAATTGTATTAATGTTTGATTGGGCTGAGACTGACATTTCTTCTTGCTAGGTACATTCTTTTTTATGAGTAGATGTTAGCAGAAGCCAAAAATAAATTGAAGTTCATTGGCGTGGGTCAAAGACATTTCCTTTTCCATTGGCCTATAATTTGATTTTTTGAAGTCTGAGTTCATGTCAAACCTTATGATCCCTGCCCCTAACAACTCATGAAAAATGGACTATTGAGTTTGAATTATGCATTAAAAAATATTTTTTTTCACATCTCCTTCATCATGTGTTTATTCCATCTTCCTTTTTTTCCCTTCTCTTTCTTTAACTTTACTTCAACAAAATATTGAATGTGACACCAGCAAGGTAAAGCCTAAAAATTGTTAGGAAAAGAACTTATATAATCTTTGCAACAGTGTAAGAAGAGTTACTGGGACTTCGACTTTCATCCAAGTGTAGAATGCTGTAATTTATTTTTTTTTTTAAACCTAGGGTATTCCAACTGTCGTGTTGAAAGGAATGGAATGGGTATGGCAAGGAAAAAAGTTTCACATATCATGGTTTTACAGTGTAAATGTAACTATATTCTTGTACAAAAATACTCAAGAGTTGTCAATTTTCCTTTTTATATGGGTGTCATAAATTTATATGTGGTCTTAGAACTTTGAAAGCAGATCTTGCAGAGCTGTTTAAGGAAAAACAAATTTACATATACTGGATTTTCATGCTTTGCCTTTGAGCATTTTTTTTCTATTTGCATCCTGAAATCCAGTAAAGAACTAGAACTCTCAATTGATACACCCACTTTAGGACTAGCAGTTAGATACTTTGTTGCTATAGTGATTTGCAGAAAGTTCTGGCCTTTAAAAATATGTATATACTGGTTAGATTATTACCTTAAATGAAACAGTATCACCAGTGCAAAGCCTATAGATTATGCATGAATAGTTTAAAAACTGGAATTTGTTGCTTGAATGTTCTAATTAAATCCCACTGAATTTTTTTTTGTTTCCTGTTGGGATGACTGTGGCTTTAACTAAATATTCTATACTTGGAACAGTTCTAGTTAATAATCAAACTGTTCTTGATTGACTAAGTTTCTTGTATAGATACAAATTGTACTATAAACCAGATTGTATAAATGAATAGTTAGTGCGAGTTTCCATTAACAAAGAATTATCAGAACTGAATTGCAGTGAATTGTTTTGTCCATTATGAATATAGGTATTTTCTTACTCAACTTTAGCTATGTAAATCACAATGCAGATAGAGAAGAGTGTAGGAAATGAGTCAATGTGAAAAATTCAATTACTGTATCTTAATTTTCATAAAAAATGGTTTTAGCAGATACTAGAAGACAGAATAGAAAGCAATGTTTATGGGGCGCCTTTCTTCCTAATTTTGGGAATTTAGTTTATAGACAGAAGGGTGAGAGCTGTATAATTAGATTTCCTAGTCCTGTAGAAATATGAATATCAGCAGTCTAATTAAATCGTGTGCACAGAAATGACTTGTTTATTTCTAAATTTTACGATGCCTTCTTGTTATTGCTTTATCACAGGGCAAGCACATGTTCCTGTTTATTTCTTGCTGGATCTTACAATGAAACCCTGATTATTCTTAATGAAATATTTCTAATCATCAATTGTGTAGAAGGCTTTCCTTCCTTACAATCTTCCTCTGAGCATTTCTGTTTATGCTACATTCCTCCTGAGATTTTATTGATATAAGAAATATATTTTTAAGGTATATTCTGTCTCTCTCTTTCAATGCAGCTTAATTATGAAGAGATAACACTGAGTTCATTGAGTAGTTCAGATGGCTCCTTTTAATCTCTCCTGTTTGATAGTTCTTGATTTGTCTTTTTTTAAAATAATTTATCAGATATGGTACTAACAGCTCTATAATACCCACTTATTTTTGTTTTTTCTAGTGATAAACATAATATTTATTTCTAGCTTAGACAGGCCCTCATTTTTACTATATTCAAATCAGAATGATGACCAAAATACTGGTTTCATGACTGTCTCTGTAACCTGTTAAAGTAAGGATCTTCACTGATGATATTATTTCCTTTATCTCTTGCCATGTAACAGGTTGAATGTCTATCATGTGCTTTCTGCATTGCCTATGCATATATTTCTTTCTCTGCCTCCACGCCCATAGCCATTACCTTCACACTCTCTGTTAAGTCTCTAGGTTTAATATTCTACCTGACACTCTTGGTCACTTTCTGCTGTCAGCTTCAGGCTATCCACTTCTGAAGAATTTTATTTTGTGTTGAACAAAGTTTCTTGCCTTTCTATTTACATTTGGTATCCCTGTCAATGTTCTGCATGCTTCTTTGTTGTCAATAGTTATGGTGGGAATGTGCAAAAGATTGTGGCTGATGGCCTAATTCATGTGTTTGAAATGATATGGAGTCTTAAGCATTTTCTTATTTGAAGGCAAAAATGTTAGTTGGATAATGCTGTGAAACTCAGAAGGTTGAGAATTAATCATGTGATTAAAGTAGTGGACAGAAAAACAAGCTGGAGATAGTGACACGTTAACCATATTGAGGGTAATCCAGACAACCTACTGAAGAGAATCTGGAATGTAAAATATAATTGATTACAAATTAGATACACAAAGTATAAGCAAAAACTTCAAAATTACTACTTTTCCACCTGCATGTTAAATGAGAAATATTTGGTATTTGCAAGAAAAGAATCAATTTCCTTTAATAATATTAAGCTATGATGATGCCAAGAAAGATGACTTGTGTCTGGTGTCGAGCTCTGTTAAAATGTTAATGCAACTTTGTTTTCATCACCTGTGTTTAAGTTCAGATGTTGGAATTACTCTCTTTTCAAGAAGGCAGTGCTGGAGGTGAAAAGAAGATGAATGCATGGTTCTAAGCTCTAAAGAAAGGACGATGGGACAGGGACGTAGGGACAAGGCATATAGACAGCACATACTGTACCAAATGCTAGAACTGAAGAATTTGTAATTGTGAAGTCAGTAGGTTCACAAGCTTCACTCTGGTTCCAAAACCACTCACTTACAAGAGCCTTAGCTCAGTCACATTTTCGTAGATCAACATATCATTGATATATTGCTGATCTTCCTTTAGTTTTGGAGATCATCACTAGCTGAGATCCTATGCATTGTGGAAGCAAAATGCTTGCAATTACCTCATTGTTAGAGTCTTGCCCCTGTGCAAATCTCTGGCACCTGTGAATTCCTGCAGTCTGTGATTTATTGGCTCACACAAGTTGTACCTGTAGCTCTTGCAATCCATCCTGATCCATTTAGCTACACTAGCTTTACACCCTGGTTTAGCGTTTTAGCACAGGAGGAACCAATTGATGTAGATGCAGTTCCCTTTCCGCTTCAATGGCAGTAAGTCTGGCAATACCACTAACTGCTTTCCCATCCTCTGACCTTGATCATGGATTTTCCAGGACACTAGGTTGGAAGGCACAGGGAACAAATCTGTGATTTTGCAAGTATGGCACTGGTGAATACATAAATGGGTATGGTCAATTGTGTTAGAACTGATTTCCATTCAAAAGTCATTGTCTTTTTTGTTCGTCTCTGCACTGAGTGCCAGGACTGCTTTTCTGTGTAATATTTAAGAGATCCATGCCATTATTTTCACTATGATGATCACTGTGATCACTATGCCTTTCATGCATAACACAAACAAAAGAGGCAACAAGAGCTGTTATCAATAACAATTAGAAGCTTTTTTTTTTAAATACCTGTTTATAGAAAGAAAGGTTTTGTCCATTTTTATGATCTAGTAAGAAAAATTATAATAATAATAAAGTTGACAGGAGATTGGTAGATTTGGGATTTTCTATGATAACCATTATACTTCAGCTCTGTTGCTGAAGTAGTTCTTAAAGATACAAAAATGCTAACCTCAGTAATGTTTGTAGGTGGCCTAGAGGTACCCTAGTGGACAGTAGTTATTAAAATTAGAGGATATAAATATTCAAGTTTGTTCCTACAGCTTCAGTCTTGCTACTTTAATTTGAGACTCTTGTTCATAGCACCTGTGCTATTCTGGGCTGTACCGAAGAGCAAGAGAAGCTGTAATACTCTTCATTGAATAATGAAAATTAATATCCTTATATGTATATATAAATTTTTTTAATATGTATAAAATATTGGACCATAGTAGTACATTATTGGGACATGAAAAGATTAGATTTAGAGCAAAAGGAAAGTCCTTCTGTCAGGAAAGACAGGTATATCCAGAGATCACAGTTAAACAAGAGGTTGATTTTTGGAAGGATTTTTATTCTCACAGTCCAGTGTTTCATTAAATATAATGGGTATTTAAAAAAAAATTATGAAGTTACTAATGATCAGAAGAATAAATCCTTTTAGACATTAAGCAAAAATTGTTTGAGGGCAAGGGAGAAACTCAGACATCCTCTCTGTACAAAGTAATGGAATTTGTTCTATACTTGCTGTTACTACAGAGATTTAGCATGCATTTCAATGACTTTATGAGGACTTACAAAAGTCTGGCACTGTATCAAATGAAAATACATTTTTGAACTTCTTACAATGCATTTTGATTATGCACAATAAAGCCAGAAGTCAGCTTGGCATTAGAAAATAGTTGTTTCCTTGCAAAATGTAAAGGAAATTATCTCTGTCCTAACCAACATGTATAACATCCTCACATCTCCAGATGTGAATACCACCTACTGAGAAAAGCTATCATGTGACTTCCTGGAAAAAGATCCAGTGAATCTCACTAGCTTTCTGAAATGAGATTGGAGTTGAGGGTGGAAACCACATTTTCTTCTGTGATTATACCTAATAACAGTCTTACTAGCAGAGGTCCTAAGACTAATGACAGCATAGTGAATTAAGGTTTTGGGTTTTTTTAGCAAGGGAAAACAAGAAAAAAAATCACTAGGGACGCTAAACACAGAGTTATAGTTCTTTTTCTGAAGGCAAGCAATCCTGAAGCAACTAACTTTTCTCTGAGAGGAAGAAATTTCTTCCAGAAATACATTTCCTATTGGTTTCAAGCATAGATGTGAAGTAAAAGCTGCTTCTTTAATGAATGTAGACATTAGAGACTTTGACCCATGTGTTTTACATTTTTTGTTAATCTTTCTGTGGTATTGATTGTCAAGCATTGATGACTTTTTCATGACCTGTGGGGTGGCTATTGACTTATTTGAGAAACCAGAGCAGCAATTAATAGACAGTGCAATTGTTCATCCTCTCTGTGACACCAATCAAGTTTATGGAGAGAGAAACAGGGAACAACAACAGACAGAGACAATGGGTTGAGATTGATATCTCGATATAATCAATATAAATGATTGATATCTCAATGATAGATGACTACTGACAGCTGATAACAGGATAAGGCTGTTTCTCTGTGCATGCAGCACAATTCCCTTCCTCTTCTGGGGTTTGAAGGAGGAATGTGGAAAACATTCGTTCTGAAGAATATCTAACCACAGTTCCCTTCAGGTAAGGAAATAGGTGTCGCAAAGAAGAAACCAAAATGAAAAAGGGATTGGAGAAGAAAATAGTAAACAAGTGCAGTGTTGGAGACATGGGACTTTGCTAAAGAAATGTCTCATGAACTCACAAATAGATTTAAGTGTTACAATAGAGAATTGTAGGTAGAGAATATACTGAAATTTACAAGGGTTTTGAAGTATATAGTAAGAAACATAATTTCTCACACTTATAAAGTCAATAGGGTTAAAAAAAAAATCGAGCTTATCAAGGTAAGGAGCCTCATATTTTCACTATTAAAGCTCAGTATAACTTTTTCTCCCAAAATTTTTCTTCACATGATCAGGGAATTTTCTCTAACAACATTCAGCATTCACACTGACTGTAAACATTCTTCAAATATTCTAGTATATGACCTTTTTATTTTAATGGCAGAAATATGCATGAAAAAAGCACATCTTCTGTAAAAATGGCTGCATTTCTAATAGTAAGTGCTGTAAGAATGAAAACATTCATTTTGATTTATGCTTAAAATGTCTGAAATTTTGAGTGTCAAGTTTATAAGAACCTCATCTTAAAAATTTGAAAAGGTTACAAATGGAGGGTTTTTTGTTTGTTTTACTCCTAATTGTTTCACTCAGTTATTAGGAAATCTTAGCCAGCTTGCAGAGTGAGCATAAAAAATTGAGCAAAAAAAAGCTGATATTCTACAAAATTATTTTCTAAATAATTTGTCCAATTTTTCTTCATTAGAATGATAAATATGTCTTACATATCTCCTTTTTTAACATCTCTTAAATTAACATGGATTGGCTACATCAGACCTTATGTGTAATAGATAGTCCTTCTTTGGAAAGCAAAAGAAATTGGGATTTTTTAAGAGATTAATGTGTTATTTATTTATTTATTTATTTATTTAAAATGAAGGCTCATTGCTTTTGTTGTCTTTAGTGAAGGTCAATGTTATATATTTCAGCTACCCATTGTGGGTCTGACCCAGAGCTTGTTACGCCTGCAATTGTTTGATGTTGTTTGGCATATATGCCATTTAGCCCCCCTCAATTTAGAGTTGAAGGGTAGGGAAAAGATTCTCTTATAAGATTTAGAGAAACAATGTATTTTCAATAAAATTATGCTATTTTCATGGAATTTTATTGATTTGTGAGTAGTTGTTGGGAACCATGTACTTCAACCATGGTCTCCATGTGCATGCATGCAGACTGAAAAGCGCTACCACAGGAGTTTTACGTTTCTGCATCCCAGGACTTTAAACTTGTATCTTGCCATAAAAATTGAGTTCTTTTAGAGTAAAATTGGTTAAAAAAAATAGTCTTTGCTTTGTGACACTCTTTTCTTTTCTTTTTTTTTTTCCCAAGTCAAAATTCTATTTTGTGGTTAGGGTTTTGGACTTTTAAAACCTTTTGAGGAGAACTAGTAGGAGTTTGGAGATTCAAGAAAATTTTATTTTTTAATGAAGACGTTAATATCTGTTGACCTTATAATTAAGTTAGATGAACTAGATTTACATCAGGATATTTTTAAAAAAGAAGCTGTGAACAAATAGCAATTATTTTGTTCCTAATAAAAAATATGTTTGTGTACTGGATTAAATTTTTCCATCTTGGTTTCTATCTGTGGTAAGGAGGGAGGAAATACTGAAGATTGTAAAGTTTGCTATTTTTATGAAACTGAGTGCTTGCTAAGTATTGTCTGATGATATATCTCTTATATGTACACAATAAAAAAACATACAATAAATTAATACTTAAACAAAATCTAGTGAAATACTTCCATGCTAAGACCAAAATGGTGTTCAAGAACAAAGTCATCTCTGACACAAGCCTCACCAAAGAGGAGACCCAGTAGCAACCATGAACCTGCCACTAGGACTACCAAAAGGATTTATCAGGGAGCAAAATAATACTTTCCAGAGTTTGGCATATGGAATTCCTCATTTTCTGATAAACATCCAAATATGCAGAAGGGTGAAATGCAGTCGTCCCTTGCTAGTGACCTTGTGGATTGTTAAACGAGTACTGAGCACACTATGTCATATATCACAAGCTACACAATGTTTTTGGAAAATGATTCCAACTACAGGACTAGATCTTTCGTAAGAAAATAGCAGTAGTATTGTAACTGCAATTAACAGCCAAACTCTTTCCATACAGTCTAGTTTTTTCATACCTTCTCCAGATATTTTCCTTCTGTTGACATCAAAGTATCTGAAGTATTCTTCAGGTTTTGGGCATTTCCCTCCAACTTTCTATGGGCTCATTTGTCACCAGGTACTGCCACAGAAATGAACTTCAGTTAAAGCATACTTTTAAAACTTCTGGTTTTTTTTTTCTGTTTGTTTGTTTGCATGTTTTTTAAGATAAGTAATGGGATCATCAATGCTCACAGAGGAAATTCTGGCCAGAGTAGTTATATGCACTGAAAATTAGTTGGGGTTCATTCACTTCTTCTATATTATGTAGCACACCACAGCTGGTATTAGTAACACTGAGTAAGGCTCAGTGCCATATTTTATTTTGCTTTACCGATTTTTAATTGACCCTAGGGTCATCAGGATAAATGCTGTTATGACTCTAAAAGCTGGTTTTGATCACAGTAATTACTCCTGCAGGCATTGTAGAACTTTTTCTTCACGGCTTTACATGGAAATGTACTAAATGCAAGTCAGATTCTTTTGCTAGTTGAAGGGGTGATAAATGCTACTTGGAGCAGGCACAGTTTAAACACTGGTGTCTTAGAGAAGCTGAAGGAGAGAAGTGAGCCATAACGTTTGTTGTGAATATTTTCAGAAAATGGCAGTTACTAAATGTCACAGTTCTAAAAAACTCCTCAGTCTTGCTGTCCAGTCAGTCAGCTAATCGGTAAGTTAACACCATTTGGGATCCAGTATCTGTCCTATAGGTAGGCTGTCGAGGCCTGTTATTTTGATAGCTGATCTTCTGCCCCATCGTTTTATTTATCTCACCAGCCACACGATGGCAGCAAAGTATTAAGGAACCCCACTTGCCTCCCCTAGCATCAAATAGCACAATAACTAGCCACTTCAAGATTTTAGCCTAACCATAACGAGAGCTACAGACAAACTGCATTGAACCTAGTACAAATAATGATGCTCAAGGAATAAAACCATAAGATCTGTGTACGTTCATCTGTGAATATTACCTTGCTACCTTGTTATCCATAAAACACATACTGGTATATTAGATGTTAGCATGGTTTAGAAGTGTCACCTCAATGCAGAAAAGAAATTAAGACAGTTTACTTTATAAACTCACATTTTGTTGTAATTTGTGTAATCACCACTCTCAAATGAGAATAAAATTCTGTATAGTTATGTTAATCCTGATAAAATCCAGAGCGTATCAAATTGTGATCTCCAGGTTTAAAAACTGACCAAAAAGATGGAATATGGATATCTTACTGTCATTCTTAAGCCTATGTACATGAAGAAGTTTTATATAATGTAGCTGTAATATACAAAAACAAAAAGGCATAAGCCAGGCATACATAAAAGACCATACCTGGATAGAAGAAAGGAGAAGTGTGTTGACAGAAAATAAAGGGAATAATAGAGCAATTTAGCTGAAGACTGCATACTTTTTGATAACCCTCTCCTTTTTCTAGTCAAAAGCTGTATATATATATAAATAAATAAATATATACACACACACGTATGTACGTGTATGTATCTATGTTCATATTTATGTATCTATATGCCTTAAGCAAGGATCACAGGAGGAAAAAATGAATTATATCAGAGCTGCACATTTGCTCTGAAATGTTAAATTTCTGAATATAGAATTTTTACTTCATTCCATGAAGAATATTTGGGTTGAATCAAACAACTCCAATGTCACAAATGAAAAATGCACAAGTGGCAATTTCTGAGTATAATTCTGACTCAGCTCACTTATTTTGTTAATAACCTCTGCCATTAATAATGCTATCTGAGTAAAGTGATAAAAATCACATTTTGTAGTGAGCGTATGCAATATTTGATGAAAAATATTTACATGTAAAATTTGTCTTTAGCCAAGTAACATATTTATGACCAATGAAGTATAAGAAAGTAATTGTTTCTTATGAGAGGGTCATATAGCACTTACCCAACAACATATTCCAGATATATATTTTCACCAAGGGTTGAAATTGTTTCTGTATCCTTACATTTTTAGATATTACAGAGAAATTGCTAAAACACCATAGAAATTGCTGTATTTCCACTATTTTGAACTTCACAAATAAGCTTATAGAAATTTATACCAATAACACCAAACAAGGCTGCTGATTGCCTGAGATGTGAATCTGAACAGCTTTACTCCACTGAACGAATATAATGACTTTGCAAATGTGACTCCTTGTTATGTGGACAAAATAGCTTTTTAGGTGACCCATGTAGCTCATTTCCCACAATATACATGCTTTATTACACAGCTGTTCATTCATTATGTCTCTAACTAAGTATGACATTTTTCTTAATCTTACATAGATTAAAGTGGAACATTGATGTGTAGAATACAAATTGCTCTTAACCCCTTTGAAAAACATGTGGGAACCACCCATGTTTTCATCTCAGTGTAAAAGATAATAGACACACATACACAGAGACAATCTCAATTTCTAGATATTTAATTTAAATATAGGAGTTATTAACTTACATAACTCTCTTCCTTAAAAAATATTTTTTTCATGCTAATATTTTGTGTGTATTTAGGAGAAAGTTAATATCCCTTTAGGTCATGTTAAAACTTGTAACTCTATCTTTACAGATTCCTGATCAGCTTCAGTTATTAAAAGATCTTGCTTGGAGTATGGCATAAGTAATAATAACTTTTAAAGTTATTGTTTTAGATGCGAGGGGTTACAGAAAAGCCTGTTCTGGCTTAGCAATTGTTCTATCTGTACTAGCTAAGTAGTAGGTCAAATAGACCTACTAAGACAGGCTAACAGAGGTCAAAGCCTCAAATGATTTTCCACTTGCTTTATATATCAGTATCAGTTGGATATGCTTCTTACTACACAGCATATTTTGCTTTTAGTGACTAGTCTATATATTCTACTTTTCCTGAAATACTTAGAGGTTAAATAAAGAATTCATATTTTCAGTAGATAAAAATTATAGTGGCTGGTCTGTTACTAGTGACTAAAATTAGATAGCCCTCTTTTTTCTAAACATAGTTGGATCATATAGAATTATAAGGAATTATAATTTGTATACTGTAATGTTTCAGTTTCTCGATTTTAAGAAGTTTATGTCATAAAGTATAAAATATCGCCCCACTTTCTTATCCTTTCCATTGGCCTTTTAAAAATATTTGCTGTCAGAATATATGTGGAAAGGGTGGCATAAGATACCTATAATAGTAGTACAAAGGCCACAGGGTAATTAAATGAATGGAAATAACTGTCACTTACTGTTTTTACAGTTATACTGAGCATACTGTCATGGTTTAGCCCCAGCCGGCAACTAAACACCATACAGCCATTTGCTCACTCCCCCACTGGCAGGATGGGGGAGAGAATCAGAAGGGTAAAAGTGAGAAAACTTGTGGGTTGAGATACAGACAGTTTAATAAGTAAAGCAAAACAGTAATATTAATAGTAATAATAATATTAATAACAATAATAATAGAATAAAAAGGAAAAGCAAAAGCTGCGCGTGCAGGCAAAACAAAACAAGGAATTCATTCACTTCTTCCCATCAGCAGGCAGGTGTTCAGCCATCTCCAGGAAAGCAGGGTTCCATCAAGCGTAGCAGTTACTTGGGAAGACAAACGCCATCAATCTGAATGTTCCCCCCCCGCTTCCTTCTTCTTCCCCCAGCTTTATATACTGAACATGACATCATATGGTATGGAATATCCCTTTGGTCAGTTTTGGATCAGCTGTCTTGGCTGTGCCCCCTCCCCTCCCAGTTTCTTGTGCCCCTGACAGAGCATGGGAGGCTGGAAAAGTCCTTGACTAGTATAGGCACTACTTAGGGACACTTAGCCACTACTTAACAACAACTAAAACCTGGATGTGCCATCAGTACTACTCTCATTCCAAATCCAAAATACACTATACCAGCTACAGTGAAGAAAATTAACTCTATCTCAGCCAAAACCAGCACACATACAGATGATAGGTTCTAAAGATCATTTTTCAAAATGAAAAAATTCACATGGATTCTTAAGTGTTTCAGCTGGCTTTGGAATATGATTTATGCCACTTCTGATTCTCAATTCCCATCTGAAACCTAAGAGTTAGAGAAGCAAGCTTTAGACTAGCCCATCTCAACATTACCTGTCTATCCTGCGATGGCAGCTGGATGTGTCCAAAGAGTTACAGTCAATGGCTCAATGACAAGTGGAAACTAGTAGGGAGTGATGTCCCTCAAGGGCCTATACTTGGACCAATACTATTTAATATCTTAATCATGACATGGACAGTGGTATCGAGTGCACACTCATCGAGTTTGCAGATGACACCAAGCTGAGTGGTGCAACTGATTCATTAGAGGGAAGGGATGCCATCCAGAGGGACCCTGACAGGCTTGAGGAGTTGGCCCATGTGAATCTCATGAAGTTCAAAAAGACCAAGTGCAAGGACTTCCACCTGGATTAGGGCAATCACCAATGTCAATATAGACTGGGGGGTGAATGGATTGAGAGCAGTGCCGTGGAGGATAGCTTGGGGGATAGATACTGGTGGATGAAAAATTGGACATGAGTCAGCAATGTGCTCTTGAAGGCCAGAATGCCAATCACATCCTGGGCTGCATGAAAACAAGCTTGGCCAGCAGGCCGAGGGTGATGATTCTCCCTCTCTACTCTGTTCTTGTGAGATGCCACCTGGAGTACTGCATCCAGCTCTGGGGTCCCCAGTACAAGTAAGACATGGACCTGTGAAAACAGGTCCACAGGAGGGCCACGAAAATGGTTGGAGGGCTGGAACACCTCTCCTATGAAGAAAGGCTGGGAGAGTTGAAGTTGTTAAGTCTGGAGAAAAGAAGGCTCCAGCGAGACCTTATTGCTGCCTTTCATTATATAAAGGGGGCTTATAAGAAAGATGGAGAGACTTTTATCAAGGTCTGTAGTGACAGGACAAGGGGCAATGGTTTTAAGCTGCAGGAGGGTAGATTTATGTTGGACATAAGGAAGAAATTTTTTACGGTGAGGGTGGTGAGACACTCGAAGAGGTTGCAATATAAAATGTGCTATAATATGATGGAGTGGTAATTAGAGACTACATCATGGAGAACAGTTGAGAGTTAATGACATCTTTCCCCTTAAATGTATATATTTCCTAATTTAGTTTCCTTAAATACATCCTTAATAGACTCAAATTTACTCGTCTTCTTCTAAGCTCATAATGTTAGGCTTAATGAATGCATCTCCTCCATAAAACCTCAATTACAAAGATGCTGCTGTAGTCAGAAGGCTTTCACCAAATGTACTCTATAGTCTTTTAGCAAGTTGTTGGACTGAGCCCTCAGGTAACAACATTATGAAGTTTTATACCTTACCCGACTTTGTTCATTTCATAGTATTTTTAATCAGCAAGAATATTTTCAATTTAAAGATTAAGGTTTGGGTACGTTTTTTTTTGTCTTTCTCTATTCCCCCTTAGCCAAGGGAGGATTCTGTAATCTGCTGTAGATTTCAATAACATGCCTCTCAAGTGCTTATAGTCTGCAGATATGGGAACCATGACTCTGTGTTTAGTAGAAACTGCATAAGATAAAACGATGGCAATCTGATTGAACTGCTCAAATTTGAATCAGGTGCCAGAGCTGTGAGCATGGACGTGCTTGTGAGTTTTGTGGCCACCAAGTGGCAGCTTCCCACATTATTCTGTGGTAGTTCAGGGTATATATATTGTTTTTCTTAGATTTTAAATCAGATTTAAATTTCATAATTTTTGGTGTGCTTATAGAGATATTTTTTTTCCCATTGTTATGACTGAATCTAAAAAAATCATTCTCTGTTTTTTACTGCTTTTGTAGTCAAGTGTTTTGTCCATATTAATTGTATAGATGACTAGGGAATCCTCTGCTAACCTGTGAAATTAGTAGCTTTCCAACAGAATTTGATAGTTACATCTCAAAACAATGAACTGAATTTTAATTTGACAGTGTTGTGTGTCTGTATTAAAATTTGAGGAAAAGAAAATAACTTTATTGAAGTAAATAGGTGTTACCAAATGTGCTGTTTATTTCTTATGTCTCAAACCAAACACACTATGATGTTATTACATGTGTTGTGGGCAGTATGCTTCGCTTCTACAGATTATAATAATGTGAGTTTTCTGGTTTCAATGTCTTTGTAACATTTCTTAATATTCAAACATATGTGTAATTCACATCTAAGAATTTTAACTTTACTGTCTGTAAAAATCCAAACCTGAAAAGGCTGTCCCAAAGTTAATTGCATATAATTTTAGACATGTCTGATTTCTAAACTTTTATTTTGGGTATCTCTTATGTTTTGGAAAACTTTATGTAAAATGGAAATTAGAAGAAACATTTTCCAGAAATATCTAAATGCAGTTGCATTATGACTAGACACTAATATATGCAGGTCTAAGCAGAGCTGTATCGTCTTAACAGACCTGTTCTCAGGCTTCTTATCTTGAAAGCCGTAAAACTAACTGGAAAAATATAGATCAGTAGTACAATCAGTGTTCTTGTCTGTTTTATGGAAGAGTTCAAAAGATTTCTGAAGCTTCAAACATCCTGCTAAAAATATTTAAAAATAACCTAAACTAAGGCCTGGTAAAAATACACATTTTTTTCTTGTTGTGAACAAATTTGTTGGTTTATATCAAATCTGTAGTCAACTGAGAATAAATATTTTGGAACAAAGTGAGAGCATTTAAATGTTAATGTTGTTTTACAAATTAGTGCAGGGGGAATTTTGAATGTGCTTTTCTACTCAAAACCATTCATTTATTTCTTGTAAAAATAAACTCTGCAAAACCTTCTCTTAACATTCTCTTGGAGAACATTAGAGAAAACATCCTTATTTCTTCAAATTCTAGTCTATTTTTAGTTATGACCCTCCACATTTCCCTTTTTAAGATGGGACAGGAAAAGCAATTAATTTTAATTAGTTAGTTTCAAGACATTTCAAATGATCTCTAAGGGATTTTTAAGAATACTTGCTTGAGAAAATAGGTTTTAGTTTGCTGTGAACTACAGTAAGTTACACTTATTGTCTTCATCATTCTCAAAGATTAAACCAATGCTACCTCTGACTAATTTTGACTCCTCTATAATTTATTTGTTCAGCCAAAAATAGTTGCTGAATATTGTTGGAAAAATTGGTCATGTTTCTTGGTAATTGCTCAGGGGGAGTGTTAAATTAAAAAATCAGAAGCAATTTGATCGACTTGGTGATTGTAATATTGTTTATGGGTATACTCAGCAAATGTGTTACATATGTAAGAGAGTATCAAAGAGTGCCAGCTAAAGGGCATGACACTTCTGGAAAGGAAAAAAAAAACCACTTTCTTTTCCTGCTACGGCAACAGCTGTTCAATCTCAGCAGGAACTTTCTTTATTTAATGTTTATCACAGCATGATATAGTGTACCTTCAGGAAAGAGGAGGGCTTGGATGTTGTTTCTTTTATTTATTTATTTATTTTTAATATGAGATTTGGCTCAATGGACAAAATGTAATGGTTGTGAATTTTCTCTGAGCAGATTAATATTTGGATACAGGTCATCCATCAGCAAAATGTCTGTGAGGAAACCTTTTATGTGAATCTTCCTTCTTTAACTTCTTTTAGCTTGATATTTTTGAAAATGACTCAGAGGAAGTAGCTGATTTAGACTTGGAATGTTGACCACTCACTTTACCTCATTGAAACATTGTGCATACATAAACACAGGTGTTGATAACAAGTTTTCAGTAGCTTCAGGGAAAAATTAACCTTTTGTCCTTTTAAGATGAGTGTGTTTTTCTAAATAGTAAAGTACCTTCAGTACTTCAGTACTTTTAGCTCTAAGAAATATGAATCATGTCAAAATGGAATTTTAGCATGTTCCTTCTAGTGAGCAGTCCCATAGGAAGATTTGATAATTACTATATGCAAAAAAGAATATTAATATACAATGTGTAAAATTATTATGTTGTGAATAATGTTTTGACTGAATGCAGGGCAGCAGTTGCATTTAAACTGATTACTTCAAATGTGGTTGTTTAGAGAATTACAAATCCAGTACTTCCACTGAAGATGGGGAAAAAGAGAGAAATAATATCATCCAGGAACTATACCAAAATTTGTCTAAACTCCATGGGATGCAAATTTCAGACCAATTATGAAGGAAATATGGAAAACAGAAGAAACTATCATGGAGGATGGGGAATAACGAAATGGTAAGAAAGGTCCTGTGCTGGCAGAAGTTAACAGTGTTAAGTGTGAGACGCTGGCTTGTA
Organism: Morus bassanus; assembly: GCA_031468815.1. Classification (NCBI taxonomy): domain Eukaryota; kingdom Metazoa; phylum Chordata; class Aves; order Suliformes; family Sulidae; genus Morus; species Morus bassanus. The sequence continues at coordinate 62,742,460 of CM062567.1, read as the reverse complement.
CTCAGTCTGGCATGAGTTTATAAATGGTGAACCTGAAGGAAGAGTTTTGCAAACATTCTTGTTTCATAGTTTTGTTAATGACCTTGGCATTTAAAAACAGAGACATCCTGATTAAACTAGTTGTCAGTACAAGGAGCTAATTAGAATGACTTTGAGGATTGATATAAAAGAAATGGGTTAAGATCAGATATGATAAAGCTGTTTTCTTAGAGACTAGTAGTAAGAATATCTGCTGTAGGCTTAGTGTCAGAGGCAACAAGTAAGAATAGGATCCGTGTGTTCAGCACAGACTGAGTGTGAATAAGCTGTGAAAAAGTGACTTAGAGTTTACTGGATAAGATACTTTTAGTAGAAATTAGGAAGACAGTAATGCCATTATTCAAGTTTGTGCAAAAGCTGTGTGCAGTTTGAATGACTCCTATAGAAAATGCATGCCAGGTGAAAAAGTGATATGGGTATACTTAATAGAACGATTAAAGGACTGGAGAGATGACTGTAAAAGAACAGAGCAGGAGAACTTGGCTTGTTTGATCTGGCAAAACTAAGACAAAGAAGGGGGATATATTTGTGAAGATTAGAAAAAGCCTTATTGGGGCATACACCATAAAAGAAAGATATTTAAGCTAAAGGATAGTATTAGCACAAGAAGAAATAAGCGAACTGGCTACTAATGCATTTATCTCAAAAAAATTAAAGAAAAATCTAAATGCAAAGAAGTTGTAACCTCATTGTAAAGCAATTAAGTTAACTCCTAATTGGAATGACTACTTTCAATATGCACCCTAGTAAGATTATGAAGAGAATTTTATAGGGCAATAATTGCAAAAGAAGGCGATTGGGCTAAAAGAACTAGTAAGTCTTTTATAGCATTATGCTCATAATTGTGTCCAAGAAATAAGTGGTATTCTCAGTGTATTATGTAATACATTTTCAGATTCCAGCATAATTCAGATTAGTGATAAAGGAAGATAAGACTGATTAGGATGCCCACCCTAAGAAAGTGTTATGGAGTTTTATGTATGCTTTAATTTTTACTTTTACTTTTTTACTTAACTCATCTATATGTATGCTTTTTCTGATTGCACCATAATCCGTTTTGATATAAACCACCTTGTTTTCATTTTAAGTTGACCATTTTTGCTATTTTTGGGAAAAAGAATGTACATATCTATATGTAGGTTTGTGACAAAATAACCGAAAGAAGTATGAATCATATATTGATTTACTTTGGTTCTTGACAAATCATAATTTAGACAAACCATAATGTTCAAAATATCCTTGCCTGGTACCATGTCACCTCAATCAGCAGCCATCATAAATAGAAAAGATAGCAATGCCAAACTGTTTTGAAATAATTCATTTATCATAACCAGATGGAAGAAAAAAACTATGGGGAAAAATGTATCACGATCTGGGAGCTTTTAGAAAGTTTCTGAAGGAAACCAACGTAATTAGTCTGTACTAAGGGAAAATAACATTTTTTTTCATTTTGAATTACATGTCTGAAACCAATTAAATAGCTGTAATTGTAACAAATAAGGTAATCTATTTGCTGCATTCAGCTTTATATTTGTTGAAGAAATAGAAGTTCCTAGATTGATTAATGCAGTAAACTTAGTACTCTCTTCAAACTCTTCATGAGTTCTGCTTCACTGAAGGCATAATATTGACTTAACATATAGATATTCTACCATTTCCTAGAATAATTTAGAGAAAGTTGAGCCATGTCCAGATGGCTGTTGAAGATCTCCAAGGAGGGAGACTCCACCACCCCACTGGGCCTCTGTCCTCTTTGCACCATCCACTCAGGTATTTATAGACATTAATGAGATCTTCCTGAGCCTTCTCTTCTCCAGGCTGAACAGTCCCAGCTTTCTCAGCCTTTCCTTATAAGACAGGTGCTCCTGTCCCTTAATCATCTTTGTGACCCTTCACTGGTCTCTCTCCAGTTTGTCCATGACTGTCTTGTACTTGGGAGCCCAGAACTGGACACAATACTCCAGGTTGTGGACTCACCAGTGCTGGGTAGAGGAGAAGGATGACCTCCTTCAACCTGCTGGCAATACTTTGCCTAATGCAACACAGGATACCGTTGGCCTTCTTGGCTGCAAAGACACATCACTGGCTCATGTTCAGCTTTATGTCTGCCAGGACCCTCAGGTCCTTTTCTTCCATGGGGCTTTCCAGCTGGGTGGCCCTCAGCATATACTGGTGCATGGGGTTGTTTCTCCCCAGGTTGAAGGACTTTGTACTTCCCCTTGTTGAACTTCTTGAGATTCATCTTAGCCCATTTCTCCAGCCTGTTGAAGTACCTCTGTATGGCAGCATGACCCTCTGGTGTATCAACATCATCACTGATGTTCATATAAAAATGTAAAATAAATATTTATGCTGATTTTATTTTATAAGATGGAAATCAGTAATTATTTAAGGATAGCCTTTTCTATTGTAAAATAGATGTCTCTCAACTCAGCTACAAATAGGCTTTATTAAATTAGCATATACCATAAAGATTTGCAAAATGATTGTGAAGTTCTGAGAGGTCAGTCCATCTTGTCTAACTTTAAAGGTTATTATCAGGATGAAAAATTAACTGGTCAAATATCAAGGATGATAAATTTAGTAGCATTTCTAATAACATCAGAATGAAATTGAAGGAGCTTTACAGATATGAGAGGTGTTTTGTCTTCTGACCTCTTCCCTAAGTAGTGTTCTTAGGTGCAGTTTTGACTTGCATCAAATGCATTCTCTTTTAGTATGTCGTGGGTGAAATAGGTTTATTTCTGATGCAGTAACACACATCTTCACATATCAGTATGGGAATATCAATGATTAGAATTATATATAAATAAACAGTATTTTTTTTAAAGATGCTAAAAAGGACAGCTTATTTTTACAAATCTTTACAGATCTCTTCTTACTTGTGTTGCAGTTCTTAACTAATAATCCAAGTACTTAACTACTGAAAGCTAGTTGTCTTCTGCTCAACTCCATGTGACTATTGAAGTGCTAAGAAAGAGTCGACAATCTAGGAAGCGTCTCTTTCTCTGCTGCTGCTTTTAGTCTACCTTAAAAAGACCTGGTACCCACAGACAATGTCTACAAAGGTAGGTTTAATCATGATGATAGGTGAAATGGTTATCATAAAACTTGATACCTGATGTGCTTATTTAAATTCCACTGGATATTCCTTTGGAGTCTAAATGTATTTGAAAGTCTGCCCTCAAGTCTGTGTTTATCAGCTTATGTTATACTGCAAAATTTCTTTAACTTGGAAGAGCCTGAACTTAGAAAATCAATTTAGAAGATTAAATACCAGTCATTGTTATCTGAGTCACATCGATCAGAAAGATCACTATTATTCTTGTAACATTCTGATCATAATGCACAAGGGTGTGACTCGATGATCCTTGTGGGTCCCTTACAACTCAGGACATTCTATGATTCTATGATTCTATTCTACTTAAAGATTGTTTAACATCTGTGGTTGTCTATACTGTGATTACAAAAGCAATCTCTGTACGCAGCAGTGTGTTCATATCAGGAGCATCTTCACTGGGAACCCTACTAGGTCATTCAAAACCTGAAACTGAGTGTAGAGTTTTAATATAAACTACTTAAACTTATTTGAGAAATGTTTCTTTCTAGTTAAGAATTGTCTCCTAATTATTTTATGGATGCCTGATAAAGGATCTTTAAATCTCATTGATAAGGTTTAATGAATAGAAGCTGACTTACCAAAGGCTGCAGGGAGGTTGGGTGAGTAATCTACATTAAATTTTTAAGGTGGAATGGAATTCTTCCAAAACTATTTTTCATTTCCTGCCTTTTATTTGGACTCAAAATTGTATAGTGACTGTAGAACCTACAAACACCTGACTTGGAGGGCCTATGACTATTACCACTGTGGTGCCCTCAGTTTTCAGAGTCCTGCTATTTCCAGATTCTGACTGCAATAATTTTTCTCCTGGAAAATAAACCTACTGTTTACTAAATGACTCCATACTGTTGTTTTTTTTGGGTATAATTTTCTTTAATGACTCACATTGATTCTCATCTGTTCTGCTTGTTTAACTGACTGAATAAATTAATATGAATATTTTTGCTAAGTAATACATATTTTCAGACCTGATGTATGAAAATAACTGCTTTTAGTATTTTTCTGATGATGGAACTGTGTGTTTAAGTTTTAAGGATGATGAGGGCAAGTTACAAGGAAGGACAGAAACAGAATTCAGAATGACAAATTGTAAAGATCGTACGGAATCAATATAGTGAAGTAAGCTAAAAATGGTGGTAGTGGTTCAATGGGAGAGGATTTGGGGGGTCACAGTGAACACCATACTAAGCTTATTACCAACATTTTTTTGTGGAAAAATCCCAATATTATTCAGGAACATGTGAACACATAGTTATATAAACCAATGTAAGAAACCTAAACTTTTTTCAACATTGATAAAATTTTGTCTAGATAACTGCTTCCAGGTTTCGGGAAGGTTATGCCATTTACTTTTGCAATGTCATTTAACTTTGACAGCCATAGTTAACTTTGGGTGCCACGTCAGAGCTATTGTTTCTTCTTTTCCTCAGATGTATTTTGTCTATTCAGCACAGAATTTGTTTTCTCTGTGCAGGATGATTGCTTCCTTCATCTTCGCAGAAGTACTATAGACAAATTTGTTTATTTCTGGGTGATTTCCACTTTGATAGTAACAGTGTTGTGTTCTGTGTGTCCCCCCCCCTCCCCCCCCCCCCTTATTTTTGGCCAATTTTCTCAAGAAGCACTGTGATTTTTCCCCAGCACCAGAGACAAGTTTGTGTCCTCTTTCTTTTCTCCAACACTAATCCTTTTTATGATCTTCAGTTTTAGCAGTTCTCAAAATTCTATGCTGTTTTCAACAGTACCTCTTTTTTTTCATCCCACATGTCTTTCATCTATCAGCTGTGTAATCTCAGCCTGTAAATTTTCCCACTGAAGGCTTAATTATTTGACCTTTATATCAAACCTTCTTTCAATTAGTTATTCAATCCTTGGCTCAGGTGTTCTCTTTAGAATTACATTTTCAATGTAACTTTTTCTCAGCCACTCTCCTTCAGTTCCTTGACATTTGGCCAACATTCTGCAGGTAAAACTATATACACAATCTTTTTCCTAACATGCTATCTCTTTATAGTTCACAAGGAGTACAGTTCTGAATCATTTTCCCCCTCTTTTGCAAGTTATTTTTCCCCATTCTAACTTCTTGTTTTTATTTGAAAGGATAAAAATGAATTCGTTGGGTGGGTCTCTTTATTGGCTTGTGGGATGCACGCTAAAATTAGAAGCAGTGACACACCAACTACCTTTGAGGGAAATTATAAATTCATTCCCCTACAACACTTTAAAAAATTTAGGACTTGACTAAAACATAGGCTTTCTGCTCGAGTGGAACATTAAAAAAAAGTTATGTGATAGAATTCTGACTTCATTTTCTTCCTCCCTGTTCCATGCATGAAGTGTAAATGGTAGATAGATCATTCAACAGTACTCTTTAGTAGAGTCCATATTTTACACCAAAAGCTTTTTTAATGCTTATAGCACTTCACAAATCACATATTAATCCCTTTATTTATGGACCATGCAATTCCACTGATCTATGATGATGCTGATAAACCCTAATTCCTTATTCCCTCTGATTAACCTTGGATGATGTAAACATCTGCTGACACATTCAGTGACGTGACTGAATTGGACTGACTCCCAGTGAGTGACCATAAACCCCTTCCTGTAATAGCTTTGGATCCTACGCTTTTACTGGAATAGGAATCATGAAAGGCGTGCAGAAATACTCAGTTCATACGTGCTAAACTGTGAAGGTTCCCCATATTGGTAACAACACTGATTCATTCAAAATACAGCTCCATGCACAAAATGTTAATATTTTATTTCCAAGTCTCGGGGGGCTATTTTATGCACAAGCTCAAAAGCCAGCTTGTATAGAAAAAATGAAGTACTTTTAAATGTTGCAGTGTGCTCTCTGCATTAGTTTTGCTTACCTGTCCTGGCAGGATATGCATTCTAGGCTGTTATTCAGAGCCAAATGTTGCCAGACATACCAGCTTTCAGAGAGACAGCTGTATCCTGCATTTAACGATGCTGACTGGGGGATGTCCTTATGTACTGTTGTTAGAGTTCTAATACACCAGCTTTGTGTACTTCATCCTACCTTAAACCATCAAGGGAGGTAGTTTGATGTGACATTTTTATCATTTCCCACACTTAAAATGCCCATTTCTACCCAGTTGCTTACTCCAACCTCTGGTAGAAAAAAGATGTAGGATACTGTTCTTTAGCAGCTATTCTTCATCTCCTTGGTAACTTTTGAAACCACTGGTTAACTTCTATCAATGTTGAGGAGAGTGAGCTTATAGGCACAACAGTTGTTAAGGGAGAGATACTCTCTCAGTTCCCTCACTGAAATGCACATGAAATTGCAATGATTGATATTAATCTGGCTTTATCATTCCAAGAAACACTGTTGGCTCATGTATGTCAGCTGACAAATCACACAAAATGTGTGCTACCTCTTGTCCTGTCAAAAAAAGCGATGTTTTGGACATCTGCGAATACTTCAGTGGTGAAAAGGGAAGCAAGGGCTAAGGAATATGTTAGGTACTGACAAGTATTGTGGTAGCTGAGTTACAGGGATAAGCAAAGTCCTGCTTTTAGGGTGGGTATTACAAGGCAGGTGGAATTTTAATTATAGGGAGCTATAAATTAAACTGGCTTCATTACCTGAAATAAAACAATATTTTATTATCAAATATTGGAATGCTTGGGGTTTTATATAAAAGTGAACAGTATGTCAATCTGTAGTTACCTAGCTCTAAGGAGCAGGCTTTTCATTTTTGGATTCTGAAACCCTTGAGAAAAAGGATGCTTTTTCTTTCATGTAAGATGCCTTTCATGTCTGTATTGATAAACATAGAACCTTCCTAAAATTAATCTCTTCTACTGACAACTGAAGACATGAAGACCTTTTTTTTTTTTTTCAGTTGGGAGTAACTCCCAGAAAACCTCTATAATTGAAATTTATTCAGATTTGGAGAATTAAACTTTACTCTTTTTCGGATGCTTATACAACAGTTAAAAAGGCATATGGTGTAATAGAATCTAGACTAATTGCTAAAATTTAAACATGACATTTTTAAAAAAGAGGCTCAGGGAAATTATTTCAAGAAAGGCAACAAATACACTGTTGTAAATTAAAAAAATTAGAACAAAGCTTTGAACTTCAAAAACCTTCTTTTGAATATTTAATTGGCTGTGGGCAGATTAGATGCTGGTGAACTGGTCATAATATCAGCTTGGTGGAGTGATTTGCAAAACTCTTAAACCCTTTTTTCTGTGATTTATTGCAGAAATGAAAACTAAACTATACTTCTGATTAAGACCAGTCAAAATACTTTCCTTCTGTTTAGTGTCTGGAAGACAAGTTACTTCAGAAAGTATCAAACACCCTATTTTCCAGGACAGAAACTTGATTTTCATCTATGTTGAGTTACTATGTGGAAAACAATGCTTGGTAGAATTGGCATTTGGGAAATTTGAAATCAAAAGTTTTCTATTTATCTTTGACTGTGTTGTCATTAGTCACTGCATATTGCTGACCCATACCTCTGCCTTGTTCCACTAGCAGTTGAATCGTGCATCCTTGTCCTGGTTTCAGCTGGGATAGAGTTACTTTTCTTCCTAGTAACTGGTACAATGCTGTGTTTTGGATTTAGTATGAGAATAATGTTGACAACACACTGATGTTTTTAGTTGTTGTGAAGCAGGGCTTACAAGGGTCAAGGACTTTTCAGCTTCTCATGCCCTGCCAGTAAGATGCTGGGAGGGGACACAGCCAGGACAGCTGACACAAACTGGCCAAAGGGATATTCCATACCATATGACGTCATGCTCAGTATATAAACTGGGGAGAACTGGCAGCTGGGTATGGCGACCGCTGCTCAGGAACTGGCTAGGCATCGGTCAGCAGGTGGTGAGCAATTGCATCATGCAGCACTTATTTTGTATATTCTTTTACCATTATTATTATTATTATTATTATTATTATTATTATTTTCCCTTCCTTTTCTATCCTATTAAACTGTCTTTATCTCAACCCACAAATTTTACCTTTTTTTCAGATTCTCTCCCCCATCCTACTGCAAGGGGGGTGAGCGAAGAGCTGTGTGGTGTTTAGCTGCCTGCTTGGTTAGAGCTGTTAGTCACAGCAAGTTGGCACATGTGAAAAATAGAATTAAAGGTGGGATTAAGCCTGAGTTAGTCAAATAATGTAAGAATAAACAATATATGTAAAGTATACATTATACAGCAACGAATGATTTCTTGCCAAGACAGTCTTTCCAAAGCGTGCCAATGTTATTAAATAGTTACCTGTAAGGAAACAAATATGAACAACCTCAATAAATGTTATGGATGTCAGTCTATTAATTAGGAATTTATTTGTTCTTTTAATAAGGTTATATTTTTATATTTTCAGTTGATTTTTACCCATGTATATGTGCTAAAAACTTTAATGGCCTAAGGCTGCCATACGTTCTTTAAGAATCAGATCTTCATGGGCTCTTATTTTCTTTTTCTTTTATTTTTTTGTTTTTTACTCAGCAGTTAGTGGAAAGGGGAAAAATTCTACATGTGATCATACTTTTTCGTGTTCCAAAATCATCTAGTTAGCCATTGATTTTTACCAAATTTCTGTATCAGATTTTGAGAAGGCCACAAACTTCCATGTGAAAGACTGTAATTACATATGCAAATCTTAATGCCAGATTTTTGCTTTAACATCCTTTTATTGTGGCCTTGATTAAATTTATAATTTAGATGTTTCAATATAACCAGAAAGAAAAAGAATACATTTACTTCTCTTGATTTCACAGCTATAGATCCTTATAAAATCTAAACCATCAAATTTCAAGTAACTCTTCAGTTAGCCCTACACTAAACTCCCATAAGAGTAAAATATTATGTACATGCCACTATATTTAGTGGAATGCTTTCTTTCAGGTCTATCTAGAATCATATCTCTATTCTGCAATGATGTGATAATTAGTAATTATTACTCCATTTTGTTAACTAAAACCCATGCAGCACTATCATATTTGAGTGAATGGACTCTGTTTTTTCTTCTCATTTATCAAGTACTAAAATCAAAGCTAAATTCTTTACTGTAGGTGTTTGTGTTACAATGATAGAAAAATCTTGCACTTGGGTACTGTCCTTGGTTACTGATGCATAGTATCTTGTCATATTAGAGACTTCCTTTGTTACACAAATATTTTGATTTTAAAAGAATAACAGAGTAAAATAATTCATACTCTGAAAGCTAGGAAATTAAAAACTGGAGTGCACTTGAATGACCCTAAATATTGAAACATATGAGGGGGCAAAAGAAAAGTAATCACAGTCTGAAACAGATAAAATTGAAATGAGTGATATTCATCAGCTAGAGTTTTTAGATTCTTGCTGCACCATGTTATCACAGCATTAAAACACCCTCCAATCTTCCATGTTTCTATCCTTACGATCCCTTTAAGTAATGGAAGTATTATCCAGATTTTCAAACAGAAAAAGCATATGCACATTGTAATGCTTAGCATGATATTACAAAATTCTAATATCTTTGTGTTTAAATCCATTGTTTATGTACTTGCTTACTGCATGTGTTGTATGAAGAAAGTGATCAGAAAGAAATCTCAAGAAACACTGTCAACTTTTCAAACCGCTTTATTTTGAGTTGGCTTTAGTTAAAATGATGTTTGTTATTCCTGTATCTTTTTCCTACTTCTGCTTAAAAAACAGCAACATGCTGCTAGGGAGAAAAGAGCAAATTTTCCAGTCAGCAGCTATAGCCAAGAACTTTAACATTTCTTTTTCCCTAGGCAGTTTTGTATTGAATTTTTGATTATTTGCACTGTGTGGTCTTATCATTGATTTGTCAGGTACCAGAATACAAGCCTGGAACAAGAGTCTAGTTCAGTGCAAAGTGGGGACAGATATTCTCATTTCTGCCTCACTACTGCTGTTGGTCAGAAAAGGACTTGCAGGCCTATGGGATAAGGAAGAAGTGGAAGTAGCCAAAAGAAGCAAAAAGAGGGGCACCTGGTATTTGGAGGGGTTCACTTCCTGTCTGGTCATGCTGAGGTATTTCACAAGGCAGTAAGTACAGCAGTGCCAATTCATCATTTCCCTTTGTAGCTTGCCATCAACTGGCACAAAACTCCCACAATACTTAATAACGTAAATCAAATGTGAAGTTTCTGATCCAAGTAATGTGTCGTAACTCAAAAATTTAGGAAATTGTGAAATTCTTTATTTCTCAAATCACATGTTGAATTTATTTTGAATTTATCAATGTCAGTTGTAACTGTAAGAAATATTAAAATAATCATCTTGGTCTTTAGGTCCCATCAGTAAGGCTGATGGGACAGAAGTGAGGAGGGTAAAAATTTTTTTTTAATACAAAGTAACCTTCCAATTATGAACAGAATAACATTTCTGCTTAATGTAAATCCATGCATCAGGATTAGTTACATCTTCCCTAAAGTATTTCACAAATTTTGTCTTGCATTACATTTTAATATATTTAAGTAGCATGATGAAATTGATTGATTTGCAATTGTGAGGTTAATGAATCAGAATAGGTAGTGACAGGCAGCTTACAGGCTTCATATTAAATCAGAGCAAGCAGAATCAAAAGAATTAATACATTCACCATCATGTGATTCTAAAATGATTTTGCCAGCAGAAATCAATTTCATTAATTAAAAAGACATTTTATTTTATCATACAAGATTAATTTGAGCTGTAAAAGTAATAGCTTTGTTTTTCTTGCGTGCCTGAAAGGTAGTGGATAATATGATCACAAACATACTTTAATTTCAATTGTCTCAAAGCTAGTTACATATGTTCCATATTAGAAAGCAAAAAGGCAAAAGAGAGATGGATAGAAATGTTTGTTTATGAAATGCAGGGCTTGCCTTGTTTAGATTAGTGCTGAGTGGGGTTTTTTCCTCATGCAACATTCCTTAATTTTTACGTATTTAACTTGATTTGTCTAGCCCAGCTAGAAACATACAGTCCTAGAAACTACAGTACATGTGGGGAAGAGAGTTTGTTGAGAAAACACCAAAAACAAATGACAACAAAAAAGACCAAAAAGGGTGGAAGCCTATTTAAATAAAATTTTAATTTAAGTTTTAAAAAAACCAACCCAAAAACTCTCTACCTAGTGAAGCCAATGTACTTTCATTAGTTGGAATTACATGTAGCAAAAACATGGCGATATTTGTTTGTTTTCTGATGAATACCATATTAGCATTTTCCTTTCTTACAGCAAACACATACACATGGCATATTTTGAGATATCTCTGCCACATATAAAAGCATATGGAATCTATAACCTTTTATCTGCATGAAAAATGTGTCTTAACATAGTTTTACAAGATAACAAATAGATCAGATTTAGAGCCATATTGGTAGGCAGTGGTGTATCAGAAAAGGGAATGTATTGTTATTCTTCTAATGATTGTGGTACACTTGAGCCCAAAGTAATCATTAGTCTGTGGTAGAACTAACTATTGTCATTTTGGGGTCAGAAAACCATTTCTAATATGTGAATACAGAGTGGAGCACTGCCACAGTTTGGAGTTGGGTTAGATCCTGACTTGGAGCAAATGGCAAAAATGAGGCAATGGAAGGAACAGTGAAGATAGGTGATTAATTTATACTGAAGCTGCACTGAGAAACAATTAATGTAAACCAGATTTTGTGATATGTTATTTGGAAGGGAATGCTCTGTGAAAAAAGGAATTTTTAGCTATCGGACAGTGGTTCATGTAGAATCACAGAGAACTTTCACGGAACAGGGAATATAGCTTGAGAAAATAGTAAGATTTCTTTAAGCATCCAAAAGATGTTTGTGCCAGAGAAGCTATTGGAAGAGGTAATAGTGAACCAAGTATAGGCAGAGGCTTTGTGAACTTCTTTTCCCTCTATAAGCAATGAATAATAATAATAAAAATCTTAAGGGATTCTTTCCAGCCCTATTTATCCAGCTATAAACAAAGCATAGAATGATCTGCTTAGGGTAAGTTACACAAAAAAGTACTTTGAGATTCATCCAACTCTGTAACACTTGTCAGTGCTGGATGTCTGTATCAGAATTACATTATTAGGAAAGAATTGTTCTGCTGATTAGTGCTGTGTAATTTAGTTGAGGTTTTTTTGCAGGTAACATTAATATTGAAGGTGATCAGCCTTAAGGTAGGCAAACCACAAGAGAATATGGAGTAAAAAACAGTTGTTCTGGGAAATAGAGATCTTGGTATGTTATCACAGATTTTTATTCAGTGTGATTAAGTTAAAGCTCTTATACTAACCTAAAAGTGTTTTCTCAAATAAGTTAGCTAGGTAATGACAGTTTGGGAGTGCATGAGAATGGCTTTGCTCTACTTCACTCCAAATATATACAAGTAGTACATAACTGACTAATTCTCTCAATGGTAAATGTGTCTTTTGCCTTCAAATGTTAAAAATGGCCAATTCTTTCAATAGGTATTAATGTACTCAGTCCTAAGCATATCTGAGTTACTCAGTGACTTCAGGACAACCGTCCATGAAGAAATGGAGCCCGAAAGTAAAGTTAGCTTTCTGTTGTGTCTATGGAGCACCAAGCCCAGAGAAATATCACTTTTGGTGTTAGCTTTTGGGCATTTTATTGTAAATCTATAATGATCTTAAGTAAGAAAAAGACATCGTCATTTTTGTAATAGGATGTTAAAAAATTTAGTGAAGCAAGGGAAACTTGTTTTAATTATTCATATGTATAGATGATTTCATAAACCCCTTAAGGATTTGCAGACATGCTTCCTAATTATTGGGAAACTTACTGTACTGTCTCCTAACCCCACTTCAGACACAATGCTTCAAAAATCAGTAATCAATTAAGATTTTACTTTAAAGACAAGCTTGCTTCCTACTCAACTAGTCTTAGCTCATAAAAATTGTGCTGACAAGTGGCTGAGTCATATCTTTCATGAGCCTGCCAAAAGCCATGCAGCAAGCACAGGGAAGGAAGATATAAAGTGAAACCATGTGCACTAACTCACAATAAAATTAGATAATTATCCAGAACACTATTGGTATGAATATACATTGTGAAGCAGTAGGTATCACACTATGGATATTCATGCCTTGTGAAAGGGTCTCTTAGACTCTTGGAAGTGAAGTCAAAGGCCTGCAGTGCTGCCATGGTGTCATTAAAATGATCTGCTAGTCAGTTATGACCTTCAGGAACTTGGATTTCTGTAAGAGCATTAGAATTTCTTAATAACACTAAGAGAAGAAGCAGGGCAGGAGTCTCTGAAGTGGACCACACATAGACTGTAAGCCTGAAGAGACCTCAGAGAAGTTCATGCTGATTGTTGTGGATCAAGCCCACATAGGTAACTTGTGAGTGACATCTGTGTTGTGTTTCTTCCCAACTACATGAATAGAAATCTATTGCTGATGATTAAAGGGAGTGCTGTACTTATTACAGTTATTGTAGCTGCCTTCACTTTTTCCTGTGCCTCTGAGGAACTGTAGGTTTCCCCATGAGATCCACAGACGTGGCTTGCAAATTCAGATAATCTCTGCTGCCTCAACTTTTACCTCTTTTGATTATACAGTTGCTCACTGCATGCAACAAATTTAGTACAAAGTTTAGACCAGGATGGGAAATGCTATATTTAGTAACACACACTCAAACCTGCAGTATTTCTGGTTTTGTGGTATAGCAAAATGAGTTGAGGGGTTGTCTTTTTAATAGATACTGATGTAGCCTATCTCCCTGGTGAGACAACCATACAAATCTGCCCCCACACTAGACCCATTACGTTCCGCCAACAACAAATAAGTCTTGTCCCAGAGGACATAAGCAGCTTGTCATGTTTCTCATTATTAATAGTCACCCTCCCTTTGGCAGATCTCAACTTCCTTTCCTTTCAAATAATCCAATCAAAGTGTATCATAGTGAAATTGTTCTCAACTTGTATTTCATTTTGATTTTAGAAGTTTCTATCTGTAAACAGATATATTTTATTTTTCCCAGTTATAGCAGAATCTGTAACAGATAAAAATGCATGTGTGCCTTAACTTTTATGGTTCCTTATGCTGGACTACTTACCTATGTAACTTTAGCATCAACAGGTTTTTTTAAGGGTGGGGTGGGGTGTTGAATGACTTTGTATTCTCTCTATGCTAATAAAAAATTTGTTTTCACAAAAATATCATACATAATCATTCAGTGATTATATGAATGCATGTAATGGGTTTGTTAATCACTCTAAATTCAACTAGTTCACAACAAAGCTGAGGTAACTTGAGTTGGAAGCTGGTTGCTTTCTACTCTTAATAATTAGGCATAAAGTAGGATCATGAATATTTTGACTTTACATTTTAATCAATGTTATAGTTTTGTGATTGAAAAACCCACAATATTTCAAAATTCAGAAATTAAAATTAGTATGAAATAATTTTTCAATAAAATTTGGCCTTTAGGAAACTTCTATATTTTTATAAACTTCACACATGTACTTCATTGCAGTTGATAACTGTTTACATGTATACATATACACACACACCCCACTTTGGAGTCATCTTGTTATTACCTCCTTTAATAAAATTTCCAGGCTTAACATATGTTGTACAACAGAATATCTTTAGCTATTAAAATATATCTGCAAAGAAAATCTGCTTGCTTTGTGGCAAAGCTTTCTCAAAGAGAATTTCAAACAAGACTCACAGCTAATAAGCCTAGCAGAGACCTTGTGGTTAATGGTGGGTCTTTGTGGCTGAGTCTGGTATCTACTAAAATGCATTTATATAGGCTTTTACTGTCAATTCTTTCAGGAATCATGGAACTGAATTTTATTTTTGAAACTAAACTTAGAAGGCCCATACAACAGTTTAAAGTATATGTTTCATTCAGCTTGAATTATCATTGACAATTCTCTCTGGCAGATAAAGGGGAAAGAGAATAAATCAAGTTTTTTTCAGTGATGTAGTCACACATACCAGCTGAGTAATCATAGGGTTGTAAAAATGAGTTTGATTTCAATTTTTTGAGCAGGGAAAGCCCCTTTTAGGCATAGAAAAAGCACCCTCTGCTTCAGTGTTGCTGTTATATTTTTCTTTTGAATGTTGTTCTGTAAAAGACAAGGAAAGGATAATATAAAATTCACAAAATGGTCAGAGGACACCATGGACATGCCAGCATGATATCTTCAATGTATCAGTCCAGTGATCACAGCTATCCTGTTTATCTCAGCCATGAGATCACAATTTAAATAATTTTTCAACCTGTTGAAATGTCAGCATGAATTTCTCATCCTAGAAAATGGTCTACTTGCTGTTCTACAAGGCACATGCAAAAGAAGGTTGTCAAAACTCCTCCCCAAATATTACTCCATTTCAACTCTGTTTAAATGCTCATTTATCCATGGGTTCTTTATTTTTATTGGTATTGCTGTTGCAAGATCATACCTATAATCTTGTTTTGGGTCAGCTTCAAGTTTCTTCTTCAAACCAATATCCTATGAGTGTCCCAACTGTGGCTATTAAGTCACTGTTCCCCTTGCTTGCTTGCTTCCTATTCCAGTCATCAGTTAATTTTCTTTTTAAATGTTTGCTAAGAGTATTAGCAATGATTTTAAGAAGAAAGAAATATACCAAATATCAGAACAATTTATGATAATGGATTTAGTCTTTGAGGGGGGAAATACTCTTTCAGTAAAGGGAAATTTCCTTACAGATTTTTATAACTTGTGAAAAAACTTTTAGACTAACATTTTGGAGAGGGAATATAGGAAGTCTTTGCACCAAAAGTAAACGATGTTAATTCTAACACTGTCAGTTTTCAGACTGATTTGTTACTCTTTTCTTATCTTTCTAGGGAAGATACTTCTGTTTCACTATCCCTACTGTCAGTATAAATACACAAAAAATGCCTTCCTTCTCTTCAATTAGAATGTCATTTTGTCTTCTTCATATACTGTATATTTAAATTTAGTTTCAAATTCAATAACGTATCACCAGGTTATCAGCTCTATTGCAAATATACAAGGACATGTAATCAGTAATTGGCATCTGAAAAATTTAAGGAAAAAAATGTTCCAAAAGAATTGTTTACAGCCATAGCTATTTCTTATGATTTGCTTTATTTTTTTTTCTTAATTCAATACTTGAGAAAAAATGTTTCAGAATTGATTTAACCAACTAAATATTCACTAACTGTTGTTATACATACACATGCATATATGGTGCCATGTAGGAGGTGAGTATTACATACTCCTACTAAAGTATATGTTTCTATAAGCCTGTTAGCATAGGATTCATAAGATTTTCTAAATGGAAAATCTTTTTGCTGGATTACAATGAACTTTCAAAACTCTGTCTATTGCAAAGTTTTAGTCTTCTGTCCTCTTCTCTGGAAGCATTAGCTATTTAAATAGAAAGTTGCAAACATTTCTTACAATATTTATTTCCCCCCACTGTCTTTATATCTAATATATTTAGTTTTGTACTTCAAATCAAGCTGGGTAATACTTTACTTGATGATAGTACTACTGAAATGAATAGTGGCAGGTATATCATAAACTGAATATTCGAAAGGGAATTATATTTCAGAGTCTGACCCAAAAGACTGACCTTTTTATGGCTAAGCTTTGTAAAATTTCACACATAAGCAGACACGAGGCCTGTACAATTAGGCATGAATGCTTAATTACATAGGAGTTAAATGCAGTTTTAGTAGCTGTTTTGAAATGAAATACACAAATGAGTTTAGGTAACATTTCACACTGTGGCTGCCTCAGTGGAAACCAAAAATGAGAGTATCTTTTATGTTAGAGAGTATTTTATGGTGCTGATTTTTTTAAGTCCTCATTTATCCATGAAGAAAAGCTATAAGGAACAACAACTACCATGAGGAACAAATTATACTTGAAACTATTTTTTATTGAAAACAGATTCAGTTATTGCACAGACTAACTTGTAATCGGGTGGGTTTTCTTTGTATTTTTGTGGTATTGTGAGTACAGCTACTGTGAATATACATCTCCCTCATGGCTGTTAGGCATGGAGCTGTGTATGATTTCTGTATGGGACCTCAATATGTTTGATAGGTTGTCCATTTTTTTTTAGTAAGGAAAATGCCTGTTTTATTCCCACTCTTGTCTAGAGAAGTTTTTCAGAGCAACAATGAGTGGATTTTCATTTTTATATGTTTTTAAAAAGCAAAGAGAAAATAAAGACTATAGTAACCAACCACTGTATGTTATCTGTCGTCCTAGGACTGAGAAACCCATTTTCCAGGCAGAACAGGGTTTCTGAGTTATGTTTTCAGAGCTGTAGGAAAGAACTTCAGGACTCCTTTCTTTGGCCTTCTGGGACTTTTTTGCTTACCCTTAATAATGTTGGTCCCGTTCTGATGCTGAATGGAATAATGTTGAAATGTTCCCATTTTTGTAGGCTGGTAAAACCATTTCCTCCCCGGTCCTAGCCCCTAACTTTGTTCATTGAAGCTGGTGCTCCACATGTTCTGTGTGAGGAAAGACCATTGATGTATTAAGAACAGTCTGGTAAGAACAATGTATCCCTTTAACCAGTGGCATATGCAGTTTGTTGTTGCTGTTGTTATATTGGAAGGATTTTAACCTTTAAAACTCATTGAGTCACTGCTAGAGTAGTTGCAGATATTTCCATGATAGGCCTCAGGACTGATTTGAGCCCAGAAGAGCAGTGTGGGTAAATGCCTTATCTGCTGCCTTGTCACATTTGTGCCACTGGAAAATCGAAACTGAAATAAGGAGAAAGTAGATAAGCTGAACAGTGCATATCTTGCATGTGCTTTTCAGCCTGGTACTCTATGCATGCTTGAGAGTTATAATCTAGAAATACCAGTGAATTTTCCTGTGTGTTGGTTTCGCCATGATGGAATGTTTTAATCTCGAAGTTTGGATTTTTGAAATATGGCCAGGAAGAAAAAGCAGGAAGGAAGAGAAGTAGAAGCTATTGAGTTTCTTCTATCAAGTATTTTTTTCTGCTGCTTTGGCTTCTGCTTTGTGGCACTTAGAGTTGCTGAGTATTTCTTAAACAAATAGCATTTACACTACTGCTATATTCTTTATTCTTCAAAAGTGGAACTGCCCTTTGCCAAAAAAGACTTGCCCTGATCACAACCGAGCAAGTAAAACTTAAGTAGTAATATGGGAAATGCCTCATCTAAAAGACAGTATTAGAAACAAAATTAATGGACTTTAGGCTCATAATTTTGAATCTCCATTAATCTGGAAATTTAGATTGTTGTCCATTAGGACTGGGTATATCTTCTTCCCTGTATGAACTGAGCTTCACTGTTCAGAGGTCATAAAATCCTTAGGAATCTTTTGGCTTTTCTAGTTGTTTATTTTATGATATTTTCTTAAAGCAGGATTGGTAATTGTGACTCTTACACAGTTTAATCTTATGAGAAGTAGGCAACTCAACTTCACAGAGATACAGATCACAGTATCCAAACAGTATAAATTTAAACCCTTCCTATTGTCACAGAAATAGTTAGTAGAATAAATAGTTTGGCTATGCTTTGCATATCTGCACCTGCAGCTCATGACCAGTAGTTCCAACTCAGACTCATTCCCCCCCAGCACGCCCTCCAAATCTGTGCATACCCTCTTGATTGTGTGGCTGTGTGCTGTGTTTACACCATGGTATATCTGCAATAATTATTCTGTTGTTTGCTGTAAACATTAAAAGATCACACAATACAGCACTTCACTCTTTCCATGTAGTTTTGATAATTTTTTTTGTGTAAAGCAAGGAGTTTTTTTCATCATGTAATGATTTGGAGTTTTGGCATAATATACTGATATTATCCTTGCCTTGCCTCTTTTTCAAGACTTCTGGTGACACTTTGAACCTAATCCAGAACTGTTGTTTCATGGGTTTGTCATCACATTTTAGGAGTGCAGAATTAACAATGATATCTTTGTTTTACCACTACTGCCAGTTTCATTAGGTACTAAAAGAAAATGTGTCCATTATTTCTCCTTTTGCTCAGTTTTGTTAGTCACAGCTACTTAGTCTTTGTTTTGACTTTTTTTTTTTCACTCCTCATTCATCTGTCTCCTCCTTCCAGCCTAATTATTACCACATTTCTGGGAATTGAGAGGATTCAATTATTCTAGTGACATAGGACTTGAAAAACAATGCAGCTAGAACCTATTTGCATGATGACTGATTTCCAGTCTTTGTTTTAATTTTTGGGACCTGAAACATGCTTTATACTTGTACAGAAGGGAAGAGCACTTCCTTCTCAACGAGTGCTTACAGAAAATGTATCCTGAATATCTTGGCCTGCTGAGAATAGGAAACAGATATAGGGATTGACTTAGTTTGGGTAGGAGAACACTGGTGGAGTAATGAATTATGACTCACCCTCATCACACATGTAGTGTGAAATATGGCTGTGAAATGTCTCACAGTCAAAAGGGGTGATTCCAGGACAGGGATCAGATGAACAAACACCAGCAAGAATCAAAGTTGTGTGGAGAGCAAGCAGATAGGGCTGATGAGCACTGTGATGCTGGTAGTGATTTTTTTCATGAGGGAGCAAGACAAGGGAAACGTGCACAACTACTGTTTTCATTAAATAATCAGTCTTACTGCTTTCAGTTGTTAGCTATATTTTAATATGTTGTGAAATTATACAGCACAAGCCAAATTAAATTCTGTGATTATATTCTAAAAGCCATCTTTCATCTTCTGTTATTTGAAATGCATGAATACATTTACCATTTCTGTAACAGTATTTCATGGCTTTCATCTCAATGTTTTACCAGTAGAAATTGTTGTGGTTTAGCCCCGGTCAGCAACTAAGCCCCACACAGCCGCTCGCTCATTCCCCCACCGTTGTGGGATGGGGGAGAGAATCGGAAGGGCCAAAGTAAGAAAACTAGTGGGTTGAGATAAGAACAGTTTAATAATTAAAATAAAACAGCAATAATACTAATATAATGAAAAGGGAAATAATGAGCGAGAGAGAGATGAAACCCTGGAAGAAGGGGAAAAAAAAAGGAAAAAACCCCCAAAACTAAACAACAAGTGCTGCAACCGCTCACCACCCACCGACCGACGCTGCCGGTCCCCGAGCCACGATCCCTGCCTCCCCCGGCCAACTCCCCCCAGTTAATATACTGGGCATGACGTCACATGATATGGAACACCCTTTGGCCAATTCAAATCAGCTCTCCTGGTTGTATCCCCTCCCCTTCCGGCTTCTTATGCACCTGGCAGAGCATGGGAAGCTAGAAAGTCCTTGACTAGTGTAAACACTACCCAGCAACAATAAAACACCAGTGTGCTATCAACATTATTTGCATACCAAGTCTAAAACACAGCACTATACTAGCTACAGTGAAGAAAATCAACTATCCCAGCTAAAACCATGACAGTATCCACCCCTTATTCCATACCATTTACGTCATGCTCAGATCTCATACTATCCAATATGACCTCAATAACCACCACCCGCCTCCCCATCCTTTGATGACATACGTAGATATCATTTATCATTCCCGTAGTCTATGGACCACCCCTGTAGAATGTCTGTAGAGGGTCCACACATGTCCATTGAGTTCATTCAGTCCATAACTTTGGGCTCCGTCTATCGTAACAGTCTTTCAAGGCCGGAGAGATGGTCTGTGTGGTGTTGGATTGTTGCATGCTGAAGTCAGTCTTTGTTCCACCACCGCTACACGTTCCTTGGTTCAATCAAAGTTCATTCTTCATTAATTTTGGAAATTCTTACTATGATACCATTGATACAGCATATAGCAACCATAGGAGTGATGACATACAATATCATATAGCAATTAACAGCATACCGTTCAGTTCATTGGCTATTTTCACCCAAAATCAAATCCCCTTGAGGCACACATCGAACTCCTCCATCCTCCCGCATTACCCACCAAGTGCACCCAGGTCCTCGAGCAAAAGCAATCCCACGAATGGGTTTGCCTTTGCCTGAGACAGGAATAACCCAGATGGTTTTCCCCAGCATATTTTTTACATGTACTACAGGGACTTTATCCCATTCCACAGTACGTAAGAGTTCTGACTGGGCAGGCCCAGCTCGATTGGCAGATCCCCCAGTGTTGACTAACCAGGTGGCTTTTGCTAAATGTGTATCCCAGTGTTTGAATGTCCCACCTCCCATTGCTCTCAGTGCAGTCTTTAACAGTCCATTGTATTGTTCAATTTTCCCAGAGGCTGGTGCATGATAGGGGATGTGATATACCCACTCAATGCCATGCTCTTTGGCCCAGGTGTCTATGAGGTTATTTCGGAAATGAGTCCCGTTGTCTGACTCAATTCTTTCTGGGGTGCCATGTCGCCATAAAACTTGTTTTTCAAGGCCCAGGATAGCGTTCCGGGCGGTGGCATGGGGCACGGGATATGTTTCCAGCCATCCGGTGGTTGCTTCCACCATTGTAAGCACATGGCGTTTGCCTTGGCGGGTTTGTGGCAGTGTGATATAATCAATCTGCCAGGCCTCCCCATATTTATACTTCAGCCATCGTCCTCCATACCACAGAGTTTTTATCCGCTTGGCTTGCTTGATTGCAGCGCATCTTTCACATTCATGGATGACCTGTGCAATAGTGTCCATGGTCAAGTCCACCTCTCGGTCACGAGCCCATCTGTATGTTGCATCTCTTCCTTGATGGCCTGAGGTGTCATTGGCCCACCGAGCTATAAATAGTTCACCTTTATGTTGCCAGTCTAGATCTACTTGAGCCACTTCAATCTTAGCAGCCTGATCCACTTGTTGATTGTTCTGATGTTCTTCAGTGGCCTGACTCTTGGGAACATGAGCATCCACATGACGTATCTTCACAACCAGGTTCTCCACCCGGGCAGCAATATCTTGCCACAATGCAGCAGTCCAGATGGGTTTGCCTCTGCGCTGCCAGTTGTTCTGCTTCCATTGCTGTAACCACCCCCACAGGGCATTTGCCACCATCCATGAGTCAGTATAAAGATAGAGCACTGGCCATTTTTCTCGTTCAACAATGTCTAAAGCCAGCTGGATGGCCTTTACTTCGCAAACTGACTTGATTCATCTTCTCCTTCAGCAGTTTCTGCAACTTGCCGTATAGGACTCCATACAGCAGCCTTCCATCTCCGATGCTTTCCCACCAGACAACAGGACCCATCAGTGAACAGGGCATATTGCTTCTCATTTTCTGGTAGTTTATTATACAGTGGGGCCTCTTCAGCACATGTCACCTCCTCCTCTGGTGACATTCCAAAATCTTTGCCTTCTGGCGAGTCCATGATCACTTCCAGGATTCCTGGGTGACTGGGGTTTCCTATTTGAGCCCATTGGGTGATCAGTGTGACCCATTTACTCCACGTAGCATCAGTTGCGTGATGTGTAGAGGGGAACCTCCCTTTGAACATCCAGCCCAGCACTGGCAGTCGAGGTGCCAGGAGGAGCTGTGCTTCAGTACTAGCCACTTCTGAAGCAGCTCAAACCCCTTCATATGCTGCCAATATCTCTTTTTCAGTTGGAGTATAATGTGCTTTGGACCCTCTGTATCCCCGACTCCAAAACCCTAGGGGTTGACCTCGGGTCTCCCCGGTGCTTTCTGCCAGAGGCTCCAGGTAGGGCCATTCTCCCCGGCTGCAGTGTAGAGCACGTTTTTTACGTCTTGTCCTGCTCGGACTGGCCCAAGGGCTACTGCATGAACTATCTCCTGCTTTATCTGTTCAAAGGCCTGTCGTTGCTCAGGGCCCCATTTGAAATCATTCTTCTTCTGGGTCACTTGATAGAGAGGGCTTACAATCAGACTATAATTTGGAATATGCATTCTCCAAAAACCCACAACACCTAAAAAAGCTTGTGTTTCCTTTTTGCTAGTTGGTGGAGACATGGCTGTTATTTTGTTGATCACATCCATTGGGATCTGCCGACGTCCATCTTGCCATTTTATTCCCAAAAACTGAATCTCCTGTGCAGGTCCCTTCACTTTACTTTGTTTTATGGCAAAACCAGCCTTCAGAAGGATTTGGACTATTTTCTTCCCTTTCTCGAAAACATCTTCTGCTGTGTTGCCCCACACGATGATGTCATCAATGTACTGAAGGTGTTCCGGAGCTCCACCCTGTTCCAGTGCAGTATGGATCAGTCCATGGCAAATGGTAGGGCTGTGTTTCCACCCCTGGGGCAGTCGATTCCAGGTGTACTGGACACCCCTCCAAGTGAAAGCAAACTGTGGCCTGCACTCTGCTGCCAAAGGGATTGAGAAGAATGCATTAGCGATATCAATTATGGCATACCACTTGGCTGCCTTTGACTCCAGTTCGTATTGAAGTTCTAGCATGTCCGGCACAGCAGCACTCAGTGGCGGAGTGACTTCATTCAGGCCACGATAGTCTACTGTTAGTCTCCACTCTCCATTAGACTTCCACACTGGCCATATGGGACTGTTAAAGGGTGAACGGGTCTTACTGATCACTCCTTGGCTCTCCAGTCACCGAATGAGCTCATGGATGGGAATCAGGGAGTCTCGGTTGGTGCGGTATTGCCGCCGGTGCACTGTTGTGGTGGCAATTGGCACCTGTTGTTCTTTGACCTTCAGCAACCCCACAACAGAAGGGTCCTTTGAAAGACTGGGCAAAGTAGGCAGCTGTTTAATTTCCTCCGTCTCCAAGGCAGCTATACCGAAAGCCCACCTGTACCCTTTTGGGTCCTTGAAATACCCTCTCCTGAGGTAGTCTATGCCAAGGATGCACGGAGCCTCTGGGCCAGTCACAATGGGGTGCATTTGCCACTCATTCCCAGTTAGGCTCACTTCAGCCTCCAAAACAGTTAGGTCTTGGGATCCCCCTGTCACTCCAGCAATACAAATGGGTTCTGCCCCTACATAGTTAGATGGCATTAGGGTGCACTGTGCACCAGTGTCCACTAGAGCCTTATACTCCTGTGGGTCAGATGTGCCAGGCCATCGGATCCACACAGTCCAGTAAACCCGGTTGTCCCTTTCCTCCACCTGGCTGGAGGCAGGGCCCCTCTAATTCCAATTGCAGAATTCGTAACCCACTTCTTGTGAATGGGAATCAGAAGTCTCCCTATTAAGATCACAGACAGAATCAGCGCTTCTACTCCTCTGTCTGGGGAACTGCTTACTGGAAACTGGAGCAGCAACTCTCCTGGAGGTCCCCCCTTGAGTGGTTGTTTTTCCTTGCAACTCACATACCCGTGCCTCTAGGGTTGAGGTAGGTTTTCCATCCCACTTCCTCATGTCCTCTCCATGGTCACGCAGGTAAAACCATAGGGTGCCCCGTGGTGTGTATCTTCTCTCTTGAGCAGAAGGATGCTTACTCCTAATGGCCGAGATACTGGTCCGTACAGGTAGGGAGTAGAACATATCCTCTTCAAGTTGCTGAACCTTCCGGGACAATTTCTCCACAGCTGAGATGAGGGAGGAAGAGACATGTGCTTCATAATCCCGGAGTTTATCAATCACATCCTCTACCGTTGGTGCCTCTTCATCTTTCCAGGACATTGCTGCCAGGGAGTTTACATGGGATGATGGTGCGCTCCGTACAAACTTCCGCCACATGGGTCGTGTGCACTGGGCTTCATCTGGATCTTTGGATGACTGTTCACTACCCAGGTCACCATAAATCACCTCAAGCACAGCTAATTCTCTCAGGTACTGGTTACCTTTCTCCATGGTGGTCCATTTTCCAGGGCGATATATAACATCTTCCTTGAAGGGATACCTTTCTTTCACAGCAGACAGGAGTCGCCTCCAGAGGCTGAGGCCTTGTGTCCCTTTTCCAATTGCTTTGTCAATGCCCCCCTCCCTAGAAAGGGATCCCAGTTGTTTGGCTTCCTTACCCTCTAATTCCAGGCTACTGGCCCCGTTATCCCAGCATCGGAGCAGCCAGGTGACAACATGCTCACCTACATGACGGCCGAAATCTTTTTGTATATCTCGTAGCTCACTTAAGGATAGGGATCGGGTAGTTTCCATCTCTTGTACAAGTTCTTCCTCTTCCTTCTCCTCTCTTAGTAACGGCACTACTTCTCCATCATCCCTTTCTAAACGAGTTGACTTTCTCTTCAAAGATTTCTTCTTTTGTATAGGGGCAACTGATACTGGCACGGGTTGATTCTCTGATTCAGCTTCAGTGTCCGTCATGGGTGTTTGAGTGATAACAGTGCTTGTCGTTGGGCTTGGAGCAGCCACAGCACATGTTGTGGGGGTTTGAGTGATCACAGTGCTTGTCGCTGGGCTTGGAGTAGCCGCAGGGCCTGTCGTTTTCCCTTGGTGGTACTGAATACTGTTGAACAGGGCTCGGTAGGCATGGGCCAGGCCCCAACACATTGCAGTGATTTGTATCTCTCTGGAATTGCTAGGGTGACAGCATACTTCCTCCAAATATTCTACTAATTTTTCAGGATTCTGCACTTGTTCAGGGGTGAAGTCCCAAAACACTGGAGGTGCCCACCATCTCAGACATTTGCCTATACTATCCCACATACCCTGCCACCCATAATTATCGAGCCTTGGGGCAGATCTCTGGATGATATTCTTGAATTGCTTATTAACCTTAGACAAAACTGAAACAATCTGCCATAGGAATATCAACAGATGTATCTTAACTACCCAAGGATGTTCAAGATACTGAAAAGTTGTTGTAATGAAGGAGGAGACATTACAGAGGATGGTAGCTAAGGTGCCATTCTGTATTTCCTCCTTAAAGAACCTCTCAGAGGAGGAGGTATAATTGCTAATTGTCTCCATGAGGTGGTACCCGAAGTACAGTAATGGCTTCCATGCAATACCCAAATAACCGATAAAACTCAAGGGCAGTGTTTTAATAACAAATCTCCTAGGCAAAACATCTCTAACCACTGCAGAGCACAGCAAACTACAAAACCCAATGCCAATCTTTAACATGTACTTCAAAATCAGCATGGTGTAGGTCTGACTAACTAATATCGAGAACAGATGAATCAATGCTGTGACCAGCAACTGTTATTATCTCAAACCCTTCTTGCCCCACGTTGGGCGCCAAAAAGGACGGTTGTGGTTTAGCCCCGGTCAGCAACTAAGCCCCACACAGCCACTCGCTCACTCCCCCACCGTTGTGGGATGGGGGAGAGAATCGGAAGGGCCAAAGTAAGAAAACTAGTGGGTTGAGATAAGAACAGTTTAATAATTAAAATAAAACAGCAATAATACTAATATAATGAAAAGGGAAATAATGAGCGAGAGAGAGATGAAACCCTGGAAGAAGGGGAAAAAAAAAGGAAAAAACCCCCAAAACTAAACAACAAGTGCTGCAACCGCTCACCACCCACCGACCGACGCTGCCGGTCCCCGAGCCACGATCCCTGCCTCCCCCGGCCAACTCCCCCCAGTTAATATACTGGGCATGACGTCACATGATATGGAACACCCTTTGGCCAATTCAAATCAGCTCTCCTGGTTGTATCCCCTCCCCTTCCGGCTTCTTATGCACCTGGCAGAGCATGGGAAGCTAGAAAGTCCTTGACTAGTGTAAACACTACCCAGCAACAATAAAACACCAGTGTGCTATCAACATTATTTGCATACCAAGTCTAAAACACAGCACTATACTAGCTACAGTGAAGAAAATCAACTATCCTAGCTAAAACCGTGACAATTGTGTGTGTACAGTTTCTAGATGTAGGTACAAATGTACGGTTGAGAATTTTTTAATTAAAATTTCTTTTCACTGGGAAAATGCTGATTCCTAGAAACTAGAAATTTGGGGAACATATCACCTCTGGTAAGGGCTTTTTTGGGAGGAGGGAGCAGGCAGGTGGGTGGGGAAGAGAATTCTCATTTGCAGACAGGAATATCTGATCCAGGATCAGATATGTTCTCCCTTTTTGTGACTTTGCATTCACTATCATGATCTGAGGCAGATCAGACTTGATTAAATACACACACATACACATACATATTTGTGCATGTATATGTAGTGTAAAACATTACATACTCATGTGTAAAACACTTCAGAAATATCTCAAATAAAATGGAAAAGTAGACAAGTTAATATTTAGTTTCATGGAAAGTTATGTTTCAACCATTTTGGTAGAAATTTTCTCTACCACTTTGGTAGAAATCCTTCACACCAAAACATCAGTTTAGGTGCAAATGTACAGACATTTTGTTCATTTCTGGTCACATTCTGTCTACAGCCAACAAAATGTCTTTTACTTGTGAATTACATAAATGGTTACTTTACTATCTACAATAGTTAAAATGCTACATGAAGAACTTGTTTTGTGGGGTATTTTCCACCCAGAGCAGGAGGATAAAGGAGTTTCAGCTGGATAAACATGTAGAAATGAAGTATGCTTTCTGTAACTATGGGACGAACCATCTGATGTGAGCACATCCCTTTTTGTTACTCACAGCAACTAAATTTGTCTTAGAATTTTAGGTTGCATTTTCTCATTGAAGAGCATACTAGCTCATCTTTCCTGTCTTCCAAAGACTTCCATGGCATAACACATTTTGACATAGGTTTTTGACTTAGTTCTGCTGAGTGAGGTCTCAGAAATTAATCTCTTCAGTCATGTGTCATCTCCCCCCAAAAAAAAAGTGTCTGCTTCGAGCCACTCCTCTGTGTCAAGGAACAGCAACAAGCAGGCCAGTACAGAAGACATTTCTCCCAAGTACTCTTCCAGCCTCTGACTATTTTCACTTCTTGAGATTTCCTGTTCCTGTTTTGGTTTAGTAGCTCTCACTGGAATTCCTCTCTAAGTACTTGTCTGATCTCTTCTGCAACCCATGAAAGCTCTTTCAAAACCACAGCATATTCAGTTGCAAAAAATTCCAGAAGTCTGCTGCCTGTTGCATGAAGAACAGCTTCATTTTTATTTGTTCTGCTTTCTTACCTGATTCTTACCCAGACATGTCAATAATCCTGTTGAAATCTTGGGAGAAGGAGGAGAACATCTAGACATATAACCACTTTAGCCAGCTTTGCTGCCCAATAGAACAGGTAATGGAATTATGCTTTTCTGATCCAATATTAAATACTGTGAACCACATGCAAAGTTAGATGCTTGACATATCCAGGATGCTTACTGCTTGATCAAGGGGAAAATCATTAATATCTCCCACTCAAACTTTTGATTTGGAGTCTCCTATGTTTATTTAGTGGATAGATACTGAAACTGGGACTAAAGTTCTGCTGAAAACAAATCAAATTAAAATCAGTGTGAAAGCACAGATCTACAGGGGATCTGAGCTTTGTCCGTTTCAAAGGGAAGAAACAATGGAGGAGAACCAGAGACACAAAGGTTGAACCATATTTCTCTTAATGTTTTGGAGAGAAAACTCATCTTGGGGTTCAGAAAAATACATGGGGTTTAATTTTTTTTTGTTGTTGTTTTTTGTTTTGTTTTTCTCCCCTTGAAGGCATTCATTATACAGAACATATTTTTTTTAAAAAATACGTATTTGTTTATTTTCAAAATTGTATCTTCTTTCCTTTGTTAGAGATGGAAGACAAAACAGCAATATCTGTTAGGGAAAATTTGGGCCGGACCCGAGAGCCCAAGAGAGGCAAGGCTGCTGCTTCTCCACACCCCCAGGTCTAAACATTAGTGAGGCTGAGGATGTATTCCCAGTAGGCATACACACAGAGACACGTATATATACCACATACATACACAGCTGGTTACACAGATCAACATGGACAGACACAAAGAAGCATCCACATAAAGAAAGACGGCACCAACGGCCTCATCTTCCTTCCCGCTCTGGCTGAGCAAGATGAAGGTCCACTGGTGAGAACATATATATACGTATATACAAGGTGGATTCTCCCAGCAGCTGGGCTCAGACACTCAGTCTGTCCAGTAGCTGCCCCTGGATCCCAGTCTCCCTGGATGCTGGCACATGGGCATAGGAGCCCCCAAGACTGCAGCCCCTCTCCAGTTGCTGGTACAGACTGTACCAAAGGGTACTCACACACATGCACACACAGAGCGCTGGCCTGGACGCTCCTGGTCCCCCAGTAGCCAAGCTCCCTACCCATGGTCTCCATGTAGAAACACATACACATGCAGGTCTCATCCTTAGAGACCACTAGACTCTATGGACTTTCCAGCTGGGGCTTTGCTGGTCCCTCTGGTAATCAGCTCCTCTCATGGTCTTACCCCTAGATATACATAACCCCCTAGCTTCCAGGGCACTTCATCTACTCCCTGGCTAGTCTGGCTGGATATTCACTAGTTCTCACACCTGCACCAGCTCCAGGTGCTGCACCGTGGGCACAAGGGTCTCTGGCACTTCGTTTCACTCACTCCAGTCTCTTTATTTAGTGGAACCCAGGTACATGAACACTTTGGTCCCTGGTACAGTAGCTGGCACCCAGACAAATGGTCACTCTAGTTGCTGGCACCATGGACACATGTTCCCCTATGACCCAAGGTCCAGAAGATGCTCCAGGGTTGATTCATTAGGATGGGTATCACGCCCGGTCATAGGGGGGTGAGAGTCTCCTAGGGCAGCCCTGGGAAGGACTGGACAGGATGTCCCTTCCACTGAGTTAACAGCTGGGGTTCCTGCCTGCCTTTGTGCCCTGCGCTCCTCTGGCCTTTTGCAGATAGGCCTCTGATGGGCTAATGCCTCCTGTGATGGTATTATTTGGGTTCCTCCCAGTCGCTATTGCCTTTTATCATATAGCCTGACATTATCTGTCAGGGTCTAATGCACTTGTCAGAAACTGGAATAAAATGAACAGATGGTATTGTCTCTTTCAGAAAGACTACTGGTTGCTTAAAACAATATGGTGTTCTGTATATTTTAATTTATGCTTCTTTGTGCTAACAGGTAAAGTCCACATCTGGGAAGGTTTTACCCTTTTAATCATTTTGACCTGTCCCTTATTTTCTAGTAAAACAAAAAACAATCCTAATGTTTTCAGTTCATCAGATTTGACCACTTCAGATTTCTCAGCCTTGCTATCTAAAATGTCAGAGTGTGGAAATGTCAGAGCTCTTGCGATTTTCAAGTTGGCAGCTGAGTCATTTTCAGACTTTTTCTCTGCCTCTGCTAGGTATTGTGTCAAACAACAGAGAATGAAATTTGGCAGCTCTTTTTGTTTGCTATGGGAAATATATAGGAAAAGAGACAGTTAATTCAGAGAGGAAAATTTTGCAAGACATAAATGCATAAAGAGGGCCCTCTTAGTGATGAAAATCTTTCAAACCATACTCTACTCTCTTGTAACTATACACAAGGAAACATTCTTTCCATCTTGTGCAGTTTAAAATACCTTCTTTAATATCCAGTGCAGGCTTCAGTTTATACAATATAGACAGCAGTACAGTGGGACAGTATAAACTATGCTTAAAGCTATTTTTACTTATGTAAGATTTTTTTCCTGACTATATTAGGAAAAAAATTATCATCTATGGCATAAAATTACTTATTTCAACTCTGTGACCATACTAATTTTATCCAAAGTCTGCTTCATAGTGTAGGGATACAATAAATTATTTCTGAGGGCTTCTGAAAAACATTTTGGAGGGAGTAGCTTTGATTAAGCTAATGTGTATAATTTCACTTTTGTTGTTCTAATTTACATATCTGATGAGAAAGAGGGGCAAAGAAGGAGCTGTCAAGGCTTAGTGATTAAACTACTGTATCTGAAGTCAGATTCTTGTCTATCAACATTTCTTCTCTCTATAATCCCTGCTGTAGATGAGCTTTCTGTATCAATATGCAAACTATAAATCCAGGATCTTTTAAATATTTTCAGCAAACTATGAGCAGATTTGAATGGTAATGATAAAAGATATGAAATGATCATGTCTGTGTGTGATGTATTTTTAGGTATGTGTGCTTTAGTTATAAGGGTTAGATGAAGATGTCATGGTGCTGTTTTAAGCATGATGCTGAGATTATGGAAAACTATACCATTTTTCACAGCGTAAAACTTTTCTGACTGGAAATAATCGTATGCTTTTGTGTGTACCTCCTGCTCCTTTTTGTCAGAATAAGCTTCGTGAAACTGAGTTTTGCAATTCAGAACTATCATATGTACTATATAAAAGATGAGGGAAAATGTCTACTTTTTGCTCACAGCCTGTATAGAACTAATATCTGTTGATTATTTCTCATTTACTGTAAAAATATTCATTTTGCAGGGTGATGTAGTCCAAATGAATAAAGTTTATCTTAATGTATTTTTAAAGTCCCCAAGTGTTGAACAGCCCAGCTACTCAAGCCAATATGCTCTAGTGCTGCACCTTTCTTAAGACTTTTTACTCCCTGAAGTTTAACCTAAATCATTCTTTCTGCAACTCAAGCCCGTTACTGTTTACACTTTCTACAACAGAATAAAAAAGATGATATTTCTTACTTTTTGTAGCAGCCTTTTCTATATTTAAAAATTATTGTTATGCATCTACTCTGTCTCCTTTAAACTTCTTTCAGTCTTTTCTTGTCAGTCATATTTTTGTAAAGCTCTCACCTTCCCTTCTTGCTCAGCTTTGGACTCTTAATATCATCTGCATCTTTCTTTAAGCATGTTACATGAAGTTAGACATACTGACCAAACTGAGGTCTTTCTATCCATCCGTGTATTTAAGATGATGTTTCTCATGCTTTCTGCCTGTGAGCATTATAAAACCAGCTGTTTTTTCCTTACAATTTTTTCTTTCCTTAAAATTTCTGGTTTCTGTGCCTTTTATCTGTCTCCTCTGAATTGTATTCTATGATTTTTCAGACCATATCTCAAGTTAGCCCAAGTAATTTTGAATTCTGTTCTGTTCTTCAGCTTACTTATACTTCCTTGAAACCTGAGGGTGCTAATATTAAGCACACACTCAGCATTTTATTATTTGATTCATTAATGAGAATAGTAAAGTACCTAAACTAAAATCTGAAGAAGCTTGTTTGTTGGGAAGTGATACTTAGTTATTGCTCTGAATACAGATGTTAACCATTTACAATAGATTCATCTAGACTGTGCTTTTCTCAACTTGCTTATGAGCTTGTAATGAAAAATAATATCAATAAGTCTTACAAAAATTAAGGCTTCTAACTGTAGCTGCCTCTTCTCTATTCATAAAGCTTGATAACATGTGTTACTGGGATAGTAGATTGATTTCACATTCCCTGTTCTTCACAAAAGACAGTTGGCTCTTTGCACGTCTCCTTGGTTTCTTTTAGGTCTTACAAAGTATCTGTTTCTTTGCCTCGGTGTTCTTCCTGAGGGTTCAAATTGCCTTCTTTCCCAGTTCAAAGATTAATGCTGCATAATTACTTCCTTTCCTCTTTGATGGGTTCTAGAATAGAACTGCTAATGAGTCTGAGGTTGCTTTAGTCCAGTTTACTAAATTTTATGTGGTAAATTAGAGAATATGCAGCTGACTTGGAAAATGTAAATATTTTTCTTGTTCTTTTTTGAGATCTTACTGTGAAGTCACTAACACTACATTGCATTAACTGTCTGATTTGCAATTGTTATTTCATAAGAAGAAGAGAGAAGCAAAACCATTTACTAATTCTGGCTTTCTTGGTATCATCACAGTTATACATGACTCTACAAAACTGTCCACACTTAATTAGAAAACACTTCTAGTGCTCATGGTTGCAAAGAAAATCTTGAAAATGTATCCAAACTCATGATGTTGTCGCATCTTTGAGCATGAAGGCAGAAAAATTAAATCCTAGAAACAGAAATCAACGTTTAATCTTGTGAGGCTGTGCACTTCTGAAATCGTTGCTGTGCTAGCAAACATGACCTTGTTTGAAAATGTCATATAATAGAAATAAAAGTATATGGAGTTTCTGCCTTCTTCCCATTCTGTATTCTTAAAGAAAGACTGCCCTGCTGGGAAGGGGTGTCATTCAGTTACCCTTCTCAAGATCACCCATACATTAGTCATGTCCAAAATAGAGTAGTACTGTGTGTTTCTATTCACTGCCTTTCTAGTGTTGAACATAAAACCCAGCTTCAGTGTCTTAGAGTGCAAAGGGGCAGGCAATTATGTATTTATATACCTGAAATACATAATCATTTTCATTTTTACTGGTTACTATTCAAAGAAATAGCAATCTTGGAAGTACCAGAAACTGGAGATGGCTTTTAAGACTAGTGCACATAAAAAAGGTGCATCAAAATTTAGTTTTAAAAATTAAAAGGTGGAGGTGGGTTGCTTTTAAGGGGATTTTTTGATTCTGTATGACAGGTGCTTGATTTCTTCTGTGATACTTTGGGATTTTTTAGTATCACTCAGATCAAGCAAAGAATATGAAAAGACTTACAGCAAAGAAAGGAATTTTGTCTGAGATCCATTTTTTTAAAAGCAAGTCTTTTACTTGCAGTGTCAGAATTCATACTTGCAGACTAGGACTTTAACTGAATTATGAGAATAAAACCATACTGAACATATATCCTGATGAAAGCTTTGTGCTGTGGTCTTGTGACATTTTCAGAGAGTGGCTATGTTTTTCTGAAAGTGATGAACTTTGAAATCTGCTGGTTAGGCATATGAATCTGAGTAAATTAAATACCAAATGATGTTCTGCAACATATAATGGCCATCCTAGCAATCTCAAACTGGAAAGTGCAGCTGCCTTTAAGTTAGAATAGCAAAAATGCATTCCTTTTTGTCCTTTCAAAAAGATGCTGTAGCATTTATTTTAATTTGGGAATCTGTTCAAGTATTTTCTCAAATGAAAATTATAGTTCTACATTTAAAAATTGTAGTAAAATGTATTTGTTTAATTTAATTTTTTAATTAATTATTTTTTATATTGCCTACCCTAACAAGGTTAGCTTAGACAAGCAAAAGGGAGCAGGAACTACAGTTCATGCCAGCAGAAGCAACAGTTTTTAACTAGTGATTATTATTGTTGAACTGCATCAAAATATTCATCAACAGTGAAGGTCTTGATCTGAATCTGAACTTATGGCTTTGGGCCTGTGTTGCCATCCCTTCTGTATTTTCTTTCTGTAAAGTTAGCTACAGTAAACTAAAAGGAAAGCAAAAATGCTCAATTGACATTCAGGCTTAAACATATTTAAATGAATTGGACTTTAGGACTTTGCTGAAGGAAAAGTCAGCATATTAATCAGAAAACAAGCAGAAGGAGAAAGAAAAATAACAATGAAATGGAGATGAAATAAAAGTGACAGTAAGAATTGGTAACTTTTCAAAATTATGTATTTTTTTTCAGAAGAATTTGCAAAATATAATGAATCAGCATTTGTTTGCCATTCATTCCTCAGGCAGTGGAATCACTGGTGTGCAACATTTAGAATGAGTCTGATTAAGTTTCATGTAAGGGAATTCCTCTGTGAATGTCCTTTGTGTTGCCTTCACACCTGCTGAGCTAGGAGAAACATAACAGTTCCTTTCATTGCTCCAGTTAAAGCCTGTCACAAGGGTGACATCATTGCTACCACAGACATTTTAACTTCAGGATCTGGAGCCAGCCTTTCAAACTCTTTGACAGAGAAACATCTGAACATGTATAACTGATTGTGTTAATTAACTTGCCAGATTCAGTTTGCAGGTATACAGTAGGTTATACAGCTTCTTCAGGAACAGTGTCTATCAGCTAAGCATCGTTAGCCATTTATTTTTCAAATAAAGATGGGTCTCTTGTGAAAAGTGACTTTATGCTAGTCTGAGCCCTAGCTGAACTTCTGCAATACCTCTGGGATTTGAGTCTCAAAGACAGGGTATGCAAAACGTTGGCTTCTTCTCAAATCCTCAGACAAAGAACTCCACAGATGGCCCTAGTGAAGCATGAGTTTTCAACTTTTTGAATAAGCAACAGAAAAAAAAATCATTAAGTGACACTTATGAGTACAGATCAACAACAGCGTATTATTCTTGGCTCTCTCAAGACATCTTTGTTCATTGTTGCCATTGAAACTGTGAAGAATAGGAAGAAGACTGTGTGTGAGAAGGAAGAGAGAGGAGTTGAAGAGCAAAGCGGGGGATGGAGAAACCCATTATATCTTGTGTAAACTACAAACTTCAGGAGAGTAAAAAATGTACTTTCTTAATTCTGGCATTTCTTGCTTCATCATATTTTTGTTCGTGTGTGTGTGTGTGTGTGTGTGTGAATACCAATTATAAGAGAGTTATCATTATGACTTTTTATCATCACAAAGAATTAATTTCTGCAAAATACAAAACTTAGATCGGATGGGGAACAAGGACTTGCTTAATTACATAGCAAATAAATGAAAGCAGCACATGGCTTTAACAAGAAAAGTGAATTGTGGCAGGAGAAAAGTTGGGAAAAAAGATCAATCAATCACTTTCCCGTACAAAAGGTCATTTACCATTTCAGGATGATGTCTTTACTTCTCTATTTTTATAAGGCATTGGTAAAATATTTTCTTCACTAACTGGAGTTGCAGGGAGCAGTAATGATATTCATACCTAGTACACATAACAATGATAATATGGGGACATGTTTTCCAGCTCATGTTTTGACTGGTGTTGTGGGGAATGGAATATTGGCAATGACTATAATAGAAGTTAGACCATACTTTTATTCTGCACTAGAAGCATTGTAAAGTAGTCTAATAAAATATCTTTAAACCTCTATAAATGTGCAATAATCTGTGTGCTACTTATTGTCAGATGGAAATCATTGTATGCTTTTTACTGGGATGTTCCTATGAGAGGTGAATTCTTCTTTGGTCTCAGTTCCTAAGGTAGTCAATGGGAATATTTATTCATTTTGTTTAATCTGAATTAGTCATTAGTGAGCAGAAAGAAGAGTCTGGTTTTATACACTGCCTTATGGGATTTGTGCGTACTCATTTCTTAGTATGTAGACAGCTATATCCAGGACTTGGTAATTTTTTGTAATTCAATGATATCCAGAAGTAGAAGAGAGGCAAAAGCTATCTATGAATTTTTGTATGCTTTTGGGACCTAGAGATTCTGTGTACATTGATTTTCTTCACTGCAGATATTTGTTTTAACCCACCCTGCAAAACCCTTCTTGTTCCATCACACATAGTGTCATTGGAAATGACTAAAGGGACTACACTTACTCACTTCCTGTAACTCTTACACCAAGAAATGTAATAACAAATACAACATTTTAATTTTGGGTGCAAAACCAGTCCTGGCTCCACCCACCCCCACCCCCCCCGCATTAAAAAAATATTTTCTTTTTCTTTTTCTTTCCTAGAAAAACCAAAAATTATAGGGAAACCTGAATAAAAAAGAAGACAGGTGAAAATTATGACTAACCTACATAGTGAGCATTTCTGGCAGAATTTCTCTACTTAGCTCCCTGCCTCTGAGAAGTTCTGAACATTTTATACTTAGCTATGCTTCTGTTAATGGAAAATATGGGTTTCTTTTTCAATTATACTGTATTCAGCATCCTTAATAAGTATACCCTATTATGGGTATTATATCAGAAACATTCGTACATATAGTTTGTAAATTGAAACAAAATCCTTTGAAATAGTAAATTCTGTTTGATCAACCATTCTTTGAAGAGTACTTTCTCCTACTTGCTTCCATTTTGCTTCCACAGTGGCTATCGAAGTCAGATGCCAGTTTTCGTACTAAATCATTTAAATCAATTCTGAGCATATTGGCTTTGCTTGACTGTACTGAAAACCAGTACAGTCTGTTTTTTTTCCTACACGTGACGGTGTCAAAAATATACCTAAACTCAAATTTAACCCCAAAATTCAGTTATTCTGAATTTGAATGTTGAAGTTAGAACACTTGTGAACACAAATGATTGCATTCAAATGTTTAAAATCACATTTTGCATATCCAACTGAAAAGCTTATGAGTTTTTTCTTTGTGAAAATTCTATCATTTGATTATAGAAAATGGCATACACAAATAAGAGAATCATAAAATGTTGAGTATCAATGTTTTCTGAGGCTCCTGTGCAAACAGAGTATGCTAATCTTGAACAAAGAGAGGTTCTTATGTGTTAGGCTAGACCATGATGACATTGGTCTAGCCCTACCATAAAGTAGATTTAGCACTTTCACTGCTTATCTGGGTACTTTCCTGGAGTCTAGCCTCAAGGCTTCTAGGAATAAATGAGTTTTCTTTAGAGGTAAAGTTAGGATTCAGAGGTAAAGATTTAGAGGTAAAGTTTGGATTCAGTTAGGAGTACAACTTCCAAAACTGAGGCACCAGAGATTCAGTAGAAATGAGGCATACCATCTTCACAACATGGCACAAATATGGACACTTGAATGTTAATTATTTTATCACAAGAAGGAACATTGTTAAGAGTAACAATAAGATAAGAACTTGTTTTAAGCAGACTCGTGGGATATGGAATCTATCTACATCTGCTAGGTGTTAACTGAATTAAGCTGAAATATGCTGAAATTGAATTCCTTAAACTTTTGTACTAAGTAATCTGCACTTCACTCCCAAGCTGCTCTAGATTGCCTGCCATGCTGATACCTTAGAAGTCATAGTTTGGAGTTTTAGGAGGTCTGTGTTGGACGGGCAGCTGCTTCTGAATCTTTCCCACAAGAGGGATTTCCCAAGGTCAAAAGCTTGCCATGCCGCCTTTGCTCCTGTCTGGAGCCTGGGTTCATGGGAAGCCCTGGGAGTGTGGTAGATGTGAAGCAAGCAGCTGCCCAAGTAAGACATCAAATCTTTCTGGACACTCATTGGAGTTGAAGAGCTAATATAAATTTTAGATGTGAAAGGAAAGTGCTATACCTGTTGGCAGGCATTTGAAGGGAGAATTGCCAAACAACAATGCAGAGAGCAAGCGGTACATGACCCCGTCCAGGGTGGGTTTAGTATGCAACACTAGCCAGAGAGCCCAGAGGTGAGCAGAATCTATAAATTAAATTCAAACTATTAAATGCCACAAGCAACTATGCATTTCACCTCTTAACTCCTATTTCAATGGCAGCTTAAGACCTTAAATAAGGGTTACAAGTAGAAATATTCTCTTAATTCTCTTAAATGCAGAAAAGACTGGTGGATACAGTAGAACTAAAGATTTTGATTGGAGATGGCTCTGAAATAAAGCTTCACATCCAGGCTTTTAAAACTCTGCAAACTAGATCTGAACACTGGAGTTTGGCTTCTGTTTTAAATAATTCCCTCCCCCTTAAAAAATTCCCCAAACTTGGGGTCCAATAATATGTGACAACACAGCCCTTTGCTAGTTAACAGAAGTGTTTCCAATGCTCCATGGAGCCTTGCTGTCATGTAGTCTTAGAGCTCATGTGAGCAGAGGTGACTGATTATTCGCTATAACTGTGAGTTACTGTAAGGTTGAAATGCATCAAATGTCTTCATGTATAGTATCAGTCTTAATATATTCTTTAGAGTTCAGTGCAATTTCACAAATGAAGGTAGGTATCAGTGTAAGCAAAATCTAATCAGATTATAAGGCTCTGTTTAACTGCTTCAGTGCTCCTATGGATTGTTTATGTCTGTGCTCTATTGAAATTAATGGGACAGTCTCACATATCAACTTTTCTGGGACTAAAAGAACACAATTGAATTGAATGCATTAGTGGAAGGCGTTAATGGCAATTAGCATTTTAATATGAATGCTATAACATAAGACCATTGATTGCTAGTCTGATAACTACAGAATTCAAATCTGAGAGACGTTCTGCACCTGTTGATCTCAAGACAATGAAAGCCCTTAGTAATTCCAGCCTGATGCCAAAACAGAACTACAGTGTGTGCAAACGGCGTTCAATAAAGAACAGTGCTGCTCAGCAGCAAGGCAAGTCCTTGACTTTGGAGGTGACACTCTAATTTCAGTTGTGTAAGCAAATATGAAAAAGCATTATGGTGTGCTCATAGACTTGAAACTGGAGGAAAAAAATTATGAACACCATGTTTATAAACCTGATATAACGGCTGTAACGGGAGTCCTGACAATGTAACCAGATTCTGGACAACTGGGCTAACATTTTTTCCTCTAGTGTTTCCACTTCAGAGGCTTTTTTTTTAACATAATGGATAAATAAATATGTGTACTTCTGAGTTTCTACAGTCTAGTGCTTCTGAAATGTACTGTTTTGGTCAAAAACCTACTTTCTCTCAGTGTAATTATATTTTTATTCACTCTCACTTACTCATAGTCATGTTTAACACATTTAATTTACAAGGAAAGCTCAAAAATTCATCTTTGATTAAATTAAAAGATTCTTAAAAAACAAAATTGCTTTGAATAAATTTTTAGCTAATTAAAATGAAATTTGCAATTTGTAATATTTTTCATAGAAGAAAAATCCAGGTAGTATTTATTTTTCTATTTTGTATTATGAATGTGACAGATATGGTCTTTAGAATTTTAACACAATCCACCTTTTTTTCCTTGTTGAAAATAGGTGAAATGAAAAATAAGGTTCTCCTTGGCATTTAGGTCAATCATGGGTTAGAAAAATAAGAGTGAATTTACTACTTTGCAAAACAGTTTGAAGTCTAGATATATAAGCACTATAAAGAATACAGGTAGAATTATAAGTGCTTGTGGCACATAGACATACTTTAGGGTGGTGTTTAATAATATCTTTTAATATTGTCATTATTTTTCCTTTCTAGGGTGGAGAAAAAGGCAGCATCTTTCTCTATATGTATGGGCAATAGCAAGAACTTTCTAAATCAAACAGCTTAATCCACAAAGGCTTTACATTGTTAGAATTACTTTTATGAAAATTTCAGGTTCTGTAAACAAGTAGATAAAAAACAGTGAAAATGGACTTTGCTGTATGTTTGGCAATAGTTAGTTAAATTTTCAGTTCTGGAAAAAAACATGCAAAAAGCATATTCAGTTCTATTTCTTTTACTCTGAGAAGCTGTTTGTTTGAAACAAAGATTGGGATTGGATCACCATGTTTCTATTGTCCCAATTCAGTGCACATTTCCTGAGCTTTTCAGCACGTTCCATTATTTGTCTTCATCCTTGGCATATCTGTTTAGTTCTCTCTTCCCCCCCACCCCCCCTTTTTTCCCCCTGCTTCTGACAGTCAAAATGGCATTCAGAGCCTTTCTTCTTGTGTCAGTGTGTGCCATGTATCTACTTGCCATTTGTCATCTTTCTTCATTTTTGTTCACAGCTTGTCTGCCTAGAATCACATTTCTTTGTCTGCCCTAATTCTGTATGTTCACTCAGTGCTCGTTGATTTTTCTGTATTCATTCTCAGGCACTGCACGTGAGCTAAGCATCCATAATTTTATCCTGTATGTCCTCTTGCCTTCACATCCATTCTTCTGTGATTTCCTTCCTTTTTCTATTCATTATGATTTAAATGACTTTGTCAACGTGTCCACCACCTGCTGGCAATAAGCTGCAAAGCAAGAAGGCTGAGCACATACTTATAATTTAAGCCTGGATCAGAGTCCAGACTTGATTGGGAATTTATCTTCCATTCAAACCACAACACCCCCTAGTTGAGACTGTAGGGCTAGACAAGAATTGTACTGGCTGTCTTTTGTTTGCAGCTAATTTCAACTGTTAACAAGGCTTTTGCGAAGCAACTACCTCCCTGACATCCTGAACTAGTGGCCTGGAGGAGCCTGGGCTCCAAGGAAGAATAGCATCCAATAGTGGGCTGTTGTTTCAGCTGATAAATATGGGGGAGAGCTTTAGCCCAAGTATTACTTCAGAGCAAAGGAAGTCAGTAGGTTTTCTGGACCAGACCCTGGACTTAGGACTTACTATGGTATTTGGAACAGAGCGTAGTAACAACCAGCCATGTCAAAGGGGTTTGAAAGGCTTACCCATTGTTATCTCGGAGGATATTCAAACGCAAGATCCTTGGATCATGCAAGTTAGACCTGCACTCACTAAGACATGTGTTTGTATAGTAGTATCTTGGGCTGAACTGTAGTTTACTGTGTTAGATGTTGCATAAGCACATATGAAAGCATGGCTCTTGTACCTAATTAATGCACTGAAGATCAAATTGGAAGAGTGCTGTTCCAGTTTGGTTTGCAAGCTTATGAAGAAAACATGGGTAAAGCAGGTGAATTCTTTCAACAGATTAGTCTCCATTAATTCACTGTTTGATGTCCTTATAACTCAAAAAATATGGTCTAAACTCTGCTGATGTGTGTAAAATATAAAGATAATTTATTGGTTCTTGGTTATTTGCTAAGTATTCAGACCTTAAAAAATAATGTTATCATGCCAAAGGTTGCTTCTAAGTAAAACTTTTAGTGATTTGCAGTCGTTATTTCTAAAATTGTCTGTCTTTAGGACTTCGGTTCAAGAAATTATTCTGGTTTTGCAGGGAGTAGTCTTGTGCTTCTAGCAGATGAACATCAGCGCTGAGCAATAACATGGTTGTCTCTGGCAAGTTCTAATACATTCAGACTTACACAGCAATCAACTGTGTTATCTTTGAAAATAGTTTCCCAGGGATAATCCTTTTTATTTCTTTTGAAATGAAACTTGTACAAAGCATATTATTCACCATATAGGTAAAATCAGCAGAGGATATTCTCGAGTTTTGAGATTCACTCAAAGCAAAAGTCATATGAGTTTATATGAACAGCATCAAAAGAGAAAAAATATTTTAATAAACCCCTGGGAAGTAAAAATTCTGTGGTTTGCACAGCTGTTAGCTGGGATGCAAGTGAGGTTGAGTGGCCTAAAGCCAATCCTCAGCTGCTACTGCTCTCTTGGAGAGAGAGGAATTAATCTTTTCATTATCCACCTTCGACAAGTCTTGGGCAAAGGCAGCATCATTTCCAGCTGAGTCTTAGGTTCAGATTACAGACTGCAGAGAGATTTGGATGTAGATTACAAATACATCTAAACTGTCGTGTTTTCTACATTGATATCTCTTTTTATATGGCACAGTTCTAATGCCATCTGGTATGCACATAGAATACCTGCTGCTTAAGAGTTCTGAGTGTTTTCTCTAAGGCAGAAAATAACTTTTTTTGCTTTGCAACACAATATTTAATACAAAGACAAAACTGATTTCATTTGAAGGTTTTTGTTTTTCTTTCTGAAACTGTAAATACAAAAGATAAGCTTCTGCCTGTGTGTCGTGGTTTAGCCCCAGTCAGCAACCAAGCACCACGCAGCTGCTCGTTCACTCCCCTCGGTGGGATGGGGGAGAGAATTGGAAGAGTAAAAGTGAGGTAACTCACTGGGTTGAGATAAAGACAGTTTAATAGGTAAAGTAAAACAAAACAAGGAATTCATTCACTACTTCCCATTGGCAGGCAGGTGTTCAGCCATCTCCAGGAAAGCAGGGCTCCATCAAGCGTAGCGGTTACTTGGGAAGACAAAAGGCACCACTCCAAATGTCCCCCTCTTCTTTCTTCTTCCCCCCAGCTTTATATACTGAGCATGACGTCATACAGTATGGAATATCCCTTTGGCCAGTTTTGGATCAGCTGTCTTGGCTGTGCCCCCTTCTAGCTTCTTGTGCACCTGGCAGAGCATGGGGAGCTGAAAAATTCCTTGACTAGTGTAAGCACTACTTAGCAACAACTAAAACATCCCTGCATTATCAACACTGTTCCCATACTAAATCCAAAACGCAGCACTATACCAGCTACAGTGAAGAAAATTAACTCTATCCCAGCTAAAACCATGGCACTGTGTTTGTTACATTCTGAATATGGATAGAGATTATTTTAAAACAAAGTGACTTGATTTCTCCTAAGTAGTTGAATATTAATGAAAGAGAAATATATTGGAGTGAGCCACAAAACAGACCAACTTATAACAAGCCACCACATATCCCAAACAGATGCTTCTTCAAGAGTCTGGAATGACACTTTGAAATATTCTGTACTGCCAGTACAGACATGGAGACTCAAAAACTCAGTCAGAGATCTACAGCAGGACACTTCATTGATCAGACCTGGTGCTGCTTGTCTGCTCATTGACAGAATTCTAAGTGGTTACAATATGTTCCTAACATGGTAATCATGGAGGAATTAAACTTTACATTTTGATATGCATTAGATAAAAATAACCCACATAGTTTGAAAGCTTCAGTTACCCACTGGCATATGAGTACACTGTTGGAAAATATAGATTTTGAATCCCACAGTGAAACATGGAAAGGAGCTGTTCTCATAGGGCTGGTGGATCATGGTTATCCAGAACAAATACTTCACAAATTATTGCTGTTGTTGTTGTTTTAAATATTAATCACTAAATCCTCTAAGCCTCGTTCTTAGTTAACAAGTGACAATCTGAGGGGCCTGTAAACACAGTCTTCAGACAAGTTTACTCCCTGATTGCCATATTTAAATCACAATGTTTCAGAACAGCAAGAGTAAAAAATTTCTGACAAGTAGTGGAGAACTTGCTGGCACTAAACAAATCCTCTAAGAACTACTGTGAGGCCT
The DNA here is from genome assembly GCA_031468815.1 of Morus bassanus. Taxonomy (NCBI): domain Eukaryota; kingdom Metazoa; phylum Chordata; class Aves; order Suliformes; family Sulidae; genus Morus; species Morus bassanus. The sequence continues at coordinate 62,698,991 of CM062567.1, read as the reverse complement.
GCCTAGAGGTTAAGCCACAAAATCCATGGAGAAAGAGGAAAAATACCACAGACAAATTATTTCTTATGCTCTGTTCTTCCACTATAGGAAGATTTTGTAACAGAATTAGTGATGGCTTTATTTCTCTTAGCACCCCAGGCACCAATGCCATCTTTGCATCCTACCACAGATGAAAGGTGTATGAGAGACTACATGGTGAAACATCCATCATCAGTCTCTTTCTTAGGATCTCCCATGCAGCTGTCATATGGAGAGGCCTCTTCATCTGTGGCAATGTAGTCACCAGCACAATTAATCTGCCTGGGCAAGTCTTTGCCTGTATGTCCTTTTAATCCAATATTGTATGTGACTCTTAAAAAAAGCATATCGTGAAAAGTAACAGAAGAGAGTTTAACTGCTTTGTAAGTTGTTCTATAAAAAGAGTAAGTATGGAACAAGAGTAGATAACGCTGAGTGAGAAAAGTGAGGTGAGCATGATTACCTAGTGATATTCTATCAAACAGGAATGAGACCAACATGAGTGTCTTGTCTTTTGGGAATTACTGGAGAATTTTTTCATTTGCAGGGAGATGAAAATGTTTTGTTTGTTCAACTGTGGCTGCTGAACAGGTAATATAATTCTTGGCTTGGCTGTGCTTTGGAAGTTGAAGCATCACAGTCCTTGTTTATGTTTACTCATAATACTTGATGAAGTAAGCCAGGAAGTGAACCTCTTTCAGAAACTCTGTTTTTCACATCCCAATCCATAATCCTTGGCCTGAGGTAAAACCACTTCAGACAACTCCGTAAAGCTAGGACTGGTCCCATAAATCAAATTTCCAGAGCAGACTGTCTGCATATGAACTAATTGCTTAAGTTGTACACTGATCTGTACAGCCAGTTTTTTTTTAAGAGTTCATCTCTTATTTTTGTTGTCTCAGAAAAAGGTGGTGGTGTTTTCTTGTTTTTTTTATCATTTTTAGTTCCTTGGGAAATTGATACCAGGAAGTAAAAAATGTGATGGATGCATTTATGGCCCTTTAAAAAGCATCAAGCCTCTTTGGTCCAAAAATATGCTGTCGTTCCCAGAAGGCAATTAACATGATACTTGTGGGTGGAATAAACAATGTGGACCCCTTTACTGACTTCTCCCTATTTCCTTTTTCCTGGCAGATATAGGCACCACTCATTTATTTATGTTAACTTCTAGACACTGCCACAAGGTCTTGACCTGCCTGGTTTGAAGATCACTACAGTGTTTTTATAGAATCATAGAATCAAGTAGGTTGGAAAAGACCTTTAAGATCATGGAGTCCAACCACAGACCTAACACTGTCAAGTCATTAAACCATGTCCCTAAGTGCCACATCTATACATGTTTTAAATACCCCCAGGGATGGTGACTCAACCACTTCCCTGGGCAGCCAGTTCTAATACTTGATAAACCATTTAGGTGAAGAACTTTTTCCTAATGTCCAGTCTAAACCTCCATTGGTGCAATTTGAGGCTGTTTCCTCTTGTCCTATCACTTGCTACTTGGGAAAAGAGACCAACACCCACCTTGCTACAACCTCCTTTCAGGTAGCTGTAGAGAGCGATAAGGTCTCCCCTCAGTCTCCTTTTCTGTAGACTAAACAACCCCAGTTGCCTCAGCCACTCCTCATAAAACTTGTTCTCTAGACCCTTCATCAACTTTGTTGCCCTTCTCTGGACATGCTCCAGCATCTCAATGTCTTTCCTATAGTCAGGGGCCCAAAACTGAACACAGTATTTGAGAATAAACTATTATGTCAGACAGGAAGACATTGAATGGCAATAGAGCTGAGTGTCTTTGGCAGGCAGTAGAAAGCAGTTTAGATCAATGTACAACTTAGGTTCACAAGCAGAAAGTTGTTCTTCTGCTTTGTAAATTTGACTTCCAGAGCTACTTTTGGCTTTATTGAGTTGTCCAAAGCGGTTTTACTTCAGGACTAGCATTATGGTTTGGGATGTGAGAAGTTGTGTGTGGATTTTTGTCACTGTATTCAGATAACATAGAAATACCTTTACATGTTAATAGTGTTGAGTGGGAAAGGGGAGTCTGTTCAGCTCGAGACAGTATATTCAGTTGGGTACATGGGACAATATTTGATTGTAATTTGTAGGAAGAACAGACAGTTTACTGTTATTAAATTGTGAAATTTCATGGAATGATTGTGAAACTTGTGGGAGAATAGAATGTTTCAGTTTTTACAAAACTTTTGTGTTGTGCTTGCAGTAAGAAATGTTTTGTTTGGGTTTTTTTCCCCGCATTCAGATACTGTAAAATAGCCTATTGAAGTTTCTACTGTGTCATGGGAGCCTTGTTTGTTTCCCACAGAGTAGCTCTCTGATGAACTGCTGTCCCCAGAGCCCATTTACTGTAGACATGCAGATTTTGTCAAATGCTTTACCAGATGGATGGAAGTGGTATACCTATGCCTGCAGATAGAATCAAGCAGTTTGTGCTTTTCATTATCAACAGAGAGGCCAAACTAAGCAGCTCTATGTACTCCGATTGATTTTATGTAAACTACTTTTTGTTTTGTGCATTTCTGAAGTGAAAGACAGTTTCACTTGTGCAATGGAGAAAAGGAGAGAAAAAAATTAAAATTGGGGGCTGGGGGTTGCAATTTGTATTCAAGACTACAGTCTACTTACTCAGTCTCTTTTTATTTTTTCTCTGATATATTTTACTGAACTAGAGAGCTATAAAATGAATCACAGTGTAACAATACTAAAATACCACATGCGACCTAACATGGAGATTACCTGATCCTCAGTGTGGAATAAACTATGTCCAGTTTAGACTTTTTGATAATCATAATCTTCTTTTTATTAAAGTCTAAGTGAGTCTGTATCACATTCAATTTGTTGATTCCCTCAGATCTGGTGAAAAACAATTTGTATCAAAAAAGTCAAATAATTAGTAAAAGAAGATCCCAGCCATTTTGCTTAGTTGATTGAAATATTATGTTTTGCTGTGCAGTGGTAGTACAAATTATTTGGATAATTTTGGGTTCTAGTGGTTGACATTCAAGATAGGGAATAGATATGATTTTAATAAATGTTAGCTTACATTATGTAGCAAATGTTAGCATCACATAGGAAGCCTATGACGGAGGTGTGTTGGAGGTGTGTTGGAGGTGTGTTGGAATGTAGGTCCCAGTGTATTGACATAAGAATAACAATTTACTAGTAAGTGAAAGATATGATATACTGCAGCTGCAAAATGATGAGAGAACCTTGACTGAAAGAGCAAGTCAATGAAAGGGTTTCTTTTTTAAGGGAATAAGGTTTCTTTTATTAATTCATCTACATAAGCAGACAACATATTAATCTATAAATGTAATAAAGTAGAATTCTTTGTTTAGAAGAATATATGTGGTGCTGCTGCCATGTTTAATATGTTAAGAATGCCTTTGCCTAGGTCACAGCTGTGGTTTGGTCTGAGGGATAACCATTTGAGGTAAAAATGAATGAATTTGGTCAGTGGTTTGGTTTTGGTACCTGAAAGGAGTGACACATGTATCCAGACTGACACAACTGGGCTTTGCAAAGAATTATCATGCATGTGTGTTAATTTTACTACTGCAGTTAATCTCCTTTTCTAGATATGAGCTGCATTTTTTCACTTCTAGGTACTAAGCTGAATACATGCATAGGGCCACATGCAAAGGGTAAAACCAATTGACACTTCTTTTTTTTTAGGGTTAGGAAAATTTCTATTGACTCAACTGTGAAGAAGATCCCAGGACTTATAACCATCTAACTTTGGTGGGTATGCTATAAAAATGTAGCTATATAAATGAAATCACAATGTTGTGGAATTGCTTTGAACACAAGCAGTATGCCATTTTATTACAGAGCTTTTAGAGAAAATGGAAATAATTTGTTTGTCTTTTTTTCAAAAATATTCAGCTGAAATCCAGTGTCTATTTTGTTCTTTCCTATAATGAGCTTTTTGGCAGCATCTAATGGGTTAGAGTGTGTTTTGCTTCACAGAGTTTAAATGGAAGATTCTTGACAGCTCTACTTTTCTGTGGTATTTTTGTTGTCTTTCTGTTTATAGTCCTTTTATTAATGTATTTATGGTTCTTTTAACTAATCAAGGAACTCAGATCTGTTAGGAATCAGATGGTCTAGTAGTGTCACTTTTATTAACTATAGCATCATTTTTCACTGCAAAGATTCTGAGGAAGGAGTGTCTTTTGTACTTGAAAGTATCTGGAGCTAAGGTTCAGGTCATAGGCCTGCTCCAGTAGCACCTAACTCTGGAGGAGTCTAATCTCCATTAAGACCTCAGTTTTTAGATTGTTTTCATATGGAAAAAAGTTTACAAGATATATTCTTTCCCTAGTCTTTTCTTCCTGAACCCTCTTCCCTGCATGAACAAATTCAGTATGCTTGTGAGAGTAGGAGGCTTTCCTCTTCTGAAGGAAAGGCTCCATTAGAAGCTCTCCCCTTGTTAGACATGGGAGAATTCACATGGAACAGCTTTTCATGTGGGTGGGTCTTTGCAGCATTTCTTCCCCACATGGATTCTTTGATCTATAATGAAGGGTGAGGTCACACTTAGTACAGTGCTGTTAAAAAGTCATTCAACAACTTTATTGAAAGTCAGCCTTCATTTATTCTGATGTTCACACAACTGTTGTTTATCTCAGAGCTCCTCAGGCATGCAAGACTGTGCTAGAACTGTTTTTCCTCAGCGTTGCTGACCACCATTGTGTTTATCTTATGCTTACGCACATTCAAGCTTCATTGCTTTCTCAGTCTACTTAGAGAGTCTTGGTGTTGTGGTCATCCTTACACCCATGGCCAGATGACATGCAAATATGGTGGCAGCAAGTTTCAGTCCAAAAATTTGGCGTTTCCCATGGCAGCTTGGCTGCTAGAGTGCTCATCTGGGACAGGGTAGCATCAAGTTTGCTTTGCTGCTTGAAGGCACTCTCAAATGTAATTTGTGGTAATTTGCAAGCTGTTTGCTAGGGCAGGTGGAGGTTGGGAATCTGGATTTGATAGGCCATAACTGTTATGTTCTGGTCTGTCCTACTTTGCAGTTCCTACTAAACTGAATTCTTGAATGTCATCACACAGCTATGAGGAAACTCATCCCCTGATCTGAATGTTATCCAGGACAAGCCAAAACCAAAGCCTTGGATCCAATTTCTCCCCATTCCCTGAGTAAAGGAAAAATTCATATCCAGATGATTTGACCCACACTCGTGTCTAATTGCAGCCTTTCAAACTATTTACATTTCTACCAATTATAGGTGCATAAGTCACATGACACCGTCTTTATAGAAGGGAAACAGAAAGGAATAAATCTCATGTCAGAAGGCTGATGCTTTGCAGAATGCATGGGGCTAGCAGTGGTGTGGCACGTAACACTGAAGTATTTGGGCTGTGCTCTGTTTAGGTGTATCTTTTCTCAAAGCGAGCAACTAAGTTTTTGAAGTTAGCATTGTTGTTTATAAAACAGCTGTTCTAAGTAGGTGTTGCTTCCAAGGCTACGTGTGTTTGGCTGGGTGGGTGACTGCTGCCTTTCCTTAACACTGCAGCTGCAGATGACATAGCTATGTGCAACTGAAGACAGCACATACCACTTGCAAAGAAATTACAGGAAACATTGTTCTTTTTCTTAGAATCTCCTCCACAAAGAGGAAAAGAATACAACAAAACAAAATATCACAAGTACGTAATGGTCATACACTCCTGTTTCTTTTGCCCTTTAATACTATATTTAGAATGTTTGTTTGATATGACCATATGTCTCTTTTAAGAACAATGTCTGTATCCGCTAAAAGGAAAGGCCTTCTTTGGTGGGAGATGGTCTGTGGAAACAGATTTTTTCATCTCACTTTATTTCTTCTTAAATTAATGTTTTTACTGTAGGCTCAGCCTTGTTTACATCTGAAGTCAATTAAAGATTAGTCACGGACTTCAATGAAAATAGGACTGAATTTCCAACAGTAGGCCTTTGAAAGAGAATCAGAATTGAATGTGTTATAACCACTACAGGAGGTACATTATTATTAGTTCCCCTGTCTTTTTTCTGTCTACCTTTTTAGTTCTTGAATCATGTGAGGAGCATATTCCAACTATTTATTTTTCCTAAGAGCTTCCTTCAAATATTTCCTTTTCAGAGTGTTAAAGAGTTATATGTTCCCATAAAATAAATTTAGAAGTTAGAGAAGTCAAAAGTCTTCACAGATGGTAGTACATTTTTTGTATTTACTGGTACAAAATGTTTTATTATAGAAAAACACTTATAAAAGGAATTAATCTATTTGGGGAGTAGGTCATGTGAACAAACAGCACAGAAAGAAACACAACCAATCCAAACAGATTTTCTTTTCTCTCACACAAACATGTTGTTACAGACACATACACCTGCTTGTGCAATCACCTTTTTGTTTTCACAACTAAGTCTACCACATGGGATTATTTGTGCTTTACAACTAGTTTTCTAGTACAATTCATTACTGATCCACATAATGAGACTTCATAACATTTGACACAGTCACTGCTTGAATGCATCAAAAAGTTGGTATGAGTTATTAGCATTAACAGTTGTTCAGAACAAGTCAGCCAGAATCAAATAGATATTGAATCTTATTTAGCTTGTCCTAAATAGTGGAATTCTTAAAAAACAAAGCAAGCACTTTCCACAGATAAATGCAAACCATAGCATTTGAATGACGTGAATGATAGATCAATGAACTGAGTGTTTAACTTCCTCTATAAACTCAGAAATTGCATGGGCATACAGCTTCCCAGAATGTTGCCTAGCCTTCGGTTCACACTTCCAGAAATTTTTTGTACCTAACTTTATTTTTTCAAACCTTTTTTTTTTAAACTGGAGATAGCAGTTAGCATAATTAGTGATCAATGGCCTTAAATGTAAGAATTTTCTTGACTTAAGTGGTACTAGTGTTTTGACATCTGTTTAGCAGCTGTAATAATCAGTGGTAGTAGAGATAAAGATGTAATGCAAAAATTGCAAGAATGTAGGTATTTTAAGACTGTCTCTGTAAGAACTGACAGTGTAGATACACATCCAAGTTTTTTGTACATCAACAAAGAATTTGTGTGTATGTGGTTGTGTATATATACACATGTGTATATATGTGTGATACACTTTTGAGTTTTTATATTTTCAGATTCCTTAAGAAGTATTTGTGTATGTAACTGTAGTATGTCTGCTGGATTGTGTATAGTTCTTCAGTATGAAGACATATGCACATCCTTTGTCAGCAATGGCCTGTGATATAAACCTGTTGTGGTTTAGCCCCGGTCAGCAACTAAGCACCACACAGCCGCTCGCTCACTCCCCCACCCTTGTGGGATGGGGGAGAGAATCGGAAGGGCCAAAGTAAGAAAACTAGTGGGTTGAGATAAGAACAGTTTAATAATTAAAATAAAACAGCAATAATACTAATATAATGAAAAGGGAAATAATGAGCGAGAGAGAGATGAAACCCTGGAAGAAGGGGGAAAAAAAAGGAAAAAACCCCCAAAACTAAACAACAAGTGCTGCAACCGCTCACCACCCACCGACCGACGCTGCCGGTCCCCGAGCCACGATCCCTGCCTCCCCCGGCCAACTCCCCCCAGTTAATATACTGGGCATGACGTCACATGATATGGAACACCCTTTGGCCAATTCAAATCAGCTCTCCTGGTTGTATCCCCTCCCCTCCCGGCTTCTTGTGCACCTGGCAGAGCATGGGAAGCTAGAAAGTCCTTGACTAGTGTAAACACTACCCAGCAACAACTAAAACACCAGTGTGCTATCAACATTATTTGCATACCAAGTCTAAAACACAGCACTATGCTAGCTACAGTGAAGAAAATCAACTATCCCAGCTAAAACCATGACAAAACCAAATGTCTGATTAGTAGACAAGTATTACAGTAGTTGTCTATTTTATTTCAAGTACTGAAAGGGATGAAAAGAACTCGGTGATTATGGTGCAAGACTAACCCCTTGTTCTCCCTCTAAGGCACGGAGTAGCAGAGAGTAATTTAATGAGGTCTATGTGCAATTTTGACCATAACTGGTATAAGCAGAAGGAGGTTGCAATAGATGCTGGGTCCTCTTTGGAAAACCTCCGAGGACGTTCTGAGCAGGTAAAGGGAACTAAGATACTGTTAAGTCAATGGCAGGTGGTGAGCATATTCTGTAAAGTTTCAGGTGCGTATCTGAACTAAGTGATTTTAAAAGTTTTAGTAACAGAAAGAAAAATATTGTTCATAGTATTTTACCTCAGAAAGAACCTTTTTTACTAAGGAAGTTCCACAAACAGGAGCTTTGAATAGTGGCCTTGTATAGTGGCCTATCAAGTGGCCAACTTGATGAAAATTTTCCTATGTTGCTCTGTGTAGTCTTCATTACAACATGCATAGGAAAAAAATAGACTTAAAATTTCAGAATTAATCTCTTTAATTTCTTTTTACTGGATGCAGCATTACTTTACAAGTAGTAGAATGGAAGGAAACTTTTAAAAACTATGTCTCTGAGGTTTCCTATTCCTCACAATTTGAAGCATCTGTTTCTGAAACCTACTTTTCTAATATTAACAAAGTTTTATTGTAGCTCTAAACAAATGTTATTCTATCATCATTATCATCATCCTTGGTGCTATCTAGATGCTTCTCCTTAAATAACTGAAAAAAATGGCTGGGAAAATGCTTATGTTGTTACAGTGCAAATTTCATAAACTAGTTATGGCTTGTATTTATATTTTTTCCCAGAAGAACACATGGCTTCTTGCCATATTGGCTTTGGTTCCTCAGTGAATCACTCATAAAGGAAATCCAGCTTGTGAAGTAATGGTTTGATATTCCTTGTTTTGCTTTTTTATTTTCTTTTTCAAAAATCATCTTGTGAATTAAAATTATACTTTTACCCAAAAGAAAAAAAAAACACAGTAATTCATCCATTTGAACCAAACATCAAGGTTAACCACCTTTTGTAATAGAAAAACCATATCAGGATGCTTTTGTGTGCTTCAGATAGATACAAATATATTTGTTTATAACTAGGACGTTTTCTGTGGAAGATGGAGACCAGAATAATGAAGCTGTGGGAAACAGTAAGGTTTTTTTTTAGTGGTAGCAAAGGTAAAGGATAGACAACACTTCAGAATTAATGCAACTGTTTGCCAGCAAAGTTGGTAATAACATATAGGTACAGATTCAGGATTGTTTTCAGGCCTTGCCAGGGCATCTCAATGAGATGAAAGTTTTCCTCTGTTTAATCAAAAATTGTCTTCCATGGGAAATCTTCTTCCTTTCAGTTGCAGTAATGCTCTAGGGCACTGCAAATTATCTTTATTCAATGCCTTGACTCAAGCCATCTACAGGTTTAAAAGCACACTGCAATAATATATCGTGTCTGCATTAAATTACATAGAGGGTAAATTTGCTTAGATAGAAGTCTCTCTAAAATTTCTATAAATAAATATTGTCTTTCTGTTGGAAATCATTTAACAATGGCTGAGCAATAGACTTTGAAAACATTTGACTTTGCTCATCCTTGGAGCCTTAATGGAATAGTTTGGCTAAATCCTCCCAAAATTTCCTCTGTACTGGAGGGAATGTTCTGGCCTTGGCTGAGATAGGGCTCTTAGAGTAATTTTTGCTGTCAGATGTAGTGGTTCTTTTGCAGCCAAATGGGACAAAAGTGATTACTGGGCACAGTGCTTCCCATTCTAGTCTGAGAATGCTCAACACTGAATACAGAGAGAATGAGTAAGAAAAGTACAAGTACAGGTAGAGAGGAAGAATAAATGGGAACAAGAAGCTCCATGTCCTCTTCCGACTATTTTCCCCATTTATAATTCTTCAGACAGGAATATAATATTACAGTGCAATTAGGAATAACAATGAGTGAATGAGTGCTGGCCACTTCAACTTTGAACAGCTGCAATCCAGCATGTGTGTTTGCATGTGTGTACCCATATACACACACACATATATACATGTATGTATTTTTACTTAGAAATTCTGCTATGTACATGTTAACTTCATAGCTAGTTAAGAATAAACTTTTCAAAGAGTACTTTACTTCTTTCCCATAGCCAGGTTATTAACTCTAGTAGAGGGAGATTCTTGATGAGTCTTTTAGTGATTCTTCCGTACTGGTGCTTTGTTAGACTTTTTACTTACATTGACTAAACTGTCATCTCCAAGTCCTTGAAATATAAATGACTGTAAAATAAACATGTATATGTGGACATGCATGCACACATACAGACTTAATCATTTGCAACTTATCCAGCTGTAGGTTGCTTGAACACAGTGGTTAAAACTATTGTAGCTTAACTTGAATAAGTTCTATCATTCTCTGGCTTTTAAAATCATGAACCACATCTTTTCACATTCAGGAAAGGATTTCAACTAAAGTCGTCCACAAAGATTTCTGAGGACTCTATGGTTTAAGGTAAATTAAATAATCTCCTCTCAGTTTTCTGCTTCATAATTTTTTTATTTCTTGATTCTCCAACATATTTTTCAACCAAGTTCTAAGACTCATCGTCTTCCAAAAATAATGCTACTATTACAAGGTATATATGATCTTTGTTTTTGAAATACAAATTTTGTTATAGGTGGTTATATTCTCTTTTGTAGTATTGTAATGTAAAAGAGAGGCTGTTTTATCCGAACAACTTTCCCCTTCATGTTTCAAAATCAGTGGAATATATCTGAGTGCTGAATTTGCCTCCTTTTAATGCCTCCCTTTGGGCTTTTCTTGGAGAATGGGCCTGCAAGTATGTGGACATCACACATTAATCTGAGATGTGAAGACATCAAAAGTAACAAATCCAAAAACAGCAGTAAGATGACCACAGGTAGGCCCATGGATTTGTTATCAAGATAACGGCATGTACTGCAATGTGTAGCACTATGATGAAAATAAACTGCAGCTTATCAGTAGCTTGGGTGTCTATCTTTCTGTGTTTTTATCTGGTTTCTCATGATTGGAACTATTCCCATAATGGTTAAGTGACTAATCAAGAAATTTAATACATTATCAGAAACCGTAAGTTTCATTCCTTATTAGATATTTAAAACTAAAGGTCTCACTCCTGAGATTCAGTTCAACTTCTTTTAATCTCTTTGTTAGCATTTTCAGAAGGCTTTTTTCTTCTTTTCAATTTAGGATAATTTAGTCCTGTTTTCAATGCATTATTTTGATTTGCTGCACATGGCTAAATTGCTTGTTTCTCAATTCTGTCCTTTGTAGTGTCTTTTTAATTTTTCATTCCAGGATCACTTTATCTACCTCAGCCTGGGGTTTTCATTTTTCATAACTTTTTGCAGGTATATATAAACTTCAACTATAAGGGTTTCAGGGCCTTTGGGTGGAGTAGCACATTACAAAATGAACTAAAAAATATCTACCAACCATTGTTGGAAAAAGTGTATACTATATTTGAAAATAAATTTGATCATCCTTAGATAGGATGCATGCTAGCAGAACTAGGCTTTTGAAGCTTTCATTCAAACTGAACCTGTGGCTTAAAGGTCACAGAGGTTTATAATCGCTGAAGACAATGCCTCAATCTATTCCCTGTATCTTCTTCTACGGTTAAGCCTTAGTCAACAGTCACTCGTGACTTTTAATTAGTCTGAAATTGAATGCAGCCCCTCCTCCTTCAGTAGCTCATATTTTTTTCTCTTCTGTAGAAAGGCTGATGAAAAGAAGCTGAATGCATAAACCTGACTCCTCAGCACTTCTTGCTAGCCTTATTTTCTCAAGACTTTTTAATGGCTAATCAGCCTTTAGGAACGTGTCCATTTTACTTATCCCTCACTCCTTTCTGTCTCAGTGATGCCATTCTGCTTTACCTAAGCTCTCAGCTTTGTTGCACAGTATTGTTACTGTACATATGGTGAGGGCCAACAGTGCTTGCAATGTTTGCTTTGTAATGCATGAAAAAGACTTAATTGTTCATGTTGTTTCAATAGGCTTTCTGAATAGAGGTTCCTATTAACCAACTTTTAAAAAATTGGCTGGAGGCAATGGTAGAAACAATAACAACAGCAGCATAGAACCACAAAGGTTAAAGAAAGTTTGAGATTTACACACTAACAAATGTTTAGTTCATTTAATATAGTTTTAGGCTCAGGAGAGGAAACAAAATCTTCTATTCTACTGTGCATACATTTTTGTTTTTTAGTAACCTCCTGTCTATGCAACAGATTAAGCCAGTCTTGCGTGCACATGGGTATTGCACACAAGAAGAGTACAGCCTCTATTAATTGCAGATGTTTGTCAGTATGTAAGATAAAAGTAGCGTAAGGCACTAGCTGCCCTGCCATCCTATATTGAGTCTGGCATATGATTAGCCTGAACAAGCTTATTTGTGAATGTTGTATCACCTAGGAAACCCAGTAGAGGTTGCTAGTGTTGAATTTTTGTATAAATGGGCATGTACAGCCATCCCTCATATGATCCTAGTACAATACTCCATGAACTGAAGTTCTTTAAATTTACTCTTAGGTATCACAATTCATGAGACTTTATTTTAAAAGGCCTGTGTTTCAGGTAATTGCTAATATTGTTATATATATTAGGTCAGGGACACTAAAACTGTCTTCCCACTTTAAAAGAAAAATATGGCATTTTTTTACTCTTAAAACCTTTCCCCCTGCAATCTATCTATCTAACGACTATTTCCTCTCTTCCTACGCATAGCATAATTCCCATGATAACTTCTCCCAATATAAAGTTTGTGTTTCTTTCTAGACTGTAGCCAGCAAAAAATATAAAAGCAGGGAAGAATGATTTGCAGAATGCCTGTGTTGGCATATGGTAAGGAGGGCCATAAAGAGGAGGTGGCATTTAAATCTCTCTACTGAAGTTCTTTAAAATCAGTGAGCTGCAGTAGCTGTAAATATAGGCTGATTTTGTTTGTAAAGGAAAACTACAGTTTTCAGGACTACAAATTTTCATTTCAAATCACCACATTCCTGGTTCTGTGCTGACTAAAGATTGCTTTCTTTGCTACCTAGTAGAAAATGAAACACTTGAATATAATTTAAGGCAGGATAAATGACTCCTAGACTCTGCTGACACTGTGTAGTCGACACAGTTGACTGTGCCAAAGAAAGAAGCAGGGTAAGGATGGAGGAACCCTGTGGTGGAAGCTGGAGTTCTGCCAGGGGCAGAAAAATCACAGCAAAGCTCAGCTTGTTGTGATGTCCTCTGAGAGAGGAGAAAAATTAACATGAACATTCAGGAGAAATAAAATGAACAAGGTTAGTGGTGATGAGAGACTGTTAAAATGTTATTACATGCAAGTCACATGTTTTTGCAGGTAGTATTTCAAACCAAATGCTGATGACTGTGACATCTGGAAATAATTTCATAATAGAAATTGCTGGGAGAGAAGTACATGAATAGAATGATAATACAATTCATATGTGTAAATCAAGAAGTGACTAATTCTTTTCCAGGGTGGTACTGGATGATCACTGAGGCACTGCTAGAGATGGGTTTTGTTCAGGATGAAATTTGGTCACCGAGGGTAGTAAAATGGTTTTGTTATTCTCAAAGCAATTAACTCATAGAAATTGTGGAAACAACAAAACTAAAGGTCAATATTATCTTTGGTTATGAGTCCAGGTGCAGAATCTCACTGTAGGAGGCAAATGTCAGGTTATGTGATAGAAGCTCATTTGCACACCCTCAAAGGAGCACAGACAGCCAATGGCAAGCAGAGGGAAGCCTAAATAATACCCTGCCCCTGCTGCTCCCCAGCCCATCACAGGAGCCATCCGCCCATAAAAGGCCCATACCACAAGCCCAGAGGAGCACAGGCTGTCCCAGGAGACTCTCATCCCCAGATCCAGGTGTGACACACATCATGATGAGTCAATGCTGGAACACCTCTTGGACTGAGGGGAGGTTGCTGCCTAGAGGTGTGGGGCACATTATGGGATGCAGGGGAAGAACATTTTGGACTTGCACAGGACTTATAATAAGATGTTTAGGGGAGGAACCAAGGGTGGGGAAAAGGAAGGATCTAGTTGTCAAGGTGATCTAGGTGAAAAGGATGGATTTATATGAGAAAATTCAGGTATGTTAGCATACTTTTTGTTTAATACAGTGTTAATCAGTTAATTGAATGGGTTTTTTAATCAAAAAAGTTTTGGTCTTCAGGTTGATTAAAAGTTAAATCTATACTGCCTATGCTGTTTGCTGACCATGTTAGTTGTATTTCTGCTATAAAATAAGCATATTGTGTGACAAAGTTACAGAACTTCGAAAATAGTTTCTATAAATTCATGTTTTATCCTGTTTCTTTTCTATTTCATTGGTCAGTACACAGTTTTTATAAATAATTTTTAAAGTTTAACAGCTAATTAGAAGTAAGCTAATACAATCTTTGTGAAGAGTTCTTAGCATTTCATAACTAGTTCAGAGGTTAGAGTTTTGCTTAATAGTGTTTTTGGAAGAGTTAGGAGATCAGTAGCATTTATTTTTTCCTAGAAAGAGCAGAGGAGGAGTACAGTCAGGAGATAAGAGAAACACACAGAATGAAATTAATAGTCTGCTAAGAAGAAAAAGGAGGTGTTGCCTTATCCATGCACCTCAGATATAGAAATAAAATAGCAACTGGGCAATAATAAGAATTTGATTCTCAGGGTTCAAATCTATAAAGGAACTTGCCCATAATGTGAATCTGAGGTATAATTTAATGTTGGTGTTCATGTTCATAATTCAATGTTGGTTGTTTAAGGTTCCATTTAAACCACCTGCAGAACTTAGGCACTATTTGGTCCATGGACACATAAGCTTTTCCTATTTAAGTGCTTGGTGGGCCTACAGTCCTATCTCTGGATGTATGCAGGACTGACACCTGGACAGGACTGAGCACACACATTGTGTTAAGACTTCAGAGGAGACACAGAATTTTCCACTTAAATTCTCTGAAGGTCTAATATGGCAACTGTGTTCTCAGTCTCTTAAGTCATGTTAACCCTGGGATCGGCAGAACACGTGACAGCTTTATTCACTATGATTTAAAAACAGAGTTGCAGGAGGTGGGTGCTGAATGCATTTTTGATAATATTTGTAAACAAATAGGAAAAAAAATGCATAATTCTATTCCAGAACACCTGTCCTAAGCAGCAGGTAAAATTTCCACTCCTTTGAAAGTGATACCATAAAGGTAAGAGTCTATGTTTTCTTAGTCTAAGAGTTGTCATGCACAAAATGACATCTTGGAGCCCTATGGTTAGGTCATTCAGCTGGTATGGAAGTATAGAATAGTTTGGGTTGGAAGGGACCTTCAAAGATCATCTAGCCCAACACCCCTGCCATAGACAGGAAAATCTTTCACTAGATCAGATTGCTCAAAGCCCTGTCGAACATGACATTGAACACTTCCAATGGTGGCACACCCACAACTTCTCTGGGCAACCTGTTCCGGTGTCTCACCACCCTTATAATAAAAAATTTGTTCTTTATGTCCAATCTAAATCTTCTCTCTTTCAGTTTAAAACTGTTATGCCTTGTCCTGTCACTACAGGCCTTGGTACAAAATCTTTTCCCATCTTTCTTTTAAGCCCCCTTTATATACTGGGAAATAGATGCTGGTCTTTATGTGTGGGAAATAGACTCTGGTCCCTGTTTCCAAGGTTGTTTATGCTATTTTTATTTTGTGGTAATTGGAGAAGAGAGGGAGAGACTAAGAGTGAATTAGTGAGTGAGTGCATGAATGAGTGAGTGAGTTGGTAGAGTGAATTGGGTATCCTGAGTTATTATACCTCTGCCACTCCATTATAAGACTGGATATAGATGTTCATAGTTTTAAGCATCTGACTCCAGGAGATTCAGTGAGTCTTTAACTTGAATCTGAGAGAGAACATTAGGACTTAATATCTACATTGTGCTTCCGCATTTTATAGAGTACTCGGTATGCTGGCTGTAATGGATCTTATTCTAGGAACGCTCTGTTCTTCCCCACATATTGCATAAGGGCTTGGGAGACTCGCCTCGGCAACACTTAAGTCTAGTTCTTGGTCTGGACAATTAGCTTCAAGTAGCTTCCCTTCCCTCTTCCCCCAGTCATAAAAAATAAAATATGTCACTTGGATTCTTTTCTTTGTTTTTAATAAACTGCATTTGGTGGTATTCTTTAAAAGTTAGTAATTTATATTTCTTTTGTAGTTGATATTTAATCTTTAAGTGTTCTATATGCTAAAGGAAACAGTGAAAATCTAATATGTGAAAAATATGCAAATTCTGAATCTTAACTGAGTAAGGATGACTGATGAGCAAGTGAAGTTTCATAATACCTTGAATAAATTAACTACATATTGATACAATTAAAACTGAGTAGATTTTTTTTGTCTTGAATTTGCTGAGTTGTTGAAATTAAATCTTAGCCAAACTGAATAATCAAGATGAAATAATTATGTTGATATATTGTTTTTCTGATAAAATCAGTTAAAAAGAGAGAACCTTTAAGAAAGTATTGAAGAGTAAGAAGAACAGTCTGTGTTATAGATTATGTTCTTGATAATACAGCTGAAGAAAAAACTGGAAAAATATTAAACCAGGTATAAAAAAGAATACTTCCCTTCTGGCACCATTCTTGAATAATATCTATTTTTTATGACAAAAATGGAGTGGAAGTGGCAGAAGAATGCACTTTCACACACATCTTCAGAGTTGTCTGATGTTCTACCTGACATTATTCCAGGTATTATATAGAAAATGAGACTCTGTCCTCCTTAGTGTGCTCTTGATCTTTGATGCACACTGTTCAGTGCAGTCTGACTTCTCTAATTGGATCTGACCAGAATTCAGAGTTTAAAAATTCCAGCATTGTAGGAAAACTTGGTTAGTGAATAAGGAAATATGTAATTTCTCTCACTTGCTTTTAAAATGAAGGTAGTTTTTATCTTCTTCCTGCTATAAAAGTTTATGGACATGGATACTTGGTCTGACTTGAATCCACCTTCATCTTTTACTATTTCTTGCAATTCATAATCATTTTATGAAAGCTCACATTCATAAAATATTATTTTAGATAGAGAATTTAGCCAGTTTCTTAGGATACATAGAGTTTTGTTCTTCGAACTGATCATTTCACATCATCCTACGCCTGGGGATAACTGTTACTAGTTACACAAGAGGGAAATACTTTCATCAAGTGGATTATAAAAAGTTTTGGGGAGATATAATCAATTGTATCTAGTGGTGTTTTTTTTTTTTGTTTGTTTGTTTAATTTGTGACTGTGCTGCTTTGACATTTCCGAAGAACGAAGCATCCTTTATTTAGTTCCGTAATCTGAATGTATGTCAGTCCAACCTAGAGGCCTTTATATTAATGTTCCAGATCTTGACAGCTGAGTTCCCTTGCTGTTGAAGGGCTGCAGTTATGAACATCTCCAAGTGTTTTATTTTCAAAATTTCTCTATTTAACCTGTAAATCCAATGCTTACAGTCAGGCTACTTCAGCCATTTGTTGTGGTGACGATAAGTGGCAGTGACTCCTACAAGAGTATGAAGAACACTTGACTGCAGCTTCAGCTACTTGAGTGCCTATCAAAGACATATTTCTGATTCTGGAAAATTAATATTATTGCTTAGCCCATTTGCTTACAAAGTAGACCCATGTTTTCTAAAGCCCTGGCTCTTCTTCTTTCACCAAAATAATTACTCATCAATTTAGTAGGTTCTAGATGTATTAAGTTAACTTAGCAATTTGAAATGCAAAGGAAATAAATTAGCTGTTAAATTGAAGTGTCTTCCTAAGATATGTGTGAAAGTTGCTGTTCTGGGTAGAAAACTCCTAATGTTTGAACTGAATTGACATGAATATGACTAGAATAACACAGAGAATAGCAACTGACAACAGCTCAAACTTTTTTTTTGGAACTTAATAGTTTAAAGAAAATAAATGCAAAACTGTAAAATAACCAACTGTGGACAAAATGAAAATGAAAAAAACCCACCAACAAATTTAAAAAACCCACCAACAAATTTATATTACTTAAAGCACAGAGAATAGAAAATGAATTATTGCCTTACTCTGAGGCAAAACTTGCAGTACAGCTGTAGGAAAGTTTGTCTTAATAAACATAGATAGATTGCCTTTTCACTCTGTTTTTCCAAGAAGCACTACAGAATTGAATCAATAGCCATACTAATGCAAGACAATCACTGCATTAAATAGTGTGGGTAAACCTAGATTTTTCAAAAAAAGCTTTCTCATGGTTCTTTTTACAACAAATAAAGATATATCTTAGGATGGTATCTCCTGAATTTATGTTGATTCATTAGCTCTCAGCTAGCATGAACATCAGCTTTTACTTCTAAGGAGTATAATGACTGACTAATGCAACTTTAAAAGACACGGTACCTATCTAATTTCTTCTTCTTTTTTTAAGCATTGAGAAATTGTTAAAACCAATAGTCCTTTTTTTGTGCAGTATAAACTGTTCATATTAATCAGTCCACTCTGTCCCTGCCCCCATCCTCTTTTAGAATTAGGATTTTTCAGTCTTCTCAGTTGGAGCTATGCTGTACACTGAATTCTGTCTCCTGGCAGTTTTCCCAGAGTAGGTTTGAAGTTTTGTTTTGTTTTTTCTTTTTGTGTCCCAATCATCTAGCCACACCCTTAATCAGACCCATGTGAGTTTTATAATCCTTAACAGTTGCCTGGCAGATAGGGAGTTTTGTTGCTTAGACAGGACAGTAGTTCCTCCTATAGAAGAGAGAGTGATTTGGGTTAATTGTAGCATCTTCTCCAGAATACTGATAGGTCTTTGGGGTTGTTTCTTCTTTTGATAGCCTTTTCAAGTATTTCTTCAATCTCTGTTTCTGTGGTTGTGCTATGCCAATTTCTTCTTGTGAAATAAGGAAATAATAAGTTGTTTTCATAGGTGAGTGTTTACACCAGGACTTTGGTCAAAATGTAGGAGCGTTGAAAAAGTTCTTAATTGGTGAAAGAGTCAGGCCTTGTAGCTGAAATTATGTGCTTAGAGATACCAGGAATGGAATTGCCCTATGTCTGTAGGGCAATAAATACAGGTTTGACAGAGAAAGACCAGTGGACATAAAAGGAGAAAGCAAGAAAGGAAGAAACTTTTTTAGTCTTTCTGAGAAGTCGTTGAAAACAGTTTAGTTGTACCACAAACAGTTTCTCTTTGCTGATATCCAGCAATCTTTGGAGATGTTGTGGAACATCTCGAGTGAAAAGAGTGTTTGTAAGACAACAATATTGTTCTTCACCTTGCAACAATTTCCTTTCTATGCTCAATCTTCTCATAATTTTGCTCTTTTGTTTTTCATTGTTTTGTACAGTATTTTGTACAGGTCTCTTGCTCAGCAGCTGTAACTTCATACAGATGCTTTGTTTTTTTCATGCAGTCTAGAAGAGAAACTCAACTTGCAAAAAGAGAACAGCAGGAGAGGAAGAGACACGAGTCAAAACCTGTCTTTTCCTTCTGGATATCACACCATAACGTATGCTAGCCTGCCAGGCAGCACAGTGTAGAGTTGTTGGGAGGTATGATGTGAATTCTTTGCATGTGTCAGCATGTGATAGAACAGGAAGATTAAAAACAAGCAATGGAAAGTTTGGCAGAAGTAATAACACCAGCAGTAATAAATATTTTACCAGGAAATGTCTAGTGGTTTGAGGTTTTTATTTTTTTGGTAGTGAGAACATCAAAAAGCAGGAAAATTATTAATTTAAAAAGAATGGTAACAGCCAGCCTTATGATACATGATTGCACAGTTTTGAACTTTCCTTCATCAGGCAGTCTCTCCTTTTCCTACCTCCTACACATTCTCATTCTATAATCTCCCCTTTAAAAGTTTTCTTTGTGGCAAGCTCACATCATGGTAGCCAACTGAGCAAGCTGACTCTCTTATTTTCATGCACAGAATAGATGTTGATCTTTCTTCATTAGATTCAAGACAATTTTGGTACCAAGGTGTGCATTCTTCACTAATGTCATTCAGGAATTTTGCCAGATGTGTTCATAGTGTAGAGTTTGCCTGTTAAAAGCTAACAATTGTCTGTGTTTCATCTTAGTTTTGTAAGATTTACTGTTAGGCTTTTTTTTTTGCCTGGAATGATGCATTTTTCCATTCAATCTAATTCAGAAGCTGTTGTTAGTGACATCTTTTCTGCTGTACATTGCATACACAATATTTATAATACCTTAACTTCAACCCCAGCATG
Organism: Morus bassanus; assembly: GCA_031468815.1. NCBI lineage: Eukaryota > Metazoa > Chordata > Aves > Suliformes > Sulidae > Morus > Morus bassanus. The sequence continues at coordinate 62,678,775 of CM062567.1, read as the reverse complement.
CTTCAGTCAAAAAGCTGTTGCTACACTGGGAAGGAATTCAAGATGGAAAATGGCTAACAAACAGAAGGGACAGAAAGGAGTCTTACTGCTCTTCTATTTTCAGATCATACTTTAAGACTATTAATTCAGAGTCAGTGATTTCCTATTATTCGTAACTCATTTCTCTACTTTGAGGCACTTTTATGCTTCTCTTCTCATTAAAAAGATAGTCTGTGCTCCTCAAAAAAGAAATGGTTTAAAACACCACATCTAATAATATGACACAATGTCGGCAGTTGCAGGCACCACAAATCTTTTGTCTTAGAGTGACCCAGGGAAACCTCTGAGGAAGCTTTATGAGTTTGAGAACTCTGCCTGAGGCACTTTTGACTTCTGAAAATAGTGATTGCATACATTTTATCATGCTCCATCCTTGTTTCGTGTCTCTTATTAAGTGTCTGTAAATACTTTGACTTGATTTATCTATTCTTATTTACCAATAAGTGCAAAATACCTATTCTATTGAATGTTAGATAGAATAATTTTTGGAGGGGTATTATTAGATATGTATATTTATTTGTTTAATGAAAACCATGACCTAAATTAGCAATCAGGTCAGTAAATTTTAAAGTTAAAGTAGGATTAGAAAAATAAAGATGGGACACTGAAAAGGAGCTTTCAGAAGTATTTTTGCACATGGAAGATTTCTGTAGTCCCACATTACTGTGGTTTAGTGAGCACTGAAAATGAACCCAGTAGTAGTGTCCTAGTGATTTATTTTTTTTTGTCCTGAATGGGTGTAAGAGGAAGAGATTTTTTTTTTTTAATTTCTGAATTTTGATCTGAATCCATAAAAGACATTGAGGCCAGCTGAACAGTCTGGCTCAGGGATAGGATAAAGGGGATAGAAAGCCCTTTTCCATGTAGTACTCAGCTAGTACTCCTCTATAATGTTGGACAGCTCTAGGTATAGTGACCCAAAATACCTTTTGTTGATGTTTTACTATTAATCCTTGCTAGACTAAGGAATTGTCAGGTTGTGTATGTGTATATGTGTTTGTGTTTATATGCAGATCATTAATTGTCATATTCATGATTAAAGGAAGGAAAACCTCACTGTATGTGAGAAGCTGTAATTTTTGTCTTTCTTGCTTATTATTTTGAATTCAAATTTTGCAAAAAACAAAATAACAATAAAAAGAATAACTTTAGCATACTTTGTGGACACATTTGTGTTCACTGACATTAGCCAACTTTGTGTAAAGTGTAAGCTTCAACATCTAGTGCTTCACTAAATGCATAAAAGGCAGAACAGCTCTATTAGTTATGGTTCTAAGAAAAGCTTTTTCACTAATACTTGCAGCTGTGGTTACCAATTATCTTGGCTCTCCTCCTCCTGCAGTGTGTGCAGAAAGGTTCCTTTAATTCTCTAAGAGATGTGGTCAGTGACAAAAGACTGTGCTTGACATGATGGAATGTGGAAAAACAGAATCTATGTTCTGTTCCCCTTTACCAGCATGATGATGACACTTCACGTACAGATGGGAGGGAGAAATATATTTGGTCCCTATCAAGACTTAGACCAAGATTTTTATAGAACGTTAGGCAGTTAACTCCCTTTGAGGTCATTCTCCTTTGAGATTACCTCAGTCCTGAAAGCGATATAGGACTTACTATTTGTACTTTAAACAAACAGGAAGCAAATATCACTTTAGCTCCTGGACAGAGGGTGGAGAACAGCAAGTTAAAAAAAAGAGAGATCTAGTCTAGGAAAGCTAAAACTAGCTCCTTACAGTACTCATAATGATGGCACTAGAATCCTTCTACTAGACAAATCTATCAATCACACCACAATAAACGGTGTAAATAGTTTTCAGAGAAGTATATTTTTAGTGCAAAAGTAAAGAATAATTCACTTCAAGTTTGAAAGTAAGGGTCAGCTGTGATCGGTTTATTTTATATCACTTAAGTGCTTGAACAGTGAAGGAATTGGGCCTTTTCTCATTTCTGCTATTGGAGGTACCTAATGAATTTCCAGCAATTGTGGATGTGATAAAATGTCCTTATTGTCCATTGACCTAAGCCACCAATAATAATACCAGTAGCTAGTGATGTAGTAGTAAAATTATTTTCTTGATTTAGAAGAAGATTAAAATATAACAACATGTTAAAATATAACAACAGATACCCTTCTGGTATTAACTGGTATGTCAGCATGTGAACTTAAGCGAACTGTCAGTTTGCATCAGCAAAGATTGTTTTACTTCCTCCTAAGAATAGGCTTTTTGCTTGTGAAACTTAAGATAGGAACGTCCTGCACAATTTTGGGGTGTTGCAATGTCTGTGACTGGGCAGAAGTGTCTGTTTACAATAAAGCGTGTGTTTACCGGATTCTTAGGAAACAATAGGCTTTGGAGGAAGAGTTTGAGAAGCAGGGAACCAAGCAGATATGAAGAAAAAAATTCAGCTCAAATCGTATAGTGCTCCAAGTGATCTCAGTGGGACATTTCCCCTTACACTTCTTCCTGTTTCATCTGTGTTTACTCTAGCTCTGTGTTGCAGTATCAGTGTTCACCTATACAGAGGACATGCTCACACACTGCTCTTTAAAGTTCTGATTCACTTAAATAAGTTTTGTAGTAGAATATAAAACTTCATATATGATTTCTAAGTCATCAATAGCAAAATGTGGTGAATGGCAAAATTAAAAAACCCTGCTTTTTCTCTTTCCCCACAGTAAGGGAGAACCTGCTGCATGTAAGTAGCAGCACAGCTAAGGTAAACATCCTTAGCTGGGGAGGAGATACTGCAGCAGTTCTCTCTCTGTGTTCTTTCTTTTCTCTTCTTGTAGAGACTGAAACTTTTAATTTCCTCTGTACCTTCACTATATGCAGAATGTTTTGCATATGTTGGATACATATTCTTTGTTCCCTTGATAACCACCTATAGTCAGCTCTTAAAGTTGCATACCTTTAGTGCTCTGTAATTGGCAATTTATGATTTGTACTTATACTGCCAGGGCCTTTCATATCAGTGTGTGCCTGTGTTATCCTGGTCTCAATTATCATCCTATGCATGTGCCTCTTCTACCAGTTTGGGACCACCAACTTCTAGTTAAAGTGGTGGCATTTTTCTTAATGGCAAGCAGAAAAAAATTTAGTAAGAAACAGTTGAAGGCCATCTTGCAGAAAATATCCAATCCTACATATGACGTCAGATAATTTAATTCTGTAGCCTGCTATACCTGAAGCAAAAGAAGATGGCACTTACCAATGAATTCAATAGGATCATTTTCATATATCTAACTTTCTGGACAGTGAGAAAACCATTATTTACAACCATTTAACTGCATGAATCTGTGTCTTTGCTGTTATTTTAAGATAACTGTAGTATAGAATTTGTTTCCACAATATGTAAAAAGACAATTACATTAGTAAGCTTCTAATTAATATAAGTGATTCTGGAGCAGAAAACTACAGTTATGTAGTGCGTGGTCCTGCCTTCCTTCAACTATCAGCTGAAGCTCTGAGGTCTCTCTATTCCAGGATTATTAGCTGCATGGTATGTCCACTGCAATATAGAACAGTCTCCGCCAGGCTGTGGTGGGCTTTTGAAAGTCATATTAATTTGGTTTCTGGTGGGATTACCTCTGCTTTATTCTGTGCTTCCCCTGAGGTTAAAGTAGAGGCAGCTATTATGAGACATGGTAAAAGAAATTTGCTAGTTTCTTGTTTGGCGGAAGGCAAAATGTACAGTAGTAATATGCTAATATCAAGATGGAGAAATACATAGAAAAATCATGCCAGGTGTGAGCCATCAGTATGAAAGACTTCAGGAAAGTATCATGACCAGCACTTAGAAAATGCCAGCTCAGTTGTTTGCTGAGGAGAAGGAGGAGAAAATCCCCACTTGCCCCTTAAAAATAATGATTGACGTTGTGCTTCAGGCTTAATTAAGTCACTAAGTATACTGTATAACTTGCAAAGTTACAATGTTGTTGAAAACCAAACCAAAATATTTCTTTTACAAAATTCACTATTCAGAAGTGAAATATTCTTTTTATAAGGAGGAATCAATGTATTTTATTTATATATTTTTTTCTTTGTAATTTGATTGCGAGTCCTTCTGTTCTGCTCTTGTAAGAAAACAAAAACAGATCAGCAACTCTGCAATTATTTTTTTTAAAGCCTTTGATGTCATAATTAAGCCAGTTTCTGTTTCTCTTCTTTTTCAGAACTTTTTCTTTTATAATTTTAAGTTGTCAGTCTGAGTGTGTTTTTATTTAAACAAAGTTTTCTGTTCTTCTTCTGTGAAAGCTTACATCTTGATAGGTATCAGCATGGTGAAGATAGCCTCCAGTATTCACTTAAAGATGTTATGTTTCAGATGGGAGATTTATAGGAAGGTATAGAAAAGATGCCTTTGAAGTAACCAGACTTAAAAACCTTTAACTGTAAAAAGTTACTTTATTATAGCCCTTCAGAGCTATATAATACATACATTTTATTATAACCCTTGAGGATCCTCCATTCTCTTTTTCATCATTTTTGGGTCCTTTGCTGATAAAGACCTGTCTAGTCTCTAAAATTTGCACTTGAAGCTACAAAGGAAAAAGTGCCAAACACTCTGACTGGGAGCAGAGACCTGAAACTTCTTTTCTTCCATATTCAGCACAAGTCTGGGCTACTGATTGCATTTAGATAAACCTTTACAATTGATTTTTAGTTGTTTCAGTTTTGACAGCTGTATATTCAGCATGCAAGAGACATAGTTTCCTATTGAGGACAGTGGGCAGGATAAATCTCAGGGATGTGAGAGTGCTGGGTTCAAGTCTGGTTGCTTCACTATCCCATGTGAGTATGGGAGATCCCTAGGCTCTTCAGCATGCACTTGATCTCCCTAGCATTTTCTGCACCTTCTGCCCACCTCCCTTATGTTTAAACCTGAAACCTCATCTTGGATCTAAAAAACATCTGTCAAGAGAAATCCCGGTACTTCCCAGAGAGGATGGGGGATTTGTTTTGCCAAATTTTTTGCCAAATATATTTTGAAATTATAAAAAGCTTTGTTGGGAGAATGCCTTAGCATCTTTCATTTGCAACTTAATTCTTGTTTGCATTTACAAGAAAAGGAAATGTGTATTGCAGGGAAGCTGAGCATTCTGTCTCCCTTCTTTTACACTAGCTGCAGAACCAAGACTGTGAGAATAGCAGCTGTGTATTTCTTCAATTTTGTGGTTCTTTCCAGTCATGTTTTCTGTTGTGGTCCCCTATGGAAAAATAATAAAGTAGAACAAAAAAAAGCCTTTCACTCTAATGTGGTTACAATTGGTCTTCTTTGCAGATTAGCTTCCTTTTAAGTGGGGTCTCCATGCAGAACATCAACAAATAGTACAAAGATTTATTTCAGATTAAGCTCAACAAGACAATGCTTTTCCTCCAATAGATATAATTCTTATTTTTTCAAATGTAGGCCAGACATGCCTGCTTTTTCAGTTGGGTAGTTATCAGAATATTAAGAGTGAGGAGACAAGGTAATAATTTATTTCTCCCTCTTTCCTAAAAAGACAATGACAAAATGCAATTTCAGCTGGCATATTATAGTATCCTGGAAGGAATGCAGAAAGACTCTAACACACATTAGCTGGAAATCTTTGATTCCTTGCAAGAGAAAGTAGCTTCTTCAGGGCTGCTAAGATATGCCTGCAGACCTTCCTAGCATGATACTTGCATATCATTTCCACATGTTTAGCAAATGTCTTCCCAGTATTATCAACTCCAATGTAATATGTGTATCTAAGCAAAAGGAATAAGGAAATGTCACTCACATCAAATTAGCTTTGTATATCAAGCTACTTTTAGTAAAGACATCTAAAAACTGTGTACAGATAGGCTGATTTCAGTCACAGAAGTTTATAGTTCAACTACAGTTTGACCTAAAGTGGTCAAGGCTGTAATATTTTAGGCCAAGATAGCAATATAATTCTATATTAGAACTGGATTTTTTTCTAGATCTTATGCCAAATTAACTTTTCTTGAAGTACAGTATCCAGAACACAGAATCGTGATTAAGAGTATATCAACTTTGAATAAAAAGAACATCATTCTGGCCCCTTATTTCACACTGCTCTCATGTTTAACTGAAGTATCTTAGTTTCATTTATTTGTTTTATGAATGAAAATTCTGGTTTATAGGCACTGCTGTAATACTTTTCCACATTGAAAGAAACACAAAAGAAAAAACCAAAACATACTGATGTGTTCTAGAATCTAGAATCACAAAGATATCACCAAATATTCCCCAGTACCTGTGTCTTATATATATAAGAAGAATGTTTGCTTTGATATTTGTCAATGTAGAATGCAAGCCTTGGAAAGTAAAATTAAAGAAAACAGTTTCTCAATCAGTTTATGATATCAGAACTCACTGAAATCTATAAACTATTGAGAATTGACACTACACTGCTAACACTTTTCTAAGATTACAGAGTACCTTTTCCATCCCGAAATAGAAAACAATTTTTTTTTGTTTGTTTTTTATGATCCCCAGCTTAGGATTCTCTATCTTTTGAATAACTGTAAAAGATCAGGAGGAATTCATTTTAGCTAACTACTTTGAACAGAAATAGTGCTTGTTTTATGGTTGAAGTTGTTAAATGGAAAACTGTATTTAGAGTTTAAAACACTGTCACAAAATAATGGAAATCTGTTCCTTAATTCCTGGTGACAGTTTTCCTTGATAACTTTCAAAAACTGACTGAAGATATCTCTCTATTAGCCCTTCCACATTTGTTCTTTTTTAAATTTAGTTCTATTTTGTTTCTGCAGATTATCTCCGACCAGTTGTTTTTCCAGTGTGGTTAGTAGCACAAATATGAAAACATTTTTTCTGCTCAAGGGAGGAATGGCAGGGGGGCAAAGTGAATGACAGCACTGTTTTTCAAAAAACAGTCTCCTGAGACTACAGTCTGAGAATCTTTACCACTGATCCACATCTCGAAAAGATCAATATATTTCGCTTCTCCCCCAGGATATACACTCTTGTCTATTGCATCAAGATCAATGGATTTTCATTCTTTCAGATTTCATAGTAACAAATAATAATAAATTAGTAGGATGTGTTTTCTGTCTTTGAGTGTTTTTTGTGATGGTGATATTTGAAAACTGTCTATAAAATATAGTTTGTATTACCCCTTCTGGGAAAAAAAATAATTGAAATTTCATAGGTAACAAAGTCATTTAGACATCATAATGGTGAAGACAAGACAGACAAATGTATTTCAAAGTATCAGAAGAAGAACCAAAATGATAATTCTTTTTTTAAGAAAGTAGTTTTGGAGTAGAACAATCACCCTCTGTATCTGGGTGTAGCTATCCTCAGAGCTCTAGGCTGCTTCTTGCTGGTATTTAGTATAAATATATGCAGTTAAATACTTCAGCAAGATTGGGTGTCAGCTATGTCCAAGATAGTAAGTCTTTTGCCCAAATAAGCTGAATTGGTTCAATTAGAAGTGTATCTACAAAAAAAACCCTAACAATATTTCATTCAATAGCTAAATGCCACTTTATTCTCACTCCTAGAAGGATGGCTGGCAATTGTACAAGTTTGTACAGCATTTTAGGGTTGTAGTTCTTCCCAGCACTCATGGGATCCCAGTTCTTCCCAGCACTCTATGGATGCCATTCTCCAAAGAAGAGGCAGAGCTAGACGTGCACTTGAAGGTGTTTTTAAGTTCATCCAAGAAAAGGTTTATTTTTCCTTAGTATCAAATAAATCTTTCTTTAATTTTATAATTTGCAATTGTTTTCTTTTTTGTATAACAGATATAAATGACCTAGTTGCTCTAACATTCAATCTAAAAAACCCTGTCTCTGAGGTCAAGAGGACATGTCCATGTTGATGGACAGTGAATTTCTTCTGATTAGGAAGTTCCCAAAAGTCCTGAAATGCTGTCATCATCATCATCATCACCACCAAGATAACAACAAATATTTGTTGGAGACCAGAATTACTTCAAGAGTTTTAATTTTGCAATATACCTATATCTATATTTCATTCATGTGTCCACATTTTGAGAAATTAAGTGTGAAGTTCAGCCCACAGAAGTGTTGATCTAATGAATTTACAGAACTAATTCAGTGCATGCACAAATCAAATGTTAAAAAATGTCAGCAGTTTTATTCTGTTATTTTTCTATGGCATCATTTGCATGATGAAGGATAGATTTTATAGGTTTGTTGGGAGCTGCTAACAAAATGTGTAGCTGAAACATAGTATATAGTTTGTAAAGTAAAGTACTTTTCCACAAGTAATCTGTAAGGAAGCTTTCTCTTTATCTTCCTTGTACAGATATTAAAAGCAGAATAGGGTACTTTATAAGCTTGATGCTCATTTACTCCATGCTGTGTATTTTTCTTTTTAAAATTTCAGACCAAAAGTATGGGCATTCTGATTCATTCAGGGTTGGCATCATAGGTCTTTAAGTGGCCTATAGGGAAAGAGAACTTGCCATGCTTTTGGTGCATTTCTTCTTTCAATTCAAAGATGTTATAATTATGAGGACAAATATCTTCACTTGATGATTCTTTATAGTGTATATGCTACATGTAATTTCAGTGAGTTGATATTGCCGTGAAGGAAGTTTCTTGCAACAGAAAATCACTGAATAGCGAAGTAGAACTTGTAACTGCTACTATTGTGCAATAGCAACAAAAATATGCTCTAAAAATATGCTTTGTGAAATAGCATTGGAAGTGTGAGTGAGTGGTCTGTTTTATTACACAATGTCTTAAAAAGTATTAAATGGTTTATACTAACCTTGTAGATTTCAAGAACATTCTGTTTTTTTTGCCTACTGAACAGTTACTTACTCCCTGCATTTATATTATCAATTAATAAAGCAAATATAAGGTCAAAGACAGAATAATTGACTTGTCTGTAACAGAAAAGACTTTTTATATGTTTAAATGCTGTGTACATCAGTTGAAAAACTACATGAAAGATTTTCAATGTAATTAATAAATATTTTTTTTAAAAATGCTATTAACTAGAATTTTACTTCTGTAAGGCTTTTCTTCCATGGTTCTCACTAGATTTAGAATTCTGCCCCTAAATGTGTGCCTTCACTTCCTAGCACTGGAAAGATAAAAACAGATTTTATCAATAGAAGAGTATTTTCTTGTTGTCATGACAACTGAATTTCACACTTTACCTGAAGAAGTGTAGCCAGAGATGAATTGCATTAAATTTCAAATATTTAGAGGTTAAAATCCGAGTTTTCATTAGAAAGAATTTCAAACTATAAAGTCTTTGCAAGGTAATCTTTGCTTTTTCTTAAGGTTAAAAAGTTAACATTTCCAGTAATATATATTTCCAACAGAAGTTATCTCTATTTTTAGGTCATGATAGGTTACTGAAAACAAAGTGCACCGCAGATACATGTTTCTGGGTTTTTAATAAGAAAAACAGGAACAAATGTTTATTTGGACCACTTGTAAAGTTGAGCAATGCACCACTGACATAAAAATTCAGCAATCTGGCACTGAGTTTGAACTCTCCCTGCTGGAGGCCGAAGCAGCTCCGTGCATGACCAAGAATTCCCTGAGTCATTTTGATCAGTCTGTGGTACTAAATATAATAATACTACTGGCTGCCTTTGGAGGAGAAACACTGTTCAGATATTCTGAGGAAATCTAGGTCAACTTCACTTGTGGTCCCTACAGGGATGAGGTGGAGGGAGGAAGTTGGAAGAGGAGATATATACACATTCAAGTGTCTGGGATTCAGGAGACTAATTCCTGAGTCATTCTTGGGGGGGGGGGGGGGGAACTAATGAAGTTTTCCAAATATTTTTTTATTTTCTTTTTAAAAATCCATGGCAGAGGGCAGTTAGGTACTCGGTTCCTGTTCAGTAGGTATTTGAGCCCATAACTCCTAGAAACTTTCTGAGAATCCAGGATTACATTAATAAGAAAAAGATTATTTCTGGTAGAAGTCTAAGGTGGTTTCTCTTCTTTAATCATAATTTTTCTAGGGACTTTGCTGCCCTATGACTCAACCGCAGTTACTCCACATCCAAACATTTCACTATAGCCATGGACTAAAAGCTGTCACTTGGTCCTACATATGATTCTGAAAATAATTCTGATGTTGCAATCATTGGCTGACTTAAGTTTTGTTTCCTTTTTTATTTTTTTGTTTTTTAAATTGTCATTAACAAAGGGAATCCTTCCAGCCTTCCCAACTAGATATCATTTGATGTACAATTGTATCACTAGACAGAAAATCACTATTTCAATTGAAATGTAGCAATTAACAGTGTGATATCACCTGTAGAATTGCTGTGTCTCATAAAGATATTTTTGACATGCTCAGCTGTTGAAATTAGGTGTATTCAGACGCCTTGTGTGTTTGCATTCCTTCCTATGGACATAGTTTTCAAACAAACCCTTTTCCTGACATCAGCTGTTGGATACTGACTTAAGTCAAACAAAAAATTTAGGAAAACAGATTGTCCTCATCTATGCAGAGCACAGCTTTGTAAAACGAAATTAAGTAGTGTTTATGTATGTACATGCACTGTTTTATATGCATTTTCAGATTCTCTAAACTTTGTTCATTGAGAGTATTGTTACTTAGATATCCTTTATCCTTTTATCATTTATCAGGGATAAAAAGATGTTCTTATCCCTTTGGACTGCCATATAGCAGGAGAATAAAGCTTAGCTAACCTGATTAAACTGGATAATGTCCTTAAGTCCATATTTTACAACAATTTTACTCCTACAGCCTAAAGTTGTCTTGCTGGTAAGAGACTGATGTTCATCTCAAATTATTGCAGTTCGCTCATACTGTGAAACCAGGTCCCTGATTCTGTAGCTGGGAAGCTATACTATTAAATTAGCTATTTATTATTCATTACCATTTAGGTGCAGTCTGGTAAAAAGACTTGATTAGTATGGACCCACAGAATCTGAACATTTCTCTCCTGGGAACTTCTAATTACGTGTTACTTTACGAACCAAAAAACAACTTCTTGCTATTCCAATACAAAATTTAAGAAAGTTTCCTTCCACAACCTTTAAAAAAAAATTAAATTGCCAACAGGTCATCCTTAGGTTTGAAAATAAACAAGAATTAAGGCACTTCAACATTTGGGAATTCAAGTAGGCATATTAAGATTGCTTATCTTTTCCTCCCCTTTTCTCCTTTTTCTTACAGAAGACACCTGCTCTCTGAAAATCAGGTAGATGCATTGAAATAAATGTGCCCAAAATCAGTAATAAATTTTGAAAGCCTGTTGGTTTGTCATTTTTTTTTTTTGTTTTGTTTTATAGTAAAATGTTGAGTATCCAACTATTCACATGTAAATAGATAAAAGTTGCTCAGTTACTCAGTACTAACCCAGAATGTGCTATTTATATGGTTTATTACTACAAGGTTGGCTTCTGCAATTTCATCCTACTGTTTTTATAAATCTGGACTTTTTTTTCTTTTTTTGTTTAAGCAATGACCTTTGTTGTTTGTATTTTCTGCTCTATTGCTACAAACTGATCAACAAAGTTCCGTGGCCTGGATCTAGCTTCCTTCTGGCCTTTTCCTATGAAACATTGAAGAGAGAAAGATGTTTAATATAATTTTATGCTTCTGTTCATGATCACCGTGATAGAGTTCCTGTAATACTGTCAGTTAATTAAGTTCATAGTAAGGTTCTGTGTATACTCCCTATGCTTTCTTGTTTGTTTAGGGTGTGAAATACCACAGCGGGACATTCTGTGTGTTTTTTATCAGTGTGAAATGAGGTTATCATGTCTTTCAGTATAGCTTTTATAGTCAAAGAAATATGAGAAACAAATTCTGCAAGCATCACTGTTCAAGTACTGGCATGTTCCATTAAAAAAGCCAGGGGCTTCTACAAAAGTAATTCAAAACAGTTCATAGGGCAATTTAATTATGAGTCAAGTAACAAAATATTAGTGTCTTCATAAACGTAAGAATCTAGCTTTTGACTGAAAATTCATGTGTGTCTGAGTGCTAAATATGTGTGAGCAAATTAAACCCTGGATTTTGATGTCTGTGGTACAGAATGTCAAAGTACACTTATGAGATTCAGTTTAACCTCATGGATTTTTTTGGGAGATGGCTGTTTACACAAACATTCTTTTCTAACATTTAATACTCTGAACAAAGTTCACAAATATTTTTATTGTGTGAGAAGAGAATATATTCACCTATGTAAGACTAGAACTTACTTCTTCTCTTATTGTGAGATGCACAAACTGGAGAAGATTAGAGAAACAATAAGGGCAAGGAGTTAGGTTTTTTAATGATTCTTGAGCCTGATCACTTTTATTATCTTTATTAATGACCATGCTGTCACAGTAGGATGATGAGTGGGCTACTGAAATTAATGACAAAACTGGGAGGCTTTATCAGGAAGAGAAATATCTTTGAGTAAGAACTAGAGGCACTGACAACTGGAAAAATGGAAAGGAATTAATTGTAATAGGATGACATTTCAGGTCATGTGCCTAGGGATTGTTACCAAGGGCTTCTGATACCAGCTGCATGTTTATCAGTTGAGAACCACAGGTGAGAAAAAATGTACTTGTTTACAGAATGATAAATGCCAACAATGTGATGTGACAGTGAAAAAGACAAATTTGATGCCAGAGGGCATCAGGCCAGACATTGTCAGGAAGGAATTACACTTCTGTGAAATATTGTGTACAGTTTTGCTCGTCAGTATTTAAGAAGGATGAATTCTTTTTGAAAAATTACACAGTAATGGTGAGTATACTATTGTAAGAATAAGAACATACTATACTAATATGATATGATAAGAATAAGAAATACTATGATAAGAATGAACCCAAGAATATTAGCTTCATTCCTGAGATATACACGATTGCCATCTGCATGCAAAAAAAGAAAAGCTTGCTAGTTATCCAGGTCTGTTTTAGTCTTGTTTGTATAGCAACCATGCAAGTACCTTAATTATGCCCTCCTTTTTTCTCTTCAAAGGAAGGATTACCTCTAAGTGAGGCTGGGCTTTAATGCCTGTTTGTCTTATTCACTGCTGTGTGAATATCAGTGTCAATATTGGTTTTTATGTAAATATAACCTAGGTCATAGGATAAGAAAAAAAATTCTGTTCACGGTAGGGTAAGCAACAAATATCAGAAACAAAAAAGTTTTCCCTTACTACTAAACTTGTTTGCTTTCAATATAGCACCCAGAGTTCATAGGATCTGAATGACCTTACTAATAACTTTAGTATTGAATATATACAAGTAACTGAAAAAATCTGAGAATACTGTCATATCTGTTTCTAAATAGATAAAGAGGCTTCTACGTGAAACTGAGTCTTATCTTCCTACAGTTACAATATGTTTTCTCTTAGCCTTATGCAAGTGTTTGTGATCATCCTTCTACAGCTTTCATAGAAAAAGTAAACTGAATTTTATTATTTCAGAGTGTAAGGTCAGAGGTTACAACTGCAGTCACTTTCTATGGCATGGTTGCTACATCACGGCAAAGTGTTGTAGACACACTGGTATGTATGACAAAAAAAAAACCCACAGCTGTGAGCATTCCATTGATCTTTAACTCTAGTGATAACTCTAGTGATAACATATATGCCTAAATCAGCTGATTAGTCTGGATTTGCAGTCGTATACATCACCAGTTGGAGGTCTGCAGTGGTCAGAGAATATGTATAGTGCAGGAGAAAATCTTCAAAAAATCTTTGTTGAAGGGTAGGAAGAATTAAGAGTATTCATACAAATATATCACTTTCATACAGGATTTTCAGTATATCTTTTCAAATTAGGTGAGTTCATTTTTATATGGTACACATTGTACTGTATTTCTTATCATGTTCTGACAATGTGGCACAAATAGATTTTGATGGTGTTGAAGTCTACCACTTGTTTTACTTGGAAGAATTTTTCATGTTCATAATCTTCAGTATGCTAATTATTAGTGAAAACATTGTGGTATTATTTATTCCAGGAATAAATAGCACCTTTTGAAGGTGAGACCTAAATAGAAGTAATATGAAAACATGATATTTCTCAGGTTGCATTTCAAAGAAGAGTTCTCAGGTTGTAAATTTTCTTATTAACTGTTTTCCCACTTGGCCTTAAGTTCTAGCTCCAGAAGACCATAGTCACCTGTTGGTCTGTGGTCTGTGTTATGTCTGTTAGCCCCATCCATATGTTTCTGATACCCTAAGAAAGTCCTTTAGCTCTCAAAGAGAGATATTTCTATTTAGACAACTGAATCCTGTTCCTTCTGTTTGAAACAAAGGAAAAATATGGTGGAAGTGTGCTCTGTTACCACCAGGATGGTAAGGTGGGAGGCTGCAGGAGGCCAGGTCTCCAGAGTGCAGCTCTGGGGCAGTCCCATTAAGGTAGGATGAATGTCCTTGACTCAGTATGCGCTCCAGGCTATGTTTAATCTGCTAAACAATAACAACTCTGGAACAGTTTTGGTTTCTGAGTACAGTTGACAAGAGTGGTCCATCTGTATTGTGTGGCACTTGGCCTTACAACTGTGTTGCTTCCCAGTAGTCTCAGTGAAAGCATATCTGAGTGGGAGAGATGGGGGAAATTTATTTTGCCCTTCAAAGTGTCTGAAATAATGTAAAGATTGTGATCTAGTCTAACAGAGTAGCATTTTCACAGCATGAAACTGAGCGGAGTTTTTTGCATACTCTAGGATGTAGAATGAAGGTTACTTAGAGTTGTAAAGACTTCTTGGACTGGCACTGGAGAGATTGCAAGATTGCTGTGTCTTGTCCATATTGTCTAAGGGAGTGGTTGTTGGTATGTGCTATGAATTGAGACTAGGCCCTGCCATGGGAATGGCTATTTGACATGGTCAAAACTGTGCCCAGGAGTGCACTGATGGGCCTATGGATTTTCAGCAGTCTTGTACTTGACCTTACTCCATTTTCATTGTAGCATAGATGTAGTGACAGAGTCTGAGATTCTGACTCCACCACAGAAACCACTGCAGTCCTGTTGCTTAAGCTAGGACCATTGATGGGTTGAGAAGTCACTGCACCCTGACTGGCTTTGATTCACCCAGAGACTCCCAAGGCTGCCTATCTCTTTTAAGGGCAAGTGATTGGTCTCTTTTGTTTTGGTAAAAATCTTCTCTCCTCACCCCCAAGTCAACGTTTAAAAAAACACTATTTCCACTGGAAGAAGTTTGGATAGAACTTTTGTTGAAAGATCAGAACTTCCCACTAAACAGAACATCCCTGTCTGAACCAGTGCATGAAGTATAAATCCCTTTGAACAGATCTCGTTATTTATCTTTGATAATTCATTCCTCCTTTTAGGATTTTTTTTCCTGAAAAAATGTGAGGGATGAACCGGTGAAGTAAGAAGGGAAGATTTCATGTTAGGGCATTGCAGAAAGAGAAGTTGTCTCACCTTTCCCAGTCCTGAGAGACCTGTTTACAAGCTTAGTGCACAAATACTTAAAAGGGGCCTATAAGAAAGATTGGGTCAGACTTTTTAGTAGGACCATTGTGATAGGACAAGAGGTAATGGTTTTAAACTAAAAGAGGGTAGATTCAGACTAGATATAAGGAGGAAATTTTTTGTGATAAGGGTGGTGAAACACTGGAACAGGTTGCCCAGAGAGGTGGTAGATGTCCCATCCCTGGAAACATTCAGGTCAGGTTGGACGGGGTTCTGAGCAACCTGATCTAGTTGAAGATGTCCTTGCTCTGTGGGGTTGGACTAAATGATATTTAAAAGTCCCTTCAAACCCAAACCATTCTATGATTCTATGATCATATCAAAACACCTCAAATTTTCCTTTGCCTGGTCAGCAGGTCTCATGTAGCCCTACTATATGAAGTGGGAGTCTGTGGTCTACAATTTTTGCTGCAGCATTTGTATTCTTGATGATGGTGTATAAGCCAAAATTCAATCAAGTCCAACCTCTCACCTTGTAATTTGCCATTAAACTCAGTGCTTGAGTATGCACGTCATCTTTTGGAACAAACATTATTTTTTTTGTAAGTTAAACAAGTTGGATATAGATGTCTTTTCTAGACAATAAATGAGCCCCCCTGATGCTGTATTTTACCGTGTTTTTTTCCTGGGAACCACACAGTAATTGAATGAAAACTGATTATTACATCAGAAAATGAATCTTAGGCTAAAGTTCTTGGGGAACAGGATGTTCTACCAATTTCAGTCCTCTGACAGTTTGCTCGTTTTCAGAATCAGTAGATTCAGTAAATATATAAAAAGAATGAATACTAATTTTTTTTGCATATGTATTATCAGTTTTCTAGTTTTGTTTTTATGAACCAGGAGTTATTGTTAGTAAAAGTATCAGGAATAAATGGGAAAAACTTGAAAGGAGACCAAGATTACAAAAGCTTAGAAAAGTAAATCATAAATTGCATGGATGAGGAAGAGAAAAATTACAGCTGCAAGTATATAATCATGTCTGTGTGATTGCCTCTGGGAATACCTACAGGTACACCATTCACACAGTGGACTGTACTTTTTAGGTCTTTCATATGCTGCTCATATTGATATGCTATTGATGTGACACTTTTAGCTCCATAGATAAGTTTATACTGAGTGGAGGAACTTAACATCTTGCCTTTCACTTTCACTAAATTATATGGTTTTTACAATTTCTTTCCCATGTGTTTTTCACATACAAACCACTGTCATTAGTGATTTTCATCTTTTGAATTTATTCCTCTAACTTTTCTAACACCTCTTTAGGGCCCCTGTGGGTGTGTTTCATTACTATCTTAATACCAGGATCTGGTCGCAAATTGCAGCCTCCTTCTAGTTGTGAAACATGCTCTGCACAGTGGGCTTGTTTAACCAGCAAGATTTTGCCTTGAATAATCCCTCTAATAATTCTTTTTATTCTGTTTTGCAACATTATGGTGGTGAAGGCATTCAGACTCACCATCCAAAATCTCTACAGTAAGAACTGTTAAGTGTGGTTTATTGCAGTCTGGTGGTTTGGTTTTTGGGGGTGGTTTTTTGGTTGTGGGGTTTTTTAGGTTTTTGTTTGTTTGTTTTTGGGTTTTTTTTGTTTAACAGAGTACTGATGTGAGTATATGAACTTTTTTGAACCTAACTTCAGAGGTGCTGCCCTTATTTTTCCACCTTACCCCAAATCTAAATTAATAGATAATAGTGTTTATATTTTATACAGTGTTTTGAGTTAGTAACATAGTGCAAAAGAGTAGAAACGTGTGTTTGTATTTGGAAGTTATTATCCTATTGGAAAACTGATCTTAAAAAGGGAAAGCTAGCTTACAACAGGCCCTTACCTTATTTGACCATAATTTCTGCTTGTCACATGTTCTTGATTAAGATAGCCAGCTTTTCTCCACTTTGGGTGTAGTCAATTTCCCAGACTTTTTTAGCTAATGGTAGTGGAGCAGGAAAGGGCATTTTACTCTTGTTACCCTATTGCAAATAGGTGTTGTTTGGGTTTGTGCAGTAATTCTGTTGTGGAAACATAGCATTTTTGATTTCATGATGACACCTTGCTTGGTTCAGGAAGGATGAGATTGGATTATGTTTCTCAATGGTATGTCTCTTTCACTAGAGTGTGAGAAAGCATAGAGAATTTTCTGATGTCAGAGTGATAAAGGACTTTCTTACAAGAATTTTTTTCTGATAACCTTATAATATCCTGCATAAATTGTGTCTCATAAGCATCATTCCTTCAGTACATTTTCTGCATCTTTATTAAATACTGCTCTTCGGGGTTTTTTAGTGAGAGGGAGAGAAACCTCAGGCTGCTTTTGGTAGTAATTGCCATGTACATAAAATTGGATTAGAACATACTAGGAATGTTAATTTGTTATATTTCTCTGTTTTATGTTTTTTAGTACCTTGTTCTTCATCTGTAGGAAATTGAAAATCAGTCAAGAAGTATTAATTTATTTAAGAACTTGTGGCTGTAGGTGCCATATGGATCCCTTTATTGTATATGAGCAGAAGCCGTAACAATTATCTTACAATCTAATTGGAAAAAGAATCTGTAAGTATATATTCAGCATGTTCAATTTGGACAAGAAGCAATGGACACAAGTTGGAACATAGAAAATTCTTATTAGATATGAGGAAACAAAAAAGTCAAGAGAGTGGTTAAATACTGCCACAGATTGCCTAGAGAGCATGTGGGATCTCCATCCCTGGAGAAGTTCAAGTCTTGACTGGACACTGAACTAAGAAATCTGATTTAATTAAACCTGCTGTGAACAGGAGGTTGAACTACCTGACCTCATGAGCTTCCTTCCAGCAAAAATTATTCCAATGTACCTGATGTTAAAAACCAAAGAGGTATGCTTCTTTTTAGTATCCATAAACTTGATGGTTTTCTTCCCAGTACAGTTCTTTAATTTTGAGGTTAACTGTTACAGAAGAGACAGTTGAGGTGTGAATTAATATTTAAGTCTTTTACTCAAACAATACATTTAGCAATTACAAGGACTAAACAATATGCAGACACTGTGCACAAGAAAACTAACTTGCGTTGTCTGGCCATAGAATTAGTTGCATCATCTTTTATATGACTATGTTATATACCTGTTAGTTTATGCTTCTGACATGGCCTCCTTATGCATGCTACAAGAAAAGCCTCAAAACAGTTCATGTGAAAAGAAAATCAGAGGAAGTACTATCTTTGCTGAGAAGTTGAAATAGAAAGAGATTAAACGAAGATCTATGTGGCAGAAAGCATGTGTGAAAGCAAGTATATGAAAGCATGTTTCCACTGCTTTTACCATTGAATGCCCCATTGTCTCTGCTGCTCCCTTCTCGAATGAAGATGTACTCAAGAGTCAATTTGGAAGGTACTGCATATCTTAATATAGTTGTAATATTTTTATAATAACAGATAGTCATAACCTTACTTCAGTATTGGAGTTATTTGTGGCATAGTAAAAAATACTCTAAATCAGTACCATGGCTTAGAAATAGATACACAAAAGAAAGATAAAAGTAAAAAAACAATTTCCTCTCACAATCATGTTTGGAATTTAGTTACAAGATACTGTGGTACTACTATGTGTCTCCATGAATTTGCAGCTACTGTAAACAAATACCACACATTTTAAAAGTGCCATAGCATCACCTGAGAATCTATAAAGCTAAAAAAACCACCAAATAAATAGCCCACATAACAGTCTCTTCCAGAAATCCATTTCAGTACACAGGGAACAAGTAATTTCTCTGAAATCAAATCATTAAACTCAACCATCAAACTGCAAACCCAGAGAATCTGTTACTAAGCAAAATATAAGGTTTGTATTGATCTATTATAAATAATATTGATGTCTGTGGAAAAAGAGTTTGGTGGATTTTGGATGAGGAACTATAAATTCCTAATGTTTCAGGAATGTTACAGAAACAAGTCTTTCATTATTTAAAACAAGTGTATTTATATTAATCAATTTGATGTTAAAATAAAGAATATTTTGCTTACACTAGTAAAACTCATTTTTATATTTAGGCTTTTAATTATAGATGATAAGTTACAGAGCATGAGATTTACCCTCAGGCTTATTTTCAGGTACATATCTTGGGGAGGGGAAGCAAGGACACTTCTAGCTAACTTGGGAGATATGTTTTATGTCAATAACTCCACAGAAAATGAGACTTATGAACAGGAATTTGTGGGGTTAAAGCAGAAAAAGACTATAAAACCCAGGATTTTTACTGAGCTGCATAATGACAGAGAATAAAAAAAATAGCAAAAAGCATGTGTATGTTAATATCACAGTAAAAATATCAACATTAAAATTCCTTCACTAATTTAAGTCAGTATGATTTATCAAAACTGATTCCATTTTGCTAATATATGACAGTCTGAATTAACTTCTCCATTTTCTACGTATGAACCTCCTTGCAGTTTAACTTACTTCTTGTCCTAAACCTGTGTAGGAGGAGTAAAATAATAACTTCAAAAACAGGCTTTTCATCCATGGGCTCTTCAGTTCACTTTATGCCCTAATTTTCTAGAACAATAAAACAACCCGCGCAGGTAAGTAAGTTATGCCTCAAATATTGCCAGG
The DNA here is from genome assembly GCA_031468815.1 of Morus bassanus. Lineage (NCBI taxonomy): Eukaryota > Metazoa > Chordata > Aves > Suliformes > Sulidae > Morus > Morus bassanus. Next base: position 62,658,716 of record CM062567.1, on the reverse strand, counting down.
ATTTAGAGGCAGTAAATAGTTATTTAGAGCACTTAAACACTCTTCCTTCTTATCCACATGTGGTGATTTCAGATTTGGTTGTAGCTCAATGTAAAACCTACAAGCGATACCTCAGCATACTGTAATGCCATATTCATGGTGAATCTCATGTTGCTGGAAGCAAACTGCAACACAGCCATTTTGGTTAGCTGTAATTGCTTTGTAAATTTTGTGGATTTTATTTATAAATTTTATCTAACCAAAATTAGTTAATGATGCAGCATATTGATGATAGATTAATGTTCTGACAGGTTGTGTTGGATTTAACTCTATGTACTGTTTAAAGATTCTCTGTACTTGAGAAGAGTGTTTCATAGCTTCCTATATGCTTTCTGGACAATGCTAACAAAAGGTCATTAACAATTTCTTTATCCAGATAATATTAGGATTGAAAAATGAGCTACCTGCTTTTCACAGATACTTCTGAAATGGTATGAAGTTCTACAAGTGATTCAGATTGATAGCCAATGATCATTTTAGCCAGAGATAGACTCTGGCTATGAAGACCATTGCTCTAAAGATTCTCAGCCTCCTGAACTCCATCAACCCATTTTGTTTTACACACCTTTGAAGTCTTAATTAACTTTTTAAATGTTTTGGTAGTGTTTTTAAGAGGGTACAGTTTTTTCCTCCATGTGTTTCTTCCTTCTTGCCCCAGCTTCCCTGTGCAGGTCATCAAGAAGAAATAGCAAGCTGGACGATAATCCCAGTAACTTTCCAGACATCCAGGAATTCCCATATTTTCGCATATCTCTCTCATATGTGGTGATTATCATTTACTTATTCACTTTGTTATTTTAAGATTTACTTATACTGCTGAACCACATACAGGAAATTTGCTTGTATATTCTCTCCTGAAATTAGCCCCTTTCTTTGGAACCAGTTAACTTGTTTTCATTCCTCTGTAACCTCTTGGTCTGACTGTCTGTGCCTTATTTTATATTGGTTGTCTAACCTGTCAGGTTGTCACAAGAGAGGGTCTTTTTCCAACCTGTAGTACATTTTAAGCAATTACTGGTTTGATATGTAGACGAAAGTTTGAAAACAAGACAATCTGCAGGACCTTTGAGAAAGATGGGAAATTTACCAGATTCATTTGTATTCCTTATTAAGCATAAATTTTGGAAGGAAATTTAACAACTTAAATTTTATTTTTAGAACCATTCATGCCCCCAGGAAGAGGAAGAAATGTTTATGGAGGAAGAAATGCATCTGGTTTCAAACATTCACTGGAAAAAAGTAATAAAAAGATAGTTTTCACAGACCACTGCAATTTATGCTGTAGATTTCAGGAACTATTAATCATGAGTATTTGTCTGGAATTGGAGGAAAAGGATGCAGACCAGTAAGGACAATTGCAAGTACTTAACTTAAACTGGAAAGGACCACTTCATAAATGCATGAGTTGCAGTTCAGTAGAAAAGCTACAGAAAACTAGCCTGAATCAACAGAGTTATGCTATAGCAAAAAGACCATCCTGGCTTGCATAGAAAGGAAAATAGCCTGCAAAACATATGGTCTCTTGAGCACTGTTTAAATATCATTTGGGAAAATGTTTTAATCTTTCAACATTATGCTTCAGAAACAAAGTGCACCACTTTAAACAAGCCAGACAGCAGCAGTTTGGTCAGAGATAAAGACTTTATGATCTAAAGAAAGACAAAATTTCCAAACTTTTTAATTGGTTTACAGAGTAAGAATAGCATCATAGGGTCACACTGATGATGCTTCCTGCTAGCACTGTCCTGGCCTATAGTGTTTTTCATGTCAGGGACGACTTCTGAAGGCTATGGAATAAATAAATCCCCCATCTATTTCAAGATTTTTCTTCCATGAATTTGTTCAGGCTTTACTTAAACCATGAAAATTTGGCCATCAACTAAATATACACAGATCTTCTTTGTCTCCACTTTCCTTCAGCTGACTGTTGTATCTGAATTTTTCTCTTGCTTTTGTTTGTACAGCTGCTGCTGATCCTACCTGCTCAGAAAAGTAATGAGATCTGCTCGAACTCTTGTACTGTGAAATACCAAAATATCATCTCCTGTAGTTGTGATTTAATAGACTTCTATCACACCTCCCCTCTGTCATTTCTTTTCCAATCTGAATGTCCCAGTCTGTTCATTTTTGCCTCTTAGGGAAGGCACTCCATAGGTGATTGGTTGTGTGACAATTTTCCCTACCATTATTCAAGCTAACAGGGACAGAAATGCATACAGCTGTCAAGGTGTTGACCCATTGTTGGATTCGTTCACAGCCAATATACCTTTGTGGATAAATTGATGGGGCTTTTTTTTTCCCATTTCTAGTTTTTACATGACAGATATCTTCTTCTATTGGTAGAGGTCAGGTTTTCCACCACTGTTCTTTTACTGAAAGACTTTCAAAGACAAGAAAAATGGAAAAATAATGCTTTTCTCTATTTACTTATATATTTATATAAAATCAAGTTGCGACCTTAATTTGAAATGACCCTGCAATGGAGGCTGGGGTCAAAAGTGGGAAATTTACAAGTTAGTAGCAGTGTGCTTGAGCCAGGTCTCCAGCTGGTGCCAATGACACTATTCACTAGTATGGAATTAAACAAAGATGTGAAATTTTCTCTTTGAGAGTTATGGTAAACTTTGGCTTGCCATTTAACCATAATATGAGTTTTAAAAAATTCCATTTTACAAGTGGATTTAATTGTTAACAATAGTAGTTGTTAAAAATACCTTTTTTTTCCAAAGTCTGGAAGGATGGTTCTTGAATACTTATATATCTTGCAGACATTATTGAAAAGAGCACTTAATAGGAAGCCCTGGAACTTGCAGTAGCATTTAGTAACATGCAGACTTTTTTATTATTCAAAGAATTCTGATTAAATGCGGGGGATCTTAAAATATTCTTTTGCTGCAGTCAGTATTCATATAGAAAAAAATGTTCAATCCTTCCAGGCCCTGCTTTGGAAGAGATGTCATGGGTTGGCCAGTTACAAGCTATTCACTTGCCACACAAAATATGACAATACAGAGAGTGAGGATCTTCCTGGAATTTCCCTGTAATGATTGTTCCTTGAAGAACAAAATCAATTTGCTGCTCTGTCTCTTATTAACTGAGGGCATGTAAGTTCATTTGCAATGACTGGAGATCTATCTTGTATGCCAGTTTTAAGGATAAAGTATTCAGTGAGGGTAAGAATGACAAAATCCCATATTTAATGAGCAAACTACATATCCCCTGAGTCAAGCATCCCACATTACAGAGAGCAACACACTGAGTTTCTATCAAGGTGAATATTCCACCACCTAGCCAGCTCAACAGTTTCAGGCTTTGGCTTGTCTTTTGCTCTGTTTTTCCAGAATAAAAAAATTCTGTGAACTGTTATCTTTCAGAAAAATATGTTTGAAAAAGAAATTAGGGATTTAGGGATTTGGGATTCCCACAATTAAAAAGTTAAGAAATGTCATAAATTCAACAAGGGGAAGTACAAAGTCCTTCAACCTGGGGAGGAACAACCCTATGCACCAGTATACGCTGGGGGCCACCCAGCCGGAAAGCTCCTTGCAGAAAAGGACCTGAGGGTCCTGGTAGACATAAAGCTGAACATGAGCCAGTGATGTGTGTTTGCAGCAAAGAAGGCCAATGATATCCTGTGTTGCATTAGGCAAAGTGTTGCCAGCAGTCTGAGGGAGGTGTTCCTTCTCCTCTGCTCAGCACTGGTGAGGAGGAGTACTCAGCCTAGAGTACTGTGTCCAGTTCTGGGCTTCTCCATAGAAGAGAGACATGGACATACTGAAGAGAGTCCAGTGAAGGATCACAAAGATAATTAAGGGACAGGAGCACCTGTCCTATGAGGAAAGGCTGAGAGAGCTGGGACTGTTCAGCCTGGAGAAGAGAAGGCTTAGGAGGGATCTTCTCAATGTGTATAAATACCTGAAGGGAGGGTGCAAAGAGGACAAAGCCAGGCTGTTTTCATTGGTGCCCAGTGACAGAACAAGAGGCAATATGTACCAGCTGAAACACAGGAGGTTCCCTCTGAACATCAGGAAACACTTTTTTACTTTGAGGGTGACCGAGCACTGTCACAGGTTGCCCAGGGATGTTGTGGAGTCTCCCTCCTTGGAGATCTTCAAAAGCAATTTGGATATGATCTTGGGACATGTATCTAAGTGGTCCTGCTTGAGCAGGGGGGCTGGACCAGATGACTTCCAGAGGTCCCTTTCAACCTCAGCCATTCTGTGATGTTGTGATTCTGTGATTTGAAAAAGCAATTAATAAAAAGCAAATTGGCAATTGGAATAAAAAAGAACAAGCCCTGTTTTATTAGTGATGTATACCATTTTAGATGGCTTATGTCACAATTATCATGCAGGTTTAAACTCTGTAGCTCCCTCCAGTGTCAGGTATTATTTCTCTGACAATTACACTTGTGTTACTCTGGAATTTATTGCTTATACATATTATATTGTTTTCCTGTATGTCAAAGTTCACTTATTTTAAATGCATTTCTTCAGAATTGGAAGGGATAAATCAAATATGTGTTGAAACTGGATCCATATAGGTTCTTAATCTTGACATTGCAGTGCCTAATTCATAGTAGAAACCACCAAACTTTCCCATAGTGAGTTTCCCTACACAGAAACAGGGGAAAGGGAAGCACTTACATTCAGCTTGTTGCCCAGGCAGTCACTTACACTATCTAGTTGGAAACATTGAGCAGCAGGTTGCCGGTGAAACACCTCCCTTTGGACTCAGAATTATGGACCAGTTTTGGGAGGGAGTTCCAAAGCTAGTCTAAACTTTTCTCACAAGACTAACAGCTTTAGGAATTTGCTGTCTTTTACAGGCACAGAGTAAGGGGCTTCAAAGCATGGTGGAAAACTCACTTTTTTCCCCAGCTTCAGGAGAAAAGAAAAGCAAGGATGTTTCAAGTATTTGCTTTGCTGCAAACTATTGTTGACTGCCTTGGAAGATGTGATTATAAGAAGCACCAGTTTCATGATCACCAAGGAGTAATCAGAGCAAAGGGTTATAGTTCCTTCTTTTCTGTGGGTGTTTAAAAGTCAGAGTAAATAAACAGCAATATAATTGTGCTGCAAGGCTATTGTGTCTTGATATTCCCTTCCTTGATGTGTGACTAATGTGACGGTTAACAGAAGCTGACGAAATGTGAGCATGTAATTTGATTATTAATGAAAATATTTCATGTGTATGTTTAGGCCACATTTTGGACAGAAGCTTTCTTACCATTCTTTCCTCTGCAAAGACTAGCAGTTTAATTTTTTATAAGTGAATAAAGCTAATAAGAAATTAAATGTTTACAGAAAAAAAAATCCACTGTATTTCCAGCTACCATGTAACATTCACATTTACCCATACTATAATAGATATTTCTATTGTAGTTTCCTGAGCCAATTTTAAAGCTTTTGCAATTGCATCTTGTGACTTGGAGACCTAATTATTGAAACAGATGAAGAAAATAATTTCATAGCACTTTAGAGTATAGTATGCTCCTAAGTTAAAGTGTGAATGAATGATGCATACAAATGGCACATAGTGGAAAGTACCATAAACATACAGATGTGTTTATCTGGTTTTGGTACCTTAAGAAGTCATATGTTTATATTCACATGGTATTTCTTACTTAAAGCAGATTGTTCTTATGCTGTGATAATATTTTTCTTTTTTCAATTTACCTATTATGCTTATGATATTCTTACTAGGATTATATCTTTCTGATACAGATGGACCCCCCAAAGTACTTCAGAATCAGATGTAAATAACGCCCAATTGATAGTATAATATGCATAAAAGTCTGAGAAAGAGAGCAAATAAGTTTTGAACAAGACACACATTAATAATTCTGTAAAAAAGTTGTTATCATATTTAACCACCATGAAAGGCTTTATGAAATATTTGGTAGAACTGGTGGGGAAAAGTTTTTCTTTCAGGAAACGTTGAAGGGATATTTTCCCCTTCTTTCACTGGAGCCATTTTTTTTAAAGCTCCCTCTTTAGAAAGATGTGTATTTTTCTTGTGTACTAGAGGGTATAGTGCTTTGCAGTGCTTTCACATAAATTCTATATATAAATCCATCAGCATTATGTAAAATCAGAAGCCTCAAACTGTCTTATTCTGGACTTCTGCCTTCTCAGGAAGGTTGACAGGCCTGGACAGAGCATTATGGTAAGTGAAGTATTAAAATCCATTTTTTGTACCCAGGCTGACTTGTTCAAACTCTCTCAGAGTTTCTCTCTCCACGTTCTATATGGAAATTTCCAAAATTTCCTCAATGCACATTTTAACAAGGTAGGTTTGTTTTGGAGGTTGTATATCCAGAAAACATTTCAGCTTTGTTAAAGTTCTTGTCTCATCAGATACTTTACATTTTCCCCCTTATGACTGAATTAACCCATTTATTTTTGGTTTTTTGGCTTATGTGCATCATGGAACAAATGAGGTTGTGGATGGGATAGAGATAGCAACACAATTTGGGCTTTTAGGGTGAAACTGTGGTAGTGTTAATCACACTTTAGTATTTTCATAATTGTTTACATAGGAAACTTGCTTTTAGTGTGAGACTTTGGGTTACTAGCAACAGGGATAATTCCACCAGCACCCCTCCCCAAGATTAGGACAAGAGACTGTTTGCAGATTTTAAGGTATTTTTCTTCTGTGGTCCTATCATTAGTAGGGAACCAAAAGCTGTATTTCATATTTTAGTACATATAGACAAAATAAATCTTTAACATTTGTGACTATGGGATAAAAATATATAAAACTAGTGATTACACTACACTTTTTCAATAGCTGATTGTTTCCTGGTGGGATTAATTACTACTGTATTTGAGGAGGAGTTTAGCTGGTCTCTTGCGCATGTTTGCAGTGAACAGCAAATTTGTGTTCCAAAAGCAATGCAGAGATCTAATACTGCATTGTAATCCCTTTACCTCATAAAGATAAAGCAAAGAATTCTGAATGCTCATTGTTCTTCCAGTCTGAATATCTTAATTGGATATGATGTAAAGTACCACCAACAGTTAGTTTTAGGGTTTTTTAATTCATGGTTTTGATTTATATGTTTTTTATTACTTTAATAATAAGACTACTTGAATAATCTGATGGTTAGTTTTGAACATCTATTTCCTGTATATTTAGTTAAGTACTGCTGACAATGAGCAGGATATTGTAAAATTGATAAAACTTCAGTTATATCTTCTTAGTGCCTGGGACCCAAATCAGTGTATGCCTCCCCTGTAGTTGGGCCTACAGGTACTGGTAGTAAGAGTTATATAAAAGGTAATCAAAAGGCAGTTAGAGAATAATCATTGTTTATATTTTCCAGGCTGAAAACTGCAATAAAAACAAAAGGTTGTTGGGAAAATATGAAACAAAAGACACATCTTAATCTGCTGCCTTAGAGTAAGCCTGTATTTCTTCTCTGGTTTTCTCTTGATCAAATTTTATCTACAGAAGTCATTTGGTAAACATTTTTCATCTTGTTTTCTCTCTGCTTGAAGACCAAACTTTTATCTAGCATAATATAATATTTACCTCTTTCTGTTTTTATTATTCATCTGGGTTTAGGTAGACCATAATTTTCATAGAGTATGAAAGCACAGGCACTGTGAAGAAATCGGAGAAGAGAAACTAGAAGCAAGAAAGGGCAGAATAATATTTCATAATGGCTTTAAAAGTATACCTTTTTCTCTGCAACAGAGAATGAATACTTTTATCATCTCTTAAAAACAAAATGCTTTTGCTTTTGGCTTTTTTATAAATGTAATGATCTACGTCAATCATCAGATCTTGAACTGATGGAAAAGAGATATAAACTATGTGTTTGGTCCTGCAAACCTCAATTATGTGCTTTAATATACCAAAATATCTAGTTTTGATCAAGGAAAACCAGGAGTGGATGAATGGCTCTCTGGAGAATTAGGGTATGATTATCAAAGTCCTGTGGAAGAAGCCTTACAAGAAGCCAAGCTTAGGAAGGATTGTGGTGATCCTCCCTCCCTCCCCCTTCCCTCCCCTTCCTTCCCCTTTCCTCCTCTGCCTTCCCCTCCCCTTCCTTCCTCCCTCCCCCCCTTTTCATTTTAAGAAAGGCAATTCCCAGGGAATAGAAAAGGTTTTGTTTCTGACATGTTTGCAAAGAAACTCACCTGCACAAAAATTTTGCTAAAACAATTTAAATTCTGTGTGAAAAAGATGATTTGTTAGTGGTTATATTTGTTTCAGTGTAGCTTAATGACATATCGCTGTATGAGGTATTACCCTACCCTAAGTAATGAATGGTATTGGCCCCAACAAGCTTTAAACTCTAGACAGGACTGATTCAAGTATGGAGAAGCTGATCTCTCCCAAACATGGGGATAAGACACATTGGTGGTGTCTGCCCATCTAACGGAAACACCAAACTGAAGGCAAATGCGATAGTCCCAAGTTAACAGGTGTTGGTGTCACACACAAAGAAGATTTGTAGGTACAGAGCAGTAGGATATGGAAGACATGATGGCAACAGCTTGAAGGGATCTAAAGAGAGGACAGAGCAATAGTCCCTCATATCAGAATAATTCACTCCGGTTTGATGGGTACAGCAGTGAAGCAATAAGAACAAGATGATGGGAGCAAACAACGATTTAATCCTCTGCCTTGGCCTTCTTCCTAAACTCTCCTCTTTCTCTCTTTCCCCAGAAAGGGAGGGGGAGAAAGTGCAACAAGGAGACTCACCTAGTTTACCAAGACCATGGAAAAGAAAAGGAGATATCGATGAGTGATGAAACAGTGACTTTTTTCTTTCCCCTTGTATAGATTGTTATAGGCAGGTTAACCTCTCTGTGAATAAAGTCATCAGGAATTCTTTGTTAGCTTACAGGTGTCCCTCATTGCTTGGAAATGTGGTGTTACTTTCAGATAGTCACAGCCTGGACTTCCTGGATTGGTCAAGTCTCCCTTCTTAAAGTAATATGATTTAGCCTGACTTTGCATCTGGATTAGTGTTATGCCCTATTTTACTGCAAAATATGTTTATGAACCACAGGATGTCAAATGCAGATTTCTATTTGTTCCTTTTTCTGTAGCACAAAACAACCTAATTTTTATGTTGGTTATAGAATGTCATGTAGATCTAATTTATGAATTGTATTGCAGAAATCAGTTTATCCATATGGGTTCTAATTTATACAGCTATTCAAATACAATCTCATAGAAATGACAAAAATCAAGCATGCATTTGCAGCAATTTGAAGAATGAAGGCATTGAATTTAAGGAATTTCTTCCTTCTAACCTTCTGTTCTGCAATACAGGTATTAGAAAAGGAAGAAAGAATTCATTTATTCTTACCTCTAAATTGGCGAGATATGGGTTTGATGGATGGACTGTTAGATGGATAAGGAATTGGATGGATGACTGCATCCAAAAGGTTACAGTCAATGGCTCAATGTCCAAGTGGAAACCAGTAACGAATGATGCCCCTCAAGGGTCTGTACTTGGACTAATACTATTTAGTATCTTCAACAATGACATATGCACTGGGATTGAGGGCACACTCAGCAAGTTTGTGGATCATGTCATGTCATGCTGAGTGGTGCATTTGATTTGCTTGAGAGAAGGGATGCCATCCAGAGGGACCTTGAGAAGCTTCAGGAGTGGACCCATGTAAACTTCATGAAGTTCAGCAAGTCAAAGTGCAAGATCCTGAACCTGGGTCAGGGCAATCCCCAACATCAATACAGACTGGGGGATGAATGGATTCATAGCGCTCCTGCAGAGGACAACTTAGGGATACTGGTGGATGATATATTGGACATGAGCCAGTAATGTTTTCCTGCAGCCCAGAAAGCAAATCACATCCCAGGATGCATAAAAGAAGTATGGCCAGCCAATCGAGGGAGGGGATTCTCCCCTTCTACTCTGTGCTTGTGAGATGCCACCTGGAGTACTGTATCCAGCTCTGGGGTCCTCAGCACAAGAAAGACATGGACCTGTTAGAGCAGGTCCAGCGGAGGGCCACAGAAATGGTCAGAGGGTTGGAACACCTCTCCTATGAAGACAGGCTGAGAGAGTTGGGGTTGTCCAGCCTGGAGAAGAGAAGGCTCTGGGGAGACCTTATTGCAGCCATTCAGCATATAAAAGGGGCTTATAAGAAAGACAGGGAAAGACTTCTTACCAGGGCCTGTAGTGACAGGGCAAGAGGCAACGGTTTTAAACTGAAAGAGAGTAGATTTAGACTGGATATAAGGAAGAAATCTTTTATGGTGAGGGTGGTGAGAGACTGGAACAGGTTGCCCAGAGAAGCTGTGGATGACCTGTCATTGGAAGTGTTAAAGGTCAGGTTGGGTGGGGCTTTGAGCAACCTGATCTAATGAAGGATGTCCCTGTCTATGGCAGGGGGTTTGAACTGGATGATCTTTAAAGGTCCCTTCCAAGCGAAACCATTCTGTGACTCCATGATTTATGATTCTTTGAAGCAAATAAATTTAAAATAATTGGCTGCATTGGATGACTGATGCTGGGTACAGTCACTTGCAAGTTTTATAGCTGCTCTGTGCTAGGATTGTTGAAGTCTGAACCACAGCATCATGCAAAGTCTGCTAACAGGCAACCAAGCAGCTGAACCTTATTAGTTTTGAATGAATACATCCTTCTGGCTATATCTCAGTATGAGCTGGAAGCTAAGCAGGGCTGGGTGTGGCACTATGCAGGTGCTTTTTTACAAAGCAAGATGTCTCCAAACCAAACATCAGTGAGTTTGGAGCTCTAGTGGATGCCTAATAAAATTTACAATTGTGATCTTTGCTATTTAAAATCTCAGTATTCTCTGGGTGCTGGAAACCCTTAACCAGTCTTCTCACTCATACAACCAGACTGCAAATATATTGTGTTAGTCTGCTATCCCCTTCTGTCAAGTGCAAATTATGCAAAGTTTTGTACAGAGATGCTTGTCTTTTTAGGCTTCGAGAAGGGCTGATGAAATGAGAAGTTCCACCAAGAAAAGGCAGTCTAAAGTTTTCTGCTCATCTTTTGCATGGTGGGGCTTGATTGATGGTTGACCTGCCTCAAAATCAGAAACAGTGATTTGTATGTATTGGCAATGTGGCTCCCTACAAACAGAAACACATAACAAATTTTTGTCTATGATAGGAGTCATGTCCAATCTGCTGGCACAATAATGGCATTAACCTATCTGCCACGCAGTTTAAAAGTTATGTTTCGAACTCTTTTCCTCTGAGTACAGTGTAAGAGAACACTTGTGTTCAGAGTACAGAGAAATTGACATATAAGGTGTTGGTAACAAAGTACCGCCCAATATGTTTAAGCACCTGCCATGATAGGTAAATGACACTATTTTGACATACAAATCAGTTTTCAACCCTTGGAAGAAACAGTGGCAATAAGCTGATTTCAAAAATTCGTAGTCCTCACTTAATGAACTGGTTAAGTTTCAGTCCATAAACTTTTATACAGTATTCTTATGGAAAACAGTGTGCTATGTTGAAGCTCTACATGTTTAGCATCCTTGAAAAGAAAGGGTCTAACTACTTTACTTTTAATTCAGATTTGAATAAACAGAAATGCACTGAATTTTGCAAAATTTTCACTCTGATTTGACTGGAAAAGAAACTATGTTTTGGTTTTGCAATTTATCTCCATACAAATTTGGCCTTTCCATGTCCAAAAGGGTGTGAATATCCAATAGCAAATATTCTAAGTTAATGGTTTAGAAAAACATGGATGCTCTGACGTGGGAACATATTTTTTAATTCCCAATGCAATCTTTGTTTAGCTGTCTTGTCATTTAAAGAAATACTTTTGACTTCTTATGCGACTTTAGGTTACCATTTGATTATTATGTGCTTGTTATTTTAGCCCTGTACCTTACTGCAGATCTAAAAGTACAGGTCCAGAATGCCCTTAAAAACATAAGGAACTTTATTCACATAAGTGGTATTTGAAATACTACTTACATAGTTTGGGATTGCTATTGTAGTTCTGTGTTTTACTATAAAGACAAATATAGGGCCCCACAATGGAAACTCCTGTAGAATTAGTCTCACTGATTCAAGGTTGACCATTCAGACCAATCTCAAACCTCCAAAGTCTCAGAAATGAGAGGTTATAGCTGACATAGAGTATGGTTAAAATGGGTTAAATATAATTAAACAGTCTTAATATTCCCATATTGTATTTTAACTTCATTGCAAATATGACTGAGCTAAATTATTCTGTAGTAATCACATCTAATTATAGTGTATCTAAGATACAAGAAGTAGAACAAGAATTGTTGTTTCCCTAGCCTTGCCTTGGTAGATCTGCAATGTCTTGCAGTTTTCTTCCAGTTTCTAATTATGTTTTCACCCTTAAATTACAACTTCAGTGCTTATAATTCATACTTCATTCATTAGTACTATAATAGTCTATTTTTATATTTTCTTTAAAATATTCAAGTGAAGACTTATCCAAAATCTGAAAGTTAAAATTATTTTTAATTTTTTCTGAAGGTACCTCTCAACACTTTTTCTCAGCTTAAAATCCCATGGTACAGCTAAGAAATATGAAGGAGCTTGCCAATGCCATGACACTGCTTCTTTTTTTTTTTTTGTACGTTTCTACATTGCAGCAGTACTCCAGAATATTCTTCTGTTCTCACAAATATCTTATAAATGTCTTTAAGCAATTATTTTTAATTTATGCCACTCTAAGTATCATGACCAAGACATATTTTATGTTATATAGTGTCTGGTACTTCTCCTTTGCCATTCCTGTATCCATAAGATCTCCTGTTTCCCTTGCAAACAGTTATTTCATATAGAATTTTTTTTTTTCTAGCATTTCAGCTATGAGAACTACAATGTAGTTTGAAAATGTGTTGAGTGAATAGAAGAAAATTGTGTGTGTATGTGTACATATGTATGCATTTTGGGTTTGTGTGTGACTCACAAATAATTCAAGTAAAACATATACAAACATATACAAGAAAGAAAATACTTTACAATACTCTTGTTTGTCATAATATCTACTCTTCTTTCATCTATTAAAATATTTCAGTCCTCACTGAACTGTGAGGGATTACAAAGGAAAAATGGGGGAGAGTTTAGTGAAAGGTAGAATTTATGAAAGTGAATGAACCCTTTAGTCTAACAGTTAGTTGTAAAGATGAGTAATTCTTTGCACACAGTACACCTTGGACGCCTTGTTTTCAAGGGAGTAAAAGTACTCAGACAATCTTATTTTAGATTACCTTTTTTTTCCTGCTGTTGAGCATCATTCTTCCATCCTTAGGAAAATTCTAGATAGTTGACTTAGAATATAAATGTGTTCTAACCCTGTAGAGTAAAGGATAATAAATGTGTACAAAGACCTTGCTGTGGCTTTAAAGATTGCCTCACCACTCTCACCAATAGTCTTCAGTCTATGAGTAATGTGGACACTGCAGTCAGCATATGTTTGTATCTTGATGGTCTTGCTGTAGCATTTTATAGTCTAAACAGTGTCATAGGAATGAATTCTTTGAAGCTTTGAAAATAAAGAACATATTAAAAGACATGGAAAATGTATGTAGACACATACATCGGTGTGTAAATTATAGGATGAATATACCTTCTGAGGGACATTAAGTGAAAGATTCACATAGGCATAGTAGTCTGAAAATTTTCACAGAAAAACTCTTAAAGGATAAAAACTTCCAGTGGAATTTTCTACTGTAGCTCTCTCTTGATTCTCACTGCAGAAGTGTGAATTGATGGACTTGAGATTATAATAAAAAAGCTGCTTAAGTCCAAATTTTATCAGCTTCTCTACTGTGATCCTAGAGCCTAATTCTTAGGATTTGTCATGGTTCAGCTATTTTGGAACAGAGACTGCAATTAAAATAATAACAAAAAATGGAATAGAACTGCTTTTGAACAGAAAAAATGTGAAAAAGTGAGCTGCCAACTGGAAAAAAGCTTCTAAACTTTTTTTATTAAGGGTCAAGTATTTGCACAGTTTAAAATGCGTAGAATTATCATTGGAAAAAAATATCCAAATTTGTCCCATTAATTTTAGTTTTAATTATTTTCTCTTTGATCTTCAGTTCCTTTTGGGACTCCTGAGTAAGTGAAAATTATAATAGTTTTTAGTTCATTTTGGTTCAAATTGTAGGATTTTTCCAAAAAGAAATTATAGTTTGAAAGGAAGGTTTATTACAGGCATCTGCTTCATTGAAGTATTATAAATGACTGTTCTATACTCTTTTCTCCAGCTTGCAGAACTGGTTTCTCTCTCTCTTGTTTATGCATAATCTATCATATTTTTTGCAGTTATATTTTTCTTGGTTAAGACAACTAGGCTGCTTTCTGATGAAAAACTACAAGATATTTCAGCCTCCAGGAAAATTACCAGCATTAAAATATGGCTACTGTTCTGAATACTAGAAAAATATTTAAAATCTTTTATAAATTTTCCAGATAATCCACTTCTGACCTTGTTCATGTATTCTCAAATTCTCTTTTAATGAACTTCCATGCAAACTTGCTTTTGTTTTTCTAGATGTTTTACTCTTCTTCCTGGAAAACTAATCTGTGGATTCCTGCATGAAATTTGCTACTTATTATTTTCTTTTTGTTATTTACTCTTTCCTGGTTGCAGTTCTGTTTTTGGCAAAATTTCACTGTATTACAGTGCATAAATAACCAGTGACCTATCATAAATAATTAAAGCAAGCAACTGTTTACTAATATGTAGACTGAGATTTGTTTGCCCCCAGATTTGAGCCACTGTGTGTATAAATACAGAAGAACAGGGATCAGTCTGCCATCTTTCTTGCCTCTTTGACCAAAGACACTATATGTTGGGGACTTACAAGCTGATATTCTGTTGCAGAAGAAATAGTCAGGGTGTTTAGGGTGATCCATTTTATTTATACTGTAATTCATTAGTCATTGAACAACAGTGGATTCAATCTACAGAAATCTATGTGTAAATTAATTGAATGACATACTAAGGGTGCTATGAAGTGCAGCTTTGTCACATCTCTAAGACATGGCATCTGTCAAAGTATATTCCCCATTTTGTTCAGGACAAATACCTCACCCATTTTAAAAGAAAGCATGTCTTCCTGGAGTAGTTGTACCTCAGAACAAGAATTAATAATTTCTTTAATGCAAGTTAAATAGTTTGTGTTGCATATGTCTGTATATCTGCATATATTCATATATTTATGTGGGTATGGTGCAGGTACTAAGGGAGCTGACTAGGAATGGTGCCCTCCTAGATTTGTTGTTTGTAAACAGAGAGGGACTCATGGGCAAAGTGGTGATTGGTGGCTGTCTTGGTCACAGTGACCATGAAGTAGTTGAGTTTCAAATCATTGGCGATAGGAGAAAAACTGCCAACAAAACTTCGACCCTGGATACGGGGAGAGTGGACTTTGGGCTGCTGAAGGAGCTAGTTAGTAAGGTCGCCCAGGAATCTGCTTTTGAAGGTGTTGGGGTCCATGAATGCTGGTTACTTTTTAAGAGCCATCTCTTAAAAGCACAGGAGCAGGCAACTCCAAAGCCTCAGAAGTCAAGCAAGCGGCACAGAAGGCTGGCTTAGCTGAGCAGGGATCTTCTAGAATTTAGGTGGAAAAGGAAACTTTATGGATGTCAGAAGCAAGAACAGGTGACATGGGAGGACTACAGAGGTGCTGTTCCCCATTGTAGAGAGAAAACTTGTGTGGCCAAAGCTCGATTACAGTTCAAGCTGGCCAGCATGGTGAAGGACAACATAAAGGGCTTTTTAAAATATGATAACAACAAAAGGAGGATCAGAGATAACATTGGTCTGTTGCTTGATGAGGTCTGCCACCTCACAAATAGGGATGTAGACAAAGTGGAGATGTTCAATGCCTTCCTCATCTATGTCTTCAATATCAGTGATGGGCCCTGGGACCCCCCAGAGCCATGTGTTGGAAGACCGTGACTGGGGGGATGATAAACTCCCAGCCAGCTCTGAACTTGTTCAAGACTTGCTGCTCCAGCTGGATGCACATAAGCCTATGGGGCCTGATGAGATTCATCCCAGGGTACTAAAAGAGCTGTTTGATGTTACGTTAATCAAGGTATATTAATGACAAAGTATGTCAATATCAAAGATGTCCATGAGCCTCTCTCCAACTCTGTCAATACTTCTACATTATTCAACTGAGTCTTTTTTCTTAGTTTTTCTTTTAATATGTATGCTCGAAGTCTTCTAAGATCAGAACAGAGTCTAATTTGTATTACAATATTGTATTGTTCTTTGCTCTACTCTTAAGATAATTTCAGCTCCTTCATAAACATATGGAGGTCTTTATCAGTCTAAAAACTCTTTTTTTTTTTTTTTTTTCTTTCCTGTGTGTGGTCCTCATAGCAGAGTAAATCTGGAAAGAATCATTAGATTGTCTTAATCTGTTTAACACTATAAGTACCATGGATTAGATCCACCATATAAATATCTGGACAGAGAGCAAGAGATGATTAAAACTGAAAGTCCTCTCAGTGTTAAACCTTCTTCTGTGCTTTTATGGATGACATAAAGCATAACGTTAGGTCTAACCTAGCTCCACCAACCTCCAGAAGTTTTAATTATCAGCTTCACTGAATCAAGATGGGAGAGAACGTAAACATGATACATAAGAGGGGAAAAAGCTCTTGCAATAGTTACAGCTAAACCAGTTCTAGTGTAAGCTTTGCTCTAGGAACTGAATATGTGTCCACACAGGACAAAAAAAAAGGCCAATATTAAAACTACATTGAGGATACTCCAGTTTTATAACACTGCCTGGTTGGTAGAGCATGCTGATATACTGTTGTGAGGTCAGGTGATTTTCAGACTGTCTTCTGTAATGAGGGTATTGTGTGTGTATGAAGGGTGAGGAGAAGATGAGGTTAGTCCTGGTAGGTTGGATGATGTACTGGGAAGGAAGAAAGGCTTTATGGATTTCAGTTAGATTTGACAATATTGCAAGGGAGGTGAGATCTAAGGGAGATACAGTAAGAAAAAATCCCTAGGAATCCAGCCTTCATTTATTTTGCTGCTCATGAAATTAGCTGCTCTTCTGGACATATGCAAGGCATACCCTCAAGCTAGAACAAGATTTCTGTCCTGTTTTCTGCATATAAAAATGAGCTACTTTAAGTTAACTGAAACAATGTTGGCTATAACAGTCATAGCTGCTTACAAATTTGTACCAGAAAAATCAGAATTGTTACTGACTTGTTATAAGTTCTGGTTAGGCTGGTAACCTAGAAATAGAAGCTAGCCATGTTTGTCATTTGTGAACCTTGCCTTCAAATTGTCCATTAAGACCAGCCTTCAGATTAAAGTGACATTTCAAATGAGGGATACTAAACAACGCATAATTTAATGCACAGGTAATTGTTTGTATAGAGATCAAAAGTCCATTAAAATAAATTTAGAAAAAATTGTAGTAGCTACAAAGGCTATTGCACAGCTTGAAAGTGGCATTATCACTGGTATTTCCTTTATAAACCATTATTTTACCTTGCATTTCTCTTTTGAATTGCACTAGATGGAACTCTGACTACTATTCCCAACAACGTATGCTTTCAATGTTTTAATGAAAGGTCCAGAATTTATAATTACCTATAAGTAAAACCCTGAGATTCATATTTTTCTGTACCACTTGTGAATTTTATTTGTCAGATTTAAGAGTGTCATCCTCTTTCCCTGTTTCCTTGAAAATTATATAAATACTGATAGCAATGAGATTTCCTTGCCCAAACCAATGTTTCCAATCCATTAAAGCAGTATATTTTGATGCTACTTACATCAGATCTCTAGCACCTTTCATAATACTTCACTTAAACATCCCTTTTGCTTCTGGACTTCTTGTTAAGGTAGCAAAATTTTGTGAAGAGCATTATGAATTCTGTAAAGCTAAGGATTCCATCCAGATTCCTGAGTATTGTGTTGCACCTTGAGTTGCCTCTGTGACAACATGGAAGCAGAGTCCTTAAAATATTTAAGTACTTTTTGGTAGAATTTATATACATTTTACACGAAACAGCAAAATTTTGCTGGTGTGTATGCAAGGCTTTACAAAGGGATGCAAATGGTATAGTTCTTGATGCCATTGTTATGAATAAACTTTGCATTAGCCTGATGTGTTGCAGCATCATAACATGAACATGATTTCTCTAAAAGCTAGGATGCATAGAGAGGATCATGTAGGACTTACTCTTCTGAAAGGCATGAGAAGAAGAAAGTGACACCTCCATATTTTATTACTTTTTATGCTGTTTAAAAAATGAACAAACAATCAAACAGCTGTATTTTATCCATGTTGCTACCAAAATAGTTACTGGTGCTCAAAGATCTTGGAAAGGCCAACCAGCTGGCTTTCCCTCAGAACACTGGAAGAGCTCTGGACCTCACGTTAATGAGAGCTGAGGGAAAAACTAACCTTGCAATCTCCTCTCCTTCTGTCCATGCAGATTTGGAACAGAGAAACAAATTCATGCATAGAGTTCATACTGAAAAAAGAAAAAGGTCAAATATGAGTTGATCTTGATATTTCATACTTGAATTCTTGCTCCCACTTTGTGATTCTCTTTAGTCTGAAATGCACCACTACTATAATGTGACTAGTTACAGATACATGCAGTGTTCTTTAGGTAAAATATATTGCTATCTGGTTTTAATGCCACTAATAAAAGAGGTTGCACATATCTGCTCCACTCTGTAGGCCACATTGTCTTTTACTTAACTCATTTTTAATTTTTTTTAAAAAGCATGAATTCTATCTTATATGGAATGTGTGCATATTATTTTCACATAAGGCTCCTGCCTTAGTAAGGTGGTAATATGGAAGACTACAAAGTGGAAACTATAGGCTATGTGAAACTCCCACAGGAATAAGAGTAATTAAAAGTTACAGAGGATCATGAAGCTCATTCCTTGTACAGTATACTCTATGACTGAGTGTTTCAATTAGATACTTTATATGTGAAGCTGCAGCCTGGCAATAAACAAGGCATTGTGAAAGTGAGCTATAATAAATACAGGCAGTGTTTTGGAGCATGTATGTGTTTGCTAGTCACTACTTATGAAGCACACCTAATATGGTTTACAGTTGAATGCTGTAAGATTTCAAATGAATCATGAGTTCTAAAAAACATCAAATAAAATTAAGCCCAGACTTGGAAAAACACTGCTCTTTATTCTGTTTGCCAAGGGGGAGAAAATAATTGGTAGTTATGTGTAGTACAATTTTGAAGGACAATCTGATCATAAAACACAAAGAGGAATGCTCTTGGACTTGTGGAAGAAAAGTATCTGCAAAGCTACGAGGTATGCTCCTTCAGCAGTGCAGAATTATTTTTGTGGTCAAACACTTTCATTACAGGCACACTATTAAAATTTGAGACAATATTGTACACTTTGGTGATGATCTTTCCAATGAAAATGTGTGCAGTTCTAAATCCAGGTATAGCATATGTTTGTTAAGTGTAAGAGGAATCAGGATTTTGAAAAAGATTGGATGACAGGGCTGGCCACCCTGAAGAAAAGTGAAGTGAAAGTAGCAATAAGTAGCTGGAAAGATGCCATATTTTTAAAATAAGCTGTGATGTGTATGTGATAAACTGATGACTTCTGGCAACCTAAGGCAGGAAATTCTTTATAATTTCTGCAGTTTTAATGAAGATAAAACTACAAGCCTGACAGATAATTCAGCACGCAGATCAACATATCAAAATGATGAAAAGGTAAGTAACAAAAGGTAACTAAAGGAAACATTATGCTTTGTAATATTGCTGATCTAAAATGACATAAAGAGTTTAATGACTTTTTGACTGCTATAGGAGCATTTCAGGTATTCAGCTTTTTATGTTTCCACTGACAAATCTGCCAGCTCTATTTACAATTCAAAGAATCTCTAAAGTATCACTGAGAGAACATGTCCCAAATATTGGAAAATGTCATTTGTCAAGATATTCAACTAAAATTCAGTCACACAGTTCCTGAGAAATCTTTAAATATATTTCTGCTCTAGGTTGGAACGTTCTCACCACTCAATCCAGTTTTCTTTTGCCATAATGAACAATTCCAATATTTTTCATTAGAGAACATCAATGTGCTTTAATTTGGAAACCCTACCATAGAATCAAAGAATCATAAAACCATTAAGGTTGGAAAAGACCTCTAAGATCATCAAGTCCAACTGTCAAACCAACACCACCATGCCTCCTAAACCATGCCCTGAAGTGACACATCTACACATTTTTTGAACTCCTCCAGGTATGGTGACTCCACCACCTCTCTGAGCAGCCTCTTCCAGTGCCTGACCACTCTTCCAGTAAAGACATTTTTCCTCATATCCAATCTAAACCTTCCCTGGTGCAGCTTGAGGCCATTTCCTCTCATCCTATTGCTAGTTACTTAGGAGAAGAGACCAACACCCACCTCACTACAACCTCCTTTCAGGTACCTGTAGAGAGCGATAAGGTCTCCCCAAAGCCTCCTCTTCTCCAGGCTAAACAACCCTAGTTCTCTCAGCTGCTCCTCATAAGAGTTGTCCTCCAGACCCTTCACCAGCTCCATTGCCCTTCTCTGGACATGCTCCAGCACCTCAATGTCCTTCTTGTAGTGAGGGGCCCAAAACGGAACACAGCATTTGAGGTGCGGTCTCACCAGTGCTGAGTACAGGGGGACAATCACTTCCCTAGTCCTGCTGGCCACACTATTCCTGATACAAGCCAGGATGCTGTTGGCCTTTTTGGCCACCTGGGCATGCTGCTGGCTCAAGTTCAGCCGGCTGCCCACCAGCACCCCCGGATCCCTCTCCGCTGGGCAGCTTTCCAGCCACTCTTCCCCAAGCCTGTAGTGCTGCATGGGGCTGTTGTGACAAAAGTGCAGGACCCAGCACTTGGCCTTGTTAAACCTCATACAATTGACCTCAGCCTATTGATCCAGCCTGTCCAGATCCCTCTGCAGAGCCTTCCTACCCTTGAGCAGATCGACACTCCCACCCAATTTGGTGTCGTCAGCAAACTTACTGAGGGTGCACTCAATCCCCTCATCCAGATCATTGATAAAGATATTAAACAAGACTGGCCCCAAAACTGAGCCCTGGGGAACACCAATTGTGACCAGCCGTCAACTGGATTTGGCTCCGTTCACCACAACTCTCTGGGCTCGGCCATCCAGCCAGTTTTTTACCCAGCGAAGAGTAGACCTGTCTAAGCCATGAGCAGCCAGCTTCTCTAGGAGAATGCTGTGGGAAATAGTGTCAAAGGTTTTACTAAAGTCCAGGTAGATAACATCCACAGCCTTTCCCTCATCCACTAGGTGAGTCACCTGGTCATAGAAGATCAGGTTGGTCAGGCAGGACCTGCCTTTCATGAAGCCATGCTGACTGGGCCTGATCCCCTGATTGTCCTGCACATCCATGGTGAGCACACTCGAACCGCTCCATAATCTTCCCTGGTACCGAGGTCAAGCTGACTGTCCTGTAGTTCCCTGGAACCTCCTTCCGGCCCTTCCTGTAGACAGGTGTCACATTGGCAAGCCTCCAGTCATCTGGGAACTCCCCTGTTAACCAGGACTGCTGATAAATGATGGAGAGTGGCTTGGCAAGCTCCTCCGCCAGTTTCCTCAGTACTCTTGGGTGGATCCCACCAGCCCCATAGACCTGTGAGTGTCCAGGTGGCATAGCCAGTCATTAACTGCTTCCTCCTGGATTATGCAGGGTTTATTCTGCTCTCTGTCCATGTCTTCCAGCTCAGGGGGCTGAATACCAATGGGGATAACTGATCTGACTACTAAAGACTGAGGCAAAGAAGGCACTAAGTACCTCAGCCTTCTCCTCATCCTCAGTGGTAATGTCCCCCTCCACATCCAATAGAAGATGGAGATTCTCCTTGGCTCTCTTTTTGTTGTTAATGTATTTGTAAAAAAAAAAAATTTGTAATCCCTTACGACAGTGGCCAGATTGAGTTCTAGCTGGGCTTTTGCCTTTCTGTTTTTCTCTCTGCATGACCTAACGAGATCCCTATACTCTTCTTGAGTTGCCTGCCCCTTCTTCCAAAAGTGGTAAACTCTCCTTTTTTCCCTGAGTTCCAGCAAAAGCTCCCTGTTCAGCCAGGCTGGTCATTTTCCCCACCAGTTCATCATGCGGCATATGGGGACAGCCTGCTACTGCGCCTTTAAGACTTCCTTCTTGAAGAATGCCCAGCCTTCCTGGACTCCTTTGCCCTTCAGGACTGCCTCCCAAGGGACTCTCCCAACCAGTGCCCTGAACAGGCTAAAGTCTTCCCTCTGGAAGTCCATGGTAGTGGTTTTGCTGACTCCTCTTCTAACATCACCAAGAATTGAGAACTCTGTCATATCGTGGTTGCTAAGCCCAAGACGGCCTCCAACTGCCAGATCTCCCACCAGTCCTTCTCTGTAAACAAAAGGTCAAGCAAGGCACCTCCCCTGGTAGGCTCACTTACCAGCTGTGTCAGGAAGTTCTCTTCAACACACTCCAGGAACCTCTTAGACTGTTTCCTCTCTGCTGTGTTGTATGTCCAGCAGATGTCCAGTAGGTTGAAGTCCCCCACAAGAACAAGGGCTACCAATTGTGAGATTTCTGTCAACTGCATGTAGAACACTTCACCTACCTCTTTATTCTGGCTGGGTGATCTATAACAAACCCCCCAGCAGGATATTTGTCTTGTTGGCCTTGCCCCTCATCCTTACCCATAAGCACTCAACCTTATCATCATAATCATTAAGCTCTATACAATCAAAACACTCCCTAACATACAGAGCTGTTGTCCCAAAAAGCGAGTTTGTTCACCCCGTGTACAAAATGCCAAATTACACACAGAGCGGAGGTATTTTATTGAATTAATTTTTGCACAAAAGTGGTGCTAGGTGGTAGCCCACAAAGCTGGCACCCCGAACTGAGAAACTACAAGGCATTTATACAGTTAAATGTGTCAGTCATAGCTAATATTCACAAGCATCAGCTAATAATTGGTTAATTTCTTGTCACAGCTAATATTCACAAACGTCAGCTAATAATTGGTTAATTTTTTTCTCACTTCAACTTAAGGGTACAGCTCACTTTTAATTTACAATGCATGCGCAGAGAGTAAGAGGCTTACTAGAAGGGGGGATTCCTGGTCTATGGGCCTGATTTTTAGTATTATAATGAGCAGCTTCTTTCAGTTCTTATCAACATCACAATTAGTTGTTCTCCTTGACTATACATTTTATTACCCTGTTCTCAGTGTCTTCTGATCAGTTTCTCAGCTCTCCTCAAGGATATAGTTGTAAAACAAGTGATTCTCTATCTCTCAGATCCCGTGTCTGGCCATCAAATTCTGTTTTGCTAAGCTCACATAGTTCATTGTTATGGCTTAGCAGAAAATTCCCAAAATTCCATTTTCTTCAGGATATCAGAGCCAGTGCACCACCTCTCCTTCCTTGCCTCTCCCTTCTGAAGAGCTTATATCTATCCATTGCAGCACTCCGGTCACAAGAGTCATCCCACGATGTTTCTGTGATGACAACTGATAGCTATCCCACCGCACGCTGGCTTCCAGTTCCTCCTGTTTGTTGCCCATGCTGTAAGCATTGGTGTAGATGCACTTGAGCTGGGCTATCAATTTCACCCCCAACCTCAGCACACCACCCCTAGGCTCCTCTCTAGTGGGCCTGGCTATATCCCCTTCCCCCTTCAAACCTAGTTTAAAGCCCGCTCAGTGAGCCCTGACAACTCATGAGCAAGAATCCTTTTCCCTCTTTGGGATAGCTGAACTCCATCTGCTGCCAGCAGGCCAGGTGCCATGTAAACCTCCCCATGATCAAAAAAACAAAATTCCATCAATTGCACCAGCTTCTGAGTCACATGTTAATCAGGTGAGTTTTCCTGTTCCTTTCAGTATTCTTCCCTGCCACTGATGGGATTGAGGAAAACACTACCTGTGCTCCTGATCCTTCAACCAATCGCCCCAGTGCCCTGAAGTCCCTTTTGATTGCTCTTGGACTTCTCTCTGCAACCTCATCACTGCCAACCTGCATAACCAATAGCAGGTAATAATCAGAGGGCTGTACCAGACCAGGGAGTTTCCTAGTAACATCTCTGACCAGGCCCCAGGGAAGCAGCAGACTTCCCCATGGGATGGGTCTGATTGGCATGCTGGGTCCCCTGTTCCCCTCAGAAGGGAATCGCCTACAACTGTTACCCTCCTTTTCTTTTCTAACAGAGGCAGTCATAATGTGTGGGGCTGAACTGGCTCTCCCTAGGCAACCCCCTGGATGGATCTTCACCTGCATCCCCATTTGCCTGGCCCTCGAGTTCCAGAGCCCCATATCTGTTATGTAAGGGCAGCTGGGAAGGTGAGGGAGCCTGGGAGGGGATTCACCTGCCGCCCTGAGCAGGGACCTCTTTCCATTTCCCCCCTTCTCTTAGGTTCTCCTCCTTCTGCCTGGTGGCAAGAGAGCAGGGGATCCTCTGCTTCTTGTGGAGCCTCCATCCACTGCCGTGTCCTTAGGGATGGCAGGGGATGATAGGCATATAAACATTATATATGTTTACACGCATATAGTGTATGTATACATATAATTTCTTTATATATATTATTTAATATCATTTATTCAACATGCAGTTAAATGAAACAGTAGTTGAAACAGTAGTTAAAACTGAAATGAAAAGAAAGATTTTCTATCAAAAATTCTTCAAACCTTGGTTTTCTAAGAAAACCATTAACTGCGGCAGAAAACAAAATCATCAGCTCTATTTAACTAGCCCTAGCAGATAACTATATTGTAATTAGATGGAATACGAGTAGAGTGTTAGGTAGGTTTTTTTGTAAATGACGAATATACAACTGTTATTTGACATATAGAAAACTGGCCATTTTTTTCCTTAAATCCTCTGATAAGTGAATTTGTGGATGGCCTGGGCAGATTTTTTGCCAAGGGTTTTCTTGAAACTTGAAACCTGCTTGGAACAATGTAAACACCACAAACAACGAAGCTTACGTTGTTGATCTAAGTCCTCCTTGTTGGACCAGATTATCTCCAGAGGTCCCTTCCAACCTCAACCATTCTGTGATGCTGTGATTCTGTGATTCTTAGCCTAACTTAAATGATAATAGCCAGGTTTTCATCATCCTAGAACCCTAAAGGCAGGCTGACAGGAAAACTGTATGCCTTACATGATTTGCACCTGAATAAAAATATTTGCCTGGGACTTTTCTCTGAGGACTAATGTTTAGGTCAGAATCATTCAGTAACATTTTTACACTGGACAATCTTTGTTCTTCAAATGAGGTATAATGCTCATGAGCTAAGGAAGCAATTTGGATGGGCTATAATTACTTGTCACAAGCTGATATTAATGTCTTCTGGCTAGTTGTGACAAAATTTACAGTAAGGCAAACAACAGTCACAATTCCTGAAGTTGGATGTAGTTCTGTTTTTAAAAATGGATTGTGTCTTTTTGCAGGGAGATGTGGGTGTGTATGGGTACTGTAGTGGAAGTATAGTTATTTTATCTTCCTGCTTGGCAAACAACTGCTTTTCCAATGTTTTACTAAAAGAGAGTGGGAAAGAGACCCAAGTATGCTGCTTGAATTTAACTATTTAGAACTCTTATCGTAAAGTAAAGATTAACAGCATTCTGATTTTATCCCATAATGAATCCAAGCCTGATGGAAAAGGGCATAGGCATCAATCCAAACCCAAAGCACAGCAGACAGCAAGATAACTTCAGACATAAGTTTAAATGTCTGAATATGCTCAGACGTTAATACACTCATAGTATGAACATGTTAAAGAACGTTATCAGGAAACTTTTCACACAGAAAAAAACATTGGTAGAATTTCATTACTAAAAAGGGCCTAGTTTTTATAGGTCTCTCAAATATTAAATGCAATATATATACTTTTATAATGGCTCTCATGTTCTGAAGAAAAGATTGCTCTTCAAGGAGTAAAGGACAGCTTTTCAAGGGCAGAGTAATACAGTGTCCAGTAAATGGATTTCCGATGTGCAGTTTAACAAGCATTTAACTGTCATTATTCTGTTGATAAAATAGTGCAAAAAGGCACAGTAATAATAATGATAAATGTCTCAAATTAAATAGAGCTGGTTTCATCCAGAAGGATTTCAAAGCACTCTAAAAATATCTCTCTCTCCATGTGAAGCTCAGACCACTCTATTGCATGCTGCATGAAAAGAATTTCATTTACACTGTGTATGTTATATCTCAAATGAGATGTTCTTAGTAGCACCACAACCCAAAGAGGAAGACAGTTAACATATACTACTTTTTAAATTTAAAAGAATGGTATTGAGTATCTACTCAATTCCCTCCACCACACTAAAATTAAGACTAATGAGATATATGATATGGTCTTCTGGTGTCAGTATCAGGTATTATTCAAAGGGCAGCCTCTGTAGTGAACTGTGTTTCTTAACACTTTCAAGCATTCACTTCTTAGCAGATCGCCCAGAAAAAACACAGTCTTGCTGTAATAGGCACGTGGAAATCTTCTGTCATTGTATGTGACATTATTTTCTTAGATTAAAATGAGTGAGATTACATATGCCTCAAATAGTACAATGGCAAAGCTGAAAGGAATGAAGGTTTAGTTCTGTGGCCATATTCTTAATATCAGCTATTTCCCCATTGTAACTGGAAACAAAAAGTAGTAATGTCCCATTTTCACAGATTAGTATCAAGAGTGAAAAAAGCCTTCTGGGTAAGCCACCATTTCATTATGATAATTTCAAAATATAAATTTTTTGTTAAAATGATCTTTGCCCCTTTTAAATATCTTAACATTACCTTAACAAAATGCTAATAAAATTTCTTAATAATCAAAATTGTTTAAAGCATTTTTAGGATATTTTATTATACAGAGTACACTTATTCAAAAATTTCAAGTCAGGAGTTGCATTGAAACTTGCTCATTAGTTCTGTTTCCAGCTACTGAACTTTTCATAAATAACATTGTGTCAAAATAAAGCGAAAACCCCCAACAACCCAGAAGCAAACAGAAAAAATTCAGCAGAACAAGCAAGACTCATGAAGTTTAGTGCAAAATGTGATGAAAGCCAGAAGAAAAGA
Source organism: Morus bassanus (assembly GCA_031468815.1). NCBI lineage: Eukaryota > Metazoa > Chordata > Aves > Suliformes > Sulidae > Morus > Morus bassanus. The sequence goes on along the minus strand of CM062567.1, from coordinate 62,631,602 downwards.
CCATTTCTGAGTGGTTTACTTCTCCTGAAAGAGTTGTTCTTTTCTTTATTTTGTGTTTCAGTTTCAGATGGATGTGTTGATCCTTGTATTTTGAGTGAATATTTGTGGAATATGTGGAGTTTATTTTACTATGTGTGTGGAAGAGGTTATTTTTAAATAAAAGAAAGCACAAAATCATTAAAGAGAATATTTATCATGCTACTACAATGCCATACTTGAGCTAAACCACAAAATATTGCTCTTATATTTACAGATGTGTCTGAACAATTTGCAGAAATGCAAAAGGAATGGGTTTTGCTTAAAGGAGCTTACAGTCTTACATAGAAAGGATCTAACTGTATGAAGTACAGATGTTAGAAAACGCAAACTACAATAACTTAATTTTGGTGGAATAATGATAATAAACTACTCATTTTTATAACCTTTTCCATGTTTTTTATTGTAGTATTGAAAAAAAGGAGATTATAAGAACTTATCAAAAAACCTCTTTGGAAACAGCATAATGGATAAAAGTAATATAAAGTGTAAAGGACTTTTGTGAAGAGTAAAACCAAAGAGAAGATTTTAGAGACATTTTCATGTATGGAAATTTTAGATACTTGGTGTAAAATTTGATAAAGCTATATTTGGCATAGAAATTTATCTCTGAGACCAGTGTATTATTGATTTCAGGCTGTCTTCAAGGGACATGTTTTGAAATTATTCAAATACTGTTTTGAGTACCCTACCTGAAATGAAAAAGAGGGGGAGTAAGAAGAAAAGGGAATACTTAAACAGAGTCTGAAGTACTTAGATCACAGTTATGAACAGAAATTTAAGGTAAGATACCTTAATAAATTTATTGTCATTCAATAATATGTCACATATATCATATTCTACCTGATGCATTACTAAAATCCACTTACAAGTAGAGACTGTTTTTAACTTTTTTAATTAGAGAAAATTAAATCAGGAAAGAAGAAAGTAAAGATTCTGGATGAAAACAAATCTTACTACTTCATCTTCTTCAAAACATTTGTGACCTGTTGGGACAAACCACTAACAGGTTCTTACTCTGATCCTGTCAGCCAACATGATCTCTTCTGCAGGATACCAATTTTGATCGTCTGTATTCTCCTTTTTGCCCATTCCTGTCAGATGAATAGTACTCACAGGCAGATGTACTCAAGTGTGTACTCAAGAAAACAGCAAATGGAGCCAAAAGCCCAAAGAAAGGAATATTTTGGTCACATCTTGTTGAACATATTGATTCATGCTTGTATATGATGTGACTGTTTTTATAGTGTTGGGTCTACTGTTGCCTTGTGAAATGCCGATCACTTTTTCCTTTTTGCCAGATGTAGAAGAATACAAGTTAACAAGTTTGGGCAGCTGCTTAAAGTGACTATATTTGGCTGTCAAACTAATACAAAAGCATTTTAGTTTACCTTTAAAACACTTCTAAAACCATACAGTGTATTGTTTGAAAAGCACACCTTAGAATCCAGAATCTAGCTGATCATCAGAGCTATTTCTGGGTCTGATAATGCATTTGTTCCCCTTTAAAAACAGGCACAATTACAATTAAGGCAAAACAATCAAAATGTAGGAGTTTCAGATATTACTTAAATCATACCCAAGTGAGAATAAAAACCTAGTTCTCATTCAATGGAGTTTTCCTTACAAAACTGAAAAATTTGAAGTACGACAGTTAATATTTCTGTATGTGTTAAATGTGAGGAATTTTAAAAAGAAATCTATCTTAAACTATGCTTTGTTAAATTTAAATCCTTGTACTTGCAACAGGCAGGAAAACCAAACAATACATTCTTTCCAAACATGTTAGGAGGAGAAAAGTTGACAGGACCTACAGAATAATAAGAAACTGTCAGAGACAAAAAAAAGTAAATAACTATTTTGAAACTATGTTCATTATAAAGAAGCTTGGAAGATTCCACCGTTAGATCTAATCTTAATAAGGGATATATTGGAGATCAGTTTCAAATCAAAAGTGTAGCAGAGGAGTTTATAGAACAAAATGACAAATTAACAGGAGACTTAAGAATTCTAAGACAAAGGAGGCAAGCAAGAGCTGAAACAAAAATATCCTCAGTGCCAAAGGACTAGAATTTAGCAAAATGTAATGACAGTTTTTAAAGGGTGGTGAAGGAAAGTGTTGGAAATTGCAAATCCATAAGTCTGACATCCAGGCAATGTTAGAAACTCTTCTAAAGGATGCTGAAGTTTATATTAGTATGTGATCTATTGTTAATTAAAAAAAAATAAATGAGGAATATTATATAACTCAGAAAAATCAACAAGGGAAGCAGTATCTCACAAATAATGCATTATTTCAAAGCCCGCTATGAGCTCATGGACAGAGAACATCCCATTGAGAGTCTAACTGATATTCCAAAAGGCACTTAACAACCATTAGAGAAAGGTAACACAATGTTTAGCAACTGCATCATAAAATGGAGAAAATTTTAATATGGACAAATGTAAGGTAAGTTATGTTCCCATATGCATGTATAATTATCTCAGTTTTGAACTTACTCCAAGGATGGAGTATGAGTTGGCTATTATGATTTTGGTAGAAACCTTGAGGCTGAAGCTTATATGATAGGCCTATTTTCATTAACTTCCTCCAAATCAACTCATAGTATTTGCTAGAAAAGCAATAGAGAACAAAATAGAAATGCAGTAGTATAAATTTGTGCTGCATTTGCCCTTTTGAATACTGCAAGAATACTTCTGGTCTCCATCTTTCCATCTGTGGAAATAGTACAGAGAAAGGTGACAACAAAAATCAAAGCCATGGAATATGTCATTCACAAGAAATGAAAAAAAAAATAGCTTCAAGTTTTTCAGTGTATAAAAATAGACTGAATGGGGCTATGCTAGAGGTCTACAAAAATAAGAGAAGCATAGAGAAGGTAATAGGGACAGCTGTTCACTTTCTCTTCTTTTTTTTTCTGAAAAAAAAGAAACCATTTTTTTTCTGAAAAACCCTTTTTTAATCTTTCTCGCTTGCTTCCAAAATCATTGGTATGTGTACTAATTTTCCTGCTAATATTTTTCAGTCGGAAATCATGTAGCGATTTTTGCATGTTATGCCAAATTTAAAGGAAAATTAAACAGGCAAAACATAGTTGATGGACTTGGAAGCAAAGCACATATTTTCCCAATTGCTTAGCTGTTACCCTGATTCCAGCTCAGAAATTTGCATTCTGAAATCTTAATAGTGAGAGACTCTGAAGATAAGATAAAAATAAGGAAAGAAATCACAGTGATTGTGAGATTAACTAAAGGCAATGGTACATGAATTTCACAGCAGCAATGGCTTAAGTGGAGTTTACATTTAAGCTGAATCTCCACTTCTCTATACTAGCACAGAAGTTGAAGAACCTTCTATGATTTGTTCCTTAAGGAATACCTACCCACTGATGGCTTACTGTTTTTAAAAATGTTGTCTTGTAGACATTTCTGTTGAAAGTGCTAGAAAGGTATTCAAGGGGGTTTGAGATTGAATTTCTGTCACCTAGAGCGCCTGAAGCTGAGCTAGGACTGCTCCTGCAAGCTATACAGATCATTGAAAAGGCCTAATTCTTTGAGTTAATTCACAGAAGTTTTAAATTGCCATATTATGAAGTATTAAGAATCAGTATTAAAGGTGTCTGTGCTTCTCAGAACCTCAGTGTGAGACAATGTAGGGCTTTGGTAAAGAATTAGAAGAAAAGTTTTGGAACAATCCTAATTTATTTCACTTTGTTCCGATGTTAATTTAAGACTTAGCATGTGCTAATTTTAACTCATTCCATGATTTCATTATTCCTTTCCTTATATAATGTTTTGGTCATAATTTAGTCTTGTTTCATTCATACTCATTCTCTTTTGACCTAAAATCCTTTGCATCTATTCAGCATTATAATTTTTCATACAAATACTATCATAATATCATTTCCATCTGTAGGATCTAAGAGGTGTTAAATCCCTAAACTTTCCCTACATATTGTATAACTCAAGGTTAATAACTTTGCCTGCAGGCTTTAACAGCATCACAATTACCAGATCATTCCAATGGAATTCTAATGGAAAGAGTCAAACACACCAATATAGGAAGGGGAGTGATAGAATCCAAAATTTGCGGTTAATCCAGTGTGTCAGTAATGGGTTAGATTAAAATTCAGGTCCTGCTTCAAACTCTAATGAATGCAGTTCTGAATCTCAATTTTATACTTCTGGGTTATCTCTGGAAATAAAATATTGATGTAATGAACTAATGTCTTTATATGCATAAACCATAGCACTGATTTTAATTGGCTTTCTTAAAAGTCTGTTTTGGCACAAATTTTTTTAAGAATATCTGATAAGGACATCTTATTTAGGTATCTCAAGCTAAACAACTGACAATGGATGTATCAAAATTAGTAATTTTTGTTTTTTAAAATAGTGATTATCTCAACCTGTTAATTTCTCTCTCTATATATAAACATAAATATATAAATAATAATAGATCATAATAAATCCTGTTACAACATTTCATATTTGGAAAATTCCTTCTAAACTAACTAAAAAATAAAAATCTTAAGACAAAACATTTTCATTTTTCCCATATGAGTAAAAAATTATTTATCCTAGGAATGTAAGTCATTGTGAAATATTGGGAAACATTAGTTTTCCATAATTCCCAGACTCGTCATTTGTCTGAAATAGTCTGGCGTTAATAGAAATACAAAACATTATTATAAAGGGATTACTGTTGGAACTATTAGGAGAGGCTTTGTGATTTCCTCTTTAAACACTGGTGCCCTGCTCCATACAGGAACTGAGGGAACTATAGTCCTTGTGACTTTAGGTAGGTCCAGTGAACGGTCTCACTGATGATAAGGAGAGTCTTCCTTGTCACATGAAAATGAGCAAAGTGTCATATACAGCCTGACTATTAGTGTGGTTTAGTTCCTTATATGAGAAAAGGGCATCACACTTATCTCACTAAGACTCCACTATGATTAGCTAATTGTGTGAAACAAACGTGGAATTTGACAATTCCACAGCTTCTTTATATCACTTTACTCACTAGATACAGGTACACAATTTATATAATAAAGAGAGAGAGAGCATGAAATTGTCAAAAGACTAGCAGGGTAGTTCTTGAGGTCAAGTTTTCGGCTGCTTTGGAGAGGTGATATACACCCCAGACTCCGCCACTGGATAGTCATGATTATTTGTCTATAAATAATCCTCAAACTAAGAACTACTAACACATATTCTTGGATACTGACTGGCAGATTTTATTTTGCAGATACATTATTTAACCTAGTCCTGGAAACATTGCTCAGTGATGCATCTGATGCAAGATTCGTTTTGGACCACTTGCCAAGGAATAATAGAGAAATGTGAGCAGACATATATTGTGCCAGATAGTAATTTCTTGCCGTTAAACATTTCAGCCCCTTGTCAGCACAAAGTTTAGGACCAAGACTCTCTCCTCTGAAGTCAGTACATTAACACAGAACTTATGAAAGCTTATGGTTTGCTTTGCTTTGATGAGTTACAGAGCAAGTGAAAAGGGAGCGGGGTTACAACCCAGGATTTGTCTTCTGTTGTGTTTGAAATACAAACTTGCTCTCCTGAGTTCTCAGATTTAAAACAAGTGCATGAATGAATAATATGAGATAACCTAGTTACTTTTAAAGAACTTAAATTCAGATTAATATGGTCTTTAAATACATGTTGCTGAAAGACATAATTATCTCCAGAGTCGCAATGTCAAAACATGTTCTGTATGTTTTTCTTACATGCCTTTAAATTTCTTCAAAGAAAGACATTTCATGTAAATTTTCAAAGAAATTATTCTGAAAGCTGACATAGAAAAGACCTGGAGTTTAGTTTTGCTCCCACTGAAATCACTGAAGTATTTAGTTTCATGGAAGGTCTTTTACAGACTATTTTCTTAGAAATGTATGAACTGCCACATAGTTTAACACCAAAATCTGTCCAGAACAAGTGTCTCCATAGACAGAACCAGAAGATGTAAAAATCACCTAGCGGGAAGATACAAGATACTTTTGCCCTCAGTAGGGTATAATTTTGTTTCTAATAGTTAAAGCTTGATTAAACCTCAAAGTTTAATATGTTCTGCAAAGTATTTGTTGTTATGACAACTTTGTACATTCTAACTTGCATATAAATGCCTAATTCCATTTTCACTCTTGTTAAATTCTTGGCATCAAATATTTTCTGCAGAACTAAGTTCTTTTTGAGACTTCTGCTGAAATGCAAACTGTTTCAGGTACTTTCTGTAGTTGTTTTGGACAGAAGCCATAAAATATTCCCTTCTCCCATGTATTCCCATTTCCCATAAAATGGGAGATTGTCAACAAAATCTAATACATTGTTTCACATGAGAACTGGACTATGATATGCTTCGCTATTAGGACTGCCTGTCCCCCTAGTAAGCTGGTGGTACATTGTTCCTGAGTTCACGCTGTGCAACTGAAAGCTAGTAAAAGCCAAAAACTTGGGGAAATTTGTATGGTTTAAGGCAAAGAATTTACTGCTAACATTGACTTTTATGATTTAGTGGTTATAAATATGAGAAACACAAACTGACAACCGCCCTGCTACTGAGACTATGGTGTTACAATAAGGCTAATCTTGCCTTCCTCTAAGCTGAGTGCCCTATTATGCTTTTTAATTTGCTAACATGAAGAACTGAAAAATCATTGTGTTCTCTCTGATTTCTAAACCACCCTTCTCTTCATCATAGCTAAAAGAAAACACTTTCTTGTCATTAGTAAATTATTTTGGAAAAAGGTTATAACAGTAGTTTACCCTGAGTCTGTACCTTACAGTATTATTTGTAATTTCCTGCATACTCATGATATCTTGCAGCATAACATATTATCTTGTAATGCACTTTCTGTCTTAATTTCTGTGAATGCATTAAATGAACTAATATACAGTGTAGAATGACATGATCAAATGCTCTAGTTCATTTACTTGGTATCTTCAATCTGTCAAAAATGTACTTAGAAAAATGTCTTATGATCTATGCAGACTTATAATGGATCTTCTTCCTCCTTGATGGATATACTGTTCATACAGAGAAGTCTTCTGTTAGCTTGAGGGTAATTTAAATATCTGCAGATTGGGGGGGGGGGGGGCTAGCTATTAATTGATGCTAGATGCTGATAATGTGGAACATCTATTACTTGCATTTGGAATTATTTCTATCTTTTGAAAATATACCCAGTTTTCATTATGGCTTCCATATTTTGCCTAACAATGCCAGTTATATATTTCTAAGCATTTAACAGAAACCCTGTCACTGCTCAGTATAAAATGCAGATGCTTTCTGTTCAAAAATGTGTTTACCATCCAGGATGAAATTCATCATCTTGCATGGGGCCCATGAAGGCTCTCTCTTGTCCTTGTAAACCACAAACCAAAGTCTTACATAGTGCTTCATATGGTGTATGTGTCCTTGTGGGGAGCCTGTGTGCTGGAATGAATTTCACCAGCATGAATAGCAAGGGACAGTATGGCCACACTAACAGCAGTAACTGCTGCCTGTGGTACAAATGAGTACATGGAACAACCCATGAACAAAATTAACTCCTTCTCCCTCGAATGCAGCTGTGCTCTGAAAACTGACTCTTAAAATATGTCAGTTTTGAACTTGTCACTAACATTTTACATGTTCAGTTTTTTAGGGTGTGTGTAACACAAACTACCTACATCTTCCCTATGAGACTTGAAAGACACACTGCATGGGTTCGTTCTTTCACTTTTGTAGCTTTATGCAGCTATCCGCCATAGAAAACAGAAGTTATGCTAGAAAGCTGCACTAGCTCTGTTAGTCTGCCACTCAGTTTGTCTAGAGGTTCATCAGTTCTGTCTTAATTTTGGAGAAGCAGGTAGTCTTTCACATATTGTGGGTCTAGATCATCTTGTTTCTTGTAATTAGGGACTGAGATTTAGAACTCTCTGAAAAACCTGTGATAGATCTAAGATTGTGAGACAGGTCAAAGGAAGATTGTGTTGGAGGCTCAACTTTTGCCTTAGTGCTTAGTCCTTTCTTTCCTTTTTCTTTTGTCTTTTTTTTTTTTGCTACTGCTGTAGAGCTTTCAGTGAAACTGTAAATTTTCTCACTTTCTCTAAGCCAGAAAAGCTTAGCAAAATAGTTTCACCATTGTACTTTTCCCATCCCATGGCTGCAAAAATCTGACATTTTTTGAGACTCTGTATTTTCTGAGATAATGAATGCTTTTGGAATGAATTTTTAATCATGAATTTTTAATCATACTTTTTAATAGCATGGAACATAATTTTTAGGTTCTTAAGACTTACATTTTACAATAAAAGCATATTTTTACCTATCTCAGTCTTTTAAGAAATGTGCAAAAAGTAAAATAATACGACTTTCCCCATGACTTTTTAATAATTTAGCATGTTGCCAGTTTTAAAAAGAAGTTTGTTGTTTGTTTGCTGTAGCTGTTCAGTAAGCCTAAATGAGATTTAGATCAAACATTTGTGGTTTGTTTTTTTTTTTAATCAGGCTATGGCTGCAGTTGGTAGTTCTGATTATTTAAACTTTGAGTTTTATACAGATAAACTTTATTTGACCTCCTTGATCAAGCTGGGATTTTTAAACATTCAGAGATAACAGAGAACTACCAAAGTAAACTAAAGGAGGGCCATGCAATTCAATTCACATTTCTGGGAAGGCTGAAGAGTTATTGATATGGATGTGGTTCTATAATATATATGTTCGCTGCTTGAGTTCCACAAGTAAGTATTGGATACATAACATATAAACAACCAATTTTATTTAGGTTGGTCATTGGGCTCTTTGATTAATTTTTTTTAAATGGAACATCTTGTATTGGGCACCCAGATATGTATCTGGATACCTGTGAAATGTTGTTTTTTGTGGGAGCTGGTTTTGGCTCAACACTTTAAAATCAAGTAAATTATAAAACAAAACAAAACTCACACATTCCTTTAAAAGCATGCAAATATGCATTTTGTGTTTTGTCTGCCTAATGTCTATGTTTGTGCAGAAAGTGCACATACAGTGCACTGAGCCAAAGAGCTTTAGGGAATGCCACTCTCACCTACATCAATGACTTTTCTTTGCCAAACAGCTCTTCAAATGTAGAATACTATTTAGTCTTCCTAGCAATAGAATTAATGTGGATTTAAATAATACAACGAAATCTTACTGAAGTAAAATCTTTCTCTATTCTTTCCACTTCTTTTCTGTTTCATGTTGAAATAATTCTGGAATATTCTATATAATGAATATTCCTAAATAGGTGCTTGGTTCTAAAGTGCTGTCACATTAAGAAGTGGCATTCTAGTGCAGATGCTAGTATATTTTGCTATGAATTCCTACATAATATATTTTAATGACTAAATGGTAATGGTGACTATCTGATTTCATTAACTGTTTCATCACAACAAACACTATTACGTAAAGCATTGTTTTGCCATATTGTACAAAATAATCATCTTCCTGGATCTGTATAAATATATAATAATCTTATGTTACAGATAATGTTTTCAAGGAAAGTTTTAGAAAAAGTTGATACCTCAACTGTTCCTTAGCTTTCAAAAAGTGGTTTAAAATAATAAATGTATAAAGATGGCTTATACTTTCTAAGCTAAATTAATGAGTTTAAAATACAGACATGTTTCCCTTTTTGGTAGTTTTCTACTTTGCTCTTCACTCATTAATTCAGTGAAATTCTTTCTATTCCACCAGTAGTTAGATATAAGATTGGATTTCTAATCTATACTAACAGTTTTAAGAGTCTTCAATAACTGTTTGTATTGCCTAATTACAACTGCTTGGTTGTTTTGGGCAAGATAACAGACAGAACAGTCAAAATATATTTCCCTATAGGTATTGCACCTCTTTCACTAGAAATATCAGCATCAGATAACCTGGATTCATTTTTTAATCCTCTAAAGGGATTGCTTTGATAATTTATCAATTTTGCATTGAACCTGAGGTTTCCTTTTAGTATCGTTAGGTGTACAATACCCAAATAGTGGCCACTGGCCCCTCTTTTGTGAAAGATATCACCTAACACAGAGAACCCTAACAGTTTGGCTAAGGGAGAGGACAGAGATGAATACTTCCAGGCTGTTCCCCAGTCATGGTTTCTTTCTGCACTTGGCTTTTGTAAATAATTTATTTTCCCCATTAACCACCATTAAGCAAAGGATGCTTTATTTTTCTTTAGAATTATTCTTACTAATACTCTTGCCCTGTGCACTTGTTTTACTGTTGAAGAAAAAAACACTTATTTAGTTTTCAAAGTTTTCAAAGAGGGATATACCATCGTCATGATTTTATGTTCATACACATAGCTGAAAGAAATAGTACACACTTAGGAGTTCCATTCAACTTACAATCCTCTGAGTGTTGAGAGCAAATTGAAACACATATGTAATGGTTTAAAGTATGGTAAGGAATCCATTACACTGTGATGGAATAAGATTAGGAGAGAGGAAGAACTGCATCCTGTGTAGCATTATAAATTTATGTATTTTCTTCAAAGATTTTTTGATTGCTTACTCTCTAATTCTTCTTTCCTTTTGCTAGGCTACATCTGCTTTAGTATCTGGCTGTGATCTAAAGCCAGCAAAAAGGGTATTCAGTTCTTTGTACAATAGGTTATTTTAGGCACAATATTGGAAGAATAGACTACGGAATTTTATATACTCTGCCAAAGCATTTACGTATCTGATGACAAAAGGATCGACTAACCCTGCTGCTGTAGAATGATATTTTTTTTTTTAAAATAGGAATCCCTGAACCAAAAAAATTAATCTTCATCTTTACATCCCAAAATTTCTTTACCACATTACCTTGTGATTTGGCTAGTAGACTTTAGATGTCTACCTTGGATTAGATTCATTACCTTAGGTAAAGTGAATCCCACTTTTTATTGTTTAATTTTTTCATCTCAGAGATTTACACCATCAGCTCCTTTTCTGCACAGGGATTCTCTACCACCAGCATCTATTTTGGTGCTTCCCAAAGTAGAATATGATAGTTAGCTACGTATATGCTCTAATTTATCAAAAAAAGGGATAAATATTTATTAGCTGAAATCACTGAGTGACTTTTCACAAAAATCTGTATGTCTTGGAGCTTCTGCTAACAAAAGACACATTTCAGGTGTGCTTATCATTTTAATATATCAGTCTGTCAGAAAAGCATAGGGGATAATCCTTCAGAGCTATATATTAATGTACAGCTGGTAGATAATTTGAGTGATAGTATTCTACAGCTGCAGAAATTGTGACCATTGAGAATTAGGCTGGGCTATTCTGATTGTGATTCATATATTTGATAGTGGCATGAATTTAAGATGCAAAGCAATAAACTGAAGCTTCTATATTGAACACGCTTACTATTTGTTTATCAAACTAAAAATAAATATGACCTTAGCAATCAAAATACCTTAAGATTGATACTACTTAAGTTCATGCTCTGACAGGCAAATTAATTTTCTTAAAGAAAATTATTTATTTTTACTGAAACAGCATTATCATTATTTTTCATGGTTTTGCAAAAAAAAATCCAAAAATTAAGAAATAAGTCAGAAGCTAAAAAGTTAGCACAGTTTGCTAGTTCATCTCCAATTCCTTTGAATTTTAACCTTAATTTTTGGGTCTTCTGCTTTTTCTAGCATGCTGGTCTGATTTCCAGAAGTCTTTTTATGTAAATTATTTTAACATAAAAAAGAAAGAGAGCTGGATGTGTTCTTGCCAAGATGTCCTCCACTCCCCAGTCCATCCCAGCTACAAAGCTCTGTGAGTCAGTTTCCTCCACTGTAAAGAGGTAGTGCTAAACAAGAATAATTGCACAGACAGATCCTTCAAACCATGGTGAAAATGCCATATTAAGCTGGGCAAGAAAGTTGGCAGGCTAACACAGTTTTCAAGTAAACATGAACTTTTGACTAGTAAGTTCAGTTATGTTTGTAATTTATACTATCAAGCACAGAAAATCTGCACACAGAGAAGAGGCCAATTACTAAAGAGTGCAGCTCTTATAAGGAAAATCTGGCAAAGCTTTTAGGTCATTACAGGGCACAGAGTGAATCCTGAGATACATTTAAAAAAGGATCTAGTGCTGTAAACTGTTTGCAAACATATTATGAGGCAAAACTGTGAGTGTCTTTTATAAGCTTTGGGTATTTTCAATGTCTTTCAGTTTCTGCTATTCTCTGCACCATTAGTTATGATGCACTTGTACCGACAGAAAATATCATTCATTTCACCTAAATTTGCCTCAAACGTAATATTATTAGTAAATCTGCTCAGAAGTTTTTATTACTCTGTCTGACTTTCAGTCAAAAAGAGGTTAACAGTTTTATAATGCAATGACAAAATCCTACATGTATCCATTTAGAAAGATACATTTTATGATGATTTTCTACCTATTGTTGCAAGTCAGAGATAAATTGTAATTAAAACCACAGTAAATATTACTTGCATATGTCCTAAACTAAGATGTTCATGTGAAACTTTAAGTCACTGATGAATTTTCTGCTGTTTGGAGAATAAATATGTTGCTGAATGTAGAGAGCAGAAATTAGCACGTAACATCATTTCCAGTTTCCTTGGGTAACTAGTATGATATAAATAGACCTAAATTAATAATTCAATCTTTTTCTAATATTACTGTAGCTTCTTATTCTGTTTTTATGCTGTTTTTCTGCATTCTACCTCCTCTGAAAAAAATCTCTGAATTCTAATAGTAATTCACCTGAAATAGTATAAAAAGTGAAGGAATCCTCCCTCACGCCACATTGACATACATATAGCCAATACGAACAGCATATGAAAACATGGTGAATTGTGTGATAGAGAAAATCTTCTCTTCCTTATACTACAAACATTAGCCCATTTCTTTGGGATTGTTCATTTCTTTGAAACTGAATTTCATTAAACAATCTGTGCTGCAGCAGTGTGAAAATGCAAAGCATATGATCAGAAGTACCAGCATGGTACTTTTTATACTGATTCTTTTGTTGGATTTTTAAAATTAATAGTATTTTATTATTTACCTTATTATTAGTTATTTTATCAGATTTTCATCTTAACATGCTGCATATAATAGACACATGCTTATGTCTATTTCTTTCGGCTGAGCAGATATGCAAGTGTTTAAAGTTAAAGACTGTTTGAGCACTTTAGTGGAAATCTTAATTGATGATCACCCTCAGACATTCCAAAACTTTCCAGTCGCCAAGAAGGATATCCTTCAACCATGCATCTATCTTTGACCCTGCAGTAACAGGTAAACAGCAAGTATTGAAACCAAGCTCTAATCAGTCATGGGCTTGGATGAAGGAAAGGGAGTAGAGGCTTATATAGCTGATACTCCCTCTGCACTTCTTTCTTGAACTGTACCATTATTAAAATCAAGTTGTACAGTTGGTTGGGGCCATCACAATTTAAAATGTGTTGAAAGCAATTTGTGTTCCTCTTGAACTTCAGGAATTGTGATTTTAATGAGTGCAGGAAATTTCTGAAGCCACATATAATTCTCATACAGAAATACTTATGAGTTAACTGAAGCCTATGTGTACTCTTATTTTTTAATCACCCAAAGTTGTTAGCAGGCTTACATAAGGAATAAAAAGCAGATGTCAATTTATTTTAAGTGGATGTAGTTATCAGGGATACATAAATTTGAAATGGCATTCCTTCAAGAACAGCTCATTCTGCTCTGAGTCTTTTCACTGCATTTAATTTGTTTCAGTAAAAGCTTAGCAAAACCTAAGAAAAGGTTTGGCATAAATCAGTTCTGCAGCGAAAAAAAAAATAAAAATAAAAACCCATGAATATAAAAAGAAATATTGCTTTTTATATCTCCTACTTACATGGAAATACAGTTTGAGAATATCAAATTAAAAGGAGGGATGAAAAATCACATGGTCCTCCTATTTAGACCAGAAAATAAGCAATAGTTTGCATTGCAACAAGTGATGAACTTGTACTGCAATTCTGCATCATCATATGGAAGATATCTTCAAGAAGCAAGAGCAACTACAAGTGATTTACGTTATCATCTTTTTTTTCCAGATTTTCATCTTTATAATCCTTATCCTTCTGCTAGTTCAATGATACCTTTGAGGTTTTGCATTTTTCTTGTGACTAATATTGCTATATTTTAATGAACAAATTCCTCTAAAAGGCAGTTGGTTTAAATCCTGACGGGAATAGATATATACTTATTATGTTCCCTGCAAAAGGCCAACATTTGGTGAACTTTTTTTCTGCAAGGGCATACAAAAATGTTGGAAGTAAAGTGGAAGTCCTCTGACAACCTGATCTTTCCCGGAGATGGAATGCGTTCTTGAAAATCCAGGTCTGGATTTCTAAGTACTGCTGTAATGTTCTTGAAAGTGTAAAAGCATTTTTTTGAGGCTGTCTTTGGGTTCTTTTTTGTTTTTATTTTGTTTGTTTGTTTTGTTTTGTTATGTTAGTGTAGTCATTACACCTTTTAGCTATGGGTCCATCCTGCCAAAAGTACAGGCATCTTTTATGCCCACTTATATGGATTATATCACAAGGCAAAACAAATATCTCAATTCTTGAAGCTAATTCATACCCCCTAATTAAAGAAATTTTGAAAAATTCACTTAAAGACTTATTAAAAAGCTGGTGCTATAAATCTAATTTTATATGATATTGGAACAACTATGACCTTGTTAGCAAAAAGAGTAAAGATGTCTTGGTTAAAGAACATAATAGTTGTTCTTTTTCTAGTCTAAAGATTTATCATTATCACACAGCTACCAACTATATGAGTTTGATTACTAGGGAGAGAAAAAAAAAAACATCTTTGAGCCTTGTTTCTTCATCTCTCCTCCCAAAGCAAAAGAAAAACAAGCTATAAAAATACCTCTCTTAAAACGTTTGAAGTGTAGGAAAACTCTTAAAGTTACAAGGTAATTGCTCAGACTTCTCAGAAAAAGAGTTTAGATGACAAATTCAACATGAATTCTTTCTTTATGTATCTTTCTTATAACAGAAAAATCCCATGTGGCCTCTTATTTCCCTAATAATGCATTTTGTCTTGTTTATTAAGTCCTGTATCATCCATGTCAGTAGTCTACTCATCTCAAAACACAGCACGGGTTCATTGTCCATATAAAAGTGAACTAGATCCTAAGAATTCCAAATCAGTTACACTGAGAAATCAAAGTCAACAAAGATGTACTGGCCTAAATTTTAAATAAACTTGTTTTAAAAAAGTACACTTTCAATGGACTTCCAGACTTCTATGGGCTTACAGGAACAAAAAGCATGGAGCAGATTCAGTTGTGTAAATGTGATGAAAAGAACAATCCTGTGGGGAATCTCCAGTCAAGGGTTTACCACCAGTTGTCCCTTTTTTTTCAATAAATTTCCTATCCCATATAATAAATGAGTAGAGATTCACATGAAAGCTGGAGGAAGAGAGATTTTGTCATCACTAACTGCAACAAAACATTTTCTGTTCAAATTAATATATTCTAATATGTCATTCTGGGGACTGGAAGAACAGGTTTACAGATACTAAACTAAACTGTGACTGTGACAGAAGGAAAGAAATCATAATAATCTCTTCTAAAAAAAAATTACCTTTTTCCAAAATTTTCATTATTAGTAAGGAGTTAATCCTAACTTGTATATAGTATTTTTAGAATAATGTGCCCATTTCTTTCTCCTAATAGAACAACGTATGAAATAATGCTTAGTTTTACAAACTGCTAACATAAATTTGTGTCTGTTCCAGAAAATTTTCCATCTATCATCAAAGGTAAATATGTGCTTACACATTAGCTTTCTGAAGAAAGTGTTTGTACATAGTAGCAAGTAACATGTACATACGCAGCAAAAAAATCCAGAACTTTCTATTGAGAACAACAGTGTATATAACATTCTGGATGGGCAGTTGTTGTTTGAAAAGAAAGACCCTGAGTATAGCTAGAATCCACACTTCTGTTTTTCAGTATTCTTGAATCTCCAGCAAGTACAAACTATTCTGCATTTCCTTTTTACTGAATTTAATTTGGCCAATTGATTTTTTCTTGAGTATGGATTAATTGTTTTGTTATTAAAAAAGTATCAGAAATAGCATATTCACCTTTTTCTCTGAAAAAAATGTAAACTATATGGAATGAAATTACATTGGAATTGAATGTGCATTTGTTCCAGGCTTAGAAACTGTAAAGTGACTAAGAAATCTGTGACTAAAAACCAGCCTTTTCTTACATTTCTATTTTTTACTTTTAATATAAATCTAATTTTAAAAAATATTGATTTTTTTAAAAAAGTTCAATTCTAAAGTAATTTAAGTGATGAGATAATAACTTAATAACAAGATATCTGAAACAAATAAGTGTAGGAATATGCATATCTGCATTAATCACAATAATAAAACCAAAACAAAGTGTAATGATTTTGTTATGAAACAGAAGGTATGAAATGGTTCTTTTTTTTTCTCCAATAGAAAGTAAATTGTGCATTTCCACTATGCATTCTGATTTTGATCAGCTTATGATTTATATCTTTGTTTGTTTTTTAAAAAACGTTTTCATACATTTAAATATCTTCAATGAAATTGTGAGAAATTGGCAAAATATTGAGAAACAGAAGAAAAAGACATTACATTTTGTTATGTTATTATTTTTGCATTGCCCAATTTTGAAATCCCAGTCACTGTCTTAGAAAATAAAGGAGAAGGCTAAGCTGATTTCAAAGAAAACAACAGTCTTTGGAAGCAGTATTTAAAAAATTTCTAGACCAGTTTGCCCACCTTGAATGCATTCACTTCCTCATTTTCAATGAAAGCAATACAGAAGGCTATAAGCATTATGGGAAAATGTTTGCAATGTAAGGCTTTATATTTCTACAAATTTAATGTGTCACAAACAGATGTGCCTACTTTAAATGCCTTTAAGTCATGGATTAACTTTATATCTCATCTTTTTATTTTTTATATGTTAGCATTTTTTTTTATATTGACACAGAGAATTACTCCTTGTCAATTACTTACTATTCCAAACAGGTTTTTATTAGATAAACTTTAAAAATAGACCTCTTTATTCAACCTTAATTATTTAACCACTTTCTCAGTGTGCTTTCTTCTTGCCATTATAAAAAAAAAAACAATAATTCAAGCTATGGAACAAATGTGTCATTTATTTATTGAAAGAAGTGCAAATGATATTTTACAGCTGATGCATTTTAGTTCATGTTTCAAGGCATCAACAACTGTTGCGCATGTATCATAGCTAAGTGTACATTGTGAGTTTTGTACAGACAGAACTGATTTTCCTTTTCCATTTCTTATTTCTTTATTTTAAAATAAGAAAATAAACTCCCAGGTATGCATGTCAAAGAAGTTTAGTACAAATGCAAACACTTATTTCTTTGCATAAGTTTACCATTTGTATCTAAATGTCTTATAGAACTGGAAAAAAGAGAAAGTTTGGAGAACATTTATTTGGAAGTATCTCTTTAAGACCAACTGTAATGAAATTGGGAACATTTTCTGTAATATTAGTTAGTTCTGAATCTCTTCCTTGCCTTTTTTGCATTTCTATTTTTTGTCTCTTTTGCAATTGGCATATTAAACCCTTTATCTTCAAGATGCTAATCCTTCATCTAGCACTATTAATAAAGTTGCTAAGTGTTTAACAGAGAATTATGTCTTTTTTCATGTAATTTGTGTATTTAAATATTATCAGTTATTCTTTGAAATAAATAAAAATCAGGCAGGCATCGATCATTTCATATTAGAATTTCTAGTTTCTTTTTTTCTTCCTTTGCTACAAAAATCCAGGATTTTGCCTCTCTACTTTTTTAAAATCAAAACCTGCAGAACACAAAAAACCTGAAAAGACTAACTGACATAGAACTCAGTGTAGATTAAGTTAGATAAAATAAGATTAAATACTATTGATACTGATACTTTCACTCCTTATAGAGTCAGTGACAATTTACACGGGAGGAAAATAATTTCCAGCCTAAATTGGCTCTGTAAATTATATGTGACATGCCCCATTTATTCAGAACAAGATCAATAAAATAACTACACTGCTGCTCAGGTACACAGATTTTTTTGTCATGTTCTGTTCTTTCCCCTTCCTCGGCTATCAACCACCTTACATACCATGAAACTAGACACTTGTGCATCCAAACAAAGAATTGACCTTTTGGAAAATAAAGATGAGTACTGCCTAATTTTCCTGGGAAACTAATTTTTATTGCATGTTTTATTTCTTTTTTTACATATATTATGAAGATCTTTTTCTTCCAAACATTTTATATAATATAGAGTATCTCTTTCCAAAAACCCATAAAGCAGTAGAAAAGCCAGATTCCAATCTCAAAATCCACAGTGCTATATACAAAATACTATATTTATAACCAGGAAAGTACAGCATTTAAAACTTTGATAGGGAAATAAGGGTGTGTAAGATTAACTGCAGAAGCAATGGACAATCTCTAACTCAGATAAAGACTTAAATCTGGACAATTTGCTGCTAACTGCAGAGATATTAATATTTAACCTAATGAGAGACTAAGTTCTTGAGTCATTCATTTTTAGGGCTAAATACTGGTCCTAATTGTAACTCTCAGTATGATTTCTCCACTGAAACAGACCAACAAGCATTATTTAATGAACTCTGCTTATTTCTTCCAGCGCAGTCATCTGCTGTGTTGAACAACATGGGAAGATAGAGAAGAAATAAGCTATGCATTTGACAAGTCACAGTATGCCTAAGCAATGTGTTTGGGAACTCTCCAAAAATAACTCAACCTTCTGTAAATTTATACCATCTGGGGAAAGGCTTTTGTCAACATCTCTCTTTGTTTGCCAGCATCAGTGCTGATATCTCTGGGAGGGCTGAACAACACAATTTTCTCTTTGTTATAACATTCAGAGTTATAACATCCACTGGGAGATGACTTCCTCTAATCTGCATTCAGTAGGTGATGACTACTCCCTGTTGCATTTTTACTTAAACAGAACATCTGCCAGATTTTGGTAAAACTGATTTTATAAACTTCCCTTATTGTATGGGTGTCTCCAGTTGGAAGGAGGAAAAGAAAATGCCTCAATCAAAATAAACAAATATTAATTTGTTTATTCCCTTCTATATATAAAATTCATTTCTGTATGGAATAAATACAGTGAAGTCTTCAACATTCATAGAATCATAGAATAGTTTGGGTTAGAAGGGAACTTTAAAGGTCATCTAGTCCAACCCCCCCTGCAATGAGCAGGGACATCTTCAACTTCATCAGGTTGCTCAGAGTCCTGTCCAAGCTGACCTTGAATGTTTCCAAGGATGGGGCATCTACCACCTCTCTGGGCAACTGTCCCAGCATTTCATCACCCTCATCATAAAATAATTCTTTCTTATATCTAGACTGAATCTACCCTCTTTTAGTTTAAAACCGTTACCCCTTGTCCAACACTCAACAAGACCTGCTAAAAAGTTTGTCCCCATGCTTCTTATAAGCCTCCTTTAAATACTGAAAGGCCACAATAAGGTCTCCCTGGAACCTTCTCCAGGCTGAACAACCTCAACTCTTTCAGCCTTTCTTCATAGGAGAGGTGTTCCACGCCTCTGAATAACTTTTGTGGCCCTCCTCTGGACCTACTCCAACAAGTCCATGTCTTTCTTGTGTTGAGGACTCCAGAGCTGGATGCAGTACTCCAGCTGACATCTCATCAGAGCAGAGTAGAGGGGCAGAATCACCTCCCTTGACCTGCTGGCCACGCTTCTTTTGATGCAGCCTATAGTACAATTGGCTTTCTGGGCTGCGAGTGCACATTGCCAGCTCATATCCAGCTTTTCATCCACCAGTACCCCCAAATCCTTCTCCGCAGAGCTGCTTTCAATCCCTTCATTTCCCAGCCTGTATTGATAACGAGGTTGGCCAGAGCCAGGTGTAGGACCTTGCACTTGGACATTGGTCTTATCCATATTAAATGCCAAGGGAAAATGCTTCCTGTAAGGTCTATGTAGCATTCCAGCTTTAGGTGTATACAAGATCTGGCTTTAGACATTTGAAAATATCCTGTCCTCCCAGAGAGCACTAAATATGGGATTTCTTACCTTTGACAACCAAGAAAGCTGGAAGTGTGTTCTTTTTTTTGAGATTTCCCATTTAGCTGCTCTAAAATACCTCTTTTTTAGACAGTCTGATTCATCAAGTCAACAACAACAAAAAGTTGTATATTTAACCTGCTTCACAAATTCTTTGTTGATTTACTACTCTATGTTATCTAGAAAGTTTACCAGCAGGACTATTTACATTCACACTGTGACCCCTGAATAAAAATGTTGACTTGTATTTTCTAGTCCACCAGTCCCGCTAAAAATACTACATTTGCGCTCCATCTCACTTTGCTGCCTAATTTTTGGGTTCTGTTGAGATTTATTCAACTATTCAAGATAGTCTTCATTATTATTTCCTTAATTGTTTCTGTGGTGACAATTTTAAATCCAAATACTATGTGGCATTAAGTCAAAGACCTTTACAAAATCCAAGTATGTCACATCCACTTTCTCCATCTTTATCACAAGAATTTATAATCCCACCAGAGTATGAAATCAGATTTGCTTGGCAAAACCTACTTTCTAGAAATCTTGTTGTCCAATATTTAAGAATATATCAATCTTTTTTCTGTCTATTGATTGCATTGTGCACCAACTTTCTTTTTCCTATCAGGTAAAATGACTAAGGTTGAAAATAGACGAGAGTAAGGATGTAATAATATATCCTTAATCCATCCGCAGTTTAACAGAAATCAGCAGCAATCCTTTAGATGTAATAAATGAATGTATTAATTGTATTTCCATTTACAGTTTATTTGCAACATGTTTCCTTTTCTGAAAGCAAAGAATTAAGTAAGCACATCTGTTAGGGTGAGCCAAAGCAAAAATGAAATAGCAACAAAGTATTAAGAACCAGAATACAAGGAATCCTTAAAAAAAAATAAAAAAGTACTGACTGAGGAACACCCATGTGCCCTCTTTCAAGGAAGGGACTGAGATCAAAATGAATCCTGAACTATCAAAATTTCTGAATTTCTGATAGTTCCCCAAACTGCTCATTTAAGGAAAACACAAAGAAAAATGCAATTTCTGCAAAAAAGTCTGAACAACAAATAGTTTTGCATTTTGGGAAACCAGAAGGAGTGACTTGCTTAAGAGTTTTGTAAATGTTGACATGCAACCTTCAGGTACGGTCTGATCAGATTGATGACAATAGGACTGCACTTGGTCTGTCATTGTATCCGTTGTATCTGTGTCTGGCCCATTTTAGTTTTCAATAAAATAAATATTAGCCTTCTCTAGTAGTTATCATCCTTGGATGTAATGTCGGAATGTTCTCTTCCTACAAGTGTTTTTTCTTATAAAAATGTTTTTTTTCATTTCTGTTTTATAATTTGACAAAAGCACCAGATATGATTTGTGATACAGTCATTAAATTATTATACAGTAATAATTTCAAAAAAATATTCCTTTTAAGGAATTAGTTAAAAAGTATCCTAAGTTAGGGCCATAAAATATAGCGTTCTTTTCTTTTTTTTTTTTTGACCAAGAAACTGTTGGGGCAGTTTTCTAGCAGGCACTATGGATGTCTGTCTGTGCATGCAAATGTCAAAATGGAAACTATGAAACTCTGTGGTGCTAAAAACTGACTGGCTAGGTAGCAGTTCAGCTGCAAAGGACCTGGTGGACAGTAGGCCAAACCAACTCAGCTGTGCATTTTGGTAGTAATGAAGACAAACAACTTCCTGCATTTTATCAACATCCTCTCTAGATCAAGGGAAGTGATTATTCCTCTTAACTCACCATTCATTAGACCATGTCTGGAATACCATGTCCAGTTTTTGGACCCCTTTTTTTTTTTTACTACACAAGCATATCTTTGCAGACAAGTTGAATGAGATTCAAATAGGCTTTTATTAACAGGGAGCCAGAAATGCAAGATCTAGTAATCAGGTAAGATCAATATCTAGTGGTTAAAGAAAAGGGGTTATTTTAAATGAACAAATTCAGCAAACCTTGAAGAACATTCAGTTCTGATATTGTTATATGTGAGCATGACGGACTGACAAAATGACATGCAAAGTTCTTGATCACATGCCAATGTACCAGAAGGTCATGGACAGTGGACTTTGTTTGTGAATAAAGGCAGAAGAGGGAAGTAATGACTGGTTTTTGTTTTGGTCATGTATTTTGTGTATTAGTCAGCACAGGGATAGACTGTGCAGACAGGCCTTGTGTCTGTTTTGTTTTTTTTATGACATGGTTTTTATCTGCTTATTTGATAACAAAAAAAGTATTTCACAATATATAAATACAAATTTTCTCAGTAAATGTCTTGCAGGCTGTATGAAGTGGCTAAGGATGGAGATGATATAGTGTATGAAGAATATGCAAAGTTGAGCAACAACTTCTTAAATATTGGCATTTTGTGTCACCTACTACTAAATTACATTTCTTGTTGAAAATACAGATTACATTATTTTGTGATTATTAACACCTTTTGCCATTTTAGTTATTTCTCTCTTGCTGCAATGTTTTTTTGCTATGGAAATGGCTGAACAGTCAAAATAAAATGTGGGGTTTTTCTTTTTTTTTCCCCCCAGAAAAGTGTTGTTTCTTTTTCTTTTGCTCTAACACTTTATTTTTATTTCTGGTATTTGTAATTTTACCTACTCTGTGTGACCATGTTTAATATCACACTAGATTTAGAAATTATTATTAAGTCTATTAGGAAAGTCTGTCTTATATTTGCAAGAGGTTTGAATCCCTTTGCAAAAGTGTGAAGACAAGTAAGGACAGTGTAGCATTGGACTTTTATACATATGGCACATCAAAAGTATAAGCATATCATTGCTGGAACTACAGTGCAGTTTTTGCACTATCAAATGGGCTCTGTGCAGGGTGAGAGCTGTAAAACCAAATTTCTGTCTGCTGGCATGCAGAGGTGGGACTTAAAAAAACATTCAGAAAATTTAAGATGCTAGAAAAACACTTCTCTTTAATATAAGTTGTTTATAACTCAGTTGCATTTCACTGTTTCTGAGACAAGTAGCAATAAAGTCTGACATCAATGTACAGCTGCAGTTAGCTGAATTAATGACATCTCATAAATGAAGGTGCATTTGAGAGGTATATAAAAATAGTGTTAGAGTTTCAAAGATGAATGACATCAGCAGCATTCTGACCATACTCTTCAAGATAATGAAAAGACAGGTTCACAGTTATTTTGTGAGATTAGTTAAGGCAGTTTAAATGTAAATATTAATAAGGAACTAATTATATCTATTACTAATAGCCAACTTAAAAAAATATTTTGTCACTAGAATTCTTTTTTTCTAAACACATTGTGGTTCTTTTTTAATAGTTTGTTTACATCGTTATTAAGGTTTTTTCTCTTCCAGTGAAAAGGTAACAAGGTAGTTAAACATTTAAGCAGGACATGGATTAATATCAGATTAATTTAATCAGATTAAATGCAGATATTTTGGAGGAAGCATTATATGAAAAGACATACAAAATAGAAAGCAGTGACCTTACAGTACAAATAAATATAAACTCTAATGCTATTGGGATTGTACTTTACTCACCTCAGAAAGTAATATTAACCTTCCCCCTTATCCCCCAAAAAACTTTCTAGGAATTACATGATAGGTATTTTCTCCTTTAATGACTCTAGAGAATTTTTTTAATTTTTTTTGTTTCTTTCTTTAAGCTGCTCTAATTCAATTGTTTTTCAATATGGGGAAGGGAAGGAAGGAAGGAAGGTGTTTCTTTCAGGTAAGAAGTAACTTAAACAGTTCATATTTTTGTAGAGTTTTAAGTCAGATGATCATAGAATCATAGAATCACAGAATGTCCTCAGTTGGAAGGGATCCACAAGGATCATTGAGTCCAACTCCTGTCCCTGCATAGGATAGCCCCAAAATTCACACCATGTGTCTGAGGGTGTTGTCCAAGTGCTTCTTGAATATTGTCAGGCTTGGCGCCATGACTGCCTCCCTGGGGAGCCTGTTCCAGTGCTCCACCACCCTCTGGGTGAAGAATCTTTGCCTAATATCCAACCTAAACCTCCCCTGGCACATCTTCCTGCCATTCCCTCGGGTCCTATCATTGGTCACCAGAGAGGAGAGATCAGCACCTGCCCCTCCTCTTCCCTTTGTGAGGAAGCTGTAGATCGCAATGAGGTCTCCCCTTAGTCTCCTCTTCTCCAGGCTGAACAAACCAAGTGACTTTAGCCACTCCTTGTACGGTTTCTCCTCTAAACTCTTCACCAATTTCGTGGAGCTCCTCTGGACACTCTCTAGTAGCTTTGTATCTATTCTAGCCCGATCTTTTAGACACTGTAAATCATTAAGTTTTAATTTTTACCCAAATATCCAGCAAAGCACTTATCTAGAATGCCAAAGGTGAGGTGGTATGTTAAACAGAGACCAAATTTTAGCCAGCTGGGCATTTGGGAAATGGATTTAATTAGAGCCAGTGTCCTAAGGCAGAACTGTTAAGTGTTATGATCACATTCAAGGCATTAAGAATGCTCAGGATTATAAACAACTTAACAGGCTAAGACCTACAGAAGGAATAAATAGTACAGTCCCCAAAGTTGTGGTGGTCTTTCAGGCTTATGTAGTCCATGACCCACATGCATTGGTCTGATAGAACAAGTCCAGCAGCCTACTAGAGGAGACCACAAGTTCCCCTCAGCCCAGATTCCTGCTTTTTGTAATTCTCACTCTTTGCAGTCAGAAGGTAGCAAAGATGCCAGATCATCAGGATGATGGGTGGAGTGCCCTCTAGCCCTTTGGTTTCTCAGTGTAGAGAGAACTGCAACTTCCAAAGACAAATAAGAGGTCACATCCATTTTCCCAAGACACCCTCACTCATAAGCCATATCAGTCTTAAAAATAGCACCTAATTTTATTCTAAGGACTCATAGTGCTGGTTTGTACTTTCCACTTCAGTACATATCTTCTAGAGTATTTCTTGCTTACAGCTAGGAAGATGTGTGCTATTTCATGTTTCAGTTCATGTAAACTTAACTTCTAAGCATTTGGTTTTTGACCAATCTTTGAAGCAAAGTTAGTCAACTCTAGACAACACCTTCAAAACACAAAAACAATTAATTGTTTCTCATTTTTACCACTTTTATAATATCTAAATTTTTAGGGTGGGATAGGAATTCTGAAACTATTGTGAGATTGACTGTGCTATTGAGCTCTCCAGTCCAACTTTGTTGATTGGAAAAAAATTGGATAAATAATAGAATGGTGGGGTTTTTGTCTAACCAGACCTCCAAATCCTTCAGGTTAATCTTTGATGACTGATGAGAACTACAGCAAAACAAAATTGCTAACTTCAGAAAAAATTCCCTGATGTTTTAACAGTGAATGCATATCTGTCAGGATGCATGCAGTGTTTTCCATTTGAGTTACTTTCAAAATGCACTCAGTCTGAAGAAGAAATTATCTTAAATATTGCACATTTGGGAGTAGAGGTGTGTTGCTTCATATGAAATAAGCCAACACTGAGATAGTGTTTTTTAATGTTTAGTAATAATTAATATAAGCTAACATAACAAGTTAATAGAGGGAGCTTATCAGTTCAACAACCTTCAGTACCACAGGTGGCTGCTAAGGAAATTGTCATTATTACAGAGCAGATTAACATCTCCACACAGTTTGAGTTGCAACCTTGCCATCTTTGTTTACCTGCCTGGACTCAAAGTATGCAGAAGTATCTAGTGGCTGGAGAAAATGCCACTAATTAATAATATTAATTGATCAGATAGGAGCACTAAAGATGAAAGTTAAGAAGACATGAATGAGTCCAGTTTAGGTGAGCAATTTCTGTTCGTATTACTGCAAACCAAGAGTTGTGAGGTTAAGTGAGTCACTGCAAGCATGTATCCAAGCAAACTTGACTGGCATAGCTGAAATCTTTCAATAAAACAAAATATATACCCGAACATGAACTGAATAAACCAGCTGTGCAGACAGAGGTTCTATGGAAACTAGACTCTGCATGCCCATGAGTTGAGCTCTGGCAGATACTGCAACCATGAAAGAGCAGGCTGGTGCAGTTTTTTATCTGCTGGTTGAACATCCAGTATTCCAGTGTGCTGTTGCACCCTTTCCAATATAAAAAATGGATGTTTTTTGAATGTTCAGAAAGTGAGAAGGTCTTGCCTGTCCTTTCCATATAGCTATTCTTAGCTGACAAAGAATTATGATAAAGGGTGGGAATTGCCTCATTTTCTCTCCTGCCTTTTCTTCCCTCTCTCAAAGAGAATAGAAGCCTGATTTAAAGGAAGCTAAGGAGGTGATGGTGAGATATTCTGCTTTCCATAGGTGGTAATAATACTTCCAAATCTCTGGCCTCAGTGGAAAACATGATTTCAAGATAATATTATGCCCCTTTAGACTGACAATGAATCTCAGGGTTCCGTTATGCTCCAGTCTGCTCAATAGTTAGAGATCAAATGAGGTTATGAGTGAGGTGATGACTTAACTGTAGGAATGATTGTAGTACACAACTTTTACATAAAGAAGAAAGTTGGCTGCCTGATTCTTCAGCACACTTTAAATAAAGATGCCAAAGAACAGATTTTATCTTACGTATTTGAGAAAAAAATTGAAATTCAGTTATTTTTCGGATTCAATTCATCCACCTTTTGACTTTTCACAGCAGAGGCAGATTTCCTTTTTTTTAAGCATTTTAGAGATGATGAGGCTGTTAGGGCATGAGAGAGCACAATAAAGGTACACTAAGCTTGTATACAACCATTGCTTTCTTGTGCCAAATACTGCCCACTGTCAAATCTTGTCCTCAAACAAAAAGACATCCTGTGAGTTTGAAGTTTTATAGAAAGTTCTGCTGTCATACTGGTTCTGGATTTGTATGCCCTGTAAATACGTCTGACTGACAAGCTACTAAATTATATTAGGTATAATAAGCTTATTTTGATTTGAACTATTGATGACATTCACCAAGTCTTAGAAGCTATAATGAGTTATGTTGGAGAAATAACAAGAATTTTTATATGAACCATTTTGATTAATTTTGCATACTGAGATTAAATGAAAATCAAAACTAACAGCAACTTTTGTGAAGTAGGTGAAAATTGGTAAATTCATATCACTGTCTAATAAAAAAGAACTTTACTGAAAATTTAGACTAGAACTTTATAAATTCAAAGTTACTTTTCACTTATTGATATAGTAGGTATGGTGTCCCTTAGAGCATCATGATTTATTTTACTGTAATGCTATTCATTTTCCCACTATTGCATGCAGTTAATAATAATGCAGTCTTCTGTGTTTCAATCAACAGGGATGCTTTTGTTCTTCCCCTGAGACACTTTCCAGGACCATAAGAGCAAGTACACACAAATGCAGTCTTACAGAAACCTCATTTAGGTGAAAGTATAGTTAGCCTGCCTAAAGTTAAGCCAGATTGTACTCTTGTTTTGTTGTTGTTCTACGCTATGCTTTTATGTTATGCAAATACAACATAAATCTAACCTTTAAATGATGATGATTTAATTAATGATGTCTTGATATTTTTAGAGTATAAAATTCTCTGCAGAGGACACAATATATTGGGTTAGTATTTTTACGGTAAAACACCGGAACAAATTTAAGGTATAGGTTCTCCACAGCAATCTTTGCCTCTGAACTAATCTCTCATTTTGAGGTATCCTTTTTAAACACCATGAGTTTGGTGTATTGCCTGCTAACTTAGACAGTTCTAATATATTGTAGTGCAGAATTAATATTCCATCTTTAGAAAAATGGAAACCTGATATTTCTTAAGACTGTGGAGGAATTCTTAAGCCAGCAAAGGAATTCATTACTTCTGAACTGCTTGCCTGTAAAGAGAAATTCACTGCTGATGTCTGTCTTATATTATTCATACAGAGTTTGAGCAAGTGGCTATACAGTGCAGTAGATTTCATTCTAATAATGTGTGTGTGTTGAGTGTATTTAAATTTTTTGTCAGTATTGTCAAATGTTTACAGGTCTAGGAAGCAAAATGTTGTTTTAAATATCGGTTTACCAAGTGAGCTGAGTGATGCAACTTTTACACCGCACATGGAAATTGTACAGGGTTGTAGATGAGTAAGATGTTTCTATATATAGATGTCTAAGAATGGGAAAGTTTATAGATGTCTCTTTTTTGTTTGTTTGTGATGAACCGTTTCAATTTTTTTATGCTCATTTGTCTTTAAAAAATACTATATTGCAGTCTTGGGCAGTAAATGTGCAAGTTATGAATTTTTATTGTCACCCAGGTCACTGGACTAAATACATATTGATTATCCATGTGTTCATCATTCAGCTGATTGATTGACCCCAATGAAGTATGGGCTTTACAAAATCAATACTGAAATCTGACAAATATTTTCCTCCTCTTGCAAAATGTGGACTGTTTGTTTTCAGTTATATACCGATTGTTTCCTAATGCACACATCTGCACTGTGTCTGTTGTCCTTGTGATCCATTTCAGTGATAGACTACAGAATTAATTATCCGTATCTGTTGTATTTTGAGTTTCTTGGACATGTATATACTAGGCTCTGCTAAACCTTCATTTTTTAACTAACGGCAACTACTTTGACAGTTAAATTACCTTTAATGAGAAATACAAGTGGTTCTCATTGTCATGAATCCTATACTCATTTAATCTAGTCTTATAATAAGTCATTCTATAATTCTCATTTCTACTGTAATCAAGAAAACATACATTAATGGAAATTAATTGTGACAGGATGGATTTTGACATCAGCTCATTCTGATGAAAAAAGGCAATAAGTATATGACTGTTGAGACTTTGTCTCACTCCAGAGACAAAATCTTAGGACTTCTCTTAGGCTTTAGGTTATACCAGAGAATCCATAAAAATATATGAAATATTTATAGCCTACCAGTAACTACGTTCCTAATATTAGAGATGGAGAAAGAGGTACAAATGGAAGCAGCAGCCCAGGTTCACACAATATTTCTTTTTTTTTTCTTTGCTTTATGTCTGATCTATACTCCTCTTAACCGAATAGGAGCTGCTGTGGTGGGTGAAGTCAAGTACTGACGAGTCAGAAAATTTAACTCTGAGGTTGAAGTACAAATTGAACACTGATCTTCATGGTTTGAAATACAGTCTTTTGATGCTGTTAATTAACCAGTGCTTATAGTTGTTTTCAGTTAAATTACAATTAACATTAACACTTGATGTCGTTATTTATTAAACAACACTTGTAGTGCAGCTTATGCAGTCCTTCAGGTTCTGACTGAAGTTCCTTTGACTTGATGTAAGATCCCAGCCAGCTTTGTATGTTGGCAGTTTATTCATTTCCACTTTAAGAGTAAGGAGTAAAACTTAGCTATGGAATACAATATTGCCACCTATATGCTATTAGAATACACTGGTTTTGTGCTGAAAGCATTTTGTAACCTGTTCCAAATCTCCTGTCGCAGCCTGTCTTCACATAGCCTGCTCACTGTTGCTGCTGTCTTTTTCTTCCCGAGAGCTGTGCTTCCTGCAGACCTTGTCAGTAGCCACTGTTGTGGCTCCTTTCTAAAGTCATGTCATCTACACAGAGACTGGCAAGCAGCTCATTCTTCGTTTACTGAGGCATGAACCCCAGCCTCCAATCCCAGTACATTTATGTGCGGGGGGTGGGTTGGTCAATTCCCTGCTGGATCCAAGTCTCTGGTCTTGTCCATTCTTCTAGCACCTAACCATGAAATTCACAGCATGTAAAGCATGCAAATCATACAAATCCCTTTGTAAACCAAATAGTTTCAATATACATCTTCACATACTGTAAGGCTTTCTTGGATTCAATATACTGAATATGTGTTTCAGCTTGGTGATAGAGGAAGTGGAACATATTGGGTTTTATGTTCAATATTGTCATTAAATCAAATGAGAATACTTCATGTTGAATTTTCCATTTATCAATGACTTGTAAGAACTCATTTAGGCAAGTCTGATGTTTCTTGTTTTTCCTCTCCTTTTTTTCTCCTCCATACTCACAAAGATCTTTATGAAATACAGAACTTTTAACTAATATATCTACTTCCAGGAGAGTAAGCCACAAAACTCTCCCAAAACAAATTTTAAAAAGGTGCCATGGATTTTTCTAAGTTTTTTTTAAACCCAAGACCTGATTACCAGAAGTGCCGAATAAAATCTACCATTCTGTGACTCTGTGAAAAGCAAATGTTTTTTGCCTGTATAGATAAGTCCTCTAGCAGTACATTTGCCAAAGGTCTCAAAAAATGTACCATTTTGCTAAATCTTAAATACATCACAGAGATGTTATGGTTCTTCTAGACTATTTTCTTAAAGATTTTTTGGGTCCATTTGTAGAATCTGAGTGATGGGTAGAGATGAGTCTTACAAAGAGGATTCTAGGCAAAGATTTTGGAGACAAGTTTCATACTTTATTCTGATTAATGCAGCTTATGTGCCCTAGAAACCTATGTGTCTGATCATCCCAGATCTATCATGTGGACAGAAGCCTTATTCTGAGCAAGAGGAATGAAAATGCCACATGCCTGAAAGCACATTGATAGATTCTGGGGACACAACAGTTTTTTACAAAGACTTTTACTACCTTCTCTCCTTCATTCCCTCCTTGCCTATCTATTCTCATTCTCTCTTTATTCTCTCTCTTCCCCCTCCCCCGCTCCTGCTTTTTGATGGCCTTTGCAGTAGATTTAGACACTATTCTAACGGACCTACAGCCTTTTGATGTAGAACCCACTTCAAATAACTACCCCGATCAAATGTTTATAACTGCATTTACTAATTGTACTGACCTGGAAGTCTAAGTTACTTGGTTACCAACAAAATTAAGATTAGATCATCTGTGAGGAAAGGGATATGAATGGAAGGAAAGCAGAATGCATTTGATTATTACAATATTTATTAATTTTCTAAGATCCCAAACTGAGTATGTCTTCAGTCATAAGGAATATAGTAAAGTAGAAGTTTCATACAGATGTATTCTTCTAGCTGAATTTTCTAAAGTGATTGGATACTTACTAATAAAAAAGAAATTAGACCGCCAAACACAGTAGTTTGGGCTTGTGATTAATGTGTCACAGTCAGTGGGGGGGTGGGGGGGACAGCACCCCTCTGAACAGCAGAGGTGAGTTGCTGTTCCTTATCAACTTATTGTGTTACAGGACTGAAACTTACATATTTTATACAGATTGGAAATATCCAAGGACTGGATTTATTCCAACGGCATTTGCCACACTAGGTGTATTGTCGCCAGAGGATATCTGCATATGCAACAGCAATTCTACTCACCATTGTAATACAGCAGGAGTTGAGGACAGCCCTGCCTCTAAACTGGAGTTTCAGTTAGATGCATAAAGTTGAATCTGGCTTCTTGGGCCAAATGAAGCAATTTCTAATCTAGAATCCAGTTCTCTACATTGCTGTATCTCTATTTTAGTGACAGTAACACTATGAACCTTTCTATAATGCTACTGATTTAATATGAAACAATTGTCATCCAAGGCACTGTACATTTGTGAAGTATTTACTTCCATCTTCTACAACCCCTTTTTCCTCTTCATATGCTCTTCTGTTAAGAACCATATACTTGAGATGGCATGTGCAATTTTAGGAGATCTTTATGAAATTTATTATTCTGCCTAAGGATGGATCTAGCAGCGTAGGCTTGCATGGTGAAGGGGAATGAGAGGAGTATCATGGTTGGGTTTGGATTCTGAATACTGACTGTGATGAGAATGTCTGGAGTGGTAAAGAGGACACAGGTTACTTTTGGAATATGTTTTAAATGTATATATGTGATTTTTTTCTGATGCTGTTCATATTGCTTTTCCTATGCATGCACAGTTTCTTGGAAAGACACTTGTCTAAGGTATGAGAACACTAGGTTTTGCTTTAGTATCTATTATTTTAGTGCTTATGTAAATATTTACAATAGTTTGTGACTTTCCTTGTTGAGGTTGTGCCTTGAAAATAATGCATTATAATAGCTTTTGCTCTTAAAAATATTACACTTTAAAAATACAGTTTTAATAATGTTTCATATGAGTTCTGTGCTACATAAGCTTACATTCAAGCATGAAAAAAATGCATCAAAGGATTTATATTTGTGTCTAGGAGCCCACTAGTTACCAGCATGGAATATAAAAGAGAGATTGTTATAATTACTGGCTGGAATTGCAATTCACTTTTGTGCCTTAGAATAATGGTATGAGAAACTTATTTGGGAAATGACACTTTACTAGTCCTCTACTCTGCTTTTTCTTCCAAGTATTACTTTGTTGACTGCTCTAACCTCAGGTTAATGACTTCTAACTGCTTTGCATAGTACAGTAGGATAGAAATGCCTTTGAAGAATGTAGTGAGACACTGAAAATGGAGCTCATCTTTGCAGAGCAGACATTCACATCTGAGCCTGTTACTTGTTGTTATATTCAGTAGAGGTAAAGCCAATATAATCCATGGGATCTAGGAAGAAATACTTTGCATTATAAACTAGTTGTCTATGAGGTGCTGGATTCACCAAACTTGAAAAACACCTTTCTTCTCCAGTGTGTATGAAAAGTACACACAGGGACTAGTTTAGCTGCAGATGTCTGTATTGCACATATCTATAATTAGATTGATGAATTTAAGAAGCTCACTCTCTTGCCAGAGTTGCTCCATATAAGGCAAAGGATATGACATGATCTTCAAGAAGAGTACACTGGGTGACATTGTTGCATGTTGGAAAACTATGTCCCAATAACTCTACACTAGCATAAGACAACAATTGCCAGTGTGACTTTGGCCAAACATTTATTTTTGTTTTCAATGTGTGCAACAGACCTCATTAAAACACTTTTAACGACATTCTTGAAATGTGGAGGGGTTTATAGTACAAGTGTCAGATTTTTTTTTTTTTTTTAATGACAGGCATCAAAAAGTCACATTCCTTTACTGTGAGATGAACGAATTACTGGATATACAGTATCTTTTATATAATTTCATATGATTATGATTTTACTTTAATTCTCAAACAGAAGAAAAGATTTTGTGGGTTACTTTCAGTATAATCAGGCTAGGATTAGGTCTTTTCCACACTTTTCATACCACCAACCCGGGCTAAACTCTCATGTAAAATACCAATGATAACTTTTCCTGACCAAATCCAACTCCAAAACTAAGTTGGATTTTTGAACTTAGATTAGAATGAGAGGTGAAATTTATCTCAATTGTGAGTCAAAGACTGCTTTCCTAAACCACTCTCTAATATATAGTGCAGACTCTACAGAAGACAGAAAAGATCTTAAGATAATTTTTTTTGGATACTGAGTAGTTTGTGTCTGAATAAGAATAAATAATTTTCTTGAAGCTAGGAACATCATATTTGGTCTGTACATAATCAAGATGCATTATTTCAATGAGAAACATCTCATTTTAAAGCCTGTGAAGGCTTTTACTGAGTGGTTTGTAATGAAAGGGACTAAACAATATTGACATGAACATACATTTCCCTACTTTTTTTCGTATATAGGGGTAAAATAAATGAGACCAGATACGCTTATGTGTATAGTACAAGCTGGTATATAAATAGTTGTATTCAACATTTGCTTTAAAGAATATTAGGGAAGGCCTTTTAGCTTGGCTCTTGCATGTATGTTGAAAAGATGAACAAAATTCAGACCTACTTTCAAACATACATTTATATAACAATTTCTAACACCATTCTCCTAAGCTTTCTGCAGGTCTGCTGGTCAATGAAAGTGAAACTCCTAGTGCTTAGAGAGCTGAACTTATTAGTTGAATGACACCTTGCTATCCTGCTACTGCTTCCCATAAAACACATGGAATCATTTAAGTGTAACCAGAACTTCATAATTTCTAAACATACCTTGCAGATCATAAATAGTGGCCTTATCATGAAATACTGTATATCAGTTGCCAGAACGGTGATAAGGAACTGTATGTAAGTCATGGCAATATTTTGCCTGCAGAAGCTGAACTGAAACAACATTATTGAAAGCTGGCTGGAAGAATTACTGCTTTTGGGTAACTGCAGGCACACTAAGATAGAAAAAATCTCCTGTGTTGACTTGATTGCTGCGGTTTCTATTGGGGCTACTTAGACAGAAGAAATACTTTCTGCCTTCTGTGGGACAGTGGCAAATATAAGATTTTGGTAAATGCATAATGGGCTTTATCCCTACCTCCCAACTTAGCAAAAAATGAACTTACATGTGATAGTCTGTTTTTCCTTCTTACTGACTGGAGGCAATGCCAAGTTGAGAAGACTTGTGAGCTAGATCAACAGATGGGGAAGTAATGATAATTCGTTGTCTTGCTGTGCCCAAACCTGATGCAACTGGATTTTTAATTATCCTTTCAGATTTATACAACCTACTTTTCAAAACCTAAAGTGGAGAAGCAGGTGGACTGTGGTAGTTGTTGATATCTATTGTCTGGCTCTTCCCAGAATTTTGCAAGTCTCAGCTTTCCTGTTGACTCAAGTTAATATTTAAACACTATGCCTCTCCCACAAGAATTAGGTTAATGAATTTTATTATTTGACTTTGTTTTTCTGGGTAATACTTTCCAGTTGCAGTCTAACACATTGCACACATTGTAAAGTTGGCAAGTAATTGGCTTAACTGAGTTCATGGCATGTCACATTTTGAAACCTGTTCCCACTTTGAACTATATTCTTTGTATTTAAAAAAAAATCATGTCAGCAGAGTGCATTCTAGCTTGTATATAACATTTGCACATTTTATAGTGCTGCATGCTTCAATCATAAATTTCACAGCAGAAACTTTCTGCATTGTTTCATGTTAAAAGTGTGAATATAGTTAACAAAGACAGTTTTAGTTCACTGGAAAAACTGCAGCTGCTGGTAAGGCAGTGGTAATTTTGTTTCTAAGGCTATGTGTTCCTTACATGATATCTTAAATACTGAGTTCCAATCACAGGTGAAAAGCAGATTTTAATTGAAGAAAATCTCTGTATAAAGCAGGAATCCTCAGGATTGTCACAGAATTTCTGATGTTGTGTTACACAGTTTTAAAAAAGAAGTTACTCTGGCATATAACGTTTGAGATAGCAGGAGGTGTGAAGTTTCCATGTGATATATAAAATGAACATTAACATTGTTTGCACCAAACACCATAATTATACCTTTTGACCTAGAAAGGGGCAGGAGCTGCACTAGATTATGGTTTTCATTTGTGGGCCTTCTTCCACAGGAAGAACTGAGCATGCCAGCAGTAACGTTAATGCCAGCAGGTCTAAGTTCATTATATCAAGGTCCGTACCAATACTGGAAAATTCCTAGGAGTCTACAGTTTTAAACCACTGGATTGAATGATCTTTTATATGA
The DNA here is from genome assembly GCA_031468815.1 of Morus bassanus. NCBI lineage: Eukaryota > Metazoa > Chordata > Aves > Suliformes > Sulidae > Morus > Morus bassanus. The sequence continues at coordinate 62,596,151 of CM062567.1, read as the reverse complement.
TACTTTTCAGGACTATGAACACAAGTCCTGGTACTAAGCGATCAAATAGAAGAAAGTGAGAGATCTTTCTGCCTTCTAAGAATGTTAACATTATAATGAACAGAAGTGACTTTAACAAACCAGATCCACCTTGGTGTTCCTTTTTCGGATCAAATTAAAGGATTTGCAAATTTTGTCTGACAGTTTTACAAGACTCACACATGATCATCAAATCATTTATTATAAGACTTTTGTCAAGAGGGAGGAGAATATGGGGTACTGGAATCAAACAGTGATGTTAGAAACAATTGTTTAGTGGATTAATCTGCTTTTGTGAAGCAGTTAAGTGGACTCAGGAAGCGCCCATTGCTGCCAAGTTCCAGGCAAATCCATGTGTCACTGGGTAGTCATAAGCCAGAACTAGATGAATAACTAGTTAAGCTAGTTTCCCAGTAACTTAGCGATCATGCTAAGGAGTTCGAAAGCCAAAGCCACCTTATATTCACAAACCCCTTTCAAGAAGCAGTAGCTTCTCAGTTGTGATTTTCAGCTTCGTCTTAAAGTCTATTTTCCCTGCTATAAAAGTGATAAAATAGCACCTGCTGAACAAAATTATGAAGCTATTGCTGGGGAATTGACTAAAGATTTCTCAAGAATTGTAGGAGGCAGTTGGCTTTATAGGGAACATCTGTGCTAAAGATAGCCCTTAGGCCAAAAAAGGGAAATGAAAAGAAAAAAAAAAAAGGAAGGTAGTGTAATGTCAAAGAATTTTCAGGAATTAGAGAAAAAGGAGAAAATCTGGAGAAGATGTGATACTTGAAGGTAGGTATTCTGAAGTTCATGGGTAAAATTTGAAGAAGATGGATAAATGGAATTGCCTAGTAAGACTGTCTGAACATCCTGGGGTTATTTCTGCTCTGCTCTTCTTACTCTTGTTATCATCACTAACATTTTAACAGTGTCTGGGGAAAATCCTTGCAGTAACAGTTTGCATTCTTTGTCTGAATACTATTTGAGTTGCCAGTGAGAACCTTGTCCTACATCTTATTTTCCCTCATGTAAAAATAGATGGAGTCTGGCTAAACTTTTGTGTCACCAGTTCTTATTTGTTTAACTCCTACAAGCTGGCAGTCACTACCATTACACACATGAACAACCACTGCATGAAGGCCTCTTGGATCCCTAAACATGGTATATTTCATTTGCTTGTTTCAAACACAGCTGGTTATTTAAAAGATTGCCAGAATAAGCTATTTCAAAGCATGTGTCTTTTGTTTGGAGGAGGTGCTAAATACTGGCAATGATACAACCACATATATCAAGTATGTGCCAGATCTGCTACTTGAACTAATTTATATTTTGTGAGGTAAAACTTAATCTTCTGAAAAATTTGCATGAAACAATTCATCAGACATTACTTAAGTATTTGACAAGATTTCTTTTACAAAAATACTCATACAATAATTTAAATATATATTTCTGTAAAAGCTGCAAAATAAAATATTGTCAGGTGTTATTTTTTCTTTAGATTTTCTAACAGAATTCTGAGATATTACACTAATGTTTTTGAAATTCTACAAACATCTATATTTATTCTAGGAGGTAGACATGAGAGAAATCATTAAGATGTGCTCATGAAATTGTAAATTTTCTTCAGTACTGACTTAGGCAGCTTTTATTTCAAGGATATATAGAACCTACTCCTTTAATGATGTGAATAGATGTAAGTAATCCAGCATTAAATTGTTTCTAGCTTGGGTTCAACAAGAATCCTCACAGCATCCTTCTGGAGAAGTTGTCCAACTCTGAGATGAGCAGGTAGGTGGTGCGCTGGGTGAAGAACTGGCTGAAGGGCAGAGCTCAAAGGGTTGTAGTGAAAGGGGCCACATCTGGCTGGTGTTCCTCAAGATTCAATTCTAGAGCCAGTTCTGTTCAATCTTTTTATCAATGGTCTAGATGCAGGAGTTGAATGCAACGTTAGGAGGTTTGCTGATGATACTAAACTGGGAGGTGCTGCTGACTCTTTTGAGGGGCAAGAGGCCTTGCAGAGGGATCTGGATAGACTGGAGCATTGGGCAATCATTAATGGCATGAAACTGAACATGAACAAAAGCCAGATTCTGCACCTGGGTTGGAGTAATTGGACACAAGTATAAATTGGGAGAGGAGTGGCTGGAGAGCAGCCCTGCAGAAAGGGGTCTGGGGGTGCTGGTTGACTGTAGGGTCAATACGAGTCAGCAGCGTGACCTGGCAGCCAAAAGGGTAAACTGCATCCTGCGGTGCATTAAACACAGCATAACTAGCAGGTCAAAAGGGTGATTATCCCACTGTATTCAGTGTTGGTGTAGCCTCACCCTGAATACTGTGTGCAGTTGTGGGCCTCACCATTTCAAAAGGATGTTAAGGTGCTTGAATGTGTCCAGAGGAGGGCAACAAAGCTGGTGAAAGGGCTGGAAGGAATGTCCTATGAGGAGCAGTTAGGGATGTTGACATTTTTCTAGTTTGGAGAGAAGGAGGCTGAGGGGCAAGCTCATTGCTCTCTACAGCTTCCTGAGGAGGGGAAGTGGAGAGGGAACTGCTGATCTCTTCTCCCTGGTACCCAGTGCCAGAATGCATGGGAATGGCTCAAAGATGCATCAATCAGGGGAAGTTTAGACTCAACATTAGGAAGCATTTCTTTACCGAGAGGGTGGTCAAACACTGAAACGGGCTTCATAGAGAGGTGGTCAATGCCCCATGCCTGTCAGTGTTCAAGAGGCATTTGGACAATGCCTTTAACAACCTGCTTTAGCTTTTGGTCAGCCCTGAAGTGGTCAGGCAGTTGGACTCAATGATCATTGTAGATCCCTTCCAACTCTTCTCTTCCTCTTCCTCTTCTCTTCTCTTCCTACCACCTTTCCCTTACTGTACATGCTGAGGAAATCTCTGATGACATTTCTTCCCAGCCCTGCACTAGCAGAAGGGATTGAATGGGCAGTCATGTTCCATCCTAGGCATTGGCTCTGTCACAGTGTGGGAAGGAGGCATGTACCTTCTGATGGGGGTGAGAGCTGTGGATCATCTCAAGATGATTTGACCATCTAAACAAAGTTGCAAAAAGCAGGTGTGAAGTGCGGTTTTTGGAAGTCTTCTATGTTCATCCAGTTTAGCTCAGTTTCCACAGGATGGCAAACCCCCACATCTCTGACACCAGCAAGGCTCAAAGATCAGGCCCTCAGTCTGAAGCGGGACGTGCTCCTCAACTAAGTGGTTGCAAATCTTTCTGATGTGAGCAATACCTGTTCATTTCCCCATGGACTTTTTTTCCCTTGTGTCATGGTTTAACCCAAGCTGGCAACTAAGCACCACACAGCTGCTCATTCACTCTCCTCTGGCAGGATGAGGGATAGAATCGGAAGAGTAAAAGAGAGAAAACTTGTGGGTTGAAATAAGACAGCTTAATAGGTAAAGTAAAATTTGTATGCACAAGTAAAGCAAAATAAAGTATTCATTCAGTACTTCCCATCAGCAGGCAGGTGTTCAGCCATCTCCAGGAAAGCAGGGCTCCACCATGTGTAACAGTTATTTGGGAAGATAAATGCCGTAACTCTGATCATCCCCCACTTTGTTTTTCTTCCCCCAGCTTTATACACTGAGCATTACATCATATGGTATGGAATATCCCCTTGCTCAATTGCAGTCAGCTGTCCCATGTGTGTCCCCTCCCAGCGTCTTGTGCACCCCCAGCCTACTTGCTGGTGGGGTGGTGTGAGAAGCAGAAAAATCCTTGTCTCTGTGTAAGCACTGCTCAGGAGTAAAAAAAAAAAAACACATCTCTGCATTATCAACACTGTTTTCAGCACAAATCCAAAACATAGCCTCATACTAGCTATAATGAAGAAAATTAACTCTATCCCAGCCAAAACAAGCACCTTGTACTCACTTTTAGAAATGCCTTAGCTTTTTCTCTTAGAAAAACAAAATAAATCATAGAATCATAGAATGTCCTGAGTTGGAAGGGACCCACAAGGATCATTGAGTCCAGCTCCTGTCCCTGCATAGGACAGCCCCAAAATTCACACCATGTGTCTGAGGGTGTTGTCCAAGTGTTTCTTGAATATTGTCAGGCTTGGTGCCATGACTGCCTCCCTGGGGAGGAGCCTGTTGCTAGCCCACCATGGGGGAAAAAAAGCCTTTCTCCCCTCAGCTGCAGGGCATGAGAGGCCATCTTCATGGTGTATGAGCAGCAGGCAGCAACCTAGCCAAAAGAGACCGGAGGAGCCCTGACAAATGGTCATGCAACTTTTTCAGCAAAGCCACCAAGGCGAAGGGCTCCAGAGGGGAGGATTGCACTGGGGGACCCTTCCTAAAGTGGCAAAACTGTGGCAAAAACATGAAGGCAAAAGCACAGGGGGAGAGAGGGTAGCCCAGCCTCACACCAGAGCAGGAAGGAGAGCTCCTGAGGAGCAGCAGCTCTGACTCACCATGGGCGGGGACACAAGTGATGGAGGCCAAAACCCCTCACATACAAGAGCAGCCCCCAGGGAGCTTGAGAGACCAGGAGTGTGACAAACAGGGTGGGCAAACAGGATGTGATGTGTCAGAAGGGCGTGGCATGGTGTGGCAGTTTGCTTGGCAGTTCATGTGGGCAGGGTGTAATCCCCTTCCTGGCTGTAAAGGGTAACTCTACTAGTGGTCATCACACCCTCAGGAGAGGCCCTACCTATGGTTTCCACTCACCTGAAACCCATCACCAGAAGGAATGTTGCGACCCAGTTGGATCCCTCACACAAACATGCAGCTGTCTACAGGGAGTGCTTGAGCCTCTCACTCACACCGGAGGGCAGCAGAGACAACAGCTGTTTTCAGTGTGACCAGGTGAAAGATCTGCTCAGCCTGGTGGCAGAGCTGAAGGAGGAAGCAGAAAGGTTAAGGAGTACCAGGGAGTGTGAGAGGGAGATAAATTGGTGGAGCCACACCCTACCATCCCTGAGGCCAAGGCAGCAGATGGAGGCTCCACAAGAAGCAGAGGATCCCCTACTCTCTTGCCACCAGGCAGAAGGAGGAGAACCTAAGAGAAGGGGGGAAATGGAAAGAGGTCCCTGCTCAGGGCGGCAGGTGAATCCCCTCCCAGGCTCCCTCACCTTCCCAGCTGCCCTTACATAACAGATATGGGGCTCTGGAACTCGAGGGCCAGGCAAATGGGGATGCAGGTGAAGATCCATCCAGGGGGTTGCCTAGGGAGAGCCAGTTCAGCCCCACACATTATGACTGCCTCTGTTAGAAAAGAAAAGGAGGGTAACAGTTGTAGGCGATTCCCTTCTGAGGGGAACAGGGGACCCAGCATGCCAATCAGACCCATCCCATGGGGAAGTCTGCTGCTTCCCTGGGGCCTGGTCAGAGATGTTACTAGGAAACTCCCTGGTCTGGTACAGCCCTCTGATTATTACCTGCTATTGGTTATGCAGGTTGGCAGTGATGAGGTTGCAGAGAGAAGTCCAAGAGCGATCAAAAGGGACTTCAGGGCACTGGGGCGATTGGTTGAAGGATCAGGAGCACAGGTAGTGTTTTCCTCAATCCCATCAGTGGCAGGGAAGAATACTGAAAGGAACAGGAAAACTCACCTGATTAACATGTGACTCAGAAGCTGGTGCAATTGATGGAATTTTGTTTTTTTGATCATGGGGAGGTTTACATGGCACCTGGCCTGCTGGCAGCAGATGGAGTTCAGCTATCCCAAAGAGGGAAAAGGATTCTTGCTCATGAGTTGTCAGGGCTCACTGAGCGGGCTTTAAACTAGGTTTGAAGGGGGAAGGGGATATAGCCAGGCCCACTAGAGAGGAGCCTAGGGGTGGTGTGCTGAGGTTGGGGGTGAAATTGATAGCCCAGCTCAAGTGCATCTACACCAATGCTTACAGCATGGGCAACAAACAGGAGGAACTGGAAGCCAGCGTGCGGTGGGATAGCTATCAGTTGTCATCACAGAAACATCGTGGGATGACTCTTGTGACCGGAGTGCTGCAATGGATAGATATAAGCTCTTCAGAAGGGAGAGGCAAGGAAGGAGAGGTGGTGCACTGGCTCTGATATCCTGCATGCTACTGTTTTCTGGGTCAAATGAAATGAATGTAACTTCCAATGCTTTTTCCATAGGAAGGCAGAAAGGCTGTGTTTATTATATGATATGAAAATCAAGAAGAAATATCATCATCTCTAATTATTAACTCAGAGTTTCCTAAACCAAAAGATGATATATTAAATGAGGTACCAATATTCTCTTTTCAGCTGTCGTAGCTGTTGACACAAGAGACATCAGTGTTTCTGCAGGTCATCCACATGCCATGGTAATAAAAGGTATATCAGGAATGGGAATACAGTGAAAAAAAAACTTTAATAATTCTAAGAAGACTGTAAGACATAATTGTGGTGGTAAAATATTTTCCTTTTCTAATTCTAACAGTAACAGAACAGTTAAATAAGGCATCATTCTACCTGCAGTGCTGATAAGGCAGCAACTGGTAGAAGAGAAAATGTTGTCATGAGTGTTGTCTGTGTTGAACTTGTTCTAGTGCTAGTTCCAGGATCTGCTAGATTTCAGTAAACTACAGATAAGCAATTAAAGGTTGATATTTTCCAGAAAGTTGATAAATTCTGCCAGAAAAGATAAAGTCAAAAGACTTGAACTGTTATCCATACTCAGACAAGCTGGAAGGGTCAGAACAATCTTCAAATGGATGCTGGCATGCTTTTGGAAGGAAACAGCTTTCCAGAACTGACTATTAGAACAATAATACATCTGCTTGAAGGCCACAAGTGCAATTTGTATGTTGATTGGCTTGGCACAACAAAGCATATTACAGATATGTGAATGGTGAAACAACAAAATATAAAACCGTTATTGCACAAAGCTGCATAATTGCCTTTGGCTTCAGGTACCAACAGATTGGTTTCTTGCTCTCTTTCCTGGAAAGGAAACATATTAATTATCATAGTAGATTATTTCTCCAGACTTATTGAATTAGCTTTGCTTTTCTCAACCTCATTAATGCATGTTATCTAGAAACTAGATCTAGATGTTTTTATTGGTCATTGTCAGGCAAACTTAAAGCTGTACTCTATAAACCATAGATGCAGCCTTAAAGGAAAAGTATTAGTATTTTACTTACAGCTCATACGTAACCAACTGTTTACCTTTCAGAAAAAATCTGAAGATGATGTTGGAAAAACTCAGTGTTGTCATAATTGTCTACTGTTTCAGATAGCATATAGACTGAAATTATTTCTGAAATTATTTCAGAAATTAAGTTGTTCTGCATACCCTTGGTAAAGACAAATAATGGGAAAATACAGATTTGCTTTTAATGATAAATTTTTTATTCTATTTTTTGAAAACTGAAAGAGACTTCATATTTTGTCCAATCTAATTAACATTGAATGCATAATTCATTAGGTCAATATGAACAGCTTTATGTAATGAATATTAAAATTTTTAGGCCTTTTTCTTCAGGTCTCTATTAATCCACCTTCCTTTAATTATTCTCTGGAAATATCTTGCAGAATACAGTATCACTCTCAGTAAGATACTTATTTAAAATATAATCCCAAAAATCCATCCACAAAAATATTTTACCTTGGTGTGAATATTGTCTGCTATTACAAACCTGGGTATATATTTACTCATTTGAGTATATGTTTATATGAAGCATACACCACACTATGAAAAGATAGATGGGAAAGTCATATTCACGCTCTTCGTGTATGTAGTAACATTAATAACTCTAAATTATCAACAATCCTTTTTCCAGGCAGATAGCCACCATATTTAATTTTCATAACTACTAAAGTTACCCTAGGTTTTCTCAAATGCATCTGTTTTCTAAAATTTATGTTCCCAAGAATCTGGAATTGAAAAATAATATTTGTTGCATCTTACAAATCCGTTGGCTACAGAAAATGATTTGTCCCTACTTACAAAGTTCGTTCTACAAGAAATGAGGTAATATATTGTCCTTACATCGATGTGTATGAGTCAATTGGTAGAGGTTTTTAACTGGCTGTGTGAGCTGTGTCTTGCTATTATCCTATAAACAGGCTACCGTACCTGCTGCTTCATTTACAATTCTACAGATTGAAGATTTGGTCCATAAAGTATGCCTGTAGCACTCACAATCCTCATTGAATTAAAAATAAATGGGAAATTAGGAAATGCAGGAAGTAAGATTATGTCCCTGGTTCCATGGATAGATCCTCCAAGTGTAGGGGAAGAGGACAGCAACAGCATAACCAAAATTTGCACTCTTAAGAGTTTCTGTATTATCTTTGTAAAGAGGTAGAGAACTGTGACTGGAGTAAATGCAAGATTGAAGGAAGATGGAGTGATCCACCACATAAGTAGGGATGAAGCAGGGGATCCTAGTCAGATATCAAGAACATGTCTTTTTCACTAGATATTTTGATAACTGTCTTATTTGTATTTCTGTATGTGCTCCTTTAAAATATATGTGACCATCCTTTTATCATAAGGAAATGTAGAAAATTTTCCCTCTCATTTTCAGAAGGTCTGTAAACACATTGACAATGTGCTAGACATCACCCCCAAGTAACCAAGAGCTATGTAGGGGTATTGAAATATAAAATGAAATATGAACATATTATTTTAAATTACTCAACTACAGCTGAAACACTATGTTTTAACAATGCTGTTTTAATATTTCCAAATCAAATTTAAATGTATATATTTCAAAAGAAATTTTGCATTTTCATTCTGTTTAAAAAATTACGAAGTGAAATGTTTTTCTATGAAGAAGTGTTATCTTGTTTTCTACCTTATAGCTTAACTGATATGCTAATTTTAGTAGACTATTCATTAATTACTTTTCAAAGATAATTTTGATAGATAACAAAGAACTCTAGGAAGAAAAGTCAAAGTTATCTGAAAACTACTTTCAAAATTGCCTTTCCCCAGGAATTTTGTTGATTTTCAAAATACTTTTTGTATCCGAAATCTTAAAACTGTTCAGTATTTCTCAACTTATAAAAAATATGTTTAAATATTTTTTCACAAACATTATTTTAGCAGATCAGAATGTTTCATTTATGAAGATACTTGCATCTTACTCTGCACTATTCTTGCCATATTTGAAAATTGAAGAAAGAACCTGATGCTGAAACGGCTATAATAGAAGCCAGTGACAACATTTTCTTTTATATTAATCCAAGCAATCTCTTGACTTAAAAAAAAAAAAAAAGAAAGAAAAAAAGTATATTTTCTTTATTAATGCATATCTTGAATTTTGGAGTGCTATTTTTTCAGAAAGAACAGAAAATGTTAGAATGTTAAAAGGCCTCATCTGTTTACATGTTTACAAACTAAACAATGTTATCATACTATATGAATCATAAATTAAGAACATTCACGTGTATTGTAGTTATTTTGATTGTGAGGTCAAACTCATACTCGAATGGCTGAGGGAACTAGGGTTGTTTAGCCTGGAGAAGAGGAGGCTTTGGGGAGACCTTATCGCTCTCTACAGGTACCTGAAAGGAGGCTGTAGTGAGGTGGGTGTTGGTCTCTTCTCCCAAGTAACTAGCAATAGGATGAGAGGAAATGGCTTCAAGTTGCACAAGGGGAGGTTTAGATTGGATATGAGGAAAAATTTATTCACTTAAAGGGTTATCAAGCATTAGAAGAGGCTGCCCAGAGAGGTGGTGGAGTCACCATCCCTGGGCATATTTAGAAGATGTGTAGATGTGGTGCTTAGGGACATGATTTACTGTTGGACTTGGCAGTGTTGGGTTTGCAGTTGGACTTGATGATGTTAGAGGTCTTTTCCAACCCAAATGATTCTATGATTCAAAGTAAAACGAAAAACAGTGGAGACAGAACTCTTTTCATGAAATACAAGAAAATAATTAGAGAGAGATCTTCTCTATTCAAGCTATCTTCTCCAAAGTTTTTATATATGGAATTCAGATGATTTCATCCTTAAAACTGAAACAAAAAATGGAGCCTAGGATACTCATTATCTAGCTGTACTTCCCACGTTTCCTGGGCTTCTGGTCCCAGCTCAAAAACAGTCTGCTGACACCAAAATATCTTGAAGAGCTCCAGTGACTTCAGGATTTATTTTTATTTGTATTTTTTCAAGGCAAATAATAATTTATAACATTCCATGCACAGCACAGTTGGGTATCCAGTGGATACAGGGTAAATCATTCTTTTAGATCAGTAGGTCTCCTTTATGAGAATAGAACAGAGTTGAAGCTATATATTGGTGATATGCTATCTTAAGCAGCAATACCAACATAAGAGCTTTACTTCTATGTTATAATCTCCTGTTCTTTCTTACTCCAATTCATATTCCTAAAATTGTCCCACAGTTGTGCATATCCAGTTTTTTGAAGGGTGATGCAGACAATCAAACTGGGAATCAAAATGGTTAGAAAATTTCAGAAAAATTCCCTTGAAAATCCTAGCAAATATTTTAAATTAAATTAATTCCCATATTCAGTTCACACTGTAATCTTGCGAACACAGGAGGTGGGAATGAGTGCTCAGCATCACTGCCAAGCAATGGTATGTGGATCTGCCACCTCAGTGTTTTATTTCCTGTATTTTAAATTGATGGTGGTCAACTGAAGTGAACCAGTGCAAGTTTTGTCTTTTAATATAGTATTTCTGCTGCTGGATGTCCTATTAAAGAAACAGCTCCTTTTAAGTTGTTAGTATTTGGGGATTTTTTTTAATAAAGTATTCAAAAATAAATGTATATGCAAGCTGAAAGAAACACAATTTTGAAAAGTAAAACTAATATCATATTAAGGTGCTGAAAGAGAATGGTTTTCTTAAAATGAAAAGTTTGTTACATTCAGCTAAGCATGATGAATTACTTCAGTTGACTTAAATTTACACCTTCAGCAATACAAAAAGAAATATTTTTTTCCTTTCCTCTCCTCCCCTTGGATATTCTTCCACTTAGAGTGGAAATTATAGCAAAAAATTTAGGCAATGATGCTGATTAAATTAGCCTTTTTCTCTTAAATATGAGGAATGAAATTTAGTGTACTGGTAGCTACAGAAAGGAGCAAAGAGTTTTGAGGAAAATGAATTTACAAAAGACTAGCTTCTATACTTGTTTTGGATTTATAACAAAAAAAGAAAACCTCATATACATAAAGGAATGAGGAAATCAGGAAAATATAAAGGAAATATTCTAGAACTTAGTCCTTTCCATTGATAGTTAATTATATTACTATATAACAAAAATTGCTGCCTATTCCAGCTATAAATCCGAATATAAATCTTATTGTCTTCAACTCTTAGACAGTTTGAATTCAAAAGGTACTGCCTGGTCTTTCACATAAAGCTTAAGCACATTCTAAAATCTGTCCCAATTTTACTAAGTACCAGCAACCCATCTCTCTTCAGCCAACTAATGGCTTCAAAACCAGCGAGTTCTTACCTCAGTCAGTAGGACTTAAATGCAGGCTTAAACACTATGCTGTTTTCTGGCCTAAGCTCCTTATTATGTCCTAATTAGCCCTTGCCCATTGTGATATGAGTATAATGGAAATGCCACCCTGTTTCCACCGGTTGTAAATGTAGACATACTTTTCCACAAATGTTGCACCTGTTTTGGTTGGCAATTTTTTCAGGTATGTAACATCCTTCTGGGCTGTTATCTTTTAAGTGTGTGTTTTCCTTGCTCTCTCTCCTTCCCCCATCCCCTTAAAAAAATTAAGCAAGAAAAATATATGAAAAATCTATGGTAAAACATTAAGGTTATGTATTGTGGCACACAAAATAGAATTCAGAAAATACTTACATTTCTCTGTACCATGAACTCTTAGAGAAACTTGTTTGCCTCAGAAGTTTCATACTGATGCCATGTCATGGGTATTGCTGAAAAGTGGAAACATTAGCACTACAATATTATAAAAGGTGTGCCAAGGGAAAAATAGAGATGATGTAGAGAATTCATGGTAAAAAGTGGTAGTCTAGAGAACTGCTTCAACACTTTGAAACCCTTAGAAAACAAGCTGCTTCATCATGCAAACAAACATAAGCAAGACCTTCTTTCACCTGAACTAATTTGACTAAAATATTTTTAACTGAATTGACTCCACGTTGGAATCTATTTCTTTGAAAAAAGCTAATATAACCCAGATCACTTGCTGATTTTATTTTTTTACAAATTATACATTTCAGACTTGTTTGCTTTTCTCAGTCACATAGCTGCAAGCTAGTTATAAGTTTGCACAGTCTATTTGGATCTCTCAAATTTACAGGACAACATAACCTGCAAATTAAACCTTACTTTATAAGCACATTAAGAATGGAAACAAGCAACACAAACAAGGGCTCAGTCTCCTTTTCTTGATTAGCCTGTCATGTGAATTCAATAATTCATTACTTAAGTTATGAGGTTTCTCACTCACAAGTTCTCTATACCTCACAACAGATAACTTACAATTTAGAACTTACATCTCATGCACCTATGAGCAAAATAGTTACCTAGCTGAAGCTGAGAGTGCTTATCCTTCTTTTTTTGTCATAGTGTGGGCATCTCCTGTATCACACTAGGAGGCACAAAAGCTTCAGCAGTCCAGCTGTTGTTGCATCCACTTCAAAAGCTATGGGTAAGCTGAAGTTTTATACCTTCCAGCTAGGAGGTTTGGTCTATACCATTTCCACAAGTTAGTGGATTCTGATGAAACCGCCAGACAACCAATATGCAAAGATGATGGCTGCAGGAGACAGCAATTTTGCAGGGGACAATGGCTGCATAATGGCTCTTTAGTTCTGTCTGGTCACCTGTCTAGTCTATGTGATGCTCTGGCTTTGACCTAGTGGTGCTGCTCCCAGCATACATCAGGTCTTAGCACAAGCTGTGTTAGCCAAAATCTGAGCAAGAGTTAAATGAACAGTCATAAACATAAAACAGAAAGTCCAATGTGCTTCCTGTTCCCTCTGGTCAGATTGTTTCCTACCACCTGTTTCAAACACTAATGAAGTATTTCTTCATCTAATCACCTTCATCTCCAGTGTTTATATTTGAATATGGAAGCAGAACTTCTTTCTATGAAAAAGGTGACAGATAAGAGTGTTTTTGCTTAACTGTAAATCTATAGGACTTTTTGTCTCCTGGAAGGAGAATATTGAGGTTAATGACTTAACGTCCATATCTTTCTTAGAGAAACCTGTATTATCTTTCTCCTTTTTCCTTAGAACTAGAAAAGCTTTAATTTTTCTAGTTTTTTTTTCCATAAGTAGAACAGAATTTACCAAAATCCAACAATTTAAAGTGCTGTTCTTGTGTTATTTACAGCTTGGTTGGAAACAGGAAGTATCAAGAATCTGACAAGGTTTCCTGAACTTCTGGCACTTTTTTCCTAATTCTGAAAAGCTAAAAAATTCTATTAATTCTGGTAAACATAAGAAATTCTTTGTGTTATGATCATGCAAATCTCTTCTATATGGAGAGTTACCCAGTAGTTCTCATAAATGTCTTGGTTTGATTTGTTTGTTTAAAACATAACTAAAGTGATAAATTTAAATTTAAAAAAAGTTTTCACTTCAGAGTGATTTATGAGTTTGGCACCAAATTCCTCTTCAAGTGTTCCAAAGACCTTATTTACATAAAACAGTACTGTCTGTGACTTCTTGTGAACTATAAAAAATAAAAATATGAACTATAAAAAATAACTTCTTTTTTAAAAGTTGACTGTCAAAGACAAAATAAATAATAAACATCTGTATATTAAAAAGTGCATTTGCTTAGCTTTTGCAAGTGCAAGGTTCAGTTTAATTCATGTAGTTTTAATTATAAACAAACACAGATCAGAGGCAACCAGCAGTGCCTGTGGATTTTTCTTAGCATGACCATTAGATTATGATTTGTCTGTTGGCAGAGGGAAAAAAAAAAAGCTGAGCTAAGAAACAGATGGGCTAAAGGAGTGTATAGTTTATTTTCATAATTGATACTATGCAGCATAATGTAGGCAAACATACTAAATTAAGATATACTTATCCATTTCTTTACAGCATACTACATCTTATTTTCTGATTATGAGCTGCTGTTTGGCAGACATAGGTAAGAAAAGTTTTTAAGTGGAGCTACAGTGAGAAACATGTCCTCTGAATGTGAAGACAAGTCACGTATTTAGGTAATTAAAAGAGATAATCCGTTCTGGACATTGGACTCATAATATGGGGTGAGATAGAAAAGGACAAAAAGGAGAGGACTGGGAAGAGCATGAGGTATGAGGCATTATTAGAGGATAGATAAAGGGGTGAGTTTGTACATGATGGATAGGTGATACACATCTGTGTAAGAGAATAAGGGAGACATCCAATAAAGTGAAAATGTGATTGGAAATTGTAATAGTCCATGTAAACAGAGCGAGGAAATAATGAACTTGGGCATGACAGAGGTAATTAGAGAGAAATCAGTGAAAGAAACACAGGTCATTAGGTTAGAGAAACCAGTGCAAGATACAAATCAGATCCAAAGAGACATGTTATATAATGAGGAGTAGATAGTTAGCTAAAAGGAGATAGAAATGACTGGGAGGCAGAGGGGATAGCAGAGCATTAGTGGACACAGAGAAGGGAAGCGGAATAGTAGTAGGAAGCCAAATAAGATTTAAAAACCATGGTATTTCTGTTAAGCTTTCATACCATCTTAAATATGGTCTTGAGTTAATAGAAGAAAATATATTTTTTCATTAATTTAAACTTTAGGTAGTTAATTTAAACTTTAGGTAGTTGGTATTTTTTGAAAAGCCAAATAAAAACTTCCTGTGCTTTTGTTTACCTTTACTAAAATTGTGACTAGTGGTCACCTACCTTCTAAGTCTGCTGTAGTTCTATGATACTTCTAAGAGGTTTGAGCTAATTCTGCCTAACAGAAGTAACTGTAGGTTAATGAAACATTTTAGAAAGATTTGTCTTGTTTTCAGCTATAAATATTTATGTTTAATTGAAAATTACAGCCTTGTTAAATTATATCAAATGCTATGACTACTTCTTCCAAGTGTTGAATTCATGTTATTGTTGCTCTTTATTTGCTGACAACAAAGAGAAAGTTTATCCCTACTGAATGCAAAAGGAATGTTTACCTAAGTGGGTCATACAGTTTAATTCATTTGGAAGAACCTCTGACATCATTACGTACAGAACATCCTTGCTTGAATGTAGCTACACATTAACGAGTCAGTGTACAAAGCAGTCAAACTGACTAACTCTGAAAGGAATTAATGGTGTGAGCGTTACCTAGTCATCAGTACTCTTAGGGGCCAAGAAGGACATTTCTGGGGACAAACAGAAATTATCAAGACCCTTGGAGGTTCTGGCCCTCCTATTAATAGCAGAAAGTGGAGTAGAAAAGGTGAAAGGCATATGTGTTGCATCTTAAGGGCACAATGAGTCCCAGTAGGTAGGAACTCCTAAGCACCTTGCGTCGAGGCACTACGCTCGTAAGTAAAAGATGCAGGCTGACGATCATGCTTCAGCAAGAAAGATTTACATAGCAGTTGTTGGAAGCATTAGCCCTGAGAAAAGTGTGTAGAAACATAGCTCTTTTAGACTGTTTACAAATACTTGGTGGGGTTTGGAAGTGGTCTTATACATATGCACTGAAAGTTACATACTACTTACTGGTTTTAGATACTGTTCCTAATTACATAATGAATATAGGCAACTCATTTACAGTGATGGCACTACACGTGTAATAGGGAATCTTTAAACGTACTTGTAATCACAAAAAACAGGGACCATCTTAGTAGAGACACAGCTTTAGTGTTCTTCCTTACATTGTTATTTCTGTAAGTATGGCCATTAGTTTTCAAGGTGATTATTGTGGAAGCTATTGCAGACCTTCATTGCTATTATTTGGGTTCATTGAACTCCCTCCTTTGACTTTTGATCTGATTGTTGTAGCTTTTTCTCCAATAGGATTGTTTGCTGGGTTTTGTTTTGTTTTCCAGAAATCCCTGAAAGAAACTGTGGTGAAAAATGTGACATTTATAAGCATTTTATTACTGCATGGTCTTAATGGTAAAAAGTTGAAAGGACTTTCGAATCTTTAAAATGGAGTTGGGTTAATTATAGTAAGTAACATTACTTAATATTTGTTTCCTGATGAGGCAGATACTGTTGTCACAGCTAGGCAAAAGGCTCACTTGGAATGCATAGTAGTAGGATTAAGATCAAATGAGAAATGATAAAATTAAAAGAACAATGAGCAACTTTATGTCAGAATTTCTCCTCCATGTTCAGCCTAATTTAGAATTCTTTGAGAAATCAGTTTTCTGGAAGATGTGACTAGGAATTTATTTTAAATTTTCTCATCATATTCACAGTATTCTCTGTCTTAGTCATCCCAAACTTATTTTTAAATATTTTGAGTTCCTTTCACATATTGCTTTAAGGTGTTCAATATTGCTTTAAGGTGATTTTTTTTCTCTTCTAACTATAAACAGAAACACTTTGTCTCTTTCTTATATGAAAACTGATGTCATCATAGGACTTCAGAAGGCCAGCAAAAAGAACATTAGTGTCATGAACTTCAGGGACCAGATGGCCCTTTTAAGCATCATGTCAAATTTTCTTGCTCTGCAACCTCATCTGACATTTTCTTTATATGATCTTTCTTGTAAGTAAACATAGATAAAGGATAAGGACAGATAAAGGATAGAACAAGCTTGATTCACTTTTATGCTTTATCAGACTATGGTTTCATAGTTCTGTTACAGAACTGAGTTCTAGACTTTAAATTATTTTTAATTTTAATGTGTTACTGTCATGCAGATTGTAATAAAGTTTCCATAGACTTCAGTATAAGCCAGACAAACTTTCCAGCTGACACTACAGATGATTTTCATCTGGTTGTCTCTTTATTGATACTTTAATCAGTCAGGAGTCATTATTGTAATTATAGATGAGAAATATATAAACATGAGAAAGTATTTATTACATTTTAGGTTTTATCTTTTCCAGACACTGTGTTGATAGAATACAAATGTCCCTTGGAAGACATGAAAAACAATGTGAACACTGCATTGTAACCTTGTGTAGCTACTTACTGAGGAGCTGTTTGCAAAAGAATGTAGTGACAAGTCTCAGTAATTTTTAAAATACTATTGTAGAATTGTTGTTGTTATCAGATGATATATAAAAGAATATAACAGTTCAGAGATGAAAAGAAATATTTTTCATCGTATTGGCTGATATTCTACCTAGAATTAATGAAATTTGGAATTAGCTACAAGGGAAAGAAAATTTAACATGATAAGTATTTAAGAAGGCAAAGATAATAGAATGCTTCAAGTATGTAGCTGTTATTAAGAAAGTCTGCTTTCAGTCTTGTGCCAAGGACCTGATATTTGTGAACTTCAGAATGCGCATTTGGGAATTTTCCTTTCCTTGTATTCCCACCACTCCCACAAATCCTATTTGTTGAACTGTACATGACTTTTTTTCCTTTTCTCCTTTTTTAATATTTTTCCTTTTTTCTTTTTCTTTTCTTTCTTCTTTTTTTTTTAGTTTTTTCTTTTTTAGTTTTTGTTTGTTTGTTTTCTTTTTATAGATTTTTGTTGTTTTTCTTTCAGGGAGTTATTTTTTTTTTCCTTTTTTGTTTTTCTCTTTTTTCTCTTTTTTCTTGTTGTTTCTCTCTTTTTCTCTTTTTTCCCCTTTTTTCTTTTTTTGCTCTTTTTTTTTTCTTTTAGTGAGGCCATCTGATTTAAGGGAGTGCTTTAGAGAGCATCTGGTAGGGAATGAGTCTGTAGATTATTAATTTTTAGTGGGTTTGGGGTTCTTTTTGTTTGTTTGGTCACAGAGCAGTTTACTTATCTGTAGATAATATGAACATCACCTATTATTTTCTTAGCTTAAATGTAAATGTTGCTTGTGTGGCTACAAACACATACAAAATTCAGTGAATTAGCTGTGGTGTTATGCTTTTGCTCTGCTGCATGTTATATTCACTGACCAGGCAAAAATGCCAGAAATATTTTGAGATAGGCTTCTTATTATGCGCAGATAAAGGAGAAGTTAGGTACATTAGTTCTGAGACCTTTTCTTTAATAATTTCTAGAGATGCTTAGAGGATTAGATTTGATTTTATATATATGGAAAAAACGAGGTAAAATTTCTTATTTTAGCTCAAATTTATTCTACACAAGTTATTACCTGTTCCATGTGTCTCATATGATGCATGGCCTTCTGCTTTGTGTTTGGCTAAACCTGAGAAAAAATAATTCTGGGGATAAATAGCTAGCTTCAGTGTACATATTGATGTTTTACAAAGAGAGGACATGGGGACCAAGGGCAAAATAAATGACCTTTACTTTTAGCATTGTAACATCTGAAAAGCATTTGATCTTCCTTTTTGTATAAACCACATGCCTTCCTACTAGCAAATGAAGTCTGAGAACGTCTAAAAACACATGTCCACATGATTGTCTTCCTGACAAGAGAAAACAGGACAAAAGCAAGTTCAATCAAAACAAAATGTTCCTTGGATTGCCTGAAAAAAGATCACATCATTTTTTATTTCTTTGCGATCATGCTACTTTTTGCAAAGCTCAAGGCAACATTCTTGTTTTAGCTACTAAATTTATTAGTTGGATAAAGATTTTGCTTTGTTGATACCACACACACTGATTAAAGACTTTCACTTTTTGAGATTTCTGTGATTCATAATAAAAATGGATGGGTGCATGTGTATCAGCCTTTGTACACACTCCCTGTTTTTTGATTCAGCAGACCCAATTCAGCACTTGTATCTTATATGATCAGGAAGGCCAGTGGAGAGAGGTTTCTTTCATTTTTGAATGCAAAAGTGGAATAGTGGTTGTAATTCCACCTTGAATCCCAGACTGAATGTTTCCAGTGGTGTAAAATATATCACAGATAGTTTAAGTACTGAAAAATTTCACTGAGCAAGGAAGTAGAGATTTTTTTGTTCTTACCATTTTCAATATTTTTGGCAATACTTTCACATAGCTTTATGAATATGTTAGATCTGTAGCCCAACTTATTTACCTTTTTAATCCTGAATTGGTACTTCTTTAAAACATTTGGTACATGCATAGTTTTGAAGCACAACAAAAAAACATATGAAAGTAAATATTACAGACACAGATGATTCTATTTTGGGGAACTAAATAGGAGAGAAAATGAATCAATGTGTGGCAGAATTGTGTCAATTAGAATACTATCGGGAGGTTTTGCAAACTACAGGACCCTAAGCATGTTAAAAATAGTGATAAAATGGAATGCAGCCAATAAGCTCCAGCCGTTTCAGATAAAGGTTTAGAACATGCAGATAAGAAGCTTTGCAAGCTTGTTCAGTTTTAACACTCTATGATATCCTGTAAAACTCACTGCACATTAGCATTACACATTCTTCAGCTTCCAGATTCACACAGATGTTTAACGCTCCTGTGCAAAGACAGCTTTTTCTATAGGAACATAACAGTTTATCCAGTGTTCAAGATAATTTTTTTTACATTTGAATTAATTAATGGAAAAGTGAATTTTAAATGAAAATAGTACATTCTTACAAAGAATATAAAAACAAAGAGTATGGGCACACAAGTTATGGCAGGGTAAACTAGAATTTAATCACTTTAAATTATTTTGGTACAAGAATGTAGCAACAAATGTAAAAATAAACAAGGCCAAATCTTATTATATGTGGCCTGCTGTTGTCATTGCTGGAACTAGATCTGTTACTGTAAAATTTTGTCCACTGCAATACAGCCAATATGAAAATACTTAGTCTTGATCTGAATCCTCTGTCTCTAATAATGAAATATTTATAGCTACTAGCCTCATTTGTGCTAAGTTGAATCCTAACTATTTATTGAATTATTTAAATAAATATCTTAATTTTAGTGATCTTTAAAAGAAAAAATAACTAACCTTCTATTCTTGGGCAAACCACATGGCCTGTTACGTTGCTACATGAGTGCTATTTTTTTCCCAAAATGCGGGATCATTCACCCAATGTGCAATGCACCAAAATACACAAAGTGGAGGCATTTTATTCATTTCATATTTGTGCAAAGATGGGTGCTAGGTGGTAACTTCACAAAGCTAGCACACAGCAAAAAGAAACTACAAGGTGTTTATCCTGTTACATGATTAATAAAAACCCACCTAAATTCATTTTCATTGGTTAGTAATTATCATCTCAGCTTCCATTGGTTAGCTCTATTTTAATTAGCCTCACTAGCTATGTAAATTACCATGCATGGTCCTCATGGCGGGGGGGGGCAAGTCTTCTCAGTCCTGAACTGAGTAGGTGGTTGTGATGTCCCCCTGCCACCTTTACCTTTTGCCTAGTTACTATGGTTTTGACTGACTTCACACTTTACCACCCAGCTTTTGGCATCTTCTGAGGTGGGATGTCCCCTTTTATCAGTTTCTCAGTTCTTCTTCAAGGATATCATCATAAAACAAATGCTTCCTTATCTCTCAGCTCCCTCCTCTGACTGCCAGATTCTGTTTTGCAAAGCTCACATGATCCATTGTTATTACTTAGTGGAAAACTTCATTTTCTGTGGGATATTACTATTGAGTATCACAAAGAGGACTGGCAGAATCTTGCTCGAAGAAATGGCAGCAAATATTTGTAGACACCATATTTGTCTCAGGAGCTGATAGAGAAGTGTGGAAATATTCTGTATCTGTTTATATTACTTTAAACTAAATTGAAATTTAGGAAAGGAAAACAGGCTTAGCTGGGAGTAAACAATTATTACTTCACCAGGATTATGTGAAATATTTGAACCTGCTATATCAAGTGTGCAAGCTAGCCAGTCCTGCCTCACAGTATTCAGGAGACAAAGTAAAAAGAAGTCCATTTACTAGAAAAAATTATATTAAAAATTCTGTATACTGAACAACAGAATATGTAGTTCCTAAGGTGGGAAGAAAGGAACCCTCCAAAGTCATAGATGAACTCTGAAGGCTGTCTCTTTTCCCATATCCTCATATATAGAATTAAGAAAAGTTTTCTCTTTCCAATATTATTCTGTCAATTAGCCTTCATCCTCCAGTCACTCCTTCATAACAATGAAGACAGGGAATCAAATATACAGTCCCAATAAAAAACGACTACAAATGTTTGAACTAGAATGAAAACAGAATTATATGTAAGGAAGAAGAATTGGACATTTCCTTAATTTGAATAAATTAACACACCCATATTTAAGTTTATTGACTCTTCAGTTTCCCACATTATGTTTCTTTGCTGAATTTAAATACTGCATCCTGTACCAGCAAAGAACTCTTAACAGATGAAGTTTTTTACAGTAGTATGCAGTATTCTTGGTAAAATGGAAAATGAGTAGTTCTTAAGAATGTGAATCACAGAACTGTATGGAGACTCAGGCTGACATAATTTACTATTTTAATAATTAAACTCTTTGAAAAAGGAAAAAGTCTAAAAAAAAAATCTAAACCCCTGTGTGTTTACCTATATACTTATTCATTTATTTTTTCCTGGCTCCTTGTAATCCAAATGAGAGTTTTGAAACTGTATTGTTTTTCTCTTTGGCTGAGAGCTTTTTGTATTAGTTTGAAGAATTAAAAGCAACTAATAATATCTGGAAAAACATGTAAATTAATTATTTTTTATAGAACTCCTCTTTACATTCAACTTTAGGTTATTTAAATGTTAGTCTTCATTATTTAAGGTGAAATTGTCATTTTAGACATAACTGTTACAAAGTATATATAAACAGAACCTTATCAATTGGTTTGATAACAAGCTTCTGAATCCCTAGCAAGGCCAAACACAGTTTGTCCTGCAAAGACATATCCATCACACAAATAACTGTATGCTTCAAGATAACGACAGTGGTTATGTATCTGTGAAGAGAATAATAAATGCTCAAATGCCTATTCAGAGGTAAAAAGGTTGGCCAAGATGGCCGACTGCATCCTGGCTTGTATCAGGAATAGTGTGGCCAGCAGGACTAGGGAAGTGATTGTCCCCCTGTACTCGGCACTGGTGAGACCGCACCTCAAATGCTGTGTTCCATTTTGGGCCCCTCACTACAAGAAGGACATTGAGGTGCTGGAGCATGTCCAGAGAAGGGCAATGGAGCTGGTGAAGGGTCTGGAGGACAACTCTTATGAGGAGCAGCTGAGGGAACTAGGGTTGTTTAGCCTGGAGAAGAGGAGGCTTTGGGGAGACCTTATCGCTCTCTACAGGTACCTGAAAGGAGGTTGTAGTGAGGTGGGTGTTGGTCTCTTCTCCTAAGTAACTAGCAATAGGATGAGAGGAAATGGCCTCAAGCTGCACCAGGGAAGGTTTAGATTGGATATGAGGAAAAATGTCTTTACTGAAAGAGTGGTCAGGCACTGGAAGAGGCTGCTCAGAGAGGTGGTGGAGTCACCATACCTGGAGGAGTTCAAAAAATGTGTAGATGTGTCACTTCAGGGCATGGTTTAGGAGGCACGGTGGTGTTGGTTTGACAGTTGGACTTGATGATCTTAGAGGCCTTTTCCAGCCTTAATGATTCTATGAAAGCACAGTTAATGTGAAATGTACTGGTTACAAAAACACTTTAACAGATAATGGTGAAATAGAATTATTAATAATTATCAAGAATTCTTGGCAAACCTTTCAAATTTGCACGTAAAAATTACTTCTGATCTTATCCTTCCTTGCCAAAATTTGGATAAATTATCCTGGCTGAAACAAAGCATTTTGTGAGAAAGAAAGAAAAATCCCTGAGCATCTGAAGCAATACAAAAGCTGAGAGTGCATAGCATTTTCTCCAGACAAGATAGCCAAATCTTTCCTACTTTATTTTTTATCTTACCCTAGGTATCATTTATTTGAAAATGTGCATAAGATCCATTGATTCTCAGTAGATGCTCACCTGCATGGGTAAACCAGCCAAGTTTTCCCTAATTTGATTTTTGAAATGTTTTGTGTAACAAAATACAACGTTATACAAAATATTTCAAAAATCAAGTTAGGGAGATTTTTGACTAACCCTAAGAAATGCTTTGTTCAGAGGATCTTCTAGAGAAAAGAACCAAACAAAACATTGATATTGAACTTGGGGAATTTGAGCAATGAGAGCTCAAGATACAAACAAATCTTTACACTGTACTTCCAGTTTCATAGGCTGTTGATTTATGGCATACCTTATGGTGTATGTTGATTTGTTCAAATCTATCCCACAAAATAGTGTCTGTGCTGACTCCAGCGAGCAGTGGGAATCCAAAGCAAAAAGAAGTGTGAAACTATATAGACAAAATAAGTGTAGAGGGTTCTGATTTTTTCATTCTGTTCCACTGGGACCTGAAAACTGAAATATTCTTAAAAGAATTAAAATTACGGTTAGAAAAAAATAATCTCAGTTCCAGATTGTTGGAATCACTGTCCCATGGTTCTAGCCATTGAAATAGATTACCTGTGTGCCAAAGTGGCAGTGGTGTTTTTGGCCTGAAAAATAATTCACTGTAATTGTCAGGGTTTTATGACTTTTTGTTTAATTAGAGTCATAAGTGAAATCTGATTTCAATTTAAACCCTGTGAGCTAGGTCTTCAACTGGTATAAATTAGAATAGTTCTACTGACTTTTGTGAAGCTGTGCCAATATATCATCATGCAACTCCAAAAAGCTGGTGCTGTTGTGACATTTTGATGTTCTACAATGCAGTACAGCACAAACTTTGCGTGACCTTTAAGTATTTATTAGAACAAGTGCTTGAAATGACAGTGGCAAGCAAAGTTTATTAGGAAAACTTGAGTCAGGATATTATAAAAGTTTCTGACAATTAGCAGATTTCATCAAATTTGCATTAGAACCGAGCAAAGAAGTTGCAATTTATTTAGACAGTTTGTTTTTCAACATTTTCTTCCCAAGGAAGAGAAAAAGCTTATTTTCCACTCATTTGCCTAGTGCTGAAATTGCTTAAATCCAAGTAACTTGAATGACTAAGACTTTTTGGTGACTGAAAAAGACAGTTATTTGTAGTGAAACAACATTATTATCACTGGAGATCCTTGGCTAGGATTTGATTTTTAACGAGAGAATTATAAGAGAGAGCAGTCTTTACTACTAAGTTTCACTAAAAACAAGGAGAAATCTTTGTGAAGAAGCACACTACTTGTTTGCGTCATATGGATTTTACAGCTCTAACAGCAAAACCTGTGCCTGCATATTTGTTGACAGAAGCTGGTGTTTGTTTGTTGTTCACAGAGCAATGTAACTACATGGGCATTTTCCTTCTCATGGCATGTACTGTGTGTACACTGGAAATCTTCCTTGACACAGCTATACCAGTGTGGCTATGGTAGTGTAAGTTTTGTTGCATAAACAAGGTTATAGGAGGCTTAAATCAATCCAGATACTCTCTCACATACACACAGATATGTTCACATACCTGAAGGTCAATTACATGGATTTTTTTAAAATTAAGTGTCTTTGAATGCTGACAGATTTTTAAAATTTGTATGTTTTAGTTTTAAACTGAACATCATATTTGGTGCAGATGCAGCAATTACATCCACATTAAGATGCAAAGAAATCTGGCAAAGACCCAATAAAGCTTCAGTTCTGCCTGCTGCAGACTCCTGGAATGACAAAAAGCCTTTGGAATTCAGCCACAAGTGGTAAGAGAGACATTATCTGGTCTTTCCGACATTATATTTTAAAGGCTAACAGATAAAAATTCCTGGACCCCTTTACTTACACTCTGAACATGTAAATTCTTTATCCTATGATTGATTCCTTTGCTGAAGTCTGTTGTATCTGTATCAATTTCATTGATAGTCTGTTATAGAATTGGGATTCTTAAAAGAAAATTTAAGAAATAAAGTTAAAATTTCTATAAACTGAATGTTAATATGCTTGTCTTGGCTATGCTAAACAACTCACTGGGCATTTGCTTTAGAAATGTGAGGTACTCTTGCTGAAGTCTGTTAGATGAATGGCAAGATCATCTTTAGTTCTGAATATTCTTTCCTGAAGTTGCAAATATTATTTGATTACATAAAAAGTATTATTTTCTTTAAAGTGTATCGTAATTACAGTTACTGGGGATAACATTACCTGAATTTTTTGACTCTTGCAATATTGCCTATTTTTTGATCTCTTCTGCACATCTATTTTTTAAATAACTTATGGAAAGCTAAAAGTTTAGTAGCTTTTAAGATTTCACCTACTTATTCATTATCCTCCGTCATTCATTCAAATAACAAAATAGCAGTATATTTTTTGAATCTTTATTTATAATGTGGAATTGATATATTTAGAAATCCAGTGTCTGTTTTTGTAAAATAAAGTGATCTTTATCAAAGTACTACAGAGAAAATAATAATATTGGATTAGGAAACTTTCTAAAGTGTCTCAGTCACTTTTCAACACAAAATTAATAAAAAGACTAGACACATCTTCATCTTCCTTGTATTTTTGCAAAACCCATTCTAGAAAAAAATGAAAGTCCTCAAGCTACATACAAAAATTCATTTATATAAATAAAAGCATAGATGTGCTAGGGAATATAATACTATTAAGTGTATATATGTTTACACATAAACAGAGGGAGTGAGAATGTGTATTTATGTGATAAGATTGCAGCAGTGTTTGGTAATTTAAGACATCTCAGTTTAGTATGGCTCAATAGGGTAGTATAAACAAGCATATCACTTTTAACATTAAGGGATCACTTAAATACTTTTCATTCCTAGAATAATTAGTCCCTTCCAGTCCACAGGAGTATAAGTTGATGACCAACTTAAACATTTTCTGCTCATTGCAACTCTGTGAACTTATCCTGTCTTCAGCCTGTAGCTCTTTAAAGTTCTTTTAACTTTGAAAAATAAGCACAAGGACTGGTTTCCCTTGTTTCTTCCTCCCCATTCACTGCTGACAAACAACTTGATCCAATGAACTTGTTTAGCTGTTTAGTCCTTTCACTGCTTGTTAAAAGGGTTGGCAGGTGACTGACATCTTTAATAGAGATGGAGTCAGATCCAGATGCAACTAATCCTCAGCTCTTTTCCATCTGAAGCAGTGGGACTAATGACCAGATGAGAACCGTTTCCAATAAATTCTAAAAAAGGCTTGGGTTGTTTAGAGTAAGGAAGGCTGTTGCAAAATTTATTTGACTGAGAAAGAGACCCTTGGTGGTACAAGATTTGGATGCAAGTCTGCCATTTCAGGGAGTAGTTGAATTCCTGCTGGAGTTTCAGGGTCAGGAAATAATACAGAAAAAGGGAAAGGGAGGAGAGAGAAAAGCCCCACAAAGTTCAGCTGCCATGTGACAGAGGAACTATATAACTGTGGCATGATAGCCAGATGTTAATTTAACTAATTGACTTGGCCTTGTGGGAAGGGGGTAGGGGAGAAAACAGGTAGTGTATATTTCACCATGGACCAGACATGTTCACGCCAGTTCTGTCTTAAGTAGATAACGCTCCGTTGTCCAAGTGCTGCGCAAAGCTTTTAACTTAATCTTGAGTGTAGTATAGCTCCATCAGGGCAGTCATCACAAAAGGGCTATTTAGCCTTCCTTCTTAATGCAGTGTCATCCTGGTATTGTATTGCCAGACTGTATCTGACTCACTTTGACATAGCTTACACTATTTTATCCATTTCTGAAATGTGTGAATATGCCCTTTCTTACATGGGCTGTCAGTTTTCTTGGGTTAGTAGAGACAAAGATAATGAGGATATTTGAAAAGAGTATCCCAGTTAGTAATCTTTATTTTTCACCAGTAGTATAATTTTTTAAAAATGTGCGCTGTATAGCAGAGTAAAGCTGTATCTCTATTTATTTTTAAAACAAAAATAATCTTAATAAATGGAAAAATACAGTATTCATTTAAAAATAAAACTTTAAACAGAGAGAGGTTATGATCATATTGACTGCTATACTCTGCATCAGGTGGGACTCTCTGCACCAAGGGAAGACTGGGGAAATTGTACCCTTGCAGTGGGGAAAGTGAGTGCACTGTGCTGGGAAAATTGGAGGGCAGGATAGGCATGCCGAGAGAGAGAGAAAGAGCAAGAATGGAGGGCAGATGGGAAACTCCCGTGTAGGGGCAAAGGAGTGTCAGGCAACAAGGGCCCGAATGAGCAGGGTCAGAGCGAGTTGCACACTCCAGGGGACCTCTGTAGACACTGCACAATTTGGAAGTTAGTGACAGTTGTTGGACTTAATAACTGAGACCAGAATGTCCCAGGGCACAATGGACAGGGAGCAGATTTGGATCAAATCCAGCTGAAAAATATATTTGAAGAGTTTAAAAAAATTTTGATGAAAGGAATGTGTATTTCAGGAAAGCCTGGGAGCACTGGTTCTCAAATTCAAGGGGTCCTAGCTCAACTTACCCAATATGTAAGTCAGTTGTCAAGAGCATACTAAGTCATGCCTGGCAGACAAGTTTCTGCCTGGGTTTACTGGGGGTTTTGTGGAAGTGGAATGACTTCCAGGAATGATTTTGATTAATATGAAGGAAACTCCCTCTTCGTTAAAGAATTCCAACAGGCTGTGCTAGTCCATAATATGTTAAGCAGGAAATAGCTGAAATTCTGAGGCAATTGGCTGCTTGTGTTTCTGTCTCTCTGTTCAGGATTTTTAAAGGTTCATTTTTGAGCTTTAGATTTGGTCTGAAAAAAATCTAAATCTTAATAGTTATTCCCCAAGAAGCCACTTCCATTTTTTTGTGGATTTCAAGCTTACAATCACATTTGGGGTTGTTGTAATTAACAGCCAAAAAGAATACATTTGCCTAAGATAACCCATAGATTCTGTTATATTATCTATATTTTCTTAAATGTCTTTCTTGTACATGCATGTATGTGTATGTATGCATTTATAAATATATACGTATCATAACAACTGTTCCACACGAGACCAAAGTTATATATAGCTTAGGATCCTATTCCTGATAGTAGCCAATGCTTAGAGACAGCACGTAGGGAACAGAGAACTTTCACAGCTAGGTGGTGATCATAGAAACAAATCCCAACCCTATATTCTGGTAGTTGGCTGTTTGTTACATTGCCTTTTTTTTGTCGCCTTCCTCAGGTGGGATGCTGAAATATGTTCATGTTTGACAGGCAAGACAAGTATCTCAGGAGAGATATTGTGTGCAAAAGGTGACAAAACTGAAATGAAGTATTCAGTGATCTGCTTTCAATGCAAACTCAGCCATACATTGAAGAACAAACAAATCCTTTAATTATCAATAATATTTTTTAAATCTCAGTCAAAGTTGCTGCAGATAACCTAAGGTCTAAAGACGATTATGCAACATTATTGAAGTTTTTTCCTAATCTGCTAACCACAAACATGAACTTATTCATAAGAAAATCCATTTATCTTTTTGCTCTTCATCGTCTTGCTAAATACATAGTGGGATGATGTACACTATGAGAACAAAGTCTTTGTATATACACTAAGGTCAGTATTGGAACTTTTCCATTATGCTGATACTTTACTTGGCATAAACTGAAAAGGTCTTTTTAAAAGATTTATTTTTTTCCCCATTTTTCCAAGAGCCATAAAGCAAAAATAGGGTTTTGAGATTTTTTTTGCATTTCAAAATTGCTATTGTCATGCTAGTATTAATGAAGTAATAAAGTTGGAGTCTAACATTTATTTTTATCGGACTTCCATGTCTGTTTAAAAGATTACATTGAATTCTGATATACAATGTAAAGATGATTGGACCGTGAAGTGTATTGGCACTAGGCAAAACAGGTGTGAAATCAGCTACTTTGGGCCACTGATTACAGCAGCATATGGGTAAACTATAATGAAATGACTCCCTGGAAGCTGTTTTAAGAATAAAATGAAACAATTTTTCATGTATCCCTCTCTTGAATTATGCTTCCTTACAAGGTATGAAGAAAACCTCCCTGAATAATTTGGTTTATATTAAACCTACATATAAAATTTTTTCTTAAACAACAACAAAAAAAAAAGCTAAGCTCCTACAGGTACACTTTGTTTTTTTTCTTTCTCTGAAAACCAGGTAATCAATACACTGATTCTGGCAGAACAGGAGATAACAAAAGGGACTGATGGGAAAGTGCACGTAAGGACAAAAATGCAGAGCAGATCACTTAGGCTGCAAAGCTAATACCTAATTATGTGTTTAAAAACTACCACTCGCCAAACTGAAATTAGCCTTTCATCACTTCTGTTGATCTGTTTCTGTTTTCACATTAAGTCACACAAGCCCAGTAGTTATAGTATTTCAGTGGTTTCCCTCTTGCTTCAATGGTGCTCAGTGATATTATTCTGTCCACAGAACAAATATAGCCAATTGTTCCTGTTATATGTCACCCCAAGAAAACTATTTGGAATTCTGATTATATAACCTGATGTACATCAGAACTTATTACATATGTTCTTGCTTATTTTGTTTCTAAAAGAGGTAGGAATATGATGAGAAAATCCACTGTTTTCTGGCAAAGCTTTTCAGATTATAATATCTCTTTCCATTGTCTGTGTATAAATTATAAAGCTTCTCCATTACAAATATTGTTATTGTAAAGAATTTCTGGTGTTTTAAAAATATTTATTTGAACTTATGAAGAATTTCTGGCATCTTGGAGATAATTATTTGAGATTTTTGCATATTTAACAAATTATTAGTTCAGCTCGTTTGGAGGCCTCCTTCATTAAAGCTGATGTTTTTTGACGAAAACTTCTTTCCCACCTAAGAATTCTAATTTGTCAGTTGAAATGTTTTTCAAGAAAGGGTTGTATTTGATGAAGGATATATCTTTGTTTCTTTTGATATGGAAAAGACAGTGATAAAACTGAGAACAGCAAACAACCAGGCTATGGCTAGACCATCTTATAAAACCCAGATCACTTTTCTAATCAGACCAAACCTTGAATTTTAGATGAAGTTCCTGAGTACCAAATTATAGGTTCAGACTCACATAAGTCATATATGCAGTATAGAATCCTCTGGTACAAAAGTGTCAATCACTGTGATTTCTGATTGATATAGTCCTGAGATCAAATCCCTGGAATAAACACAGTAATTTTCTTCTTAAATTGTGATTTTTCTTAAAAAGACTATTTCATCAGAGAAAACAGAAGAGGTGAGTAGATTACTAGTTCAGTAGTTTAGCACCTCTCACAAATACTGGTTTCATTGTCTGTAGATAAACTCTGACAGGTGAACTTGGGTCAGATTTTGTAACCAGTGCCCTTCAAACTCAAACATTTTAACCCATAAATAAACTCTTTTTGCTGTTTGCCTTGTGGAACCATGCTTCCAAATGAAGGGTGGATATCTGGCAGAACTTATGTTGACTTGCATATAATAACCAGGCTTTCACCATTTTGGCAATGCTATTCAGTACTGTGTCTTTTTTCCCTTTGTTTTGACCTGGTGATGATTGGCTTTTAATCTTTCAGGAGTGTAGTTTTTTCACTTTTTTTTTTTTCCAGCTGGGAGCTTCGAGGAAGAGAAAGAGATGTTTTCCATCTTGGGTGAAGGGTCATCTGGGAGTAGAAAGTTTGATGATCACTTTCCCAAAATGTAAAGTGGAACTTTGTAAAGTGAACAGCAGTAAATTCTGTAAGCCTATGCATCAGCATCTGAGTTGCATCATTTTTCCTCTGTCCATTTTTTGAAGTTTCTAAAGAAATTAGTGAGTATCATGACTCATGGCTGTAAGCATCTTCTTCCCCTTTCCTTATGCTGGCAGTTTTGGTGGAGTGCAGGAGCTGGGAAGTGTAACTGCCATATTTGATAACCTCTATTGACATAATATTTTGTACATTAATTGAGCAGACAGACTGGACAAAATAAAAAATTTAGTTATCGTTTCTGTATATACTCCAATGTTTACACAGTGGCATAGCTTTACCACTACAAGGACAGTAAAACAATTGTGTCCTGGCCCCTCTGGAAAGTTAACAGTCTTTCTTATTTGATGCAGTTAGCTGCCATGTCAGCTTGCTGATGAGCCCTGCCTTCAGATTTTTCTTCTATTGACTTTTGCTGGTTCCGTCCCATAACTAAACTGAAGAAGACTGTAAAGATAACTTCCCTTATGCCTTGCCTGGACTGAAAGCTAACCTTGTGTACTTTACGTATAAGTTAATCAAACAAAGCATAAATATGCTTACTCATCAGTGTTTAGCCTAGGTCAAGGTGTGTACTGAATTGTCTCAACTAGTTGAAAATGTCCTAACATAGCCAAGGGATGCCCGGACTTACAGCCCTGGCAGACATGAACTGACAAGCACACAGGAATATTGCCCATAGTATTGTGATCTATCAGACTTGGAGAATCTATTCTTATGTCAGTGCCATATTTTTCTGCTCCTTCAAGGCACCTTTCATGTATGAACTACAGGAGTCTTCCAAAAATAACTGGGGCAGGTGGCATTTTTTTCACATTACGTGACTATCCAAGTGATACAAGCAGGGCAATGATTGCTTGCCTTTCAGGCCTTTTAAGTTCCTTAGCAATCCTTCTCCCCTTGCGATCTCACTAAACTACATACATATAAGCATGTATAAAATTACAGTTTGATAAACAGGTTTCTTACAGTGTATCCTTCAATGATTTTTAGATGATTTGTAATATTTTTTTGCTCTGAAATTCTCTTCTTTCTGTTGCTGAAATGTTAAATAAAAACACTTCACCCTTATCTCCCAGCTTGTTTTTTGTGTATATTTGGCAGTACCTTGTCTATACTCCTTCACCTATGATAGTTACTCATATTTCCACTTGCATTTTGTGTAATTTGTTCTTTTGCCTCACATGATAACAAGCAAATTTAATTCTGGAAACATATAGGGACTAATCAGAGGTAGGCATAGCATATATTTCAGGTAATACAAACCCCATGTAAATACTGAAAAATACTTTTCTCATAACCTTAGTTTTATTATTTTAACAAGACTTTTTTCATGTCTCCTCAGAGCATTTATATGTGATCTAAATTAGTTGCTCTAGGTCATCATCTTCTCTTTGCCTTCTCTAGACTGTGTAACAGCAGATATGATGGTGCAGTTGAAGCCAGGTCAGTTGAAACTGTTACTGTTATTGTTTTGTTCTAAAGGCCATGTAAGTGGATCAATGTAATTCAGATTTGAACTGGTTCTGTTGTAGATTATATTTGTTAGTAGGAGCAGTGACAATAGGACTTTTATATGACACTGATCTTGCCATGACGTATTGAAGAATGTGCTGTATTTTAACTGTGGAGGTATTCAATAATGTGAATCTGAAAAGTTCAGTTCTTAGAGCAGAAAAAGTCTACTTTTAGTTTGTAAGACTGTGGAGTCTGTTCCTTTAGATGTAAAGAAAGAATCATGCAAACACAGAGCTGTTATGCAGTCAGTGGTCCATGTTACATATTGAGTCACATGATTACCACCAACTGATCTGTGGTTCCACCCAAACAAGCATCCACAATGAAATTATTGAACACATATGTTTCATGTAAACCTCCACGAAACAAATAGATGGATTAAAACAACAAACAATACCACTGTCTGTGGTGTAAATTAAAACAGAAAAGAGACATAATAATAGAAAGTTTTAAGGGAAAGAGGTTTTAACAAGGAAGGAACTCAAGCAATATTTGCTGATCAGTTTCTGAGATATTAGTTTTCTTGCCTCAAAATTTCTGTCAAAGGTTTATTTCCAAGTGTGGTGGTTGACCCTGGACAGCTGCCAGACACCCACCCAGCTGCTCTCTCACTTCTCCTCAACAGGACAGGGAGAGAAAGTAAGATGAAAAATCTTGTGGGTTGAGGTAAAAACAGGGATGAACTTATAATAATTAATAATCATAAAAATACAACTGTTAAGTGTTTTGCTCTCTCTTTGTACTCTTACACAGTCTACAGATTTATGAAGCTCCCATGAATGTTAATTGAAATTTAAACATAGCCACTCACTAGTGATCTATCAAAAGTGAAAGATAGGTAAGAAAAAATAGCTAAATTAAAATGTGCCTTTGAGTTCTGATAGGGCTGGTGAAATATTTCCCAATGGAGTTTTTAATCAGAAAATGCCAATCTGATGTATTTTTCACAGCAAATGTTACTGAAGTTTTTTGACAGTATTTTATTTGGTACGAATTTGAAATCCTGTATTGTAGTAATGTTATTTTACTTTTAAATTTCTGAAAGAATAATTTCTGATTTATGAGATCTTTTGACTTTTGGTTTTGACTTTGGACTAAAAAAATTATTAAAAGAGAAATTCTGAGTTTCACTTGCTTCTAGCTTTCACTGTCAGTCTCTGGGTAAATCAGAACAGCAGCTCCAGGTTCACAAAGCTCTTAGATGTCCTGACCTCATTGCAATGAAATGATGCAGCCTGGGGGGTCAATCATTCTGTTTGACCTAGGTTTCTTGGTTATTAGTAGATAAAAATTGGCTCAATACATTTAGTAGGTACCAACAAGTAATGCTTTGCCATTAACCCTCATAATCTGTGTAGGATGAAGTACTCTGAAATCTGCCATTTTTTTCTGAGTTAGCTTCTGTATGTTGTGTGCAAAACCAGTGGATTGGTCCCCACTGTAGTCTAACCCCCATGTTTTATCCAGAAGAATTCCTCAGAGCCACAGCTTTGATTTGTGGATTGTTTGTACTCACAACAACATACATGCTAGGTTAATTTAGTTACTTCATGGTGGTAGAATATGAAAATTCTGATTTGCCACTCTCTTTTTTTTCAGGTATTACAATTGATAGGGCACCTGCCTTACAGAATTCCCAATTTTCAAAAGACATTCCCTTTCCCACTGTGTTCTGTTAGATACCTGATGTTAGGCACCTAATTAAATCACTAGAAAAATTAAAAGTAGAAATGTAATTTATATCTGCTGACTTAAATACATAATTACTTTACACGTATACTGACTAATTGCATCAATTTAGTGCTCGTTTTTCTTAGCACCATGTTACCTCCTGTGAAGAAAATGTGGTTTAAATAGTCTTCTTATAATTCTAGAATATTATAACATTAAAAATCTGCTGAAAATTATATTTTGTAAAAGAGATCTACAAAGCTGTAGAGAAAAGCTTGTTAATATACATACACTTCAAAAGAGATGGACATGGAGTTGACTTTAACACTAACCAATTCTTAGAAAATACAATTTTGTCATCTCAAACTTTGCATTTGTAAGCACCACTTATTGTAGATTTTCGCAAAGATTCAGGAACAGTACTT
The DNA here is from genome assembly GCA_031468815.1 of Morus bassanus. Classification (NCBI taxonomy): domain Eukaryota; kingdom Metazoa; phylum Chordata; class Aves; order Suliformes; family Sulidae; genus Morus; species Morus bassanus. The sequence goes on along the minus strand of CM062567.1, from coordinate 62,561,987 downwards.
TTGTCTAGAGTTCTGTTCATAAATATAAACACGACACAGACCTTAACCATTTCTCTCTGTAGAGAACATATACACTACTGTCTTTACAGTACTACTGCAATGCATATGGAAAACAGATGTCTAAATGTTAGAGATTATGATGTAAAGCAAATCACTGCATTCCAGTGCAACACTATAAATCAAATACTGAAACGGGCAGGAAAAAACTATAATGAAGGACCTTTCAAGGTAGGGTGGTTTTGTGTTATAAGAATCTGTTTTTATGTACTGTGTCATATTGGCCTACCAGGACTTTTTGGTAACATCAGCAAAACTAGAAAATTCATCACATTTTTCCAACTAGCCAATGATAAAACTGAGGTCACATGACCACTGTGTACTTCAAAGGGGCCAAGAACTGGTGTTATATAAGAGAGTAATTTTTAGAAGTGGGAGTGCATATCAGCTCCCAGTTGCTTCATTTTGGGAAGACTATTTTTGTGCCTTATTATGGTTATTGATTTCTCCCAGTACTTTAGACTAGTTAATCAGCTTAGTCATGTTGTCCCTTTACCAATCCACTGTATACCTGCACCACTGAGATGTAATAATCCTTGTAAACCTAATTCTGGTCTGGAAAATTCAACTGCTGGCCACTCCTTATAGGATAAATCATTGCAGATAGTACATACTTCAAGAAGAATTAAGAGCAAAAGGCTTAGTGCAAAGAAGAGAAGGGAATGTGGACCAAAGATCTGGGAGGACTGCCAGAACTTAAAACAGCTGCTATACAGCAAAGGTCCATTGCAGCATTGTGGTCTTCATATATTAAAGGCATGGCCACAATGCCATGAAACTAACCCTGTAAGTCAATCTGCAGTTAATCCATGCAACTCATTTGCGTTCATTGGCTACATTTATACTAGCAAATTAAAGGTGTGTGGACTGTTTTCTGACATTAAGGCCCATGCCCATATTATAAGAATCTTAGCTTCCAAAACAGGCCGGCTGTATGCAAACTATCCATTGGGAATACTTCCTATCTGCCAAATGATAGCTTGCATTTGTTTGGGAGAATGGTAGTTGGCATAAAATCATGCAAGAGATTATTCTCACAATAGGTATAACCAAGAATATATTAACTCATAATTAGCAGCCTGTCTGGATGATTTTTTTGGTAGAGATTTAGTAAGTTTAAATGTTGTTTGAATTAGTAGACTTTAGAAACTTATGTAATAGGAAAGATGTACTTTACATTAGACAAAGCCAAGAGCCTCTGTCTTTAAAGGGACTAGGTTCCTAGATATCACTTTCAAGTATAATTCCTCACCAGCTCAGCTCAGCTGCAATTTAACAATGGAAATGCCTATTTTGTAACCAGTTGAGTCATCTAGGTACCCCGATTCCAGCGGTGAGCAAATTGAAAACCACCAAATTGGTCAGTGATGGTACCAAATTGCTCTACATAAAAACACATCAAAATTCTTGTTTTGAATCCCTGTGCCCTTCTTACTGTAAGAAGGTCTGGACCTTGAGACTCCCAGGGGAATATCGTAACAGCTAGGTCATGCATTCATTTTAATTCCCTTTATAGATTAAGAAATATGTGATTATTTTATATAACATTAAATTGCTTCAGTAACAAGAGAGATTATAAAAGCCCTGTAGCTGTCACATGTTTGTGACCGATGAATATTCAAGAAGACAGGAGAAGGATTTTAGACCATTTGTGTCATATTTCATTTGGGTATGCTAAGCACTGGGACACTGGGTGTAAAATGGGACTGAAGAAAGAGCACCACAGTTGCTCTCTTCAGGCTGTTTGTTTTCTTGAGTTAGGGTAGATATAATTTTAACACATATCTCAAACAGATGTTTAAGATTTTGTATTCTGCAGGTATGAAGGTGGAGCGGTTGACATAGGTTGCGGGATAGTTCAGGTGACTTTGCATTCACTGTACTGGGCTTTGTGAATCCCATTCTCTGACTCCCAGCTTTTGTTACACATTTTGTAGACAATCTAGACACCTGACTTTGGGTTTTATTTTCCAGTATAACAGATCAGTTACAAGTTAGGCATCACAATAATAAATATTATTCCTATTTTATTGATTTAATCCTAGATCACTGAAAACAATATTTTCTACTATTACAAGTGCAACTTAGTGTAAATCATTAATATTTGCACATCATTTTCCTCATATTTACATGTTGTTATTGTAATCACCTTGAACTTTATTATAGACTTATTTACAGTTTAGCAGTTTCTAATCCTGAAGAGTTTTCATGCCAAACTACACTAGAAAATAACATGAGTATACTCTAACCAAAGCTGTAGGAATATTTAAAAATACTTCTTAATCTTTGTAAGATTACAACAGAGCCATTTTATTGATGCATGCATTCTATATGTCTGTAAGACCCATTTTTATAAAATGGATTGCAAACTTCTTTTAGGTACTAGAATATCAGTGACTTTACTAATACAAAAAGTAAAGAAAGAAGATGGTAAAATTATTGTAAGAAGAACATAACTTTAGCACGTAGATAATGATGAACAATAAGCTTTGAAAAAAAGCTTCAGAAAAGTTAAATGGAAGAAGATCATAGATACTGAGGACATAATTTTATTCATTGCATCCATTTTTCTACGAAGTGACAATTTTCAATCTCATAAGTTGTCCTTGTAATCATTGCACACACAGGGGCATGTAAATGTATTACAAATGCAGTAAACAAGATAAAAATAGTGGACTTATGTATGTTCATTCTGAGAAAGCCATATTGATAGCATATGAATTTAACACAAGGCTTAATTTAAAATTGTTCGAATACCATTACAGTAAATATACGGCAGAGTATGCTGAGCTCTGTTGGAAATGCACGTACACAAATTCTATCTGCACACAGTTTGTTGAACTTGGGGACAAGGATTACTTTTTTCTTAGAAGGCTTTGGAAACAGCCAGCATTTAGCATGATGGCAGCTTTATTAATCCTCTGGCATCTAGCTCAAAATACATGTATTTTGTTAGTTTTTAAATAGAAGTAGCACAGGTTTTTGTAGGAAGTTGTAGACTCAGAAGTGTTTATTCATTGATCAAAATGTATATTTAACTGATCATTTCTCTCTTTTCCCCTAGTTATGATAATGACCCATTTCATATCTGCCTACTGTAGTGTAATATTTGATTATCAGTTTTCAAAGACCACAGCAGATACTATTTTTGTCTTGTTTGTAGGCTGCTTGGTGGCTCTGGAGGTCACTGCAACTTAGTAAAGGTTTTTCTCAGACACCACCTGCTAGATCAAGTGGTAAATCCATACAGGGATTAAAGATTCACAAACAGTTTCTCAATGTTTTTGAAGCTCCTGACATAAAATGGGCACCACAGAGAACAGAAAATTCTTCTGGTTTGTCCCAAAGATCATAAAGTATTTTGCTCATTCAGCCATCGCATATGCTTTTTTGGAGATGAATACTTGTGAATCCCATCTCTAATGCTCTCTGACCTTTTCTTAAACTCTGCTACTTTCTAGAGTGTGGATAAATGGTATTAAGCTGTTCTAAATATGTCATAAACATTAGTAGGATTTTAAAATTTAGATTCAAGCCATGCCCATTCAGTTTTCTAAGCATCTTTGACATTAGTCTCAAGAAGGAATACTAGTAAAAGCAATGAAAAGGATTAGGTTTTTTCTTTCCTACTGTTTTAACCATGTTTTAATCTCATCCACCATCCCAGTATTACCAACCTAATGTAGCCTGATAACTGTCATTTCATGTTATCTCCTAACATAATGTGAATCTAACTGCATCAGACTGTCTTCACTGCTGGGACACTGCAAGAGTGTAACAAAATAAAAATGTAATAAAATTCATCATAAGGCTTCAACGCCAAGACTAAATGTTTGAGCCAAGCAGGGAATTTAGTTGCTAAAAAAAGTGTTTGTAAAAGAAGTAACTGAGGAACAACCCAGCATCTAAGCAAAAATATTGAGGCATTTTTTTAAGAGAGAGCAGGAATGCAATAAGATGTTTTGTCCATTTTTCTGCCATGCTTTTTGTCTCATTAAAATGAACTGTTTGCTAATATATGCTCTAACAGTAAATCTTGTTATGAAGATCTATACCACAAAGCCTGATCAGTCTAATTTTTGTCATGGGCTCACTACTGTTTAAAAGCACTCTTTTACATGTGGCATAGATTAACATTGCAGAGTGTAGATGCTTCCACTAGCTTTAAACAGACCCATTAATGTACTGGAAAAGACTAGTCTAGGTGTGCTGTGCTTGTTAATGGCTTTCATTTGAGAAACATGATAACATAGCACATCATACTAACTCAGCTAAGCTGCTTTCTTAAGTTGGCTCAGATAGCCTTATATTTACAACACAGTTCTGTCTAGCTGTATCTCCTGGTTGTTGCTTGGAGTGCTATTGTTACTGAGTTTTCATTTAATCTATTTTCACCAGTGAGAAGTCGCACTAGTCTTTTTTATTTTTTTAAAATTCTCTCCTAATTTATTCTTCATACCTTGAAGCTTTGTCTGCATACAGTAATATTCAGTATACATTTCTTTAGGAGTGTTGGCCTAGATATGACCTGTGGACCAGATTTGATATACAGGTTCCAGTCATGTGGTTACAGTTGTCCTTGTCTGTAGTGTGATCAGTGACTCACAGCATTGAAAGTGTTGGCTCATGATGGTTAATCTTGATCTCACTGTAGGAGTGTGCAGTCAATGTGAGCCAGACTTCGACAGGGAGGAGTAATTATTTTTGGAAATAAAGCTTGTGCCCTGAGGCTTCTAGAAGATTGTTGCTGCTATCTTCTGTGGAGTACTGTGAGGTTGTGCACTTTGTCACACTTGTTTATTCTAAATAAAGCAAGCTAATGACATTGATTTAATGCACTTTCAGACCTTATGCAATTTTTCCAGTTCTTTTGTTTTTGTTATTTTATCAGCTTGTTCTGAATATGTAGAAATTTGCTTGAATATTTTTTAAGATCTAATGGTACAGAATACGCACTATTTAAATGCTGACATGTAATTTTGAATACATATTTAGTTGACTTTAGGACTGACGGAAAAAATTAATTCCAGATGTTTTTCCATGAGGAAAATATGTTTTCTCTCTCTGGAAGTGTCTTCCTTTAGGGTCTCTTTCAGGAACTGTCTGCCTCTCCGCAGCTTCTGTCTTAGGTCTTTTGTTAAGTCTCTTTGGTTGCTTCTGCTATGGGTTGATAATTATGCAAATCTGGCTGCCCCATGCTCTTTTGTGCACAAAAAGAGAAAAGCAACCCTCAGTGCATCATCTTTCCCAACAGCAATATGAGAATTTTTGGTGCCTCATGGGAGACAATGTGTTCCAGCCTGTGGCTGTAGCACATCAAGAGAGGAAAGCACATGCAGACTACTGATTTTACAGTGTGAAAAAAATGTAATTCTGTGGTAGAAATTTATGGTTTTAAATTGCAGGGGTTTGGTTTTTTTAATTAAAAAGGCCAGATGTGATGGAGTAATCAAAGTATTCTCTTGCCATGTTCATTCCTGTGCTGACACAGTTCTGAGGAATACAAGAAATGTATCTTCTTGCTGAGGGGAGGTAACTGCTCTGTCCGCTGACCTCATGGGGGTGTGAAAGAAGGGAAGAGTGGTCTGGGAGAGTGTCACACATATGAATTTATTAGGCCTGAACTACTTTTCTATTAAAAGTAATGGTTTCTTCTAGTATTTTTGTTTAGTGTTAGTGTAGGTGCAAGTATAAATCTGAAAAAAAAAATAAAAACAAACAAAACCCCAGTGCATAGTATTATTAATGCACATTAAAGCTTTAAGAGAAAAGATTACTAGATGTCACACTTAGAAGTTGCAATTATAATAATTATAAAGTGTATAGATTATTAGATTTTGCCACCTCAATATAAATAGTTTTATATCTTATTTAGATGATCATTGGCGGTCTAGATGATTGTTGTAGGTCACTTCCAACTAAACTGTTCTGTTCTAAACTCCACTGGGGCTATTAACTTGTCATGGTTTTAGCTGGGATAGTTAATTTTCTTCACTGTAGCTGGTATAGTGCTGTGTTTTGGACTTAGTATGAAAATAATGTTGGTAACACACTCATGTTTTAGTTGTTGCTGGATAGTGCTTACACTAGTCAAGGACTTTTCCAGCTTCCCATGCTCTGCCAGGTGTACAAGAAGCCAGGAGGGGAGGGGGCACATCCAAGAGAGCTGATCCAAACTGGACAAAGGGTATTCCATATCATGTGACATCATGCCCAGTATATTAACTGGGGGGAGTTGGTGGGGGGAAGCAGTGATCGTGGGTCGGGGACTGCCGGTGTCGGTTGGCAGGTGGTAAGCGGTTGCAGCACTTGTGGTTTTTTTCCCTCTTTTCCCCAGGTTTCATTTCTCTCTCTCATTATTTTCTATTATTATATTATCATTATCATTGTTATAATTATTATCATCATTGTTATTATTATTACCATTATTACTATTACTATTTTATTTCAATTATTAAACTGTTCTTATCTCAACCCATGAGTTTTCTTGCTTTTGCTCTTCTGATTCTCCCCCATCCCACTGGGGTGGGGGGGGTGAGTGAGCAGCCATGTGGTGCTCAGTTGCTGGCTGGGGCTAAACCACGACATAACTAAGTATGGGATTTGTCTCACCTCAAAGTTAGGCATCTTTTCCAAGTTTGTTAGCTAGACTTTTTCAGGATATAGTAGAAAAAGCTAACTCTAGACAGCATTTTATCTGCAGGTTATTGTCTCAGAAGATATCTTTCCATCTCCCTCCCTCCCTCTCCTCCTCCCTCTCTCCATCCCAGTCTCTCTCCCCCCCCCCTTCCCTTCCCTTCCTCCCTCTTCCTCCCCCTCACTCTCATCCTCTCTCCCTTTCTCTCTCCCTTCTCTCTCCTCTCCTAATTCCTCTCTCATCTTCCCCTCATCTCTTCCTCCTCTTTCCCTTTGCCTCTTTTCCCTCTCCTAGACCACCTCTGTCTCTCCCTGCTCTCCCCTTCCCCTCTTCTCTTCACTCTCTCAAATCCTACTTGCTCTCTCCCACCTCCCTCCCTACTCTCTCTCTCCTCCTCCCTTCCTCTGTTGTCTCAAAGAAATGTAGATTAATTTCTTACAAGGACACTTAAGTTTAAAACACCCAAACTCAAATGAAGTGCAGCTGGAATTATCTACTATTCAGAACAATTAAGGTTATGCCTTTATTATCAAATAGTAAGGGGAAAGAGGTACAGATATATAGTATGAAACAGTTGGTGCTGAGGGACAAGTATGGATTTTTTATACAAGTTCTGAGAATTTTGACTAGCTTCAGACCAAATCCAGTTTGGTCCCAGGGACTGAACTTCCCTTAGTAACTGGAGCACGTGTTTGGGCTCTTGGATTATTCCTGCTGGTTTAGTTTCACCCAAAGGAATTAGGTTTGCATGCTGTGAGACTGTTCCATGATGGAAACAAAGTGCAGCAAGAAGAGACCAATCAGGAGATTAGCTTCAGAAAATCACTCCTGATCCAAACTAAAACTTTCCTGTGGCCACACGTTTGCAAGTGCAACAAAATAAATTCAGGGAATCAGAATTCAGTAACTTATAAATTAGGGTAAGACAGCTGTACATAATGATTATAGAATGTATTACTTAACAATTTAATGTCTTTGATGAAGATATGAAACTATATGATGTAAGTTCTTTGCTAGGATTTTGATGGCGGCAAAGCAGTTCTGCTGCATTTGAAGTTAACAGGAATAGAATCAAGGTCTGACAGATTAATGCCCCAGTTCTGTAACAGGACTTGGCATGCTTAAATATCTTTGCAGCCTCTATGCAGTGCCCTTTGCAAGACTGGGGCATATGGGGAGACATTAAATGGTATTGCTTATCAGTCAGAAGGTTTCTTCTTTTCCAGTAAGAACACCAATACAAGTATGACTCATATTTTGACTGAAGTACCAACTTGATCAAAAGTAGTATTTACTGTAAGAATAGGAATAGACAAATTATCAAGAAAAATGATTCATCTAGTAATGATTCATAATGCAGTCTTCCTCTACAGATTTATGGATACAAATATGTTGAAATAAGTTTTAAAAAGAAGAAAAAGGTTGCTTAGCCCTGCAAGTTGCAACCTGAGACATTGCAAGTATTAAGGTTAAAGCAGTTGATGATCTGATCCTTCTTCTGTTTGAGGCATAAGCTTGCTTCATCGATATTAAATGCATGCTAAAATGGGGAAAGCAAAGTTGGTGATGGTTTAGCAGACAGTAAATTAGTCATAAAGCCTCTGATCCAGACGAAATATCGCTGCCTGCAGGTTGAGACTTATCAAGAGCTTCATATTTTGCTTTTCCTAATGAAGGTCAGGAAGGGATTTGATCATTTTCTGTATGTGGGGATAACTTAGGTTGGAAGAGACCGCTGGAAGTCATCTAGACCAACCTCCTGCTCCAAGAAAGGCCCATGTAAAGCTGTTTCAGCTTGCTCAAGGTCTTGTCTGGTTGAGTTTTGAAAATATGGAAGGATGGAAGTTCCACAACATCTCTGAGCTTAATCACTGAGCTTAATCGCTGTCACAGTGAAAATATTTTTCCTTATACCAGGTCAGAATTCCTTGCTGCAACTTAAATCTGCTGTCCTTTACTTTTTCTGAGCACCTCTGAATACAGTCTTAGCTGTCTTCTTTCAACTTCAGCTTAGGTTATTGAAAACAGCAATTAGATATCTCTTTTGCCCTCTCTTCTTAAGACTGAGCAAATCCAGTTCATTCAGTCTCTCTTCATATGTCATGTACTACAGTTCCTGACCATCTTGTGGAACTTGCTCCAGTTTTTCAGGGACTTTCTTGTGCTTGAGGGCCCCAAACTGGACATTGCATTCAGATGAGACTTGATGCTGAATAAAGGGGATTAATCAGTTGCCTTCATCTGATGGTTACACTCTTGTTGATGTGCATAGCCTTCATTACAATAATGGCACATTGCTTATTTATGTTCATCAGGAGTGTCCATCAGGACAATCAAGTCCTTCTCTGCAAAGTTCCTTTCTAGCCAGTCAGCCCTCTGCTGATACTGTTGCATGGGGTGCTTCTGTTGTAGGTTCAAGTCTTTGCATACATCTTTGTTGAACTTCATTAATTTCCTTTTGACTAGTACTAAAAGCCTGTCCCCTGGATGGCAGCCTTGCACTCCAGGATACCAAGCACCTCTTCAAATCTGGTATCATCCCCAAACTTTCTGAGGATGCATTCTGTCTCATTTTCCAGGTTGTTGATGAAGACATTAAGCATTATCAGCCCAAATATCAGCCCTGAGGAATGCCACTTGTGATGGCTGCCAATTCCACCTTGAACATTAACTACTACCTTTTCAGGTGAAAAATCTAGTCAGTTTTTCACTTGCCTTACAGTCCACCAGCCTAGTCTGTATCTCATTTTGGATAGAAGGATACCTGTAGGGAGATTGTGTTAAAATCCAAGGCCAAGTTCCCAGTAAATGACATTTTCTGCTCTCTCCTCATCCATGGACCAAATAATTTAATTACAGAAAGTAATTAGCTTTGACAAGAACAATGTGTTGGTAAATCCTCAATATTATTTTCCTCTATTTATTACCTGTGGGTCCATAAGGAACTACATGGTTGATGCAACAATTACTAATTAAAATGCTTTATAAACAGGACATCAGAGCAGATCATCATAACCGTGCTTCTTTTTGGTCTTAAATTCCATCAGCCTGGGAGAAATTTAATGGAGATATTCTTGTTGATTTCAATGAGTTTTGAATTAATTTTAATATGTAGGTGGTCTTGAATGTTCTTTAAAAGATGTAGTAGTTAGTATAGAAGATGTAGTAGTCAGTATTTATGTATAAAGCCTGGAGAGATTCTCTATTCATCAGCACCAATAGTTTTAAAGGAAATACTCCGTAGTACTTTCAGTGTCATGAGTAATATCAAAAACCCAAAGGCACCTTTCTGCAAGATGAGTGAAGACAGACTGATCAAATAACAGCTAGAGCACAAGTAAATATGGTTGTCTTATCTCTTGGTCTCTCTGCAAAAAAGCTTCTTCAAAAGCTAAATCCAGCTAAACTCTCATTAATATTTTTCCCAGATATGGGAACTTTAGTTAATAAAGTTTTCTGATGGAAAACCAAAGTGAAATTGTTGATAGGATTTTGTTTGAAGTTTGTTTTCAATTTCCCACCTTGCCTGCAATAGTTTACAAAGCTGCATGAAGTGGGAAACAAAATGGATCTAGGTTTCCTGCAGAAAGTATTAATGCTTTAAGCTAAATATTTTGACTAAAATCAAAATATTTTACTTCAAAATCATTATATAGTGCCTCATAGATTTTATACTGCAAGTTTTATTGTAAGGTTTAATTCTTTGGTCACCTTGCGTCTTCTATATGGTGCCACGAAGTCAGAGACTCCGTTGGTGTGTTCCTCTCATACAAGAAACCAGAAAGACTTGTCTCTATATCATCTTAGAAATGCTAGCAAGAAAACAGTAAAACTCTAATGCTCAAAAAAAAAAAAATCATCCTTGCAATAATACATGACAGGTGATATGTGAAACAACTCTAAGTATTAGCTAAATCTGTAAGACATGTAAGCTGCCTCTGGGCAGAGATAAAGAAAGATGTCATATAGTAGTTACTGCATCAGGGACATAATTAAGAAATAAAAAGGAAACATGCCAAGAATCTGTGGGTAGGAAAATAATCACTCTTCCTCCAATTTATAAGTTCCTTCATGGAAAAATATTCAATATGTAAAATTTACCATTTTGTCATTTATGCCTCTATTTCTTTAATAATTGGTGAAATACTTGGCCCTATGGATTTTACTTTTTAAATAGTATTATTTAGTAGTGCTAGCAATTTTGCTACATACTGCTCAGAGTCCACAAAACAGACTGATCTGTAGTTGAAAAACTCACAAGCTGAATGATATGCACATACCCTTGGGAGACAAAAGCATGAGTTGCACAAACAAGTTTATATAGTTACATCTTGGAAGTGTAAATACATGTTAGCCATTAGGAATATTTTCCAAAGTCCTCCTGTTAATTAGGAGTCAAAGTCTCATTTTCAGACGTGACCACAATACTTAAAAGTCTCTCTGAATGATGAGATTTGGATTCCTGCAGGCAAAATCTTGAAACATACTTTACACTTGCAATGCATAAATTTATGGTGACTGCTTTCTGAAACACAAGACTGGTTTCGCTGGAAAGCAAGGATCTCTTTTCACTGTTTTCTCACTTCAGAATGCAAGAGGGTATTTTTTAAATCTCAAAACTTTGTGGGTCAAGAAAGATGTTCCTAGATCTTCTAGTGACATTGATGAATTTCGCTAACCTTCTGCCCAACACTGATGTGTGAATACTCTGGCAATCACTATTAAAATCTTTTTCTTTGGACTAGCTCCATCTAAACTTCATTAGTAATTCAACAATGGAATTTTTGTCAGAAGGGTCTGCTTGGCAGCTCAAGTATGATAGTTAAAGGATCTGTGACTTGAGATTAGACTGCGAAGGTAATTTGAAATGCTTGGTGTTAAAGTTGGTTGATATGGACGAGATGGGTAGAAAGGATTAGAGAAAGAATTCTTGGGTGTGTATTTTTCTAAGAAATATTAATTCACTGTTCTATATCAAGTCTAGAAGAGAAAAATAGGAATATTGTCACACAAAGTGTCTAAGAAGCAAACCCAAAATAAGTCCAGCTGGGATAAATGTGAATTTTATTCCAAGATGAAGTACATTTTGGGCTATTAGGGAAAACTGTCATCTATAATAATGGGTGTGTCTTCCATTTATCCTTAAATGGAAGCCTTAAAACCAGATATTCCCAGATATGTTTCTAGTTTTCATTTGTCTGCCTTTCTCTCCCCATATTTGACTTCCCAGAATGATCTCACTGTGGGTGGTCTCACCAACTCAAACCAATTATTAATGGGGAAAGGAAAAACATCCTATAGCCATATAAATTACCCTGGTTTGTGGATATCTATTTTAACTTTTATGTTAAATTATTAGCTGTCTTGAGCAGTTCCTGGGCAAGCCGACAAAAATGTGTTTGCTGACCATTTTGTTGACCAAAAATAAGTATTTAAAATTTTATGTGCTTTATTATGAACTTTCCAATATAATGTTATTATTGTGGGTTTTTTTTCTCTATCTGGATAGAGGTTTCAGCTGCAGTGTTTGAAGTAGAGATATATTTGAAGATTATTTAGTTCTTTTCCTTTACCATTGGAAAGGAATATATGGGAATAATTTAACAGTGATGTTTAAATGAAAAGGTTGCAGTTAGCATCTCCAAAGAGTTATATATATTTAGTCACTGTGGGAGTCAGATCCCTAACAGATGTAAATTAACATTGAACTGTTGAATTGAGTGAAATTCTGCATATTTACATGATCTGAGAATATGTGTTTTTACTTTCTGTAGACCCCAAATAATTAATAAATAACCAGATTAAGCCACTCACTTTACAGAATACAGTCTCCATGTTATATTCACCAAAATCTTAAGTACTATCTCCATTGTGTTAAATAATTTTTATTTTCATTGTTTTGTTACTTTTTAAAACCTACCAAACTCTAATCCTAAAAAAAACATTTCTTAAGGTATCTCCCCAAATACAGCTAATTTTGTCAACAGAAGTGATGAGTAGATTTCCTCTTTTCTCATCATTTTGTACTAGGAGATTCTTATTTATAGGGAAATAGAAATAGCTATGACAATGCTTTTCTTTTCTAATTAATGGATAATTTACTTTAATTACAGAATTAATTTTTAATTCTGATTCCAGACATTCTGAAATACCAATGTGTATTTCAGGAGTTTCTGTTCTTTTAATTCTGAAAAAAAAAACTTGCAGAGATATCTGCTTTTCCCAATGGAAAGCTTGTATACATGTATAAACTGAAGGGAATTTGCACTAAGAAATTATCGTATTTTGCTACTCATATCCACTATGTGCCTAATTTTAATCAAGCATAAGTTGCATGATATATGACTACTGTAAGTATTTTTCAGAGTATTTTCACGAGAAAATATTAGACATTCTCTCCAGCACTGTAAAAGGAAAAAAAGTGTAGAATTTTAATCTGAACTTTGGTGAGCACTGCAAGTACAGGTTGCGAAAGGACTGGTGGAAATCTGAGCTAGCAAATATGCTAAACTGCCCAAATATCTTTAGTTAAACATCAAAATAGTTGGGAGTGCTGTTAACAAAGTTTGAAATGTTTAACTTATGGAGGATTGTTTATCATCAGTAAGAAAAACCACCCAGAGTATATTACAAGTTGTGCCTTAAAGAAAATTAGAACCTGTTGAAAAGCAATTTCTAATCTTGCTTTCTATGTAAGATTATCAAGAATCCAACTTGAAAAGCATTTTACTTCCTACAGCAACTCTAATGCCTTTTCACTTGGTTTCAGCTTTGTTTGTAATGTGGAAGGCAGCAGCAATTGTGCTGATGGATAGCAAGCTGCTGAGAGAGTTCAAATTGTGAGATTAATACTGCTACATCCATCTGTAACCACTCTGCAGCCTTTGACTTTATTGACTATGATGCTGTTAAGACTTCAAAGAAAAGCTGATAGCTTAGTATTTGCATAGCTGAAGACAATTGTTTACATTAAATAAACTCTCTTTTGAAGTTACTTTGAGAATAAGTAGATAATTTTACAAATTTACCCTCAAGCTATGGCTGTACTTTTTGAATCAATGGAATTATCAGAACAAATAAATATTTATTTCTGAAGTATCCTATTGGCCTTAGAAAAAAAAACGTAATGCGCAGTTCTCTTTGAAATATGTATCTAGATGACAGAGACATCCAACTGCTATTATGACAGGCACAGAATGTTGTAGATATGTGACCAAAGATGTATGTCTTCATTCAAATAACAGGAGACACAGGCCAAAATTTCCATGAAAATTAAACAAAGTTCTTTTCTGAGAGCCAAAATCTTTCACATTTGTAATATTTTCAATGCCATTGCACCTTGTTGACATATGGAGCTGGTAGAGAAAATGTGGCAAGAAAGCAAAAATATGTGTGCTTTATTTGTACATTATCCAAGAGTTTATTTTTGTATACTTTGTTCTAGTTTTTGTAGAAAGTGGGTTTGGACAAATTCTGATTACTAAGTTGAACTACTACTCCAGTCTTTTTAAGATTTGTCTACCACAACTTTTGAAAGAAAAAACCAATGGTCCTTGTTTTAAGACTGCTTGAGAGACATATATATTTAAGCATGTATGTTATTTTTAAAAATATTCATTTTAATGGTTTTGGTGCTATTTCCATAACTTTCAGAGTTGTTATTTTACTGGTGTTTTGGATTAGAGTATTTAGGTTCTCTTATGTGGTTCATGGAAGCTTTTTTCAGATTTTTTGTACTTAGATATATAGGTGTTAAGGAGAGGGCATTGTGAATGCAAGAATGCTGAAGATGTATTTTAAACTGAAGAAATTGCCTATTGCTATGTTATATTTCTAAGGGCGGTGGGGGGAAAGGATGATTAAGGACCACACAACTTTAACTTTGTTCAATATTCAACAGTTTAAAATATTTATTTCAGGAACTTGGATACTTTAATTAATTTTATGATTAGGGTCCTGAGCCCTTTATGAATTTTGAGATAAAAATAATAAACTAACAGGTACATCTAACAGTGAATGTTCAAGGAATTTATCTCCAGATGTTGCAACCTTCTGTACCTAAAATTTCATTTTTATTTTTCTTTTTGTTGTATTTTATATAGCTGAACAACAGAAGTAATTTTAAATGTCTTGTTTTAGTCCTGCACTTTTATGGCATAAATGGTAACAAAGTATAATCATTGTGGTAATAAATATCGTACATCAATTTTGTGATCTTAGTTGCTGTAGATCCTAGTTTGTTTCAGAAAAACATTAGAAAAAGTATTTCTGTCTTTTATTTGTGAAATGTGACAGCTGAAACACAAACAGAATGAGAAACTCCACTGCCTAAATTAGAACCATCTATGATGTATTACTGAGAAATAAGTAACCTTTTAAACAAAGTATCAAACAGTTCTTTAGCAATTAATTCTTTCAGTCTCTGAATTACTTTTCCAGTGTTCCGAATTTTCATCCAGTCATCTTATCACAAGAGAAATTGTATTTAGTGGACAATACATATTTATGTATGCATTTATTTTTTGTATTTAGCACAGCTGTCTTGTGAAGATATGCTCAACTCTGGCAGTCTAATATAAACTATGGAAAAGAGTTTGTGTGTATCTCTTCTAGGATTCTTTTTGGATTTCAGTTTTGGGTGTTTATAGAGCATATATACTGCAGTGCAAGTAAATGACTGCCAGGTGAACAGGTAGATGTGAGCAAGTCTGGAACTATTTAGCTGAACTGAATACATAATATGATACAGCCTTCCTACCTAGCTAAAGGCAGAATTGTGGCCTTTGAATAGATTCCAGTATTGCTGGAAGGCTTGCCCTGGTATGTCTATCTAATCTGAATTGTACTTCTGAGTAACAAAAGATGACACACTTGGTTATAACTTAGACCATGACACACTGGTACATGCACACCAGCAGGGTGGCAAGTGTCTTGTTCTAAACTTGAACCACAGTATTCATTGCCTTTGTGCAAGTGAAGAGAAAGAAAAAGTTGTTTCCTGACACATGACAGTTGACTTTGGGGTTTGTTGCTTTGTTCTGAAGCGTAGGGAAAAGGTCCATTAAACTCAAATTGATTTTACTATCATTTTTTGTGATATCCAGCTGTGAAATGTTGTGTAAATATTAAAAAAGTTTAATTACAATGAGACACTTCCTTGCATTTCCACCATTCATTTTTTCTTTGAATATATTTTGTTTTCATTAACCCTGTTACTGCTTCAGAAATATGGCAGACTAAATAGCAAGCAAAGGTGTTCAAGACCCCATACTGGATTCTAAATGATTTCACAGCTTAGTTGCACTTATTTATTTTTCCTTTAAAACCCAGAAGATCTAGAGAAGACCTTTAGAACCAACTCTAGGCTCTGCTTTTTGAAAATCACAGGCATAGATTCTAATGAGTCAAACTGTGTGCTAATGAATGGATGCTCCAAAATAGCTGGTGGGATAACTCATGGAACTGACTGCTTGCCAAAGAGAAAAAGGTTATTCAGTTCAGTGCTTTACAAGTAGTCTCAATGGTTATTGTTGGTGTACTACTGAGCAATCTGTTGAAATAAGCTTCATTGAACTATAATTCTAATAATCAACCTGGATTCCTTATCAGGTTAATGTCTGAAATGTTGGGGTTTGGGGAATTTTACTGGAATTTTTTAAATTAATTTTGCTTTGCTGTTGAAGTTTCATACACTGTAAAGTAATATTTTAGGAGAGGCCAGCCTGAAGTAACCAGAAAGCATCTTTTTCCTAGTTGTCTATTTAAACATGAGTCAGCAGGAAGCCTCAGTAAATGAACTGTCAATAGATTGTGTGATTTGCTGAAGGCAACCATCCAGCCTAATCTCTGTGGTAAATTACCAACCTCAGTGCTCCTTTTCTGTGCAGACACTAAGCGTGACAAAGAGGGAACAACAAAACCTTACCGCTTCACACTGTGACTTGGTGGGCTGTGTATCACTTAATACACCAAGGATATATGCTAATGACCTTCATGATGCCAAGTGTCATTCATTATGTCTTATGTAAACTACCTTAGCACCAAGGAAAGCAGTACTTGAATTCCAATCTGCCTTGTGGGTGGGTTTTAGTTTCAGAAGGCTATGGAAAGAGAAGGCAGGGGGAAGATGACACTGAGGTTAGAAATACTTTATACATTACTTTATGAAAGATCCATGTTGAAAACAGTAGTAAAATAACTACTCTTGGTATTTAAAACTTAACCTAGCTTTTGCTTGTGCAGATGCATACCAGCTCTCAATGCAAAATACTGAAAAAATGGAACATGCTGGCTTACAGTGCACTTGCTCAAGGCAGTATGACTGCTTCCAATGTGTGAAGTCAGTGTCCATGATCATATCTGATTTTAGGTGGTAGAGATGTAAAGAGTGCAGGTGGGTGATTCTTTAACTGCAGCACAGTTATTTTGAGAGAAAACTGCGTGGCAGATACAGATTGTTCTACAGTTTATTCTCATTCCGGGGACTCTGAGCACAATGTCCCTTCGGCATTTTCCAGGGACAGTGCAATAATATAAACCAATCACCTATATTAGCAATAGGCCTCCTCCTAAAAAAAAAATACCAAGCTAATTTAAGCCACACTCAACTGTAGTTAAAAATAGGTTTTCCTTTCTGTGGATGCTGCTGAAGTGATAGACAGTCCTTGCTAGTACTAGAAGTTGAACAAGGGTAGAAAATAAAATAAAAAATTCTGAGTACTAATGGAATAGAAGAAGCACACAATTATAATAAGAACATGTTGAAAATCTGTTCCTGGATATACTGATAACTCTAGCATCATTTCACATTTGCAAGGAAGAAATTATTCTAGAGCTAGGGATACCTGAAAATGTAACTTCTTTAACATCTCTATCATTAACATGGCTTCATATTTCCATGCAGTGCTCATTTTAGACATTCTGAGGCCCCTGATTCATATCTCGACCTCAATAAGAGTTTAGTCACCTTTCTTTCTTTAAATTTTGACCTGCTTCTACTTAGAAAACAATCTTCTGGGCCTGCTTTGAAAAGGCACTAAGCATCTTCAGAGCTTTTTATGATCAGTAACTTGTAGGAAGATATAAGAATCTTATACTGTTTGCTGTACATTGTTAGCCATTCCTAAACAAGTTTCTTTGCCACTGTTTAGATTTTGCATTTCTAAACAGCACAGAGTACATTTTGTACCATTTTAGGATTAGTCTAACCCAGTTCATGAAAAGGTTCTCCTTGGTTTCTTCATTGGCCTTGAGCTGGATGTTATCATATTCAGGAGCAGTTTAATATCCTATTTTAAGCTGCCTCAGCTCTTTTGAAGCAATTAGATGGCAAACAATTTTCCTACTACTCTTTATGTAGAGGGTATGATTTATCCTGAGATCATCGGCCAAGTGACAGCTCAAGTCACTTGAATTGCTAGCCATAGCTGTGTTGAGTGGGAGATTTAAAACCAAATGAAACTGTCCTATAGATTTGAATATATTTATATGTTATAACACTGTTTTAACAATTAAAAAATTAAGGAAACTTTAACAACACTCAGGACAGTTTGGACGAGATGCATATGATCTAAAGACTAAGGCACTCTGTCAGTATATTTTGTAGGATAGGTAATATTATGTATCATGTATGTAAGCACCAGTCTGAACTTCACATAGAATATGGGACATTGTTCCTGATAACAGTTAAAAGGAAATTGTCTGGACTAATATTATTGCTATGTATCATGGTTTGGCTCAGGTTTTATTCTTCTTAACTGTAATTTTCTTTGTGAACACTAGATGAAGCCCTGATGCTTCCACAAAATAGGAAGAATTTGATAAATGAGCTGTGCTGGGTTGTGTATCCTGAAGTTCCTACTTCTGCTAAGCCAAAACAAGTAGAGGGGATTTTTTTGTGGTCTGCTCTTCTGTTCCCCAGGCGAATCCCTCTAAGCTGAGAGTGTTCCCAGTCAGGGTAACTGAACAACAAAATAAAGTAAAAAAGTCCTTATGCTTCCTTTTATTTTCATACTATCTTTTAAAACTTATTTCCTTGCCCTGTTTTCGCTTGTCTTTTCAAAAAGTTGAAAAAATGTGGTATAAATATCTTTCATAATCTACCTTCAAAATGGTGTTTAAATTTCCATTCTAAAAAAACATCAGTGTGGTTTGCTGACCCTTGTGTCTCCAAAGCCCATCTGATTTCAGTGGCTGAAAACAACTGAGAAGTTGAATGGTCTTTTCTCCTATTTTCTCCTCGTCTCCTGCATTACAGCATGGGTAAGAACAAAGAGAAAAGAAGTCACAAAAAGAACAGAGGGACAGTAATGGGGAGCCAGAGGCAGAACCCACGCTGCAGTCCCATAGGTGGTGAGGAAAAAGAATCAAACTGATGAGGCTGTAGGAAATTACTGTTGGTTGTTTTTTTCATTAATAAATCTTTACCACCTATACTGTGATACTCTAAGGAGCTCTAATAGAATAAAGCTGTGCAAGGTCAGCCTTACATTTGGGAAAAAATCAGAGCCTGCAGAGGAGGTATTTCCATTAAGAGAACTTGTACTCAGTCAGTTGCACACATTATAGAGAACACAAGCAAATGGATGTAGTTGCCAAACCACTCTCCATCACCTTTGAAAAGTCATGGCAGTCAGCTGAAGTCCCTGGGGACTGGAAGAAGGGAAACATTGTGCTGATCTTTAAAAAGGATAGAAAGGAGGACCCAGGGAACTACTGAGCTTTCAGCCTCACCTCTGTGCCTGGGAAGATCATGGAACAGGTCCTCCTAGAGGCTATGTTAAAGCACATGGAGGACAGGGAGGTGATTCGAGACAGCCAGCATGGCTTCACCAAGGGCAAGTCATGTCTGATCAACCTAGTGGCTTTCTAGGATGGAGTGACTGCATCAGTAGACAAGGGAAAAGCAATGGATGTCATCTATCTGGACTTCTGTAAGGCCTTTGACACGGTCCCCCACAACATCCTTCTCTCTAAATTGGGGAGATAGGGTTTGATGGGTGGACTGTTTGATGGATAAGAAATTGGTTGGATGGTCATATCCAGAGGGTAGTGGTCAATGGCTCAATGTCCAGATGGATACCAGTGACAAGTGCTGTCCCTCAGGGGTCTGTACTGGGACCAGTGCTATTCAACATTTTCATCAACAACTTATATAGTGTGATCATGTCTACCCTCAGCAAGTTTACAGACAACACCAAGCTGAATGGTGCAATTGACACACTAGAAGTATGGGATGTCATGCAAAGAGACCTGGACAAGCTGGAGAGGTGGGCCTGTGAGAACCTCATGAGGTTCAACAAGGCCAAGTGCAAGGTCCTGCACCTGGGTCGGGGCAACCCCCAATATCAGTACATGCTGGGGGATGAAGGGATTGAGAGCAGCCCTGCGGAGAGGGACCTGGGTGTAGTGGTGGACAAAAAGCTGGACATGAGCCAATAATGTGCACTTGCAGCCCAGAAGGCCAACCGTATCCTGGGCTGCATCAAAAGAAGTGTAGCCAGCAGCTTGAGGGAGGTGATTCTGCCACTCTGCTCTGCTCTGGTGAGACCTCACCTGGAGTACTGCGTCCAGCTCTGGAGCCCTCAACACAAGAAGGACATGGAACTGTTGGAGCGGGTCCAGAAGAGGGCCACAAAAATAATCCGAGAGCTGGAGCACCTCTCCTACGAGGACAGGCTGAGAAAGTTGGTGTTGTTCAGCCTGGAGAAGAGAAGGCCGTGGAGAGACCTTACTGCAGCCTTTCAGTACTTAAAGGAGGACTATAGGAAGGATGGGGACAATCTCTTTAGCAAGGCCTGCTGTGACAGGACAAGGGGTAATGGTTTTAAACTAAAGGAGGGTAGATTTAGACTGGATATAAGGAAGAAATTTTTTGCACTGAGGGTGGTGAAGCACTGGAATGGGTTGCCCAGGGAGGTTGTAGATGCCCCATGCCTAGAAACATTCCAGGTCAGGCTGGACGGGGCTCTGAGCCATCTGACCTCTTTGAAGATGTCCCTGCTCGCTGCAGGGGATTGGACTAGATGACCTCTAAAGGTCCCTTCCAACCCAAACCATTCTATGATTCTATGATTCTATGATAATATGGAATTTGAGTTTCCTCATTGGCTACAGTTTATGGCTAAGTAACGTGTAGGTGTTTATCTTCTGCACAGATCATTGGACTTCAAATATTTAAGTTCTTATGTGGCTGTAGATCCAAGATGAAGTGCAACAAACTCCTCCTAATCTATTCTGAAGCTGTGTTACAGGACAGAGGAACAGCACTGAAATGGTAAAACATTGCCTCAAAGAGCTTTGAACTCAAAGAGCTCAAGGTTGCCTCTCTGCAGCATGTGAAAAGTTTCCTTATTTTAAAGAATTGACAGGAGTCTGAGGAAACATAAAAATTACTGAATCTATCTTGGACTGAGAAATTTAAGAGATAAAAGGAACCTGTGTGTCCACTGCATCTGATCTACCTTTTCAGCATGGGGACCCCTAAGCATCAGTTTTCCTACTGATGCATTTTCTCACTACCTGCAGTAACTTGGAACTAGACAGACATCGGAGTTCACTCTGAGTTCACAGAGCCACTGCCTAAAAATGGCTTCTAGCAAGAGAAAACTGCAATTGTTTAGTAAAGGAAAGCATTTTAAAGGTCTAGTATGGTTTCTATAACATGAGGCCCATGCTGAGAGTTGGTCAGCTGAGGCTGTAGCTCACCTTGAAAGCGTGCTTGCGTTTCTGACTGCTGTGAAGTTCCTGTATAGCAGAATCAAGTGATATTTTTCTAACATTAGTAGAGATGCCATTTCAAGGGAGGCAATGTCTTGGAATTAATTATTCACAGCCTTCTTAGTTCTTGTTTGCAATAAACAGATAAATTTATGCCATTAGTACTTCAGAATTTTCCATTAGTAGAGAACTCCTTTGGATGCACAGGACTTTTCTCCAGAAAAGTGAGCAGGCTGGGACCATAAACAGTATAATCATCAAGTACTTCATATTATGCCCAAAGGAAGGATAAGAAGCAGCAGAGAAAGCATAATAATAGCTAAAGGACTGAAGAGGGTCCTTTCCTTGTCATAGAAATAATCATGAATGTATCAGCTCTCCCAGAGGTTATAAAATCAAATACAGGATTCTACTTTTTTTAAATATCTAGGAACTGGATTTTATAAAAATGTAGCAGTTGAAAGCTGTGGTAAACATATTGTACTTCTGCTGCATTGACGAATATCATCAGTGTAGAATGCAGAAACTGGGGATCAACAAAATGTTATGAAATGTACTTCTACAGGATTAAGGGCTATCACATCTAAGTATGTTCCAAAGTGAAGGTATCTTTGTTTGGGCTCGCCTTCTGTAACTGAAATAGCAACATATAGGTTTAATCTGGTTTACTACCATTAAAACTCTGATAATGTTTCATTTCATTTTTCCCTTATCCTTAGTTTGTTTAGCCATTGGAAGCCAAAATCTGCCATAGTTACACTGAAAAATGCTGTGTATATCTGTGTTTATCTATATTTTCTTACCCCCAGAATACCTTATCTAGTTCAATGGGAAAATTAGTTCAGAGAAAAAGCAGCAGAATCAATCACTGGTAGAATCATGTAGGGCCAACTTTTTACTTTTTCCATAACAAAGTACTTAGTTACTGGTTTTCTGACCAACTGCCATGACACTAGTGACACTCACTATAATTAATCACATCACAATTGTGTTCTTAGCATTAAATTGTTCATGAATCTCAACAATTCATTCAGCTGTTTAGTCCATAGATTCTGCAAAACATTTAATAGAGGCCTTTTTCTACCTAGATTTGATTGACCACTACTAGTATATTTAACCACCAGGTGACAGTATTGTTCCACTCCAATACAGAGCCGGACATATTTTATCAGGCAGAAAAAGAATACAAACTCTTAGAGGGGAAAGTTTAACAAAACTAAAAACTTAGATTTCTGACTTATGCTTTGTCTGATTTTTTCCAAATTATTTTTTCCTAGTCCCATCTTGAGGCTCAAGTAACTTGTTGCAACAAAGCTTAGATATATAAGTTTTAAAACTGTATTACCTCATTTTAATCCCTCAAAGCAAACTGCCAACAACTTTGCTCTCATCACAAAGGATTTACTCTCAGCAACTTGCCTTTCAGTTTTCTATTAAGCATGATCTCTTTTGTCTGATAATGGTATCCCAGTGACATGCAACTTTACATATAAATGTTTGGTTTTTAAATAATGTCCTTTTTCCTGGCTGAGGGAGGGAGGTGGGCAGGTAACTGACATAAAAAGATCTGTACCATTCTCTCAAGCAAAGCAACACAAATAATTCTGTGCCACACTGCAAGAAAAAGAAAAGAACATATAATGTGCAAATTACAGCACCTCCTCTCCCTATGCAGAATTTTTTCTCTGGTAGGTTCTGTAACCAGTTATAGAATCATAGAATATCACAAGTTGGAAGGGACTTATACGGGCCATCGAGTCCAACTCCTTGCTCCTCTCAGGACTACCTAGAACTAAACCATATGACTAAAAGCATTGTCCAGATGCTTCTTGAACTCTGACAGGCTTGGTGCTATGACCACTTCTCTGGGGAGCCTGTTCCAGGGAGTGACCACCCTCCCAGCGAAGAACCTTTTCCTAATGTCCAGTCTGAATTTCCCCTGATACAGCTTCATTCCCTCTTCTTGTGTCCTACCGCTGGTCACCAGAGAGAGGAGACCAGCACCTCCCGCTCTGCTACCAACCTTGAGGAAGTTGTAGACTGCGGTGAGGTCATCCCTCAGCCTTCTCTTCTCTAAGCTAAACAAATCAAGTGACCTCAGCCACTCCTCATAAGTCTTGCCCTCGAGACCCTTCACCATCTTGGTCACCCTCCTGTGGACACACTCTAATAGTTTGATGTCCTTCTTTTATCGAGGTGTCCAAAACTGCACAGAGTACTCAAAGTGGGGCTGAACCAGTGTAGTGTAGAGTAGGACAACCACCTTCCTCAACCAACTAGCTACGCTGTGCTTGGTGCACCCCAACAGTAAAGTAACTGCTGACCTTATTAAGCAGCTGGATGGGCAGTAAAACTTTTTAAATTGGAATCACTAAACCTTTATCTAAAGATATTACAATTAATACATTTATGTGTAATACACACTTCTACAACTGATATTAATTTGCGTAGGTCAAGTGCAATGGAAATATATATACCTTGTACACACTTCATGGTAGTGACTGTTTTGTAGCAGGTTCTTCTGTGGCCTTCAGGATACAAGCCTGGATACAGAGAGTTACGACTAGTTAGCTGGTTTGTCCTAATTTTCACCTACACACTACAAATCTGGCTTCTGCATGTATTTCACTCTGCATCACAGTGCCAGCAAGATATGTGGATGCAACTGATAATGAAAAGTAATCTGCAAGAAAAGCCAATGGGAACTGAATTTGGAACATGCAGCAGTACCATAGTGCTAATGCTTTCAGGAAATGTAATGCAGACATCTGAATTTGGTCATACAATTACTGGATTATATATATTTTTTCATCTTAATCCTTGTGCATCAGTAAAATGAGAATCATAGTGCCTCTATTCACTGCACAAGTTCAGAAGATTAATTCTGGAGAGGTACTCAGCTATTATATCAAGGCACTGTCTAAAATTTCTAAGAGGAGTTCTCTTAGTCTCTGAGACTCAAATGTTCACTTCCAGTTACAGTGTTCAGTAAATAATGTCTGGAGATGTACACTGGATAGTAAAGAGGGTAAAAAGAAATATCTGCTCCCCTAAGAAGTAATGGCCATCTTTGTACCCTGAATAAGTCAAGGGTCCTTAGTGGTAAATTGTATGTGGTCATACAACTAATGATTATATCTTCTTGCATATGCACAACCAAGGGCAAATTACAGCATATAAGCCTTTGTTCTTGGAAATGACTGAACCAATCTAGTTGAAAAGTTCATCCTGAGGCAGGGAAATTTCAGCCCAGGTGATAAATATTTGGCATAGTTATAAATAACTGAAAAAACAGTGATTAATGATGGAAATTTGGGAGCGATCATAATAGATGTTACTACCTCTAACTACCTTGAAATATTAGGTTTTATTGCAATGCTAATTTGAAGGATTTTATTTTAAAAAATCTCAGAAGTAAAGAATTTCATCATTAAATGTGAAATGTTCATTTTTTGTTTCATATTGTTTATGTTATTAACTGATTTTGACACAATTGTTTTATACAATAGAATTCTGAAATTTCTTATAGAAGATAGGAAAATACTTTGGAATTGGCCTAGGATGCAGAAGACCTTTGTTCAGGTAAGCTACAGATTTTCTTTGTTACTTTGATGAATTAATATTTTGATGAATGCTTAAGGCATTTTTATGTTACGATATTTTGTTGGCAACAAGGAAGTATCGAGTTGCTATACATCATAGGTTTTGGGGAGAGGTTGGTTTGTTTACCAGGTTCTGTCAAATTGCTGTATGTAGCCAGACACAACTACATCATTTAACTTACACTGGGTTCATTGTAATCATATATTGTAGAATAAACAGTAAGGGTTAGCCTTAAGTATATGCCACCAGAGGAAAACTTTAATTAGGAAAGACTGAGGTTGACCAGTAATTACAGAGGTAACAGTTCACGCCTCTGTAGTTAAAAGCTGAGTCAGTGTTTCCAATATAAACCATTATTTTCTGGGGTTTATACTCACTTATTCAGAAACTATGTAGTCACATCCTAAGGACAACTTTTTTTATATGTTACAGGTAAATTCCTGTTGTAGCAATGGAAAGAAATATACATGGAATAAACAACACTCCAATCTTTCAGAAACTGAAAAGATTCCTTAACTGATTGATGTGAAATATTTGGGCTCAAACATAAAAACATTGTTGAATGAGAAAATCTTTGCAAAGATATTAAAGTATTCAAAATAAATCTGTTCTAGTGATATCCTATAACGTGAATTATGCTGATTACTTTCAGCTAACCTGACTGTATTACATTACCTTTGATATACTAATAGCATTCCAGTAACTCCTACTAGATTACAGTAATTAATATGCTATGGATGATGTAGTTTGAAAATATGTTCCTAACACAGCAGAATGTTTCAGGATGAAGTGACTGCCTTGATTTTAACTAAATTATTCCATGCTAAAGTTGCTTCCATAAATTATATCTTCATTTATTTATGTCTTTATTTATGTATATATTAATTTTAAAGCAGTGATAAAGAAGGCTGGAGTATTTGAAATCTTAGGCTCAAAAAACAGTCTGAAAGTTGGTATTTATTTTGTGTGCATATCCTACTCTTCAGAAGTATCATTGGACCAAAAATCTGACAGTACTGTGTTTTCCTTGGTAGAGTGAAGATTTTTTGGTCTGTAACAGCTGCAGTAAGAATCACATGTATTCAGTGTCTTTTAGTACTAAGAGTTTCTTATTCTGATAGATTTTTTTTTTTTTAAATAACAAATGAAGCAATATCTTCTATGTACGTAAGACAAACAACTAGAAGAAACTAGATCAGAGGGCATGGTAACAATAACATGAACAGACTAAACTTAAAACCTTAGTTTATACACA
Source organism: Morus bassanus (assembly GCA_031468815.1). Lineage (NCBI taxonomy): Eukaryota > Metazoa > Chordata > Aves > Suliformes > Sulidae > Morus > Morus bassanus. Next base: position 62,535,717 of record CM062567.1, on the reverse strand, counting down.
GACAAGTGAGATTTTTTATTTGAAATGTTCACAGAATTTAGTGGGAAGAATTAACACAAAAATTAATTAGGAAAAGAATTACCAGAGTTGTTTATTGTTTGCTATTTTATGGCATTTTTTGTATTAATTAAATTTTTGACACTTCTCAAAACTGTTGTAGGCCCTTTATGGGACAGTGGAAAATATATAGCCCATACCTCAAAGAGCTTACCTTCTAATTTTAGATATGACACAATGAATGAGGATAATAAATTGTACAGAGATGATGAAGGTAAAGAGAACAAGGCTTGCAGCAATGTGTTCAGGCAATGATTTGGTTTTGGCATTTAGAGACACAATGACTCAGTTTCAGATTGGTGGGGTGTTTATTGTTGAGTCATCTTGCCCATTAGTTTAAGGGAGTGCTAGGAGATATTTGAATAAGAAAAATTAGAGATTCTGCAAGCCAGAAGTTGAAGCAAGCTGATGCACCAGGATGCCAATAGAGACATGGAGAGGCTGTGGGAGAAATGGGAGATTAAAACACTGGCATAACTGTCAGAATGGATGACTGACAAGACATAGAAATAGATGTGTGTTTGTGTTTATCACTATGCATTAGGGGTTCAAGCCTGTAAAAAGCAAAACATTCTCAGGCAATTTACCAGTGTAGTTAAGCATGTGCTTTAGTATTGAGGATGGCAGTTATAGATTATTTAGCCTATGTGTTTTGATTTTGTCTTAGCAAATATTAGCTGCTGGGTTTTCCTGTAAGTTCTAAACATGTTACGTATGTTTCATTTACTCTGGTTTTGCCTCCTTTTCCTCTTCTATCTTGCTGCAATTACATTTTCCATGACGGTAACTCTATTGTAAATTTGCTCATGAATGAGGAATACGTGATTTTTATCCAATATGGTGCCAGGTGTTTGTATATACATGTGTGTTCTTTATCTCTTTGAACTGCTCTCCCTTCTGCATTATAAACAGATATTAGAATAAGAACACTACTGTTTAATTGTCAACTCTTCTCCTTTAAACAATTAACAAACTCTCACTTCCAAATGAGAATGCCATAAACATGCACATACTAGCTAGTGTGGGAAATATTCCCTTAGTAAAGCCTACAGAAATTTTGCAAGGGGTGTGGAAAGGATATTAATGCCCAAAGCCCCTGCGGAGCAGTTTGGGATGAGTCAGATTGTATCCACTAGGGGTGTGCACTCCAGAACAGTAACCTCACCACCCTTGGAGGAAAGGTGCAGCTCAGTTCCTCATCCAGGCTGTGGCACCTGCACAGTGGAACAGGCATTGAGCATATGGGCCAACACTCACTTCACCCACTTCAAAGCCCTGCAGAGAGAAGGAGAAGTGTGCTTGATCCCCTAAAGGAGTCTTACCCAAAAAAGCAAAGACCTTTTATCTATACAGTTATATTGATATAATAAAATATATGCATGTGTGTGTACAATCCATCAGTAAGCAGTGCAGTGTTCTGTGGGTGCTACATTTCTTGTAGGTCATCATCCTTAACAAAAGGCAGAGATACAAGTATCAGGGTTGTGGCTATAACTTACTAGAGGTGGATCCACTTACCAGCTAAGAATTGGAGTTTAAACATCTAAAATACATTTGTAAAGAAGGGGATCACAGACTAAAGTCACCCTGTATCTCTCATTTAATGTTATGCTGCACAACTCTCAATGTGTGACTAGAAAAAAGACCTCTTTCAACACTATCTGAAATATCAGATAAAGACCAGTTAAGGATCATAACAACAGCATTCTCACAGACAATGGACTATAACTAATATAATTTTAGTGGAGCCAATCACTTTAACAAAATAAAGTAGAAAACCCTCAGAAAACAAATCTATACTGCTGCATTAGTTGCTTCAACCTAATGAGCAAGAGGGATGAATGTGCAGTAAAGCTGGCAGGAACACTTTGTGGGCTCTAATCAGCTAAAAATTTGGAAGTGATTCAGGCACCAGGGAGGCATGTAAAGAGGAGTTTCATCATCTACCTTCACATAATGGCATGCAAGAACCAACTGTAACAAAAATATCTTTCTTTGTGCTGAAAAAATGATATGCATTGAATGAGCAGTTGTGTGAGGGATTTTTTTTTTTTTTTACAAAATGAAACCCAAAGGTAATCCAAAAACCTGTCACATGCTCTGAAAGGTAATAGTCCTAACTTGGTCTGAGTTACTGGGTGGATTCTGCCAGCTCCATTGTCTCAGAAGGCATTGAGACCCTATATTTTCACATCAAGACAACTACAACACAAAAGTCTGTCAGGTTTTATTCCATAGCTCATGGATAGAGTTTCAGATAACTGGGATGTGGAGAGTTTGCACAACTACTCCACTATCTTAGGTTATATCATATATTCAGGCTGATGGGTCAATACAGAAAACTGTTGTTAACCAGTTTTACTGGTGTAGAAAAGGATGAGGAAGATTATCAAGTTACATCTGAGCCTATAAAATTCACCTCATATAAATATTTGATTACTATCTTTCAGTAAAAGTAAAAACTGAAGTAAAAAGATCATAAGAGCAGTGAAGCATATATTTGTGAGTTCTGAGTACATAAGATGAACATAATTTACTTAAAACCTGCTGAAGTCTAGATTTCACAAGTGAGTTTATAAAAATTTAAAATGTGTTGGTTAATCACTCTGGTGATTTTACAGACCTTAATAAATCATCATAGAGAAATCAGAAACATTACCTGAACTGAGATCTTCCCAATGAACATTCAGAAGAGTTCAGTTCCATTTGACACTTTTTTCTTCCTATTGCTGTGTGAGTGCATCCCTTTTCTTTACACATTAACTGAATTTGTTTATAAATAGTTATGGTGTGATTCTAATTTATTGTAAGAACCCCTTAAACTAGTGTGCCTGTGTATAATATCTTTAAATTATGTATGAATTTCAATTAAATTCAAAGCATGGCTTCTTCATACTGGCACTGCTTTTAAAGTGGTACTGGTATTTGCAAGAGGGTGGTCTGCACTCATAAAGAATACTATATGTGAATGAAAATTATATGATGGGACCAAAAAATTGTGTACTGTTTTTTCTTTTCTTTACTTTGTTTCTCTGTGATCAAGGTCACAACTTTGTTCTTGTCCAAGATGCTTTGTTTTTCTAGGGAATTGAGTACTGGCAATTTGGTATGGGCAATTAGGAGCTGAGGGGTAAATTGGAGAAACATAGAACCTCAGGCTGGTCAGAATGGAAGGGCTCAAAACAGTTCTCCTGCATCTGAGCGGCTGCTTGCTGCTGGGAAAAGCCAGAGCCTTGACTGACTTCACCCCAGTGTAAACGGACTATAGGCATTTAAGGAAGGGGTGGACATAAGCCAGTGTTTGTATGATCAGAATTTGCTATTCTGACACTCAGTGAAATTCACATGATTCAGTTAACATCAGATTTTTATTAACTATTTGATAAAATGCAAGACCTGTTTTATCAAAAACCTGCACTAATTGCTATATAATGATAACTGTAATATAATATTTGTAATAGAAATTTGAAGTTTTACTAGCATTTGGAGTTAATGAGAACTGCAGTATCAAAACCTGCTTTTATAAGAGAAGACTTTCATTTCTCTCCATGTCACAAACTGCCTTCCAGCCAGCAGCTACCTGGACTGTGTCGTTTCACCTGAGCTGTGGGTTCACAGTACTCAAACTCTGCCTCTCCTATACTTTATCTTTTAGAATAATGTTTAAGTGGCTCTCACAGTCTTAGCATATGAGAAAGACAAGTTTTCTAGAGAGACATAATATCTTCTGTTAGATCTTACGATTGTACCTGGGGAAACAAACAGAACTATTTTTTGAGTTTCCCTGGTTTTTGGTTTTGGTTTTGGTTTTTTTGTTTGTTTGGTTTGGTTTTTTTTTAAACTAAATTGATAGACAACTTCAGTTCTGAGGGAAGGAATCTCTACGCAAAAAAAAAAAAAGTGACTGTTCAGGTTTTAATATGAGTATGAAGCAAGTATTTTTTCCTTTTAATCCTTGCAACACCTTCTGTAGTACCACAAGTGGAATTCACAGAATGCTGTTTGTGTTCCTTTTGAGCTTCCTCCTTCAGACCCACTCCAACTGTAACTTACAACTGACATTAGTGAGCTGATGATATTAAGATGGTAGAGAAAAAGGGGAGGCTCATGCTTGCTTTATCTATCTGTATGCTTACATAAGATATAAATCTGGCATATGTGTTGTATGTAACATGGACTCCATATGATTGTATCCATGTTCTCTATTTTGTTTCTTGCTTTTCTTTTCAGACTGTCACATTAAGACAGGATGCCCGGGCTAGAACATCAGCTGGAGTTCCCTGCTTCTCTTCTTTCTCCATTCTGTTTCATTCCAAAATTCTTTTGTATATGAATTGCAGTCTCCAATCTCTACAAACATTATTGTTTTTTGTGAAGAATTTCCTGGCATAACCCGAACTGTAGGGAAGTTGTTGTTTATACCAAGAAATAGTATTTAGTGGATATAGGAAAATAAGTGCCACAAGTAAAATCTGTCTTCACACTGACATAGAGTTTACTACAAAACTAGTTGTAATGGACAACAGTTTTACAATACAATAACAAAGACAAATTCTAAATCTAGTGGTCAATATAGATTCATAGACAGGCATAGATGCATGCACTCAGCATCATGAAGTACAAGCCAAGAAGGCATGTAAATGTTTGGTTCACTGCTGTGATACAGAGCAGAAGGCAGACTTCAAAGACATTATACACGATGTTGAAATTGGTTCCCTGCTGACTTTCCTAAAAGTGATTCATCCAGAAATGGAACAAAAAATGTTTCCTGTATAACAAAGAGCACACAGCAGGAACTGGCTGTCCTTTCTTCATCATGTGACTGGCAAAAAAAGTTTGGAAGAGTTTATAAGTGACAATATCCATAACTCCCAGACATGGCCAATAGCCTCTTTACCTGGGAAAATCTTATTGGTGTGGGCAACAATTCAGTCCTTGCTGACATGGAAAACCTGACTACTTGCTTTATTTGCCAAATGAGGTCAGGTGGAGTTGGGGAAGGAGAATACATTATGAACTCAACAACAAAAAAACAATTAATTGCACATTAACGTTTAATTGCCTACATGAACTGATTCAGAGGATAGAGAACATTATAATTTTTCTCAATGATTTCCTCTATGTATCATAGTCACATTTCACAGGCTTTCAAATTTACAGGACAGATGAAGTTTTTGAAGAATTTGCTACCTAACTGCTTCCTTTTAGGCATCTAAATTATATGGCTGAATTTTCACAGCTCTCAATGAGGGAAGAATCTACAGCAACTCACATTTTCAATGTGAGGTGCAAGGTGCTGAACCCATCTAAAGACTTTCATTTGTTACCCTAGAAGGGACTTGGACTAGTGAAAATCTGTCTGTAGAGTATTTTCTTTTTAACTCTGTCCTCCTTGTCACAGGAAAGCAAGAAATATTTCTGACAGTTCATCAGATTTCACTTTCCAATGGCAACCTGTGCAATGCAGGTTCATCATTAACTCTCAGAAGAGTTCAATTCATTATTTAACTCTTCTGATAAAGTTTTCCAAGGAAGCAAAGCAATTAGGTGCTTCACTCATACTGAGCTGGGAGGAAATAATAACCACAAGGCTCTAATATGAGGCTTGTTTAATTATTCTAGATTACTTTGAGATCTTCAGATGAAAGATACTGTAGTATATCTGTTAACAAATTGACTGCTTTCTGTTGTCCAACAGAAATTGTTACATTTTGTTTGTTTGTTTACATGATTTGGGTAAATGTAACTAACATGCAGACAGTACTTACCATGTTGAAACTTGCTGCCTGTGAAAAAGACTTCTGTTATGTAATAAATACTGACACAGGTTGTATCTTGTTTATTGTTTGTTGTTATTTTATTTACTTTGATTGAGGTTTGTAATACAACATTTTGATCCATAAGCCCATCCTTATTCAAGATTATGCCATAGTTTTAAAAATTTGTTGATATCTTGGCAGGATGTTTCACACAGCTGTGAAGGTGCTGTATCCAGAGACAGTCAGTTTTCAGTGCACCCTTCACAGTTCTCTCTGCATGCCAGCATCTGTCTATATAGGAAATTTTAAAGTCTTTACAAAAAAAGCAAAGAATAGAAACATCTAAAACTGCATATAACCTTAATGTGACTGAGAGTAAAAATGTTACCTCAGACCTGTTCTTGCCATGAGTTTCTTGTTTTATAAGAAAAAAATATTTGGTGCAAAGTACCTAACAGAAATTGTATTTTATTGTTCATAAAGTTATAGCATCAGGCCCTTTGGCTTCAAAGATTAGAAAGAATGACATCCTGAAGCAGTCAAAGCCTAAGAAGGACAAAAGCAACCATGTCAGATCCTTGGTGGAGGCACACTCAAGGCTGAAGTTCACAAGTTTCAGTAAAGGCTCACTTAGCCTGTAACCCTTTCTGTGTAGACCGTCTGTTACTTATAGGAGGTGTTGTATACCTCTCATGCATTAGGAGATGAAGAGCTCAGCCCTTTAAAGGAAATTAGCTCTTCTCATCTTCATATCCTGGACTCTTCAAGACTCAGCTGCAATCATGACACTGAGACCTGGTTCAGAGTGCCAGGCTTTATTGTAGCACTATGCCTTTCTTTAATCTCCTGTTATACTGTCACTAAACCTGTAAGTAAATATATTAAGTTGTTGTGGTATAAATGAGAAGTGAAATGTAATGAAGCAAACAGTCGCCACTGGCAGGATAATTTTGCTTGCTTATATAGGTAATCTTATTGCTGTGATTAAAGACTTTTCAGCAAGTCTCCCCATGAAGAAATCATGTCTGCTTGTTGACAAGTGATGTAACCTTTCAGATGAGACAGTAGAATCACAATACACAGGCAAACAGGAATCAATATTATATACTTCTATATGAAGTTGTGTATGTATTTCAGTAATAATCAACAGTTCCCTCAACTACATTTACAGATATTTTAAACCAGAAGACATGGTAACTCTGCTACTCTCAGATTATTCAAATGCCTAAACAATCTAAAAATAACATTCAGTTCTTCTAAGGAGGTAGTTATGAATGGTATACAAAAATCTTCCAGGCTTGTGTTTAAAAAATATCTGCAGATTATTCAGTATTATAATAATTCCTGGGAGTATTCCTCACTTATCTGGTGATTTTTATGCTTTAGAAAAAATAGAGTTAGGGTTGTAACCAAATAACCTGTATCATGCCATTTTTATTCAGCAGTAAAACTTTTTCAAGTATGCCTTCCTGCTTGACTATTTGTCTCTGTGGCATGCTTCTAGACACTAACAAGTGGCAGTTCTATCCATTTGTGTGGATTTAAACATTTTAAATCCCCTGCTGACACAATTGACTTTCTTGTAGTGAGCAAAAATACCAAAGCCAAAAATCCTTCCCAGTGTTTTATTGGCATATCATAATTTATGATGATTCATTATGCATTAAGTGACATGTTTTCTAGCCTTTTGGGCATATGGTGTGGCACAGTCAAGTATCAACAATATTATGATACTTTTGTGATTAAAGATTTGGCAAGAAATTTGGGCTGGTTGATAGTTTGCTTATTAGCTAGATGTTGCCATTGGGGCACCTTACGTTTTACAGTCATTAGTTGCTGAAGATGTGGTGGGAAGACAGAAAGGTTGTTAGCTATGATTCTCATAGCAAAAAATTTGCATAAAGGATTCAGTAATAAGTTAGCAGAACATAACACCAAATTATCAGGAATGGGAGCTAAGCAGAATTTTTAAGATGTTTTCTCGATTATACTTGTCACATAATACTGGCATTGCATTTGAAATCTATGGAGCTGTATGTGAGCATTTTTTTAACAAAGTATTCCTCTGGAAGAATGATGACCAATGTAAATAAAGTTTTCCAACCTTCAATTTCTTAGTGAAAACTTCAGACTTAAAGAAATATTCAAAATGCTTAGTGGATTTCTACATGATTCACCTGTCTTACCAGAAAACACATAAATAACTGTAATAGTACTTGTTTGAGAAACACAGTGGCCAATTTTCAGAGGATAGATTATTCACATTAGTCAAGGGTAGAGAAAATGAGGAATCCATTCAAATCTAATTAAATGCATAACATTATTGTCTGCTTTGACAAAAGTAAGCTAATCCCTGATGTATCTCGGTATATTTTAAAATACCGCCCACTGAGTGAAATATACTCTACTCAACAAATTACCTGATTGTCTTTGCAGCTAGGAACTATATCTTAAGATGTTGGCATATTAGAAACTCCAATAGAAGGCCTTATGAAAAATACTGAAATGTTTTTAGATCGTAAATATTTTGGGATTCACACCCCCTTTTTTAAACAATATATGATTTACTATTAGTAGTAACACTCCAACATTCTGGTGTCCCAAGTTACTTGCCCTCCAGGCATCGCATCATTGCAGAAAACAACAATACAATAGTCACTGATAAACATTCTCTTGAGTTTCACTATTGTGAACCTATCTCCAGAAAAGAATGACACTACTTGTTCATCAGTAATCATAAGGTCGCCTCTCTACATTAGTCTTGTACCATGTGATAGGAAATATCTCCTGTGAAAGTTGTGAATAAATGTGTCTCTTTTGTCATTGAAATGTGTGTTTATTTTCATTTTAAAGAGAGGACTAACTAGGAAAGTGCTAGAAGTCTGAGACATTTCCTTGATTCAAATTCAAATGAGCGCCTGAAGACAGTGTATATCACTGAAGTTTTTTTCTGTCCTATTACAGCAGGGCCAGTCCTGAGCAGCAAACTCAGACATAAATGAGAGTCTTCAGCTTTAGCAAACAAGGAGTTTTGCAAACATTTTCTTTAGCGTTGAAAATACATGTGTGGAAGACCTGAGATGCTTAGCCATGACATTCCTCTGCATTTTGAATTTATAATGAAACCTGAGGCACTGCAAGTTTAGAGTGGCTTAGGAGATTTCACTGCACTTATGCATTCATCTGTCACAAGAGGAGCAGTTATGGCAAAATCTATTAGTGATTCATAATTTCTCATTTACACCCAGGCTTGCGTCATGTACCATGTTGCATATTTCCTTTCTTTTCAAGTATGTTTTTGGGGACTGGTTTATTGTTGACTGGGAAGTGGAGCTGTTCCCAATGTATTCCTAAGGAAACATCCTGTACAGGAAGAGAGATGTTTTATTTTACGTACAGCTGCCAGTATGCTTTAAAGTGGATGGTCTCCTCAGGGCTTTTTTTTTTTTTTTTTTTTCCTCCTTCCCTCCTAACCTAAATTGAAGTTTAAGGTCAGTTTGTAAGCCAGGCCTGCTTGAAGAAGGTCAGCTGAGGCTCACAGAAATTACTGCAAGTACGAAGAGTTTAAGATCTCCGTAAGAGCTCTTAATAAAGAGGTTTAAGGCCTCTATTTACTGATCTTTATGCAGCTCAAATGTATTAAGGCCCCAAATACAAACTAACTGCACTCTTCCTATCTTGGTAATATGAACAGCTACTTTGCAGCATAAGAAGTAACTGTGTATTTTAAAAGGTGACTTCAAAGCTCCCATGAGGTTAAAACTCCTGTTTCCAGAGATGTCACAGACAAGAGTTGCTATTGACAAAGGGTAGGACTCACAAATGTATCACAATACTGTTACCAGACCGCTGATGTTACAAAGAGAACACTTTAAAGTCTCTGTCTCCTCACAGCTGTTAAAGGCCTTTCATGTCAATATGTGATTCTTTTCTTGCCATTCATGAGAGAACAGTAAACTAAGGCTTATTTCTCTATCTTAAAACATAGTGGAAAAAGAGATGAGTATGAGATTACTGATGCTGTACATGCTGTACCTAAAAACTTTAGCAGAAAGTCTTTCGCTATTGCTGATAGACTGTCTCTGAAAAAATTAGTCTTTTATTGAGGAATACTGATTCTTCAGGATTATGCAAAAGCCGTTTAAAATTTGAGTATGAATTTTCTAATGAGCCAGTTTTTGAGGCAGAACAGGTACACCTTATCAGCAACAGTGCAATATGCCCAACATTGCCCCAGTACAGAAACTGTTTGTGAGAGTGGGATTTGAATTTAAAGAATTTCCTGGACGTGTTCAATCTTGTACAGTTTCCTGAAACTGTGAGCAAGAACGTTGGTTATGATGGGGATTGGGGGGGGAAGGTTCTGACTTGAATATATGTCCAGCGGGAACTGCACTGGAGATGACACAAATTTAGTAGCAATCAGCTACTAGTCCCTAGAACTAGATTTGGAATAGTTATCTGAAGAAATGTACTTTCTCTTGTAACCAGTGCTTATATTTCTCAGTGTTCCTTAGGCATACCATTATTTCTGGTTAGTTGAAACTGTTGAAACGAAAAGGCCCTCTTTAAAGTATGAATGTTGCATCTGGCTTAGGTCAAGTAGGACTAATGAGCTGAAAAAAAATTTAAAAAAAAATTTTGTACAGATCTGTTGAGATCCTTTTGCATTTTGCAGTTTTGTGTATCTTTTTGCAGATTCATGGTTCTTCTTGTAGTCTGCTAGATTTTTCATGCAAACAAAAAACCAGTCTTCTGAAAATAATCTTTAGAAGAGTATAATGAACAATATTGCATTTCCATGAAGCTTGCAAAGAATAGTTTTTATATCTTTTCAGAATGCTAGACACAGCTTCCCTTTTCTTAGGACATTTTCTGGGCACAGTATATTTTCTTGCTATAAAAGAATAGATGACCTTGTTGTCAAATTATATGCATTAGAAAACAGAAGAAAAAGAGTTTATAAGTATTTCTTTCCAGATGATCTTATATGTATTTTAATTAAGCTCATTCAAGGCCTCCTATTTTTTGTTTGCTTATTTTTAAGATGAGTTTTCTGAAGCTCCTACAAGTGCTACTTTTAATTAGAGATGCTTATTCCCCTATCTTTCTCTCAACTTTTTTATCTACCAAAACAGTCATATTAATTGCCTCTGTGATTTAGTTCAAAATGAAACAACCAATGTTATTATTACATAATGCGTTAAGTTTCCTCTGTGTTATTACAAAAGGCAGCCTAGAAGAGAAGGAGACCACAGCCCTTATGTCTGCATGCAAACTTTCAGGAAAATCCTTGAAGAAACATTTGCTCAGAAATCCAAAGGGAAAGCTTTGCTTAGAATAATTGACAAATGTTCCAGCAAACTTTATCTCAGCCTCTTTGAAGTATTGACTCAAAAGTCTTCAAACTGATTTCAGACTTTAAGCTATTTCAGCTCTATGTATTTAAGGCCTGTATTTTGTTGCTGAGGCAAAAATTATGAATTAAAATTTCCAGTGCCTTTTGGTCCACTTTTATTTGCTTCATGAAGGAAAATTGAGCTTCACTCCCATGTTATTTTACCATCAGTTGGCATAGATAGTAAAGCTTCCAGTATATTCATTCCCCAATTGAACAATAAACAGGAGCAATTTACAGCTATGGTGTCTTTATGTGGTGGATTTCATTTTAACTGAAACAGTGACCTCAATCCAGAAAGGGCAAGAAGGTGATAATTACTTTCCTTTTTCTGGCATAGAGAAGGGAAATAGATCAGAGAAATAGAGTGTTGTAACTGATTACAAATCTCTTAAGCAAAACACTCCCTGCAAAGTACCTAGAGAATTAAAGGTCACAATGAAAGCTGAAGAATTTGCTGTAACTTGACAGGTATATGCTGTGAGTGGGTTTTGGTTTTTTGGTTTGGTTTGGCTTTTTGTTTTGTTTGGGGTTTGTTTTTTTGTTTTTGTTTTGTTTTTTTTTGTTTTTTTGTTTTTTTTTTGTTTTTTTTTTTTTTTTGGTTTTTTGTTGTTTTTTTTTTTTCTTTTTAATTGCATGAGCTCAGTTGAGTTATCATAACACAATTGAAAAGCTCCGTTAATATGCAGGCCGAAACATGTGTGGCTATGTTAACTGTGTTTGCTAAAGTCTGAATTCCCTTTAGGCTATACACACCCTGTGAGCAGGACTTCAGTTGTCATATGCAACTTCATTGTGGCTTTTCACAACCAGCTAACATGAATGACCTGAAGTATTTTGGGGAAAAAAAGCTGGTTGTCTGTGAGCAAAGCTAAATAATTCCTGTGTATCCCCTCCCTAAATAACTATTCTGAGAGCTGCAGACTCTAAAAATTTCAGTATGCTTCTCCTGGGTGGCAGATTTGATCACATCCCATAATGCAGAGTGCTGCAGGAAGTAGTTTGATAGATTGTCTGCACCTGAGTGGTCAAGTGAAGTTTGGATAAATAAGAACATAGCAGTTCAAAAATGGGAGCAAATAAACACAGTGGCTTATTGGCTATGCAGTTTCATATGTTCCCTGTCATGAAAGAGCAACACAACCACAAATACTGCTTGTGCATGCAGGTTTTGTTATCATCCTACTGAGTGGAGAAGCATTTATTTTCAGATCTCCTTTGACAATATCTATCTCATGTGCTCAGAGCATGTGAGGACAAAGGGAAAACTCGTACTTAGTACATGCTGTTAATATCTGCTCCAAATGTGATAGCTATTCTCATATACTGTGGCAACATGCTTCCTCACTGAAAGATACAATGAGTCATAAAAAGGAACAAAATAAGGATTTATAACCTAAAGTCTCTGTCCCCTGAGATGGTTAAGCAATTTATAAGGCTTGAAAGATCTTGACACTGTTCTTCCACAGGTGGACTAGTGGTTAGCTTTGTGAACTAAATTAAGGAAGCTTGATGTTTTGCAGATTAGAGTAAATAATTCTTTGCCTTCTGGACTATAGTTATTTAGAAATCCACACACCATAAAAAACACGGAGGAACTGATCCCAACAAAAACCATCTGAGTTAGCTTAGTGTGGTTTACTGTGATATTACATATGGGACAGGCACAGAAGCTAAGAGATTTATACAAGGACAAAATTATATTTAGTACTAGGAATAGAAATGGAATCATTTAGGAATCCCTAAACATTGTCTCTAACCACTGCTTTGCATCTGCTAATTATATAGTTCAAACCTTTTCCTCACTGCAGTATGAAATAGTATCTCTGGTACAAGGATGAAAAGGGGTTTTTTGCAGAGTGTAATTTATGGCTTGGATCAGATAAAGCCCTATAAGTATTGCTGGTTTTCTTCAAATAAATTAAAAAATACATTATGTTTCACCATTAAAGTAAGTGTAACTTATAGTAACCTGTTTGCAGATATAGTCACCCATGTTAAGTCATCTTCCACAATAATGACTTTTTTTCAAATGGTTGTTAAGAAAGTATTATGAAGTGGAGAATACCAGAAATTGGATTACTCAGGTTCAAAGATGACCACCATTCACCATCGTTCTTGAAGTCATGTAGCCTGTAGTTAAACTACTTTAATGCCACTCTAGTTTAAAATAGATGAAGTTAATTAGGTTTAATTGCCTGTTTCATCTAAAACTGCAATTATTTTTATTATTAATTTATCTCTTTATTACATGAAGTACAAATCAAAACTTATTTGGCTTCTTGTGTATCTCAGTGGTGATTTATCATAACTCTTTCCATCTTCCGTGCTTTTAAATTTTCAGTTGTGTAAATTAACTGATCCACATTAATGTTTATCAGTGAATTGTAATGAAGTTTCATGCTGAAAGTTGAGGAGCAATCCAAATTAAACTTGGGCTGCCTCTTATCTTTTCTCCAAACTGGAACCAAATATGGCTAAAATGCTTTAAAGCTATGTTTAAACGTGAAGTGCACCTCTAAGTAGTATGGTCAGCTTTACTCTGCCAGAAAATGGAAAGGAATGCCTTTTAATGTCTCAGGTCACATATTAATTCCCACTGATCGCTCACAGCTTGTGGCTGGGAATGAGGGCCTTCAAGCAAAACTCTCAAAATATCCTAAAATGCCTGCTTCTGCTCCTGAGATATTTTTGGCTTAATGGGAAGTAGAAAATAATGTCATACTGATCCCTCATGTGACTCCTCACCTCCTTGAGTCCCATAAATTGGCTTGACTCCCATTCATTTGTATAAGAGTTAAGTGGATAAATCCCGTGACTTCTTTCAAATTCTCAAAGGAAAAGTTCATTCTGTTCAGATAAACATCTAAACTTTGAACACTGTTGTACTTAACCTTCTAATGTTGTGAGTTTCAACTAGAAAAGTCACAGGAGTCTCCTCCTCTCCTTTTCTTTTTTGTTTCTTAACTCCATGTTTACTTGGGGAAAGAAAAACCAAAAAACTTCAGCTACATGCACATTACTAGAAAACTGCTGATGTTTTCAGTGAACTGGTTGTTGAACTTCATGAATTGGCAAAGTAGTGCCGGTCAGGTAGCTCCTGCCACCACACAGCACACTCTCTACCTCAAGCCATCCATTTCTCCTTTCTTCCAGAGTACTGCCCCAACACACACTGGTGGGACACAGGAGCATGCCCTGACATTGCTACTTTAGAGATGGTGTTATTGGCTTGAATTGCTTTTGTGGTAGTATGATGAGTGTACAGGATGTGTGTGTATTATTAGGTCTCTGACAATCCTGTGTGAAGTAAACAGCTGAAGCTATTACTGCCCCCAGCTGTCTGCCTTACCCACTTCTGGACATTGCCATTCCTGAAACAGGTATGTCTGATCAGATCATGAACCTTAATACAGCAGGCTGAAAAGTGCAGCAGCTGATTACAAAAGGATCAGATATCCATACCTCAGGGGCAGCCATCTCTCCCAGAGGGGTGGGGTGGGTGACTGGCAGCCATAAGTGTTTCAGACTTCCGTTTTTATTTGTCACAGCCTGTGTGACAAGCTCCTTAAAGTATCGTAGTAGATGTTTGCTTCAGACAGTCTTTAGTAAACTGATATGTTTTGAAGTTCTGACCAGTAACATGCTACCAATTGACTGGTAAGATAGTGTATGAATATATTATTCATATTGCATTTTTTAACTTTTTTTTTTCCATGGTACAAGAAAGAAAGAGTTCTTGGCATAGCTGGGATTCTCCAACATCACAAGCATTCATAAGATATCTTTCCTGAATACAATCTACAGCTCCCTGCAGTTTCCAGTTAAAATACTTATCTTTGATGAATTGTGGTTTATTTTTCTTTATAGATGTTAGTCTAGAATGGAACAATACAAGGCTGTAATCATTACTGCTATCTATTTTTTAAATCTTTCCTATGGTAGTGATACAAGAAGGACTTTGTCAAGTTAGTGGATATAAAAAGCAAGCAGTCAACTTGGTTTATGATGCTTTGCTGTGATAAGTATTCTTCCATTTCTTGATACAGGGCAAAATACAAACCATCAAAATGAACACATTGCAGAAAAAAAAAAAAAAACTAAATCCAAACAACAAAGCAACACAACTATTGAAAAAGTATTACCAGGACTGAGAGGAAAGTTCTTCAAAAAATAAAAACACTTGGTACTCACTTGGATTCAGATTTGATTTTAAAATCAGGAATCACATCACAAGGGTTGGCATGTTGCAGTTTTTTGACTTCTACCTAGGCCTGGTTCCCATAATCAAACTATGAGGATGTAAATCACAAGTGTTTTGGTCATGAAGCAGAATGTTGTTTGTCAGCATTTTTTCTGAGCTTCTGCAGTAGACTTTGCTACACATTAAGGCTTTAATCTGAAGACCTTGGAAATGTGAACACCCTGCCGGTGAAAGGAGGAAAATATGGTTCCTGTGTCCCCAGTTTGAAAGACTTTATTTTTATATACTCACTAAGCAAATTATAGGCAAAAGAGTAGAGCATCCTTGGGCCAGAAAGTATTTAGCCTTCTACAAAGGCCATGTACAAATGTTTTGTTTTAGAATGAGCAGGAACAAATAATATATAAATACAGGGTTTGATTGGTGCAGTAAGGGAGAAATTGTCGTTAATATCATTAGTAACCCAAACATGATTTGTTAACAACTGATTAATCCATATGCACACTTTACTAATTACATCACTACTCCCCAGCAGGTGTAGTTCTTTCAGAAAGTTCAGTCAGAATTCATATGTCTCTGAAAATCTGTTTTGTAAAGCAAAATGTAATATAATATATTGGCTGTTGTTAATTTTCTAGCCTTCTAAACCATTCCATTTCTATTCAAGGACTTGCATTATATACGTCTCATATCCATTGCAGCTGGACTATGTGGAAGAACACTTCCAGATTCTCATTTGTGTAGGAAGACAGTAATCACCACAGACCTAATCCAACCATTCTGTCAACCAAGCAAGAACTTCTCTAACTGGGTATATAGAAGGCTGCAGTATATGGTGCCTGTGTTCCTGTATCACAGGAATAGCCTGCTGTGCATGAACTTTCCAGACAATCACTTTACAGTTAATCCCTACCTATACATCAGTTCTTGAAGTTGTCGATTTATTGCATATGAGCTGACCAACTGCACTGAGCATGTTCTGGGGACAAAACAAAAAAAAAAATCATGGGTTTATATTTGTAGCAAAGAGAGCTTTATTCATGCCACAGATGCCTATGCAATGGTTGTGGCCATGTAGCCCTCATTTCACTTAGGTGAAATCTACATCTTCCTCAGTATGAAATAAGTTTGATGTAACTGGGAAATATTAGATTTACTGTGTAAATCCAAGATGACAGAAATCCATAGGCACAGTTTTCCAGGAAAGAAGAAAGTGCATACTTTGCACAAAGCAGAGCCTTACACAGCATAAAAATTGTAGGAGCAGGGCAGAAAGAAGGGAGCAGCTTCTTTAGCCCCTCCCTTTTGTTTACTTCAATTTGAAATTACCTCTGCAGAATGTTTAGCAACCCATTCATCAATGCCAGGCAGGTTATTTCAGCTCCTGTCTATTATCCAACATCCAGATCACCCAGAAAGGCATTGACATATTTTTCTGCCTTTGCACAAAAATAAATTTAGTTTCTCCTGGAGATTCTGAAATGTTGTGAAATCATTGATAATTGCTTAGTGTGTATTTCGTGGATTAGGAAGTAATAATAATCTTACAGTTGGTTAACACTGAAGATATTATGGGCATACAGATTCCAAGTTACCTGTAAATTGTCACAAACAGCAAGGGTTATAACACACACACACACACACAGAGAGAATTAACAAGGTGATACTACCATTCATGCACAAATAACAGCCACAAAAAAAGAAACCAAATCCCAAATCCAACACCTTGGTTTATCCTCCATTATTCAGTTTCTTCAGTGTCTTCCTGTCTGCAAGCCCCAGCCAGCAGCACTGATTGCCTTTTCTGTTTCATTGTACAGACGGTACATTCTCTGTGTGTTTTTTTCCCCTTCTCTTACACCATAATATAATAATCCCCCTCATCAAACCCATGGCAGTACATAAAAACTTTAGAAATATATCCAGCTTCTGATTAATATTTTGTTTGTCTTGCCAATACCTAAGCAACTAAGTGCAGACTTCTCATTCAAAGAATCATAGAATATCTCAAGTTGGAAGGGACCCATAAGCATCATTGAGTCAAATCATTTTGACACCAGTACCTCTAATGATGCAAAAATGAGTTTAAATGGCATTTAAATTTAGATATATTCCAACATCTGAGAAAATCAAAGGTGTTTTTTACAGGAATCTCTAGAACTCCCATAGAATGTGTCTTTTGCCCCCCAAAGCAAAAAGAGCAAATAGCAAAGTTGATTATGAGTGTGACAGACATACAAGAGATTAACTTTCTACTTGAAAGGTAAAGATTTTATTAAAACCTGTAAAACAGAAGTGTGAGAAAGGGAGATAGAAAAAAAAGACTGTTATTGCAAAGGTTTCCCTCAGATTAGAAGTTCTCATGGTAGACTTTTGTCTGTTTGACTTGATCTTCTTATTTGATGGGAAAGAGTTTGTGTTTAAGTGCATTACATGGTCTAGGTTTTATTCCATTAAGTTTTTATTGCTGTGAAGTAAAAGATTTAGCTACCATACAGAGCTATCAAGAAGCTTAATCTCTGAATGTTCATAAAGCCTCAAAAATGTGTTAGAAGCATATTTTATTTAATTCTTATCTGTTTGTTGAAGTTACTCACTGCTTCTACAGCCCTCATCTCATCTAAGTAATCAGTACTGAAACTGATCTACTGACCTGATGTATTGCTGTTGCTAACAGGCTTTCTCCATTATTGTATGGGAGGAGCAGGTAGCAAGAAAACAGGAATTTTGCCTTTGGCAAGTTGCCAGTATTTTTTTAATTTTTTTTTTTTTCTAATTTATATTTACAGGCCCTGAGGGGAAGCTTTGATGAATGTGTATGTATTAAACACCCACTCAGTAAATACTTTAACATTACACAATGAGCTAATTTGTTCATTTTTGTTATTTACATCTTTTCATCACAGCCAATTTAATTTTAAGAAAATGCTTAAAAGTAGTAAAGAATTTTTTAAAACTGTCTATAAATAATTCAATTTCAACTCACAACTTGCTACATACAAATACTCCCACATACACAGTTTATATTATGTGTTCAGGTGCCTGAAGCTTAAACTGCATCCTTGTTTCCTATGTTAATATTTGTGTGTTTGAGTTTCCCAACTTGTGGACAGGAAACTGATTGTACTGTATATTTGAATCAGTTTTCTCAAGATCTGTTGCAAATTACATTACCAAGCCTGCCTTTACATTATATCTTTCCAAACAAGAAGTCTGTACTCTATTGGTAAAAATATGGCTTCCCATACGGAACAGCTCAATGTAGTTGCTAAACTGATTATTTGAGTGGTTGGAAATTACTTTTACAATATGAAAAAAAGGTTCATAGCCATTCACACACTGATAGCTTTAATTCTATCTCTATCCATGTTACAGTATTTGTGTTTAGAGAGTATGTATATATAAAGACAGTATGTAGGTGAAGAGTATTTATATTTATGGATTAAATCCTGGGCCTTAGAAATCAGAAGCAAAAATCCTAAAATCACAGAAGGGTCACAACTTCCCCAAGTGGTTATCTGTGTGGATTAAAATACGTCTTTGTGTTGGCTGTACTTGAAAATGGGTGAATTAAAGTATGGCTTTACGTTAGCTGTACTTGAACCTTTATGATATCCCCTTTCTTGAAAAACAAAATGCAAGAACTTCTCTTTCAGAGAATTTTTAATTGTTTGTCTGTGTGTCTTGATTTGGATTAAAAGAGTTTAAAAGATAATGTCAATATTTCATTCAAAGTTTTTATCAATGCAGAGTTCAAATACATTCAAGAATAAAAAAATAAAGATCAAATTTTGTTTTCCTTAAAATATATCACATTATCATCAGAATCTTACATTTCTAGCTGGAGAATGTTTTTTGTTTGAAAATTATCCCTGATTCTTTGAGTGCAGATTTTAATATATGCAAGCATGCAACATAGTGATAAAAATTTTTATTTCATTTTTCATTTATTTATATTTACAAAAGATTGGCTTCCAGTAGGGTAATTTTATATTCTTTCTTTTTACAAACTTTTTTGTAAAGAAACCATCTCCTCAATATGTGGTACTTCGGCTACTGTAATGAATTATAGAATGTTGGTACTATTTCAGTTCAAAAATTAATGATGTAATGCATGTATGCCCTTTATAGTTAAGGTCTGTATGTAGACAAGCAGAGGTCCAGCAAAAACTTTTCCTCTGACCCAAGTCTACAATAATGTGATTTTTTTTATCTCATTTCAAGAAGATTAGATGGACACCATCTGTTACTCTTTTCCGGAATTCAGGTCATAAACTGAGAGTCTTCACTTGCAAGCTCCTGCAAGTTTATTTAGAAGTACTTTTATTTGCAAAAGCATTTTTGGAAAACATTTATTCAATGAAGAAAATTACACATTGAAAGGATAAGAAAGTAGCTGTGAAAAGGGTGATAGTTTCACATGATGTCATGCCACTGAAACACACCCTTATCAAATTTTGATGCAATGTTTTTTTAGCTCTATAATATTTAGAGTGAATTACCGTTAATGTTAATTTACTCTTGGCAGATTGAAAAATGTATTTTTTTCATATAAGTCATACTTCAGTATCAAAATTTTTCCTCTCTTTAAAATTATCCTAAGGAAACCTTGTTTAATTTGTTCTGATATATTTGTAAAAGTTGTAATTCTCTGATGACATGTGACAAATACTTAATCCATCGATGTGGATGCACTTAAGAATGTCAAAAAGTCTTATTAATTTCACAGTTCTAATTTCTATCTATTTGGTATGACACAGAAATGAAGCAAAAAGAAAATGTGAAATCATAACCATCAAATTAACAAGAAGGAAGGAATCAAGCTGGCATCCAAGTTATAAACTGGTGTCAATGTGTTCATCACATGGTCCGGTTTAGTCTGCAAAACAAGCAAATGCAAACCAATGGGATTTTGTCTGCTATATTTTAGGACTGATATTGAGCTTTTTCCGTCTAAGCCTAACCAGAGTAGTGGCAACTTAACTCATTTTGATCTTCCATTTTTGCCAGATTTCCATGGTGTGGAAATTTGGCAAAAATGGAAGATCAAAATGAGCTAAGCTTTTTCCAAACATGTCAAATGGTATTTTATCATAATTTTCTCAAAATATATAATTTTGCTTAAAAAGAGCTGGATTAAGGAAATGTCTTCTTTTTATTTAAGTGTGTTTAATGAAATTGACAAATACTCAGTTGACATAGAAAGTTCTCATAGAAAACAGTTCATACTTTCACAGTTTTGAAAAACATTGAAACACTGAAAAATGTTCTAGCAAAAGGTATCAACCTGCTATTGTTACACTTTTCAAAAGTCTGAGGGATTAAATCCACTGTTGTTAAGTCAGCTTCAAATATCAGCACAATAAGTCTCCAAGCACTGTCATAGTTGTTACCTCCTTAGTCTGAATTCCTCCTTTGGTGTTACATATAACTAATATAAATAATAATATATTTACACTAAAAAAAATACATAGAACAGTGGTCCACATTCAACTGAGAGCCCAATACAAGCTGGTATCTGTGTGGCTGGGGAGCAGTTTTGCTGAAAGGGACCTAGGGTTCCTGGTGGACAACAAGCTGAACGTGAGTCAGAAGCTCACTGCTGCACCAGTGAAGGCAAATTGGAACCTGGGCTGCATCCGCAGGGGCATTACTAGAAGAGATAGAGTTGTGATCATTCCACTCTGTACAGTGCTTCTCAGGCCACACCTGTAGTACTGTGTCCAGTTCTGGTCTCCACAATTCAAAGAAGACATAGCCAGACTCGAGTAAGTCCGAAGGAGGGTCATGAAGATGATCAAAGGGCTGGACAACTTGTCCTATGAGGAAAGACTGATTTCTTCTAGATAGAAAACTGGGTCTTTTTACCCTGAGAAGGCTTGGGGGGACCTCATCACAGTTCTCCAGTACGTAAAGGGCATCTACAAAGAGGACAGAGGCTCTCTCTTTGCAAGGAGCCACGTGGAGAGGACAAGGGGCAAGGGGTACAAGTTGCCCCTGAAGAGGTTTCATCTTGATATGAAAAAGAAATATTTGACAGTGAGAACAACCACTGAAACAACTTCCCCAGGGATGTGGTAGAGACCCCATCACTGGATGTTTTCAAGATGCAACTGGACAGGGTGCTAGATAATCTCATCTAGGCTCCCTTTTCCATGAAAGGTTGGACCAGATGATCTTTTTAAATTCCGTCCAACCTGGGCTGTTCTATGATTCGTGGCATACCAATTACAACAGCTGCCTGTGACTACATCAAAAATGAGCAAATGCCTACTTCTTATCCTCCTTCATATTCTCTTTTAACATATACTAGAGTTTACCTAGATTAACTCCATTGAATTTAGTGCCCTCAGGCATATCTTCAAACCAGTATTTACAGTCCAGTAGTGTCTTTATATTTGCACCTAATATTTTTCCTCTAAGTCTTCATATATGATTTATGTATATAAGTATATAAGTATACAAAATAACAATAAAGGATCTGATTTAAGATGTTAGTTAACCCAAGAGGTAAATGTATTGTCTATTGTAAGATTCAAAATGCTGTGAATTTTAGCTTGGACTTACATTGTTGATTCCTATTCTTGGAACTGTTCAGCTATGGAAGTCTGCACCTACCACAAAACAAGAGTAATGTAATTTTTTTTTTTTTTTTTTTTAATAATGCACTTATTCCTGTAAGTATTTGTCTAAAATAATTAAGCTGCTTTGGTAACCAGTATCCCAAGCAGCATGTTTCAGCATGGAAAAATACTGTGTTTACAAGTCTATAATGAACAATTCAAGAGAGCCTAGAAGTTTCCTGAGTCACAATGGAGTACAAGCTGAGCGAAGTTTTGAAGGTTCCTTTTGGAAAGCTTTTTTAATCATCATTCTTTTTTTCATAGAACTATTTATAATGCAAGAATGAGACTAGGTGTGTCAATATGTAGTAAGCTTCACCATTTCAAAAGGAAATAAAGATTGGTAAAAGTCATGCATGACTCATGATTATGAACTGTCATTCCAATTAGAGTCTATGTCTACAAAATCTGAGTATCTGAAAAAGTTAATATTTTAAATGACCCAACTGTAATATTGAGAATGGGTTTATGAGTAAAATAATAGTTTCTTATTAGATTTTCTTAAAATTCTCACCAGTACATATCAAATAATTCTTCATTAAAATATTTGTTTCAAAATTCTGTCTATAACATCGAACAAAAGACTAAATATGCACAATGTATCATAGAATTTACCTCAGCATTATGATCTCCCAGAATTTTCACACACAGTCTAGTTTCTCAGCACAACTTAGCTGGTTCCAAAATAATATTAACTCATGCCTAAAACAGAAGGGAAAAAATTGCAAATAGATATAAAAGCATAGTTGTTGGTAAGAATATTTTATATCTGCCAGATCATTCTCTGGTTATCTGTTAGAGTACAGTGAGAAAGGAGGCAAAAAAGAATACCTTGTTCATATTTCCTGCTCACTGAAAATTCTGCTTCTTCTCTTAATCACAAACATGACTAAAATATATTCCCCAGCTACCTCTGCACCATTTAGATTTTTACACTTTAAAATAACCTTGCTTTTTTCCCCCAAACTGTTCCAAAACAAACGTTTCTGTTTATATCATTATACAGAGTGCAACTGAGCAAGAACTTTACAGCTGCAATGACAGTGGCATATTTTTAGGTGAAATTAGATATAATTAGATGCTTGGACTTGGACTTGGGAGGCATGACTTCTCTTCCTGGAGCTATCACTGAGCAGTATGGCTGTGCGGTAAAAAAATACCTTTGCTCTTTAGCACTTTCATTTTACTTTCATTCTTCTTTCCTTTCTGTTCATCTTTTCTTCATCATCTTTGAGTTCTTCAAGATTTTTAATTGTATATCTTAAAAAGCCTATCTAAATGGAAACACAGCTGTCATGAGACTGTACTTCCTTACAACTATTAATTAAAAAATATTTGCATCCATTTTGCTCAAATTTCTGTGAATTTGATGAATAAGAGAAATGGGAAAATAACTATATCCAAAAATTTAGTGAAAATATTATTTATTTGGCAAATTACTTAATCAAAGGGAAGCTTTTCTTTCTTTCTTGTTATATAGTGACCATTCTAAATAGCATGGGGCTTGACAAGCCCTTTCTCAAACCTTTAAACGTATCTATACATGTTCATAGCATGGAAGTTACAATTAGGCAGAACTGAAAGGCCAAATCCAAATCATGAATTTCTATCCAGATCCACAGCCTATGGGCTGAAACTACTAGATCTTGCTTTTTTATATGTGTGTATACAACACTGGTGTTTTTATGCTTTCATTTAGCATAATGCTGAGATTCTAACAAAAGCAGATGCAGCTTTTAGTCATAGAATCATAGAATCGTTAAGGTTGGAAAAGACCTCTAAGATCATCAAGTCCAACCGCCCACCCAACACCACCATGCCTCCTAAACCATGTCCCGAAGTGCCACATCTCCACGTTTTTTGAACACCTCCAGGGATGGTGACTCCACCACCTCTCTGGGCAGCCTCTTCCAGTGCCTGACCACTCTTCCAGTAAAGACATTTTTCCTCATATCCAATCTAAACCTCCCCTGGCACAACTTGAGGCCATTTCCTCTCGTCCTGTCACTAGTTACTATGGAGAAGAGACCAACACCCACCTCACCACCTCCTTTCAGGTAGTTATAGAGAGTGATAAGGTCTCCCCTTAGCCTCCTGTTTTCCAGACTAAACAACCCTAGTTCCCTCAGCCGCTCCTCATAAGACTTGTTCTCTGTACAGGAACACAATCACTTCCCTTCTCCAAACATGTTCATACTCTTCTTTAACTTAAGCTTACTGTACCCACTTAGACCTGATCTGTTAATGTCCAGAATCTAACTGCTAGACAGACCTTTGAAATAGTTGATTGAGACTCACCAACTTGGAGGCTATAATGCTGCAATAGCATTATGCTGCCCTCTTTTGGGTTTTGCTGCCAAACTGAAGTAAAAATGGGAAGCTTTTGGTTAGATTCACAATGATATTTAGTGAACTTCAGAAACTACATGGAAAGGCAAGCACCCTGAAGAACTGAATTAGACTGACATTGATTTGTGTGCAACTGTGTTAGTTTCTTCCTGTGTTTGAAACCAGAATATGTGAACTGAAGTCATACACTTCTTTTGAGTACTAACCACAGATAATGTTATGTTGATATCCTCTTACTCATAGACACTCTTGTAGGAAAAGACATTCATCTCCATTTCCATTTCTAAACAATCCCTTCACAGTCACACTAATTTGAAGTCCATAATAATACCAATATTTCTAAAATACTGAAAAATTAGGCAGGCTTTTTCAAAACAAAATGCATCAGTGAACTGAGATACATATAGGTAATAGGTTCTGCTGTTTTAGGGTGACAAATGAGTCAGATGTGAAAACTAGCTAATGAATATAGGTTAGGTTTAAATGAAGTTTTGACTCAGAGTAATTGATAGCCTGGGCATTGACAAATAGGACCCCTGCACCACTGAATTTATTATTCATATTAATATATCTCTGTCACATTAAATGTGTTTATATGTTCAATTTCCAAGAAAATTAAAAATAAACTGAAAAAATATTAAATAATAGGAAAAATGTAAAACTAACACCATGATTGTATTCATCTACCATTAGGATCAAACACTTGCTGTAAATAAGGCCTCTAAAGCATAGAAAAGGAGTGGCATTTTCTGTTTAACATCAGCGGTAACGGTAGTTTAAGTTTCCTTTCTTAAAAAGTAAATGTCAAAATGAATATTAGATTTACCAAAAGAGAAATCAAAACACTCTACTCAGAGTAATACTTTGTAAATCTAATACTAATAGGCATACTCTACACACATATTATATTTTGTAGGATAAACAGCTGCCTCTGTGGAGTTTAGAACATTTTTTGAAATTTTCAAATGTTTCTAAAATCTTGTAAAGCAAGAAGTACTTCATCATGGTAAAATGACCTTGTTGCAGTTTTTAATTTTAGGACAAAGAACCCAAATTATTCTGAAGCTTATGCTAATACATGGAGATTCCTTTCTGTAAAGCAAATATGCTTTGTATAATGTTACTTGTTAAGGTGAACTGCAGATAGTCAGTTCTAAGGAAACACTGTAGAAATTATGCACTCAAGATTTTGCATTTAAATGATGACAGAAATTTTATTTTGTGAAGGCTTCATGGAACTTACAATTATCATTGTTTACCTAATATTTTAAAAAAAGCCAAGCAAACCATTTTGGGTCACCCTAAAAGAAAATAACTTAATGCTTTTTTTCAATAAACTGAA
Organism: Morus bassanus; assembly: GCA_031468815.1. Lineage (NCBI taxonomy): Eukaryota > Metazoa > Chordata > Aves > Suliformes > Sulidae > Morus > Morus bassanus. The sequence goes on along the minus strand of CM062567.1, from coordinate 62,509,985 downwards.
AAATTAATTACAAACACTAGTATTGGTCAAATGAAAAGTGTAGTCCAACCCTAAGAAAAAAATATTTCAGATGCAGGAGTGAATTTTTAAATGGTTTTTATTAATTATTACTTTCTTAATGTGGGGGAAAAAAACAAAACAAAAATACAACTTTTAAATAAAAAGTTGTTATGAATCAAGAAATCAGAATGTTTTCCATAAAATTAAACCCAAAATATTAAATTTTATTGGAAATGGGATCTTTTCCCCCCAGTAAAACAATTCAGTTAAAATTCATTTGAAGAAGTGAAGGACAGAGAGGGCCCATAAGATTATACATGCTAATCAGTTTAATTTGATTAATGAAAAAAAATATTGGAAAAGCAGTCAGATGAACTCTTTGTCATTGCCTGGCTGAAAACAAAGAAGATACACAACCAAAATTATATCAAGTCTAATTTTCATTTGAATAGAATGCTAGGCTTATAGGTGAAGGAAAAGTAGGAGATATTCTGTATCTTGTCTTTATTAAGGGGTTTTTTTGCCTTCTTTTAAATGATATTGTTATAAGAAAACTGTATCATCTTGATGAAATTCATGTGTAAGACACATGTAAAGATTATTGTTGAACAATTATATGTGAGTGGTTAGCAATAGTTTACTATCCACATGGGTCTGTCCTGGGTCCATACTCTTCAATAATTAATAGCCGGACAGTGAACTAGAGAGTGTTTATGGAAACTTTATCTGATATTTGTTCATGGGAGAAACTGCAGAGGGAGGACAAGAAAGTCTAAATATTAAAATCCCCCACATTGAAGGAACTGAGACAATGCAATGCAATTCAACAGGGAAAAGTGCAATACACTTAGGGAAGATGACCTTCATTGCATTTCTAAGTCCAGCTTTGGCAGCACACTTCCAGGAAGATGTGCACCCAATGGAGAAAAATTAGAAAATTGCTACCAGAAAGAAAACAGAAGACATAAAGTATGATTTGCAAGGAAACACTGAATAAAAAACTGTAAAAAGTTAAGTTGCAAAAAATTAAAAATATGCAGATTAGCCATTAGAAGAGTTGTTTTGACAGTTAAGGAGTAATTCTGTGAAGATAAAGGATAGGAATATATTGCTTCAGAGGCTGTGGCACCTCTGTCATTGAAGATCTTTAACAATAGGCTAAGCAAACTTCTGTCAAGGGTAACATACATACTGGTGATCTGCCTCTTGACAAGGAAGTGACTAATCTCTTATGGTGCAGTACAGTTCTAATTATTTGTATTTTATTGAGTTTGCAGGAGCCTTTTATTTCACTCTGCATTTTTCTCAAAACCTTCCTTTTGCCTCAACTTTCATCCAGCTTTAGTTCAAAAGATTGCCCTTGGTGACACCATCCACTCTTCAGTTAACTGGCAACATAAAGGCTATCATGTTCTCCTGCTCCTGTAAACTCAGTGAAGTTAATTCCTTATTGTAGCTCATGTAGTATCATTCTTCTGATGCACAAACTGGGGCATTTATGACAGGACCTTCCTTGTGAGCAGATACCTGGGAGACAGCTATTCCAGTACTCTTCCCACAGCTGAAGGCGGCATTAGCAAGGCCATGATGTGACTGAAATTAAAATATCTTAATCCTTCCACCTACTCAGTGCCATGAAGGACTGTTACTGCATTTGGAAATGATGAAAGCAAAAATGTTTTTCAATTTGTGTGTCTTTTTTTTTTTCCACAGTTAACATGATACTTAACAAGAATATTGAAGAGCTGCTTCATAGGTCAGCTATTAAGTTCAGCCATTGCTGTTTCAAATGCTTGTCATAATATTGCAGTACTCTATTAGCGAGCTACCTAGAAGAGTAAACTTTTTCAGTCTTGTTGGTCTGGTCTTGGTGGGCAAGAAACTTTCTTAATACAGATATGTGCTGGATGACAGATGGCATAAGAACAGACCTTTAACTTAGCAAGAGGGGAGAAGGAGACAATTCACTTCAATAATCCTAGACTTTTCTTTCAGCATTGCAAATTGCTAAGAAATGTCATAAAATTAACATTGCAAAATAATTTTGTCTACTTTTCTCTCTCAAAAACAATAAAAATATTTATATTCTGTATTTCAATTATTTCCGATCTAGAGTGGAGAAGAATCTAATTTTCACTGACCATAATGCCAATTATGAACAGTCCCTTATTAACATCTGTTTCTATGTAACTCTTATTTATGTGTTTTGCTAGTATGTATATTTGTACCAATATTATAGAAAACATAATTAGTCATACATTCCCTCCAACTATCCTACGTGGTGATCTACTTTTGTGCATCATTTAAATACCAGTTTTTCAATACACAGTGTTTCTGGAACCACATATTTAAACCCCTTCAGGGCTGGCTCAGTCTTTAACATAGTTCACTCAAAAAAATTGAAATTAGTATCACCCAGTATGCTATGTCTTTCATGTGAGACCTTTAAAACCAAGGATGAGAAAAACCTTCCATCATTTTATTCAAAATCAAATTTTTTTTTGTAGTTTAATTTGTAAGCATAAAAGTTTTTGTTGTTGCTCAATATGATGTCAGTTCCAGAAGTACATGAAAGAGGGAGAAGAACAACCTAAGTCTAATTCTGTAAAATTACTTCTCTTAAAACTCTTGTTTCACCCAATGACAGTCGAACACTGGGAGTAGGATCTAACTTATGGACTTGAAAGAAGATAATAATGTGCACATGTAAAGCTGTGTATATGTTAAGTGTTTGTGGCACCTTCATTAAAGGCATCTCTTGACTTTTCCAGCGGAGATGGTGAATTAATCTTAAAATGATATATTTCCAAATCCGTATTCTAGTTTGGATACTTTTACAAGTTACTTTTGCTGTTCATTGTTCATAAGCATTTGGGTGGCCCACATTATTCATGAAGCCTTTACAAATCCTGGAAAATTTTATATGACATTTTTTATATGACATCTTTATCTTTTTGGGTAGTTGCTAATTTGTAAGCATGATTAATCCAACCATGTTTTCCAAGTGTCACTAATAGAGTCAACTGGGATTGGTTGTGGAGAGGCCTGCAGCACATTTGGACACTAGCCATTAAGAGCTGGCACTAAAATTGACACTAAGAAATTGTACAGATAACAAAGGGTAGGATGAAAACTAGTATTACAATTATTACTACAGTGCATATAGAAGAAAGAGTCAGCCCTGGAGCCTTTAGTTACACAAAACACACTCTGATATTACCTTACAGTGAGGGTCTGTAGGAATTATGCTCTGTGGGAATTATTCCTGAGAACCGATTCTACAAGAGAGACTATTTTTATGGTAGTGTTCATATAGCCTACACACTTTCATCTTCCAGTGTAGAAACAGGCTAATTTATTAACCTTGTACAGACTTGTTCAAACCTATTTAGATTCCCCTGGTTGAATGCTGAATCAGTGCCCCAGCATAATAGAAATCTTGGCTACTATGCAACATTTACCTGTTTTAGATGTGTATCTCCTATAGCAGATAAATATTTTTTAGACACACCTAACAACTATTTTTTGACTGTGCTGCAAACCAAATTTTGCTGTTTGGCTTATACTTTTCCTGCAAATCACAGAACACTATAAACCAACCCATACTTCACATAATCACTGTTCTCAGTACTGTGGTAAATTAACTATTTGACTTCATATTCAATGCATTTTAAAGATTTTTATGCTCATACTGAAAATTTCTCAGTGCTTTCCATAGCTACCGACTATCCATTGAAATGCCATATAGCAAATGCAGAGGGGACATATAAACAGGTTTTAGAACATTAAGCCATGTACAACTGTATGTGTAAATTTCTTTTTTTTTTCCAGACCTATTAGTTGTGATTCTTATCAAGTTTGTAATGTGACTTGTCCTTAAAAACATTGGATCCAACAAAATTTTGTCAATTTACAGGAGCTGATGATCCAGCCCATTATGTGATTCATTATGTTCTAGAGGTTTAAAAATCATTTTGCGATCTAAATTCAAAGGAGTTTTGGAGGTGATCTAGTTAATGAAAATCCAGTGGCTAGGATGGTGATATTGAGGCTTAGCCTAGTCATTTTGTTCTTATAATTCATAAAGCTACATTCTTCCTATCCATATACAGTGCCCCGCCTTCACACTGACCAGCTCATTTTACGTATAATATGCAGTATATGCAGAACAATTTCATGCTTTCTGTGGTTAAAATATCATACTGAGTTACAATGGCTATTTATACATACACTAGGATTCTTGAAGGTGAATGTGCTCAACAGTCTGTAGGTGTTTTCAAGCAGAAAGAAACCAAGGAGTAATGTTTAGTGCATATCTTTGGAAAATTATTATTAGAATAAGGTCTCAAATTATGCTTTTTTATTCATAAACTTGTTAATTGCTGTAATTTACTACTATGCATTTATTTCCAAGTAGCTTGCCTGACAAATAAAAAAAAATTGCCCCACATAAACCAGTAGGTAATTAATACACCTTTGTCTAATTGGATTTTGATCAGTGGACCTACAGTACTGCAAATAGAGTTGTAGAGAGAATGAACTACAATAGACATAGCTGTTAACAGGTTGATAAAGTGATTGTATAGTGGACAAGACACGCCAAAGTAGTAAATAGTATGGCACGAACTTCATATTAACGCATTTCTTTTCCGGCTTTCATCATCTTTGGAATAATGGGAACCACACACATACTTGCTATTTTATTTAAAATTATCCCGTGTAGAGAATACCCTGAAATACGATGGAAGGCGTTCAGTGAAATATACATATTTATACAAGTTGCACATATAAACTTGAATCAAATGTGATGGGAGGACTGTTGACTCCTCCTGACTTGATACTACATTAAATCAAAGGATTAAACCTTCTCTCCAGACATGACTTCAGGCTACTGCATCTGTGAACTGACAGATTGTGAGTGTTGAAAGCTTAACAAATCTATCATAGCCATACACTTGACTCCACCCAGAAGTGGATTAAGCCAGAGAATTCAAACTATCTAGGTTTATAGATAATCTCATTTACACAAGTAAAGTCTGAGACAGGCTTCTGTCAGTTCCTATTCTAAACCTATTTTAAATCTTTGTTTTCTGGAGGCAAATATGGTTTCTGCTTTGCTAGTTACTGATCATTAAAGCTGTGTGAAGCTTGAAATGTTATGGCTTGAGGGATTTCAGGACCTACACTTACCATGTTTTCTATTCAAATCTTCTTGCAATGCATGTTTTTTGCCTTAAATATGAGTTTTTTGATTTTTCAGTCTTGGGTTAGGGTGAAAAGATTAAATGTAAGGAACATAAAGTATTCATGTTTCTCCAACTTTCCAAACAGTCACCATTCTTAACATGCTGCACAATGCTATGAATGCAGAAATTAGCGATAATTTAAGACTAATATACATTTTTTAAATTAAGAAATTCTGTTCCAAATGCTTATCCCTCTTCAGATATGTTGTCCAAGACATATTGCTTAGTCTAAATATCTTTTTATTATTTCTGGAATAAAATCCTGATCACATGAAAATAAGCAAGAACTATTTTCTTAATTTCCATGGGGGAACAAAGTTTTCCTATAATCTTATATAAGACTGGATAAATATTACAGTTATTTTATATAAGACAAGGTACATGAACAACATGATAGTGGGAGGAACAATTCAGAGTCATGCAGTCACAGTTCCTTCCCTGTAATTTTTTTAATCGGCATTTGGAAGGGTAGGGTTAAGGACATGGTGGCATTTTCTGACTGTCCTATGCAAGTAGTAAATCTGTCACATTGCTGACTGGTGGACTGCAAGAAGATATGAGTAGTAAGTAGTAATTAAATAATAAAAGCAACCTAAATAATGCCTTTCATTATGAAAGATCTCAAATTATTTCACATGTATAAGAAGATGTACAAAATACTTGTGATAGTAATAATATGGAAAGACAAATGCTGTAATCAGAACAGCCTCATAAAATACATGTATTACTGTAATCAATAAATATGCATGCAGAAATTTTAATAGTCTTGTTAATATTTACACTAGTTTATTACAATACAATATTTAATGGATGCATGCTCTGGATCTTTCCCTCTGCCTTTTGTCTTTCTGGACTGCAAATGTAATACCTTAGGAAAAAGAGCAAACTGAGGTGTGCAGAAATTTTGAATTGTCCATCACACTACAGAACACATGGCTGGAGAAACTAAGTTAAGAAGGTGAGTAGCAACATGAGTTCACTCACAGAAGGCGACAAGGGTCTGCTTGATTACTGTTGGGGGAAGGAAGATGAGTGAAAGGCAAATAATTTTTATGTGGAAAATGCCAGGATGGCTCTTAGTTCTCCCTTTTCTTACACACACCAGAAGGCCTTGCTTGCATTAACCATGAAAGGTAGACAAGATTACTCTAGGAAAAAATAAATGATGGTGCTGGTCAGAGAAGTCTTTCCTAGATAAGGAAATAAGTGAAACTATTCTCTTGGGAGAGATGTCATCTTGGGAAAAGCCTGCCTTGGGCTAAAATTGAAAACATTATTAAAATGTTTTATTCATATCCATCACAAATGTCTATAATAACTTTAGGAAAGGACTAGAATCTGGACAATACTTAAAATAAGCCATTCTTGAAGTCAAACAACTTAGTTCACCCTTCTGTCAGGGCAGAGCACATTCTTCAGTGATGTGCATCATTATCATCATCATCGCTTATACTTGTCCACACAGCTTGGGGCCTGTTTTTGAACGCTGGCTGCACATTGATACAGGCAAGGGCATATCACATTCAGCACAGATCTGAAAATGGACATTATTTCAGAGTTCTGCCCCTGCAAAGAACTGCAGGTGATGCAAAGTGATAAGTAACCCACCAGTAAGGGTTGTAGCAGTTAATAATGTAAGGGTATGTGGAAGGTGAGAGAATCTTCTTTATTAAGGTTATCCAGTCAAGGACTTTTTCAATGCAGAGGGAATAGTAAGTAAAGGGCAAAGTGATAAACAAGAACACACAGAAATACAAGTCTGGTATACAGGGGATAACAGAGACAACACCAAAGACCAGGAGTCTCTACTCATTGACTGATGGGCCGTTAAGAAACTCCAGGTATAGCTTTGGAGAAGGTCACCTGGACTTTCTAACTGATAAAAGGGGGAAACAAGAGAAATATGAGGATCTGGGACTTTAGAGGGGAAATATGTGGGACTATGCAAAACTTATGAAGCAATGTATAAAGGAAGGGGATCCATAAGGAACAAAGGGGGCAATAAGGAAATACTTTTTTACTGTGAGGTTGATCAAGGACTGGAACAGGTTGTCCAGGGAGGTTGTAGAGTCCCTGAAGAAGTTTAAAAGCTGTCTGGACATGGTCTTGGACAAAAGGCTCTACATGGCCCTGGTTGAGCCGGAGGGGTCAGACCAGATGACCTCCAGAGGTCCCTTCCAGCCTCAGCCATTCTGTGATAGACATAGAGGCGTACAGAAGGGACTGGAGGCATGTAAAAAGTGGCTGGTTAGTACACTTTTTGACCAAGTCCTGAAGGTGATCACCACAGTCTCTCCTATCTTCTTATTAAATTATTTCTTAACTATCTTTCTGTGTAATCTGTCTAATTTTCTTTGCCAGAAAATGGCAAGACAGGCATAAATGGATGTGGATCTGACTGGAGTCAGACCAGGGATGTGAGCACCCCCAGGCCTTTGATACAAGCAACTAATGCTGGGGGTCTCAGCATCAGTAGTTACAGGGGCCATTGCTCTCTGGATTGTCCTTGTGGGTCCTACAGGCTTTGTGCTATCAGTGCTAGCTACAGAGGGAAACAACATGAGCAGGATTGGTGCCAGCTCCTGCAGTCAGACTGGGGTGTAGGTGCCCCAGGGCTGTGGTATCAGCTACTGGAGTGAGTGGGGGCTCAGCATCAGCTACTGGAGCAGGTGGGGGTCTTTAATTTCCAGCCACTGGGGCAGGAATGATGTGTGTCCTGAAAACCAGCTACTGGGGGGGACTGGGGTGAGTGAGGCAAATGCAGGGCTCCATGCTGGCAGCTAGAGTGGGACTATGGGTGTCAGCCCAAGTATCTGGTGCTGGGGTTGGACCAAGCATCTGTATTTTCCCCAAACAAGGTAAATGTGGGGTGTGCAGGTATGTTTGCTAGCAAACTTCAAGCTGGGTGAGCTAGCGAGTCAGAGGCCCTGAGTCCAGGCTGGGGTATGGGGAGGGCAGAGAGGCCATGCTGGTATTTGTTGGGACCTGTAAGCCTGAGATGCCTGTGGGACAAGTGTGTGAGTGCTGCATAGTTGCTAGCGATCACCAAGCTGAACCTGTCATGAGTAGGGGACCTGTGGAGGTGCTAAGAGAGCCAGTATCCAGGCAGGGATACTGGGCATACAGGGGGACCATGCCAATACTTCAGGGATCTGCAAATGTGTGTGTGCTTGTGAACCTAGAGGGTGTTGCATTTGTGTCTGCACTAGTCACCTTGTGTATCTGCCAGCCAAAGAGGAGGAAAGGGATGTGGATGTCTGTGCTTTTTTTTAAGTGCATCCTGTACTTGAAGGCAATGCCTTGTCTGAGGCAGTCTTTGTGATGAGCCATGTCAGTGTCCTGTGTGTGTCTCCAGGACACATCCTCAGTTTTGCTGCAAGTAGGAAAGCAGCAGGCACATCCACCAGCTTGGGGAAGAGACTCCCAGGTCTCTAGGCTAGGCTCCAGCATCCAGGCAGGAGGACTCCATAGACTCTCCAGCTGCTGGGGGCAGCAGGCACCTGTAACTTCCCTTACCATGTAATAGTCTTGATATGGTGCACATGATTCATTTTAATACATGTTAATGAGATCTCCATGTGACAAACAGCTGCAGATCTGTGCACAGTAATCTGCAGTCACTGACTGGATCATAAGTGAGGGTCTTCTGGGTTCATCTGATGGTCAGCAGGTACAGTTATTTGGGAAACTGTAACATTTCTGAATTTTGACAGGGCTTTTTTCAGGTGTTTATGACAGTGAAAGGCTAGATAAAGTTTATGATGGAAAGTAATTTGGTTAGTAATTATCAAAACAATGATAACACAATCAACTTTGCAACCCTAGTTAAGGAAAGAAGAAGAGCAGCCTCAGAGTAACAACCTCAAAAGCAAGCTCAATACAGCAAACAACTGGAGAAGATAATATAAGGGTTAAGGGGATGATGAGTGGCATCTGTCAGGCCTCTGAGGACACTAATAAGCCTTAATGGCCCTGATCATTCTCACCTTGGGCCTCCATCCACACCCATGGGCCCAGGAGCAATATTTAAGCTCAACCTGAGGCCTTCATACTATGTTTGGAGGTTGGGATCAGAACTGAGGTTAGGACTACTGGTCTCCAGCCCAAACATGCCCCTGTTTAGATATAGAGTCTCTTGATTTGGATCTCAGTCAGTAGATAGGGCTCCTGGCTTGACTTCAGTCCTGTCTTGTCACTATAAACCTGCCTGGTGATCACTGGACCTGATCTATGGTTTGACTTCCTGGCTTGGCTTAGGACATGCCTTATCAGCATGATACTGCCTTACAACCTATCCCCTTGGTTGGCCCTGGCTACTAGCTCCTGTTCACCTTACTGATACTGCTGGCTGTGCTATTGTTTTAGTGATGCCCAGTGGTAGGACCAGAGGCAATGGACACAAACTGAAATACAGGAGGTTCCCTCTGAACATAGTAAAATAGGTTTTTTTTCTGTGATGATGACCAAGCACTGGTACAGGTTGCCCAGGGAGGTTAAACATCCCTAGAGATGTTCATAAGTCATCTGGACACAGTCCTGGGCAATTGGTTTCTGGTGGTCCTGCTTGAGCCAGGAGGTTGGATGAGATGACTTCCAGAGGTCCCTTCCAACCTCAAATGTTCTGTGATTCTGTCACCCCTTCACCCTGCAGCTACTTCTCACTGCTCTCCAACACCATCAATCACTGGAAAATTGTAATGACAAGTTATTTTAATGCTTTTATTATGGACCTCAAAATGTGAATTATTTTTAAAAAATTGACTAGTGATGAGTGTGAAAAAATAGCACAATCAAAATAAGAAGACTGAATTTCATTAGAAAGGGCCAGAAAATGCAACAAACAAAGGTTCTGTAACTTCACTAGTAGGCAAAACATATATAGAGACCCATTATTATATGGGAAAGAAAATAAAATAATGGATGAGGTACAAAAGATAGATGTGGTCCATTCTTTTGGGTTTGTTTGGTTGTTTTGGTTTTTTTTTTTCTTTTGTCTTTGCACATTAAAAAGACACAGATATATAGACCTCTAACGTTTCCCAGAATAAACCTCTGGAGCATGCTTAAACAAGTCAATATAATTTGGAAACCTATGTAAATACCTTTGTGGGTTAACAGAGGATTTATGTGGTCACAGGTAGTTGGTAAAAGCAAATACAGTATTCATTTTTAAAAAGTGAGAAAGAACTGAAAGAAACCAGGGAATAACTACTCAGGCAGACTCACTTTGATAAAAGATACTAGAGCAAACCATTAAATGAGCAACTTAAAATTATCCAAAAGAAATGATGAAACATACCTAAGATTGTAAAAAGCAAATCTGGTCAAATCAATCTATATTTCAATTTTATTTTTTTTTTTCAGATTAACTAGATTTGTGAGTGAAAGATGTATAGATGTGACATGCTGCAACTTTAATAATACACTGAACTTTTACTTACAAGTTCTAATACATCAGACCTACCCAGAATTGGGCCAAAGACTGCACTGCTTCTGCCCAGCAGTGGCTAAGAGGTACTGTATGCTGTGTGATCTCTACAGCTGCTGTAATGCAGAGTGTGCCTAACTTAGTAAGTAATAGGGATACACAGTAAGCTAATTGCAATGTTCAGTTCCTTGTCCAGAAGGTAAGCATGTGTTAAGCAGTCAGCTGCATCTGGGACATGTGTGCTGCCCAACTATAGTGCATACTTCCTGATGAAATTGTCAATGACAGTCAGCAGCTATGCAAAAGGCTCCTACATCTACCTACAGTAATCAGCATTGCTATGGATAGTGGCCTAAATGTTACAGTGAGGATCCAGGAGGCAGAAGATAATGTTGAGTGGGGAAGTATGAGAGAAGGAGAGATGCTGGCAGGGCATGGTGGTGTATGGGTAGACAATGTTAGGTTATATGGTGGCTTACTGCAGCATAAAGTTGGAATCGTGGTTCAATATTGAAAGCTGGATTCTTCAATGACCTACCTGCTGATTTGGTTTGAACACACATGCCATAAGCAAACTAGGGAAGTATAATCTATGTGTAATGGCAGCAAAATAAGGGCACGCTATCCTCTCTCTCTTTCTCTAAAACAGTACTTGTCAATACCTTGTTATCAAGTGGACAGGTCATTTTAATGGGCAAGGCTCTGTCCTGAACCCAACTCTGTTCAATATTTCTGTTTACAGTCTGAATGATGGACTGATGGTTATTTTTCAGAATTTTAGAAAGATTGTTATGCTAGGAGAGGAGGTTTCAAGAACAGTGACAGACACAACAGATATTAAATGCATTGCTGACTGTTGTGGTTTAACGCTAGCCAGCAACTAAACACCACACAGCTGCTCATTCACTCCCCCCACCCCAGTGGGATGGGGAGAGAATTGGTAGAGTAAAAGTGACAAAAGTGGTGCGTTGAGATAAAAACAGTTTAATAACTGAAATAAAATAATGTAAAATAATAGTAGTAGTAATAATAAAAAAACAAATAATAATAATATACAAAGCAAGAGATGCATGATATAGTTGCTTACCATGTGCTGACCAATGCCCATCCCATCCCTGAATAGATTACTGCCCCCTGGCCAACTCTGCTCAGCTTATATACTGAGCATGACATCATATGGTATGGAACATCCCTTTGGCCAGTTTGGGTCAGCTGTCCTGATTGTGCTCCCTCCCAGCTTGTTGTACACTGGGCAGAGCATAGGAGGCTGAAAAGTCTTTGACTAGCGTAAGCACTACTTAGCAACAACTAAAACATCATTATGTTATCAACATTATTCTCATACTAAATCCAAAACACAGCACTATACCAGCTACCAGGAGGAAAATTAACTCTATCCCAGCTGAAATCAGGACACTGACTAATTGGAAAGAATTCCTAAATTAGTTAAAAAGAGTAAATAAAATTAAAAAGAATACTATATATATCTAGGAGAATTCAACGTACAAAGACACAAGGAGGAAAGACCAGCTGGGCAGAAAGCTATTTGTGCTTATACTGGTTAAAAAACTATGAGTTAAAGATCAGAACTCTGTAAAAGCCACATCTCATTTTGGAATAAGTATTAGCAAAAAGTTAATCATTAGTGTTATGGTTTAGCCCCAGCCGGCAACTAAGCACCACACAACTGCTCTCTCTCTCCCCCACTGGCGGGATGGGGGAGAGAATCAGAAGAGTAAAAACTCGTGGGCTGAGATAAGAACAGTTTAATAATTAAAATAAAACAATAATAACAATAATATAATGAAAAGGAAAAATAACAGGGTGGGGAACACAAAACCCAGGGAGGGGTGGGGTAAACAACCAAAACAAACAAGTGATGTGACCCTCACCACCCGCCAACCAACACCACCAGTCCCCAAGCCCCAATCACTCCCCACCCTGGCCAACTCCCCCAGTTAATATACTGGGCATGGTGTCATATGATCGGGAATATCCCATTGGTCAGTTTGGGTCAGCTGACTTGGCTATGGCCCCTCCCCTCCCAGCTTCTTGTGCACATGGCAGAGCATGGGAAGCTGGAGAAGTCCCTAACTAGGATAGGTACTAAAAGACACTTGGCCACTACTTAACAACAACTAAAACATCAATGTGCCATCAGAACTATACCAGCTACTGTGAAGAAAATTAACTCTATCGCAGCCAAAACCAGCACAATTAGTTAAAATAACAATCAATGTTATTTCAGAGAACAGAATTCCCAACATCTCTTGATACAAACTTGATAGAAAAAGGTGGTTCCTGCTGATTTCAATTTTATTGATTTGTATGTGTAGAATAGGAAAAACAACAAAATTCTAACTGTATGAACCATGTCTTTCTCACAGATAAATACACTTATATTTTAATCCCTATTTCTGGATTTACATTTGATGGGAAAGAAATATCTAATATGATGCCCGTTATTACGAATGAGTGATTCCTGAAAGTAAACATGCCAATCATTCTTTCACACAAAAAAACCTGCATTTGGTAATACTACCAACACTTCTTTCACAGTGATTTGTATAAACCAATATTTGATGACATTTAGAGAAACAGAAAGCACATGACAAGAGCCATAATGGACATTTGTCCATTTATGAGTATGACTGAATTGAAAAATTTCCATCAAAACTTTCAATTTGTAGCAATTTAATTTTTCTCTGTAAAATGAAATTCTATCCTTTTACCTAAACTATGTAAGTTTTTAATATTTTATGAAAAATGAGATTTTTCCTTAAAAATATTTGTCAAAAATAAATGTTTACATGAAAGTGTTCTTCAGAAACAAAATTTTACTTTCTGCAAAGCTATTCTTGAAAAACTTGGCTTCAGGAACAGAAAAATGTCATTTGGCTTGTGTCATCAGTTGCATGGTTGTATGAATGAATTGCAAGTTTTTGAAAACTGAAAGCAGAGGTACATCTTTTAATTTGATGGAAGTTTGTAAACTCAAATATTGTTGCCACACACAGTCTAAGTTACTTTGTTCACAAGCTGTAAATAGAAAGAAGGGCTAAGTTTTTCAGATATTGGAAAAGAGTATCAATTGGCCAGTAAAATTCAGTTGTGAGTACATACATTGTAAAATCTTCAATGAATTCATACTTAAAGGTAATCAAACAGCACTCAAGATATGGAATCAATATCTTGTGCATTCTTCTGTTTCTCCAGTTACATTTAGTGTTGTCAATGTATTGACGCTGCTCAGTTTCATTACATGTTCAAGCTTACAGTCAGTAATCTCTTTATCTTGGGGATTAATCAACATTACTTTTTTTTCAGATTGCAACAGACTATGAGATGATATAGCCATCTTCTCTTTCTCAGATAAGAAATGGTGATTTCTTTAACTCTCTTTGGACTCAGTATTTGATCATCTGCACAAATATTCCAGCCCTTCATCTGGGCCAATGAAAAAGTAGAAGCACTGCTGTTGAGTGCAGTATTACTAGATTTGTCTGCTCTCTTTCATTTAAAAGATGACCTAAATGTAGTGATTCATACCCATCACAGAGTTTGAGATATGAAGGGATTAGAGGCCAGGAACCTAGCACTAACCACCAGGTCTTCCAAATGCCAAGGGTATGTGCATTGAAAAGCCCTCCTTTAGGCAGATGTAAACTGAAGACCGTTATTTTGAGAGATGTCTATTTTGGCATTGCTGGATGGAACCTCTGAATTTAGTAGTTTCACAGATTTTTTTTTTTTTGTTTTGGTTTTACTTGCAAGGGAATTGAAGGGAATTAAAACAGAAAGAGAAGTTCTATTGAACGCAAAAGTACCATTAAATTGCATTGCAGTGTTGGACCACTGATCCTCAGACATAGCACAACCTGCTTAGCTGGGTTCTAAAGAAGAATCTAATTTAGAAGTTATAAGCCAAATTTTAAGAATGCAAAAATATATGTATAGAGGTCCAATTTGTTTTGCCCACTCTTCTGTAAAATGAGAATTGTTTCCTACAGCTGTGGGTTTATAGCCTTACATAGAAGTAATATCTTCCACTACTAAATGCTTCAGAGACATTCTCATCAACAGTGGCTGAAAACAAAATGGGAGGAAGGAGGCTGGACATCAGCAACTCTGTTTTTTTCCCCAGTAGAAGTATACAATATAATTTCTTGATAGCAAAACCATGTTTAGAAAAATGTAAAATGCAACACATGATAAAATTTCCTACCTGAGAAATTAATTTATGTCATGTTGTTTTTTGGCCTTAAGTAGACTAAGTTAACTAAATAGGTGTACAGACTACCACGTCAAAGGCAGAGAAGTGAAAAAGATGAAAAAGAATCAGACAGACTGTTTCACAGACTGTTTCAGTATAAGCACTCTAATTTTCCGAAAGGTTTTATTACATTCACAGTGTATTCTTAATGCTGATATTAAGTTAGGACACAATACCCAGACAATGGAAATGTCATCAGTTTGACTTCTCCAGCATTGCATCAGGCTAGCTGAATGCTGTTATAGTTCAGTCATACATGACATCAATTTGTTTGGTGTAACGTTACTTTCTAGTGACATGGTAGGAAAAAGCAAACTTCATTTGAGAAAAAATAGAATGTGAGTATTTGACAAGTTTCTTAGAGGTCATATAAAACCATTTTGATGTAACTGTAGTTCTGGATACTGGGAAGAATTATTTCTTTTAATAAGCACTCCCAAGGCTCCATATAAGTATATTTATCATGATTTTTTAATATATATATTACAAGAAGAAAATTTAAAGTATAATTTAGGTGGCTCAGTGTCTATAAGTACCTATGCAGTTAGAGAACACATTTGCCATAGTTGCTATAGGAATCCAATAACTAACTGCAAAAGAGTTTGAGAAGCAACAATGATGTGATATCTAAATAAGCCCTATGGCAC
Source organism: Morus bassanus (assembly GCA_031468815.1). NCBI lineage: Eukaryota > Metazoa > Chordata > Aves > Suliformes > Sulidae > Morus > Morus bassanus. The sequence goes on along the minus strand of CM062567.1, from coordinate 62,494,391 downwards.
AACTGGGAAAAAGTATCAGTTGCTTTTCATCCTGGCCTCCCACATCCCACTTTCACAGCCTGTTCAGTTGGGCTGGTAGATTCAAATGTGAATTCCCTGTTTAGACTGAATCTTGGTTTTGATATCTTTAGGTTTTACATAATCCAGTCTAATGTATTTCTTAATGCATGCCCAAGTTGGGTTTTGATTCTGGAGTTTCATGTTAAGTTACTGATAAATTTTAACTTTACTGTGTCCTTGCCAGTCTCCCAGACTGCTTTCCTAACAAGCAAATGACCTTATGGTCTTCCTGGCTGTCAGCTTTCTTTATGTCTGGAGTCATTCCCGGGCTTTAAGCTTCCTTACCCCATACTGAATTTGATAAAGAGGGCTGGAACATTCATTCTTATATACTGCTAGGAAGGCAACATGTAGTTCTTGCCCATCAAGCATTTGGCCATATTAGTGGGATGTACATCATCATTATTTCATTGAAAAAATCACTAAATACATCCTATGATAAAATTTTGGCCTAGCAAATCTGTAAATACAGTAGTGCCCATATGAAGCAAGGGAACCCATTGTGGTTCCAAGTGGTGATAAGCACTGACAATTGCACTCAAACATGTGACAAGGAGAGTATATCTTCCTGTAATACTTCTTTTATGAAGGTCAATGCAAGTGAATCTCTCCAAAAGCCGGGGTGGGGGGAAAGTGGGGGGGAGCGGAGTGGGTGTGTATGTGATTTTAAAAACAAAACAAAGCAGGAAATTTCTTCTAGATTGGATGTTATTGTGATTGTCGTTAGCAAACATAGCAGAAACTAGCTTTGTTCAGCAGAACCTCTCTGGAAAAGCAGAATGATTATCCACATTTCACAGATGGGAAGCCATGAAAAAGAAATTAAATGGCTCAACAAATGTGTCAGAGAAAATCTGTGGCAAAAGTAGAAATTAAAGCTAGGTTTGTTGTACCCTTGTCTAACTGTATACCAGTGAGTTCCTTTTTCCTCTTTATGATTCTTATATCCACAGAATACTATCCTAGCCTTATGGAAGGCACTAGGAAAAGTGAAAGAGAGGAAAAGAAAGAGACATGACTGGGAGAAGAGAAGGAATGTTCTTTGTGGTATGTTTTGGGAAAGGAGTCCAAGAAGGACAAACATAAACAGTCATTTAAAAAACAGGATGCCTGCTTTTCTTGCTTTGTTCTGATTCCTCCCACTCATCAGTAAAACGAAAATATTATACAAAAAATTCCAGGAAAGTGATTTCAAGGAAAAAAAGAACTAGTTGGCAACTTCTATAAGTAGGTCTTTTTATTCCTTTCAGCTTTTCTGCTTTGTGGTCAGTGTTTCTCCCCCATCAAACAGGTTTGTTTTCCCAATGCAGTTGGCTTTAAGTATATTAAAATTAATATTGTAAGGCAGATTGTTTAAGGACTTGACTGTGTTTAAAGTTTGCCTACAGTTTAGCTGGCGTTGCTGTAGATAATTTCTATCTAAACCAGGCTTAATATTCGGACACATGATAGAAGGCAACTATTAACAGCAGCTTGACAGAGTGCTGCTTGCCGGCAGGGTGTCTATAGGATCTGAAGACTGTGACCGCTGCCCCCTGAAGCAAACAGCTGCTTGTTGAAGATGTGAATGACCTCAGCTGTCTGGCCCTACTGCCAGACTCTACTGCTGTCCTCAGAGAACTGGCAGGAGCTGATGTTCACTTCCTCCTCACTCTTCCCCAGGTCAGACACTACTCTTCAACACCCAATTTCCCTGGCAGTTTGTATGAATGCAGCAGAATATGAAAGGGTGCAGCTAAAGTGTGTCACAGATTCCCTTCTGTTGCTCTTTTACCTTGGATGTGACCCGTAGCAGAGGTTCAGACAGGCAGGCTGGGGAACTGGTACCTTCAACCGTTGCAGTCAGACCAAGTACAGCCCACCTAGGAGAACCCTTGGCCCAGGTCAGTTATGAACTTGAAGAAAAAAAGGCAGACATTTGTTAACATTATACTTTTTTCCTTCATAAACTGAAACAGCATTGTTAGTTCATAAATTGCAACAAAATGGAGGTGAATATTTGTGAAGAAATCCAAAATCCTACATTCTATAAGATGCTATTACTATTTTTAAAAAATAATCATAGTAAATACGATACTTTAAATTACTTAGCTTATCATAGGGCTGAAGCTTATTATAATTTATTTAGTTAATTTAAATTACAAAAAATATTAAAGTGGTAACATTGGTTACCATTTTTTCTGCTGTTTTTCAAAAGCAGTTTATCAAATAAACTATAAGATGAAATTTAGGTTAAATAAGATCTTTGTAGTTATCAAACTAATGGTTTGAAACTAATGGTAGTTCAAAAAAACTACCAAATAGAAAGCAGGAATGCACTTAAAGTTTAAGTAATCCTTGATTGTTTGCTAGTTTCAGTTGTGAGTAGAAGTGATCATTTATTTCACCTTGATTCAAAGAAGTTATTTTCAAAATAAGGTCCACAGATCTTTGGTGATCTCCAGATTACTTCTACCAAGCTTCAACGACAATTGAGAAAAGAAGTCATTGGTAGGCTTAAATTTGCCTTGTAGAAGTCTGTACTCATGGGGAATTTGAAAAAATGTGACTGGTTGACTGAGGACTGAAACTAAGTCTCTGGGACTGGTGCAGAATTACAGCATTGCTCCAAGAGAGCTGGTGCAGAGGTATGGCAGAGTTTTTGAAGGTACACATAAGACCTGAGGGGAAAATAACAGCTGATGTTTGATGACTTTTTGTGCTGGAATTGTGATAATGTTACAGAATTTGAAGATAGTTCTTCAATTTGTGCTGCCAAAATAAGGCTGGTCTTGATTTTCATCTCACTTGTATTACATTACCGCTCTTATTCCACAAAGTACCAGATTTAATTCCAGTTTATGTGACTGTAAGTGAGGCAGGAATTTAGCTCACTCAATGAAATGGATTCTGGCTATACAGTTCTAATAAGTTTTTGTTGTTTGTGTTGTATATCTTATGCTAGTTTTACCTCTGACTTTAAATTATTTGGGGGAAGGAATTGTTGTCCAGCATTTTCATAGATACTGCAAATGGAGACTCCACACCTGCTCCAGGGAATCCCTTCCAGTGCTTCAACATATTTTCTGCTAGGCACTTTGCCCTTATATATCTCTTTAATCTACTTTGCCATAAATTAAGTCGTTATGTCTTTGCTTATACACTAGATATGAAAAGCAGATTATTGTTTCATTTCTGCAGCCACATGTTATCACTTCCTCTGTCAATTTCCACTTCCTTCAATTAACCAGCCACAATTTTATACATCTTTCCTTGTAACTAATTTTCCTGAATTAACAATTTTTGCTGCTTTCCTCTGAACTATCTTTATCTTTCTTAAAAGTGTACTGTCAAAACTTGGATGCTGGATTCCCACTGATACCACATCACTTCTGCACAAACAGATAATTTTGCATCTCTCTTTTAGTATATATATAACCATGGGGTATATATATGGGGGTTTGGGCAATAGTGTATTATGTTTTACTCCTGTTTAGCTTCTGATTACACACAATAACACATAATCCTTTCCTGCAGAAATGCTAACTAAGCTCTTATTTTCTGTTTTATATTTGTGCAGATATTGTCATAATGCAATATTCTATTGTTTCATTCTTTTTTGAAACTGTCACACCAAACTGACAGGAACACTTTAAATAGTCTAAAAGTAGGCTATTTTTTCCTAAAAGTGTGAATAAGTGTATTAGTGCTGTTCAACTTTGTCTCAGTAATTGACTGCAATTACATTTGATATGTTTCTTGCTATAATAAAAATGTACAGACGATCTCATTACCTACAACCAATACAAACAACTCTTGTGGAATAGAACAACATTAAGAAAATAATCTAAACCAGATACAAAGATTTGTTTAAAAACCCATTTTACGTTTTGATAAGAATACAAAGGAAAATAAATAAATCTCATGGAGAGAAAGCTCAGTCTTTCTCTCCATGACTTTAAGAAAGAGGTGTTCCTAAATGTAATTATCTGTTCCTGAAGGTCTTCCTGGCTAGGAGGTGTTCTCCCAGTAATTGGAGGCATTTCAGACTCTCCTAAATGTCAGCTCTGGGGTCACTTTCTCACTTTCTGGGGAAAAGCTGACAGAGCTTGCCATGAAAAAAAGCACTTAGGTCTTCTTCCTCTTCCTTTCAGCAGCTTCCACAAAGTTCTCAAAGGAAGCCCTTTTTTCTCCCTTCTCCTTTCCTTTAAGTAAATTCTAAGACAGCTATTTTCAGTCCTTTCCTCTGCTTCCCTACTGCTTTGGAACTAGGCAGGAGAAAACCAGACTCAGCTGATCCTTTCTCAAGGTGGAGGGAAGAAAGAGGAAAACTACTACAGCTCCTAAGGGAGCAGGAGTGAATGCTTATGGCTGGAAGTGAACTGGAAACCAGAAGACTGCATAAACACGTGAGGCTGAAGTTGAACTCAAATGAGTACTGGGTTGATTTGAGAGTTGGAGGATGAAGTGACTTCCTGAGCTGAGGAATGGATAACCAGAACGGCTGTGTACACACAGCCTTTCAGTTAAGTTGACTATAGAAATGCTAGAGCTTCAGAAAGATATTTTTATATCTTTAAGATTTGAAAGACTTTAAATTATAATTTTTGAAATCTTTTAAGCTTTATCTGTGAAAAAATAGGCTGTTCTACTGATTTCAATGGAAATTTCAGTGGAGACATAATTGAAGGTCAATGAAAAATTACTTCAGCTTTTCAATTGTAGTTCATTTATTCTGAAGGATTACTTAGAATTTGGGAACAATACTAGTGAGCCTCTACAGAAGTGTTTATTTCAGGGAAAGCAGTTGAATTGAAAAAAACTGTAATATGATTTTTTTTCATGTTTTTAGTTTTTCTATTTTTTTTTTTTTGGTGAATGTTATAAGGCTTTCCAGGTTTTTTTCCTCTGTGAATGTGAACACTAACATCATTGTGTGCTGTGAACATTAACCTGGAACACTTCAAAATTTATATGGTTTCAGTTTAACAATCAAATAAATATATAAAATAGGCAAACTTCCCAAATTTTTATTGCACTTGAGTTTTTTTATCCCAAACAAAATGTTAATAAGGTCTCATATGTTGTAATTATTAATTATTGTGTGTATTATGGCTTGGTCAAGAGAATACATACAGTAAGAGGTCCCAATGAAGAACAAAAGTTTTAACTTAGTAAGGCTTGTATTCATCTGTCTAACATTAGGCACCTTTAGAAATCTTGCTGTAAACTGCTCTAGTCAATGGAAAGGAAGGCACCGCCATCCATCTCAGGAATGAAGCTGCTTTTGAAAGTGCCTGTTTCTTTTTTTCTGCTCAGAAAAGTACTACTACTTTCTACTCTCATTCAGCAGAATCCATTCCAAATCCACTTGGGATCTTAATCTTAAATTGACTTTTATATAGATACAGGGTGAAACTTTGTTAAATTCTTGTCACTTCCCACATATATATAATAATCTGAACCATTTTGCATTTTATGTTACTTGTTTACTGGTACTTGGGCCAAGTTATGCTTAATTTTCAAATGTTTGTATCTCACACAATATCTTTTAAAAAAAGAAAGAATAATTGTATCATTTAATTCCTGTTGGATTTCTAATTGGAGAATACCCAGGTATTAATTAGGATAAAACAGCGGAACTACTTCAGTATCATACTTTCGAGCATGGATTAAGGATATGAGATAGTAATTGAGAGACAGTTGAATTTCTATTGCTTGTATATTTTAATGGCATTTTCTACAATGTAGTATTTCCATTGAAAATGTTAATGAATAAGGCGACTGGTGATTATTAAGAACCCCTTTTCTTAGTGAGTAGTACCTTAATATATGATTAATTTCACTTAAAACAATGTGTATGCTTAACAGATTAATAAACAATGAGTAAGGACAGCACAGATGGGCTGCATATTTTGAATAATTTTATAGAAAAGTAATATAGGATAAGGGTTTGTTCTGCAATTATTTCTCCCATGAGTTAACATTACTTACTAGTGTAATTCCACTAATTTTCTAGTTAAATTGCTACAATAATTATTGGTAAAGAAACTGAATAATCTGAAAGGTTTAAATCAAAATAGCAGGAGCTTCAAAAGGAATTAAAGCATGGAAACTACCAATGGAGTGAGGAGGGATTACTCAGTGCCAGGCTTCCAGGTATGAAAATCAACACAAAAATGAATTTTAGTAGGAATATCTCATGATAATGCCTTCTTCACATGGGAGTCAATCATTTTCCTGTTTTCAAAGCAAAGAGTTAAAACACCTGAAACAAACCTCATCTTCCATTCTCTCAGACATTTCCATCTCTCTCCTTCCCTTGCTACTTTCTTGGACCTAAATAGGCAGTGAGTGAAAGTGGATAGCAAAGTTTCTTAGTATTGAATCCATGTCCCGCAATTATTTCAGAGACTGTTACTACTTATTTCTAGGGACTTATTACTTCAAAATACTGTGCAAGTGTGTGAATTTTTCTGCTTTTTAAAGCCGCTGGGTAGACCTGCAACAGTTTGTAAAGCTTCCTTTTTAAATTGGGCTTAACACCCACCCTGAACCGTAATCTGATAACACTGAGATATCACCTGCTGCTTGAATGAGACTAACACTTGAAAGAATGAAAGGTTTGGAGTCAAATTTCTGATTTTTAATCATAGAATTGAAGCTGGATCAAGTGAATGCATATCTATGTTACTGTAACCATGATGGTGAACAGAACCTGTTAAAAACATCATCTTAACTGAGAAATTTTCTGTGGGCCAGATTCGTCCAGTTATGGCCTTGCTAAGCCTTTCTCATCAGAAATCAAGATACCAGAATTTCTTTACAATGTTAATATTGCACATTTATAGTCACATACAGAGACTATTGATAAAAACTGAATAAGAGCAGGATGCAAGTATGCAGTTCAGATTGCTTATTCCATGATTGCTTATTCCACAGTCTCAAAATATGTAGACATTGCAAGTTATGCTTCTTACTGTGAATTCCTTCATCTTATTTAGGAGTTCTTCTGGGAGCAGAAAGGTGCAAACCTCACTGTTTCCCAAACAAAACTGGCTGTATTTCACCTGAACTTAACTCATGGCCCACAAGTTCTAGGAGGGTTCTTATACTACATGCCTACTCTTTCATTGATTATGCCTGTTCAGGTTGCAGAACCTGCTGGCAGACTACATACAAACTGATGTAACACAAGCCATAAGGACTAGCTTGTAGAGGTACCTCCCTTCTTGCAAAGCTAGGTAGAGGGGGCAGGGCAGGGAAAGAAGAAAACCTTTAAGCGCTCTAATTATGTGCAGAGGAAGGGAATTTCCTAGTTCTAGGTGTAGTGAAGAGTAAAAACCCAGCAGCAGTTACCAAGCATTTTGCTTTTGGTAAGAGTAATGTCAGAAAAATACAAGGCCTTTTTCACCTTACTTGCCTTGGTTTGCAAGACTGGCATAGCTGAACTGTCTGAAAATGACCACAGGAGGCATACACCTTCTGCATAAAGGGAATGATCTTTTGAAACAAAATATCCAGATGCACCAAAGCTGTTTAGCCTCAGAACTGGTGTTTTGCATTGTGGCTACAGGCAGAAGGCCCAGTTAGACTGCATCCAGAAAGCTAGACAGCTAAAATGTCCTTCTGGTTGGAAGTTATCACTGGCCTGTCTATAGGCCTTTTAGACCACTGAACACCCTGGGCCAATCCACCACTCCAGGAATGGTGGAGTGTACATGTGAACCTTGCAGAAACGCCATTTCAGTTAGGGGAGAAGTGGGTTTTCCCATCCAGGGAACAAGTAACGGGTACCATCTAAAGTTCCATGGAGAGCTGGAGTCATCCTTGTGGAGCATAACAGCAAGCTGTCTGCCCTCTTTGCTCTCTTGTAACCTACCTCTAATTGAGTTTTAGTCATAGAGTAGAAGAGTTTAGAGCTGCCTCTCCTAAAGAAGTACTTATACCTACTCTTGGCTATTCAGAGTTCAGGTCTTCAAAGAATCTTCTAATTTTATTTACCCAGCTGCTCTGTTTAGTCTCATTTTTGGCTGAGGCATACTTTCTAGCTGTAGATTTAATGTTGTGGTGAGATTCTTGAAACTTTTTGAATGTTCTTCACAAAGAATATATGATTGTGAAATTTTTTTCCATGAATTGTACTTTAGGGGGTTGGTTTTAATTAATGATGGGATAATAACTTTTATATTAAAACCTGATTTTGTACAGGGTCGTTGCAGCAGATGAATGAAATATGTTTACAGAGCATGAGGTAATGGAAATTGCTATGGTGTTTTTGAGAGAGGGGCATCTCTTTTCAGAGGAAAAAAAGGAAGAGAATCACAAAGGCTCTCAAGATCAAATTATTCCGACAACAAAACAAAACCCACATTTATATGGTAATTCAGAAAAGTCAGAGGTGGCAAATACAGTACTAAGAGGAGATGGAAAAGTTTCAGAGAATCAGTGACAGCCAGTTTTGAAAAAAGCTTTAAGAGAAGTAGATTTGTTTCAGGAAGTTGAGCTCCAGTTTGAAGTCTCTGATGCCTAAGATTTAAGGTTTGAGCTCTTGAGTGTTGCCGTTCCCTCAGTGCGGGCACTGGGAGGGTCATTCTTGTTTACACAGAAAGCTGTTTTCACATAATCTGAAGGAACATGGTATTCTGGAGATTTCCATATCCTCAGTCAAATCTGTCTGATTTTGGTCCAGCAGTTCAACATGTTAGGAGCCTGACTTTGACAAAGAAGGGAAGAATGAGTGATCACATTAAGCCACATTTCATTAATAATAATAATTTCATTAATAATAATAAGCTGGGCTAAAAGTAGATGAGAAAGATTTAACACCTGAATTGTGAACTAATCATATTTTACACCTTGTAGATAAGTCTGAGATTAGCTGTGCAAAGTTAAAAAGAAAAAAAGATCCATTCTTTAAAAATAAGTTTTCAAAGGATTTTTAACTAATAGGGGAGCTTGGTTAAAACCTTTTCTTAAGTTCAAGATGTTGCATTTGCAGAGCACTGGTGTATACACAAAGATATACAAAATGCAAATTAATCTAGAAATTAATTTAGAATGTGATAAGTGATATTGCCACATCTGTCAGTCATGGTAACAAAAGACAAAGAACGTCAAAGGATAATAGCTCAAAGTTGGAGTCAGATTCCTGTTTGTAAAATGTTAAGAATTATTTTTTGCATCTTACAATGTCAATCTCTAAAATTTTTAGGCATAAATGAGTGTAGAGGAGCACAAACACATAGGTATGAAATGAGAAGACTAAAAAAAACAGTGAATTTCAATTAGCCAAGAACATAAGGCAAAATTAAGTTACTACAAAGTAAATTGCAATAATTAAAAACAAACAAAAAAAAAACCCAACAACAAGATGTTGAGATGGTACTGATATGGACATATGTTGATATGGACAAGAAAGAAGCTGAAATACATGATGTTTTCTTTTCACAAGGAAAGTTAATTTGAACAAATACTTCCTTTTAAGAAGTAGATGTGACTTGAAGCATATTAAAGAATATTTAGCCAAGGTAAATGTTCAAGTTGGCAAGCCCCGATGCAATTTATTCCTGAGTACTTAAAGAAGTAGATAAAGTAATCCTTGAAACTCGTAATGATTGTGCTTCAGACTCATGAAAGATGAAGACAGGGGATGCTAAGAGAGGGGAAAACACAACTTTTTTTTAAGGGAAAATAAAAAATGTTAGGGTTTGTATTTCAGACATACTTTGACATTCTCTTAAACAAGTTAAGAATGTGCCAATCAATTATAACTGCTGGAAAGAAGGTAGGAGTAGGTTTAAAATTACTTTGACAGAACAGGCAGACTGAAAGGATATCTGAAGTTGCATTTGTTCACATACTTTGTCTGTTGAACTCAAAATGGGGAGTAATTGGTTAGGCAGCTAAAAAGGATGTGTTTGTTGTTATTCAAGGGGCCATAAATTAAATATAGAACAACAGTGTGAAGATGCTGGAAAAATGCTGGTTCTATTCTGGGCTTCATTAACAAGAGTTTTTCTGTAAAGCAATGAAAGAAGTTAAAAGGTTTGGGTTTTTTTAATCTGGAAAGGAGAAGATGGAGGGAAGTCTTGATGACTGTTTTTCCAGTATGTTCTCCATTGCCACTGAAAAAAGGAGGAGAAAAGATTGGCTCAATTTGCAGAGAAATATATTTTGGCTTGTTATTAGGAAAAACTATCTAAATATATAAGGGTAGGGAAACTGTGGCGCAGGCTCGGTATGAAGGCTGTAGGATCTCTTGTTGGAGATTTTTAAGAGTAGATTGTGTACCTATGGGAAATATGCTGGTAGACTGTGATGTGGTGCAGATAATCAGACTAGATATTCCTTGAAAATCTTTCTAAATCTACATTTCTGTGATTCTGTAACTCAGAATTGCCATATTCAAGACAGTGATTAAGAGGCTGCAGAGGACTAGCATTTGCAGGTGAAGTCATGAGGCTACTGACATTAAGACCATCTTATGGACATTACTGTTCAGGTCTTTAGCAGAACTGAGTGCCACATTCCCTCAGTGTGCTGAAAAAAACCCGGAAAACAGTCATTAACAGCATAATAGGACCTGCCACTCAAAGTAGGAATGAGCATAGTGTCTGTCTTATGGAAATCCTGATCCCTGACTGCTGTAGAAAACAAGCACATAGAATATGAAGTAGGAATTAAGAAGTTATCATTTGCAGTAGTTAATCAAACTTTCATCATGAATGCACTTCGTCTGAAAGCAAACACCTTTTCTTCTGGAAGTAGATGGTAACTGAAGACCTATAATCTTAAAACTAACTTACTGGCTGTTATGTGAAGTAAGACCTCATTTCTTTGATAAAATAATTTTATTTGGTGTTGACCCTGTATATTGTAATAATATATTTTATATATCCATATGCCATTCTCTAAAATTGACAAGTTTACAAGTAACAGTGCAAGTTTTTGCTTTGATGTGTTGAATCCCCTAAAAGCCCCACAAGACACACGGATGTTTTTTGATAATGTGGGAGTGAATAATTTAATGTTTACAGACTAATGTAGTTGTAGATGAAGATGAACATGACAGAAATACTTTGGAAAGGAAAGCTGCCTGTCACTGCTGCATTTGACCAGAGATAATCAGAAATATGTGATACATGACATCCTAAATAATTTTACATTTTGAATAATGAATTGAGTAATGTACTGAGTAATAATAATGATGCTTTTCTTATGTCTTATTCAAATAAGGTGTATACACATTATTAGAGAGCACAAATATTTAACTAAACCCTTACTTTTTTGAAAAATACTTTCCTTCTGTATGCACAGATGCAAGTTTAGAATTGATGACATACTTTTTAACAGGGAAACTAATCACCTGATATTGGCCTCTTTTTCTGCCTTCTCACTACATACGGTACCTGATTCACTGTATAGTTATTCTAGAATTTTTGGTTTGTTCAGTTAGTCAATATTTGGGTGGTTCAAAAAAGAAGGTTTCCTGTTTTGTCAAGTTTATATTTTACTTATATTAACAGTGTCCTATCATATGTTTTCCTAATCTTGGGTTTGCAGAAACAATCATTTTTTGTGAAGGCATATTTACTTTGCTTTCCTTCTGTTGTAAAGTTTTGGTGGAGGATGTTAGGTCTTCACTTGTGTTATTCCTCCTTCCAGCCTTTTATTATAGACTATCACAGGTATTATTGAAAAAGATTTATTGGGAATCTGCACTCTTTTTTTTTTTCCCTATCCATTAAAAAATATAAAAAGCCAGAATAATACAGTAAAGAATTCCATGTATCCTAAATAAGATGTAACATATAATGCTTTCTTTTTGGCAGTTTATGAATGGGCCATTCAAGATTAATGAGTACTCTCCTTAAGCTTGGCACAGCCTAAATGAAAATGCTGTGACACATAAGCGACATATTTAATTATTTAATTTTGAGAGCTCCTGGGAGCATGAAGCACATTGCAGAAAGATTTCTGATTTCGAGACCTGTTACCTAGCAGTCTGATATAGGTACTATTTGAAAAGAAAAAGACATTTAAAACAGTCTTTATTCTACTAAATGAAAACAAATGAGTGATTCATACCATAGCTTTCATGTGCTCTGAAACTAACATTACATTCCAAAGAATTAGATATGTGAAAATGTGTTTCCTCAAATTTAGTTCAATCAGTATTATCATTTAATCATGGATCTTAATCATTATCTTGGATAACTGAGTATTCATCATCATGGTGTCCAGAAACAGTTTGCTATGAATGTGTTCATGTTTCTAGAAAATAATTTCCACTGGTCTCTACACAGAATAGTTATGTAAACTAGTATTAATGATCTAAGTACAGACTGAAACAATGCACAGAATACTTGCTCCCTACAGCCCTTTTTTGAATGTACTTTGGATTGTTGGAAAATTTTTCAGAAACTCTTTTCAGGAGGAGGAGAAGAGATTCTACCTCAAAGGGAAAGTTGGAGTTTTTCTAGATAGCCTTTCCTCAGGGTGGCAAAGCGGTATATTATAGTCATGGCATTTCTATTGTCAGAGAATCAGCCCCTAAGGTTGGAACTTAACCTAAAGGTATAGATGGCACTGCTTTTTCAAATTCAGCCAGACTGTTTTAAGCAATTACTATCCTCCAATGGATGTGTTGGACTCAACTGCTGACGTAGAATAACTGGCCATATCAATACTCCTCAGTTTCAGCAAAAAGTTTTAAAAGGTTTAATTGAGATTATAACCTCCAATTAAAATATGCTCAGCTACTTTGAATATTGAATAATTTCATTTGTTTCCTCAGTTCAGTTTGATCTTAATGGGTATTTGTTTACATTTTATGTTCTGTGCTATGATTATGAGATTTAGCTTTTCTTTTTGCTTATATATTTTAGCAAAATTTTATTATAATTGTTGCTTCAAAAATAATTTGCTTTTATGTAGTGCATGATTTTAGATAATTCTATACATTTATCCTTTTAAAGTTCAGTACCTTCTTTTCCCTCTGGAAGTATGAAAATATGAGTAGCATGGCATAAATAGATTCAGGGGGTTTTTTAATGCTGTGATGTACTGACTGTTTGCAATGTAATAACTTATTTAGATAGATTTTGGGAGGAGTATGATGAGGCACTTTACCCAAGAAATCTTTTATTTCTCCTGAAGGAAAGTGATTTATCATTCTTCCTACATATTCTTCTTCATTAATATTCTAGCAAAAGTCTCTGAGTAAAAGGGGTATCATCAGAATAACCCTGTTCTCTCCACAGAGTCCTCATTGTCTCTCATATAGATTTGAGGAGTAAGTCCAGAAACCCCATATTGGTTTAAGGCAAAGATACAACCCAGTTCTTGTGCATAGCTTCATCAGCATAAGAAGCTTATTTTAGCTGTAGCTTTGTCTACAGCTGCTGTTCACTCCTTCTTTCCCTCTACTCCAGCCCCTTCCCAGCACTTGTAGTTTTTACATCCTCAGTTTTGCATGAAGGATCAAGATACATTCCTGTTGTGACATTCTCACAGTTTATCACCTGACTCCAGAGAGGGACTGAATACTTTAGGAGAAAAAAAAAAAAACAACCTGATGATAGTGATCTGTTTGGATGCCAAATACAGCCTACTGGATTTGGGAAGCTCTGTCACAGTACTCCAGAAGGTAGTGACTGTTGCCCTTGCCTTTTGCTTAATCTAATGTTTAGCACTTAACCAGGAAATGGAAACTCTAAGAAAGAACTGGAGTTCTCAGAAGAGAAACGTAATTGCCAAGCCATTGGCAAGACTTTTGTCTTTTTGGCACAACTTTAATGAAAGCAACCAGAGAAGCACTGGAATCCATTGCATAGTTGTTAGGGCATTGTGCTGAGAGAAGAAAACCTGAGTCCAGTTCCAAATCCCAAAACAAAATATTCTTTTTATCAAATGAAAATAAAATTTTCTCAAATAAAATGTAAAAGCGACCCATGGAATATACAGGAGAAGCCATCTAAGTAAACCCAAAGGAACCCTTCTTTATTCTCCTGTTGGCTGGCATATTTAGTCTTCTCTGGGAAGGACTATCACCTTGAGGTATCTCATTCTTCCGCTTCATTTTGAGAGGTTTTTAAGTGTTTAAATCCTAACCTTCCTTACTCAAAGATGCTGGGGACCTAAACAAATCCTCAGGGAACTGGGACTTTTTCCTTAGGTGGCCTCATTGAGAATCAGATTTCCCTTGGTTTCTCTAGAAATAGAGGATAAATATATTTTTTCTAGCAAAAATTTCTCTGCACTCTCCCATAAACTAAAATGGATTTTCCAGAGACTAGAGGGATTATAGCCGTCTCTTCCCCCAGATCATTCTGCAGTTCAGCATTCACAATGGCGGGGGGAGCTGGCTTCTCACTCTCTCTCCATCAACACATGACTGGATACAGCAATGCATGTTTTCCCTAAAAGTCAATTGAGAACATTAGGAATCACACTAGAACAAGTCTGGCATAAGTTAGTATTTCCAAAGACAGGCTGAACTCCAAAGCCATACGGGTTATGCACCCTAAAATCTGAAGGTGCTGACAGAAGAGATTGTCTGTTCACTAATAGAGACATTTTTAATAGCTTCTCAAGAAAAGAGCAGAGGCATTAGAGGAAAATGAAAATAAATTCATTGTTTAAGTAAGGGATTAGTGAGGAGACAAGAAACCGTAGATGAATAAATCTGAGTAATAGACATCCTTCTAATGACATCAATAAGCTTCTAACGAAAACCAAATAATGTTAAAATAAACCAAAATAAATACTGTTAGTCCAGTTGTCTGCAGCAATAGTTTCAGAAGGGAAATAAAAAAAGGCCTGTGAAATTCTGTTGCAGCAGATTGGATAAATGAACACTGATCTCAGGATCAGGGTCACCTTGGTAAGCCATAAAATAATAACTTTCCTGAGTAACATCCTTTCCTCCCACCCTTTCTTCCAAATGTCATCATACTTTAGGCAGATGACACTGAACTTCCTGTGGTCTCTCCATCTCAGTGGGAGTTATACACTTGCACACTGGATAATAAGACCTTATTTTGCAGACCAGCTTTCATAGATAATATTTCAAAAAATGCATTACAGAATTAAACTAAATATTAATAGAGTCATTAGGAGATTAGGGCATAGTTTCACTAAGTAATGTAACTAATAAGTAGTTCAATAACATGAAGGAAAGTAAGAACGGAAAATGGGTTAAATAGAGAAGTTTGAAAAATTCAAAACTAACTAGGGCTTGCTGTTAAATCATCCCATAGGAGTAGAGTGTTGTCTCCATAACCACAGTGGAAGTGGGAACTCTGATCTACAGAGGACACAGTATAATATAAAATTGCTGCTATTCTAGAAATTCTTAATTTAAGCTTAATTTAAACATACTTACTTTGCATTTATTTTAGTGGGAAGATGTTTCTTGCTCTTTGTATCTTAATATTTTCCTTATTTCTTTGTGGACTTAATTGATGGTCTGGGGACAGTTATAAGGATATGATATCTAAACCAAAGAATCCTATTTAATGACTCATCGTTCCTTTTTCAGAAGGGTAGTTAGGGCAAGCTTAATTTAGGCTTAAGATCATATTTATTCAGCAAAGTATATACCAATTTTTAGGTCAGTAAGTTTTTAATCTTTTAACAAATCAATGCTTAGACATTAACTGTGAAGTCCATGGTTAGAAAATTACTGGAAAGGCATATTGCCTTCTCCCTAACCTACCTAGTATACCTTAGTTTAGTAATACATCAGGTTAAAGAAAGTACTTGCTTTTCTGGATGATGTTTTGAATGTGTCTAATTGCATTGGAAGCAGAATGATGGGATGGAATATGAAATATTTCATTTAAAATTTATTGTCTTGATTTGAGTTATTGAAGGCTTGGTATTTCAAATAATTGTTATTGTCAATGTAATTATCTGCATGGTAGAGTGTCTGAAATTTGTGATACTATCATGGTCCACTAGTCAGGACTTCTCAGAATTGAAAAGCCTTATAGAAAGGATGTCTGGGGGTGTACATTCATTCAAACCTTCTTTGAGAGTGTCCTCTTAGCTGTTGTCTGCCTGTTGGCACAAACAGAGAAAGCACCACTAGCCGTAGCTCTTTTGTTGCTCAACCTAATGACTTTATTACCTCTCCTTTGTGGAAGGAACTTTGTAGTAAACTCTTATAACAAGGAAATTTGGTCACTGGTAACATTTTTTATATTTTCTGTTCCAGTAGTTACATTCCTCTTATGTTCCAGTAGTCACACAAAATATGCTGTGCAAGACTATTGAGGCAGTCACATTTTTCATAATCGGTTACCAGGTTCTATGCAAGGGGCATCCTGACTAGGTGTTATTCAGCCAAAATTCTAGTCTGCCAAATTATTTTTCAATTGTATGGCAGCATACAATTAAGAACATATGAATGTGAATATTTGTAAGAGGAAAGGTCTATCCAGCCCAGCATCCTGTCTCCAATAATAGCTATCAGCCTAAGAAAGCCTAAGAACAGCGCATATGTGTGCAATAGTACTCTGTAGTATTGTCCCAGCCTCCAAATACTTTGACATCGGGGATTTGCTAAGTTTGATGTGGCCTCTGCATGTTTAGTTAAATGTAACAATTTTTTTTTTTCACATTCTTCTCAAGTTTCCCATTTTGGCCCATGTAAACCTCTAGGATCCACAGCTTGCTTTAGCAAAAACTTCTACAGATCTGTATGGTGTGTCAAGAACCAGCATGAGGAAAGGCTGAGAGACCTGGGTTTGTTCAGCCTGGAGAAGAGAAGAGTGAGGGGGGATCTTATCAATACTTATAAATATCTAAAGGGTGGGTGTCAAGAGGATGGGGCCAGATTCTTTTCAGTGGTGTCCAATGACAGGACAAGGGACAGTGGGCACAAGTTGGAACACAGGAAGTTTCACCTGAATATGAGGAAAAACTTCTTTACTTTGATGGTGACAGAGGACTGGAACAGGCTGCCCAGAGAGGTTGTGGAATCTCCTTCTCTGGATGTATTCAAAACCTGCCTGGATGCAGTCCTCTGCATCCTGCGCGAGGTGTACCTGCTCAAGCAGTCGGGTCGGATGAGATGATCTCCAGAGGTCCCTTCCAATCCCTACCATTCTGTAATTCTGTGATTCTGTGAACCACTTTCTTCTGTTTGAATTTGGCTCTTCCTGGCTTTATGTGATATTCCTGGAGCGCTGGAGGAGAAGCTCTGATCTTGCTACTGCACAGAACATCATTGCTCTGGGGGCAAACCAGAAATGCTCTGTAGAAATATCTAGAGAAAAATGGTTCATATCTCATGAAGCTCACTGCTCAAATCTAATCAAACTAAGTCTATCTTTACAGAGTTTTACATGTGCATCAATATATGAAGGATTGCTTATGATAAATACTGCATCAATCTTACACTTGGAAAAAGCAAACAGAGAAAAAAAGTAAATATTTCAACTGCTGTGTTGTAACCATGATTCTTTGCTGACATATGTCATGGGATCTTTCAATGTACATTTTTTGGTCTATTTCCCTGGAAACACAGATATTTTTAAATCTAAGCCTCAGTTTGAAAAACCAGCCACACTTTGAGAACTTTTAAGAACATAGTCATATTTAAGCATGTACTATAGCTATTCTTAATCTCATGTATAGGATTCCTCTGAATCAGGGCCTTCCACATCTGTCAAAAGGGTGCATTAAACAAAGCCTAGTATTCCCACTGAACTCAGAGCTGATGGCTACTGTACTCATGAGGTTTTTTGGAGCAGGTTCTTAGGGTTTAAGAAATTCAGTGAAGAACAACTCAAATAACAGTCACCAATATAACTAAATCAGAGTCTTGATATATTTTTATTGCAGCAAAAAATTTCACTAGCTTTGTGGTTAAAATTTTGTGACCTTCAATTTTCAATTGTTAACTGTTAACTCCAGTTACAAAGATTCACTTTCAGTTCTGGCAGAACTTCAGTCCCCCTTTTTCCTCCTCCCCTATGTCTCTATTTCATGCTTTATGACATAGTTTACACCTTCCCATTTGAAAACTTTGCAAAGCACTAACTTAATGTTACAACACTTGCAAAAAAACTCAGAAGTCAGTAACAATCCACTCAGGGGTTTTTTTCCCATTAAATAATGATTGCCCTTTTTTTTTATAGTCTTTACAGAATAAAATAACAACTTAAAAATCTGCTACCTTATCTGGATATAGGTAGCAGTAAATAAACAGATACATTCACTAATCCAAAACAATGCAAGGCAGTTGTTATTTAAACACAAAGTATTCACTTGAGATCTTTTACTAGCATAGCTATATGTTTTCTCTCTACTTAAAATTGATAAAGTTGCTCCATGAAATGAATATTTAGCAAATACAAGTCTTAGATTTTTTTTTTCCCCTGTAGCATTTGTATGTGGAAAGTTCCAGTTTTTATCTTTGTATATTACCTTCCCTGAAATCCTCTTTCCATGTGTATTTTCCATGGAACTAGTCCTAGTATTGACTTTATTCTTACTTTAAAAGACCAGTCCTCTATTACCATGAGAGACACAAGTAATGAAATCTATTCACCATACTTTCTATGCCTGTTGTCATAGGCCACAAAGACTTCTGGAACCTTTGCTGGAATGTGTGCATCTCTGTTCTACATGCATCACACAGATTTCTTTCTACTTGCTAAGTTTCATGAGCAAGAGTCCATTTCTGTAAGTGCCTGGACCCTACATATCTAAAATCTTCTTTTTTCCATGTCAAATCCCTACCTCTTTCCTTTCATTTTGGCTGATTCTTTTATTATTCATTATTTCTTTCACCTGGATTATTGGTATGAAGGTTATGCAAGGCGGTCACTCAAGTTTCATTGTTCTAAGCATGGTTCCTCGGTCCTCCCAGAGCAATAAGCAGTTGAATATTACAGGTGCAGAGCAGTGAAAAACACACTGCTGCTTCTTCAGCATTCTGGGTCAACTGATCTATTCCTCACTCTTAGGCCAGTCAGTTCACAAGAAAGCTTTGAATAATTACTGTAGGTATGTTGTAGCTCCTGTCTGTAGTACATTGTACTGGTTTTGGGAGAAGGTGTGGAAAAGACATCAGCATGAAAATTTTGAAAGCTTCTATGTGGCCTAAGAAAACTTAGCTTTGATTTTAAAGAGATCAAGTAGAAAAGCTAACCCCTGAATTTAAAGGTTAAATTGAAGATAAATCTAATGTTCAAAGTTTTGAGCTTAAATAAGACAATGAATGGATAATAAGCAACTATGCAGAATATTGGGATTTTTTTTTTTATATTATTCTATTTTCAGTGAGTTGGATTGATTCAGTCAGGTTGTAAATCATATCTGTTTCACGTATTCAGGACAGGACTAGGTCAAGAAAAGTTGGTTAAAAAGAACGTACTTTTTTGTGGGATTGCTTTTTCTTTGTTACACAAAACTCTGAAGAAGTTTTCCAAATGTCTAGTTTTATTAGATCTGTAGTTTTCTCATATTTTAACCAAACGCAATCAGAAAACCAAGTATAAAAGAGCTGATCTTCACTAATAAATATTAAACTAAAAATTATTTAAAAAAACATATATTCTGGTAGTGGTATTTTAGGAAAGGCTCACAATTCAAATTTGTTACTATAAGAATACATTTTGTTCCAATGGTGAAAAACATTAACATACACAATCTGCATGTCACATATAGTAGGCAACATTTTTCTGTTATGTTCCAAACATAATCATATTATTCAAGCCATAACTGTAGATGATTTTTAACAAGCTAGGTACAGACATGTTCCCTCCAATATGCCCTGACTCGATAAAAACTTGAAATTCTGCACTGAAGTAGGGACAATTTGAACACCAAGTTTAATTGCTTTGCTGAACCTGTCAAATATTCAAAAGTAATCTGATTTACATTTTTTTAAATTTCTCAGAGCCCAGTCTGATGTGAATTCCTGCTCTAAGAAACTGTCAATAAAACATGGTATCAATATAGGCAAAAAATATTTATTTTGTAAAATTGTGTAAACAATGAAGTATGTCTATTGTTAATTTTTTCTCATCTATGCAGAGCGACAATTCTACTGTTTCAGGTAACCATCACCATTAGCCCGTAAGACCTTTGCTGGATTCCATACACAGTCTAGGTCATCTGCCTCCCATCTCTCCCCTTAGACCTTAGTACAGGAACCCTGAAACACACTGAGTACCATTTTTTGACATGAGTGATGCCACTGATTTAAGTGCTGATTAGCAATAGTAAGAGTTTTGTATTGGCACACCTTGATTCCAGTTAAAGAAAACATCCCTCTTCAAAAGTAGTTAGGCACACAACAAAAATGCCTAAAACTTTGTTTAAGAATCAATTATTGTGTTTTTTTCTATACCTGGAATTAAAACATAAAGGATCAAAGGGTAAAGTCTTATTCTCTTAGTAACAAAACTCCTAATGACTCAACAGGATCATTATCTCATAGCTGAGCCATCTCTATTGGTAGTGGTATTCAAGGCTGGTATATTTATCCTTTCTAGGGCTATCTCTTTGTTGCTTATTTTATTTAGTTTTAATGTTAAAATTTCCACTGTTGATATTAAAATTGTCCTAAAACAGGAATATACACAAGTATATGTGTGTGTTTGAGGTCATAGCTTTCATTTTCCTTTGTTTACACTAGTGAAAGAAAAAAAGCCATCAAACTAATCTCATGTGTGAATGAATTCTTGTGTATGTTTTTGGTATCTAGGAAACTTGAGAAACAGATTTCTTCAATCAGTCATGCACAAAAATATACCTTTTATAATACATCTCTATTAGTACATCAGATATAGCTAACATACATACTTCTACATGTAAGGATCTATTTTTGTCAATATCAAAAACGGTGCAGCTATAGAAATAAGCACATGTAATACGAAATTTCTACTTCTTCACTAATTCACCACTACTAATCACCATAAATCATACTTTTCACCTCTATTCTGAATGTGATTAGGAAGATTAAAACTGGAGCAGATATGGCACTGGTCATGTTGCCAGGCAGTTTAGGCTTTCTTCTTAGCACTTCCATGGACTTACTTCATGCTCTTGGGCAAATCACTGATTTTCTCCAGGTGTCTACTTTCCTTCCTACTCACGTTATCTCTTCTGTTTTATGCCAAGAAATCTTTAA
Organism: Morus bassanus; assembly: GCA_031468815.1. Classification (NCBI taxonomy): domain Eukaryota; kingdom Metazoa; phylum Chordata; class Aves; order Suliformes; family Sulidae; genus Morus; species Morus bassanus. The sequence goes on along the minus strand of CM062567.1, from coordinate 62,473,201 downwards.
AGTTCATCTCTTATTGTGCTTGTATAGTGAAAAAACAAATGTGATTCTGATTTTAAAATAATCCTTAAATATCATTGTTCTAGAATTGTCCCTCCTATAAAATTTGTGATTATATATACTTGTGATAGTGCTGATTCTGAAAGATTTTGTAGACTAGGATTAAGTTGCTCTATGCTCCTCCATCACTTTGTCGGTTTAACACATATTCACAGAGAAATCATTTGCTTCTGCATTTTTAGTTTTTATAAAAACACTTGTATCATGATTTTCAGAAACTTATTTTCATGGATTTCTCTGAGACAGCTGGTTAAAATAATGATTTTAGACATATTTTATAAAAGATATTAAATTTTAAAAATAATTAATGTGAAACTTGCTTCCTTCTAGATTGTTCATGTCCTTATTATAAAGATATCAGATTCTCTTTCACTGTTAATTTCAGTTGCTGAACTTAATGATTAAAAAAGTTGATTTTCAAGTCTTTTTAAATTGAACTTCCTTTTTTTCATCCAGCATTTGCACCTTGCATATTTTATACTAATAAGTGTGCTGCAGCCATCATTCACTTCTGTTCTAATTTTAAACTATTTCTTACTATTAATCGGGTTTGCAGCCTGCAGCTATTTCTCAGCTTTGGCCTTTATTTGAGCTAATATGTTATTAAATAAGTCATATAGTTCACTGCTTTGGTGCCATCAGAAATTTCCATTTCTCCTTCTCTGTAAAATACAAGTCATGAAAATACTGACATACAAAAAAATCCTTACAACTCTTTCATCACTGAGTTTTTATTTTCTATCATGTGAACTGATTTTTTTCGGTGAACACATAAGGCTTCTGTAAAAGGTCAGTACAGCAGCTCACATGCAGACTTCCATCTTCTGGCAGATGTACTGAGCTTTTACCAGTTTCCAGGAAATTATCTACTGTTCCTTTTCTCTGTCTCTTGGGAATTATGGATGTAATCCAAAGTACATTGGAAGTCAATGGCCCTTCTATGAGGCAATTGCAAGGAATGAACCCAGTGATCTAATAGGTCTTTTCCATTTCTAATTACTATGCTCCCATGAACTCCAGTCCCATGGTGAGGTCTACCAGGTAATCTCTAAATGGCCTAAATAGCTGTAAGCTATTATTTTTCTTGAAAACAAAAGCTTGGGACATTTAAACTCACAGCAGTATATTATTATGACAACACTGGCATGTTATCTCCACTGTATCTAAGCATCAGTAAAACAAATAGATCAAAAACTGGCACTGATTTATTTACTTAGTCAGTGCTACGTTATCCTGACCCATACTGAGACCCTCCTGCATACTCTCTTAATCTCAAATGGATAGCCCTTTGTCTGTATGTCAGTTGTGCACCTTTCATCCTCCCAGTAGGATCAGCATTTGATGAGAAAAGTGCTTCGCTGTTTTCTGAAAGACTAGGAAAAGTATTTCTAATGTTGCCTGTTTGCTCTTGCCAGAATGTAAATTAGTTCACAGCACACAAGAGTCTTAACAATCCCCGCTGGCTACTCAGACATCCTTTGTATAAACAATTAATTTGTTTTCTTTAACCCTCTTGTCCTCTCTGTAATGAGAAGAACAAATAAGGGCAATGCAATGATGACTAAAATTTGCAAATGCTGCTCTGTAGTGAAGAAGCCAAATAATTTTCTTCTCTTGAGTCTGGACAGCAAAGAGTAGATAACTGAAAATCAAATGCTCTTTAATTCAGGCCAGATATGGTCCAAGTAAAGCTAAAGCAAGGGGATTCTGTGTATTAAAATATTGGTACATTAATAATGCGATTGCAACTTTTACATATAGAGTTTATGTTTATCCTTACCCTGTTCAAAAATAAATTACACTACCAGTCCAAGCAAGAGAACTATGAAAAGCACACATTGAAGAGTTGTTATTTTTCATTTCCCTACAAGGATGTTCACAGTGGGCTTGGTATTTTTGGATGCTGAAATACTTTTATCCCTTGCTCCGGCTACAGGGAGTAGAATGCTTAAGGCTACATAGGCAGCATTAAAATAAAAATATAATTTCTGTTCTGTTCAACCAGTTTTATTAATAGATAGCTGTCAAACAAAATATATTTAAAATCTGAATATAATTTTAATGGATTCAGAAAATTTAGTACATCACAAGACAAAAATAATTCTTTGTGCAGATGAGACAGATCTGAACCAGACAAGGAATCTGAATCTGTTAATCAAGCCTTGATTATGCATGAATCTGTTAGTTGTGCTCCACATAAAGTTACTCTGAGTAAAACTGTATCATCTCCTTGAGGTGATTGGGTAGTCTAGAGAGGAATATAGGTTATACTATCTATTTACAACGCCTTGCCATTTCAGAACACATGAGCAAAAAGACCCTTTATCTTCTACTCGTCTTTTTTTTCATATCGGGGGATGTTTTCCCAATACACAGTATTTACTGCCACAAGCTAACTAATAGTTAAATGTCTGGGGATAGATCCTGTCAGATGCAGATGCTCAATCCTGTCAGGTTAGGGTCCTAGGCAGAACTGTTCAGGCTGAAGAACTGTAACTATTCATGGGCAAGCATAGTGCCTTTTCTCATCCTTCATCACTGAATCACCAAAGCTGATGCATTTGCACCTGGGGTACAGCTGGATGATGAGGTCCACATCCTGGTCCTTGAGTCATCCACACTGCAATTGTGTTTAATGCTGCTTCTTCTCTGGATATATGCAGTTATTCTCTGTTTATTCCCTTTTCCCTGTCTCCAACAAATTAAGCAGAATACTATTCCTGTTGCAATGCTAGTATGTCTTTGATGGTTACAGCAGAACTACATGAAGCAAACAGAGATGCAACTTGAGTTTCTTACTGTTGTTGTCGTAAATATTCCATGAGTCAAAGTAACACTTTTTCACCAATACTCGCTACTGGTGACTGCACTTTACTACCTGCTCTCACCATAATTAAGGAATCATGCCTAAATTACATAATAATTGAAAAATACATGGGAAATTATACTTTTTACCCACTTTTCATTCCACATTTTTTGTGAACAGATGAATCTAAGATCACAAGGCAATATATGGAAGAACTTATACTAGCCATGTTGATGGACAATCAGACTACTGAGTTATGTAAAATGGTCCACAAAACTTGACTTTTCCTTATAATTTGACATTCTGTTACAGACATTTAAATATTGTGACAGGGCCTGGAACACAGAGCCTTCTGATCTTGTTAGAAAAATTTTGGAGGACTTGGGAAGCCTTAATTCCAGTCACTTAGTGACTGAACAAGGTTTTAGTGGAGATAAATCAGTATATGCTAATGAATTTGTTCTACAAAAAATTCCTAAATTTGTCATGAATGTTCTGCACAAGATGGCTACTTAGGGCACTAGGCTTTGAGAAACAAACTTGTATTAAATATTGCAGTCTGAGTTGTACAGTTTTTATAGGGAGCTGTTTTGCTCTTGGGGAAAATAGTCTTCTGTTGATGCTTTGTCTACTCGGCATGCCTTTGTTATGCATCAGCTAGCAGATGCCACTGATTGTACTCAGTGATAACGGCTAGTTCGACAACTCCTTGCCCATTGCCAGGTGAGTTGCTTCAGAGAAAGTTCAAAAGAACAAGCAGTTGCTGGAGAATAAGCATGAAGGGCTTGTAGCTGAGGCTGGTTGCTATTAAGATTGCAAATGGAGGGACTGTAAACTTTACCCTGGCCCAGGGCTGGCTTAAGTGGGAAATCACCCATTTAACTTCAAATGTTTCACAATTTATATAGGATGAACTTACCAAGTAACTTTCAATAGAACAAAATGTTCTGTTTTCCTAGAATGGCAGAGAAGACTTCCTGGAATGCTGGAAGAACTGGAAGAACTCTTTATAAATCTGTTACTACCGTCAAAAAGCAGCAACTGAAAATCTTATGAAGTATATGCTTGGTTTTCATACTATCTGTATAAAAGAATCCATGTTGAATGACTCCAGAATGTTTTAAATGTTCTATAACAATGGAAACAGCCAAGTAGGATCCCCCTTGAAATAAATCAAAGTCCCTTCTCAAATATAAAAATATTCTTGGAGAAAATTGTCACATGTTCCTTCCAAAGCAGGACTTCTAAGGGTAAAACATATCCAGACCAAGCATCATTCCAACTGCTTTTTTAGACTGTTTTGTTGCAGTATCCAAGGAAAAGCAAAGATAGATACGGTACTATTTTGCCACCTAATATCCTGCAATTTATTCAATCCGAACATAAACATTTGCTCTGGACTGATGTCCTGGCAACATTTGCTGACTGGCCCAAATAAGACATGCTTGCTAATGGTTCAGAGTCAGGTTATTTTGCCCATTCATTCCACTTTAGGGTGGCTCTTTTACACCAGGGAATGGTAGTTAAGCACCAACACCTGCTGTCTCCTACAAGCCAATAAATCAATACTGTCCCACCACAACTTTTTTTTTTTCTCTTTTCTTTCTTTTAACTTGTAGCCCAAAATAGATAGCTAAGCAGTTCTCTTTCACAGGCCAGATGCACGTACAAAAAGATTTTCCAAGATGTGGAGTTCAGTTCAGCAGAAGTTGGCACTTATAATACAACAAACCAAGTTTCGTTCTTGTTCGCATAGATGGGAGGTAGTACTGTGTGGAATCATAAGCACCTACCCTCAGGAAATCTGAGGGTGCTTAGCTCTTTGCCTTTCAAAAATCCTTAAGGGATTCCATTAGCTTCAGTCAAGTTGCTGTATTTATATCAGTGTACAAACTGGAGTCAATAAGGCTCCAGTCCAAAGCCCACTTAAATAATTGTTAGTGTTAGCATTGAATTTAATTGGATTTGGACTGATGCCTGAGAGGAATCCACAGAAATATGTTCATTTTAAATGTATTTTCCAGCTGTCCGTTTTCATTTCATCCTTTGTTCATATGTCAAATGTTTAGCCCTTGAACTCTGTATGTTTTTAGAAATGATCTATTATAACTTAATCGGTTGTTTATGGGTGTTTTTGCATCCATTTTTATTCTGTCTCAGTGAGACAAATTGTGTCCATTACTTGGTTTGAGTATTTGACCCAGTGAGATTGAACAAGTGACTACGCTTCAGTTCGCTCATGGTTATTTTTAAACTGTGCTTAGTAGGGAGGTAAAAATGTGTTGTCTTAAACCTCAGAGTTTCACGCTTATAGCTTTCATCAACTCCCATACTAAGTCCCTTATTTCGTAAAGCAGTTTAACTGGCAGGATTAGAAACACCAGCAGCTAAGACATTATCTCTACACAAGTTACTATTAAAATCTGCTTTATTTAATTAAAAAGTTAAAAATTCCTAGGCTTTGTTGTCACAATTTAGACGCTAGTAAGGTAGTTTGTGACTAGAATGTTTGTCTAGAGTATTGTTAGATGTTAGCAGATTTTTTTAAATTTATTCCTAGGAATAAAGATAGTAGGATAAATGCCAGCTATAAATGAAAACTTAGCATGTACATGAAACCAGATCTGAGTTCTAGCCTAATCTTTTTACCTGTTTCAGTTCCCCTTAGAAGTTTATATGGATGAGACATTTTTTGTTTTCTGGCTTATGGTGCATTATAGTCTTCTGGAGAACTATTCAGTCTTTGACGCATCTCATCCAAATTGGAGGTGGTATTTTGTGTAATCTTTCCTGTAAAACTGCTGTATATTTTGCAAAATTTGTGTTCTACAGAAGCACTGTAATTCTGCTGCAGCAGCAACAGCAATTAACAATCCTGTTGTTGCAAAACTGTCTTCCTGAACAGTGTCAGTACTGAGCTTGTGAATTTAGCTGATTATATATTAGGCGATCCTTCTGACATTTTTAAATTCCAGAAATTCTCCTAACAAGCCTATGCAAGATCGAGTCTCTTAAAAGTAAGCACCCCACATAGTCTATAAAAAAGATCAAAGCTCTCTTCTATTCACCCTATCTTTTTCACAAGAAACAGGTGCAAGGGAGTTTTTTCAAAGCATTCATGGATTCAGGCATGAAAATTAAGTATGACAACTTTTCAAATATGTCAGTAATTCGCAAGTTGTCTAAAGGCTTGGGGTTGTTAGAACTGGTTTAATAAAGATGAAATATAATGATCAAGTTTTCTTGTAGAGCTGTTTCTCTTTTGAGAACACAAAATCTAGAAGTGTTGAGTGGCCTGTTTATTGGGGTTGTTTTGAGAGAGAGAAAGATAAATTCTGCTTGGGAGGATTCTGTGCTGTACTCTGTTATGAGACATGGAAAAAGCAACTGGGAGTGAAAAGACTGTGTGATCTAAGAGAAATGATGCACCCTTCTATGGATTTTTTTTCACTTTTAGAGCTGTGTCTAGCATAGGCACATGCAGCTGTAGGGGGTACAGGTGGGAATAGGTGTTGAAATCAGGCTGATGGCATTAAGCTGCAAGCAGCTGACACCAAACAGCAGATACACTCCCTCCGTCTTCCCTAACTGAGTCCACCTGTCAGTTCTGTTTTGCAGCACTCCTTTAAAATGTTTTAGACATCACCTGAATAAACAATTTTGCCACTTTCATCTTGACATATCAACATTGGTCTACTAACCTGTCTTGGTCCCAGACTTCAAGATTATGTCATTCCACCCAATAACTTTGCTCATGTTAAAAACCACCCAACATCCAGAGCAGAAGCAGGCACTGGCTTTCCAGACAGACTATTTGGCCTGCCGTTATTTCCCTCCCTGATCCCACCGAGCACTCTGCGTGTACTTTTGTAGTACGAACAAAACCAAACCAACTTTATGTTTTCTTTAGAGTAATCCTCTGTTTTATCTATTTGAACTCTCCTTCACTATGACATTTCAGATGCTTAGGCACATCGGTTGCTGAGTAGCTCCAGACTGTGGTTTTTTTGTGTCTCGGTGAAGGTGATGATAGGTTCTGTGTGGTACAGCTACACAGAGAACAAAATCATGCAATAAAAAAACAGGGTTAGCCTTTGTATGTTATTACTATAAAATATGGATCTGGACATCAAAAGTGAGGCCTAAGAAGTTGTTGCTCCCATTCTGACTCTTAAATATGAGTAGTCTGGCTCATGTAACCCGAGGCAGAAAGCAGAGGATATCTCCCTCGTGGTTCAGTCTAATCTAATATCAGCTCTAACGCCAAGTTTAAAAAAAAAAAAAAAGGATAAATGCAAGCACTAGTAGATAGGTTACTCACACATTAGACACTGCAAAACTCTCCTGGCAAAAAATATGTGACGTATATAAGAGATCTTGCATCTTTTCCTTGTTCTGTAGCTGCTGCTGATAGGAGACAATCACTGAAAAGGAGTCCTCAGAAAATCAGTGCACTTATTTTGAAGAATTAGCTGCATTTTAGCAACTTTCTTCCAGATAGAAGCTTCCACCTCAGTTATTAAAATGTTGGCTATAGTATGAAGCCAAGACACTTCATATGCCAGCAGTAGCATTCTATAGATTTCTAATAGCTGAAGGACTTAAAAACTAAAACTCTTTAAAAACCAATTAGTAAGAAAATTATAGGTTTTAGTAAATTGCTTGCTTTCAATGAGCCCTAGTTATAGGAAGTAAAGCTTAGTCAATAACTAAAAATTAGCAGAACCAATGAAAAAGAAAACCCTCTCTTTTTTTCTGGCAGAAAATGCTGCTTTATCAAAATCAGTTTCCCAAATACATTTCAATTTTTTTAAAAATAAAAATTATTGCTTTTGCAGTGCTGAAATGCTCCTTTGAAAATGTGAAGAAAAATGGAAACTTCAGTATTTCATCCAGTTATTAGAAGTTGAAATCTGAAATACAGCCTTTCAAACACATCAAAAAAGATGTTCGAATTGGTCCCAAATTATAGATATATATATTTTTGAAGTGGTTGTATTTTGGAATGATTTTTAATTCCTTTTGAAAACAAAAGACAAACTACAGATTTTTCCACAGTCATGGCATTCCTATTATCGTGCATGGCCATTGAAATGCAGATGCTACAGAATTAGTATGTGAAACTTCTTTGGGAAACCAAACTAACTCTGTTTTGATATAGGTTAAACAGGCCCAGAATTCAAGACAGGTTCAAGAAAGACACAAAGCTCTTCAGACAATAATTTAGTAATCTATGGTTTGACTGAGGAATCAAGTAAACTTGGTATTTTCAGCAAGGGTTAGTATGTGAAAATTATTAAAACAGAAACATCAAAGTAGAATGCAAATGAAAAGTGTACTTATGAAGTTGATTCATCAATGACCACTGTAGTCCACTGAAGTCTCAACACACTGAATTGTGCTGGACATCTACGCAGCTGTATCAGATGTTAGATTCTGCAGCACCTATTTAATAGCATAATTCAGAATGGCTGTTATGTTGTGACATGCTAATCAAAATGCTCTTCAGAGTGAGGAAATAGAGTCTAAAAAAAACCCAAGAATTGTGTATTTAACAGGTGTTAAAAGAACAGATAAAAGGCAGTGTCATTTTAATCAGGCTCAAAAGCTACTTTGTTCCATATAAAAGTGTGCTGTGTTGGTATATATGCTATTAGAGCAAACTCAGTAAGTTGAGTGCACTTTTGAGTATGCTGAGTTCTCTTCTGTGATTTTGCCCAACTGAAAAAAAAAAAAAAAAACAGAACAAAAAAAGGAGAGTAGACATGTAGCAAGATTTGATTTGAGTGAGGTGGAAGAAAAGGCCCTCTGGATTTACACACTCTGCCACTAGAACTTTCCAACTGTTACCCGTTTCACAGTAAGGTCTCTTTACTCTGTGCTCATCTTTGGTGATGTGGAACTCACCTTTTTCTTCTTGAATAATTTTGTTTGCACAGGTTTCAGTTGATAGATGCATGACTAATTCCATTTGCTCTGTTTTTGCTAGTTTATTCTTCCCCATAAAGCATATTAAAATTGAATCTACTTTTCTTAGGAGGTAATATGCCTACTTTCATTAGGAGATGTGTATTTTCGCTCCTTCACTAGATTAAATATTCTTTGCTTATTACTGAAAATAACATATACTATAAACCAATTGACCTTTTACATACAAAGTAATTCCTCAAATAAACCCCAAACTGCTTTTTTTTGTCGGTCCAGATCTAGTGCTCAAAGTTGCAGAGTGTCTTCATTTCAATGTACTTTTCTCTGGGATATATATTAAGCTGACCACTAACTCTAAATAACACTCACTGCAAATTTGTCAGCTTTTTTTCTGACTGGTAAGTCTGATATGTATCCAAATTTCTGCAATTTCTTGTTACTGTTGTTACATGCTGAATAGTCAGGACCAATAAAATATGACTGTTTGGGTTTTTTTTAAACTTCTTTTATTATAAGATTTCTGACCCTTTATCCCATTCATCTTTCCCTTGTCCTTCCCCTCCTCTCTTCTCCAATAAAGTATATCTTCATCCCTTTAATTTTGCCTATGCAGGATCAACTGCTGAGGTGGTTCCACACTAATAGAAAAAGAGGAGAAAATAAGGACAATTTTACTTACAAACCAAAATTAACAATTTCCAAAGTTATTTCCTTATGATTCTGTTGACAGTGTATGATGAGTGCCTGCACTCTGGTAAAATTCTTTACCCACAGGACTATTAATAAAGCACAACAGAGAAAATTTAGCAATTAACTTACCCAGTTCATATTTTAGATGGTTTTTATTTTCACTAAAATTCACTAAAATGTTGAAGTTCTCTATTTTAATCAGTACTTCACTACTGGTTGCTCTATGTAATATTTGTATTTAACAGTTCAGTTCGCTATTGCTATGAATACAAGCTCCAGACTGTATCCACAAAATACATTTAGTCTGGAGTTGTTTTAAGTTCAGATCTAGTTGTTCCTAATCCGAAGTCTGCATTGGCACAAAAAAAAATTCCCTCCTCCAAGTCACAGACATGTTGTGATAAGTCCTGGTGGAATCTTGTGTCCATATAGACACTTCTAAGACTTTGATCCTCAAATGATGATTGGCCTAGATTGATAAACATCTTCAAAATTCCATCTGAAGAGGATAAAATCTCATGAAGCTCTTGAAGGATCCATAACTCTATACCCAGTCATGTGTAAATTCTGTAACCAGCCATTCCAGCTGCCTGTTTGCGCTGTGCTTTGTACTGCCTTTGCTCTTACTGGTTCTGACCAGACTGGAGAAGAAGCATGAAAATATTGAAAAACAGGCTGTTTCCATGGCATTTGAAGCTCAAGAAAAACAAGATGTACAGGACATTTTCTGGAAAATTGAGAGATTCATTCAAATTACACTAGTCACCTAAACAGCTCCAGCTGCACTGGCTTTTATTATGACAACAGTACATAGGGGCCACAGCTGGTAGGTGTTCCATATATGAATTGTTGTAAGTGTAAAAATAGAATCAGTGCCCCTAAAAGTTTGGCCCAAGCTAAATATCATATGAAAAGAAGTATGCAGTGTGCAAAAAGAGGAAGTTAAAGAACTATACACTATGTTTATATAATTATTCATAAGGAATTTTTTTATTGCTTATAAATAGAGTGCCATTTGTCTATCTTGAGTGAGCTCTGTCACACTCTCAAGCGTTCTTCCATCAGTCTGGCCTTGAGACACAGTTTGAAGGAAAGGAAAAAAGTATCTTGCAGGTCTTGCAGGTTATTTTAAGTAATGTGCTTAACTTCAAAATAGTATAGATAGGCAAATAAACTGTATGCTTCATTATGGGGATACATGTATGTGTATGGAGGCACGGATCTGGACAGCCTGAATCGATGGGCCAAGGTCAATTGTATGAGGTTTAACAAGGCCAAGTGCTGGGTCCTGCACCTCAGTCACAACAACCCCATGCAGCACTACAGGCTGGGGAAGAGTGGCTGCAAAGCTGCCCAGCGGAGAAGGACCTGGGGGTGCTGGTGGACAGCCGGCTGCATGTGAGCCAGCAGCATGCCCAGGTGGCCAAAAAGGCCAACAGCATCCTGGCTTGTATCAGGAATAATGTGGTCAGCAGGACTAGGGAAGTTCCCCTCTACTCGGCACTGGTGAGGCTGCACCTTGAATATTGTGTTCAGTTTTGGGCCCCTCACTACAAGAAGGATATTGAGGTGCTGGAGCATGTCCAGAGAAGGGCAACGGAGCTGGTGAAGGGTCTGGAGAGCAGGTCTTATGAGGAGAGGTTGAGGGAACTAGGGTTGTTTAGTCTGGAGAAGAGGAGGCTGAGGGGAGACCTTATCACTCTCTACAACTACCTGAAAGGAGGTTGTAGTGAGGTGGGTGTTGGTCTCTTCTCTCAAGTAACTAGCAATAGGAAGACAGGAAACAACCTCAAGCTGCACCAGGGGAGGTTTAGATTGGATATGAGGAAAAATTTCTTTACTGGAAGAGTGGTCAGGCACTGGAAGAGGCTGCCCAGAGAGGTGGTAGAGTCACCATCCCTGGAGGTGTTCAATAAACGTGGAGATGTGGCACTTCAGGGCATGGTTTAGGAGGCATGGTAGTGTTGCGTTGATGGTTGGACTTGATGATCCTAGAGGTCTTTTCCAAGCTTGGTTGTTCTATGATTCTACGATTCTATGCCTGTCTTTGCTGGCATCAGGTAACCAGCTCAGCAGATAGCTGTTGGTTCTTTAACGTGTATTAACTAATGATGATACTTTATATGCAAAAATACATGTACACATCTATATTCTGTGTATCAAATACATATTCAAAAATTGCTGTTAGCACTGAAGAATGCTAATATCAGCACTAAAGGATGTCTACGTAAATTTAATGGACAGCTGTTGTCTGTTTGTGGTTTTGTGCCACAGCATTATGATAAAATCCTGAAACACTCTCTCACAGATTAGGGACTTCCACATGACCTCTCACTTAATCATTAACTGTTAAGTTTTTGGTTTTTCTCCTTCACTACTGCACTGCAGTCATCCACCTATTTTTGTGAAGGAGTTGTTAGTTTCCAGAGAGGCTTTGCTAAGGCACCCATCACAGTTAGTATTTTAGTGCTTCATAGCTATTCCTTTCTTTTCACAATGATTCAGCAAAGTAAGGCAGTAGTAATATTCCCCACTTAGAAATAGGAAGCTCAGTCAAAGAGATTATGGTCAAAATTATTCATTAATTCTGAATGTCTAAATGAAATGTGAAGAACCTTAGTTCTTACAGCTGTTGTTGCATAATTGCTTGTTTATTCAAGAACAACTTCAGTTGCAAATATTGCAGCATATCACTTCTGAAAATAATTCTGCAAACATCAAGGAAAAGTTGCATAATTAATGAATACCTGTAAAATGCTTAGTTTGCATTTGAATCCTGTAGAAATTATAAATAGGGAATACAGTGTTCCAGGATACCATTGTTGCTTTAACCAGGAACTGATACTTTCTTTTCCTTCCTTTACACTCTTTATTTAATAAACAGTCTTTTAACTTCTGCAAATAATTACTGTTCCTGTAGAAATCAGTTTTCTTTTTTACACAACCTGTAAAAAATATATCCTGTGACCTGAAAGATGTACAGCATCCATGGAGAGAATTAGGGGTCATTGCAGAAAAATTAAAATAAATAGAAGAAGCATGAATTAGGAATGTAAAGACATCCTTAATATTGACATCTCCTGAATGATGAGTGTGTAACTTTGAAAAATGTTACTATATAGATCATTTCCTAGTAAACTTGGAGGACTCAGCAAGACTGTTAATGTGGCACTGTGTTTATGCCCATACTGATCATCCTTGACATTAGGACCCTTAGGACCCCATCAGTCACACAGGACTCTATCACTTGAACAGGCTGTGTGAGGCTCACCTGAGTAAGTAACAGTCATCTCCTCTGTGCAATGCTAGAAAAGAATGTGAAACTTTGCTTTCAGATTTTACAGATATTGGGTGACAACAGAATTGTGAGATTTCAAGCCTGGAGTTCAAATCCAAAGCCTAAGAGTTGTGTTCACTTCAAAGATTCAGCCTATTCCCTTCATTTTTTTCCAAGAAAGATTTCATCTATTCCAGCCAGTTTATTCCTGATTTTTCCCTGTCTCTGCCTCACCTCTATTTCCGATCTCTATTTCCAGCTGTTTTTCAATCTACACGTCTCAATCTCCATTGTTTTTCCAGTGTAGTCTCTGTCTTCTTGCTCATCAGGTCCTAGTCTTATCTCTCCAGACTCCACATTATCTTTTCCTGTGCTTTAGATACAACCCCAGAACAATGTGTGATACATTAAGAAGTTTTCTTTCAGTCTTTGGTTTTCCCTTTCATCTCCAGTGGTTTACAGAATCCTGTTTCCCCTTTCCTTAGATTTTGTCAAATGTTTTCTACCCCACCCCACCTCCCTGGTTTCTTCTATTCCTGACAAATGCATCTTTGGCCTAAATGATGTCTGCAAAGACTGCTTCTGCCTCCTGGTTACTTGAACTACAATAAGAAGAAAAAGGAGAAAAAGGTTGCCTTTGAACAAGACTTAGCTCCACCCAGCCGGAGATAATAACACAGAGATAATAACAGAGATACAACTGCAAGAACAGATTGTGAGAACAGCAGTTCACAATGTTTTGTAGACGAATTTCATTTGAGAAATGTAATAATATTACTTGTTTTGTTGGGTTTAACTTTCTGCTCCCTGCACATTAGAACTGTTGTTGTCTTGTTCCCTTGCTTGCCTGGAGCTCTGGCTGCATAAAATCTGACCCCATAAGCCAGATCTAGTGTGGGTAGGTGGAGCTTAGGCATGTGAGGCCCACCCATGACAGGAACCACTCAGCTGAGGCATGTCCCATGCAAATCTAATCTTCTGGAATAGCTCTGTCCTCTCACAAGTTTAACAAAATATAAAAGGCAATTATTCAAAGGTTTAGAGCCTGCAGAAATGTGGGTAAGTTTGCTAGTTTTCAAAAGGAATAAGTTATATTCTTGGCCCACAAGCCATCATTCTGTAGCATGTCAAGTCCCTGCTCCAAAGAATGAGGACTCCAGTAAAAAAAAAAATGTTATCGGACTTTTCACACATGGACAAAAGCCTACGTTTGTCACTGGCCTCATTCTTGGAAACAGCTGAGCTGGTTTTGCTGATATTTTCCAAAAAAGGTCATCCCAAGGCTAAAGCTCAGCATGGAAAATTTCAGTTCAAAAGATTTAAGTTTTTCCAAGTTATTAACAACTAAAAATTCAGTCTTACAATATGGAGTACCAGGAAATTCTAGCATATAATATACTACTAACCTTCTGTGTACATGTTTTTCCACATGCAAATGGAACCTCAGGAAAGTGCTCAGTTACTGCCCCCACTGAAACCAATTCAAATAGTACCTTCAATTTAGTGGAACATTCTTAGGCAACTGCTAAGCAATTGAGAACTCACCAGTTTGTCCAATATTTGCCAATGTTTTTCAGTACTTTTTGATGCAAAATAGTAAAACTAACAGTTTAAAGAAGTACACTTATTTCCTTCAGCTGGACTCTGGGCTACTTTATTGAATATTACTGTCACAGTTTAGATGGGGATATTTTTTTGTTTAAGTTTTTAAACACATTTAATTGGGGAGCTGGTGAATATATATACAGAGCTGTGAAAAACAATTAATTGTTCAGTACTTACTTGCCTTTCTTCAGGTAATAGTCTATTTCAGACTGGGAAAGATGTTTTGGAGAGCTGATCAGGAACATCCTGATGTACAGCAGAGTGATTTACCAGATTTGTTATCTGGCAATGTTTACTGTGAAAGGACAGTTAGGCAGCCTTTGTATTAGAAAAGACAAAGGAACTTTTAATTAGATTGTCTTTGCTTCTAAATCTCTATGGCATATCTGGCCTTACATCTCATTAATAAAGATACTGTGTATAGTGAATCAAACTGTATCCATCTGAGTAATCTAGTAATACCTTTCTCAGCATGATTTACAGAATGCCACTCAGCTGTGCTCATTGCTACCAAAAATGATACCCTATATATATTAATTTTTTTCTAATATAATTAAGAGAACCTTGGAAGTGGAAAAGGTGGTTCACAAGAAAAGCAAATTTCAGTGTAAATCATTTGCTTCTATATCAGTCAGTGAAGAAGAGAAAAGCTTTGCACCCCCATGCTTTTCCTCATTTATAATAAATTAAGATGACCTGATTTTGTTTTATTTTCATAAATTATAGCCTTTTAATGTGCTAGGAAGAAGTACACACAAAAATCCTACACTTTATATTCACAATTAAGTCTCCTTGGTAGAAATTAGAAGAGAAAGAGAATTATGTAGTTATGCAGAATGCAGTATAATGAAAGAAGAATTAGCAATTTTTCAACATTTGTACATTCAGGTTATCAGTATAATCTTGAAAACCACAATGGGTTTTGCCCCTTAACTTTAATAGTCATTTCAATTTTAGCTATTTGTAGTTCTGCCCATTATTTTGCAAACCAGGGCACTTGCCAACCAGAAAGTGCTTTAAACTTTTCTGGTGTTGTGCTATAATAGCAGTCATAATAACTGTTGAAATGGTGGATTATCTGAACTTTAGTTTGCTAGGCTATCCTGCAAACACATTTACATTACATTTACACACATCCTTAACTTCCTCCGTATAAATAGTCCTGTTACTTCAGTGCTTAAAGGATATGCTTTGCTTTAGTCTGTGAGTAGTCCCATTGCACACATTCTCGCAAGATTAGGGTCTGAAGCAGTAAAACATACCTATTGTAGTTGCTAATTAGCCCAATTTCAAACTTGATTTAAACTAGAGATGAAGCTTGCTCAGGAGGCCATGAAAAGCAATAATCAAATCAAATGCTCAGTAATATAAAATACTTTAGTTCAAATTTTAACTTTGTAGTTGCAGGTTTACTGGATGTGGTGTAAAATAAGAATGAGCAGGGAAAAATGGGGATTGAAATCAGGAAGCTCCAAAAACAGAGTTATCATAAATTTTATTTATTTGAAAACCTTCTGTGTGGTACATAACAAAAACCAGCATGATCACAATACACCGAAGCAGAGAACTTGAAAAGTTTAGTTTTTGTTGTGGTATTATTAATCATAGAATCATAGAATCATTAAGGTTGGAAATTACCTCTAAGATCATCAAGTCCAACCATCCACCCAACACCACCATGCCTCCTAAACCATGCCCTGAAGTGCCACATCTCCACGTTTTTTGAACACCTCCAGGGATGGTGACTCCACCACCTCTCTGGGCAGCCTCTTCCAATATTATGAAGGAATGTTGATTATTTATGGCTTTTCTTGAAGTTCTGGGGCTTAAATAACTGCTAAGCAGTTTCAGCTCCTGAGAGCTGAGGCATCTGAACACCTTGCAAGTTTGGGTCCCTAGACTTTTATTTTAAAATTGCTTACTCACCTACTGTATTATCCCTGACTAGCTGACTGCCTTATTTAGGGACTGATGTAGAAACTTCACCTCCATTGTTCAGTGGGTCTCTAAGGAATGTGCTTCTCTCCTGCTGCCATCCGTTTTGTCTAAAGTAAAACTGTAGTATCCATGAACAAATATATGCTAAACCTTATGAAGCTCCTTGAGGGAAAGAGGATACTTAGTGGCATATGATTTCTATTTGCTAGGCATCTCCATTTACAGTAGATTTTGAGGAGCTATTGTTACAACTGTATGTGCTGGTTTTGGCTGCGATAGAGTTAATTTTCTTCGCTGTAGCTGGTGTAGTGCTGATGGCATATTGATGTTTTAGTTGTTGTTAAGTAGTGGCCAAGTGTCTCTAAGTAGTACCTATCCTAGTTAGGGACTTCTCCAGCTTCCCGTGCTCTGCCACGTGCACAAGAAGCCGGGAGGGGAGGGGCCACAGCCAAGTCAGCTGGCCCAAACTGGCCAATGGGCTATTCCATATCATATGACGTTATGACCAGTATATTAACTGGGAGAGTTGGCTGGGGTGGGGAGCGATCGAGGCTTGGGGACTGGTGGCGTCGGTCGGCGGGTGGTGAGCGGTCGCATCACTTGTTTGTTTTGGTTGTTTACCACCCCACCCTCCCAGGTTTTGCCTCTCTCTCTCTCTCTCTCTCTCTTTTTCATTTTCATTATATTATTGTTGTTGTTGTTATTATTGTTTTATTTTAATTATTAAACTGTTCTTATCTCAACTCACAAGTTTTTACCCTTCTGATTCTGTCCCCCATCCTGCTGGTGGGAGAGTGAGCAAGCAGCTGTGGGGTACTTAGTTGCCAGCTGGGACTAAACCACAGCACTGTATTACAAGCCATCTAAATATAAGACTTCAGAATGTAACTTTTTTTTAATAAAAAAGGCCTTAAAAACCATTTTTCTATCATGAAATTTGTTCTATGTTTTAAGCTCCTCAGTTTACATCCTGAGCTTTTACTTTTGATGTAAAATAGCTAATTCTTCTGGTGTCACCAAGCACTGGGAATAAACTTTGTCACAAAATGTCTGAAGGTATATTAGTTCCTATTGTCTCTGCACCATAATAGAAAGCTACGACTACTTCTTTCAGCTTTTGGCTTTTCCCATCATTTATAAACTTCAAACAGCCCATAATCCAATGTGACCATCAAAGGAGAACTTCATTCTTGAAAAATAATCTAATTAATAATAATCTAGGTGTGCTGAGAGTTAGAAAGCTGACAATATACAAGTACAAATAGCACCTTCCTCCTCAGCAATTCTTTTCCTGGGTTACTTGAGGACAAATATACATATTTTCTTTCCACAGATACATTTCCACATTTTCGGACAAAAAATCAAGTGCTTAAATTCAATGCTTTTTTATCCCTAATCAAAAAGGATGAACTGTTTATTTGAAGGGCCAAATTCTGCCTTTACTTATGTTCGAAACCATTTTGGCAGTTGGCTTCTTCACATCAGAGGAATCCTTATCATAACAGCAGTGATCTAACAAGCAGAAAAAGATAGATATGTACCATAACTTTCCAGTTTGCAGGATAAAAATATACCAGAGATATACCGAGAAATAACACACTGTCTTAAATCATGACAGTTCAGCTTGTCAACTACAACCTAGCTTCATATCAAAAAAAGAATGTATGGAGAATTTGAAATATTGCGTGAAGTAATTTTGCAATTATGATAAACAAAAGTCATTCTTATGCTTATCCTTACCAAATTTATGTCACAACAATGAAGAAACATGTTTTAGTTTTTATGTCATTTTAAAATGAGGGAGATTTGGAGGAAAGAAGATACTTGCCACAGAATCTACTAGATCATCCTCTCCACAAAACACATGTGTGGCTTGAGTGGTGCAGGGCTTTATTCCATGACCTAAAACCTGGAAGTCGTCTGGTACCATGCGAGATGCCCAAAGATCCCACCCAGTCTCCAGCCACCGCTCAAGACTGCAGATCTCCCAAGGCTTTTGTGCCAGCCCTTTTGGAGGCAGCTTGGATATCTGAGGAATTCTCTAATGGCCCTAGACAATGAAGTTTCAGCAAGCAAATTGAGCTCTTCAAGGTTCTGTTCCTTCAATCATATTTTCAGTGGGTACTTCAACTGCAGAAACTAGTGAGAGCCATTTAACTTTAGTTGCCTTTCAGATTGCCAACCAGGTGTCTACCTCAGTAGCTCTACTGTGGAAAATAAGCTTTGCCCATGGTGAAAGGCACAAGTAGCAGCCACTTCAAGCTGATGGAAAGATCTACCCGTGAGGTGAGTGGAAGTGGGTTGCTTTATGCATGGTACAAACATGCTGCATTATTTCTGAGTCCCACAGGTTTGGGTAGGTATATGATCTTCTTTCCTTTTTCCATCAGTGTTTAAAAGGCTCAGCTGAGAGACAATAAATAACAAAAGATACACAGGCAGATGATAGTTTCATTTGAAATGACACCACATGCTTGGCTTTTGACGTGATTACTGGGGCCACGGCTGCAGAAGATTTTTTTAAACAAGCAGAAGTCCCAAGTGCAAACCTAACCTCCCTGCCTTCCCTTCCCACTCCACAACAGGAGAAGAAGTTTTATAAAGCTATTAAGTTACACTTGGTACTAACATTGCCATTTAAAGTAGTAGCATTCTTGGAAGCCTGAAAAATAGTTTATGTCAAGTTATGCTGTGGCAAACTGCTGCTCTTTTCAAGTGACAGCAGTACCGCCTATCCTGCTCTCAGTCAGCTTTCCACATTGATAGTCTGCTGCCAAATTCCTTATGGAATAGACATGTACAGCTAAAATTATCTTGTGGGTTGTGGATCACAGTAATGTGTTAGTGATTAAATACATTATTAGTGTGTTTATCTGTGCAATTTAATCTTAATTTAAGGAGCTTATAATGAATTTAAACCTCTAACATATGCACAAGTCGCTTAACCTCTCTGTGCCTTAGCTTTTGAGTGTAACATGGGGATTAAAGTGCTTATCTACCAACCTATACACATTAAATTTGTCAGGTGCTCAAATACCAAAAGAATGGAAGTCATATGAGTACCTAAGAGACAGAGATCAAATTTTAATGCACACATACGTTGCTGGAACTTTCAGCAGTAAGCCCTACTCTTCCTCTTTCCAGTTACCATTTCACAGCACAGATACCTGTGCACATGTTCACACATCAGTTGACAGTTACAAATCAGAAGTTATTTTCTTAAAAGGCAAGGTGATAAGAATTTCCAGGGGAACAGAAGATGGTGGTGGTATTACTTTTAAATCTTGCTGAGTCCAAAGCACACAATCTACAGTTGTCTGTATGCCAAGTCAGTTAACATTATTCTACTTTTTGAAACATAGTGGTCCTAGACTTTATAATAAAGATCATTGTGTTCTGAATAACAGTGAGCTATTAAAGGGACACTTTTCCTGCCTGCTTCAGTAGCAAAGCTGAAAAGCCTTTAGCTGTGAATTAAGAAATCTGATCATAGTTTACTGTGGTTGATAAAAATGCCTTCTAGTCATCTAAATTGTTTGCATATTTATTTCAAGATAAAATTAGGACAGTACAATTTTAAAGAAACTGTGGTGATCGTGGACTTAGAATATGCCTTTTGTGATACAGCATTTAGTAAAAGTACAATCTGATTAAGGTGTAATTTGAGCCAACAAAAATTTGCTTTTTTTTCCAGCAATGTAGAACATTCAAAGAGTCATACTTTAGGCAGTTAGTAAGTAGGATAAGACAGGATTCAAGAAAGCATTGATCATTTTTACTTGCCTAGCCTTCCCCAGTGCTACCAACTTTATATTGCTAATATATTTCTCTATTGTTAGCTGAAAATTAAACAAACTGTATAAGTCATCTTTACCTAGTTAATAAAATTTGGGATAAGTGTATGTGAAGGTTGTTGGAATTGATTTTTGATAGTAGTTGTCACTGCCATGAAGTCATAGTAACAATAAATTGAAAATAAATTATAATTTGGTATAATATTGTAACATGTAGAACTGGACAAAAGGGACCAAAGGCATATATGAATCTGGGCTGAGTTCAGCGATAGTTCAGTTGTGACAGGAAGGAAAGTATAGTATAGAAGTGGAGACAAGAAAGCTTTAAAAAAGTGTTAAAATAAAGCAGTTTTCCAAAAGTGAAAACGCTGACAGGTTTTTAATCATGCTTTTTTGACTCTTGAGTCAAATTGAAAGTTTTCATTGTTGGAAATGAGGTAAAATTTAGGAAGAGAAAATAAGAGGGGTAGAAAAGATCTTTTAAATCTGAAAATGGAATCTCACATGTTGGCTTAAATGAAATATCATGGACTAAATAAAATGTAAGAATTTTGTCCTTTTCCATCTGCCCCAACTCTTGGAAAAAGAAAGTGCTTTGGTTGAATACCAGCCACTAGCCTAGTTCCTTTTCTGTTCCTTCCTTCATCCAACCTCCAGGTTGGCAGTCACTTCAAACCATATTTTGCTAATCTCTAATGGATTTACTTCCCCTGCCCCTGCCAAGTGAGAATCAGGGATCTTCACTAGCAGACCTTGGTCAATAAAGTACATGTGCCTTTCTCAGTAATTCTCTTTTGGGTTAGAATATTAATTTTGGGGGCTTGAGTGTGCCAGATGATCACTGACAATCCTCAAGCATAATGCAGCTAGGGTTGCAAACACTGAGTAAGACTTACTGTATCTCTACCCATGTCTCAACCTTATAAGAAGGAAGTGAGGGAATGTCACCAGGTTACCAGTGTTAGACCAGCAGATTATTGTGAGATTTGGCTCCTTTCCTGCCACTCGGGACAGAGCATCTGGTGGAAGATCAATGTGTGTGAAGTACAACCTGGCTGATGTAACTTGTTTATTTACACTGCATTCTGTAACACTTGAACAGAGCTGGTCACAAATTGCACAGACAAACCTTCTTCAGGAATCTCAGACCAAACAAATCGCTGCACCCCAGAGAGCAAAATGAGTTATTGAGATGAAAGGAGAAAATATCTGCTGATGTTTGCTATAACTGCCTACAAACATCCCATGTTGCATGCCCTTGAATGCTACAGGACCATGTATGACAATATCCACTTGAGGGCTCCTTCCATAATACCAACATGGCGGATGTTGAATCACTAAGCAAGTGTGTGAAAGAAGAGAGGAATCAGTAAGGTGTTTCCTTGAATTTTAATATATTATTTGTGGAAAATGGGAAGGAAGCTTGCAACAGCAAGAATTGTGAGAATAGTGAACATAGGAAGACGTTGTCTGTAAGTATCTAAAAATAATAATTGCTTTTAAAGAGATAGTTATTTTGAGAGTGCTGGTTCTGTAAAAATAGTTCGGTGATCACAAAATTGATTTCCTCTCTTCACTATGGATTTTCCTGACCGGAGGCAGTGTCCAAACACATTTTATTGTAAGATTTCATTTGTTAATATTATATTTATAAATGCTTAGGTATTAAATATAGGATTAGATATTGCAGAGTAGATTTTGTCTCTCATCCATTTCTATAAGTTGAAAAAGTTGGTAGTAACATCCCTTGGTTTTTGATTAATCTTTTACAATTTTTTTTATAATATGCCATTAATATAACTTCTTCTTGTTCCTCCCAAACTTTTGACAAGTATATCCATACAAAGTACACAACATGAAGAAAAACCCCAAATAAAACCCAGACCAATTTTTGTGCCTAACTGGGACCACATTTGTGGCAACATTATGTCAATGACAGCTTGACAAAGAATGAACATGTCTGATGACTGCAGGGTCACTTTTGGTTAAGATAGACTGTGTGGCTCAGCTAGAGGCTTGTAGCTAGGACAGCTGTTAAGAAGGGAGGAAAGGGCATAAATAAAGAAGGGTTTTCAAGCAAAGGAGAGGCAAGGAAGTAGGCTCTCTAGAGGGAGTCACTACAGAATTACTTGGTCTACAGAGAAAAGAATTAAGGTATGTGAAGAATAAAGCTGGAGTGTCATTGGTCCTGCTTAACCCAAGAAGATTGTTGGTGATAAGCATGTCAAATTTTGACTTCTGTGGAGGTGTTTAGGCATTCATGTGGATATCCGTTTCTATTTTCCTCAGCAGCAGCCCTCTTTATAGCAAATAAATGGGCCTACTGTTTTCCCTTTAACTTTCCCTCAGTGCCTTGCAAACCTTCAAGGGCTCCTTGGGCTTCAGCTAATTCTTTTGTATTTACAGGATCTAGATGGCTCCCTGAGCCTATAACCCCGGCTAAATCTCCAACACTTCACCTATCTCCCTTATACAGCCACATCGGCAAACTACCATTCTCGTAGCTGAATTAGTCTTTTGCAAATGAAAGAAAATTTGGAAGCAGAGACTGGGGTGAATTTTTTTCTTGGTTAGCCAGGCCACTGTGAAGGGTGAAAAACACTGGCTCCTCCTGTCTGATCCTCTTTTACCTAAGCATGGCTTTTGGAGCAAGCTTTCACATCAGTTCTACTGGTTCTATTGGACTTAATATTAGAGACTGGGCAGCCCGCAACAGATGTTTATAGTATGGCCTCAGGATGCAAAAATCTGACCTCAGAGTAAGAAGAAAATCAGCACCTTTGAAAGCCTTTCAGGCACCAATGACTCCTTAAAACAAAGGACTGAAATCTGTAGCAACATTGAGCTGAATTCTTGAGAGGAGAATGTCATATACCAATGAACACAACCTTTTGGTTTAATTAAACTTTCTTCCAAGTTTTCACATTTGGTCAGTGAACCAAAAACATTAATCCTTATTCTATATCAGCCTCTAATTCTCTTTTAGATCAAATGTCAAAGGCCTTCATTTTGGGAACTAATAGACCTGACTTCTATCCTCTCTGCTGTACATGCGTGGTCTGACTGATGGCAGAGATGGCTGCACCTATGGACGCAGTACAGGAAATGTGATACATATTGGTGGCAGATTTCTGGGGTGGGACGCATGTGAGCCCAAGCAGTCACAGCAGCGCTGGTCAGAGCATAGCACATTCTGTCCTGGAAGAGTGCACGGGTCTTTGTGAATCTACTCAGGCATTAACACCATGCACTGCTATAGGGATAAATTTGCCCATGTGCACAGTTCTTAAACAAAAACCTGTAACATTAGAAAATTAGGGCCATGTGCAGATGTGAAAACATATCTGACACTTGGATGCAGCGGAGTAAAGGCCAGATGCCTTCAATGTTTGGGTGTCTGTGAAAGGAAGTGAATTAATTCAGCAAGTGTGAGATGCTTGAGTTTGTCTGGATGCCCTAAAGCATGCGTGATACACAGAGAGGGCTGTGCCAGGCTGCTATCTATCATTGTCGGGCCTCCTTCCTCCAAAAAACAATATTTCCATGCGGGAGAGGCTACAGCTTTTTTAGTCCATTAGCAAAATTCATGCCACTATTCACCAATTTATCATTCTCAGATGGAAAAATTTCTAGGAATTTTCTGCACCTGGGTTACTAGATATCTTGTTAGTGGCCTATCTATATTCACAGCTGACAATAAGTATTGTGTCCAAAGCAATTGCTACATTTCTTTCTTCACATAGTATGCTTCCAGATGATTGGAAGCTAGTGTGCAGGCAAGGGAGTGGTATCCTTTTTAAAAGCCTTTTGCATATTTAAAAAAAATGACATGAATGATTTCACAGTGTGACTCCTCTACTCAAATTGTACATGCTGAAACTTTGACATGAATATAGTTTATATTGGCAGCACCCAAAGGAACCACAAAAGTCACTGACATGCAAAAAACCTGAGCCATCAGAGGTTAAAAAAAAACAATGAAAAAGGAGAAACATTAACAAAAATCATGATACAGTTTTGCAAATTGGAGAGATTTCTCCAGCAGCTCTAGTAAAATTCCATTAATAATAATAGCAAGGGCCATGAAAATAGCTGTTATCTGGTGTCCAAAAATATTTGGGGATTTGTTTGAATGACTGGATGTGGTAAGAGAAATGGGGAGCGGAAATGAGGTTAGGAACTTGAGTTCCCCCATGAGCTTCTGTATTGCTTAAGTTGTACGCTATGGGCAATATAGCCTGCATGCCCATACTATTCTGACTGTAATTTTGTTACTATGTCTAACACAGTAAGATTTAATTTCAGATCAGGTTTCAACATATAAATAAATAATTCTGGACAGTGCTGCATTACAGGAAATTTAGTGTAGTCTCATTATCTAGTATGAAGTCTAGAACCTGGCAAATTTCTGACATTTTTGAGCAACAGCACAGCTATTGGGAATAGACAACAGATGTAGATCTGCTTATGTCTAGGTTTTCACAATATCCAACTATTCAGTGAGAGCTCCTGATCCCAGACAGATACATAAATCTCTCAAACTTTACCCAGGAATGGCTAATGAGTGCTAATGTTGAGCAAATATTATAAGCTCCAATAGGCATGTTAATTTAAAGCTTGTTGTTGAAGTAGATGCATTTCTTGCCTTTTCTCTTTTCTGAACCATATTTCAGTTAAAAATTGAGGTGGGAACAAAGTATGCAAGAAATATCAAACATCCTTATTTTCACTGGTAGAATTTTGGTAGCAACATGTTTTATCTTAAAGTTGCTATGAGAGCTTGAGTTGTACCAACTGGTGATTAAACAGTTGAACTTAAATTGCCTTAACATGCACAATAGTACAATAGATTTGCAAGGTGTTGAAAAAGTAAAATGATGCATCCAAGCAAACTAAGAATTCAGTAACACAGTTTAAAATAGGATTTCATAAACCTGATCCAAACATATGTATTTGCATTATTCTCTGCAACTATAGAAAGTATTGCTTCCTACCACCTTTATTTCAAATTTTTTTCAACCAATTTTTGAAAGATATCTGTGTCTTCCAAAACTGGAAACTGCAATCTGGCTCTTCTAGGGAAAAAGACTAAATTTAATTTTTCAGAAAAGAAGAACAAGAAACTGAAACTGTTGACCAAATAAAAATTTTGTAAACTAATTACACTTCTACCCCCTGCTCAATTTTTCACTAAAATAATCGATCAAACTTTTTAACCTGTCATTTTCTATTTCACCAGAAACTCCATATGGTTCTTCAGGCCAGAGGAAATTAAACTTATAGAGTGAAGTTTTTCACTGAATGCAATGCTGTAGTTGAGTACAGATAGCTGGAGATCTGTGCTAGAAAAGATCACTGACATGGAAGGGTTTGACTGAGGGAAGCAGGATATGATGTACAAACTCTACCCCAGCCAGAGGATGGCATCAGATTTGGGCCTAATTTTGCATATTTGATAATAAAAGCATTATTAAGTAGGGCAACTTCCAGCCTCATAGGAAAGAGGACAAATGATATTTTCTGGCAGACCTGCATTCTAATACCTCTCTGTGAAATATCTGCCAAGGCTAAGTTTGTTCTTTTCTTGCTGTCATTTGTAGTTTTGTCTAAACCAACCCCAATATTATTTATAGGAAATAATACCAAAGCAATCTTCTTTTATTCAGCAGCCATTAGTGGTTTTTATGGGAATTCCCCAACAGCCATGGCCCAAAGGCTCTAGTATATTGAGCACACAAACAGAGATTTTCACCAGAGACTTTCAAATCTACACTTCTGTCATACTGGAAATTCAGGTTTGCCTAGCAGAGGTATTTAAAAACTATATGTAACAAAGACTTTACTTTACTGTTCCAAAGAAGCTTGTAACTCTTTGGTCTTAATCTGTAAACCTGGCAATACAATTCTAGACTTTCATGACTTGTGGGAATAAAATAAATTTATTGTCTGGGAAAAATCATGTTCATAAGATATACCTTAAAGTTTCATTTCAGTCACAGTGGAAAGACTCTAGTGCATTGTCTCCAGCTGGTTCACTTATGCAGTTTACTGTCCAATTTACAAAATATGGAAAAGTTTCCTTGGAAACAGACTTCTAGGAAATCCTTTTTTTCCTAACGATAAACTGCTTTACCAGCTTTCACTCAAATTTGGAGCTGATACAGGCAGGTGCACCTCTGCATAAAACTTTTCCTACTTATAGGTCTCTGATATTTTTAGTCCAGAACAGTATACACACTGCCTAGAAAGAACAAGAAGAAGAAGCTGAGCAGCTGACCTCTGAAATGAAAGTTTCATGCCTTGATTTAAATGTTCTGCTATAATCTGCTAGCAAAGCAATTTTATTTTAATATTCATGTTAAGTCAAATCATGGCCTGCCTCATGCCATTATACAGGTATGCAGAGAGAGAAGAGCAATCTTTTATGAAACATCCCTATTTTTTTGAGAAGATATGAAGAGTCAAGTAAGGTGATGCATTCAGACCACTTCTTTCCTCACGGTACCGCAATCACAGGTGGGAGTGAGGAACAGGCAGTGGCTAGACCCTCTGCTTCACCACATATGTTCTGCCCAATGCAATGATCAGTTCCCATAATAATCAACCTGCGGAACATGAGAGAAAGTCATAGTGCTATGCATAATCTTTTCTGGGACAAAGATATGCCCAAACAATATAGTAGTGTATGAGTTTACTGGTACTTGTATGTAGTCCTACTGTCCAACCTCTCTGTCACATTCCTTAAGGGCATTATTTGTTTCTCAGAAAAGCTCCATCTTTCTCCAGACCAGATAAATGGGAACCTGAAGCACAACCCTAAAGACAGAAATAAAAAAGACCAGTTTAAGAAACAATTCCCACTCTGCTCTGTTGGCTAGAAAGAGAACTGGGAAGTGAGAAATCTAGGAAACTTCCCTTGTCATATGAATCCAGTTACCAGCAAGCCACCTTAAAGAAAAGGTACAACCAGAACATAGCAGTTCTGTCCTATAAGTGATCCCTTTGTAGTCCCTAATCTCCAGTCAGTGGCATGGACTGATGCACACATATCATCAGTTCAGTTAAGATAATGCATGACTTAATATGTTGACTTCATAAGTCAATTGACTGAAAAACAGAATCCTGCAGTGCATTTGAAAAAACAAGCAAACAAAAACACAACACAAAATTTATATCTAGCATCAAAAAGGAATTTGTAAAAATCTTTGGAGGTTTAATTGCACCTTCACCTGTTTGCAGAATGATGTCAATTATCCTGTGGATCATCTGACTTCATTTAATAACGTTATATTCCATATATCATTGTGACTGTAACCTCAGCTGTCATGACATGAGAGACCGTCAGTGAGGCAGTCAGAAGGCCTACATGTTTGTACATCGGGTAATTCAGCATACATTTATACTAGATATTCATGATTTTCAAACAAAGAAAGATTTATTAGCATTTCAGAATAATCTTTCTTTAAAGGTTAGAAAGTGTTATGTAGAACACACAGTTTCTTTTAGTTCAGAAAATTTTATGTGGCTTGTTATATTGTCAGTCAGTGCAATGTTGTCATAAAAACCAGCAGGAGGGCATATTCGGGCATAACAGATTGCATTGCACACATGCAAGAGAAAAAGGTTATTTAAGCTTGAAGAGCAAAGAAGGCTCAGACATTAGGAAATTCTGGAAATAAGGTTATCTACACAGCACTTGCAAACAAATGGCAAGAAAAAGTGCAAGACTAAAACACAAATTTAAATTCTAAAATGAACACAATCAACATGTACACAAGAGATCTTCTAAAACTACATCTGTGAGGATGTGTCTCCTTTGTTCTCTTTCATTCAGAAGGAACACATTGCTCATCCCTCCAAATCGTAAATAACAACCATTAGTTAGTATCCACAAATGAATTGTGTCTTTTGGAGTGCTTCATCTTAGACGACAGAACTGTATTACACAAGACTGACTTGCACTGGAAATAGAAGACACAGGGGAGTGTTCTTACAGAAAATGCCATGTAGGTCACTTGTTAGTTAAAGCTGTATTGCAGAATTCTCCAAGATGGGAGGTAGTTCTTTAGAAAGTTTATTGAGACATTCCTGATGGCTAAAATGTGTTGTTTTAATCACTAGAAAACATGAAGTAAATCAAACTGGGCATTCATTTTGTCTTTCCAAGGTCCATATTCTGACCTTTGATACCTTTTACAATCCCATCTCACTACTTTCCAAAGAAAAATGACAATTTTGTTCAACTGTGTTCACAAAGCATTACAGTGGCTTCACAAAATCTTTCACCACTCTTGACTGTTAATTCCATTATTTGGTGATTAATGAGTAGTTTGTAGCTGCATCAGGCCAAATTTGATCCTCATCTGTCTGAAAACTGTGATACAAAAGTGGTTGTGATCATATGTCTCTGAGTGTTTTTATCCAATAAGGAATGACTCAAGACTGCACAGTAATTAATTTGAAAGATACTATTTTAATGATTGAGAAACAGCCTAAGTGCAACACAGAAAATTTTCTAGCTTTCTTAAATAATGAGTAGTTCCCTGACTACAGAAAGAGTCCAACTCTTCTTATCTACAATGTCAAATCATTCTTCTAGCTTTCCTGTTATCATCTTTAAGAATTGCTGACTTTTTCAGCAAGTAATAGCAAGTTGGGTGAATGCCCTTATGTTCAGTCTATAGCATAGTGGTAGCAAAGAGTTTAGATGGAGTATTTTGATCCACTGAAGTCAATATGATTTTTGCTTTGATTTTCAGAAGTGTTAGAAGCTGCCCTTAAAGCTCTCTAATAGTAGTGCCTGTTGCTTAGAGATTTAATCCAAAGCCTGACTCGTGATTCAGAGGAAGTGCTTTCTGTTTAGAGGTCTAGCTTAAAAGAAAGAAAAAGACGGTTAAAAGTAACCTAATTTGGGAGTGTTTATTGTCAGGTTTTGGCAATATATTATGACATTTTAAACTTCTGCAATGATAGAGGTTTCAAGTAGCTAGTAAACTAGTAAGTTATGCTAAATTTTTTTTATAATATCAGGCACTGTGTTCTCCATACAATATCTTTACAATGCAATTCATTTTTCCAGTCAGTTTTAAGCCATTTATAGGGCTGTTGTATTTTTAAGGTGTATATATCTCAGATCATTCCAATTCCACTAGATTTTGATTTGGTAAGAGCTGTTACAAGCACATAAATACTAATAATAAGAAGTTAAACTTTCATTTGGTTGTTAGTTTTGGTTACATTTTTGCATGCAGATTTATAGGTTGGTTTTAGTCAGTTCTGTGAAAAATTCTCAATTTTATATCTCAGATAATGATTTCACATTTTTTTTCAGCTAAATTTGTCTCAGTTGTTTGAAAGAGAAGAAACAAGAAAATGTTTGCTGATATACTCCCACAGAACACTTTACTTGAAACACATAGCTAACCAGGACTGTCAGCATACTTCAAATATTTAAATATCTGCATCAAACTATTTAATATAAAAGATGTAAACAGTCGCAGAAACTATTCCACCCATGAACTAAACATGAAGTCAAAGGCTTGTGCTTCCTTAGGTATACTTTCTCTCTCTCTCTTCCCCTAGTTGCAATTACTTCATGTCAGGTAAGGAGCAGCCACAGTGCCTCTGTGGAAGGATGGAGTTTGCATGAGGAAGACAAGGGTTCCTGATACTACATCCTCAGGCAGAAAACAGGGGTGGTCTTCCCCTCTCCCTGTGGCTACCCCTTGGTTCAGAACCCTGTCTGGTAGGAGAGCAGGGGGATCAGCAGGTTGGATCCCCTAGACCTTATGTTTGTGAATTCTTCCATGGCTTGGGTTAGACATCAACCTTCAACATTTTTGAGACTGGGAGCTGCAGAGCACAGGACTTGGTGATGGCAATTAGACATAATTTTGGTATCTATGGCTTCTTATGGGCCCAGTATAAAATTTGCGTTGTTGTTGTTATTATATTTGCTAGAATAACATAGAAATACTTTTTTAAACTTTTTCACAAATGTTTTACCTTTCCAGTTGAGAGAAAATTACCTTGAAGTTAAGTTGATGAGCTGTTACTTGCATGAAAAACATACATTATATTTTCCAGTCAAAAGAATTCTGGATGTTTAAAAGGACTATAAAGTCAGAGTTTTCAGTGCTAAATGGCTCACTTGAGACTTTCAGACTCCTCTGAAAATCCCCATGAGGCCAGGCAGCTGTAACTCTTGCCTATACTGCTGTGGAATAGTGCTGGTGGAGAACCAAGTAGTTTCAGAAATTAATCTGGAAGAGGATGAGGCCTTGAAAGTTTCAGACTATAAATTCAGATAAGGTTATTTACACACTTTGTGGTTTCCTATGTGTTTACATATAAACATCTATCACTTCCTATGGCATAAAAAAGGTTTTTTTTAGCTGATACACAAAACTAAAATGTTAACATTAGGCTTATAGTAACTTCTGTTCTGCTTTTACTCTTTAGCTTTGCATTTCTTGATGATTTGTTCACAGGAGCAGGGGTTTCTATCATGTACTTAATATCTGAAATGTTCTCCCAGTGCTTGACTATTAATCTGGCTTCCATTATCATATTGAATGTTGGATGATCTATACAAATATATTCTAAAATAAAAGAAAAAAAACCAGATTTTTTCTTTTATCATCATTTAAAATTATGATAAATGATCATCATCTTTTGATCATCATCATCATTTGTCAGATCAGTGACAAAGTTCCTCTATAGATGGCTGAATTCACAAGGAGGTGTGAAAGTTTACTGAAAATGCTTGCATGCATCTGAAGGCAAAATTTGCTCTGCAGTTATCATAATCCAGAGGAAGTATGGAAGCTGGAAAGAAATGGAAAAGATAACCTGATAGTGTTGCAAACAGATCATCTGGAAAAAATTATAAATGAGATCAAATATTTTCTTCTCTTTGCCTTCTTTTAGTATAACTTAAAATTTTGAGTGAAGAATGTGGTGTGGAATGAAAAGTGAAAACATTTAAAAGAATCAAAAAGAATATTTGGCAATTTCTATGCTTTTGTTGTTGAGATGATCCTTCCCATGAAGGATTTTAACAAGGTACATACACTGACCAAATGTTCTGATGAAAATGCTTGGATCACTTCTATCCAGAATGCTTGAGAACTGTGGCTTGCTACTCAGGATTTAACAGATGAGACTTGTAAGCGTCACTCTCAGAGTTACAAATAGGATGAACTAAAGTTGTCTTCTCTTCTGTGGCATCTCAAAAAGGATTCAGCAGCCTCTCCAAACCCACCTTGGAGTGACATATCTCACTCATGTGAATTTTAATCAATTTCTAGCACTTTCCCCTCCTGTGTTCCATGATATATGCTGTTTAGGAGGCATTGATTTGCTCTAGTCTATTGCAAAGAGGTAGTCTTAGAGCAGTAAAGATGAAAAAATTTTGTGTGATACAAAAAACCCTGAATTTTTAGCTATAATGTCTGTATACTATCATTTCTCAAATACATCAAGACATGCCATTTCAAAAGTATGTATTAGAAATTAAAGGACATCAAAGCGTATTTGAAATTGAGTGAATAAAAATGTTAATTCAATTACAGCACAATTTGGCACTCTTCTTGCTACAGATTGTCTGTTTTAAATTAAATATTGGGCATTTTCCAAAACAAATTTGTAGCAGTTGCTTTGATGGAAAATTGAATGATGCAAGTGTTCCGATGATTACCAGATGTTTTATTGATAGCTAGCTATGTAGGTACTGTAGGCAAATAGCAAAAAGACCACACAAATAAATTTAACAGAGAAAGCCAGACAAGTGGAGGTATTCCAGTTGTTCTTTGTTTGTAGCACATTATCAGTAATGAATAAAATACAACTATCTGTAAAAACAGTAGACATGTGCTGAAATTACAACACCTTTTGCCAGCTCTTATTCAGAGGCATTAAGAAAGCAGTTTTTCTAATATATAAATATCTAAAACATGTCAGCTAATCATTTATATGTAGCTGTTAGAAGCATCTTTCCCCCTCCACACCAGCCTACTCTGTTGGTGTGTGTGTAGACCACCAGCTTCACCTTCCTCTCCAGCATGTTTCCCTCGCAGTTTGAAGGCTGTCTATCCACATGGATTTTTTCCAGCATCTGGGAAGGATTAGAAGACAAAGAAAAGCTCTTTTGTAGTTTCCTTCTCACACACCAATGTAGTGGCAATGTCAGCTTAACTGTTAGTGTGGCAGATTTTCAGGTCTATGTGCTTTCACATCAGCTTTTAAGTTTTGAAAAGGCTTAGAGCCTTGATTCAGCTAAATTCTGAAAGACCTCACATGAATGACTATCATTTGTCCATGTCTTGCAAATCCCTTTTTCAGTGACCTTCCCAAGTTATTCATCTGTTTCTTTTTCAATTTTCAAAATTTTCCCAAAGACTCCAGAATCCTCCCCTTCATTCTATTACCAATGCTAAGCCTTTATCTTAGATGCAGTAATCAAAAATACTGACTAGGACAAGAGCCTCTGTATGACAGGTAGTATATAAACATAGAATTTATTATTCCCCTACTCAAGTCATCTTTTACTGCACCTATTTATCCTGACTTTCTATCCCTGCAGGATGCCAAATTATCTAAAGGCAAAAGCAAAGTCTCATCTTGGGTCAGCAAGGTTTAGATCCTTTATCAATGCTGGAGGTGATGAAGCACATGGGAATATCACTCTTGTGATACAGTAGAGTTCAGCTGCAAATTCATGCCTCCTTTTCCCAGTATCTATATAACTGTTAACCCTTAATTGCCTCTAATTGCCTTAATATGCCTATCAAGCATAGATGCTGGCACAGTTTCTTGTGTTGCAGAGTGCACACAGCTATCCCCCATTTTTTTTTTTAAATTATTTCAAGAAAAGAAAGACTGTTAAGTCCTAATGATAGGGTTGTAATGAGCAGTTAAAAAAAAAAAAAAAAAAAAGCAGCATTTCTTCCTAACTAATTTAAGGATTCTTTGGCCTCAGGTTTTTCAATGGATTCACTGCAACTCACAGCACTGTGACATATATACTGTACAATTCCTCATGGCATGTAATAGAACTGCTGGGTACATGGATCACACAGAAAAAGGGAAGTTTCAACTCTAAAGCAAAATCAGACCTTGTGCTACCTTCTGCAATAGCCTCTAGTAACTTACCAGAATTAATGGAAAAATCATTCTTTCTCCAAAAGTAGGACACTTCTGGCTATTCCACTTTTATAGAAACCAAAATACAACAGGGACAAGCATTGCTGTGGTATTTAAGTGGGAACATTGCCAGAGGCTGCTTTATTGTGGTATTTTAGTTGAAGACAAGTAGGTGGTTACAGTGGTATACTTGTGCAGCATAACTCAGTTATCCTTTTAAAAAAGAAATGCAAGGTCTAGTTATAAGTGTGTCAGATACAATTAACAATGACAAACCAGCCTCTTTACAGAATAGACATACGTTTTCCCCACACACCCTTTTTAAAATACTTTTTTGATTTTCTGCTGTAGCATTTTATCTTTTCCAGTGGAAAAGCCAACTGGAAAACTCCATGAGGTGGACACTGTGTTCAGTCCTATTGCCAGGAACAAGCATTCTTTTAAAAGTTAATCCTTTAAAAAAGTTTGCTTTTCTTGCTAATGCGATGCGCACTCATCACTTCAGGATTTTTTTTTGAGGTTTTTTTGAAGATTCCACCAATTTTCTTGGTATTTTGTAACAAAATTTTCCCGTAATTTTCAGTAAGAACTGAATAAATGAAATTTTAATGTTAGAAATGCTCATAGCTCTCGTTACTACAGATGGATAACAACTCAGGTGCCTAGTAAGGCTTCCATCTAGCATGCCAGATGCTATGTCTGTTCTTAATGTATCAATATCTCATTAACACTAAAACTGCAGACATTACATGGAGGTTCACAATGAGTTTTCTTCATGCATAACACTTTTTAAATTCTATATATAGAGCTATTAATTTCACCTCTGGAATCTCCCTATAGTCTGTTGTCAAGTCCTATTACAACATGAGTGGGAGCTTTAGTTACCTAAACAGCCAAATTGTTATCTAGAGTGGAACAAGTTGATCATCTTGAGTGCCATCACACGGCACATACAGGACAACCAGGTCATCAGGCCCAGTCAGCATGGCTTTGTGAAAGGCAGGACCTGCTTTACTAACCTGATCTCCTTCTATTACCAGATGACCTGCTTAGTGAATGAGGGAAAGGCTGTGGATGGTGTTAACGTGGACTTTAGTAAAGCCTTTGACACCATTTCCCACAGCATTCTCCCAGAGAAACTGGCTGCTCATGGCTTGCACGGGTGTACTCTTTGCTGGGTAAAGAACTGGCTGGATGACTGGGACCAAAGACGGGTGGTGAATGGAGTTAAATCCAGTTGGCAGCTGGTCACAAGTAGTGTTCCCCAAGGCTCAGTATTGGGGCCAGTTCTGTTTAACATCTTTAGTAATGATCTGGATGAGAGGACTGAGTGCACCCTCAGTTAAGTTTGCAGATGACACCAAATTGGGCGGCAGTGTTGATCTGCTTGAGGGATCCCTCTCCAGAGGGATCTGGACAGGCTGGATTGATGGGCCAAGCCAATTGTATGAGATTCAACAAGGCTACGTGCTGGGTCCTGCACTTGGGTCACAACAATCCCTTGCAATCCTACAGGCTTGGGGAAGGATGAGAGGAAACAGCCTTAAGTTGTGACAGGGAAAGTTTAGGTTGGATATTAGGAAAAATTTCTTCACTGAAAGGGTTATCAAGCATTGAAACAGGCTGCCCAGAGAGGTGGTGGAGTCACCATCCCTGGAGGTGTTTAAAAGATGTGTAGATGTGGCATTTAGGGACATGGTTTAGTCGTGGACTTTGCAGTGTTAGGTTTGCAGTTGGACTTGATGATCTTAAAGGTCTTTTCCAACCTAAATGATTCTATGATTCTGTATTAGAGAGCAAACATCTGTCCTGACTTTGGAATAGCAACTAGCAATGTTATCTATATCCTTTTCCAGGTAAGGCAGAGTAATAAGCCACAGAAGAACCTTGCTTGTCAAAGTTTGTCCACTGATATCTCAGAAATATTAGGTAAGCCTATTTTTCTTTCTAGATGCCATGCCTAGATCTGAAGACCATATTTAAGCCTTGGGAACTCTGACTTCTTTTTCAAACATGCTTTTTCAGAGTCAAAGTACTTAGAAAAAAGATTCTTTCAAAGGATATTTTTCAAAATCTAAGAAAGATTATTCCTGTATTAATAATAGATGTCTTGACAGTTGGCCTCTTGTTTGCAAAATAAACTGTAACATCTTTTAAGGTAAAACTTAAGTTTTCTTCTAATTGCTAAATCTACAGTTTTTGCAATTTTTTTATGGTAAAAAGGAATACTAGAGACCATTCCTTTATTGTAATCCCTTTATTGATGTTCCAGTTATTATACATCAAACAAAATATTAGAAGAGGAGAAATTTAATACAGTATTTAATTTGCTTCATCAGGATTTCAAACACAAGCTACAATGTGCATTAATATGCATTTAATATGCTTGTTAAATGTTAGTACAATTTTAATTATCTAATAGACCAAAATTGATAAGATTTTATTCCCAATTATTCCTAGAAGGGTAAGTGCTCAAATTCTGAATAACTGACTTTTTCAGGTATGCCAGCTGTATAGTTTCTGAATATGGTCACATCAGCACCTTTGCCATTTAAATTTCCTTAGCACTATTAGGATTTGCATTATGTAGTAATCTTCCTCAGCACTGAACTTTTCACATTATTTTATTTCCAAACCTTAACAGCTAAAATCTTTAGAGTCAAAACTATAATGGAAAAGTTACAAAAGAGAAAAATTTTGATCTAGCTTTCAGGCCAAAAACTGCTATCAATAGCAAACCAACTTTTTAAATATGGGGAAAATATTAAATTATGAAACACTATTCCGGTAAATACTTTTAACTCCCCTGTGAGGCAATGGTAGTCAGTTCCAAGATGATATTTAATCAGGAAGGATAGATTTCTGGTTAAGATATTGAAACAGGACACAGATAATATGGTCCTGTGGCTGAATTCAACAAAGAATTTAGGTGTCTGACTTCCAGAGCAGTCAGAATTGCCCAGCTGCTACTTCGTCACAGTGGTATGTACATTTCCTATGTACATCTTGTTGGATTTAATTTTATGAAGTTTTCTGCTTCTGGGCATGCTAGGAACTGTTGCAGGCTGAGTAACTCAACATAAATATCTCCTATTTGCAACCAGCCCACTGAGGGACTTCTGTGTCCTGCTGGATCCTCCAAGAACATAACAAATGCTTTCTTTTAGAAGAACTATCTTATATTACAACAAAGTATTCCTTGGAACACTCACTCAGAAATAGTTCAATGCCTTCCTCTGCTTGCAAAAGGAACAAGAATATCAAAACCATATCTCAAGTCAACACCAGGGTAGAGATGACTCCTGTTGATGCTACGCCAGCATTCAGGAAAGAGAGGAATGTCAGGTGAAGGATGGCACTGGACTGGCTTCCCATTTCCTCAGTAAATGCTCTCATCAAGAGGAGTTTAATGATAGGGTGGACAACCAACCCTTCATTAGTCTGAAGATAAAACACTCTGCTATTGAATCTGCTTAGTTCTGCATAAAAAAATTGAATACTGAATTTGAAAGAAGTAAGAGGGTGAGCCAGACTGCAACTTGGTGGTGAGAAACTTAGTGATGAGGACAGTCATATATGAAGGACAACTGTGGGGTCCAATAATTTATTGGCTCAGCAACTGTCTTGTTTGTAGATCTACCATTTATGATATAAGTACCTGTAGATGCTGTTGTAGTTCAGTTAATTTCACCTCCTGCTTACTTGTTTTATACTTTTTACAATATTGGAACTTTCTGCTGCATTTTACTATAGTTATTGGATCAGTTGGTGCGGTATGACATATGACAGACAGTCTGGGGAGGGCCAGTAAGTCAGTTTGGCACTTACATAATTCTAGTTCTGTCCTTCTTGGTGATAGCTGAGAAGGAATAAGCTTACATGACACCATCTTAAAGATAAAAGCTTCCAACTACTTCTGCACCTCCAGGAAGCAACAGAATTGCTAGTTTGCAAAAACTTTTGGATGGATCACCAAAACCAAAGAAGGGCCCATCGCAGCTCAGGCAACGTAGAAACGTTAGAGATTAGATCAGTCTTTCCTCTCAAGATTGATAAAAACTTGAGGCTCAAAGGAAGGGAATTTTGGTAGGAAGTGAGTAAGATCCTAATGTAACATTTGAACTTCATCAGAAACCTGAAGTTCATAAGATTCCAAAACTCAGGCAGAAACTGTGAAGATTGATCATACATGAATCAAAATCAGAAACAAATGAATAGCCACCCCAATAAAAAAGAAAAAAAGGAACCAATGAGAGTTTTAATCTGTTTCACAGGAAGACTTTGCAGAAATTGAGAACAAAACATAGATATTGAGTTAATGAATAGCTTTTTTAAGTTAATTAATACCAGATGTTTTTAATCATTTACCCTCTCTTTTCCCCGTTTTCTGAAGTAAAAATAAAGGGATCCTCCAGGCACTCTCCCAAGAAATAAATACAAAGACCTATCATGAATATTATGACATTAAGCACTAAAAGATCTGGAAATTCTGAAGCAAAAAGGTATCTTGGCCACTTCACTCATTCTCCGTACACAGTATCAAAGAAGTAAGATATATATGGGAAGTTCTTGATCTATTTTTCCTTCAGCAGGAAGAAGCAATTGCCAAGTGCATAATAACTGCTCAAAAGTAAGGTCTAGGAATGCCTTCTGGAAAAAAATAGCTTCTTTAAAACTGAACAGCCCATTCTTCAGAGGATGTCTGAATCAGGAAGTTGTTTCTTTGTCTTGTATAGCAGGTTCACAGCCTATTCTTTCCATTTTGTTAAATATAAATCTTCACACATCGTTTCCCATAGAGAATAAACAATATGTAATATGACTGAGTTAATGCTAGTGAAGAAAATGAATTCTCAGAATTTGCGTATTTCTGGACTTCTCAGTATCAGAAACTCACTATCGCAAAAATGCTACATTCTATGTAGTTCTTATTAAATAAGCTAATTCACAAACTGGACCTGTATTGTCTACTACTCTATTATCAGGATAAAATCAGAAGTTGCAGATAGTTTAGGTAAAGCTGACGGAAGCTACTCAGTCATACACATGCGTGATGATAGGCATTGTAAGAAGAAAACACACTATAGTTAATTACAGTCCCCATTACTGAACTTAAAGACCTGGTAAATTGTATCAAAATCATGGGTCTTCCTAGAGGATTTCAGTTTCTAAACTGGAACTTACTGCAAAATTAGCTGAACTAATCATATTAGGCAAAGGTTTAAAGAATTGTTTGTTTGTTTGTTTGTTTTCCTAACTATTCCAACCACGGACAATAGACACAAAATCATTGCAATACTTAAGACTTATCCTTTCTGTGGTATAAGTATTCCATATGTTTGACAAAAATCATGATTACATACATGATATTGCACTGAAACATTCTTTTTTTTTTCCAGATCCCAGCTGACTTTCTCCTTTCTATTTTTCTTGATTGTACATAACTCATCAGTAATAATGAATACAAAGTGAATCAAAGACAGAATGATTTTGCAGTGGAATACTTGCTATCGAAGTGAAACCTTAGGGAACATTGTGAAACCTTAGGGAAATTTAAAAAAGAAACAATGACCAATGTATTGAAAGATCCATTGGATAAAAAAGAGAATATTTTCCAAAATGTTTCCATAGAGAAAAGAAAAACAACAAATTTCCTAGAAAATTTACATTTGGCAGCTGGATTTATTATGTGCACATGTTACTCAGCAAGAGGACTTTTTTGAACTAAGTGTACTCAGACGGGGTATCCTGTAGAGCAATTCATACTGTGAATACTGTCAAGAAATATAGGGCAAGAAATAAATCTGGGTCATCAACAGAGGCTAGTATGTGTTGTTTTGGTACATCTGCTTCATCTCTTAGCTTGTCATGCATTTAAAACATAAGACAGATTGCTGTAATGGTCGGATTTTGTTCCCATTTAGATGAGAATACAGTCACACACAAGTAGGAATGAGGCCTGTGCTAAAGGACCTTTGTTCCTTTTTGTGTGAGAGAAAAACTGCTAGTTTTCAAAACTAAACTTACAGCATGAAGTCCCTGCTGAAGACTGCAACAAAGTCTTATAGTTCTCCACTTGTTTATAGTGGAGAAGATGCTCGTATATGCTTGCTAAGGAAGAAAGAGGACAAGGATGGGTCTGTGTGAATCTATATATGTACTGGGAAGTCTCCAGTAAGCATTAGCAATGGGTAACTGAAACCTACCCTCATGGTCTGGGCTAGAGCACAGGAGCAAGAAAGAGGTGTGGGAGGCTTTTTCTAACTAGGCAGGGTCCAGCTGAAGATAACTGTTCCAAGTGTTCAATTCCTTTTCTCCACACCTCCAATCTTTTGGTGCATGAGCCCCCTTTGAGTTTACTCCACAGCATTTCCTGTATTCTTAGCCCACACGATCATGACCCATGCAAATAGAGCCTGTTTATTAAGCAAAGAGAGAGAGAACTGCACACCCAAAGTAACTTTATTCTTCATTTTCTAAAAGAAGCCATGCAAAATAAGATAAACACTGATATCTTTACCTCTGGATTCCAGCAAGGTTGCTGCTCTCTAGCTGGTTTGAGCATAATTGTTTTATAGCAAGATTGTCTTAGAGATAATCGAGATGCTTCTGGGCTGTATGTGGGGGTTGATTATTGCCACATGTGAGCAGCCTAGAGAAATTAAAAGCCAGCTTAGTATTAGTAAAACAGACCTTGAAAGAGCATTTATTTGTTACCAGCCTATAAAAATCTTTCTCATTGTGACCACCAGACACAAGCACAGAAGCCCAAAGGGACATGTTATTCCGTTGACATAATAATAAAAATACAATGTCCATTAATCATAACTGATTCACTGCCTCTGTCAACAAAATCATCCATTTTGGAGAAGCCTGTGTACATTTTGCAGGGATTCTGAAGGCTCCATCACGCCAGTGAACCCCCAGAAGAGGCAACCTCTAGGTCTTTACAACACATCTATGTTCTTCTCTGTCAAAAGACAAAGTGAATGAGAAGAATGATAGAATTAAAGGAAAAAAAAATCACCTCTGGAAAATTATGAAAGTGGCCCTTGGGATAAATAGGACATGTTCAGGGCATAATTTTTGACAATTCTATGAGAAAACCTACCACGTATACAGTGATAGCTATCCAGCTGTAGGTAATCTGTCAACATTGGGTCTTTGTATGTACTGTAATCATACTGAAGCATAGATTTTCCACTTCCCATTGAGGAGGTCCCGAGCCAAAGGAGCTCTGAGATAGCTCTGAATGGCCAGGCAATAATCTCTATGATTGCATGAACATCTTACTATTCTTTATTGGCTCTTTCCTGGAAGTTCAGGTTACCTTTTACAACAGAGAAAAAAAAGATTGTTCTTTGGTTCTCTAGCAACATGCTGTTTTATGCTCAGGTATAATATTTTGATTTACTACTCATGCTGTGATGAAAATAACCAATGTAAACTAGTCCATTTGTCACATGCTCAATACTTTGGAGTGTTGTCACGAACAGATATTTTGCCCAAGATGTGAGGTTACTTTGTGTATTTCTCAAAATAGTGCATTGCAATTCTGCAGTAACCAGAAGTTTCCAGCTTATGTGTTTATATCATGTAATACAGATACATGGTTAGAAGTAGCAAAAGCAGACATGTTACACTTTAGCAGTGTAATATTTATGATATTGGCAGGTCAGCAGTGAGTATCTGTCCAGATACTTACAATGAACTGCAAATCATATACTTCTGGCCCTGAACACTGGAATACTCTGAACTGAATTTTTTCTGATCTTGCAGTTCCCTCAGTGAAAGGAAGGACAAGGTCACATAAAATAAGCAGCATAACAATGCCTGATATATTGTTAAGCATTACTTATTGACTCAAGTTCAGCTATGCTTATTTTTAAGTGTCAAACGATTCCTAAATACATAATCTCCTGGGACTAAGAATTACTAAATGTTATGCAAGTGCTCAGTACTTTACAGCTCAGTTTTCATTCCAGGGATTTATACAAACTGAAGGTCTACTGAAGGGAGACATTCCTTTGTGAGACTCAGCAGTGGTATCTCTGGCAAATATAAAGCAACAACTGCAACAAATTCTCGTGGCAGTCTTTTACTCTTAGATCAGACAGTGGAGCACAGAAGACACATCTTCTGGCTTCAGAAACATGCATTTGAAATGGCTGAGAAAAAAACATTTTTTGCTGCAAACCCCAAAATTAAGTTAAAACTCGTTTCTCTTAAAATGTCATAAGCTGAATGGAAAACTTCTATTAAACAATTTTGTAGCGTTAAAGTTTCTTTGTTAATGAAAATATAATTTCATTTTGAAGGTGATTTGCTATTCTACAGCTAAAAGCACACAGGTATGTATTAACTTACTTTACTGATCCCTATAAGGAACTCGATTTACTGCGGGGGTGTGGGGTGGAGTTTGCATTTGTAAGTGTTCACAATTGTGAAATGCAACATTGTTTACCTCTTTGTGCATAACAGTGTTGTGTCTTAGTTGCTAAAAGTCTGTTTATCTCCCCTGAGGTGGTAATTCTGGATGAGCAATCATGGCTTTATAGTCAAGGTTAGAAATCTACTTCTAAACGTTGTCCAGAGAAATCCGTTGTTTCCAGCTGGAAACCAAGAAGCTTCATTACTGGTCTTCAAGTAAAGATTTGAAAAGGGAGGAGGAGGAGGAACCACAACCCCAGCAGAGCTGTGGCACTTGGAGCCAGCTGAGAAGGTGGCCCCAGACTTAGGAATTCCCCCACGCAGAGAGAGCATAAATTTTTCAAAAGCCAAAACTGAAAACCAAACACTGAAAGCAAATCTGGACAGTAGTTAAATATATAGTAATAAACAGACCAGTGTTTTGGACCTTATTCACATATTGTGGAATGTAGATAAAAGCCCTGAGCACAACAAGGTGAAGTTAAGGAATTTTCTGCTCTGGTGATATGTCTTTTACTAGAACCTGTAAGGCCTTGTTGAGCATTGCAGATCTTTGGCTTATCAC
This sequence comes from Morus bassanus, assembly GCA_031468815.1. Lineage (NCBI taxonomy): Eukaryota > Metazoa > Chordata > Aves > Suliformes > Sulidae > Morus > Morus bassanus. Next base: position 62,430,968 of record CM062567.1, on the reverse strand, counting down.
TGTGGGCAATAATTTCTTTGTGAATCACTTCATCTAGCAAATTGTCACTGTGTCCTCTACAGATGTTTTTCATTAAGACTAATTACTTTCTTCTAGGGGACCAATGCCAACAAAGTTGTTATACAGGAATACATTATTTCTTAATACCAAGAAAATCCTTTCTGAACCTAATAACATATTTAACATCCCAACTCCTTGCCCAGCAGATTCCTATTCAGGGATAGCATGTCATTTAGACATACACCATATAAAGAAAATATTTGCTTACATGTTCTATAATTTGCATTATGGAGAGACAAGAGGCTAGATTGTCCCGAAATTTCATTTTGATTTAAAAGCAAAACAGTACTTGTCCCACAGCTTTTACATGTCTGCATTTAAATCAAAGCTTTAGATTGAGATATTAACGAGAAACTGGTCATGTGGCTCTGTTCATACTTATGCACATTTTTATTTTCATGCCTCTAATAGTGCTACATTAAATAATAAGCATGATGGCATCTTCATTTGTAAAAAAAAAAAAAAGTAGTTTTGTAGGGTTTTTTTTTAATTTATGTTTATATTCTTCCACCAGAAAATTTAAGAATATGGCCTATTAGAGGATATATTCCATTATGTCAGGTATCTAGTGTCTGATTTAAAGAAAATTCTCTAACCTGTTGTCCATCCAGTCATTTTTACAAGCAAGCACCTTCAAGCATGTGGTGTTGATAGGACACAAGTTCACATTGCTTAGTTGAAAAAGTTTTTGATATCATGAATCAGTTAGTTGGTGTAATAAGATTATTCTGCAAGAAAGTTATCTCAACAAAATGGGTGTCCCAGTAATACATTATATTAGCTGTTCAACACTGAATGTGCTGGCTAATAAACTCTTTTTTTTTTTTATTACCACATGAACCATAATTAGAGGTTGCCTCACCAGTCAGTTAGTCAACATGGAGGTAAAACAAACAGGTTGTTTGCAATGTCAATCATACAGCACCTACGGAATCAGTACGACTCCAATTCTTTTAAATAACTTCTAGAAAGCATCCTTTCCCTGCCCACTGCTTTACGAAATCCGAGACCAGATCACTTTTAAGTCATGGCAGTGTTTACCATGCTTTTGCATAACTTCTGCTCTAGATATCACTGTCAATGTGTTCCTCATATCATCTAAGATGGCTAAATAAATTCCTGTCTTGTGAAATTATGTCAAAGATCACAATAATGTTCTCTTTTATATTGCAGAGAATATAGTGAAATGAACAGCAGCTAGACAGGTTGGCATACTTGTCAAAAATTATCATCATATTCTAAGAAAGTAGTGATTCAGATATTCCAAAAACTAGGAATCACCCTGAGCAGAGTGATTACTTCTTTCTGTCAATACCTCTTGATCTTAGAAGGCAATATGTTTATTAATGTAATAAGCAGGTGTCAGGCTTTGACTGTAAAGGGTGGAACTCTTCCTGCTTAACCTGATGGGATTTTTAACAGATACAATTATTCTGAAGAGCAAGCACCTGATAATAAAGCTTGAATGTTATTTGCACTCATGTATAGTTATACAAGTGTGATATCAGTACATAATTTAAATACTGATTAAATCAGCTGTTGAATTTGCAAAAAAATCCCCCAAACCCAATGATAAAATTCCTGTATGTTACTCTATTGGCCAATAACAAATGGACGCAAACTCTCCTGGTTTTGTTGCACAGTATCTTGTATTGGAAATACCAAATGAAAATAAGTTTAAAAAATTGTATTGTTTACTAGTTAAATGCCAAATGTATCGTAATAAAGCTCTAGAGAACAATGACAGAGACCAATTTGATCTAGCTAAGAAAAAAAACACTCTGAAGTCTTCATTTTCCAAACTTTATTTTCTTTTTATACTGTAGTTTCTTTAAATAAAGCTCCTTCGGATCATGTGCCAATAGCTACCCAGGAAAAAATGCTTTTAAGAAATTTTTTTAGGGAGATTTTAGCTTGATATGATGTATGATATTAACTCCAGAATACAGTGACATCTTGGAGATCTTTTTGTCAGGGATTCTGAATAATAGTGACAAAATAAGAAGTGAAGTTGGAGAACATTTCAGGCACTGCATGTAAAATATTTGTAATTACAATGACCCTACAGTGGTCAGCCCCCTAAGACAGCACAGAACACCACAGCACACACTCTGAAGTCATTACCTTATGGTTGTCTAGCAGTATACACTTTATTTCAACACTATTGAGTCTTGCTGGAGAAGGTTTTAGTTAAAGTGCTATTTAAGAATTCTGTACTGTAAAATTAATTGTTCTTAAAGCAATATGTGTAGAATTCAATGACTCTATATGCTGAGGGTTATGTGTTATGATGCAGATTTGAAAGTTTGTTCCTTTGTTTGGGGTAATAATCTGAGTTGTCAGGAGGACTTGGTTTTGCTTCTTTTATACTGGGAGGAAAGACAGAATGTATAATAGGGGATGCTGAAGGTGAAAGGGTTGAAGAACACTGTAATACAAAATTAAATTTATCTATGTATTTGAGAAAAAGAAACCCACTCCTTTGTCAAAGCTATGTTTAGTAATGTGACTTATAAATACTGCACACATTTTGTATCAGTTAGGGACTGTTGACAAAAACTTATTTTTGCTCTCTTTTCTAATCTGTGAAAAGGCAATACAAATGCTTATGGAAGAGATAAGAAAAACTATTAAAGCACCAAATAAAGAATTATATTCTCTGCATATACGGTATAGATGTGCTCTCAATTTTATCTGTGAAGCCTGTAACATCTGGGAAGAGGTCTGAACAATAAATAATGCAAAAGTGAACTGAGCAACCCAGGTGGGAGCAAGGTCAGGCAGTTGTTTATGAGTCGGTGTGTTATAAGAAGACAAAGGAGCAAATCCACTAGGAAGCCTGAAATACACAGGCTTCAGAACTGTGATCTCTCAAGGAAAAACAGTATAAAAAAAATTATAACTGTTGAGTCTTAACAACACCCAGCCATAAATCATGGTCTCAGGGAAAGGTTTCAACTTTAAAACAAATGATCCTGTGTACGTGTGTGTGTGATAAAACCTCTTGGTGCTTCAGGGATTAGAAAGTTCTCAGTCTCCTTACAGCTGTTTTGTAACCAAGGTCTCAAGCCCTTTAAAAGTGCAATAAAAGTGCTGCTTTAGTGATTGATGTAATTTTTCTTCTCTTTTGTTATTTCTTCCAGATGAGAGGAAAAATATTCTTCAAAGTTACTGTGTTTCTTCAAGGGTTCAATTCAGATAAAATAAGAATCAACCTGAAATTTGTCTACCTCTCAAATTAAATCTAAATGTATTGTCCTGTATTAAGTTCATCCACCATGTGGTTAATGTTGTGGTGAATCTCTTGGAAAGAAGCTTTGCTGGGTATTGTGTTCTGTTTATTTCACCAGGAATGCCATACTGCAACACTCTGGATCAAATCTTGACAATTATGCTCAGATTCAGGACGCAAATTGGGCTTGCATAAGTCAAAATATCTAATTCAATGAGTGCAGTGACAGTTGCTTCAGTGACTTTAATGGCATTATACAAGCAAAGATCTGGTGTTGAATACTGCAGTGATGAGGCAGACCGCAGTTCTTTCCAACTTCCATGGAGAGTACTCACATTTTTAGTTTCTAATAGGTCTGTCTACCCATCTGAAGTACCAAGATAAAAGTTCTAAATGAGAGGAAATGGTTATCAGTGTGTTATGATGTCAAAAGCAATACAGAATGAGGAAATGTAAATGAAATAAAATGTGCATCACCACACTGGCTTATGTAATGCTGCTGTAAAGATGTTGGATTGCAGAAATATTAGGTATCAGAACATGTAGCTATTTTCCCCACTAAGGAAAGACCAAAGATTTGACAGGAAGCTGTTTCAGGCTTTTGCTACTGTAGACCAGATTTAGCTGCAGGAAAAGAGCCAGCAGCCAGGATAAGGGTTTTGTCTTTGCTGAGGTACAAAGAAGGAATTTCAGCTAATGAAAAAAAAGTCTGATAGGTGGAAAAGACTTAGACCTGGCAAAAGTGGGCCTGAGTTTAGTCTCCTAACAAATCTCAACTTAGATACAAAGATTCATGGGAAAAATTAGGACCATAAAAGGGAGAAGAATGGTGAGCAAGAAGATGCCAACATTAGGCATAGAAAATACTCTGGACAGGAGCTCAGTCAGAAAGTATCCTGGACTGTCTTCTCTAGTTTAACCTCTACATTAAACTTTTCCTATAAGGCAGCCAAAGCAGGAAGATTTGCTTCTTCACCTTTGTATCTTAAATCCCAGACAGAACACTCTGCCAGTGGTTAGCAAACAAATTTTTGATTACTGTCCTGCTTGAGAAGATATGACAGTTTTTAGCACCTTGGAAAATACTTAGCCCAGCCAGCTGTAGTCATTAAATATGTGGTGCCCTTGAACTTTTCTGTAGAGAATGAAGATCTTTGTGATGATTATTAATAAACCAGGAAGGAAGAATGAAAATGAGCAGGACTCAGTGATAAAGCACAGAAGACATTCTCATCACTAAAGACAAACCTGGGCTTCAGACCCCCACATCAGTGAGCACTCGATATAAACCAGTTAGCAAGAGACTCAAAACTCCCAGCATCAGTCAGTAAGCTATTCTAAAGAGAAAACAAAGCAACGCTGCCCCCCGCCAGTCTCTGAATGTGAAGAGGCTTGCTTTTGGAAAGCAGGGCTTTCCAGATAACTGTCTTCAAAATATTTCTCAATGATAAGTCCATTCTCAACTTTTTGTCAGGTTTTTCCCGAAGTTTATATGCTGGTATCACATATTGTCATCAGCATAGTTGGTATCACACTTCAAAACACAGACTAACATTTCCAACTCAGTGTAGCTCAGTTTATTTGCCTAGTGATTTTGATTTCAAGGACCAAAAATACACATTTTTTTTAATAGGAGCAGAAAGGAATGGAAACCCAGTCTCTTGCCTTTTCTTTTTGCAAGGACATGAACATCTGGTAAGAGGAAAACATTGTGGAGGAGTTCTCTCTTAAAACACTGGCAGCACAGCACACTACAAAGAAGGCAAGAGGCTGGATAGATAGTCTTAATAAGGATTTATTTGTTCATTTGTCTATTCTGTATGAAAACAAAAAGGGCAAGAAAGCTGCTTAAAATCAACATAGAGGCCCCAAAAAGTCTGACTATCAACACTGCTGATCACTCTTGCATTTTTACTTGTGCTGAGCATCGGGAAAATGTAGATTTCTGACATTTTTTTCTCTCAGTCTCATTTCTTACCCTTCTTGCCATCTTTTTCAAAGTAATCTACAATTCCATCTAAGGAGATGCAGTCTGGATGAACCAGTTAGAGTCTGGAAATTGGACTTCTCAAGTTTTCATTCCATCTATGACACTCTCTGTCCACAGACTTCAACAAAATACTTCCCTTTTCTGTCTCAGATTGCTCATTATGCCCATCTCCAAAGTGGCTGCAGGTGACCTGAAACTCTGCTTGCACCTCAACACTGTCCAAAACCCTCACTGCAGGGATTGCTGTTTCCTAACCAGGAAAGGCAGAGGTGGCAAAGCAGGCCCTGTTATAGTGTGATGACAGTCAAAATGATATTTTGATGAAATAATGGGACTGCAGACACTAAAGCTCTAGTTTGGATCTAATGACTTTACACCACATACAGTCATGATTTCCCCTTTACTTTCACCCAGGCAAACCAATTTAAAGACATATAGTGAGGAATAATCAGTGAATGGTTCTGTTGTACATTTTAAACTGAAATAAAAATGTTGAATTCATAGCCTTGCTATAAATTACCTTCAAGGGAGTAAGACACTGAGATATAGAAGTTCTATATACCTTACAAAAGACCGTAAAATATGATTAGAGTTACAAAACTCAGCTGTAACTTTTATATTTCTCATTGCTATTTGTTGGCCACTCTGCATTTTCCTTATTGAATATTGTTGCTGTAAACAAGAGAGATTAAGACTGAACAACAGTGCAAACAAAACATTAAAAGGTCAAAACACTATAACTGGAAAAGATTTTTTCCAAGATATATGGGGCACAAATGCTCCAATTCTACATTCTTTATACAGGGTTATTAGATAATGTTGTATAGCAATGTAATAGTCTGATGGTTATCTTTCTCTTCTTATTGGTTTAATGTAATTTATGGAGTTCAACAACACTCTTGTCAAGATATACACATTTCAGTATATGCATTACAAACATTCCCAAGGGAGGCTAATGGTTTGACTTTTGTCAAGGTCAAAAGACCAACAAAGTCTATCCTATCTCGAAGCAGCACAATGGAACATTTGAAGTAAGATATGAGTTCCACGACATATCTAGAGAATAAACCAGATACCAAAGATGCTTTGTCCTTTCTGTCTGGAATTTCTTGTTTTTAAGGCACACTTGGAAATTTAATCAAGGACTGAATGAATGTGGAAAAAACCCTTTATTTTTGTCATCAAAAGTAACTGCTACAGGTATGGATACGGGACAGTGGAGGGACAACTAAATTATAAAAGTCTCATCTGAGTCTATTCTGATGCAAAAAAGAAAAAGGGGGACCTTATTTGATGGCCTTCTCTCTGAACATTTATGCAGAATAATATCTGCCCTCCAGTTCTCTCTTGCCTTAGTGGAACATCACTTTTTGTCAGCATTTCCTTAGAGTGGCAGTGGCCACACATAAAAATTGTTGTTAAACAGTAAACACCCATCATTTCCCTTAAATGTTCTTCTTCCATGGCTTACATACTTTCTTCATTCTCTTCTCAGCTACCCAACTGAGGCCTATGTGACTGTTAAAAAAATGTTTCAAGAAAAAAAGCTATCCCATCTTACCGAAGCTACAAAACAGCTTTTCGGTAGGATCATGTCCAGCAGCAATGTGGTTTCCTGGAGTTCCAAGAGTTGACTTAGGCTTGCCTGAATGCTAAAACCATTTTGTAGCCTAAAATTCAAGCAACTCTGGCATTTGATTATCTGGTCATCACCAGCTACTTCTAACAACCTATTCTCTCAGGTGCTTTAGCACTATACCATTTAGAAAACCTCAGACACTTTTAGAAATCAAGCTGTCAACATGATCCAACCTCTTCAAGAATTGATGCCCTGGCTTAGTGCAGTAGTGTTATTTAAAAGTACATAAACATTAAAAAGCAGTATATCAGGACACTGGATACCCTAGTAAAGCTAGGCATACGTATTGTTATGCATAGCTGTACTTGTAAAAGGAACAGATTCAGTATGTACTGCTTTCTTAACAGTATTTGAGATCTACATGCATGCATTTTATACAGGTAGATAAGTATTTGGGCAACTACACCCATTCCCCTATTAACCATGAATGTAGCCTGACCTCATGTTGGAACTCCTACAGTGGTTAAGGTGTGCAATCCACACAATGAGCTGAAACAATGAAAGAATTTGCTTCAAAGAACCTGAAACCTAGAAACATCATAATTGCAACTAAAAGTTCAAATTTTTTCACTGATGTTATGCTGTATACAGTGATTGTTCTTGAGGAATAAATTTTTCTCCCAGTTGTGCTGCATGATTGTAGTAGCTACACGCCTTAGATGTGAACTCTTTAAAAAAGCCCTGTCTACTTTAATGAGTACAGGTTTTTGAGAGTTGGGGATGTGCTTTCTTTTTACATTCTGAAATACTGAAGCTACAAGGTGTCTAGTTCCCCAAGAAAGAGACTGGAATTTGACAGTACTGCCAGCTTCAGAAAATGCTTATGTGTGCTTAGCCATCTCAAGTTTACAAACAGACTGGAAGAAGACAGAAAGACAAGTTCTATACTGGTGGCCTCCTTCCACCAAAATCATTGGGGTTACTCTCTTTCCCTACTGCAAGGATCTGCCTCCCCTTGCCCCCCCACCTACCAACAAGTGACTGCTAGTAGAAAATCCATGCAGATTTTTGCACAGGTACACAGGTACGTATATGTCCTTCATTTGAATAAACTACAAAATCAAAAAAAGCCTTCTTATATTTTAAAATAAATAGGAAATCACTTAAGAAACATATCAAAAGGAATGAGATGTAAAGCTTTTAACACTGTATAAGGGTAGTGTCTGGCTTTCACTTTCTTAGAAGTAGGGGATAAGATATTTTGTTAAGGAGAATTCCTGAAGAATCTTTATTTGAGAAGTGTATTTTCTGGTTTCTAACACAAGATGTTCTTGTATCATTTGCTATTTTCATTGTACTTAACAGTTTTATACCATTTTTGTCTTTTGCTGTGTATATCTGTCCAGAGCACTGTAATTAAATTTGAACTTCTTCAGATACGGAGATCCTGGTGTGAACGCTGGTTTGCTCACTGAAAGAGATCCTCAAACTCAACAGCTTATCCATACTTCTTCAAGTCTCACTGTAGGAATGGTGGGAATCAGTAACCAACAGAAGGACATTATGTGGAAGAGACAACTGTTATCATGGATTATTGAAGCAGAATTAGCTATTCATAAATTTAAAGCTAATCTGTTTTTGTCAGTAGCTGAGGCACTGAAGGTCTATATATTTACAAATGAAAAGTAACACCTTAAGGTTTCTGGATGGAAGTGATCTTGCCCTGAGTGAAATCTTTGAAATGCCCTTCTTCTCAAACACGTTGTCATAGAAAGCACTGCTGATTTTCACGGAATGAAATATTGCTTATGCATACCACCAGCTCAGCCTCTGCCAACTCAGCTTCCACTAAGCTACGTATTTAAGTACTATGTATTTATACCTCTCAGTGCTTTCCAGAGAAGTAATGTAATCCAGTTGCTATGCTATTTACATGAGTTTGGGGTTTATGGACTGGAGATAGAAAAAAAAAAATTAAAACTTTGCCTCTTGAAAAAATTTTGCAAAGAGGATGGAAGTCGGACTTATTTAACCATGGTCAGAAACCAAATAAAATATAGAGAGAAATTTCATTTTTAGTTTCTGCACTGCAGAAACCTGCAAACCAGCAGTTCTTTCCCTTCACAGAAGGTCATCAGTTTTAGTAAACCTTATTTCTACACCTCTACCTAGATAGACCCGTGTTAACAGAGTAAGAAATACTAGGGAAAGATCCCATGAAGAACAATAGAAACTAAGTTCTCACTGTTATATGTACTGCATTTCTAAAGCAAATGAATAGCATGAATAAATTGTATTAACAGTTTCTATAGGCAAGTAGAATTGAAATTACATTGACAGGCACAGCAGGGAGAATTCCAGCTGCTGAAAGCATTTGATGATATCCTGGTTAGTAATTTGTTTGATTAAAACCTAAATAGATGCTCAACAGAGTTTTATGTTCTTTTTGTTCATGAAAAAAATCTATATTCTATATTCTATATTCAATCTTTTCTATATTCTGTATTACAATTTACTTTGTAAATTAGGGATTAAGACAATACAGAGGTACCTTGAAAAGAGTTTATCGAATACCTCCTTTTTCCTTGCTTATTTTGTGACTCTTATCACTCCTACTTTTCATCATGCATAAGTTAAATTTTGATCCTGCCAACTACGGGACATATAACTATTGTTTTGCAAAACAAGGGCCTAATATAAGTCAAAACACATTGATGAAGGAGGGGAAAAGGTAGACAGAGGTACTGAATAAATTAATGGCAATGGGGTTATCTGAATTCTGGAAATATGTCCAAAGCATTGCACAGGGAACTTCATGGAAAATCTTCCACTGATTTTTTCTGGCAGACACATGTGCCCAGTCTCATGGGTTAGAGTCAGTATGATTTATAAAAAAATAAGCAAACACATACTACACTCTGAAAGTCATTGAAGAGATGCAAACTCAGTTAAGTAAAGAAAACAATCAATCATAAAGAATCTTTTGCTATTTTTGTCAGTGGAATTACTTTATTTCAGAACAGAACTATGGAGAAAAATGGAGAGAGTTGATAAAGGCCCACATGCTAGAAAATCTCCACTGAAATAGTTTTATGGAAAAAGCAAGTGCTGTCCCACAAAGTCAGAGAGTGACCCTACACAGCAGTTATTTAAGCAAGGCTCTGCTCCACTAAATGTTTAGTTATTTATTCAGTGCAGTAGCTCCAACAGCAGAGATTGAGAGCTCAGCTCTGCCATAAGCTCGTGATCAGAGCATTTTCCTGGGAGGCTAGATGAAAGCAGGAACCACATCTTGTTACACTCCAGCTGAGTTTTCTTGGCACTTCCTGTGTTAGTCCACAACATAAACCAAACCACCACGTAAGACCTGCTCTATAGAAATTTCTCAAATTAGTGTAATTCAAGCATTTTTCTCCCATGTGCAAGCTACTTGTAACTATCTCATGTATTCTGTGGGGTGAAAACATGTTCATGGATTATTTTGATGGAGCTGCTTGCAGGCAGTCTGTCTTTGCTCATCTTGTACATTACATGCCAGAATAAGGACACATGACCCCACACAGCAGACTTCCCTAGAGAATGGGGTGCCTGGAAATTGAACATTACAGTGTGCAGATGTACAAGCTCCCCACAGCTTCAGCCCTAGGACTACAACTACATGGGCTACAAATATTATTTTTTAATTCAAAATAAATTTAGCTTCAATCTTTTGAGAGAGTAGACATGTTTCTGTGTACAAAATCTGACAAGACCAAAACTTTGCCTTTTCTCCATTACTATTGTGAAAATGAGATATGCTTTAAAATTGTAATCTTCATAGCACATAGGTTAAGAAGCTGGTTCATCTCTTCTTTTTCACATCAATAATTAAAATGTTTGATTTTGTTGATTTGACACATAAAACTTACATAAAACACTCAGGTATTTGTAGCTTGCTCTTGTTTAGAATTACTCCGTTTGGTTAGCAAGGAGTAAAGTACAGCATGTTATCCAAATATTAAGACAGAACAGACTCTTACGTTCATGGAACCCTGATATGTGAAGGGTTTATGATATTTGCACTGCCAATTGACTGCTGCATCATGCTGATAAAGATTAATCTGGGGAAGACTATGGAGCGATTCATCTTGAGTGTGCTCACCAGGCATGTGCAGGACATGCTTGTTTAAAAAAATCTTCTGCAGCCGTGGCCCCAGTAATCACGTCAAAAGCCAAGCATGTGGTGTCATTTCAAATGAAACTATCATCTGCCTGTGTATCTTTTGTTATTTATTGTCTCTCAGCTGAGCCTTTTAAACACTGATGGAAAAAGGAAAGAAGATCATATACCTACCCAAACCTGTGGGACTCAGAAATAATGCAGCATGTTTGTACCATGCATAAAGCAACCCACTTCCACTCACCTCACGGGTAGATCTTTCCATCAGCTTGAAGTGGCTGCTACTTGTGCCTTTCACCATGGGCAAAGCTTATTTTCCACAGTAGAGCTACTGAGGTAGACACCTGGTTGGCAATCTGAAAGGCAACTAAAGTTAAATGGCTCTCACTAGTTTCTGCAGTTGAAGTACCCACTGAAAATATGATTGAAGGAACAGAACCTTGAAGAGCTCAATTTGCTTGCTGAAACTTCATTGTCTAGGGCCATTAGAGAATTCCTCAGATATCCAAGCTGCCTCCAAAAGGGCTGGCACAAAAGCCTTGGGAGATCTGCAGTCTTGAGCGGTGGCTGGAGACTGGGTGGGATCTTTGGGCATCTCGCATGGTACCAGACGACTTCCAGGTTTTAGGTCATGGAATAAAGCCCTGCACCACTCAAGCCACACATGTGTTTTGTGGAGAGGATGATCTAGTAGATTCTGTGGCAAGTATCTTCTTTCCTCCAAATCTCCCTCATTTTAAAATGACATAAAAACTAAAACATGTTTCTTCATTGTTGTGACATAAATTTGGTAAGGATAAGCATAAGAATGACTTTTGTTTATCATAATTGCAAAATTACTTCACGCAATATTTCAAATTCTCCATACATTCTTTTTTTGATATGAAGCTAGGTTGTAGTTGACAAGCTGAACTGTCATGATTTAAGACAGTGTGTTATTTCTCGGTATATCTCTGGTATATTTTTATCCTGCAAACTGGAAAGTTATGGTACATATCTATCTTTTTCTGCTTGTTAGATCACTGCTGTTATGATAAGGATTCCTCTGATGTGAAGAAGCCAACTGCCAAAATGGTTTCGAACATAAGTAAAGGCAGAATTTGGCCCTTCAAATAAACAGTTCATCCTTTTTGATTAGGGATAAAAAAGCATTGAATTTAAGCACTTGATTTTTTGTCCGAAAATGTGGAAATGTATCTGTGGAAAGAAAATATGTATATTTGTCCTCAAGTAACCCAGGAAAAGAATTGCTGAGGAGGAAGGTGCTATTTGTACTTGTATATTGTCAGCTTTCTAACTCTCAGCACACCTAGATTATTATTAATTAGATTATTTTTCAAGAATGAAGTTCTCCTTTGATGGTCACATTGGATTATGGGCTGTTTGAAGTTTATAAATGATGGGAAAAGCCAAAAGCTGAAAGAAGTAGTCGTAGCTTTCTATTATGGTGCAGAGACAATAGGAACTAATATACCTTCAGACATTTTGTGACAAAGTTTATTCCCAGTGCTTGGTGACACCAGAAGAATTAGCTATTTTACATCAAAAGTAAAAGCTCAGGATGTAAACTGAGGAGCTTAAAACATAGAACAAATTTCATGATAGAAAAATGGTTTTTAAGGCCTTTTTTATTAAAAAAAAGTTACATTCTGAAGTCTTATATTTAGATGGCTTGTAATACAGTGCTGTGGTTTAGTCCCAGCTGGCAACTAAGTACCCCACAGCTGCTTGCTCACTCTCCCACCAGCAGGATGGGGGACAGAATCAGAAGGGTAAAAACTTGTGAGTTGAGATAAGAACAGTTTAATAATTAAAATAAAACAATAATAACAACAACAACAATAATATAATGAAAATGAAAAAGAGAGAGAGAGAGAGAGAGAGAGGCAAAACCTGGGAGGGTGGGGTGGTAAACAACCAAAACAAACAAGTGATGCGACCGCTCACCACCCGCCGACCGACGCCACCAGTCCCCAAGCCTCGATCGCTCCCCACCCCAGCCAACTCTCCCAGTTAATATACTGGTCATAACGTCATATGATATGGAATAGCCCATTGGCCAGTTTGGGCCAGCTGACTTGGCTGTGGCCCCTCCCCTCCCGGCTTCTTGTGCACGTGGCAGAGCACGGGAAGCTGGAGAAGTCCCTAACTAGGATAGGTACTACTTAGAGACACTTGGCCACTACTTAACAACAACTAAAACATCAATATGCCATCAGCACTACACCAGCTACAGCGAAGAAAATTAACTCTATCGCAGCCAAAACCAGCACATACAGTTGTAACAATAGCTCCTCAAAATCTACTGTAAATGGAGATGCCTAGCAAATAGAAATCATATGCCACTAAGTATCCTCTTTCCCTCAAGGAGCTTCATAAGGTTTAGCATATATTTGTTCATGGATACTACAGTTTTACTTTAGACAAAACGGATGGCAGCAGGAGAGAAGCACATTCCTTAGAGACCCACTGAACAATGGAGGTGAAGTTTCTACATCAGTCCCTAAATAAGGCAGTCAGCTAGTCAGGGATAATACAGTAGGTGAGTAAGCAATTTTAAAATAAAAGTCTAGGGACCCAAACTTGCAAGGTGTTCAGATGCCTCAGCTCTCAGGAGCTGAAACTGCTTAGCAGTTATTTAAGCCCCAGAACTTCAAGAAAAGCCATAAATAATCAACATTCCTTCATAATATTGGAAGAGGCTGCCCAGAGAGGTGGTGGAGTCACCATCCCTGGAGGTGTTCAAAAAACGTGGAGATGTGGCACTTCAGGGCATGGTTTAGGAGGCATGGTGGTGTTGGGTGGATGGTTGGACTTGATGATCTTAGAGGTAATTTCCAACCTTAATGATTCTATGATTCTATGATAAATTACTCTGTCCCTCTGCCTCTTTTGCTGTTGTATAGACTTTCTTTCTGCCTAATCCATTTTACCGGGCAGCAATGATTAGAATGGTAGCAAAATTTTTTTAAGACTGCCGAGCTGCAAGCTTTTTTTTTCTTTTTTCTTTTTTGTCAAAGACTGAAAGTTTTGTTTGATCTTTGACAAGGAAAAAAACTAGAAGTAACATGGAGACCACATGAAACAGCTTCAAAATTTATCACAGTTAGTGCTGAAGCATGTCTCAGAGCCTGATGAGCTAAGACAGCCACAAGGCAAGGCCTTTGGTGTCTCATCCCCCTTGGGGTAGAACACCTTTGGGCATACCTCATAGAAATGGTTAGGTCTCTCAGTCCAACACTTGTTCTTCCTCCTGTATGTGGGTGGGTATTTTCCACATTTATGCTACTTGTATAAACTGGATAGCTTATCACATACACTGTGATGTATCACCAACCACAGAATAAAGGTGAGCTGGAATATATTTATTTATCTCTATGCTTACGGAAGTCACTGAATTCCAACCATACCAATGCAGATCATTATTTCCAGAATAACTAGTTCTGGAAATGCAGTGGAAGGAAGAAAAGTGGTGTGTGGAAGATAGGGGACAAACAAAAGGCACTTAAAACTCACATACAGCATATAATATGATGAGAGGGAAAACTCAAACACAGAGGAAATTTTGATACAGTATGGGGTAGGTAGCTTCACATTTTTACTAGGGATTTGCTGAAAAGTACTGTACAGACAAGATAAACTTGCATAAACTGGTTCGGTCCTGTATGTATTTTGAGCCGTGAAGACTGCTTATTCACAGTACTTAATTTGGTTCCCTGAAAAATACATTTCAGGTTTGATCTGCCTGTTATTTAAGTCCGTGGAAAGATTGCTGTTGACTGTGCCTTAGGCCAGATTCTTGTTTTCCTGTGTAACACCAATTAAATCAGAAGACCAGTATTATGAGCCATGAACCCCCAAAACTTGAGTGATCAACTAAAAATTATTGTATGGAAATTCCACCACATAGTGTGTATTTACTATATACAGAAAGTCACAGAACCTGAGGAGTTTATGTTGCAGCTTTGTTTTCATCTGCCTTTCAGAGAAATGCAAGGACATTAGAGATCTTTAATAATGCTTCAAATCATATGACAGTCAGAGCCTTCTGTGAAAAGCAAACAAGGGAAAAAAATAATTTATTACTTTATCACTCTTCGCATTTTACCACCTGAAAATTCAATCACTGGAGCAAGAAGGGGCAGGCAACTCAAGAAGAGTATAGGGATCTCGTTAGGTCATGCAGAGAGAAAAACAGAAAGGCAAAAGCCCAGCTAGAACTCAATCTGGCCACTGTCGTAAGGGATTACAAAATTTTTTTACAAATACATTAACAACAAAAAGAGAGCCAAGGAGAATCTCCATCCTCTACTGGATGCAGAGGGGGACATTACCACTGAGGATGAGGAGAAGGCTGAGGTACTTAGTGCCTTCTTTGCCTCAGTCTTTAGTAGTCAGACCAGTTATCCCCATTGGTATTCAGCCCCCTGAGCTGGAAGACAGGGACAGAGAGCAGAATAAACCCTGCATAATCCAGGAGGAAGCAGTTAATGACTGGCTATGCCACCTGGACACTCACAGGTCTATGGGGCTGGTGGGATCCACCCAAGAGTACTGAGGAAACTGGCGGAGGAACTTGCCAAGCCACTCTCCATCATTTATCAGCAGTCCTGGTTAACAGGGGAGTTCCCAGATGACTGGAGGCTTGCCAATGTGACACCTGTCTACAGGAAGGGCCGGAAGGAGGTTCCAGGGAACTACAGGACAGTCAGCTTGACCTCGGTACCAGGGAAGATTATGGAGCGGTTCATTTTGAGTGTGCTCACCATGGATGTGCAGGACAATCAGGGGATCAGGCCCAGTCAGCATGGCTTCATGAAAGGCAGGTCCTGCCTGACCAACCTGATCTTCTATGACCAGGTGATTCGCCTAGTGGATGAGGGAAAGGCTGTGGATATTATCTACCTGGACTTTAGTAAAGCCTTTGACACTATTTCCCACAGCATTCTCCTAGAGAAGCTGGCTGCTCATGGCTTAGACAGGTCTACTCTTCGCTGGGTAAAAAACTGGCTGGATGGCCGAGCCCAGAGAGTTGTGGTGAACGGAGCCAAATCCAATTGATGGCTGGTCACAAGCGGTGTTCCCCAGGGCTCAGTATTGGGGCCAGTCTTGTTTAATATCTTTATCAGTGACCTGGATGAGGGGACTGAATGCGCCCTCAGTAAGTTTGCTGACGACACCAAATTGGGTAGGAGTCTTGATCTGATTGAGGGTAGAAAGGATCTACAGAGGGATCTGGACAGGCTGGATCGATGGGCCAAGGTCAATTGTATGAGGTTTAACAAGGCCAAGTGCTGGGTCCTGCACTTTGATCACAACGACCCCATGCAGCACTACAGGCTTGGGGAAGAGTGGCTGCAAAGCTGCCCAGCGGAGAAGGACCTGGGGGTGCTGGCTGACAGATGGCTGAACATGAGCGAGCAGTGTGCCAAGGTGGCCAAGAAGGCCAACAGCATCCTGGCTTGTATCAGGAATAATGTGGTCAGCAGGACTAGGGAAGTGATCGTGCCCCTGTACTCGGCACTGGTGAGGCCACACCTCGAATACTGTGTTCCGTTTTGGGCCCCTCACTACAAGAAGGACATTGAGGTGCTGCAGGGTGTCCAGAGAAGGGCAACGAAGCTGGTGAAGGGTCTGGAGAACAAGTCTTATGAGGAGCAGCTGACGGAACTAGGGTTGTTTAGTCTGGAGAAGAGGAGGCTGAGGGGAGACTTTATCACTCTCTATAACTACCTGAAAGGAGGTTGTAGTGAGGTGGGTGTTGGTCTCTTCTCCCAGGTAACTAGCAATAGGATGCATGGAAATGGCCTCAAGTTGTGCCAGGGGAGGTTTAGATTGGATATGAGGAAAAATTTCTTTACTGGAAGAGTGGTCAGGCACTGGAAGAGGCTGCCCAGAGAGGTGGTGGAGTCACCATCCCTGGAGGTGTTCAAAAAATGTGGAGATGTGGCATTTCAGGGCATGGTTTAGGAAGCATGGTAGTGTTGGGTTGACAGTTGGACTTGATGATCTTAGAGGTCTTTTCCAACATTAATGATTCTATGATTCTATATGGCAAATTGATTCTAGTCTGGTCATTATGAGTCACATTCTCAGCTTGTGAAAGCTGGAAGAGCTTCACTGAATTCATAGATCTGCCTAGATTTATAGCAGCTGAGGATCTGATTCTTGCATACTTTTATGCTAAGCTTTTTTTTTTTTAACTCAGAATATCATTGAATTCAAAATTTTGGTTAACTGATTTTGCCTGGGTACACACTTCGTTCAGGCTGATTCTGCCACTTACTTGCTGGAAAACAGTGCTCCTGATCTGTCAGCACAGATAATCTTTCTCCTTAAAAACAAAACTAATTTGTAGTTTTTCCAATTTAACACCCTTTCATTCCACTTCCATGCAGTTATGCATTCTTCAGAGGGGAACAATCCCCATCTGTAATCTCAAGGGTGTTATTATTTTACCTAATTTTCCTGGAAATCTCTAGTATTCAAACAAATGAAACATAAAATCCCCAGGCATTATTTTAGGCTCCTTACACAGTATTTGGATTTTTTGAATATTTGTATTGACAGGATTAACTCCCTACTGACTTTAAAATACCGGTACTTCTTCTCTTAAAAACTATGTTTAGGTCCATTTTGAATGAGGACATGTATTTTCTGCTTACAGTTTCATCTATATTACAATAATTCTGGGTAGTGAAACAGTCCTAAGACACCAGCTCCTGAGGCACAGGTTTCTCCATGCATTGGGTAAGATGACTTATCAGTGTTGTCTGGCTCTGTATAGCTTGCTACACCAGTAAACCCGCTGATTTCAAAATCAGTAAAGCCATTTTCTGTGCAAGTCAAATGAGAGATGATACAGATTTAAAGTATTTCTTTCTGAAAATCTGTATTCTGTTGTTTGGAACAGGACCCTCTTCTTTAATGGTAGTCAGCTCCTGACATTACTCAATCTAAAGTAACCTCCCTCCAGTCAAGAATTATATTATGAAAGAGGAGGAAAAAATTTTTATATATATATATATTTCAGTTAACTTTGGCTCTTGAGGCTTTTGGGTCCATTAGAAATTAAGTGTCTGCAATTTTCTCTGGAAAATACAACACAAAAAGTTTGGATATTTGTGCCCCTGTGCAATGCTGCTTGTTGAAACAGTTTGGAAAACATTGTCATTGGTAAGTTTACCTTTTTACCTGACATGACATGCATAATAGCTTGAAAGTGCCTTTAATGCAATGTCTTCAGTTGTCAGAAATTACAGAACAAGGAAATGAAGTGGAAATTTCTACAGTAAACTATTTAGCATTTACAAGTAATACCTTATTTGTGTTTCAGTGTTTCTTTCCATTCAGGCAAGGTGAATAAGTCATTCAAAGACTTTCTTTGATTTTCAAAAAGAAATCAGAGCAAGTGAATTGATGAGGTTTAGAGTGTAAGTCAGTGCTGGAATCAGGTATACAATAAATGTCTCCTAAGTCACATATTTATGCTTGACAACCTGATTCTTCATTGACCATGGCTGTGACATTTTAGTGGCACCAAATGTAATGTTTTAATCTGTAGCTCTGTAAATCAAAGAATAATTTATTTGCTATGAAGACAGAAGTAGGCTAAGGTTATTAAAGTTAGCTTAATTTTTTTTCTCAGAGACAGTCTGATGCCACTTATTTTGACACAGACTTTTTTATGTGGTCTCCCATTGGTAAGAGATAGGGCCTGTAATCCACAGTGAAACCAAAATTCATCCAAATTCAGTATGAACGTGGCTTCACCAGTATGTCCCCCATTTCTTTAACAATTGAGGAATTGCTATAGACATTCAGTTTCTGAATAGTTCTGTTAATTTGGGGCTAAATCTTGAATGGTGTTTTAGGTACAATGAAGCCCAAGTGAATTAGTTCTCCTATATTGGACATGACAGTTATGAGATACCACAACTACACAATAGGAACATCAACAGCTAACGGAGTCTAACACACTGAGCAAGGAGGCATGAAGGAGGAGGGAGAGAAAAAGGCAGGCAGGCAATTTATATCCATTGAATATAGTTAGGCACCTACTACTACTTTGTGGGTTCTCAACCCATGAATGTCATAGGAGACAGGTAAAGTGAGTGAGAGAATAGTTCATCTGAAGAAACATGTTGGTGTAATAACTCAGTGGTTTTTAGTGTGTCCCATAGGAGAAATGAGGAGGTTGAGAGAGCAGAAACCTATTGGGATTAGGTTTTGAGATTCAGAGCAGGGGAGCATTTGAGCAGCAATACAAGCATCTGAAGATTACGCTTTGCTCTCTCAGGTGTAATTCATTGCATGAATATACCCTTTCCAATAGTTCAGTCCTGTCCCTCTTTAAACATGTCACTAACATCAGTAGTGAAACTCATGACAATCATCTAAACTTTAGCATATATGTCATGCTGCTAGTTTCAACCTAAATGCCTGCTGTAGCAGAATATTAGTGTTAGAATGAATCTTAAGTTTATTGCATTTAAATTGAGGCACTCCCTATATCTATTTCTCAAAGTTTCATGGATCACATAATTGAAAGCCATTGGCATTCTTATAATAGAGCCCAAAGTAACAAAGAAATCTGCCCAAATATCCTTCACCAACAAATCAAAATTTAGATTGTAGCCCACTGGCAGATCCAAGGGATCTGAAATCATCTCATGCCATTTTTCCCTTCCTCCCTATGAACATACACAGGCAATCAATCCATGGTTGAAATACAACTTGCTAATGAAAATGCATGTATCTATCCTCTTTGTACCACAATGGTTCTACACTGCTTGAAATTTCCTGCTGTTGAGCAGAATATTATTTTAAAAGCAGGTCTCCCATGTAGCAGCTCTGACTAGCTGTCTAGATCCAGAGTTCAGAACTGATTATATGCTAGGAAGACAGCCTTATGCTGCACAAAACCAGAGGGGCTGCTTCTCATTATGCTGCCAGATCAGGAACTCACACCCATACCACATCCTGTGCAAAGCTTAGTAACCATGGCTGAAGAAGAGATGACAGGTGTTGGCTGATAAAGTCAGACTTTTACTGTGAAAAATTTAGGGAGCTGCACAGGGAACTTCTATTCTGTTTCCTTCAATAAGATGGTCAAATACTAGAAAGTTTTTCACTTTAAATATATAGCATGTTTATCAGTTTTGTACTTAATTTTATCTCGCTATTAATAACTTATTGTAACTTATTGTGAAAGTGGAGGGAAACTGTTTATAATAAATGTATTTGGTTTATTTATTTGGTCTGCTGATTTTTCTGGTTTTCCCCTTGCAAGTCTTTTAAGGGAGTTACAGCCTTCTAAGACACAAAGGCAGTCTTAATGAGCCATTTACTATGTCTTGGTTGAGTGTCTGTCATTCCTTCAGCCCTCTGTTTTTTACACATTAGCACAGCTCTCTCTGTCCCATAAATTCCTCCCTTGCAGTCTGTTCCATACATACATGTTCTTTGCATGTATTACCATTTCTCCATTTTACTCCACTTCCCTGTGCACCTTTGTCAGGTTTCTGTGTAATTTTTTTCCTCCTATTCCTTGCTCCTGTCCTAATGGGTAATCCCCATTCTTTCCTTTTCCTTGAGGCAATTCTCAATATCCTATCTATAGGATCCTATAACCTCTATCCCTGGTTCTGTGTGCTTCCTTGTCCCACAATGTCATATTATTTTTCTTCTTTCTTCATTGTTGAGGGTGTTGGTATGAGGATAGGCAAGAAAGGCAGTTTTACTCCGGAAGATTATGTTAGTTTGTGTCCCCATGTGAAACTGGGTACCTAGAGGTGACTGACACTGTAACACTTGCAGCTGATAAGTTATGAGTTCTTCCTCCAGTCCAGTGTCCTCCAATAATCAACTGGTTATCCCCACTGATTCCCAAAGTATTCCCTGAAATTTCAAAAATGAACAACCTCCAAGGTGGCATTTCTGTATTTTTGCGTTATATCTGAATTGCCAGACAAAAACAGTTAAGTGGAATATAAGACCACTAAACTTACCCTGCCCTCCGCCCCCGCAAAATACAGCTACATTTGTGTATGCATACAGTGTTTAAATTTAGTGTGCATTTAATGGTAGCAAAAGTAATTACTAAAGCTAGTGATTGAAATCTTAGCCAATATAGCAGAGATAGCCTAAGCTGAGAGTCTTCTGGTTAAATTAATGTAATGACCCTCTCTAAGAAGCCAAGAAGCACAAATAATTTCTTCACTGTACCCTTCTCTAAAAAATACAGTTATTCTGCTCGCTAACCTGAGAAAGTTGTGCTGTTACAGCCACTAGTACTGATCTACTGATTCTACTGATTTGCCTGCATTTTCTCATGTAAGTCAAACTGCTGTGTAGTACTAAATGGGTATCTGAGGACTAAATCCTCTATTCTTATTGATTACCAGCCTGGTCTTTTTCTGTTAGAGAGATTGTTACTGTAAAAAGGCCACCTTATCTAGGAAAATTTTTAGTTCAGCTTAATATTATTGTTATTTGTGAAATTGCCAACAGTTTGCTTCACACTATACAAGAGACCGCAAACAAGACACATGCTGCCTGGAAAACTCACTGTGTAAACAAGATAAGATGTCTAGCTATTCAGCATATAATTACTTATTTTCATTTTAGATTTTCTCCTGAGGTTGATAAAAAGGTTATTAATTATCTAGGAATTGCCTTGCTGTTGGTTATGATTGCTTAATTTATTTACCACTTTCACTCACCAAATGTCAGCTCAAGCAAGCTGCCAGGCATTTGTGGGTTGCAGCCAACAGAAAGGCCCTTTCTGTAGCGTTCCTTGGAAGTCCTTACATTGGTTTTAGAGTGATATTTTGGAATTTGCTTATCTATCTTGCTTTTCCATCTCTTCTGATAAAGAATATTATGATAGGAAAACCATCAGTGGATTACCTTTTGCACAAAGTACTGCAGACTGGGTAATTGCCCTCTTTTTTTCAAGTAAAATCAAGAAATTATGTGTTTTTCTTTTTCCTTGCACTGTTTTTCCTGCTTTATTAAACTCTGTATTTTTCTCTTTTCTGATGGTTAGGTCAGGTTAGCATTTCCTTTCCCTTGTTCTAGCACTCAGCACTAGCTCTTCTTTGGGCAGAGGACATTAAGCCCCTTCTGGGTACAAGACAGATTACCTAAAACCTACTGATGTCTGAGCTTGCACACTTACTTTAAAGGCTGTTTTACACCAGCAGTTCCTTCTATTCTCTCTCCCTTTCAGTTACCCTGGTGATTCTGTATGTTGTGTTATATATTAGTGCATGGAAATGTCATCCTTAATGAAGTCAAGTTCCAAAAAGGGAGGGGGAAAAAGATGGATGACATGCCAAGCCCAAGCTGAAGTTATTACTACCTTAGTATTTACAGAAACATATGAACTTAATTCAGATAAAGTACCTGTAAAACATGTCATTTTTCTGCCTTTAAGAGTAGCAAGTTTTCTTCCAGTTCTAATAATTTAGCACTATACAGGGGATACGATACCAGGAATGGAATAAGAGTAAAAGAAAAAAATTAAGTTGTTCGGCTTAAAACCTCAAGGAACATTCTGAAGCTTTTTCTTTTTTTTATTTTTTCTCCTTCAGTTACTTTGTGTGTGTGTATGTATGTTTTTATTGTTACTATGAAAACTCCAGCACACAAAGAGCAGCCCTTTCAATAACTTCAGAGTAAGCATTTTCTAAAGAGATTTCAAAAGAAAATAAGATAGAAAAAATCAAAAGAGAGAATTGAAATCTGTCAGATAAAAAAATACTAGTTGGCATGATTCCCTTTTTACATGAACAGGCAGGTATCTGAAAGCAGGCCCACCATTAATAGCTGGTACAAACTGTTATCCCATTATATTGTTTGCAGAATACCAAAAAACTCTGACTGATAACTGTTAAATACATACAGGATATAAAGTTGCTGGAGACTGGAGTCACTCTAATAAAAATGGAGCCTTCGCAGCCTTGAGGCTGTAGTCACTTGTTATGGATGCACTGAACAAGGTGCTTAGATGTGTATTTTTTTAGCAAAAGTATAAGCAAAGATACCAATCATCTGTAAATTGTTCTAGGATTGAATAACTCAGCAGTTCTAAAAGCAGGGAGTATGTTTCAATGTCGTACACTTGTATTTGAGAAACTTACTTTCAGGTTGCAAGCTTGAAAATTCTGACTATGAACAATGTAAGATCTGCAGTATGATTAGGTTATACACTGAACTCGATGGATTACAAAAGGAAAAATGCTTACTTATGTAAAATTGCTATCTAAACATAGCTATCCCCAGTTTATTAGGCAGCCAACACATTATTATTTTAACAAACAGAGGTAAGACTGATTGGAGCCTTCCATATACAAATATGTAATGAAAGGATTAGTAGATTTAACCTATGGTTCAATGTAGGACATGCACTGGATTAGGTGCAGGAGATTTTAACCTCTCTGGTAAACAGTATTTGAAGATGAATGTATCCAGTTTGTCATACGTTAAATTTTACTATGTTTTAGCTGGAAGAAACTCTCCTAACTGCGCATTCCTAGCCGAGCTTATATGTTCCATGATCTGTGTCTTCCCATTTTTGCCAAGCACACAGAACATCATCCCTGGGAAGAACCAGTGAAATGTAGGTCAGCTGTTGGGTTATCTTGCCCTGTCTCTGAGGGAAAGCTCTGAAAGAGTATGGGGGTGGGATGGGAAGGATGCAAGGGGAGGACAGAATCTGATGGCCAGCTTTCTCTCCCTGTCTGTGACAGCAGCATGGAGAATGTCTCCCTAATACCACTGCAGTATGTATTCTGGAAAAGTCCCTACAGGCAAGAGCTTGACCAAAGGAAATTTCAGTAAAAATTAATCTTCACTGAGTTCACATGCCAATGAAAGATGTCTTCCAGCAGGCCAGAGTTGTCACAACAACTCACATATTTTGAAAACTTGGAAAAGACGGCAATAGGCAGGATAGAAAAGAAGCAGCAGATCTTCACATGCAAAATTAAAAAAAAAAAAAAAAGAAAGAAACATTGAATATAAGGGGCTTTGTTTTTCAAATGCCTGCCTTTAAAAAACTCAGAGCATCTTCTTGGACAGTGAGTGTGCTGGTACTCCGGTACAACAGAAGTGAGAGTAGCAATGGTTCAAACAGTTTGCACCCTGGAGCTTGGAGCACTGTGGCTGGAAGTGCTACACACAGGCTGAGTGGCTTCTCATCTCATACTAGTGTCTCAAGAAAAATTGCCTCTACCCTCCTGACCTACAACTGAATGGTGAAAGCAAGTATTGGCATCAAACTTAGTACTGAAAAAATAAAGTAAGTTAACTTCTTTGACTGCAGTTCCCTTACTTTGAACACTATTTCTCATTCTTTTTGCGTCATTTTTCCAATGCATTTAAAAAATTAATTTGCTTCACTGTTATGTGCTCTGTGTCAGGAAGAACTCCTAAACTACTTCTGGTGCTAGGCACCTGGAGATAAGAAATGCATCTTCCTTTTCTCAGAAAACTTATATTGAAGAGTTGGATATAATGTTGTTTAGGTCCATGTAAGAATGTAAAGCTACTATTATGAGACCTATTAGGTAGGGAGTGATCTAAGCAAGAAATTAAGAAATTCTGTCAAATCTAGCCTGGATTCTGAAGAAGAAAATAAACTTCAGAATAGTAATAAATAAAAATAGAGAAAATTATGGCACGTGTAAAATATCAACATCAGTCCTTTCAGAATGAGGCAGTAACCTGAAAACTAATTATTATTCAGAAAATTAAGATTATTATTAAGAATTGCACATTGTCCACCCAAACTCTCAGTTTTTCATTCCTTTTGTGTTCTAGCTCAGTCCTTTCCTTATACTGCATTTAGTTCTATTTTTATGCCATTTTGCATACCTAAATATGTGTGCTGTGAACGCAATTATCTTCTAGCATACAGGGGTGTTTTTGAGTGCATATTTTGTTACCATAACCAGGAGGCCAAATTTAGAAAATACAGCTTTTAATGTCTGATTGATAACATTAAGGAAAACATTGACATATGGCCTTTTTGAATTGGTCACCATGAGAGTAAAACAATGATTGTTCCTCTCTCAACTTCTCTCTCATCCTGCTTTTATATAAAATTAGTAGTGAGTCTTCATATCAGTTTTTATGCCAAAACAAACTACATATAATTAATGCAGCTAACCAGTTCATAAGCTAAAATAAATGGGAGAACCAGTTTACTGACTATAATCAGCTACCACACAGCATATATATTATGCTATGTATTGCTCTAGTATATCACTATATTTTATCATTTCTTTCTCTGTAATTTTCAACTTAATATATCCACATTGATGAAAATTCATTCAGTGGATATGCTTCATGGATAATTAGAGAGACTAAAGCCTACCATTCTGCAGCAGCCATGCACACAAATCTTAAAGACACTCTAAGGTAACCACTTTATAGTATCTCTCATATGCAGGAATGTAAGTGCTTGAAAAAGGAGCTTTGTACTTCATAGCTGAGGGAAGAGTAGACAGGCCCATCACTGCAGAATGCTCTAAGAAAATCTTTCTTTATATGTAAAAAAAAAAAATGAAAATATTTCTGAAAAGACAACAAGAATGAATCTAGGATCTGGAAAGTATGCCTTGTAGTGATAAACTAAAGAGGCTCAGTCTCCTTGGATTAGCCAAGAAGAAATTCAGAAAGAGAAGAAGTTTCTTGGTTGCAGTTTTGAAATGTCTACATGGGTAAGGTTTTCTGATAGCAAACAAGACTTTATTTTACCATAAAAAGACATAGCAAGACCAATGTTTGGAGATGCATTCAAAGAAGACATGAAGTGTCAATTTTAGACAGTGTGAGTAATTTAACTATGGGAATAACATGACTAGAATTTATATCTTTCTAAAAAGATACTACTTGCCTCCTATTCAAATAGAGAAACAATGAAGAAAATGCTGATCTGCATGTACCACAACACAGGAATTGCCTTTTAGACTAAAAAATTATCAGACTTTCCCTTCTCTATCCATAGCATTTCCCTGCAATGCAACCTCCCCAAAGTGATTGGACTGTATACTACCTTTAGTGATTTTCATTCAGGCTAGAGTGTAAAAGTGTTTAGTATCATCTTTCTAAAACACCAGAATTAAGGGATGTGAGTTTTCATTATCTAATTAGAGGGGTAAGCTGTGAGCCTGTCCTTGTAGGAGCTCCAAGACCTTTGCTTCCATCAGGTATGACGTGCTCTCTGAAGAAGACTTATCTTTCAAAGTAAGGGGGGTTTCCCTGGTTTTTTTTTTGGGTTTTTTTTTTTTTTTCAGTTTTTTAAGCATTAGATGTCTTTTCCAAGAGAAGTTACACTTTTCTCTTTAACCCTCAAGTGAAATGGCATTTGATTTCTGTGTCAATATACTAAAGTTGTGGCTACGCTGCAAGGTGAAGATTTGGCTCAGGCTTTGTACTCTGTAATTCCTGTTCTTCCAAGCAAGTTGTACTTGAGCTTTAGAAGGTAACTGTGCTGCTTAAAAAGAGCTGAGCTTTGGATACCTGCTTCTGACAGTGATAAGCACAACCCCACCCAAACCCATTCCAAACAGACAGTATTTGACCTACCACCACCACATGTCCATGTTTCTCTGGAGAATAAAGTTCCTTTGTCAGCTTTTGCCTAACGGTAAGATTTCATCTAAAAAAATAAAAGCAGCAGGGATAACAAAAAAAGTCACTCAGGTCTCTTCATTCAAATGCACTCATTGCAAATAAAGATTTTCTTTTGGTTACATATTCTTTAAATAAACTATATTGAAAGAAATACTTCTATTAGAAAAAAAGGAAAAAGAAAAAGAAAAAGAGAAGAAAGAAAAAGAAAAAGAGAAAAGAAACAGAAAAAGAAAAAGAAAGAAAAAGAGAAAGAAAAAGAAAAAGAGAAAGAGAAAGAAGAAGACAAAGAAACAGAAAAGAAAAAGAAAAAGTAAAAGAAAAAGTAAAAGAAAAAGAAAAAGAAAAAGAAAAAGAAAAAGAAAAAGAAAAAGAAAAAGAAAAAGAAAAAGAAAAAGAAAAAGAAAAAGAAAAAGAAAAAGGAAAAGAAAAAGAAAAAGAAAAAGAAAAGAAAAAGAAAACAGCATTAGAAAGCCAATGAATTTCAGCCAGGGGCTGAATCCTGATGCTTCCTTTTTTAAATTTATTGTACATAACCAACCAAAAACATCACAGAAATTTGAAATGGACACAGAACTTAATCCTGCTAAATTTTAACATGCAAGATCAGCCATATGTAGAGAAAATAAAATATATGATCTATGATAAAATATTTTCAGGCTACTATATGTGGACGTGTAACTAGGGATTGTATTATTTTGTAGCCTTGTTTAAAACTTCATGAGTATCTCTAAATGGATATTTTTTTTTCTACTTGCTGGGCCATCTTAATGGATATAGGCCAGAAGAGCTGACACATTTCTGCTAGTAGGAGCAGAAATGTAGATTTTTTTGATCACAGGTTTGCCTTTTGCAATGGAAACATTACCAATGAACTCAGTGGAATCAGAGCATGACCAGATAGAAGACCAACAACTGAACTAACTTAATCTGGCAAACATGGGGCACCTGGAACTTCAGCAGCTGTACAGATAGGAACAGGAGGAAGGGTGGGAAAGGGAAACACAGAAGGAAAGTGGAAGGACTGAATTCCAGTACATGTGAAAGGGGTGCAAGGAGTCAACAGGTCAAAGTGTAGGAGTAGCTGGCCCATACTGTTCGGTTTTGAGTATTTTGTTGGGGGTGGTGTTGATCCCTTTCAGATTTTGCCTTTCTTTGCACCCTCTTCATCTCAGCACAAATGGAATAAAGTGTATTTTATAGTGCCTTCTGTACAGGGATGGCAACATGCCTGACAGCTAATAATTAATTTGACCTCACGACAACCCTGTGAGAAAGAGAAGCATTATTTACAGATGAGACTCAGAGAGGTTAAGTGTCTTGCTCAAGGTCACAAGGACATTTGTGGCAGAGCTGGGAATTGTACCCAGGGCTCCTGGCTCTTAACCCTGTGTCTCAGCCACAAAGCCATCTTCTCTTTCATGCATTATATGTCCTGTATCATGTGCTTTGCCACTTCTCCCTGACAGGCATGTGAGCAGCAGCATGATGTGATGTCTGTAGATGTTTCTAAGTGACTTTTAATTCAGAGTAATCTATGAAAAATCATGTTGGAGTTTGAAGAGTTAAATAGATTAAACTGACCCCCCAAAAAAGTGCACGCCCTTTAACCACTCTTTTTAATGCATCCAAAGTGCATTACTACACATGCCAAAATCACATAAATTCCAAAGTTTTTGCATTTTTGAACCACCTCACTTAAGTTCCCAAGGAATGTGCTGGCCAAAATATAGGAATGTGAAATTCTTTCTTTCTTTCTTCTTCCCTCATCTTTTTTTTTTTTTCTGTTGGTTATTCATGCACTAGATAGACATCAAAAGCAAAAAAAAACGAAGGGTGAGGAGGTTAAATTCAGCCTTCCAAAAGTCTGAATGCTTATTCAGATTTTATTTCCAAGCTAGAGAAACTCCCCATTGCTTAAAAATATCTGTACTGGAAATCCCATGAGAAAAAACTTACTTGTAAAAATGCTCATGCAGTTTTCTTCCATTCCCACTGGAAATATTAATGTTGTCTTAGTCATAGTATTTTTGCACTGTCTCTTCTGGTCTCAGACTGAGGAATTAACGCAGATATGCATGAAACTAAAGAGAAAATGAAATTAACTATATGTATTCGATTATGATAAAATCTCCATCTGCTTTCTTAGTGAAGATTTGGGCTGATCCTTATGTTATTTTAACTATTTCATCCATCTGTATTATTTGTCCACATTGTCAAGATCTGCCTCTCTCATTTGGATGCTGGTAAAACTTAAGGCATTAAATTCTTTGGGGATTAAAGAAAATTAAGAAAACCTCTGTAAAATGGGGTTCACTGATTGACTAGACTTGATTTTGGCTTCTGTATCAAATTAGAATTTCCATATAAAAAGATTTAAATGTCTTTTGTACTTTTGTGATTTGGTGTACTTTTAACACTAAGTTCCCCCCTCCATTTTTAATATACTTAATGTTTTGATGTATGTGATACATCTCTTACTGTTCCTCTCTGTGGACATTTTAATAGGGCTTAAGCTTGCATAAAGCATCTTACACAAAAAGGCCAAAATACAGCAATTCAGAAGGTCTTTTAGTTCACAGTAGATTGTGTCTTAGTCTCAGCAGAATGTGATTTTGCAAGCCTGTGTGTCATATCCAAAGCAGAATGGTCTGGGAAGAGTCACTAAACACAATGGCTGTTTTGCTCCACTCCTGGCCATTGCCCTTCTAAGAACAGTCAGTGATGTTGCTCAGTCAACCTCAGGAGTCCAGAGCGTGAGCCTTTCTTGTCCAATTACTTATGGTCCTGGCACGAATTATACAGGCAGAAAGCTGCAAGGAGATAATTCAAGCCTTTAGACTGGGCTATTTTTGGAATATGCATTTGTATCCATTTTCTGGATTAACTAAGACAATGTCAGCAATAGGATTACTTACATTACTGAAGAAAATGTGACTATAGTAATACCCTTAAGATTGAAACCTGGGAAAGACTAAATCAGCAATAGTTGTATATAAACTGTTTCTGAACGTGTCAGTTTTCTACTCAGGCTATATCATTGGGTTTCCCTCTTTTCTGACATCCCACTCATTTTTTTAATCTCTGTTTTCAAATCTTTAAAAAGCCTCCTTGTCACCCGTGTTGACTTCTAGGTTTATTTGGATAGGCCTAGAATGTCCTTAACTCTGCCCATTCTGGTCTCTTTATGCGGACAGTTACCCTTCGTCATATATCTGATTTCTTAAATGCATAGTTTCTTTCTCCCATGGGTTCTACCACCTAGAAAAGATTAATTTCTGTATCTTTTTCTCCATTTATCTGGAATATTCTGTTACTGAAGTTTAAATGCTCTCTTTTGTACTATCTACACTTTTTTCTAATTTCACACATTTTTAAAGTGCTGCTGTAGTATTTAAATCTGCACACTCTGAAACTCTAAATCAAAGAAACACTCAAGGTTCTTCTTAAGCACATGCAAACAAAGGTGGAGATGAATTTGCATTTATTCTAAGATAGTATCAGAACATGGACATTTCTTAAATCTTAATATTTAAAACTTTGAAGATCATAACCAGATTATAATTTCTCTGAGGCACCAACTTTTTTCTTGGTTCAAGTCTGTAAAATGGTATATACATTTATAGTAAGAAGATAACTCAGAACAGCTGAATCTAACCTTCCCAGTATAGTTTTCATGTTTATATTATTCTTTATATACAGCTGAGGAATAGAATTATTTTTGTCTCTGTTTGAAATCAACCAAATTAGAGAACTGTTACTTGTCCTAGTGACTCATAATCACTAATTTAGAAACTAACAAACGAATGTGTTGTTAAAAATTACTTAATCTTTCATGAGATATCCAAAAGCAACTAAACATTTATATCCATAAAATATACTTCAGTAAGTACATTTTAAGGTAGTGCAGCACGTGAGGAGAAAAAAAAAAAAAAAAAAGACAAGGAAAACAAGTGACTTAGTTTAATTGTAGATAACCTTGTCTAGTGATTATGTTGTTGCTGAAGGTCTGACTAAAGCTGAGTGCTCTGGAGCCTTTGCATCAGCCTCAGTAAATTTTGGCTGAGCTGAAACTTTAAATTCTGAATCCATTTGTTAATGAGCGAAGTATTGACTTAGGCTAACAAATCATGTACATTCTCAATTTTAATGGCCTACAGAAGTTTGTTATATGTTCCATTTCCAAATTTTAACTCACATATGGATATGTTTTTCCTTCTTTTTGGATCTCTTGTGTGGCAGGATAGGTGCATTGGCTTCAGAGCTTTCACCAAAGTCCAAAATACGCAGCTGTTCACTGGCATCTAGTCAAGCTCTGACTGACACTGTACTTGGCTGTGGATTTCAAATGTGGCCTAGTGCCTGGGTATTTTTAACCATGTAAGGGAATGGCATAAACCATAGCACAGACCTGATGTTTTCTGCTCTAGCCAACCACCAAGAAACAGATTAAACAGGTAATTGCCTTGCCCTGGTTACAAACCTGCCTGAAAACTCTGCCACTAGAAAACTGCCACTAAACCCACTGCTTCTGATATCTGCGATGTTGCTTAACAAACCTTCACATGTAGGCCATGCTCACCTTCTCAGCTTCAGTTTGACAAGCAAAACGGGGAGACTTTGTTCTCAGTTGGCCAAATTAGTAATGGTGCCTTTAAATACTGAAAACTGTCTTTAGGCACAGGAACTTTAAATAAAAAACAGGGCCAATATTTCAGTTTAGTAGACAGAATGGCATAAGTGTCGTCAAAACTGAAATCAGGAGTTCAGTTTATTTTGTCTATATTAAACATGGTGGTCTTAAAAAAATGGAACAAGATGGGAATAAATGATGATGAAAATCACATACTTACTGAAGAAACTGGTGAATTGATTCAAAGACAGCTCATCTTCAGCGAGACATTTGTGTCATTGTGTTGACGTAGTCATTACATCAACATGGGCAATGAATCATGGCCTCATGACTAACAAAGCCAGAGCAAGCAGTCTGTTTGTGGAAAGAGTTTCATTCAGGTCAGGAGCTGGCAGAATTATCTCTCAACACCCTTTGGTGATGCAGAATTGCAGCTACTTCAGTTGCCCTTCCTTCCACTTCTTTGGCAGGGAGAGAGCTTTGGGAGGTGGACATCCATATTCACAGACTCAGTGGTCAGCTATATTTCTGGATTGGTTTTGTTGGGGTTTTGTTCATACTGTAACGAATCAATGTCCAATATATCCCTGCTCCAAGAGGTGCTTTTTCCTTCCTACAATGCAGCATTCATGATCTTCTCGGTTTTCACTTGAATCAGATGTTTGGGTGAATCAATTCAGTACAGTGATATTTTAAAAATTAAGACTTGATTGATTGAAAACAAACTCCTAAGTGCAAAAGAAGTCTACAATTTTCAGCAATTACTGTGTCTGCATAAAGTGATTTACTCACCATCTGTTGAAGCAGAGATGTTAAGCAATCCATGCTTATCCTTAAAAATAAAAAATAAGTTAAAATAAAAACCAAAATAGAACAAAAAATCCCACCTACATACAATCGCTTTTCTTTAAAAACACAGCCTGACTCTTTGGTATCTACTTATCAGACTGAAAGGAAAGTTTGTAATACCTTCAACACCCACATTCTGACAAAAATTGAATAAGTTAATTGTAAAGGCCTAACAGGCTGTTTTTTTTTTTTAAATCTTGCCCATAGTACACAGGGACTTAGCAGGAGAGGCATGCAAGGAAAACTAATGGTGAAATAAGCATAAGCACAGTGAAATTATATTGAAACATGGTAGTCTTATTCTTACTGGCTGTTGTAATAGAACAAGTGTTAGTTCTATTTAAATTTAAGCAAGTGACACATAGCTAAAAGAACATAATTTTATGTAGAAATATAAAGGAAGGCAGCAGTGAAGCAAAGTGGATGGCTAGGAAGTGATGAAGGAGGTTAAGACTATATAAGAAGGTGGAGTCCTAGATGTAGTCTATCCAAGGTGCCAACGTGGGGAAGTCAGTGGTAGAAACAGGAGATGCACGGGTGGATAAAACAAAAGGAAATCTCTCCTGCCTTAGTTTCTAGCACACAACAATCTGTCACAGAGTTGTAGAACTGATGATGAAACAAGGATCTGCAGCTCTGAATAAGAGGAATTAACTTCGTGCTTTTTCCAAGTTGTCTCCAAGATAAAAGTCTATCTATCTTGTAGTAGGTAAGGAACAGTGATGCAAAATAAATGTTCAGGAGATGTCCAAACAGACAGTTACATGGAAGGTGTTTATTTATTTTTTTTCCCTAATCCCCATTATTCTCCTTATTATGAACCTCCCCAGATTGTTATGGTTCAGGAAACACCAAGTGATTATTTAGACAGTAAAATATAATTTATACTGCATTTAACCAGTCAAGAATATCTGGGCCTTATTTCATTATCTGCACATTTATGAGTACTTATGTTTTGTTCAGACTGCATAAAATTTCTTCATGAATACCAAATGAGAGGCTACATAGAGGAACAGAAAAAAAGATTCCAATGGTCACAGAGTTTTACAAAGCTTGAAGTTTAGGGGTTTTGGTACAATGTGATCTATCCATAGCTCTTTACCCCACCTCTTTAGTTTAAGTAATACCTATTCAGTTATGAAACACCTCATTATGCCTTTGCAGAAATTACCTAAGATATGAGGCAGCAGCAGTGTTCATTGTGTCCCAAGGAATTAATTGGGTGCGAGTATCTAAGTGCTGTTGTACTATAAACGTTGTATGCTACTAGCAGAGGATTAATCTACTTTGTTCTACCACACACACCTTTGAAAGGATGACTCAGATTATTCACACTTTGTATTGCTTTGTTTAGTATTAATCCTTCCTTTTCTTATCTACCAGTTTCCTTATTGTTATTACCATTTAAGACACATTGTAGCAAAGCTTAGGTAGCCTGATCAAGACTGGGGCCGTATTATGATGACCACAAGGCAAATACAGATTTTTAACAGATTCCTCACTGAAGAGCTAAGATGATAAATACCCTACAGTGGACAATAGCTGAGAAGAAAATATACATATGATAGATAACTGAGGCACAAATGGGCATGTTTCCCTCATTGATTTTCTGTATCACAAATGCTCAAAGGTCAGTTTTAACACAATGCCCCTAAAACTGTCATCATTTTCCAGGAAGGCTCTTCCTACAACACAGAGCAAAAATGGATATGATCTGAACTGTTATTTCTGGAACAAAATTCCAACCCAAAAGAGAATGCAATTAATATATCAATAATCTGAAGAGCACACTGCAAGTGATGTTTGAAAAGCATAGAACTGCCAGTGGCAGGGAGCCAGATAACATTGTCCTGCTTTTGCTGAAGTCGTCATTGTTGCTAGGGTTTTTTGGTTTTGTTTTGCTGGTGAGTTGGGGTATTTTTCTCTTGTCACTGCTCATTTGATTTCAGAAAATGCTTTCAATGAATTTTGATTGGTTCTCACATATTGCTGCCTGTTGGTATGTATGCCAATGTATCTCTGTATCTAACATTTTGGGATTGTTTTCTTGGTGGGTTGTTTGGTTCATTTCTTGGGTTTTTTCTTCTTTTTATAATAGCAGATTAGCCAGGTTCTTTAGAATTCAAAGGCAAGATGGTGAGGTCTGAATAAAGAGACACTCTGACACCATTTCAGAAACATCACGATCTACTTCTGCAAAACTGTTCAGCAGTGTTGGGCAGATGGGTGCAAATCATCAGTAGCACTGTACTGAGATTCCAAAACCTGTTCTTTCTCAGGGGAATATGCTGACTGTAGTAGTTTATTTGGGGCAACAAAGGAGCATTAAAGACCCATTCAGGAAACCAGTCTGAATTGTGTGAAAACCCAGTAAAAGCCCAGCTACACTGAGAAGTTCTTACAAAGGGACTCACATGCCATAGAAAGGGGGAAACATGGATAGGCATATTGAACCAAATAGGTCTGAGTAGTGAGTGCAATAGAAGTAGAAAGGAAGGTGATTCCTGCCCATATACTCACTCTGCTTTCTTTCTGAATTACTGACTTCAAAAGGTGCAGGGCAGATACAAAAGCCTATGGATCTTTCATGTATTCTTCCTATGACCTGATCTGAAAACTGTATATGGTCAAGCTGATTTTTTTCACTCTAAATACTACATGACTATTCTCCTAAAATGATCTGTTAGGAAAATACTGTACCTATAACTAACTGTTCTTAACAGCTGCTGTATATCTGAATCTGAGGACCGCATGGCCAGGACCAGCACATAAGAAACCAATAGGTCATTGAGATATATGTAACCAGACTGGCAGAGCACTTAAACAAAAGAATTTCATTGGAAGGCAATGCAGAGAATGTAATATGGGAAAATACTGTGAGCTATTATCAGACTGAAAGGAAAGAAACTAGAGCTTATGGAAGTTCTTTGCAAGAACAGAACAAACTGATAATTAAAAAAATATGGTGATTTATCTTTTTTCATTCATTTTTTGGCTCTTCAAGGTAGAATCCAGAAACTGTAATGGAGTGTTGTTGACAAAATGTGTGTTGATGCAAAAGAATGAAATATCGCAGTCAATGCAGCAAATTGCACTCCCTGATTAAGCTGTAGATATATGTGCAGCATTCACTGAAACAATTAACTGGTACAAATGTTAAGAAATGATGCATCAGCTCTCAACATGTGTTCAGCTGAGAGCCAGAAAAAACATGTTCATGCCAGTGTGAACTATAGTTCAAAGAGCTAGAAAATTAAAAAGGCTTTGCTTGCAAGCTTCCACTATTGTTTTTGCTAAAAATACTTTTATTTAAACTAGGAGTATACCTTATTATAAGGTACACCATTTCTTTTTTTTTCTTTTTATTTAAGAAGAAATATTTCAATGTCATATTCTTCTGCACAACATTAACATGCAGTAAAATAGCCAGTTAGCTAAAAGACCATATTTGACGTCAATCTTTTCTCTTGAGTTTACTAGTCTATCTTTAAACCATTAAATATGTATTCACCCTCATTATTTTGAACCATATCTCAGCTATGGAAGTCAAATAGAAGAGCAACATGATTTCTAAATTAGCAAGAGTTTTTGCTGTTTTCAGAGAGGCTAAAAAAGAGCTAAAACTGATTCCCCCTACCACCATAATCAAAGGAATCATGCTGAATTTTTGTGTTAAACTGCATGGCTCTTGCTAAAGGCCATTAGTATCATAGTGGTAAAAAAATATCAATTTTATTTAATGTTTCCTTCAGAGTATTATCCAGTTACACTACAAATACAACTGAAAGATGTGAACTTTCAGCTCTCATTCTTTTTTACACACAATTCTTTACTGAGTTTTTTTGGAAAACATCCACATTTTGTAGGAAATAATCCAGATATGCAATGTCCTCTAG
Source organism: Morus bassanus (assembly GCA_031468815.1). Lineage (NCBI taxonomy): Eukaryota > Metazoa > Chordata > Aves > Suliformes > Sulidae > Morus > Morus bassanus. Next base: position 62,394,928 of record CM062567.1, on the reverse strand, counting down.
GCATTTTCAAATACTGTCTTCCATGGGCATCAGAAATTGAACTGTTTGATTAATATAGCTTAACATTCAGTGCACTCCACAGAGTATGAATGGATTTAAAGGAGGTAATTCTCAACAAAGGTGGAGATACTCACTTCTATGCATAGAATATCCTTTTTTTGCCCCTGATATCCCTTATTGTCACCCTCATCCTTTTAATACCAGTTTTGGAAATTTTTCATCCCATTTTAGTAGCCTGAGTTGAGACAGCTTTAATTCTGGAAAAGGCAGTTCCTGTGGGTGATAATGCATATAAGACAGGGGAGAAAACTGTGTGAAAAGACATTGAAAAGATGACAATTCTCATTTACTGTGGTTTAAGCTTCTTGCAAGGGTACAAAGCAAATGTAACTTTAAGAATTTAGGGAAAACTTAGGAAGCTAGGGAAACTTGGAGTAAAAGTACCTTAATAGCAAGTAAAATAAAAGATATATTTCTGTGATTGCCCATGTCCATTCTTTGCATGACTGCATATGTGTGTCCATCCTTGTTTGCACACATATTTCTGTACGTGTGGGTGCAAAAGAAGTCTAGCTCTCTATCAAAAATATGCTTTGGAATGAGTAACTCTTGTGCAACATTTTTTAAATTATATATTTTTAAACAACTTGTTTGCCTCATTTTATTATGCAATTGTCTGCAAGTCAAACTCATTGTTGGGAAATTAAATACTGATCCAGGGTGGCTGATTCAAACACCTAGAAAATGTGGAAAGGCAATTTTCTTTTAACTTTTCTTTTAGGATAAAGCTAGGAATAAACATTCATCTATGAAAAATAACAAGTTTAAAATAAAACCAAGTGCAATTAATTTCTGTAAACACCATAAATCAGGATCCAAAACTTTAAATTGTAAATCAGTGAATAACAAGGATTGTGCAGAGCTGGGTAAACACAGAAATATTTTAATTTCATTCTTTCCAAATTTCCTTTCACTCCAAGCTCCAAATGGAACTTGAATCTTAAAAAACAGAAACTATTTTACAGCATTTTATTGTTGGAAGGTGATCAAGAGGATGTAGCCTAGCCTTAACAGGCTATGACTGGCACCTGAGGTTAGACCTTCAAAGAACAAACTATTGGCAAAGACAGCAAGAACACAAAAATGAGAAGCCTAGTGTACAGGCTTTGGATTATAATTATTTCATAAGTATTTTATGTCCAAAAGGAAGCAGAAGAAAAGTAAAAAATGTACTTAGTGGACCTTTTCACATGTATGGCATTTCCACTCAAAATCTGTATTTGCTTTCTCTCTTTTATTCTTTTTTTCCCCCTTTTTTTTTAACTTAAAAGATTAGAGATGTTTCCAAACTTCAAAGTTTAAGGAAAAAATTTTACTGTTGACATTTGTTAGCTTTTCTTAATTGCTTCTGACCTCAGAAAATATTAATTGCATGTCTCCTTGATTTTGCATGTTTACTGAAGTGTTCATTGCTTCTTCTCTACGTATAAGATTGAAGCTCTATTTCAGACACAAATAAAGTCAAAGAAGGATGCTCTTGTTTTACATAACTAGAATATGTGTTCAGTAATGTACTAACTGTAGTTTGGCCAATATCTACTGAAGACATTAAGGAACTCTCTTCTATTAACTATTTGTGTGTTATTTATGTTCCCATATGATTTCTGCTGACATTTCAGGGACATGGTCAAGGTATACCACTACTGTGTGTGTGTGTCACATTCATTTTGGTCATTTTGCTGCTCTTCATTTTGTCTTTGTCATTTCTGCAGAGCTTGTAGTGCAGGGATGACATGTGGAATTTGGTCTCTGAGGATGCTCCTGAAACAGTACGCTTCTGAAACAGCGGGGATCCTCCTCCAGGTGAAAAGCAGTGACAATCCAGAATATAGCAGCTGCTTTAGTCTGAAAGCAGGGAGCACTTATTCAGCTCTAGCCCATTGAGACATAGAGTTGGAGTCTTGCATCAAAAAGATGAATTACAGTAGGCTTAGGTGAGTGATTTGGTCCTTGCCTTAGCAGTCACTCTTTTTTCCAGCACCTCAGCTGGGCAGCCTCAAGGGTGGAGTGTGGATGGCTGACGCTTGTTGGTTGCAAGGGCTGAAGGTGCAGAAGAAGGGGCACCTTTGCTTGTTGTTTCCAGAAGAAAGCGTACTGTCAAAGTCAAGCTGAAACCTTGCAGCATACAGAGATAATGGGAAGACACAGTCTTGTGAGACTTGAAATGTGTGCATGTGCATGTCTTTCCACACATGCACATACCCCACATGGTGACCAAAGTTCTCCTTGGGTCCATGGGACTGCCACCTGCTTGACTAGTAGCTTTGAGAGGCTGCTTTAACTGCAGCTGATGCTGGTGTATTGTCAAAAGAGTGGAGGGAGGGAAAGGAAAAGGACCCAGTGTTAGAACAAAAAAGGGAGAATAGTCAGCTCTTGTAAATATGAATCTCATGTTTCACACAGGACTTATTTCTGAACATCATCTAATCCAGAGTATACTCTATTTCACATATAACCACAATTTCAAAATGGCCAGGAGCTTTGCAAGGCGCTTCTGCTTGCTTAAGCCGTAACTCATCAGACTACTTGTAATACAGAGCAGTGTAACTTTCTCTGAGCTGGCTAAGGCACTTAAGTGACTGAGCCTACACTGCAGAAAGAAGCTCTGTTTCTCCTCTTCTGCCACTTCATGGTACAGAGTGAAAGCTCCAGCCACAGTGCGGTAAGAAATATCTGAAAGGCAGGAACATCTGAAACCACTCCAGCTGTTTTCAAAATTATTGTGTGCCTATGTCCTGAGAGAGCTGAACACGTGATGGCAGTAGGATGCCACAGCTGAGTGTGGGTGGTGAAAGTCCAGGACTGTAACAACATGCGGCTGACTTCCTTGGCTATCTCTGGTAGTTTTATTGACTTGTAAAAAGGGGATACTTGTAAAGATCCTCCATCTTCTAGGAACTGCTTCTAGCTCTTAAGGGTCACAACAGTGAAAATTTACATTAAGTTCATCACAACCATGGAGACTTCTTTGTATGCTTGCCACCATGTCTAATTTACTTTTGGGGCAGAGAGGAGAAACTCTTTCCTCTGTAAATAATGTGAAGAATCTGGTCAGAAAGTATACCCCTATGTCCTCAAGTGTTTGTGCAGCAAGCTAATATTTGAAAAACTTCAGAATATAATGAATGAAAATTAGACTGGTTATACAAGGTCCTTTTTATTTTAAAACTTAACTGTGATAATTTCAGTGGTGCTTCTCAGTTCTCAGGGAAAGTGTTATGAGAAATTATGAAAAATCACCACTTAAATCACCTCATCCATCATGTGTTACAGCTTTGTTTGTCAGCCCTGAGGAGTCCTAGACAATCTAGTCTCACTTGATACAGCAGCTGTTCTTTACATCTCATAATACTCATCATCTTTCTCTCTATCATTTATCCTATAGTTCTACTATATAGAAAAGTTCACCTCTTTAGGGTAGAGTGAGCAACACTGCAGGGAACTTTTAACAAAAATTTAAAATGCTATCAAAATTTTAACTATAAAATGATGGCTCACCATTCCAACTCACCCCAACTGAAAACTAGTCTTATTTAATTATAGGATTTATTAATCTGTAAACCACATAAGCAAACACCTGGGAAGAGAGGAATCTTGTTGCATGCCTCCAGATTCAACATATTCAACGTCAAGATGAGTTTCAAAGATCAGTCATGGAGATTCTTTGCAACTAACCTCCTGTCACTCAGTCTGTGGGCTTCTTAACTGTAGATTCCCTGCCAGGTACAGGTAGGTATATTAGTATTGCTTAAATGCAAAGCAATGTCACATTTTCTCATGTTGCAAACTTTTTAGATTTCTATTTAGACTTTTTAAAAGTCTAGTTACCTAAAACTCAGTTTTAATTACCCAAATGATTCCATCATATCCTTAATTGTAGGACATATGGAAGAAGTATAAATTTTTAGGTAACAAAAAGAAGATATCAAGAAACATCTTGCTCTACAGAGGAATCTGAGGATCCTGAAAGACAGTAGGATTCCTAAATCTGAGTAACAAGTAGCAGGCAAATATTATCAGATAAGGTGGCTGATCTGTGATATTTCTGCTTGTTGCTGCCTCCAAGCTGATATTGCTTCCATCATGCCCAAATAAGCTCTAGCCAGCTAGTTTTGATGTGAGACTTGGTATCCCATAAATCAGTCTATTGCAGCAATAAGGCCAAATGAAGACTGTACCACCCGTTATAAGGAACTGTTTTATTTCCTTCTAATGAAGTCTACAGTCTTATCAGCTCCTGTAAGTATCTGCCCAAGAGGCAGTTGGATCATTCAGAATGGAGAAATATGAGCTCCTGGTTAGAATTTTTTAAACTGTCATGCAGACACATATATCATCTGTAAGATACACAAATTTCCTGGCCTAAGAAACAAGTAGTTCCTTGAGGACTGGCACTAAGGAAACTTGGTTTCCTATTAAACAAAAGCCTGAGTAATGCTTCCCCCATTTTCACGGTTTTTCTCATGTATTCTCTAGTGTTTAGTAAAGGGGATGGACCTACATTTGCAGTAGTTATAAGATTTTCCTCCTCATGCCCTATTGCAGTCTCCCACAGTTGCAGAATAGCCAGTCTTGCTGCTCTCTGCCAGTTCAGTTATGGACCAGTAACTCTAAGAGTTTCATTCTCTTCAAGGTTTCCACTTTTACCATTCTAATTTGGTTTAAAAATTGCCTAATATGTTTGAAATTCCTTTTTTAAAAAGTTTTGGAAGGCAAAAGAAGTGATCATACATGACTTGTTTCCACAAAACAACAGGACAAAAATAGCTTTCCTTTAAATTTTAATTTGTGTCACATGAGAACAAGGCCTGGCTGATAGTTACACAAAATTACAGAATCACAGAATCACAGAATGGTAGGGGTTGGAAAAGACCTCTGGAGATCATCTCATCCAACCCCCCTGCTTGAGCAGGTACACCTAGAGCAGGGTGCACATGACCATGTCCAGGCAGGTTTTGAATGTCTCCAGGGAAGGAGAATCCACAGCCTCTCTGGGCAGCCTGTTCCACTGGTCTGTCACCCTCACAATAAAGAAGTTTCTTCTCATGTTTAAGTGGAACTTCCTGTGTTCCAGCTTGTGCCTATTGCCCCTTGTCCTGTCATTGGGCACCACTGAAAAGAGTCTGGTCCCATCCTCTTGACACCCACCCTTATTTGTTTGAAAATAACTTTCAGACAAGCACTCTGCTCGAGATTTTAGAACAAGTCAACAGCATATGGAAATGTGTGAGTGGGGTACTTAGATTTCAAAAAGCTTTTTAAAAGACCCTTCACTAAAGGCAGTTAAAAGGAACCAAATAACCACAGAATGGTATCTTCTTGTGAATTAACAACAGCAGAAAACAGGAAATAAAGGGTAGGGTTAGAAAGACTTGGTTTTGCAATGAAAAAAGTCATCCATGATATCCCCCAGGAATCACTGCTGAGACCTGGATATTTGAATTATATATACACAATCTGAAATAGTGAGGTGACAAAGTTTTCAAGTCATGCAAATTATTCAGACTTGTCAAACAAACCAATCAAGAACTATCTCACAATAATGAATGACCAGGCAAGGGTCAGGTACAGCCTGATGGTGATAAATGTAAAATAGGATCATAATTCTAATTATATATTCCCAGCAATGGGCTCTATATTACTTACCACCACTCAGGAAAGAGACCTTGGTGTAACAACAATGATCTACCCACTTATTTAATATTGCATGCAATGTTGCTCACTTTGGCCCAAGGAGAGGAACCTTTCTTTATAGAAGGATCAAGGGTGCAGAGAAAAGATGATGACTTGCCTACTCACACTCAAAAGAAATATGGAGATATTCATGTGATTAGTATATCTTTGTTGCTTGTCATGTCACTGGGACTCTTAAAACATTACTTGCCCAAATTCAAACAAATGCGTATCTTAATTGTTAAAGCCAGAATAATGCTTCTCTCCTTCCTTGGTAGTTTCTGGACTCCCATCTCTTCTTACCACACCAAAAGTCACACTGGGTCGATAGAATATTCTGTCCCTCACCACTATCTAAATATTATGCTTGATGACTCTCAAACCTAGAATAGGAGTTTTCTCCTTGTAAGAAATTTTGCACCTTGCTTTAATACATTTTATGATAGTTGACTGTGGAATAGATTACAAATGTGAGCTACATGTTTGGTATTAAGTGTATTTGGTATTAAGTATTTGGAATAACAGGTTTAGCTGCACTGGAAAGCTGTAAGTAATGCATTTAGTGCCCTTTTTTCTAATGAAAATAAGACAGGGCATAATACAAGGGCCAGGAATAATCATATCAATAAAATATTTTAAACCCTAAATTTCCCAACATTTTTTTCATCATAACTGATATAGATCTTTCAGAAAAGTAAGATAGATTTTGTGTTTATGGTCCATAAAATCCAGTATGATTTTGAAGTTTCACACCCTGCCTTTCCCCACTTTTGTAATTGAGAATTTTACACAAAAGTAGAGAGATAATACATTCTTTAGGCAACAATTAGACGTTACTGTTTACTTTGGTCTTTAGAGGTAGATTCCTCACATAATTTTATGTGTCTGAGCATGGTATATTGAATAGCCAAAAGTTAGATACAAAGTTAGACACACTGGGAATATCTTTATGTGACCTATTTTAGTTGTCTGCTTTTGGATGACGTATATTGCTTCCTGGAAGTCTATCTTTCTCTTCAGTGACTATGAAGGGGTGACTAATTCATAATTCACCATACACAGTGCAGCTTTCTACATTTGGTCGTAGGAATACCACCTTTATTTTCACAATCCCAATCATTGAGTGAGAAAAAGCAATTCCCTTTTAAGTTCCTAGTTGTTCTGAACTTTGCTTTTAATTCCTTCCTTCCTTCCTTCCTTCTTTTATTTATTTATTTATTTTCCTTCTTTTTTGTCTCATTTCTGACATATCATGTTATCAGAGAATATTCTGGTGCTATTAAATAATAATTTTGCACTGTTTTCAATCCCTTTCCTCCTCCTCCTTATAATGTACGTGGTGGCCTAGAGCCAATCCATTTCTTAATCAAAAGAATATTCTCCTCAAAGAAGACACTAAAATGAGTTACATTTCTGGAATATAGCAGCTCTACCTAAACTCAGTCAGAAGATCAAATCTATTATGTCTTTAAGTTCTTAAATAGTTAAAAGAGTATAATTCAGTGGACTTTTTTCTTTACAGACTTTCATGAATCCTCTCCCTTCTGATTCAGTAGCATCCTCTCCTCCCTCCACTCCAAGGGGAAAACAACAGGACCTGGCCTTTCATTCATAAAGTATTCCCTAATACAGCTGGGCCAAAAATGCTACCTTATCCTAACTCTAGTACTTAGTGTAAAATGTGCACAACGTGTGATTTAAGCTTTATAAACAATTTAATTGTGCTGACTGCTTGGCCAAAAACTGGCTGATTGGGTCTTGCACAATGTGCTTTGGTAAAGCTAAGCATGCTTAAGCTGACCATCATTTACCGAGATTTACCGAATATCAAGGGCAAGCAATATTCATTCGGAAAAGCGAATGCAGAAATATTTGATGGACCTCACCTGGAAACATAAAAATGTAATTACTTTTCTGTATTCCTAAATGAAATTATTTGCTCAGTTAAGACTAACTCGCTGTTCCCCATTTCACTTGCTCTTTGTCTATATCCTTCACCCTATGATTTAAAGGGAGCATTACAACATCTAATTTTCAATGTCATTTTTGGAGCAAGACTTATTGCTCAACATTTCCTGTCGTTAGTATGGAAACTAGTTCTTGGCTCTAAGTATAGTACAAACACAAGAGCCTTCCTGTTTTCTCTGCTGTGCCCATTGACCAGTGACAATATCCTCATTCCCAAGACTTGCATGTAATACTTGGTAACTTAAGGGGAAGTAGCAAACATCTTATTGAAGCACGTACTCATAGTACGTAAGAATCTCTATATCCTGACAGCTCCATATCCTTAGTAGTAAGGATACTTACAATTTATTTATATGCATTTGCTGTTTGGATATTAAAGAATTTTACTGAGGAAGAATATGAGAAGATTGAATATGGACACATACTGTAGTTTCTGAGGTACTGGGAATGCTGTATAGAAAATTAGGCAGGATGCATATACCTCTAAGAATGACTAGAGGGTGAGGTTCAGAGGCAAAGTATGTCAAAATTCCTACCCTCATCTACAGGGCCTTGCTTTGCAAACAGAGATTTAGGATGCTATAGGAAGAACATACCTAACAGATTATCAAGGCTTATTTAACTCACATAATAACAACCATAGTATTATTATGTTTTCAGTTAACAGCTTTCAAAAAAAAAAAATCCAGCCCACATCCCCACTTGAATTTTGCGTGATGTTTTGGTTAGAATTTAGAACCTTGCTTAGTTGAAGAGGGTATCGTAATTCAAGAAGAATTTGGGTAGAATTGAAGTGTAAGGTAACCTTAACCTGGCTTCTTCTAAAACCTATAGTGTTCACCTACAACATCCAAATGCTTTAAATTTTGCAAGTAAGTTTTCAGGCAAGGCCTGGGAACTTATGTATCAGCAATAGGAAGTGAAGCCTAAATATTCAGCCATGAAGAACTGCTTAAATTACCCAACCAACTACATCATCTAGCAGTAGAGGGCTTTTTTTTCCCACAGGGCCTATGTGGGTTGGATCTGGTTGGATCTTCTCCAGGTTGAAGGAAGTAGGGTGGGGTGGGGGGATTTTCCCAGAGAAAAGAGTAATTATTTGGATTATATAGTGCATTAAAGAAGAGGTTGTTGGGAAATTTACGCTTTTCCACCCTCACAAGGAGACAGCCTGCTCTCAGGGTTCCCATTCAGCCTGACTGTTGTGTAGCCAGTAGTTAACTTGGCAGACTGCCAAAAGTTTTGCTCATTATGCAAATACCAGGAAGGAAATGGGGATTTTCAGAGGGAGATGAGGATTTTTAGTAGAAAATGTGTATTCTTACTTCTCGTCCAAATGCAGGCTTCATTCTGTGGGACAAAAAGGAGGAACACCTCTGAATATTGGCTTTCTATCTGTGAGATTCCAAAGCTTCTTTACACATGGAGTGATATAATTTATTAAATAAGATTTACTGGGGTCTTTACACTGGATTGTGCTAGAAAAACTAAATAATTAGCTGCTCTTTGTACATATAATATAAAAGGCTGTATTAAAGAGATCAAATCAACAAGAACTGTGGACCGTTTAGAAGCATTGCCAACTGTTGTAATAAAATTCTTGTGATATATTGTTTTTTCTTACGCCTCATTGCTTGAACTCATCCTATTATGTGAGAATGTCAGCTTTTGTTTAAAAACAAATACATCTTGTCCTTGTAGCTAAAGAGATTAAGTAAAAAATTATGACATTCAAAAGGTCAACAGAAAAAAAAAAGGCAAGTTAAAGGCAAATATTTTTTATTCACTGAAAACCCATGATTATGAGGAAAGAGGCTGACTCACCATTTTTCAGTACTTAGAGTTGACCATCCTGTTCTGACACAACACATTACACATATTTGAATACAGTGCACAGGGTGGAAAGTTCAGAGCCTTTGCCTTTTGCTGGAAGGCACCAGCATGGATGAGAAAATTGTGCTTTATTTCTTTCCCTTTCACCAGAAATGGGGAAATAGGTTATACGACCTTGTTATTTTTCTTCTTTTTTATCCATTTTTTTCCAGCTCTAGTGACATTCAGTTGGAAACCCAGCTTTGAGACTTGGTTTAGTTTACATGTCAAGAAAGAGTTAAAATGATTTTTTAAAACTCAGGGCTGAAATTCCTCTCTATACAGATGGCAAACAAAAAGGCTTCTGAATCACTTGCATAGGACCTTGTGCAGGTGATGTCCTAACGAAAATGTTCCAAAGGAAAGGAATGGTAAAAGCTTCCTGTGTTTAATGCAATTCAAACACTCACAGGTGTGTTTCTTAGTCACATTTGAAGAGGCAGTTTTCAGGGCAGCACTGATCCAAAAATTTATGCTACATATTATAAGGTGAAGTAAGTGAGAAATTTGCCATTGATTTTGGAGGGACAGAGTTTGGGGTCACTGTGCTTTCTCCACTTATGCCAGTGGAAAAGCTTTCCTTACTGCAGTTGGGCAGTATGAAGCAAGTGGCGTTTTTTTTCCCCTTTACACAAAAGAAACAGTACACAGAAGTCAACTGCTTCAGAAGTTGGGTCCCCAGTAATCCAACCCCCATCTTTACTAAGACTACGTAAATGTTTCTGATTTTCTTAAGGTTTAGCAGCTTTCAAAGAAAAAAATTAAAAGTGACAACTCATCAGAGATATCAGGAATACAGAAAGGGCTATAGGCTTGTTCTTTTGCACCAGTATTAAAGGTTCAAGCCTAGAAGGAGGGGTTAAGAACAAGCTGGTGTTCATTTTATACTAGCTCTTATAATCCACCAATTATCCAGTTAAGAAACTGCAATAAAATATGTACTTTATATATTGCCATTGGGCATCTGCCAGTTAACATTGACCGTCTGAGTAACAGTTCTAAGAATCGCATGAAAGAAATTGGTAGGGGCCAAAATGTTGCAACTTTAATAATACCTTGGGATCAGAACCGCCTTTGGCCTAACACCATGTACTGTATATTTGTTTTGAGAATTCATCACATTTTGAGTTTAATGACCAAATGAATATTAATTTTCCTTGGTGTACCGGTAAAATGTGGGGACGTTGTGCTCCCAAATGCAGCCAGTTCATTCGGTTTCCAGCAATAGTGTCCTATTACAGTCACAGGGCTAGATTTTGAGGAGCGATTAGAGGCAGGCACCTGAGCCCCCTGAGCGGGAGTCCAGCAGCCTGCATTAAGCCTGTTTGCAATGCTGCGGCAGCTGAATTAGACATCTTAGAACAGGGTCCAAAAATTACTAGGAGCCTGCCAGGAGGAATCAGCACTTTGAGCCACTGATGGCTAGCCAGTAAGAAGTACTGAAGACAGAGGTGGAGAGGCAACTCAGGGTCCACAGCCTGGAGTGGGCAAGACCCCAGTTTTGTGGTTTTCAGTACTCACCTGGAAAGAGGGAATCTCAAATTGCAGTCCCAGGTCCAAGGACTGCTCAAGTATTTTATTCAATGTCTGTTTTATTTAAAGTACATAAAGAGTTGTAGACTCCTCCATCTCCAGACACCACACTGACCCAAGCCACCTTAACTTATTTTTTGCAAAGCAGAAAAGCCTCCTAAGAAAGAACTGAAAAGTATTCCATTTTTTTTACCTCCCTTCTCTTCTCTGCAGGTTCACATCAAGCACAGATGGTTAGGACACTCCAGAGTGTGGTGCAGGAGCAATGATGCAGTCAACCATGCTGTGAGCCTCGTATCCTGTTTGTTATGTTCTTCTTGTTGTATCCTGCTTGACATATGCAGGCAGGCTCACTGCTGCAAAACAGCAGTAGAAGTCCCTACCCCTGTGATTCTCAGCTACTTTGAGTAGCTGTGCTCTTTTTTTGAAGTGGTTGTCCCTGTTTCAAGCCTCCTTGATGACACTGGGTATAGAGGTCTGATTTTTGGAAAGGAGTGGTAAGCTAACAGAAAATGTAAGAATGTCAGTCCTGACCTCACATCTTCCCCAAGTTGCTTCTGGCCACTTAGTGAATATGGCTGTCTTTCACACTCCTTCATTTACCATGTCTCAGCATATGGCTCCCCATCTTCATTCAGCATGTCTCAATGTATGATTCCTTTATACATTGGTCCCCATTCTCCATGAATTCTTTCTTACCCATTCTCCTGTACCCTTTAAAAACTCATGTCATATCTGCAGGATGATCTCTACTGAAGTCCCTTTTAGATACACTTTCCAGGACTGTATTCTCACAAGAGAACAGCCTTACACGTCAACCATTTGCTGGCCATTCAACTCAGGAACCAGCTATGAGGATAACAGAGCTAGTGGTGCTTCAGGTCTGCAAGCATTTTCATTTGAAAATTTATGACCAGGGACTGGTTATAAAGAAAACCCACAAAAATTCCTTCAAACCTACTCTGCCCTCACAAAGGTGAACCAAAATGATACCCAGAAGTTAAACCAAGGTCCAGCTAATACTTAGAAAAAGAAATACAAACTTCCCTTGCTAGCTACCAGCCAATATACATCCTACAGGTCTCTAATTTCTGATGTGAAGCAACTACATTTGAGTCAGCTCAGACACATACCTGCAGTTTCACCTGCCGGCCATGTTAACCACCAGCCTAATCTTTTGCACTAGGTATCTATAAAGCAGCTGTTCTGGCCTCTCCAGCAGCTGCTTAGCTGCCATTTGTGCGAACTGCTGCATATTTTAGCTTTGCTAGCAATAATAAATCATACAGGCCTTCTATCACTGCCATAGGAAAAAGTTCAATTTTTCAACATCTATGGTTTTTGTTTCCTACTCTTGCATTCTACCCAATTTCAATACTAGGCAATAGACTAATCAGGGATTTTTAGTGGCAGTTGGTGCCAAATCACATAACTTCCACCAATTACAATGAATCACTCAGTTTTAACAATCTCGGCTTGTGTTTCTAGTAAAGTTCACTTACTGATTCCTGAGTTGAAATGTTTGGAATGCAAATGCTGAAAGGGAATGCTCAAATTCAAAGAAAAACTGTTTTTCTTGGATTCATAATAGTTATAGGAAATCAAAGTTTCCTACTGAAGCAGTGAAAAGATGTCACTAAATATAAGTCCTAAGCTACCTGACAACAGCCTTTGAAGTAAAATATTTTCTTTACAAAGAAAAGAATGCTATAAAATATAAAAAATCCCTCTGAATTTCCATAACTGTGCATTCCTTTCTATTTTTAATAAATAATCCCCTGTATCTTGTTACAGAAAATTTGAACCTACATTATAGTTGTCAGAAGAAATCTGACTTGGCAGTCTTTGGTGCAATTTTTCCAGCACACTACATCTTCAGTGTATCAGTTTTTCAACATATCAGTGATTGAACAAGAACATTTCACTAAACTCTAGCAGAGACTGGAGCTGATTAATAACTGCAGATAAAAATTCAACTGCCCTTTTAAATCTGGCTGATAAACAACAGCCCCCTCGCAAAAGAAGAAACTGCTGGACTGTAGATGGTAAAAAGCACCCTCTCCCAGGAACCAGTTTTGCTGACTTCCTGGGGAGAGGAGAAAGCTACTTTTTAATCTCACTTGCTGAAGCCTTGTAGGTGAACTGCATAGTTTGGCACAATCAACAGTCGTCACTGTGGATACGCCAAGGCTGGAATAGCAAAGCTGTTGCGTAGGAAGTGCACTGGCAGAGGATGTGTGGAGAAACTAGAATAATGGCAGGCTATGTTATACTAAACTTTAACTAATACAGCATTTTTGCTATAAAGTTCAAGATGTACTTACTTTTTAAAAAAAAAATCACTTTATTTAAACAGGAGTATAGCACTTCTTACATCAACAAAAAGTTTCTGTACACAAGGCTGACCAAGAGGTATTTTTGATTTAAAGCCCTCAAAAAATTTAAATGCGGAAACATTTTTACATGTCCTTACTAGGCTTCAAACATTTTTCCTGAAGCAAACAGTATGGATTATTCATTAAAGTACTTTAAACAAATTGCAAAATGTTTTTTGCTTGTCTAACTAAATATTAAGGTTCTCTGGTAATTTTTACCTGGTCCATATACAGGGACGTTTGCATTTATCCTTGATGAGGGAATAGGCAAAACTTCTATTTCTTCCACAGTTAACCTGAATAATTAGCACCTGAATAGGGCTAGTCTATGCCTTTGGACAGAAAAGCTATACTGTGTTTCTAGAGTTTTTGCCTGTGGCAGACACTTGCTGAGAGTCACTTCTGCTACTGGTTGCACGAGCCCTTCTCCTTGGCTTCAGCATAGAGGGAATATGAGGGAGAGAAGACCTGTGATATTACCCAAGATCTACTGATTAACTCCCAAAGATCAACAGCAGGCAGTACGTAATCACATGCCCACACATGCAGCCCTGGTACCAAGCTGCAAGCTCTCTGACTTGGGTTTCTGGGCCCTGGTCAAAAAGTTTGTGATCAACATACCTTCAGTGCTTCCTTTGTAGTGACTGTCATATATCTATACATTCATGCATACATACATACATGCACACATGTATGTATACGCATCGGTGTATCCATAAGAGTGTGTGTGTGTGTGTGTGTGTGTATACGTATATATGCATTTTTTTCTTTCATAGAAACAGAACCTGAAAGGACAATGTATATTAGGATTATGATTGTTGTCACAAGCATGGGTCAGATATAGTCCTCTGCTATGTGCTAGGTCTCACACTTCTTCCATCAGCCTCTGCACTCCCTGGTGCAGCCGTGGTCTGGAGGTTTTTGACCAGGTTAAAGGAGCACAAACAATGTAGAACAACTGAGAGAAATCTGGAGTGAGATCTTTATATTTCCACTGAACTCTAGCAACTTTGAATTTTCACTGTTACCTTTCTACCCTCCCATTGCTGGTAGCCTGATTTTTTTCTTGGTCTTCACAGCTCTTTAAAGCAGAACTGACTGGGGACTTCTCCCAGGAACACATCTTTAGAAATAATCAGCTATTGTAGCCAAACTGGTTTAATCATCCGAGTTCTACAGAAAGAGTTGAGGTAGCTCACTTTTTATTGCAAGATTCAATTCAAGTTTCTTCTCTGCATGTCTGGTCTCAAACATCAGGATACAAGTGTTCTTTGGGAGCTTAAAAAGTTGAAACAAGTTCTGCCATTTTATGTCAACTGAAGATTCATCCCTAAAGCTACAAGATTGAATAGACCTACACCATTTCTACAACTTGAACTACTTGAATGATGGAGGGAGGAGAGGAAAGGAAAAGAAAGGCTATTTTCTTCTTCTTTTAAAAGAAGTCTCACTATTAAATACCGCAATATCCAAATTCCCAGCTGACTATCCCTCTGAACTCAGTCATGCTCCCAGGAAAACAGTGTGGTTCAGAAAAAACTCAGGATGCCAGAACCGGAGCTGGAGTGCTGCACCTGCCTTGCACAGGAGCATCAGACCAGGCAGTTCAGACCACTTGCAGCAGTGGTTCAGACTCCAGTGCACAGTGCCAGCTCTGTGCCCTTCAACAGCAGCTCTCAGGGTTTGGTTTTCATTACAATGCAACAGCAGCTTTTCCACAACTGTTTCCATAGAAACATAAAGCAAATTCTTTCCCTGGAATAATAATTTCTGGTGATTCATTGGTTGCAGTTCTGTTTCCTGGGTCTTCTGAATTTCTGCTGAAAGGTTTCCCTCAGTTTGCTTGTCCTCAGACATCAGCACTGGCCATGGGACCATTCAGCAAAATTGAGGGTGCTCAAGGCACTGCTGGCCTGGTAGGGTTTATTTGTTTCACCCAAAGCCCTCTACTGCATTTCATTTGAGTGCTGCAATCTTCTTGTTTTCCTTCAGATAGTATTTTTTTCCCCCATCCTTGCTACTTTCTTTGTGATGTGACTTCAGTAGCAGTGGGTGAGTGACCTGACCCCACCAATTAGGTTTACTAGAATTATTTCACATTTCCAAAGATGTGATCCCAGATTAATTTTGAACTTTTAAAATGCTGTGAGGTATTACCATTATAAGAACTCTGTGGTCTTCTCACTTGCAAGAAGAGACATGAGCTCAGAGTGATAAGTGCAGAATTACTGGTATTTGAGCAATTCATATCTGATGAACTATGTTAAAATTGGGCCAAATTTTGTGCCCATCAGTTACAATGGGCTTTACAAGCCTGCACTAAGCCACTGATGTCAATGCTGTGACTGTGGTACCACTAAGAATGGGATTCAGTGATGGAAGTAAATACTGTATGGATTGAAGGTAGACACCATGCTTGTCACTGTTTCTTTATGGTATGTGATTGGTGTTAGATATCTCTAATAGTGGGGAAGGGATTCTGCTTTAAGATGAAATTTGTCACAATTTTTAACAGCTGCACAGAGGCAAAATTCAGCCCAAGAAAGTACCTGTGCAGAATTAGCATTTCTTTGACTTAAACTTCAACTTAAACTAAGCAAAGACTTGTTTAACAACTCTTCTTGTTCAGCAAATTCTCCAGAGCGGAGGAACAGAAATCTCCTCTTGCTTTTCCTTGTTGTTGTTGTTCCTCAGTAATTACAAATGCCTTTCCTCCTCTGCTATGCAGTCTCACTGAGGGGCCTGCAAGGGAAGAGCCAGCCTGAGAGCAGCTGAAAAAAAGTCCAAAGCCTTCCGAGTATTTAAAGAACTTTCTATAGCTCTGACATGTCCTGCCCATACAGACTGGCTGATTACAAAATCCTATCCCCCTTGATTAATGCTGTCTCTTCACCTTTACCTTGCTTCCAATTTATACTTCTCTCCTTAGTTCCTTGTCTTCTTCCTTGTTCTGCCTTTAATGTAGCTTATGCTTTTCCTTTTAAATTCTGTTTAAGTTTCCACACTATTCACTTGGAATTTGTGCTACAAGTTTTTATCTTACCTTGTACCAGTACCAGCTAGTTAGACCATAAACACTTTAGAACAGCTCCACTCTGGGACTTTGCCATGCTGTGAGCACTGCAAGCACATTGAAGGCAGATACTTAAGCACTAAAACAAAAAACCCTCAATTTTTAAATTCTAAATCTGTCATTTTTTATATTGAAACCTATGATGATTTCTTTGCTGGTGTACCGGAAATAATACCTACAGCAAAAAAAGTTATCTGGATCTACCTGGAGCATGTATCTTTTTAACTTTCTGCAGAGCTCCTGCTTGAAACTCAAAACATTTTAGCCAATTTGTAGCTTTTGGAGAATGTCTACTCCTGCCATTCTTTTCTGTTGCCTCCCGTCAAAACTTAGGAGAAATTGTAAACCCACATTGCAGACCAGAGAAAAGCTCCTTTCAGTTTCAGTGAGATTCCCATTTCATGGGTTTTTTCTATGGGTTTCCGAAACAAGTGAGAATTTCAAATAAAATTTAAATTAGATTAAATTAAAAATTATATTGAAAATTTAACATATGTTGTCACTGACATAAATACTGTTCCAAAAAGAGCTGTCTTCCTACTTCCATTGTACTCAAGTTTTTCCCTCTGTTAAAACAAAGTATCTCATTTTTAAAAAAATCTACATGTGCTTAAAAAACATCCATGTACAAACCCATGATTTGACTGCAAACATGCAAATCTGTTTCACAATAAGGAATAACATCAGTAAAACTATAGTGTTAGTCACATGAAATTTGTCCTCCCCAAACTGAAACATTGCAAATAACACTTTTTTGTCAAAATTCCTTTTTACAAGAAATATTCAAATTGGAACTCAGAAAACAGGTTCTAAATACTGGTATTTCATGAAACAGAAAGTCCAAGTTCCATCTGTTCTGTAAAAAGGCACATAGTAATTGTGTACAGTCTAACCTTTATAGTGAGTGGGAGTGGATGTCAATTTTAAGACCCTCCCTACACAGAAAAGCACTTCCCAAAAGATGGTATCAGGGTTAGCCTTGAAACTGCCTGCTGGACAAAAGAATTTTAATTCAAATGTGCCTTCAGAACTGAGCACTGAATAATAACAATGATTCACAGGAGGCATACTTTCAGAGAGGAGGTCAGGAGTAAAAGGGGTCAAAGGCAATCTATAGAAATGGAGGATCCTTCCCCATAGACTTGAATTGTTCTGAATTTTTCTGTTAGTTTGCATACAGCCAGGACTTTATTGAAGCTGTTCATTACAAAAGCCGATATTGTAAGACAATGTAACTAAATATGTTATATTAAAACTAATATTACTCAAACTCCAGCTTTTCTGGGTCATCAAAGTGACTCCCAGGACTGAAGTAAGTTTTTAATTTTTTTCCCAATTCTTTAATTTGCACTGACTTTACGATGCTATAATTCCATCCCTTTCAGTGCTGAAGTATCTGCTTTGTAATGATTAAAAAAAAGCAAAATCAGGCTTCCTGAATAATCACAAATTTAATTTTTAGTGAAGATTCAGCATTTAGAAGAAACTGAAGGTTGGCTGACATGCACAGGCAACTGACTGCTGTTCATGAAAGCCTAGTAGTTTGATTATGATGTTTAAGTTTCCTGTGTGCTGGTCTGCTCTTAACTGTCCTTGGCTCATTATATTTCTGAATTTCAGGCAAAATTCAATAATTATACCTCTCTGAGGTATTGATCCTCTGCTCAACCTCAGATTATTTTGGTTACCACAAAAGATTATATTCCTTCACTGCCTTTTTTGAGCTGAAATTTATCTTATAATGTCCAGCAATGTCCAATGATTTGGCAATTATGAGACTTTCCTTTTAGCAGAAATCGAGTTCATTTAATGCTTGTCACAAAGGCAATTCAGATATTCTGTGGAATCTCTTTCCTAACCTACCCATATGTCCACAGGTTTATGTGTAGAAACAGTAGTCTGTCCCCACACATTACACTCTGCATGCTACTGGAAAGTTTTCCTGTACTAATTCCATCTTCATTTTTCCTTTCCATGTCTCTGAACTGATCTGTTTTCATATCATTGCATTGGTTTGTGTTGTTATATGGACAACAGTTAGGTTGATTTCCCTGGAGGTTTTAGAATATCCTTATCACAACAACCAGAAAAGCCTCATAGGATCCTTTTTGTCTATATCTATGTTACAGTTCCCATCCCTTAAGTCACCACCAGAATTACTTACCCTTTATTTCTGGCAACTCCCTTCCACTTCTCAGCTCATACATGTAATTGAGCTGATGACCTACTTTGCATTCCTCAGGGTTTTGTTTTTTTTTTTTTCCTTCTGTGTCTTGTCAAAGTAGAGTTTAATCGTAGTGGATTGTAATCGGTGTCTGTTTGTCTTTTGTTCTTCCTACACCTCTTCATCATCCTTGGAGCCACATGCCTTCATATGTTATTATTGTTTAACCAATTTTCACGCAACCTGTCTGTGGTTTTATTTGCTGTGTCTTTCCCGAGGCTCATTTCCTTTGGTCTAAGCTTCCTGGTAGAAGGACAATTATATGCTCTGCCTATTTAATTTTTCCTCAAATCTTTTAGAAAAAACAGCCACCGTCAGCTTTGTATTTTTGATAACCGTGGAGTTTGGAGAGGTACAGGAGAGTACTCAACCACTGAGCTCTTAAAGAAATTTTTTTTTCAAAAGTTTGAAAATGCTTCATTTTTCTTTATCACTTAATAAATGCCACCCTCCCAGAAATATACAACACACACGTCTTAACCAACTTCTCTACCAAAAAGACTCACAGTTGTACTAGCTCAGAATGTCACATGGGCAAGCTACATGTAATTAAAATGCATTTTTTGTGCCTTGAGGTTCTTGTTGAATGAATGCCAAATGTAGCCTATTAACAGTAAGATCTAAAGGCTCTAAAAAAGAAGGTTCCAGAAAGTTCTGCACTAACAGGATGTGTCCCTTTTAGATGTAAACATACATCTGTGGCTGCTTTCAAGGTTTCCCAGAGTTTCTACTCTGTGATGGAACAGAAAAATAATGTTTGAAAACTTTGGCAAAAACTATATTGCGAAGTTAGCCATTTTCAGAATGAAAATTGTAATTTTGTAAATTTTGAAAATTTGTCATTCTGAATTTGTAAGTCAGAAACATTGAGAGGTGCATCAGAAGCTAAAAATAGGAGAGAGATTCTTCTGCATAACAAATCTTTTTTAATAAAGCTAACATGTTTTACATATGACTACATGCCATTCTGGCAAAAATAGAACAAAACTTAATATTGGTTTGTGATTTACGTACCTGTGTTGGTCTTCCTCTAAAGATTGCTATCAATTATTATGAAGTAATTTTGCATTTATTTGGAAAACAAAATGTCAAAGACTTCATAATCCCTAAAGGAAAGTGCTTGACTGATAGTTTTGACCTTGTGGTCCATAGACCCTGACCATTACGGGCTAATTTTCAGGCAGTTCTGAATATTGATTAAGCAAATCCAGTTAGCATGTAGCATTTTAAAATTCCTGCCTTTATTTTTCTATCTGCTATGAAACTCCCACACAAAGTCTTTTTGATATCTACCTGAATTCTAGATGAGAAAAAATTGTTAACTTGCTAAATTCTGAATGATATGCCCAGAATTGATAGTAATCACTGGATTACAAATATTGGGAACCGTTTTTTTTTTAAATGTGGATCTTCAAAGACTCAGGTATTGCCCCTGGAAAATATATCAGCTTGTACAGATATGGAAGGAATATGGCTTGCCATAATTCTCTTGTTTGAAAGGTTTCTGCTTGTTATATAAAAAAGGTAGTGTTTCAAATTAATTGCTTTTACAAATATCTGACATCACATATCAGTGCTTAATTGACCTAAATAGATATCATCTACCTATTTTATCTTCCTAAAAAGATTGTAAGTACTGTTCTGCAATAGTATGGAAGATATATGGTTATGTTCTCTTATTGATTCTTATTTAGCAGAAGTTGAGTAAGAAAAGAATTTGCACAAATCAGCACTACAAACTATGTTTTTTCAATGAAAACCTAAGTTACTAGGAAAAATATCACAGCAATCTTTAGCTGTTTGTTGGAGTGAATTTTTTTCTCATATTTTGCTATGTTTTTTGACAACAGAAAGAAATTAACTATTGGCCTGTGTTTCAGTAGTACAGCTACAAGTGCAGAGCACAGAAAATTGGGAAATGTATTCCACTTTAATTTTAGTCAGTACTAGTGACATCATGTGACATCATGGGCTACTTTCCTTTTAAGTCATTAGGAATATATTTCCCTGAAAAAAATTATATAAAAACTTTATTGTAGCTTAAGATATAATCACAGAATCATAGAATCATACAATGATTTGGGTTGGAAGAGACCTTTAGAGGTCATCTAGTCCAAACCCCTGCAGCGAGCAGGGACATTTTCAACAAGGTCAGGTTGCTCAGAGCCCCATCCAACCTGACTTTGAATGTTTCTAGGCATGGGGCCTCCACTATCTCTCTGGGCAACCCATTCCAGTGCTTCGCCACCCTCAGTGTAAAAATTTTTTTCCTTATATCCAGTCTAAATCTACCCTCCTTTAGTTTAAAACCATTACCCCTTGTCCTGTCACAGCAGGCCTTGCTAAAGAGATTGTCCCCATCCTTCCTATAGTCCCCCTTTAAGTACTGAAAGGCTGCAGTAAGGTGTCCCCACAGCTGTCTCTTCTCCAGGCTGAACAACCCCAACTCTCTCAGCCTGTCCTCGTAGGAGAGGTGCTCCAACCCTCAGATCATTTTTGTGGCCCTCCTCTGGACCCGCTCCAACAGTTCCATGTCCTTCTTGTGTTGAGGGCTCCAGAGCTGGACGCAGTACTCCAGGTGAGGTCTCACCAGAGCAGAGTAGAGGAGCAGAATCACCTCCCTTGACCTGCTGGCCACGCTGCTTTTGATGCAGCCCGGTACACAGTTGGCCTTCTGGGCTGCAAGTGCACATTATGGGCTCATGTCCAGCTTTTCGTCCACCAATACCCCCAAGTCCTTCTCCGCAGGGCTGCTCTCAATCCCTTCATCCCCCAGCATGTACTGATATTGGGGGTTGCCCCGACCCAGGTGCAGGACCTTGCACTTGGCCTTGTTGAACCTCGTGAAATTCTCACAGGCCCACCTCTCCAGCTTGTCCAGGTCTCCTTGCATGACATCCCATCCTTCTGATGTGTCAATTGCACCATTCAGCTTGGTGTCAACTGCAAACTTGCTGAGGGTAGACATGATCTCGCTGTCTATGTCATTGATGAGAATATTAAACAGCACTGGTCCCAGTATGGACACCTGAGGGACACTACTTGTCACCAGTCTCCATCTGGACATCAGGCCATTGACCACTACCCTCTGAATGCGATCATCCAACCAATTCCTTATCCACCAAACAGTAATAAAAATATAAATAAACATAATCATCAATTTATTCTCAAATGAAGGATTAAACCCAGGGAATTCAGATTTAAGTGTACATGAAGTTGCAATATATGAAGAATTGGAAACTATATTCTACCTTTAAGCAACATAATAAAATAAATGGATGACTACGAAAGCTTTTTTCTTATTTATGATTCTAAAAGAAATGTGATTCCTAAAATTATTTTACTGAAGACTATAATATATATTTTCTTTCTCTTTTTATTTTTGAAACAGAATCTTTTCAAATACAGGAGTTTACTTCCTTAAATATTCCCCATAAAACAATATTTCATTTGTCTTTAGCCCATTTTTCAATGTAGAGTAGATCTGTTGAGTTTTGTAACTAATTACTTAGCTTAGCCATTTTTCCTTTTTTTTTAATGTCATTTGTTCTACTGAAATAATGAAATGCAAATTTTTTCAAAAATTTTTACCTAAAATTTTTACCTAAATGGCTCTGAATAAGTCAAATTTAGAGTAAATGATGGCTTTTTAGTTGGTGTAGGTACTGTTATTGGCAAAATAGGTGTGTGAGCCCAAGCCCACTGATAAGTTTTGGAAGAGGATGATTCTTTGTGACATTTTCTGAAAGTTATTTTCTGCTTCCCCTGAAAGACAAAATTTCAGTTAAAAACATGAGAATGAAAGGAATTACTAGGTTTTTTAAGCTTTAACTACAGTTACATACACAACACTGAAAAATCCTTGCACTGGCTGTTTGAAGAACCCATCATTAAAATAGCCAAGGACAAAAAATCAGATCTCATGCTTAAAGGTGATATTTAACAAGCTTGTAGCTTCTTTGGTATATTTTTCAAAAGCATTCTGTTGCCAAGAACTATAGAGAGTAATTGTGGAGAAATATGCTCCTTTTGTCGTATAAAACAATGTGAGAAACCTTGTCCTCCTGCTAGCTGCCGATCCCACCAATGCTTGTTTAGTTAACAATAATGACCACGTTTCTGTAACAGGGGATTTGTGAGCAGTCATTTGCATTTGCATTTATATTCACTCCATATATATTAATGGGCTTTCCAGAAGCAAAAGGGCACAGTGTCTATGTGGGTAAGACTGTAAGATGGGGCCAGCATGCATAACATGGGCAAGGTACTATTGCACTAAGAACTTGAACTAGTTTTCACTTACCTGGGACATCAAAGATAAGCTACATGCTTGTTTCAGTTCCAAGGCTTTGCACAACTGTGCCTTTTGTTTACATTTCTTCTCTCATATTCTCCAGAGTGCCAACACCTTTCCTACCTGAGGCAGGAGCCTGTTCTTTATCTGCTCCTTTTTCACCCTTCACACACACTCCAAAGCTTGTTTCTTGCTCTGTGTTGCCCAGTTGGCTTGGGGGAGGGCAAACAACAACAAAAATACAACAAAAAAAAAGCCTCCCAAAAAATCTTCTGTCAGCCCCTTCCTCCCACTCACTTTAAAGCTCCCAGGGGCCCACCTGCTCCATGCAGCATTCCAGCTTTCAGCATCCACACCCCAGCCCTGTGCTCGCCCCGCTCCGCTCCACACCACCGGCGTTGTGCTGACTTGCAGGCTGCGCTCCTCGTGGTAGGGATATGGTTATCTCTTTGTCAAAGATCCCCTGTGCTCACTCTTCTTATGATGTCAAACCAGCAAATTATTGATATTAGGAGGATCAGACAGAGAGTAATTTTTCTGACGTTCTCTGAATGCTCCTTGGCTGAAAGCAAAGTATGTAGCAGTTTCAGGGAGTGCCTATTAGAGCCCATTACTACCTCCCCAACTTGCCTTGGCATGAAAGTGCATAGTGGAAGTTGTATATTTTTTTGCAAGGTGAAGATTTAATTTTGGTGCACAGGCCTGAATTTGGACATGTTATTTTATGGACTCTTGAGGTACCAGTATTGGAGAGGAAATACTGAAACAGGTTGCCTAACCTGTGTCTAGGTATTCATAGTAATCCAACCTTATTGTAGTGTTTTCGAATGTGTTTTGTAGGGTAAAGACCACAAAGGCTTTCTAAAAATTCTTTCAAAGGATTTTTGGGAGGGCTGCACTGCTTTGAATTGCATAGAAAACATCAGTAACTAGGATGCACAAACTCATTTTTCTGCTTTTCAGCTTCTGATAAAAACTTACTCAAAACAAGCAGTTTCTTACCCCTCAAAGCTTTCTACCTGTCTGGATAAAGAATTCCTACAATGTGATGAACCCTACTGTGAAGGCAGACCTGTCCCCACATAGCTGTTCTCTACTGAAAAGAGATTCACTACCTGACCCAGGGAGGAGCTATTTTTACCCATCAAGTTAAAATTACTTAAAAGCATTTAGGAGTGCCTAAACTGTGTTGAAAGGACCTGTGGAAAGCTCAGGAAGATTTTGTCAGGACAATTCCCTCATGGTCTGCTTAGGGACCTTACAGAGCCTCCTTTGACTGTGTCTGTGCCACATCTTGGCAGTTACCACTTGCTCAAGCTCTTTGCTGCTGTTGCCTCTACTTAAATACAGGGAGAGGAAGAGAGGCAAGATGGTATAGGAAGGAGTAGGAGAGACTGCTGTGGAGAGAGGAGAACTGCTGGGAAGCAGGAGTAGTAGGGTCTGAATATTTGAATACCAAACAGGTCTTGAAGGCTTTGTCCATACCTACTTGAATATCACTCACTTACTTAAGCTTCCAACTTTTAATGCTTCTCCTTCACATAACCTCCTTTTTTATCTATAGGTGAATATCATAATTTTGCCCTCTGAGAAGAGTGAATTTGAAATGTTAGATTAAAATCTACTCATTCAGCTCTTACATAGGTTTGAATAAAGTATTCCTGCAAAACAAATGTATGTAATGCTTTCCTATCATGCATCTAATTAACTTTCTAAAATACTCTGTCTAGGTATACTGTCCTAGCACATGATACACTTAACAATTTGGTTCATTTAATTACATATCAGGAACACTGAAAAACAGTATTGCCACAAACTTAGAAGTTTTAAATGCCTATTTGTCAAGAAGAGAAGAAAACCTTTTACATTGATTTCCCCAGTATGACAAATTTTGTTTGGTCTTGGAAATTGTATTATTTATACGCCAGGTGAGCACCATTGGCACAAGCCCAGCTATCAGATATGCTGTAAATACTGCAGAACCTTCAGGACAATATCTTTAAGATCTCTCTACTAGCAACAATGAGCATGCGAAGACATGCTTATGTGTGCTGGTTTGTCCGTATTTCTGCTGTACATGTGAACTCACAGTCATTCTTTTTAAAAATGTTGAACTTTTCAAACTTTTTTTTTAGCTTGCAACATGAAGACATCTGTGTCGTGTTTAGTCTCCTTTCCAAAGATTTCCATATCTCCAAAGAAGAGCTGACAATAAGTCTGTGGCTCCATGATCTTTAATACCAGATCTAAGTATTTCTGACATCTGTGGCAGTGCAAGTTTGACCCAGATTTCATGTGAATCCCAAATCATACCCTTTCCAAATTAGCATGACAATTCCTGTGCAAATCAGCATTCATCAAGAGACTAATGTTCCATATCCCAGAGTGTATTGTGTCCCCTTTAGTTCATTTAGTTTGTTACTTATGTTTATGCATAAGAATGATAACCCTGCTGCCTTGTGGAGATGAGTCCCAAGGAAGATGGCTTTCTGGTTTTAAAAGGTTACTGAGAGCCATTGCTGTGCCTGGGGAATAAGAATTTACAATGTGGAGAAGGCAGGTGACTGGAGATGACAGGATGTGTAGACATGCTCCTTGGGATGGCGAGCTGGCCAACTGAAGATGATCATTCTTTGTAGACTAATATTCTGCTGGGTATTGAGAAACCAATCCATCCCATTGCCAGTCAGTGAAATTTCCCTTTCAAGCCAGGGGACCCCCGAACAAGCGCAGTCCAATGCTTTTATTGCACGTGATATTTGCGGATGCAGTGGAGTTGCGGACTTGTGCAGTTACAACATAAAGGGGGTGCTATTTCCCTAGCTTATGCTCAGTCCTTTAATCCCTAATGTAAATGCTGAGATTAGAAGCATGATTCATGCTTACCTGTTTCTAGAAGCTGCCAGGGAGGTGGATAAAGGCCATTACTCTTTTCATTAAAATCTCTTTGGAGTAACAAATACCTGATTCATTGTCAGTACCAGCATCTGCATTCTGAAAATTGCTACCATCTGGTTCAAGTACGAATTTGGGGAAGATGCAACACATCCCAGAGCACAGAGGAACCTGGAGACAGGCCTACTGGCATGATGAGGTTGGCCATGTGTGTCAGCCTTTCAGGGTGAGTTTGGGAAGCACAGATCCACAAACTGAGAGCCGTTTTCAGCAATTCAAGAATTCTGTGTTCCCAGAAAATTACTTGTCCTACACACACCCACTTTCTGACTTTGGCCCACTCAAATGCAGTGGTCTGACCGTTGTCCTCATGCTTTCTACTTTCTTAGGAGGAGTGTATTGTCATTACACAAAACACAGTCCCAGATACTACCCAGTAATCCACATGGTATCTGAAATCTCCCAACTCAGGCTGCAGCCAGGCTCCCTGGGAGGCAGAGAGCACTGACTGTGGTTCTAGGCTGACCTCAGATTCTTACTCTTTTCTCTGTGCTCGGTAATGAGTCTGCGATAGATGGGATTGCTCCTTTTCACTGAGGACCCCTGCACAGATGCTTTCTCTAAAACCTGAGCAGGTCCAATGCCTCTGTGCAGACCAGCTGAGATCATGGCAAACAGTGCCTGAAGAAAATAGTAAAAAATCACTTTTGGGACAGCTCTGACTCATCAGTGATGCTATGCTGTAGTTTAAAATAGATGAGACAATTTGTCAGATTTTGTGGAGATCTGCATACAGGGAAAGAAAATTCCAAGGTGAAAGAGTGATTAGATGAAATATAGAAAGTATATTGTCCCAAGCCTGTACATCAGGGAAGGCAGTGACATCTAAGGACAGTGATCTCATAGCAATAAGAGTAAAAAGGCTAGACCATCTTGAAAATCTTAAGATAAATGCTCACACACAGAGCAATACAGAAATGCCATGCCCACTCAGAAATAAATTCTGCTGGGCTCAGAGTAGCAGATTCAGATTTTTTAAGTAACTTCAAATAAATTTTAAATAACTTTAGACCATGACTGTGGCTCTGTATTGCATTTCCTGTTTGCATTACATGCAACAGAATCCAACACAAGGATCTCTCAAAATTACTTCATCAGTAATTCAGCACAGCCTGGAAAAGTTAAGTTCCCACAGTTACCAGTATCAAAGCAGGTGAAACTATTGTGAATTGCTAAAATCATTGCATTTACCTTGCAGCCACCATAGGAAACACTTTGCAGCTAGTACTCCCCCGAAGGACTTCAAGTGAGACATTCTATACCATAGCCCAGATATCGATGCCTAGAAGAGTGATTTCTTGTCTCAGAGGGACTGGTCCTCCATCACTGAAGTGTAGTGTTCACATCAAGCCTTCAATATTTAAAATGTGGGGGTGGAGGGAACTGCAAGATAAACAACTCCACTTTATTGTAGCTACACTTGATGATAATGGCTTGTCATTGTTTGCTTCAAATGTGTGTAGCCTATGTCTGGTGTCTTCCAAATTAAGAACGTATGAATTGTGCCCTAAGACAACCACAATCCTATGTCTTGTTAAATTAAAATCACTACTATGAATGTTGGGCTCACTGTTTTAATTGAGAACTTGTATCAGTGCAGCATGATGTGAAGAGCAGCTGAAGGCTTAGCAAGGGAACATATTAAGAGATGTAGAGTACCACTGGATTTCATTAATAGCCAGGTCACAGAAGGTACTCCTGACATAAGGAGTCAGAGAATGAATCCCAAGTTGTGTTTAAGGATTGCTTCTCTACAGAACCTATTTCACCCTATGCACAGCTGAAAAGCATCTGGTAAGCAGTGAGAAAGGTGGCTTTAAGCAACTTAAGTCCACTCCTCTGATCCTGGGCCAGCTGGGGACTGTTTAGCCCTCTGTATAGTTCAAAGAAGCCTAAGGCTGTGCTTTCTGCCCTGTGCTGACATGTCTTCTTCAGAGAAGGTGGGGAGAACAGGTGGTAGGGAGTAGGCATAGCCCTGCTTGGATTCTCCTCTGTCTGGAACAGCAGAGCTGCAGGGCAGCTCTCTGCCTGCTTTTGTGCTGTTGAGGCAAATGTTACACTAAGTGTTGAGTCTGCTCTGCATGGAGCAATCAGTTAACTTCAGAGATCTATTTATTTATTTTAGCATAAAACACTCTTGAGGGCTTCTGATCTAGATGGGTCATGAGTCAACAAATGCTTTATTTATTCCAGTATCATACCATGTTGCTGCCCTGGGCTTGTTTCTCATCTTAGGCACTTTAAGTGGAGTTTCGATAGCTGGGCAGCTTTCAAAATTGGCAACTCAGACAAAAGAAGAAAACTAACGAAGGCACAGCACACTCATTCAGCATAATTGTCTGACATCTGTAACAGTTAATTGCTGGAAATGAGAAGCAAATAAATCTCTGTTTTATGACTCTACAGAGATGAGCAGTATTACAAAGTAGGGTCTGTTTCACATAATGGCCAAGGAACAGGCACAAATTGATTTTCATTTGCATTGTAAATAATTTTGCACTGCTTTCCATAGCTCTCGTAAGACAAGGAGTTGGGCTTAGCCCAAGTTGCTTTCAACTTTTCTTTCTCCAACTACATAGGTTTAAAGTGCAAAGAATGACTAACCCATCAAAAGGGCTTTGCTTTAGTCTCTGACCAGCGACTCAACTCTGACCAACCATAGTAACAAAGTTTATTTATAAAATAAATTTTGTTAGAGAAGTTCAGTGACGTCTTAGTAAGTGAAGCAGAAAAGGCTTACAATGTGCTAACAGGCCCTTGCAGGAAGGGGAGAACTAAGACAGTTGATCTTTCCCCTGCTATTTTTAAAGCATCAGTTGTACACAGAATAAAAATGTTTGCTTTTTACTTAGGCTGAACTTCACTTCTATTAGCATTGTAAAATCAGTCATGCTACTGGTCCTGAAATGGAGGAGTCTTAGCTATTGAAATCAATGGGAGTCTGTTCATGTACACAAGTAGACTTGAGCTTGAAGGAGAATCAGGCACCATATGTCTCATCTATTATTCTCCCTCTCTAAATATAGCCCATGCTATTGCTCAGAAGCTATGTGATGGGCTCACGCAAGCTGGGCAACCTTCCAATCTGATGTCATCACATGGGACATCCTGCCCACCACAGTGGAGGCCTTGTCCAGCCAGCTGGCCCTGCCATTCCCCTGCATGTGTATCCTCCTGGAAGTGGGGGCCAGCTTTTGCTATCATACTCAGGATCTCTTCTCATAATTTTGGTTTCCCTTCCTGAAACAAGAATATTCTGAGGGACTTTGGAGTGTACTGGAAACCACTGGAATTGCTGGGAAGAAAGGTGGCCTGTTAGCTTCCCTCAGCCCAGATGTCAGGTCAAGTTCATTATAAACTCCCTACCCCTCTCATAGAAATTCCCGTCAGGAAGAGAGGTTGGAAAGGGGCCCAAGCAGCTCCTCCAAAGACTATTCACAGATTGGCAGCCCCAAGTGTTCACTACTTATAAACGAAGCCTATGAAACCATGCAGTTACTAAAAATAACCCATCTGGGTGACTTTCTATTTGTTTTTCATTTTGAGGGGCATGGCAGGTATGTATCACATTATAATTTTTTGGCTAAGCAGTCTTTTTTTCAAGAGAACATGATATGAGTTCCTTGCATAATAACTTGACTCTAGGAGCTGGGATGCTAGAGAACAAAAAACCTACTCCAGTTAGGAATCTCATGCAGCTGTAAAAATCAATTACCATAGTCATGGCTAGTGCTCCAGTACAGTGTCCCCTTGTCAGGCAATCAACTTGTACTGATTTTGCTAATCAGAAGAACAGTAATAGCAAGTGGTTGGCTGCCCTTTGTTAGCTAAAAGCTTGCATGTATGAGAGTAGCAGACATACTTAAATCACCACTAAATAGCTCAATTTTTTACAGGAGCTACTCTTCAACCCAATGAGAAGCCTACAATATAAGATTCAAACAGCCATCTGGAGGAGTATCTGGAGATATTGTCTGACATGAGGCACAATCTCATGTATACAGTATGTGTATCTGGCCTTACACAAAATTGTTAATTTACATAACATTACTTTTTAAAATTTAGATATGCCCTTTTTTCTGGCAGTATTCTTAAAATATGTAAAACAAGGTAACCAACTTGCATGTCTGACGAAGTGTAAATAGATCCTAAGGATTAAATCCTTGGTCCTGCATTTATCCTCAATTTCCTGTATCCTAGACACCCTGTACTTCTCATAGATGCCTTTTACACACTGGAACAGGATCTTTTGTTGCGCATTTTGTTACCAGTCAAAAAGCAAGAGAATTCAGAGAATGAATTGTCTAGTGTTAGTTTAGGTATGTTTAGAGTAGGAGGAATTTTCCTACCATTACTTCAGTTCAGTAAAATCTATGATGTTGTTTCACTTGAGAAAACTAAATGAACAAACACAGGCTTTAGCAACCTCTAGTGTTTCAAGTGTAGTGCCATGATCTTAGTTTGCTCCAGAAGGATGTTGTGGCTGCGGTGAAGCCCTGTAGGCAATCATATGAGCCAACAAAAAAAGCAGAAAAGTGAGAACGGGATAGGAAAATTGTGGGAAAGATGCCCTTGCATTGTAGATGAAGTTGTGTGATTTATACTGAAATAAAGCAAAAAAAATGGAAGGAACTAGAGGTGGTATTATGTTTTCAGATGTGAAGAGTTGCAAAATCAAGCAATTCTTACAAATGCATCGTGAAAGATCAGCATATTTTCAGAATAAATGTGTTAAAAATAGATCTTAAAAGTTCTTCTCATTGCAGCATGGCTAAGGAAAAGGGAGAAAAAACTATGGTGAGGTGTGGGGTCTTTACTGAGAGAGAGTTAGTGGCTCAGGAGGAGAGAAAAAAAAAACAGTAGAAATGAATGTACATGCTTGCCACTTTCATCCATGGGTATACTGAGGAGCAGAAACTGTCAATATTGCAAATGTCCTTAAGGATGATGGGGTTTGGTCAGCAATCAGGCCTCTGACAGAGTGCCACAAAGCAAATAACGATTGAGAAAGAACTCTCCAAATGGTAGACTCTACTTTGCTGCATCATCAATATAATATATGCAGTCTATTGACAGATTTTAATGTGTATACACCACCAGTAATGAGAGAGGTCAGTATCAAGGGATTTGAGAATGCTCTACTGTGACATTTACTTTGACACTCTTATCTGTTCCCTCTAAGACTACCTTCTATTCCACGAGCACTAACCCTTCACCATGTAGCATTGTTGCCATCCCCTTGCATTTTCACAGGCACAATAAAGGGTAGGAATGTTTTTCATGCAGAGTACAAGTCAGCTTTCAGAGTTTTTCATTCTCACTTTTGTGCCTGCCAGCACTTTTCTTCTTTTATTCCCCCACTCCTTTCCTGTCATGCCTTGTTTTTAACACGGCCTGTGCATTAATCACTATTCATTGTACACAGGAGGTCTGAGAGAGTAGAAGTGGATCACTCAAGGTGAGCACAGCGAGCCTTACCTGAACACTTTGTCTGCAAGTGTCTTGACATCCTTGTAAATTAAAAGCAGCTTTCACCCTGTTACAGGTTGAAGAGTTATGGCTGACAATAATCACTATGCAGGATGTACACACCCAATCAATCAACCCCTCAGCTTGTTGACAAAAATGCTAGGTATGGTAATTTACTGTTTAAATATTGTGAAATGAGCTGGTGGTTTCAGCAGCTCCTAGTCAGCAGGTCTTGTATCACACACATGAACAAAATGTCACAATTGCTTCTAATTGGCAACCTTGTTGACAATCTCAGCAAAGGCTCTGGGTAACATGGGCAGAGAAACTTGACTGTTCTCTTATCACAGGAATTTGATATCTTGGTAGAGACATGTGGAAAGCTGTCAGTGCTGTCATCCATGCTAGTCTTCACCTGTGCTTCAACCTCCAAAACGATTAGTGGGTCTAGAATCAGTGAGAGAAGGTGAAAAGAGAGGAGAAAAAGGTTCGAACGAGTTATTGTGCATATAAATCTTATGTGTAAAGTTCATTCATATACTTAAGCATTGCTTGGTTTTAGCAGAACACAGTGTGCAGTGCGAATGAAATTTTCAAGCTTGAGCACTAAGCTGGAACAGTCTATATATATATTATACAGCTACACAGTTACTAAGTCTTTATGGGCAATGATTACTGAACACTTCTAGAAATCAAGCTATTTACTTGACCACATCTGAAAATATCAGCCAGCAATGACAGCATACCAGTTTTGGCAGCTAACCACATCACTAGATTCAGGTGGGAATCCAAGATCTGCTTCAAAGGCCATTAAGCCTTTGAATTTTGGATCAGGCCTCAGTTAGTCCCAGGGAATCTAACCTGGTATAGCACCTTCTTCTGCCACGCTCAGCATTTAAATTAAACTAGCTTAAACTTGCTTGGGCTTGGTAAGAATCCCTAAGCCTTGCATCTACTCACTGATACGGATCTTGCATCCACTTATACATTGCCTCTCAATTTGGCCATTGAGTCAAAAGTAGATGCTATCTGCTTTACTATCCTACCTTCTGAGATACAGAAAAGACTCTAACAGAAAAGCAACATAAGGGAGCATGTAAGTTAAACTAGTGGGCAACTCTCAGAAAACCAAAGCAGACAAACTTGTCTTTCTGGAAAGTGCAGCCTTTTTTTTTTTTTTTTTTTTTTTTTTAAGCATAACACCTTCTAACGTCTCGTCAGATTGAAAGTGGGGAAGACAGGTGATAATTTCTGAACAGCTTAGGAAATGTCTGGCGATGCTATCAATAAGCTTTCATGGCTGGTATACAGCAAGACTGAAATGATCACATCGATTCTACACATTTTGTATAACATGCTGAAATAGTTTTCATTTGCTGCCAGCGTGAAGAAGGGAGGGAAGGTGGGGGAAAAGGAG
Source organism: Morus bassanus (assembly GCA_031468815.1). Lineage (NCBI taxonomy): Eukaryota > Metazoa > Chordata > Aves > Suliformes > Sulidae > Morus > Morus bassanus. The sequence continues at coordinate 62,362,015 of CM062567.1, read as the reverse complement.
AGGAGGGAGTGCTGACTCAGGGCTGTTTTCTCCAGCAGTAGAACATGACTCTCTGAAGACTTACTTTAATATGCTCCCGTGGCATAGAAGGTTCTTTGTTTATTGTTCCATTTGCATGTGGATTACCCTAGTATTAATAAATGACAACACAAAATCATAGCTAGGAAATTCTAAATGAGTTATGATTTCTTTTCAAAATGCACAGCAACATGCCAAGTTATTTATTCACACAGATTGTCTATTATTTTATTACATTGTTATGTGCTCTGAAGTAAGGAGATAAATAGTGGTGGAGAGAAAAGTAAAATCATAATTCTACTTCTGAACAGGCTGTGGATCAAGTGTGATATTTAGACTTGTCTTGACCTTAATAAATTCTCTCTCTGAGAATTGCGTGAAGTCATCTGGCATCCCTCTTTGAGATCTATATTCCAGAGACTGAAAGATTGGTGAAATTGGTAGTTTTGTGGTATCTTAACCACTTTTAAGCAAAAATATCACTATTTTTGTTTATTTCAACATTTAGGCTTATTGCTAAAATTGGAGAACTTTGATTTAAAACAAATGGCTGTCATCTATGATGGATTATACCTTCTTTTCACTGTTCCTGTAAGTCAAACGGTGCTGGCATGAAGTTCAAAGACAAAAGTCATGTGGCAAGTTACAGTTACAAGACTGGAGTCCATTTCTTAAAAATTAGAAGCAAAAAAAAGCCCTCAAAACACAAAATACAAGATGACTTAGAAGATTCAGAGCACTACCATGAAGTTAACAGAGAGTGCCTGGCAACAAGTGCTTGGGGATAGGATAATAATTTGTCACAGTAATGGAGTCATACAGAATATCTCCTTCTCATATACAGTAGTGACTTTCACATGATGTATTAGTTGGAAAGGTCTACTTTGAAATCAATGTCAGGACAGGACTTGCCATCTCTGTGGCAGTAGGCAAGAATATCAGTCTCTTTATATCTACGCTCAGATTCTGGTTCTGACTGGTAGACAAAATGTTGCCAAAGCAAGTAAATGAAATATTACTACAAGTAAGCAGTGCTACACATTAAGAATGTGTAACTCATTGAATCAAATGGTCTTTATTTTTCCACTACTTCCACAGCATGAATGGCTTTGCTAGCGGACATTATCAAATGAATATGACCTGAATGAATATTATAACTGAAATGAAATCAATATTATCACTGTGAAATGAAATATTATCAGTGTGTGCTTAGAAAAGGAGATCCATAGCTATCATTCAAAATGCATACATTTAACTAAAGGTTACTAACGTAGGGCCAAATTGTAATACTCCAGCTTATACTGAACAGCAATGAATCCCAAAGTACTCTCGTTGAAATGAGTGGGGTCATTTGGAGTAAGAGAAATGTGATTAAGGACAGAAGCATCATTAAGACTCAGTGCAATTAAGGACAACAGAACACAGAATTCCCACTATCTGATTTTTTTTTTTGTTTCCCAGAAACATATGACAGCATTGTACCATTTGCCTTTCACCATCTGCATTTCCTGTTTTGAACTCTGTGTCTATATAGTATTATTTCTTCTACAGAAACAGCTAAACAAAACAGTATATGCGTCACTGCTATTTGGTTTCATTGCTGCTAAGGATATTTGAAACTTGACTAAGTCTGTGTACATTTGTGAGTGCATGTGATGGAGAAAGAAGGATGCCACGAAGACCTGGAAAATTTCCACATTATTTTCATATTAAAAAATCCTTAAGGATTTTAACTTTACAAATAATGACAGAAATTAATGACTGTGTTCACAAAGGCTCCTGATTCATTAATATTAGTATTACAAAGGCATCTCTTTATCTATTACAGTAATGGTTCAGACTGAAATGTTATAGTGCATTTTCTTGGTCCCACACAATTCAGGAGCATGTGCAGGGCCCTGAACAGCAGGGAAACACAAAAATTTACTGATAATTCTGTGCACCCAGACTGACACAGATAACCTTGGCCTTCAAGATGTGAGTAATGACCTTAATAAAAGAAGCACAACATAATATATCACGAAGGAAAACAAGACCAAAGCTTCTGACACAGATGAAACTTTTATGAATCAGCACACACAATGCTGATTTACAGAATTATAAAGCAAAAGAACAAATGGTTTTTAAATTATGGTGCAAAATGAGTGATGTTCCCTGTCCTTCTTAGCTGTGAAGCATTATGTTTCTTAACACAGCTGTCACTGGCAAGTTTGCCATTATAGATATATATTCTCCTTACTCTTTTTACTACCAAAATAATACTGACAACTTGTTGGTCTGAGACTTAAATGTTCATCTGAGTGAGTGAAAGATGGTAAAGATTCTTTCTGCTGTTAGCAAAATGCTGCAAAGCATATTCTCCATGGCACAGGATGGGGAAAAGCAGTAGTCACCATGATCATAGTTGTGTCCAACCCTACTATACCTACACTAGCTGAAGAATCAAAGGGAGAAGCTGCTGTCAACAGAATAGCCTTGTACAGATTGCAGTGTGCTCCAAGAAATTTCCATAAAAGAAAAGAAAATGCAAGATGATGTGGGGTCAAATTAACCCCCGTGCAATGTCATATGTCTAAAATTCAAGCACCTTCAACATGATGAGATAGGTTTGAAAACTGACATATTAAAAACTCTCAAGATATTAATTTTTAACATTTGCCTTGGGATTTAGGGCATTTAGGGTTTTACTTGTCTGTCTTCATCATCCCTAAAGAATATATAACTTAGAAAACCAGAAACCATAAATATCACATAACAGACAGATCTGGGATATGGAAAACAAGGAGAAAAAGATTGCCAGGAATGGGCTACAGACCTGCTAAAATTAATAAATACATCAGACAGGATGTTAAAAGGACAAACAGAATGGGAGCACAAAAAGAGTGTGATAAGCTAAGAGGGCTCTGTCTTGAATATTAGGAAAAAAAAGAAATAAATTTAGTTAAAAGGGTAATTAAGCTTTACCTTGGAAGGAAAACAAAAACAAATGCTAATGATATCTTCACCAGTTATACAAGAGAGGAACAAGGAAAGAAAGATAGGCTGAGAAGGGAAGGATGATTAAAGATGAATAAGGGAATGTCCTATACATGAAATTAATACTTTAGTTTTCAGTAGAAATGAAGATTATGAGGGTAATGACAGGGTACCTAATCAGGAATGAGAGTAGAAATGGTAATTTCATTACCATATTCAAAGTAAAAGCAGAGTTTGGGCTGCTGACTGTGGTGAAATGAAGGAAGGAGAGGGAGGGAAAAAGGGACCGGCTAAAACACTAAAAGAAGAACACATGAAATTGCAAGTTCAGTAGCCGACGTTTTAATGACTCTATCAATCTGGGAATGTATGGTGCAAAGATAAGAGAATCTGCCCTCTGACTGGAGACAGCATATCTAATTCCAGAAAGTTTTTGGGAAAGGAACGGGCAAAGTAATCTAGGTGGCTCTATTCCCATCAGTTTAGTCACCCCTATAGGAGCCCTTAGTACAAATTTTTAAAATCAAGAACAATGAGCTAGGGAGGCAAATGGAATGAGAGTTAAACTGTAATGCGGTTTTCTTTAGCAGAGGTGCATACTAGGTTAGTCTGACTTAATTTACATTCGACAAGATAACTTTCTTGGTAAATGTCATGTTACTAAGAGTGCAGATTATGGTAAATCATTTGGTACTTTACCACATAGGAAATTATTGTTTAAGGAGCTCAGGAAGGGTGTTAATATAGGAACTGGAAGATAGATAAGGCAAAACTTAAGCAGAAGGCTAAAGTGGGCATATATTGAAAAGGAAGTCCCCAAGATGAAATTATCACTGTTAGCACCGCATACCCATCAGATTTAGGACTGATCCTGCACAGTGTTGTCATTAGTGAGAGAACAAGGTGTGCTCATGAGATTCTAGCTGACTGCCAAATGAAGATACTGCTGAGGACTGCACAGAAAGTATGACCTCTAAGACCTCTAAGACCTCTAAGACAGAGCAGCAGCATGGGTTCGCTTTGCTGTTTGCATAGCACACAGGCATCCACCTAGTAACTGCTGACAAAAGCATTTTCTAAAAACTGGATATTTATCAGCTGGAGGTAAAAGAGAAGCATGTGAAATGGGATAAGACAGTCAACCAAAGGACAACCAAAGGGAGCTTGCCAGTGTGACATGGCTGTAGAAAGAGAAAAAACAAGTCCAGACTCTATCATTTTCATTGAATACAAAGAAGTCCTACTGCCTTCTACATTATACAAGGCATTGGTATGAGTTAGGGTAGAATATTTTACACAGTTCTAGTCATTTGCATTCACAGAAATGTATTTTAAACAGGAATGGAGACAGAAAAGAGCTATTGCAATGATACGGATAATGAAGAGACCATCTTATGGGAGGATTAGAAATGTGGCAAAGGGCAATTTCAAATAAATAAATAAATAAATAAGTAAGTAAGAGTGTAAAAGCTAGAATACTTATTTAAATTTCTAATCACAAGTGCTGTGAAGTTCTTTTTCAAACAACAGGGGTGAGAAAAGAAGAGCCATACTTAGTCCAAGACAGACTATGGAAACTTATTGAAGGGCTCTGTGTGACAGTGAAGGATGAATTTAGACATAGAAATTGGGTCGGTCAAGTTAGTATCTTCCTAGCAAGTTCATGACAGACAAAAGCAAAATTGCTTTATTTTTGATGAGGAGACATACACCATCTTTTTGCAATGGTACCACTAAGTTATTAAAAGCTCTAGTGCTTCAGGGCATTGGGCACTGTGCCAAGATAATACAGTTAAACTGCATCTGGACACATACTGGCTCACATTCAGTCAGTGTCACTACTTCTCCAATGTACCTTCCCACTTCCAGATCTAGGGCTAGGACAGGCAGAGGGAACTTGGGTGCATCCACACCACTCCTGGGAAGGACACACCATCTGTGGGATGTGCAGGAAAGATAAAAGGGATCAACTTGAGCTGTGAAGTCAATGCACATAACTGAATTTGTGTTCAACCACCATATAGGTGCACTAACTCAGAAGGGAAGTGCTTTAACCTGGGGTAATTTAATTCACCACTAGATATGAAAGCACTTTAAGCATATCAACTTCATATCCTTTGCTATTTTTCTTTGCTTTCCTGAGCATCTTTGCAACCTGTGTATCACAATCCTTCCTTGGGCCTCCAGGAACATTTCTGTGAACATCTGAAAGATGTGCAGATTTCTTGCCATTCTTTATCAGCTGTGTTCTGTCTGCCCACTTTTTGACAGGGCAGAGCAAGAGGCCTTAGATCTCCCCCAGCTCCACCTTTCAGCAGAGGGGGAAATAGGCATGTTTTTCCTGCTCTTCATCCTGCCTTTGTGTTTGAGGCATGTTGCAGGGAGTCCTTCTGTGGCTGCTGCAATGGAAAGAGTAAGTCACTGAAGACTTTTCTATCACAGTCTCTTGATAAGTATTACAACTTGGCTGCCTTTTGGTTTACCTTTTTGCTATCCATTCTCCATGTTCAGTGCAAATGCTTATCCAAATTGCTTATTTTAAATTTTTAAAACTCATGAGTCAAACTCTTCAGACACATTATGGGATTAAGGTGAGCTGAAGGCAAAAGAAGAGCTTGGAGATGTTTGCCTTTAGTTTCAGAGCCTTAAGAATTCCTTCAGGACATAACACCAAGCCATGAAAGCTAGAGCTCCATTTCGTCCTTTGTCCTCTTTTCAGGAAAAAGAGAGTCTTGTTTAACCACTTGCCTAGAGGTATGGACACTCTTAAATATGGCATAAAGTACTGCGAGATTTCTGGATCAAACTGCAAAAGCTGGTGCTGCCAATTTAATCATTCTGACATTTTCAGACTGAAGAGCAAATGCAGAAAGCAGGAGCAGCACAGTCACTCTTGTGCCCCTACAGTGTAACAGGCAAAGGACTAAATGCAACTTGCCTAAGCAGACAACCTCCAAGGGAGCAGAGCAAAGCCACCTCCACGCCCTTTCCCTTCCTACCGTGGCAGGTGACTGAAGGCTACACATGGGGAGTGGGGGGTGAGGGGAGCAGGTTTTGAGCTTGCACACCCTAAAGTTATTCTGCTCATCTGTGATTTCAACTACTGCTTCTGTGGGTTGGCATTGATATGCACACTTTCTGCACATTTCCTTTTAATGGCAACTTCTTGTAAAGTTAAGTTAAAGTGGGGAGATTGAAATTTATCTTCCTCTGTGTAGGCAAAGCTTTTTATTTTTTCCCTAATGGAAATTCATCCCTCTTTCAAAGTATTTATGGTGCTATAAGTATATTGGGAATATTATTTCAGCATAAATGAGATTTGTCTCAGGTTAACTTTTCACCTGGTCTCTGAACTAGATTCCCCACGAAACAAATGTTGTAACATTATCCAACCAAGTTTCTAAAATTTTTGACATTTGCCACACTTGCACCTTTCACAGAGAACTGAAGCAGATTTTCTTTTAAAACTGTAAAATCAATAAATTGGGTATTCCGTTTCTTCATGAACAGTGGAACTGATGCAGACTGAGCAATCCGGTGTTATCTGAATATGGAGCTACAAATAACAGACCTTTCTTCTGTTAAAACACATTTTATATTCAAATATTTCTATTGCCTACTGTTTCTGTTTGGAGAAGATATATGAAATGTACCAACAACAAATTAGTGTAATACTCATTAACATGAATGATCTGTACTCACACAACTACAGCATCTCAACCCCATTTTGTATACACTGTCAGCGAGGACCAAGTGTGCACCCTATCACCAGGTCCTTTCATTCTTCTTTGTGAATTGGCCTACCAGCTGGTAATGGGTAATGGGTACTCTGACTTGGCTTACTGGTATATCTGCCAGTAACTGGATAAAGGCCTGTCTCACAAAAGTCACCTTAATATTCATTTTGGGTCATAACTTCTGATTTGGGGAAGTCTGAAATTAGCTAGTAGTTAAAGGTTACCAAATCAGGACACTTGTTCAGATGTACTCACTCTTTTAAGATGGAATTTTTTAGGATGACATATGTCTATAGAATCTCATCTTAAAAGCCTATTTGCTGTGAAAAAAAGAGACTCTCATCTTTGAAGTTAAATCAAGGATAAGAGATTAAATATTTTGCTTACTGTTTTTATTAGCTATTAGAAAAAGAGTAGGGTATGACTATTTTAGCTACACTCACCTGTCCAACTAATTCCCTTAATTAATTTTTACAACAGATGCAAAATGGTTGCAATGGACATTTTCAACCCAACTTGAAAGTAGGGCAGCTGTCAAAAAAACTAAATTACAAGTTTTGGTGTCTGCAATGAAAAAAGGTGAAATTCAGCCATGACACAGTATTTGACAGTAACTGTTAATCAGCATGTATGAACAATATGACCTGTCCAGCCAATCAACATTAGTAATTTCGGACTAGCTAAAGAATGAGAGATGTCTCTTAAAACATATGAAAATGCTGGTGCTATTGCTACACTTGTAAGAAAAGTAGAGTTTTAGTGAACAAAAATACAAACCTGCGAGGAAAAAAAATAATTGGTTTAGCTGATCACAGAGCAAATTCTTCAGTTTTGCTAATATAAATGGTCTAAATCTTAAGGGTATTGTGCAGGATCTTTTTTCACAAAAAAAATATCTCTGCAGAATGATTTTCAGTGATCATATTATCCAACTGGTTTCAGTTTTCTTGAGAACCAATATGGCTGTAAGATTGAGCTTTGCTAGATCACTAATATATTTTTAACTATATAGCTGAGTTACCTTGATATTATATTCAGTTAACTTCCTGGACTTACTTCCATTTCAGTTTTATCCAGCAAAGGTACAGAAATACAGTTTCATACTGTTTAAGTATCCTTATGCAAGTATCCATCCGTCTTTCAGTGTCATTCTCAGATTTTAATGGTTAATTTTTCAGAATTACGAGCAAGGGTTAATTAAAACAAATTTATAATGCAAAAACTTGAACGTGCAGAGACAAAAGTTTTATCAAGTTTCAGAAACGTAAATCAGCTTTCAGTAACTTCAGCAAATAAACAGTTAGGAATTTAAAAATAAGATTTCACAAAGTTATAATGCTAATTCATGCTAAATGTCTAATAAGCTGTTTTCTTTCCCTTGGAAAACAAAGATAGTGTTGTAAGCACCTATGATTAATAAAGCTCATTTACGTACGTTTCTAAGTTTTTTGGCTATTGAATTGCAAAGGTTTTGGGGATTTGTAAGAACAGTGAATAGACTGTATAACCTACTGCTTCACAGATTAAGATGGGAGGGATTTCAGGCTTGCAATCCAATGTCTCTGGGTAGAGAAAGAGCGACTGTTACTCACCAACCATTTACCAACAGGTTTAGCATCCCGTGGGTGGGGATCAGCTGGCATCTCACCAGCACGTGGGAGGCTGGGCAACAAAGGCAGAAGGTTCAGGTCCATGTTTGCAGAAGATTGTGTAAGAAAGCACGGGATGTCTGAAAGAGATCAGAGGAAAAAATTAACTAGAGGCAGCTGGACATTCCCATATTTGACTGTTTACCTGACAAAAAGGCTGCGTATGTTCTACTGTCCATTTTCAATAAAATAAACAATTTGTTTATTTGGGAAAAGACAAAGAAATTCCTATTCTAGTCCCCCCAGTTTGACTTTAAATGTTCCCTAAGTTCACAGCCAAGGAACATATTTTTAAAAATCCTCCTTATGTTTATGTGGGGTTTACATTATCATTTGTAAAACAGATTACAACATGCTATTTGCTTTATTTTGAAATTTCAAGACCCTGCTGTGGCTTTTCCACACCCTAGAAATTTCACATATAAAACACAGGAAAAAAAGCCAATCTTCTGTTTTCCTGTTCAGTGTTCCAAAGAAAACAGTTAGGAAGTAAGTTGCCAATTGCTAACGTAAACTTCTACACCAGCTCATCCCAATTATCTCAGTTGGTAGACCTGTATCTAAAAATGGCAAATACTTGCCAACTGAAAATACAATTTGGCTAAAATGTTCTAACTTGTGTAGATTAAGATGAGGTGCCAAGGGACAGTGTATAAATCTAAAGATAAACATATTAACTTATTTAACTTCCATTAAAGTCCCCGTGACCAGTTTTTCCTATTGGCTAGATCTTTGTGGCTCTCAACTTTGACTCTGATTTGATCACTGAAAGCCTTCAAAAAAGGTGAGCAGGTGTGTTTTCTGTCTTTGTTTCTCTTTTTTGAAGAAGAAAAGGCAATGCACCCTTTCTTTGGGTCTTATGATATGGCACACATAAGATCAGAGAGCTGTAGTTTGGAAAGGGAACAGGAAACCCCGTATCTCAGAAGAAAATGTGGAGTGATATTGCACCTCATAAGAACACAGTTGCTACGCTGGTATTCAGGACTTCGTAATCCACCTGGGATGTGGGATCATCCTGCCCCAGAGGAAACTTGCTCCATCCATTGATTAAGTGCAGGACTTAAGTTCATGTCTGGCATGTGAATATGACCCATAACTAGATTCTTTACAGACCTTTAGATTTGGACAGTCCACTGGAAAAATTCACAAGCCGCCTATCTGCACCTTTACATGCCTGAATTTTTCAAAACTCTGAACCTGAATGCCAACTTCAGTTACCCACATTACTTAAAAGCCTTATTTTTGTATTTGTCAAATAATAGGAGGTGGGCAGTTTTAAAAATGTGGCTTCTTTCTCGGGCCTTATATTTAAGTATCCAAGTTTGCAAATATTGCAGTCTGCTCTGTAGACATACACACACATTCACACATGCTTATCAGGGAGCATGCTTTTGTTTAGGGTGTAGTTATTGTGCAGTGTCATATTATGTAAAAGTTGCCTTACTGGCTCGTCTACAGACAAAGCTTGCAGTGACTATACAGATTTTTTTCTGCTTTAAACAATCATGGCACACTGAATGGATTATTAAAAGTACAGCACAATAAAAGTGAAAACAAATTACAGTAATAGTGTTAATGTCATACCACAGTTTTATTGGTATAATTAAAATCCCTTTAGAACACACCTGTTCCTTAATCATTTCTATTTCTGTTCTCCCCTTATTAGTGCAATTGCATGGAGAGATGTCACTCATGATGGCTCTTAGGGGAATGATTTGTCACCTCCACTGTGAAGTTGAGCATGATGGGCAGTGATTGCTGCAGAATAGTCAAGGGACTGTATGGGGGAGCGGATAGCCAGCTCAGTTACACCCTTTTGAAAAGTCTTACTTAAGACTGTGGGCAGCTGTGCAGGATGCTATGGCAGTATTGGACATGAGGTCACTGCCAATAATTTCTCTCCAGATGCTTTTAAGTGGTGTTTTCATGTAGTTTACTGATTCCCCAGCCCCTGGAGGAGGAACACATAAGTGTTCTTTAGTCCACTTGTGCCAAAATGAGCCCAGTTAGCTCAAATAACTGGTATGTTATACATCTTTGCTCTGGCTCACATTGACTAAGGTGAAGTACTCCTAGTAAGTGCAGTTCCCCCAGCAGATGTAAGAGTGTTTTCAGTCATAAGCAACTACTGCAGGAAGAAGCTATGTCCAGAACAGGATACTTATCGACAGCCTGTTTACTTACTATTATTACAATTATTAGTAAAAAAATGCCATTACTTCAGAATTTAGACAGAAAAAGGCAAATATGTACCACATTTACTATCATAAATTAAATATTTCAGAAGGAATTTGAGATTATATTCAGTATCTCTTTTTTCTCTAAGAAACATGGTTCTGAATCTACCTTCTCTAAATATAGCAGTTGAGTTAAATGAGTTATTGCCATATAAAAACAGTGCAAAATCAGAACACTGCTAATATAATCCCTCTTATTATTACAGGAATGTTTCAGCTAATGCTTAAAGACCTGTTAGAAAACCAAGAGCTAGAAATTTATATTTAAAGACTGCCTATAGCAAGTGCCTTAGTATTTTCTGCCAGTTGGACTGGAAATCTCACTAATGGAGCTGAGTAAAGGGAATAACTTTTTTTTTTTCTGTTTTAACTGTAATCAATAAGTCTATATTCTTCTGCTAGCTACAGAGTGGATAAAAAATTATAGACACTCCCTTCCCACCCTATTACACCCCTCAAAGAGATGGAAATATTCCTCCTCTTTCAATAAATTTCAACTCAAAATTCAATTCAATTCAATTTCAATACCTTCACTTAAAGAAGACAGAATGTAGGTTGGACATAGAAATATATACACCATACACCTTTCAATCAGATTATCTTGGCATATTCTTCTTTAATTGTTTGGCTGCCTCCTTGAACACTTCTCTGCTTTGCATACCTCCTGGGCTGTAAGGGCAAAGATGTATCAATTATAATTTACCTGTTTACACTTTCTCCTCTGAGTTATTGTTATTAAATGAGTAAAGTAGCTTCTGAGGCTTGGTATGTTTTTGTTTTGTTTTATTTAATGTTTTGAAAACCATAAATCTCAGATATGACTCAAAGATGAATTAAATGTCTTGCCTTCAAAATTAATAAAGATGTTTTGTTATTTACTGTTTTCTGTAGTCACTAAATAGTGGTCTGGCCTATTAAAGTGCTATGGTTTTTTTGATTCACTCTGACAGATGAGAATAGTTGCTTGCAGCTGGCAGTCTTCAGTTTTATGAAAATGTCACACAGGGGTTAAAGATATGCTGGAATCAATTTACGTAGATTAGATTTACCAAAAGAAACAGGTACTGTATGCAGTAAAGCATATACCTTTAATGCATAGGCCAGAAGAGTTCTGTGCAGGATAAGAGAGGAATTGGGTGAATGCTTTGGTCCAGGTGGCACTGGAATTAAGGAAGTGTGAAGGGAAGATAATGAAGAACTGTTGATCATTTGTCATAGAATAGAAGTTCAGAAGAATAAAAAGCCAAATAATGCTGCTGACTATTACTAACCATGGAAAACAAAACAGTCAGGATTTTATTTTCAGAGAGAGGCTATAAAGGCCAACAGCTCATATGGAAAACATCTCTGTTTTCAAAGAAATCTGTCTCTCGTGTTGACCAGGAAGTTCACAGGGGTCATACAGAATCACAGAATGGCTGAAGTTGGAAGGCACCCCTGGAGGTCATCTGGTCCAGCCACCCTGCTCAAGCAGGACCACCTAAAGCTGGTTGTCCACGTGGTTTTTTAATATCTCCAAGGAGGGAGACTCCACAACTTCCCTGGGCAACCTGTGGCAGTTCTCGGTCACCCTCAGTAAAAAAAGTGTTTCCTGATGTTCAGAGGGAACCTCCTGTGTTTCACTTGGTGCCCATTGCCTCTGGTCCTGTCACTGGGCAGCACTGAGCCTGGTTCCTGGGAACCTGGCTCTGACTTCTTTGCACTCTCCCTTCAGGTATTTATATAAATTGATAAGATTCCCCTTGAGCCTTCTCTTCTCCAGGATGAACATCCCCAGCTCTCTCATCCTTTCCTCACAGGAGAGATGCTCCAGTCTGTTAATAATTTTTGTGGCCTCCAATTGACTTCAAGCCACTGATCACCATGCTCTGGGCCTGGCCACTCAGACCATTTTTAATCCATCTCACTGTCTGCTCATCCAACACATACTTCAATAGCTTCTCTATAGGGATCTTATGGGACACAGTGTCAAAAGCCTTACTGAATCCAGGTAGAAAATAACCACTGCTTTCCCCTCATCTACCAGGCCAGTCATTTCATCATAGAAGGTTATCAGGTTGGTTAAGCATGACTTCTCCTTGGTGAAGCCATGCTGACTACTCCTGACAACTTTCTTGTCCTTCATGGGCCTGGAAATGGTTTCCAGGATTAGTTGCTCCATCACCTTCCCTGGGCTCGAGGTGACACTGACTGGCCTGTAGTTCCCTGAGTCCTCCTTCTTGCCCTTCTTGAAGATAGGAGTGACATTTGCTTTTTTCCAGTGCTCAAGCACCTCTCCCAATTGCCACAATCAATCACAGATTATCAAGAGTGGCCTCGCAATGACAAAGCCAGCTCCCTCAGTGCTTGTGGGGGTGTCCCATCAGGGTCCACGGACTTATGTATGTCCAGTTTGCTTAAATATTCTCTGACCTGATTCTCTTCCACCAAGAGTATGTCTTCCTTGCTCCAGTCTTTCTCCCTGGTCTTTGGGGCCTGTGATTCCTGAAGGCTGGTCTTCCTAATAAAGATGGAGGCAAAGAAGGCATTGAGTACCTCAGCATTTTCATGTCCTGTGTAATCAGGTCCCCTGTCCCATTCATCAGTGAGCCCACATTTTCCCTAGTCTTGCTTTTGTCATCTATGTACTTACAGAAGCCCTTCTTGTTGCCTTTGACAACCCTGGCCAGATCAAGTCCCACTTTGACTTTGACTTTCCTAACCACATCTCTGCATGCTTGGACAGTGTCTCTGTATTCCTCCCATGTTACCTGTCCCTGCTTCCACCGTCTGTGTATTTCCTTTTTTCTTTTTTTTTTTTTTTTGAGTTGTGCCAGGAGCTTTTTGTTCATCCATGCAGGCCTCCTGGCTTTTGTGCTTGACTTCCTGCTCATTAGGATGGAGGAGGTGAGCTTGGAGGAGGTGACCCTGGAATATTAACCAGCTTCCTTGGGCCCCTCTTCCTTCCAAGACCTGATCCTGTGGGTCTGTACCGAGCAGATCCCTGAAGAGGCCAAAGGCTGCTCTCCTGAAATCCAGCACTGTGATCTTGCTTTTTGCCCTGCTTACTCCTCTCAGGGTCTGAACTTCAACATCTCATGATCACTGTATCCAAGGCTGCTTTCAACCTTCACATCCCCGATGAGCCCCTCCTTTTCTGTTACTATGTCTGCCTATAGCAGACACCCACTACAGTGCCACTAATACCAGTCTGCTTTTTAATCCTTACTCATAACCTCTCAGTTGGCTCATCATCCATCCCCAGGCAGAGCTCTATGCACTCCAGCTGCTCTCTCACATAAAGGGAAACTCCCCCTCCTCATCTTCCTGGCCTAAACAGCTTGTATCTCTCCATTGCAACACTACAGTCATGGGAGCCATCCCACCACATCTCTGTGATCTCAACAAGATTATAGTCCTGCAACTGAACACAGATCTATAATTCATTATGTTTATTCCCCATGTTGTGAGCATGGGTGTACAGTATGCTGATGGCACCCCAGTATGCTGATTTCCCAGAAAGTGTTTTGAGCAATTCCCCATAATGGTGCCTTGTAGGCACTTCCTTGCTTACATGCAAGCACTGAAGGTGGCCCTCCTTCAGCCCTGTTTTCTTAATTTTGTGATCTCTTTCTGTCACATCACTCTAGGCCCTTTGCTCATCAGACCTGTCCATCACTCCCTCACAGGGCTGCTGGTAACTTTCCCTCCTCATGATTGCTATTTTAAAGCCCTCCTTACCAGGTCAGACATCCTGATGGCAAGAATACACAGAAAGGCTCACAGAAATTAGCCTGAGAGCTGGCTGCTGCTCAGTTCTGTGTAGCTTTGGAATTGTTTTTTCACTGAAGAGAAAGAATCTTGTTGACATGAAAGGGATGTACATGGACTTCAAACAAAATAATTTCCACAAATACTAGAAAAGCTGTTACTTAAACTTTTGCACATATTTCTATGTTAAAATATGAGATAGAATGTGAATCTTTGTAAACTACTATCTATTAAAATAATACAATAATAGACCTAACTTCTGATAGGTAAATACGAATATTTTTTTTTGTGTTTCCAGTCTTTAATGTATTTTGGTTTTGTTTATTAACTGAATACTATTGTAAAAGTTACCTGTTATTTTTTGGATCTTGTTCAATTTCTTTCTCCATACAGTAGCACACTTTTGTGTCTACAGTTATATTTTATTGTTGTTACTCTGTCATCAGCAGAAGCATCATGTAAACAGTTTGGGAAGATGAAGGCCTTCTGCATTTTGCTCTTGCCAGGGAGAAGTATAGTCATGCAGGGAGGCAGCAACAGAAAAAATTATAGGTGGTTCGGGACATTTTGCTAATCAAATAATGAAGAAAGTGCGCTGCCCATCTACGTAAAGCTGAAGGCAGGCTCCACCTCAGCATCTCAGCAGCAGTTTAAGAACTCTCATTTCATAGTCTAGTTGATGTAACTATTCCATCGACAGAATTTATACTTTACCTTGCACACGATGCTTTCCTAGCTAATGAAATAGGGCTCTGTATGACATTCCTCACCCATGTATGTTAATGTCTTTGTATTAAGCTCTGGTATCATTAAGAAATTTCTAGCCCTTACCTTCAGAGCTTTTTTTCAAAGGTGGAAACTAAATAATGACACTGTACCACCATTTTTCCAGGTGCTGCATTAATGTCATTCTCTGAAACCTCACTAGCAGCCCCAGACAAGTGTCCAAAACCCACTGTACACAGTGTAATTGACTTCTTACAAGCACTTTGTTATAAGTTTTATTACTCCCATCCCCAAAGGTGAATGGCTTTGCGGGATAAATTTCAGGCTAGAAATATGTTGACTCTCTGCACTCATAGGTTCCAGGCTGCGTGATGGACTCAGACCTTCAGCTGTCTGTAGTTAATTGAGTGACTATCATGCACTTAGTTCTGTGTCCAGGTAAGCACTGCTGATACATCTTCTAGGATTGCTCATTTGTGCATTGACATTTACTTTGTAGCAAGATTAGTGGTGCCTTGAAGAACAAAACTGTCTTCAAATTTGCCCACAAAAACTCAGCTTTTTTTTTAATTGCCTTTCATAAATAGTTTACTGGCCATAGTTAGACAAATAAAAAGTGCATGTTTCGTCAAGCCTGCGGGTGAACGCATGCCACACCTGCAGGACATGGCCACGGGGATGCTTGCCAAAAGGCAGCATGCGGCCTTGCTCCTCTCTGTCCAAGGGCAGGTTATAAATCAAGAGTAGCTCCATTTAGAGCAAAAGGCTTCCAGCGGTGCAAAGGCAAGATTAACCAGGACCTTTCAGGCTAAAAAACACGTCCTGAAAAGTCACGTGGCTTAGCGTGACAGTCGCACCACATCTCAAAATCCGGCAAGATGCAGCAACAATTCTGGGAAGAAGGCTGTTCCCTTCTGCGTTGGAACTGCAAAGTGAGGTAAAAGAAGTTGTGCATGTGGCAAGTCATGCGCCGGCTGCTCTCTGCTAGATCCGATCACTTATTAACCACCTCAGTGGAGGGGCCACCAGGTTAACGGGCTAACGGGATCTATGGAAACGGGCAGGGCTGAACCGCAGGGGACACCGGCGAGCAGGGTGACGGGCGCCGGCCGGTGCCCGCGGGCCAGGCTCCGCTGCCCGCCGTGCCCCTCCGCTCGGCCGGGCGGTGGCGCCCGTCCCGCGGCTCCCCCGGCGCCCGCCGGCGCGGGGCTGCGGGCGGGCGGCCGGGCGGCGGCGGCGGCCCCGGCGTGGAGGGAGGAGGTCGCTCTTACCTCGGGCCGACCCGGACAGACGGCGCCGCTGCCGGCCGCCTCCCGAGGGCGTGACGAGGGGACAAAAGGGACGGCCGGGCTCCTGGTGTGCCGGCGCCGCGGGGATCGGCACGGCGCGGCGCGGCGCGGCTCGGCCCGCGGGGCGCGCACCCTGCCCGCCCGCTCCGCGGCGGGAGCTGGGGGAGGCACTGCCGCGGCCCCCGCGAAGGCCCTCTGCCTCGCACTGCCACCTCAGCGAGAGAAAGCACTAGGAGCCTGGCAATACCACTGCTGTTCTTTTCCCTGGGATTCTTTTTCCCTCTTCAGGGAGAAAGGATGTCTGAAAACTCCTGTGCGGTACCAAAGTGGGAAAGGTGCACAAATCATGTGTTATTATATAGCCAGTTACTGGATTTTTCTACGGGGAATAAGTGGAAGAATAGCCTTTTGACATGAGTAAATTAAATAAAATTGCTGAAACGTGAAATTTTTCAAGCAGATCCTCATCCTTCCACTCTCCACTTTCATACCAAGTTTCCCAGTGTTATCAAAGCATTTAATTCCCTGTCTTTTCTTAATCTCAATTTAAAGTTGTTTTATCAGGCACCCTGCAAAGGAAAGCTTTTATTGCAAAAAAGTGAAACACCCTGATGTACTCTCTACCAAATGAATGTGTAGGAAACTCAGGCTCAAATTTTGAACACCTGGCTGCAGCTGAGTACAAAGTTCCCTGCTCTGGTCATCTCCCTCTAAGACCACTGCTGGAGCTGCAGTGACAGCAAGGCTCTCCTGCCATTTCATGGCATCCTCAGTGAGGAGGTGGTCTTAAAAAAAAAAAAAAGAAAAAGATAGCAAATACATGTGCAAGTATCTATAAATATGTATAAAGAGAAAGTCTCTGGCAACTGAGCTCAGTGCTGTGCTCACGGCTTCTGTGACTCCTGAGAGCATGATAATATCTTTACTGGTGTGGACCAAAGGTCCATCTATTCAGTTTCTAAGACCAGCCGTTGAGTTGATTCCCAGGAAACAGTGAGAACAGGACAACCATATATGATACATCTCCTCGCTGTTCTCCTAACCTCTGTCTGTTTTTAGCTCATGGGATTTTCTGTAGCTGATGTGGTCTGGCTATTTAGCAGCTCTCAGTAGACCTATCTTCCAAGTACTTGTCCGATCTGCCCTTGAACCCATGTAACCCTTCTGCATGCAGAAGACTCTAAGTCTATGTTTATACTATTAAACTAAACAGAGCCAGTTCACAAATACAAGCCTTGTCCTGCGGTGCTCGATACTGTCAAATTGTTAGTAAGGGCTGTGACACAAGCTGATCATCATTCCACCCAAACAAAGCCTGGGCAGTCTGAAGCATCCGCACACAAAACGCTCGCTGCTCTCCCTCCTGTCTGGGGCAGTAAGACAATTGTCTACTGGGACCATTCCTGAAACTGTAATCCCAACAAGACTCTGTGGTTCCGTGGTAGCCTGAAGGAGATGTATTGGACAGTCTGGACGTGGCTACTCTGTTTTAGGGGACAGGAGAGCTTAGCACTGCAAATGTGAGTCTTGTCATACTAGTTACTCTCAAGGCCAGAGGATGGTTCCTGGCCTGCTTTACTTACTAGCACTTGTATAGCTAAGAGACTGGCATCATCTTTTGTGCCACAAAGGTGCTGGGAAACTCTGTTGTCCTAGGGACAGGAGCAGGATATTTAGCTTTGAAAGAACACCGGTATTACAAGCATCCCAGGAGTTTTCACTTCATGCCAAAGGCCAGTTCTCTTGGTTCTTTAAGGTAAATAAGAATCATTTCTTAACCTCAGTAACAAGCCCTTCCTGTTAAGTAGTGAAGTGAGACCGTCACTGGCTGTAGCGCAAGAAAGCAGTGGGGCATCCCGCTCGGCCCTGTTGGTGCTCCTCCTTTTCATCTTGCTTATTGCTTAGCACCCTAGCTCCCAAGGAGTCATGAACCCCATAACCTCACTGTTGCAGTCCTCTGTGTGGTTCCCCGAATAATGGTGTTACGGAAGCAATCACTCAGTTTTGCTGTTGGGTTTTTTGTTGTTTTATTAACTTCTGTTAATAAAATATGTAGGTCTACTACATAGCTTCAGGTGGTTGAGAGTGTTGGTGGAGACTCTTGTCTTTACAACAGAAGGGGACCACCACAGCACCCATGCCTGGGTGATACAGGAAGAATCCTGTAGGAAGCTGGGTTTCTTGTGGCACAGGGCAAGTACAACATATGGCAGCAACTCTGCTCTACTAAATGGCCTTGTCTTTAGCGTGAGATGACATCATCAAGAGTGAGAAAAAAACTCACTGTATGCATGCAGTGTTTGTTCAGTGTTATGATATGCCAACAAAGATGCCAGTCAGCTTTTTGCTACATAGATGTTTCTTAACTAAAATCTGAACCTTGTTGACCAGCAACTCATTCCCCGTATGGCTCCATGCTGCCATCAAATAATACAGCTTTATGGCTGTCAAAGCAAGACTCTGCAAACAGAAGTTAACCTATGACACTGTGCTAGTGTAAGAAGACAGTATTTTTGTTTAATAGAAAAATTTCACACATCGTGGCTGACACAGTTTTGTTAAGGAGAACCCCTGGTCTGGTCACAGCCATGCTGACAGAAGGCAGCTTTTGTCAATTCAGGTTAAGTCTTTGAGAGAGCTAGTGTAATTACACTAGCAGAAAAATTCTGTTCTGTGTGGGGTTTTTTTAATATATATACACATACATATATATGTATGTTTTTTATATATATAAACTGAGGGTGCAGTTTAACATTGCAGCTCCTCTGGCAGCAAAGCCTCTTTATTAAGTTCCTACCTCAGCACCCCCAGCACCACAGCTTGCTTCCCCCTGCAGCTGCACTGCCAGAAGCAATTACAGACCACCCTGTAAACGGGATAGCTGCTTCACCTGAAGTCGAGTGACTAGACAGTCTAATGCCCCCTATCTAATTGAGCAAGACCATTCCACTGATCCATTTTGCAGTGTGAACACACAGTTGCATCTGTACTTCTGAGTGGTTGACAAACTGCTCTGTAGGCATAGAAACAAGGCTTTGCTAAGGAAGAAGTGAATGTTTTATATTGGGAGGATAACCTCTGTACAACTGTACGCAAAATCTACTCTCTGATTTAGAGTTTGAGGGGCTCTAAATCAGAATACAGTGTACCACAGGCAACCTCTTCCTTCCATTATTTCTAGGATGCCCGTGGCAAGGAATGTCTCTTTTCTTATGTTTGTACGTGTACCCACACAACCAGGCTACCTGGTTCTAGTTCAGAACTTTCTGTTACTTTCCGTAACATGGAAATAATAATGATAGAACTATTACAATATCATATGGTATATGATATTGGATTACCATCATATGGATGGTAAGTAGGTTGAATGAAATGCTCTACTTCTAAATCTCTCTTTTGCTAATATGGAAGTCATGGCAGACTATTATGAAAATAATCCTACACTTAAGAGTATACAATTTGTAAATAAAAGATATTTTGGTCCAAATTTGGTGCGAGTACCATAACAAAGTCGTGTATAAACTCTGCCCATGGAGTGAATTGTCTTTTTCTAATGATGTTTGTGGGCAGGAGCTCTGGAGCTTGTGGTGGCAGCAACAGTAAGGCACAAATAAGATAATTTTACAAACGCCATTTTACATATCCTATTGAAAAGAATCCACGGACAAAGAAACTGTGACAGTTTCTTCTTTACTACATTGATCACAAATAATCTGGCCTAAACATAAATGCTGGCTTTTCACTGTTTTTTATCTGTAGGGTAGTAGTTTCAAACATAATGTAGGTAATGAGGGTTACTAGCCAATTTCATCTGCACATATAGTTAGAAGTCCAAGATTTTTTTTCTTAAAAAAATATTATCATTCTCTCCAGAAATGCCACTTGCAGTCATATCCAAAGTCTAACAGCCATTATCAGATCCAAAATGTATGAAACTAGTGGCATTAACATTTAAGAATTTCTAAATAATTCAGTAGTTTGCCAGCTATTGATATGTTTAGGCAGCAGAGAGATTGTTTATAATTGGATCTTACTTGGCCAACTCAAGGTGAAAGATTCCTATGTAACTTGGCTATAAAATTGTCCAGTCACCTCAATCTATGACATATTCTTCTGTCAATACCTAGTCTAAAACCACTAACTTGCCTGAATTTCAGGGCTGTATAGATTTGATTTGAAATCTTTTCTAAATATCATTCTGTATTTAGAAACCTTGATGTGCAGCCATGGACTCAAAAGTAACCACTTTCATTGGCTAAGTAGAAAAGGGAAAGGCACAGTTTAGCCCTAACCTAGACAAGTCTGATCCCCCAACAAATAAATGTTTAAGCACTGATGCTTTGTGGGGGCTGACTTCATAAAAGTTTAACAGAAGATTAATGGATAAATTATGAAAATTTATAATTGATTATGAGTAATTGACAAAAGGTGGCTGAAATCCTATGGAGATCCTTTAAAAAAGCCCTGACTCTAGAAAAAAAAGCTTGCTGTCTTTAAGACATTAAAATCAGTCACACCTGAGTAGCTGATTATTTAGTAGAAGACTGGATGGATTTGTGGGTTAGGGCTTTTTTGGCTGGCTGATGATCCTTACTTCTGAGGCCCATGGAACTATGTGTTCTGCTATTTTTGATTTTTACATTCACTCCTGAAAAGAAGCAGAAAAGACAATTTTGAAAGAGTCCATCCCTCTGTTGACCTCAGTGGCCTTTATTTGCTATACCAAGAGCGTTTTCCCTAGCTGTCTCTGGTACTTCACTGTTGTTTCTGTGGCGTTCAGGCTGCTTGTTTCTCTTTGGAGCGCATGCACAACCCTACTCCAGCAATGCCCAACCCCTGTGTTTGTGTTCATCTCCCAGAGAAATCCCTCCACCCACGCAGCTAAGCATCTGACCAGCCATGCATGTGGCCTGTGTTTTGGGCGGTGGCTCCCTATTGCTTCAACAATTTCGTTGAATAAGGAAATTTAACTACTCCTAATATGTACCCAACGAAGGGTAACTGCTACACTCAGCAGCTCATTCAGTGCTAACACTCAGTGTTAAGTATTTTCCATTGCAAGTAATGCAAGGATTTTTTGCTGTCTTATGCTTCAGCTTGTTGTTGGTCTTTTATAATTATGGAATTAAATGATAGGCAAAGTTTAAACCAGCTCCCATTTGCTTGGAGCACTATAAGCCTCCCCCTACTCTGTACTGAACTATGGCAGTGTATGAACAGTATTTATGGGATCTGATCTTCGTTATTTTAAAGTGTATGTTATTTAGATGCCTGTAATACAATAAATTAAAGTAGGCACAGTTACCATAGCAATCAATATTACAGTGTATCATAATAGGTTGAAGGGTATTGCACCATATGGAAATAATAATGTCTCCAGAAGATAAAAAATATTGCCTTCATCTTACTCCTACTAGCATATTTTTAATGCACAGCTGAAAATCATGGTGCTGTTGCTTTTGAAAGTGCAAAATTCACAGTTTAACAAATTAATTCCAAATGTAGGTTTCTTCTAAGAACTTTGTGTTTTTATATCGTCTGTTATTGCCACATCTTGCAGATCCCACAACATAGGACAGCAGATGACTTAGTTCAAATGATTCTCCATTGTTTCTAATATTTTTAACATCCCAAAGGGGGGGGGTATTTATATGTTTAATAATTTCCAGATTTTTGAGCTGCTAGTCTGTTCAGTTGTCTGGAAAAAAATCTGATGGCTATTATTCATCTTTTTCGGTCAAAGATAGTTTTGGACCTCTGGTTGGATTATTAAAGCAAAACTGCTCAGTTTTGTTTAGGTGTATTTTTGCTTTTTGTTTATATCTAATTCAGAATAATAAAAAAGATAGTTTTAAAAAGCATTCCATTGAGTTCCTTCTTTCAGTCACACATACAGATGTGGGAATGACTGTATGACCCACATTTTCTGACAGCAAGTTTAATACAGTTATATATGTCTATATCTGCATACATTTATCCATATAGCTATTTTTATTATATATAATTACTATTTTATTATATATAATAGCATGCTATTTCTATAATAATAAATATTTTGGGGGTCAGGTCCTTAGATTAATATAGAGGTTGCCTAGCTTAGAAAACATGACCTAGTCTGTCTCTAAAGTGGCTTTAAATTAATCCAGTCTCATCTGAGCAAATTTTCCATGTAGACTGTTATAAGGAAATTCAGTCCTGAAGTGGATTTAACTTAAAATACTAAATAACAAAAACTTCAATAGTAAAGAAGATAAATAGCTTAAAGTCATGCACTGCATCAAGATAAGCTGATTTTTTTCAGTGCTAAGAACATAAAGGAGCAATGAAGATTTTATGGGAGCATATATACTGAATGAAACTGCAGTATTAGTGGAAGTCTTATGGTATGTTGGTATGTCTTATCAACAGCAAGGCTGCAATGGGCTTTTTCTTGAACTTATTGTTCTCATAATTTGGGGTTTGAAAAGTTCTGATGCAGCCTCATCTGTCAGTAGACCAATTATCATTTGTATTAATTATAAAATGCTGCTATGGTTTATTCCTTTCAAAACCACAGTGGACATCTATTTTTTATTCAAATGAATAGGGATAAAATGTGCAGTTGTATATGTAGTCCATGGAAGAAAGTGACTATAATCATTATGCTGGTGTTTTCCTTAGAGAGGCATTTCTGAACTAGATGCAATTTAAGGCAATTAATTAGGTTGGTTACAATGAAGAGTAAATTTTTTAATGGGAACATGAAAAGAGACAGTCCTTATCTTTGGCTCCTGTCTGGAAAAATAAAAACTCTTGCTAGGAAGTTTGATTGCAGATGGCCCCAGAAAGCTCAGGAAGCATCTGCTTGAAATCACTTTTCTAGCAGACTAAAACAGTTGTACGTTGTACAAAATGCACATAGGAGGGACACAGCTGCAGAAATAGGACTATTGTCTTTGTCAGTACAACCCTTTCCATGTCCTTCTGTGATAATAAAGCTATATGTGAGCATTTAAAACTATATATATCTCAGTAAAAATTGCTACCATCATACCTCTGACCAATCTGGCTAAACTCAACAAAGACTTCTAGTGCAGAAATAGTCTAAAGAAGAGACTAAGATATAGAAGCCAATAAGGACAGGGGTAGACTGATTTTTTTGCAAGTCTGGGAAATTTTTCTTGTTTGCAGGGGGAGGAACTGCTGGGCAATGTGAGAAGTTACATCCGATTCTGTCAATTTTCATCCATCATTTAGCAGTTTTCTAAGGGAGACTTCTAGGACAGCTTCCTTCAGAGCTGAAGTCTGGATTCAAAACCACCATCCCATATATAACAACTTCTTAAACAGGTTGTGCTTTGAATACCAACATATAATAATAATAATGCCTAGTGTCCTTTACATTTTCTAGCTAGTGAGGTGAGAGATGTATTCATTCTCTTAACCTCCTTGTGAAGTGTTATTTTCCCAAATTTACTGCCAGGTGAACTCTGAAGAAGCAGGGCTTCATTCTCTTTCCCCTCCTGCCAACTTTTCACCATTCTAGCTCCATTAATTTCAGTTGAGTTGTTAACTATTAGCAATGTTATGAAAGGACAATTAAACCAGTGAAAGTACAAGGTGAAATGGCTTTCACAAATTATGTGACTGCCATAGTGTGCGTTCTAAAACTAACTCTGCGTGACGGATTATTTTGTTTAACTGACAGCTAGTAGTGTTTCATTTGTAAAGATGTGCTCCACAATGACTTCTCTTCAGAGATCATAGAATCATAGAATCATTTAGGTTGGAAAAGACCTTTAAGATCATTGAGTCCAACCATAAACCTAACACTGCCAAGTTCACCACTAAACCATGTCCCTAAGCACCACACCTACACATCTTTAAAATATCTCCAGGGATGGTGACTCAACCACTTCCCTGGGCAGCCTGTTCCAATGCTTGATAACCCTTTCAGTGAAGAAATTTTTCCTAATACCCTAAACCTCCCCTGGTGCAACTTGAGCCTGTTTCCTCTCATCCGAAATGTCAGCAGGTGAGCCTCAACTCCACACATATTCAAGTTACTTTAAATGCAATGTTCAATAATATGCAGGCCACAGTCCTTTTCCTCTAATAAACAACAGAAAACTTCCACGAGTTTGTGCTGTAGCTCCAGGTGCCTATAAAAATCTACATGAACAAGTAGTTTGTTGCAGTGCTAACAGATCAGAAAATTGAAGCAGTGAGTA
Source organism: Morus bassanus (assembly GCA_031468815.1). NCBI lineage: Eukaryota > Metazoa > Chordata > Aves > Suliformes > Sulidae > Morus > Morus bassanus. Next base: position 62,337,420 of record CM062567.1, on the reverse strand, counting down.
CAGAAGCTCCCATTTCTGCACTGGGTGCACTTCGGGGCTGTATTTTGGACTAGTCCACTATGTACATAGATTGAAGGGCCACTCATTAGTTCAGACCCAAATATCCCCAGGTCATCAGGAATATTAGCAATGACTGCAGCAGCAGGAACAGGATTTGATTTAGCCCCTTTCTTTCCAGTCACACCCACATATATAACAAGAAGATGTACATATCTTTCCAGCATCATTTGTGACATTTATTATTCTGAGAAACTACTGTACACAGAAGAAGTAGAATGTTTGTTTGTATGCTGTGATTTGACTTTCCAGATTCTGCTAAGAACTGACAGTTTGTGGCTCAGAGCCAAAACCAAGACATAAAACACTCTTGTGAATTGCAGAGATAGGCTTTGTGCAAGGATAACAATGCTGAAACTTGGAACCAGCCTATTTACAATCTTTTTTAAAAAATCATTATAATTTTCTGACTAACCCTCAGGGAAATGGAATTTTGAAAAACAGAACAACAAGAAGAAGCATCAGACAGCATGGGATACTAAGCATGCATCAGCAAATATGTCATATGTATTTCTGTTCTCTTTCTAGGTATGGTTTCCCAGACTTAAGAATGTGACTATATTAAACAAAACAAAACAAAAACAAAAACAAAAACAAAAACAAAAAAAGAGAGAGAGAGAGAAGGTTTTTCTGTTGTGTTCCTGGGAAATTCTTTCCTTCAGTCTGTAGCAGATCTGAGGATCCCTTTCTACAGTTTCCACACCCAGTGGCCAAATTCATGCATGAAGCTATACTCCAGCTAAAGACCCTAACTAATGGCTCCTAAAAGGACAGAGATTCCTATTATATGTGATGGATTTAGGATCAGATTGCTCATAGGGATACTACTATACTGTGCTAGTCTTCTGTCATCAAGAGATACTTCACTGTTGTGGAGCCATTCAAATTTTCCAGCAAGTGTTAAACTCAGCCATGCTTTGATTTTGTTATTCCTGTTCTGCTTTGGGAGAAGGCTGAAATGCCCACTGATGACATATTTGGAATCAACAAAGCATCTAATCAAACAAAACTTGCTTGTGAAACAAGCAGTTAAATAATTCTTATCCATAAGACGTTCTCTTACATTTTACAGTGTCTACACTAATCCTAACAAGTATAGCAAACTTATTTTTCCTACATGAAGGTACAATTTTTGTACCCTAATTTTGCTCCTTTATAATTTTGTGCATGCTCCTGCACTACTCATGTTGCATGCCATTGTAAAGAAAATAGGTTTCAGACTGAAAACCTAACAGGCCTGTTAGGCATATATTGTGCAATAAGCATTATGAAGTGCTCAAAGCTTCAGAATCTACAAACTAATATATTTTATTGTAAGTATGTCCTGAATGTCCAAGGAACAATATTATTTCTAAAGTCATCTTAAAAATGTGGGCCTGCATTGGAAATAAAAAAAAGACCGTTGATTTGAAATTGATATTTGAGACATTTTAAAGGGGGTCCACTGATCAGAAATTACTTATTACTTGGTCTCTGTCAGCATTTTCATGGTGGACATCAAAATTATTTAATTAATTAGCAGAGGTACTCAAAATTATGAGTTGCTTATAAAATAGAAAGTATGAATACTGCTGTCTTCCAAGAGATTAAAATCCTAGTCAAAGAAATGCAATAGGTGAGTAAACTGGAGTAGAGTGACAACTGATGGTAATTAATATGTGTGTTTTTCCTGATATTATTTGCATACCTGAGTTAAAATCATGTGCATAAAAAATGGTTATTATAAGATCATAGCCTATCACTTCCTTAGGCATTAGCACCCAGAGGGTTGAGATACATAACAATAGACAGTCATATAGACCTGAGACCTGCCCAGTGTGATCAACAGAAGAAAAGACCTTAGCTCCTGTGAGGCCAAAGAGGCTTTGGGCATCCCATGCTGCCCAATACTGGACTAAGATTAATAGTCTGATACCCAAGATAAAGCAAAACAAAAAAGTAGAGTTGCAAAGAGAGAAGGTATGACAAATATTGCCAATTTACAATCAATAATTCAATGGCTAGGGCAATATATAGGATGTTAGAGATGCCATTCTTAGCTGGAAATGGTTAAGACTTGTGTGATTTTAACTTGGGTAACTAAAACAATGGACTTAAAACTATCTATCTTCTTTTGCGCACGGATTGCTCCAGAAAACTTCAGACTTTTGTTAAGGGGAAACTTCTCAACAGAACTCACAGCATATGATTTTATTTCTAGCACCAGTCTGTGACAGACAATTTTACAACTTGGTATTTTTCTTTCTCAACTTATATCCTGCAAAGTTTTTAGGAGTGTCTTTTCTTTGTGACTTTTTCTGAAAGCCACATGGTAACAAAGCATCTAAATTTGGAGGCATTAAAATTACTGTCTTTTTTCTATAAAATATAATATAGATGATACTTTATAAATATAGTGAGATATTGTTGTACTGTAAGTGTTACATGTTACAGATTACATATAGTGTAATGAAGGGATGGGATTGGTGAATAGAGAAAAGAATCAGCTCATGCTAAATTAATTTCTCACATATTTTCTTATACTTTTTGTCTTCCAGCCCTGATTGTATGTAAATCCATGTTAACGTGAGGTATGTTCATGATCCACTAATTTATAGAATGACCTAAAACTTAATGTATTCATTCAAAATCAAATACACATAAAGAAGGTCAGTTCTTCATGCACTCCAGTCTCAGCTGCAGTCTTCTTCCAGTAATCCAAAATCTTTCCACTTCAAGACCTCACTGAGATTTTAAGGTAGGATATGATTTTTTTATTATGGGGTTTTTTTTTGACTTGCAGACAGAAGTTCAAGTGCGTCAGTAAAACTAGCTTCAGCAGGCCGTACCCTTTTGAAGCTGCAGCATTTCTTCTTTTACCTCTTATGACACCTGCATTTTGGAACTTGCACAACACCCAGATTGCTGGCTACAGTGTGGGTGTGGAGAACATCTGGTCCAGCAGCAATCTCTTCTCTTCTTATGAAAAAGTCCTGAGAGCTAGATTTTTTTCTTCATTTCCTCCTCCCTCTAATCCCCCTGTTCTCTTTAAATTCCGTAAGATTTTTATTGCCATGACACACTATATAATGTTTAACTAGTACATAAAAGAAATGAACGCCTCTCTGGATAAGAGCATTGTAATAGGAAACCTATCAGTTCTCTTCCCTTCTTCTATTACGGTTAACAAGACATCTCAATTAATAAAGAGAAGTATTTGGTAACTATTTCTGTAATACAACCAATATATATCTTTTCATTATGTACGCCTCTGGTAGCATAGAAAGGGACAAATCCTGAAAAGTCTTTGCTAATGTGTAAAATAGCATAGAAAGGGACAAATCCTGAAAAGTCTTTGCTAATGTGTAAAATGTCTCAATTCAGTTGACATTCCAACAAAGGATTTGTTAATTCTCCCTTGGTTTCCTAATTTTATCTGCTTCCAAATTCAGTTCTCGTTTGTTCAGTCACACTGAGTTCAGATTGCCATCTTCAGACAAGCAACACAGGGTGGCATTTGTGAGGAATCCAGTACAGTTTTCTACTTTGTAAGCCTGCACACTTGGCTTAAGAAGGGGAGCTGGAAAATGCCTGAGATGTTCATGTCTAGCCCCGAACCAGGAGCATGCCTACAGGAAATTTCATTAAACTATGTTTTTGCAGACAGGTGACAAATAATGCTGAGGTCTTAATCCTTGCCTTTGTGAAAACAGTGATCTAGAAAGTAGCATTTAAATTAAGTTTAAAATATGCATTATATCAGCTGACTTCATTGTAAATCTGAGTATTCCTCCTCTGAAAAACAAGAACATATTGAGGAAATCCTACTTTATGCTGACTTCAGAAGTTTATTGTACATAAAACTGAAAAGTCTGCAAAAAGAAGAGAGACCCAAATTAAAGGATACTTTCAAATGTGGATTTAGCCCTCAACCCAAGATGAGCTATATATCTCTAGATTTCTATGAAGGTTTTCTTTCAGTCTGAAAAAGAAAGAGAGTTGCAAAATTACACAAGTTTTAAAGTGGTATTATATAGGGAAGCTTACATTCCTGAGAGTTAAATTTTGGGTAGTGTATCCATATGCAGTACAACAGGACTACACTAAAAACTCTGGAGTGCTCCAAAGTGTAAAGTGACCATGCAAGTAGAGCTACTTCAGCCACAACTCTAGTTTCCATGTCTTGTCTTTGTAGCAAACACAGCCACCAATAAACAAGTACACAAAAGGTATGAGTTCAGCTAATGCACCAAAGAGAGAGAGAGCTGAATATGAAGGAGGCGGAAGGATAAAGTGGAAGGGGAAATAAAGTGCATCCTTTTTACGCTTCCATAAATTACACTTTCACTCTCTAGAGCAATGGGAGGAGGATGTGAGATTCTCTTAAGCACAGCGCCTTTCAGTTGTTCCTCTTCTGCTCTCCATCATCTAGAACTGACTGTAGAAGTTCAGTATAACCCTACATGACTTTTGTCTCTCCCTCTTCTCCCACAAAACCTGAATAAACAGGAAAAAATTTGCAAAGCCTCTAGAATAAACAGTAAATGTAAATGTGGAAGTTTAGATTTGGTAGAGTTTTATAAACATTGCTACTTTGCATATTTAGCCCTTGGTCTTGTCCACACAGATGTTGTGGACACCATCTTGTTCCATTGATATTACTAAGGCTTGGTCTAGAAGTGTAATTCAGCTGTTAGCTATAGGTGTGGGTTGGGGTTTTTTGGTTTTTTCTTTATATATCTGGCTTTCCAGATACATTGGTTTGTCTTCTGATTGCCAAGTAGGGCTTTGAACCAAAATATCATTGTAATGCACTGCCCATTGGTTAAGACAGTGCAAACAGCTAATTGTTTAGCAAAAGCTGTTAGGCTGACCTGATCTTTGACTTGTCACTGGCTTTCTACTCACTTACTGCAAAGGTGATTCGGCCACATCTTTGGCAGTGTTAATTTTCCATTTGGAGTGCTTTTTGTTCAAAGTACCTTGATATTGTATTAACCTTTGGTTATGATATTTAAAAATATATACTAAGTTCACCAACTGGGTACTTAAAAAGAAAAAAAAGTGGACCACTTTTATTTGGTGACATTGCAAATATCTTCTTGTATTGACAGGGCTTCAAACCAAATTGACAGGACCACAAACCACAAAGTTCGTGGAATGTTATAAAAGAGAGAAAGAAAAAAAGTCTTTCTGGTGGTGAGAATCAAATTTCAGCTTGATAAAAACGTTCATGCCACAGTTTGAAATATAAGTTACACTAGTATTAGTGTGTAAGTAAGAGGTGTACGACTGTGGTGAAAGAAAAGGGTTGCTCTCTTTTATTCCTTCCATCCCCTAATTCCCTTTGCCCCATATTACTTACCTGCTCTCAGCACTCCCCCTGAATTTTTGTTTCAGTTTTGAAAGCAGCATGCTATAAAAGCTCGCCCCAACTGAAAGATGCCTGTATACATACAGTGTACAGTGCTACCCTACTGTGTTACTGCTAGAGCAGAAAGAAGGCCTCCTCTTTCTGCTAGGCCTGATCTGAGTTCTCCTGATACACGCTGCCAGACAATCCCAAAGATTTTCAGACTTCGTCGCATAGAAACAGTTATTAAAAGCAAAGTAAAATAAAAAGGTAACAGCAAGCTTTCCTGCAATAGTCTCAAAAAAAAAACCAAATCCCAACCCAACCCTGAAACCATACATGCAGTACATTGTGCTTGATCAATTCCCCCTTTGTAGATGGGCTTGCACAGACTGAGTCTCTTAATTCAATCCTGGACAACCTGCGACCTCTTTTGGTCAATTAACAAAATGAGCAAGAGGACAAAGGAAGCCTGAAGAGCCTTGGTGCAGTCACCCATCCGGGCATTAAGCAAGGCTGATCTCTCTTCCAACATGTCTTTAATTTAATTTCCTGAGGAAAAGTCTCTATCTACTCTTACCCCATATTCTTCACATAGAAAATCAGGTATTTTTTATCCTGCTATGTACGGTGCACCTTTCAAGATGGTATCTGAAAGGTATCATTACTGAATAAAGAACAGAGAAAACAAACTGAATAGTTGATTCTAATTATCTAAAAAGATCTTATTTGTAAAAAGTGCATGTTTTGAGATTTGCAGCATCATGGCCAGTACCTTGAGCAATAACATATATACTCCACTCTTCCACTTGAATTTAGACACATGAACAGCTGATGAATTACTGGAAGGTGAGCTTCAGTGTTAATGATGAAGGAGTTGAAAACAGAGCAGTAGCCTGGCTCTTATCATTCCCACAGTGGAATGTATTTGTATGAGCCAGTATCTGCGAGCATTATTGGTTTTATTTTGCATGAGGAGCAGGCTCCTATGGCTGAAACACCAAATATGTCTATGTATACACCTCACCATCCCCTTCTGCATCAGCTCGCAGGAGAGCCTCAGAAAGGATGGTCACAAATTTTGGCATTGCCAATTCAGATTTTCTCCATCAACGTTCGGCCAAGGTAACAGGGGGAGCAGAATTTGCAGTGCCTACAAACAGAACGCAAACACATGCATTGTGCAAAATCCATGTAGGGTTTCGCTGTCGGGATTTTTTTTGCTTGGGTTTTGGTTTTCTTTTCTAGATTTGTAAGGATGTTGCAATGGAAACCATTTCCTTATGGACAGAGGGAAAAGTTTTCAGAGTTCAGAAAACACTTTAAAGAGATAGTTTGGGGAGGCACATCCACATGGCTGGGGCACCACACGGACCAAGTCCTGTACCAGAGAGCAACATCTGTGCAAAGCGTGGGGGGTGGGTGTGTGTGGGTGTGGGTGTGCACATATACATTTCCCCCCATCTTCCTAGGAAACGCGGCTGTCGTGAGCTGTAAGCTGGTCCCAAGGTATGCCCTGAACCTGCGTGTGTGCGTGTGTGAGCGAAGGCACGCCTCCTCGATGGCCGGGGCTCTCAGTCAGCCCCAAAGCAGACAGAATTGTAGACAGGAGTCCAAAAAAGGGCACTCTGCGCGAGCTTTGCTCGTGTCTCCTCTCCCTGTGCCAAGGAAACACAGACGGGGACACGCGCACACACACAGAGCGCTTTTTCTCGAAACAAAAGGCACACGGCGCGCCCCTCTCGCCGGAGCCGTACGCCTTACAGCTGATTGCTAAGGAGCGCCCATAAACCCCCGGCACCGCCGCGCCCCCCGCCCAGCCCCGCACCGCCCTCCCAGCCCTCCGTGACCGAAACCTGGATTCGGCGAGGGCCGGCACTCCCCGCCGCCCCGCGCCGCTCGTTATTCATGGCGCGGGGCGGGCCGGCGGCCGCGGCGCTATATAGGGCGCGCCGAGCGGCGCGGGGGGACAGATGGGCGCAGAGTGGCGGCCAGCGGAGGCTTGTGGCAGGCGGCAAAGAGAATAAAAAGAAGGGAACGTTGCTTTCTTAATTTATTTTTTTCCCCTCTCTTCCCCCCCCCCCCCCCCACTACCTCCGCTCTTTCTCCTTCTTTCTTTTGTGAAGCGTTTTTGGACCAAGTTTTCTTCAGACCGTCTGGGCTTGACTTTTTTTTTTTTTTTTTTTTTTTTTTTTAACAAGGCGTTTTATTTTGTAACTTTTTTTCCTGAGTGTTGTGTGTGGCAAAAAAAAAAAAAAAGTTCGTGTCAAGCCAAGTGATTCAGGCGCTCTGCAGGGAGGAGGGGGGGAAAGAAGGAAAAAGTTGCCTTTGTTGCTAGCGAGCTCTTATTACCTTTATGCGATTAAGGGCAGGCGGCTGAAGAGAGGGTCGGCGTGCGTGTGCCGGCAGCGCCGCTCTCCTGCCTCCCCGCGCCGGTCGGGCTGCGGGCGGCTGCCGGCTCCTCTCCCGCAGCCCCCCCCGGAGGCGGCGCGGGCCCTGCCTGCTGCTCCGCTCCGCTCCGCTCCCCTGCGCCCGCGGGGGGCTCTGCCCGTGCCGCTCCCCGGCGCGGGGTGCGCGGGGGCGCCTCCCGGCGGCCCCCCTCCGCCGGTTGCCATGGTGCCGCGGCCCGGCGTGCTGTGGGCAGTGGCGGCGGCGGCGCTGGCGCTGCTGGTCCGGCGGGCGGCGGCGGCGCTGGCGGGGCCGGTGGTCCGCTGCGAGCCCTGCGACGCGCGGGCGCTGCAGCAGTGCAAGCCCCTGCAGCCGGACTGCGCCGAGCGGGTGCGGGAGCCGGGCTGCGGCTGCTGCCTCACCTGCGCCCTGCGCCCGGGGCAGCCCTGCGGCATCTACACCGAGCGCTGCGGCGCCGGCCTCAGCTGCCAGCCGCGGCGGGAGGAGGCGCGGCCGCTGCAGGCGCTGCTGGAGGGCCGCGGGCTCTGCACCAACGCCACGGCGGGCGGCAAGCTGCGGACCTTCCTCTTGCCGGGACCGCACGCTGCAGGTAAGGGGGCTGCGCCTTGGGGCGGGGGGCGACGAAGCGTGAAGAGATCGCATGCATGCGCCCCTCTTTTCTTGTTCGCTGTTTACTTGCCCTTTTTTTTTTTTTTTTAAGTTAAAAGTTGCGCGCAGCAGGAGCGGGGGAGGTGCGGCCAGGCTTGCTGCAAACCTGTTCCTCCGGAAAGGCCCCTCGCTCGCTGCCCGGCGGTGCCTGCCGGCTGCGGGTCCGCGGGGGGCTCCTCGCGCGGCCACGTAGCCGAGGTTGGGATCGTTTTGGAGGAGGGGTGCTTTTGCCGAAGGAATGGCAGAGTTACCTCTTATACCTTATTTATGAATATATCTGTTTTCTTCAACACCGAGGCTAAGAAGTAGCTCCTCGCAAACCAGGCAGAGTTGCTCTTTTTAAAAAAAAAAAAAAAAAAATCGGGGGAGGGGGATTGCATGTTGCTTCTGCGGGTGCGTGGGGCTGCCAGGCTGCAGAGCCTGGATGGAGAGAGGGTGAAATCCTCGCGATTTGTACGCAGTGTTCCTGGAAAGAGGGTGTGAGAAAACTGGAGAGTGTGGGCTTACTCCTGCGCTGCAGCGTGGCTAAGTCAAGGGAATGTTAAGCACAGAGAGAGGGGAGGAAAAAAAAAAGGAGAAAAAAAAAAGAAAAAGGAGTTAAATATTCCCCTGGCCCGGGAAGGTGGTTATTCAGAACAAAGCGTTTGCACAGCAGTATTTAAGAGGACGTTGGTTTTTTGCCTGCACTGCAAATAAATCTTTGGTCAAACGAAGCTTTCCCATACCTCTTACATGTCTTGTAAATGAGACGTTCACAGAGCGGGTTTTGTTTTGTTTGAAGAGGAAGGGACGGTTGGAAAAAGTTCTGTTAGCATGCACATTTGGAAACTTAAGACAGGGAAACTTGGGATTCAGATCAAGAAAGCTCAGTCCGTCTGTGCAAACATTTCATTAAACTGTTTGCTAACCAACAGCAAGTATGTTAACATTTATTTAATAGAAGAGTGTGTCAAAAGGCTTTCCACTGTTTGCATTTTTAAAAAGCCTGGAGTTTTTCTGCTAGGTTGCAGGGACTCTTTGGCTGGCCTCTCCTTAGCTGAGGAAGTGGCACCGGTGATCCAGTTAACTGGCTGCTATGAGAGTAGCAGATGCCTTATTATAATTATTTATGTGCTGCTCCCAGGCTGTGACAATTTGAATGAGGGAGAGTTCAGAGGTACTCACTGAAGTTTTAAATCTCATTGGAAAATAGAGCAGCTTCCTTCATCACGTGAACTTGGCTCTGCATATTCATCCTTCACATGAATTGGAAACGAGGGGCGTCTCCTCTGTACTTGAGAGCTAGTGCTGTTTAATGGAGGAGCAGTGCTTTTAGCAGTGACTGTTAGAGAAAGAGAAAGGGGAAGACAGAGCTGGACTCTGCTGAAAATCTTTCTGTTTTCAGCCTAAATAGTCTAAATGCCGAGTTCCCGTTTCTGCATTCTTGGCTGAGGGAGGACTCCGATTTGAAATCAGTAGGAGCTGTGATTCCTTAAAAAGTGCAGAGTAGGACCCTTACAGTTCACATTCGAGGAATGAAGGTTGCAAACCTGGGATGCAAGAAGGAAGAAGTACGCTGGACCTGTGTGACATGTAGTGCCCGCCTCCTCATGGGGACCGCTCCACTTTCAGCTCTAAATCCAGCACTCCCTGGTACACACCCTCCCCAAGCAGGATCATATCATCTCCCCTACACACAGCTAGGTCCTGCACCACGTGCTACACTTCTGGTCGTTCCTAGTTTACAGAAATTGCTAGAAATTGGTGTGGGGTGGTGTATATTACAGTAGCTTCTTAACAGCAACTGTAGTAGGCCACTGACTTACTTTCCAGTTCAATTTTTTGGGGCCCTAAAGTGTTTAGTCATGTGCATGCGCAACCCTTCTAATCTGTTTTTTGAAAGAGAGCAAGTAACTTGTGAAACTGAGTTAACCTAATACGCTTTACAGTTTAAAATGTGGCATTACAACCACTCTGAATTGAAGTGTAAGAAGTGCTATTGAAACGTGGTCTATCTGAACTGAATTGACCAGCCTGGTAATTATTTAATGCACATTAAGGATATTTTCTACATATTTTTGGTAGAGGAGGCAAAATAATGAACTGGACTGATTTCAGAAAACCTAAGAGGTGTAGTAGTTATATTTAGGAGATTCAGGTTTATAAAATTCTATTGTGTCATTTCTTGCAAACTTCATTGAGAATGTGGAAAAAAACCCACTGTTTAAAAACAGGACATTAAACCACTGAAAATATGTTCAAATACCACTGAGAGTCTGAGCTAAGGAAATTTAGACCTAAGACTTAAACGTCCTTAATCCGTTTGCACTGGGAGTTGGATTTTCCTGGTCAATTATGCCATTGCCAGCAGTGGCTACACTAAAACCACCGGTACCAAGATGTTAACTCAGATCCCTCCACCTCCTCGTGTTCCTCCCCTGTTCCTGTGTATTGGCAGTGCCACTGTTCTGTCTGTGTAGAAATATTTAGGGTCAGTGCGCTACGTGGACGTGGGCTTTCAGGTTTAGCAACTGAATTTCTTGTCTTTTGTGGTTTTTCAGTGAGCCATCAAGTACAGTTTTAATACAGATTTTCCAGGATGTTCCTTGCACATCAGTTATTATTGTGCAATCCCAATATGACTAACTTAACAAAAAAAAAAAAAAAAAAAAAAAAGTGGCAGGCAGCCCAGGCAGCAACTACTGGGACTTAGCTACTTAGCTGATAGAAATATCCAAACTTGAAAAATTCCCTGGAGGAAATGCAGCCAGTTACAGTTACCCTGCAGGAGTCTCCTAAGAGGGAGAAATGCAGCGTAGACAAATACCTCAGAAGGTACAGGAACACTGGGCTTATGCAGTATTTTGGAAAAATGTGCTTCTCCTGTATTTTTGTGGATGGTAGTTTAAAGAGAAAATATTTTTGAAGCTCGTAGTGAAAGCAGATGTTTGTCCTTTGACACCATTAGAGAATGAATGGCATTTTTTGTCCATTACCATTAAAATGTATTTTGTACACCTAGAAATGTTTCTGATTTTAATAGTAGAATGAAAACGTGCTAGTTTTTTTTTTTCCTTTCTTGTTCTGTACGTTGAATAAAATTAAGAAAGAAAAACTGTTAAAAATAGCTAACTAGAACCATGAAACTCAACGTGGTAGAATTTATTGTATTAGCGTCTCTTTTTAAAAAAAAAAGAAAAAAATATTACCTTCCTGGGGAAGATAGAGTCACACTACAGCCCGTAAGCTGCCCAAGCCAGCCGCGTTCAGCTGAAGTTGATTAGATCAGCGGCGGGTCAGCGGTGGCGGAGGGGGCGGCTGCGCGCCCCCGGCGCCGGGGGCTGCTGCGCGCTCCCGCCCCGGCGGCGGCCGCTCCTCGGCGGCGCAGACCTGCCCCCTCCTGCCGGCGGGCGACACTGCAGCGGGCACCGCGGGGCGAGAAACCCGGCCGGTGGTGGCTTGCGGCGAAGGGGAGGTAGCTAGTTTTCGGGTGTTGGGCAGCCAGCGCGGGCAGTGCAGCGGGGTACCTCGTGAGGCTGCCGGGAGCAAGTGGATGCTTCAGTTACAAAAGTCATCGCTTGGCAACAAAGGTGCTGATGCATGCGGAATGCTAAGCTGTTCATCTTTTTATACATCGCTATTTTGTAAAGGGAAGTTAAGCAGCTAGGCTAATCTAGTGGCTTGTTGCCCTTCCAGATGCAGCTGGCAGTTGATTAACATTGTTTCTTCACTGCATTTGCTCTTAAAGGAAATTCCAGTGATTCAGAAGAAGACCAGAGTACCAGCAGCATAGAAAATCAGGCCATCCCAAACTCTCACAGGCTGCCAGATTCCAAGTCGCATCCACCACACATCAAAATAGATATCATCAGGAAAGTGCAAGCCAAAAATACGCAGCGCTATAAAGTGGAATATGATTCACAGAGTACGGATACACTGAATTTCTCTTCTGAATCCAAACAAGAGACTGAATACGTAAGTACTTTCATAAATGGAAAGGCATTTCCCAGCATGTGAGTGTGCGCATGCATGTGTATGTGTATGCATGTTGTGCATACAACAAGAGAAATAAATTAAATAACTAAATGGTGGTAATTGTTGTAGCCATTTTTAGGGCATTCTGGCTGTTTAACGGGTAAAACTATTGGATCTGCAAATGCAGACAATCAGCAAACCGAGCAGATCACGTTCAGAAAACACGGAGGCCTAACGCAATGATGTTTACGTTGATACAAGAATGATTTTCACTAAGTAATTTCTTAGAAATTGAAATTTCTGTTCCCCCCTGTAATTATCACACATTTGTGTGAGTGGACTTGGGACAGGTTTAATGGTGTCATTATTAAATTTGGTTGCAAACAGCATTATTGGGTCACAATAATGGAAAAAAGATGTCTCACATTCAGTGTAGTGTCACTGTGTTCACACTCCACGGTGCAAATCAAGGGAGATAAACTTATGCTGCATTGACGATTAGGATCTTGACTGATCAGTCATTGTTTGTATGACGGGCTGAACACTGCCTCTACTGCAGTCATTGTTTGGTGCTACTGCCTAAATGCAAAGGCTCATGGGCACATTAGCTACCATTACTTCCTACTGACTGTGCCCAGTGGATTTGCAGGGCAGCCAGAGTGTGGTGAATCTGAGAGGAGCACAATTCATCTTCCTGGATGTCCTGGCTGATAACGCGGTGGTCATCCTTGTGCCTGTGCCAGATGGCCTAAAAACCATGTCTGGATATACTTTGGCAATTCATCAAAACAGTCGTGGTGAAACTAGACATGGCTTCCCATCTGCAAAAGAAGGTTTTGAAACCTGTATGAGGTGGAAAGTTGTGACTGAAGAGAACGTGGCCTCCAAGTTAACCCAGCATGGGTGGTGATGCTGCATGTTTAGTTTGTCACTGATATCCAGTCGTCTAGTAAAAACACTTCAGTACTTGCCTTCCAGCACGTCCTCCTCCCAAAAACATGAAGTAAACTGCCTTCTTTAGGCAAAACTCCTTTTCAAAGAAGAATGAACTTTCATAGCTCTGAGGAAATAGGGTCCTGGTCTTAATTAGGATGGATGTTTCACTTACGTAGTAGTTGGGCCCCATGAGCAAAGGCGCACTGACTTACCAAGGCTGCAGGTGTCTGTAAGAACCAGAAATAAGTCCATCTGGGACAGGTGCCTGTATCAGCAAATGCCCTTCCAGATTTGTCTGCATGTTAGCTTTTGATATTGATCTCTCTGACTTTGGAAGCCTGCTTCAAACTAATAATTAAAAAAAAAACCTGTTGATCTTTTTGTAGCCTTAACTCAGGACCAAATCTTTGAACGTGTGTGATTTGCAGTCAACATGTCTGAGCAGTTTTGTTTTTTTAAGGAACTGCCAATAAGAGCAGCAATTTAAAGTGCATGTTTAGAGCTTGTGAGCTTGATACTGAAAGAAAACATATGAAAGCAGCAAGGAAGGTCTTTGCTAACCAAAAAAAGATCAGTTTTAAACTCCATTAGAACTGTGGAGTCTGTATGCTTTCAGATACTCACATGAAAGGCACTTTACATGAGCAAAATATTAGTATTACCACTTGAAAGTAAAAATGTCATTACTTCACTAATTAAAAATTGCACCAAATGAGTCTTTGTGTTGATACAGCAACTGAAACATTTTATACCCATACAGCCATGGAAGGGAATTTTTTCGGGTTTCTGCTGAACTGGGCTGGTGGACCAAGACAGTAATGTGCCCAGACAGGAATGTAGCTAGGCACAGAGTTTGTAGGCTGCGACTCTTGAATCCTGATCCCACTGCTGACACTGACTGCCTTCTTGGCCGCTGGCAAAACGTGAACTCCTCCACTCCTGGTTTTCTGACTGCAAAGTGGGGCTCATAACGCTTTACTCCCTACCCTGAAGGGCTGGCAGTGAGAAATAATTAGTTGGCGTTTGAGACATGCTCATAAAAGTGCTTCTGGAAGTTCTTTTTGGCTCATTGTCCTAGACCCAATCCTCACTACATTGTTGTCAGCCTTTTGCAGATGGAGAAAGTGAGGCAAAAAGTGACATACTTACCTAATGAGAATGTTGTGTGCAGCCATTCCTTTGCATGGCTGCATCCATTTGGTCCAGCTGAAACTGAGAATTGTTGTCCAAAATTGCAGTATTTTTATATATAGATATACATTATGCCAAACTACTTGTTTCAATTAAATCCATTTCATTTAAGCTTTCAAATCCAGCAGAATCACAAAAATCAAATGGCATTAGGGAAAATCTACCAAGTAGTCTATTTCCAGTTGCCTACCTTTTTCTTTTCCCAGTTGGTGCAAGGACAGCTTTTCCAAACCTAAGTTATGTTATATTTGATTGATTTACATACTGGTTAAGCCTTCCCATATGTATATGTGAATTTCAGGGTTGTCCTATGCAGGGACAGGAGTTGGACTCGATGATCTTGGTGGGTCCCATCCAACTCAGGACATTCTATGATTCTATGATTGTGGCTGTGATTTCAACTGGAAATGAGTCTGTGTCTCAGCAGAGCATAGGGTCTTTGGTGTTTAGAAATCAGCTTATCCTGAAAGAATTTTGTCTGTGAATGGTCTGCCTTTTGACATATCCAGCCATCCCTTTGTTTTAATGGATTTATTTGGGTTTGTGCTTTTTGCCCTTTAAAGATTTATTTATTCTTGTGTGAAAGACAGCATTTGGGAATGAAGTTTCATCTGTGTTTTCTAAAACATGCTTGTCAACAGGGTCCCTGTCGTAGAGAAATGGAAGACACTTTAAACCACCTAAAGATCCTGAATGTCTTGAGTCCCAGGGGTTTTCATATTCCAAATTGTGACAAGAAAGGGTTCTACAAGAAAAAGCAAGTAAGTACAGAGTCTTGATCATTTCAATGAATGCCTTCACCTTTTCTGCACCTTTGCTGAAGGATCTTGCCAGCAAGGTGCATTATGTATCATTTTACAGAGGAACTAGTTAATTTCCAGTTTTAGGACCTGATCTGATAGTGCTGAACCTTGTCAAGTGGGGACAGTGTTTTTATTTTCGGTTGGTCATGACAACAGATTCATATGAGAAACTTCATACCTAATCACACACAGGTTGGCTGGTGTCCTAGATACTTATGCCCTTTGGTTTAAAAAAAGCAGTGCCTCTGTAATAACCCACAGAGCTAAATGTTGCAGTCACCATATGACTGCAATAGATCAATGCTCTGAATTGTAAATAGCTGCTTGAGAGTTCCTAGAAGAACTACACTGGATCATGTTACATAAAGCAAGTTGAGAAAGGCATATATCTGTCCTTTATGTGCTACACAGATCACTTCCAAAATCCAGGTCACGTTATCATGAAAGTGATACATTTAATAGTTACTCTGCAGCAAGGATGGCTTCTCAGCCCTCTTTGGCTCTAGGGTTGTGACCTTTCTTGACAAATGCAGACCTAAACTGCAGGTATTTATGCTCTAGTTGTGTTGGGTTGAGCTGTGGCAGCATTATCCATTCAGTGCTGCCCTTGAAGCTCATTCAGGAACTTGGGGAAGTACAAGACATGCCAGGTTCTTTGCTTAGTGTGCACATCCCATCTAATTCCAGTCTTTAGTTAGTGACCTGCCTCCAAATGTGTTTCTTGGTATAATTCCAAAATTTCCTGAATTCAAAAGTTTCTTTAAGATTTTCCTCAAGGCAAAAAAGCCCTCTGTAAGGACAGATTTTGTTTGTGGATCATCTTGTCTCTCCCATTTGGGTTTACACAAGTCAGCCTCTCTAGTAACCAAAGGAGCAGCTGACTGTGTTACTAGCTAATGCAGTTCATTGGTTGGAAGTGAGAGGCCAACCTCCGACCAGGCAACCTTATTTTAGGAATGGTATCTCTCCATTTTTTGGCTTCCAGCTTTCTTAGAAACAGGCTTTCCCTTTCAGGTATTCCCTGGAGCTCTGCATTCAGCTGGCAGTGTCAGGTGGGGTGTTTGCAGTAGGGGTGAGGTTTCCAGCCTTCCCTTCTGCCATCAGCCCAGCATTGACTGCACTGTTTGACCTTTGATGCATGCTGCTGAGCTTGTCTATGCTCCCCAGCTTTTCCCGAGGAGGTGGTGGCAACTCCCAAGCACGGACAGAGCTTCTTTTTGTTGTCTGGAGTTTTGAGAAGCCTGTGTCATTCATGTGCCACTGCATGTAAACGAGCAGAGAGCAATGTTCACATCTCTGTCTGCGTTCGTTTGGAAAATACGTCGGACTGCTATGCGGAGTGAGGGTAGGACTGTGTTTTGTGCCTGTGCCATTGAAGCATTTGCTTAGCTACTCTAGAACAGCACATCATTTAACTGTGTTCAGGGCACACAAGTGTACTGTAGCCCTTTCCCTTCTCTAGGTATTACAAAAGACCGTAGATTGGTATTTACTTTGTTTGGTAGATCTTCCTTTCATCTGTCTTCAGACTGTGAGGTTTTTGCATCATCAGCAAAAGGTGGTGGTTTGCATGCAGTGTCTGGCATGCGTATGTAGTAAATCAGATCCACAGTAAGAACGTATTAAAATGCCTTACTTTAAAGGATGACCATACTTTAAAGTGCAGTCATAGTTCTGCCACTGAGGCAGAAAAAAAGGAAATACAGAGGAAAAAAAATAGGAAAGACAGATAATACATTTACCTAGGCTTTATTCGTAGAAGTTGATTTATGAGAATAAGGTGTTGGTACAGACCAAAGAAATGCTTCTGCCCTCTGTGTGTTGTCCGTACTGCCTGGAGACTTTCAAACTGCTTTAGGAAAGGTTCCTGCACTATGTGCAACAGCCTGTCTGGTCAGCAAACATAGAGGATGAAGGGACGTACCTGACCTTGTCAAACGCTGTGCCAATTCACACAGGTTCAGTAGTTTCAATGGTGGTCTGAGACAACTGGGGATCTTGTAGGAGATGCCCACAAATGGAGCCCATGTGAGGAAATATTTTACGTGAAATGCATTCAGAGTGCTTCTCCTGTAAATGAACCTCAGTCAACCCTAGGAACAGGCCTTCACAGGTGGGGCTTACAGAGGCAGGCTGCTTCTCACATGAACGAAATACAAACCAAAGATAATGTATTTGAGTTGCCCTTGTAGAATTAACTCCTAGAAAAAAGCATCAGTTTGAGAAGTGAGTGAGTCTTGTCTAGACTGAATTCACTGTCTGCAAGGCAATGCGACAATTGTGTTTTCTTTATGGAGCATCAACATGTAGGTCTGATTATTTTAGGCACTGTGAGCAGGTGTCTAATCTCTTTAAAAGAATGCTAGGCTATTTTATTAATTTTTTTCATTGCTATTATTAGCAGCATTCAATCTGTAATTCAGTTATATTCTGTTGTGACAACAAAATTCAGAAATAAACGGTAAATCCGTCCAAAAATGAGTGTGAGCTAGGCATTTTTAATTCTGGAAACAGCTGCAAAAACCACTGATTAGGATGATAATGTAGATAAGTGTGTGATGGTAGGAATCTGATAACTTATGATCACCCTGGAAACCATTAAAACTCATTCAGGAGGCACTTTACATGATAGTATATTCTGCCTTCCTGGTCACCTGCTCTCCCAGTCAAGTTGAAAAGTGGTCATTTTTCAAGACATTTGTGGATATCTAGAAATTGACTTTTCAGGAACAACCATAGGGAGTAGTTTGCATATGTGAAACAATTTTAACAACATAAATTTATCTGTCAGGGTATAACATGAAAAATATTTCACACCTTGTGTTTATATATAAAATTTTAAAAATCAGACCTATTAAAATTTAGAATTCTTTGTCTCAATAAGTGATACATGTAAGGTTGTACTGTTCAGCTGTGGTATATAGGTATATTTACATGGAATAGGTTGATACAGATACATTTCTGCCTCAAGCATGGAAAAAAAGGGTTTGATTAAATTAGAATTATTATATGAGGCAATTACTAGAATTGCCCCAATATTTGTATACCGGAGCCAGATACTCGCCTAAATGTGAGCAGGCATCATTCCATTGAAAACAGAGCTGGGCTTGGCAGGAGCCAAAACAGCCCAAGGTATATGTCAATGCTCTCTGCAGTCTGTTCTGGGAGACCACAGTTGTAGGTCCATGGAGACCTCTGGGCTGACCAGGAATTCAATGGGATACCATATGCTTTGCTTTGACCCACGAATGCCTCTGCGGCACTTCTTTGTGGAAGGGAGAGGGGCAGGTGGCATGGAAGCTGGCAGCTGGTGTTTCTATCAGAAGTAATTACTGGCTCCACCACTTGGGCAGTTTTCCAGCTTTTTGGACTTCTGAAGTTATACGGAAGAGCTGGGCAGAGCCTTGAAATGTATGTGGAGTTCAAAATTCAGAAGAGCTGATATTTATATATATTTTTTTTTCCATATCAACTGTCCACCACTTCTGTAGGGAATGCAAGCTAGCTGCTTCAAGATAAAAGCATCACTTTTGAATGAGAAGTGCTTTACTATTGACAGCATGGCTGGGCGGGTAGTACAAAACTGCAGATTGGAAAAGGTAAATTGTTTCCTCACAAAGTGTTACTTCAGCTGTAGAATGACCTAAGGGTTATTGTTTTCCAAATGGGTTGTCTAGAAGAAATAAAAAAATATTAGTGATAGGGAAGGTGTTCCTGCAGACAAACTTCATGTAGTAGGGAATTCCAAAAATTGATTATGCAACTCTAAAAAGCAATCAAAACCTCCAACAACATGAGATAACTTTAATTGATCATTTGTTTTGAGAGTGATGCAAGCCGATGAATCAGCGAGAGTTGTGTAACATACTTCATATAGTACTTCTAAAAGGGGAGGCTGTGTTACTATTATTAGCAGAAATGTAGTTTCATTGCCGGAGCACCAGGCTGGCAGCCAGAAGCCCTGTGCTCTAATTCGGGCTCCATCTGTGCCTGCTCTCTTGGGAAAAACAACTCAAGAACTGCTGCCTCAGTTTCCTTTTCTGTAAAATTTAAATTGTGCAAAGGCTGTTGTTTATGAATTCCTCAGTTTTGAGCATGAAGAATTTAAGTCACTAAATGTTAATACCACTTAAGCTAGAGTCCAGTCCAGTTGCCACCAAAATTGAAAGAAAATTTCCCATTGACGTCAGTGGACTTTGAGCAGCCATTCATGGAAATCCTGGAGAATACACGCAAGCCCTAGTTAGGCTTTTGAGACAATAAACATAAGTTGTAAAACTTACGTTTAAAGATATAGTACAGAAAACCAGCTGAACAGGTAACTAGAACTCAAATGCAGCTAACCACGTCGTTTAGCAAATTATTAATGGAGCTGTTCTCGCAGAAGGTTTGAACTTCTTCACCTTCTCCTAAAATAAGCTGATACATACTTTAAGCTTGATCTTGTCATCCTGCTGCCGTCCATTTGCATAGGGCCAATGCAGAAGGACTGCAAATTCAGAGAAGAGAAGGCATTGTATTATTTCTGCATTGGGTTTGTTACTCAAAAATATATCACAAGGGTAGGTTAATCTGCAGTTACAGTGATTAACATTGCTTCATTTACTCTAAAATAAAATAAACAAGATGAAAACTTGTTCAGAAATTGTGTCTATTGAGTGATTTGCTCCCATCTCTCTTCCACAAGTTTCTAGTGAAGGCTGTCTACCCTACTCCATGCTGCCACAAATTAGTTGGCTCAGGGGCCAGTGTACTGGTGCAGGCTGTCCCAGGGGTAACCCATATTCACAGTTCTGTCCAAAATACCACCCTTTCACCTGAGGTCCTAAACTAGACATGGAAAGGGTTAGGCATTTTGGGCAGCATGTGAAGCCCAACACTTGCTTGATGTTTCCTTGAGTACCTGCACATGGAAAAGACACTTAGCTTTGTGAGCCACTGCCATACCCACATGGGAGATGGGGACATATTAGACTATAGACATATTAGCCTATTAGACTCTGGAGAACAAGCAGTGGAGTAGTAGTGGCAAAGTTTACCTGATTTGTACCGGCCTGAACTTCTGAAATACTTGAATTACTGTGAGTGTGATGATCTCAGATGCAGCATTTGCTCTGTTTGCAAGATAGCTTTTACAGTGTTGAGGGCCATAAATGGCTTCAGTCTAGCCTATCTTCATGTTGATGATGCAACAACACAACCTCAGTCTTTGAAAAGCTAAGTATATTTGTGTCACTGCCTCCTTTGCAAGTCTGTCCTGACTAAACAGCCACCTCTGTTAGCATTTGCAGTGAGTCCAGTATCACCAAATCTCAAAACTTGAGCTGATATGGAGGCTATGTGTTGGCAGTGAGGTTGACCATGGCAAACCTAGTGAGATAATCTGTCTCCTGGAGACACATGTCTTTTGAGCGGGTAAAAACCTTGCAGGTTCACAGTATGTAACTCTGTCCAGGGTTGCACACTGAATGTAACCTGCGGCATGTCATCTCCTTTAGTCTAGTTTTTACCATTCTTGGTTCCTTGGGGAGAGCATTACTTAGTACATATTAGACTTCATAATGCATTTTTACTGCATTACTATTTCTAAAGAAGTACAGTGTCGTTGCCTGTCTGGTGGTAGTTTCAGGTTGGTTAGCATTGCTGGCAAATTCCACCAGGCAACTTCTAAAGCTGACATAGGTTATAGACTAGTATATAAGCAACCTTATTTATAGGAAAATATACATGTAGAATTCTAGTACACGTAGCAGTTGTTCAAGTGATAACTCCATTACAAAAGGATTATGTATCTGTTAATAAATGTCAACTACAGTATTGAAATTCCTCCAGCAAACAGATGCAAGCCAAGGGTGTTTATTGCTGCAATGGCTGTCTTTGCCAGACCTGTGCTTTAGTGCAGAACAAATCTGTTAACTTTCTTTTCCAAAGATGGGTCCCAGCCATCAGCCCGTGCTGTTATAAGTAGTCCTGGTATTCAAAGCGGGCAACTGTGCTGCCGAATATAATAGGGAGTAGTTCATAAGGCTGTTTTCTGGTAGTTATCAGAGCAATTTTATTATGGAGTAATTAGACCCAAAGGGCTTGACAGGCAGAGCAGGTAAGCTTTTATTGTAATACGTTGTAATGGTAATCAATATTCTGTTTGATTCTGTCAGATATGGCCAGGATATGGAAGTGCAGCTATCAAATGAGCAGGAATCCCTGCTATATAACACTAAGGGTGGAGAAAACAAAAATAATGCTAACTGGGTCTTTTATTCTTTTCAGTGTCGCCCATCCAAAGGCCGAAAGAGAGGTTACTGCTGGTGTGTGGATAAATACGGACAGCCGCTTCCCGGGTATGATGGGAAGGGAAAAGGAGATGTCCACTGCTATAACTTGGAAAGCAAATGAGGGCTGGGTGCCAGCTCTTCTGGCATTTGTGCGTGGCCGCTGGACCTTGCAGAGACCTTGGAGGGGCTGGGCATACACTGTGGACTGTGTTGCACGTTGAGTAACAAGCTCCGTGTCCTGCATCGGATGGAGAGTCGCAGCCTCTGCGGACGCTGCTGCAGCTGCACCCCACCACCGACACATATTGGGCTTCCTATAGGACGTGTAGGGAGCTCGGAATTCCCACATAAACCTGCACTATTGATACCCAGAGAGAGAAAAACAAAAGGCACTTCAGAATGGATTCAGGGAATCTCCACTGACTTTTTAAAAAACGGCCTGTGACCAATTTGATCCTGAAAGATACTGTTTTTTTATTTTAAAGAATTTATAGATTGTAAGCTTGTAAAAGTATTAAAGAAAAAAACCAAACCAAAACAAAATACCACAAGGATTTAAAAGTTAAGCTTTTTCCTACAGGTCTGACGGGAAACTTATTTTCACGGGTAAAAAGTTTTATAAAAGTCTCAAAGAACTTTTTAAAGAAACTTATTTCTAAAATAAAGACATGGCTATTTTTTCTGTAAAATATATTATGAATATTCTGTTAGTCTGTATTTAATATAATTGTTTTTTAATAAACTTTATTTAAATGTAACATGTGAATACCAAATACTACACAACAATTCTAGTGTATACTTCTGTATGCAAAGAGAAAGTAAGGGTATGGAATGATTTACAAATATGTATAGATCCATATGCATACACACTGACCTATTATAGATAATGGAAGTGAATGTGTGGAGCGAAGGAAGTGTTTCCAGAAGAGATTAAGTTTTGTTATATGAAGCAACTACAAATACCAAGATAATATTTTTAAATTTTTTTCATTATTTTATTTTATTGGTATTTCTAATGTACCCATCACTGAATTATGCCACTGGAAAGGATAACAGTTGCACTGAAGCTCCCAGTAAAGTATTCTTCTGTCTGTCCTTCACTTCAGTTTGTACAACAGAGCTTACATTTCCTCCATTTCCTGCTCACGCTAATACAGAATGTTCATGGACAAAAAATTGCCATTACAGTACCACCCTTTCTATTTGCTTATTTATTTTGAAAAGCTGTATCTATTGTGTGTTGTCTTGGTACACTCTACCAAAGCACGTATTTTGTATGAGGAACTCCTGTTTAAAACAATGCTGACAAGATGGGGGGACGGTGGACCCGGGTGTTGAGACCCCTGCGCTTCATTTACGCTACACAAAATTGTTGCTTGCTTTGACTTTGGTAGAAATGATTTGCCTGTATCTATGCATACAATAAGAACCATGGGGTTTAAATATTTAAACCAACTGTCTGTCATGATGTTATACGTCCTTTTAATAGGAATAAGAAGTGATTTGGTTTTGTTCTGGTATGTGATGCTTTCACATAAGGAAGGCTTTGGCAACATTTTCTTTTTGAGGCTGATTGTTTACTGAACTTCATGACAAATTCTGTATGACAATGAAATCTGGATAAGGAAAGGTGGCCTGTGAAATGTAACATCTCTCTGGAAAGTAATACCATATTTTGTATATGTATTTATTTATATATTTTATATAAATATTTTATATATTTATATAAATATATAATATATTCTTATATGTGTCACTATAAATGTTTGATGTCACTGTAGAAAAAAGAAACCATCAACACTGTAATTTCCTGTTGGGTTGGGAACTGTATGGAGGCTGAGGGCAGTGGGTTTCAAGCCGATGGGGCCAGGGGTTGCGCTGACGGAGGGGAGATCACGGGGCTGAGGACCCCATTCCTCTCCCACGCCATGAATTACAACTGCCCTTGTTCCTGCCAGCAATGGCAAATGTCTTGAAACTCTGACACAGAAAGGTTTGGATATGTAGCTTGCCAGGATCGAGACAGCCAGTCACCATAAATCGGATGTTTAAAGCTTTACCCTGAAATGTATTAACTGAACAGCCCTGTGTGCATTCTGCACATCTTTGTAATTTCTATATAATGAAAAGGGTTCACATCATCGTTAAAACTGATATTTTTTAACCTTAGAGTAAGAAAAGAAAGTATATGTGAAGTGATGCTTACTCCAGGCTAATACAGATTTCCTGACAGATGGTTACAGAGAGCTTTGTGAGGTGAAGATTATTGCAATATTTTTGCTGCTAATGCAAATGTGATGCCTGCGAAGATTTGTTGGCAAAAAAAATAAATACTGGGCCTTTTTTTTTTTTTTAAAGTTGTAAACCAGTTCCTTTCAAATAATTTCACAGAGGGAAAGAAGTTATATATACACCAGTATTTGGGCACTTAGCCATAGATATGAAAATAAGGGTTGGATTCATGAAAGTGAGTTAGTATTTCACCTTTTTTTTTAAGTCACTATCTTGAGAGCCTTCTGAAAAAGAAAAGCTGCTTCTCACCAAAAAAGGTGTATAGCTGCCTTGCAAGCCACATTTTCCCAGTATGCAAGAAATGTTTTAACAGTCTATGGCAGTATTTGATTGGTGTATTTTTGTCAAGTTTTAAAGCTTTTTATGTTTTGCCCTACCATTAAAAACAAATAAATACAGAAGAAGCTGACTAGTAAAGGTCCTTAAGTGATACTAAATTCTCTAATCTGTGCAGAGCACCAACTTGATTTTTTAGAAAATACTACATCTCGAGGAACTCAAACTAATTCAAGCAAGCAATCTCTAAAATGAATTATTTAAGACATTGCATTCAGCTCCTTTAGTGGTACTAATAGTCTTTGGTATATACCAGAAAACATACAGCCATAAGGGGAAAAAGAATTGTGTGGTTGTGCAAGTTAGTTTGGTTATTTTGCTTCCAACAGATGTCTTTAAAGCAAAGAATGTGTCAAAAAATAGCAAAAAAAAAACCAAAATTCACCTGTAATTTAAAGCTCCTACTTTTTCAGAAGTTGTCTTTTAGATATTTTTTATGAGCACAGTTGATTGCACTAGTATTGGATACTTCCTGTTGTCTATCTGATGTTCCTGGTAGCTGGCATTCTTGGTATGAAATGCAAAATAACATTATTTCCCCCCCAAAAAAAATTCAGTCTTTAAAATGAAGAGAATCAGTGGTCGCGTTTTCCTTTTTGTTTTTTTTTTAATATTCCTATTTCTATGAAGACAAGGGTTCAATTCAATAGACAAGTTACTTGTCGTTCAAAGATTTTTCTCATGGCTGTGGGAGCCAGGCTGCAATTCAAACAAAAATATTTGTGGGCTACATCCGAGCAGCAGAATGTGGGCAGCATGAAGCAAATGTATGGGCCAGTATCAGTTCAGGGTAAGATCTCTCCCCACGTACAGGTTAGAAATGTTTCCTGCTAAGAGCTCCAGTGAGTGGTGGACTTTGGTTTTGGTGGCAGAAATGGAACCAATGCATTAGCAAAATACCTCCTGATTCGGTGCTTTCACTGCCTTCAGCTCAGCTGCTTTACTTTTTTAAGTGAACATTTGTCAGCTTTTTTTCTTATTTTTAAAAAGCTCTTTCAAGAATCTCAGGTGATCTGGGTGAACATTACGAAGTCTCAGAAAAATCCTAGTAACTGCTAACATTATTTATATATCAAATATTTGCATGGGAAGGCACTACAAAAGCTTAATGTATGTACTGCAAAAGTTGCTAATTTTTGAATGTGTCTCATCTCTAGATGCTACATAGGTACCATATGTAGCCCAGATTGATGTGGTAAGTATTTATTTTAACCAGTGTAAGAAATAGTTGCATGTATCCCTATAATAGACCAGAATGCAAGTTAAAGTTGCCTGCAGGCAGCTCTATTATCTTTCGAACTATTTGAGAAAGTTCCCTTTTTTAGTAGACCTACTGTGCTATAGTCTTTTGAGCTCAGAATATCCTTTTCCACCTTTTTGGCATGCATGCCCTTCAGGGCATAATGTTAGCTATTTGTGCATAGGGGAAAGAGGCTTCAATGAATACCAAAACCACAGAATTAATTAGGTTTTAGTACAGTCTGAACTTTTTATGACTAAATTCCATAGAAACCTTAACACAGCATAATTCCTTATTGAACTGAGCCCTAAATTTAAGTAATGATTTTACAAACCTTCTGGGAAATCATTTTTTTTTTTTATCTCTAGTCACTCTCTAAAACTGTGTAAGCAAGGATGGCTCCACAGAGATTTTATGTATTAGCAATAGAAATTATATTTGAAGTATGAAAAGTGCTGAGCAGTTTTCCTGGATGCCAATGCATATTAGTATTCAAAATGAAATGTTTATATGGGTAGCTGTTTTGTACGTGGTCCTGCTGCACCTTTAGGAACTCTTCACATCTATCAATTTCTATCAGAAGAATATGCTTGCTTCCTACATTAGAAAGGACCACTTTTCTTCCCCCACTCCCTCTTTTTTCTGAGAGATCAAAAAATAAGAACCAAAAAGTGTATCAGAGTATTCCAAGGGCAAACTTTTTGTTGTCAGTATCAGTAATGCCTTCATCTGCAAGTGTGCAAAATTCATTTTGTTTAAGGCCATTAGAAGAGAAGTGTTTCAGTATGTCCAGTGGACCTGGGTATCTTCTTCCAACTGGAAAGTATTTAACCTTCATTTGATTTTGGAGTCTCCCTCACTGGAGATATTCAAAAGCCGTCTGGACAGGGTCCTGGACAAACGGCTCTCGGTGGCCCTGCTTGAGCAAGGGGGTTGGACCAGGTGACCTCCAGAGATCCCTTCCAACCTCAGCCATTCTGTGATCCTATGAACCTGTCAGGATGTGGTAGCTTGGTGTCCGGAGTTCCAGCGCATGAGATGATTGTCTGCATTACACAATTCATTGATTGAGAAGACATTACACCTTTTTCTGCTAAAAAGGAAGTTTCCTGGTAAAATGGCAAGTAGTGCAAATTTGTTGTTCACCAGAAGTTTTGGTTTTAAGACTCTGCATTTTGTTATTTCTTCCAGTTCAGATTTTGCAGCTGTAGATATACACCAGCCTTAGAGAAAATCGACTGTAAAAACCTTTGCTTTTGCTTTTGCCCTGTACCTATATTAAAAAATGCAAATTACTTCAAGGCTGAAAGTTCCAGCTGAACAAAACTATAGACCAGGTGTTAGCAGAAGCAAAAGGTAATGCTGCAAATCTCAGTTTATCCTTGCAGAATGCATGTCCTGCTGCAGTATGTATCCTGGCTTTCCATTTCTGCTGACCTATCCAAATTCCTTAAGAGCCTTTCTCTGTCATGGCTAATTTCACCCTGCTGTTCTCTCCATGAGTGGGGATGGAAAGAAAGGCAGCAAAGTTATTGCTGCAGAGAGCAGCTGAAATTTCCTCCAGAAAAATCTGTGAGGCTGAGGAAAATGTCATTGAGAAGGACTGCTTCCCAGAGCCACATGTGGTAAGACCTTCCAAAAGTGGGGTAGTGAAGGGGCTTGCTTATGAGAGCCAGGCTGAGTGTGCATTTCCCTCACTTCCTGCAACTGGAAAGCAGAGGCTATTTTTGCCTGCTTATGCCACACAGACACTATTCAAGGTGAAGGCTTGTTTCCTACATCTGCTACGTATCACATCACTTGCACTCAGTAAAAAAAAGACCTAACTGACTGAGCTTGAAATGTTGATTATTGCTTTATCACAGGGGTGCCACATGCAACCTTCAGTCCTCAGATCCTGCCATACATTTCCACAGCTGCTATTACCCCACTACCAGCAACATGTTGCTGCTCTTCTTTTTCTGTTCTCTTGCTGGGGCTAAATGGTAAGGCTGCAGCTGCCGAAACACCAATAAACAGAAGCCGCAGGCAAAAAGAAAATATGGAAGAAGATGATGATGTAGCCAGCATTTGCTCTAGGCCTCCAGAGACATCCCACACTAAAATGCTTTTCCAAGGAACCTCAGCATCTACACATGAGCCTGTTGAACTACAAAGCACTGTCAGTGAGAGAGAAAAAAATCACGTCACCACTGGCATAATTATGCAATTAAAAACCTCAGTGTAGGCACAAATGGGCTGCTCTTTGTTAGCTTAACAGCAGCTGGAGAAGGCTGAGAGCAGGAGGAAGGCTGCCTGTGCTGTGTTCTGCACAGCAGAACTGCAGCAGGGAGGTTTTGCTGGCATAGCTGTGCCCACTGCCCAGGCACTGTCCCTGCTGGGAAACATGGCTCATAAGGAAGCAGCAAGGAGCCAAGCCTGTGTGCAGCCCTGCCTTCCCCTGCACGCCCTTGTCTCTGCTGGGCTGCCCATACTGCCAATCAGAGGCAATAATCCAACACGGAGTCTGAAAAGGTGAGCAGAAACTTTTGCAAAAGGAAACACCAAGATCTGGAATGGGCTAAGTTTAGATTTGTTCATTTGACCTTACTTCAACATCCATGAGCACCCTTGCTCCTACGTCTCTCCTGCAGGAGGTTGCCCCTCTCCCTGGGGCCTCGCAGTAGCTTACTTGCAGATGAACTTTGCACCCTGGGGGAGGAGGTAGGTCAAGGGAAGAGGAAAGGAGGGAAAATAAAATAAAGCCCTTCTTTGTTGACAGAGCTATTGTCAGAGCTGTTTTCATTACTCAGAGTGCAAGTGCTGGTGTGTCTGGGCTCCTGCTCCACTGCTGTTGGTTTTGGTACTTTCTGGCAATACAGAACTAATCATCTGTGCTCTCAGCAGATCCTCTCCTTCTTTGTCCTCTCCTGCCTTTACCTAAATGTGACTAAGTAATACAGGGTGACATGCCAGTAAGAGAAGCCCTCCACTTGCCCCATCTCTGCTACTGTTACTCACTATATATATCTACCCAAGTCCTAAGAAAGCAAATGTGCTAAACACAATTAGGTGTTTGTTAAGATGCTCATACCCCACTTTCCTGTGCGATCTGAATCCCTGCCTGATTCTCCATGCAATGTACAAGTGCATAAAATAATTGGTCCATAAATACAAAATGTGTCAGCAAATAGAAAGCCTGGGACCTGTCATCAGTGCAGCCTGGGGAAGCTGTTCAGGCTAGTGGTTTATCAGTGAAGTGATAGCCGAGGAAAAGTAGACTTACTTCAAAGGTGTTGTCTAAAGATAGAGATAGGAATTGTCCATTCGACATGTAGCATGGGCTGAGAGTCTAGCTTGGAATGAGTCACTTGGATTTTTTTTTTAGATACTTTTATTATTATTATTATTATTATTATTATTATTATTATTATTATTATTATTATGGGTTGGGCGGGGATTAGACGTTGGTGGTGTTTTGCAATAGCAAGGCAGTGATGTGGGTAGAAAAATAACGTTTCTAATTCTGCAAAGTCATTGCTGCTAGACTGCTGGTAAAGCACAAACACGTTTGGTTCTGACTTTTCAGAAAAAAACTGCTTTAGTTTAGTTAGTTTTGTTGGGGCTTCCATGTAGTGTCTGACGCTATGGGAACTGAGCACTTTCCAGGAGTGCAGTAAATCCTGTGACAAGCCTCTGCCATGTGCCATTCTTTTCTATCCTGCTTTTCTTTCCCTTGAGGAAAGAAAGCTGTATGTGACACATTTTCTGTTTGCTTTTTTATTTTGTGATGTTTTTAGGACTCTCACTAGCAAGGTGAAAGGAATATATTGGTTTTGGAAAAGAAAAGTCTAAATCTTGATGTGCTGATTGTGTTTTGGGCTGGGTCTGTAGAAAGCTGTTCCCTGCCTAAGTTTTGCCTTTGCAGAGCATGTGTTCTTATGGTAGAGAAGTGACAGAGATGCTGATGAGCTTTCAGTATTAGTGTTGGCTGCCCTCCACCCCCATTTTCTTTCTCTTCTTCTCTCCCCTCACCTCCAAATGTGTCTCTGCTGTACCCCAAAGTGATGAGCAGAACTGATTCAGTATGAGCAGAGCCCAATACCAGGTGACTGCAGGTTGTCTTGGACAGTTTTAAGGGCAAACGAGAGTAGAAAATAAAGTGCAGAGGGCAATGACCTCATTTCTGTGCTATGAGCATTTTGCAGCTGGCTGTAGGCCAGTGGCAGGAGAAGGCATGGCTGGAACAAACCCTGCTGTGGGAAACCTGGCAGAGTTTTGGCAGGAAGAAGAACAAACTGGGTAGGTAGGGTTCTCAGATAACGTGAACCAAACATTACAGATGCTCACCTAAGACCTTCCCACCAATTAATTTTTTTTAGATGGAGTAGGAGGAGTGCAAGAGGGTGTGAAGGGAGGGACCTGAGATAATGAGGAACAGTATATCCCCTTTACACATCCAGCTGCACGCCAGGTGATCTGCTAAGAGCATCCTATGGCACTTTCCCTTTTTCCCCACTCATTACCACCAGGCTTGGCTTGCCAGTGCAGGTGGGACCACTGCAGCAGGCACACACTGAAGCCAGGATTGCCAGCTGACACATGCCAAAAAAAGAAAGAAAAAAAAAAAGAAAAACAAAAAACACAAACAGAAAAAAATAACCAAAACAAAGGAAAGCTACAGACCTTTAATTTTTCACCCTGACGTTGAGGCCGATCATAAAACTCAGGACAAATTGCAATGCAGGGCATCTATGGCCTAAATGTAGTCCACGTTCCTGGCAGCACTGTGATAGGGAAGATAAAAATTGCCTTCTTTGCTTCCTTGCATTACTCCTAATCCCAGTATATGGATGAGTCTGGCCCAAGTCAGACAGCCCATCCCAGAGCAGCTCAGCAGAAGTCTGTCCTGGTGAGTCCTGGCAAGATGACACAAGAGGCCAGATTGCAGATAAGGAGCCACCCATCCCCTGTTGCTTTCAGTGGGAGGCAAGGAGCTAAACCCCTCTAAGAAACTGGCCTGTCATGCCTGAATGCTGTACGAAGAAACTTCCGCTCCTGATACTTAACATTTAAAGTAAAGAGTTCCCCTAAAACCCTGCCCCGGTAAAAACTCTAATTTCTTGCAGCTAGGATGGGAACCTGCCCCCCCGCAAAACACTGGAAGTAGCTGTCCACTGGATTGCTATACTGCAGATAGACTGTGCTGTTTATTTATTTATTATTAGCATGACAAACATTTCCCCTATATATATAATGATCTCCACAAAAAGAACCAATTTCTGCTCTGTAGAGATCAACCTTTACACAAGGTTGATGGGGTGAGAACAGTCAGAGTGCTCTTAACATTGTGCTGTAGCTGCAAGTATATGATTTCCCCTCCTTTCTTTACCATTTTCCCTTGGCAATGCCGCATGACAGTTGTTCAGTGCTGGAAAGACTCCATGAAAGGGCTCTGAGGTTCTGCCCAAATTTGCTGCTTCTTCATTATTTTGATACAATGATTGCCAAGTATTTTGACACAGTGAATGCAGTGTTGTAACACAGTTTTAGCCAGGTCTCACTGTAGCTCAGTACAGGGAGGTTAGACATTAATTATTTATAATACCAATGCCATCAACTGCTTTTGCAGTGCTTTCCTTGGGAGGATCTCGAAACACTTTACAAAGAAGCTCAGTAGTATATGCATACTTTTAAATCTGGAGCAGTTTATTAGATCCCAATCAAATCAGCTGACATTGACGTGCAAATACAGACAACACATTCAGCAAGCACAATGTGTGATGCCACAGAATCATGATACAGAAAGCAGAGATCTATATGCTTTGGCTTTGCAGTTTCTACAAGCCACTTCCCACTACCATTTAAAACCCATAACTTGTGCCAACAAATGGCAGGAGGATTTTATGTTGAGTTTCCCTCCTGCCAGGCTCTTAGAAAAATGTTATTACTCTCCTCTCAAGCTGTTTTATCAAGCAGGGTTGGTGCAGCCTGTTTCCACCTCTGGGACTTGCTAACTCCTGCACCAGTTTCTCCATGGACAAAAACAGTTTGAAGCCAGCAGGGAAGTCACTTGCTTTCTCTCCTTTTCTCTGCAACCACTAAGTCAAAGGAACATTCCGGGGAGGGAGGGGGACTGCATCCCAAGCCAAGGGGACCCTGTTCTTTGCTTTCAGCAAAGAGAGTAAGGCCAGGCTTTTCCTCAGCCTTCCTTTTATAACCTCTGACTTTCTGTGCAGGAAATGGCTCTTTCTCATCTCGACATTATCTTTTAAATGCACTAATACTGCTGCCTTGGACTTTTGAATGGAGAAAAGCATTCAGCTTTCCTACCCAGAAAACCTTTTAATAACTTCCCTTGGAGGCTGCTGCTTTGCCCAAGGCAAAGGCTTGCAGAGCACAGCTGGGATTGGAGAGGACAGGAGAAGGAGAACAGGGCAGGGAGAGCAAAAGAAGAAAACTCACTGCAAGGAAATGGAGCTAGGAGCTCAGGAGGCAGATTTGCAGGAGGCACATTTCCCTCTACGCTCCCACCTGCTGCTGCACTGTCCTGCTGAGGTCAGACTGTTGAACAGGAGCATACAGAAAGCAAGAGACCCAGACAGCATAGAAGACATTATTTAATAGCTCATCTTAAATAACATGACAATGTCAACATGTGTACAACTTACACCTGTCAAAGGTGGCACAGAATATCCTGTTGTGTTTTGCCATTTATCCGGTGCATATGTTTGGAAAATAGAAACAAATACTGTCCCATCAGGAGTTTCAGTATATAATCAAGGTTTAGATTTTCTTTTTTAAGAAACAGCTTGACATTGAAACAGAGGTACAAATGCAACATGATATATAAACAAAACAGGTTTTAAATAAGTTTCTAAGCATGTTCTCTACTGAAAGCTGTTTTTTAAATTCAGTTTTACATCTATAAATACATAGTACAAAAACGCAAGTTTACAAGCCATTTTTCCCAATAGAGTTATGCCATTTGAAGTTTTAAGTAGCAACATTCTTCCAACATAAGATGCATATATTTAAGAGCAATAATATTAAGTATTTACATATAAAGTTATGAAGTGTTTGAGGATATAAATTAGTAACAACACACAGAGATAAAAATACATGTACTGTGAAATAAATAATTCAACAGCTTTACATATGAGAGTATCTATAATATTATACAAACAAAATATACAGGATTATAGGACTTGATCTTGCAGTTGCTTATATCTGTCACTAGACCATCTGAGTAATCCCAGTGCAGTAAAAAAATTACTTTATGGGATTGCTCATATGCTGAAAATCAGGTGCACAAAACTACCTTACTGAAACGGCTCCTGACTGAAGCGTCTCCTGACTAGATCAGGTGCCACAGAAAACTTGGTGTGAATGTGTTTAGTTTTATTCTTGTGAGTTGAGATACTGTTGGCATTCGGGGTCTCCTCTCATTTCTGGAGATCCTGGAATTCTTCTTCCATTTTTTGGATAGACACACCAGCATCCAGCAGACTCTCCATCCAGTGAAGTTTCGCACTAGAATATTATTAGCAAAACAAAACCCACAACAAGTAATTGTAAGCAGAAGATTACCTGTGAGATACTGCAAGTAGAGGTGTTGGACAGAACTAGGATCAGAAGGTGGGGTCCTGCCATGCACACACTTGCTCTGAATGCAGTGGTCCCTGCTCTGACAGAACCTCTGACCAACAGACTTGCTTAGGGAGCCATGACCCAAGCTCAGCTACCACAACAGCAACTTCAAATTTAAAACAGTTTGCCCACTCCTGGCAAACAGCAGTATAAAACAGCAATATTTTCCAATGTGAGAAATTGAAGGAAGGCAGAATATACAAGCTGGTAGGTCGAGAGCAATGACTGGACAGCCTGGGTCTTCATGCACGGAGGCAAATAGGGTGGGTTTTTTTCTTGGGGAGGGGGTTAAACAGATTTCTGTTTGTGCCTGATTAGATCCCAGGTCACAATATTTGTGAGTCACACAGTGGTGCCATGCCCAAAAACAAGGAGTCTCGGTGATACAGATTTATGCAGACCTACTAAATTTGTGTGTATGACCTGTGGTTACAAGGGTGTGGCTTGAGGTTTGGAGCTTTAGTTAGGTTTGCAGATTACTCTCAGTGTAACTTGCAATGGCTTTTTTGAGGCTATAATGGAAATGAGCATATAACATAATGCATAGGCAGCACAAATCAGTATTTTTGTTCTACTTTCAGAAGGCTAATTTTGCTCCAGGGAGTTTCTTCACTGCCTGTGTAAGTTTTTCACTGCCTGGGAGCAGACAGCCTCCTTTCTTCATAGTTATTATTATATATTCAATGGGCTTTGCAGGCAGTATGGTGGATATTATGAATTAATGTCAGCTGGAAATATGCTAACAAATCAGGTACATGGAACTTGATTTGGCCTGGGAGCAGACAGGGTTAAAAGATTTTGGAGAAGGCCTTGCATGCACCTGTTCTGTGAATGGAAAAGACTCCTGCCTCCATTGCTGTCAGCCCACAGCATGAGTCTCACTTTTAAGAGAAGAAGGACAAACCATCTGCTCCCACTACTAAGTATCCCTGTTTTCACAACCTGCTTTTCCAGCAGCTGCAAACTCATGAGTTTGGGAGCAGAGGGCTATGAAAGTGTTGGCTGTGTCAGGCTAGTCACAGCACTGCTGTGAGCAGACAGGGAAAAAGGCACGTACCTGTTTGCTGTGGTAAAATCCATTCTTATTGCAGTTGGGCAAGTAGAATTTGTAAATCTCCCCTCCGTTTCTCTGCTGTGCCTTTGCCAATTTATACAAGGCTCTGTAGAGCTCCTTCTGACAAGGTCCCTGCAGGAATACCATGCAAAGGTTGTCAATACCAAAACCACAAATAAACCAGCTAAACAAAAAGTGATCAGTATAAAGCTAGCAAAAGCTAAAAATACTTATTAGTCATTGTGCTGGTTTTGGCTAGGATAGAGTTAGTTTTCTTCATAGTAGCTAGTATGGACCTATGTTTTGGATTTGTGCTGAAAACAGTGTTTATAATACAGAGATGTTTTTGTTATTGCTGAGCAGTGCTTACACAGAGTCAAGGCCTTTTCTGCTTCTCATACCACCCCACCAGTGAGTGGGCTGGGGTGCACAAGAAGCTGCGAGGGGACACAGCTGGGACAGCGGAACCCAACTGACCAAAGGGATATTCCACACCGTGTGACATCATGCTCAGTATATAAAGCTGGGGGAAGAAGAAGGAAGGGGGGGTATGTTTGGAGTTACAGCATTTTGTCTTCCCAAGTAACCGTTACGTGTGATGGATCTCTGCTTTCCTGGAGATGGCTGAACACCTGCCTGCCCATGGGAAGTAGTGAATGAATTCCTTGTTTTGCTTTACTTGTGTGCCTGGCTTTTGCTTTCCCTATTAAACTGTCTTTATCTCAACCCATGAGTCTTCTCACTGTTACCCTTCCAATTCTCGCCCCCTTCCCACCAAGGGGGGAGTAAGCGAGCAGCTTGTATGGTGCTTAGTTGCCATCCAGGGTTAAACCACAACAAAATCACAAAGAAACCAGCTAAACAAAAAGTGATCAGTATAAAGCTAGCAAAAGCTAAAAATACTTCTTAGTCATTAAATCTGCACCAAGCTGCTTTGCATGTAGTTTTTACTTGTTTCAGTAGAAGTACAGCCAGAAAACTCTGGTGTTGCATTTAGGCCTTTGTTTTTATTCTTTGAGGTATTTTCTGTCCTCAGAAACATGAGGATTTAAGTCCTTAAATTGCCACACAAGGAAATTTAACCTGTACTAAGTAAACACATTACTGCTCAGAGGGTACAATCTCTCCTATTATGGGGAGGTGCACGTTAGGAGACTGGTGTACGTGAGACTAGCCACGTTTTCTGGGTTGCCATGGCCCTGTGCTCTGTTGATGTATGGAGAATAGGTGCAAGACATATATAGACAGTGCAAGAACAAACATCTGAATGTTTGTTATCTTTTGTACAGGACAGAGCTGTCGCCAAAGCAGACTAGAGAGCACCCCTGTGGCTCTGAGACCCAAAATCAAAGTGCCTGGAACTGGGGATGAAGAACTGTTTGCAGTATTTACTATTTTCACAATTTGGTTGCTCCATTTTTCAAAGTCACAATTGCCGCATATTAATGGTACCTAATGTGTTTAAATGAGTGAAAGGGGAGGAGAAATGACTGAACAAATATTTTTACTTTATAGTGAAAATAATCATACCCTCTGCTTTTTGCAAGACCTCCCTGTTTCAGCCCCTCACATAAGCTGTCCTATTCAAGTCAATGGGCTTATCTGTGGCTCTGGGTGAGAAAAGCAGAAGCCTAAAAATCAGAACTGGATCTAACAGCACTTATGTATAATAGTTCCAACTAAATCAGTGATGAAGTCCTGTTGTGGACATCGAATGAGACTTCCTAGAGTGGGGTGGTGGTTAGTAGGTTTTTGCTTTTTTTTTTTTTTTTCATTTTGTCTGAGACCATTAGGAAACTGGGCTTCTGTGGTGCCCAATACTAATTCAGCTCCCTGCTGCGGGTATGCTGGCTGCCTGGGACTGGTTTAACTGTGGTTCTCTGGTGCCCTCAAGTGGAACAGGGACATGCTTGCAAAGGCCCCACACCGCTATTACCCACTGCTATTTTGCAGTGTCGAAGGTAAAAGCTTACTTTAATTGCTGAGCTCTCTCTCTTTTTACATGCATCTACTTAATAGCGTTTCCCTGTGATCAGAAAGAAACATATATTGGTTTGCATTGGTGTGTCATCAATAACTATGTGTAAGGACTCCCTTTTATTTCACTGAGCATTGGACCAGTGACAAATGCCTTTCTTTTTTTAACTAAAACAAAAAAGGAGTCCAAGATTTTAATATGGGCTTCTGGAAGTTAAGGGCCCATGTTATAATCTGATAGCAAATGCAGAGAAAGATTCAGCCTCTGCATGGCATCTGTCTAGGACACATCTGAGGCACACCTGTTTTTATCGCTCCTGCCATTTTGCCTGTTCCTCAAACATCTGATGAAGGCATTCCAAAAGTCTGTTTGCTGACTATCCAAAATATTGACATCCCAGTGTTGCTGCTAGCAACATTTCATGCACATTTTCGTTTTGGATTCTGAATCAATAGCATCTACCAGAATGGTCTCTGAAAGGTTTGCAAAGAAAACCCACCTGCTCTTTCAATTTCTTGAGTTCAGATATTCTCTTTGCTTTCATGTTTTCATATGCAGTGATAGCATTCCAGGGGATGGATTTGTCCTGGCCTATGGGAAACATCAACTGATAGTTCAGCAGCTGATCCTGTGTCATTTCAGTGCTTTCCAAAGGCATATCTTCAGGTTCGATAGAGTCTGGAAAGGAATGATATTAAGGTGAACATCTTCAGTGAACTTTTGCATTTATTTCTCCAAGTTAAAAAGGTAAAGAAAAAGAAGAAGAATCAACAACAACAGCAACAAAAAGTAATATCTAAGACAGATCCATTACAGTAGCTCTTGCAGGAGTCATAAATTATATGTGCAGCACAACAAATTAAACTTTTGTCATGAATTCATATGAGGACGCATCAGCTGTTCTCTGACAAGTTGGTTGTTTTACGTTCCTTCGAAATCACTCTAATCCCAAAGATGAAGCTGCAGCCAGTCTGTTAGAAATGAAAAAGCTTTCTTGACCACAAGGGGTTATAGAGACTTTGCCAAATGAGGAAAGACTGGAGTTACACTTGTGACGAATTTAGATTTTTGTCAGCATGATGTGTTTCAGTTTTTATTCAGGAGAGGAACTGGTCCAGACCTGATCCCATAGCATCCTGTACTTTTTTCCACGGCTTGCCTCACATATAAGAAGGGGTAGCAATTCACAGGAGCCAGCAGTAGCTCATGCTAATGGCCTGCTGTGGATCAAATAGCCAAGGAATGGCAGAAACTGTTTAGATCTACCTGATCATGGCCACCACACCAGTGCCTAACTCAGCATGTGTGAACTCTCCCACTGAAAGCAACAGAAGCTCTTTGCAACTGCAGGGACTTATCATGGGATAAAAGTTTGACATGTGTCTAAATAACACTAGATCAAGGCTGTAAACAATCATCCAACAGACTGAAAAACACCTGTTTTTCCCTTTGACAATGTTTAAGAAAAAATGGAGGTGGAAAATTGATGCGGGAAAGAAAGAATAAAAACTAGGAAAGAATAAAATCAGATCAAATACTAGCCCTTTTTAACTGCAGGAGGTTTGAACACTCAGTTTAGTCACTACTCTCCCTTCCCCATCCCCTCAAGTACAAGAGAAACTCCAGTTACTGACACCAATGGCCATTGTTTTGAGTCAACAGCGATTATTTTTGTAACGCTACTGAATTACTTTAATCACCACTGCAAGAACATATAGCAGTAATGGTAGTGAAAATAATCATAATAAATTGTAAAATAATGAAATAACACTGAAGAATTTCCTGATCATCATATAGCGTAAGACGCTTGATAGGTCTTTTTGCTCACAGATAGTTTGGCTAGCACTGCACTACTTCAGATACATTTTATTCTTGAAATTAAGCCAGGCACAAAGCCTGTTCAGGTCTTTTATTGTCTATCATGTCTTTTGGAGACGGACATAAACAAAGTCTAGAAAACATTTGTCCTTCTCTAGTTACTGTTTACTACTGAAGTAAAACTGTCTATAGCCTCCCAGAAGCCTTACTCTGATTATTCTGCATCGCCCCGTTACTGCGCTTCAGGTTTTTCCCACTTGCTGCCCGTGGCATAACAGCCTGCTGCGAACATCTCTTGGCTCTGCACCAGGATGCGTCTCACCTCGCACAGGTGGAGCACGTTTTCCTGGAAAGCGCAGCCCGCCTTCCCGGTTTTTCAAACGCCTGCCTAACTTTGCTCATTCCTCCAAGCTCCTGACGCCCAGGGCCCGCAGCGCCTTCGCCGGCCCCAGGCGCATCCCGCCTGCCGAGCCCTCGCTCTCCTCGGCGAGGGGCTCCGCCGCAGCGCCCCGGCGCGCAGCGCCCCGGCCCGGCGGAGCGGAGCGGAGCGGAGCGGAGCGGGGACGCGACCGCGCCGTACCTGCCGCCTCCGCCGCGCGCATCCCTCCGGCCTCGCTGGCGGGCAGGCACGTCCCTTGCCCCTGGATGAGGGCGGAGAGGGGCCGGGGCTCTCCCGCGGGGACGTGGCAGCGGAGCCCCTGGCGGCAGCGGGCCGTGTAGACCCCGCACGGCTGGCCCGGCCCGAGGGCGCAGGTCTGGCAGCAGCCGCAGCCGGGCTGCCGGGCCGTCTCCGGGCAGTCGGGCGCGACGGGCGGGCAGAGGGCGAGCTTCTCCTGGGTGCATGGGGCGCAGTGCATGGGCTGCAAGGCCACCCCGGCGATGAGGCGGGGGCCCAGGAGCGACGGCAGCAGCAGGGACGGCAGCCAGCAGCGGCGCAGCAGAGACCGCAGGCTACTCATGTCGCTGATGAGGAGGGACCACAGAGAGGGTAGCTCAGCGGGCTGAGGAGCAGGAGGCAGTTTACATACATTCAGCTCGCCCGGGCCATTTATACAGTGCTTTGCCTGGCTATTAATCTTTAACCCCGAGTTAACTATTATCTGAACAGGAGGGCTGGAGAAGCATCATTTCACTGGCGGTTCAAGTCCCTGAACACTCTTCCCCTCCCCTTTCACTTTCCCCCTTTATCTTTTTTCTTTCCTCCAGACATGCAGGAATGCTTTTATTCCCTCACCCCCACCTCTCTGCCCTAGCACAGTTAACAGAAAAAATGTGGTGGGGGTGGAGGGGAAACGGGCAGAGGGGAATGGATGGGTGCGGGGGTATCCCCTCCCCTTTTGCCTGTCACAAATGTCTCCTGTTCTTGACATTTGATAAAAATGTAAACGTTTAAAAAAAAAGGGGGAGGGGGAAGGGGAGGAGGGAAATCCCATTGAAACTGAAGCAAATGACTTAATATTTCCACAGCAACAAATGCAACAAACCCTTGTTTAATTTTTGTCATGTGGCTGCAGGTTAGGAGGACACTGACATACCAAAGAGGAGGCCCCAAGGGTAATAAAGCCATCAGGATCCGGTAACCATTGCACACATGCACGTAGGAGTCCTTGCATTAACCTCCGGGAGGGGCTGCACAGCCAAAGCTGGAGGGATTTCCCGCATCTGGGCTCAGTTTTGCTACTGCTCCTGGGATGAGAGGAGTATCAGTCCTCAAAACACGCACTTGGGGGAAACCAGTATTTGTCAAACAGTCAAAAAATAAATGAGATATCTGCTTTTCTGTCTGTCCTGTTACCATCTCCATCTCCTCATATATCACCTGGGGGAGGGGGAATCTTTCTTTCTCTCCCTTGCATGCAACTGTTGTCACTACAATAAAAGCAAAAGTATTCAAACTTCACTGTGCTGAACAGATTATTTTATCCTGGTATTTGCAGTATGTACTGAGCTTGAAATAGCAAATTCCACTGTCAAGTCATCTAATGTAGCATGATTTTTGTTTGGTTGGTTTTTTTGCAATTAGTTCTCCTCTTTTGTAAATACATCATTTGTGTGAAAGAAAGTTGAAGCGGAACTGCAGAGCATTGTTTATGTTCTATTATTCACTCTTCTTTTTCTGCTACTAATGCCAAAGGTTGGGTGTTTTTTTTTTATAATGTCATGTATTTTTAACCCCCTATATTCATAACTCAGTTCATAAGTATTCTTATTTGTTACAGACTTTTACAAGTTGAACCATTTTAACTTAACTACTTCATCAATTTTTTTTTTTTTTCTTTAAATTCAGGTTGTTTCAGGAATCTCTATCTGGATACACAGAAGATGGCAGCCCTTAAAACTCACTAACATTTTTAAGCATTTTAAACAAAACTAATTTTACAGATTTTAAAAGAATTCTGTGTACTTCACATGTCTGACAGAGCAAATTTTGGCTGAAAACCTAGGGCATGACAATTTTTACATTGCAGTTAGACTCTTCAAGCTCTAATGGTCTTTTGCCCCTTTAATGTCTAATTTTTTCTTGTGCATCTGTCAGAAAATAATGATTCTCTTACCATTCAATGTGAAGTGAGAAATATACAGAAATGTCTTCTTTCCTCCCTCAAAGAGAGAAAGAAAACAATGCAAAACAAAGTCCCTTTCATGAAGAAACATGAAAAGAAAATACAAATGAAAAGTAGACCCAGTTGTAAAATGTCAAAGACCCAAAGAGCTCATACGCATTTGTATATGTGCATGCTTGTTTTCATTCACTTATCTATGTATGTGTCTCTGACGTGTTAGATAGCTTTGTATGAACAGTATTGAGGATCATTCTACTACTGACTGCTTGACATAAACTACTTGCCCCTGAAATGACTATACTCCACAGTGACTGCCGCCGTCCTGACTGCAGATTTTGTCTTTAAAAAAAGAGGAGCTGAGAGGAAATAGCTTTTAATGATACACGTGAAATGTTTTAAAAATTATTTTTTAACTCATCACCATCATTTTTAAGTAACTAGATAAAGAAAGGCACTGTTCTTGTCTGATGTACGGGCCGACGTCACAAAACTTCCATTAGTTTCAGAAGAATCTCATTCTTCCAAAGCACCATCATGTTTTCAGGTTTTTGGCATATTTTTCCTTGCTGTCAGGCAGCTGACAGTATCTGAGCTGCCCAGGGAATTCCTAACAACTGGCAGCCTTTTAGAAGCCAGATTTTTTCAGTTTACCCAGTAAGATAAACAAAAGATAAACAAAAAATCCCATAGATTATAACACATTTTGAAAGTGTCTTTGTTTTGTTTCCCTTATGATTGCAGGTCAACTCTAAATGATGGCCCAAGCCTATTTTCCCTTGCTGTCTTTTGTACAGTCAAACTGAGGAAACCTGAAAGTCTGCTAAAGCAGACTTTGTGAGCAGATCCTCTTCTGCACAAAAGGTAGACCCATAAAAATCAGTCCCTTCATATTTTATTTATATAAATGTAATGAACATACATTAGAACAGGTTATGATAACTTAGGGCGGTATCAGTCAACAAGGCAATGCTTTGGTATAGGCAATGGGACATCAATGAAGTGAAAGTAGTGTATATGTTTATGTAGGCTCTGTTTGATGTAATACTACAACTCGTCTACCAATCTCCATCTCTGACCCTGACATTGCTTTAAAGAACATAAACAGATAAGAGTCAGGAGGTTAAAAACATCTATGATGTAAAGTTGTGTTTACTGAAGACTTTTGATGGTAATTTTTAGGTGTTCCGACTGTTGTCCCCTAATTTGAACCACTTGACAAAAGTGAATCCTAGGCAAGGGTTACTTTTCTACAAGATTTTTCCCATTGGTTTCTCAATAACTCTTAGCCAATGACCTCATTTTGCATGTTAAATAAGGTTTGGGATTTTTTATTTTTTTCTTTAAAGCCACATGGCGTGACTCACAGAACATAAAGTTTTATATAAGTTTGTGTACAAGTGATCTTTATCCCTAATCACCAAAAATTCAAGTGACTTGCCAAACAATTTCCTACTGGGACCGCTTCTCTGGTTATGTTTAAAAAAACCCAAAACAGCCAGTGGAATATCCTCATTATTTTTCTTTAGGTAAGAAACTAATCCTGAATTGTAAGGTTAACATCCAAAACTACTACGTGATACACACACACACACATATATATATATGGCATTAAGCATATGAAAAGAAACAGCTATGATAGAAATACAAAATGCCCTAGTCCCTTCTCTCTCATTTTCCCCCTATCAAAGATGGCTTTATTTCAGCTCTGTGGATTATTAGGAATTTTTTATCCAAGTAATTGACAGTGCTTAGGTTATTGATGAATAATTTGATTCAAGAATTTATTGATTGTTGTCACTTTATGCCAATGACATATGCCATTTGGTATTATTTTTCTATTCTGGTTGGGTAAGTATGACTTTTAGAATTAGATTCTGGATGCTGATAATGAGGTGTTCCAAGTTTGTGTTGCACTAATGTTCTCTAACTTTTGCAGACTAACTTTTGCTATTTTTTCCCCCAGCAGTTAATTTTGCTAGAATGTGGGAAATGTTTTATAAATACCTAAAACTGCAGAAACTCTAGTAAGAGAAGAAAAGTGAGAGGCTCTTCCCTCTAGCTAGGGAAGAGAGGAAAAAGTAATTTATTTCCTTGGTGGCACCCCAAGCATTTGGGCACGGAGTAAAACACCTTGATCACAATGTTGTGCATGCATAGACCAGCCAGATAATTATTTTCTAAGAACTATTGAGCTCTTCTGGCAAGACAGGTTAAAGTCCTCCTTTAGTCATCCTACCATGGGCCAGCTGCTCCATGTGGTGACGGCACAAGTATGAGTTTGCCTAGCTGGAGAAATAATCCAGAAACACTTTGACGAGAGGTAAAGCTGAAAGCATGCATCAGAGTGTGAGTCCCTGTGTGCAGAGTTAATATAAAAAGGCTTCTGCTTCACCCATTCTGCTGTAGTCAGCATTACTAACCCCAGGTAGGGATATTCCCTGGGACCACCTCGAAATGAAGTCTTTTCAGTGCCTACCAGAGTGAGCTATAGTTTAGCAACAACTTTGGAAAATTTAAATGAACCCTTTAGCACTGGCTCCAGGCACCTAAACTGGCATCAGCTGTTTAAATCTCTTTGTATTCTTCAGCCACTGTGTCTCTCCAGGCCCAATAACAGAAAAGAGCACCACAAACCAAGCAATGTGCCCTTTACTGCAGTCCCTGAGGGCTGTAGGCACTGATGACATGAGTCTCCAGCCTTCACCACTGCTAGGTTTACTTTCTTAAGTGGTTGCTATCTTTTGCTGATAAAGGAAAAAGT
This sequence comes from Morus bassanus, assembly GCA_031468815.1. NCBI lineage: Eukaryota > Metazoa > Chordata > Aves > Suliformes > Sulidae > Morus > Morus bassanus. The sequence goes on along the minus strand of CM062567.1, from coordinate 62,294,143 downwards.
GAATTTCCCAGAGATTGACTCTAAAAGCAATTTAAATATAATAGGGCTTTCAAATACATATTAAGGCATCTCATGTGAAGGACGGTTTGAGACAGTAACAGAAGGCTACTCCTTACATTAATGTCTGGGTCTGTCACATGGGTTAAATGCCAGGATGCACATGAAACTCCCCTTTGCTCCCCAAACTAATACATGGCTTTCCAGTAATGAGCCTTTCCACATACAGTAGGGAGAAAAGTAGGCAGCACTGATGAAGAAAAAATGAGATCCAGCCCCAGAGCAGGGGCATCATAGTCACAGCCAGTTACACAATTTAGAGGAAAAGTGTCTGTGGGACAACAGCCAAAAATAATTCATTTATATTGGTTTATACCTCATCAAATGCAACAGTGGATATTCTCCTTCACAGTAGAGAGGGTGGATTTTTAAAGGAGCTTACTGCTAACCCAAAACTGGAGGAGGCCCTGACGTTTCAAATTCCTGCAATTTTCTTCTGAGGCTTCATGGAGGCTTTTCTCCTCCATGAGTATCTTTGGCTGTTAGTACTAGAATCTAAAATGTCATTCTTTCACCTTTTTATCCTTTTAAAAATTCTGATAAAAATAAGAATAAGTCATAGGACCCAGACCACAGTAAGTCAAGAGGTCCATTTTCTCTGGTTATCCATGCTATGAAGTGGGAAGCCAAAACTGGGGGACAAACATGCCCGAACTGGGCCTGCTACTGGAACAGGGGCTGGGCTGCAGGCAGAGCAGAAGACAGCAGCCTGAAATTCCACCAAGAGAGCAAGAGGGCTGTTACTGACAGCAAAATGCTATGCTGTTAAAACACGAGGGCACATTTCTCTGGATCATTTACAATTGTTTTCCACATTTAGGTTATTCGCTTCTGCATTGGCTCTTACAGAAATAAAACAGTTTGCCCAGCTGCTTTTGTCAAGAAATCTGTCCCTGCCTTTTGTCCTGGGGCATTTCTGATTTCACCTATATCATTGCTATTAATTATTATTATAATGTTGTTGCTAGTAATACCAAGAGTACTTTTTTTCAGGTTTCAGAGCCTCTACTGTTTCCCCAGAAGATGACAGACAGGACTCTGGGACTTCAGTCAGTTCTAGAGAGCTTGAGGCTTGCATGGAGAACTGAAACCAGGTAAGCTGCTGCTGGGATTCAGGATTGCCTGAGCTATTCAAACATCACCACCTTTGAATTTGTGTCTGATAGTTATCAAGTGTGAAAGCTTTTGGTGCTCACTGCAGCCTTAGTCTACCTGTATTTACTATTTCAAACTCTTTGCAGGGGATGCATAATGACGTATAGGCAAGTTCACACTGTCCAGAGGAACAAAGATTCTCAGAGGTGCTTGCATCTGCTTGGGCCCCCTGAACCTTTTGGTGTGAGGGGGGCAGGGCTTGCTTTCTGGGGGAAGAGGTAGGAGAACAGCGTGAAGACAAAGTAACTGTGAGACACGACACCCTCGTTCAGGCAGGTCACCCTCTGTGGCACCTAGTCTTGGGGAAATACACCTCAGCAAGCATTTTAGAGAAAATCGCAGCTGCTAACTCCACTTGTCAGCAGTTTTAAGGCTCCTTGAAGGAGAGCACATTTTGCAAATACAGACATGAAGGGGTTAATCCAACCTGTTATTATATCAAAATCACACTGGAGATAAGATTGAATGTCACATGAATATTTGCCTGACCTACTGTATAAATAATCTCTGCCATCAAACACAGAGATCACACAGGGTTACTGGATTAAAAAAAAAATCAATATAATTAATGTATAATGAAACAAAGCAAAAAGCCAAGATTAGATTGTCAAGGCACTTCGTTAGAGATGAAAGCAGAGCGCCTCTCTTTACAAATAGGAACTTGACTGCATTCAATAAATCACCATGATTTTGCCTTCTGTAGAAAAGCCACATGGAAGAGAATAAAACTTCTAGTGACCCACAGCTAGGTGATGATGAGTCAGTTGTAAAAACTAAGACAGACAGAGAGAAGAATTATTAGATGTCTCAGAAGCTTTTCTGTCATGAAATCTGATTAACTGAGCTCTTGTAGAAATGCTTATATATGTAAGTATAAAAATAAGACTTTAATTTTTTTTTTTTGTTGTTGTTATTACAATCAGTGACTGGCTGACCATAACATGGTCAACATGACAAAAATAAACAACCCCCCCAAACCACCTTCTCTTTAATGTAATTTTCTAATTTTTATATATAGCACTTTTCCCCCCCTCTGATTTGATAATTTTCTCAGTCTCAAAGATATCTATCCAGTGAAAACATGTTCTGCAGACTTATAAGTTTATGCAAAAAAATACACCTTTTAAAATAATCAATTCAAGTCTTATTTTCTTTTAACTCCACTGATTTTGCATTCTGAGAAACTGGAATGGCCAATCGACTTTTTGGGTGTCATGAGTCTGCTACTGTGTTTTTCCTTGCCTTATTTATGTCTTCTCCAAATGTAGTCGTCACAGTCTTTTAATTTTGCTGGTCTCATGTAAGGGCTTTGCTCTGTGTTTTGTTTTCTTTAATCAATTTTTATCATCGCTTAGTTGTGGCCAAAAAAACCCACCTGCTACTGAATATACTAGTCAAGGTCAGGATACACTATTGATTTGTATGCTTGCATCATAACCTCTGTAGTATAATTTCCAATCCTACGGTCTCAGTGGACTTTTTCTCAGCTAGTCAGGAGCATTCAGGATGCCAAACAGCACTTCTTTCTCCACTATCCCAATTCCACCCCTTCTTTCTTCCCTCTGGCACAGTTACAATTATTAACACATATCCACATTAGCATATGTGTTGTAATTAAAAGTTTTTGGTTGAAATTGTAAGCCTTCCATCTAATTGTAATGGCTTCCCTCCCATGGTGGCAAAGCCTGTTGCTGTGTTGAGCTATGGTTTGTGCAGGTTTTGGTTTTTTGTGTGTTTTTTTTTCTTAGAGAGGAGGAACAAGTGGTAAAGCACCCATCTCCTTTGTATGACTACTCTCATGCAGCACCAATTTGATTTAATGGCATGCTGTATGATGCAATAAATTGCTTGTTGCTTTCTTGGCTGGGAAGTATACTTTAAAGTCCATTTTACCCAGGCATCTTGTAAGTGCTTTTTTGGATCCAGTTCCTCTCCCAGTAAATTTGTCAGGAGTCCTGCCCATACTTTCATTCCTATATCTGAATTCACATCACCTTTCCGTGCTAGAAAGTTGGATTATTCCATTTCTAGGAAGAGAACTTTGTTTTCCTATCCTAGAGGTATGAGATATTTCTTTTCCCCTTTCATTGCTGGCATCTCCTCTTTACGAGAAGATGTAAGACGTAAGCTTTAGGAGGCTTATGGTATCTGCCAGCGAAGAGGGTCACTACAGGGGACAAATCTACAATGACATGAAGAGTTGAAAGCAGAAGCCAGTTAGAAGATTACATATAGAGCTAGTAAAGGCCAAAAGGACAAAATGGAGGACAACAAAAGGGATCAAAATGGCAGCAACAGTAAGAAGCAGAAAAGATGTGATTTCTTTCTTTCTCTTTTTGCTCCCTGGGAGTAATAAAGGATGGTTTTCCCCCTTCTTCTTTCCATTTCTTCGATAAAAATGAACTAAAACAGAAAAAACCCCACAAAACCCCAAAGAAATAAAATCCCACAGATGCAAGACAGTGAGTCACTGACCTGTGATGCAAGTTCAGCCTTCTCTTTTAATGACTACTTAGGCAAAGTAGAACAACTTTGACAGGTAACACTTAAAAGCCCTGACTCCACAGTAAGTCTAGAGATGGTGTTTACTGCCTTGTGACCTAGGATGCTTGGTTTCAAGGTCCTATCTCAGATGAGAAAGGGATTTGAAATGCAGTCTCTCACTTCCCAGAGTTTTATCCTGTGGGCTGCTAAAACTAAAGGCAGATAGATATACCTCATGCCTGCCTAGTGTCTGCTACGCATCTCCTGCCCATATGTCCCATTTCAGGTGAGACTGATGTAAAGTACTGTGGGATCACGTGGATGGGCGGACCCAGAAGGCTGGCAACCAGGAGCTGCTGTGAAGCTCTATGGGATTTGCATGCCCACTGGGACTACCTGCACCAGCAAACAAAATTTAAGTTTATAGGGGCATTAGGTACCTACATATCAGTACGAGGACTGGGCAGCAGATCTGATGTTCTCTGGGAGGGGGCCTACATCCTAGGTAGGGTCCTAGGATCTGTGCCTATGTCTAGTTTTTAATAATATTTGAAAATGTTTCTCAATAGCTGCATCTGGTCCAACTTTTCTAGGTGCTGCTAGGCTCAGTCAAAACTTCAGTATGTTTGTTCATTTTTTTCTACTAATTCAGAAGTGTTGAGGAGTGAGCTGTTTTAATAGGCATTGTGGACTGCAACAACAGAGCTAAGGGAGACTTTCGTGCTTGTATATCTTATAGAACAAAACACACCAGAGTACAGGTCAGTGACACTGCTGTGTGATTTATTACTTAGGGTTTTGTCCGTAGCAGGAATGTAACTATGTTGTGATTTAGAGAAAAAAAAAAAATATCTTTTTTTATTTAAGAATTTTCCATTTTTCCTAGTTATCCTAAAATCATTCAGCTATGATCAGTGAAGATGTAACTTAGCAGTTCTCTGTTATTTAAATTTGAAATATGTTAAATATGTGTGCTAAACATTTTTCTCTTCAATCTGGCCTCCTACAGAAGCACTGCAGCTGGGCGGAGCACTCCCAGTTCTGTCAACAGGAGTGTTACCATTGCTTCAGTGGGAACAAGCCTGAGCTCGTAAATCCAGGGTGAAGACATTTCTGTCTCTTCCCTCTGTTCTTGGTAGTGTTTTTGTTCTTCTCCATCCAACATCACGCTTAGTCACCATCAGCAGGTAGATTGTGTAATATCCGTTCAGAGACAAGTGTACTGAAAACAGTTCCCTAGGTCAAGGTCATAGCTTAGCTCCTAAAGGAAAAATACTGCCCTAAAAGAGCACCCTCAGTGGGAATGCTCTTCTGAACTTACAGACATGTTCAGTGTTGCATTTGAAAGCCAGGACAAGAGCAAGGCTCAAGAAACTGTTGCAACTCTGATTCACATTCATCCATGCAGAAAAAGGGCTTTCTATTTTACAAAACATGATGCCTTGGGGGTTATCTTCTCATAAGAATCTGGTATCTGTAGTCCCTAATCTTTTCCAGCCTAAGCACCTGCAATCCATACTTAAGGTCACTAATAATTAGAGAGGCCTATTTTTTGGAGGTATTGGACTCTACAGTTTCCTTTAAGTTTTGTTTTTTTCTTTTTTTACACTGTGGTGATATTGCAATATAAATATGCATAAAGGAACTTTGCACATGAAGAGAGTTGATAACCAAACAGTAATTCACCATTGTTACCACTAGAGGATGAACATTAAACAGCATTGAGACTGCATACTGCTAGTGCCGCTCTCAAAGCCTATTCTTTTCAAAGTATATGTATATACTAGAACAGAAAACTAGCTGTATCATTAAACTTAAATGTTAAACTGCAGTAAACTTGGGAATCTACTGGAGAAACAAATGAAAGTGCAAACCCTGTAAACAAAAGAAATACTAGGTTGGTTTTTTTTTTTCATTTTGCCCCAATGGATATACTTATATGTAAAGTACAACAATAGCAGTGCAGTTTTATATGTGTAGTTTGATATATGTAGTTTCATATTCTCTAACATCCTGGCTTTCAAAAATTAGAGACAAGCCTTTCTTTGGGAACATCATTCACTAGGGGATAACATGTAGTTTAGTACTATATAGGTCTGGTTGAAGTTCCTTTGTATTCTAACCTATAATTAACAATAATACTGTCGATGTAGAGTATCAGACACATTTCAGAAAACCCCTGACGTACCAATTAATTCTATTAATATTTTCTCATGAAAGGCTATCAGAGCAATATTGTGACTTCTGCAAATTCATGAGGATCTAAATTACTGCGAGATAAATGCTATAGAGTCTTTTGTATTTCTTTTTAAACATTCCAAATAGAAGAAATACAAGTGGTTTCCAAAATCCTGAAAGCCCTTAGTTTTGTACATCTGTCTGCCTGATACAGCTTCAGAACTTGGCTTCAGAACCCAGTCAAAGTCAATTCTGTGTTAGCACTCTGGGCATTTTGTTTCCCTCCACTGAGGAAAGTCTCTGGGATTTTACTGGCACCAACAAGTTCCATGAATTTGGCAAGGGGGCAGCCTTGTTTTCTGGAAAACTTTCCCAGCATTTACTGTGTTCTGAATCTTAGAAAGTTTTGCATTGCAGTTAGCACAAACCCAAAGACTCGTTAGATGTTAAGCAGCCGTATTCCCTGGATTCCTTTTGCATTTGTTGTAGCCTGAAGCAGGGCCTGAGAAGGACTTTCCCAGCAACTATATCCCTGGCCTGCTAAGGGCTAGAACTTGGTCTAATTGGCCTTTAATGACCTTTCCACTTGGCCTAGCATCATGCAGGGGGTCAACCTAGGTAGACAAAGGCACTTAGGGGTATGATAGCTGAGTCTGAGTTTTGGCAGAAGACTGACATCAGGTATCAGAGGGTATCAGAACAGCTATCAGATGGGCAAGGAATCCAGCAGTGAAAAGCAGGCATGGAAGACAGAAGACTTCTGTGTCTTATAAGGAAGGAAGCCACTAGAGGCCAGATTGGAGAAGACATTAGATGGAGACATTTAAAGACCAAGGACCTGGATAGGCTCAGGCAGGAGCCAAGAGTGACTTTGAGAGGTGAGTGGGAGAGAGAAAAGCAGAAGCAGTATCAAGACTTTCTGAGACCAGGATGAGAAGCCTGAAGAAGGAACAAGTGGAACTGGCTATCTGGGAAGGTACAAATAAACAAGAGACAGAACTGGGTCATTTGGATTAAGCATTGGGTCATGTGGCCAGACTAATCTGTGCTTGTCCCAGGGGTAGAGGAGGGTTTTACGCTAACCTTGCACTTGCCTGATCTTAGTTCAGTCCCTGGCACAAATCATAGATGCTGATGAAATGCCTGCAAGCTCAAGGGGAATAGCAGCACATCTGCAACCATGCCTATTTTATCTCAAAAGCAGCTCGGGATCTACATCAGCCAGGAGCTCCCTGGTTGCCAGAGGAACCTGTGGAGGCCAGACAAGCAGCCTGGGTAACACACACAAACAAATACCAGAATGTTAACTAAACATCAAACCGAGTAAGCCTGCCTTGACTGGTGACCTGAGGGGCAACATCGCCCCACTGCCTGGCTACCACAGAAAGCCAGGTCTGAGCAAAAGACTGTTCTCCTGAGAAACTCTGGAGAGTTTCACTTCAGGAATCATTAGCAAAAACATCCTAATTCCTTTTAAATCCTGAGAGAGGTTGTAAAACCACAACTCCACTCTTCAATTTTTGAGCATAACACAGCTGCTATTGGTTAGCCTTTCTCATAATGTTGGCTCAGGCCATGCTTCTGCTTCTCTGCCATCTTGGACATGAGATATTACAAGTTTCAGTGTGTGAGAAGGAAATGCAAAATCTTTCCTTGTCTCTGTCCTTAATTTGCAGCTTCTTTTGAACAGGACCTCTCCCCTTTTGGGGTAATTAGGTAGTGCCTGGGACTGGGCTGACAAAACCAGTATAGCCAGGAAAGCATATGTGCTAGAGCCACACAAGTGCAGTGATATGTGTGTCCACATTGTAAATCTGTTCTGGGTCCCTGCTGCTGACACCCCGTAGGTCACTTAGAAGTGTGAAAATTTACCTAAAGATTAAGTAACAGACAGCAGTAGGGACTAACATGAGTATTATGATTTTTGCATCACTTCTTGACTGGTGCTTTGGAAAGAGCTGCTGTAAGCTAAATTGCCATTTTTCCAACACAGCTGTCATGGAGACACCCTTCTCCACCATGCAGCAGCTCTGGAGAAAAACAGAAAATCCATACCCCCTACAGCTGAGCATTAAGGACCTCCAATGCAACAGTGAGGTGCATCTACAATCCAGGGCTGGGCAAACTCATTTTGAATCAAAACTTCAAAACAAACTGTCATTAATTAGTAATCCCTAGAGGCTGACCTCCCTCCTTGGTGCCTCTCACTATTTCCTCATCTCCCCAGCTAGCAGTAAAAACATTCCCGATTGCATCAGTTTTGATTACTCTTTAGATGAGGAGATTCTCCTTTGGCTAACCAGGACTGTACTCTATACGGCCACCAGGACTTTGTCACTTAAGGAACATCAGCAACCCTACAAGATTTGAACACTACACAAAAGAGTATGGTCAGAAAGAGCTGTGGCAGGGTGAAGAACGATTCTTACACAAATTTCTCCCTCCCTTCTTTGTTCCAGGTCTTCAGCCATTATAAATTAACATTGGCTGTCATGCAGAGGCACTTTCTAATTTGTACCCAACTCCTGTTAGATTTAAGAGGCAAAAAGAATCACAAAACAAACAAACAACAAAGAAAGAACATTTTGGAAGGAAAGATGAAGTCTAACAGGCACTATAGTCAGGTGTGTGATTTATTGAAACCAGCTATTCCCAAAAGAAGGATGTGATAGCACTAGTTCCATAGGTAGTTCAGTCAAGCTTCTTCAATTGTCAGTTCATGTTCAGTTGCCTCCTCAATGTTTTTAAGTTGACGAAGCACCCATTCTCTTTGTTTCTTTCGCTGTTATAGAAAAGAAAATATTATTTAGTCAACCTAATCCGTTCAGATGTCACCTGCTTAAAAAAAAACAAAACAAAACAAACAAACCACCAAATATACACAAAAGCATTATGAACCCAACTGGATTTTGGCTGAAGTTTTCCATTTGTTTTATGTTAAGAAGCCTTTACTTTCAGAGTGGACAAGTTTTCCTGAGTTTCTAACACACCCATTAACAATACGGTACAGAGAAAAAACTAAACCAGAACAGAATTTTATGGCTTTGCACTGACATGACAGCCTTCAGAGTCTAATTCTGCTGCCTCCCTATCCTTTCTATGGGCTCTCCACGGGGCCCTTGCCAATAATTAAAGTTCTAGAAAATTGAGTTCTTGTGCTCCACAGAACAGAATAATAAAGACCTGCATAAGGTCTATTAATCTAAGCTTTCCCCAGCAAACCCTACACTAACTGAAGTACTGCACACAAGACCCCATTTGCAATGACTGGCATTTTTATAAAGCACTATGATTTGGATTAAACAAAGAAGGAAGTAGATTATTAGTTTCTCCAGTTTTAGTTAACTTGTCAACATTAAGAAACCTGAGAATTTAAATCACTGATTTCTTCCCATTCTTAGGTTTCTCCTAAAAAAAGATATATTAAAAAAATACTTTTGCACTAGTGTACACAACTAGTCATGCAAGTTCAAAAGCTGAAGCAAGCACTGGTTTGGAAGACTGCATCCCATCCAGTCTGTGATTAGGAATGACACCACAGAGTCTAGCAGGTTATGACCCTATTCATAAATATATGTTCTCACTGGTAAAGTTGTGGACATGTTCTGTAACTAAAATATTTCCATATTACTAGAAAGATCTGTATATATTCAGCATTAATAGGAAATTGTATAGCTTAGCTATTTCATAACTAAGGGAAAGCAATTACCACAAGAGCTTTATCAATTTTCTTCTTTCTGGTTTTTACTATCGGGAGGTCTTTTATCCCTGGTATTCCAGTAACAAGCCATGAAGGTCCACTCTTGGGAGTTACTGCAGCCTCCTCAGATACTTTGGTGGGAGACTGAGTTTCCATGTTTGGGACAACCTTGTCACTTGGCTCTTCATTTGATTCACCAGAGGCCAACACTGTGGAAAGCCTCCTTCTTGAAAATACAACCCGAGAGCTTTGGGTTATCTCTTCATTTAATTCTTGCAAGTCAAACGCCGTTGAAAGCCTTTTCGGGGACATATGAGGGATGTATGCTTCAACACCTACTGATGATACTTGAGCTAACAATCTACTTATATTTGATTTTGGCACTGGAGATCCATAAACTCTCTTACTGGCATCTTGGTCCTTGATTGACTGATTTGTCAGATCTGCAAGAGATGTCATTGTTCTTGAAAACATTGAGTCCACTGGAGTACTGTGTTTCACCATTCTCTTTTTCAGGGATCTTTTAACATTCAGAAAAGAATCTTCTTCCTCTGACATCTTGAAGTCAGATTTATTGCCTTAAGAAAATAAGAAGAGAAAATTGTGTCATTGCTCACATAGTGAGAGATGCCCTATAAGGTGTTCGGCTGCTGCAAAAACAAATCCAAGGTGTTCCTATTTTCATGTCTGCATTATGTCTTTACATGGAATTTATCCCTTTTATAGATCAGTGTTCTCCAAGGATTTGGAAGAGCTGTGCTGATAACAGACTTAGAAGACAGGTGGTCACACATACACTTACTCTTGTTGTAGCCCTCTGCATGCGGACCTCCACATATGCTAGAAATTTTTTAAGACATCTCATTAACTGCAACATCATTAAGACAGTGTTTTGTTTTTCAGAGTATACAGATAATATCCTTGTGGGGTTGCAACTGCTAACACTGGGTAGGTAGATGAAAACTGTCCCACGCCAGAGGGATTACCACAGTGTAGCAAAAATACAAGTGCTCTATAGAGATTTGTGGAGAAGTTCTGGATTCAAGCAAGCATCTCTTACTCCAATTACCATTTTGTTTCTCTTATTTTCTTAAAAGGGGGCTCATAAACCTCTCATTCCCTCCTACTTAATTGACATTTGGCTTACTTCTGCTGATCCTAAACTTTGATCCCAAAACAACTGTTCTGTGCAAGTCTGTTTTCAACTGAATTTACAACAATGGCAAGCATTTCCCCTACCCACTTGCCAACCCCCAACAAAAAAGAACTTGAGTTCTTACACATGGAAAATCCTCAGGTAAATATATCCAATTTAAGATACATTTAAGATAAATATCTTAATTACATGAGCAGTTAAGTACTTCTAGTAACTGTTGAACTCTTTGCTTTCACAAGGTAGTTCACCTATTTCACGCAGGTTGAGTGCGTGACACTCATCAAGGAGAAAATATGTTTTAAGTGCCCATTTTCTAGGTCCTATAAATCAAAGGCCTTGGCAGGGCTGTGTGTGTGTTGGGGGGGAACACACAATGATGAAGAGGGGCACAGGAGGACAGGGAGATATGTTTACTGAAGTAAAAAGGCATCAGTTCTCCATTCCTTGTCACTGTTTTGCACCTGTGTAGGGATCTGAGTTTAGCAGAGTTTCACATCCACTTTGTGTTTCTAAAGAACAGGAGGCAAGAGGTAGAGCACTGACTCTTCAATACAGTAAGTCAGGTGTTTTGTGTTGTTGGGTGGTTTGGTTTTTTTTTTTCCCCTCCCCTCCTTAGAAAGAACTGGGGGGAAGTAAACCCCATTATCACTTTTATTTGGATACCCATTTCACATCTCACTCCTTAGCAGTACTAGCTTGTATGACACATTATAAACAGCACTCAGCCTACAGACACTGCCTTTTTCCTTTCCTGTTCAGCCAGATTGACTTCCCTTAGTCTTTATCACAGAAGCTTACTGGTAGTAAGCCTACATGATTAAACTTAGAGAGGGAATAAGGAGTTTGCAACCACTCCCACAAGCCCATCTATAGCTATACGCTTTGATGCCTTCCCTTTATTCATTAAAGCTTAGATGGTCAATTAAAAAGATACTTTTTATTTAAAATTAGTTTTTAAAGAATGTTTTCAGCCAAAGCTTCTGAGAAAAACAACAAAATATTTTTTTCTTTCAACTGTTCTGTGCTTTAGAGTTACATATATACAAGCAAAAAAATTTTTCTGTTCAGTTGTTTTAATAACACCATCATAGATATAGAAGTCTAAAAACAACAGAGAAAGATAAACCACTTAAGAATGTCAGAGCCTACCATGGAGAAGGTATCTTGCAGCAACTTTGATATAAGAAAACAGCCTTACCACACCTACCACGTTCCCTCTGATTTCTTTCACTGCTTCTCAGGTGCTCTAGCTTCAGCTGCTACTTCACTTCTTATAGCCCTGCTAGCATCCCAACATCCTTTGCTGAGAGACTCCCTAAATCACATATTTAGCATTTTTTAGGAGTTTCAGCAGTGCTGCTAACTGCATAAACTACTAAATAGAAATCTAGGTCTAATTAATCATAGGAAAATGGGCTAGCCAACTTATCTATGTGCTATGTTTATTGCTTTTTAATCTCTACTGCTTGCTGCCTATTTAAATCACAAAAATACGTCTTGTGGTTAATTGGCTTCACATGGCTGCCTAAGGCATGTTGAGGATCTATCACAAGATGGATGTATGTTGATAGACTTATATATGTTGGTGCAGTTATTTTCTCACTGTTTCTCTTGCCCAAAATATAAATGAGAAAACAAATGTTAAATCTGCCATGAAAAAGCTCTTCTTTTAGCAAAATAGGCAGCGAGAATAAACTGAAGATTATTTTGCAGCAGTCTGAATTTCAAATGTTTACAGCTAACAACTGTGGAAATGCCAGCATTTTATCTTGAAGTAAGTGGTTTCAAAATATCATCTCTTAGATTATAATTGCATTGATCTGAAATGGTATGGTTCAGGTGGAAGACCATAACTTTTGTTCACACAGAAAAGCAGCTGGACTGCACCAGCCCTGCTGAATTGCAAGTCAGCTCTGTGGTGCATGGCAGTACACAGCTGCTATCACAAAACTGGAGAGCAAGCACAGGCATAAGGGAGCATATGCACAAATATTGGGGTAGCCCCTTTTGACAAAGCATGACCTGTAGACCTTTACAATCTAAGCTGATCAGACAGACCTAATTTCAGGGCTTTATGTGGGTGACCTGAAGTTGTAGAGTGCATCTAGCACAGACAGAGGGGTGAAGGGCTGATCTTGCTGGGATTTGAACTTGTGGTTCCAGGGAGTCTGGGCATTTCAAACCTAATCATAAACCACCCTCTCTTGCCGTATTAATAATTGCACTATGAATAGACAATTGGAGTTACCAGTTCAATATTTAGGAATAACAGTCTGTCAGTATATGGGGAAAGTTGCTACGTTTAAATTATGTGCCCCTGAGGAACTAAAAGAGAGCTTGAGAAATGGAGGCACTTTACAATCACATGGATTGCACAAGTAAACATCCTGGAAATAAATAGTCTGTCCAGGATAAGCTATTTATTTCCTAAACTCCCAGGAGATGTTCCTACAGGAATATTTTGAAAACTAAACAAAAACTATTTTGAGATATTTGTGGCTGGGCAAAAAAAAAAGTCTCAGTCCTTATAAACATAGAAGAGGCTAGACCAACCCTTACCTCATTTTGAATATTAGTAGTTAGTTTTCAAACTAGTGGCCTTGTGGCTTGGTAAGCAAACCCACCATGTCAGCCATACTGTACCTTGCAGAGCTCAGCAAGCCAGTTCCTTATATAGCACAGAGATGAGAGTGATGTCTTGACATAGTGTTGCAATGTTTGCACTGTCCCGCTGTGTCAGTGGGGCATAATATTGCCTCTCCCAGCGACGCAGTGATGTAAACAATGCTGTGCAGCATGAGCCTGCCTGAGAAGCTTTTTGGTGCACCTGAGCAAATTTGACATAATTTCACTGACCCCTTAAAAAACTCCTGGCCTTGGCTTCCAGCTTGTGCTTTGCCCTCCTCACCATGCTTGCCCTCACTTTCTAGTGTATCCTTTTTGTGGCACCTCACAGTCCACCAGTGCTGTTTGTAGCTACATCATCTTTATGCCTACCTTCCACGGCCTTTTCCTACAAACATCTTAAAAAATAACCTTCCCCTTTCCTGCAAAGCCATTACTTGCCATTTCCTCTAGTTCCTTGCTGAAAGTTCTCAAGATATAAATTAGGAGATTTGCAAGTTGTTCTCACTGTTAGCCATAGTTTCTTTTATGTCCTAAGAATTCAGCGTTTTATGAAGTGGTGGCAGGATGTTATAGAGAACAGGAAGGACATAACTATGCAGAGATCAGACAGAAAAGAGTCCAAAATTAATGCAAGCATGCAGAGCTCAGCAGACCAGCTGCAGTGATGATATTACCTTGGCCTCAGTGTATCTGTAGGCTGGACATGAAACACCCAAGCTCTGGCATGAGTTGCACCTTGAAGGCTTCTTGTATCTTTCAAAGAATGACACATACTGTGTCCTGCACTCACACCTATTCATTAGCAACCATTCCTTCACTAAAATTACATTCCTTGGTATGACCATCTTCCTCCTCAGCATTGTCTACCTGATATTTTGGAGCAATAACTCCATAGGTCTGGATCCAGCTGTTTGGTCTATGTTTACACACCTTCCTCTCTTCTGCTGTGTGATGCAAGACGGCACACAACTCTAGCAATATTATTATGCACCTCTGTATATATCATATCAAACCTCCCACTGCTTTATGTTTATGGCTTGAAAGATTCTTTTGTTGATCTCATTTTAGGAGATAACTTAATTTCCCTTTCTAAATTTGTTCCAAAAATACAAAACCCACATAGGAAATAATTTAAATGTTTTTACTGCATTCCCTTGCGGGAAACATTAATCCTTAATATTATTACTTCCAAAACCAACAAAAGTGGGGAAAACAAAAACAGCACAGTGTTTTGTTCAAATTACTGTCCTTTCATTCCAGTTCAAATGCATGAATTCACTTCAGAGATATGGGAGTTTGAAGAGGCCTTATCTGGAAGAGGATGAAACTGGAATTATTTTTCAGTTTACCAAGGAATACCATACATATAGGAGCATAAAGGGACACCTTTTTCCCTTGGTGTTCTGGTCTAATGTGAGACACTGCACTTCTTCAATTGCTACTCTATTCATTTCTTCATTTCCCACTCTGATGATGTTGCCAAACTGTTTTCCTGAAGGGAATTTGGATGCTAAACCAGACCCTAGCTCATATGCTTCCCTAACATATTCTTTTGAATTGGATATATAATTCTAGTTTGCGAAGTCAAAAATCTTGCAAAAGTGTCCAAACAGTTAGGAGCTAGATACAGTCTTTCCTGGGCAGAACAGTATCAGGCCTTCTCTCTGCTTCTGTAACTAGTCTTATGTTTTTTGGTGCAGAGGCTGATTCTGCAAAGAAGTATGTAATAGGCAGTAGGAGCTGGTAAATGGAGCTCAGCACTTTACTCTGTCTGATGACCCATGGTGGGATGACATTGTTTGGAGAATAGGAAGGAAGAAGGAAGAGCCAGAAGAAGAATACAAATGGTGGTGGGGAGTAAAAGGATGGTAAAAAGAAGAAGAAATGAAGAGAGGAACACAAAGATTAAAATGCTTTTCTGAATTTAGAGCCATGTGGAAAGAATAAATTAGAAGAAAGATTAAAGGAATGGGCAAGACAAAGGAAAAAATAAATAAAGAAAGGAAATTAAACTGTATTTCCTAAATGATTTGGAAAACTTAGGCCCAGGTTATGAGTTGTTTATGGATGAAACCCCATTAAAATGCAAATCTGATTCAAATTTCCATAAACTATTCTTCCTGTATCTGAGTTTTGTGTATAGGCAAGTCAAAGAGGAGTGCTCTAAGACTGCTGATCAGGCTGAACTCCTCAGTGAAAACAGCAGTGGAACATCTCATTTGTTGACATGAAGGCTGAAGCCAGCAGAGAGCATCATCATGAACTAACTTCTGCAGATGCAGTGCCTCCCTTGGTCTTTCCAGCATTACGGTACAGTGAGGCATGCAAAAGGAGCAGAGCCTCTGTCCCAGTGAATCATAAGCTCCTTGGGCAGCCACAGGCATTGAAATGGAAACAGTCTAACACTCCCTGTGGACTTAGCCTCTTTAGGTATATAAAGCTGCACAGAGGAACCCAGTGGGACTTTTCAAAAGCACCTTAGCACTTTATTTCCACTTGCTTCAGTAGGCATTACATGCCTGGGCATTACTGAAAATCCTGAGATTTAAGATAGAGGGTGATAATCATTTTATATATGTGTTTTGAAGTCACTTGAATAGAATAGAATAGAATAGAATAGAATACTTTTTTCAGTTGGAGGGGACCTACAATGATCATTGAGTCCAACTGCCTGACCACTTCAGGGCTGACCAAAAGGTAAAGCATGCTGTTAAGGGCATTGTCCAAATGCCTTAAACACTGACAGGCCTGGGGCATTGACTGCCTCTCTAGGAAGCCTGTTCCAGAGTTTGACTACCTTCTTGGTAAAGAAATGCTTCCTAATGTCCAGTCTAAACCTCCCCTGACAGATGCAGCTTTGAACCATTCCCATGTGTCCTGGCACTGGATCCCAGGGAGAAGAGATCAGCACCTCCCTCTCCACTTCCCCTCCTCAGGAAGCTGTAGAGAGCAATGAGGTCACCCCTCAGCCTCCTTCTCTCCAAACTAGACAAACCCAAAGTTGTTAGCTGCTCCTCAGAGGATATGCCTTCCAGCTCTTTCACCAGCAAAAGCGTTGCTGAAACCTTCAGATACCAAGGACTATATGAACCCTTTGTGGTCTGTTAAACAAGCTTTTCAGTGCCTGAAAATTACTTATGTACATTTATGAACTTGCTTTCTAGCAACTTTAAAGTTTTTGCCTTTTGGAAGACTTTCCTCATAGTTGGTAGAATTCTGCTGAATTCTGATCACTGGAGAAAAATACGGCATTATTAATGGTGGTAGTGTGGAAGTGCTACCTTTGCAACTGCTGAAACATCCCATTTTTCAGTGTGGCAATGACCTTTTTTTCTGGACAGAGGCAAGGTCAATGTCTTTGGCTACAGTGTCCAGGAACAGACCTAAGAGTGATACAGTTCTCATTCTAACTTCTGTCATAGGAGCATCTCATAAGCAGCCTGAGATGAAGGCTTTAGGAAATCCTGGACAGATGGTTTGGGGGTTTCATGAGCTATCAGAAAAAGATGACTCTGCACTGGTAACACACTGAGTCATGACTTGTGCTTCAGGTTATATATGTCTATGGATTTTGGGTAGTGTACCTCTGCTATGACTGGATCTGTCCAGCTGGACATCGAATCTGGTTTTACAGACTCAAAACTACAATCTTGATATACTTAACTGGGTTTCACAGCTGCTTAGAAAGTGAAACCCTTGTTCAAATATCTAAGTCACCTTCCATATGATTCGTTTCAGTAAGAGTTGAGGAACAATGAGACTTGGCTCTTTGTCTCTGAACCATTGCAAATATTCTGAAATGCTTTTAATTTTGATGTTGATGTTATAAAATTTTCACCTAGGTCCACCAATTGCAGGGAATTGAAAGTACTATTCTAACAGCCAATTTTTTTTCTGCTTTAATGTAACATTAGGACTGAATAAACAAAAGCCTTAAGGAACACACCTTTATCCCTTATAGACAAGTTCAGTGCCACATTCTCCCTCAGCATGGACCAGGTCTGCCCTCAGATGCAGTGCTCAGTGTCTATGTAGGAGGAGGATTAGGTTGTACATATTTAAAGATGCTACTATAAGTTATAAAATGTTAAGGAATTAAAAATTGTTGCCTCTCTTGGTTAAACAAGGTTATAATATACAAATAGCCACTCTAAAACCATTATGGGGAATACCAAACTGAGAAAAGTATCTTTTTTATCCACAGGTCTGGAGGATCAATATTCAACTTCAAAAAGTCTAATTACCTCAGTAGTAAGAAACTAGGTACACTTTAATAGCAGTAGAGGTCATTGACCTTGATAAAATCAATGTTCCACTACCTGCCTTTGTAATTACGTCAATGACTCCTCTTCATTATACCCTTATCCACTTCAGTCTTACCGGAGTGCCACAATGTGTTCTATCTGCATGTTGTTTATTCACTAGACAGTGTCCTATACACTTTCTACGTGTTTCTACACCCCAGAAGTCAATCCGAGTTAATATTCAACTGGGGCCTTTCCTCAGTAACTTGCTGTGTGTTTTCTGATATGACTGCTCCTTTCTAATTATGTTGGCAGTGCTGCTGAGGAGCACATAATATTATTGCCAAAGTTCAATAAACATACACAGTAACTATAGAGTTTGGGGGAAAACAGTCGGTGGTGCTTTCATGACCTTTGGCAACAGTATGAGCACAGTTTGGCCAATGCCAAACAAATGTCTAACTTCAAATCTCTCAGCGACCAGAAAATGATGGATTTGCTTTACTTTATTACGTCTAATAATAAACAAAAAATGCTGTGTTTGTGCAGTGCAGTAGTGTGGCCAGACTGAGTGTAGTCCTGTGCAGGAGGTCAGGCCAGATGAATATCAATGGCTCTTTCTTGTTGTATTAGAATTGAGCAGACAAATCCCCAGGTGGTCTGAGATGAGGGAATGCTAATGAAGTCATTGGAGTCCCACTGACTTAGTGAAGCAGAGCATTTGTGATAGGGAAGCTCATCTGCTTCCTCTGTGGTGGTGTAGTAATTGATATGTTACAAGATCTCTATGAAAGCCCTCATTGGCATCTTCAGACTATGCCTAGTAAATGGAAAGGTAAACATTCATAATAGTCATGACTATTTCTTTGTCACTAGCTCTTTCTACTTCATTGCTAGCTCACTAAGGCTAAATCTAATAATAGTGGACCAATGTCTGGTTATAAGTATAGAAACAGCATAAGCCTGGGAGGCTCATATTAACGTAATGTTAAAAGCCAGTTTCTGTTCTCTGAGCCTTAAGCCTGAAAACCTATGCAAATACAGTTGCAATTGATAGCAGAAATAATCTGCACAGGACTGGATATTTAGGATCAGATCAGGACTCTTAAGTAGCCTGGCTATACCTCAAGATCCCCATCCTCAAATGCGCTCTCCACAGTTCAGTGGGTTTAATGAGAGCCAGAATTGTCACAGACAATTTCAACTACATGGCTCACTTTCCAGCTATGGCTGTTTTTCTGCCAGAATGGCCCAAACAAGAACATGGTCCATGACTGGTACCTGTATAATTGTTTCCTTCCATTGAACATCATGTTCTGCCAGCAGAAACAGTGCATTAGGTGACCCGCTGTCCTAGGGAATGGCTGCAAAACTGGAAGGCTTTGACATAGCTATGATGGCAATGCACCAATAATGCTTGGACGATGTACACAATGTTCTCATTTCCCGTTCTCCCCTTCCCCCTATTTCAAATTAACAATATCCTCTGGTAACATTTTTGGACAAGAACACCAGTTCCAGTTGTGGGTGGTTTATGCTATAGAAATGCGGTCTCTCTGGAATTTCTTATTCAGGGACTGCATTTCTGTAGCACAAACCACCCACAACTGGAACTGGTGTTCTTGTCCAAAAATGTTACCAGAGGATATAAGCAACCTACCGCTGACACTACCTCATTCTTTAAGCAAAACAAATTCTCATACTGTGTGATTATGTCTCTGAAGTGATTCAGCTGTGTAATGGGGCATGGCAGAAAAATGTTTCCAAGTACCTGACCTGGGTCATTAATCCAGAATGTACACTATCTCATTAACATATGCGTGTGTATGCACATATTTTATATACAAATATATATAGCTCTGTGTGTATTTATATGTACATAAAATCCCCCAAAACAACACAGGGATGGTTGCGCATTTTAGTATTAAGAGAAAGACTTAAAATACCAATATGGCAGAATAGGTCCAATGAAAGATGAAGGCCAGATTTTCAGTTTATGTCCTTTTGACTTTAGCAGACCTGTTCTGATAGACACTTAGGAAGATCTGAGATGCTGTCTTTCAGATGGGAAGGAGAAAACAAAAAATGGCCACATAAGGCCTCAAACACATCTTACTGGTGTAAGGGCAAACCACGAACAGTTCCATCACACTCACTGTCATCACAATAATTCTGTACAACTCATGCTGTGCTCTCTAAACTGCAAGAGAAACAGCTGGGGAGCCTTAGTCTAGCATTTGGAATAAAACCCCTTGCATCTGAGCCCGGGCTGTTTTCCATCACAAGGGACTCTGCATTTCCAAGTTATCTCAGGGCATATCTGCAAGGACAGGCATGACGGACCTGAGCACCTCTGCTTTTGCTCTGAGCTGGCCAGATGGGAGTCTGCTGTGATTTGGAAGCAGTACAATCAAATTACTTTGGTACTGTGCCCAGACTTAGAGACTCTCTTGAGAGATATGTTACCTGATATAACTTTATCAGTTTTCAAATCAATTTTAAGTTAACCTATGCAATTTTGCAGTTAGGTTGGTTCTGTATCTTGCACAATATAATTTGCCTACATGATCTACACTTGTCCCAAGTCGGCCAATTTTTTCTGGCTTGTGTAAAGGGAGAGATGAAGTTCCCCTCCCCATCTTCTGGTCTATGTGGCTAGTACTTTGCCAGTATTTGCACGTTTATTTTCCTCTGCTTGCACAATGGATGGAGCACTTGGCCCAAGTTGCCTTCCACTGTGGTTAATGCAGAAAGTCAACAAGACTCACAAGGGAGCTGAATTGTTCCCATAAGGTTCTTTAGTTCAAAGCAATTGTGAAAGTAAAATTGCAGGATTTCTAGATGCATGTTCTTAGCCTTAAAACTAAGAAGCTGTAATTGGACCCTCTGAAAGGCAGCTTGGTATAGCATAATGAATGCTACTTGATTTAAAAAAAGACCAAAACAATAATCCCAAACAGCTGTTTATTCAAGCAGATTTTTTCCTTTATTTTTAGATTCCAGAAATTATAATAGTGCAAACACTCAGTATAAAAGTTGCAATAAGAAATTTACATTCACATTTAACATTTCAGTCCATTCACTTTTCAACATAAAAATAGGACAAATATTCAATTGTTCTTCTCAATTTAACAATCCTGAAAAAGACTGGAAGATACTCTACAATATTCTATTTACATAAAAATAGACCCGTATTATCAATGCAAATCTATCATTAGAAGTTACCCAGTGTTAAGTTATTGTATTGTACTATGTATATACATATATATATATAGTGTATAGCTATATAGAGATAAAAAATATTTATAGGTTCAGTGGGCTACAACAGTTGGAAAAATGACATCTTGACTTACTAGTTCATTCCTTAAGGTTAGGACTATTCATTTTATTTAACTATGTAGATGTTTCTGTCGTGATACAGTAGGCCTCCCCCTGGTCCCTTTGAAGTCACTGGCAACACTCCATTTGACATCAGTGGGAGAGGAACAGACCTTAGAATAAGGCCTGATCTAACCATTCATCAATCATTGAAGTTAATATTTCCATTAACTTTACTGGGCTATAAATCAGACTAAAAGATCTTCTGAAAAGTTATATGTCAATTAAATAGAGAGAAGAATACATTTCGTTTTCCCTTTGAGGAACAATATCTCTACCTGATGCAAATATTTTTTTTTTCAAAGTCTAAGCAGACTATTCAAGTTAGATCGGAAGCAATGCAGGATTTGCTGCAAACATCTGCAGGTTAAGCAGCTCATAAGATTCCTCGTGCATGGTCTTCTTACTGAATACTTCAATTCAACCAGCCTTATAAAACCCCAAGACTGTATCTTTCCTTGATCTTATTTTTTAACAAAGAGTGGCATCCAGACGCAGACAACATAACTGCCCTTGAAATGGATTTGCATGTGTTTAGTGCTAGGGAACATGAATTAGGCTACCCCACTCTTGCTTATCTGTGTCTCTTCTTTGGGGACACAAGCAGAGACGCTGCCCTGCCTGCAGCTGGCATCTTTAAGCCTCACTACCCAGCTTGCTGCCAGCTGCTGATGCCTGCACTCCCACCACAGGGTATGTTTATTTGCCCTTTCAGGTTTGCTGTCACGTGTACTGCTTCCTAAACAGATTATGCCAAAGCTATTTCTTTTCCCCTAGACACCTATTACATAAAAAATCTGCTTT
Organism: Morus bassanus; assembly: GCA_031468815.1. Taxonomy (NCBI): domain Eukaryota; kingdom Metazoa; phylum Chordata; class Aves; order Suliformes; family Sulidae; genus Morus; species Morus bassanus. Next base: position 62,272,359 of record CM062567.1, on the reverse strand, counting down.
TTGAAAATTTTTTTTTTTTTTAAATGAAGAAGTTTGACAACCATGTGATGGAGCACCTACAGAGAGAGATGGTAAGCAGGCCTAAGTGGACAGTAGCCACCTGCAACAAAAATGTGATGGTACTCAACAACTGAAGGCGAGTTAAAGGCAGCAGGGGCACCAGTTTCTTAAGAAGCATTGTTTTAAGAGCTGCCAGGTCACATTTTTACATCCAAAGAAGAACTATGTGGTGTTAAGAGGCAGGCAGGCATGCCTAGCTCCTTTTCTTCTTAGTGCTATGGTATTTATTACATTTAAATATTTCTAGGATGCTTAAAATTATGGGTAAGCCTACAATGGACAGTGTGCCATCATATGTAGGTACACCAATTTTGATTGTAGAAGACATGCTCCATGTGGTTTTTTGCTTCCTACCTTAGGCTGCTGAACATTTCAATATAAAAAGAAGGAATCTCATACACTTTCAAATATCTTCAATTAACAGATCAGAGAAATACTTAACATCTCATTTCCAAGTAGAACCTATGGACACATACCAGAAGGGCAAAAATTAACATCCTGACAGCAGAAGGTACAAGGCCTAGTTAGCAGGAGAGAATCCAGACAGATGTGAGTTGCAGCACAAGTTTTAGTGGCACGGATTTTAAGAGATGGGTCAAATTTGGCTGAATCTACTTGAAACTGTGAAATGTGTGTATTACTACTGTTTTGCACCATTATCCACATTCTGGGTACAAACTGATTATTTGCACACAAATCTGCACACGAGTATATGGAAAAAGAACATCCAAGAGATGTTTTTAACTTCTGTTAGAATTTCACTGAAAATAATATCACTGCTCTAGAATTCTCTGTATCGGGTTAAATTACACTAGAAATGGTAACTGCTCTTGGACTCTGGTTTTTAGACCAGTAACTCTGAAAGCATTACTTTAATTCTTATTGTATTCTGTAACATTTTCCAAACTACCTCTGTGTAATAACCAGCTGCTTGAATGCAGAAAAGAAACTCTCCATTTGCTTTGTCTAAGTCCAAATTTGTGCAGACAATTGTGAATGGGAGCCTGTTACTTGATCACTTCTTTTTTCTTAATTGAACCCTAGTAATGTTATTGTAAGAAAAGCAGGAATTCTAAGTGAAGAAGGATTTCTACTGTAACAATTTAAAAATGTAATTATCATGAAGCAATTTTGTGATGGCACAGGTAATCAATTTTCATTTACATTTCACTGAAAATTCTTGGTATATCACTTGAATGGCATTTGAAATGTAAGAACAGACAACCTTTACACTCATGCGCACTAAAGCGTAAAAGACATGAGAGATCACCTAACTTCAATATGCCAGCTCAAATTTTTCATAACTGATACCACTATTGACAGGTCTAAGACCAAAGCATCAGATCAGGCACTTGAAAGTAAGACACGATAGTGTGCACAACCGCAATAATTAAAGCACACCTTAGCCTTGCCCACGACAAGAACTGTTAGCTGTTTTACCACCAGCAGTCTAACCTATGTCAAGCAAATGTGGCAGTGCAGTTACAAGCTGTAGGTAAGTGTTCTGGATGTTTTTAATCAATGTGTTGTGTAAGCCTGTTCTGAAGAGGAAGGCATCCAGCTTTTTTCAAAGGAGCTCCAAACTATCTGGACAGATATTCTGCAGAACTCAGCTCACTGTGTGTGCTGAGCTTTCTAGGAAACCTGTTTTGATCTTGGACCCACATACACCTGTGTATGGCCTCCCTCCATACCTGTGTATGGCCTCCCTCCATAAACACTTGGTGCACTCCTTGCACCCACATGGCTGTGCTGGTAGTAAACCAAAGTAGGAAAGAAAGTAGTAAAAAAGCTTCACAGCGATGCAGCACTGTTTGTTTCTTCAGTTTTATGCAGTTTTATGCATGTCTGATGCCACAGAAGGCATAAAATGGGGATCCTAATATAAAAAAGCAGATCCTCCAGCATGCAGTAAGGCACAAGCAAAACCAAGTCCTTTCAGCACATAGGCTACGTACATTAACCAATGCTAATACAAATTTCAAGGTGCTTCCTCATGATCAGAAAATAGGCATTGAAGGCGACAACCTGCAACCATTTCTAATAATTCCTTCTGAAACTCTGAAAGCAGTTCATTAAGAGATCTTGAATACTCTTGTGAACGTAAACAGCTGTGAAACCTCAGAAATGGATCTGGCTGTGCAGTTAAATACAAGCCTTATTTTTGTTGCACTAGGAATCTGGTTGAGTACTCTGCCAGCTCAGATACTCAAGACCTGTCCCATGTCACTGAGAGCTTTACCACTGACTTCAGAAGGAGTACTGGCTTTTCACCTTTTCCCTTCAGCAATTGCTATCTCAGAGGCTTCTTTTCTTTTTGTTATTTTGTACTCTTGCTAACTTTGTGCTTTTTTTTTCTTCTTTTCCTGTTTATGTCCTTGCACTGATCAGATTATAAGTCACACTGGGCCACCCAAGCCGTGTGACGCTTTGAAGAGTAATTAAAGAGCAACAGGTAGCCCCCCCTTAGGTGTACTTTCTCCCATTTATTTACATTTACATATTTATTCATGATTTAGATTTGGCCTGAATATTCAGTAAGAGATGGGATTAAAAGGAACAAAGAGCTAAGAAAAGCCTATACAGAGTTCTGGAAAAAGCCAATCATAAACAGGGTTGGGGTAGAGAAGCAGAGTCCAGATTGTCATTAGTCACAACAATTATGCCACACTGAGATGTAAAACCCATTGAATTTGAGATGAGTTAGTTTATGACTGTTAGAAACCCTTAACTGCTGTATGAAGCCAATCATCAGTACAAGGTAGTGATTCTTGTATGTGGCCAACTGGAATACGTTGTATGAATCTACATCTTAATTTATGATGACAGAAATACTTGCAGAAGCTGTACTGCTTACTTAACCCCACAGTCACCTGATTAAACAAACAAATGAATGGATTTCTAAGTCATATTATGAAACTAGCTCAAATCTGTAAAATACAAGAAGTCCTTATTAATCCATAGTAGAAAGTATTCACAGTCCACACCCTTTTTCCTCTGCCACCAACCTCAGTGTTATGCTCCTACAATATTCCTCATTTATCATTCAGCAATTATATAGGTAATTTGAGAAGTAGTCCCAAGCTGTAGTGACACAGATATGACAACTTTAAAAATGATGCATGCAAAATACCTCCAGAATTTAAAGTTTTGTCCAGCAGCAATATGTGAAAAATCAGCTAGAGGATTGGATAGTGATTTCTTATTCCTATGTCACTAACTGGGCCTCAAGCTGTGGATTAGGCTGCAATGCCTAAGGGAGGCATGCATTCCTGTAAGCATGGCTTTAGTGGGAGCAGGACTAGTGTCAGCACAGAACCCAGATGGCTCAAAGCCTGAGAACCCAGTGAACCCAGTTCAGTTAAATACTTTCTGCTTAGCAATAGAAAATTTGGAAAAAGAGTCAAAAAAGCTAACAAAAATAAGGCAACAAAATTACTTTATATATATATACACATACATACATATGTATGTATCTAGGAAACAATCTATTTGCATTGTGTACTTTTCACATACAATAACTTATTACCACATTAGAAATATACTCTGGGTAACGTCAATGGGCCAAATTCACCTCCTTTACCTTCCATAGTGTTGCACCTGCATACAGCAATGATGGATTTGACACTTGGTCCTTCTTGATGACAATACTACATCAAATGCAGTATCAGAGAATACCCATCAAATGTCAGATATTACACCATTATGAACTAGAATATCTGCTTGCTTTTTATATTACAGTAAGTAGAGTTTATTGCTTCTAATGACCAGAAGGTACCTTATGAAGACAGCATAGATATCGATAACACTTTTCATATACTGTATTATGGATCCTGGAACACTGAGGTTGGCAGATCACAATCATTAAATTATTTTTCTTCTTTATTTGCTGTTTGCATTTTGATTTTGTTTTGCTGAACGCACATGCAACTAGTGGATTTAACTCTGTGCCAGAATTGATATGTCAAAAACATTTAGGAAAACTTATTGTTTTGTTACTGAAGTCAGGCATGAGTGGCATGCAACAGATTGCAAGGAAAAGCAAAAGGACATCCATTTCCAAAGGGTTTATAATCTCCATGCACATGTAAAATGTCTCTTACAAAAATCATTAACATTTGTTAAAAGTGTGCCTTTTTGCCTCTTTTTATACAAGTGTACATGCAATTACCTGTCTGAGCTAAAACTATTTACAAAATTTCATAATACATCTTTTAAAGTGAATAATACATGAAAGGCCAATGTTTTCTGTTGTTTTGTAACACTGTACAAGATTAAAAATAAATAAGGCATTATAATACAGATTTATCACAAATTAAAAAATGTTGGTTTTCACTGTAATACAAAACTCTAACTTGAAAGAACATTATGGCTAAATAGTCCTCCTGCCTGGGCAGAACACATACAGAATCTGGACTTGCTGATGTAAAGAAAACACTTTGTTTCTGCTACAAGCAGGAATTCAACACAGGAAAATGATTCACGCTACTTACTAATGTGTTCAGACTCCTCAAAGCACTGAAATGGCACAGGTCACGTACTGTTTCCCTTCAAACAGTGACTCCCGAGTACTTTCTTTTGCCTTACACATAAATTATAGGCAAAAGTGTGAAAGAGATTTAGGCGCATGACCTACTCTTGGTTACAGTGTTGTAAAATATTCAGTTCAGTACCGATGCGAGACATCGCTGTAACCCAAAGCAGAACTTGGCCTACAGAAGCTCAACTCCTGACCTCCATAAGCATGCTAAACTCCTGGTTATTTCTGCAGGCCTTGTGTGTACATAAGGGATGCAGATTCAGCCCTAATGAGCCGAAGCTTTTGGCTCTCAGTCTCACCTAGAGAAAGCAAGGGAGAATTTGCATGTGTTTTAGTGAAGACAAGGGAGTGTGACTTGCCACAACAGGAATCAGCTACAAAAAACAATGCATTTTATAGGCTGGATAAAATAGGTTTCTAGTCAATGAAATGAAAATGTTTGGAAATATCTAGCCAGTAATTCAACTGAATGCCAGTTTGTAATTTCAGCAGAGAATAATAATTAAAAATCATTTAAAGGTAAAGGTAGCATAGGAACATTTTGAAATTAGCTTCCAAGACAGTGAAATCTGAAGATCTGATACTTATCTCCTTATATAAAGAACAAAAGTATTCAATTATTACTATCATCTGAAAGAGAAAACGTGCAAACTGATGTGAAGTATTGTGCTTGCTGTTGACAGACATCGACATGCCAAAATGGCATAATTTTGTTGTAGGGCTCATAGCTGTTAATTGTTTCAAGCTAACAGCTGCACAAAACAGTGAACAGAAGTGTAAGAGGCTATTCTGCCCACAATGCAACAAGTTAGTATCCCTGATTAAATGTGAGGGACCTTTGGGTATTGTGGGGCAGAACTGACTCCTTGCTGGGGCTACAGCAAGGTCACCCAGGCAAAAGTTACAGAGCTTGACCAGAAATTAATAAATGCAAGATAGGAAATACATCTGCATGCATGGAGGTAGACACAACCCAAATCCCACAGAAATCCAAGGAAATCCTTCTGATGATTATCAGGGATATTGGAGTGGGCCAGATATTATCTTCAGCCAAATGCCAATAAAATTTGATGACAAGCTTCTCTAATTTGACAGAAAATGTGCATTTGTGAGGTTATCAGAAGTATTACTACTACCTCTTTCCATGTGTAAAACTTATTGAACATATCAAAGAACGCAGAAGAGCAGAGAGATTAAATCTGTCATTCAAAGCTATCACACAAGAGCTGAAATAAAACAAATGTACACAGAAAAGGAAAATGTGGAAAAATAATATGAATAGGGAGGAAAAGCATAAAGGCAAGGGCACAGCTTCATTATATCATGATTCCAACAGCTTTTGGAATGGCTGCTGAACACTGCCTATCATTTTCACATGGCTTTTTACAAATTTGTGCCTTGGCTAAACTTTCTTCATGATTCTGTACTGCTCAGTCCGGACTACATAGAAAAATATAGTTTTCCCCATAGTAAAACCAGCAACAACAGCCACAACAAAAATACAAAAAATGTTAATGGTAGGAGTTAAACAAAGTCTGGAAACTGACTCCAAATACACCATCTTTGATGCTGTAAGCTAGCACATGCACACTGGACTGGCTGCAGCACCAAGAAGCCATCCTGGTCCTCTCAACCTGCTCCGGAGGCACAGACCTCCTGCAAAAGGAACGAATGAGAAGCTAATGATGGACCGCACCAGTCTGGTCCTTTCCATTCAACATGGAAAACATTCTTACAAAAGTCACATGCCTCATTTGACTGTTGGAGAGGAGAATCAGGCTTAGAAAAACTTTGCAGTAATTCTACTAGCACCTGCTAACCTTTTAAAATATTAAAATGAATAATCCAAATTTACCTTGCTACGTGATCTTCCACTGACATTACTCCAGGACTAGGCTGGGAATGAGTCTGGGAATGAGAACAGTCCCAAAAATATTAGCACAGGGGACAATTCATTTCTGCGCAATGTCCATTTAGTGATAAAAGAAACAATGGCAACAGGCCTATATCTTGGACCTATTAAAAAAGTAATGAATAATTTCATCGTAAGCTTTTGGGGTGGGTCAATGGCTGTATTTGGTCTATGTGTTCACATACTACCAGATCTACTCCTAGGATTTGAAGATGCTTTTAGTAACAGTACCTGTAAAAATAGCATTTTATTATTATTGGTGAAATTATACCAAATGCACTGATTCAAAAATTGTGTAACTTGGTCTCTTTGTGAGTGGAACTGAGTGATTAATGCTATTGCACATAATGCTTTCCATTTTGGTTAAATATTTTAACTTACCTGTGTGAAGATTTAGTTCTTACAAACCCATTAGAAAACATAACTATGCAGTGTGCTTTATATAGATACCACTTATTCAGTTTAATTATTAAATATTTGTTCTTTTAAATATGTATTCTCAACATGTGTTTATTTAAATGGTTTTGAATGCCTCAAAACCAGAATTAAATTATTCTAGAAGAATACCTGTGAACTGGATAGCTGTTAGGGAGATAAAGAAATGCAGTGACTTTCCACAGATCAGCCAGGGTGCATTCACCTAATACAATTAGGAAGCAGTTCTCAGTTTTTTACAGTCACTTTAATCACAACACTGATTTTGCTAGCTTTGTAATGAAGCACCTAGCTGACAGGGTACATAAAAATTAATTAAAAACCCTGCTGAAAACCGCTGGAATCCCACAGCAGCCTGATATGACTACATGGAGAACAGAAACTCCTGCAGCATTTCTTTAACCATTTGCATCTGTTGACACAGTATTTGTCCATATACTTTTAACACAAACAGTGACTGCTCCAAAGCAAATGCTGATTGCAGGAGAATCACTCAGAATCTTCTTTCCACTGAAATCAGTAATAAAATAGGCCCACCAAAAGGAAATGTGACATCTAGTACATGCAAGTTTCCTACTGTACAATCTGGACAGCTTCTGCAGTCTTGGGTGGGTTTATTTGGGTTTTGTTTTGTTTTGGTTTTTTTTTTTTTTTTTTTAAATTAAAAGTAAGTTTTACATGTTTTTAGACAACCTAAAGTTTTGCTTCTCCTCTGGAAAGCAGTGAGGCTGGTTAGCTTGTGCATCCCCATCAGGACAGTATGTCACTCAGCAGGATGATCTCCAACTGTCCCCACCTCGAGTATGGAGCTGCACTCCACATTTCACATCCAGATCAGCGTTTCAAGATGAAACCATGAACAATAGGATGTGGGCTGCATTAAAGGAAAAACCAGTCAAAATATGTTCCCTTTTATGCAGACTAAGAGCAGGCCTTACTCTCCTGGCATGGTTACCAGTGTGCTCCTCATTTGGGCAAAGTTTGACTGTGCTTGTTTCTCAGAATTATAGCTTACTATAATTGTACAGCTTTGAAGAGTGAGCCTGGGTAGAATCAAGATATAATAAAACTGTGGCATAAATTTAAAAAACAATTAAGAGGTAAGACTATCTTGGCAAACATACAAATGTCACAAAGTTAGCAACAGCATGTTTGTCACCAGTACAGGACTATTCTTTGAGCTGTTTAGAAAGGTAAAGCTAAATCCTGGAACTGAGCCACAGGACCTGTGCTGTTTGTAAAAGCCTGAAATAATACCATCCTTCTGCTCTTCAATAAAATCAGCACTGTACATAAAGGAATGTTTCTATATTGCATAAGCATATTGCTGTGCTTGCAGGGTGCTCCTCTGTCTTGCACGGAGTCAAATGACCTGTGAAGAGGCAGCAACTTCTAAATGCTACCACCTTTATTTTTTTTTAATGGAAAGAATATATGCCGTTCTTCTGCCAAATGTTTAAGCTCTGTGGTTTATCTACTTCATAACCTAGTGTTATGGTTTGAACTGGAATTTTTTTTTTAAGTTTTTGGAGCATGCAAGGAGAATTTTAAAAAAATACATACGGTTTAGCAATTAGCTGAATCCAGCCTTCGTAAATCTGCCATTGACAGCACAATGAACACTGTTCTCATTGCTTTAACTCATGCACTGGGAGCACAGTTTCTCTAACTCTTGCTATAGCCTTGGAGAGTCTCCAGCTGATCCACACTCCACAGTTAAATGCAGCTTTGCTAGTGCCAGACACAACAATGCTGGTTATGACAGAAAGAGAAATCTCTTTGCTATGTCATTGCAGGTGGATGGGTAAATAAATACATATTTTTATGTTTATCACTATAAATCTCTATTAAGTCTACACAGGACAGTTTGTATATGTGCATATATAGATTAAAACATATATACACACACACACACACACACACACACACACAAATAATTGGTTGCACGTTTATCTCATTTTTTTTCATTTACCCTTTAAAAATGTCAAGAAAATATTCCTCATTTCCAGAAAATCAGGTTTTGACTTTTCCTAACAGAATTGCTAGCCCTTAAATGTTCCATCCCAAGAGTTCATTACACAGTCCCCAAGTTCTCTTTGGTTGGGTTGTAGTGGTCCTTGGTTAATGCCATGGCCTATGACCTCTGATCTCTTGGTAAAAATTCAGGTAACCATTGCAAATGGCACAACCAAATCTCCTTTGCTCTATGCCTCCTTCACAGCTGGCACAGAAGGAAGATAATGCAGTGTTTGATTTGTGTGAGTGGCAGACGCTTGACCTGCTCCAAGCCCAGTTTTTACAGAAAAGCTAGCAACTGAAGATACCGACAGACAGCTGGTGCCCAGTTTTGTTTGAATGTTTGCTCTCCCATAAGGGTACATTTTCCGCTCTAAGTTTAAAGACCGTGTTTGTGAATTATTTCCATCAGCCTTTCCTTCCAGGAAATAGGTCAACATTTCACCTTTTCCCTTTACACTGACTTTACCCCTGCACACAAATTCATAACTGCACCTTTTTAATATCCGCTGAACTTCTTCTGTCACCTGAAGGCAGAAAAAAAAGAAATATTAGTTTTTCCTGTTCATATAAGATTAATCCTAGAACTGCCCACCTCTCCCCATTTTACTTCTCTGTCATGAAATATGCATAAGCAGAATGAATTAGCACCTACTACTGCTCTCAGGCTCACTTAGAATTTTCCAAACTGGAATCTGAGAAGCAGAACTTCTGGTCTTGAGCTGAATAATTACCCAGCCAGATTAAGCTCCATCCAACAGAAATGTGTAACCAAATTGTCCACTATTGTAAGCTGGATCAGTTCCAGTGACATTAATTTACTCCAGAAGAACTTTTGATCTCTGGAGACTAGACAGGTATTTTGGATAATGGAATGCAACGGTTCATTGAGATTTTGAGAGGTGCATAGCTTCTAGCCAAACGCTAGTAGAACAACAATGTTCTCCATCTGTGTAGCCTCTCCAGTCCAAAGTATCCAAGGAATTTTTAAAGCTACATAAAATGCAATAGGATACAAACGGACATATATCCTTTCCTTGTAGTCCTTATTCAGGCAAAATTCCTACAGCACAAGGACTGGCCCATGCAGTGTCGGCATTCCCAGGCTTGCCTCCAACTCTGTACAATGCAGCAGAGAACTCTGTTTCCTCTGATAGGAAGTGGTTTATTTGAGGATTTCATTGCCTCCATGTAGTGAAGCATATATAATGGAAAACAACTACACCTCTGATGCTTGAATCATCTGGAGAATGTTGCCCTTTTCGTAAAAACCACAAGATCAAGTGAGGTTGCATTTTCTAAGCGGTCTTGAAAATGTAACCACATATAAAATGGGAGGTACATAAAGTTTGCAAAATTGTCCCAGATTGCACTCACCTGAATTTTCCCTTGCACGCCAGTACTATCCATCCGGCTGGCAACATTTACAGTGTTCCCCCAGATATCATACTGTGGTCTTCTGGCTCCAATGACTCCAGCCACTACTGGCCCGACATTAATACCTAAAATCAAAACAATGACTTTGGTTTCAAACAACACAGCATATTATCTAACGGAAACATGAATCCTGCAAAATAGATTTAACACAAGTGCCTTAGAATTCTTCTGGTCATAAGACAGAATATGTTAAATAAATGCCAATTGGACTTCTGTATTTGTAAGAGCTTTAGAAATAAAATAAAGGCATACACGGAGATATCTTATTGGAAATGCAATATGATAGACAACATAAAAATTTGGTTTATCTGTGTTTTTTTTTTTTTTAAGAAAAGAAGAAAAGCAGTGGTAGTGCAGAGTTTAGTTGTAGAACAATTCAGGACAAACTACTGAAGATCTTTAATTGTTTGCTATGACTTCCACTGTGGTTGCTCATACAAAGCCTTTTAATGGAGGTTTTCCAAGCAGAACAGAAATAGTGGCCTGGAAAACAAGAGGAATGGGGTAAGGGTAACGTGTCACATTGGTTGTCAGTACTAGACAACTCAGATCAGGAAGACACTGGAAGGAGACAAGAGTACGTGAAAATGGCTCAAGCATCTTTTTTTGGAAAACCACTGGGCTCGATTCTCCATTTCTGACTGATTTTGACACCTTGTTTGGAAGATAAAAGAGGATGTGCCTCCTCCTGAGTGGCCTGATGCAGGGCTGCAGATGCTAAACCCTGCATGAGGTTCTGTGCAAAGGCTTTCCCAGGCAAGTTATGCATAAGAATGGAGGTTAGGTATTTGTCTTCTGCCCCTCTGTGAACCTGGAAAGACCAGTTATAACAGAGTTCAAAGAGAATGCAGGGTTTATAATTATTAGGATGTACAGGAGGGCAAAGACTTATAACTCCCCTATTGCTACCCTTGATATCTTTGGTCTTTCTCAATCTTCCACTGCTAGCAACCTCACTCTTCCCCTTGTCCAGGCCATTCTCACAATTCAGCCATGAAAATATATAGAGAAAGAAGCTGGAGAAAACTATCTATGTTAGAATATGCAACGAAATGAGAACAGCAGTGAAAGTACCATTGGAGAGGAGCAGGATGCAGGGAAGGAAGGGAAGAGGGAACTTGCTCCCTAAGAAGGCTGGGAGAAAGGACTCCAAGAGCTAAGATGTAATAACATGTAAAGGATTGCATGGGAAGGTTTGTGTTGTGAAGAGCAGAGGATTTGATTTGTTGGAGAAACCAGGACTGGTTGAGCTGATTTGGCATCTGTGGACAAAAAGCTCCCATCACACTTTCAATGCCAACGAAGCTTTTGCAGACGCAACTTAATAGTTAAGTAAAGTCAGACGCAGTTTTCAGCAGTTTAGCAATGCAAAGCAGTGTAAGCCACAAGGCTGGTTACACTAATAATATTGTATAAAATTATCAGCGCAGTTTCCTTTTAGGGGTGTGTAGACTAAGGAAACACACTGGGATTGGACACAAGTATAATTCCTTAATACTGATCCTCACCATGGATGTGACTCTCCCGCTAAAGGAGGCTTTCCAGCTTTAATCATGTATGCTGGACAGGTAATCCTTTGCAGACTGCACAGGGAAAGTCAACAAAAAACAATGTTCTGCTTGTGTGATAATTGTAAAAATGTGACTTACCAACTCGTAGGACAAAGTCGTTGTAAGACTGATAGTTGATTTCATCAAGAACGTCAAACATCTCTATTGCAAAATCTGCCAGTGTACTCAGATGGGAATAAATTGATTTTTTAGCCTAGAAACAAAATAGTATTGCACATTAGATTTGTATGGTACTGAGAGGCAGGTGAAATACTGAAGTGAAAAACAATGAAAAGCTCAGACTGGATGGCTTAGGAAAAGAGTCTAATCCATTTTGCTGTTTTTGAAAAGAAACTTTTGATGGTGGTTACAGCACATGCATTCTTTTCTCAAGTACTGATTTTTTTTTTTCTTCTCTTTCTTTTTTTGATTTCTGGGAAGAATGGAAAGCAAAGTTCCCATGGTAAAGTGGTTCTGTTGCTAGAGAGCTGCAGATGTTTGTTGTGAGTATGGCAGGGAATATAACCTGCTTTCTTACAAAACTGCTTTGCTTGATGATTATTAATAACTCTAGATTCTGCCCTGTTCTCCCTTTGGGGTTTTTGCTAGCTCCCAGCTCCATGGGGTGCACGTTGTTCCCATTGACAAAATTCCTGTTAGGTTTAATCCTGTGAGATGTAGAATACCCCTATTTTCTTTCCTTTCTGGGCAAGCTGAAGTGAGTTGTTATAAAGTGTATCTAAATGAACTAAAGCAAAAGAACCAGAAGGGATCAAATGAAATGCTGAAGTATCAGCTTGTAAAAAACCCCCAAAACATAAGAAAATAATTTTTACAACTTCAGTCTAATTAAACTGTGGAACTCATTTTCGGAAGATATTGTGGTTTCCAAAAGTTAGCTAGATTCAAGCATAATTACTCAAACTTAAGGAAGAAATATTTGCTATAAAGTAGTAAAAAGATATTTTCTGTAGCTCTATAATTTCTTATGCAGCATATCATTAGAATGTGGAAAAGAGAGATTTACATGTTTGTCCTGTAACTCGTGCCCTTCCCCCAGGATCTACTGTTGTCTAGTTAAAGACAGGTTACTAGAATAGACCTTTGACCTCACTCAGTATGGTTGCTCTTTATGTTGTGCTCTTATTTGAATAATAAATATAAATTCTTGAACAGATTTATGAAGTGAAAGTGGACTAAAGGTAGGATATGGTGAAAGAAATGCAGGGTCAGTGTCAGTCTAGCTTCAGTAGGGTGTTGCACAACAGGGCTGTGGCAGCTGGCATGAGATGAGAGCTCCTGGGTTTTTGTCATGATAGTAAGATTGCATAAATGCAGTACTTGACAGTGTCTGAGAAACCTGAGAAACAGCTTTCTATTTGCTTTATTCGGCTCAGTTTGAAAGGGTTCCTTCATGTGGCTGGGAAATTTACAAAAATCAGAGCACAGTGCTAACAAAAAATTATGAAAGTCATCCTTGGGCCAGTCCCAAATTTTAGGAAGGATATTTTTATTTACCTGCCTGGTCTCTGGCATTCTGCTTCTTGCATTGTCAACTAGCTCTACTCTTTTCCAGCCCCACCAAGACAAAGGAAGAACAAGAATTAAATTTAAAGAGCTGATGGCTATGCTTCCAACAGAGAGGGAGAAGAAAATTCAATGTCTGGAGGAGGGAGGGAGGAGTGTATAGTTTTATTTAATCCTCCAATCTTCTTTATATTCCTTATCCTTCCATTTCTTTGCTGCCCAATGAATGCTTTGATTTCCTGCAATGCCCCTCAGGGTTGCAGGGGAGAGCACTGGTGACAAATACTGGATGCGCAGCAGGTGACAGATGCCTCTCAAAAGGATTACTGCCAAACTCTTTTGAACCTGCACTGAAGGACACCACGAAGTTAGGGCCCTGGTGAAGTCAGGGCCCTGGTGAAGTCAGGACCCTGGTGAAATCACAGACGTAATTTCAAAGGACTCCACACACACAATGTACTTATATTGTGCAAAAGATCTACAAAGAGCTTGGTTTGTGTGCTGCCCTGATGGTTTAACTGGCAAGCAATTATTTATTTAAACATCAGAGGAATAGTTACTGGAAAGACTGCTCAGAGCACTGCAGCAAAACCACTCTGACAGAGGCAATGTGCATTTACTATAGTCACCTGCTGAAGTCAAGCTGCAGAAACAACAGTCCTGTAAAATACAGGATTTAAATATTTAACTTCATCAGGGTACTGTGTTCTTATGTGTGTAAATATCCTCAGCTAAGAACACAGTTAATGCCATCCACTGCTTTCTGCTCATGTCCAAATCCTAGTATGAAATTGGTGGCTCACAAATCAGAGGCTATGCCAGATTTTCTGATTAAGCTGGGACACCCCTGGCAGAGGGGAGACCAGAAGCACTTGAGTCTGTTATGGTCCCATGGACACATATGACTCTGTAGGGCAGCCCAGGGACTGTGTGATGGCTGGCAATGATCGTTGGCACATGATGGGCTACCCAGGATCATTGGACTTCTAATACATAGCTGCATGCTGAAGACCTAGTGGGAAACTGCCAAGATGTGAATAATTTCTATTCATTTGCATCACATGAGCAGTTGGAAGAGATCACACAAGAGCTGAAACCCCAAGTTAAAGTAAAAAAATATTGGCTGTTTCATAAAGGATCTTTAAGTTTTCTGGAATACAGAATGTTAAATAAATTCTACCTGTACAGAAAAGATCAAAATTTTCCCCAAGATTTCAGAGAAAGGCAGAGTCCTGTACAAAACCTTCTGCAGTGATTTAAAATGCATTACTATCATAAGCTTGGAGTGGTATCTTCAGTACTGGGCTAACTCAGCTGACCCTTCAGTTAGCAACCATAAAATACAAGAGATAAACTTGTTTAGGTTTTGGAACATATGCTGCCAAAGTTACCCAACAACACACTTGTTTTCAGGATTATAGTTCAAAGAGCATTTATAGCAGACACACAAGTATGCTGTTGCCTGTTTGCCTGAGATCACACCGAACAAAATTCAAAGGATCAATTTTTTTTGCCTGTCTCAGGACCCAGGAGTCAAACATTTCAACATAAACAGAGTTTTAAAAATACCTTTTTGTAATGTGTAGGTTTCTAGGAATGATACAAAGGAAAGCATCAGTTGTAAATACTCCGCAGACCAGAAAATGAGTTGCATGTGATATACTCCAACATGATTCTAACAGTTGATTTCAATGTGGCCTTGTTTTTTATTTACTTAACAAGGATAATTGTTGCTAGAAAGTTCACAGGCCATTTTCTAGCCCTTTTTGCTTTTGCCCTCTAATTCAGCGTCATTTTGCAATGCTAAACCATAGGCATGAGTGTACCTCTACAACATGTGTACATGCATATCAGAACAGGGGAGAGGTGTCTGAAAATTCTGGGCAGACTAGGTGGATGGATTGCTTTAATTTTCATTATATTCCTCATATTGTTAATTTTATTTTTCTTATACATTAATTTTATTAATATAATTATTAATGTGCATAGTACTTCATACAATATATTCAATATACTGTCCACAGGGTTTCTTGGTTTTCCAGATGCTGCATGCAAATCTAGGAAATCTCCATCCCAAGACACAAACACAGTCAGGTGAGAAACACACTCAGGAGTAGTAATGAGGATACCGAAGAAGAACTGTGCCCCAGAACTAGTGGGCCTGAAATGACTTTGACCTTTTCATTGGTGAATAATTAAAGGGGTGAAAAGAATGCTAGCAGTAGAGACAAAGAAGAGCTGACTTGGAGGGACCAGGATAAAGTGGAGCAATGTACCTAGCACTAAGTTCCTGTCCATGATGGGGGTTGGGAGAGGCTGTTTTGATTGTAGGTTGCACCCAGATTTCAATATAAAAAAGAAAAAAAAATCACGTTTTAATATTCTTGTGTTAGTTTTGCAGCAATTCGTTACACCTAGAGTCTCCCCTTTCCTGCATCTTACAAGGTCATCTAAGATACTGAGTTTAAAACACTACCATTCTGACTTAGGAGCTTTCTACGCCAATTCGCAGAGAATCCAGAGCTGCAGACAATGAAATCCCAAATGAAGGCACATGAGCAACTGTTAGGATAGCAATTTTTCTTTTCAGGCTACAGCTGTTCTTTGAATTTCAGATTAAAATTGTTGTAAAGAAGGAATAAAAGTTATCTATAATCACATCGAGTTAGTTGTATTTCTGATGTTCTTCTGGAAATTAAAGGAAAATCGTTCCTCCACAAATGACCATCATGTAAAATCTTCTTACCTTAGTTCCTGAAGTAGGTACGAGTCCCACAGCTGCCATATATGTACTTCCAATTGTCTTGATCTTTTCTATGTCCTTATAATATTCTTTGTCCATAAGCTTTGTTTAAAACATAAAACTGTTAAATATTACATAATATTTTAGACAAGCAACCATAGTTATCAGATAATATGTGCAAGCTGATTAAACCATAGTATTTTTGGTAAGTTGAGGCTTCCCAGTTCAAAGTCATTGAAAAAACTACCGTTAATTCACATTTTAATAGTCTTCCTATATTAGAGGAATTTCAGGTCAGACTCACATGCGTAAAAGTACAAACTGGGCACTTTGGAGAAACTTTGTGGACATTGACTACAATTAAATAGGAAGTTTACAGTACAGTTTCATTAGGCAGTTCAAAATATACTGAGTTGCTACAGATAATCTCTGCTGATAGTAATTTGGTAGAACTGATATTGCCAAAAGACAAAGTGTTTAGACCTTACCTCATCAAAATCAGCAATAATTTCATTTAATAGGCGCAAACATTCCACTCCCATATTATTGCCGTCCAATTCGATGTAGAAATCATTGAAATTTGGGATGGAAGCAAACATCACTCCCACTTGTGAATATGACTGGTAATAAAGGTCCTGCAGTTCATGAGCAGATATAATTTTTATTTTAAAAGATTAATCTAAACCAGGCATTATTATTATGTTATCTATTCTACTGCTAAGCAATAGCTAGGACAAAAGCCATAATTTTTGGTAGAAAGAAAGCCAGTGTTATTAAAAAAATGTCAAAAGATCTCTCCACTCAAAAACACAAAAGAAAATTAACGCCTAAGCTATTAAACCCATTTAAAACAACTTAGTCTTTTTCTCTGTTTAGACATGGAAGCACTGAGTAAGAATTTTGTAGAAAGTCTTAAAAGTTATAGAACTTTTATTGTATGAGAAATAAAATTGCATTTTCTCAATTCTGTTCTATAATTAAAATAGGAGACAGAACAATTTTACCCTGCAGCACAAAACCAGCCTCTCTCCTTCATGTCTTTCCCTGAGTTACAGAGTCTTGTATTCAACATTAATAATATAATGCTGTTCTGTACAGTAAGGTTTCTGCTTAAGAATTTGGAGGGCTTATGGAAAGTAAACCCACTCTTCTGTGGTTCAAATACATTGATCCAAACTCTCAAGAGCAGTATCATGGCCATTACAGCTACTCCAGTGATGCCGGTATTGCAGCTGCACCAGAAAAACACTGGTAAGGGCTTCCTGAACCACTTTATTTAATCACTGCAGCCTTTGATATTAAAAGCTACTGTGTCTTCCTTGGGTGTGTATAATTCTCTGTTTTTAACTTTAAATGGATGGCTTTGGTAATGGCAGTGTATTTCCAGAACTAGAGTCGTTTATACGGAAGTGTCTGGTAGTTCATACTCTTCACCATTCAGAACCAAATTGAGCTCATGAAATACTATGATAAATCCCAATATTCTAAACTGAGTGAAAAAAAATTAGTGATTTGCATGCAGACACTTGGCTGCGTTGACGCTGAATGACACAACATTCCCTTATCCTGCTTTTTATTAAAATTCTCCAAAGAACAACACTGCAGTGAAAGAAATAAACCCAATCTAATTCTTGAACACAAATTTTTACATTCCTTTTATGAATGAAATTTTGTAAGTCCAAGCCTTTCTTGAAAACATACAGTTGAAAGGTGGCCCAAGCTAAACAAGGTCACACCCATACAACATCACCGTGTATTTAAATTTTATCTTGGTTTACCATATTTCTTGGATTAGACATAAGAAAGTGCTGTGCAACATGTGCTGGCAACAGGTTGAAGAGAATTCTTTTATTATCCAGCTTGACTCTCTCCATATCATCTCTCTCTTCTTCTGCCTGTGGGGATAGAGGAAAAGAAAAACCTTTCCAAAAGCAAAAAGTTAGCTGAAGCCATCAAATAGCTTCTACTAATTAATCCATTGAAATTAAACTGAGCAAAATAATGCCTGCAAAGTAGAGTGGGAACAGTTCTCCTATACCATGCTTTTACATTGGGGCAAAATCCTTTTAAGTCCTTTGTAATTCAAGCTAAAGGCTTTGGGACGATGAGTACTTTCAGGACTTGATCAGCTAAGTGTCTTCTGTGGTTCTCTGTTCCTTTAAATAGGCCCTTGATATTTTTACAGAGTAAAAAGCTAGAATAATCCCACTTAAGTCACATTGGCCTTGGAGGCCAATTACTTCCCAGGTATGTGGAGGCAGTGAAAGCAGTATTTGAGCCACCTTTCAAAAAAGAGAGGCCTGGAGAACCACCAGTGTCTAAAGCAAACCTATGTCATTTTGCAGTAAAATGGCAACAGACCTGGTAAGACTGTAACTTCAACAGAGAAAAAGGTTTTAAAATTCAAAATCCTTAAGAATGATATGCAACTTAAAAATATTTTAATATAAAATAATTAGCATTTCTAGAGTTGGTTTTAATTACTCTGGTATTTGCCATGAAAACATATACAGTTCCTGTGCACAGAAATTTCTGTGCGCAACAGCAACAGAAATTCCGTCATTCAAGCGAATGACAGCATTCAGAAAGAGTGCCTACGAGTTAACACAGCTGAGGTCCTTAACCCAAGATACTGGTATCTTATTATAAGTGTCTTGACTCGCAGGAGTTAGTGGGAATCATGCATTAGGAAACAATTCTAAAAATCAGACCACTTATTGGAAAAATGCTGAATTTCTAGGGAATTTCTTAGTAGAACCTTCTGCAAAATTACTTCTCTGGACTTTGCTCCTTGTTGTTAGAGAGACTTTTGGCCCCACATTCTAATTTCAAATAGAAAACATTTGATCAGTATGATATACTTAATCTCATAGAAATCACAGTTTATTCTTTGCTCTTCAATCACACTCACAGAACTGTAACACAAATCTTCTGCCATGATCCCAATGTGATTTTGTTTATCTAGTTACAGTCAGCAGAAGACTGGAAGGCCAAATTCTCAGGCATTGTTGAGAAACCACAATCATGTAAACCACTGAAGAATCTGCTCTAATCTTTGTTGGTGTCCCTTTTGTATCTAGCATTTGCTATCCTGATCTGTTACAAAGTCCACATACTTTTCTCACTATCCATTCCTGTCTAAGTAGGAGAAAAACAGTCACCTCTTGCCTTTGTATAGTCTTACAATATTATTTTCATGTGATTTTTTTTCAGGAAGCTAAATTTTTGCTTTCCATGACAAACCTTAGGAAACAACCTTTTTATTCAAATCACACAGTCCGCTTTGCCTTGCAGTTTACTTCTGTATTCTTAAATTTCTTTATAAGTAGAAAGAATGCTGAAAGAGAACTGGTTTTATAAACAGAACTTCTTCAGGAATAATTCCCTTTTGAAATAAATTCTCAGCTCCTCCTCTAATTTGTATAATAAGAATCAGAATATATTCCAGAGGTGAAATATCAGTAAAAATTAAGTCACAGTTAAGCTCTGCAAGAAATATACCTGAAATTTTTATTCTAAGCCAGTAGCTATTTCCCGTTGTGAGCTGTTTTCCTGACACTTTTTTTGCTGTTTAAATTTCATATGCTGTTTTCTTAAAACATTCTTCCCCTATTTTGGTGGTATAACTCTGTCTCTGACTTATTGTTGTCTATAAACATGTGTAATGGCCCTTGCATTTAGTCTGACTGTTGGAATTTAAATGTTCTAATCGAAAAAATAAAAAGCTTCTTCCAGCTGAAAATCCACACCAAGCTTACAACTCTATTTTTAAGTCATAGTGGAATATGGGAAATTTTACTCTGATGACAGCAAAGAGATTTGCTAACTGAATTCATGCTTTGAATAAAAAAATCCATTTTGGCTTGCTTATCCATGTCTCTATTTTTTGAATAAGAACTTTTTGTTATTTTCTTCCTAGGAACGTTTAAGGTTCTCTGTTAAGTTCCTGATACAATATGGGGCAGAATAGCAGTCCAAAGAACAATACACCTTTGGGCCAGTGCATAGATTTCTGGACAAGTCAAAGTAATCCAGCAAGGGTAGGTAAGTGAAGTAATCCATTTGACACATTGCATGGACAGTGGTGTTGCTCAATCACTGGCAGCTGCTGTTCATTTCTGATCTGGAAATGTGTGATCAGATTCCTCTGCCTTGTGCAGTCATGTACTAAAGCATTTATTTTGGAAGACATAACTGAGAAGGTTCGTCAGCAATATGTAGTGTGTCCTACCATTGTGTATGATTCACAACAAAGGTTTCAGAGCAAGCGACAGCACAAGGACAAGGCTGCCAGCACTGAAGCAGACCCTTGTGACCTTGGTCATGTTGTTGGACTTCTGTCCAGCCTTTGATGCACAGAAATAAAAGACAATTCTAATATACCAATGTAACAAAAATGAGAAAGGATACTCTAGCCTCTTGGTTTTCTGGTTGTTTATTTCTGATGGAACTTTAAGGCATGTGATAACTTTTCTCCTCCTTTCTGTCTTGCTTCAATACAGTCATGAAACCGTAGAGAGAAATGCCACTGACACAACTGGATGCGTGCAGGTATGGGTGTGACAATGTTCACAATGTTGGGACTACAGCTGTGACTAAGAGGCTGAGAACTGAGCTCTTGAGTGAAGAGCTAGTGGCTCAAACCAAACCACCAAAGTCATGACTGAAGGGGTGGCAAAATGCTCAAAGAGCAGGGAAAGGCATCAAGGATGTCACCATTGCTAAGAAACACAGCAGAATGCCACATTTCCAACACACTTAGCAAGCACCTTTTCCCCTCTTCAGAAGTAAAACTGTTAACTACAATTTTGACTCTGAGAAGGTGTTGCCAGAAATGAGATAAAAGCCACTAAGGTCATGGAAGGCCCTTGAATAATACCGTGGTGGGTAATGGGAGCAAAGCCTAAATAGAGACAAATTATGCAAACAGCAGAATGAGAGGAATGTAGGTCAAATGCTTTTAGCTTTTTGTGCCCTGGCCTATTTCAGGTCGGCACTTCCCAGCCAACAGGGAGAGAGGAGCACTCTCTCCCTGTGGTTCAGGGAGACATTTGCACTGGCAATGCCTATGTGGCGCGATGCAGTGCCATGAAGAATAAGATGTGCTAGCTCTGCCTGACCTAGCCCCAGACCTAGAAGCAGAACATTCATGGAACTAGCATAGCACTCCATCTGAGCTACTTAGTTGTGTTGAAAAGCAAGGCGTATTGGCTTAGACCACACACTGGGTTAATAGTGCTGTATTGATGCTGGTACCCTAGCTGGAGTCTCTGCATGGACTGCACTTAAACTGTCCAAACATACCAAATGTCTAACTTCCTGCCTTTATTAAAGTGATTTGCTAGCAATATGAACTGAAGTGTTCCTTCTCTGCTACTACTGCACAGAATTTGAGTATCCATCCTCTTGCCCTGCACTGCCTAAGACAGGTCGCATATATCATATATGCAAAACCCTCGGGAGCTGCCTGGGGAAAGAGGAAAGATCTCCTTGTGTTTCTTGCAAGGGAAGATAAGGAGTGAAGGTGAGGTTGGTCATGTTCAGCAGTGAGGACTCAAAAACTATCCCATCACACAAGTCTATGGGGAGGGAAGTAAACCGATTACTGCTATTTTCTTGGACCTTTTTCCAGCTTCCTGCTTTCTGCCTTTCAGGGGAAGGCAGTGAAAACTGTCTTTCCTCCTTGTGACTCATGAACTCCTAGTGCCTACTCTTTGAGCAGCTGAGATAAAAGGATGTGTAGGCATCACCCTCTCTTGGGCAAAACAGACACTGAGAAGGGAGAAGGAGTACTTGGGGCTGGAGAAAGATTAAAATAACACAGATCACAGGTATTTATATTCCTGGAGGAAATATTATCCAGACAGCTAAATAGCATCCAAACCTTCATCTATTTGCCCCTATTCCTATTGGTTAATTAAGGAAAACTGCCAGCATGATACTTATGCAATAGCTGTTGACTCAAAAAACAAGGCAGATTATTGTGAAAATACATAGGAATGAGCAACATCAGTTTTCACATTCTGCTTTTTGCTTATACCTGTTTGGTATTCGTGGCAGCTAGGTAATTTTGCAGAACTTAACTGTATTTGCAGAGCTGCAGTATTTAAAAGCAGTCTTTTTTTTGCTTCAGACCTGGTAACAAAATTTAAAATGTTCTTTGTGCTATGGCTTTTGACATCAATGTAATTAATAGATATTGCATTTAACAAAGTTACACAGCATCCCATGGTTTTTACAATGCTGGTAACTGGTTACACATCCTCTGTTCAGAAAGTGGTCTGAGCTGTTGTATGACCTGAGCTATCGGGTGAGTGTTTAATAAGCATAAAAACGCTGTAACAATGTCACTGACTGAAGAGTTATCACATGAAAATCCACTGTTTCAAGATACAGCTAAAAAGAAGCTGGGCACCGGTGCCAGAGAAACATCATCTTTGTACCTGAAGGTGGCACTAAAACCACGGGGAAGAGACCCGTCACCTGTCAGTGACTCAGTAGTGCAAACTATGCAATCTATAGGGCCAGATTTTTGAGAGGAAGTGCAAGTACACCTGGCAAGTCTTTTCTGCCGACTGTAAAATACATATTTATTACAAGTGTCACAGACTAGAAAAGACAGCTGAGTGATATTCTAGTATTCCCTAGAGAATGTAACAATCAGTCATATCATTGTATTATTCTTATTTTCCTCCCCTGACAAATCCTGAGTGAGTGAGCAACTCCATTTTTCTGGCAGTTTTATCTTCATAAATTTATTGCTTGTATTTATTTTTCCTTTTTTTTTTTCCAGTTTTGTTGAATAATTTGTGTAAGCAAAAACAATTATCAGTCACAAATAAGTAAAATGCTCCTATATTTGTTATTCACAGTTATTGTCATATAAGGCACACAGAGTTACTCAACAGTGTTATGTAGAAAACAAAATTCTCCTTCCACTGCCTATTTAAAAAAAAAAAAAAACAAACAACAAACCAAAACAATCCAGACATTTCCTGGAAATAGTGTGATATTCAGAAAGATTAAAGATGGCACAGAAAAAAACCTAGCAAAATCAAGAAGAACCTGTAACACCATTGACATGTGAACAGGAAGTACAAATATAAATGTTTTAACAACTTATCATCAATCAGAAAAATCTATTTTTTCCACATGATTAACATCAATCATACTGTATTATCTCTGTTCTGGTTATATAACCTAGATGCATGGAAATTAGATTAAGGCTTCTTGAAACTGTATCATTTTTCCAAACCAGTTTTTCCTTGTTTGAAATCTGCTTTTCCTCAAAACACATTTTTTTCCTGATGTGGCAGACAAAATCTATGGAAATGGGTTTTCCTCAGACCTTAGAATAAACCGCTGAGCATCTATCTATATATTCTTATTAATAATGGTATTAATTGCAGGATACTTTCTGTGTTTAAAATATCATTTAGTTAGTACTAGACTGTTTGTTGTTCATGATGAAGTAAATGAAAATATATATGAAATCCTTTTTATTGCAGCTTATGCCACAAATGGTTTTATTCATCTAAGAATATTTTTACAGTATTAACCCCACAATGACCCTTAACAAAAGTATGCAAATAAAGTGCTTACAACTTCCAGAATAGCTCTTGAGTCTGAAATTCTCCCAGTTGTAAGCCAACAACTGAGAAGCTTCCTAAAAATACATGTTGTACCTTGTTGGCACATCTTTCACACAGCAGCAGCTGGCTACTGGGAGATGTGAGTCCCCAGCTCTAGCAGTGGTTCATGCAATTCAGTGTTTGCACAAAGAACCAGCACTCTAACCCTGTAAAACAGAAGAAAATCTCCACAGTCCCTGTGCACTAAATCAATGGTCTTTCTAAAACTTCTGCTACCAAGAGTGTAACCAAGTTAAGCCAACATGGTTCAATGGTAAGTAGCAATCTGGCTGTAGGGAAACACGACCAAGAATGCTGGTTAACCATATATAGGGCTCCTGTAGTCCAGCATCTAGAGAAAACTGTCACTCAGGAAGCTGGTTTTTACTCTTGTCTCCTCTTAAAGATTGTTAAACAACTAGTCGCTTGGAGTTTGCTAACTATTCAAAGGCAGTTTTAACATAGAGTTATTTCCAACCAAGTCTTCCCAGAGCTTTTAATACTCAGATTTTTGCTATGCCAAAGAGCCTACTAAGTACAAAGATATTTTTTTTTACTTATCTATTTGAATAGGCAAGCACCATAAGCACTTCTGTAACATCCATCATGACAATACTTCTACATGTTATGTTAATTAGCCCTTGTATTTGTTAATTAGCCCTTGTATTCAATATCATTTACCACCAATACACAGAGTGGAAACCAGGAGAACATTCCTTACAACGTTACCCACTATTCTTTATTGTACAGGGAATAGATCTTCCTTGTGGAATGAAGAAGAACAAGGGTATATGCCCAGATCAACAAGAGGCCAAGCATCTACCCAGCATACTGATTTCAAAGGATGGTAGTTATGTTGAACCCTAATTTCTGATTTTTCTACCTACACTGACTTTTTTTCCTTTCTGATTATTATCATGCAAATCTAACAGACAAGGTGGTACCATGTAAGTACCTGGTCTGCAACTGAAAAGATCTGAAAATGGCATTTGATCTTCTCAGATGAAAAGCACTTTTTGAAATGGTACCTGAAGATGCCTTTGGACATTACTGAAATTTGATAGGCACCCCTATGTCTTAACTCCCCTTATTGCCCTTTGGAGTAAGTGCACAATGGTTTTAACAATAGCGGTAGATGACTAGGTATTTCTGTAAAACCTGGCCCCAAGAAAACAGGAAAAGCTTATATTTCTTCTTTTACTATTGTCCAGTTCTGGTCTTTCAGCAGGCAAGCATGCCATTAGCTTCCTGTACTCTTGATTGCTAATTAAAAGCCAACTTAAAACTAAGAATTTTTAAGCACAATTCACCATGCAAGTCATAGTAGCTGGAATGATGAAAAGCATTTAAGATGCTGAAACTCACTCTTGACCTGTTGAAAGGCCACAGGATAGCAAAACAGTATCTTCTTGCTTGCTACTCTATTTCATGGCTAGGAATAACCTACAGAAGGTCTCATATTCATGGATCATATGGCACTCACATACCTCCACCATCTGCCAATCTATATAAAGATAGCTGCTATACAGCTAGTCATATGCTGCTCTGAGTTTCACAGTCAGGAGATATTTTTTTTTCCACCTGAAAACTATATTTGGCACCACAGCAAGTGGAAACTATTATCAGTTTGTCCAAAACAAACTTCTGAGGCTGACAGGCACAGCACCTATCAATACTGCAGCTCATAGGACAAAAATTAAATGAAGTGATCATGTGTTGTTGACTCAGTTAAACAGCAGAGTCCACAGAAATTATAGAACAAGATAAACTTAAATCATAAAGGAGGTGGACATGCTCTTGGACATCAAGACAAACAAAAAATCCCAACAGAACCTAACTGTTAGGTTGAAAAACTTTAAGAGCAGAAGATAATAGAGTTAAGTCATTCCCGATTTCTCCATTTGAGGTAACACAGTAGAGTCAGGGATGTGTTTAACCCATTTGTTCCAATCTTGATCTTACACGTAAAAGCGAGCACTGTGACAATTTATACAGTCCTCTTAACAACATAATTAACAGGGTATATTTGAGAACAGGATGTGACCTCTGTGAACTACAACAGTGTAAGAGTGTAAGATTTATCAGAAAAGCAACTTCCAAATTCCACCAAAACAAACTTACATCTTCTTCAACTTTCTCCTTCCCTCAGGGGCCAATGTGAAACACACTGCAGGTGGGAATAGGACTGCTGAGAGGTGCAACAGGAAGTAAACATTTTCTGATGCCCCTGCTTATGGCTAATATAATTTCCATAGGTTTTGTTGTAATTATGACAGTTAGGAAATATATTTTCAAAATAAAGTCCATGCATTGGGTATCTAAATAAATTACTGATCTTCATTAGGGAAAGAGTTCCATAGTTTCATTGCATGATATGGGTATAAGTATTTCCTTTTATCAGTTTTCTTTGCTTCTTTTCAGTTTACCTGAACATCAACTTATTTTCACCCCTTTTTGTATTACAAGATTGAAAAACCCATGGATTTAGTTTCTTTATCTCAAGTTTATATTGCTAACAGTCAATTTCCCATGTTTGAAATTTTCTTATGCACCTTAGATAAAAATATATTACTTCATCAATTATATACTGTTATGGAACAACTACAAACAAAAAAAGAATAATTTCTGCAGAGCAAATGAATTTTACAGGACTGTGGAAAAAAGCTCTAACAATTTTTCTCTGTAAACCCCAACAGACACAAAAAATTTCACGAGTGTCTTAGTCTGACTAATGTGTTCTGAAACTATTTGCAAGCCAATTCAGAAAGCCAGACATCCTTTTGTGTGCATGGATACTAGAAAGAAAAGCCCTATGACTTACCTGCACAGCCCAGAGGTAGTCCAGACGCAGCTTCAAGTCCACTTGTCTGGAATGCAGTGCCAAAGCACAAGAAAATAGCAAAATGGCTAGTATTGGTTCATAGCCACGCATATAAAAGGAGACACCCCTTAAAAATAAAAGGAAAGCAAATAGGTTATTACAGGTTTTCTAATACCTAACACTGCATATTTTTAATATTAGATCTTTCGTTTAGAACATGTGGGTAACCCCTAATTACTAGCCTTTTCTGAAGAGGTTCTTATGGGCAGGGAGATGGGTGACAGTAAATCTGATCACTGCATCACACCAACATTCAACGTCTTGAGGATTTTATAATGCTAATGTGTATGCATACTTTTAATTAGGAAATATAAGAACACTCAAAAGCTTAAAAGATTAAATGAAATTGCAATTGGTTGAGGGCTGCTGAAATACGGAAGTTAAGTTTTTAATAGTGTTTTTCTATTTCATATTATAATTAGACTGCAGTGTGTTCAGCTGAGGTATGTTAGCATAAAACTACAGAGTAATGGAGCAACACTTGCTAGTTCCCAAAAGCTGATCTCCTGTTGGTGGATATTACTAGATCCTACAATTGCTGGGGAGAGGATGGCTTAAGTATGTCTTATGCTCTACTATGGATACTAGAAAGAAGTATAGCCCTAAGCAGCACTGTGTGCTAGAGGACAATTCACAGTCAATGTCATGACCATCTATACAGAAATACCTATTTCTTTACCTTTACAAGATACCTACCCCACTGCTTTTCTGTAACCACTGAGTTCCAGAATAACTATGTATAAAATTGTAATAAAAAGCAGGAGAATAATTTTTGGCAAGGAAGAAACACGTAGAAATATTGCCAAGGTGAGAGTCCCCACTACACAGGAAAGGAAAGCATAGTGGGCTGTGTCACATGGAAGTTCATTCATTGTTTTATTTGTTCCACCAGGAGAAATGATAACTATTGAACTGCTGGAATTGGTATTCCAAACCCAAGGCATACAGCCAACCTAGAAAAGACAGGAGAGGTGAGAAAGGGAGAAAGTTAAATATGGAATAAACAGAAATGGAGCTGCTATGGGGGCTCACTGTAGTTTGTTTCTAATTGGGAAAATATGGCCATGGAGTTCCCATTGAGCT
This sequence comes from Morus bassanus, assembly GCA_031468815.1. NCBI lineage: Eukaryota > Metazoa > Chordata > Aves > Suliformes > Sulidae > Morus > Morus bassanus. Next base: position 62,244,544 of record CM062567.1, on the reverse strand, counting down.
CACTGCTCTAATAAAATCTCTCTCCTTTTCCTGGTACTCTTTACTCTGTTTTAGGTGGGAGACACTCTTTCTTCATTAGATGCCAGTAAGGCAAACCAGTTAAAGTTTGGGCTTAGTTGAACAGTTTCCCTCTCAGTGCTCAAAACCAGGAGGTTCTCAAGACAACATATTAATACAAAATTAAGGAACTTCAGTAAACATTTTATGTGGCCATGTGCGTGAGAAAGGTTCTTGCACAGAGAACAGAAAGAAATGTATTTGTTTTATTGACTGTGTACATTGTATCAATATTAATTAATCAAATAAAAAATAAAACATATTTTAATCTTTGATTGAAAAGCTAAACATTAATAATATCTTTTCTCCACTTCAGAGCTACTTCTTCTATCACATATGATTCAAATACAAGGCCCCAGTGTTAATTATCCCTGCCATTTCAGTTATCCAAGGGGTTCCACTTCCTCCCTAGACTGGGAAATAAAAAGATGTTTTACTGCATTTCCTATGGGAAATTTGAGGAAATTTAACTTGCTTCTTCAAAAGGCAATGTCATGTATACATCTCAGAGCTGTTACCCAAGAAAGGGAGGAATTTCTGGCAAATAGTGCAAGTCCCTAAAGCTCCAGTTTTAACTGCACTCCAACCTTCACCTCTTACAAATGGAGAGCATAAGAGTTAGCATAAAAGGGGAGAGTGGGATGGTAGTGTGAAATTGATTTTAACAGGCACAGACACACAAGCCCTGCCCTGTACTTAAGTTTCTCTTTTGAAGTGTGTTATTAGACCTTTTTATTTCATCCTAACCACTGATAATGAAATTTTATAGCATGCTGTAAAATAACTGACAACCTGAAAGGTGATTAAGCAATATAATTTACAGCGGGTTGTAGTCATTTAAAAAGATGAGACATAACAGATAAAATGTGAGTTAAACTTGTAATGGCTAACATTATGAAATGAGATGAGAAAGAATTAAGTGAAAAATCTGTTTAATGTGATTTTGTTCAATATCCATAAAAATGCTGTTCATACTAAACTCATCCAAAACATAGGTATGCATGAGGGCTTCATAAATGATATGCAATCCATCCAGGAAAACACCATCTGCTCTACAACTAAGAGTGAAACCTAAACACCTAGCTTGTCTGCTAGCTGAGAATTCTAGAGGCATTGCTTTGCAGGAACTAATAATTTCTACTGATGAAATATTTTTCCTAAGCATTTAAATGATTACAGGCTATTTTTGCTTCAATAAAGGATAAAGTTATATTTGTGACCTATTCTAAGTTGCAACTGAATGATCACTGGCTTGTTGGAGGCCAGAACTTCTGAATTCTAATCTGCCTTCTTCCACTGATGTTCAGTGTTGCCTCCGGCCGTATGATTGATGTCTGTTTCTCATTTTCACCATCCTTAAGTAGCAACAGTGGTGCTTGTTTAATTTGGTCAAAGTACATACCAGATCTACAGGGGCTGAACCACAAAAGTTCCAGCTGTCATAATACTCACCTCAATCCCAAAGTCAGATACACAGAACTTGCTGAGATCCTAGCTAGCCTGGCGGTGCTGCACATCTCTATGCATTTTGGGCTTATATGCACATTAAGAACCACATATATGTCAGTGTGCTGTTAGGGCTGTGTGTTACTCACACAGCTGATGTTCACGAATTCCCAGCAATGTCTGAACATCAGTAATTCTTGGTACCTATGAGGACATTGGAATTCGCAGACAAGGGATCCTCTGCCCATTCAGTTCATGGGTAATCAGCTTGGTAGATGTTCTCAGAGCAGGTCCAGGGATGAGTGAATACACAAAATACAAAATAAGGGGCTTGGCATCCCAGTTAGCACTGTGAATTGCTCATGAACTCACTGTCTTCCTATTGGTCAGAACATATTGCCTAAAACCCACAGAGAGGCATGATTTGAGACATCTGCCTTCTCAGCATTTCCAATTGTGTTTAGTGTGCTATTACTGTGTGGATTCTTTCCTTTGGGTACCCTAACATGTTTCATTCATTACCATTAGCAGCCAAAATGCTGGAATTAAGTGCTAGGAATTTGACAAGGCAACTAAATGCCAGTGGAAGTTTAAAACCCATCTGACATTCAAGCCCACCATGTAGAACTAGCTGCTAATCTACAGTAAAAGAAGCTCAATTTTCATAAGTATTGAGCAAGTTTGCTTCATACAAGAGAAGCTTCCTAGACATCAGATGTGAATGGATACTAGTACAGTGTAAGTACCTCTTCTTGTTATGCAAAACTGTCCATATTTTAAGATCTTGTCATCTTTTCTGATCTGCCTGGACTAAAAATATCCTCCTGTTATTAGAGAGAAATATATTCTATAAGTTGCCACATAGAAATAAGTAATGCTGTTTGACACCATGCCTTGTCTGTCACAAAATATTAGCCATTGAACTAGTAAGCAAGTTGAACATTCAAAAATAGTTTTCCCATGAAGTACATGACATCAACTGACTATGTGATACTAAGGTTTGATATAAAAATTTCTATAGGTGTTAACTAGGTACTATCTGTGTAATTTGCTAATAGCTTTGCCATTCCTAATTCAACACCCTGACTCAGGGCAGTGAAAGTTCAAATTATAGCAAAGGGCTTTAATTTTGAAGAAACATGCTCTGCAAGTAATAATAATAAAAAGAGTAGGAATTCACCAGAGACAGTATGCATTTAATGGATCCGTACCAGGCTGTTCTTTAAACAGAGTGCTAAATTCAGCTATACTTGATTTAAATACTCACCACACATCCTTGAGCCACGGAGTATATTAAGATCACAATAAAAATACACAAAATGGTACGAATTTGTATTGTCAGGCACCCTGGAAAACACTAAGGAAGAAAAAAAAAGATTTATATATGAATTGAAAAATATTTTTTAAGGTGGGGTTGTTATTTTTTAGTAGTCTATAAAAAGAAATGAATAAGAGATATGGAAATTTTGCCTGCACTGCAAATTATGAAACAAGCATGCAGCTATCATTGTGTACATGTATTTTAATGGTAATTGCATTTTGGGGTGTAATAAATGCAAAATTATTATTACTATATATTATTTTTCACTATAATTAAAACTCTTTGAAAGGTTATTATGATGTCTGCTCATAATGGAAATAATAGAATAGGATGGCATTTGATTTTGTTCCAATGGGGAAAATACCTAAAGCATCTTTTGCCTTGCAAATTATCAGCTACAAATAGTGATCCAAGAGAACATATTGTGGTAGCATAGAATTTTGGAGTAGTATTTGTGTCTTCTGCTATAATAGTCATGTTAAATGCCAGGGTAGTTTTAATTATCAGGACTCATTAAAAATATTGAATTTATCAGAGCATAAAGAGCAGTAGAGAAGAAAAATGCTTGGTGGAATGGAATCTTGTGAATCTCTTGCTCATCTCCATTTTTACTCTGACTCCATCACTGTGAAGTGTGAAGTGCTTGCTGCTGTGAGCATATATGAAGCCAGCGACAGAAGGTGAGAGAAGAAGGATAAGTCTGTCAGGCTTAGTACTTGTGCTTGTTCCAGTCATACAAATCTACTCTGGTTTCAGGGAAAGCGGTTTTCCTTCTTTTCCCTTTGCATTAAGAATGTTTGGGGCATCTGTTATCTACTGGATCCACAATACATCTTTCAGATCACAGGCCTTCTTCCAGTGACTTCAAGGGGCAAGAATCAACTCCAGGAAACAATCAAATTTAAAGGGCAAACAATCCTGCATCCATTAAAAGGAAGGGGCTCAGGCTTATCAAGGCTGGATTTGACTTAACATCAAATGGAGCAACCTAACACCTAATTTTTGGATGAAAGTCACCAGTCCTGAAGAAAAGCTGTTCAATTCATGGGTATCATCAATATGAAAAGCATAGCTTCCAGCAGGCAGCAAAGGACCCATAGAGAGGAGCTTCTGTGGCCTTGGTACAATAGAAATCATGTCTTGAAACTGCTCCCCTTCCTTTCACATATGCAGAGACATTTCCCCTATATACATGAGCATGAATTAAAAGTTTGATATAGTTACAGGTGAAGCAACTTCATCTGGGCTGTGAAACATGGGAATACAGCAATTACAGAAAAAATAAAAAAAACCATGTGTGATCTGCAAATACATTCTGGCTTCGGTATGGATTAAGTCCATGTAAATGTAGCTGGGGAAGAACCGATGTAATATCAATAGTAGATTTGTATAAGCATATTATGGACCTGAGTTAATTGGCTACACCAGAAACCAGTTTAACTATTAGGCAGCATCAGTAAAATATATTGGGATACCCAAGGTATATCACCTTTAATAAAACAGTGAGTATATTGTAGAATAAGAACCTTGAACTGTAACAATCTCACATTGAAAAGCTGTGTCTCAAGGGAGAGGATATAGCAGTATCCCTCAGCCTGTGTCATTGCAGAGGGTTCTTCCTTCTCAGGGCCTGGACTTTGCATTTATCCATGCTGTATTTCATATGATTCCTCTTGGCCCATTCTGTCAACCTATCTACGTCCCCCTCAATGGTCATCCTGCCAGTGTGTTGCTGTTATCCCAAAATTGGAGTCACCTGAAAACTTGACATAAGTATACTCCATGTTTTTCTCCAGGTTGTTGATAAAAATGTTTAACAGGACGGGTCCCAGGATAAATTCCTGTGGTACTCCACTTATTACTGGCTTCCAGGTAGAGCACAACCATAAACTGCTATGCTCTGAATGTGATCATCCAGATGTTTTTTTACCCATCAAGTTGTCCACCCAACTAGACCAAAATCCTCTGCACACATGAGATGGAACATGTGTGTTTTTATCCATGTAAATAAAATACAAAATAATAATTTTGATTGAAGGAAATATGTATATTCCATTAATTCACTTTACAACCAAACAAGTTATCTACTGCTTGTTAAAGAGAGAATCTCCTTAGTTTGAAGATAATGCTGCATGATTAGTAGTGACAAAGCAAAATGCAGATTCAAAGACAATGGGTCCTGACACATTGCACAGACATTTTTTTTGTGTGTAGTACATATGTGTTCTAAATGTTAACAGGCTAGGCTATTGGGTTAAAAAGGAAAATAAACCTCTAAAAGGTAAGGTATGAGAGATGTTTGAATTAAAACTCTGACTGTCACTTAAAAGATTTATACTTTTGACTTTTGTTCATTCTAAGATTTAATCTCTTTTATGATAGCATAGCATTTTGGGCTTCATTTTCTTTGTTTTCTTTTATTTGTGGAATTTTTATTAACTAAATAAGTACTGTTAGATCCCCAAAATGCTAGGTAACTGGTAAAGTAAAGCATTATTATAGTGGTTTTGTGAGTGATGCATTTGATGCTAAAGCATGGAGAAGTTGCATCACTTACCCAGTGTAAAATAGCAAATAAGTGCCAGAAGACTGATTAAAGTAGGGAAATAACCAGTTTACAATTCTATACTCATTATACATAACATATTCATTATCTTTTATTTATTACATAAGAAGAAGTTTCACCACAAAAATTCAAACTGTGATATTCTGAGCTTTTATATTTCTTTATTTTTCTAATGCTGGATTTGATCCTGTAAGGTGCTGAATCTCTAGAAGAAGCTGGAATACATTCAAATTCTGTTGACTGCCAAAACAACTGGAACAAACCTTAAGTTTGCAATAGCCCTCGGGAAATGGCATAAAAGGGAGCAATTTCCTACAAACTTCATGTGTGTTTGTACTGTCCTTAGACAGAACAACAAATGATAAACTACTGTGCCTTTATGATACAAAAGAGATCATCATAATTACTCCCAAATTATTGTGTAAGTTTATTTATAAAGATCTGCTCTGTACCAGGTACTCTACTAATATACTATTTATGTTTCCATGAAAACAATTACTTTCCTCCTGCCAAAGGGCATTTTTTCTTAACTAAAAATTACTGTGTGCTAATCAGCAAAGCTGATTAACTGTGTAGGTGTTTTCTCCTGATATTTGTCTGAAAAGACTAAATTTAGATTAAGCCACTACAGATCTCTTTCATCAGAAAATTAGTCTGTAGATGCTTTATTCTGATCTGGCAAACCTAGTTCTCTCCAACAAGCAAACATCCTTCTGCATCATTACTGTTGTGAAAATCTAATGCAGAAGAATTAATCATTACTAAAGGTTTTGAAAAGGCCAAAGGTTGCACGTGCAAAACATTGTGAGTTACCATCAAAACAGCTTCTGCTTTGGTAGGAAAAGTTTTGAAAACAGAGGGGAAGTTAGCAGGACATTATATCCAGATACCAGTCAGAATGGAAGGGAGAACTAGTGTGCTCCCCAGTCAGAAAGGATAAAAAGTCAGGTTAAAGCAGCTGTTTATCTGAACACTGGAATGATTCAGTAGCTAGTGGTAGGTGTTCAGGGAAGATGTAGCAAAAAAGAAAAAAAGCATAACATTAAGGGCACTGAATGCTACACTGCTGTAATGATTACTCGTGTAAAAAGTCTACTTTCAGGTGAACCATCTTTGTTTTTGAAGTGCCTGATACATTACTTGGCAATGAACTTGAAAAGCATGTAGATTTCAGACTCCGTGAATCTGTGAAGCATGCACTGATGGCTTCATATTCCAAAGGACAAACAAAGCATAGCCACCAAAAGGAAGAATAGTCATAAAATCTTAAATGACTTACTTGTACTCGTGTGACATGTAGGTACATAATACAAGCCACTAGAAAGCATATGCAGAACACCAGGAGAACAAGAACTACGGTACTCCTAGAATCAAAACACAATAGAAGTAAAGCAATGCAACTCAGTAGCAGATGAGAACAAACAGCACAGGGGTCCTTCTGAAATGGTATTTTGGATGAATGGTGGAGGATCTCCCCCTCACCCTTGATGCAATACTAACCATCACAGAGGAAATTTCACAGTGAAATGCACTGGTCTCAAGAATGAGAAATCAGTTAATGCTCTTGCATATGATGCCCACTCTGACCTCAACAAGGAGATCAAAACATCTCAAAAATTCAACTGTATGGTGTGTCAGGATAGACACTTTCTAACTGTAGGCTAATGCAGAATATTCAGCATGATGACCCTTGTAAGTGGAGTGTGTAATCCAATTACTTGGGCAGCTGTGTAACAGTTACCAGATGCTTTTCCCTTCTAATCTCTCCTTCTTAAAGATTCAGAAATCAGAGGTCAGTCAACTCAGTCACTTATCAAGTCAAATAAAATCAGACCAGACTGTGATCCCTCGTTCTAATGAAACAGAGCAACTCCCTTCTTTTGAGTCTTCCTCAATGGTTAGAAAAATCTTAGGTTTCACACAGATGCTGTAATAATTATTTTAATTCTTAATCTTCCCTCTCCTGATCTTTCAAAATAGGCTTGTTCTTCATGAGGAAAGGGCTGCAGACCAAGCACTTCCCTCCTCCAGAAAACCTGTGTTATTGGAACAGTACCATATGGATATGAGCAAGCTGGTGAAAATTAGTCCACCAGTGCGGATGCTTTGATTTATGCTCAGGGACAGCCTGGCCCCAAGCCAGCCACGGAACCAGAGCAGTATGACAGCAGCATAACATGATCTTCACACCTTATTTTCTAGTCTTGTGAGAACAACCCAGCCAGTCCAGAAGATGTGACCTGTGACTGCAGGCATATATGTATCTGTGCCCTTGACCGTGACTGGGGAAAGATTGCTTATATAGTGTTTCTAACAGTAGACAAGAAGAGTGCAATTCTTCTGCTGCAGAATTTCTCAGTATTTGGCTTTGATTTCAAAATCATGTAACAATTCCCACCAATACACAAACAAGGAAAATTCTGTGGTGTAGTGTGTGTATCCAGAATGGGGAGATGACTCTAGATGCTGTCAGTGTGGATTCAGAATACAATTATTAATAGACAGCAGGCTTTCCTGTGCTTTTAGAGAATTGTATTCAGGATGGTAGTATGCTAGAAAAAAATGCAGGGGACATGATTGCAACAGCGTCTTTTAAGGCAGCAACAGCCAACAACTGACACTAGTGCTGAGTGGGACTCTGACAGAGATTTGGGTTGGTACCACTAACAAAGGGCTACATTGTTTTTTAAAAATAAACCCAGCATAAGACATCAGAAAGGTTCATCATCAGGGCTTTTAGTGGCTACGCTGCATGTGTGCCTCCGTAATTGGACAGCTGAGGTTGACAGGAGCATAGCCTTACTTTCACTAATTCCATCTGGGGATATAAAACATGTCTTTAGCTGAGAAGCTGTTTTGCTTAGATGCTCATAGGAATTGGGAGAATGTCAAACCCATTGCTTTCTGTGTATTTACGCAGCAACTGGCTTTCTTAGAACATTTTCTTGTCTCTAGATTTTGAACCTCCTCCTTGGAATATTGTGATACATGTCAAACACCATTATTATCACTTCTCCCATTATAGTAACAGATTACGCTTCTTGTCTTGGCTTTTGCATTCTCTTGTCTTAACTACTTCGGCGATCTAAAGAGCTACTTAAAGCTCCAAGTTCTGTGGAGAGGGAAAATTTTCCAATACTTCCAAAGTTTTAGTCTAGCTCATGGTTCCATCTGTGTCACAGTGGGGGAAGAGCCTGAGAAGACTAGAAATTTGGTTGCATGAAGACACCACCAAACAGACACTGGAAGAGAGAATTTAAGACCATTCAGTGGGTGGCTTTCCTAACTAACCCAGTGATGAACCAGTCCATCTTCATGGCCTTCAGTGGTCATGTCCTGCCGGAGCTTGTGTGTCTGTCAGATCAGAGCTTAAACTGAATATCTGTCCAGCTGTTTTTTCAGTGACAGTACTTTTTTGAAAGGTTACCAACTACCATACCATATGATTCTTGGAAATTCATTCTAGTTTCAACTACACTAATATTCTTTGTCTCTCCTTGTTCTAAATTGCCATGTACTGCAGCTGGGCTTTACTTCAGAAGTAGGTGAGAGTTTTTAAGCATGCTCCAATTAGTCAGCAGAGGTCATTAGCCTGGAAATTAGATGATTTTTGTAAGTGACTTTGAATTCTTCAGATGAAAGTTATTATGTAACAAATTTACATGATGAAATTATTACTAAAGTAAAAAAGGTGTTTCTCAAACTTTCGATTACAAATAATAGAATATAGGAGTAAATAGTCTCCTGACTGGGGATTTGTGAATAGAAAAGACCAGAATTTAAAATGGGATTTTCAAAAGCATTATCCTGTGGCCAGTCCTATTTCCATTGAAATGCTAATAATTAGTAAAAGTGAGTGAAGCTTATTTTGAATGTTTTTATATTCTCATCTGAAAAAGCTTATTACTATTTTTATACCTCAAACACAATTGTATCTACTTATTATAACCTCTAGATTTGAAAGTGAAATCTAATTATTTTTTTATTTAGTAATTATTCACATAGAATTGACAAAATCTGAAGTAATCACTAAACTATATCACTCAACAATAGGCATCAAACACCCCCCAAATACATCATGAGTATTTGGTTATGACTGCTTTAGTGCAGCCAAGGTCAGACTGCAACTCATATGAGAATGGCCAAACTATGCACTAGGCAGTTTGTGTAGTGATAACATTATATCAAAAACCTCAATGCAGGCTATAAATTTGGGTTGAAAAGCTGGATGGATACTTCAGTACTTAGTTCCTGTTAAGCTCTGTATAGTTTTATCTATGTTGCTATCAATATCTGAAGTACCTCGTCCAAAGCCAACACAAATACATTTAGAAAAGCTGCAGTAACACCTTTTGTTTGTAATGCAGAAATGCTTTAAATAAGTTTGGGAGATTTCAGTGTCTTTGTCTTCTAAATCCATCCTTCTAGAAAAAAAAATAAAGCAAAAAAAAAAGAGAACAGGAAAGACATTGTTTTAAATAAGATAGCAAACTGTGGCTCCTTTGAACAAATGGAAGAAATAACAGTTAGACTGAGGGTATATCAACAGAGAATCTCCTGTTTGAGAAGATACCGACCAGGTGCTAATTTCCATTCCAAAGACATTAACATTTTAACCTGTGCAGGATCCTTGAAGATGTTCCACTTCGAATTATAATGGCAAAAGACAGAAACTTACTGTGGTATTATTAGAAGGTAGACAAGGCCAAATAAGGCAGCTAGAATTAGTGAGAGAACTACAGCACTGGTGAAGTACTCATCCTGAAGCTGGTGGTACTGTTAAAGAAAGGAAGAAAACAAGACAGTGAGCATTTTATACACACCCAGCCACCCATGCTTGTCCATTCTCAGTAAGAAAGAACTGTAGCCTAAAATAAAACAAGCCCCTACCCATTTTACAAATATACAAATAATCATTGCTTAATTCACATGAAAAAAAAAGATGAGGCAAGTCTACGCAACATTTTCCTTGACAGCCTTCTGTTTCAGCTGCTTCTGTTGGTCTAGCTGTTTAGTTGTCACCCTGTAACTAGTCAAATCTGGATGAGGCTCAGACATAAGTTTATCTTTCAGAGAAAAAGGGATTCAGCCATTTTGAACCAGAAGGAGGTGGCACTCCTTCCTATCCACTTATTCATCACAGAATCAGGCCAAAACCCCCTTGGTGCTGCCTTCAAGGAGTCCTGCCACCTCAGCTGCTCAGGACAGGACACTAATGGGTGGGCCGGAAGCAGCTGCTAATGAGAGACACGGGCTCAGTTTTGAGCAGTTACTGTCTCTGATTCCACTAAGCACCAGTCCTTAGAACAGAACGCTTTTCAGCAGTGGAAATGCATGAGTGTTTTCTCAGAAAGGTCAAAATGTCAATCTCATTTACACCAAAAGACTTTCTTATTTTGAAAGAAAACAATTACAATGAAATAATAAATCACTGTGGAAACTTGAAATCAAAGTTAATGCTCAAGACCTTAAAAAAATTGATTCCAATGTGGCACACAGCCTTCTGACTCGAAACAGTAGTGACATGAAATCTTAGACTACAAAGTGACTTACAGTGGAAAAATAAATGCTACTGGCAAATTAATCCAAAATCATATCACTTTTGCTTTTACAACCACATAAACCAAGGGCTTTTTTTTTTTTCAATTAAAACAATTTGTATTTATAAACAAAACCCATACAAGGTAGGAACAAACAGCTCTACTTTGTTAGCTTATATGCATGCTTATTAGTCTGGAGTAAGTCCACTACTTTCAGCACAGTCACACTGGCATAAGATCACAACCTTGCCCAGGGATTTAAGATTTTTTCATATTTTCTAGGATTGATGGGATCAATACTTATCAGGCTACATATATAGACTGAAGCATCCTCCTGTCATTAATGCTTCTCCAGAGCAGATGAGTCAGTAGGCAGCCACATTTCCATGAGACAGAGTCAAACAGGTGACGCTGGTCAGACAGTTTGGAGAAGCAAAAGGAAGGTCAAAACACAGGATGTGTAACTTTATGGGGGAGGATCCTGATGAGTAGAAAGATACTGATCTTTCTTTTTATCCCCTCCTTTCATAAAAGGTGGAGATAATGCCTCCCTCTTAACTGAGAGACAGTCCAGAGGATTGTTAAAACATAGTGAGTAGAATTTAAATATTGTCTAAAAACAAACAAAAAAAACCAATACTGCTTGGCTTATGGTCAGTGAAATCAGTAAAAATAATTTTAAAATCCCTTACTTTATTTTCACGCTCAGTTTGCTTATACTTCAGGGTAATAAAGTTCAAGTCAGCCATCTCAGACTCAGTTTGCCGGGCCTCTATCAAACGGCTGATGTATCTGTTTACTCGGGTTCCTGGAGTGTTGTATACAACATTGGTAGAAAAAGAGGAACGATTCCTGAGTTTTTCAGAGGCTGTCCTTAATGCTCTTCTCTGTGGCACAGATGAAGAAAGAAGCACAGATTTTATTAACATTGAAATTTTTCTTTGCTGTTCATATTCTCAAGCTCACAGTCAGGATGAGGAATTCATTAAGCAGAACAACTACAAAAGACAGAGATCTTATTTCTGTGTGATTGCCATGTTTTAAAAACTCCTTAGCTGAAATCCCGACCTCATTAAATTCAATGAGAAAACCCCCACTGCATTCCAGGATTTCAATCCTCATCCACAGAAATTCTCTTCACAGATTGCCTTGACACTTCTCTGCCACTGAGGAAATAATCAGTTTGATCCCAATCCATGTGACTTTACCTAGAAAAAGAATTAGAGTTTTTTTCTTGATGGAAGACACAGAGCTCTGGACATCCTGAAGACAAGATAACCAGGCTCTCCATGATACAAGAAAAGTCCTACTGTCCAATACAGTCTAGGTAACAATATATATTTTGAAAAGATAATTTTCCTTAACCTCTTGCACAATGACCATATGTGACTTCAGAGGGTCTGAAATCTCAAGTGTTCCTATCTTTAACTCACCCAAGTGGCTCTCTTGTTAAGACCTCTTGGGTATCCTTTAAGTGCACTTGTAGATCCAGATGGAGCAGTCCGATAAATTATCAGAGCTAACCTGTGCCTCACTGGGGTTAATTCCTCCATGGCTAAGATAGCACAACTGACAAGATGATCACTCATAATCCCTTTCAGTGCAAAAGATTTATCACAGAGTGTATCTGAAAGGGATTTTAGACAATCTGTCTCACTCTTCACAGAGAGCACTCAGAAGACGATGAGCAGCATCTCAGCCACACTGGTGGTAACCTTCAGTTGAGGGCACTGTAATCTAAACCATTATGGCTAGATCCGCACTAGTATGACTGCCCATGCCACAACACACTGAAAGGAACAGGGTCTTCACAAAATACTCTTGTAGATGCAGCATTTTTTAAACACAGTGAGAAAGATGTAGGCCAATCTTGTAAAAGAAAAAACAGTCACCTAATGGTTAGCACATTGAGCAGGAAGAAAGAGACATCAATTGACTATCCTTTTCACCTCAAAAGGGGTCAAGTCTAACTTCCCAAAGGAGTTTTGACAACCAAGCTCAGGCAAGATGTATTATTTTTATACAGTTAAAGGAATACTTTTTTATGTAACATCTGCAGAGTTCAGGAAGACAATTTGAAACATCATGAAATGACAAGTCTGCTCAGGGATAAGGACAACATTGGCTCTGTATATAATCAGCAGAGTCTGTCAGCAAGCTGTTACAAAGGCACACAAAATGTCTCTCTTCAGAGCAGTCAGTACTTAATTGCCCACTCTTTAAAGGCTATACTACAAAATATCCTTTTAAACCAGATGGTAAAAAGAGGTGGTGATTGGTATTTAAGTAATTCTGCAGGAATGGCAGTTTCCTGTCTTGTTCCACAAGAAGTAGTTCTCATGAGATCCTCTGATGAGATCCTCATCAGTGAACAGTGGACTACAGCAGCTCATTAGCTTACATAGCATATGTTATAGGTATATTACACCTGAATACTTACAAACAGTGGGAAGGGCTAACTGCTGACTGATACCTTAGTTTTCTGACTGCAATGAAGAATGGACCTTATCAAAGGTAAAATAACCTTCCAAGTCCTGTTTTGCTGGCTTTATATGTAGAGAGCAGGTTATACAAGCATTAAACAATTATGAGGCTACCTGAAATATTTTTCTTCAAACTATCAGATCCCATTACTTGTTAAGTTGTCTGTGGTGTAAGAACTAATTGTTTCAACATGAAAAATAATCTTGTGGACATACATGGATTACAGCTTTTAGATGTGATCTTCTGGGTTCTATTAGCCATAATAGAAATCTTAAATTGCCAGCCAAACAACTATTCTAAATGCTTCTAAACACAGAAGACATTTGTCCCACAAGTTTGTAGGGAAACTGAGTGCTTTCAGGAATATTGCCAGGAATATACAATTTTGTTCTTCATAAAGATAAATTACAGTTAGTTAGCATATGTATTACTTAAGGTGCAGCAGAAAGTACATCTTTGGGGATTTTTTTATAAACCAAATTTAAGCCTATAACATAATAATAGGGGTGAGCAAAGCAGTATTTAAAAAAAAAAAAGAAAAAGAAAATGCTTCTTTGCTTTAAAATCTGGAATGAGGGTAGACAATGGGAGTTATTCTGATATATGGAATAAATTATATTATGTATTCTGCCATTTTGAAATAGGGTTAAAGTTACTGTGCTTAATCAAAATAGCTGTTGCTCACATAAAATTATTTTCACTAGGTCTCTTATTTTTATCTCTATTATTATTTCACACAGTAGATTTGCATTATGTCTTACATGTGATCAAGATCCAGTATTTATATTTCTCGGAAAATAAATAAATAAATACATGCTACAGGAATGTGCTGGCTTCAAAGCCGTTATAGCCATAGCTAGTTTTACATGATTTGAGGACTGATATCTCTGAAGAAACCCTGCATTGCAACACAGTGTATTTATATTGAAATCATATATCATGCTCCACAATAGATGTATTAGGTACAAAAGCTCAGAACAACTGGTTCAGTTAAAGATAGCATTGTAGAACTTCAATGCAAATGTTCTGACATAAGAAAATTTTCATCAGATCCCTAGCAAACCCATATCAGGGTTTTCTGTGTATAATACCATATTTATACATATATATACACAAGACACATTGCAAAGTATTGCATATGCTTCAAAGAATGTGTAGGTTACTTTTTTTAAACATCCAAAACCAGTACTAATTCACAATTGGAAGGCCTTGTACACAGCCAATTTCAAAATCAAATCTGGAGTTTCTGAAAATCTTCACTGAAACTGTGTTTTAAAGGAACTAATGGACTTTTCTCCCCTTTTCCCACAGAAGAAACACAAGCACATGTAAAATCCAAAATATAAAAGTTAGAATGCTTTCTGAAAGCAAGACTGAGACTGAATCGTCAGTAAATGTACATTATTTAAAAAAAAAAAAAAGGTGGAGCAATCAGTCATGATGAATTACTGATTCCAATGCGCACACGCCCTGCTTTGGAGCACTGGTAGAGTGACCTATGTAATATTGCCACCTCCTGGCAAAGAAAATGGAATGAGCAACCCTTCAAAACTTTTTTCTCCATAAACTTCTGGGTAGGCCCAAACACAGAAGAGGAATTAAACCAGGCTACTAGTATGTAAAACAATTTTAAGTTATGGCATTACAAGCCATTCAAGAAAGCGGTATTCGTATTTGTATTAGGGACTTTTGTATTTAGGATTTGTATTAGGGACTAAGAGGTTTTTTTGGCTAATCAGAGCCTTTCACTTTTTAGAGAACCATCTAGAGATACAAAATTTTTCTGTTATTTTGCATTTGCTGCCATCAGCTTCAGACTGTGACGGACTCATGATGCAAAAGAACAGTTCTTGGTAATTGCAGAAAAAGCCTCAGAAACTCTAATGCCTGTGAAGGAAGCCTTTAATAGAAGCCACGTAGGCCACCTGTGCTGGCTTGTTCAAGAGGAGCTCCAAATTTAAGCCCTGTTATAATTAATTTTTGTCTTTACTGTGAGAAGGCTGTGGGCATTAGATAGCTCTACTCCAGCAGGAACACCAGAAACTCCTCTATCAGTTGGTCAGGTCACCCCATATGTTCTCAGAGCAAGTCTGCTTGAATCAGCCCTGGAACCAGTGCCCGAAGAACCCACACGGATTACCTTATCGTCATCCTCACACGTCATGACATTGGAGAAAGGGATCTCCGCTTTGAACATCTTACGACAGTGCATGAGCTGAACAAGCAGGTAGCAGACTGTCTTGAATTTCATTCTTTTGGCAGGCTTAATGTCTGAGAGAATCAGCCCAGGAAATATCTGTTCATCAGAAAAATAATATTTATAACCGTGTCATTACATTCCCATGCAGACATACATACCTGCAGACATTTACACCACCTAGTGGTCAGAACAAAGCAATATTCTAACCAAGAAGAAATGCATTTTGATAAACGTATTTGCAGATGAAGATTACTTAATTTTTTTTTTAACCTGAGAATTGAAGAATCTATTGAACAGACAGTATTTAAACACATACTTAACATTTGGGAACTATTTTCTACATAGAAATGTAGACTATAAAAAAAGCATATTAATGATAAACTCATAAAAGAGGCAATATTTTTATTTCTTTAATCTTAAAATAAGTTCTGGAAAAATACAGGAAAAAATAAGGAGGAAATTAGCATTTTTATTAATTGATGTTAAAAAACGTAATTTCAGTCTTTTTCTTATTTCCTTATTTTGTTACTTCAGCCACTGGTAAGCCCATTAAAATCAGAAAAGGATAGTTTTTGCTTTAAAGATACACTTATATAGATGCCTTAAAAGGAGGCTGTGAGGCACTGAGGTTATATCTTATTTCTTCAAAGCAAGAAGTGTTATACCACAGAGAAATATTCTCAAAGGGTTGGGTATAAGCTATACCTTTTACCACAGAGCTCCCAGTTCAGCAAGGACAAATATTTTCTTGGTTAACTCTTAAGCATGTATTTAATTTAAGTCTTGCTGACTTTAGTAAACCCCTAGCATGGGGGTGTTCGAATGTTTTCACAGATCAGAAGAGCGATCCTTTATTCTACCCTCAGTATTTATACCAATCTTATTCATGTTTCTGGCACATGGAATGTGTAAAGCAGTGTTCATGGGAAATGTGGAAGGACTGCCCACCAGGATCCCCCTACCAGGATGTAAGCAGGGTCTTAAAGGGTAGCAGCGAGTGGAAACAAGTCCACAGTCAGAGCAGCAAGAGAACCCTTTCCTTGCGCACCAAGTGGTCCCCCTGAGGTGCTTCTGCACAATAGGTATGAGGCACTAGATTTGGAGGACCAGTCAGTGGATGGTGTGGGTGTCGATCCATCTATACTAGAGGAGTTGCCAAGACCAGAAAAACCTAGCCCCCATATTACTACCACCTCCACCAAGAAGAAAAGACGGGTCATAGTTGTAGGAGACTCCCTTCTGAGGGGAACATAGGGTCCAATATGCTGGGCTGACCCTCCTCATAGGGAAGTCTGCTGCCTCCCAGGAGCCCGGGTTAGAGCTATCACTAGGAAACTTCCTAGCCTGGTACGGCCCTTGGACTACTGCCCGTTACTCCTCTTCCACGTGGGTGGTGATGAAGTTGCAGTACATAGCCCAGAGGTGGTTAAAAGAGACTTCAGGGCCTTGGAATGGTTAGTGAGGTAATCTGGGGCATAGGTTATTTTTTTCTGCCTCCTTCCAGTTGTGGTCAGTGACGTTGGAAAGAACAGGTGGACCCAATCTATTGACACATGGCTCCGTGGCTGGTGTCACCGTCACAACTTTGGGTCTTTTGACAATAGGATGGCCTACACAGCACCAGGATTGCTGGCACCAAATGGGAGCCATCTTTCTCAAAGGGGAAAGAGGGTCTTTGCTCAGGAGCTTGAGGGGCTCATTGACAGGGCTTTAAACTAGAGGTGAAGGGGGAGGGGGAATGTATCAGGCTTGCCTGTGACAAGCTGTGGGATGATACACAATGGTTAGAGGGACGGGCTGCTGGTATGAGCCCTCAACCTGTTGCCCAGAGGTGTGCTGGGGACACTGCAGCACAGTTGAAGTCTTGCAGAGATGAGCTGGGGGCTCCTGAGGTAGTAGAGGCCAACAAGAAAACTTCTGTGAAACACCTCAAGGGAAACAAGGGGTGTTCTACGAAGAAGGTGACACAGCCCACAGCCCAGATGAAACGCTTCTACACAAACACACACAGCATGGGAAACAAACAGGAGGAGTTGGAAGCTACCGTGCTGCTAGAAAGCTATGACCTGATTGCCATTACTGAAACTTGGTGGGACAAATCCCATGACTGGAATGTGGCTATTGATGGCTACAGGCTGTTCAGAAGGGACAGACAAGGAAGGAGGGGCGGAGGCATTACCCTCTACATCAAGAAATCAATAGAGTGTGAAGAGCTGTCCCTGAAGAATAACCACGAGCACATCAAAAGCTTATGGGTAAGAATCACAGACAGAGGCAACAAAAGGAACCTTGTGGTTGGTGTCTACTACAGGCCGCCTGATCAAGGGGAGCCTACTGACGAAGCTTTTTTCCTCCAACTCCAGGAGGCAGCGTCTCTATACTCTTCCCAGGGCACCTTGTCTCCTACGAGGACAGGCTGAGAGAGTTGGGGTTGTTCAGCCTCGAGAAGAGAAGGCTGCAGGGAGACCTTATTACGGCCTTTCAGTGCTTAAAGGGGGACTATAGGAAGGATGAGGACAATCTTTTTAGCAAGGCCCGTGGTTTTAAACTAAAGGAGGGTAGATTTAGACTGAATATAAGGAAGAAATTTTTTACACTGAGGGTGGGGAAGCACTGGAGTGGGTTGCCCAGAGAGGTAGTGGAGGACCCATGCCTAGAAACAGTCAAGGTCAGGTTGGATGGAGCTCTGAGCAACCTGATCTAGTTGAAGATGTCCCTGCTCAGTGCAGGGGGGTGGACTAGATGATCTCTAAAGGTCCCTTCCAACCCAAACCATTCTATGATTCTATGACCCCACATGACCCTCAATACCACCACCGTATGGGAATTTAAGCTTGTAAAATTAACATTTTCTGGAACAGCAAAATAAAGAAGCACAGAGGATTTGGTCCCTAGTGTTCCTCAGTACAAAAGACAGAACAAATCACACTCCAAAAACTTTATTCAAATGCTCTAAAACCCAGAAATGGCACTGAGGATTTGCTGTGCAGTCTTCACAATACTATGATTTACTAGAGTAGTTTACATCATTACTTCAGTGATCAAAGAATGAAGGAGGAATTAAACTGGAAGCATTTCTTTAATGCATGTTTTCATGGATACCTAAATTTAGAGGGACAAGACAAACGACACTGCTTATATTCTGACTGGCATCTCAGGTATTGGTCTTCTATGCTGTTTAATGCATACAGCTATGCACTTGCATTTTCTGGAGAATCAGGGGTATATCCTATTGATATACCCATACTCTGTTTAGTCAGTTACACTGTGGCTATGAAATACAAAAATTATTTGTGTATAAATAGTTGCACATTTTTTTGTTAGCAGATGGCTATCTTATAAACATGTGACATTTCAAATGTGGAAAGGTGCCTAGGTGTGCACACGTGCTTTATTGTGCACTGAAAGGCTGACTGAAGCCAGCTAGCACCACCAGCACTATACTGTATGGTCATCAGCTGGAACTGAAAAGTACACTAGTGTATCTAGTGTGTAATCACTTGTATAAGTGATAGTTTAACAAAAGTCTCCATGAAGGGATTCCAAATATGTACCCTTTCTTTTGAGGGCTTTCTGGCAGACGACTTACCACTGTATTGCAATAACCGCATAGAAGATACTGTACAAGGACATTCACATACTAATCATTCTTAGGTATTCCTAAGGACACCAAGTAGATAGTTGTTAGGATTGAATACAGGAGGTATGATCAGCTTTTGAGCTACCATTCCCAACAGCTAAAACATACTTTTTGGATAGGTATTCCACTTACAAATTTTCCTAATTTAGCCATAATTCCTCTAGAAGTACTATATATTTTACTCAGTCTCCCAATCAACCTTTTGATACAACAAAAATGAGCAACTTTCTTGAAACTCCTTCCAGTTTTGCATTTTGCTTCATTTTTTTAAGACACAGAGATAAAAAGGGAATACACAGAAGTTTACAGGTGGACCACATGTCAAGAGATCATTCGCTCTTTGCTCAAACCTTTCACTGTGGACATTGCATTGACTAGGTCAAAAACTTCTAATTTAGGTCTCCATTAGATTGGCTGGAAAACATGCTCTTAAATAAGTACAGAGCTACTGAAGCTGCCTGACAGCCTTCATTACTGAAATACCATAAAGGTAAAGGTGCGAGAGTGGCAAAGAATAGGTAGAACATCTTACTAGCAAAAGATTCAAGAAGTCATGACTGAGACATCTCTCATGTCAGAGCACATGGGCATGGCTATACCCTCCTACAAGGATTTGAAGTCCTGTGAAAAGAGAAGAGTTTAGACTTTCCTCAGTGCAAACTTCTTATAATAGAAGTGTTTCTGAGAATAATCTGCAACTTGAAAACTTGGAATGGATAAGTTTGGCTCAGGCAGTGTGGCCCTGCCACCAATATGACTTTTCCTCAAACACATATTTTCATGCAGTTTCCTGACTATATCTTCAAAGAAGTAGGTAGAACATTTTTAGTTCATACCGCTGACTCCTCTTTTCAACTCAGGTCTCTGAAAAAAAAATGGAGTAGTGTGTCTACTTCTGGGCTCCCCGGTACAAGAAAAACAGTGACAAACTGAAGTGAGTTCAGCAAAGGTTCACCAAAACAATTAGGGTTCTAAAGCATACAACATATGAAAGAACCTGAGGGAATTCAGTTCATTTAGTTGGAAGAAGAGAAGGCTAAGGAGGGATCTAATTGCTGTCTTCAGACACCTAAGTAGTAGTTAGAGAGATGACAGAGCCAGACTCATCCCAAAAATGCTCAGAAAAAGCACAAGAGGCAATGAACATAGGCTGGACCAAGGGAAATTCCTATTCAATACAAAGAACAGAAGTTTTAACCATGAGGATGATCATGCGCTGGAGCAGGCTGCCCAGAGAGGCTGCCAAATCTCCAGCCAGGGAAACATTCAGCACTCACTCAGATGAGTTGCCCTGAGTACCCTGCAATTTCAAAAGAGGATCTAACTGCAAAGCTGGCCCTGCTTTGAGGAGAGAGGTCAACCACATGACCTCCAAAGGCCCCTTCCAAATTCAGCTGCTGTGCGATGCTATGAAAATGTGTGGAACACATACAACTACTGTTTTTCATGGTTGACCAAGAACCTAATCACTCAAAGGACGCAATATCAAAAATACAAATATAAGAATTCTCTCCCACTTTCGTCTCACAAATCATGTCCCTTTTTTATTATTATTTTTACAACAGAACACTTTTGACACAGTGAACTTCTGAGTGGAACATTTAAGTAATGTCACTTTCTGCTGTAAGAAATGCAGTACAGTCTGTTAAAACAGACTTAAAAAAACCCAACACCCAAAACAAAAAAAAAACACCCCACAAAAAAACCCCAACCCCAATGTCTTTCACTCTGCCTTTTCTCTGAACTTGCTCCAGGCCAGCATTATAGGAAAGATGGACTGCAGCATTCTCATTCCAGCTCATTTTGTCAATGCATTTTACTTTCTCACTTCTTTTTGACCCTCAGGATCATCTCTTATTCTGTTCACTGTTCATTTGCTTCATAATTTTAGGAAAGGTTGGTTGTTTGCTGCAACACAGCTGGCAAATGAGGTTAAGAGCTGGGATTTTCTAACAGAGCACTCTGAAAGCAGCCAGACTATCTACAGCTTTGTGAGCATCTTTTAAGTATGCAGAAAACAAACAAGTGCTGATTAAAAATCTGGGAAAACACACCAGTGTTTGAATCTCATGTAATACTCTGGTAAGGGATTCACTGGTGCTTATCTGGGATTCTCAGAAACAGCAGCAGACTGTTGTTCCCCTGACTATATTCAACCACAGTACTTAAACTGGCATGGGAAAGAAGATACTAATGACATTCAAATCACATTTACAGAAACCATAAATGCTGTAGCACTATATCTGTCTCTGCTTTCTATCTTCAGGCAGGCAGGACCATGCCTCTTGGTAGTAGCGTTTGTTCCATTACTATCTGCAAGCCATTTTGTCCTAAGATAGGTAAGCAAATCTCACTCGTTTTTTTCTTCTTACAGTTAAAATCATCTGACATTTGCTTTTCCATCCTTTTCTAATGCCCTTATGATACATTTTGCTTATCGCACCTCAGCTGTCTGTCAGTAAAGTGTATTAATGATTTTTACCAGTAAATAATACAGCTTCTATAAGACAAACTCTTAACATTCAGAATGGTGTGGCCACTTTCATGACACAGATGTAGAAAAAGTTTTTAGCAGCTGTGAAGACTAAAACAATCTCTAGAACATCAATAACAGAGAAAATCTTATGCCAGTGTCCTACGTTTCTCCCTTCTACAGATTCCACATTTCTGAAGAAAGAAAAAGAGAGGAGAATGATGTTAGAGCACATAACTTATTCTACCATCACTAACAGCCCAACTGCAAGCTGTCACATTGACAATGATGCACTAGCAGCTTCACAGTAACTGCAAAAACAATCTTGAAGATGTAGAGCAACACATGCTGCAACAGAAGCATCATTCCTCTGTCTGTTTTTGCTGGGTGGTAACACAAGCAGTCTACTTCCAGTGTCGGGGTGTGTATATTCCAACAACTTGTGCAATGCAAAGTCTCAGGCACAGATCAGCCCCTGTCCAGATACAAGCTAGAGCTTCCATCAAAAGGCTGTGTGTCTATCTGTTAAATCAGATCTGCTAAGGTATATCTGAGGTGTTAAAACCTGAAATGCCCAAGTTATGCATTCAGATCTCTAGTTAAGTTCCTCTGTAGGAGCTGTCAGCCACTGAAAGCAAAGACCATGCTGGACTTTCCTAGGCATGGCAGCAGCAGTAGCTGCAGGCAGTGATCAATTTGAAAGCAGGAATCATCAGTGTGTGCCCAGCTTGGACTCAGATGCCTAAATTGGGGCATTTCAAATGAGAAAAATTTTGTCAAATACATTTGTGCTTGCTGTATGCTAGCAAAGGAGAGAGTTTGTATGAGTAGCTGGAAAAGTTTTCACATGCCTTGCGTTAACTGTAAAGCTCTCTTCTTCTGTTACTACTTAGAGTTTAGGAGTCAGAGCTCTAGCACTCCATAAGGGCTGGTAAGCATATGGTCACTTAAGTAAAAATATCCTCAGAATGAATTAGTCCAGAAAGCTGACAACTTACAATGACCACGAAAACTTTCTTGAGACAAAGTGGACTGGATATTTTTAGAAAAGTCAGATGCAAAAATATCCTAGGGAGCTGCTAGTCATATGAATGGATTCATTGGGCCATAAGTGCTCTGTGGAAAACACAAATTTCACACGTTTGGAAAAAAAAGGAGAATCTGGGAACAGTGTGGCATGTTCACGTAGACCTAACCAGAGTGATTAAATCAAATTAACTCTGCAGAGAAGGAAATTTCTTACAAATAGAGATGGAACTTCAATTTGCATGGAAATAATACATTAAAAAATAATTAAGTGCAGTAATTTTAGACCTATTGTTTCACTCAGTTTACTTTGTCTTTCTGTAGCCTTCTTCTTTTGTTATTGTTCACATGATGACGCCAAGATGACATCTTTTAATCACGTCAGACAAAATCCAACAACCTGCTATCAAAAATCCTAGGAATACATGGATTATATACATCAAATTGCTTCACTTTAAAAAGTTAGATGAAAGTATTATTAAGACATGATATAAAGCATCTTGAGTGTATATGAGCAGTTATACTTATGAAACATGCTAGTTGCTAACAATGATTCACAGGTAAAAGTGAGTCACCAATAAAGTCAAAAGGCAAGCACATGTAGTTACTCCGTATTTAATCTCTACAAAACAAAAAAGCCATCATGAATCTATGTTGTCTTCTCTGTGCTATATTGCATAAAATTTATTCCACAGTGGGGGAAAAAAAATCAAATCAGCCACAGGAAAGACATAAGCAGACAAACACCCTTGGTTGGTGGTGGAAAGATATGGAGCCTAGTAATTTATTTTAACATAGAAGACCGATCATCTCCTTCATGCAACAAAGCTACGCTGATTAACAGTAAAGGAGGATGGTGTACTCCAAGTGAAAAAAATACTGCCTTTTCAAGCAGCGGAGTGATAGAAAATTTGTTTATTTTCCTGTTACTTCTTTGTGACAGGACTGCAATGCAGGAAGTTTAAAATCATGTCTGTTAATACTAGATGAAACAACAACATACAAAAGTGATGTGACAGCCTTTGCCACTTTTCTTGCAACTATTGTGATGTAAGCTAGAACAAATCTCAGGTTGCTGAATTTCTGCCAATTCCATCATGGCTCAAAGAAATTAACTGATCAACCTTTAGCTGTTAAAGCCATCTGCAGTTCACAATAAATTATGCCACAGGTGTGTAGTGTAGATAATTGCTCTAGATATTTCTGACATTTGCATGAGTTTTTACATTTTAAATAGTGTTTTCCGAAGGATGTTCCTGAGCTGTGTTTGCTTATTGAGAGGATTCTTGAACCTTCAGGCTTTCAACTGAGTTTTCCTGAAATCATAACACTGACAAAAGTTCTCTCCTCTTTCTCAACTATTGCTTTAACTTCTCTTTTCAAATAGACTGCTGGTATTTTGGTTTGGCTACAATTATTTTTTGGAAAAAAATAAAATTGAAATTTTAGCGGCTTGCATTGGGATGTTTAGGGCATGATTCAACACAGCAAACCTGGCAGGAGACAGAGCACCATACCTCTAACCAACTTCCACTTCCTGCCAGCTGGATAACTAAACAAGGATTTAGAACAAAACGTTAGACTCTTTCACCTGGGATTTTCAGGATGGTCATAGCATTACTCAGAGACTTCAGATAATAGAGTAAGGCTGTCCAAGCTACAGAAAGGATTTTCTGAGACTGCCTGGTATGGCTTTGTATGTACATGATAAGGTAGGAAAGAGAAATGTCAGCCTTTTCAGAGAAACAGCTAGTTGCCAAAGAGCGAACAGATGTGGTACTCGCTTTCATGGACTTTTCATGAATGTCCATCACTGTGTGCTATTCAAATAGTAGATGCAGATACCATGTGATTTACATTGCCACAAATAAAACATAATTAATATCCTTGAATGCACAGTTGGTGAATAACTCACTAGTACATTAGTAGAAATTTTGCAGATGGTGATTAGCAACCTATTGGAAGCTATTTATTGATTATATTTGAGGTATGCTGTAAAATCCACAAGACACTTATGAATGTACCAGAATAATTTAAAAGTTGTATCTATAGTGTTTCCTTATGATTTTTATAATTTTTATGACCCCCTTTCCTAGACACAGCTCTATTGCTTCCTGTTGGTCTATAGCATTATTTGTCTTTGCCTTAGCTCTGAAGCTGGCAAAGTTACTCATTGAAGCAGGTTCCCTTACACTGGCAGTGAGTAACAGCAATGGCAGGCCCACTTCTGTAAATGCAAAAACGAACACATTCTGAGAAACTTGATCACTTCTGACCACTGCTTGGTTATCTGTAAAAGTACCTTAGGAACGTCACTTAATCGTCTGTGCTGGGTTGTTTTCTCAGCTGGTGAAATTAATGAGCCTTTTCAAAACTAGAGAGGTGCCATCAGAGAGTGAACTGCTGCAACAAATACAAAGAAGTAAGCCCAAGTACAAAACCACCCGTTTATCACCGAGGTTGTGACCAAACCTTAGGAGGTGTTACACTGCAGGAGAATCATACTTTCTAGAGCAATCATAGAAGTGAAGTAGACAGTCCAGCTAGGCTCTACCTCTGCTGTGGTTCTGGGAGCCAGCTATGGCAGCTGTAAAACTGAGGCAAAGATACTTTGACTAATGTCAGTGCTGACAATGAAAGAACAGAGAATTCTGATGAAAGCCAGATCCACTCTATTAAAAAAAATGAAATTAAATTTTAAGCATACAGTTTGAAAGTCGGAACAGGATTAGTCAAGTAGATTACCAGTTATTTAGCCGGATCTAAAGCAGAGTTACAAAGTTCCTGTAAGGGGCTCCGAGATTAACAGATCTGGACTAGATTTTTTTTTTTCCTGACATAACATCCATGTATGGTAATATTTACAATACTTCAGAAAGCTAGGACATTTTGAAAGTAAGAGAATGTCCATTTGTCTAAAGCACAGACTATGGGTCTTATGAATATGTCATATATTAGAAACAGATTTGTTTTTCTAACTGGATCAGACCTGTTTTAAAAGTCCGAGATATTCATATATGTGGTCAGACTTGTGGCTAGTTACATTAATCAAACTTTTCAAATCTTGTCTCTTTTGGTCACATCACTGTAAGTTCTAGTATCAATGTAAAATATCATGAAGACATAATTAAACTTTACTTAAAAGAAATGTGCTTGCATTTTCAGAACTAGAAACTCTGTCAGGGCATTATAACATGTCATATTATATTTAAAAAGCATATTTACATAAGTCTTTAAGTATGATGGCCAGCAAAAAAAATTTAATTCAATTAAAAAAATTCCTGTATGCTTTTGGAAATCAGATTAATTGTTTAATTCTGTTTAGAAGCTGAATGTTATCCAGTCAAAAATGCATAATTATTGCTTAATAATAATAATAATAATAATAATAACAACAACAACAACAACAACAGACTAATATAATCTTCACCAAAATCAAACTGCAATAAAACAAAAAGTATTCCCTCAGTGGCCACTAAGAAGTCCTCTCACACATTTTAGCTTATACACCAAACTAGCAATCAGATCAGATCACAAAATAGTGGTTGTTGGCTGATTCAATAAAAGATTAAAAAAAATTGGAAATACTTTATAATTTGTTCACATTTAAAGTGTAACTGGTACATGAATAAGTTATCTTATACTGTTATACTCATTCTTGGCTTGGACGATATTTTTGATAGAAGATCTTCCTGTCAGACCAAATATGGAAGAATACAGCATATGTGTCTTCTAAATAAATAAATAAATAAATTTTAAAAAACGTAAGTGGGCCTATTTACCTTTCAAATTCAACAGATTCTTGGCCATCTGTTGCTCATAACTTTGATTTTTCATTCCTCTTGGCATCATACCTGCTAAAGTCAGTCCATATTAATGTCAGAGATGATGCATATAGAGTAAAAAAGGTGCCTGCATTTCAGCTACTGAGGCTCCAGAGAAAGGAATACAATATTAAACCAGCAGATACCTGAATTCACCTAAAGAAACTACATCTTGTCTGTGCTTCATGGGTAGCCTTCTGTTTCTATGTCTTTGAAGAGCTCAATCAGGGTAGGAGGGGACAGCAGGTGTTTATTTTGAAGGTAAATATACTATTATGTAGGTCATAGTCCAATGATCAGTATGCAAGTATACGAAGACTGGGGATGGCTGTGATGTACTGTGACAAACAGCGAAGTGACATGCTGATTGATCTGCGAGCCCAGTGGAGAAGCTAGTCAATATCAGTAAAATTCATATAGTGTTTCTTTCTGCCAGTTTAGCTCACATGGCATTGATGCATGCTGGAGAGCTAATGTCATTCGCCAAGCTGTACCACAGCTTCTGCCACTTCCACAAACCCATCAGTGACACCCATGGGTAAGACAGCATTTGGTTTATGTAGCTGATGACAAACCGATCAGTTGTTTCTCAGCAGTCACCAGTAGTTTCTCAGCAATATTGCAAAGACAAAGAAATGTGTGAACGCACAGTAGTAGGTTCTCGTCCTTGCACATTAAACATGCATTGACCTGGTTTACTTTAATATGTGAATGTCAAGCTTCTGTTCCTCAATCACTGGTTTATGCAGCAGAGTTGACACAACACAGTTTCTCTATGTAATAGCGATATTTATCCCCGTTTCTCTCTACTTTTCTCTGTGCACCAATCTATCAACAATTTCCTGAAATTCAGCTCTTTTTCTTCTCAATATGAAATGAAACCTGGTACATAATAACATAGGAAATGAAATTATACATAACGCTGTAGGAGTGAAAACAGCAGAAAACCAAGACAAACAAATCTAGCAGCAATAACCAACACACCTACCTTAATTAAACCCTCCCTCACGTTTTCTTCTTTATTGGGATTGATTAATTTAGGAACTAATTCTGGTTTCAAGAAAGCCATCAGAAAAAACTCTGACTGACTGCCAGAACAGAATCTAGCTCACTGGTTTTCCACCTGTTTTCTTTCATACTACCTAAAACTGAATCTAATCTTATATATCAGCAGAATAACAAAATGTGAAATTGCATGATTTTCACAGTGGATAAGAACACTGCATCTCTCTAATAACAAGATGCTTTAGAGGAAGCGCAGAAAAAACCACCAGCAGCCTTTCTGGGATAAAACAACAGGAGTTTTCACTCCCAGAATCAAATTCCCCTGCTGACTGGACTCCCAACATTTCCAAAAAAACTTCCTGAGCCATCAAATTCAGACCAAGAAACTGACTGCGGGCATGAAATTCAAGATGACCTGTTTTTCCCTGGCTACATTTTTGTCAAACACCCGTTGGCTAACACCCTGAAGCGTGCAGCTTTGGCATCACTTTAAAATCTTGTCTGTATTGTTTTCATACTTACTTTTAGAATTTGATATTATAATTTCCTTCTAAAGGTCAAATCCCTGAATGAAACTTGTTTGGGCAGAGTCTCAGAGGATAAGGGTGCAAAAGTCTGTATCCCGAGTTGTCTGGCTGAGATAAAGAGCAATAAAGTTCCTCATGGCCTGTAAACATGTTATGGCAGATAACTTGTAGGATAAGCCTCATTTGATGTGGAAAAGGTTGGAACAAACTGTATTTAAATGATGATTATGGACTTTCAAGACTCCTACTGAAGTCACAAAACACTTTGTAATCGAACAAAAGGCTGCCCTGAACTCAGTCACTGGTTGGGAAGAAAGGTGTGACTATAAATGAACCTGTTGGAAAACCATTGTCACCATCTTAACTGCATGCTGAGACTCAAGATATTACTACCACACTGCTGGGCCTCTGTTCTCCTTATGCTGAAAATCTAATTAGACTGAGGAGTCACATCCATCTCCATTGGGGTGGCTAAATCCTGAGCAACATCTAAGAAATGAAGTTCCTGCTCGAATGAGCTAAAATATTCTAAATCATTGTGGGAGTCTGAGGTGGCAGAGCAAGCAAGGAAAACATTGAATTTGAACATAACAGGAGAAAAAATCATGCATGTTTTGGACAGAGACCATATTATTTGTTGCAAGAATCTTAGAAAATTTACTCAGCTTCGGCATAAATACCTGATCTGTGGTACAGTGGTATATACATTCGAAGCAGGATCGTTGACTACAGCCTCTTCCCCTGACCTGGATAAAAGGGCTTGTGTTGTACAGCTTTTTCAGACTTCCAGGGGATGTTAGTTCAATCACTGCTGAATTCATTTCACTAACTTTTCTGCTTTGGGCATGACATGTCTGTAAATACTACTTTTTCTGTGTCTATTCATTGGGGATTCCTGCAGGCCCAGTAAAGGAGCCACCAGTATCACAAATGGTTGTAGAAGGGGTTAGGAAAGCATGAGTAAAATGGCATGGGAATATGGGAATGAAAGAGTAAAGAAAACAAAAAAAAATATAGCCAAGCTGTGAGCATCAATATTCTGAAACAACCTTTTGAAGGGAAGAAGAAGAGAAGAGTGAATTAAATTTTTGGAGTAACATATCATATCATTTCTGATAGAAAGACTACAAGATCTGAATAAAACAGGTTTTTTGAGGGGAAAGGAATAAATTGTTTTACTTTTAAACTTCAAAAGTAAATTGATCATCTTCTCTATGCAACATTCAAGGTTAGCTTTTTTAGCATTCCTTCCTCAGTCAAAACCAAAAGATCTAATTTCAAGAGTGTCTTAAGAGTTTTTAGAAATGAGAGATACCAGTATTGCCTCTGCTTTCAGAATATCACAGAACAGTTGTTAAATTACAAAAACATGTCACAGAATAAGACAGAATTTGTAGAGCTTACCTTCCTACGATGGGATGGCACAATAAAATATGTTTCAATATTATGCTTCTTCAAGAAACTATTCCTTTCATGACCATATCCTGGTTCTACCTCATAGTCCCCATTTAGGCACTCTAAGGTGGTCTTTGTAATGTGAACCTTCCTGGAGAGAAAAATCGGACATTGCTGTTTAAAGCAAAGATACATTATCAGCTAGTTGCTATTGAAATACACTCCTGTGCAGAAGATCATAAAGAAGTCAAATTACATGCAAAACCCCATTTTTGATGTAAAAAAAGTTTTGTCTTTTCAGCCAAATAGCACATAGAAATATTTCTATTACCTGCATTTTCTAAACTTGAGCAGAGTGAACAGAAACATAACTGTTGACTGTCCAAACACTTGCAGATTTGTTGATCTGTAGAAGGTGAAAGCCTGCACATCATCTTCCACATTGTGTGGCTTTCTTAAGTGTTTACCTCACTGCCTGCTTAGAAAAACATCCTGCTGTTTGAAACTTGTGACTTCATACTCCAAATCTCTCTTCTGCATAAAGGAGAGGCTTCTTTTTCTGTTCCCCTTCACATCTCTGACTTGTTTCATTTGCTTACTGTGTTTTGTAGGCAGCTTTCTAATTCACTTTGTTTTGGCAGCACAGCCATCTTTTGACACTATTAGTGAGTTTTCTTATCCCAAAAACTGTCTTCACATTTTCTCCCGAAAGACCCCTTATATTTGAAATGTTTTCACAGAAGTTATCTGAAAAGCTGTTACTGCTGAACATGTGTTCAGATTTTTTTCACTGGAAAGCTTTAAGGTAAAGAACATACCATAAGGTAAGGCCATGTATTTTCATGGCCAAAATTGTCTAAGGCAGACATAGGTAACAAACAAAAATTTACTCATCTTATCCACAAAAATTAAGAGGTCCCATTGTCCCCCTGTTGAGCAAATAATGATCTTGTAAAAATCCAACAGAGGATGGTAGGTACCAGTCCAAATGTGAGTTGTACACAGAAGCGCACCCATGCACCTTTGCAAAAGCGTACTGTGTGCATTTAAACTGGGTCCAAAGCTGTCCAAGGAGTACTTAAAATTCCAGGATGTGCCCTACGGGTTGGCTGCAGATTTATGTGCTACCGTATCATTCGCATACGCACCATCAATATTTGAGTGTATAAACAGTTTGGTTTTTTTTTTCTATAGCACACTACTAGTGTTGGAAATCTTGCCATGTAAAAGGAGTAAGGCACCCCCCACACACACATGTGTAGAGGTGCAAAGGTAAAAATTTCCTGGTATAACTAGAGGGTTTTACTTTTATAACATGAAACGGTGAAAGTCTAGCATTCCTACATTCCTAGCATTGCCTCACTCTTACTTTTTATACTTGGCAGCTTCTAATAAGGATTTAGTTTGGAAATGTTTTGCTTCTATTCTAACCTATTGCTAATGTAAATATAAAGATAATTTGGAGAATTCCACAGGATAAATCACATAATACATTTATTGGTGTTACTGAACACAACCCTTCTTGTTGATAGCAATTCCGTTGCAAATGCTACAAAGAAGGTAATAAATTCCTCACCCATACAGGTTTCTGTTTCTTTTTCTATGGTTCTTTCTCAGACTTACCCGGGCAGTCCTCCAGCTTCCATTACATTAGCTAAAGTCACATCATTTGACCAGACATCATATTGCCATTTTCGGAGACCCAGGACCCCACAAAGCACTCTGCCTGTATGCAGTCCAACTCTCATGTTGAGATCCACCTCTGTGGCTTCTGCAACAGATCTGGAAGAGACAGCATCAGAATATTAGTCTTTAGACAATGACATTGCTTTTGACTTTCTTTTTCTCTCGTTCTCCCAAAGTCAACTTATGTATAATCTCAGATGATATATTCAGGTACTGTTCTTCTCCTTCACCAGTTTCAAAGCACCAATTATAATTCCAAATAAATAATGTCCTTGGTCATATTTTAATTACTGTTGAACCAAAATCTCAGTACTTCTAAATTTCTTGACCTAATACATTAAAATTTAATTTTTCAGGTTTCAGGGAAACCCAGAAAAGGTTATGTTTTGTTACATTTAATAAAATAAAAAAAAGAAAAAGGGACAATAAAGCAAGTGTAGTAAATGGCTTCATCACCAAACTTCCCTAAGACTATAATTTTCAGGTTTTATTGGCCACTTTTGCAGTATTTGCTATCATGGTCCTACAGAATCTTAGATATTTTACTGGGAGATAAACAAAGGACTTTCTGGCTGTAAGTCAAATAACTCAGAGACGGTCAGCTTAACTCCTGCACTTTCCTGTTTATCTTACGTCTCACACATATTTACCTTTTTTTGTCATAAATGTTCCTTTTTCTCACTGCATATTTATTTCAGCAGGATAACAAGCAACCACAACATGATTGCTGGAATCAAAAGAAGTTTTTTGAAACTATCTTATTAGGCTTAATTTTAACCTGACATGTAAGTAAGCAAACATGTTTCAATTCTAACATTACTCCGGACTGCTTTCAAATCAGTATTAAAATGGGCTACCTGGCTGTTTCTTTTTACCAAAAAAAAATCTCTTAACATTCCTCCTTATTCTAGCCTTGGGTTTACTGATTGGTGGATTTTTCTCTCTCTAATTCTCCCCCCTGCCCTTCACTCATATAAAGATCATGCTTGTTCCTATATGGGCTAACTGATTTTCATCATGAAGAAGTTTAATATTAAACATCAAAGAGAAGATTGGTCTTGTGAGTAAAATATAAACTTGAGTCACTTAAGACTTGCATTTAATTTCTCTCCCCTTTTACCACATTTCATTGTGACTCAAAGTAATTTTATCCTCTTTCAGTTCACCATCTGTAATATCAAAATAATACTTTCTTTTCCATACTTCTTTTGTTTGCAGTGGCTTGATCTCAATAGTGTGAAATATTTAATTTGTAATTAAAATAATATAAAATAATCTGGAACAAGAGCAGAGTGTGGATTCAAACACTTCCTGTCTGTGCAGCACAGGGGGTTAAAAATAATAAAAAAAAGTTATTGTCTCATTTATGTTGTCACAGTTTAGATTTGTGATGTTCTCTAAGTTCACCATTTAATCAAAACTCCACTTGAATGAAAACCTGCTCAGTTAAAACTTAACATTTTTTTTCCACAGTGTCTCAGACTGTCAGTCTTCATGGATGATACTTATTTAATTTTTCATGATATTTTTTCAACTGATATTTTCACCTTATGCTACTACTAGGAAATTGTTGCAACTACTAGTAATCAGAGTTGTGCTGTGCCTTTACCTTTATGGTATGCTCAGCTAAGCATCATTTCCTATGGTGAGACTGAAAGGGCACAGGTTTATATTTAAACACTCTTACAGTTTCTGTAAGAAAAGAGGTATGAAGAGGTACTAGTTGAGAAGGTAAATGGATAAGCAATGACTCTACTATGTTCTAATTGGTTCAGTTACCCAGTTACAGGAGTACAGGATACAGAAAATGATGAAACCAACAAATCAGTACAAGAACAGCAGATGAAGAGTGAGTATAAACACTAATATCTTTCCAAAGTTCCTGCAAGAGTGGCACAGAAACCACCTGTAACTATGGACTTGCACCTGTAAATTAAATTTAACCTTCAGAGACTTTCATTGTGTAGCTGGGAAAGGAAGAATTAATCAGCCAAGTCACTACTAAAAGAATTTTTAATTTTGGTGCCACAGTAAGGAAGAGTTCTTCATTTCTGTGAATGCAGGACATGCTATAACTCACACCCTGCACTGACTTGGGAACACTGAAAAGGAGCCTTGAAACTAATAGTCTTACACATTACATGCAGAGATAACATCATGCATAAATCTGCAGCTTTTTCTGTTACAGACACCTGGCATTCCACAGTTAAGTTGCAGTCCAAAAAGAGATAACGGTGAATAAGTGAAACTGACTAATCAGTGTAAGGCTTGATTTTCTTTAGGTTTTTAAATTTAAATTTTCTAATGCATTTAATAGGAGAAGACCTTAAACTTAGGCTATGGCTATAATTCTCCCTTGATCTTCATTGACCATTATATTTTTTAAAGTATCCAGCTACAATGGATTTGGCAGAGAGGTCTTCAGGAGGACTTTCCACCTATTTCAGGAATAGTCACTGTATTTGTCTCCTGTACAGTTGCACTTGTGTAAATACAATTAACAGAAAGGGCAGCATAGGACAAGATGTGGGGTGAGCAGCACATGATACCTGGCCTCAATTTAA
Organism: Morus bassanus; assembly: GCA_031468815.1. Classification (NCBI taxonomy): domain Eukaryota; kingdom Metazoa; phylum Chordata; class Aves; order Suliformes; family Sulidae; genus Morus; species Morus bassanus. The sequence goes on along the minus strand of CM062567.1, from coordinate 62,210,790 downwards.
GTAAGGAGTTCTGCAGCCATGAAGTGCTGAAGTATATACCATGTCAGCCATCATTAATGTGAGTAATGTAGAGATCTCTTGTGTCCCCACAGGGAACCTGGGCATACCACATTTTTCAGTTATGTTTTATGCAACAGCACAGAAAGGCTTATGCATAGCTGTCTGAAAGATTAAATATTTCCTCGTCCTATTTCTACTCACTGCAAGTCAGTTTCCTTTATTCAGGATCTGTTCCCAGTCAAGCCTCAAAAATGACTCCAAGGAGCCCGAAAAGGATTCAAGCATCACCGGGCTTGTTGTGCACACAGTCTGCTTGACAAAGCCTCCAGGACGTGAAAGGAGCTAATAATATAAGCCACCTAATGATAACTTAACCTCTGTATCTTCACCTGTGCATGTGTATTGTGCCACTCACAGACTGACCTTACACCAAGACCATACCTTACAAGCCAAAGCCCTTCAGAATTACACCTTGCTTGCCTGTCTATGTTCTCCTGCATAATTAAGAACCTATGTAATTATCTTCATTGGTGAACCTGCAAGTGTGTGAGTTTCTCTGTTCGCAAATGAATGCTATTTTTTTTTTCTATTTAAAACAGTATATAAAACCTCAGGCTGAATGTAAGTGAAAAGACAGTGAAGTTCAGCCATTGATAAAGACCACTCCAGACCTTTGACCTTGCTTTGTCCCAGCTGGCTTGAGAGAGAGGAGGGAATTTCATCTGCTTTTAGAAATCTGAATAGCATAACAATAAATAAAATGATGAGAAAAGAACAGAGAAATACAACATGGCTGATCATACTCCTTGTCAAGTAAGTTGGTCTGTATAATGTACCAACGAACCGTAAAGCAGAATCTAAAAACACTTTATGTTTTGAACAAAAGATTTGCAGAAGTAGTCAGTTAGTAAAAAAACAAATCAAGAAGGCATTTCTACATTTTCCCCAGAAACTACAGTGTGTTTCAGGGGTGCTTTCACCATTACTAAATTTGAGTAGGGAAAAAAACTCATGAAAAGTTCATTAAACCTTTTTAGTCTACCTTGAAGACTTGTGTGCCCTTTATGCAGTTAATTTCCATAAATATACGCCACTGAACTATCAAAAATGAGGAATGTTAAGTAATACGTAAAAAATAGGTTTCAAATATAAAATCAGAGCACTACCACAATCATATTCTGAAACAATATCAACATTTCTGCACTAAAATATCACAAAAGTGTCCAATGATGCATTTTAAATTATAAATACATTTCTGAAAAAATATCAGCACTTCACAAACAAACCATGAATAGGAAAAAGAAAAGAAGTTTCTCAAATAAATTATTCATTATAACTTATTCTCTCCTAGGCTCAGATATAAAATACTCAAAAGTTTTCCAAATGTTAACACAAAAGTAGGCCCAGAAACAAATGGAAATCAAAAAACATTTTCTTTTTAAACTAGAAGCATGCAGAGTCTATGGAAGTGTCTAAGATAACCAACTACCCTGACAGCTCAAGTATCCTACCAAGCCTTTAAATTTTAGTTCTCTCCTTAGCTACAAATATTTCATGTATTGCTACAAACCATTAAAGTCATTTAGATCATCTGCAGAACAGCTCCAGACCTGAGCTGCATTTGAAGGAAAGAAAAAAAAGCTCTGTATCCCATTTCGTATAAGTTATTTAGGACTTTTCTTTAGGTCCCAATATATCTGCATAGAAATAGATGTTTCCCAGTTAAAGTCATAGACAAGATTTTTAGTTCAGTTACATACATTTGCTTTTTATATATGCATGGTTCTAAGATAAGGGTGCCCTTTAATTTTGCGCATCTCCCTAAGTATTTCTGTGTCAGTTCCATTTCAATATCATCAGGAATTGTTTAGTTCTGGGATGTTAATGGCAAAGACTATCTGTCTGTGAACTGCTCTGTCTGCCTGGCAGGCCATGGGAGGAGAGGCTGCAGACCATGGCCTAGAGTACCAAGTAACACCCATAAGCTAGGCCCTCTTGCCCTCTCTCCAATTTGTCTTCCCACAAGGTGGGGGCCATGTTAGTCCTCTCAGGCCACTAAGTTTTGTTGTTTGAAAATCTTTGCTGTCCCATTTTGGCAGCTGTTTCTCCAGGTCAGTTTCAGGTTATTTTGGTTTGTTTGTTTTTTTGCGGTGTCTTTTTTTTTTTTTTTAAATATTGACCAGAGCTGCATGCTTTCCCAGTACATTGCTCACCCAGAGCATGGCATCAGAGAGCTAGGGCAGAGAGCCGGGGCTGTGAAGGTCTGATGGCTTCAGCAGTCAAGAGGCTCACTTTGACAGAGGTGCAAGCTGACGAAGCTTTCACCAATGGTGGTGAAGTCAGTTCATGGTAGACAGTTTTCTCCACTGCTGAAAATGTAGTTACTTGTTCTCTCAGAATTCAGGGTCAACTCAATTCTGCCAGTCCAGACTTTCCCAGGCCCTGGACTTCTGAAGGACCAGGGGAAAAGTATCAACAGTGTTGACATCAGGAAAGTTAGTGCTTCTGTCTTCTTCCTCAGACAAAAGATCACACAGGAAAACTTGATGTTTCAGTTGGGCTTCCTCAAACTGGCTGCTGTAGTTCCTCTCCCTTTACCCAGTGCCTTTGGTCAGCCGATGATCAAACCCATAGGAAGGAGACAGTTCAGGCATCAACCTCCACAGTGTCCCATGCAACCAAGCAGCAACACAATGTGCAGGTGCAAAATAAGCCCAACTTCCATCTGTGAGATCTTACACAGATGACTGGTGGAGTCATCCATATTAGGTGGAGTCGTCCATATGGGATAAACTCACCTATGTGACATAGAGAAAAGCTGACCTATCTCCTGATAGACCCCGCTGGGGTGTTCAGATTTCAAGAAGCAAAGGTTTGTAGACACTTTCCTTCAGACCTCTTCAAACTCCACATGCAGTAGGAACATTCAGTACAGGGGGGCAGACAAGACCTATTCTAAAGTAACCCTCTCCTCCCCCTGTAATATGTATAGGTTAAACTGAAGCAGTCAGCACCAGCTGCTGTGATCTACACATATGCTCCTACTGTGCCATGCTACCCACTAATGTAGACATAGCCAGTGATGCAGCCAGTAGTGCAATTCCCTCTGAGTGAGTACTAAAATGGCATCCTAGTAAGATGTCAAGGGAAGGAGTATCACTTTTGACAAGATTATGAATGTTAACCCCAGTATTCTGGCCCAGTCCCAAATCTAGTATTTATATCCTGCTCACTCAGATTCCCTCCTCATTTCCAACTGGAAACATTACAGTTCACTTCTTACCCTGTGGCGTTATTGAGTGCATTTAAATAACTCCCTGATTTCATCACATTTCATCTCCTAAGAGGTTACATTTCTGGACTGAGCCAAACAATTGATTAATATAATTCATATCAGTTGATTAAGTGTTCTATAAGGAAAGATAAACTAATATTAAGAATGTATAAAATTGCCCCTGTAACACCAGCTTAAACCAGAACTCTAGCCAGTTTATGGAGGACAGAGGGAAGAGCTTGGATAGCTGGGCAAAACTTTTCTACCTGGCAATTAGCTAATAAATATATCTACTTAGAAAGTAAAATACTGTAGTAGATAGAGTGTAACCTTCAAAGGCAAGTTATTTAGGTAAGGTGAAGGGCATACTTGGCCCAACACACTGTTCCAAACCAGGTGAGGACAACATCTGGCACATTAGAGCAACATCTGGCACATTAGAGGTGCTAATGAACACTACCATTATAATTATATTACTAACAAAAATCTCACAGTTAAAATTCACTTGATGAAAGCAACATTGGTGGCATCCAACACTTAACTCCCATGTGAATACTGCCATGATGGTTTAAGTGACTCTGAAATACAACAAACACCTGGCTTCTACTGAGGCACTGACACAATACGCACTGGCAGCAGAAATTAATTTGGAATAGAAACAGAATATAACACTATCTCTTTTGTTGTTTTTTTTAAGAAGAAAAAAGGTCCTCCCATAATCATAGAATCAGGTTGGAAAAGACCTATAAGATCATCAAGGCCAACCATTAACCCAGCACTGCCAAGTCCACCACAAAACCATGCCCCTGAACACCATATCTACATGTCTTTTAACTACCTCCAGGGATGGTGACTCAACCACTTCCCTGGGCAGCCTGTTCCAGTGCTTGACAACCCTTTCGGTGAAGAAATTTTTCCTAATATCCAATCTAAACCTCCCCTGGTGCAACTTGAGGCCATTTCCTCTTGTCCTATTGCTTGTTACTTAGAATTAATGATTCTGTAATGATGTTCTGACTTTAAATGTGCCCTTGAAAAAAATACTTTGTAGAAGGCAGATGGAATTATGAAAATTTTAAGTATTTTATAATGTTCTTTGAAAATCTCAGTCTAAATGTAATAAGGCAACTTTCTCAGATGATACTCATGTGCAGCACCATATTCTAGGATACTTAAATAACAGTTACACGGAACATGAAGAGAATATAAAGTATTAATTTATATGAACTCATTATAACATTCAACTCAGTCAAATCACAGATCCATCAAACAGCCACTAGAAGCTTCTATTCCTTGATTTCCTGGAAAAAGGACGTCTTGGTGGTACATATCTCTGGGACAGGCACTTTTCACAGCTCCATCAGCTGAATCACAATTCAAGTGATTTTATTTATTTATTTGTCTCAGGTAATATGACAAACCTGTCACTAGGGATGACTGCTTCCGAGAATAAATTTACAATGCCAAGACCTGATTCCTGCAGTAAAGTGAACAGACTTTTAGAAGGCTACCAGCTGGCCTCCAACTCTGGATGAAAGGGGGAATTTTAAAAACAAAAGTGACTCTGCATCTCACGGTACTGATAAAAAACACCACCTAATAATCATACCAATATAAAACAAAATGTTGCATTCCAACTTTACCATCGTAAGTCCTTCACTTCTCCTTTTCATTTGCTCAATGTATTTTCAAACAAATTAATCTGGGGAATCCCTCTTCTAACTTTGGTCTCCGTGAAGGAGTGAAGAGTTTTTGCCTAGTCTTCAGCAGAACCTGTTTTCCTCATTTGGAGCTCTTTGTGCAGTTGGCTTAGCCACGTGCTTCTCTCACCGAAAGAACCTCACCCAGAATCCAACAATACCTGAACAGATGATGCTCCACTTGCAGTAAAAGAAAAAATAGTACTGCCATTGTTGTGGTTTAACCCAGCAGGCAGCTAAACACCACACAGCTGTTCACTCACTCCCCTCCACAATGGGATCAGGAGACAATTGGGGAAAAAAAAAAAAGTATGATTTGTGGGCTGAGATAGGACAGAAAAGGAAGGGAAAATAATAATAATAATAATAATAATAATAATAATAATAATAATAAACAACCTACAAAGTGATGCACAATGCAATTGCTCATCACCCGCTGACCAATGCCCAGTGAGTTCCTGAGCAGCGCGGTCACCATATGCTGGCCAGTTCCCCCCTGGTTTATATACTGAGCATGGTGTCATATAGTATGGAATATCCCTTTGGCCAATTTGTGTCAGCTGTCCTGGCTGCACCCCCTCCCAGCTTCTCACTGGCAGGGCACGAGAAGCTGAAAAGTCCTTGACTAGTGTAAGCACTACTTCGCAAAATCTAAAACATCAGTGTATTATCAACATTATTCTCCAAACCGAAAACACAGCACTATACTAGCTACTAGGGAAAGAAAAACAAAAAATTAACTCTATCCCAGCCAAAACCAGGACAGCCATCAAGGGCGATGGTACTTGTAATGCACCATCTTCCTGTTTCCAAACAAGCAGAGCAGGCACATTCATTTAACTAAGAGAAGAAATACGTGTTGAGCCTGGATCTTACAGTCCTTATTCACACTATTAATTCCTCACTGAAAAAAAAATATTGGATTAATTAGTTGTGCTTATGTACAAAGGAATCAGAATAGGTCTCTAGCCATTCAACAACCCTAGATAAATCTGGCACTGTTATAACCTTGCCTTATCTCCATCTTGCCCTCTCACCATGCTTTGACCACTGACTACACACTCTAAAGACTTACAATTTATGAATTCTTTAAAAAATAAAATGTGGAAGTTGCCAGTTAGTTATCTTCTACCACAGCCTCTGACTAAACATGTCTAGATAATATACTACTGCCCATCCACTTAGAATCATGGAGTTGTTGATGCTGGAAGGGGCCTCTGGAAAACACCTAGACCAACCCCCCTGTTCAGAGCAGGGTCAGCTACAGAAGGTTGCCCAGGACTGTGTCCAGCTGGGTTTTAAACCTCTCCAAGGACACAAACTCCACAACCATCCAGCACAACCTCTCCAGTATCTGACGACCTCCACAGTAAAAAAAGTTTCTTCTTATATTTAAATGGAATTTCTTGTATTTCAGCTTGTGCCCATTTCCTCTTGCCCTGACACTGGATACCACTGAGAAAAGTTTGGCTTTGTCCTCTTTACACCCTCCCATCAGGTGTTTGTATGCATTGATAGGATCCCCCCTGAGCTTTGTCTTCTCCAAACTGAACAGTCCCAGTTCCTTCCTTCCTTTTTAATTCAACTCTTTTTTCAAGTTTATATTATCATGACAGCAGCTAAGAAATGACAACAAAAAAAGGGAATGTTTCATTTCTAATATTAGTAAAACTGAAACATTCAAAAAAGGAACGTTCAGACAGTTATATCACTACCTTATTTGTATACATGAAACACCACACAACTAATGAATTAAAGATTAATGCTAGATTTAAAAGAGGATGAGAGCATCAGCTACCGCTTCCCAGGGATTTAAAAAAAAAGACTTTGGAAAATGTGTACAAGGCCTGTATGTCTAACTATGCTTCTAAAGGCCAAGGCCTCCTTATAAATGGAGTATCCATATACTGCTGGAAGAATGCATGTATACATAATTTGCAGATTTAGGATATTCTTTTAGGATTTTATAGTATCATAGACTATCGTATATTATCACAGATTACAAAGCCTTTTATCAGTTTTACGATTTTTGCAAAGATGGTGAACTTGCATTGAATGAGAGGGAGAATATGGATTAATTTACTCAACTCTTCACATTCTGAGAGATTTTATAAATTAACATCATAATAAAAACACACGGATTGAGCTAGAAATGAGAATCAGCCTTCAATCACTTTAAATACTTCTCTCCTTTTTTCTATGCTTTCAAGTCTTCTGTAAAGAAAGTTCAGTAAATCCAGGTTCACAGAAAAGTTTAAGGTTGATATGAAACAACAAAAATGTGTGGTGATGTCCATGACCCCCTAAGGCATTAGCAGGGTTTGAACAACTAGCCATTACTTCCATAGAGGTAAACCCAACTCTCTTTAGCAAAACTTACAGTGAACTCTGCGAGAGGATCATAATATATTCTTCTACAACACCAAGACCCTCCACAAATGAGCACAATTTGGTTTTGGAAAAACAACTTTGTGTGCGTATATGTGCATAAACATCCTCATAAACAAATGGAAGACATGAAATACAAGATGTGGCAAAAGTTTTATTAGAAACAAGAAAGAAGGTGAAATGTTCCAAATCAAAAATACATCATTTGAATTCATAAGCCTTATGTTTGCTTATTCTATAATTTTTTTCTTTATTTAATAGTTTACTGTTCATTTTTAAATTGAGATGACACTGTGGTTTATTCACCTTCACAGAGAAGGCAGGACTTCTCTGTGTACAATGCAAAAACTTGGGGATTAAGTGAGAGGAAGCAGAACCTTGAGTCAACTCCATATTCCCAACAGCCCAGCTGACAACAGAAAGAAAGAATAACTGGCTATTGGAAACAGTGGCCAAACACTTTCCAATACAGAACAGGTTAAGGCCCCTGATGTGACACACTTGTGTAAGCTCATTCCAGATGTAATAGCACTGTGCTGACCAGTATTTATTTATATACAGAATGAATATAGGTGTGCACTCTCTCCTGTAGCCTCCCTATAAAACACACGCACACACACACACAGAGCAATACAGTAGTGAAGACATTTCCCATCTTTACCCCTTCCCTCCTTGTTGATTGTAAAGAATTCCATCAAATTGTCGTTTTAAATTGGCTGATGCTTAAGCACTGTTAAGAATTATACAACCTAATACTGTGATCTATCTCAAAAATATTAATAAATCTTAAATTGCTAACCAAAGCTGTGTAACAAATCATATTCCCGACAAATTGGTGTAGTCTGCAGTATCCACAAATCTGTATTTGCAACAATTTGGTGTAGTCGGCAGGATGGCAAGTAGTGTTGTTATCTCAAACGTGTATGTATATTCTTCTTGGATGAAATGGAATAGCGCAGGAGTTATTAGTAACTGAGAAAGGATCACTGAGAAAGGATCACAGTTACGAGTGGACACTAACACCTGAGAATTTTAGCAAGATAGTAAATATGCTTGGGACAGATAGGATTAGCAATGAATGCCTCATTAACAAGAACCTCCTAAAAGAATACAAATCAGCAGAACTTCAAGGACTAACAGTGGAAATATCCTGCCACAAAGAAGGTTGTGAAGATAAGGGAAGGTCTCAAATCAGTCAGCAGTGATAAAAGGGAACATCTTGGCCCAGAAGCACAGAAACTGCAGGAAAGGTAATTCCGGCAGGGGGAGATTGTGACCACTGACTCAACTGAGGGATGAAAGGACTACTCCCCCCACTCCTCTTGAGCATGCATAGTGAATTAAAATCATACTGTAGCTTTGAATTTAAGCAAAGAAGATACAGACCAATGAAAGAAGAGGATACTTAGTCAGGTCAATGATTATGTATTAGATAGGCGTGATGTGTTAACTTTCATGTAAAAATGTCAAAAATGAATTTCAGTAGGTATGCATACTAGAAGGAATTATCCCCCATGAATCCGGTGCTGTATTAAAGAATGCCTGCTTCTTAATACTACATTGGTGTTAAGGAGTTTTATTGCCACTTTTGGTGACAGTGTCACCGATTACTTACGAAGGCATGGTATTAATCCAAACCCTGGCTTCTCAAAAGAATGGACCCAGGATAATTGGTATAATTGGGAAGCAGCAGAGAAGCAGCTAAATGCTGCCAGCGGTTCAACTAAAGATGGTAAAGATAAAAGTGTAATCTGCAAAATGTTGGGAACATGCTTAGATGCTGCATGTAGAGAAAGAGGGGAAACAACCCGTAAAATGCAAGTTCTGCAGGATGAAATAGAGCAATGTAAAACTACTGAACTGCTACTATCAGTAAAAATAGAACAACTGCAAAAACAACTTAAGGAAGCTCAGTTGAAATAACATGTTGAATGTGTAGGAGAAATTGAATTGAAAGAACATGAATATGTAGGAGAATGTGTTGAAATTATGTTAATGCAAGCTCCAAAACCTCCTGACATGGTTCAAATCAGAAAACTGATAGTATCCCCTGAGGACTGGGATGGTAATATTTTGAATAATTCTTATAATAACAGCTCAGACAAGGATGATCCTCTATATCCTCCTGAACTCCCTCAGTTTACGGCCAGACCCATTATAAAAACTGAACTGCAAACAGGCCCCCAGGGAGAATGAGGTCCAAGTACTCGCAAAACAGTCCCATTTGACCCGATTCAGATGGCTAATTTGCAAGAAAGTTATGGCCCCAAGCCAGGAAAAACTGAAACTGAATACCTATGGAGAGTGTGTCTTACCAGGGGAGATAGTTTTACTGAACATCTATAAGGCTAATGGTTATTGGGGCCCTGGTGTCTTTTTGAATGCTGGTCCCAACCACCCAAATGATCCCTACTCAATAACAACTAGGGTGACATACTGGGCTGGTGGAATAGATATATTGGAGAGAGGAGAGCCTTTGTTAATAACCATTAGATCTTTGGATGAGCTCTCCACAGCTATCACAAAAGCTGCCTGTATTCAGGCCATGCATGAGTGTAGTTCCCTTGATGTTCCCATCTCAGCAGCTGTAGACTATGCTATGCTAAAGCTGTTAATAAAGGGAGCCACTGCCATGCTCAAACCTTATCTTATTGCAAAATGAGATGAGATCAAGAGGGATACAGATTTTAATGTTCTGTTAGCCATAAGGGATGTTGTCAGTGATGAAGATGACCAGGAAGCAACCTTGCTTCAAAAAAACCTCCCCACTTAGGCAGGACTAATGCATGACATCATAAATCATGGACAAGAAATGGGATGGGATGATGTGTCCAATGGAACAAAAAATATAGGTCGAAATGTTAGACAGGTTAAGCAAACACCTCAGAGTGACTCTCGAGAACTGGTACCCACTAATCAAATGAATTATGGAAACAAGCCTTGGCAATGGGTATTCCCAGAGTTGCTATTCATAGACAACTGGCTAGAGTTATTCTAAGCTTGATAGAAGCTTTTCAAAAGCGAGACATAGCACTGCCATCTGCTACTGCCCCCCCCCCCCCCCCCCCCCAGCTTCTATGGAACCTCCTAATCCTTTTTCCCCTCGGGGAAGGGAGTTAAAGGAATCACAGAAACAGGAATCAAAAAACAGGTAAACCACTATTGGGTCTGCATGTCCAGAAAATCAATATTCATCAATGGATAAGTGATGATAGCCCTTATATTATGCTTCCTGTGGGTCCTCAGCAAAAACCAACTAAATTCCTAATAGATACAGGAGCACAAATATCTGTACTTACCCAAACCAATGCAATCACCTTAGGATTATGACCAAGCTGACCTAAAGTTAAATTAACTGGCATTAATGGTGGCACTGAACTATGCCCCACTGTGAAAGTAAAAATTTGGCTTCCCGGTGAAAAACGAATAACCCTCAGTTCACTTTGCAGTAAAAAATTTCTATGAAAACATATTGGGGTTTGATGTTTTGATGGGATGAACCTGGCAGCTACCAAATAGTAGTACATGGTCATTTGGATCTGGAAGTCTCGGGGTGGAATCTGCGAACATCCACCTTTTGCAAGCGGCACCTGCGCTCCCTGACTCCAGTCTCACTAATGTTTCCCAGTATCCAGTGTTGGCTGCTGCCAAAGATGGAATTTCAGCTGTTATTGCGGACTTGGAGTCTTGGCAAATTGTTTTTAGGATGCATTCTCCATATAATTCTCCTGTATGGCCTGTTTGCAAACCTGATGGTCAATGGTGCCTTACGACTGATTATCGGCATCTTAATGCCAACACTGCACCCTTAACAGCAGCAGTTCCTAATACTGCAAACTTAACTGCCACTCTACAAGCAGCTGACCATAAATGGATGGCTGGTTTAGATATCAAAAATATGTTCTTTATGGTCCCTTTGCAAGAACAGGATAAACCCAGTTTTGCATTTACTTGGGAAGGAGTAACAGTATACCTTTAATAGACTTCCCCAAGGTTACAAACACTCCCCTATTATTGATCATGGAGCATTAGTGGAACTTCTACAGCAAGTATCAATTCCACCAGAAACCCGCCTCTACCAATATATAGGTGATATTCTGATTGGGGGCAACTCCCCACAGGCAGTAAGAACAGCAGCCGCCTCTGTACGGGAAACCTTAAATAATGCTGGAATAGTCATACCACTAGACAAGTGTCAGGGACCTGTCCAAGAAGTAAAATTTCTAGGAACCTGGTGGATTGCTGGTAGTGCTTCAATTCCACCTCATACCTTGGAAAAGATAAAAGTTTTACAGCCTCCTCAATCCAAAAAGGAATTCCAACAAATGCTGGGAACATTAGGATATTGGAGGAAACACATACCTGAATTCTCAATTGCAGCCAGACCCCTCTGTTCCCTCTTACGGAAAGGAAAGGTATGGGAATGGACAGAAGAGCATAACAAAGCTATGAAAACCTTAATGAATGAACTGTGAACATACCAATCCCTTGGATCTGTACACCCCTCTGATCTTATTGTTGTAGAATGGGGATTTGCTGAACATGCAACTTACTGTAACTTGTTTCAGACTGGTCCTAATGGCCCGAAACTACCTTTATTATTTAGTTCAATTGCATTTAAAGAGATGTACAACCATACTCTGAATGGGAGAAAGGGCTTTTATCCTTAGTTAGAGCTGTGAAACAGATCAAGAAAATACATCAGGGACAGCCTATACAGACTAGAGGACCAACCGTTTAATTTACTAGAGGCAATCTTAAAGGGAACTGCTCCTCCAGAAGGAATTGCTCAAAAACCCACAGTGAGAAAATGGTATGACTACCTAACAGGAGTTGCTGAGAATATGCAGTTAACTGAAGGACACACTAAAGTTTCCAAATTACAGATACCTGAAAATACTGACCCTTTAGCTTTGCAGCAACCTTTCAAACCTTCACCAATTCTCGATGTTCCACCCATACCTGAGAATATGCCAACCAAGGGTATTTGGTTCACAGACGCCTCAGCCCAAAGGATAAAAGGGACATGGCAATAAAGAGCCGTGACCCTTGACATCACCACTGGCAAACAGGCAGTAGAAGATGGAGAAGGTAGTGCGCAGGTAGGAGAACTCACAGCTGTTGTACTTGCTACTCAAAACAGAGCGAAAGCTATATACGTGGACTCTTATGCTGTTTGGGCAGGTGTGACACAGTGGCTCTGTCAATGGGAAACCCTAAAATGGGAAGTGAATAGATCCCCAGTTTGGAGAAGCAATGATTGGCAGTTGTTGTTAGATATAGCCAAGAAAACACCTTTCAAAATGGGATGGGTGAAAGCTCATGCTAAGGATGGCCAACCAGCTACGAAGGGGAATCAAAAGGTGAATGAACTAACTGAGATTAAGAAAGTCACTATAGATCCCAAATGGTACCATTAGGAGAATGGTCCACCTCAAGGTAGGACACAGTGGAAAGGATGCCCTTTACTTTGCAGCACAAAGCTGAGGCTGGCCCCTTGACAGAAAAGCATGCAAAACCATACTTACTGAGTGCCCTCAGTGCCGACTCAGACTGCAAACTGATCATCCTGATAAAGCACCATCGCTGCACATTAAAGAAGGGAAAACATTATGGTCTACCTGGCAAATCGATTATATTGGCCCTTGAAAATCATCTGCTGGGTATAGATATATTCTGTCAGGTGTAGAAGTGGTGTCTGGACTTTTAATGGCCACTAAGTGCCAAAAGGCCAATGGGCAAAATGCCATTCAATGGGCAAAATGGGACACCCGCCTCTCAAAAACCCTACACCAGCTGAATAATCGATAGGGTCCCTATGGAAGCTCAGTTACTCAAGCTTTCTCGACAGCTTCTTTAGATAAACCCCTAGATAACAGCAATAGCTGGTCTTCAATGAAACCAGGACAACCTGTCATAGTAAAACTACCATCTATTGGAACTGTACCAATGACTCTAACTAAACCATGAGGAACAATGGCATGGGAAGCTATTAACAATAGTGGAGCAGAACATAAAATCAGTGCTGGGTGAATTTATCCTGTATCATAAAAGGGGTAACCTGTCTCGCCTTCCCCATTGAGACTCTTCCTTTCTTTCTTTTACCGGAAACGATGAACCACACTAACAACACCATGAGAGCAACTATTATACTAGACACCGGCATCTTCACATCAACCAACACCTATTAGAATGAATCTGACTTCGGTCAAGCAACTCCTCCACCATCCTGATTTAATAAACCTCCTGCAACAAGCACAGAAAATGGGACAAAAACCCCTTACAGTCCATCATGCTGGGGAAGAAATACATTGAGTATTGGAAAGAGTTAAAAGGGATGGAGAACATCAATGGTGAGAAGTCCTGTTTGGATGGTCTCCAACAGCAACTGGAGAGCTGAACCTGATGCTGCACCCCATCGTGATTTTACTGACTCTTGCTATGTTATGCTTATTGTTAAACATTGTTTTATACATCAGAGTTTAGAGAATGGCTAAACAAGTTATACTGTCGCAAGGCCCCCCCTGCATATATAATGTTGTCTAACCACATTTAATGAAGCTTTAATAGTTATGGAGATTGATGAAACATGAAAAAATTTCCCTCAAATTACAATTGGAATGCGGCATTGTCTATTTATAGGCACAGAGGCAAGAGGTGACCACACCACACACCACCGCTTTGTGGAGAGACAGATTTAATTTGGTCACCAGGTGGAATGTGGTGGTGCAGCCCCCCGGGCCACTCTGAGATCCCAGCATAAACCTTATTGTGTTGTTATCTTTGTCATAATGACTTGGGCATCAGGCAATCTCTGACCACATCTGGGCTATCTGCTGGCTGAATGGTACATCAGGACCACCCTGAGATCTCAGGATAAGCCCTATTGTGCTGTTATTTTGGTCATAACGACTTGAGCACGAATTGTGGCCAGAATGTAAAATATTGACCAAAGCCAATCATCTCAAGATCCTATAAATAGCGATCCAAAAGGGGGACCTTTTGAGCTCTCTGAGACCACAGTGGGCTGTGTGACCCATTATCTCCCCCTGAGCTGGGATGCCTCTCAGGGTAGATTTCCCGAGGACTGAAGGATCATGTTATGATTTCACGAGGACTCAACGGCCTGACTTCGCGAGGTTCACCGGCTGTGCGTTGATGAATGCCAGCACATAAAAGTGAGTAATTAATGAAATTCATAAAAAGGGAAATTTTAATCACAGGTTAACCTCGGTGTGTGTGTGCAATTTGACAACATATATATACATATTATCCCTATTCACATAAACCATTGACCAAGTCTGAGACTAAGATTGGACCTAGCCACACCTAGACTTCCCTCTGAAAGGAGTTTAGAAAGCAAGGGGGTCTACTCTGAACCTCATGACTTGACATGAGGGTCCTCCTTTTCCCCTGCATCCACGATTCCTCTGTGAATCATTCTAACTTGAGCATAAATGAATTTTCCTCTGTGCACTTCCTCCATGTAAGTAATAGAGTGTACCTTGCCATTCTCGAATCTTTAACTAAGCCCCTATGTTGATTGTAAAAAATTCCATCAAATTGTCGTTTTAAATTGGCTGATGCTTAAGCACTGTTAAGAATTATACAACCTAATACTGTGATCTATCTCAAAAATACTAATAAATCTTAAATTGCTAACCAAAGCCATGTAACAAATCGTATTCCTGACAAATTGGTGTAGCCTGCAGTATCCACAAATCTGTATTTGCGACACTCCTCTATAATGAAATAGATCTTCAGCCCTCACTAAAAGTTCATTCACAGTTCTCTCACATTCACATTTTTCGCCTTGGTAAAATAATGATCAATGCAGAGCTCTCAAGCATAAAAAAATTCTTCTGATCAGCAAAGTGAATTTCGCATTACATTTCTGAAAAGCAGAATGAATTAAAGGTTTAAACATGACATACAAAAAGAAGAAATCAGCAAGCTATCATTTTGAGAATACAAACAAATATACAACATGCATACATCAGGACCGTCTTTGAGTTTACATACTGGTGTGCAAAATGAGCAGTGTTTATCCCTGTAAAACAAGAAATTGGACTCCTTTCTTATTGGCAAATGGCCGTAGGAATATTTCATTATTTCCCAGTATCTTTCTGTCCCCTAATCAGTATGAGTATGTGCCTCTACATACTCATACTTGTACACTTTTTTCCTTACAGAGATTAAATGGAGTGGAAAATTGACATCTAGAATGACCCTTCCTAAAATCAGTATCCTGTGACCTGAATGCAACAGTGTGAATTGCTAGGTGGGCACTGCTAGCAGACACTGCTGTCTTTCTGAGAACAGACTTCCTGAATGCCAGGTAGAAGTTGTTGTAGCATTCCTGTCCAGGTTCACCGTGCACAGTACTTACGTGATGGTGTCAATCATATCCAGTCCCATTTCAACACAGCAATGGGCATGATCAGTTTTGGGCTGGGTCAATCCTGATACACAGTAGTAACAGTCCCCTAGGATTTTTATTCTTCTGCAGTGGTTTTCCTTTAATAAAAACAGAATGGGAAAAGTTTTACCATTCATATAAATATTTATAAATTCATATAAGTATTTACAGGATAAAATCTTCTCCAATACTATGCAATCATTCAGGGAATCCTTCTGTGGTCAAATGAAGTAATCTATAGTTCATGAAATCTGGGTTCCCTGTACAGAACAGCTGACATACACATATTTATTTATTTATTTATTTCTAAATACATACGTATATACTGGAGATCAGCCCCTCATTGTTCAACACACATGGGGTAACACAGCTTAAAACTATAGTTACGAACAAATATTATTCCCTTGCTCTCACATTAGATCAGTATGAATTCAGGATTTGCGATGAGACTTCATTTCTGTATGAAACTAAACCAAAGGACTGAAGCCAAACAACTACTGAATATCAGGACATGTTTTTATTCTGAAAAGCTTTTATTTCAAATCCAGTTCCAACTTACCAGGAAAGATGATGTATTTCTCTGTAAAGGTACACACATTTCTGCATTACCAATTCATAAATCACCATTTACTATACAGAATGATCACTGTAAATATGACACACTTGCAGATCAGAAGACATAGGCAGTTAGCATTACCATCGAATTTATCTCCTGTTTGCATAGAGTTTAATTTCTACAGCCAAAGAGATCAAAGATCTGGCTAAATCTCTCCCACTTTGAAAAAACAATGATGTCACATGATGATTGCTAAATTGGTCTGAGCAGAAAGTTTGTTTCTAAACAGAGAGCACATAACAAAATGCCTTTACCGAAGCAGCGCCTTTAACTAATAAACTATGAGGAGACATGAAGAGATGATGGTATCCTTTGCAGCTAGACTATGGCAACTTCTACCCATTTAGAGTATGGCACAGAAAAGTAAATAAGCTGATTAAATGAATCCAACTTACACAGCTGGGACTATGCCAGTAAGTGCCATGCAAAATTAGCTGCTGTGAATGTGATGAGAGAGGATTAATAAAAATCTGATTCCTCCCCCAGCAGTGCGCTATATAGACTTGACTTCAGTGGCACAGAAAGGGGGGGAAAAAAAAAGGGTGTGGGGTGTAAAAGAATTTAAAATTTCTGAAAAAAAAATTACCTAATCATACTAGTTCAGCTTCTTGTACAGGCACATATTCTCACCCAGTCTCCTACCTACAAGAATAGAAGCCTTCCTGAATTGACCACACTCTCCTCATCATTACCCATATTCCAGCTCAGAAGTGACGGATATGCCTACAGCAATCCCTTTCTCTCTGACCTATCATACACCAGCATTCGGGGCTTGTTATTACACACTATTCCAGCTGCAGGCACTCCCACACCTGTCTTCTTTGTAAATCTTTACGAGTATTGAACAAATACTATAAAATGAGAATTACCTCTGTTCAAGCATGGAAGAAGGCATGCTAACAGTGTTTGGGAAATTGGTTTGTCTACTTCTTATAAATTAAGCAGTAAACTGAGATCTTGAATCAAAGAAGAGAGATATTTTTTGGGTATGCTTAATTAGTAGAAAAGGCTTTTCTAAGAGTGACTACTTAACATTTCTTCTTCTGTACAGCAAGATTTTAAATATACCACTATTTATCATTGCTAATATATATTTTAATGAATGTGAGCATAATTATTCTAGAAGCATTATCAATGAGGCCTTAGAGTATTCCTTCAGACTATAGCCAAATTTGCCTCATCAATTTTACTTAGGGTTTTAATTGCGTAGTTTGAGATCCTTGGCTAAATGGTATTATAGGAGTAAAATAATTATTGATACACACAAAGTAATATGCAGACCTCAAAATCTATCCTGACACAAAACAGGCCTTCCAACTCAAGGTTTTTGGACAGAAACCACTAAGGTTTTTAATAGAAACCACTAAGTTTTTTAGTAGAAACCACTAAATTATACTGCCAAAACAAGCCCTTTTTTTTTTTTTTTTAAATTGTGGGCAAATCCTGAAGCAGTAGAGGGTACACAGTAGTTAAAGCTGGAACCTACTTTCCAAAATAAATCCAGTTTTGGCCCACACCTTACAATCCTCTATAAAGCCCTTTTCATCTTCAAATTTGGTATGCATGATTTGTGGCCAGGCAATGGCTATTTGACCCAGCTGAAAGTTATTCAGAAAAGCCATTTTGGTAATCTGGGGTGGACAATACATATGTGTTAATCGATCAGTGTTCTCTCCTATTCAGTGTCTACCTCCAAAATGGCTAATTTCTAATGACTTGGTTTTCTTAGAGAGCTTACTGTGCTATAATATAGCAGTACTGCACATTTTATAACAGGATACACAAAACTGCTGTCAGACTGGCACAGCACGGTCTAGCAGCCAGACAGATAGTTTAAGACAGGAAAAAAACAGAACAGAGCTTGATGCATTACCACTTTTCCAAGTCAGTTTATTACTTGTGCAGGAGAAAAATAAAAGAAAAAGAAAATAAGGACTGCAGCATTTTCTGGAGAGATATTTTGATGGAAGACATATGGCTAAATCACCTGCTGTTTTTGAAACCACCACTCTGTTCCTTATCAGATGCTATCCTCACTGTCTTATTTATAATTATCAATTAATATACAGTAATCTCTAGCAAAATCTTTTGTTTTCTTTTTCTCGACATGTGAGGCAGACTTCCAGGAAGGAGATGCAGTGCAGCTTTGCAAGAGCAATCTTTTTAAGGATTGATATGCAAATTAACAAAACAAACCCTCTCCCTCTCTTTGTTTTGATTCCTCAGCAACTTCCAAAGAAGCCCTTGACTCGGCAATATTTTTCACATTTGTGACAGTGATGAATTCAATTTTGATAGCTGCAAATTCTAGTCACTGTTGATGCAAGCAATGTCTGTTTAGAAACAGCTGATAATTACGTTTTATGCACATGATAAAAAGCACCAGAGATTGCTAGCACTGCATTAGCCAGGCAGCTTGCCCACCTGCAGTGCCTTACTGAGATGTTTCCGAGCAGATCTGCAGAATTCCCTCTTGCACAACCGTCAGTCACAGGGTTTGTCAGCGTGAAGTGGAAGCCCAGCTCAGAATGCAGAGGATACTTCAAAGCTGCTAAGAGCTTTATTTACACTTTCAGACAAGCACTTTATAAAGTAGTTCATTCTACCTATCTGTTAGATAGAATGGCGGCGGCTGGGGGGTGTGGGGCCCTCTGTTTCCAACAGTTCTGGGTTTTTGTTGTAGTTCTTTATTTAAATGTATTTTGCAGAAAGAGTGAAGTCTGCCAACTTAGACTGCAAAACTGGAAATTTGGACCATTAACTCCATATTCTTGTACTATACAAGTCAAATATTGGTTTGTATACTTAGGATAAGGGTTTTTTAAAATAAAAAGTAAAGGGAAAAATCTGTAAAAAAATAGATATGTATCTCAAAAAAGGTTGTATCAAAGAAATAACAAAGTTTAAGATGCTTTCAGACCTCTCCCAGCAGAATACATGAGGACAGCTCTTGAACAGAGACATTGTACTGGATAAATGCAAAGTCTTTTAAAGGAAGATCTTTCTCACATGTCAGATTGCAACAATTCTTACTGTCACTGCTGTTTTTTGGGTTTTTGTTTTGGTTTGGTTTTGGTTTTTTTTTTTTTTGTTTTTTTTTTTTTGTTTTGGCTTGATCCAAGTAAGTAATTGTTTGTTACATTAATAGATCCAAAGTCAGGGATACTCAGTACATTATTTTTGTTTCTTTTAATACTGTCTGGTAGGAGAAGTGCCTCTTTAAAGTTTTTATTTATTTTAGAGATTACAGATGTTAATACAGAAAAGAGTCCCTGCTCTACCTTCTGTCATGTGTCATCGTGGTATGTGAGCACCTATCAAAGTGAGCCAGAAAGGAAGATCAGATAGACTACAATTTTAAAAAGCAAGATTTTAAAAGCTAAACATTGAACGTCTGTCTCTCATAACTCCACTAACTGCAGTGGAATTACACAAGGATGAGTCTGGCCCCTATTTGACTTAATTACAATATATTTTATGCATACTTTATACAACCATTTCTTTTTCTGCAAGCTTGCTAACAACCTGATTTGCAGGTGTGCTTTTCAGACTTTTACTGTCCTGCCCTCCTGGAATCACAGTCTATGAGTAGGAGGGATTCTATCTATCCATATATTAGAAAGACACTTTTTTTGCTATTCCTACTATTAAGAACTGCATCAGCTAAGGTAAATAAAAAGATTGTTTACCATATTCAGCCAATTTGGATTTAGTTATGCTGTGCAGAGTAAGAGAAAAGATTAATAAGACCTACAAAAAATGCATAAGCAGTGACTCCCGTTTTCCCTAACACAGACCCCACCAGACTTACACTCTCCTAGAATGCTCTTGGACATGAGCAGTAATAACATTTAGTTTTGTTTAGGCTAGAAAAATGTGAACAAGAGTTTTGTCACTACCTACGATGCTTAGTGATTGCAAAGTTAGAGTCTTAAAAAAAAAGAAAAAGGAGAAAACCAAAACCAACACATGTCCAGGTTCAGCTATTTAAGTGCGAGGGTAAAAGGGAGATCTGTTAGGCCTGGACTTACACTGAAGGCTTTACTCTCTTAGGGGAAGGCTTTGGCATCCTCACCAAACCTCAGACTTCAGCATTAGTGAGACACCAAAGAGACTTGCAGAAAGAATAGTATTTTCTACTACATCCTCTAAAGCTGGAATGACATCTTTATTCAATTTCATTAAATTTGTCCATTAGATTGGAACAGAAGTGGAAAAAACCTATATTTTGGCTATCACGCTGTATAAATATATGCATCCATACATATATATGTCCATGTACAACATGCACAGACACTCAGTTCTGCAAATTTACCTACATTGGCTTGCATATATACACAACATATGTGATAAATGCAAATTTTAATATTCACCTTCTGTACTGATATACTAACCAAGGTGGCTCAGCCTGACAGTTATGGGCCAGGCAGCAGTTTCAAGCCCCCCCTTTCAAAAGATTTGAACACAGACTGGTAGAAGATATCTGGGTGTTGATACCTGTTCCCGGCATTACTTATCCACTCCTTCCTTTATACAGAGATATAGTGAATGCCTTACTGCTCCAAGCGCCTTTGGAAAGGCATAGTACAGTGTTCTGTTGTTAAGGAAACAGTGAAGGACAAGCCACCCTCCTTCAGGGTCATAGAAGAAAAGGCAGTGAATTGGATGGAGTTAGTTGGAAGGCTGTACAGTGCAACTAAGCAATATCGTATCAAGTTACTAATTTAAGTTCAGTGCATGGTGAGATCAGTTTACATTTCTTATATTTACACTTTCCTACTGTATTTAATTTCCTTATAAAATTAAGCAAAATATAAAAGATCTTTCAATTTTTTCCCTCAGGTCTATAACTCCATTTTGTGCACCAAAGAGCTTTAAGAAAAAAACAAACCAAAAACATTCCATGGGAAGGACAACACAGTGAAAGTCTCTTAGGCTGCAGCAGTATTCACAAAAGATGAAGCTAGGTACAGAAAAGATGAAGAAATTGTTTTAGATTCACATGCAAAACACTCCTTAGAACCCTATTTTGAATACCCTTTGAAAGGGCCCTCTTTCTGTGCTGATGAAAAGTGAGCCTTCTTAGGCTAATTTCTAACAGCTAAATCTGTGAAAATCATAGAATCACAGAAACATAGAATGGTTTGGGTTGGAAGGTACCAGTAAAGATCATCTAGTTCCAACCCCCCTGTCACGGGCAGTGTCATGGTTTTGCCTGGGATAGAGTTAATTTTCACACCTGTAGCTGGTGTAGTGCTGTGTTTTGGATTTAGTATGAGAACAATGTTGATAACACACTGATGTTTTAAATGTTGCTAAGTAGTGCTTACGCTAGTCAAGGACTTTTTCAGCTTCCCATGCTCTGCCAGGTGCACAAGAAGCTGGGAGAGGAGGGGACACAGCCAAGGCAGCTGATCCAAACTGGCCAATGGGATATTCCATATCATATGAAGTCATGCTTAGTATATTAACTGGGGGGAGTTGGCTGGGGGAAGCAGCAATCGCATCTCGGGGACTGGCAGCATTGGTCAGCGGGTGGTGAGCAGTTGCAGCATTTGGTGTTTGGTTGCTTTCCATCCCGTGTCCCCCACCCCGGTTTCGCCTCTCTCTCTCTTGTAATTTACCTTTTCATTATATTATTATTATTATTATTACTACTACTACTCATAGTAGTATTACTATTACTATTACTGTTTTATTTTAATTATTCAACTGTTCTTATCTCAACCCACGAGTGTTCTTACTTTGGCTCTTCTGATTCTCTCCCCTATCCCACTGTGGTGGGGGGAGCGATTGAGCCGCTGTGTGGTGCTTAGTTGCTAACTGGGCCTAAACCACGATAGGCAGTGACATCTTCCACCAGATCAGGTTGCACTTGGTGGAGACATGGCTGTTATTTTGTTGATCACATCCACTGGAATCTGATGACATCCATCTTGCCATTTTGTTCCTAAAAACTGGATCTCCTGTGCAGGTCCCTTGACCTTACTTTGTTTTACGGCAAAACTGGCTTTCAGAAGGATTTGGACTATTTTCTTCCCTTTCTCAAAAACTTCCTCTGCTGTGTTGCTCCACACGATGATGTCATCAATGTATTGAAGGTGTTCCGGAGCTCCACCCTGTTCCAGTGCAGTATGAATCAGTCCATGGCAAATGGTAGGGCTGTGTTTCCACCCCTGGGGCAGTCGATTCCAGGTATACTGGACACCCCTCCAAGTGAAAGCAAACTGTGGCCTGCACTCCGCTGCCAAAGGAATTGAGAAGAATGCATTAGCGATATCAATTGTGGCATACCATTTGGCTGCCTTTGACTCCAGTTCGTATTGAAGTTCTAGCATGTCCGGCACAGCAGCACTCAGTGGCAGAGTGACTTCGTTCAGGCCATGATAGTCTACTGTTAGTCTCCACTCTCCATTAGACTTCTGCACTAGCCATATGGGACTGTTAAAGGGTGAGCAGGTCTTACTGATCACTCCTTGGCTCTCCAGTCGCCAAATGAGCTCATGGATGGGAATCAGGGAGTCTCTGTTGGTGCGATATTGTCGCCGGTGCACTGCTGTGGTGGCGACTGGCACCTGTTGTTCTTTGACCTTCAGCAACCCCACAACAGAAGGGTCCTTCAAGAGACCGGGTAAGGTAGACAGCTCTTTAATTCCCTGTCTCCAAGGTAGCTATACCAAAGCCCACCTGTACCCTTTTGGGTCCTTGAAATACCCTCTCCTGAGGTAGTCTATGCCAAGGATGCACGGAGCCTCTGGGCCAGTCACAATGGGGTGCTTTTGCCAGTCGTTCCCAGTTAGGCTCACTTCAGCCTCCAATACAGTTAGGTCTTGGGATCCCCCTGTCACTCCAGCAATAGAGATGGGTCTGCCCCTGTAGAGCTTGATGGCATTAGGGTGCACTGTGCACCAGTGTCCACTAAAGCCTTATACTCCTGTGGGTCAGATGTGCCAGGCCATCGGATCCACACAGTCCAGTAAACCTGGTTGTCCCTTTCCTCCACCTGGCTGGAGGCAGGGCCCCTCTAGTCCTGATCGGAGTATTCGCTACTCACTTCTTGTAAATGTGACTCAAAAGTCTCTCTATTAAGCTCAGAAAAAAAATCAGCACTTCTACTCCTCTGTCTAGCGAACTGCCCACTGGAAACTGGAGCAGCAACTTTCCTGCAAGAACCCCCCTGAGTGATTGTTTTTCTTTGCAACTCACGCACCCGTGCTTCTAGGGTCGAGGTAGGTTTTCCATCCCACTTCCTCATGTCCTCTCCGTGGTCATGCAGGTAAAACCACAGAGTGCCCCGTGGTGTATATCCTCTCCTTTGAGCAAAAGGACACTTAACTCCTAATGGCTGAGACACTAGTCTGTAGAGGTGGGGAGTAGGACATTTCTTCTTTGAGATGCTGGACCTCTTGGGACAGTTTCTCCACAGCGGAGATGAGGGAGGAAAAGACACGTGCTTCATAATCCCAGAGTTTATCAATCATATCCCCCACTGTTGGTGCTTCTTCATCTTTCCAGGACATTATTGCTAATGAGTTTACATGGGACGATGGTGTGCTCCGTACAAACTTCCGCCACATGGGTCATGTGCACTGGGCTTCATCTGGATCTCTGAGTGACTGTTCATCACCCAGGTCACCATAAATCACCTCCAGTATGGCTAATTCCCTCAGGTACTGGATATCTTTCTCCATAGTCGTTCATTTTCCTGGGTGATATATAATATCTTCCTTGAAGGGATAGCTTTCTTTCACTCTGGAGAGGAGTTGCCTCCAGAGGCTGAGGCCTTGTGTCCCTTTTCCAATCGCTTTATCAATGCCCCCTTCCCGAGAAAGGGATCACAGTTGCTTGGCTTCCTTCCCCTCTAACTCCAGGCTACTGGCCCCTTTATCCCGCATCAGAGCAGCCAGGTGACAATGTGCTCACCTAGACAACAGCCGAAATCTTTTTGCATATCTCACAACTCACTCAAAGACAAGGATTGGGTGGTTTCTGTTTCGTTTATGAGTTCTTCCTCTTCCTCTCCTCGTGATGGCCCTGCTTTTCCATCATCTCTTTCTAAATGAGTTGACTTTCTCTTCCAAGATTTCTTCTTGTGTATAGGGGCAACTGCTACTGACATGGGTTGATTCTCTGGTTCAGCTGCAGCACCTCTCATGGGGGTTTGAGTGGCCGCAGTGCTTGTCCTGGGGGTTTGAGTGCCTGTAGCAGCTGCAGTGCCTGTTGTTTTGTCTTCAGATCCAGAGGCCTTCTCTTCCCCTTGGGGGTACTGAATAGTGTTGAACAGGGCTCGGTAGGCTTGGGCCAGGCCCCAGCATGTTGCAGTTTCTCTCTGGAGTTACCCAGGTGACAACATACTTTCTCCAAATACTATATAAGTTTTTCAGGGTTCTGCACTTGTTCGGGGGTAAAGTTCCAAAACACTGGAGGTGCCCACCATCCTAGGTATTTGCCCATACTATCCCACATACCCCGTCACTCATAACTATCGAGCCTTGGGGCAGATCTCTGGATGATATTCTTAAATTGCTTACTAACCTTAGCCAAAACCAAAGCAATATGCCTAAGAACTAGCAATAAGTATATCTTAACTACCCAAGGATGTTCAAGATACAAAAAAGTTGTTGTAATGAAGGACGAGACATCACAGAAGAGGGTAGTGAAGATGGCATTCTGTATTTTCTCCAAATAAAATCTCTCAGAGGAGCAGGTGTAATGGCTAATTGTCTCCATGAGGTGATACCCGAAGTACAGTAACGGTTTCAATGCAAAACCCAAATACCAGATAAAGCTGAAGGCCAGTGTTTGAATAACAAATCTCCCAGGCAAAACATCGCTAATCACTGCAGAGCACAGCAAACTACAGAAACCAACACCAATCTTTAACATGTACTGCAAAAGTAAGAGCATGGTGCAGATCGGATAATATTCTCAACTAATAATGAGAACAGACGAGTTACTGCTGTGACCAATAACTGTTATTATCTCAAACCCTTCGGGCCCCACATTGGGCACCAAAAAAGACTGTTGTGGTTTCACCCCAGCCGGCAACTAAGCACCCCACAGCCGCTTGCTCACGCCCCCACCGGTGGGATGTGGGAGAGAATCAGAAGGGTAAAAACTCATGGGTTGAGATAAGAACAGTTTAATAATTAAAATAAAACAGCAACAATAACAACAACAACAATAATAATATAGTGAAAAGGAAAATAACGGGGGGGTGAGTGTGTGAAACCCAGGAAAGGGGGAAGGGAGAACCAAAACAAACAAGTGATGGACCACTCACCACCTGCAGACCGACACCACCAGTCCTGAGCCAGAATCACTCCCCGCCCCGGCCAACTCCCCCAGTTAATATACTGGGCATGACGTTATATAATATGGAATATCCCATTGGCCAGTTTGGGTCAGCTGACTTGGCTGTGGCCCCTCCCCTCCCAGCTTCTTGTGCACGTGGCAGAGCATGGGAAGCTGGAGAAGGATAGGTACTACTTAGCAAAACTTAGCTGCTACTTAACAACAACTAAAACATCAATGTGCCATCAGCACTATACCAGCTACAGTGAAGAAAATTAACTCTATCGCAGCCAAAACTAGCACATTGCTCAAAGCTCCATCCAACTTGATCTTGAACACTTCCAGTGATGGGGTAGCCACAACTTCTCTGGGTAACCTGTTCCAGTGTCTCACCACCTTGATCATAAAGAATTTCTTCCTTATATCTCATCTAAATCTGTTCTCTTTCAATTTAAAACCTTTG
Source organism: Morus bassanus (assembly GCA_031468815.1). Classification (NCBI taxonomy): domain Eukaryota; kingdom Metazoa; phylum Chordata; class Aves; order Suliformes; family Sulidae; genus Morus; species Morus bassanus. The sequence continues at coordinate 62,184,636 of CM062567.1, read as the reverse complement.
CCCCATGTTCTATCACTATAGAACCTGGTAAAATGTCTCTTGCTGACTTTCATGTAAGCCCCCTTTACATGTTGAAAGGCCACAATAAGGTCTCTCTGAAGCCTTCTCTTCTCCATGCTGAACAACCCCAACACTATCAGTCTTTCTTCATAGGAGAGATGTTCCAGACCTCTGATAATTTTTGTTACTGTCTTCTGGACCCACTCTGGGGGCCCCAGAGCTGAATGCAGAGTTTACCCACACTGTCTGCAACTTTCATTAATGACAAACAGTAATTTCTCTTATAATTTTACTTTTTTTTTTCAGTAAAACAAAAAGATTTACCAACATGGTTTCTCTGTGTAGTATCCAAATCTATTTTAATAACTATGCTGAATGTGGGCCACATCTGAAAGATTATTGAAGCCAGCTTATTAGGTAAGCTTCATAGTGAAATCCTGAGTGTAATGAAGTGACATGGAAATTACAGCCAGCTCCATTATATTGCAGAGTGACAACAGTGATAATACACTTTTGAAAACTGTCCAGCCCATTAGAAAATTTCATTGAATCCTGTCAGTTACTGTGCACACATTTTAACATTTCTTTTCACCCAGGTTTTGAACTGTGGGTTTAACAATTGAAACAACTGGTTTGACAACCTTTTAATGGAATAATGCCTGCAAATAGTAACTTGGCACATCTGCTAGTCCCAACATAAAAAAACCCTTGAGAATGAACTAACTGCAATACTCTATAGAGTTCAATTTAGCAGGACAATGGAGACATACTCATAGCAATACCAGTTAGTGTAGACTTAACAAGAAGAGCTTCTATGGAGTGGCAGAAATAATAGGAAAGGAAAACAAATCTGGTTACAGTATAGGAAGTACCACAGAAAATGGTTTGGTAGGCTCTGATTGAGGAAATCTGGTCACCTCCAGATGAGCATATGTAAGCTTCTAATTTAGCAATGTATTTGTGAAGTCCTGACAAATTATCTACCATCATGGGAGCCCTATCATGCATGAACAAATGTAGAATTTTTCAGGATAGCTATAAAAAGGAAGACATTTTTCTTCAAATGCTTTCTCTCAATTTTATTGGCAATTATATATGCTGACCTGCAAAAACCTACTGGTTCTTGCCCTACCTTTTCTGTACATTCCCATTCTCACTATAAATTCCTTCCCTAGTCCACATGGAGAGTAATTTTACAAAACCAGAAGTTTAAATGTTTTAAGTCCTGGAGAGTGAGAACCTATTTAACAGGCATATATGTTAATTCACTTGGAAATGAAAAAGGATTTTAGCAATAATATTTTACACAATCATCATGACTGCTATGCATGCTTGTCTCTTTCCCAGGTTTCATTAAGCATCCTTTAAGATGCTGTCTTTTTATGAAGAGGAATATCCCAGGAAAAAAAAAAAACTAAAACAAACACACTCTAAAATGTTGAAAAACTGAGCTCTAAATTTCAGGAAATGGATGTTTTTCCAGATTCTTCTGGAAACAACAAAACAGAGAGGATTTTAAAAAACTGTCACATTTGTGCACCAACAAAAGTATGACATTCAGTCATGCTCCAAACAAAAAAGCACGGGAAAACTTCAAGACCTAATCACTGGAAATGGCCATTCCCCTCCACTTGGCAGAATTACTAAAAAATGATGGCATGAGAAGAACTAGCAAGATATTGTATACAGCTGGCTATAAAGAAAGTAGTTTCCAGAAAGATTTACATAGACTTCAAGGAGATAAAAAGTCTGGCTTGAGAGACCAAAGCTGAGTCCTCTGAGGATAGTGCTTCTGGACTCCAGTGCAGAAGGCATGGTGTTCCCCCCAGGCTGAGGAGAGGTCCTGATGGCTGCTCCATTGAGAAGAGCAAAGAGAAAAGCAAAATTCATCCCCCTTGAATGGCACACACTGAACTCCAGAAATACCTTTCTCTATGCCTACTGCACAAGGAGTCAAAACAATTAGTTTCAGTACAAACGCCCACACTGCAAGCATCTGAAGCTGATCAGAATAATCCAATACAGTCCTATACAAAGACACAAATCTCAGATTTGCAGAATACAAACTCAGAGGAAGAATTTGGTAATTTACCACAAGCATGCAAATCATGACAAGAGTTATGACAGAGAACTGGCGTACCAAGCACAATATCCTCTTACCTAAAAAGTACCACAAAGGAGGTTAGACAAGACCTGACCTCTGTGGTACCTGCCTATTTATATGTTCCTACAATACTTAAATTGTGTGACATTATCTTCCTCCCTGGAAAACTGTCCTACAGACACTTTAGCTTCACACTGTATGCACATCATTAGTTCCTGATCCTACAGAGTTGCAGGCATATTCATTAAGACCACTTTAATTTAAGAAAGCTTACCTCCTTAGGTCTCTCTAGGAGGCCTCTCCAGATGGCTGTTCAGAACTGGACTCAAGCTTACATGCATGATCTGCCTCAGTGGGATCCTCTGTCTGCACTATCAAGGGAACTTGCAGAGACAAGTGTCCTTAAAATTAGCCTTTGTAAATATCCCCCCCTAGTGCACACTTACCAATTTCCACAAAGAAGGGTTATGTGCTGTAAGGTTATATCTATATTTTCCAGCACTAACTTTCCCATCTTAACCAGCCCACAAAACTTTGTTCAATTTATATTTTAAAAATACATCATAATTATCTTCATATAAACTAAAAGCATTCTATAGATTCAATAGAATCAATTTCTTAAAATGGTGGCTTCTAGGAATAGCTAGTTCAAAGCACAGCAAAGGACTGACTGTTCTTGACACAGGTAAAAAAAAAAAAACCACAGAAGCTCAACAGCAACGTTGTTAAGTTCAATATCTTTGAGGCTGAACAGGTACAAAAAGCCACTTCAGTAACAATGAAATTTGGAAAGTAAAAATTGTTGAAAGCTAAGAAGGTAATCAGGAAAGGACTCTAAATTAAAATAGAAAGAAATTAAAGTAGACTCAGCCTACGAATACTGACAAAGCCTGAAGGTATACATAACTGCAAATGGAAAGAACAAGGAAGTGGTGTGTGTCAGTCTGACACTAACAGACGAGATGCCAAAAGTGGCATGAACAAGTAAGATCTTTCATTCAAAATATCAAAATCCTTTTCTAGTGGTATCCTTTAAAGAGCCTCAACTTCATTCATCCTTATCCACTTGTAAGTGGAAAGTCTTAGAAGTCCAAGATGCAGTAACATGGAAGTTGAAAGGGAAATAACTGAATCTGTAAACACAAATAATTAATTCTCCACATAGATTAGACACAGGAAGTATGTAAGAAAAATCTACCAAAGAAAAGATCAAAACTTCTTTGAAAAGCAAACCTGTTTCATTGCTATGCAGTATGCTGGAGAAATGCCTCCTCTTTTCTATTAAGATGACTTATTACAGGTAAAATATTTTGGGTATAGCTGAACTGTATCACAAGACAGTGGAGCTGTGACCATGACAGTACCCAAGCAGGGGCATATGCAACTCTCTGTGACGCTGCTTGGCTAACTGCAGCCTTGAGAACCTCTCTCATTCACAGTAAATCCATGCCACAGCTAAAGCATGAAGAGAAAATGCACTGAAATATACAGTGTATTGAAGCAACAAGGCACCCAGCCTAAGTGTCCTGTGTCCAAGAATTCCTTGAGAACATAAAAACAACATGATGCAAATGATTATATCTCATTAAAATTTGTCACTGTTACAAGTAAGTTGAAGAACGACAAACTGGAAGCTAGCTATAGTGTTGAGGGTTAATTGTAAGGCATCTGAAGACCTCATGCAAAGATCAGTTGTTTAAAGCATTCATTGGTAATATGTAATGCAGAATGACTATCATTAGGGCAAAGTCTGAGACTGCACAAAGTTACTCTGCTTAACAAAAACTGGAAGAAACTGAGAAACTTCAGAAGTAACAGCCTGAACTAAGTAAACTAAGCCTGAAGAGCAGCTAAAATCCAATAAAAATTAATGCAAAACCATTCTTTCTATTTGAACTATTCATAGGCTTCTTGAGAAACTTAACTAACTGCATACATTCAGGAAGGTGGCTTGCTGTTGCTGTGTAATGTCCCAAAGGAACCTCTGCAGAATGGGCAAACTTATCCGAAATGCTTATAAAAAGTCAGGGTGCCTAAACACTCTGACATTACAAGTACTTCAGTAACCAGACATACAAATGAACCCTGAGGCATTCATAACAGCACCTCTCCATGTGGATTCTCTGATGTCTGTCTATGGTGAAGTTACACTCCCGCAAGGAGACTAATATTGTCACTCATTTTTCTTTAGCTTTATATTTTTAAGACTCACTTTCCTTTCTTCAGAGTGACTGCAGTTGGCCCATAGGCTCGAAGTCCTGTATACAATATGACTGCCTAAGATTGTTTCTTTAAGAAACCAAACAGTGCTATTGTGAAAATGGAAAACATGCCAACATTTTAAGTACTGTATTCTGATCACCTCTTCTCCTAACAGAGTTCAAAGACTCAATGATTTAAAAGGTAAAACAACCTGGTCAAGATAAGTGTTTGAAAATCATATTTGCTCTAGAGGTGAATAAAAAAGAAAGGACATGATAAAAATAGAAATAATTTCTAGTAGGGAGTAAGAAGATCGGGAATTTTCTTCCCTCTCTATTAACAGAATGCACAAGAAAACTTCCAAAGGAGTTGAATGACAATAAATTGAAGCCTAAGGTTTGCCTTCAGAACTCCTTGTCATGACCTGTAACTATATCTGAAGCTATTGTGATTTAAAAAAAGGCATAGCATTTCAAAAAGAGCAAAACTATCGCCTTACCAAAAAAATCAAACCAACATCATATAGAAAGAGAGAAACATCTAATGCTAAGAAGCATAAACCAGCTTCTAAATGTCAGAAGGACAAACTTTAGGATTAAATTGTCCCAGATCTCTCAACAAGAACTTTTTTATGTTCATCTGAAGCACCTGGTTCTGGTCAGCTTCAGAGCTATACTGTAAAAAAGCAAAGACTCACTATTCCTACAATGTGTCAATGTGCCAAAATGCCAAGACTTTTCATGAGACTCCCAGCAAATAAATGCTGCCCTACACTTACTACACTTCCTACAGTGGTGACAGGGTTTTTTTTTTAAGTATTACAATTTTAAGACAGAACAATTGTTTTAAGAAGGGTTGTCATAAACTGCACTTCCCAGTTGACATTGCTTTGTAAGAAGCAGCAGCACAGAGCATGCACACTCACAGATCACACTTCAGTCATCACAGGGAACATACCTATCACCATTACATTTTTCTTTAAAGTCACTGCAGTTTTCTCCATCATTCTGAATACTAAATTACAGCACAGTTTTAAAATCAGCCCAGTCCTCTGTTTTGACCCTAATACTGAATATCTAGAGGTTGTTTTAACCAAAGACCAGAACCCTTCTGAAAAATTACACTTCTCAGCACATTTCTTCTGACTGCAAGAGACACGATAACAAGTCTCCCTTTACCACATCAGAAGGCGCCAAGAAAAGCTCATATGTTCTGTCCTTAATCTCACCCCAACGCAGCACACTCTGAACTAGAAAAACAAGTAAATAACAAATTTGCCTCACATAGCTGAAAAAAACCATGAGATTTCTTTTCAAATTTAGAAAAAGAACGCATGCACGCTGAACAGAAAAGCTGAGGCTTTTTAGCATTTCTGCTATCTCCGATCTGCTTCTTCCCTGACAAACAACTGCCCTCGCACCAAAAGCTGGCATCTGTCTGGTGCCCTGGCTTCAGGTGTCACTGACACCTCCAGTTGGCTGCACCTGGCCACTGCTAAGGGAGCAAGCATGGTGCAGTAGCCATTTCCCTGGCTTCAATGCCATGTCACATGTCATAGCCATGTGCATTTCTGTGTGCACATGTGGAATCTCATGTTATGTCACAGTACTCCCATGTTATTATATTGCCTTGTGTTTCATGGCTATGATGACTCCACAAATTATAGCATTGTAAGTTTTAAAAGAGCTTATTAGGTGGCTGGTTGACATTTGGAGGATGAAATTCAGTAACGAAATTAAAGTAAGGAGACTATTTGAACTCTTTAAGCCATTTAATCTCTTGCCAATGATCATCTACATGGCAGTCTCTTTTATTTCTAAAGTATACATCTCTGAAGTACTCTGAGCTGGGGACCTGTGCTGTCTATGAGGCACTGTCAGTAGTTCCAGCGAAGAATTGGTTACACAACAGCTTATGAACGTGTTACAGATTCATACCAAAAAACAGCACCTCCATTGTGTCTCTACTCAGCATCTAAGTTAATCTTCTGTTTTTCTTGGAAAAAGGGAACACACAATAGTTCCTTTCTGTTCTGATTTGAACAGAGGATGTAGCGCAAATCAGGACATAGCACTTGATCAAACGATAACCCATTTAACTAAGAATAGGTCTTCCTCAACCCTGGCATCTTGTGGAGCGGAAGATTTCTTTCTCCTTCAGGTCCTTGACAGCTGTTTATCTAGAGGGAGCCATAGATATAAAGTGTCCACAGGCTTCAGGTCTCTCATGTGGAAAACTACATCAAGGAGAAGTGAGTTTGGACTGAAAAAATATGGATGCTGTTTATGTTGGTGACCTAAAGATCTATGTTCTCTAGGCTGCTGCATAGAGTTTCAAGTCAAGATAGCTAGATAGTGGAGGAACATAATTTATGTGGAGGTGATACTTCTTAGCAATGAAGGCTCTGAGGACATGGCTGGCAAACAAGATAGGTTTGATGAAGTTGTGCTTTGTTCAAGGGGAAAACACATTTTCAGTATATTGTTAAAAGTAATTTGAAACAAGATGTGCGGCTTTTTCAGGCACATCCATTCCTCCCATTTCTTGTGAAATGTTTGTGGTATCATTAGACTGCTAGGAGATACAGGCAAGGAACATTTCTCTCATTTTCTTTTTCCTTGGGGAATCTGGCACAATGTAAGTGCAATGACCAAAACATAACCCTCCCATTTTGCCTACAATAGCCTCTCTGAAAAGCTACCATCATTTCTGTGACAAGAAGTGCTCTCTGTGAAGAACTAATTTTACTCTCTAGCTTCTTATTATCACAGAAAGTAGTTTTATGCCATACTGCCAGTATTCATATTTTCCATTATCCTGTTTTTTTCCATGAAGGACAGAAATGTAAATATTGAAACATTTTCTCTATTTTGTGCAAACAAAACCAACGAAGAACACTGGCCTCCAAGGAGAGGGAAGAAAAGTATATTTAAAAATAGCAACTTAAGCTTCTTTCCTAAACAATTAAAATAGACTGTTTTCTGTTCAGAATATTAATAAAAAATGGAAGCTTTAGAAATTCACAACACACGGGGCTAAATCAGTCTATTACATATTTCTAACATGTGTAACTCGTGCATCATTTTTCAGAAGGGAATTTAAATTAAATTGAAATAAGATTGTTGTACTTACTGTAGCTAATTCATCAAATTTGCCAAAGAGCTCATTCAGCAGCTTCACCAGCTCTTGGGCAGTACACTGTGATGCCAAACTAGTGAACCCCACAATGTCTGCAAACAAAATGCTGTAAAGAAGGAAAAAGACATAGAGATATCAGTGCAGAAGACACCTTCAAATTCTCATTATCCTCTTTTATAGCAAGAATGTGATCCAAAGCACAAACTCAAACAAGCCTTGAAACGCAACCAGTAAGGTGCTAGTTGGAACAAAAATGGCAAAGATTCAGACAAATAGGCATCAGTCTGGTGCTGTCAACTGTTGTAGAGAACCCTAGAATACTTTCAATACCTATACACCTATCCTATATACTTGTCCGGTGTACATATGGCAAAGCACCTCATTCGTCAGGTTCCCCCATGAGCACTCCAGGAGCACAGAAAACAATTGATTCTCCTCTTTACAGCTGGGACCTTCTCAGCTCGATTTAGTTTTGAAGACAGTTTTTTGAAGACTGGTAGAATTACACAGCCAAATTGATAAACCTCGCCTGAGGTTTATTAAGTACTGAAAGACAGGAGTTAATTACTTACGTATGTTAGCTCCGTGATGTGGTTTTACTGCTCCTCATGAGGAGCTAGTATCCACAGTGTCAGGCCAGGCTTCTCTGTACTGTGCTGCATGTCTCAGATAAGTGTCCAGCTTCCACCAATATTAGCAAGGTTTTAATGTCCAACAGTTTAATCTGCCTGAACAATCCCTACCCATCTGTGATGATACGGGGAGATAGTTGAAAGAAGCACAGATACTACTGTGATAGAATAAAAATTCTTGTGCAGATCCTGAAACTTGAGAGAGTATGGAGTTAATTATTTAGATTCCTTCATCTGTTGGCAGAGGCCCACAGCCCGCTGCAGAAACCTAATGCATTTATCTCCAACACCCACACTAAATGTCAAACAAGTCTTTATTTATGCAAATGCTAACAAACAGTCCCATGCTACATGTCCTCGGTATACTTGACATAGTGTAAAACTTAGCTTGCAAACTGTAAGTTAAATCAAGCATTATGTATTCCTTTTCCCCTCAACAAACCCTCACTCTATAGATAAAATAGCAGATGCTAGAAAAGCAGGACTAACAAGTCTACTGTTTCCTATTCACCGTAATCAAGTCTGAACTGTCCCATGAAGCTACAAAAAAGAGCAAATACAACTCCTGACTCAGCCCCTGTTTCTATAATTTCATTTAACCCCATTGCTAAAATCTCTTGTCCACCAGAGCAGGTTAAGTAACATATACCAGCACAAAACTGACTCATCCAAAGTTCAACGGCTTTACTCAATAAACAAAGTCTCTGTTGTCATGTTAATCCTTGGGGCAGTCTCCCCACTCTCTTCTCCTTCGAGAACACTGCTCAAGATGGTCACAGTTCAGGGAAACAACAGCTATTCCATTCCTATGCTGTTTAAACACAACAAAAAGGCTTCTTAAAATAAAACATTCAGCATTTAGTCAATTTTACTGATTTGTGACACTGCTTTCATGAATGTGAACCAACCAAGTGATAGTTAAGGTAAAAGGCATTAACAGTGCAATAATGCCGGCAAAGTGCTCTCCATATTTGTGATCTCTTAATTCTGCAAAGACAACCTTGTTGTTTGACAGCCATAGGACGGTCTTTCTGGAAATTCATCAGTTAATATCAAATCATCCTCCAAAATTCCTTGAAGATTTTCCAATGTACTTAAATGTGCATCAAGGCCTTTCATACAGTTTGCTTGATGACCCATTTGCTTTATGACCTAAATTCACATCAGAATTCCTACAGTTGAAAAAGAGACAGAGGAAAAAACAACTACGATTATTGCAATCCATGTCATGTAGTTTCCAGGTTTTAGTTAGTATGGAGGGGGAGTGTAGATGCTATTTTATAATAACGCCTTCTGCTAGCTTCTCTGCCATTTTACATCTCAGCCTTTGCACATTCTACATTTCAATTGTTTTTACTTTTTCCTCTCACACACGTGGAGCTCTGATACTCTAAAAATGGCACTGAAACTCATTAGCTGATTCAATTTATTTTAGCTTTTGTGCTGATAAATACTATCTTTTGCACTTCTCCACCTGTCTGTGTCCATCTGTTGCCTCTTCCCTTATTACTGGGACTACAAGTGTTGTGGGGCAGCACCAACACTTACTCTTTATTGTACAATGTTTAAAACAAATTAGGGTAGCATCGTGGTCTGTGACATGGGCTTTTCACTATGGAGTCAAATCACCCATCTGATGCAGTAAACTTTTTTTCCCTGTTATGTCCTGCTCAGATCTTTGGAACATAAAGGACAGAAAGCCTTTATCAGGAGGCAGCAAAATCTGCCATAGGGAGTGACAACAGAAAAGACATTATAATTCCTGCTACGGCCATGAAAATCATAAGGGTACTAAAGAGAGAAATGATAAGATATAAAGTGCCAGAATTCCAGTGATATGCCTGAAGTGTTTCCAGAGCCAAACCATATTTTCAAATATATTCAAATATTTTCAAAGTCCAAGTCCCCACCTGTTTCTCAGCAGAACACAAATTAACACTGAAATTCCCTTTCCTTTGATATGGTTATATTACTCACACAAGAATAATGAGAGTCTTAAACGTAGGCCATGTCTAACATTGATATACTTAGAAAAGTTAAGACAAAGCAACTACAGGAGTGACCTCAGGGTTAAGGCACGTTAATCACTCCTTAATCACTCCTGTAGATGCACTCATTCAAGAGCAAAGTAGCCTTGGTTTACTGTAACTTAATCATTAATTGCCATGGACATTCACATCCTCAGAGAGGATTAAACCAGAGTAAACTAGGGCTACCTTATTTATGCATGGAAGAGTCCTCATAATGGTATGGTATACAAAGGGACAATTCACAGTGATTGCCAAGTAATTTTATGGAAAAAATATATATTAGCACATATAGAAACAAGAAGGGAGAAGCTACCCATTAACAATTGTTTCTTTTAAAGACCATTCAGGGATATGAATCTCCCTGCTTTAATTCCACAGAAATCTTAACAATGCCGTTGGGGCAGTCTGGTGAAAAAACAAAAAAAACCCAATCTCAATTAAACTGCAACTATTAAAGAAAAAAGAGAAATGAAAGTGAAAAGAAAGTGAAAACAAAGGATAAAGGTTATTTCTGTTTGTTCAACAGCATAGCTTGAACATAATTCAAGCACCACTGTCTGTGACAAGCAGTGTAAATGTGACGGTTAGCAAGACTAAGTAGTTATTACAGTGCTAAGCCTGGTGTTGCCTCGTTGCCCAGGGGCTCAGCAACGCTCTTACTGCTCCATCCCACAACTGAGCAAAGGGACCCCAAGGAGCTATCATTCCCTCTGCTTGTGGGCTATACCAAAAACTCTGCCATCCTTTGCTCTTTGAGGTATTCAGCATTTGTCCTGTAGTTTTCAGTCATACCAAGATTTTACCACTAAGTTCACAGGATCAGGAAATTTAGCTAATCTGGTACAAACTTAAATCACTTTGGCTTTTAGACAGACAAGTTATTAGTGTCATAATTTACAACAGCATGCCAGTATTCTAATTTAATCCTAGGGGCAAAAATAATCAATTATTGAGGAGAGCTTTGTCAGACTTCTGCTCTGCTCTTGATTTTAAAGTCTGTGTGATGCCATTGTGTTGCAGGAGCAGTGCTGTCCTGGGTTAGAGGTTTGCTGGCTCCTAAAGCTGCCTGCTTGCTTACAAAAGATGAGAGAAACATATACTGAGTATTACTAAAGCGCAAGGCAGCAGTAGAACAAGACTAGTTTGAAATCTTCCCTTCTGATGGCTTTATCTGAGATGCAAGACACACTTTCATTATTGGTGGTCTCTTTCACGGTAACAGCTATGGGTACCCTTTCCATGACATAAAACCTCCATCACTCCTGTAACACCTGCTCATAGATAATAACCGCTTGTTGGTGCAGCTGCACCTGGGTTAGTATTGCCTTTCTTCTTGCAGCGCTCACAGAGCAAGGCTCAAACCCAGCTTTTCTGTGGCTATTTTCTGAAACTTTTGGCTAGTCTTACTCTCATTTACTAAAGTAAGCTTAAAACTACTTTTTTTTATATAGTAATTTTTTAGTTTTAACATTTTTTAAATGTATCAATTGCTAGAGTGTAGCTTAAATACTCCCCATTGAAAACACAGCCTGTCTTTCTAACATTTACATAGTCACCTTTCTACATTTCGTAGGAAAATTGGCTTATTTCTGACAGAAAGCTACCCAATTTTTTCATTAATAATATTTTATACATAAATGGCTTGTTTTAGTTACCAATAATACTAAATGATCTTACAATAATTATGTCCAAAACATTTTGAAATATACATAAATCTCAAGATGTTATTTGCAACTGCAAAAATCACCAGATTTGCAAATAAGTTTCTTCAATGTTTACTTTGCTACAGAACATTTCCTGTTACAGATGCTGTACACTGCATCTTTCCCTCTGATCTTAGAATACTTCCTCCTTTCTTAATTAAATGCACCTAGCTTTCTGAAAAGATAACTTTTTCAAAAAAGCTTGAAAAAACAGTTCCTCCAATTATAGTGTACAGTAATTGCATCTAGAGTTACTGATGAACAGTTCCTGCTAGACACTCCACACACAGACAACATACCTAATCTCTAATATCCACATAAATTTAGTACAAGACTGTATGCCCCACAGACTACTGCAACAAAGCATATATGACAGATACCTGTATTTGAATGTGTAAATACAGATTTGTAAGCATTAAATAGCAGTGTTTTGACTATTCGTTTCCCTCTTAATTTATTAATGACATAGACAGAAGGAGTGAGCGCACCCTCAGCAAATTTGTGGATGGCACCAAGCTGAGTGGTGCAGTTGAAATGCTACGAGTAAGGGATGTCGTCCGGAGGGACCTTGACACACTTGAGGAGTGGACCCATGTGAACCTCTTGAATTTCAACAAGGCTGGGTACAAGGTACTGCACCTGGGTTGGGGCAATCCCAAATGTGGATACAGACTGAGGGATGAATGGATTGGGAGCAGCCCTGAGGAGGAGGACTTGGAGGTACTGGTGAATGAAATATCAGACATGAGTCAGCACTGTGTGTTTGCAGTCCAGAAAGCCAATTGTATCCCAGGATACATAAAGAGAAACATGGCCAGCAGGTTGAGAGAGATGATTCTTCCTCTCTACTCTGCTCTCATGAGACCCCACCTGGAGCACTGTATCCAGCTCTGGGGACCCCAGCACAAGACAGACATGGACCTGATAGAGCAGGTCCAGATGATGGTCATGAAAATTGTCAGAGGGCTGGAACACCTCTCCTATGAAGAAAGGCTGAGAGAGTTGGGGTTGTTCATTCTGGAGAAGAGAAGGCTCCAGAGAGACCAAGGGATGTTGGCCTTTCAATATATAAAGGGTGCTTCTAAGAATGATGGAGAGACTTTTTACTACGGTCTGTATTGACAGGACAAGGAGTAACGGTTTTAAACTAAAAGAGGGTAGATTTAGATTAGATACAAGGAAGAAATTCTTTACTATGAGGGTGGAACAAGTTTCCCAGAGAAGCTATGGATGCACCATCCCTACAAGTATTCAAGGTCAGGCTGGTCAGGGTTTTGAGCAACCTTATCTAGTGAAAGATATCCCTGACCATGACAGGGGGATATAACTAGAGGATCTTTAAAGGTTCCTTCCAACCCAAACCATTCTGATTCCATGATTCTAATTTTTAATGGAGGTTTCCTAAGGACTTTTTTTCAAAGTTACCTAGAGTATTTGATTTGATACACAAACAGTGATTTCTAACTGCTTCTGGTATAAAAATTCTGAATAAAAGCAAAGCAACACTGCAGTGAGCAACTTCAGGAAAGAAAGCATTATAAACAGCCGTTTCTCTATCTCTGTCACAAACAAGAAGTTGAGCTGGTTCTGCACAGGCATACAAGTTACATACAGTATTATCTCATAGTCCTTGACTATCTGGACCATTTCTGTGTTGACAAGCCCTGAGTCATCCCTCCAGGACCTTCTGTATTCCTGTTTTCTCCCCTGTGATCCCTGCGGGCAGGCATAGCCAGCACCTGCCCCATGACTCTGCAGACCTCCAGCAGCACTGCAGGAAGCTGCTGCACCTGCTAAAGCCTAGAGTGGAAAGCCTGTGGCTTGGTTTAAGAGATTTAAGCTGCTTCCCAACTGCGAGTATTGACATCCTTTTCTATGTCACTCTATGGGGCGTTCAGAAGGAGAAATCCTGCCAAGTTATACAAGACATTTAAGAGCTTGTAGGTGGTAAATGTTCACTTTCAACAATGTTCATTCAAGTGCTTCCTGCACTTGAATAGTCCTGCTGGTTTCAGTTGAGCCACTTGTATAAACAAATACTCAGCAAAATAAGGTGGGGTTGTATGCCCTGGGTTTTTTTTCCACTTGCGTCATTTGTTTAATTAGAGTACAACTTATAATAAGAATGATATTTTAATGGCACATGCTGCCTCAGAAAGGAACCTGTAGGGGTATTTTTTTCCTTAAAGATCAACCATAAAGAAAAATTATTAACAATTTTATCTATAATTCACTGCAAGGATGAAGAAACAAGTACTCTCAAAAAATTAAAGAGGGCTGTTAAAACTAAAAGCAAAGGGAGGGTTGTTTTTACAAAATAATCATTCATGAAATCTAGGTCGCTGTGAAGTCTTCTGAGCTCAGAAAGCCTACATACAAAAGTGTGTTCATAGGCGTCATGATCATGGCTTTTTAAAACGTTGGCATGGTTAAGTTGAATTAAAAAATTTTTTGAGTTCTGATGCTTTCTAGAAGACAAGACAGATCAGAAATATTTGCATATAAATAGCTGCAGACTGTGCTCTGGCCTCAGACTGGGTCACAACAACCTCTAAATGGCCATGAGGAATCTCTTTATTGGTAGCTTTGAATCAGGCAGTGTGTTGCCCAAAATTAGTATCTCTTCTTACAAAGCTGCCAGTTTTATTTTACACTTGCAAAAATTAGGCTAAATGAAATTGCAGTACCAGAGGCTCAAGAAATTTGTAGCAGTTCAATGTTCACTTTCTATTTAACTCTTGAACGTTACTTGAGTTACAGAGCACAGTGAGAAGTCGTCTGCTAACGTACCAAGTCAGCCCTTTCCTCATCCATGTGTGTGTTGAAACAGTTTCATTAATATCTAGTGGAGTGGGAAAAGTCCATTTCAAAAGAGACAAACAACAAAATGTGTTGAGGGCTCCATACAGGGCATATTTTTGAGCTGAAACGCAACTTGAAATTACTTAATTGAATTATAGCTGCATGGAGAAATTCAGTCAGGAGTAGGGTGTTTTTACAGTAGCCACTGTACATATATATGTAATCTGTAAATTCCTCAACCCTGTAGGACAAGACAAGGGATAAGAAAAGGAAATATTACTCCTACATTACTTAACCTAATCTTAGGAAA